>OY987233.1:9473458-14273458 GCA_963920705.1 Odiellus spinosus | reverse complement strand
AGTTTAAATTTCTTCCCCTTTTTTTTGTTGTTCGCTTTAGTTTTAGCGGATGAAGCGGATAGGTATGGGAGTGGTAGTGTTTAACGCACGTGACCCTAGCATCAGTATCAATAAGGTTTCTTTAGGCGCTGATCAATCAGCTATAATACCCTCTAGTCACCTTTTTTTGGGTACCCTAATTTGAATATGCAAATTTACGATCATAATAGACAATTTTTTTTTTTTTTTTTTTTTTTTAAATTGAATTCGTTTTTACGCCTTAGCAATACAAGAGGCATATATTATACCATGATTTAAAGGGGGTTTTTACACGCGGTTATAGAGGTGAAAAACGAGTGTTTCACGCATGCCCAAGTCAAAACATACCGTGTTAGGGACCCAGATTTACGGCCAACACAAGCAATGGAGCGTGGACTATAAAAAACTAGGAGAAAATATACCCAATAATATAACCATGGAGTGGAAATGGGAAGGAAAATAAAGTTAATACGGTTGGTTTCTATGGATTTGCGTAAAGATAATTGAAGTGAAGCTACCACCCATGTTTATGAACTCCAAATGGAAATTGAGTAGCATTTTCGGAAACATCGTTAAAAAACGATTAAATATATATATACATATGTCATAGAACAAAATTACAGTGACAATAAAAATATTTTATAAAATTGCGATTTTCGAAATTTTTAAATTAAACTTTTTCCCGCGATACTACGTCATTGCACGTGTCTAGTGTAAGGCCTACAGTGGATTTCCGGGGTTGTTGACACCAGTGATAAGGTCGCTTTCGTAAAAGTACTTAATCCAGAGGCAAATCCTACCTTTCGTATACCTCAACCCAGAGGTATAAAATTTTGAATATGGGGTTTTTAAGAGTTTGATAAAACAGATAAAATTTTAATTTTCATTTAAAAATAATTTATTGTATAATAATCGGACTATCGTTTTAAATTGTAAATTACACCACGCATAAAAACCAATATTTATTAAAAATATCACTCCAGGTTACCGTAAGGGTATTACGTCTTCTAGCCTATATGGTTCTGGATAAAAGCTCAGTTCTAGAGAATATAGTTGAAGTGAAAAGGAAGATTTTTGGGCTATAAACTCGTAAACGTAGATCATGTTTTACCGAGCGTGGTCCAATTCGAATCGACTCGCGTAACACTCTTAGAATGGTTTAAAATTACCATTACAAAAGCAGTTTCCCCATTGAAGAATTCGTAGCCTTCTTAGATGGTGTGATAGTTCCGCTTAGATTGGTCTAGTAAATCACCAAACAACGAAACATCAAAGGCTTAAGCGACAGAACTTCGACATATGGAGCCGAGATTTCTTAACCCTTTTTTAAAAAATATACAGTATTGGCAACGTCTAGGTTCTACCGTATTAAATTCCACGCCGTGTCAAAGCTAAACTGACATTATTTCTATATTTTTCGATATCTTATAAATAAATATTAGGATATCATCGAATACGCGAGTGAGCCGAGAAAAAACAGGGGAAACAAAAGACTTTAAGAAAAATTTCCTTTTCCGAAAGAAAATAAATAAAACTACGTGAAAAGAATTGTTTACGAGGTAAACCAAGATTTCCATGGTTACAAGATTATATACCAAGGCTTAGTATACATTTGAAATTGGTATTATTCGGGTTAATGAGTTTCAAAAGAAAAAAGGCGCGAGAAATTAAAAAGAGCGCGAAACGAAATCTCGAGACGATAAATTAATCAGATTAAAAGAAAATATATAAATAGGCTTTAGCAAGTGGAATTACAAAACGCGGGAAAAACTATAAAAGGCACGAGATATCACACAAAGCGCGGGAAAAAATATAAAAATCAAGAGATATCATCCAATTAAGCGTGCGGAAATTTAAAAAATGAGCGAAATATTGCAAAGCGCGCGAAAAATTATGAAAGGCACGAGATATCACACAAATTGCGCGAAATCTAACAAAGCGCGGGAAAATTAAAGGCACTAGATATCATACAAAGCGCGCTCAAGTTTTTTATAAAAGGCACGAGATATCATCCAATTACGAGTGCGAAAAATTATAAATACACTAGATATCATACAAAGCGCGCTAAAGTTTTTTATAAAAGGCACGAGATATCATACAAAGCGCGAGAAAAATGATAAAAGGCACGAGATATTATAGAAAAATTAAGAGCAAGAAATGAAAAAATAATCTAATTTTAAATATAATATTTTGTATACATTAAAATTTTAAACATCTCGCACATTTTTTACACGGATCACGTGACATTTCCCTTTGATACAATAAGTATACTCCAACCTTAGAAACCGATAGAGTGTAACGCGAAAAGAAAAGGTTTTCTAGTAGAATAATAACCATTTTAAATATGGGATCATCTCGTATTATATCTGTCAATCTATAAGCCTTGGTAATACGAGAATAGCATTGGTATATCACTTCAATCTAGAACTTTAAAAAAAAGTATTGAAACGTCATGTATGAAGTCGGCATTAACAGCGTATCAGACAGAGTGGCGGCTCGCGCGACCGCCAACTCTAGGAGTCTATCGTCTGAGGACCGACCCATGCACCCAGAGACTCCCCGATTGGATTTTTGAATAAAAACGCGTGACTACATGGGCGCCAAATGAAGGCCCCTAAGGGACTCTGACTACGAAAGGGATTAGCTAGTTGCGGCCTAATTTAAAAGGGCTCTATACTCTACGACATTGAAATGAGGCCGGCGAAGGGATAGAAGGTTTTGACCCCCTGGCTCAAAAATATGACTCATTCATGGATGTAACTTGAGCTAATTTTATACCATCCAATACACTAAAGAAAAAGTTAAGCCTTTTTTTGATTCTCTATAGACGATATATCAAGTTGCACTCTCAAAGGGGTTGAATTTCGAGGATTTTCCTTGGTTTTAGCAGAAAATTTTGTTATTTTAAAGAATATGAAGAAAGTTATATATACAATTATAACAAATACTTAAACTTAAATTAAATTAAGTACATTATTACTAGAGTTGTTAATTAATATTAAAATATCCGAAACTTAATTTTACAGAATTTAAGTTTAAATCGTTGATTTTTAGACCTAATTAAAGGGAAAATTAAGTGAATTTATAAAATGTATTTTTACAGTCTCAGTAATTTGTTTCTATGACATATGTATATATATTTTGAGTCGTTTTTTAACGATATTTCCGAAAATGATACTCAATTTCCATTTGGATTTAATAAAAGTGACAGCCTCACTGTAATTTAAGACTCTTAATTGTTTTACCACTTATTGTAAAATAATAATAATGATAATAATAATCATTTGTGTGTTATAAGTATTCTTTGCGAAATAAATAATATTATATTAATTTGAATTTAAATTTATTATCATTTCTTTTTCCCTTTAAAAGCACTGGGTATTGCAATACTGTATGATGGAGGTTCTAACGGAAATTAAAGCTAGTCCTGGTTTTTTTTATACACTAGTAAGGTTTCTTGCCTTTTGTTATAAAGAAAATACATTGCCTGCTGACATAATGCAATAAAACTGAGGCGGACTGTTACATTATAACAAACCAGAATAGAAAAATTAGTTTGTACCAACTTCCATAGATCACGAGCAAATAAATGCAGCTGCCAAGGCTTAACGAGCATAAAATAAAGACAATAAAAAACAACTAGTAAATACAAGAAAAAAAAGTTTTATACCCACTCAAATATAGTTCAGTATATTAAGGTTGCTTGTGACGTCACATTCCCGCCTTCTTACTTACAAATCACGTTACATTGAAACATATATATTACTTACTAAGGGCGTTTTTGGCATTAATTTCTGAGAGCGAAAAATTATATCACGGATTTGCAGAAATAGTTATGGGTGCGGTATCTTGTTCAAATGTTGCTAACTAGCTACGTCACGAAATCACGTGCCATTAAGGATATACAGGGCAGTTATTTCCGTTTTCATAAAACGGGTCAAAGGGTGCAGAAGTCACCCGACCTTGAGAGCTGACACAGATATAGAAAAAATAAGCTTAAGAAATGCTCGGTGCTCACGAGCGCTATGAGCTTTACAAGCTATGACGTAGGTGATGACGTCCCTAAGTAAGCTCCTCCTCTTTCTATTGTGTTTTGTCATTTGATAGATAGAAAATTGATTTTAAATTTAATAAATGTCTATAAACATTTCTAAACACTAAAAATATACTCCATAGGCATTCAAAAAATGGTGACAGCCTCACTTTAATCTAATTGTAAAGATAAAATTTGTAAGAAGAAATTTACATTTCAATATCCCTTTAGATAGCGCGAGAAAAAGATTTAAGAGTTTAAAAAAAAAAAAAAAAAAAGGGGGCGGGAAAAAAGCTTCGAAGAATTTTGCTCGTTTCATTTTATTTTATTTTATTTTATTTTATTTTGGTTCGCGCGTGAGAAATGGGATGAAAGGGCGGGAAAAAAATCTCGCGCCATTTTTCAGTCCTTAACAACCCTCGTTACGATAAAACACTAGGGGAAATAATATACATAATCATTTCTTCGGAATGCCTCGTAACTACCATTGATAAACGAGTTATTCAATGTTAAATTGAGTTCTTTCTAAGATTGCTACGAGGTATAAAGAAAAAAAGGCGGGAAAGTGTTAAGAAAAAGGAAAGTCTAGATTCTTGAAACCCCTTTTTGGAAGTAAGAGGTTTTAAAGGGAAGATGAACATTCAAACATATTTAAATCTGTAAGCAGACAAGCAACTGCTATCTCGATTATTAAATTGATCTAACCTCCAAGGTCGCGAATTTAATTACAAGAAGTTGTTAATTGCAACAGACTTCAACCAAATAGACCAAATGAAATGACCGGAATTGAACGAAAAAGGACCAAACTGGAAAAGTTCAACACAATTCGACTAATTAAACAAAATAATACGAATTCCACAAAAATATAATAAAAGGTATTTTACTAATTTTGTTCACGTTTATTTATTTTATTTGGTCTATTTCGTGGAATTCTGTTAACGTTTATCTATTTGAATAATTCTCCACCAAATTAGATTTTTTTTCGTCATTTAGTAAACCAATGGGAGCACATTTAAATGAAAAGTAAAACCTACGTCACATCACAAGGATAAAAACAGCCTCGCGACTAAATTCACGAGATTGGCGGGAGATAAAATGGATATGGTTCTAATCGAGTTGCTTTACTTTTCAGGATGTGTCGACTTTAAGAAAGTATTCCTACTTCTATAAATTTCCCTGATTTCAATCATTTCTGCCAAATTTTTAAGATTTTTACTGATAATATTCTGATTTTGTCCACAATCAAATTCACTGATATTTCCAGGAACTACAGGTTTAATTGCATATGGACCCGGTTAGGTTCAAGTTCGACAGTGGGTTGTTTGTTGTATTCATTCTTTCAAGGTCATCTTAAATGTATCAATTTAAGAAACTTGAAATAATATTTTTACATTTCATCTTCCCTTTAAAAACGTTCGGAGAAATTTTGTTCTAGGCACATTTTTATGACGATGTTTGAGACGATAGGGTTAAGAAAGGGCGCCACCAAGAAGCGGAGTAAGGCGGTAAGGCAAAAGGGGGGAACTCGCTGGAAAATGCCTCATCTCAGGCGCCAAAAATTCCATTTAAGGCAATCTGGACCTTCGAGAGAGTCCTAACGAAATTTTCTGTACGCCTCTCAAACTTTCTTCACCTTAACACTCTCAATTTTCAACACGTGTAGACCTAGATAACCTTATATCTCATTAAAATCAAATAATAAAGTGATAGTAACATGGCATAAAAGTTTTAAGACATGACCCCCCCCCAAAATATAAAATATATGAACTATTTTTTCTTTATATAAAAATTAACCACGCAAAGTCGTGAGAAAATGAATTAACTACAATGCAATGACGTCATTCTAGTTTAAAAGTGAACTAAAAAGGAACCTTGACCCAGTCAAAACAATGAATTTCAATATTTGAAAATTAGTTTTTAAAGGAAACTGAGCTAAAAATGGAACAACTTCTGAAATTATTTTAATAATCACCATGACAAAAACAGGTTTGAATATAAGTTAAGTATAAAATCGAACCAATCAGATGAACCCAATGGTTCCCGCCTTCAACGTACGTTTCTAATTTATTTTCTAGGCGTCGTCATCTGCCCACAATTTCAAACAAACTATCGCGATAGGCGCTGTAGAAGGATGATATAATATGATTGGTCCGATTTTATACTTCACTTACATTCAAACTTAACAAAACTTTAGAAATTAATTTAAACAACAAAAATGTATCCAAAAATTTAATATTGTCGATTCCGAAAATAAATACTAAAGCTGTTCCATTTTTAGCTTCAAGTTTCATTTTAATTAAAAGAAGAAAAGTAACGTAACACAATCCCTTTAAAAGATAAATTCAATCGTATAACATCACATCCGCAGTCAACTCGAACTGACTCGAAACTGAAATTGAATTTAATCTCGAATACGCATCACGAAGAAAGGCTAACTCTCCCCTCTATCTCTTTCAACCCAATTGAGTATTCAAAGGTAAAGGTTTTTATTTCGCAAGCACTGAAATCTCAACTTGATTCAGAATGAAACTCGCGAATTTGCCGGAGCAAGGTAAAGGCTTAAAGTACATAAAGCAAGGAGCAGAAGTGGGATGGGGAGGTGGATAAGGAAAAGAACGCGCGCGAAAGAGGGCATAAAAAACCAAGCCAAAAATGCGCGTGCAAAAGATACGATAAAAAAAAAGAAGGTTAAGCTTTGGCCAAGAGAAATTCTAATAAAAAATGGCGGGAAAGATAAAATGGATATTTACTAGTCCACCTGTAGAATGTTTATTGTTGGCTATATTAAGACTGAAAAAGGGGCCTACTCTCATTAAATAATAATCTCTCTATTCGCAATCATTTAATAATGATAAAATAATAATAAAAAATAATAATAATGAAATAATAACACTTAATAAAAATTATTTTATTGAGATATTAATAAAAAATAAAATTAGTTTTAATTTAATTAAATATCGTAATTAATGTAATAACTGAGTTATGTTATAACCAAGACAAATTCCTATTATTTTAAAAATCATTAATATATTCAGGAGAGTTTTTTTCCAATGATAATACATTTTCTATGAGCCCCTGTAAAAGTGTTCCATCCTACGAGCATCAGTGTTTAAGACAGAGCTCGACTTCCAGGGGCAAACCATTATTTATAATACAAAATATTAATAATAAAGCTTCAAGTTTCAAGGATTCTTTAACTTGACGAAGAATTAGTCGTTTAAATTGAAAATTACGGGTTTCATCCTGTAGTAGCTCAGGTAAAGAAGAAGGAAAAGGCGGGAACTTTTGAGTCTGGCGCTCTAGAAGAGAAAAGCCAAAAGCGAGGAAAAATCGCGGGCACTGCTCTTGCATGGTCGCGAAACCGCGCGCGTTCAAACTAGACCTATAGAACAAGTGAAAGTTCGCGCTAAAAGAAAAAGATAAAAGAGATCGCGCTGGCCTTAAAGGGAGGATGAAGAGCAAAATCAAGTGATTTTTTTATCAATTCTTCTAATTATAAGACATCCGAGTAGTTAATCATAAGGGAAATATATCCATATGATTTTAAAAATCAAAATAGATCCAGATTTCTCTTTTCTTTAAAATTGATCCCTCCAACCAATCGCGCAACGCACTGCCTTCCAGCGAACAAAATACTCATCGAGCGCAATTATAGCGCGAGATGTGATAAATAACGCGCGCGATATGATAAACACGGCGCTCGAAATAGCGCGTGCCACGAGTATTTTGTTCCCTGGAAGGCAGGGCGTTACGCGATTGGTTGGAGGGTTTCAATTTAAAAGAACAGTGAAATTTGGATCTATTTTTGATTTTTAAAATCTTCGTGCCATATTTTCCGAATAATTAATTACGCGGATAAGTCTTATAATTAGTAGTCGAATCGATAAAAAAATTCACTTGATTTTTCCTCTTCATCATCCCTTTAAAAGAAGTAGAGCGCGCCAACTGCACCAGGGGGCGGTGAAAGGAGGGGAATAGGAATAAGAAAAGGACATAATAGGAAAATCGCTGGGATTGCGGGAACCTCGCGCGTGAATTTCTTCGCTACGCGATAAAAAGACCCGAGTCCGCTAGACAAAAAGGGACCTAAAAACAAGAGACTAGAGCTTACAACACCCACACACCCATCTTTGCCCAGCATTTATCCGAATTCAAATATGACGTATATCGTAATACTTGTATTTGAAATATTACAAGGTTAAATTAGGAATTTCATAAATTAATTAAAAGCCCAGTTATCAATCAATGTTATTCAAACTTTCGTGTTTGCTTAGTTCCAAAAAAAGGTTATATATAAAATTCATTAAGATATCGACTTTCTCTTTCACGAGGGGTAAACGAAAAAGCTTGATTTCATTCAATTTTGCGAAAGCACACGAAAAATCACGTGATATTTCCCGTTTTGTCCGTTCAGGAGCGCTGCTTGCGAGGGTCTTTTTGAAATAAACCCGTCACAGAATTATAAAAACCTTGCGATTTGCAAATATTTGTTGTTTTATCATTATTGCGGTATAGAAAACGTGTTTTAAATCTAAATACAGATTTTTTGTTCTAAATTTTGATCATAAAACGTCAGTTTTTTTGGATTTAACTCCGTATCAACCTTTAAAATATCGTTTCTTTAGTTAAGATATTTTAGAATCCAATCTCTATAGCCTTCTTTATAAAATAGAAAAGGAAAAAAGGGGCCTTTTCTCGCGCTTCACCACGCGCCAAAACTCTCCTATCGATTCGTTCCGACTTATTCGTGTTATTCATAGGAAGCCAGAACAGGTGAATTAATAACCTTCTATACTTTAACCGCGTATCTCTCCTTCCCCTATGAACGCTCCATTAGCTCCGAGAAGTTAAACGTAGCGTAAAAAAAAAAAAAGGTTTTAGATAAAATATAAAAAAAAAGTATGTCGAATGTGGCTAGGCCTAGCTCGCGCTGATTCCCGCGCTTTCTTCATTCGATTAAGTTCCACTTAGCGCGCCTTTTTTTCCCGCCATTTTTATCCCGTCGCTCTTAGCTCGCGAGACTTTCAGTTTTTCACGCGCTGCCTTCGGCTTTATTTCAACTATATATATATTTTTTAATATCAAAGTATCTCGAGACCATTGTTAAGGATATTAAATACCTTGGTATTTCTCTTCTTTATATCTAGAGTTACGTTGATTAGATTCAGTTAAAGTTTTCATAGCGTAGAAAGAATGGCGGATGTATACATTATACAAATTCCCGTAGAAATAAGGTGGATTGATGAAAAAGATGGTTTTAAAAATATATAGCTTGGATTTTAAGGTAAACATACGCCAGGAACATTTTGAAGAGAAAAAAAGGATATGTTATGATAAAGGAATGCTTTTAAAGGTAGGATGAAATGACTTTTTTTTAATTTAATAATTAATTTAATTTTAGTCATATATATTTAATGAAAAGTCTATCACTTTATTCCATAAAAGTAAACAGCGCCCCGTAGCTCAATACTATCAGAAAAAGTTCGGGTAAATGTACCGGCAGATTATGATTCGAGACACTCTAGCGGTCGCAATCGGAGAAATTCCGTAGTTGGGGAAGACAATATAGCCAAGCGCGGCCCGCCTAAATTCCGTCCCTCTATCCCGACTCAAATATCGAGGAAGAGTCCAAATCACTAGAGCCAGACAGGGGTGATGACTTTTTTTGGCTATTTTTAAGTGACGGGCTATGACGAAAAACTGGACCTTTTCTTAAGCTACGGGGTGTTTACTTTTACGGAATAAAGTGAGAGACTTTTGATATTAATTAATGGTTAATTTGTAAGAAACCCTATATTTATGACGGGGTTTTTGGGGTGTCCATGTTTTGAGTTAACTAATTGCCCGCAATTAGTATAAAATTAGACATAATTTCTTTGGTAATTTTAATATCTTTGGGGCTTTGATCTTTATATATACTTATGATTGAGATGTTTTTCAATGGTTAATTAGAATATCTATTATCAATTTCGAAGCTGAACCAGTCAGATTTGCTTACATTAGAGACCAGAAAAGAAAATTTAGGAACCCGAATTTTTCAAAATTATGAATTTTGACACTTTTTAATTTAATCAATTATATTTTGGGGAATTTTGATTTCGAAATAATATTTCACCCTCCATTTAGAAACAAAAAAAAAAAAATTAAAAGGGGGGGGGGCATTTTAAGAATTTTTGAAAGAAGCGAAAAAATATGTCTTAGAAGCTTGTTTTCGTTTTGAAGAGTAAAAATGGGCCAACCATATTCCTCCCCAAATTTTTAATATTATTATTTTAAAAGCTTTCAACTATACATATTTTTCAGTATTAATACAGTTATATATTCTGAATCAATTTGAGTTTATAGCACGTACGAAGCTATGACTCCCATTTATTTCTATTATTTTCATTCAGTAAGATTAACATGGGAACTTAGCTTTACACGAGCTGTTAATTCAAATTGATTTAATAAATATAAAGCCATATATCACGAGATTCATTCGAAATCAGTTTAAGTTCACAGCACGTCATATTATTCTATCCCCTTTAATGTCTATTGAGATAGAAGAGAGTATACCTTCGCGCACGCTAAAGACTTAAACTGATGATATATATATCACATATTGTTTATAAAATATATATGTAAAGCGCGTGCCATTTTAAATTGAAAAAATAAAAATACGCGCGTGACTTAAATTTTGAATAAAGTTTAGTTTACAGCATGTGTAAAGCTATTGGATTGGATTTTATGGACTATCTGGGATTGGTTTTAAAGATATCGTAGGTTTTTACGTAATGAAAACTTAAATAGAGTCGGACTTTATTATGGTTTAAGGAATGTCGACAAGGCCTGTATTTATCCTAATGAGGTTTAACATTTTGTATAAATTCGCCTTAGCTTCTACCATATTGTAAATTAATCTCGACTAGGTCTAGTCAAGAGTTTTTTTTTTGCTTTTAACTTTGTATATATTTCCAAGAATTTCTTTTTAATATTTTAAAAAATATGCATACAAGTTTAAATAGGCTTATATTGTCAAAATATTCAAATTTAAAAGAGGATTATAGAGGTTTTACTGCTATTATAATGTTTTCAAGTCAATATATTTTATAATATTGATTTTATTATTATATTTTATTTTTATTATAACTTTCAAATATAATTAATTTAAAATTAATAGGATTAACTAAAATTTCTCCAATTATCAAAATTTCATATAAAGTATATTCAGTATTTGAAAAACATTTCCACCAAATTTCCTTCACATTTTCACGGAAATGTTTAAAATGTTCGTGAAAAGAAATTAAATTTTCATGAAAAATAAATCAAATTTATTTCCAACGATCAAGAAAATTAAATTTAAAAGTTTAACTAAATTCATTAAAATGATTTTCAATTAAAATTGGAAAATTTTCAATTAAATCCAAATATATATCCATATATTTTAATAATTTATCTGAATTACAACCTAAGAAAGAACAAAAACCTTACTATAAGTTCTTAATTCACCCAATAATATTTTTGGTATCTACCAAGATTGCAAAAAAAGAATTCTATATATCATTTATTAAAAATCTTCGGTAACCAACCTACACGTATTACCAGGGTTCCTCTTAACCCCTCCCACTACTCACAAGCACGCAATATAGCTCCACCCCTCAACTCTTACCCTTCAGAATAAGAGTCACGTGTCAAGTTAGTAGGGTGATCGGTTCTGTCGTTGGCGTAATTACAACGTCAAAGAGCAGCTTAGAACTTTTCTTTTACAAGTAATTTTGGCGGGAAAGCCGCGCGCTTTTCAATTCCATATATATAGGCCTATATCGTAGGTATGGAATAGAAGCCTCAAATTAGTTGGATCTCGCGCGCGCGGGGGATTTTCAAATAGAATTTGTCGTCATGGCAACCCCCGCCAATTTACGAATGATGGTTTCACGCGGAAGAGAGACTACTTCCTATATTAAAAGAGAAAGAAAAAAAAATCACGTGCGATTTGCAAGACGCGCGAAATTAATCTCCCCCATTGATCACAAACGGTACGTTTTCGCGGGAAATAAAGGATGACGTAGAATTGTGTGAGCTGAATATTACTGGTGGTTCGGGTTCCTTATACCCCTTTGCTTAATCAGATTTTTCAACTCGCGTTCGCGCCAAATTATTGAGAAATATGTCGCCCAGGTATACTACATTATATATAAAAGCATATTTAGAAATGTCGAAAAAGGTACTATCTAATGTTACCAAATTTTGTATGGTCAGAAAAATGATGGGTTAGATTTTTTAAAACTAGACTAAATTAAGCTAGAAATTAAGCTAAATTTTAAATTAAAACTCATTTAAAATAAAGTCTCAAGTAGAGAAAATATAAAAATAAACCTAATAAAAAATAAAATTTTATTTCTAAATAAATGCCAAATTTGTTCATTAATTATAAATTTTAAACAATCAGCAAAAAGGGCTCACTTTAAAGGGAGAATGCAACCTATAGACAAGTGATTTTTTTATCGATTCCTTATCGTTTAAATAGGCCTAATCCACTAGTGAAAAAAATTAACGACCAAATATTAAACTAGAAATAAACAAAACTTAACGGAAAATAGGCTTAGCGGGATTCATGGAGATCTGATTTCCTCGCGTTTAAGTTCTAGCGACCAATCTAACGCGATTTGTAAGTCTCGTGAGATCTCGCGTGAACGACGGGCCTTTGCTCATTGGTCGCTAGACCTTACACGTAGGCAATTCACGATATCTCCATAAATCCAGCTAAGCCTATTTTCCAGGTAAATTTTAAATTAATTTCTAGTTTAATATTTGTTTCGTAAACTTTTTATTGGTGGATTAGGCCCATTTAAACGATAAAGATTCGATAAAAAAAATCACTTGTTATTAGGTTGGATTCTCCCTTTAAGAAAGATTTAATGTTAAATTAGAAACTTTTAAGCAATTAAATAAATTTAATCTACAAATTATATTTTTGGTCAAGGCAATTATGGGTCAAATTAGATATTACCATTAAAATTAAACATACATCGTTTTCGCTTTGAGATATTCCTAATTTTCAGGATAAATTTTATATATTATTAAGATACCTAACTAACCTCACACTATTAACTGCGGGTTACAGTTACGCTTAAATACTATTTTGGCTAGTGTCAAGTAATGTTGCCGTTTAGGAGTCTCTTTGTAGTGGCTAGGAACATAAGGGTGTTAAATGGATTTAGTTCTTAAAAGACACTAAAACGAAAAGCGTCTTGTATAGGGTTTGAGAGGGGGCGGGGCTTAATTTCGTATACCCTTTTATTTCTCTATCGTCGAAGCTTTTAAGTCACCGACACAAAATTTTCATTAGATTTTGATAATCAAGAATTTTGGGGTCCTTTTCTATCTCCACTTAGTTATATAGAACAGAGCAGAGACAAGTTAGACACTTTACTACAATACCCCCCCCCCCCCCCCCACAGACTAGGGGCCAATATAGTCAATTCTAACTCAAAGTTGGTAACGCGCCCTAAACCATAAAACAATTTTTTTTACATAAGCTGTGTTCATACTAGGCCTTGAAATCTATTTAAACAGTTTCAAAACGTTTCGCTAGAGTCGTGTGAACGGGAAACTGTCTTTTCTGGAACCGATTTGATTCGATTTCTCGTAACTGCTTCGGGTACCAGTTTCATACCGATTCGGTTTCAACAACCGATAGATGAAGATACGATAAATCGATTTATAAAGATATTGTGTGAACATCTGACGCTTAAAACGATTCCCGGCGATTTTAATATCGGTTTGTTTTGAACTTTTCAAATCGAATAAGAAATCCTAGTGTGACCGTAGCTTAAGTAGAAACAAATAAGTTTAAATATTTTTATAAAATTCAAAATTTAAGTCGACTTAATCCATTTAATCATGATTTAAGATTAAATATTACGGCGGATTAATAATCACGAATAGAGAATTCCATCATTTAATAACTATAAAATAATTAAATATTTAATTTAATCAATAAATCTATATTAGATGCATTTAATCAGAATAAAATATAATATTTTATCAAATTTTACACATTATTCTATTTAATCACGATAAAATATATATTTTATAGAATTTATTTTGGTTAAAGAATATCATATTTTATCAAATTTATTATGATTAAAGAATTATTTTATGGAATGGAACACGATTAAAGGATTAAAATTTTAATTTAATCACTATTTAATCATTTTGTAAAGATTCCATAAAACCTAAAATTTTGTGTCTTGGCTACAACTCGTTTCTGCGAGTAGGACTTGTGCCTGAAGTGCTAAAATTTGCTCGGCGAACGAAATTATTTGGAACTCGAGCTATTATTAGGCATAAATTTCGGGCAAAATTTGGTTTCTAGTTGAAAAGGGAAGAATATTGAAAATTTATGACTAGGGGGCTTATAAATAGAGGGTTACGGGAGATGGGTTCCATTTTATAGTCAGTCAAGACCATTTTTAGACTTCAATGAGGTTTTTAATTAAATTTTTGAGCTCTAGGCTCGACTTAAGATCGAGATATTTGCTAATTTTGCATAAATTACGTTCAATTGCGAAATTATTAATTATACCCTCTTTCCCGCCAAAATATGTACGCCATATTTATAATTTTAAATTAATTTACAAATAAAAGACGCCAAATATCGCGTGGCTTTCCAGAATTCCTCCTACAAATTCTAGTTTCCCGGCAAAATAATCCACGCGAATTTTCCAGCAAAAATAATCCACGTGAATTTTCCCGCAAAGATAACCCACGCCAATTTTCCCCCAAAAATAATCCACGCGAATTTTCCCCCAAAAATAATCCACGCGAATTTTCCCCCAAAAATAATCCACGCGAATTTTCCCCCAAAAATAATCCACGCGAATTTTCCCCCAAAAATAATCCACGCGAATTTTCCCCCAAAAATAATCCACGCGAATTTTCCCCCAAAAATAATCCACGCGAATTTTCCCCCAAAAATAATCCACGCGAATTTTCCCCCAAAAATAATCCACGCGAATTTTCCCCCAAAAATAATCCACGCGAATTTTCCCCCAAAAATAATCCACGCGAATTTTCCCCCAAAAATAATCCACGCGAATTTTCCCCCAAAAATAATCCACGCGAATTTTCCCCCAAAAATAATCCACGCGAATTTTCCCCCAAAAATAATCCACGCCAATTTTCCCCCAAAAATAATCCACGCCAATTTTCCCCCAAAAATAATCCACGCCAATTTTCCCCCAAAAATAATCCACGTCAATTTTCCCCCAAAAATAATCCACGCCAATTTTCCCCCAAAAATAATCCACGCCAATTTTCCCCCAAAAATAATCCACGCCAATTTTCCCCCAAAAATAATCCACGCCAATTTTCCCGCAAATATAATATACGTAAAGGTTCCCGCCAAAATAATCCAAGTAAAGTTTCCCGCAAAAAAATCCAGGGGGAATTTTCCCGCAAAAATAATCCACGCGGAATTTCCACGCAAAAATAATCCACGCGAATTTTCCCGCCAAAATAATCCAATGTTAATTTTTAATTTAAAAATTATGCATCAAACTTTAACTATTAAATCATGTGCCCCACCAAATAAAAGTCCGTGTATAAAATTAAATCTCTTAAATGTTCCCGCCAAATTGAAAAAAAATTTCGCGTCAAAATTAAATCACGTGCATGAACAAATAAATTTAAAATCTTCGCGCCGAAAACAATTCGAGGGCGGGGGGTTAAAGGTTATTATATTGTTAATCCGATTATCCCGCGTTAAACTAATTAGTATTAAGGCTAAAGAAGTGGAGTTAAATGTTCTTGCAACTCAAGGAGGTTTAAGTTGTAAAGCTGACTGAAGCGAAACGTAAAAATCAGTCAAGTGTTTAAAACTAGCTCGGAATAACCCTTTTACTTGAAATTCGTTAGTTTTATTTCTTTTTATTTCCAATCTAAGTAAAGATTTTAGGACTAACAACTAAAAAGAAGGCTTAACAAATTGGAGAATCGCCTAACCGTGTCATCTTATTGGTTTTTGTTGTCTTCAAAGGGAAGACGAAATGGAAATTAATAGGGAATTAATATCAGAACCTACATAGTAAAATTAACACAATAGGGAGACAGAAGATTGCCTGACGTCATTTAACCCCCTTACTGTAATTCCCTCACTAAGGGGGATGACACCGAGGTGAGAGATTGAAACTTCTGACATATCAATGTCACCCTTGCTGAATCCCTATAGGAGGAGAGAAATAAGCGCCGTCTAGCGTCTAGATAAATAATTGAAAGTACTTTTTCTCAATAGCTCTTTAATTAACACTTTTAACTTGCTAAGCCTTGGCTATTTTGTGAAAGAGAGCAGCCGTCACCATTTTTAGTTTTATCATATTATTAAAAGGCTATACTCAAAATTTGACGTGTTAGGAAGAAGCTTCAAAATGAAAATATCAAAAATATACAGGTCAATTTTAAATTCCGATATATGACATTGTTTATTTCTGGAACGTAATTAACGATATCTTTCACACGAAAGGTAGTTGACTTGCTGGATCAAGTAATTTTACGATAACGACCGCGCAAAAGCGACCTTATCACTGGTGTCAGAAAGCCCCAGTGATTTCAACAATAGCGAAATCACGAGACCATAGTGATGACGTAGTATTGCGGTGAATTTTCATTTCAAAACTTTTGAAAATGGCGATTGCAAAAATTTGTATTTTTTTCTATGACATATGTATATATATATTGAATTGTTTTTAAGATCTTTCCGAAAATTCTACTCAATTTCCATTCGGAGATCTTGAAAAAAGCGTGACAGTATCACTTTAAGAACATAGTTTTACACAAGCGCAAGTAACGGTAAATTATCTTCTGATATTATTTGCTTCTGATTTTAATATATGACTTCTTGGTTTAATTTTTTTGTGAGTTAAAAATGCGAAGTAATTTGTCATGGTGAAGTTGGCCATCCGTGTAATTTCGTTAAAAGAAAATAATTAAAACAAAAAACAAAAAAAAGGATCTTTGATTAATTAGCTGGTGAATCACTGTGAATTATCTTTCTTTATATAAAAAATTAAAAATAAAAACTTGAAATAAAAATTAAATAAATTTTGGCTTTCATTATTTCGTGTATATTTGTTCTAATTTTATTTGTTCAACGATTTCATAGAAATTAACTTAGTTTTTGGGTGGTCCCTTAAGCAATTTGAAGCTATAAGCAAGCAATATATTTGAAGGTCTTTCTTTCTTAATATATAATTTTTTATTTTCCAATCCAATTAAATTTCCGATAATTAAGTTAATTACGTTTAATTCCCTTAAGATAGGATTTTGTTTAAAGATTAGTTTTCTAACAAAGTTTTTGTAAAGAAATTCAGGATCTTTTTGTCCGGGTACAGTTTTAAATTTATTTTTAGCTTTATATTTGTTTGTATCATCCCGCTAAGCCTTTTTCCGGGCAAGTTTTAAATTTATTTCTAGTTCAATATTTGTTCGTAATTTTTTTCACTAGTGGATTAGGTCTATTTAAAAAACACGGAATCAATAAAAATCCCTTTTTTATTTTGCATTCTCCCTTTGATTTCGTGACGATTCGAACTGTTTAGAATGTTCAAATAAAATGTTTAATGCAATAAATTTGTTTCTTCACAAAAGACCTCTACAGTTGACCCTAAAACCTCATAGTTTGACCTTTCTAAAACAGTTTCAGAGGTCTCTAGTGTCAACGCGCCTGAAAGATAAATAATAACGTTTAAAACCTAATTATCCTAGATTTTAAAAATCGACTTGAAGTCTCGAAGTGATGTGTTAAAAATTTATTTTTAAATATACCAAAGATATCCTTGTAAGAAAGAAATTAATTATTCGACGATAAATCTTTTATCTTCAAGAATAAAATGAGAAAACAATAGAATTTTGCGGTATTTGACGAATGCTGTTCAAATAAATTCATATAAGCGGGTTGGTTGCTTTAAAGGGAGAATGCAACCTAAGAACAAATGATTTTTGATCGATTCATTATCGTTTAAAAAGGCCTAATCCAGTAGCAAATAAAATTACAATCAAATATTAAACTAGAAATAAATTTAAAAATTAAATTGAAAATAGGCTTAGCAGGATTAGTAGAGATTCTGAATTTCTTCGCATTTAAGGGTCAGCGACCAATGAGCAAAGGTTCGACGTTAAGGCGAGATCTTCATGAGACTTTAAATACCATTCGATCAATACGAAGGAATTCCGAATCTCCATGAATCCAGCTAAGCCTATTTTCCCGGTAAGTTTTAAATTTATTCCTAGTTTAATATTTGTTTGTAATTTTTTAACTGGTGGATTAAGCCTCTATAATAGCCAATCACGAACATTGTGATGACTGATGACGTAGTATCGCGGTAATTATGGTTTTATTTAAATTTCAAAACGAGTCCTATCAATTTAATCTATTCTTAGCTGCATATATATTGATTTTACTTTTTTAATGATCTTTGCAAAATTGTAACTCAAATTCAATTTGTAATTCATGATAATTCCATCTTGAAATGTTTCTAAATTTCAACATAATTTTTTTTTTTTTTTTTTTTTTTTTGTAAAATTAGACTCATTCCAACGTAATTGAATACAGGTAGTGTCATAATCCCTTTAAAACCTCGGGTCAGTCCTCTTGAACGAGAGAAGAAGCGAGGAAATCGAAAAGCAATTAGAATAAGAACTCGTATTCGAACTAAAGCCAAGAACAAAACTTTTCTTAACGCAAGATTCTATACCACATTTATATCAGGGAAAGTTTAGAACTACCGAAAACAAAAGATTAGCACGACGTCTAAAAGGGAGGGTGAAATGAACTTGTTTTATTCTTTTAAAGTGAGGCTGATACTGAGGTAATTGAAGGTAATTAACCCCCCCCCCCCCCGTTTTCAATCAACAATTTCAAGCTTTCGCTTTTGTAAGAGAAGTTTCAATAAATTTTATTTAGATATCTGTTTTACTGTCAGGGTTCGTTCAACTGTTGCGAAACCAATTTCCCTGAAATTTTCAGGTTTTTGAAGAAATATTTCCCTGAATTGAATATTTTATTCTTCAGGCAAATATTTTTGGTTTAAAATAATTATGTTACTTTTAATTGTGAACCAATCCTTGACATGTACCAAAATATTTAATTTCTTTGACCTAATGGACCAATTTTAGAATTCTGACTTTTTCCTGACGTTTTGGACCAATTGTCGAAATCCCTGATGTTTCCCTGACCTTATGGGCAACTACTGCGCCAATTTTTGAATTCCCTGACAGTTTGGGACAATTTCCAAATTCATTGACTTTTCCCTGAGCTTTTGAGCAAATTTTTGAATTTCCTGGCTTTCCCGGACCTTTTCGGCTAATTTTCGAGATTCCTGACGTTTCCCTAACCTTCAGGGCCAATTTTCGAAGTCCTTGACATTTCCCAGACCTTTTAGGTCCAATTTCGAATTCTCTAACTTTTCCTTGAACCTTTGGGCCAATTTTTGAATTCCCTGACCTTTTGGGCCTTTTTTTTTAATTCCCTGACCTTTTCGGCCCCATTTTTGAATTCCCTGACCTTTTGGGCCCCATTTCTAAATTCTCTGCCTTTCCCAGATTTTCCAGGTCGTTTACGAGCCATGTGCTCATATAATCAATAAAAATTCCTTTGATTTTTCAGTTCAGTCTTCCTTTAAAACATATATATCCTATTCCATCTTACATCGAGATAGACGATTGTCTCTAGTTAAATTCTGGTATTGAGACCCCGAGGCTGAACTATAGCTGGTCATGGAACGTCGAGCCGAATCCTTTCAAGTGGGCGCCAAGTTTTAGCCCCCTCCTCCCTTGCTTTCGTTCGACGCGAATACAAGAATCGAGAACAAAAATATTTTGATTTTCATTTCGACGACAACGCGAGGAAAGGTCCCGAATTTATTCTACAAACTCTGCATATACGACAGATGGCGTTGAAATGTCTCTTTCCTTAACTCCTCCTCCTCGCACTAATATTCAAAGTGACGCTGTCACCGTATTTTTCGAAAAAATTATAAATATTAACAAAAATTAGAATTTAATATTCAAAATACACCCTAAAAAATAAGATGGGCTGCCTTCTTGTTAAAGTGAGGCTGTTATGGATTTTTAATTAACTCCAAATGGAATTTGAGTAGCATTTTCAGAGAGATCGTTAAAAAACGATTCAAAATATATATATACATAATTAGCAAAAACCCGTAAAAAAGGAGAGAATGGGCTCTCTAAATTCATATCCGGTTTCGTACTTCGCCGCTAGATGGCAAGAGCGGGTTGTTTCTGGAAATCTTTACGGACGAACGTACGGACATTGTAAATTATATTATATGATGATTATGTAATAAAACAAAATTACCGCGACAATCAAAATACATTTTATAATCGCCATTTTCGAAATTTTTAAAATCGTAATACTATATCATCAAATTCTATAACAGTGTTACTTGAAGATTTATACATATATATACAATACTCTTTGCTAAGCCTTGGTTCTGTTCTTATTCTCGTCGTTTATAAATATTTGTCTGTGTTTTGTTTATATGTAGATTATATTCAAATTGAGTTGAAAGGAACTACTTTTTACCTATAAGAGTTTAACATTGTATATCAATCCGACTGAGCTTCGAACCATTAAGATAACTTCCTTCGAACTAAAGGTCCAATTCCTAGAGAAACATGCCTTCGAATCACGCCTATATTTTAATTTAAGGTTGACAGGTAAAAGAAAAAAACCGAATGACATCTGACAAATCGTATTATCTTTACATCATAGTATAAATGATATATGCATAATACGTGACACGATATCGATGGACAAGGCTTAAAGATGAAATTATTGCTAAAGGGAGAATGAACTAACAATATTTAAAAACTAAATCAATTTTAAACTTTTGAGGAAAATAGGCTTAACGGAGAGTTAGAAATATCATTGTTATATAATCTCCGGCCAATCCTGAGCTAGAAACGCGCTTATTAGGACCGTAATATAAAAGTTTCAAAGTAGGCTTAAGATCCTCCTAGGTAATAGACTCGTATAGGCCGAGATATCAAACTGTCAATGAATCCTTGTTAAGCCTATTTTACGCGTATGTTAAAAACGCTAAATAAAATGTATTTTCTATCTATTTGCTTTGATATCAAATTTATTATTGAAAAATAATAATTGGAAATTTAAAATCAATCACCAATCAGAAAATATGAATTAAAAGAGGAATATTGTTCGTTGATTGGTTGAAACTGAATTTAAATCTTCCCAAATGCTTTTAATATTAAGAAAATTTTCAATTAAATTGTAATTAATTTATTTTGATTAAGAAACCTTTTGAATTCATTATTCCTTTAAATTATGGAAATTATTATTATTATTATTATTAAATTAATTTTGAGCTGTTGTATATTTTATATAATTGGAATTCAATTAATTATATTTATAATGTAGAATTGTTTAGAAATTTGAAGAAATTTTGACTGCAAACGTTTTGTAATTTTACGAAATATGTATTTTTTGTATCTCTACGCAAGTGTCATTTGAAATTTGATCGTAATTAAAATGTGGTAGATCATTAGCCTACTTCTTAGAAATCGCCGCCATTAAAAATCGCTAATTTAAGCGACGGCTGGAAAAAATAAAAACCATAAAAAAAAAAACACCTCAGTCTAGAATCAAAGCTTAATTATTCCTTAACGGTTTTTTTAAGACAGTTTAAAAAAAAAATAAAAAATTGGGACCAGTTTTAGTTTTTCAAATATCGGCGGCAAAAACACGCATACATTAATAATATTCCCTCATAATGAGCTAACATTAATGTCACTTGACCATACAGTTTAGGTTGCATACTAGAGAGTAGAAAACTGAATTTTATGACAAGTTATATTGGTTATTTAAATTTGTTACCAATATCACTCGACTATTCACTTATAGTGAGGCTGTCATGGATGTTTCATGAACTCCAAATGGAAATTGAGTTACATTTTTGGAAAGATCGTTAAAAAACGATTCAAAATATATATATATGACCTCTGATTGGTCGGAAAGTCACTTCATTAAAATTAAATAATTTGGATCAATGTTAATCGACTATTTTGATTCGCCTTAATTAATCTTTGATTGCTATATTATATCTAATGACAAGTGATATTGATGATTGGACCATATTGGTTTAGCTTGTTTAATAACTTTAATTAGTTATTTTTCTAATGACAAGAGGGATAAGTGATATTGGTATTTAGCTTGAAGTGTCAGTAGGTCAATCGATCCGTGGAACTGTCGTTAGGTATTAAAAAAAAAACATCTTAATTAGATAGTGTGATTAAGGCTTTAAGGGGTGATTAACATTTTATACCTGGTTTTTTTTTAATTGACATAATTTTAAACGCTAATTAAGGTTTCTTTTTGTTTATCGTAAGGGATGTTTTTGTTTTGGATTTCGAAGATTTTACTGATTGACCTTAATATAAACTTGATTTAAGTTAATGAAATTAAAATAATTTTTGAGAACTTATCATGGAGAAATAAATATATATTTATTTCATTTTCCCATTTATTGTAAATTAAATTAAGAGAATCTTAAGAATCTTAAATAATTTAAGATACTGTTAAGAAGGTTAAAATAATCTTTAAAATGTTAAAGATAATGTTAAGAAAGAATGTTAAATAAAAATAATGTTAAGAAAGAATGTTAAATAAAGATAATGTTAAGAAAGAATGTTAAATAAAGATAATGTTAAGAAAGAATGTTAAATAAAAATAATGTTAAGAAAGAATGTTAAATAAAAATAATGTTAAGAAACAATGTTAAATAAAGATAATGTTAAGAAAGAATGTTAAATAAAGATAATGTTAAGAAAGAATGTTAAATAAAAATAATGTTAAGAAAGAATGTTAAATAAAAATAATGTTAAGAAACAATGTTAAATAAAGATAATGTTAAGAATGAATGTTAAATAAAGATAATGTTAAGAAAGAATGTTAAATAAAGATAATGTTAAGAAAGCATGTTAACAAAAGATAATGTTAAGAAAGAATGTTAAATAAAGATAATGTTAAGAAAGAATGTTAAATAAAGATAATGTTAAGAAAGAATGTTAAATAAAGATAATGTTAAGAAAGAATGTTAAATAAAGATAATGTTAAGAAAGAATGTTAAATAAAGATAATGTTAAGAAAGAATGTTAAATAAAGATAATGTTAAGAAAGAATGTTAAATAAAGATAATGTTAAGAAAGAATGTTAAATAAAGATAATGTTAAGAATGACAAAGAAAGATAATGTTAAGAATGTTAAAGTTAATGTTAAAAATGTCAAATAAACATAATGTTAAGAATGTCAAATAAAGATAATATTAAGAAATATTTAATATAAAATAATAACATTAAGAATGTTAAAGATAATTAAAATATTAAAATAATATAATTTTAAGAAAAATTAAATTAAGATATCTTAAAAATAAAAGATAATATCCCAATCTGAAGAGATAAAACGAAAACAAGCAATTGGGGGATATATCTTAGTATCTTAACGCAAAATCTTATTCCAAAATCCTAATGATCAGTTCAATTTCGGCAGGCATGTAAAAAGGTACCACTGATATTTTTACTAAGAAGCCAGAGAAACCAGAAGAGTGTTGCATTTCTTATTTCGGCACACTGGCTTCGGGGAGGAAATGGTTATATAAGGCTGGGGGATTAATAATGCCTTTCTCGACCAATCAGAGTAGATTTCGATGGGGATTTGACCTTCCCGTACATGTTGGCGCGCGAGGTCAACTTCATGAAGTCTCGCGACGTAACGTCGGGAGACTACTTAAAAATATCGAAGGTGAGAGAAATCTTCTAAAAAACACCCTATTTTCAAACTGGCCTGTCTTGGATAGTCTTACTAGACACTTAGTAGACTATACTTTCATAGCACTGACGAGTGATATTGGCAGAGGCCCGCCGAACAAAAATTTTAACTTTGAAAGTTTCGATATGAGAACATATTTGAAGGACTGATCGTATTGGCACGACGAAATCGATGTACAAACCTGTAGCTTTGACTGTACTAAAGTAATTACGCAAGTGTGTACGTGTTTAGTATTACCAAAGGCTACTGTTATCAGACACGGAATAGGTTTACAGATTTTTCTACAGAAGTTAGAGATCGTCGAACAAAGTGTAAAAATTTAATTCAAACATAAATATCAGAGAAATGACGTCACTGTTATCTATCGTAACAACGTCAGCGTGTACGTGAAGCTACCTTCAATCACGCGCTTGATCACGTGATAGTTTTAGTTCGGTAAAACCTATTTAAAATTCATATTAAATTAAAAATTTAATTTCAATTTTAAGTAAAATATAATTCTGACAGAAATATCAGCGATATGACGTCACTGATATATATCGTAACAACGCATGCGTGTACGGGAAGCTACCTTTAATCGCGCGCTTGATCAGTATTATTTCAGTAAAACCTACTTTTTAATTTGAAATAAAAATTTAATATATAATATTCTTTAACAAAGTTTAAATCTGACAGAAATATCAGTAATATGACGTCACTTTTATATATCGTATCAACATTAGCGTGTACCTTACGCTACTCTATCACGCTTTCATCGGTCAAAATTGTCAGAATTTTGTTAGTTGACTGATATCAATAGATATATTCTTGCTGATATCTATGGTAGCAAATTATTTCAATAAAAGCTATTTAATTATCGGTAACTTTAAATTAATTAAATTTAAAAATAAAGTTTTGATAAAAATGTCATATTTATGATACCAGTAAAAATTTCAAACAATGATATTATGTATATAAGATTATAAAATTGAAATTGATTACTTTACAGCGAGTGTGTAAAAAATGACACGCGATCAACCAGATGTCGCATTTTTTTTTGACATCATTGCGCGTGGGTGGGAAGTCGTGGACCAATCATAACATAGTTGAGTCTTGGTTGCTTGAAAAGCCATAGTTTAAAAATCTGTCTTCTTCAAATAGCTTGGAATTGAAGGCTTCTACACCCCCCTTTTCTAATATAATCCAAATCCTAGCTTGTTTTTTAGGTTTTGACACGTGACACATGAGGGGGGACAAGCGGGGACAACCCTTACGTCATGTAAATTCGACCAATAAAAATTTAATGAATGGAATTTCTCATATATCCATAACTCGGGCAGCTTGGCTTAAAGCTACTGATGTCATTTTTTGACGAATTGAGGCAAAACCAAGATCATTCGGAGTTTGCAATAAAGTCATAAATGTAACCCGTTAGAGTGATATTGGCTAGGTTTAAACTTTGAATTTGAAAGAATTAAGCAATTTAAGTATTTATTTTCTATTATGATAGGTTTTTTACGGACCATATCGCCTAGCGTCAACATATTGCAAAAAAAGTAATTAATTTTATATTACGATTAATATTTAATAAACAAAGTAAAATATTCTAAAGTAAGCTATGGAAATTATTTAATAGTCTTAAGATATATTTAGCCTTCAGATCTTGCTGATATTAACTAATAAAAATATCAATTAAGACTAAGTACGTGTCTACATTTACCTGTGTATAAAAAAATACAGAAAACGTCCTAAAATTGAGATGGTCCCTATATAGTTTTAGAGTTTAGATTTTGTTTTTGGCCTCAGGGGGCCAAATATACCGGTATATCTAGCTATTAATTACGGCATCTAAAGGACGAACCGCAAAAAGGCGCGCGCGTCAAAAAAGCCACCCCTTAAAACAACCACAATTTACAATAATAAAAAATGAAAATATGCGTAAATTGCGCGTGACGTAATTTTCATGCCTTTCCACGGACAATGAAGCGACCATTTCGCGAACTATCTCTATGGAAATTAACGTGGCCCGAATCTCGCGCAAACTACCTGTTCATTATATTGAAAATGCCTTAAAATATTATTAAATTGAGATTAGACTTGAAAGCTAACTCCGAATGGTTTAAGGTGACACCAAAGCGATTTTTAATAGCGTTAAAGCCGCGGAAAACAACGCCTATAGTGTTGCAAACCCCCAAAAAACGTAATGGTTCCTATTTTTCAAATCCCCCATCCAAATTTGGTAAACCCCTAGCTTAAAGAGTGGATGAAGCATTCAAATAATTATATTTAAAGTGAGGCTCTCACGAATTTTTCATAAAATCAAAATGGAAATTGAGTAGCATTTTCGGAAAGATCGTTAAAAAACGGTTCAAAATATATATATACATACGTCATAGAAAAATATTACTGCGACAGTAAAAATTTATATTTTATAATCTACATTTCGTAAATTTTAAAATAAAAATTCCCCGCGATAATACGTCATCACTATGGTCGCGTGATTTCACTATTGTAGAGTCTACAGTTGATTCTCGCGCGTTCTGGCACAAGTGATAAAGTCGCTTTCGCGCGGTCTTTTTCGTAAAAGTACTTAATCCAGAAAGACGTACATTTCGAATGAAAATTATCGTTAATTTCGTGCCAGAAATAAACTATGTCATACATCGGAAAAATATGAGATATTTGCACTTAAGTTGTCGCGCTGCATTTTCCCTTTATCTAACTAACTATTTTTTCATAGAAACACATTTGATATAAATATAATAAATATATTTGCGAAACAATTTATTTTTCCAATTAAAAGTCAACTTTTCTTACTCATCCAAAAATTGCGCAATTTTAATTAAATACACACAATCCTATTCGAATCTCTTACATCATTTTTTTGCCACGTAACACCTCGTTATCAGTACACAATAAACGAGACAGCTCCCCCTATTGTCAACCCCTTAAAAAAAACATTTGGAACCCCCCTGGGGAAAAAATTCGATTAGCAAAATCCATGGCATTCACAAAAATCTTTTTGAATTTAATAATAACTTCACTATGCTTTATATTAAAATATCAAAGGAGAGTGTTTATAAACTACTTTTTTCTATTGGGATTTAATATTATATATCAATGCGCATCAAGTATGAATAATACTGTAAACCTAAGTTGAAGAAAATCTTAAAAAATATATATATAAAAAGTTGAATTGTAAAAATAGGGGAAAATTCAAAATTGAATTTCATTGAAAATTATTTTGTAGAAAAATTGAAGGTAATATTTCGCAGACATCTTTACAGGACTTAATAAAGAATAGAATTATAGTTTATATTCATCGTTTTAGTCTATATTTTTGATAGAATCTAAGACTGTATAAATTTTGCTACGCTTAAACTATTTTTATACCTCTGCCGGTTGGCGAGTTAGAAAGAAACTTCAATATGAAAATGTCAAAAATATATAGGTCATTTTTTCCGATATATGATATAGTTTATTTCTGGAACGAAATTAACGATAATTTATACGAAAGATAGTGGACTTTCTGGATTAAGTACTTTTACGAAAAAGACCGCGCGAAAGCGACCTAACAACTGGTGTCAGAACGCGCGAGAATTAACTGCTCTACAAATACGAAATCACGCGACCATAGTGATCACGTAGTATTGCAGGGAATTTTATTTTAATAATTTCGAAAATGGCGATTATAAAATTTGTATTTTCACGGTAATTTTGTTCTATGACATATGTATACATTTTTACTACTCAATTTCCATTTGCAATTCATAAAAATCTGAGAGCTTTAAGTTAATTAACATAAATTATCTTTAATTGAAGGAAAACCTTTCGAACAGCAGCTGTGATCTTCAAATTTAATTTTGTAGATGATTGAAACAAATTAAGAGGTATTTTAGTAATTTCAAAATATTACATCATCATAGGATTAATAATTCTTCGCCCGTAAGTTTAAGTTCGCCATAGAGCTCTTCGTATTCAGCACCATACAGAGGAGAGAGATAGAAATTTGAAGCCCTACGCCCCCTTGCGGAAAAACCCAGTTAATTCTCACTATACCCCATACCTCTTGACAGAAAACAAGATGTCCTAGCATGCATTGGGAAAGTTTCAAGCTACCACTACTAGATGGATTTGAGTAGTATGATTGGCCTGGCCAGTCATTAGCTTAACGCAAAAACGACCCTCGTTTGTAACTAGTGGTTGGTAAATATAATAATAATAAATTTCGAAGTTCTAAATATTAAAACATTAAAAACTTATCCGCAAATATTGAAAAGGGATAAAATAAAATCAAAAATTGAACAAATTTCAAAACCTCGTTAAAAAACAACTACGAATTGCAAATGATTAACGACTTTGAAAAATGTCTAAAGAAATTCGTCTGTTTACCCCGAAACAAGTGTTTCCTCTTCAATTTCAAACCAACATTCATCACTGTCATTTTTACCGAATAAAATAAAAGATTCGTTCGAGATATTTCAGCTAATAAGAAAACTTTCGGGGAAGGTGTAAAAAACAGGTATAAAAAATATAAACTAACAAGATTGTAAGGAGTTAAATCGATTCAGACAGACATCGTTCCGCGTAATAAATAAAATAAAATGACAAAACAAAAACATTTTTCCCAAGAGATGGGGGCGCGTGAAGTCTTTCTTTCATTTCAATTTAAGTTTGCAACACGTACGAAGCTACCTCTACGCTATTTAAAGGGAAAATAGAAGCCTACGATCTTGGTGGTCAAAAGGCTGAAATATTATGATTGGCCCGATTTTATATTTACTGAAATTCAAATTTTACCAAACTTTAGAAATTAATTTAAACACCAAAAACGTGTCTAAAAATTGTTTGAAAATTCTCGACTATGTTTTTTGGCAAGGTGATTCCTAAAATAAATTCAAAAGCTGTTCCATTTTTAGCTCCAAGTTTCCCTTTAATATATATTTTAAATAAAATTGAATCCTATCTTCGTGCTGAGTGTCAAATCAAGGTGAAATTGAATATAAAATTGAATCAATTCGAGTTTTCAGTACATACAATTATATATCTAATAAATTTAAGATATTTTAAAAGGGATTGCAAGCTTGGTACGTAATGAAAATTAAAATTGGTTACGAATACAAAACGCGTTCCATTTCCATGGCAACTATTCCCATCTTTTTTTAAAAACCAATAAATTGTTGTAGAGGGCGGTAGGTGGAGTTTATCTTTCGTGGAAGGCATTAGGGCGTGATAAAATAAATCTATTTTCAATAATTTTATAAGTTATTGATATTTCTTGAGTTTTTGTTGCATTATTCGTTTGAGGTATTCGAAACAAAAATACGAAACTAAAGTTAATATTAAACCTAAAATCTGAATACCTTAAAATATAATTAAAATAGTTAAAATTAAAGTGAGGCTGTCACTGATTTTTAACGAATTCCAAATACTACGTCATCACTATGCTCACGTGATTTCGCTATTGAAGAGCCTACATTTGTTTCACGCGCGTTCTGGCACCAGTGATAAGGTCGCTTTCGCGCGGTCTTTTTCGTAAAAGTACTTAATCTTGAAGATCAACTACATTTCGCATGAAAATTATCGTTAATTACACGTTCCAGAAATAAACTACGTCATATATGGGAAACAAACGCCCTATATATTTTTGAAATTTTCATTTTAAAGTTTCTGAAGAACGTGTCAATCCATAGGTATACAATTATGAATATGGTGTTTTAATAGTATGATAAAACTAAAAATATAATTCGAAAAATATAGTGCCAGTCTCACTTTAAATAAAAATAATTAACATAAACATAATATATTGAAATTGTTCCTTTAGGGGGAAATAACCAAAAAATATATATATATAATTATCATAAGAAGGTAGTCAAAGCTACGAAAGACATCTGTTCAGTTACACTTCTGTATTGAATAATAATACTACAAATACTACCAATACTATAAATAAATTACGCCAATAGAATGGAATAAAATTCCCAAAGAAAAACAGGGTTTTCAATAGAAATTTAGAAGGTTTCTAAGATTGTAAATGACGATTGTAATACCACTACATCAAAAATCATCGCTTAAAACGCTCAAATAGTATAGCCAGAGGGGGAAATGGAGGTAATGACGTAGGTAACATTGTTACATTGACCACCTGGCTCTAAATATGCCATAAATTGAAAACTACACAGTTTATAGTAATGTATTTCAAGGTAGGAGGTTTACGACAAAAAAATGAAATAAAAATTTCGTCACACCTTTCTGGCGTCATAATGATAACTTGGAAATTATACATAATAACTATTGTCTCCGTGCGCGAGTCCGCGTGAAATTTGACGCTAAAGGTGTTTGAAGTATTCGTATGGAGTCTGGTAATTTAGAAGAAGCTACGCTATACTAAAGTGAGGCTGAAACAGATTTTTCGCGAACTCAAAATGGAAATTGAGTAGCATTTTAGAAAAGATCGTTTAAAAATGATTCATAATATATACATATATGGACAGGTAAATCATGCTTCAAGTTTACAATAAGGTATATTGATTGTTATGTGGTTCAGAAAGTTTTCTCGTCAGAGCTTTCGCCCGAGGAGAGAGGAAATAAAATCCAAAAACACGGTAAAGATACGGAATTCGAAATTGTCCTCTCTAGCGGTTGAGATTGGAACTAAGTAGGCGGTGCTAATCTCGCGCCGAACTTTCTAGACGTTTACGGGGGTGAAAATGTATCGACGGAAAACGACTCTCCCCTCTCTTTCGCGAAACGAAGGAGCGTGTCTCGCCCGGCCGTCGCGATTTCGAGTCTGATTTACTCTAGAAAGAATATACTGGACCTGGCCGCCTTTCCGTATAAATTTCGGAATACTTTGGGTGAAACCCTGGACTGAGATAATCAGACTCACTACAGATCCACGCGCATTCTGGCACCAGGAGCTTTCGCTAAATGAGCTACCTTTTTGTATCAAAATTATCGTTATGCTATTAAATTTCCATTCTGTAGTTCATGAAAAAATTTACAGCCTCACTTTACCATTGAAGCTACTCAAAATTTATTTTTCATATAATAATTTCGGTGAAAGTACCCCTTTATGATAATTTCTAAAAATATTATTAAAATAACATCCCCCAATAATTTAACTAAATAGTAAATTTGAATAAAAAAATTTAAGGTAATAATTAAACACCACTAAGACAATGTTACAATGCTCTTAATTGTACTCACCAAATGCAGATAACTCTCCAAGAAAATAAAACATCAAATTGTACTTACCTAGAAAAAGAAAAATGAAATTTTATTAATTATATATTATTATAAATTTAATTATTAGTTTTAAAAATTCAGCATTAAAAAATTTCCTGGAACTTTGAAGGTTTTCAATCTTATATTGGGATTAAATTTCCCTAAAGAACCGGTTTTTTCTATGTTAAATTTAATCTAAGTATGATTGGTCATTATCTGGTATACTTAGCATAGTTATACAGTAATAAAATGTTGGAATTTTTAGACTGAAAGGTATAGGATATCATCCTTTAGAAGAATTAAATTATAACCCCACCAATTTTAAGTGTTTTTATTTTTGCATCTGAACTACTAATTGTATTTCTTTTATTATTATTTTTTTTAAATTAGACTAAGACAATCAAAATTGAAAACACGGTTTAATTATAATTAACCCTTCTAAAGAAATAGGAATAAATTTTATATATGAAGATTCATGCATAATTTGTGGAAAAAAAAAAATTTTCAATTACGTACATTGTAAATTAATAGTATTTTATAAATTTAAAAATTAATTTTTAATATGGTGAAATTTTGGATTTTAATTTTATTAATTAAGACTCTAAATCATAATCAATATTACTAATTAATTATATTAAATTAAATAGGGGTTTTTAATTTACCTTTTGGGTGAAAAATTTGAAATAATTAAGCGGCAAATAATTAGCATTACTAATCTTTACAATTTGTTGTTAACAATTTAAATTAACCTTGAAAATTATTTTAAGAAATAACATAGAAATATTCGCAATTACTTAATTTGAAGAATAAATATTCGATAAAATAATTTCAATGGAAACTTAAATTTAAGTTTTGTGGAAAAATCACTATTACAAGCTAAGCGATTGAATCGAAATACAATCATTAATCAGACGATAAATTTTTAAGAGAAAAAAATTGACCTTGAAAATGTCATAACATTTTTTTACCTAAACATCATTAGCGGGTTAAAGAAAAATGTTTTTTTATATATGGCTAGAATAAGTTTGATATTTCATAACGAACAAAGCTACACTCCCTTTTTATCTTATCTTTAACCATTGAGAAGAAAAAAAGGGGTAACCTTAATTCCACGCGCTGCAAATCAAAGTTGGTGCTTTTTTTAATATTGAAAAAAAAAAAGTTCTCGAGATTCGATTTGAATCAATTTAAGTTTACATCACGCGCGATACTATTGACTCCCTTTATGTCTTCGAAACTAATTAGACAACCTTTCCACCCGATGAAAACTGAAATTGTACCTTCAAATAGAAAACAAGGGTGCGACACATCACCGGATTCAATTGAAATCAATTTTAAGTTTACATGAAACTCAATGCTATAAGCTCCCCTTCAAATTAGAAAATAGGCTTAGCTGTATTCATGGAGATCCTGAATTTCTTCGCATTGACGAATCGATATGAAACTGGTTCCCGAAGCAGTTTAAATCGATTTCAAAGCTTTATTAGGTTGCATTCTCCCTTTAAGTCTTCGAAACTAATAAAAATTTTCCAGCCTTTGCAAACCTTGAAAACTTAAATTGGTTCTAAAAACGATTGGCTTCTTATTGATGAAAAAACATTAGCGCATGCGTAGTTGAAACATGCCTTATTATTTTTATGATTTTTTAAATTTATTATAATCTAGTTGATTTATAGAAATATTGGAGGCCAAATTGAGGCTTCAACGCTGAGAATTTTAAAAATGATTTTCTCATACTGACAGACTTTTTTGTGTGGCCCCTATTTTGGCCCACCCTCTCCTAGCTTTTAAGCCAGCTTGGCAATTTTAGTTTAACGTAAAATTGCTTCTACTTTTATGGGGCAATTTTATGGCTGAACATTTTCTCTCTAAAGTAAAGGCTAGTCCGAATAAAAAAAATTATTAAATAAAAAAAACCTAGAGGTTATTTCATTTTATTGTTGGAATTTCAATTTTAAAAAGTGTTTCACGCAACTACGCGGTTTTTTTACGGTTTTCTAGGTCTACCATGTGCTTTTGAAATTTATTTTATAATACGTCTGAAGTTATAGCTACTTAATTAAGTTCTTATATCATATTGATGTTACTATTATACGGGAATTCTGTATTTTTGGAAATTTTATGATTTTCATTAAATGCTAAGCCTAACTTGATATTTTTAATCGATTAAGAATGTTGAAATATGTTTGAAACATTCTTAAAAAGATTTATTATTCATTACTTCTTTAAATTTGAATTGTTAAATTTTTATATTATTATATTTAAATTTTATAAAATGTTAAGCCTAATTTAGGTTTTGATTTTTAATGTACTGTTCATTACCCCTTTAAATTTGAATTTAAAATAACATTTTTCTATTTTGTTTAAAACAGAGTTAATTTTTTGGTATTAATGTTTAATAAAACGATGATTTAAGCTGTAATTTTCGCCGCTAGGATCGCGATTCATATAAGCAGACGACACGTTTATTTTACATCAATGACTTTAAAAAGTATCGCTAAGCCTATTTTTGGTATTAATTTTGAATAAAACAATTATTTAAGCAGTAATTTTCGCCGCTAGGATCGCGATTCTATAAGCAGACGACACGTTTATTCAGTTTTACATCAATGACTTTAAAAGTATTGGTATGTAAACAATGTACGATTATATTTCAAGTCTTAAAATAATTCTGAAATCGATATGACGGCTTCTAAAAATAATATCCCTTATTTTTAGTCACAAGATCAGTTATAATAATCTATGAAAAACAATACACAATTTGTAAAGGCAAAAAAACAAAACCCCGTATAATTTTTCATCGAAGAAAAGCGAACTTCACCGACTATGTTAACATATCCGTTTTATATCCGCGAACAAAGCTTTAATAAAAGTCCCATTTTATCTAATCCCTTAAAGGGAGAATGCAACCTAACAACAAGTAGTTTTTCTATCGATTCCTTAACGTTTAAATAGTCCTAATCCAAAAGTTTAAATACAAACAAATACTAAACGAGAAATAAATTTAAAACTTATCCGGAAAAATAGGCTTAGCTGAATTCATGGAGATTCTGAATTTATACGTCCATTCGAATGTTATTAGAAGTCTAACGTAGATCTCGCCTTAACGACGGGCCTTTTCTCATTGGTCGCTGACCCTTCAATGCGAAGAAATTAAGGATATCCATGAATCCAGCTAATCCTAATTTTTAAATTTAATTCTACTTTAATATTTGTTTGCAATTTTTTTTACTAATGGATTAGGCCAATTTAAACGATAAGGAATCGATAAAAAAATAACTCATTGTTAGTACGTTGCATTATCCCTTTAACAAATACCTATTAATCATTTCCTCGCGAACGGAATCAAGTAGGGGACTCAGTTTCAATTTCCGTAATCCTGATATAGAAAACCTAGTGGGGGAAACTATTCCAAGTTGCAATTTAAAACGAAACTATGATGTAAGCTTTCATCTCTGTTATTTATTTTATTGGATACAGATGGGATCCTAGAGCTTAATACGTTCTGTAAATTCCGATTGATTCCGATTATAAAAAACGAGCGCTAAATTTAAGTTAGAATCAATTTAAATTGTCAGCGCGTGCAAAGTTAAGTTTCTTTATAACATATCTACGTATATTTATTAGTTATAGATGGAATTCTAGCTTCGTCAGTGATGCAAACTTAAACTGATTTATGAATAGAAAAAAAAAACAAGCGCGCAACGTCGCGAGCTTCAATTAAAACCGTTAATGTTTTCAACACGTGTAAAATTGAGTTCAGTGTTAAATCAATGGATTTATTGCCTTATCAATAGTGTATCTTAGCTTTGTACGTATTGAAATCTTAAACTGACTACGAATAAAGTAAAAAAAGGGGGGAGGGGAAGAAAAGGAGAGTAAAGAAAAACAATATTGAAAAACAATACTAGGAAACCATTAAATTTATGTCAAGTAAAGTTGTCACCGTCGTTAGTTCGTTGACGTATTTTAACCCCGATTCTCAACGACAGAGACAACTTAATTTGGCAGTGAATGTTAAACCGGTAAGAAATGGAATACCATGCTAAGCACGTTCTGCCTTCCACAAACTCCCCGCCAATTCAATGTCCGGTGTCCACGTGCTAGCAAACCCTCCACCTACAACCTCACGTCTCCCCAAATAAAACAAAAATAAAATGATAGAAAAAATTGCGCGAGCATTGCTATGGAAACTATTGTCGGGTTACGTTCGGATTTAGAAGAATATTGGTTGCGAAATCATAAAATCTGGAAATTTTGTTGGGATTATCAAATATTACTTAATGATTATATTAATTACATTTTAGGGACATCAGGCTTAATAAATTTATGTTAAAGCTCAAATTTAATCATTTAATTAAATATGCTTCAGAACGATCAAATTTTAATTAAATATTAAAATAAATGAAGGCTTAGAAATGTAAGTTTAATCAAATATTAAAAAAAAATAGTCTTAAATGCAAATTACATTTGTAGCTAAAATTAGGCTTAGATAGTTTTATAAATAAAGTGAAGTTGAAATTAGGCTTAGGTAGTTTCATATGCAGTAAATCAGGTTTAGTAAGTTTAATAAATATGTAGTTAAAAATCAGGCTTAACTAGTTTTGTAATATGAATTTAAAATGAGGCTTATAGCTAGTTACATATGCAATAAATCAGGTTTAGCAAGTGTATGTAGTTAAAATTAGGCTTAACTAGTTTTATAAATATTAAGTGAAGCTATAATTAGGCTTAGCTAGTTTTATAAATATTAAGTGAAGCTATAATTAGGCTTAGCTAGTTTATATAATAAGTGAAGCTATAATTAGGCTTAGCTAGTTTTATAAATATTAAGTGAAGCTATAAGTAGGCTTAGCTAGTTTTATAAATATGAAGTGAAGCTATAATTAGGCTTAGCTAGTTTTATAAATATTAAGTGAAGCTATAATTAGGCTTAGCTAGTTTTATAAATATTAAGTGAAGCTAAAATTAGGCTTAGCTAGTTTTATAAATATTAAGTGAAGCTATAATTAGGCTTAGCTAGTTTTATAAATATTAAGTGAAGCTATAATCAGGCTTAGCTAGTTTTATAAATATTAAGTGAAGCTATAATTAGGCTTAGCTAGTTTATAAGCAGTTAAAATTAGGCTTAGCGAATTTTCAAAAATATTTACGTAAAAGGCAACAAAAGTTAAAAAAATAAACAAATTCTACCGTTTTTAAATTCAAATGAATTGAAATGCGAACGCAACCGTATTAAGGTGAAAATATAGGCTATAGGGTGGCAAAAATACAATTCGATAAGGTGTTTTTTTTTTTGGTTCCTATTTTATTTCGGGGGTTCGGGGGGGGGGGGGGCTCGAGTGGTGTAGTGCCAAACATCGTTACGTTAGAACGTACCATCAATCATGATACTTGTACCAGTCGAGTCTAAGGGACCCATACTATATGATATATAGCAACCTTAAAAGGTATGAGACTCACACAGTAAAAACCTATTTCCAACGGGTATTTGGATTCCTTTTAAAACTGCAAAGATCTCAAAATCCTTGATAGTTTTCTTTTTATATATGTTATGCTTTTTTCCCCTCTAGAGATTTACAAGATAAACAATAGATTTATTTCCTAACCTATAAACTATTTAAGAATTACTTTCTTTAGGGACTGGTTCGTCCCCCCCCCCCCCCAGGGGTTCCTAGCCATTTCCAAAAATAAAATATAGGAATAATAGGATCGACGTCTGAAAATTATAGGAGTTTTTTTAGGATTTTACAGGCTCAAATTTTTGAATTCAATTAATTTCGAATTGGAGATCTAGGGGTAATTATTAGGGTTCATACAACTCTTGCGAAACAGATTTCCTTGAAATTTCCCGGTTTTTCCGCGCATATTTCCCTGACATTTGAATGTACAATTAAGACCACGTTTATATTAAATAGAAATTCGGAGCTAATAATGGCTTAGCTTTTGAATTTATTTTTGGAATCACCATGCAAAAAAAACGTGTTCGAGAACATTTTCGTAATTTTTAGACACGTTTTGGTGCCTACAGGAGTCAGCACCTGTCGAGTAGTCATTGGCCAAGCAGTGCAGGCACGAGAGACCATAGAACACCACGAAAGTAAAAATAAAAGTGAAAATTCTACCCAGGTTTTAACTCGGGAGAGCTGAGAGACACTACACAGCAGTCGGCGTTGGCCAAATGACGCAGATAAATGCCGTCACCTCGGAAAAAACTAAGGGCGCCGCGGCTGAAGCTCACGCCACCACCGGCTTTTTTTTTTTTTTTTTCGCGGCGTCGGAGTCTACAAAAGCGCTATTTATGACCTTGAGTCATAAATAAAACAGGCTAGGTTATCACGTGACATTTATAATGCCTGGCTATTTTCCACTAAAAGGGTATGCTTGAAGGTATGTGTAGAAAGTTAAAAAAAGGGAGGGGGGGGGGCTCGCGTAAAAAAACACGCTTGAAAGTTGATTCTCGTTGAGATTATTTTAAAATAACCCTGACTTAGAAGTCATAGACTCCGATAAGAACAATAAAATAGCTTATTTAAAAATAATACAGCCTAAGACGGGGGTATGCCATTCTAATATATTAATTTTAGGCCAGATTTTCATTTTGGCTTAGCTCAGATAGACTAATAATAATAATAATAATAATACATATTTTGGTACAAATACCAACCATTAAAAATTATGTATTTACCACAGAAGTACAATTAGGAGAACTCACCAATTAGTTGCGTAATTTAAGTAATCCATCGAATTCGGCACTTCCCAATACTGAACGCACAATCCCCATAGCTTGAAAGATAATGGCAACCACATGCTGTCTACAAGAGTTGAATGGCAACTAGGCCAAGGGTTATCGCAAACACGATGCACAAAAACGTTTTTACTATTTGGAACTAAAATTCACGATAGCCACGGCCACTTTTAATGAAATTAGATAATATATAACCTAAACTAACTATTACCGATAGATTTGGATGATTACTTCGAAATATTTCGACATTTTCAATGGAAACAATCTTCGCGATGACGATACGTGCAATACCTCTGTTCGCTTGATTCGCTCTGGCCTGTGGCCTCGTTGACTCGACTCACTCGAGTAGATTTTAACGTTAGGCCTACGACGGGTTATACAAGTATGGCCTTTTGGAGACTCATTGAAAATAGCAAACTAAGCAATATATTGTGTATAATTAACGAAACTAAACTACGAATTGAAACTTAATATTAAAGATAAACAAAATTATATTATATTAATAATAACATAAACCCATTCCACGATTATTAATCAGGGTGCGAAACCGATTTCCCTGAAATTTTCAGGTCCAAGACCAACCACAAAACGATTGGGGTCGATTTGATCGAATCCCAAATGATCGAACGCTGTCTCAAATGATCGAAGGTCATATGATCGAAATTATTTGGTTTTAAAGGTAGTCTCAATTGATCGAATATCATTTGATCGAAGTGTCATTTGTACGAATGCTTCCTGATCGAAATCAATTTTAGGAGGAAACTTCTAAGACTTGAAGCCCTGCCCGTTTACGCTTCCCTTCCATTGGACCTAACCTAACCTAACCCAACGTAACCCAACCAAACATAGCCAAGCTTAGGCTTAAGTATTTTTTTGTACAAAAAAACCTACTTAATTAGTTCGATCATTTTAGGTTCGATCTAATGAGAATAATCCCTAAAGGATTTAGTTCTACTACAATAGTATTTTAAATACTACTACTTCGATCAATTTTAATTCGATCCAATGGATATCGATCAAATGCCACAAAAGTTAAAACGAGAATAAAATAAATTTGATCGAATTCGATTCGATCATTTGAAACAAAATTTGATCGAATTCGATCAGACATTTTTCGATCTAATGGAAATAAACCCCACAAAACTACCACGCTCGTCTATCGATAAACATGGAGTAATAACATAGGGTAACCCTGGAGTGGTTTTAGTCTATTTTGATGAAATTTCCGACCTTGAGAGCTGACATGGATATAGAAAAAATAAGCTTAAGAAATACTCGGTGCTCACGAACGCATGAGCTTTACAAGTTCTGACGTAGCTGATGATGTCGACGGCAACATTCCTTAACTAACATTTCCTCCTCTTTTATGATAGCAGTTATTAGTTAAATTTGCGTATCGTCGACACACACGTGACCTCCAGTCTCGAGGTGAGGTGGAAAGAGGGAGGTGCTGTCTGTGTATTATATCCGACACAGAGATGGGCTCAAATGGCTCTAAAATCAACCAGCGGTTTCTCGACGACATAGAGGGTATGGGAGAGTCATCCCTATGGCGCAACGTTTCAAAATCTTTGCCTGAAACATTTTTTCACACAAGTTGCGCAGAAACCTAACAACTGAGATGTCCAAATATCTACTATTAAAGCTAAACTCGGGTGAATTTGGGTACTGTACAACAAATTCAAGAGTGACGTAACCCTAGAATTTAAATTTAGTTTAAACCTATAAACAAAAGTTGCCAAATTTCGATGGGAACTAATTCCAAACGCGCTTAAATTCAAAACACCATTTTTTTACCCCAAAAAACATAGAAAAGTTTGTACACATACTGAAGTTCGATTGACCAATGAGAGCTAAGGAATCGAGGGTGACGTCATTCAATATATGCTAATCCATCATTGCAAATCCGCTCCGTGTCAAAATTTCATATCCCCCCAAACAATTTTCGAAAATCCCTCCATACTATATCCCAATCTGATGAGCAGAAAAAACGTATTTTTTACGCAGCTACTGAAAATTGCTCCGCGTATATAGTCTATAAAATGTACCGCGTCACTTGACACTACGTTTTAAGTTTAAACATTATTCGTTAAGAGATTGTAAACTATGGTCAACTTATATCGAAACCAATATTTTTTCTGAATATTATTTTTTTTTTTAAGTTTTTTTTTTTCGGTTATAGGTTGAAAAAGATAACACCTCCAAAAACTTGGCGTAACAATTTTTCTCGAGTCTAGATTTTTTTTTTTTTTTTTTAGTTTTAAAGTTTAGTTTAACAATATTTCGAAAATTTATAATAGAATAATATTGTCGTATTAAAATTGTACCTACAAATATTTTTAATATATTTAAAAATAATAATATTAGTTAATTTAATTTATTATATTTCAAAATATTTAAAATTTTTATTTATTATATATATTTAAAATTTTTATTTATTTTATATATTTAAAATTTTTATTTATTTTATATATTTAAAATTTTTATTTATTTTATATATTTAAAATTTTTATTTATTTTATATATTTAAAATTTTTATTTATTTTATATATTTAAAATTTTTATTTATTTTATATATTTAAAATTTTTATTTATTTTATATATTTATAATTTTATTTATCTATTTAATATATTTAATTTTTTATCTATTTAATATATTTAATTTTTTATCTATTTAATATATTTAATATTTGTTAACTATTTAATATATTTAATACTTTTTATCTATTTAATTTATTTAATATTTTTTATCTATTTAATATTTAGGTATTTGATTTTTTATTTATTCAAAACACGGCGAGCTCGGGAGAGTTTTCGAGCTCGGGAGATTCTTCGAGCTCGGGAGATTCTTCGAGCTCGGGAGATTCTTCGAGCTCGGGAGATTCTTCGAGCTCGGGAGATTCTTCGAGCTCGGGAGATTCTTCGAGCTCGGGAGATTCTTCGAGCTCGGGAGATTCTTCGAGCTCGGGAGATTCTTCGAGCTCGGGAGATTCTTCGAGCTCGGGAGATTCTTCGAGCTCGGGAGATTCTTCGAGCTCGGGAGATTCTTCGAGCTCGGGAGATTCTTCGAGCTCGGGAGATTCTTCGAGCTCGGGAGATTCTTCGAGCTCGGGAGATTCTTCGAGCTCGGGAGATTCTTCGAGCTCGGGAGATTCTTCGAGCTCGGGAGATTCTTCGAGCTCGGGAGATTCTTCGAACTCGGGAGATTCTTCGAGCTCGGGAGATTCTTCGAGCTCGGGAGATTCTTCGAGCTCGGGAGATTCTTCGAGCTCGGGAGATTCTTCGAGCTCGGGAGATTCTTCGAGCTCGGGAGATTCTTCGAGCTCGGGAGATTCTTCGAGCTCGGGAGATTCTTCGAGCTCGGGAGAGTCTTCGAGCTCGGGAGAGTCTTCGAGCTCGGGAGATTCTTCGAGCTCGGGAGAGTCTTCCACTATAGAATGAGTTCTACATAATTTATTTTATTATTTAAAATATAAAATATTTTTAAAGCTCAAATTTCTATCTTAAAAAAGCAACAAGCTCTTTAAATATTTTACAATTTTTTATTTTCTCCTAGAACTGGTGATAAGTTCAGATATACGGAAAAAATTACTTTAGCTATATTTTAAGTTTCAGTTTGAATTTATACTTGGTACAAAGTTATATATATGGGCGCCAAAATGAAGGTTATATTATAGCTAAAATGACAGGTTACCTTTCGTCCGCGGTTCCAACTGATATTGAAATTAATCTATATATATATTGAAAAGAGGTCTGATCATATTGCAGATTTTCAATTTATTTCGGGGGCCTCCTAACACTTGTAAGATATTATTTTTCTAGCCCCATACTCCTCCTATATGGCCAAAATGTTTCTTGAATTTTTCAAATATACAAAATATTTTAAAAATGATTTATTTGATTTTTTTGAAGATGTCTTAGGATTTTCAAAGTATTTAGAAAAACCTTATTCTCTTATTTTAAAAGGGTGTTGACACTATATACTCAAAGTTAGTGAAAATAGTAACCAAATAAAGTTACCTAAATAGTAATTAAAAATTAGCAGCTAGGTTTAATCACATGATTGCAATAATATATATTGGAATAGTTTCTTGGTGTTTTGAATAAAAAATGGTAAGTTCCTTTTGAACAGACTTATCCTCTTCAATCGGTTCATGCCTAGCAAGAAGATTGCAGCGAAAGGCTACGGGCATTTGCATTATAATATAGGGCTCATTTTTGGACTTTTGCTCGATTTCTATCGAATTTTATTATTTCATATTAATCTAGGGAATGTCTACTTTCTAATATTGCAATTGGTTTATGTCTTGGAGGTTTAGAGAAAGGTTACGTCCATTTTAAGATATGGGTCATTTTTGCATATATTTCGCACGATTTCTATTAGTGGCGAGGCATCTTTTTCTAGTGGCGAGGAAGGATTTTATTATTTCATAATCATCGATAATGTCTACTTTCTAATGGAGCAATCGGTTTATGTCTTGGAGTTTGTAGAGAAAAATTACGGCCATTTTAAGACATAGGTAATTTATGCAAATTTTCCTCGATTTAAATTAGTGGCGAGGCGTATATAAAATTAAAAATGAACAACACATTCCTATACCATATTAATATTAAATTATTATTTTATTTTTTAATCATATTAGCGGTAATTATATTGGGATTACTAGTAAATTAGGATAATTACCGTCAAAACTCGATTATTTTATATTATTATCCGGTACTAGCTTGTGGTAATATAGCTACAAGCCACGATGTAAAGGGTGAAAGTTCAATTGGAGATTTTTGCGAAATTTGTAGAGCTCCTTGGGTGATTGGTTTGGCCAATAACGGTTCAATATACTCCACAGAATCCACCAATGAAATTATCACAACTAACATATAAAATTTAAACCCACCTTTGAAAATTACAACCTTACTTAAAAGGAAGAGTGTAAAAGACAATTATCTTGATTTTTAAAGATTCTACTTTTAAAAATAAGACTCGTTCTACTGGATTAAAACATTCTGGAAATGCACTCGTTTGAATTGTGGAAAAAAATCGGAAAAGATTCAGATTTTGGCATTGAATTAAAAAGAAGAACCTCCGACCAATCAAAAGACTCCCCTGTACCTTTGGAAAGAAGTAAAATAACCGTGACTCGCGCTGTTGTCATAATAATAAAGAACGAGATTAATCGCGAATGCCGCAGCACGTGTCGCGGGGATTTTATTAAGCCATAGGTACAGAGGCGTCTTTTGATTGGTCGGACATGTACACTTCCTGAATGTTTTAATGCGCAAACGTTTTATTTTTAGAAACAGAATATCAATTAAAAATCCCATCATTTTCTTCTTCATCCTCCCTTTAAAAAGAATATACTAGAGTGATTAAAATTTAATTTCAATCGATTTGTTTACAGTTTCTAATTAATCCCATTAAGATATCGTAGCAGAACCGTGCAGAATTAAAACTAAATTAAATTTATTTTAAATTATTTCGTATGTTGTTAAGTGCATGGAAAAAACAATAGTTTTGCTCTATCAAACATTTAGAGATATGTCACATTGCTTACCAGTATGAATTGTTAAGATATAAATACAATTATGACGGTGTAAATATTAAAAACAGCTTAGAAATAATTAAACCACATGACGTTTGTTAATTCTAAAATATGACGTCACATTGTCATAAATATGACGTCATATCAACGACGGATTTCGGAGTATAGAAATTACATAAAACAGTTTAATTTTCCGTTCTTTATCTGACGTTAACAATGTTAAATTTAATTTTAAATTTATTAATTAATCTGGTGCGAAATTGAAAAATATTCCGAGGCTGTTTTAACCGATAGTGTGACGTCAGTTTAACTTTATTTCATTGTGCTTACATAGAATAGCCAAAAGAAATATGCTTTCCTTATGATGAAAAATTTACTAATTTGGTCAAAAATGGTCCAAATAATATTTTTTTCAACAGAATTAGATTTAAAAGATGAGTTGAAATAACTTGAATTCAACCAAATTGGACAAAAAATATTTAAAATTTTTCACTAATGTTGAATTTGAGATTTGGTCAAAAATTAGACGACTGACCAAATTAGACGATTTTCCTCTTGGGTAAGCCAATTTCTTTGGTTATTCTATGGGAGCACATTGAAATGTAAAGTAAAATCGACGTCACGCGTATGTAAAAACAGCCTCGCGAATTTTCTTCAATTTCTGGTGATTAAACTCATCAGTTTGTTGCGAGATCAATTTGATGAGGCCCGAATTAAAAAATTGTAAAAAACACGATTGAATACGAAAATTAATTAAACCTCATTGCATTAAATGAAATAATTATTTTATTTCGATACCGGTATTGGAACTAATACTCTTATGGAACACATTTTAATCATATTAAATTATTAATTATTCAGTCTAATTAATTTCAAGAAATAATAGAAACCAGGCAAGGCAATGTCATGATACGTAACGTTGCCAAACTCGATGAATGGAGTTACAAAAGGAACATAATACGATTCGATTAGGAAAAAAGAATTTAGAACTGAAAGTATTATTTTAAGTATAATTATGATTCGTAATTAATTAATTAATAAGAAGTTGTTAGAATGATCAATGAGTTGGGAATATTTATACTAAAGTTCCATATTACATTTCGATATCATTTTAATACCTTTATAACTAAGTGCTGGGTGACCAAGGAAATTAATCAAATTTTTTATAGGAAAAATAGGAAATTCAGAGCCGAATTATAGGAAAATATAGGAGAAATAACACTATTATTAAAGGAAAATATAGGTGAGATTGCACTAACATATAGGAGAAATAACACTGAAATTATATGAAAATATAGAAGAAATAACACTAACATTATAGGAAAATAAAGGAGAAATAATACTAAAATTATATTAGAAATATAGGTCAAATAAGACTAAAATTATAGGAAAATATAGGTGAAATAACAGTAATTATAGGAAAATATAGGAGAAATAACACTAAAATTATAGGAAAATATTGGATAAAACATTAAAATATAGGTGAAGTTACAGTAAAATTGTAGGAGAATATATGTGAAAATAACACTAAAATTGTAGGAGAATATATGTGAAAATAACACTAAAATTATAGGGAAATATAGTTGAAATAACACTAACATTATAGGAAAATATAGTTGAAATAACACTAACATTATAGGAAAATATAGGTGAAATAACACTAATATTGTAGGAAAATATAGGAGAAATAACACTAAAATTAAAACGTAGAAGTGAAAAACAAAAGAATAATGAAAGGTGACGAAAAATATACTAAAATATAGGAAATTTGTCTGGTCACCATGCAAGTGATAAAGATGTACACCCATCTCGTATTTTAAAAAATGATTCTCAAACTAAATGTAACTCTAGTAAAAACATTCCCAGTTCAATAATAATTAAAACCGTGCAGAGATGGTATTAATTGATCATATTTTCGTAAATTTGAATGGTCAATAAGAGTTCAACTTCAATTAATAATTATCATTATCGGTAACTATTTAAACAAGCTGTAAATACAAGATATATCAACGCGATTTCAAATATTTTTAAGTTTAGTTAACAGAAACGTGATAAATCTAAAGGGTAAGTAATAGGTATACATATGATAGTAAAAGTAAAGGGATACGACAAGTGTGTAAAATTAAAGAGTAATTAACAGGTATACCTGATAGTAACAGTCCGAAAGAAAAATTAAAGGGCAAGTAACATGTACGTGATATTATAAATAAAGAATAAGTAACATGTTCGAGATTGTAAAATTGAAGTGAGGCTGTCACCATAATGCCTATGGATTAAGGTGATCACGACATTAAAGCACCATATTAAAAATTTTATACCTCTGTAGGTTGACGCGTTAGGAATAGACTTAAAAAATTATGCAAATTTCAAAGATATATATGCAATGTTTTTCTGAATATACGCAACTTAATGATAATTTTCATACGAAAGGTAGTTGACTTTCTGGATTAAGAACTTTTACAAAAAAGACCACGAGAAAGCGACCTTATCACTCGTGTTATAGCGCGCGAGAACCAACTGTAGGCTCTACAATAGCAAAATCACGCGACCATATGATGACGTAGTATTGCAGGGAATTTTTATTTTAAAAATTTCGAAAATGGCGATTATAAAATACGTATTTTTACTTTCGCGGTAATTTTGTTCTCTGACATATGTATATATATTTTGAATCGATTTTTATCGATCTTTCCAAAAATCCTACTCAATTTGCATTTGGAGTTCATAAACATGGGTGACAGCTTCACTTTAAAGGATAGGTAACAGGTTACAGATTGTAAAATTAAAGGTTAAGTAAAAGGTTGTAGATTGTAAAATTAAAAGTCGAATTACAGGGATCAAATCGATATAGGTAAAAGTTTTAGATCTGGTAAAATCGAGCAGACAGCATTGAAATATTCCCATAAATCAATGGATAATTCAGAAGTGCAACCCCACCAATGAAAAAAAATAGATATTTAACCACTGATAATAAATAATTATTTAGACAGTATAAGATTCAAACGAAAAATAGAACAAACAAAAAAAAAAAAAAGTATGGTTTCAACGAAAAATTATTTAAGCAAATCAATAACACGTTTTAAACCATCTCTAAAAATAGGAAGAAAACTAGCAACGATGTTCGCTCCTGGAATTGGTACAACATTCAATTGTATGACGTCTTTTGTGAGATCGAGATCTGGTCCTGAATAATCTTTCATCAATTTTAAGGTTTCTTCGTATATTGGGAGAATAATGGAACTCTCGCAAACACGCGCAACTAATACTAGAAAAATATCACGTCACAATTTGTGAATTAATATAAGATTTAAAGGGAGAATAAATAATCTCAATCAACGAGCATTTTGATATAAGCTTCTCTTGGAAAAGCGAAAAAAACAAAAGCTTGAAGAATTTTCCGTAGGATTAGATTATTGTTAAGCCTATTTTAAGAATATAAAGTTAAAATATGATTTCAGGCTTAAATTTGTTTTGTAACTTTTTTGATTACTTGTGGATTAGATTGCTTTTTAAACGTGTGAAAATTACTCGTCGAGTTTCATTCTCCCTTTAAATTGTGAATTTCGATCTAAACCGTGCAGAGAATTTATGGTAAAATTCCATTTTATTTTATAAAATTAACTAGCTTTTCAAATGTACGAATTAAGTTAATGACCATAATTAACGATAATTTTCATACGAAAGGTAGGACTTTCAGGATTAAGTACTTTTACGAAAAACACCGCGCGAAAGCGACCTTATCACTGGTGCCAGAACGCGCGAGAATCAACAGTAGGCTCTACAATAGCTAAATCACGTGACCATAGTGATGACGTAGTATTGCGGGAATTTTTATTTTAAAAATTTCAAAAATGGTCATTATAAAATATGTATTTTTACTGTCGTGGTAATAGTATATAGACGATCTTTCTGAAAAGGCTACTCAATTTTCTTTTGGAGTTCATGAAAATATACCAATTTTCTCCAATTCCTGTAAGCTTTCTCTATAAGCAGTTTTATTACATAGTGTAGTTTACTATAACTTTAAAATATGCATAATTTAATATTTGCACAGTCGAGCTCGTTAGAATTCAAATATAACGGAAATACAATATCAGTGTACTTTAAAACATAAAATAATTAAAATTACAAATTAAAATAATTGTTACGTTCAATTTAATTTTATTCAATTAATATAAATCCTTTTTTCTAATTGGCGTATATTTATTTTTGTTTTAAAATATGCCCTGCAAAACTCCAGCTTGTACGGGTCCATCCTGGTCGTGGACTCCGGTCAAGACATTCTTAACGAAAGTGACAATTTCACCGGCGAAAGGGAGATAGCCAAAAGGACTCATAATAAGAGCTACGAGGGGCGAAATGTAATCAAGGGCGCCCCTGTAATTGCCATCCAACGAGTTGTCATTATTGGACACAGGTTTGCTGCCTCCAAACTTTACGAAGACTGCAAAATGACCAGCTGAACATTGGTTTTTAACATATTTTTTTAAAGGGTGTCAACTTTAGTAATTATCTCAATTTTTAGATAAGTTAGACCACCTTTCAATTACATTTCAAAATTGATCGAGAAAAAATATTTTATCGAATAATAAAAAAAAGGTTTTTATCAAAATATAAAATCCTAATTTAGCGTAACATCTTTCATCATTTGAATTTTTTTAATCTTGCGATTAATAATTAAATATAAGGATAAATAAAATATGTTTTCTGCTAATTGACGCGTGTTTGGCAGAGGACTAATTTAGAGAATACATAAATGATTTAACAAAGCTAGAAGATGAGAAAAATGATACTAAAGTTGACCCCCAGAGACGATTATTTATACTGTTTTAACGGAACTGAATCGAGCAGAAATGGTAATTGGTCAATTACAAGTAAACGTTAAAAGAGACTTTAACCGGAAGTTGAAACTATCAAAATTGGTAACGTTAAGGTCATTTAATACGCCTTTAGTTTATCATTTAAAGTATAATTTGGATTTCTTTAACATAAATACAGATTACATTTTGATGACTTTAACCCAGAAGTATAGATTTATGTATAACTTAGTCGGAAGTTGTATAAAGCTATTTAACTGAACCGAAAGCTGTATAAAGCCATTTAACTCAACCGAAAGCTGTATAAAGCCATTTAACTCAACCGAAAGCTGTATAAAGCTATTTAACTCAACCGAAAGCTGTATAAAGCTATTTAACTCAACCGAAAGCTGTATAAAGCTATTTAACTCAACCGAAAGTTGTATAAAGCTATTTAACTTAACCGGAAGTAGTATAAATATAGAGAACTTAACCGGAAGTAGTATAATTTTAGGCAACTTAACCGGAAGTAGTATATATTTAGGTAACTTAATAGGAAGTAGTATCAATTTAGGCAACTTAACCGGAAGTAGAATAAATTTTGGCAATTTAAACGGAAGTAGTATTAATTTATAAAACCCATCCGAAAGTAATATTAATTTGGGTAATTTAACCGGAAATAGAATAAATAAAAGATAAAACGGATATTAGTTATTTAACAGGAAGTAGAATAGATTTAGTTAACCTAACCCTAAGCTATATACATATAGATTATTTAAAATGTTTAATTAACACAATTTTAAAAATTTTAGATAATTTAAAAGAAATTAACTTTTTTTGATAATGTAAAAGATATAAAAAAATTGGATAATTAAACGGAAACTATTATTATAATTATTCTCAGGTTTAAGGTGGAGATGTTCAAACTTTACTTATAAAGTTGAGCATTATGTATCAATCCACCGGGGGTTTGACTATTTAAAATATAATTTATAAAATTACGGTACAGTAATAATAATAATAATAAAATAAATAATTCAATAAACAATACGCTATTTATAATGGTCTAATATTTATTATTGAAACGGATTTCCATTAGCGATAAATATACCCAAATTATTATTACAACAACTCAGTTTTTAGGTTTAGCAGCAGAAGCGGCACCAGTAGCTGCTATCACCGACGAAACCACCGGGGCCATGTTTGCCCCAGCTTTTACAAGATCTGGAATTTTTTGAGTAAGTTGCGACAACATTTTACTGTCTCCACGAGATTCTTTTACGCACGCGCTGAACACGACTGCAAAATGGTATTAAATTATGCACAATAATTACGAGCAAAAGTTCATCACTTATTCCATAAAAGTAATTAACGTCCAGTAACGTTAAAAATAACGAAAAAAAAATCACCACCCCTGTCTGGCTCGAGTGATTTGGACTCTTCCTCGATATTTTGAACTTTGCCCGTATCGTAACACTATGGAACGCTAAATACTTTTATGGAATACGTAATAAACTTTTGTTACAAGTAATTAATAAATTACTATCAAGCTCCGTGGTAACTGAACATCACAGAATTGGTATTTATACTTCCGTCGCGAAATTCCGCTGAATTACCAAAATTAATCAAAGTTGAAAATATTTACAAAAATGCATATTTACGTTAAATTAAAAATAAAAAAAAAAATAGTAACTGTTATTGCCGATAGAGGCGGTAGTAGTACGTTTCTTCCCACCATCTCTGGGCCTGAAACTTACAGCGCAGATGCACTACGATAATTGGCTTGATGACCGCTAGAGGCGCCAGCGAACTGCCCCACAAAGATCCCTAACTAATAAATATTCAAAAATTTGGGAAACTACAGTGGAAGGCAGAGATAATTGCACGTCGCGTGTACAGGGTGAAACCCTTTTTTAGTCTATGTTTATACGATACATCAGGATCAAACCGATAAAGGAACAGATATTAGAATACCAGCAATAAACAAATTCTGAAACATATTAAGCAACTTAAAATTGAAAATGTAACAAAAATATATTAGATACAAGTATTTGCATATGTATATGTAAATAATTTGTTCAACTTATTAATTTGCCTAAGTTTAGGGGACCATTAAAAGGCGCGTATAGTAGGCATTTAAGCCTAAAAACAAGGGGAGCAAACATCTATTAAGATCAACCCCCCCCCTCCCCAAATCAACGCTTCCAGATATTTTGCATTAACTTTTTTGTTAAATAAATTTAGAACATGACTATTTTGTTAATTTTTATTAATTATTTATCATTTAATCGGTTAAGCCGATACAATTTTCTTTGAATCTTAAATCTACTCCTCGTCATTGGTACTACCACTCGTAGCAGGGCTACCGCTATCACCCGAAGCAGGGCTACCGCTATCATCCGAAGCCGGGCTACCGCTATCATCCGAAGCCGGGCTACCGCTATCATCCGAAGCCGGGCTACCGCTATCACCCGAAGCCGGGCTAACGCTATCACCCGAAGCCGGGCTAACGCTATCACCCGAAGCCGGGCTACCGCTATCATCCGAAGCAGGGATGCCGCTATCATCCGAAGCAGGGATGCCGCCATCATCCGAAGCAGGGCTACCGCCATCATCCGAAGCAGGGCTACCGCCATCATCCGAAGCAGGGCTACCGCCATCATCCGAAGCAGGGCTACCGCCATCATCCGAAGCAGGGCTACCGCCATCATCCGAAGCAGGGCTACCGCCATCATCCGAAGCAGGGCTACCGCCATCATCCGAAGCAGGGCTACCGCCATCATCCGAAGCAGGGCTACCGCTATCATCCGAAGCAGGGCTACCGCTATCATCCGAAGCAGGGCTACCGCTATCATCCGAAGCAGGGCTACCGCTATCATCCGAAGCAGGGCTACCGCTATCATCCGAAGCAGGGCTACCGCTATCATCCGAAGCAGGGCTACCGCTATCATCCGAAGCAGGGCTACCGCTATCATCCGAAGCAGGGCTACCGCTATCATCCGAAGCAGGGCTACCGCTATCATCCGAAGCAGGGCTACCGCTATCATCCGAAGCAAGGCTACCGCTATCACTCGAAGCAGGGCTACCGCTATCACTCGAAGCAGGGCTACCGCTATCACTCGAAGCAGGGCTACCGCTATCACTCGAAGCAGGGCTACCGCTATCACTCGAAGCAGGGCTACCGCTATCACTCGAAGCAGGGCTACCGCTATCACTCGAAGCAGGGTTACTGCTACCAACCGAAGCAGGGTTACTGCTACCAACCGAAGCAGGGTTACTGCTACCAACCGAAGCTGGCTCGGCAAAGGCGATTTCATTCATCCCATTCTCCACGCCATCAACCATACCATTAACAGCCACCATCATGGATTTGAAAAATGGACCAATACCGGGTAATTTCGAAAGGGGCTCCAAGATTATCCCAGCTTCAGATTCTCGAACGAAAGCCGACATAACTATACGAGTTTGAGTTTTAGTGGCAAACTGATAACAATATAAATAACTGAACGGAGCAGAATTGGTACGAAATTATTAAAATACTAAGCATTCATGATAGTATTGCATAATTTTAAATCAACTCGATAGGTTAGTATTGCTATTTGTTACGATTTTCTTCCATAGGTTTTCCAAGTTCGTTTACGTATTCTATAAACGGAATTATCCAGGTTTTCCCGATTGTGAAAAAGAGCTTCATCTGATCTAATTATTTTTCTTATATTTCCCGTGATTCATAGATTCGTAACGGAAAATCTGACCTTATCAGCGAACGAGAAGATCAAAATTGATTCGATTTATCACGCGCGCGAGAAGATCAAAATTGATTTTGATTTTTCTAGCAATCGAGAAGATTAAAACTGATTTGATGTTTCTCACGCTCGAGAAGTGTTGTTCGAATTCAAGTTCAGCTGCGCTTACGGACGTGCCATTAAGCCGTATAATAAATTCCAACCTAACTAAGTACCTAAATTGCCATATAAAACTGATTTTACAAAAATAACATCGATCCTTACTACGCATATTATTATTATTTAACTTACATATTTATAGAGTTAGTTAATTAATTAACCTGTGAAATAAATTAAAAATTTGTATTTTAAACGACCATATATATTTTATTTTATAATATTCATCTTGTACATTAAGGCCGAATATATTTTTCCCGCTTAATTAGGATTACGCTTGGCTATTATCAGGGCTACCGCTATCACTCGAAGCAGGGCTACCGCTACCACTCGAAGCAGGACTACCGCTATCGCCCGAAGCCGGGCTACCACTACCACCCGGAGCTGGCTCTCCAAAGGCGATTCCATTCATCCCATTCTCCACGCCATCAACAATACCATTAACAGCCATCATCATGGATTTGAAAACTGGACCAATACCGGGTAATTTCGAAAGGGGCTCCAAGATCATCCCAGCTTCAGATTCTCGTACGAAAGCCGACATAACTGGTACGAGTTTGAGTTTTAGTGACAATTTGAAAACCACAATATAAATAACTGAACAGCGCAGAATTGGTACGAAATTATTAAAATACTGAGCATTTGTGATAGCATTGTATAGTTTTAAATCCACTGGACAGGTTAGTATTGCTATTTGTTACGATTTTCTTCCTTAGGTTTTCCACGTTAATTTTCGTATTCTATATTAATTAAATTATACAGGGTTTCCCGATTGTGAAAAAGCGTTTTACCAGACTAAATTATTTTTCTTATATTTCCCGTGATATTTAGTTTCGTAACGGAAAATCTGACCTTATCATCAAAACTGATTCGATTTTTGTCGCGAGCGAGAAGATCAAATTTGATTCGATTTTTCTCGCTAGCGAGAAGATCAAAATTCGAGAAGTGTTGTTCAGAATTCAAGTTCAGTTGCTATCTTTAAGCCGTATAATAAATTCCAACCTTAGAAGGTACCTGAATTGCCATATAAAACTGATTTTACAATGATAACATCGATCCTTACTAAGATTATAGAACGTAGCATATTATTAATTTCATTTAAATATTTATAGAGTTAGTTTATGAATATATGAAATAAATTCAAAATTTGCATTTTAAACGGCCATATAGATTTTATTTTATAATATCCATCTTATACGTTTAGGCCGAATACATTTTTCACGCTTAATTAGGATTACCCTTGGCTACTTTATCAACCATATCAAAAATGACTTGGAAAAAGCTATTTAACCCCTTTGTTCCCTGTTCAAGCATTTCTCCAGCAACGGGAATTTTATATCCTTTCAAAGCATTCGCTATATTTTGTGTTCCTTCGGAGTCTCGAACGCAAGCCGAGAAAACAACTGAAATCCGGGATTATATTATAGTATATTATAATTAATTTAACTTAGAATAACTGAACGGCGCAGAATTGCATGGTATAAGACGAATATACACTGAAAAATTTACGAATTAATATTCAAATAGAAAGTTAATTGCCCCGCTTCTTAGACAAATGGTACACTCAAATTCAATCAATTGTCGTGTTGACACTAGAGACTTTGAAACCGTATCTTACTGTTTTATAAAGGTCAAACTGTAAAATTTTGAGGTCATATAAAGATATGTCTCAAAATATATAATTATTAACTTTAAAAGTTGATTTGAAGATTGAACATCGATTTAAATACCGTTTAAAGTCAATGCGAACGTAACTATAAAGGACCAAAATCAAAATTTAAAATGTTATGAACCTCGAATCATTTTGTTACAGTTAAACACAGCTATAGCTATTAACAATGGACGTCTATCTTAGTAGATAAACCACAATAACAAAACCTGGCGTTCAGAAGCGTCCTCTAACGGCCAAAACAGTGGGGAAACTAACAAAATCGCATGTAGGCCTGTCTATTCTCGATTAATAACACCCACACATGGCTCGTTACTACTTTGATTTTACTGTTTGCCGTTAGAGCACGCTTATGAATGCCAGATTTGCTCTTCAATTGTATATATTTAGATACGAGTCCATATAAAGAACCTTTTAAAGGAGGGTGCACAGCCATTCTTGGTTGAATTTTAGTCGAAATGTATAATCCTAGAGGGTGTCAGCTGTCGGCGTAGGGGTGGGAGAGAACTGAAGGAAGAGAGATACGTGTAGAAACGTCACCTAGTTTTTCTATTTTCTATTGACTCATACCTCTTATGGTACGCTCCTTTGCGCATTCTTAAGATTTCGATATGTGACGTAATTAATCATACTTTTCTACGAAGGTGGGATTAAGTACGTTTACGAAAAAGACCGCGCGAAAGCTACCTTTTCCCAAAACGCGAGAACCAACTATAGGCTCTACAATAGCGAAATCACGCGACCATATAGTGATGACGTATTTAAAAATTTCGAAAATGGCGAGTATAAATATGTATTTTTACTGTCGCGGTATATTTTCTAAGCTGCTTATGAATATATAATTAATAGTATTTTAACGAATTTTCCGAAAATGCTACTCAATTTCCATTTGAAGTTCATGAAAAACAAATTCAACAAAAATTCTAATTTATACGGATCATATTTGTTTTTTTATTATAATCTTATCTTATTTAATGCCGTACATTAATGCTGTAACTTTTATTTATTGGGCTTATTGACCGGTCTCTTCAGGGAGGGTACTAGAGTCAGTTCTACCCTTGGCGATTCTATTTACGGACTTCTCCATCTCCATAACGACATTTTTCAAGATCTCTTGGAATTGCGCTATAAGATTCTGGATGGGTTTCATATCCATACTGGCTTCCGATTCTCGAACGAAAGCCGAAAATACAACTGTAACCGTTTTATTTTTTAGTTAAATATAAAATATCCTTATTGGTTTTCGGTAATATAACTGAACCGCGCAGAATTGGCAATCGAATATCGGCGACGTAGCGATGATATCATTAACTTCACGAACTCTTTCAACAATTATTTTCTAATTTGACTAAATTAAGATTAATTTTAGTATCAATTTGTACTGAACAAATTTAATTTATTTGGATTAAAGAAAATTAAGTTAAATTCCAATACTCAAAACAAGATAACTCATAAATATCGAGCGGCAAATCAGTTCACCAATTAACGACACAACAGAGGCTGATTAAGCGTGATTAGATTGATAAAATCGGAGGGTTAATCACATTTGCTTAGATGTTATTACATTTTTAATGTAAACACATGAGATTAGATTGATATAATCACGATTAGATTAATTAAATTCGTTTAAATGACGATTAGATTAATTAAATTCGTTTAAATGACGATTAGATTAATAAAATTAGATTAAATCACGATAAGATTTAAAAAATCAGACATAGTCCCAATTATATTAAACCCGATTTAATTACGATTACACTGCAAAAATTCTGATGTAAAGGATTAAATCTAATTTAATAAAGTTTAGATAAAAATCATCAGAACAATTTAATACCGATTCTAAATAGTAAACCCGGATAAAACCCTGCTCAGAACGATTAAACCCGGATAAAACCCTGCTCAGAACGATTAAACCCGGATAAAACCCTGCTCAGAACGATTAAACCCGGATAAAACCCTGCTCAGAACGATTAAACCCGGATAAAACCCTGCTCAGAACGATTAAACCCGGATAAAACCCCGCTCAGAACGATTAAACCCGGATAAAACCCTGCTCAGAACGATTAAACCCGGATAAAACCCTGCTCAGAACGATTAAACCTGGATAAAACCCTGCTCAGAACGATTAAACCCGGATAAAACCCTGCTCAGAACGATTAAACCCGGATAAAACCCTGCTCAGAACGATTAAACCCGGATGATATCTTGATCAGAACGATAAAAACCTGATCAGAAAGATAAAACCCTAATCCGAGCTATCAAAATCTTGATCAGAATGATTAAACTCTAATCAGAGCGCTTCAATTAAATTCGAATCAGAGCGCTTCAATTAAATTCTAATTAATACTATTAAATCCTGATAATGAATATTAATCCAAATTGTTTAGACTAATTTAAATAATTTCAATGAATTACTTCTTAATACGGGCCATTTTTTATTTTTCCTTGAAAGATTAACTTAAAATTGAGGCCGTACATTTAAATAAATCTTATTGTTCAGCATTGGTGGTACCAGTGACACCAGTTTTGGTCATCTTTTCGATTTGCTCAACCATGGAATTTAAATATTTAACTATTTCATCAATGAGAGTTTTCATGCCCGGAATTTGCTTGATGGGACCCATAGCAATTCCGGCTTCGGATTCTTCAACGAAAGCCGACAATACAACTGCAATCGGGGTTATTTCGTTAAAATTAATAATCCTACTCTAATAAATAAACTCCAATTTTTGTTGGTTTTCAAAATCACTTGATCTTTAAAAGATATTTAGAAATTAAATAATTTTAGGCTTCATCACGTCGTAAAAAATTCCGTCAAAGAATTCAAATATTTGTTTTTGTGGCGAAATAAGGGATTTATTTTGATTTTTGATTTTTTAGACTTCAAAAATATTAACGAGGTATAAGAAAGTTATCTAAATTTAATTAATCTTTAAGCGAACGATACCTCGTGGTTTTTAAAACAGTTCGCGTGTTAAAATTTTACTATGCTAGCTGGGTTAAAGTATAATTATATTAAATAAAAGTTAATTAAATTTATATTTAACCATATGGTTAATAATTATAGTATTAAAGTTATAAGTTTTACTCAAAGCAATGTTGATAATTTAAAATTTTAATATTTAAATTTAATTTAAGAAGGTTCCATAGATAATTTAAATCAATATTGGGGATAAAATCGGACCAATCAGATATTTAATTTGATTAGTTCGATTTTATCTTAATTGATATTGAAACCCATCTTTTGCATTGTAGGCAATTGCGATTCGAATTAAAGATAACCGGCATTGTAGCTTCGAAAGCGCTAAGTTAATTTAAATGTATTATTTATAATTACCTTGTCATAAAATTAAACTAAATAAACCATTTTGAAAACCCAAAATTAAAGTTTATAGTGTCAATTTAAATTTGGAAGTAACTGAACTGCGCAGAATTTGATAACCTACAACGAAGTCTTTACGGAAGATCCCCGTATTCGTTTAAGGATAATCACTTGCCATAACGAGACATCCGCTGTGGACTCGGTGAATTAGGATTTTATATATTTAAAGTGTATGGGCTTTGCTGAAAATCAAGATTGGTTATCGTATTGGTTGGTAACCCAATACCCAAATACCAATATTTAAGTAGATACTCCAAACGTAAATTTGATTTATCCAAAGATACACCATAATTAAAATTAATTTGTGAAAAAATTCACTCAAATTAAAATTGATTTATCCAAAGATCCACCAACTCAAATTAAAATATTCCAAGACAAAGAAATTAAAATTGATTTATAAAAAGATCCACCCATTCAATTTCAAATATCCAAAGACAAATAAATTAAAATTGAATTATATAAGATAAACAAATTAAAATAAGACAATCCAAATTTAAAATTGATTTACCCAAAGACAATCCAAATTTAAAATTGATTTACCCAAAGACAATCCAAATTTAAAATTGATTTATCCAAAGAGAATCCAAATTCATAATTGATATATCCAAAGACACCATAAAATTAAATTTGAATTATCCAAATACACCATGAAAATCAAAAGCATTCATTTAAAAAAAAAAAAAAAGAAAAAAAAAATTATGTTACTTTGAATTTAAAGATAATATCACGTTGAAATACTGCGGATTTTAGCCCCTCCCCGTATCTTCCAAATAAAATTAATTCCGAATTATCCAAAGATCCCAAGATTGATCCAAACCGAATTGTTAACGAAACAAATTTTACCCAAGCCCCGAAAATAAAATAAAATTATCAGGAAGAATTTTTTTATGACGAAATATGTTTAATTAATTTTATATTAACCGAATAAAATTAATCGTAAGAGTAAATTAATTCCAAAACCCCGAAATTAAAATTGTCTTATCCAAAGTCCAACGATATATATGTAAAAAATTACAAAAAAAATATAAAAATTTACTAAAGAATAACTAAAAAATGTAAAAATTACTAAAGAAATATAAAAAATTACTAAAAAATATAAAAAAAATTACTTAAGAATATAAAAAATTACTAAAGAATATAAAAAATTACTAAAGAATATAAAAAATTACTAAAGAATAACTAAAAAATATAAAAATTACTAAAGAATTACTAAAAAAATATAAAAAATTACTAAAAAATATAAAAAATTACTAATATAAAAAATTACTAAAAAATATAAAATTACTAAAAAATATAAAAAATTACTAAAAAATATAAAAAATTACTAAAAAATATAAAAAATTACTAAAAAATATAAAAAATTACTAAAAAATATAAAAAATTACTAAAAAATATAAAAAATTACTAAAACAAATTTAAATTTCGATAAAAATTTAACCAGAAACTAAACATTTTCGCGATATTAAAGTTGAATTTAGGTTCATAAAACAAAACCCAACCAAAGTATATATAAAAAAAATTAACGAAAAATCAAATGATTTTAAATTCAGTTGAAACAGTTTTTAAAACATTTCATAATAATTTAAAGTAAAAAAAAAGTGTAAACTAAATTTACTAAAAATGAAAAAAATGATCATTTTTTAAATTAAGAATTAAATTTAAAATTTATTGTAATTTACCAGCTCTGCACGGTTCAGCTATCCGAAATTTAATTTCTTTTTTTCCTTGGGTTTAAAATGAAGTTTTAACTTACGAACAACGACAGCCAAAGTGATAAAGGTCCAGCTCTTCATATTGAAAGATTTTTTTATAGTTTTAAGCGAAAACTAGAGCAAGTGATTCAGTACAGAATAAAGAATTGTATGAGTTAAACGTCACTCAAAACCTGCCTTATATACTAGAAAGATTAATTAAAATCTAGAATCCTCCAACGATTCAAAATTTTCTAGCCCTCAATTATACAACACGCTATTTAATTTTACGTAGTATTGCACAAAATTACGAATTTCAATCTAACAATGATACGAATTTTAAATTACAAAAGTGATATTTCAATAGGAAAAAGATGCATTTTTAGGGCGAATTCAAGTATCAGTAAAGTTTTGAAGAGGTAGTGTTTAACAGAAGAACAATACTAGCGTCAAAATTAATGCAAATTATCAGCGCGGGAAATGATATTTCTTTACCCTATTTCTAAATGGAATCTATGCAAACTCGGATTGAAACTAGGTATTCTCATTCGTGAGAAATATTATATGATTTTAACTGACGCGGATTTATACAATATCTTAATCCCGATTGGATTAAGTAGTTCACATTTATATCTGGTCAGAAAGAGTTAAAGATTAAATCACAGAAATATTAATAATTGGTTAAATTCGATTATATTGTATAGCTTTAACTGTAGAGTAAACTAAGGGTGAAATTAGGTATAATTCTACATAAGTACAGCTGCATTTATATTATAGAAAGATGTTCAAGGTTTTATGTTTAATACAGTGAAAGGCTACACCACATTATATCGCTAATAAAAAAATCTACCAAACTTTTCTCAACCCCCTAAGATTTAGTTATTAAGACTTAACAATATATTACTTCATTCGCGAAATAAGTTAGAATTGAATTAAGCGCAAAAAGAGCGATTAATTAGACAACCTGATTTGTCTCATCCCCCTAAGATTTATTCATTATCTCTTTTATCACGTACAAAAAAATTGTTATATTCGTGCAGGAAGATTTAAAAGAGTTAAGGCCAGAAACAGGTAGCATTATTAATCAAAAAGCCTACACGTTAACTCTACTTCCCCAAACATTTATGTATTAAATAATACATTACGTACAAAATTTTACTACGTTCAAAGATTCAATTCAGTTAAGGATATAAGATAAATATTCGAGTCTACAGGGTTTCTCTCATCCCCCTAAGAATTATATATTAAGTCAAACAATACGAATAAACTGAGTTTAAAAGTCGCGAGCTTGCGTAAACTCACGCGCTGACATTTTAAACAATTTTTCGTTTAAATGGTAAACTACGTAACTTGTCATAATGTTCTATGAAAGGTAAGGTAAGTTTAAACCTTTCTTGGTAGTGCCAAGACACTTCGTGTAAATTTAAAAAGTATAGGCGGAATAGAATTGAGATTACAGCACGCGCCAAGCTTATTTGTACCACTAATCCATTGTTTTTATTAGAAATATTAAACGAAGTTTCAGCTTTATACCTAGAGAAGATTACGATTGCTCTTTGGTTAACGTTAACGTGGCTTTAGGTAAGGAGAGTTGGTATAAGAGCATTGTTGATAATGCCACGTGTCAAACATACGATGTACGTCAACAACTGACGCACAAGCCTTTCGAAATACAATGAAAACGTAAAAGCATTGAGTGTACACTGTAATTACAATTAAAATTTAATATATAATAGTAAAAATGGTACTATATTTTATAAAGAAAATTTATTTATTATCGTTGTGTTTAATTTATTATCATTATTGATGTTTAATTTATTATCGTTATTGGTGTTTAGTTTATTATCGTTATTGGTGTTTAATTTATTATCGTTATTGGTGTTTAATTTATTATCGTTATTGGTGTTTAATTTATTATCGTTATTGATGTTTAATTTATTATCGTTATTGATGTTTAATTTATTATCGTTATTGATGTTTAATTTATTATCGTTATTGGTGTTTAATTTATTATCGTTATTGGTGTTTAATTTATTATGGTTATTGGTGTTTAATTTATTATGGTTATTGGTGTTTAATTTATTATCGTTATTGGTGTTTAATTTATTATCGTTATTGGTGTTTAATTTATTATCGTTATTGGTGTTTAATTTATTATCGTTATTGGTGTTTAATTTATTATCGTTATTGGTGTTTAATTTATTATCGTTATTGGTGTTTAATTTATTATCGTTATTGGTGTTTAATTTATTATCGTTATTGGTGTTTAATTTATTATCGTTATTGGTGTTTAATTTATTATCGTTATTGGTGTTTAATTTATTATCGTTATTGGTGTTTAATTTATTATCGTTATTGGTGTTTATTTTATTATCGTTATTGGTGTTTAATTTATTATCGTTATTGGTGTTTAATTTATTATCGTTATTGGTGTTTAATTTATTATCGTTATTGGTGTTTAATTTATTATCGTTATTGGTGTTTAATTTATTATCGTTATTGGTGTTTAATTTATTATCGTTATTGGTGTTTAATTTATTATCGTTATTGGTGTTCAATTTCATGCCGTTATTGGTGTTCAATTTCATGCCGTTATTGGTGTTCAATTTCATGCCGTTATTGGTGTTTAATTTCATGCCGTTATTGGTGTTTAATTTCATGCCGTTATTGGTGTTTAATTTCATGCCGTTATTGGTGTTTAAATTCATGCCGTTATTGGTGTTTAATTTCATGCCGTTATTGGTGTTTAATTTCATGCCGTTATTGGTGTTTAATTTCATGCCGTTATTGGTGTTTAATTTCATGCCGTTATTGGTGTTTAATTTCATGCCGTTATTGGTGTTTAATTTCATGCCGTTATTGGTGTTTAATTTCATGCCGTTATTGGTGTTTAATTTCATGCCGTTATTGGTGTTTAATTTCATGCCGTTATTGGTGTTTAATTTCATGCCGTTATTGGTGTTTAATTTCATGCCGTTATTGGTGTTTAATTTCATGCCGTTATTGGTGTTTAATTTCATGCCGTTATTGGTGTTTAATTTCATGCCGTTATTGGTGTTTAATTTCATGCCGTTATTGGTGTTTAATTTCATGCCGTTATTGGTGTTTAATTTCATGCCGTTATTGGTGTTTAATTTCATGCCGTTATTGGTGTTTAATTTCATGCCGTTATTGGTGTTTAATTTCATGCCGTTATTGGTGTTTAATTTCATGCCGTTATTGGTGTTTAATTTCATGCCGTTATTGGTGTTTAATTTCATGCCGTTATTGGTGTTTAATTTCATGCCGTTATTGGTGTTTAATTTCATGCCGTTATTGGTGTTTAATTTCATGCCGTTATTGGTGTTTAATTTCATGCCGTTATTGGTGTTTAATTTCATGCCGTTATTGGTGTTTAATTTCATGCCGTTATTGGTGTTTATATTTAATTTAAGTTATTGGTTTTTAATTTACTTATTGGTATGGATATCAATTGATAATTAATTTAATCTCATTATTGATATTAATTTAATGTCATTGATATTTAATTTTGTTTCATTCCTGATATTTAATTTTGTTTCATTCCTGATATTTAATTTTGTTTCATTCCTGATATTTAATTTTGTTTCATTCCTGATATTTAATTTAATCTCATTATTGATATTTCATGTAATCTCATTATTGATATTTCATGTAATTTCATTATTGATATTTAATGTAATTTCATTATTGATATTTAATGTAATTTCATTATTGATATTTAATGCAATTTCATTATTGATATTTAATGCAATTTCATTATTGATATTTAATGCAATTTCATTATTGATATTTAATGTAATTTCATTATTGATATTTTATTTAATTTCCTTATTGATATTTAATTTAATTTCCTTATTGATATTTAATTTAATTTCCTTATTGATATTTAATTTAATTTCCTAACTAATATTTAATTTAATTTCCTTACTGATATTTAATTTAATTGCATTACTGATATTTAATTTTATTTCATTATCGATATTTTATTTAATTTCATTACTGATATTTTATTTTATTTCATTACTGATATTTAATTTTATTTCATTATTGACATTTAATTTAATTTGATTACTGATATTTAATTTTATTTCATTATTGATATTTAATTTTAATTCGTTATTGATATTTAATTTTATTTCATGACTGATATTTAATTTAATTTCATTACTGATATTTTATTTTATTTCATTATTGATGTTTAATTTTATTTAATTATGGTTATTTAATTTAATTTTAGTTACTGATATTTTTCCAAACTTCAGAAATTAATTTAAACAATATAAACGTGACTAAAAATGGTTTCAAAATTCCCGAATACGTTTTTTGGCATCCGGTGATTCCGGAATTAAATTAATAGTTGTCACTAAACATAAAGGCATGCGCAGGTATACTCTCGTATTATTTTGCATGGGAAGAATTTAGGTGAGAGTCATGTAACGTCGAGTTTTATTATAAAGTACGCAACTTGACGCTCATGATCCATATTCGAGATCACAGCTGTAATTTGTGAGTGCACTTGTAAAATATGGTTTTATAAACTTAACCAGCACCGTATCGCCATCTCTACATAGTTAACATAGTTACTAGTGTTAATTTCAAATCCCGCCAGGTTCAAATAAAGTGAAGAGGAAACTCTTAATAATATATAATATAATAAAATAATCACGGTAGGAATTGTAATCTCCAATTTTTCCGGGATAGTTCTGATCGAAAGCTGTCTCCGCGTTTGTACTCGCTAAATTTTGGACGTAGGTAGTAATTTTAGCATTTTTGTGCCAAAAAATTATAATTCCGGAAATTCTTCAATTTCTTAATTATGGTTCGATTTTCACATAATTTGTTGCGTTCAGCAACGTGTACCGGAGATACCACCCCCATTACAAATTATTTAGTCGGTATAGTGTATCGCGCTCTTTGGTACGCGTCGCCTAACTTAAGGAAGGCTATAAAAAAAATCACTTTTCCTAAGAAGATATATTTTTGTAAACTTTCATCTTCTTTAATTTGATTAAATTTGAGATTAAAGGAATACTATTAACCCAAAGATGTTTTTCTGATTCCTTATGTAAAATTACCCCATTTGAATTTTTTCATAGTTTTTGAAGTACTAATTCTATCAGAAAATATTTTTTTATCTTAATTGTGTTTGAATTTCGCTACAGTGACTTGTCGTCCAATCAGCAGTCGCGTTAAAAGAGAATCCTTTTGGCTCGCCTTTGAAATTAAGTTAGCCAATCACAGCTTAATTATAATATAAAACAAATCTTACGGAGAAAGATGATGAAATTGAAGAGGAAAATTAATTTGAATTTTATTAACGACCAAGCGATCATATTGAAAATATATGGAGCTTCAAATTTTGACAAACCTGAAGGTTTGACTAAAATTTATACAAATTTTCATATTATATTACGATTTGGCGAAAACATTTGTAATTCCAATCACGAATGACCCACAAATATGACTGATAGATGCCAACCAAACTTCACTATGTCCCGAATTTCATACTAACGTAAATATAACCAGTAGGTCAAAGGGATAATGTAATATCAAAATAAATTATACTCTATTTTACTCTCTGTTTGCAAAATGAGAAAAGTTAAAGCGAATTGATACACAATGTTAAACCTCATTGAGGCAAAATAGTCGATGCAAACTCCGCTTGAGTATAGAAACGAAAAATTTGACTGAAAACGTGGAGTTTTTAATTAAATTGGAAGAACTCGAGTTTGAATTTCATTTATTTAGTTCGAAATTAAAGTCAAGCGGTTCATTTCAATCGTCAATCAATCCAACCAGTCATTTTAATTTATCCAACCAGTCATTTTAATTTAATTTTTGAAAGGTGAAATTAATTTAATATATAACTATCTTATTATATCATATTTCTAAAAATATCTGAAATAAATTTTAAATATTGGGCGTATATTTTAAATATTGGGCGTATATTTTAAATATTGGGCGTATATTTTAAATATTGGGCGTATATTTTAAATATTGGGCGTATATTTTAAATATTGGGCGTATATTTTAAATATTGGGCGTATATTTTAAATATTGGGCGTATATTTTAAATATTGGGCGTATATTTTAAATATTGGGCGTATATTTTAAATATTGGGCGTATATTTTAAATATTGGGCGTATATTTTAAATATTGGGCGTATATTTTAAATATTGGGCGTATATTTTAAATATTGGGCGTATATTTTAAATATTGGGCGTATATTTTAAATATTGGGCGTATATTTTAAATATTGGGCGTATATTTTAAATATTGGGCGTATATTTTAAATATTGGGCGTATATTTTAAATATTGGCGTATATTTTAAATATTGGGCGTATATTTTAAATATTGGGCGTATATTTTAAATATTGGGCGTATATTTTAAATATTGGGCGTATATTTTAAATATTGGGCGTATATTTTAAATATTGGGCGTATATTTTAAATATTGGGCGTATATTTTAAATATTGGGCGTATATTTTAAATATTGGGCGTATATTTTAAATATTGGGCGTATATTTTAAATATTGGGCGTATATTTTAAATATTGGGCGTATATTTTAAATATTGGGCGTATATTTTAAATATTGGGCGTATATTTTAAATATTGGGCGTATATTTAAATATTGGGCGTATATTTTAAATATTGGGCGTATATTTTTAAATATTGGGCGTATATTTTAAATATTGGGCGTATATTTTAAATATTGGGCGTATATTTTAAATATTGGGCGTATATTTTAAATATTGGGCGTATATTTTAAATATTGGGCGTATATTTTAAATATTGGGCGTATATTTTAAATATTGGGCGTATATTTTAATATTGGGCGTATATTTAAATATTGGGCGTATATTTAAATATTGGGCGTATATTTAAATATTGGGCGTATATTTTAAATATTGGGCGTATATTTTAAATATTGGGAGTATATTTTAAATATTGGGAGTATATTTTAAATATTGGGAGTATATTTTAAATATTGGGAGTATATTTTAAATATTGGGAGTATATTTTAAATATTGGGCGTATATTTTTAAATACTGGGCAATAAATTTTAAATATCCGGCGATATATTTTAAATATTGGGCGATATATTTTAAATATTGGGCGATATATTTTAAATATTGGGGATAAATTTTAAATATTGGGGATAAATTTTAAATATTGGGATAAATTTTAAATATTGGGGATAAATTTTAAATATTGGGCGATGAATTTTAAATATTGGGCGATGAATTTTAAATAATGGGGATATATTTTTTAAATATGGGGAAAAGTTTTAAATATGGGGAAAATTTTTAAATATGTGGGAAATTTTAAATAAGGGGGAAACGTTTTTGGGAAAATTTTAAATATGGTGATAAATTTTAAAACACTGATAAAATTTAAATATGGTGATAAATTTTAAACACTGATAAAATTTAAATATGGTGATAAATTTTAAAACACTGATAAAATTTAAATACGGTGATAAATTTTAAACACTGATAAAATTTAAATACGGTGATAAATTTTAAACACTGATAAAATTTAAATACGGTGATAAATTTTAAACACTGATAAAATTTAAATATGGTGATAAATTTTAAACACTGATAAAATTTAAATATGGTGATAATATTTAAATTTAAAAAAAAAAAATTCACGTGTTATTGGACTTCACTCTCCCTTTAAAACAAGGCAGCACTATTTTTGAAGCGATTAAGGTAATGTAGTAGAGCTATACACAGTGAATGTACGTAAAAGGGGTTGACGACCTAATACTCCCAAAGCCTATAAAACTAAATAAAACGTGCTAAAACCAAAAACATTTTAATTCGCCGAGTTCTAAATTACCGTAATTTTGGAAATTAGTAATTTTCAGACTCAAGGTAATTTACCGGTATTAGCAAAAATGATGGGTATTTGAATTTCAGTTATTTTAAATACGGAATTATTCTTCAAAACGCTCCAAAATTCTTATTTCTGACTTAACAATCAGAAACAAAGCAAACGGTAAATTATTAATACTTAAATATATATTTAATTAAAGTCAATTTTATTAATAATTAAATATATCTTTAATCAAAGTCAATTTCAATAATAATTAAATATATCTGTAATTGAAGTCAATTTTATTAATAATTAAATATATCTCAAATAATTGAATCAAAGTTAAATTAACAGCTATCCATTTGAGTATCGGTTAAACAGAAGATATCTGCTCAAAAAAAATGGAATCAGTTTGGACAAATGATACAGAGATAAAAATCAGATAAAATTTAATTGAACAGACAATAAGTTGGTTAACAGCATTTATAAGTTAAATTATCCGCCCATTATCTGATAAGTCGTATAACAGTAGGATACGAGTTGGGAGCGCTAAAAACAATCCATAATACTGTAATAGATAAGTCACCCAAATAGCGCCCTGTTTCGAATTATGTACCGATATCATAAAAGCCAGTGTTTATAATATATACAAATTTTTTAAACTAATTGAAGTGAGGCTGTCATGGACTTTTAAAGAACTCCAAATAGAAATTGAGTAACATTTTCTGAAGGATGGCTCAAAAACGATTAAAATTTTGTATATATATCATAGAAAAAATTACATATTAGATATAATCGCCATTTTTAAATTCCGGCAATACTAGTCGTGAGGTTAGGGACTGTCCATAAACTACGTCAGACGATTTAGGAGGGGGAGGGGTTTTCCTGTCTGTGACGGGCTGCGACGCAAGGGGGTACACCGGTCTGTGACGTCCCATTTTTGTTTTATTTTACAAAAAATGTGTTCCCACGGTATGCTCCCATTACGCGTGAGAAAGGCGTCGTTTTTATTATTAGTTTGTAGGTTAGGAATGTATCCCCTAGGAAGATATTGTAGAGCCTACAGTTGATTCTCGTGAGATCTTTTTCGTAAGAGTACTTAATCCAGATCAAGTCAACCACCTTTCGTATGAAAATTATCGGAAATTACGTTACAGAAATAAACTACGATATATATCGGTAAAATATTACATATATATTTTGATAGTTTCATTTAAAAGTTTCTTAAGAACTCGTCAATCCAGAGGTATAAAATTTTGAATATGGCGTTTTAATACTATGAAAAAACTAAAAATATAATCCATATTCCATTCAAAAAAATGCGGACAGCCTCGCTTTAATATAATACACAACTTGACCTTTTTTCGGTTAATAAAAGATACTAACATTAATTAAAATGTCAATAATTTAGAAGGGAATTAACGAGAGAGTCGATATTCAATATTAAACAACCAGACGAGGTTAACGAATATTAGAATTAAACTAAATTCAGATCAAATATGAAATTAGATCGTCAACACGATGTACTAAGGTCACTTCAATTGACATCAAATTCTACTTTATTCCATAATTCAATGAGTCAAAACAAAACCTAATAGGTTAAAGGGATAATGAAGTCCGATTTAAAACTCGTCATATTTTGCTCGAGGGGGCAGACACTCGCGAACTCAGGTGTACAAAATTTTACAACTCTTTGCACTATCAAAGCTGAACTCAGAGTTTATAAGAGTTCGAACTCAATGCTCTGTCAAAGCTGAACTCAGTGAACTCAGGTGTACATCGAATTCAAGAGTGTCTGACCTATTGATTGATTTTGCCACACATCCGGGCATCTTGTCAAATTGAGCTCGCGCCAAGCTCGGGAATGTTTGATATTATAAAAGAACTTGTGTTTGCGACATCTTGTTCGAATGTTGCTAACTACGTCACGAAATCACGTGGCGTTAAGGTTATACAGGGCAGTTATTTCCTTTTTCATATAACGCTAGGGGTCAGAGGAAGAGACCCGACCTTTGAGACACCTGGATATAGAAAAATAAGCTTAAGAAATTATCGTTGCTCACGATACAAACTATTACGTAGCCTATGACGTCGACGGCTCTTCCTCTTAGGATAGCAACTAATCTGAAGAAACTAGAAAATGTCGCGTGACGTCAGTTTTAATTTCAATGCGCTCATAGAATAACGAAAAATATCACCTTATCCACACAGGAAAAAATCATCTAATTTGGTCAAATATGGTTGAAATTGCAAAATTCCAAAAGAAATCGAACAAATTCGAGCAAATTAAATAACCTTAAAGGGAAATTGAGCAGAGTTTGAATTTATTTTCGGAACCACCGGATGCCAAAAAACGTATTCGAGAATTTTCAAACAATTTTTAGACACGTTTTTGGTGTTTAAGTTAATTTCTAAAGTTTGGTTAAGTTTGAATAAAAGTAAATATAAATTGGGGCCAATCATATTCTTTAAGCCTTCAATAGCGCTTGCAATGTCCTAACATTAAAAGAATGCGCCGGCGTTACGGTTTGATGTCCAAGACCTACGGCGTCAAACACCGGCCCAAATTTATATTTACTTTTATCCAAATTTTACCAATTTAATTTTAAGCTCCAAATTTCCCTTTAATTCAACTAAAGAGGACTAAAACTTTGGCCCATTTTTGTTGAATTCGGGAACTTAAATTCTAAATTTCAACCAGAGTTGTCAACGCTAGGGAAGCTACTCCTCACTTTGATTTCGAATTGAACAAATGATAGAATTAACGGGTAACCGACCTTCGAATGGCGCTGCCAAATTTAACTCTTCTGTTTCTAGGGATTTATTAAGCGTGTATAAAAACGTCTACTTTTCCTCGTTAGCTTCGAAAACTTAGGATATATATTCTAAAGGGAAAGTGAACTCCAACTAACAGTGGTGTATTCCTGTCAAGTAAGAATTATAATATTCATCAGTCAAATGTTTAAATATAACGTTATATTAGTTTACAATTTCTCATGATTAAACTCGCGAGACCTAAATACACCATATTTTTGTTTCAATATCGGGGGAATTAGAACTAGATTAAATTCTTAATTTCAACCAGAGTTGTCAACGCCAGCGAAGTTACTCCACGCTTTGGTTTAGAATTGAACAAATGATAGAGTTCTATCGGGCAACCGAGTTTCGAATGGCGCTGCCAAATGTAACTATTCGGTTTCACTGTATTTATTACGAGAGTATTAAAACATCTACTTTACCTCGTTAGATTCAAAATTTAGGATATATTTTTTAAAGGGAAAGTGAACTCCAACTAACAGTGTTGTATTTCTATCAAGTTTCATCAGTCAAATGTTTAAATATAACTACAATTATATTTTATAATATTATTTAAAGTGACGATCCCAACAGTTCCAAATTAAATTTGAGTATATTAATTAGTTACGTGGCGAAAAACTATACTCCCCAAATCTCTCAACTCTAAAATACTATAAGTAGGTTATACTGGGATCTACGGAAGAGATTGAACCAATGGTATTTGTTGTAGTTCATTCTCCCTTTAACCTATTTGGATTTTTTTAAGAGTTTAATAAACAAAACGCCTCATAAGGTCAAACCAAATAGGCCACAAATTGGTATAAATACCGTTGGTCTGGTCATGTATAACCAACTGAACTTTAAAAGTCTATTTCTCTCTCGTTGCCGGCTCGTTTCAAAATATCAACATGATCGCCCCGTCAGTAAAAACAAAGTTTATCTTCTGTTCCGTCTATTCCATCATTTTTCTCCGTAAGATATTTTAATTTTTTTATTAAATTAACTTCGATCGAGAGTTATAAAAGGAGAATGTAATTAGGGATTGAGATAGAACCGACTGCAAAAATTAGACAAATTAGCGCAAAATTGGACAGTAATAAAAAAAAATACCAATTAAATTCACTAACTAGAGGATTGTATTTTAAATATTTAATTCATCCCTAAAAAGACAAACTTGACGATAAATCTATCTTTATTATAAAGAGGGATTGGAATAGGGCTAACTGCGAGCTACAGAACTAGATAAGTTACGTCAAAATAGGACCATAATTAAAAAAAATAATTTTTCCCATCTCCCATAAGGAAAAAGTCTATCAATTGAGAAAAACATACCTTGTCGATCATTTGAAAGTCGAACAATTGGGTAAAAACCCAATTGTTAATCATTTGAAAGACAATCAATTGGGCAACACCCCAATTGTCGATCATTTGAAAGCCTATCATTTAGACAAAACGCATCGTTGATCATTTGAAAGTCAATCAATTAGGAAAACTCCTTGTCGATTTTTTGAAAGTCCATCATTTGAACAAAATGCTTGTCGAGAATTTTAAAGACCACACCCCAATTGTCGATCATTTGAAAGTCGATCAATTTGAGCTACACCCCAATGACTAGGAATTATGTTAAAAAAATGGAGACTCGGTGATATAAGATAATTATCGTATTTATTTCGATAGTTGGATGTTTGTTAACGAGTGCCGACGCCAAACCATCCGGGGGTTACGACAATTCTGGAAGCGCTTATCCCTCATCCGGTGGTGGTAGCCAGTCTAAATTTCTGGATTTAAAAGGTCTTGGGGACGGTATTGCCAAAAATATTCTTAATCAAGATTCGAAAACAAGTTACCGGACTAATAACAACCAAAGAAAAATTTATGAAGACAATGGCAACCAATCAAATAGAGACAACTATCAAGATGACGGCTACCAATCAAACGGAAACAACTATTAAGATGGTTAAAAAACCATTAGCAAGTTATAGCCCTATAAGCTATTTACTAAATAATATTTAAATATTTTTCGGGGTATTATTGTATTTTTGAAGATTCAATAAAATAATCTAATAAACGGTAATTAAACCAGGCTATTTTTTTTACGCAAACAATTTTCAATGGCAATTTTAAAGCGAAACAATAAGTAAAATAAATCGTCTAAAAAGGGTCAATGAAAAAATTCAATCACAAATATCAGAAGTAGATGAAACCCTCCTTTGAAGTCTACTACTCTAATGTTCGATATAGCGCTCCTCTCTGTATGGGTAAAATTCCCAATTTTACGAGATCGGAGGGGTCCTACTTCATACCCCCTATCTACGAAAAATTGGAAATTCTTTCTCCACAAACGACGAGGTTTTTTTGACGAACTCCAAGGCTGCTAGATATATTCGCTCGACGATCTCCCGCTCCGAAAATATCTACCGTTAGGAGGCGTACGAATCGCGCTTTTTGAAACTAACCCATACAGAGAGGGGTAGACAAGACATGGAAGTAATAGACTTCAAAGGAGGGTTTCATCGGCTTCTGCAAATATTCAACGGTTTTCACGCAAAGAGAATTTGAGATGGGTTTTTATCGGCTTTTTATCGAGAGAAATTTTCATATTCAAAATTGAGGAGTACCCAAGTTTTCGCGCCATTTGTGTCGGAACTTCATTTCATTAAAGTTACGTTCACACTAGGCAACCGTTCTTTTCAAGCCAATTTTTCAATAGTTTATTTTCCTGATTGGATAATCCGATTTTTTTCGTTACTCTATGGGAACACCTTGATATGAAAAATAAAACCGAAGTCACGCGTGAATGTAAAAATAGCCTCGCGATATTTTCCAATTCCTCGTGATTAAATTCGCGAGATCTATTTGACGAAACCAAAATAATCCATATTTTTGTTAAATATCGGGGGAAATAGAACTAGATTAAATTATAAATTTCAACCGGAGTTGTCAACGCTAACGAAGCTACTACTCGCTTTGATTTCGAATTGAACAAATGATAAGAGTTTACGGGCAACCGAGCTTCGTATGGCGCACCCAAATGGAACTCTTCGGTTTCATTGGATTTATTACACGTGTATATAAACTTCTACTTTACCTCGTTTAGATTCGAAAATTTAGGCTACATTTTTTAAAGGGAAAACAGTGCTGTATTTATCCGCCAACATAACTATAATTAATAATATACCATTCACGAACAAATACCAAGGTATTACTGAAACAATTTCTTTAAAGTGACGCTGTCACGGTTTTTCAAAAGTTCCAAATGAAATTTCAGTATATTAATTAGTTATAAGTTGTATTTCATCCTCCCTTTAACCCATTTGGATTATTTTTACAGTTCTATATACATAACGATTGATGAGGTTGCAAATATCAGGGCCAAATAATCAATGGGTAAAAATAACCAATTAAACTTTATAGTCTGTTTCTCTCTCGTTGCTCATGGTTAATTCGTTTCGAAATATCAACATGATCGCGTCGTCAGTAAAAACAAAGTTTATCTTCTGCTCCGTCTATTTCATCATTTTTCTACGTAAGGTATTTTTATTTTCTATTATATTATCTTCGATCGAGACTAATAAATGGAGAATGTAATTAGAGATTGAGATAGAACCTACTTCAAAAATGAGAAATTAACGCAGAATCAGACTTTAATTAACAAAATTATCAATTAAATTCTCTAACGAGATGATTTTAAACATTTAATTCATCCCTAAAATGACAAACTTAACGATAAACCTATCTTTAATATTAATATGAATTCGGATAGGGCTGATTTCGAGCTACGAAACTAGATAAATTACGTTAAGCTCGGATCGTAATTAAAACTATTAACTTAATTTAACCAATTAAATTTTACACTTCTCCTATAAGGAAGAAGTCGATCAATTGGGCAAAACGCCAATTGTCAATCATTTGAAAGTCGATCAATCAGACTAAAACCCCAATTGTCGATAATTTGAAAGTCGATCATTGAATGTCGATCAATGTGGCAAACCCCAATAGTCGATCATTTGAAAGTCGATAAATTGGGCAAACCCCAATTGTCGAAAGCCAATCAATTGGAAAAAACACCAAAGTCGATCGATTGGGCAAAACCCTTATTGTCGATCATTTGAAAGCCAATCAATTTGAGCTACACCCTAATGACTACAGGAATTTCTACAAAAATGCTGACTCGGTGGTATAACGTAAATTTTATATTTAATTCGATAGTTGGATGTTTGTTAACGAGTGCCGACGCCAAAACATCAGGCATTCGTGGTATCCTGTTTAAATTTCTGAATTTATCTAATTATGCGCCAAATGTGGGCAAAGGACTTCTTGCTCAAATTGCGGACACCAAACACAGAAAACCGGACTAATAACAACCAAAAAACCTATCAAGACGATGGACGCAACTACCATGACAATGGCTACCAATCAAACGGAGACAAATATCAAGATTTTCAGATGGTTAAAAAACAATCAGCACGATATAGTTCTATATATATATTATTAATAATTAAAAAAAAAAAAAAAAAAAAAAGGCTTCTATGGAGGGATAAAATTAAAACCTTTAAGTTTCTTCCATGAAAATATTGCAGAGAATGCCGAGTCCAGAACATAGCGCAACTTTACAAATCGTGCCAATCTCGGACATTTTCAATTTTTTGGGCGCGGTGGCGCCAGTAGTCGATTTTTAAAAAGACTACTTCGAATTGCGAAAAACAGTCTAAAATAAATTTTGTTAATTTTCGTTTTCCATATCTGATTCAATTTGAACTTAGTACACGTGTAAAATTAGGGGCCTTTAATCCAACGATTTAATTAATATGTAACGTTTCCCGAACTGTAAATTAATAACATTTAATAATAATAATAATTATAATATTTATTTCACAATCAAACCTGTACTAAGCAACCACAAAAACATAGACTTTTCTGGGTGGTTGCAAGGACAAAGAAAAGTATATATACACACAAAATAAATTATTATACAAAAATGATTAATTAAAATGAAAATTAAAGTTCGACGATATTCGCTACAAATTAATTATTGTCAATTAAAATACGACCAATATTTTACTATTATCGAATAAGTTTTGAGTTGGCAGTGCGAGGGAGGTTATGTTCATCTTTAATCCAATACGATTTAAAATTGATCATCAAATAGATATCGCCCGTGCTCTAAAGTCAAATTTATTCTGACTAATTAAACGAACGATTCAATAGGAATCAGTTTAAGTTTACATCACGCGCACGACTTATTTTATATTTAATAAGCTATTCAGATAGTTATCATCTGGCGACTTGACGTACGTTTCCGTAATCGCTGTTTGCGATAATAAATCTTTGCCGATATTTTTTCCCAATCCACTCAAATCCACTAAAGCGGCCTTATTGACGCAATCATCGTCGTAAGGCGTGTCCTTATGGTTGTCTCTTTCACCTTTCGACGTGTTCTCGTAGTGCTTTGTCTCGGCTCTTTGGGATAAGGCATTTTCTAAGATATTTTCCCCCAAACCACTCAAATCTATTAATACAGCCTTGGTAATGCAACGTCTAGGTGATTTTCCTTCCTGATAACTCCCGCTTCCTATTGGTGAGTTTCCTTCCTGATAACTCCCACCTCTTATTGGCGAGTTTTCTTCCTGATAACTCCCACCTCTTATTGGCGAGTTTTCTTCCTGATAACTCCCACCTCTTATTGGCGAGTTTTCTTCCTGATAACTCCCACCTCTTATTGGTGAGTTTTCTTCCTGATAACTCCCACCTCTTATTGGTGAGTTTTCTTCCTGATAACTCCCGCCTCTTATTGGTGAGTTTTCTTCCTGATAACTCCCGCCTCTTATTGGTGAGTTTTCTTCCTGATAACTTCCGCCTCTTATTGGTGAGTTTTCTTCCTGATAACTTTCGCCTCTTATTGGTGAGTTTCCTTCCTGATAACTCCCGCCTCCTATTGGTGAGTTTCCTTCCTGATAACTCCCGCCTCCTATTGGTGAGTTTCCTTCCTGATAACTCCCGCTTCCTATTGGTGAGTTTCCTTCCTGATAACTTCCGCTTCCTATTGGTGAGTTTCCTTCCTGATAACTCCCGCTTCCTATAGGCGAGTTTCCTTCCTGATAACTCCCGCCTCTTATTGGCGAGTTTCCTTCCTGATAACTCCCGCCTCTTATTGGCGAGTTTCCTTCCTGATAACTCCCGCCTCTTATTGGCGAGTTTCCTTCCTGATAACTCCCGCCTCTTATTGGCGAGTTTCCTTCCTGATAACTCCCGCCTCTTATTGACGAGTTTCCTTCCTGATAACTCCCGCCTCTTATTGGCGAATTTCCTTCCTGATAACTCCCGCCTCTTATTGGCGAGTTTTCTTCCTGATAACTTATTCGTGAGTTTTCTTCCTGATAACTCCCACCTCCTATTGGTGAGTTTTCTGCCTGATAACTCCCACCTCCTATTGGCGAGTTTCCTTCCTGATAACTCCCATCTAATATTGGTGAGTTTCCTTCCTGATAATTCCCACCTCCTATTGGTGAGTTTCCTTCCTGATAACTCCCACCTATTGGTGAGTTTCCTTCCTGATAACTCCCACCTATTGGTGAGTTTCCTTCCTGATAACTCCCACCTATTGGTGAGTTTCCTTCCTGATAACTCCCACCTATTGGTGAGTTTCTTTCCTGATAACTCCCACCTCCTATTGGTGAGTTTCCTTCCTGATAACTCCCACCTCCTATTGGTGAGTTTCCTTCTTGATAACTCCCACCCATTGGTGAGTTTCCTTCCTGATAACTCCCACCTATTGGTGAGTTTCTTTCCTGATAACTCCCACCTATTGGTGAGTTTCTTTCCTGATAACTCCCACCCCCTATTGGTGAGTTTCTTTCCTGATAACTCCCACCCCCTATTGGTGAGTTTCTTTCCTGATAACTCCCACCCCCTATTGGTGAGTTTCTTTCCTGATAACTCCCGCCTCCTATTGGTGAGTTTCCTTCTTGATAACTCCCGCCTCCTATTGGTGAGTTTCCTTCCTGATAACTCCTGCTTCCTACTGGTGAGTTTCCTTCCTGATAACTCCCGCTTCCTACTGGTGAGTTTCCTTCCTGATAACTCCCGCTTCCTACTGGTGAGTTTCCTTCCTGATAACTCCCGCTTCCTACTGGTGAGTTTCCTTCCTGATAACTCCCGCTTCCTACTGGTGAGTTTCCTTCCTGATAACTCCCGCTTCCTACTGGTGAGTTTCCTTCCTGATAACTCCCGCTTCCTACTGGTGAGTTTCCTTCCTGATAACTCCCGCTTCCTACTGGTGAGTTTCCTTCCTGATAACTCCCGCTTCCTACTGGTGAGTTTCCTTCCTGATAACTCCCGCTTCCTACTGGTGAGTTTCCTTCCTGATAACTCCCACCTATTGGTGAGTTTCTTTCCTGATAACTCCCACCTATTGGTGAGTTTCTTTCCTGATAACTCCCACCCCCTATTGGTGAGTTTCTTTCCTGATAACTCCCGCCTCCTATTGGTGAGTTTCCTTCCTGATAACTCCCACCTCCTATTGGTGAGTTTCCTTCCTGATAACTCCAACCTCCTATTGGTGAGTTTCCTTCCTGATAACTCCCGCTTCCTACTGGTGAGTTTCCTTCCTGATAACTCCCGCTTCCTATTGGTGAGTTTCCTTCCTGATAACTTCCGCTTCCTACTGGTGAGTTTCCTTCCTGATAACTCCCGCTTCCTACTGGTGAGTTTCCTTCCTGATAACTCCCGCTTCGTACTGGTGAGTTTCCTTCCTGATAACTCCCGCTTCCTACTGGTGAGTTTCCTTCCTGATAACTCCCGCTTCCTATTGGTGAGTTTCCTTCCTGAAAACTCCCGCTTCCTATTGGTGATTTTCCTTCCTGATAACTCCCACCTGCTATTGGTGAGTTTCCTTCCTGATAACTCCCACCTCCTATTGGTGAGTTTCCTTCCTGATAACTCCCACCTCCTATTGGTGAGTTTCCTTCCTGATAACTCCCACCTCCTATTGGGGAGTTTCCTTCCTGATAACTCCCACCTCCTATTGGTGAGTTTCCTTCCTGATAACTCCCACCTCCTATTGGTGAGTTTCCTTCCTGATAACTCCCGCCTCCTATTGGTGAGTTTCCTTCCTGATAACTCCCGCTTCCTATTGGTGAGTTTCCTTCCTGATAACTCCCGCCGCCAACTGGTGACAAATTTCGGTCGTAAATTGTTTCCGCGTTGTGACTGGCTAAATTTCGGACGTAATAAATTAGTATTTTCGGGAAAAAAATTGAAAACTAAAATAAAATTCCCGAAATTTGTAAAATTGATAATTATGGTCTGATTTCAATATATTTTTAGCCTATTTACGAATTTATTATTAATATAAATTAAAAATTTCATACCGAGAAATATTATGAAACTGAAGCGGATGAAAAATTTGGCTTTTATTGACGACGAAGCGATCATAGTTGGAAACGTATTTCTCGTTGAGGTCACGATATATGAATGAAGTATTAACCGATTTACAGACGAATCATACCACAGACCCGATTAACGTTTTTATACCAATTTTGATATTACATTATGATTTCGCCAGGAAATTTCTAACTCTAAGAGCAAACGTCCCATTAATATAGCCGATATATCACCCAAATTTCACTCCGTCCCGAATTACGTAACGATATAATATAAAATATTTATCCTATATACAATTTTTGAGATTAGACTGCCACGGACTTTTCACGTACTCCAAATCGAAATGTGTAACATTTTCTGAAAGATAGTTAAAAATTGATTCAAATTTTAGAAACACATGTCATAAAAAAATTATCTATATAAGCTATAATTGCCATTTTCAAAACCCCGCAATGCTACGTCATCACTACAGGTCGTGAAGCTATTGAAGAGCCTATAGTTGATTCTCGCGCGATTTTTTTTTTTTTCGTAAAGTTAACTACCTTTCGAATTAAAATTATCTTTAATTACGTTACAGTAATAAACTACGTCACATATCGGAAAAATGATCTAAATATTTTTGACATTTTCATTTACAACGCGTCAACCTAGAGGTATAAAATTTTGAATATGGCGTTTTAATATTATGATAAAACTAAAAATATTATTCATAGGCATTCGAGAAAAATGGTGACAGCCTCACTTTAATTTAACACACAACTTGACCTTTTTCGTGGAATAAATCGTACATTAATTTAAACGTCAATATTTTAGAAGCGAATAACGAGAGAGTCGATGTTCAATATTAAACAACCAGACCGGGATAACGAATATTAGAATTAAAACAAATTCGGATCAACTATGAAATTGGATCGTCTACTCGATGTGCGAGCGTCAGTCAAATTGACATCGAATTCTACTTTATTCCGTAGGCCTAGTTCCAAAAGTCAAAACACAACTTAATAGGTTAAAGGGATAATGAAGTCAGATTTAAATCTCGTTACATTTTTCACTTTTGGACTAGGCCTATTTAAACGATAAGGAATCGATAAAAAATTCACTTGTTATTAGCTCGCATTCTCCCTTTAAGGGGATAATGTAGTAAGATTTAAATCTCTTCACATTTTGCCACACAGCGGGCATCGAGAATTAAATCTGCAGACCGAGAAATATTTCGCCAGGTGCTTTTTACGTACGCGTGACGTCGGTTTTACTGACAAGTAAATGCGCTCTCATAGAATGAGGAAATAAATTGGAAAAAAGTCTTTTAATATGTTAAAAAAGGTTCAAATTGGAAAAAAACCAACAAAATTCGACCCAAACAGATCTTAAATTAAAAAAAAAAATTAAATAAAAGGACTAAAACTTAAAATACATTTGGTCCACTTTTATTAAATTCGGGTTATTTAATTTGGTCTCTTTGGTCGAATTCTCTTCGAATTTCGCAATTTCGACCAAATTAGTTGATTTTTTTCTGTTTGGATAAGGCGATTTTTTTTCGTTATTCTATGTAAACCCGACGTCACGCGTGAATATTAAAACAGCTTCGCTATAGTTTACAATTTCTCATGATTAAACTCGCGAGATCTATTTGACGAAACCAAAATAATAAATATTTTTGTTACAATATCGGGGGAATTAGAACTAGATTAAATTCTTAATTTCAACCGGAGTTGTCAACGCCAACGAACTTACTCAACGCTTTGGTTTAGAATTGAACAAATGATAGTGTTCTATCGGGCAACCGAGCTTCGAATGGCGCTGCCAAATGGAACTATTCGGTTTCACTGGATTTATTACGAGAGTATAAAAACATCTACTTTACCTCGTTAGATTCAAAATTTAGGATATATATTTTAAAGGGAAAGTGAACTCCAACTAACAGTGTTGTATTTCTATCAAGTTTCATCAGTCAAATGTTTAAATATAACTACAATTATATTTTATAATATTATTTAAAGTGACGATACCACGGTTTCCAACAGTTCCAAATTAAATTTGAGTATATTAATTAGTTACGTGGCGAAAAACTATACTCCCCAAATCTCTTAACTCTAAAATACTATAAGTAGGTTATACTGGGATCTACGGAAGAGATTGAACCAATGGTATTTGTTGTAGTTCATTCTCCCTTTAACCTAATTGGATTTTTTTAAAAGTTTAATAAACAAAACGCCTCATAAGGTCAAACCAAATAGGCCACAAATTGGTATAAATACCGTTGGTCTGGTCGTGTATAACCAACTGAACTTTAAAAGTCTATTTCTCTCTCGTTGCCGGCTCGTTTCGAAATATCAACATGATCGCCCCGTCAGTAAAAACAAAGTTTATCTTCTGTTCCGTCTATTCCATCATTTTTCTCCGTAAGATATTTTAATTTTTTTATTAAATTAACTTCGATCGAGAGTTATAAAAGGAGAATGTAATTAGGGATTGTGATAGAACCGACTGCAAAAATGAGACAAATTAGCGCAAAATTGGACAGTAATAAAAAAAAACAATTAAATTCACTAACTAGAGGACTGTATTTTAAATATTTAATTTATCCCTAAAAAGACAAACTTGACGATAAATCTATCTTTATTATAAAGAGGGATTGGAATAGGGCTAACTGCGAGCTACGGAACTAGATAAGTTACGTCAAAATAGGACCATAATTAAAAAAAATTATTTTTCACATCTCCCATAAGGAAAAAGTCTATCAATTGAGAATAACATACCTTGTCGATCATTTGAAAGTTGAACAATTGGGTAAAAACCCAATTGTTGATCATTTGAAAGACAATCAATTGGGCAACACCCCAATTGTCGATCATTTGAAAGCTTATCATTTAGACAAAACGCATCGTTGATCATTTGAAAGTCAATCAATTAGGAAAACTCCTTGTCGATTTTTTGAAAGTCCATCATTTGAACAAAATGCCTTGTCGAGAATTTTAAAGACCACACCCCAATTGTCGATCATTTGAAAGTCGATCAATTTGAGCTACACCCCAATGACTAGGAATTATGTTAAAAAAATGGTGACTCGGTGATATAAGATAATTATCATATTTATTTCGATAGTTGGATGTTTGTTAACGAGTGCCGACGCCAAACCATCCGGGGGTTACGACAATTCTGGAAGCGCTTATCCCTCATCCGGTGGTGGTAGCCAGTCTAAATTTCTGGATTTAGCAGGTCTTGGGGACGGTATTGCCAAAAATATTCTTAATCAAGATTCGAAAACAAGTTACCGGACTAATAACAACCAAAGAAAAATTTATGAAGACAATGGCAACCAATCAAATAGAGACAACTATCAAGATGATGGCTACCAATCAAACGGAAACAACTATTAAGATGGTTAAAAAACCATCAGCAAGTTATAGCCCTATAAGCTATTTACTAAATAATATTTAAATATTTTTCGGGGTATTATTGTATTTATGAAGATTCAATAAAATAATCTAATAAACGGTAATTAAACCAGGCTATTTTTTGTTACGCAAACAATTATTGTTTCGCTTTAAAATTGCCATTGATAAGTAAAATAAATCGTATAAAAAGCGTCAATGAAAAAATTCAATCACAAATATCAGAAGTAGATGAAACCCTCCTTTGAAGTCTACTACTCTAATGTTCGATATAGCGCTCCTCTCTGTATGGGTAAAATTCCCAATTTTACGAGATCGGAGGGGTCCTACTTCATACCCCAGTCTACGAAAAATTGAAAATTCTTTCTCCACAAACGACGAGGTTTTTTTGACGAACTCCAAGGCTGCTAGATATATTCGCTCGACGATCTCCCGCTCCGAAAATATCTACCGTTAGGAGGCGTACGAATCGCGCTTTTTGAAACTAACCCATACAGAGAGGGGTAGACAAGACCAGGGAATAATAGACTTCAAAGGAGGGTTTCATCGGCTTCTGCAAATATTCAACGGTTTTCACGCAAAGAGAATTTGAGATGGGTTTTTATCGGCTTTTTATCGAGAGAAATTTTCATATTCAAAATTGAGGAGTATCTAAGTTTTCGCGCCATTTGTATCTCGTGTCGGAACTTCATTTCATTAAAGTTACGTTCACACTAGGCAACCGTTCTTTTCAAGCCAATTTTTCAATAGTTTATTTTCCTGATTGGATAATCCGATTTTTTTCGTTACTCTATGGGAACACCTTGATATGAAAAATAAAACCGAAGTCACGCGTGAATGTAAAAATAGCCTCGCGATATTTTCCAATTCCTCGTGATTAAATTCGCGAGATCTATTTGACGAAACCAAAATAATCCATATTTTTGTTAAATATCGGGGGAAATAGAACTAGATTAAATTATAAATTTCAACCGGAGTTGTCAACGCTAACGAAGCTACTACTCGCTTTGATTTCGAATTGAACAAATGATAAGAGTTAACGGGCAACCGAGCTTCGTATGGCGCACCCAAATGGAACTCTTCGGTTTCATTGGATTTATTACACGTGTATATAAACTTCTACTTTACCTCGTTTAGATTCGAAAATTTAGGCTACATTTTTTAAAGGGAAAACAGTGCTGTATTTATCCGCCAACATAACTATAATTAATAATATACCATTCACGAACAAATACCAAGGTATTACTGAAACAATTTCTTTAAAGTGACGCTGTCACGGTTTTTCAACAGTTCCAAATGAAATTTCAGTATATTAATTAGTTATAAGTTGTATTTCATCCTCCCTTTATCCCATTTGGATTTTTTTTTACAGTTCTATATACATAACGATTGATGAGGTTGCAAATATCAGGGTCAAATAATCAATGGGTAAAAATAACCAATTAAACTTTAGTCTGTTTCTCTCTCTCGTTGCTCATGGTTAATTCGTTTCGAAATATCAACATGATCGCGTCGTCAGTAAAAACAAAGTTTATCTTCTGCTCCGTCTATTTCATCATTTTTCTACGTAAGGTATTTTTATTTTCTATTATATTATCTTCGATCGAGACTAATAAATGGAGAATGTAATTAGAGATTGAGATAGAACCTACTTCAAAAATGAGAAATTAACGCAGAATCAGACTTTAATTAACAAAATTATCAATTAAATTCTCTAACGAGATGATTTTAAACATTTAATTCATCCCTAAAATGACAAACTTAACGATAAACCTATCTTTAATATTAATATGAATTCGGATAGGGCTGATTTCGAGCTACGAATCTAGATAAATTACGTTAAGCTCGGATCGTAATTAAAACTATTAACTTAATTTAACCAATTAAATTTTACACTTCTCCTATAAGGAAGAAGTCGATCAATTGGGCAAAACGCCAATTGTCAATCATTTGAAAGTCGATCAATCAGACTAAAACACCAATTGTCGATAATTTGAAAGTCGATCATTTGAAAGTCGATCATTGAATGTCGACCAATGTGGCAAACCCCAATAGTCGATCATTTGAAAGTCGATAAATTGGGCAAACCCCAATTGTCGAAAGCCAATCAATTGGAAAAAACACCAAAGTCGATCGATTGGGCAAAACCCTTATTGTCGATCATTTGAAAGCCAATCAATTTGAGCTACACCCTAATGACTACAGGAATTTCTACAAAAATGCTGACTCGGTGGTATAACGTAAATTTTATATTTAATTCGATAGTTGGATGTTTGTTAACGAGTGCCGACGCCAAAACATCAGGCATTCGTGGTATCCTGTTTAAATTTCTGAATTTATCTAATTATGCGCCAAATGTGGGCAAAGGACTTCTTGCTCAAATTGCGGACACCAAACGCAGAAAACCGGACTAATAACAACCAAAAAACCTATCAAGACGATGGACGCAACTACCATGACAATGGCTACCAATCAAACGGAGACAAATATCAAGATTTTCAGATGGTTAAAAAACAATCAGCACGATATAGTTCTATATATATATTATTAATTATTAAAAAAAAAAAAAAAAAAAAAAAAAAAAAAGGCTTCTATGGAGGGATAAAATTAAAACCTTTAAGTTTCTTCCATGAAAATATTGCAGAGAATGCCGAGTCCAGAACATAGCGCAACTTTACAAATCGTGCCAATCTCGGACATTTTCAATTTTTTGGGCGCGGTGGCGCCAGTAGTCGATTTTTAAAAAGACTACTTCGAATTGCGAAAAACAGTCTAAAATAAATTTTGTTAATTTTCGTTTTCCATATCTGATTCAATTTGAACTTAGTACACGTGTAAAATTAGGGGCCTTTAATCCAACGATTTAATTAATATGTAACGTTTCCCGAACTGTAAATTAATAACATTTAATAATAATAATAATTATAATATTTATTTCACAATCAAACCTGTACTAAGCAACCACAAAAACATAGCCTTTTCTGGGTGGTTGCAAGGACAAAGAAAAGTATATATACACACAAAATAAATTATTATACAAAAATGATTAATTAAAATGAAAATTAAAGTTCGACGATATTCGCTACAAATTAATTATTGTCAATTAAAATACGACCAATATTTTACTATTATCGAATAAGTTTTGAGTTGGCAGTGCGAGGGAGGTTATGTTCATCTTTAATCCAATACGATTTAAAATTGATCATCAAATAGATATCGCGCGTGCTCTAAAGTCAAATTTATTCTGACTAATTAAACGAACGATTCAATAGGAATCAGTTTAAGTTTACATCACGCGCACGACTTATTTTATATTTAATAAGCTATTCAGATAGTTATCATCTGGCGACTTGACGTACGTTTCCGTAATCGCTGTTTGCGATAATAAATCTTTGCCGATATTTTTTCCCAATCCACTCAAATCCACTAAAGCGGCCTTATTGACGCAATCATCGTCGTAAGGCGTGTCCTTATGGTTGTCTCTTTCACCTTTCGACGTGTTCTCGTAGTGCTTTGTCTCGGCTCTTTGGGATAAGGCATTTTCTAAGATATTTTCCCCCAAACCACTCAAATCTATTAATACAGCCTTGGTAATGCAACGTCTAGGTGATTTTCCTTCCTGATAACTCCCGCTTCCTATTGGTGAGTTTCCTTCCTGATAACTCCCACCTCTTATTGGCGAGTTTTCTTCCTGATAACTCCCACCTCTTATTGGTGAGTTTTCTTCCTGATAACTCCCACCTCTTATTGGTGAGTTTTCTTCCTGATAACTCCCACCTCTTATTGGTGAGTTTTCTTCCTGATAACTCCCACCTCTTATTGGTGAGTTTTCTTCCTGATAACTCCCGCCTCTTATTGGTGAGTTTTCTTCCTGATAACTTCCGCCTCTTATTGGTGAGTTTTCTTCCTGATAACTTTCGCCTCTTATTGGTGAGTTTCCTTCCTGATAACTTTCGCCTCTTATTGGTGAGTTTCCTTCCTGATAACTCCCGCCTCCTATTGGTGAGTTTCCTTCCTGATAACTCCCGCCTCCTATTGGTGAGTTTCCTTCCTGATAACTCCCGCTTCCTATTGGTGAGTTTCCTTCCTGATAACTCCCGCTTCCTATTGGTGAGTTTCCTTCCTGATAACTCCCGCTTCCTATTGGCGAGTTTCCTTCCTGATAACTCCCGCCTCTTATTGGCGAGTTTCCTTCCTGATAACTCCCGCCTCTTATTGGCGAGTTTCCTTCCTGATAACTCCCGCCTCTTATTGGCGAGTTTCCTTCCTGATAAATCCCGCCTCTTATTGGCGAGTTTCCTTCCTGATAACTCCCGCCTCTTATTGGCGAGTTTCCTTCCTGATAACTCCCGCCTCTTATTGGCGAATTTCCTTCCTGATAACTCCCGCCTCTTATTGGCGAGTTTTCTTCCTGATAACTTATTGGTGAGTTTTCTTCCTGATAACTCCCACCTCCTATTGGTGAGTTTTCTGCCTGATAACTCCCACCTCCTATTGGCGAGTTTCCTTCCTGATAACTCCCACCTAATATTGGTGAGTTTCCTTCCTGATAATTCCCACCTACTATTGGTGAGTTTCCTTCCTGATAACTCCCACCTATTGGTGAGTTTCCTTCCTGATAACTCCCACCTATTGGTGAGTTTCCTTCCTGATAACTCCCACCTATTGGTGAGTTTCTTTCCTGATAACTCCCACCTCCTATTGGTGAGTTTCCTTCCTGATAACTCCCACCTCCTATTGGTGAGTTTCCTTCTTGATAACTCCCACCTCCTATTGGTGAGTTTCCTTCCTGATAACTCCCACCTCCTATTGGTGAGTTTCCTTCTTGATAACTCCCACCTATTGGTGAGTTTCCTTCCTGATAACTCCCACCTATTGGTGAGTTTCTTTCCTGATAACTCCCACCCCCTATTGGTGAGTTTCTTTCCTGATAACTCCCACCTCCTATTGGTGAGTTTCCTTCCTGATAACTCCCGCCTCCTATTGGTGAGTTTCCTTCCTGATAACTCCCGCTTCCTACTGGTGAGTTTCCTTCCTGATAACTCCCGCTTCCTACTGGTGAGTTTCCTTCCTGATAACTCCCGCTTCCTACTGGTGAGTTTCCTTCCTGATAACTCCCGCTTCCTACTGGTGAGTTTCCTTCCTGATAACTCCCGCTTCCTACTGGTGAGTTTCCTTCCTGATAACTCCCGCTTCCTACTGGTGAGTTTCCTTCCTGATAACTCCCACCTATTGGTGAGTTTCTTTCCTGATAACTCCCACCTATTGGTGAGTTTCTTTCCTGATAACTCCCACCCCCTATTGGTGAGTTTCTTTCCTGATAACTCCCACCCCCTATTGGTGAGTTTCCTTCCTGATAACTCCCACCTCCTATTGGTGAGTTTCCTTCCTGATAACTCCCGCTTCCTACTGGTGAGTTTCCTTCCTGATAACTCCCGCTTCCTACTGGTGAGTTTCCTTCCTGATAACTCCCGCTTCCTACTGGTGAGTTTCCTTCCTGATAACTCCCGCTTCCTACTGGTGAGTTTCCTTCCTGATAACTGCCGCTTCCTACTGGTGAGTTTCCTTCCTGATAACTCCCGCTTCGTACTGGTGAGTTTCCTTCCTGATAACTCCCGCTTCCTACTGGTGAGTTTCCTTCCTGATAACTCCCGCTTCCTACTGGTGAGTTTCCTTCCTGATAACTCCCGCTTCCTACTGGTGAGTTTCCTTCCTGATAACTCCCGCTTCCTACTGGTGAGTTTCCTTCCTGATAACTCCCGCTTCCTATTGGTGAGTTTCCTTCCTGATAACTCCCGCCGCCAACTGGTGACAAATTTTGGTCGTAAATTGTTTCCGCGTTGTGACTGGCTAAATTTCGGACGTAATAATTTAGTATTTTCGGGAAAAAAAATTTAAAACTAAAATAAAATTCCCGAAATTTGTAAAATTGATAATTATGGTCTGATTTCAATATATTTTTAGCCTATTTACGAATTTATTATTAATATAAATTAAAAAGTTCATACCGAGAAATATTATGAAACTGAAGCGGATGAAAAATTTGGCTTTTATTGACGACGAAGCGATCATAGTTGGAAACGTATTTCTCGTGGCGTTCACGATATTTGAATGTAGTATTAACCGATTTACAGACGAATCATACCACAGACCCGATTAACGTTTTTATACCAATTTTGATATTACATTATGATTTCGCCAGGAAATTTCTAACTCTAAGAGCAAACGTCCCATTAATATAGCCGATATATCACCCAAATTTCACTCCGTCCCGAATTACGTAACGATATAATATAAAATATTTATCCTATATACAATTTTTGAGATTAGACTGCCACGGACTTTTCACGTACTCCAAATCGAAATGTGTAACATTTTCTGAAAGATAGTTAAAAATTTATTCAAATTTTAGAAACACATGTCATAAAAAATTATCTATATAAGCTATAATTGCCATTTTCAAAACCCCGCAATGCTACGTCATCACTACAGGTCGTGAAGCTATTGAAGAGCCTATAGTTGATTCTCGCGCGATTTTTTTTTTTTTCGTAAAGTTAACTACCTTTCGAATTAAAATTATCTTTAATTACGTTACAGTAATAAACTACGTCACATATCGGAAAAATGATCTAAATATTTTTGACATTTTCATTTACAACGCGTCAACCTAGAGGTATAAAATTTTGAATATGGCGTTTTAATATTAAGATAAAACTAAAAATATTATTCATAGGCATTCGAGAAAAATGGTGACAGCCTCACTTTAATTTAACACACAACTTGACCTTTTTCGTGGAATAAATCGTACATTAATTTAAACGTCAATATTTTAGAAGCGAATAACGAGAGAGTCGATGTTCAATATTAAACAACCAGACCGGGATAACGAATATTAGAATTAAAACAAATTCAGATCAACAATGAAATTGGATCGTCTACTCGATGTGCGAGCGTCAGTCAAATTGACATCGAATTCTACTTTATTCCGTAGGCCTAGTTCCAAAAGTCAAAACACAACTTAATAGGTTAAAGGGATAATGAAGTCAGATTTAAATCTCGTTACATTTTTCACTTTTGGACTAGGCCTATTTAAACGATAAGGAATCGATAAAAAATTCACTTGTTATTAGCTCGCATTCTCCCTTTAAGGGGATAATGTAGTAAGCTTTAAATCTCTTCACATTTTGCCACACAGCGGGCATCGAGAATTAAATCTGCAGACCGAGAAATATTTGGCCAGGTGCTTTTTACGTACGCGTGACGTCGGTTTTACTGACAAGTAAATGCGCTCTCATAGAATGACGAAAGAAATTGGAAAAAGTCTTTTAATACGTTCAAAAAAGGTTCAAATTTGGAAAAAACCCAACAAAATTCGACCCAAACAGATCTTAAAATAAAAAAAATAAAATAAAATAAAAGGACTAAAACTTAAAATACATTTGGTCCACTTTTATTAAATTCGGGTTATTTAATTTGGTCTCTTTGGTCGAATTCTCTTCGAATTTCGCAATTTCGACCAAATTAGTTGATTTTTTTCTGTTTGGATAAGGCGATTTTTTTTCGTTATTCTATGTAAACCCGACGTCACGCGTGAATATTAAAACAGCTTCGCTATAGTTTACAATTTCTCATGATTAAACTCGCGAGATCTATTTGTCGAAACCAAAATAATAAATATTTTTGTTACAATATCGGGGGAATTAGAACTAGATTAAATTCTTAATTTCAACCGGAGTTGTCAACGCCAGCGAAGTTACTCCACGCTTTGGTTTAGAATTGAACAAATGATAGAGTTCTATCGGGCAACCGAGCTTCGAATGGCGCTGCCAAATGGAACTATTCGGTTTCACTGGATTTATTACGAGAGTATAAAAACATCTACTTTACCTCGTTAGATTCAAAATTTAGGATATATATTTTAAAGGGAAAGTGAACTCCAACTAACAGTGTTGTATTTCTATCAAGTTTCATCAGTCAAATGTTTAAATATAACTACAATTATATTTTATAATATTATTTAAAGTGACGATACCACGGTTTCCAACAGTTCCAAATTAAATTTGAGTATATTAATTAGTTACGTGGCGAAAAACTATACTCTCCAAATCTCTTAACTCTAAAATACTATAAGTAGGTTATACTGGGATCTACGGAAGAGATTGAACCAATGGTATTTGTTGTATTTCATTCTCCCTTTAACCTAATTGGATTTTTTTAAAAGTTTAATAAACAAAACGACTCATAAGGTCAAACCAAATAGGCCACAAATTGGTATAAATACCGTTGGTCTGGTCGTGTATAACCAACTGAACTTTAAAAGTCTATTTCTCTCTCGTTGCCGGCTCGTTTCGAAATATCAACATGATCACCCCGTCAGTAAAAACAAAGTTTATCTTCTGTTCCGTCTATTCCATCATTTTTCTCCGTAAGATATTTTAATTTTTTTATTAAATTAACTTCGATCGAGAGTTATAAAAGGAGATTGTAATTAGGGATTGAGATAGAACCGACTGCAAAAATGAGACAAATTAGCGCAAAATTGGACAGTAATAAAAAAAAACAATTAAATTCACTAACTAGAGGACTGTATTTTAAATATTTAATTCATCCCTAAAAAGACAAACTTGACGATAAATCTATCTTTATTATAAAGAGGGATTGGAATAGGGCTAACTGCGAGCCACAGAACTAGATAAGTTACGTCAAAATAGGACCATAATTAAAAAAATTAATTTTTCACATCTCCCATAAGGAAAAAGTCTATCAATTGAGAAAAACATACCTTGTCGATCATTTGAAAGTCGAACAATTGGGTAAAAAACCAATTGTTAATCATTTGAAAGACAATCAATTGGGCAACATCCCAATTGTCGATCATTTGAAAGCCTATCATTTAGACAAAACGCATCGTTGATCATTTGAAAGTCAATCAATTAGGAAAACTCCTTGTCCATTTTTTGAAAGTCCATCATTTGAACAAAATGCTTGTCGAGAATTTTAAAGACCACACCCCAATTGTCGATCATTTGAAAGTCGATCAATTTGAGCTACACCCCAATGACTAGGAATTATGTTAAAAAAATGGTGACTCGGTGATATAAGATAATTATCATATTTATTTCGATAGTTGGATGTTTGTTAACGAGTGCCGACGCCAAACCATCCGGGGGTTACGACAATTCTGGAAGCGCTTATCCCTCATCCGGTGGTGGTAGCCAGTCTAAATTTCTGGATTTAGCAGGTCTTGGGGACGGTATTGCCAAAAATATTCTTAATCAAGATTCGAAAACAAGTTACAGGACTAATAACAACCAAAGAAAAATTTATGAAGACAATGGCAACCAATCAAATAGAGACAACTATCAAGATGACGGCTACCAATCAAACGGAAACAACTAATAAGATGGTTAAAAAACCATCAGCAAGTTATAGCCCTATAAGCTATTTACTAAATAATATTTAAATATTTTTCGGGGTATTATTGTATTTATGAAGATTCAATAAAATAATCTAATAAACGGTAATTAAACCAGGCTATTTTTTGTTACGCAAACAATTATTGTTTCGCTTTAAAATTGCCATTGATAAGTAAAATAAATCGTATAAAAAGCGTCAATGAAAAAATTCAATCACAAATATCAGAAGTAGATGAAACCCTCCTTTGAAGTCTACTACTCTAATGTTCGATATAGCGCTCCTCTCTGTATGGGTAAAATTCCCAATTTTACGAGATCGGAGGGGTCCTACTTCATACCCCTGTCTACGAAAAATTGAAAATTCTTTCTCCACAAACGACGAGGTTTTTTTGACGAACTCCAAGGCTGCTAGATATATTCGCTCGACGATCTCCCGCTCCGAAAATATCTACCGTTAGGAGGCGTACGAATCGCGCTTTTTGAAACTAACCCATACAGAGAGGGGTAGACAAGACCTGGAAGTAATAGACTTCAAAGGAGGGTTTCATCAGCTTTTGCAAATATTCAACGGTTTTCACGCAAAGAGAATTTGAGATGGGTTTATATCGGCTTTTTATCGAGAGAAATTTTCATATTCAAAATTGAGGAGTACCCAAGTTTTCGCGCCATTTGTGTCGGAACTTCATTTCATTAAAGTTACGTTCACACTAGGCAACCGTTCTTTTCAAGCCAATTTTTCAATAGTTTATTTTCCTGATTGGATAATCCGATTTTTTTCGTTACTCTATGGGAACACCTTGATATGAAAAATAAAACCGAAGTCACGCGTGAATGTAAAAATAGCCTCGCGATATTTTCCAATTCCTCGTGATTAAATTCGCGAGATCTATTTGACGAAACCAAAATAATCCATATTTTTGTTAAATATCGGGGGAAATAGAACTAGATTAAATTATAAATTTCAACCGGAGTTGTCAACGCTAACGAAGCTACTACTAGCTTTGATTTCGAATTGAACAAATGATAAGAGTTAACGGGCAACCGAGCTTCGTATGGCGCACACAAATGGAACTCTTCGGTTTCATTGGATTTATTACACGTGTATAAAAACTTCTACTTTACCTCGTTTAGATTCGAAAATTTAGGCTACATTTTTTAAAGGGAAAACAGTGCTGTATTTATCCGCCAACATAACTATAATTAATAATATACCATTCACGAACAAATACCAAGATATTACTGAAACAATTTCTTTAAAGTGACGCTGTCACGGTTTTTCAACAGTTCCAAATGAAATTTCAGTATATTAATTAGTTATAAGTTGTATTTCATCCTCCCTTTATCCCATTTGGATTTTTTTTTACAGTTCTATATACATAACGATTGATGAGGTTGCAAATATCAGGGTCAAATAATCAATGGGTAAAAATAACCAATTAAACTTTAGTCTGTTTCTCTCTCGTTGCTCATGGTTAATTCGTTTCGAAATATCAACATGATCGCGTCGTCAGTAAAAACAAAGTTTATCTTCTGCTCCGTCTATTTCATCATTTTTCTAAGTAAGGTATTTTTATTTTCTATTATATTATCTTCGATCGAGACTAATAAATGGAGAATGTAATTAGAGATTGAGATAGAACCTACTTCAAAAATGAGAAATTAAGGCAGAATCAGACTTTAATTAACAAAATTATCAATTAAATTCTCTAACGAGATGATTTTAAACATTTAATTCATCCCTAAAATGACAAACTTAACGATAAACCTATCTTTAATATTAATATGAATTCGGATAGGGCTGATTTCGAGCTACGAAACTAGATAAATTACGTTAAGCTCGGATCGTAATTAAAACTATTAACTTAATTTAACCAATTAAATTTTACACTTCTCCTATAAGTAAGAAGTCGATCAATTGGGCAAAACGCCAATTGTCAATCATTTGAAAGTCGATCAATCAGACTAAAACCCCAATTGCCGATAATTTGAAAGTCGATCATTGAATGTCGATCAATGTGGCAAACCCCAATAGTCGATCATTTGAAAGTCGATAAATTGGGCAAACCCCAATTGTCGAGAGCCAATCAATTGGAAAAAACACCAAAGTCGATCGATTGGGCAAAACCCTTATTGTCGATGATTTGAAAGCCAATCAATTTCGAGCTACATCCTAATGACTACAGGAATTTCTACAAAAATGCTGACTCGGTGGTATAACGTAAATTTTATATTTAATTCGATAGTTGGATGTTTGTTAACGAGTGCCGACGCCAAAACATCAGGCATTCGTGGTATCCTGTTTAAATTTCTGAATTTATCTAATTATGCGCCAAATGTGGGCAAAGGACTTCTTGCTCAAATTGCGGACACCAAACACAGAAAACCGGACTAATAACAACCAAAAAACCTATCAAGACGATGGACGCAACTACCATGACAATGGCTACCAATCAAACGGAGACAAATATCAAGATTTTCAGATGGTTAAAAAACAATCAGAACGATATAGTTCTATATATATATTATTAATTATTAAAAAAAAAAATGAAAATATTGCAGAGAATGCCGAGTCCAGAACATAGCGCAACTTTACAAATCGTGCCAATCTCGGACATTTTAAATTTTTTGGGCGCGGTGGCGCCAGTAGTCGATTTTTAAAAAGACCCCTCCCCCTCAGTCTTCGAATTGCGAAAAACAGTCTAAAATAAATTTTGTTAATTTTCGTTTTCTATGCTATCTGATATCTGATTCAATTTGAACTTAGTACACGTGTAAAATTAGGGGCCTTTAATCCAACGATTTAATTAATGATATGGGAGTGTAACGTTTCCCGAACTGTAAATTAAAATTTTTTAATAATAATAATAATTATAGTATTTATTTCACAATCAAACCTGTACTAGGCAACCACAAAGGCATAGCCTTTTCTGGGTGGCTGCCAAGACAAATAAAAGTATATATACACACAAAATAAATTATTATACAAAAATGATTAATTAAAATGAAAATTAAAGTTCGACGATATTCGCTACAAATTAATTATTGTCAATTAAAATACGACCAATATTTTACTATTATCGAATAAGTTTTGAGTTGGCAGTGCGAGGGAGGTTATGTTCATCTTTAATCCAATACGATTTAAAATTGATCATCAAATAGATATCGCAAGTGCTCTAAAGTCAAATTTATTCTGACTAATTAAACGAACGATTCAATAGGAATCAGTTTAAGTTTACATCACGCGCACGACTTATTTATTAGCTATTCAGATAGTTATCATCTGGTGACTTGACGTACGTTTCCGTAATCGCTGTTTGCGATAATAAATCTTTGCCGATATTTTTTCCCAATCCACTCAAATCCACTAAAGCGGCCTTGGTGACGCAATCATCGTCGTAAGGCGTGTCCTTATGGTTGTCTTTTTCACCTTTCGACGTGTTCTCGTAGTACTTTGTCTCGGCTCTTTGGGATAAGGCATTTTCTAAGATATTTTCCCCCAAACCACTCAAATCTATTAATACAGCCTTATTAATGCAACGTCTAGGTGATTTTCCTTCCTGATAACTCCCACCTCCTATTGGTGAGTTTCCTTCCTGATAACTCCCACCTCCTATTGGTGAGTTTCCTTCCTGATAACTCCCGCTTCCTATTGGTGAGTTTCCTTCCTGAAAACTCCCGCTTCCTATTGGTGAGTTTCCTTCCTGATAACTCCCGCTTCCTATTGGTGAGTTTCCCTCCTGATAACTCCCGCTTCCTATTGGTGAGTTTCCTTCCTGATAACTCCCGCTTCCTATTGGTGAGTTTCCTTCCTGATAACTCCCGCTTCCTATTGGTGAGTTTCCTTCCTGATAACTCCCGCTTCCTATTGGTGAGTTTCCTTCCTGATAACTCCCGCTTCCTATTGGTGAGTTTCCTTCCTGATAACTCCCGCCGCCAACTGGTGACAAATTTTGGTCGTAAATTGTTTCCGCGTTGTGACTGGCTAAATTTCGGACGTAATAATTTAGTATTTTCGGGAAAAAAATTGAAAACTAAAATAAAATTCCCGAAATTTGTAAAATTAATAATTATGGTCTGATTTCAATATATTTTTAGCCTATTTACGAATTTATGATTAATATAAATTAAAAATTTCATACCGAGAAATATTATGAAACTGAAGCGGATGAAAAATTTGGCTTTTATTGACGACGAAGCGATCATAGTTGGAAACGTATTTCTCGTTGAGGTCACGATATATGAAGTATTAACCGATTTACAGACGAATCATACCACAGACCCGATTAACGTTTTTATAACAATTTCGATATTACATTATGATTTCGCCAGGAAATTTCTAACTCTAATAGCAAACGTCCCATTAATATAGCCGATATATCACCCAAATTTCACTCTGTCCCGAATTACCTAACGATATAATATAAAATATTTATCCTATATACAATTTTTGAGATTAGTTTAAAGTGAGACTGCCACGGACTTTTCACGAACTCCAAAACGAAATGTTTAACATTTTCTGAAAGATTGTTAAAAAACGATTCAAATTTTATATACATATGTCATAAAAAAATTATCTATATAAGCAGAGGTATATAATAACCCCCTTCGGGGGGAAATATGAAAGCCCCTATACTACCAATGCTGAAAATCACGAACAACAAGAGCCCGCTGCTGACTATCTAGGCCACTAGCTCGCGCTGGACTTCTCAATGTCGCTACTCTAGTAAATGGTCTTTGTATAAACAAGACGGCTCGATTTGTGTTTAGAACTTCCAGTCTCAGGAGTCAGGCTGTCGTTAAAATGGAGTCGAAGGTTGACTTCAGCTCGCAAGTTCCGGAAGTGTGCGTAGGGAAAATTTTGTGAGGTTCAAAATGGTGTAACTATTTTTTGGGAGTAAAGCGGTGTGTCGATCCGCCGCGATTTACGCCGGGCACTTGTTGTTCGTCGATTTTGCCTACCTTTCATACTTCCCCCGAAGGGGGTTATTATATACCTCTGATATAAGATATAATCGACATTTTCAAAATCCCGCAATCACTACAGGTCGTGAAGCTATTGTAGAGCCTATAGTTGATTCTCGCGCGATTTCTTTTTTCGTAAAAATTCTTAATCCGGAAAGTTAACTACCTTTCGAATTAAAATTATCTTTAATTACGTTCCAGTAATAACTATATCACATATCGGAAAAATGATCTATATATTTTTGACATTTTCATTTACAACGAGTCAACCTAGAGGTATAAAATTTTGAATATGGCGTTTTAATACTATGATAAAACTAAAAATATTATTCATAGGCATTCGAGAAAAATGGTGACAGCCTCACTTTAATATAACACACAACTTGACCTTTTTCGTGGAATAAATCGTAAATTAATTTAAACGTCAATATTTTAGGAGCGAATAACGAGAGAGTCGATGTTCAATATTAAACAACCAGACCGGGATAACGAATATTAGAATTAAAACCAATTCGGATCAACTATGAAATTGGATCGTCTACTCGATGTGCGAGCGTCAGTCGAATTGACATCGAATTCTACTTTATTCCGTAGGCCTAGTTTCATAAGTCAAAACACAACGTAATAGGTTAAAGGGATAATGAAGTCAGATTTAAATCTCGTTACATTTCTCACTTTTGGACTAGGCCTATTTAAACGATAAGGAATCGATAAAAAATTCACTTGTTATTAGCTTGCATTCTCCCCTTAAGGGGATAATGTAGTAAGATTTAAATCTCTTCACATTTTGCCACACAGCGGGCATCGAGAATTAAATCTGCACACCGAGAAATATTTCGCCAGGTGCTTTTTACGTACGCGTGACGTCGGTTTTACTGACAAGTAAATGCGCTCTCATAGAATGACGAAAGAAATTGGAAAAAGTCTTTTAATATGTTCAAAAAAGGTTCAAATTGGAAAAAACCCAACAAAATTCGACCCAAACAGATCTTAAATTAAAAAAATAAAATAAAATAAAAGGACTAAAACTTAAAATACATTTTTCCACTTTTATTAAATTCAGGTTATTTAATTTGGTCTCTTTGGACGAATTCTCTTCGAATTTCGCAATTTCGACCAAATTAGTTGATTTTTTTCTGTTTGGATAAGGCGATTTTTTTCGTTATTCTATGGGAACACGTTGAAATGAAAAGTAAACCCGACGTCACGCGTGAATATTAAAACAGCTTCGATATAGTTTACAATTTCTCATGATTAAACTCGCGAGATCTATTTGACGAAACCAAAATAATCCATATTTTTGTTACAATATCGGGGGAATTAGAACTAGATTAAATTCTTAATTTCAACCGGAGTTGTCAACGCCAACGAAGTTACTCAACGCTTTGGTTTAGAATTGAACAAATGATAGTGTTCTATCGGGCAACCGAGCTTCGAATGGCGCTGCCAAATGGAACTATTCGGTTTCACTGGATTTATTACGAGAGTATAAAAACGTCTACTTTACCTCGTTAGATTCGAAAATTTAGGATATATTTTTTAAAGGGAAAGTGAACTCCAACTAACAGTGTTGTATTTCTATCAAGTTTCATCAGTCAAATGTTTAAATATAACTACAATTATATTTTATAATATTATTTAAAGTGACGATGCCACGGTTTCCAACAGTTCCAAATTAAATTTGAGTACATTAATTAGTTACGTGGCGAAAAACTATACTCCCCAAATCTCTCAACTCTAAAATACTATAAGTAGGTTATACTGGGATCTACGGAAGAGATTGAACCAATGGTATTTGTTGTAGTTCATTCTCCCTTTAACCTAATTGGATTTTTTTTAAAGTTTAATAAACAAAACGCCTCATAAAGTCAAACCAAATAGGCCACAAATTGGTATAAATACCGTTGGTCTGGTCGTGTATAACCAACTGAACTTTAAAAGTCTATTTCTCTCTCGTTGCCGGCTCGTTTCAAAATATCAACATGATCGCCCCGTCAGTAAAAACAAAGTTTATCTTCTGTTCCGTCTATTCCATCATTTTTCTCCGTAAGATATTTTAATTTTTTTTATCAAATTAACTTCGATCGAGACTTATAAAAGGAGAAAATAATTAGGGATTGAGATAGAACCGACTTTAAAAATGAGACAAATTAGTGCAAAGTCGGAAATAATTAAAAAATTACCAATTAAATTCACTAACTAGAGGACTGTATTTTAAATATTTAATTCATTCCTAAAAAGAAAAACTTAACGATAAATCTATCTTTATTATAAAGAGGGATTGGAATAGGGCTAACTGCGAGCTACAGAACTAGATAAGTTACGTCAAAATCGGACCGTAATTAACAAAATTAATTTTTCACTTAATTAATTGGGAAAAACATGCCTTGTCGATCATTTGAAAGTCGAACAATTTGGCCAAATCCCAATTGTCAAGAATTTTTAAAATCGATCAATTGGGCCACACCCCAATTGTCGATCATTTGAAAGTCGATCAATTTGAGCTACACCCTAATGACTATGAATTATGTAAAAATGGTGACTCGGTAATATAAGATAATTCTTATATTTATTTCGATAGTTGGATGTTTGTTAACGAGTGCCGACGCCAAACCATCCGGGAATTACGACAATTCTGGAAGCGCTTACGACAATTCTGGAAGCGCTTATCCATACGGTGGTGGTAGCCAGTCTAAATTTCTGGATTTAAAAGGTCTTGGGAAAAATATTGCCAAAAATATTCTTAATCAAGATTCGAAAACAAGTTACCAGACTAATAACAACCAAAGAAAAATTTATGAAGACAATGGCAACCAATCAAATAGAGACAACTATCAAGATGATGGCTACCAATCAAACGGAGACAACTATTAAGATGGTTGAAAAACCATCAGCAAGATATAGCCCTATAAGCTATACTAAATAATATTTTTCGGGGTATTATTGTATTTATGCAGATTCAATAAAATCATCTAATAAACGGTAATTAAACCAGGCTATTTTTTTTTACAATTAACAATGGCAATAAATCCAGTCCAAACCTATTGAAATGATTTAAAAAGCGTCAATAAAAAAATAACTTCATAATATTCGAGAGAAATTTACTTTCTGATTCAATTTGAATTTAGAACATATGGATAAGCCGATTTTTTTCGTTACTTTATAGCTTCGTTCATACTAGGCCTTGGAATCGATTTAAACCGTTTCAAAACGTTTCGCTAGAGTCGTGTGAACAGGAAAACGTCTTTTCTCGAATCGATTTGAAACGATTTCTCGAAACTGCTTCGGGAACCAGTTTCATACCGATTCGGTTTCAACAACCGATAGATGAAACTACAATAAATCGATTTATAAAGATAATGCTTGAACACGTAACTCTTAAAACGATTCCTGGCGATATGAATATCGGTTTGATTTTACCGTTTCAAATCGATTAAGAAATGCTAGTGTGATCGTAGCTTATGGGAACACGTTGAAATGAAAAAAAAAAAAAAAAAAAAAAAAAAAAAAAAAAACAGCGTCACGCGTGAATATAAAACGTCCGAGCTCTATATGAGATAGAATTAAAAAGCGAGTGACAAATATTTTACTATTATTGAATCAGTTTCGAGTTGGCAGCGCGAGGGAGGTTATGTTCCTCTTTAATTCAACACGATTTATTATTGATAATAAAATAGATACCGCGCTTGCTCTAAAGTCAAATTGATTCTGACTATACGAGCGAGCGCGAGATTCAATAGGAAACAGTTTAAGTTTACATCACGCGTACGTCCTAATCTCGCTGTTATTTTAATACAATTATTTAACGAAAAGATAAGCCAATAGGATCGCGCGAGGTGGGAATTAAAATTGATTTCGACACGAGCGCGCGAAAATTTCACGCGAAGTTCATTTTCAAATCATAACGACTTTACAACCCGTACAAAGTTGTTACAAAGGTTATTACAATACGATTTGGTTACGAAGAAATAAAGCGAATACTAGAGTCGTGTCAATTGAAGACTACAACTGGTATATAGTAGAAAAATTTGGCTTTTCATGCTTTTGCCAGAAAAATCCGATTCGTTGGTGATTTATGGATGGTTGACTGGGAAAAAATATTTTTTGGTAGACCGCTTACATAAGGGCCTGTGAAAATTTGTTTTTAAATATTTTTTTTCTTCCTACTCTCTTAAAGATTGATTAGATTTTGATTACTATTATAGTATGATATCTAGAACTAGTATAGACTTTCTATAGTTGCAGGAATTTTTATTTCTTGCCAAAAGAATCTACTATCCTAGAAGTAATTTTGTCTACTTTAGTATCCCGAGTCGAAATTTTTTTTAGAAAATTGTCGAATACTTTTTTTTCCGTAAAAATGGACTAATTTTTTACTTTTTTTTTTTTTTTTTTTTTTTTTGGCAAAATCTGATAAAAATCCTTAACTAAAAATTAATATAAATTTAAAGGGAAACTTGGAGATAAAAATGAAACAGCTTTTGAATCATCGGATGCCAAAAAAAAAAAAAAAAAAGTATTCGAGAATTTTCAAAACAATTATTAGGCTCTTTTTTGGTGTTTAATTTAATTTATAAAGTTTGGTAAAATTTGAATTTTAGTAAATATAAAATCGGGCCAGTCATTATTTCAGCCTTCAACAGGGCTTGTTATGTTCTAATATTAAAAGAATAGGCCAGCGTTTGATGCCTAAGATCTTTGTGGTCAAACTTCGGCCGATTCTTTAAATATAATGTTAGGACATTACACACACTGTTGAAGGCTGAAATAATATGATTGGCCCGAATTTATATTTACTTTTATTCAAATTTTACTTTAGAAATTAATTTTAACACCAAAAACGTGTCTAAAAATCCCGAAAAAATTATAGAATACGTTTTTTTGACATGGCGATTCTGTTTTTAGCTCCAAATTTCGCTTTAAAGATTATTCCGCCACTGATATTTTGGCGAGGCCATAAGAACAAGGCGCGTGTTAACGTTGATTTCAAGTCAACTTATATAATTAACGAATAGAAACGTCAATTATATCATAATACACTAGTTTAGGTAATCAATAAATGAAGACTAATTATTTACTAAACCAAAATTAATCCGACAACATAAAAACAACATTAGGGTTAATATACCATATATGGATCAACATTTCTAACCTATAATAATAACCTCGACAGGTCGACGTTCCGAATAAAAAAATTATATCGTATAACGGCTAACATCACGTGAAAATTCTGTAGAAGTAAAAATCAGGCTAAGTTTTCATCGAGTTCAAAGCCATAGACACGGTATATTAAACTAGTATATGGTGTTGTAAATTCAGACAGATTCGCCTCGAATTTAGTTACAACAGCCGAATGAATACGAAATTAATCGATATAGATTCGTAAAGGTAAACTGACACATCACGCGAACACGTTGAAATTTAAATTACGCTATAATAAACAAAATTAAGGCTTAGAAACTAAACACGCTTGTTAACGTTAACTGGATATGAATTTTACATATTTAAACACGCCTTTTACGTTAACCCAAATATTTTATTCCATACTTATTTGATTTTATTATAAGATTAACTTAACACCTGTTACATTAAGCCAGTAAATATAGTTATTTTACATATGTCAAAAGCTTCAAGTTATTGAAAGTTATTCCCATTTGAATTTCATTTCAATAAATCTAAAAGTGAAAATAAAAACGAAGTAGAACACGTACTGCTGAATCGATTTGGAGAGTTTGTCAAAAGCTGCGTTCGCTCGAATCGATTTGATTATATTTCTCGAAACTGCTTCGGGAACCAGTTTCATACCGATTCGGTTTCAACAACCGATGGATGAAGCTACGCTAAACCGATTTATAAAGATAATGCGTGAACAAGTGACGCTAAAAACGATTCCTGGCGATTCGAATATCAGTTTGATTTTACAGTTTCAAACAGATTAAGGAATGCTAGTGTGAACGTAGCTTAAATGTAACGTGTCTATTTCAAATTGAAAATATGACGAGGCGTAATTAGACGTGGTTTAATGAGATTTAACCAAGGTTTACATAGCCTTCTCAGTTCAATAAACCTTGGGTAATTGTAATTAAACCTCGGTTAAATCTGATTAAACCGGGTAGTCACGTCTTGTCTTAATAGGGTATTACCAAAAAGCTTTGTAGTTGTACAATTAAGGTTCACAATCCCTTTATAAAACTTTTAACCCCTTTAATTCTCAGGTATACTGGGTTCATACCCCCCCCCCCATAATAACACGATTCTAACTTACTTTAACAATATTTCAAGCAAGTCATAGTCCGAAAGAAACCCAACCCACAGTCGTCCCTCCTTTGTTTTTGAAACAGGTAGCGCGTTGACCATTGGTTAATTTCTTTTAAGTTAATTCTCGAGGTCCAATGTTTTACTCTCTAAATTTATTCACGAACTAAATCGACCTATGAATTACGGTTTAGTGGTAAACATATGTCTAATATTATTTTTCCCGCATTAAGTCACGTGATTGAGCGTTCTCGTATACTTGGTTATTTCCCGCGCTTTCCCATTGGTTCGTTCTATAATTCTATAATACTATCTCGCGTGTCACGCGCTCATTTCGAGCGCGCGATTTACGCCAAACTCGCACGAGATTCGATACGCCAAACCATTTTCCCTCCGCGAGAGAGAGCGCGCGCGCTTTTAATAATTTATTTCTCCCTCGTGATACAAGCCTTTTTTTATTATTTTTTATTAGTTCCCCCATTCTAGGGTTCAAACGATATCATAAGAAAATTATTACAAGTATTCAGTTAAATATATTATTTAAATAAATTCAAAAATATTTTTGAACCATTGAAATAAATTCAAAAAATATTTTTGAACCATTGAAATAAATTTATAAAACCTTTTTGAATCATTGAAATATATTCGTAAAATATTTTTGGACCATTAATTAATTCAAAGAATATTTTTGGACCAATGAAATAAATTTGTAATTTTTTTTGGACCACTGAAATATATTTATAAACTTTTTTGGACCACTGAAATATATTTATAACTTTTTTGGACCACTGAAATAAATTTATGAATTTTTCTTTTTTTTTTTTTTTGGACCACTGAAATATAAATCTAAAATGTTTTTGGACCACTGAAATAAATTTTTTTTTTTTTTTTTGGACCATTGAAATAAACTCATAAAATATTCTTTGAATAAATCAAATAATTTCATAAAATATTCTTTGACCAATGAAATAATTCATAAAAATGTATTTTGACCAATGAAATACTTCATAAAAAATATATTCAATGTGCATAAAAAGTAGAAGAGATTCATTGTACACAAAAAATAAAAATTAATATTTCATTATGCAAAATAAAATAAAATCTTTTATGTTTTTTGTCGAAAATTAGTCTCCCCACCGAAAAATAACGCTAACAACCTGTATTTAAGGTGGGCCAAATGTTTCCCGTAACTTCTTCGAGCTCACACTATGAATTTATATAATTTACTTATGATAAGTACTACCACCCTTAGAATCGTACAATATTAAACTATGCTTTACGGGTAACTCCTTAACAATAGATTTTCTCCATACTTTTTTTTTCTTATTTTTGCAACTTGGAAGTTACACGGCTTTTCCTGATTCCAATGTTAAAGCAAAAGGGGTTGGAGAAAAATGTATTGATTTTGATGTTAGGATTTCGTGTCGCGAGGCGGCCGGGCGTGCTTTTAACCCCTTTATTTTCCCGTTTTTATTCAATAATTCCCTTATTATTTCAAACCTCCGTTGCCTGTTTTTTTTTTTTTTTTTTTTTTTTTTTTTTTTTTTTTTGTTTTTTTATTTTATTTCTTTATATTTATTGGAATAATTTAATATTTATTTAATATATAACACGTGTTTGTTGCAAAAGTTTGTATTAGTTATATTGTGTTCACACTATTAACACGCGGTATACAATACACTAATCTGAGATTAAAAGGGGCTTATCTTTACACGTGCTGAGATTAACAAACTTACTTAAATTAAATCTATAATATTAAGGAAGCCCAGCCATAAATTTCAATTCCTTATGGAAAATATAGGATTATTGTTTTCTAAATATAGTATTATACAGGAAACAAATCAAATAAAGAATTTTATAGGACACGTTTCCGTTTTAATTTACAGAACCCTCCGTCTTTGAATCTACTGAAAATTCAAATTAAATAAAAAAAAATTTCTAAGCTTTGATTTTAAACATATTGAAGGGAAAACATTTCTACAGGAGCCAATTGGATTTATAAGGAGAATTTTACGCCTAGATTTTATCTCCTCTGCGCGCAGAGAAGTACTGCGGAAAAAACACATTGGCAGGAATAAGTTTAAAATACTTTAAAATGTGGCTGTCACGAATTTTTCATGTACTCCAAATGGAAATTGAGTAGCATTTTCGGAAAGATCGCTAAAAAACGATTCTAAATGTATATATACATATTTCATAGAACAAAATTATCGCGACAGTAAAAGTACATTTTATATTAACCATATTCGAGATTTTTAAAATAAAAATTCCCCGCAATACTACGTCATCACTATGGTCGCGTCATTTCGCTATTGTAGAGCCTACAGTTAATTCTCGCACGTGATAAAGTCGCTTTCGCGCGGTCTTTTTCGTGAAAGTACTTAATCCCGATAAAGTCTCACCTTTCATATGAAACTACGTCATATATCAGAAAAAATTACATATATTTTTTAATATTTTCATTTTGAATTAAACACAATGAAGTCTAAGGTAGTTCATTCTCACTTTAAGCCAATACATAAAATTCCGAAATAATTGGTTTGAAAAAAATATATATTTTTTTAAACTTTTGCGAACTGTTTTATATTTAAGTCTGAAGCGTGACCGAAATTATGGCGGAGTAATACATGATATTAAACGTAATATTGGATTAAAATAGTATACTCGTAAACCATTTTGGGAGACCTATATTTACGTTGTTAAACCTTTTTTGTGGTAAATACTTTCGGAAATAAATAAAATTGACCAAAAAAAATAGGCCAAATATTATATAACGGAGACCATTAAACTTTTATACCCCTACAAATAAGTCTAAAAGCTTTTCTTATTCTTATTAGTTTCCTTCCGGAAGTTAGTAAACTTCCGAACGTATCCAAGATAAAACCAAAAAAAAAAAAAAAACTTTAAAATATTAAACAAAATATTTTTCTGGATCATAACTTATTTTCAAGAAACTTTGTATAATATCAATTAACTAGGACATGACCAATACTATTTTTATTCCTATTACGTTATAACATTATGTATCAATCCGCTTATGTATTGTAAAATGATATTTTTTTAAATAAAAGGGATTATAAACTGTACAATCTAGTCATAATTTAATTGAGTTGAAAACATCGGGTCAAAGTTAGTAAGTGGGTTTTGTATTTCAGTTTCCAAACTGGTTTGAGGGAGCCCATAATTCTAAAAAACCGGGCCCATAATTAAAAATATTGGCCAATAATTAAAAATATTGGCCAATAATTAAAAATATTGGCCAATAATTAAAAATATTGGCCAATAATTAAAAATATTGGCCAATAATTAAAAATATTGGCCAATAATTAAAAATATTGGCCAATAATTAAAAATATTGGCCCATAATTAAAAATATTGGCCCATAATTAAAAATATTGGCCCATAATTAAAAATATTGGCCCATAATTAAAAAGATTGCCCCATAATTAAAAAGATTGCCCCATAATTAAAAAGATTGGCCCATAATTAAAAAGATTGGCCCATAATTAAAAAGATTGGCCCATAATTAAAAAGATTGGCCCATAATTAAAAAGATTGGCCCATAATTAAAAAGATTGGCCCATAATTAAAAAGATTGGCCCATAATTAAAAAGATTGGCCCATAATTAAAAAGATTATCCCATAATTATATAAAGGGGCCCATAATTCTATAAATCGGCCCACAATTTTATAAAGGGGCCCACAATTTTATAAAGGGGCCCATAATTGTAAAAGGGGCCCCATAATTGTAAAATTGGCCCCATAATTATAAAAGGGGCCGCATAATTCTAAAGTAAGGCGCCCCTTAAGGCAAAAAATATGGAAACCACTATGGAACCCTATTAAAAGGCCCTAGGTTATAATCCCTTTAATGAAAGCCCTAAATCACGTGGCAGTAGCCCTTTAAGTATAGGCCTAGAAATTTCTTTAAAAGGTGGCAATCTTTTCTTAGGGCGAAAAAAAAAGCTACTACATATCTGCGCCTGATAGAACCGAACATAAAAAATATATTGATTTATAGTTTCAAAAGTAGACGGGGAAAAATGGATTTTTCTACACAATATACTATTTATGGTATGATTCGAGATGGACACGTATCTTATAAACATTTACAATCTAGGAATAGGTACAAATTCCCATAGAAAAACCTGTTTTAATCTTACAAATTTAAGTCATTCTAAAATCGCGAATTTCCTAGGTAGAAAAATATAATATACTAGTCCTAAAAAATGGTTTTAGGATTTTTTTAGGAGTTTTCTTTCTATACTCAAAAAAAATAAAGTTTCCACTTATCGGTCGCAAAATTGTTCGATCACTTGCAGTCTTAAAAAGGGATTATTTGTGATATATTTCGAATGGGATTTGTAACTAATATAAGGTTGTAAAGTTTGTATAGACTTTGAAACCGAAGAAGTTCACATAAATAGGACAACAGTTTAAGATATTACTCACTTTCGAATTGATATCGAAAAAAAATGATTTTTCTAAGAGACCCCAAAAATTGACATTAGAATTACGTATTGATATATCTCCTAAATAACTGGGATATCCTAAGCCTTCTTTATATATCAAAGAACGACACAAATGTAATGAGAGACTAGCGTGTTTAGTTTCAAAAATAGGCCCGGCACAAATGCGCCAAACTTCAACATGAAATTCACGTGCATTTTTCGTTTTAAAAACGATTAAAAATAAAATTCACGAGCTTTTTTCGTTTTAAAAACGATTAAAAGTAAAATTCACGTGCATTCTTCGTTTTAAAAACGATTAAAATTAAAATTTCGCTCAAGCTTTCGTTTTAAAAACGATTAAAAATAAAATTTCGCTCAATCTTTCGTTTTAAAAACGATTAAAAATAAAATTTCGCTCAATCTTTCGTTTTCAAAACGATTAAAAATAAAATTACGCGCCAAAATTCATTTTAAAAACGATTAAAAATAAAAATCACGTAAAAACTCAATTTAAAAACCTGTAAATTGAGTTTAAAATGAATTCTCAGTATAAAATTCATGGGATATTTCACAATTTCTAGCCTAAATGTTTGTAACCATAAAATAATTTAACTTCAAGATTATTAAAATAACATCCAATTAAAAAATATATAGTATTTAAATATCGATAAACGCAGCCATTTTAGTGGATACACATACTTCCTCAAGGAACAGACACCACGAACCAAAAAAAAAAAAAAAAAATCTATAGTTTCTATACATCAACTCTTTTTTTCTCGCTATTATTCAAAAGGTTAAATATTACCATTTGAAAAAAGGCTGGTTCCCAAGTGATCTGGCTAATAGTTGAGCGATGCAAAAGCTATATAATATTAAATCCATATCATATATCAAAAAAATAAGAAATAATGCCTTGGGTTTTGCGAGATGCGATGCCACGCTCTCCCTAGCTTCTCAAGACCCCTTTTTGCAAAGGTAGAGATAGGAATTTTTCAATACCAAATGAGGGATCAGCTCAAAACGACCATCACAGCATTAATCACTCACAACCGAGATTAGATCGACCTCGAAAACCAACCAAAGAACGCTCTTAAACTAAAAATAAACGGCGCCCAATCTAGTTTTAATATCATTGCATTCTCGGAATGAAATTAACCTTCACAGAATCATCTTTCTTACAAATAGCTTCTCAAAGTTATAATAAGTTTCATTTTAAGTCTTCAACGCGTACAAAGCTACCTTTCCTTTAATATCAATATAATCTCAACCAGATAAAGGGCAATGATAGTTTTAAATTTAAACTAAATTGAGATTGAATAAAAAGATTGAAGATCGCGCGCGGAATTACGAGGTTCAATAGAAAAAAAATCTGATTAAGTTGGCACCGCGTGCGAGCTTACAGGCCTTTTTATCTATAGAGATTGATAAAGAAGGAACGTATCTTAGCACGCGCTAACAACTAAAATTGATTTTAAATATAGAAATCGCCAGCGTGCGAGCCTTTTTAAACATCGAGATTTAATTTTTATATCTCAGTTTGAATCGTTAGCGCCTGTGAAGGCTATCCTTACCATTATCTGGTACGATTTAATATAGATAAAACTGAGCCTATCTTAATATTCTCGTTGGAAACTCAAATTGATACAATTTCTACCACGATTTTTAATTCGAAATTAACGCGAATAGAAAGGCGGATGGAAATGAAATTTACTTCAACTCTGGTCGTATCTAAGATTGAAAAAAAAAAAAAATTCAGACTAGCGGATATCGAAGCGAATTCCTCGGACGACTAATCAAAACGTCGTTACACATTTTTTAATGGAAAATATTTCTTTCGGATATTTTTGAAAAGAAAAATTGGGTTCTCTTTCGATTTAAACCGAAAAGTCCTAAACACGGATTAATGGTTGAAGAATACAAAGAGGATTCTTCTAACTTTAGTATTTGGCTCAAAAAATCAAAATGCCGATATTTTCGCGCCAAGATGATAAATCTAACTTTTTATTCCTTTGCCAATAGAAGATACACTGAATCTAGGCTTTATTCTCATTTCCTTTTTCTTTTTAAAATATTATTATTTTTTATATTATAATAATAAAATATTAAAACTAGCTTTAAAAACATTTTCACGAGCTTTATACTTAATTAAAATTAAGCTTTTTCATAACCTCCAAATGGCAATTGAGTAGCATTTTCGGAAAGATTGTAAAAAAACGATTCAAACTATATATACATATGTCATAGTAAAAATTACGGCGACAGTAAAAAAACAATTTTACCATCTCCATTTTCGAAATTTTCAAAATAAAAATTCCCTGCGATACTACGTCATCAAAAGGTCGCTTTCGCGCGGTCTTTTGCGTGAAAGTACTAATTAATCCAGAAAGTCAATTACCTTTCGTACGAAAATTATTAATTAATTACGTCCCAGAAATAAACTACGTCATATATCGAGAAAAAAAGACCTAAATGTTGAAGCCTCGATTTAATAAATGCTAAAATATAATTACAAAGATTTCATGAGTATAGTTTAAATTTTAATTGGAGTTAAAAAAATAGCCCGTTCTTCAAAATAAAATTTAAATTTCGAAATTAAATTAATAAAAATGATTCATATTTCAAAAACTATCACAAAATATTGGACTTGGTAATCATACTACCTAAAAAACTACACCACAATAGATTTGGCCCATCTGTCAAAATTTTTAAGGACCCATTATTATTATTATATAATCGAAAAAAAGTTAAAAAAAATACTAAGAAGTAAAAATGACATAACCGATAAAGTATTTATACTGAATATAATAACTACGGCTTTCTACCTATTACATACTGATGTTAAATATTCACATTGCCTATTCATGGGACAATCATCTATTTCCCATATAAGCGGAACGGAATTACATTGGTGGTGGGCCAATTTTTTCCTTTTTTTTTCGTTTCTCTATATGTATATATTAAGGGAGGCGAGGGACTACCAATTCCCCAAAATGTGATTAACACAGACACACAGGGAGTATATGCCGGGGCCAATACAGTTATTGGTTCGCTTGTCGGAAATGGGCCCCCTTGATGTATGCCTCCCTCCCACCTACAAACGACCGCGTCAGAGTGTCAGAAAAAAAAACCTCACAATCGCCAAAAAAAGTGTGTCCAGAAATTAATAATACGGACAAGAAATTAACAGAGGTCGAAAATGAATGCACCGTAACTAAATTAATGCTGCAATAAATTTATTGTAGGAAGGAGCGTCGAAAGTTATTTTTAAGTGGGTGGGCTGAACAAGTTGGCTAAGGCAACCAAACAATTTAAAAAATTAGGACAAAAATTTTGGTGTTCATATTTGGTTTTTCCGAAAGCATTTCTGATAGAAACTATAGGGACTTTGGAGGTAGTTGTACTATTCCCGGCGGGACATACATTGGGGCCTCTGTAAAGGAAATTGGCCAATCTTCAGTCGGACTTAGACATCAGCCAAGTGCCTAATGTTTTTTCTTTTTATTTTATTTTTATTAAACAGTGCACAGTCCGTGGTTCAGATTATTCTTCGTATATAGTATAGTTTATATTTGCGAGGCGTAGCTTCGGGCAACTCTAAAACCCCGTTCACACAACAGACTAGAACCACGTTAAAAGTGACGGACGCGGTTTATTAGTAGTTGAAAATGATAAAATATTTCACCAGGTTATTATTCTATTGTTGAAAATAATAAAATAATTCAAGAGCTCATCTATTTTTAAAAACTAAAGTTTAGAAAGGTCAAAAAATGGAAATTTTGGGGTCAAGTGTGAAGATCCTTTGATAAAAAACTATTGCTTAAAAAGTCGATTTGAACGGCGATTCAAAGTTGCTAGTGTGAACAAAACTTATTTCTCGACTTGGTTTAGATATTAAACTGGTATATTTTTATTTGTTCATTTTATTTATATTGGGCCCCCCGCTTATTGAGAAAAATACTTCTGGAGATAAAATTCGCTGATTCGCCATTGTTTAGCTATAAACGCAACATTACATTACAACTAAGTAGTTTGATAAGAAAAGAGTTATATTGCTTTAGAAGAATTTATATAATATATGGTGTACAAGCTTCGCTATTTAATTTCCTTGAAATTGATTTCAATCCTGGGTAAATAAAAATATTTATTCAAAATTTTTAATTAAAAAGGGTTATTAATTTAGTATTATATAGTGTCGGTATTTTTATAATGGTTGTTATTTTATTAATAGTAGCAATACTATATTTATTACTGGTAGTAGCATAATAGAATAGTAGTAATAGTACCGCGCTCATCTATAGTTGTGAACCATACGACACACGCTCATTAATTATTGAAAACGATAAAACAAATTCACGCGCTCCTCCATCGTTCAAACCGTTAAAATAAATTAATTCACGCGCTCCTCCATTGTTGAAACCGATAAAATAAATTAATTCACGGGGTCCTCCATTGTTGAAACCGATAAAATAAATTAATTCGCGCGCTCCTCCATTATTGAAACCGATAAAATAAATTAATTCACGCGCTCCTCGATTGTTGAAACCGATAAAATTAATTCACGCGCTCAATTCTATTGTTGAAACCGATAAAATAAATTTATTCACGCTCTCATCCATTTTTATAACCAATTAAAATAAATTCACGCGCTCATCCATTGTTGAAACGAATAAAATAAATTAATTCACGCGCTCATCCATTGTTGAAAAGGATAAAATAAATTTATTCACGCTCTCATCCATTTTTGTAACCAATTAAAATAAATTCACGCGCTCATCCATTGTTGAAACCGATAAAATAAATTAATTCACGCGCTCATCCATTGTTGAAACCGATATTATAAATTAATTCATGCGCTTATCCACTGTTGAAACCGATAAAATAAATTAATTCACGCGCTATACATTGTTGAAGAGGATAAAATAAATTTATTCGCGCGCTCATCCATTGTTGAAAACGATAAAATAAATTCACGCGCTCATCCATTGTTGAAAACGATAAAATAAAATTAAGGCATATATATTGTTGAATCCGATAATGAAGTAAAATAATTCACGATTTCTCATAAATATGGTTGAAAACGATAAATTTCTCTAACAATCTATGGACGCGGAATTAATAGTATGATTAATATCTTGATAAATGTATCCTAAACGGCCGTCATTTTTTCACTTCCAAATTATCCGGACCATCGTATATTAGTGACTGCTCGTATTAAATTCTCTATGGATATAATTGATCCATCTTTCCCCGAGTAAGAGGGAGACAAAAAATAGTAACAAATTAGGCGTAAAAAACATCATAGTAGCCCCCCTTACCAAATTCTTCATTTTTACGCCAAAAAATCCCCAAGGACCAAAAAAAAAAATACCAACCCTCAGAATCTCGTTAGCAAAAGCCACAGAGAGACAGAGCCAGGGCACCCACGCCTAGAAAAAGAGGGGTTCCTAGCCCCAAGGGGGTCACTAAAAGGTTAAACTACGATGCCAATCACTGGCAGTTATCAATGCGTTCAGAACTATGCCATATTTTCCAGGAAATAATAGAGAATACTAGGAATTTATTGGAATTTAAACGAAAATTCGATTTTTCCAATAAAATAATTATGAATTATATATTTTATTGAAAAAATAGAATTACGAATTATATATTTTATTGATAAAATAGAATTACGAATTATATATTTTATTGAAGAAATAGAATTACGAATTATATATTTTATTGAAGAAATATAATTACGAATTATATATTTTATTGAAGAAATATAATTACGAATTATATATTTTATTGAAGAAATATAATTACGAATTATATATTTTATTGAAGAAATATAATTACGAATTATATATTTTATTGAAGAAATAATTACGAATTATATATTTTATTGAAGAAATATAATTACGAATTATATATTTTATTGAAGAAATATAATTACGAATTATATTTTATTGAAGAAATATAATTACGAATTATATTTTATTGAAGAAATATAATTACGAATTATATTTTATTGAAGAAATATAATTACGAATTATATTTTATTGAAGAAATATAATTACGAATTATATTTTATTGAAGAAATATAATTACGAATTATATTTTATTGAAGAAATATAATTACGAATTATATTTTATTGAAGAAATATAATTACGAATTATATTTTATTGAAGAAATATAATTACGAATTATATTTTATTGAAGTATAATTATGAATTAAGAAACAGGTTTCAAAAAGCTTAATTTAAATTTGAAACCTACAGACAATGATTCCTAGACCACAGTGTGTTAACATCGAGAACAAATGGTACCAAGCTTTGTATTTACTGAAAACTAAGCCTCGGTGGCTCCTATAGGTGATGGATCATTTGGAAATCAAAGCACCCTTACTGAAGGTCATCAGGGGTCAAATTCTAGGGGCTCTTTTTGGTAATAACCGAAACCACATTTTTCGGATGGCATCTCGGGGTTAGACTCCGGATAATTCAATATAACCTTATAAGTTAGATAGGGGAAAAAGATAAGGTCAACTAGCCTTGGATGGTAGTCTAAAGTTCAGTTGATTACGAATGTAGATCGAAAACATGGCCATCGTTTGACATTGATGAATTTGGGAAGTCGCGTTTTTTATCGGCCCGGCTTCTTTCGGACGTTTCTTACTGAGTGATATTTCGTTAAGCCTAGGTTAAGCGGTATCGCGTCAACGATTCCATAGACAGTCAGATCCAAAAATAATAATCTTGTTTCATATATCATTATCATTAATGCTTAAGTAGTTACCATTAGCTTTTAACAGATATTTAGAATTACGTCATTTATAACTAGAAAAATATGTATAATGTTGTTTGTCACAATTTGTGACCATTCATTTTAAGTTAAAAAATATATTTAGCTGTCACATAAACGATTAAGTTTATGAGTGAATTGTAGAAGGTTAGTCACTACTTGGGACTATTCAATTGATGGGCGAATTGTATAAGGTGTGTCAATATTTGTGACTATTCAATTGATGGGTGAATTGTATAAGGTGTGTCAATATTTGTGACGATTAAATTTTAGGGTAAATGATGTATTGTTTGTCACTACTTGTGACGAAAATTTAAGGGTAAATATGATATATTGTTTGTCACTGCTCGTGACGATTACATTTATTGGTAAATGTTATGTTGTTTGTAACTACTTGTGACGATTATATTTAAGGGTAAATTTTATATTGTTTGTCACTACATGTGACGATTAAACTTACGGGTAAATTGTATATTGTTTGTCACTACTTGTGACGATTAAATTTAAGGGTAAATTGCATTTTGTTTGTCACTACTTGTGACGATTTCATTTAAGGGTAAATGTTATATTGTTTGTCACTACTTGTGACGATTTCATTTAAGGGTAAATGTTATATTGTTTGTCACTACTTGTGACGATTAAATTTAAGGGTAAATGTTATATCGTTTGTCACTACTTGTGACGATTAATTTAAGGACAATTTTAATATTGTTTGTCACTACTTCTGACCATTACATTTAAGGTTAAATGTCATTGAACTTTTTTGTCACTACTTGTGACGGTTTGTGACGGTTAAAATTAATGATAACTGGTCACAAGATGAATCAAAATTGGTTTGTGATAATTATTTATCTAGGTTAAATAAATTCTATTGACTTACCAAACCTTCAAAGTTCACATCAGGAAACAATCAAAGAAACCATCAGAGAGAAAATAAATTGGTACTTACCTAGAAATAAATAAAAAAAATTAATTAGTACCTTATTTAATTATGAGAAAAATTATTAAAAAAAATATTAATAAATATAATTGAATTTCGATAATTGCAAAACGCAGTAATTCAAATGATTAGCGGAAGTTTCAACAAAATTATGTAAATTACGAAACAAATTACATTAAAGAGAAACTTGAAGCTAAAAATGGAACAGCTTTTGAATTTATTTTCGGAATCACCGGATTCCAAGTTTCCCTTTACGATGAAATTCAATACGGTATAAAACCAATATGTCTGCTAAGCCTTTTTTATTAAAATACTTTAAACTGAAATTCTAATAGCGAGGGGAATTCGGGTATCTGTAATTTGATTGGCGGTCTATTTGATGGAGTGTAGCGTATATGGGAGGAGGGTTTCAATTGGACAATTACTTTTGGTTCCCCTAAATTGGTCTTGTCTCTATCATTCTCACTCGGTTTCTATGGGAATGCTGAGATTGTCATCCGAGATACCGGGGCCTCGAGTCTCCTCAATTTGCTCGATTGAAATTTATTGAGAACATTTCATTCCGAGTTTCATTCAACCAATTCGGAACTGAACGTCTTTCAAAAAATAATTTCACCCCATTATCTACTTATAGATGTACGCCGTGCGAAACTGTTTTAGAATATCACGTAGAAACATCTAGCCTCATGTATTTCGGAAGTCATTGTTCAAGACAATCCTAAGTTAAAGGGAGTTTTAAACCTAATTTCTACTTATTGTTTATGAATTTCTCTAAATATATGTTTAGTTTTATCATATTATTAAAACGACATATTCCTTATCGTTTAAATAGGTCAAATCCAACAGTAAAAAAATTTAAAAACAAATACTAAACTAGAAATAAATTTAAAACTTACCCAGAAAATAGGCTTAGCAGGATTCATGGATATCACCTGAATTCCCTAAGTAAGGACTAGCGTCCAATGAAATTGATCGATGGATATTATATAGGAATGCCGGATCTCCATGATCAATATCATTGGTCGCTAGTCCTTATACCCCGGGGGAGTTAAAGGATATCTCAATGAATCCCGCTAAGCCTATTTTGATGGTAAGTTTTAAATTTATTTCTAGTTTAATATTTGTTTGCAAATTTTTCTACAGTTGTATTAGGCCTATTTAAACGATAAGAAATCGATAAATAAAATTTAAAATTGTTGTTAGATTGCATTCACCCTTTAAGAAGCTTCAAAATTAAAATGTTAAAGTAATTTTTGGTCCAATATATTTCAAAAACAATTTTATATAAAATGTTTAAAAGGATAATGGTCTATTATTAGTCAATAAAACTTTGAATCAAATATAGGTTTGAAAAACATATTTAACTTAAAGAAAGAATGAAGCCTGCATACTTAAAATATAGCCAAGAATAGTTTAAATATTAATTTCAATCAATATTTAACATCTTTTAAGATTAAAAATCAATTCTTCAAAATTTTGTCGTTGATATTATTTAATACATGGAGTAATATCAAATCCCCGCTTTAAACTGTACTAAGGTCTAGAGAAAATAACACTGGGTGACGCTACTATATTTCATAAGATATTTCAGCGAACCATGATTATTATTTTAATATTTAACCTTTTCTACTATAAGAGAGCAAAAAAAAATTATTTATTCATATATCTAATATTTGGAGGTATTTCCTTCATTAAATATTTAATTTTAATTATCTGTATGTCTGCAAGGAGTTTAACTACCCCTCTCCCTTCGGCATAACACCCACTGAATTTTAATGGGGTCATTAAAGGGAGAATAAAGCGAACAAATCGTTTTCTTTTTCAAATTTATCGTTTAAAGATAAAGTAGATTATCGTTTAAGAATATATACTGTAGAAAAAAGCAAACAATTATTAAACTAGAATTTTTAACTTATAACCGAAAATGTAGGCTTAGCAAGGATACATGGAGTTTGGTATCTCATCGTTAAACAGTCTTGGACGAATCAAACGAGAATCAAACCTGCCAAAGCGAGTGCTTTTACTGGTTTTCCAAATACTAATTAACGACGAATTCACTATAGATCCTTGTTAAGCCTACTTTAAAAGCATGTTGAAGTGAGGGTGCCAAGGTTTTTTCATGAACTCCAAATGAAAACCGACTAGCAGTCTCTGAAAGATCATTTAAAAACGATTCAATATATAAATAAACATCGTAAAAAATTACAGCGACAGAAAATATACATTTTATAATCGCCATTTTCGAGATTCAAAAAAAAAAAAAAAAAAAATCCCCGCAATACTACGTCATCACTATGCTAGCGTGATTTCTCTATTGTAGAGCCTGCAGTTGATTCTGGCGCATTCTGGCACCAGTAATAAGGTCGCTTTCGCGCGGTCTTTTTTGAAAAATACTTATAAAATTCTAGCTAAAAATTAGTTCCTAAAATGTTTTTAAATAGAAAATTATGATTGGTTGACGGGTTGCATTCTCCCTTTAAAAACAGTTCACATTTAGGCATCATACATTCAGTAAGTTTATAAGTCCGTTGAGGTAGGTATAAAAAACGTCTTTGTTTTTTTTTGTTCTGAAGTTAGAAGTCTACTCATCTTTGTAAAAAAAAAAAAAAAAAAAGCATGGAGAAAAAAAAACTAAACTCAACTAAACTAAGCATGCAAGCTAAAGAACCCTGGCCTGACTGGAGGCGAAAACAGGGAACGATGGGTCATAAATTTAGCCACCTCCCTTCCACCTCCTTTTGAGCCATCTCCTCAGCCCTCTTGACACCCTCTGTCTATGTAACCAGTATAGAGTTTGATTCGGGCGTCACACGCTTCATTTACGCAAACAGAGTTGCACTTACACCCGCGAGACGTTCACACACACACATACAAACATAGAATGAACCCATAAACAAAAAGAAACTAAGAGATTGGTCGCAGTAACCTAAAACGAAACTGATACAAAAGCGCGGGAAACTTTGAATTAGAACAATAAACGTTTTAATTTCGCTTCCTTGCGCAACCTTTTTTCGTTGTGTACATTAAATTCAAATGGGTTAAAATCATGTGATTTTATAAAGATAAAGATGCACGCGCTTGATTTTTTCGCGCTATCTTTTATTAAAATCGCGCGCTTTTAAAACAAAATGAGTAAAAATAGCGCAATTTAAAATTTAAATGGGTAAAAATCGGGTCCTTTTAAATTAAAATGGGTAAAAATCACGTGATTTAAAGATATGAAAAGCAGTACGAGCATCAATTTTCTAGTAGCCTTTCTCTGAATGCAATAAAAAGGAATTTAAATTTCTGAACAAATAATTGCGCGCGAATTTTAATATAAATTCGTTTTAGGCATAGCATATATATAAGAAATAGTTAGCTATAGTTAAGAGTTATACACGCTGAATGTATAAATTCAGTTATATTTGTACCCTAATTATAATTATACTAGTGGTACTAGCATTAAAATAATTGTATCATAATCACTATAATATATATTGAAATATTAAATTTAAATTAATTATTAATATAGTAGTTAATATTGATACATCTAGTTATATCTAGTTAAATTATTAAAAAAAAAAAAAAAAAAAAAATAGGCCCTAGGGAATATCCAACACCCTGCATTTGCCTTTATTAACTGGAATACGGAAACATGGTCTGTCAACTCCCTATATTTATTTAATAATTAAAATTTATCATTTAAAACTAAAATTTATCATTTAAAACTAAAATTTATCATTTAAAACTAAAATTTATCATTTAAAACTAAAATTTATCATTTAAAACTAAAATTTATCATTTAAAACTAAAATTTATCATTTAAAACTAAAATTTATCATTTAAAACTAAAATTTATCATTTAAAACTAAAATTTATCATTTAAAACTAAAATTTATCATTTAAAACTAAAATTTATCATTTAAAACTAAAATTTATCATTTAAAACTAAAATTTATCATTTAAAACTAAAATTTATCATTTAAAGACTAAAATTTATCATTTAAAGACTAAAATTTATCATTTAAAGACTAAAATTTATCATTTAAAGACTAAAATTTATCATTTAAAGACTAAAATTTATCATTTAAAGACTAAAATTTATCATTTAAAACTAAAATTTATCATTTAAAACTAAAATTTATCATTTAAAAACTAAAATTTATCATTTAAAAACTAAAATTTATCATTTAAAAACTAAAATTTATCATTTAAAAACTAAAATTTATCATTTAAAAACTAAAATTTATCATTTAAAAACTAAAATTTATCATTTAAAAACTAAAATTTATCATTTAAAAACTAAAATTTATCATTTAAAAACTAAAATTTATCATTTAAAAACTAAAATTTATCATTTAAAAACTAAAATTTATCATTTAAAAACTAAAATTTATCATTTAAAAACTAAAATTTATCATTTAAAAACTAAAATTTATCATTTAAAAACTAAAATTTATCATTTAAAAACTAAAATTTATCATTTAAAAACTAAAATTTATCATTTAAAAACTAAAATTTATCATTTAAAAACTAAAATTTATCATTTAAAACTATAATTATAGCATAATTATGTCCTTACATCTAGGTGTTTAAGTCCCCCAGACCTCCACGACATTATAATCCATTTTTAGCAAAAATGGCGACCTTTTTGTATCAACTCGTTGAAAATTAAGAAGCCCTAAAACGTATCTTGACCGTACCCGCCTACCTCGTCATCTACCCCCGCGAAAAGCTAATTCATCGGTAAGCCTCTGCCCCCCGTAGATCGTCGAAGTCAAAGATCGTAATCATCAACGCACCCATCACTTACCCCTAAAAAAATTAAAGTTTTTAAACTCACCGAATTTGAGGGGACCAAAAGAGGTTACATTCTAAATTGCAGATAGTTTAGACATCCTTTGCTCACGTATTACAAGGATTAACGATATTTCAAATGCGAATTAAACCGAATTTAATTTTAGTAAAACATCAGCGAACCGTTAAAGTCAGGCGCCATATCACTCTCTAGACGGGGAAGAAGGGGGAGGCCCGAGGGGGGGGGGGGCGTAACGAGAGGGCATGACTGGAAATAAGCAAAAATATTCTAGAGTTGCATTGTGGGCGGAAATTCGTAATAATAAAAATAAATATGTAAAACTATGAATAATTAAAACATTTAAGTGTTTCAAAGCTAAACTATAAGGTTGCAAATAATTATAATAGTTTTAAAATTTATCCTGACACACGTTAATTATTATAAAATGTTTCAAAATTGATAAAAATTAATTGAAAACGAATATTAAACAAATTATTAGGGTACCCATGGAGTAATAACACTGATTAAGAGTATACCTGAGTAGAAGGTATAAAAAGTGAGGCTAATAATAGACACTTTCGCGAGAGACTCTTTGGATTCGAGGCTAGACGCTAAAACAAAATTATCCTACCACGGCGACAATCTCTTCCGTTTTTGACTTTATGCCTTTGGTGGGAATTTATTTTTGGCAAATTTTAAATTAAACTTATTTGAAAATGAAAAACCTGATAATCGAAAAAAATGAAAAAAGGAAAATATAGGAGAAAACCGTCAATTATAGGAATTAATAGGAAGGCACTGAAAATATTGGAAAAAATAGGAAATATAGGAAGTCTGGTCACCCTGTAATATCCTTAATAAGGGTCTAAAAACCTGTGGGAAAACCATTTTCCTACGCTAACACTCACCCTTTATAAGATAGGAACGAACGATGTATTTAAAACGTTCCAAGTTAATCTAAAATGCGAACAAAACCACGAGTAAATAAAATAAAAAATCGGAAAAATAATAAAATAATAAACAAACGTTTATATATCCAATCACAGCCTCACAAGAAACTTTAATTGCAGTATAAAAACTGCTTTTCACCATAGAAATATATATCCTTTCTAAGATGGTAACCGCGAGTATAGTAAGTCAGTCAGAGAAGCCTTTTAGATGAAATATACAAATACGTAAAATAGCAAAGTTATGGGACAAGGCTATTTGCGCAAAAACATTATACCCATATACTCTATCCCTATCCTTAAGAAAGACAAAAAATACGCATAAAAACACTACAGTCCCATATATTTCAGAGTTAAGAGTTAGGCTTAGCATCACCATACTTATTCTATTGAAAAAGTACCCGAAATACCAATTTTAGTTTACAGCGCGTACAAAGATAGTTTCCCTTTAAAAATAAGCAAATATATCGTGGATACAAATAGGAAAGCCTTAGCTAAGAGCCTACGACGTGCTGAAATTTTCAATTGATTCAAACAGACAATCTCGAAAATTTGGGCGCTGGATTTTTTTATATTCAAAAAATGTTTCGAGTTTATAACACCTACGAAGCTAGTCTCCATTTTATCTCTATGTAAATACAATATAGATTTAAAACGGAGTTTAACTTCACGCGCGCTGAAACTTTAAACTGATTCAGAAACGAAAGCTACGCGCTTGAATTTTTATTTAAATTAAATTTTAGTTTACACAACCTACAAAGTTTAGTCTCCATCTTATCTCTATGAAAATAAAATATAGATTTAATGTAAAGACTAACTTCACACGCGCTGAAACTTAAAACTGATTCAGAAACGAAGCTACAACGATTTTACACGCGCTTGAATTTTTATTTGAATTAAATTTGAGTTTACACAACCTACAAAGTTAAGTCCCCATCTTATCTCTACGAAAATACAAAATATATTTAATATGAAGACTAACTTTACACGCGCTGAAACTTCAAAATGATTCAAAGTGAACATACCACGTGCTTTTGAGCGCGCGCTAGTGTTCTAGTTATTTAAAATCAGTTTAAATTTACATTGCGCGTAATACTAAGCTTCTAATTTATACTAATATTTATTTCCATGGAAAAAGAGGCTGGTTTAACTTCACTCGCGCTGAAATCTTCAACTGATCTCTGAATATATAAGAATTGTAGAATGCTAAACATTAAATCTATGGTCCATGTTGCCAGTTCGATAATATACGATCAGATTTAATGGGCCCTACACAACGATACACGTATAATCGATAACAATCTTAGAATGTACCTTAATTTCCACTGGAAAGCCTGGTTTTAACTATGGAAATTTGGTTCATTCTAAGGTTAGATAAATACTGACAACTTATCTTGGGGAAAACAATTCGGCAATCTTTTTTTATGGGGAGAAAAATCGAGGAAAATAAGCTGAATAACCCTCTTGTTTTTGTTTAAAATGGTTCTATAGAGATGTTCTGAATGTTATATATCTTATAAAGGGAAGGAGATAGGTTGGACTAAATGACCTTTGAACTATTAATGGGGGTCACGAAATCGATGTGTCTCATTTAAATTGTTTTATTGTTTTAACTGATTAACATTTCTTTTGAATTTTTCTTTGGTTTTGTTTTAACTTTAAGTTTCAATTGTTTCAGAGTAATTTCAAGTGAATTATTGTACTTTTTTGCGCTAGATTTTCCCGCCAATTTCAAAACGAATCTAAATTTAAATTACTTTTGAATTTTTATTTAATTTTCTTTTATCCTTACGTTTGAATTGTTTCAGACTAATTTTTTGTACTTTTTTTGCGCCAAAATTTCCCGCCAATTTTAATACGAATCTAAATTTAAATTAAATTAAAAATGATATTTTAATTTGGTTTCCTGCCAAAAAACTTATATTTAATAAAAATCTTGCATTAAAATATTTCGTCACCATTTTCTGACGTATTTAAAATTAAAATTAAATATTTAATTTTATAATAAATTAAAATAATTAAGCGTAATATAGAAAAAGATATTCGTTATAAAAATTTTGGTGCCAAATTTTCCCGCCAATTTAATTTAAAAAAACATTACAGGTAGTTCTATATCGTAATATGAAATTAAAAATATTTGTACCATATTAATTTATTAATATCCCAACTTGGTGCCAAATATAACAGCGGCAAAAATATCCTTAATGTGAAATTAAAAATAATTAGGGCTACGTCATATGAAAAAACTTAGTTCCAAACACAAATAAAATTCGCGCCAAAATTATCTCGCGCAATTTACATAAATAGTTTCAATAAATCCTGTCGCTTACTTTCCCGCGAAAAATTATTTTTCTTCATTTAATATAAGGCGGGCGCGTGACATATTATTAAACACTTTTATAATCCCCCTAAGCTCGTAACGATAAATTTTTGGTTGTCATAGTAACAAGGCGGAATAATCTAGGGAGCTCCAGGCGCGCAACTAAATAAATAGCGAAAATGCGCGTGCTATTTTAAAGCTTAAAGCCTTGTTCACACGTGGCAAAGATACAAAAAATTCTCAGCGCGATTTTGTTTGTATCAATGTGTGTGTGTCGTTAGGCTAAACAGGCGTTGGAATTTAGGCTTAATCGGCGTTGGAATTCAGGATTAATCGGCGTTGGAACTCAGGCTTAATCGGCGTTGGAATTCAGGCTTATCGGCATTGGAATTAAGGCTTAATCAACGTTGAAATTCAGCCTTAATCGACGTTGGAATTTCGGCTTAATCGGCCTTGAAATTTCGGCTTAATCGGCGTTGAAATTTCGGCTTAATCGGCGTTGAAATTTCGGCTTAATCGGCGTTGAAATTTCGGCTTAATCGGCGTTGAAATTTCGGCTTAATCGGCGTTGAAATTTAGGCTTAATCGGCGTTGAAATTTAGGCTTAATCGGCGTTGAAATTTAGGCTTAATCGGCGTTGAAATTTCGGCTTAATCGGCGTTGGAAATTAGGCTTAATAGGCGTTGGAAATTAGGCTTAATAGGCGTTGGAAATTAGGCTTAATAGGCGTTGGAAATTAGGCTTAATAGGCGTTGGAAATTAAGTTTAATACTAGTGTATCTAGCTTTGTGTGTACATTAGCGTTACCCACCGTCAGACAGACGTACTTATATCTTGATTCTGTTTCGTTTTTTCTGTTTCTCTATCCACCTGGTAATATAGTACGAGGTCAGAATAAAGCTAAGCATTTTTTCCACGCACAAATTTTAAACGCTATTTGCGAAACTCCCTTAAAGTGGGAACCAGGCTAAATTTAGGCCTCGCGAAATTACCACGCCCGCGATAAAGACCTAAAAATAAACGTTAATGGCAGAGAGACACTTCGAATATACTAAAACCGTAAGGATAAATATAAAAGGGTGCCACTACTCAATTGAAAAGCGGTAGCAGTGGGTATTAAAATTGGCTTAAAAGGACCAAGCGTAATAATTATAAACTTAATGATTATTAAATCATTAAGAAAGACCAGGGCTATTCATCACTAGTATGCTGCGTGTTATTATACGCAAAATATACAAGGCTTAATTTGACGAGGGGGCTATCCCCCACCCAACCTAAACGGGTATGGCTATTGCTTCCTGGTATTATACAATACTATTTAGATGTTGGTTGGGTTTCATTGCAAAAATATATCAAGTCAAAATATTAGACAGTAGTGTTACAGATAATTAAATAAAGGCATGTATTTAAAAATATTTAAGTCCTATTTTTATTCCGAATCAACCCGCGGGGGAACAAATTCCAATCCAATCCACGAGCGGGCAATAAATTCCAATCCAATCCGCACGCGGGGCAATAAATTCCAATCCAATCCGCGCGCGGGGCAATAAATTCCAATCCAATCCACGCGCGAGAATAAATTCCAATCCAATCCACGCGAAAGAATAAATTCCAATCCAATCCACGCGCGAGAATAAATTCCAATCCAATCCACGCGCGAGAATAAATTCCAATCAAGGCGCGACGAATAAATTCTAATCAAGGCGTGACGAATAAATTCCAATAAAATCTAATAAATTCTAATATAACCTAAATATTCTTGAATATATATTGAATTCCAAAACATTCTGATATGGGGTAAAATTTTATTCACCAACTTCCGTTGAACAACACAAATGTCCGTCCGTAGGTAAAGGTCGAGTTAGAACATTTTTGCAATGAAAAATATGAAAGTACAGTTTAGCATCAATTCGTGGCCTTTATGGGTTAAATAATAACGTATAAAACGTAGACATGGGACGGTAGTTAAAGTAAATGCCCGTCGGATTAAGCTAGACAGGTAACAATCTATTTTCTTCGATGTGGTTTTAATATTGTGTATCAACCCGCCGCTGATTTGTTCCATACTGTAAACCTCCCATCCAACTTTCTACTCTATAGTATACTTACAATCCAGTCTAGGAATTTATAGCGTCGAGTACCGCCTAGCTTTTAAGACTGTCCTCCTACAAATAAATTGTCGTCTTGTTTGAAAAGGGGAAATTTTTGGCCGGAAAATAAAGGCTCCATTGTTTTGGCCTAATTAACACCCACTGTCATTTCCGAGCGCCCAAATTGCCTCTATTTTATTACAAATTTTGGCGGGAAATTTTCGCCCAATATTAATATTTTTCAACACGATTAATTTATTTTATACTTATTTTTTTAACCTTAATTATTTTATTACCGAATAATTAAGGATGGGAGGCTTATTAATATTTAAACTTCCTATAATGCAAGTGTATTTTTATCACGTGGTTTTAATTTTTAAATAAAATATGGCGCGAGACGTTTGGAACCAAAATGTTTAATGCAAAACAAAAGATCACGGGCTTTTGGCGCGAAATTGTTAAATATATACGTATGATACTAAGAGGTAAATAAATCTCGTGCTTAATGTAAAAGGAAAGACTGCACGTGCTTTTTCTCGAGATTTCATTTTAATTTATTTAACTAGCGCGAGATATATATGTTAAAATCGCGTGCTAGAACTTAAGTGGTTTATATATATATATATTTTTATTAAAATGGCGCGAGAATTTTGGCGCCAAAATGTGAAATGTATATAAATTTGAGATTACGAAAAACTGCACAGGAATTTTTCTCGCGATTTAAATTTTAGTTATAAATATTGCGTGAGATGTTTGGCGCCAAAATAGACTAATGTGATTAAACAATAGAGCTTAAAATCAGGGCGAAGTTTCTGATTGGTGAAAATATGCGTACTGCATAATTTAAACCAATATTAAAATTAGCGCGCGAAACTTTTGGCGCCAAAATGTATTTTAAAACTTTGACGTGTGCCCGAGAGAGTTTTGAAGTGTTGATAATCTCGGGAGAAATTTCAAAATGTCATATATAGTTGACAATTCGATCCAAGAAGATTTAAAATTAATTCAGGGTCACGTAACCTTCTTAAAAGATTTAAAACAATTCTAACCAATAGTATCAAAGCTATAGTCTTTAAAAAAAAAAGGTCTGCCTTGGCTGTAAAGTATCCGAAATTCAACAGCTAGCTAGAATACTCCAATATTCAAATATACGATAATTCGATTTTTCTAAACCTATATCTCTTTTGTTTAAGAGCCAAATAAGATTTTAACAAGATGACTCCGTAGCGTTACTAAAGGGGGGGGGGAGGTTACAATAACTATTATTTGATAACAACCATAGAAAAACGCTTAAAAATCAACTTAACTTGGTATTAAATAGCGAAGTTAATACCGCCTTTATCTAAAGTAACAAGTATATGTTGAAAAATATATTTTACAAGTATAAAATGGGGTTTCAGAATCTAAAAAACAATGAAATTCAATCGGTGCATTTTAAAACGATGTATGCGAGCTTTATATCGCATTCTTAGAAAGGGTTAAATTCCTATCTTAAAACGATATTTTAAGCAGGCAAAATTCTAAACCATTTCAAGATAAAACAATTTAAAAAGAAAAGAAATTGAGTATAAACTCGAACGAAAACCAAAGAAAATAGATGGACCTATATGGCATTTTTTTAACATGTAGTTCATACAACAGTTTTAGATTTCAGCACGTACTAAGTTAGGATTTCTCTTTTCTCTATGTTTTTATTTAATAGAAACACTAAGTTTGGCGTTGATTTGTCCTTGTTGTAAACTTAAACTGATAATTATTAAAAACTCGAGCTTCATTTTAGAACCAATTTGAGTTTGCAGTGTATAAACTTAGCCTTCTATGATTTTATTAGAAATTTTTAGAAGTAGAGCTCGGAATTCGTATAAATTTTGTTAATTGAATAAGACCATAGTGAATGCCAATCAGATATTATCCGTTCGCGAAAAAAAAATCCATTTCTTATTCGAGTTAACGTATACCCGAATGTAACGGCAAACTTTTTATTCGTACTCAATTGTTATAGGAAATTGATACATAAACGAGTTATTCATTCGCCGATAAGAAACATTTGAAATCCATCGAGTTTCTTCGCGGATTTTGACCCAAATTGAGATCTTGAAGCTATAGAATGTAGTAATTTAGTCGGTTCCTTTCAATTCAGATCAAAATATAATTAAATTTCATTCTACACGGATCTCGAGAAACGTCATATTTTATCTTCGCATTATCCGTTTGAATAAACGCGTAATTTGTTTATTAATCAAGTTTAAAATTTAATTTCCGGATAATTCGTATCCATATGATACTCATCTGTTTATATAATTCGTGGTTTTATATTAACAAACAATTTATCAGAGATTAAAATATCTGAAAAAACCTAGTTATCAAAGAATATTCTAAATTATTCATTATCCGATTCCGGGCGCTAGATATAAAATGGAGATCAGCTTTGCACGCGCTGTAAATTTAGACTGACTCTCACCGTATAAAAAATGGAGCACGCTCGGATATTCACGTGCTTCAATTTAAATCAGTTTGAGTTGATAGCGCGTACATTACTACAACCTCATTCATTTCCATGTAATTTTTACTGAGAGATACAAGGGGAACCTACATTTGTACATGTTATAACCTCATAATGATAAAAAAGCCTCATTTTATTTTTATTTTTATTTATTTATTTTTTAAACAAATAGAATAGCAACCTTAAAATATCATAAATTACGCAAAGAAATCTTAACTTATCACCGCAATATTTGATTCCTTCTAAGATTGCAAAAGTAAGGATTATATTTCATAAGTCAACGAATAACTTGTGTTAAAGATACGCAACCTAGAAAAAGGGTTTAAACTTTAAATTTAAATCCCCGCCTTTAATAACGCTACAATCTTAGATTGAAATAAAAACGATAATATAGTGGGAGTTCATAGCTATTGTTAGGCGTTAATATACAATCTTAAAAAGTGTAAAGTTTCAAGTTGTTTTATAGGTTAAAGTTGAAATAACTTTAAAGCATTCGAAGAATGAAACTAAAATATAGATTGTATTTTTTTTAGATTGTGTTGTAGATTGAAACTAAATCGGAGCTAAAATGGGTCAAATTGAAATTGTATAAACCACGCCTTTGTTTCTGCTTCAGTCTTAGCTTGAAATTTAATACGTTTGGAAGAGGGTAGGTCTCTAGTATCGATGGGGTAATACCCCTAAAAGCTTTTGATGGTTCTGCAACCCCTCCACTCAGGCAATAACATACTTTTTTGCACGTTTTTATAAAACTAAAAAAAAATTTATCTAACAAAAATTGTTTTTTTATTTTTTCTACTTTGTATTTCTTTTATTTCGAAGAAATGGAAACCGTATTTTTTTTTTTTTTTTCAATTTTTTCTGTTTTTTTATTGTATTTTTTTCATCAAAGACAAAGAGCTAAGGCACCCAATGTTATTGCCTCAAAAGCAAAAGTATTGGTAAAGCTACGGTTTTGCCATAAGTCTATATATTACATTTTTTTTTTTTTTTTTTTTTTTTAACTCAAAAAGGTTTATTTTGCTTTTATCTGCATGGTTAGCCTTCAAGAAAAGGTGGTATTATTTTTTAAGGCTTAATATTTATCCGTTTTTTTGTTATAGTTGGGTTTAAGAAATTAATTTAGAAGACGGATTAGATTTTAAAATATTTTTTTGGTTTAAAATAACGAGTAAAGGTTTATTATTGATTTATACTTATTAATAGAATTAATAAAATTAATAAAATTAATAGAAACTAATGATAAATAGTAATAAAATTAGAAACTAAAGATAAATAGTAATACAATTAATATAATTAATAGAAACTAAAGATAAATAGTAATACAATTAATATAATTAATAGAAACTAAAGATAAATAGTAATAAAATTAATAGAATTAATAGAAACAAGATATTAATAGAAACTAAAGATTAATAGAAACTAAAGATAAATAGAAACTAAAGATGTTATAGAATTAATAGAAACAAGATATTAATATAATTAAGAGAAACTAACGATAAATATTAATATGATTAATAGAAACTAAGGATAAATTTTAATAGAATTAATAGAAACTAAGGATAAATTTTAATAGAATTAATAGAAACTAAGGATAAATTTTAATAGAATTAATAGAAACTAAGGATAAATTTTAATAGAATTAATAGAAACTAAGGATAAATTTTAACATAATTAATAGACACTAAGGATAAATTTTAATAGAATTAATAGAAACTAAAGTTATAGCAGAATTAATAGAAACTAAGGATAAATATTAACATAATTAATAGACACTAAGGATAAACTTTAATAGAATTAATAGAAACTAAAGTTATAGCAGAATTAATAGAAACTAAGGATAAATTTTAACATAATAGACACTAAGGATAAACTTTAATAGAATTAATAGAAACTAAAGTTATAGCAGAATTAATAGAAACTAAAGATAATATTAAATCTTTATTGTGAAATTAGCATGAATAAATAATCTCTCAATAAATAAAACCTCAACTATTGTCACATATATATCGGTGTGTAGTGCAAAATCAGCCCTTAGATTCGATATAAATATAAATAACCGAACAAAAAACATTAGTATATAATCTAAACTAAATAGAAACCAAAGTAAATCCGTCTGTCAACCCTTAATCAAAGTCAAACTAAAACCCAAATAAGTATTACCCGTATATAATTTAAAACTCAAAAATACTTAAACCCAATAATTTACGAGACGCGTAAAATAAGCGAACAATTTTTAAATCAACAAAAACAAAAAAAACAAAAAAAAATCGCGGAATCCAATTGTTCCATACTTAATTCCATACTTTAGACTATAATAATAAATTCAAATAAATAGCGTAGATATAGACCACCCTAAAGCGCGATATACGTAATACCTTTGACATTCGTAAAAAAATTTAAATATGCAAATCTCAATAGCAAATAAGTCTACGAATATACGCGTTTCTGAAACTTAAATCCCTATAGATACGATTCAAAAAAAGACAAACAAAATAAATATGTCATCTTATCTAAACAAATTTATAGCGTACCGAAATTTAAAACATTCCGTTTTTCATTAAAAATGCAAATTCATCTCTTGTCTCCCAAAGTCGACCAATCGGAGTTCACAACGCGCGAGAAATCTAGAACCCCCATTCATCTCATTATAACCTAATCATAGAAATTAAGGGGGTAAATCTAACTTCGCGCGTGATGAAACACAAATTAAATCAATCTAAAAAAGAAATCAATTTGAGTTTACAGCGCGTACAAAACTATATGAATCCCAGTTTAAATCGTATTTATAAAATCAAAATAAACTTGAAGAGGATTATTTACTTGTGATAACATCCACAAAAACCTACTCTAAAACCGAACGCAACTCGCGATGGAACACACGCGCTGTAATCTTATTTATTAAAGATATTCGAAATCAATTGGAGTTTACACCACGAACGAAACTAAAGTATCCCTTTCCATCTCATTATATAATCTCGCGCCGGAAGAAAAATTTATCCTCTGATAAATTTTTAATTTTAGCAAGAGGAAAGTTATATACCCATTTATCTCTAACTAAATTTAATATTGAAGAAAAAGGATATATCTAACTTCGAGCGTACTGCAAACTTTAAATGATTCGTAAAAAAATCTCGGCACGCGCATTTTTAAATCCTTTTTTGTCGTTAAATCTCGAGACAATAAAATGATATTACGAGAAAGTGAAATAAGGGGTTAGTGGGTGATTAGGGAATCAACCCTTTTTTACCTTCGGGCCTATTAACTGTCGTAAGACGAACAGACAGATTTTCGTATGAAATTTATGTATAATTTATTATATATCTTGTACTATCAGTTATAAAGAATTTTGAGAGTAAAACGGTTTAAAATGGAATACATTAAAAAATAACAAATAAGCGAGTTGAAATTTTCTTAAGCTCCCAATGGAGCTAGAGAAACGACAAAAACTGACAAACATAATTTAGAAGCGCTTTGCCACGCTTTTATACAAGGATTTGCTACTAGTTTTAACCTAATTTATTTTCAACAGAGAAAAAGACTTTATACGTAAAGGGATTGTGAACTACAATTTGAAATTAATATTCGCGTGGACATTAACTTGGTCTTGAAAATATGTTCTCAGCTATTAATTAACTTTAAGACTCAAATTTTATGATATTATAAATACGATAACTGAAATAAATTATATAACTTTTGAAATAAATTAAAAATTAAGAAAGAGTATTCTTGGGTCGATTTGGTCATAATTTCTATAATTTTGTAGTTCAATTGTATCTATATTTTAATATCATACTCTGGCTCCTTGATATGTTTTAACTACAAAAACATTTAATCATTTATCCAAAACCCAAACTTTATTTAATTTTATAGGTTTAATATACAGGTAATTAAGACTAAATTGGTTCTAATTTAAAACTTCCATTGTGTCCTACCAAAATTTATAAAAAAAGTACTAATTAAAATAATTAATTCAAAGAATCCATTCTTTTTTAGCTTAGCAGCCGATATTTTTCACCTGTTTTAAAGCTATTTCTCGAGATTATGTGATCATTTTTGTTCTTAATCGGTATACAAGCTTGTATCTTTGACTGTACTAATATTATTACGTAAAAAGTACGTATTTAAAGTTACCAAAGGTTATTATCAACTGTGATTTTACTAAATATGCTTGTATTTCAATTTAATATATAGAAAAAATTATTTTTATTTTATTACATTTCAGTATCCCTTTGCGTTTCAAAATGGTGCCGGTCAGTCTAGAACGGTCACTGAGAGAGTAGAGGGGGAAGAAAGGGAGGGATTAAGTTTCGCTTTGAATAATATAAAGCGTTAGTCCTTATGGGACTGCGAATTACGCTTAAAATAAATCATTTTCAAACGCGCTGGTCTTCACAAATGGCTTTTTCAAAAAATAAAATAATAATAATAATATTAATGTTTGAATTTTAGATTTTGCTCTAGAGAGAAAAGGAGAAAGACAGACACAATATAATTTTGTCGTTAAGACTTGGTCTCCCTCTCTTTACCCTCTTTACCCCCTCTTCGTCTAATGTCCAGTTTTTCGACTCTAGGCAGGCTACTCATTCTAGTTTCGCGTGCCTTAAATTTACAACAGCCTTAGAAGGGACTAAGTTATTATTAGAAATATATGGGAGATTCATACGTTTTAAGATTGATATAAGTTTTAGGAAAGTTTTTTTTTTCGGGCAAATTTTGATGATTATGGGTTTTCCCGTCAAATTTGATTATTTCGGACCAAATATATTTTACGCTAATGGACGTATAGAAGCTAATGATCAGCCAAAATATATTTACCATTTCAAATTTATGAGTTTTTGGTTTTTTTTATCGTGTTTATTATTTGATTCGAATTAACTTCATAATTTATACGTTTTATGTTTTGTTAATCTTAATGTTTCGTTGTAAATATTACTTTTAAACGGAATTTTATAGGGTCCGTTTGAATTAAAATATTTTATATAAAACTGGAGCGTGAATTAATCTGGCAAGGGAATTATATGCTTTTCTATAAACCTTGCGCGTGAATTAAATGATTTTCTATGAAACTGACGCGTGAATTAAATGACTTTCGTTTTATTAAACTGGCGCGTGAATTACATTGTTTTTCTACAAAACAGGCGTGTGAATTAAATGGTTTTCTACAAAACTGGCGCGAGATTAAATGGTTTTCTACAAAACTGGCGCGAGATTAAATCGTTTTCTATAAAACTGGCGCGAGAATTAAATAGTTTCCTATAAAATTTCGCAAGAGTTAAATCGTTTTCTATAAAAATGTCGCGAGAATTAAACCATTTTCTATAAAAATGTCGCGAGAATTAAATAGTTTTCAATAAAATGTCGCAAGAATTAAATCATGTTCTATAAAAATGTCGCGAGAACTAAATAGTTTTCTATAAAAATGTCGCGAGAACTAAATAATTTTCTATAAAAATGTCGCGAGAACTAAATAGTTTTCTATAAAATGTCGCGAGAATTAAATTTAGTTGTCTATAAAATGTCGCGAGAATTAAATAGTTTTCTACAATATGCCGCGAGAATTAAATCGTTTTCTATAAAAATGTCCCGAGAATTAAATCGTTTTCTATAATAGAGCGCGTAAAATACGATATTCTATAAAATTATAGGGCAAAAAATAAATCGTAGGGCTATTAAAGAAGCTATTAGTCAGAGAATACAAAAATAATATTGTAACAAATCATGGTACAACCAAAACAAAATAATTCAAATAAAAATAAGATTTAGTTTCAAGTGCATGACGCGTGACGTACGGTGTCAAAATAGGCGACAAAATGATTTAGCAGGACGTGTTCATATATCTTTATCTTTTATCATTATCGAATATGGTTTTGACTTGACAAGCTGCTGGCGAAGCTAGTTCGTATCTTTTTATTGGAAAGTTAATTAAGCGAATGATAATGGCTGTTAATTAATGCTTATTTTAAGCTATCCAGTTTCGGCAGCGCGATAACCGAGGTCGTATTTAATATATTTTCTTCTTTAGCGTTTGGTTTGGGGTTTTTAGTCGGTGGTGGCGGCTTTATCCCCGAGGGAAGCAACAGCTAAGTCTCGATACCATCTGCGCCCGATCTCAAACGTAATATTTCCCGCAGCAACTATAAGCTCGGCGAGCCTTCGAACCTATCTCGAATTGTGACGAGCAAATTAGCCGCCGATCGCGAGCTATACAGGATCGAACCCCTATTTAGATAATAATTCGGCGCGGGCCTTTAATTTTGGCCCCCCTCTTTAATAACGTACGAATAAAACCACCCGTCCATTTTATCTTAAACGACGATCAACACATTTCGCGCCAAAAAAATAAAAAAATAAGCTTTATAATATCAAAGCACGCGCAATTTTGATATTTTATTTGATGATGAGATTCATCACGCGGTTTAATACTTTGATAGAATCATATAATGTCGTATTTTTTTAATAGGATTCAACGGATTTCATAGAACGGCGTATTTTTAAAGGATTCTCCGGCTCTTTTGTTAGAGTTTAGACTTTTCGTAGAATTAAAGGTTACGGCGATTTTTAGATTGAATTCTGAATTTTTTTAAAGCATTAAAATGACCTTTTGATAGAACTTGGAATTTTTTAAATCATTAAAGCGATCTATTGATTGAATTTGGAATTTTTGGAAGTATTAAAGCGCTCTTTTGATAGAATTTGGAGTTTTTAAAAGCATTAAAGCGCTCGTTTAATAGAATTTGGAATTTCTAAAAGCATTAAAGAGTTCTTTCGATAGAATTTAGAATTTCTAAAAGCCTTAAAGAGTTCTTTCGATAGAATTTAGAATTTCTAAAAGCATTAAAGAGTTCTTTCGATAGAATTTAGAATTTCTAAAAGCATTAAAGAGTTCTTTCGATAGAATTTAGAATTTCTAAAAGCATTAAAGCGCTCTAAGAGTTTGTAATATTTTATTAAATTTACGCGCAGTTTTATGTACAGACCTATGATTTAATTCTTTTAAAGACCCATAGAATAACGAGTGAAACCGGGTTTCGCCAATCAAAAAAAAGTAATAAAATTTTAATACGACTTAACAAATTTAAACCGTAACTTAATACTTCATTGCCATATATTCTAAATAAGCGTGTATTAATTTATAGAGGGTTCTATATAGGTAAACCTAATTTGATGTCTATATACGCTATTTGACTCGGGTTGATCAGTAGTCCGACCAATTAGGAATGAGCCGGGTAAATTATTGTCTCGAAAACACAATGGATTGAATATACGCGATATAATACATATATTTATTTACGTCGAAGTCAAAATGGCCTAGATGCAAAGCGTCTACGTGTCTACAATGTCTACTGGACTAAAGTGAACTATAACAATAATATACTCCAGAAATATCTATCTGAGCAACGGGTCAATTGAAAACGACACATATATATGGTTCTATTGTTTAGAATAGAGTTCGCAGATTCCATCGCAACATGTGCAATGTACTTTAGTATATGTAATTGCTTTACATTGTAAAATTTCGCCTCGAAATAACGTTATTTTTACAATTTCAATTGTTATATTGGATTTGTCGTCACTTAATTGTTTATATGGGCGGCCAAAATACTTCAAACAGTACGATAACTGAATAAATTAATTGGGTAATCATATACTAAGATATATAATCAAGTCTATTCAAACACCTTTGAAGCACACTTCGCAATTGCCGAAATAATTCACTGATGCACTATAACATCGCTAGACTTAGGTCTTGGTAAAATGTTGTGGCTTATCTCAAATTTAGATAGCATAACCATAGTTAATGTCTATCTCACATTTTAACGAAATTTTGTTAATTTATATCTCAATTTATAAGGAAAACATTGAACTTGTATCTCAAATTATAAGGAAACCATTGAACTTGTATCTCAAATTATAAGGAAAATATTGAACTTGTATCTCAAATTATACGGAAAACATTAATCTCAAATTATAAGGAAAACATTAATCTCAAATTATAAGGAAAACATTAATCTCAAATTATAAGGAAAACATTAATCTCAAATTATAAGGAAAACATTAATCTCAAATTATAAGGAAAACATTGATCTTGTATCTCAAATTATAAGGAAAACATTGAACTTGTATCTCAAATTATAAGGAAAATATTGAATATGAATCTCAAATAACGAAATAAAATAATTTGCATCTCAAATAATAACCAAATCATATAATTTGCATCTCAAATAATAACGAAATCTTAATTTGCAGCTCAAAATATAAGGAAAATATTGAATATGAATCTCAAATAACGAAATAAAATAATTTGCATCTCAAATAACGAAATAAAATAATTTGCATCTCAAATAATAACCAAATCATACAATTTGCATCTCAAATAATAATGAAATCTAATAATTTGCATCTCAAAATAATAACGAAATCTAATAATTTGCATCTCAAAATAATAACGAAATCTAATAATTTGCATCTCAAAATAATAACGAAATCTAATAATTTGCATCTCAAATAATAGCGAAATCATACAATTTGCACCTCAAATAATAACGAAATCATACAATTTGCACCTCAAATAATAACGAAATCATACAATTTGCATCTCAAATTATATCGAAATCATATAATTTGCATCTCAAATTATATCGAAATCATATAATTTGCATCTCAAATTATATCGAAATCATATAATTTGCATCTCAAATAATAACGAAATCATAATTTGCATCTCAAATTATAAAGAAATCATATAATTTGCATCTCAAATTATATCGAAATCATATAATTTGGGTTTCAAAAAATTCATATAAAATAATATAATTCAGAAGGCCAATAAAATTCAAAAACCCAATTAAATACATTTAAACCTTTCACTATATAAATAAAATCCCATAGAAACGTAGTATCAAAATTTCAAAACAACCTACAAAATACTTTATTAAAAAATTCACGCCTACACACAGATATAAAATTAGAAATAAAGCTCTCACATTGGATTGGTGGCGTTCCAGTGGACATCGGCTAACTTGGTACACGTGATGGGGGTCGGTACGGCCTCCAAAACACCAACAACGAGGGCGCACAGGCACAAAACCCTCAAGAATTGACCGCTCAAAAACATATTTGGGGGTCCAAACATAACACCAATATCGACGAGAGAAAACGAAAGCGAAAAATCACCAAATCGCGCACAAATTTATACCCGTGGAGACTAAAACTAAACTTAACTCGTAGATGTATTATATTTAATTGTCATTAAATTATATTTATCTAGTTTAAAAAATTCGGTGGTATTTTTAATACAAATTATGTTGAAATTTAACACATTTCATATCGATACTGTAATTTTATCATATTAATCGCGATTAAAATTAACTGAGATTAAATTTATTACTAGGATGTTTAACTACGGTTCATTAATTTGAAACGTCCAGAGATATTATATTTTCGCCAAAAACGTCGGTAACGTTATAGAAAAATTAAAATTAAATATTATAAATTAATTCAAATTAATTTGAATTAAATTTAAATATAGTTTTCAACTTAATTTATGATTAAAACTTCACGTGAACGTAATTGTAAAATTCTTGCCAGAAATGGCGCGTGCCAATTAAATCACGTAACGCGAAGATAAAATTAAAATTAAATTTGATATTAATTTAATTATAATTAAAATATAAATCGGTTAGAATTTCGCTCTAAAACTTCAATATCGCGGTATAGTAACGTCAAACTTTTTCTGGCGAGCTACCACACGTGTCTTGTAACAAATCCGAAGTAGTTAATTTAATTAAAATTAAATTCACTTAGATTTAAATATTAACACAAAACCGTCCCGCGCTGAAACAAAACTTGGCGCAAAACTTTTTGGTACCGCCGAAGAAAAGTTCCAAAAATTAGTACCGCAACAAAATTAAAACTACAAACTTAAGGAAAACTTAATTTTTAAAACAATAAAATAATATATAAAAATTAATTGAAATTAATAGTATATTAATCTTTTTTTTTTTTTTTTGACAAATTGCTTATCAATAAATTTGGTTTTAGCGAATACCAAACTTTGGGAGCTTGGCTTCAAATACTAGCCAGGTCGGCATTGAAGCCGTCTCTGAGACCAAAAACGTTTCGAAGGCAACCTTAGTTCAAACTTTCAACGCTAGGAGACTCCACTTTATCGCGCTGAGCTGGACAAAAATTCTTATCCTAGGGAACTACTTAAGTCCATCCCATACTAAATAAGCAGCGAATAAAACCGATATCCCCATACAATATATTTACAAAGATATAAAGGAAAGAATTAGTTCGCACGCGCATAACATTCCGGATGAACTAAAAAAAATTATCCTGTTCATTTCCAACGCTTAGTAGATACAAAAGCTGTCCCCTTTATAAATCCCCGTATAACTTAGTCTTAAAAAGAATTGGAAATTAGTTTTCGCGCGTAGAAATCACGAGGTGAATATATATTTCAGTCTGTATCAGTTGCAGCATTTAGTAGGAATAAAGGCTGGCCTCTCTATTAATCTCTATACAATTTAGTTAAGAGAAAAATTGAAAAAATGAAAAATGCACGAGCAGAAATCACGAGGTGAATATAAATAAAGTCGGTTTCATTAATAATCTACAACACGGGGAAAGCTAAGCAACCTTCTTATATTATCTAAATAAATTAGTATGAAATATAAACCGCTATAGTTTCGAGGGCGTGGAATTTACGTGGCGGAAATAATTTAACCAGATTATGAATTCAATACGCGAGATGTTGATTCCCCTGCCATCTCTTTGAAACCTATTTATAGAGGTAAAAGATGGGAAATGGGGTCCAGCGCGCAGACAGCTCGAGATGGGATCAACTACGAAGTCGGTATCATTTAAATTGTTCAGAACGAGCAATATTTGCGCGAGCTTTTTATTGACTATGAGATGGAAGGGAGAGCCTAGTCTAAATCGTGCCGAAAATTCCAAGTGAGATAATATGGGTGAAAAATCTACTATTATATTGGGAGTGTAATAATTTTCAGGGGTGGATTTATCATGCAAAAGTATATATACATACGCTAGATAGGTAGAATACGAAAAGGACGGAGGGTCAAAGAAATATTGGTGATTTTATCCCCCTCTCATACACACTATACGGATTTAAACTATATTTTCGTATGTGATATGAAATGCAAAGATTTATAACGGTTTTTCGTTGCGAATAAGTTCTCAATGAAGATTTGCGGGTTTGCCCGTTTTAGTAAATTTAGAATTTCACGATTTTGATTTAATATTAATTGATTTTGGTATAATTTGAATTTAATTTAAAAATTGATTTTTGTTTAATTTTGAATTTAATTTAAAAATTGATTTTGTAGTAATTTTGATTTAATTTTAAAGTTTTAGAATTTAAATTGATTTGATTGAATTTGAATTTAGAATTTAAATTCATTAGATTAAATTTGAATTTAAAATTAAAATTGATTTCATTAAATTTGAATTTAAAATTAAAATGGGATTTCATTAAATTTGAATTTAAAATTAAAATTGATTTCATTAAATTTGAATTTAAAATTAAAATGGAATTACATTAAATTTGAATTTAAAATTAAAATGGAATTATATTAAATTTGAATTTAAAATTAAAATGGAATTACATTAAATTTGAATTTAAAATTAAAATGGAATTACATTAAATTTGAATTTAAAATTAAAATGGAATTATATTAAATTTGAATTTAAAATTAAAATGGAATTATATTAAATTTGAATTTAAAATTAAAATGGAATTACATTAAATTTGAATTTAAAATTAAAATGGAATTACATTAAATTTGAATTTAAAATTAAAATGGAATTATATTAAATTTGAATTTAAAATTAAAATGGAATTATATTAAATTTGAATTTAAAATTAAAATGGAATTACATTAAATTTGAATTTAAAATTAAAATGGAATTACATTAAATTTGAATTTAAAATTAAAATGGAATTACATTAAATTTGAATTTAAAATTAAAATGGAATTACATTAAATTTGAATTTAAAATTAAAATGGAATTACATTAAATTTGAATTTAAAATTAAAATGGAATTACATTAAATTTGAATTTAAAATGAAATTACATTAAATTTGAATTTAAAATTAAAATTGATTTCATTAATTTGAATTTAAAATTAAAATGTATTAGATTAAATTTGAATTTAAAATGTAAACTGATTAGATTAAATTTGAATTTAAAATTTAAACTGATTAGATTAAATTTGAATTTAAAATTTAAACTGATTAGATTAAATTTCAATTTAAAATTTAAACTGATTAGATTAAATTTGAATTTAAAATTAAAATTGATTAGATTAAATTTGAATTTAAAATTAAAATTGATTAGATTAAATTTGAATTTAAAATTAATTTCATTCGAAAAAATCCCTCACTTTAAAATTAAAAAAAAAAAAAAAAATGAAAATAAAAATATTCAAATATTGATTAAATTAATGTTCTCCGTCGATATTAGATTAAATTATAATAATACCAAAACCTTAAGATTTAAAACAAATTTAGGACGTCATAATTAAATTTACAATAATGGTAAAAATTTATTTCTAAAATTGAGGCACGTTATTTTTCCTGTTGCGAACAAGTCTCGGTTTAATTTAAGCGTAATTCAAAATATAATAGTGTTCACGATGCAATAACAGCTAGAATTCTATTTAGGGGCCCCCAAATGCCCCATTTAACTACAAATGGCATCGGCATACAATAATGAAATCAAGCTTTTAAACAATTAAAGCCGCAGCCAACCTCGCGAACCGCTGTTGCGCTAAACTCCCATATTCTAAAACCCTGAACCTATGTAATTTCCTTCCATCTACTTTGCATAAATTATAAAACGAGACATTTTAACATGTCTCCATTAAGAAAGGCGGGAATTGGTGGTAGTACCATTAACAGGTACTACCAAGATAACAAGGAAATTAGAATGAATTTATATTAGAAATATCAATTTGATTTCATACTGAAATTAATATTATAGTTTAATTAATTTCAATGTAAAATAAAATTTAATCATGATTAATTCTCATTGGGTATTTCAACAAAATTGGTACCGCCAACTAAATATTAACTAAATCCGATTATATCAATTAAATATTAAGATTCGATTATATTCGGTCATTTAAATAATAATTATGTACTCGCGTGAACCGAAAAAGATTATTTTAAATAACTCTAAAACGTTTAAATACCGGAACTTCCGGTACGAAAATTATCTACGTATTAAAGGGGTATTAAAGCTAAATCAATTTACAAATATTAGAATTTCTAGTACGATACTAAAATAAATCTCCAGCAAAATGCAAATTAGTTAATTAATACCTAAATAGAGCAAACTATAGCAATACAAGATTTGAATTAGATAATACTAGCTATTATACGTCAATTCGCATCAGCTTTTCTCATTATGCTAATGTCGCGTTTAGAGCTTAGCGTTAGTGCCAGACAGACAAGACATTGTTAGATAGAGAATTATATTATTTAAATTTTTTATTTCATAAAATTTTGGTATGATTTGGAGGATGTTTCTCCTGTCATGTGAAACCATATTAATTATTTTAAGTTTAGCGTTAGTGACAGACATACAGATATTGCTACGTAGAATATTTTATATTCGTTCTCATAAAATTTTGGTATTTGTAGATGTTCTTTCTTTTTATGTAAAAACATTAATTTTTTGAAGTTTTAAATTTTAGCGTTAGTGACCGACAAACAGACACTGTTACATAAATAATTATATATTTCCATACAGTTTGGTATCTGTAGATGTCTTCTTTTCATGTAAGACCATATTACATTTTTGAGCTTTTAAAGTTTAGCGTTAGTGACCGACAAACGCATATTGTTGAGAATTATATATATTTATTCATATATGTATTTTTTACATTAATTTTGGTATTTGTAGAAGATGTTCCTTCTTTTTACGTAATACCATATCAATTCTTGTAATATTTGGGGGGTTATGGAGGGAGGTTAAAGTGGGTGTGTTGCTATAGTAGCTTTTTCCCGGCGTCGATTCACACTTTAACTAGGAGTTCTACCGACACCTCGCCAAACCGGCCCTCGTACTAAATTTTCTCCCTCCGAACCAGTCTGTATGTCTGTACCGCAACCCCGAGGCTATTCCAGCCTCGATCCAGAGCTATAAACTATCCCTCTCAAGGTAGAAGCTACAAAAATGGACCGTAGGGAGGGAGAACCCGGCAATATACCCGATTGGAACCTCTTACCAAATATATCAAGGTTACTTCACAGCGCTAACAAAAGCAAATAAAAGGGTGTTAGGTCAAATTTACCTGTCTAGACTATTGTTGATTTTAATTATAGGGAACTGGTTTTAAAGGGAGAGTGTAATATATAATCAATATAAAGAGAATTGAACTCGTATTGTTGAGATATTACATGTTTTACATATATTTCTAGATATTTTTCTCTGATCAACATAAAATAAAAAATAAGATAAAATTCTAATTTATTTATATTTCTTTATATTTATTAATTTATATTTTTTTATTATTACTAGTATATTTATTTTTTGTACCTTTATTTAATTTATCTATAGTTATTTGTATTATCTAATTTTTATGCATTTTTAATTATACCGCTTAGATTTTTCAGCGCATTTATGTAAATTTTAATTTTTTGCGGTTTTTCCTTATGACCTTTAACCCCAAATTTCAAATTATCTGAAATTTTCAATTTCTTAACAATTAGGCTTAATTTTTTTAATTTACTAAATATTTAATTATACCGCTTAACTTTTTAATCACATTTTATATAGGCCTATATTTTAATTTTATTTGCGGTATTTCCCATGACTTTTAACCCCAAATTTTCATATTCTCTGAAATTTTACTTCAATTTGAAATTTTCAAAACAATTAGGATCAATTTTGTAATTTTCTTAACAATGAGACTTAATTTTACAGCTTCCTAACAATTTTTTAAAAATTAATTAACTTGCGTAACGTAAAATTTATTTCAACCAATATCAGTAACTATCACAATCGGTATCATCTTCCCTTTTATTCGAGGTTATATTTTCAAGAGTCTATCTGGTCAAAAAGAAGACCAAAATAACGGTGCCATTGGATAAAATACCAAAATTATGGGGGGTATGAAATTTATGGCTAACCCCCTTAAAACTTCGTCTCCAGGGATCAAGTTAAAAGGGGGTTACGTATAAAGGTCATGCATGGTGTATTAAAAAAGGGCCGGGTTCATCTTACAACCCTTTTGATGATAGTTGACCGTAATAACACCCGATTCAACTTTCTCTATAAATATATATATAGACTATAGTCTCAATATAAATAAGTTTTACTTTAATTTGAAAGCACGTGGGATGATAGGTGACCTTTATACCTAAGTAAATAAAAAGGGGAACCACAGGTAATGTACCATCGCACACGCTATCAAATTAAGTTGAAAAATATTAGAGATTCCTTATAGAAAAGAAATACACGAGCTTCTAAAGAAAATCGCGAGGTTGCCAGCCTAAAAATGTACCTTTTCAAAATAAAATCCAATTTAACTTTGCAGTAGGCCTAGTGTTAAAACCTAGGCATCTATCTATAATAAAATATGTCAAAATATTGAATAGAATTTAGCTTTACGCGTGATGTAAACTAAAATTGTTTCTAACTATAAAATTTCATTCTGAAACTACAACAAGTATGAAGTTATTAATATATCAGACAATTTATGTTGGGATTAACTTTATCAGTGCTGAAAACTCGGGTTGAAACAAATTATATCGTATTTTAGCGCGCGTGCAAATTGTATAGCGCGTGCTAGATTACTTTTCTCGAGATCAAAAATTAAATTTTGTTCGTGTTATTTGAAGTAAGGCGTAAATACAAGGATTGATTAAGATCTGGCGTCCACGACTGGTTGATCTACACAACGATTAATATATTTTCATTGCTTCATTTAAATTGAACAAACAATATTAATTTTACAAGGGAGTTAAGTAACGACTACTTTTATTTCAAATTAAGTATTATTCCGCTTCAGTATTTTTGCCTTTTATCAATTCCCAATGCATCCAGAAATTAATAGAATTTCAAAAGATACTTTGTGAAGACCTTGTAATGTAATTTTTTGATAGGTTTCCCTTAAAGGGAAACTTTGAGCTAAAAATGGAACAGCTTTTGAATTTATTTTCGGAATCACCGGATGCCAAAAAACCGTAATAAAGAATTTTCAAACAATTTTTTGGTGTTTAAATTAATTTCTAAATGTAAAATTTGAATAAAAGGTCTTTGGCAACAAACGCCGGCCTATTCTTCTAATGTTAAGACATTAAAAGCATTAAGGCTGAAATAATATAATTGGTCTGATTTTATATTTTCTTTTATTCAAACTTAAACTTTAGAAATTAATTTAAACACCAAAAACGTGTCTAAAAAGAATGAAAAATTCTCAAATTCGTTTTTTGGCAACCGGTGATTCCGAAAATAAAGTCCAAAACTGTTCCATTTTTAGCTCCAAGTATACTTTAAAATAAATAAAACTGTAGCCTTAGTAAAGATAATATTTTCAATAACATAAACACGGTTTAGACTAAAATAAGACATTTTTCGACAAAGTCGCTAAAAATGTCAAATCAATTCCAAATTACAACTCCAATAAAATGAATTTTAAATCTCAAAATCTGGGTCACGTTTCGGTGTAACCAAATAAACTCTTATAAAAATCGAGTTACAATCTTGGAAAGAGTTAAAGGTTTCATAGAAGAAACCGATATTTCAATAAAAATTTACTATTTTTAAAGATTATATCAAAACATACAGGAAAACAAAAGACAGCTCGAACTGCAGTTTTGCAGGCTAGCCTTATTTTTTTTTTTTTTTTTTTTCAAAGTGGATATTTTTCCAGTCTGTCGCGATAAATTTGGGAGTTTCTCCTATCCCTAACGATTTAAAAATCCAATGGAAATATACACGTCATCTTTTATTGTTTTTTAACCTTTGCAGATGAAATAAAGGAATATTGACAAGTCGTAACAATAAATAAAATTGACTTCATAGAAACTACGATCCGTCTAAGAATGGACACACAGAAACACAAGGGTTCCAATCACAGATTTAACTTGCATATATTAGCTTTTCTAATTATTTACAAGAGAGTAAACAGATTAGGAATTAAATACAGAATTATTTATTTTCCCATGGTTTGAAGTAAAATTATGATTAAAAAGTATATAATTAAAAATATATACGGTAGTTAAAAGTAATAATAAACTAAATAATGAATTAGTAATTAAAAGTAATAATAAACTAAATAATGAATTAGTAATTATAAGTAATAATAAATTAAATAATGAATTAGTAATTAAAAGTAATAATAAATTAAATAATGAATTAGTAATTAAAAGTAATAATAAATTAAATAATGAATTAGTAATTAAAAGTAATAATAAATTAAATAATGAATTAGTAATTAAAAGTAGTGATAAATTAAATAATGGATTAGTAATTAAAAGTAATAATAAATTAAATAATGAACTAGTAATTAAAAGTAATAATAAATTAAATATTGAATTAGTAAAAGTAATAATAAATAAATAATGAATTAGTAAAAGTAATAATAAATAAATAATGAATTAGCAAAAGTAATAATAAATTAAATAAATAATGAAAGTATTAATAAATTAAATAAATAATGAAAGTAATAATAAATTTAATAAATAATGAAAGTAATAATAAATTTAATAAATAATGAAAGTAATAATAAATTTAATAAATAATGAAAGTAATAATAAATTTAATAAATAATGAAAGTAATAATAAATTTAATAAATAATGAAAGTAATAATAAATTTAATAAATAATGAAAGTAATAATAAATTTAATAAATAATGAATTAGTAATTAAAAGTAAAAATACATTTAACGATAATTGAAAAATAAATTAATAATTTAATTGAAAATGAATGCATTAAAGTAGATTCTAACTTAATTCTAATTGAATTAAGAGTACAGGAAGAATCACGCCATTTATTATCAAATCATATTTTAGCCACGGCTTCAATTAAATTTCAGCCTCCCTTTATCTAAGATAGAGTTGGAAGTAGCGAAGAAGATTTTCTTGGAAACTAGAAACTCTAAAAATAATACTCTATAAAAATGTAAGCCAGCCTCGGCTCGAGGTCTCTGTTGAAAAATCACCCTAAAATCCCCTCAGGGTCCCCGAGAAAATTTAGTGAAGAAAGGATTTGAAATTCTTTTATGTTTGCAATGTTTGATGGGACAATATAGAGTTTCGCTACATTCTATCTTTGACAATATCCAACTTTATACCGAAAAGGTTAATATATGAACAATTCCGGGTTCTATTTTAGAAAACGTATTGCCTTTTTGTACAACTTTGTTTAAAGAAAACCATTTTAAAGTTGAGATTGCACGCGAAATTTAAAAAAAAATATTAGAAATTAAACTTATTTTTATTTTAGCGCGTGATTTTTAAAAAAATAAGTTTTGTGTGAGGTTTTATAAATTGTATAAAATATTACCTATCGCGTGGTTTTTATTTAAATTGATAGGAAACGCACGTGATTTTGGTTTAAATTAAAAATGTATAGTGAGATATAAAAATAAAGAGTAAACCGGATTATTAAATTTTGAAGCTAAATTTGATATATTTTTATTCGTAAACGCCTGTAGAAGTGTTTAACATTCGGGCATAGTTGCTAAGGAAGAAGCCTACTTTTAGGGGCGATAGTTCCCACGTATTTTCTGTGAGCGCCTGTAAAACGTTTCTACCTCCATACGACAACACCTATATGCTTTACTACCTCAATTTATAAATAATACTTGATTACGTATTTTTTATTGTTGTATTTGTATGTATTTATCATTATTTACTGATGTATTTGTGTATGTATAAATCATTATTTATCGTTGTATTTGTGTATTTTTTATTATTTATCGTTGTATTTGTGTGTATTTTTTATCATAGTATTTATGCCTGTATTTATTATTTATCATAGTATTTACGCGTGTATTTATTATTTATCGTAGTATTTACGCACGTATTTTTTATTCATCGTTGTATTTGTGTGTATTTATTATTTATCGTTGTATTTACGCGTGTATTTATTATTTATTGTGGTATTTACGTGTGTATTTACTATTTATCTTTTGTGTATTTATTATTTATTGTATAGTTTCCCTTTAACAATTAATGTCGCTTTTTAAAGTTTTATGTATGAATTAATTATTATAAAATTATAAATAAGGGATAAAGAAAAGTGAAGATATAGATAATATTAATTTAATTAAATCCCAAACGCATTTAATTTTTTTCCGTGTTTAAATTATAAACAGGTGCTAAGTTTGATTTCCTATAAAACAACCAAAGAATGAAAATTGAGACGCGTATAAAAATTAAACCATTATACGAAAAAATAATAATAGCTTTTGTCGTTTTTAAACGCGCCAGAAGAAAGCCAGGGAGTTTAATTATTTTTTAAACAATAACATCTGTTTTCCCACATTCAACTCGTTAAAAATGCTGTAATTAATCGCGAATAATAAACTCTCCAATATTCGCTAATAACTGGATAAGACTATTTTCATCTATTACCTTGATTAACATGACGTATTAATCCGCCTCAATGACAACAGTAATTAAAACACCACTCGCGAATGAATATTAATAATCCATTTCAACTTTAATTGTCAATACGTACAAAGGTACGGAGAACCCTTTATCTCTATAAGCAGTTCCATTAGATTTAAATGGAAATCAGATTTGCGCGTGTTCTGACAAATCAAGGTGAAATAAACCACAATTTTAGTCAAATTAATTTTGCAGCGAGTTAAATGATATTTCCTATTTAATTTGCAACTTTAACACCTTAGAACTACCCACTAACCAAGCTTTGAACACGCTGTAAAGTCAAACTGAATCGAATTTGATTTTCTTTAGCGCGAGCTACGTTGGAAAGCGCGAGACTTTTTATTTTTAATTTTTTTTCATCTCGCGTCAAAGTGATTTTAAATGAACTATTTTTATTTAATGACGTTTAATATTACATATCACTCCGCCTTAATATTCCCAACTATCCCAACACATCTTGAATAGATATATATCTTCTGTATCTCAGAATAAATTTAAGTAGTCAGTACACGCGAATTTATTAAAACTCCTATATCTCATTGAAAATAATTCAATAGAGTTAAAGGGAGACATAGATTCGTACACGCTGACAATTGAGAATGCAAAGATAATAGAAAAGACAATTAAAAACATTTGCTCGGAAAGTTTTCACGCCCGGGGTATCAATTAAAACACACTGAAAACCAAACCCCCAAAAGAGAATTGTTCGAAAAATATTAAGACACCTTCATTAATTTTACCTGTTACGAAATATTGCCACGCCTCTGGGGGAACCAAATGAAACAAAACAACCTTCCCTTTATCAGCCCCCTCCCCTTTTCCTGAACTCTTGATAAATGAAGTTCATCTCATTTGAAATTGCAACCAATAAAGATTGAAATTATATATATTTAAATTTGTTACTTGATATTATTAAGATAGATATAAGTAAAGAATATTAGAATTAACCTAAAACACATTAGAAAAACTAATTTCCAATGGAAATTTAAATTAATTTTAAAATTGAAACACAATATATTAATTAGAAATGACTACTTAAAATTATTTTAATAAATTGGGGAAGTTGTTGAAATTTAAAATCATTCCATAAAAATTGCATTGCTAATCCAATTTCTGGACAACTTGTCGCGTCAAATTCGACAATTTCACCAATTAGAGACATTTTATGACGTATATCCCACGTGATAGGGATAATTTTCTGGTGAAACTTGACAGTGAAAAATTATCCAAGTATTTTGGTAGATATTTTAATTTTGATTGAGATTAAACTGGTTTCATTAGTTTATTTCGAATAAAGACTTATATGATGAACAGTATTTCTGATAGCGATTGAAATTAGCCTTCAAATCTTAATTTATTCGATAGAAAACTAGACGTTAAGAAAGATGTGACGTCACGTTACATCCATAATGATTGGATGTTCGTAAAAATTGGAAAATTTGGAATTTATTACTTTTCGTTTAGTGATGGAATGCTGAAGTTGGGCCAACAAGTTGCTAAAATAAATTTGGGCTATAGTTGTTGAACCGTACGTAACAAAATTTACGAATTCAAGTATTTGTAATTAATAAACGTATAATTTAATTAAAATAATAAGAAATTTGTGTAATCATATAGATGATATTATACTGTATATATTAAATTTTATATTATAATATAAATATATTGGATCCCACAAAATGTATCAGACACATGTCCATCAAACCCTGAAGTTGGATAAAAAATAGCAAATTATCTGTCTTACAATATATTTTAAACGTGAAAGGGAGAATGAACTGTCAAGTTTGATATCTTGCGACTTAAGCGTCTCCGCCCAATCACGTTCACGAAACAGTAATATATTCGTTTAAAACAAGGCTTAATTTTTAGGCGCGTGTTTTCACTCGCTAGTCAGAGGCTCGTTAACGTCGCGATATCAAATTCTCCGTCGATCCCTGCTAAGCCTACTTTCGAAGGACGATTACTTAAACATTTACACTAGGAAACAAAAATACCTATAATTATTAAGCTAGAAATCAACATTTGACATTTTAGAAAAGTAGTCTCAACGGGAATCCATTGAGAGTTTGATATCTTGCTATTTAAGAGTCTCCGCCCAATCACATTCACGAGATAATTACATATACATTTCAAACAAGGCTTAATTTTGAGGTTAGAGGCTCGTTAACGTCTCCGTGAATACCTGTTAAGACTTTCGAAGGAAGATAATTGATTTCTATAACTTAATATTTGTTTATATTTTGTGTAACTAGTGATTTAAACGACTGAAAATTTGGTTTATTCGCCCTTTACGAATGGGGGTGAGAAATAGGGGAGTATAAAATATATTAGACGTTGTAAAAACGCTAGTTTTTAACACGTTGAATCACGGACCTTCTTATAATTTTTTTTATACCCCTACTCAAGTTTTTTTTACTTCATTTTTTTCAAAGGAGAAGGTAATTTTTTTGGTTGCATCAGAAAAAGTAGGGGGATTAAAGCTGTACTTATGTTCGGTTGGAGTTTGCGTCGAATAATATTATTCTCTATGAGATTTATCATTGCGTATCATTCCGCCTCAGCTTTGACTATGGTGAGAACTTATTTTGGATAGGATTATAGATATTTTGAAGGCAACCCCGCCTCATTAGCTTATTTATTAGAAGAGAATTTCAATCCCCCCATATATCAGCCCCCGCCATGGTCTTACCTTTAGCTAATTTTTGGAGATAGCGCCTGTCCCCCCCTCGTAGATCGCCAAAGCTAGCCCCTCCCAACACCCACTAATACCTTTTCTTTTTTACTTAATTTTTTTTATTTCTGCAATTTGATCAATTTCGGTGCAAAATAGTTACAAGTTCACATTATTTTAATTTATTTTATTATGTACTTTTATTTATAAGGTTTAAATCTAGTTATTGTTAATATTGGCGATGATAGGTTTAAATTTTTCTACTTAAAATGATTATAATCCGGTATTTCAACAGTTTAAATTAAATTTAAATTATATTTACAGTAATATTGAATTTAATAGTATTAATAAGTTCAACCATAAAAATTAATATTCAACCCTTTCAAATATTAATTTCCATATTATTTGGAAAATTTTGTATAATAATTTTAATATTATTTGAAAAATTTTGTATAATAATTTTAATATTATTTGAAAAATTTTGTATAATAATTTTAATATTATTTGAAAAATTTTGTATAATAATTTTAATATTATTTGAAAAATTTTAAATACAAATTTTAATATTATTTGAAAAATTTTAAATACTAATTTTAATATTATTTCAAAAATTTTAAATATTTTAAATAACTACCAATAGAATTGTAAATATTAATTTAATTACCGATAAAATTTAAATTAATTTCAGAATAAAATTTGACTAATACTTCAAATATTGTCATCTCAAAATCAGTAAATTATTATATATCATTAAATTTATATTTTATTTTACTGAAAACACAATTATTTGTAGTTAATACATTTACGCAATAAATACCCAACATTTCGATTCTTTTTTTATTCTCTTTCCGTATAGTGTTGGCCCCTTAAGAGTGGGAGGAGAAATTGGCGCCAAAGCTTAAAAAAAGCGGGAAATTGGGGGAGTTTTTGAATTATAGCGCGGACTAAGTGTGAAAACAGGGCCCTCCACAGATTACTCGCTCGCTGCATATCCCGTGTAACCCCCTTTAAAGGAACACTTACAACTAATTTAAAAATTCGGATATTTCGAGACTTTTTAGGATTTTTGTTTCGTCATAGGGACAGATATTAAATAAAAGCCTAGTGCCACTGACAACTAGAAGTCCATACTATTTGTGATAGATACTACCAGGAATCCATATTTAAATATAGATCAATTGATTAACATTTTGCCTTTACTGTATCCGGAGTCATAGTCCAATAGAAAACCCATCCGTCACGTCTATCAAAACTTTATAAACTTTTCATTGGCTCTCTGGAAGTTACGTTTTGATGACGTTTCTCACGAGAGAGATTAAAACTAGGGAGGCCGGCGGCACCGATTCCGAGATCAAAATTCCGTTGCATGTTGGTCTATATTTATGAATTCCTAATATTACGTAACTCCATCTAAGAATCGACTGATATAATAAGTTTGATCAAGTTCTCTAAAACAATCTGGTCCAAAACGAGTTGTAATTTTGTATAAAATCACTTTTTAAAGAAAAACACGTGTTAAAATTTTTAAATTAACGAAATCTATTTTTCTGACCGTCATCCTTTAAAGCCCCCCTATTTAAAAATCACGAGGGTTTTTTGGGGAAAGGGGGGATGACAAGGGAGATTCTCTAGGTACGAGAAGATAATGTATTATTAGCCACCCCTCTTCTCCCATGCAGGTCACCCAGGGCTCTGACTTCATTGTGTTGGAAAAATCCTTGGGATTTGACTTATAAAATACAACCAAGAAAGAAATGAGTTATGCTAATACGCCAAGAACAGAATGTAAACGCGCTGCTGTTGCTGCTGAGGCTACACTGCATTGCAACGAAGAGAATCAATTACAAGATTCAACACGTTCCTTATAAGCTACCTAATTTAGGTTTCTGATGGATAAAAAATAGACCCAAGTTATTAATATTATGAGTAATCGGATATTTGGAACGCGTACGCGTACCTGAAGATATAACGCCTACAATAATTTGTTCATGTGTGAATATTACAATTTATGATCAATTTATTATTTTTTATTCATTATTATTTTATTTATAATACGTTAATTAATTTTTAATTTATAATTTATTATAATTAAGGATATTTTGTTTATGAAAAGGAAAAAAAACTTTAAAATAGTTTTTCTACGAAAACTTTTTTCACTTTATGATATTTTTGGTATTCGAATTTTAATTTTTCCTTGAAGCAAACTCGGGTTGATTGGTGGATTGGGAGAGAGTTGGGCGAAGATTATCCCGTAATACCGGTACGTCCCGGGGATTTTAAAAATGAAAGGGAGAAAACCAAATGACCCTAGATTCCATTGTGCGGCGATTTTACCTCGCTTCCTACCCCCTGCCCATCACCTAGCATATTTTCTCATCGCCGACATCATTCATATGCTAATTCACAAATCTCCCAGTGTTTATTATCATTTATTATTTTACAGGATTTTTTATATTATATTTTATTTGCGGTCTATGTCATTATATATGCATTTTTTAGTACATTATATCATATTTCAAATTATAATAAAACAAATGTTTCACATTTCAAATTATAATAAAATAAATGCTTCATATTTCATTGTATTATATTTCATATTATATTATATTATAATTATATTTCATATTATATTATATTATAATTATATTTCATATTATATTATATTATAATTATATTTCATATTATATTATATTATAATTATATTTCATATTATATTATATTATAATTATATTTCATATTATATTATAATTATATTTCATATTATATTATATTATAATTATATTTCATATTATATTATATTATAATTATATTTCATATTATATTATATTATAATTATATTTCATATTATATTATAATTATATTTCATATTATATTATATTATAATTATATTTCATATTATATTATATTATAATTATATTTCATATTATATTATATTATAATTATATTTCATATTATATTATATTATAATTATATTTCATATTATATTATATTATAATTATATTTCATATTATATTATATTATAATTATATTTCATATTATATTATATTATAATTATATTTCATATTATATTATATTATAATTATATTTCATATTATATTATATTATAATTATATTTCATATTATATTATATTATAATTATATTTCATATTATATTATATCATAATTATATTTCATATTATATTATATCATAATTGTATTTCATATTATATTATATCATAATTGTATTTCATATTATATTATATCATAATTATATTTCATTTTATATTATACTTATATTTCATATTATATTATACTTATATTTCATATTATATTATACATATATTTCATATTATATTATACATATATTTCATATTATATTATACATATATTTCATATTATATTATACTTATATTTCATATTATATTATACTTATATTTCATATTATATTATACTTATAATTCATATTATATTATACTTATAATTCATATTATATTATACTTATAATTCATATTATATTATACTTATAATTCATATTATATTATACTTATAATTCATATTATATTATAATTATATTTCATATTATATTATATTATATTATAATTATATTTCATATTTCATAATATTATATTTTATGTAGAGAAACACGTGACAAAATCGTCGCTCTATTTAATTTAAAAAAGGAGTGACATCAACAGCCTAGAATAAAAATTTCCCGACAAATAATTCCGCCAAAAAATAAGCTAAAATGAAGCTAGAGCAAATTCTGATCATTTCAACAAAAGCGCGAGATTTCTCTGTCCAATTAAAACTTACAGCGCGTGAAAAACAATTAGGTATTCCACGAGAATTCCAGCCTTATACTATTTCCCGCCAAAATGAGGCGACTAAAACTCTTTCGTAACAAAGAGGCCTTTCATATAATTTCGCCTATAAAAGGGACCAAAAATAAAAGCTTAATTTCAACGTTTTAAAATATACGAACAAGAAGTTTATGTAGCGAAACGTTTTGCTAAATTAACGCGTAGAGGAGAGACATTTAGAACATTTTTCTGGTCAGAGAGCCTCCAAAATAAGTGAGGCCTTATTGCAAAAATAATAAAAAAGTAGTGTATGATAAAGAGCTATTAAGGGCTGGCTTACTTACATACATAGCAACCCCCAAAAAAAGGACCACCAAACTAAGAAATGGCGCAAAATGTTCTTAGGAAATTGAGTGTTTTACTTCAAAAATACCGAGAAAAAAATTAAAAAAAAATTCTAAGACATTAAAGGTGAATTGTCATGTCTAAAGATATCAATAAAAATAGTAATTTCAGTAGCGTTTTAACTAAAACAAATTCAGTTCACAATCCCTTTAAAGAGAGCATTAAAGATATAAGATTTGAGGAAAGGGTTACCATGGGGTGTAGAGGGAGGGTAAATAGTAAAGATTTAATGTCGGCGTTAAATCAAGGCACGAAATGGCCAGTGATTCTTTATTTTAGCACTTATAATACTACACCATATTCTATACTTCACAATCTCAATCTTAGAAACAATCAGATTTAACCTGATAGAAACATATGAAAAAAACAGGTTCGCTATGAGAAATATTATCCATTCTAAGATTGAAATAATCTTATAAAAAATTTTATCCTTTTATCTCTACTCATCTTTCTACATACAGAGTTTGAAATGGAGGGATTAAAGGGTTAGGAGCCTCGAAATTAATTGTTTTTATATTAGAACAAAAATCTATTATTTCATTCCATAAAAGAAAACAACGCCCCGTAGCTTAATAAGTACTGTCAGTAAAGGTTCAGTTTTACGTCATATAGCCCATCACTTAAAAATAGACAAAAAAGTCATCACCCCTGTCTAGCTTTAGTGGTTTGGATCCTTCCTGGATATTTAAAGTCCAGTGAGAAGGACTTTATTTAGGCGGGCCGCGCTTGACTACATTGTCTTCCCTCAACTCCGGAAGAGTGGCGCTTCCGATTTCACTATTTTGAATCGTTTTTTAACGATCTTTCCGAAAATGCTACTTAATTTCCATTTGGGGTTCATGAAAAATCCGTCAGAGCCTCATTTAGAAATATTAGTATCGTTAATTAATTTAATATTCTAATTTAGATATTTTTAAACCAAAATTGCATGGGACCCTTTTATAAAAGAAGAGTCTTAACCCTTGTAGAGTAGGCCAATTATAGGTCAATAATAGACTATGCACTGATAACGCTGATACCACTCTTATTATAAATATGACCGCCATATATCGATAAGGGCATTACAATCGCGACGACGACACTATCCAGTTCGGGTTTTAATCGAAATGTAAATAGACTAGTAAAACAAATAAAGTATATTTTAACGTTCAAACGACTCTTAATCTCGGAACCTAACAATGGCGACGGAATAACGGATACGAAAACTCGCGATAAAACAAGTCGGGCAACACTCCCGTGATCGCATCTAAACTTCAAAAGACGCACCGCACAGCAATGGCAAAAGTACAGACATTCTACGGGCAAATTCCACCCTTCAACCCAGAAACAGATCAATGGGCCATCTACGCCGAACGTCTGGAGCTACTTTTTCTCGCCAACGGAGTAAAAGAAAAACCGGCTATAGAAGTAAATACTCAACACAACACGGAAGTTCAAGAACAGAAACGAGCAATCCTATTAACAGCCATTGGAACCGCAACGTACACGCTACTACGTACACTCCTGGCACCCGCAAAACTGCAAGCAAAGACGTATGCCGAGCTGACCAACACTTTGGCAACGCACTTCGAACCGACACCGAAAGAAATAGTTGAAAGCTGCAAATTCTATAAACGAGATAGAAGATCCGGTGAAACCATAACCGAATACATAGCCGCGTTACGTAAACTGTCGGAATTCTGCAACTTTGGATCCATGCTCAATCGAATGCTGCGCGATCGCCTAGTATGTGGAGTAAACGACGCCGTCATGCAAAAACAACTGCTCAACGTAGAAAATATAAATCTCGACAAAGCCATTACCACAGCAATCGCCCTAGAAACCATCGACAACGATATCAAAACAATAAAGGGATACCAAACCGAAGAACACCCCGTCAACCATATCGTACATAAGCATCGACAAAACAGCGAATCAAGACGATCGAATCCAAGTACCCAACAGTGGAGCAGTCACAATGAACACAATTCGGCAAAATCAGATCAAAGACCTTGCATCAGATGCACGAGCACTGGACACCCGGAATGGGAATGTCCTTATAAGTCGTATGAATGTCGCAACTGTCGCACTTTGGGACACTTATCGAAGGCCTGCCGCAAGACACAATATCAACAACAGAGCCATCCTAGAAGAAGCAGACCAACAGGCCAAAAATATACGCCACGTTCAAATCATATCACGGACGAGTTTGACATATATCCAGAAGTAAACAACGTAGCAACCAACGAGCATTATCCTGAATATGACATATTCACAATCCAAGACGCAGACGATTCATGTGAACCAGGAAGAGCGAGAATACACACCGTGCTAAGAAACCCGAAAGAAATAGATGTATTCCCAAATGTCATTCGCAAAACGAACAAGCCACCACCGCCAATAGAAATCACATGCAGAGTGAACAACCGCACGATGACGTTTCAACTGGACACTGGATCAGGATATACAATCGTTTCGGAAGACGTTTTAGAAGACGAAATCCATTACAAGGGCCCTTTAGAACCTGGGCCAAGCCATTTAGCAGCGTACACGGGTCACCCATTGGAAGTTCGTGGCCAAATTATCGTGGAAGTAGCATACAAGAAGAAAATACTTAAATTACCACTAGTGATAGTCGGCGGAAGAAGACCGAGTCTAATAGGTCGAAATTGGATCTATTCCGACTTTAACATATTACCTCAACCAATACTGCACATCAACTCCAATCAGAATACGCTACAGACCCTACTGGATAAACACAAAGCAATATTTTCACCGGGCATGGGATGCCTAAAGAACGTGAAAGTCAAACTACACATTCGAAAGGATGCTTGCACGCCGAAGTTTTTCAAAGCCAGATCAATACCGTACCATTTAAAGGACGACGTTATAGACGAGCTTCGGCGTTTGGAAACAGAGGGCATCATAACATCGATACCGCATGCTGAATTCGCCACTCCTATCGTCCCTCTTCGAAAGAAAAACAACACCGTCCGATTATGCGGCGACTTCAAAATAACCACGAACAAAATCATCGACACTGAAAAATATCCTTTGCCGAAAGTCGATGACATCTTCGCGAAATTAGCGGGATGTAAGATTTTCGCTCGCATCGATATGCGTAATGCGTACAACCAACTAGAACTTGACGACGCTTCAAAAGATTATGTGATAATTAACACACCGAAGGGACTTTATCGCTACAACCGTTTACCTTTCGGGATTACGTCTTCATCGGCCATTTTCCAGAGACACATGGAAATACTCTTACAAGACCACCCATGTTCACTCCCGTTTCAAGACGATATCATTGTAGGTGGCGTGGACGAGTCCGATCTTTTGGAAAAACTGGCGAAGATTTTCAACACATTCGAGAATGCAGGACTCAAATTAAATCAAGAAAAATGTCAATTTCTAAAATCATCGGTCGATTTCCTGGGTTATAGATTGGACGCTGATGGACTTCATCCACAAGAAGAAAAACTATCCGCTATCAGAGACGCTCCAGCACCAGGCAATGTAGAGGAACTCCGATCATTCCTAGGAATCGTCAACTACTATTCACGGTTTATTCCCGATTCAGCCACCTTGCTCGCGCCATTATACGAACTTTTAAATAAGTCAACAGAGTGGACCTGGTCCGATAGACATAAAACTACGTTCGAAAAAGCGAAACAAGCAATTCAGTCGTCTGATTTATTGGTACTCTTCGACCCGGGTAGAGAAATAATCCTAGCCTGCGACGCGTCTCCAGTTGGCATTGGCGCCGTCATTTCGCACCAGATCGCGGATGAAGAGAGACCCATCGCCTTCGCTTCACGCACGCTAAGTTCAGCCGAAAAGAATTATCCCCAAATCGAACGTGAAGCCTTATCAATCGTCTTCGGCGTCACACGCTTTCGCGACTACCTACTGGGAAAAAGATTCACTCTTCTCACAGATCACAAGCCACTCACTGTACTCTTCTCCGAAGATAAACCGGTACCACCAACGGCAGCGGCCCGCATCCAAAGATGGGCACTGATGTTGTCAGCCTACGAATACAAGATCAGGTACAAGAAAGGGGCCTTGCATGGCAACGCGGACGCTTTAAGTAGACTACCCCTGCCTACTCGAGACACAGAACCGCCACTACCCACCGAGTTGGTATTCTTACTTCAAACGCAGGAAGACGGTCCAATCGACGTTGTAGAAATGAAGAAAGAAACCGAAACCGATCCTGTACTAGCGAGAGTCCTCAGACATACCATACGAGGATGGCCTAAATCAAGCAAACTACTACCGGAGGATATACGGAAATACTACCGACGCGCATTAGATATATCAATTGCCAACGGTATTCTACTCATGGGCAACCGAGTAATAGTACCCTCATCACTTCGACAGAAAATTATGGTCGAGCTTCACAGTACGCATCAAGGAATTCGTTCAATGAAACAACTGGCCAGATCAAAGGTGTGGTGGCCTGGCATGGACCAGGACTTGGAAGAAATATCAAATACATGCGAAACCTGCCAAATACACGCGCCGATGCCACCGAAACAGTCTTCCCCTTGGCAACCCGAAACAGCACCATGGCGCAGGATACATGTTGACTTTGCTGGGCCGATTGAAAATAAATACCTCTTGATCACAGTCGACTCGTATTCCAAATGGATCGAAGTTGATATAACGAATGCGACAACATCATCGGCGGTAATAAGACACCTGCGTCAACACATGGCACGGTTTGGTGTGATACCATTATTAGTTACGGACAACGCCACATGTTTCACAAGTGAAGAATTTCAAACATTCACTAAAACCAACGGAATCAAACATCTCACGACGGCGCCATACCATCCCGCGTCTAATGGACAAGCTGAACGATCAGTCAGAACAGTCAAGAACACTTTAAAAAAGATTTCCGGTGACGTCACACAGGAAACCAAACTAATTGAAGCCGGTATAGAAAAATACAAGACAGGATCGCTGGAACTCCGAATAGCCCGGTTCTTACTTAACTATAGAAGAACGCCAGTAAACGGAGGTCAATCACCCGCGGAAGTGATGTTTAATCGTCCAATGTTGACAAAGCTCGATCTATTCCACCCTTCGCAAAAGAGAACCATCATTGAAAAAGTTCACAATGGACAGAAGGTATACGCGCGAAATTTTGGTAGAGGCGACAAATGGATTCCTGGTAGCGTCATTAATCAACAAGGACGCCTTATGTACGAAATACAAACCGAATCCGGAACGATAATAAGAAGGCACTACGACCAATTGCGATTTGTTAGAATCAAGGAAATCAATATATCCGAGACCGCAAAACACTCTACAATTAAATTAACGACAAAGGTAACCACTCCACACACTAACATTCCAAGTCGAAATCAGGCAGAGGTTACCGCAACAGAAAAGTCAACTACGGACCAAGGCGTGACAATGGAGTCAACAAGCGACGGGCTCTTCCACAACCTCAAGGTGGTACCAACGCCCAGTGAGCATCGAACCAGTCCTCCGCATAGTCCAGCAAGACAACCATCATTCACGCAGACAACTACAAATCTAGGATCGGGAAACGACCCCAAGTGCACAACCTTAGAAGACAATCAGGATGGTTACCACCAACAACCCCGACGTTCATCCAGAATTCCCAAACCACGCTACATCGAAGGCACTTAATAATAATAATTATATAAAAAAAAAAAAAAAAAAGGGAAATATTGTAGAGTAGGCCAATTATAGGTCAATAATAGACTATGCACTGATAACGCTGATACCACTCTTATTATAAATATGACCGCCATATATCGATAAGGGCATTACAATCGCGACGACGACACTATCCAGTTCGGGTTTTAATCGAAATGTAAATAGACTAGTAAAACAAATAAAGTATATTTTAACGTTCAAACGACTCTTAATCTCGGAACCTAACAACCCTTTAAAGATAGTTTTTAATCTTTGGGATAAAAATCCAAACCCCCTTCCTAAACCCCTTTCCTCCACATCGAAAGTGGAGGGGGATGATTCTTTACTTGACAAAACGGAAGAGCTAATTAGAATGGCCCGGGCCTTTTATATTATTTCTAGAAAGAGTGAGATGCCTTGAAAATGAGAGTTGATTAATATTTGCTCGCCAAGTTCCGTTTTTAATCAACCCCTAGATGTACCGAGATATACCATTTCTTCAATTTTCACATCTCATTCCGAGAAATCATCCCGTCGAGTTAATCAAAGAATTTTTTTGAAAAATTTATCGTATTCATTAATTAATAAACTGCCTGAAGCTATCAGTTTTACAATATTATACTTAAAACCCTCAATTGGTGCCTCGATTTTGTTTATATTTTCATTTCAGACAGCGTGGCGCGAACATTTTATTTTTATTTGAAACTGGCTTATCAATTTATTTCATTTCATTACATATTTTAGTAAAATTTATGAATATTTTAGTTCATTGAAAACCTAATTTCTTTTATTATTGACGCGTGAATCTAGGCCCATTTGTTCTTATTATTCTATAATTGGCGCGTGAATTTGTGATTATTCCATAATTGGCGCGTGAATTTGTGATTATTCCATAATTGGCGCGTGAATTTGTGATTATTCTATAATTGGCGCGTGAATTTGTGATTATTCTATAATTGGCGCGTGAATTTGTGATTATTCTATAATTGGCGCGTGAATTTGTGATTATTCTATAATTGGCGCGTGAATTTGTGATTATTCTATAATTGGCGCGTGAATTTGTGATTATTCTATAATTGGCGCGTGAATTTGTGATTATTCTATAATTGGCGCGTGAATTTGTGATTATTCTATAATTGGCGCGTGAATTTGTGATTATTCTATAATTGGCGCGTGAATTTGTGATTATTCTATAATTGGCGCGTGAATTTGTGATTATTCTATAATTGGCGCGTGAATTTGTGATTATTCTATAATTGGCGCGTGAATTTGTGATTATTCTATAATTGGAGCGTGAATTTGTGATTATTCTATAATTGGCGCGTGAATTTGTGATTATTCTATAATTGGCGCGTGAATTTGTGATTATTCTATAATTGGCGCGTGAATTTGTGATTATTCTATAATTGGCGCGTGAATTTGTGATTATTCTATAATTGGCGCGTGAATTTGTGATTATTCTATAATTGGCGCGTGAATTTGTGATTATTCTATAATTGGCGCGTGAATTTGTGATTATTCTATAATTGGCGCGTGAATTTGTGATTATTCTATAATTGGCGCGTGAATTTGTGATTATTTTATATTGGGGCATGAATTTCTTTTATTATTTTATATTGGCGCGTGAATTTATTTTATATTGGCGCGTGAATTTGTTTATTTTATATTGGCGCGTGAATTTGTTTATTTTATATTGGCGCGTGAATTTGTTTTATTATTTTATTATTTTATATTGGCGCATGAATTTGTTTTATTGTTTTATTATTTTATATTGGCGCATGAATTTGTTTTATTGTTTTATTATTTTATTTTGGCGCATGAATTTGTTTTATATTGGAGCGTTAATATATGTTTTTCTATTGGCACATGAATCTTTTATTGGAGCATGAACATACTTCAATTATGTTTAGCACTATTTTTAAATATTTATATTCTAATATATATCGAAGCAGCCACGCAGGCTGAAACAATTTGGAAGCCATCATTTTATTATACAAACATCTTGACCAACGACTTTTACAAAGACAAGACTTGTCTTAAAAGCTGATCCGGCGACCCCTCTCACCTCCTAGCTACTGTAGTCCTTGACCAATCTAGAATAAAAGCTTAGAGAGATATCCACCAGAGACCCAGACCCCTCTCTTACCCCTAGTCCTAACAAAGACTGGAGCCTAGAACACTACGAATTTGCAGCACGAGCTAAACGAGTTTCCCTTCGTATCTCCGCGAAATAAATAAGTTAAAATGGGTTTAAACCTTAGAGCCCATTGCAAACCAAAACAATTCTGACAAGATAGGCCTATAGATTGTTAAAAGAGTTTGAGTGTTTTCCTTTATCATTGCTCCATCGAAATCACTTGAGTTTACAGAGCGTAAAAAGCTAGGTCTACCATTATCTAATCCATTTGATTTATTAAAGGTACAGGGAGACTTAAGAACGCGCGCGCTATCAACTAAAATTGATAATAAATATAGAAAAATGAAAGCGCGAGCTTCGATAATCAAAATCATTTTGAGTTTGCGGCACGTATGAAGCAAGGATTCCCTTTTTATTTAAATTAAAGAGAAACTTGGAGCTAAAAATGGAACAGCTTTTTGAATTTATTTTCGGAATCACCGGATGTTTTTAGATACGTTTTTGGTGTTTAAATTAATTTCTAAAGCTTGGTAAAATTTGAATGTAAGTAAATATACAATCACATTATTTCAACCTTTAACAGCGCTTGTAATGTCATAACATTAAGAGAATAGTCGGCGTTTGATGGCCAAGGTCTTAGGCATGAACGCCGGCCTGTTATTTTAATGTTAGGACATTAAAAGCGCTGTTGAAGGATGAAATAATATGATTGGTCCGACAATTACTTTTATTCAGACTTATCCAAAGTTTAGAAATTAATTTAAACAGCAAAAACCTGTTTAAAAATTGTGAAAGAATTCACAAATACGTTATTTGGCAAGGTGATTCCGAAAATAAATTCAAAAGCTATTCCATTTTTAGCGCCATGTTTCCATTTAATTTTTACGTGGGATTCGGAAATTATAGAATATTCGTGCGCTATCACGAGCTCAATTAGAATCAATTTTAATTTTCAAGGGATATGATGTTAAGTTTCCAACCTATAACAATGACTTGATTAATAATTTACAATGAGATAAGATATCCTAGGTTCATATTCGTTGAAAACTGAAACTGATTTAACTCAAATCCGACTTGGAAACCATCATTTATTAGGTAGAAAGTTTGTAAAACTATTTTTCTTTTTCTACAGTGTTTAACATTAGGTATCAATCCGCCACGGTTTTAACAACAATGCAAACCAAAAGTGAATATTATTATATAAGAAGATGACTCTTAACATTATTGCGTTTCTATATTCAGAAACAGTTTCAGTTTTCAGCAAGCGCTAATGTAAAGTTCCATTTTATCTTTATGATTCAGTTTCTATGGTTTTTCTTACGGCGTCTATCTTTTTCCGTGATGAAAACTAGTATTATTTCGAATATGAACTCCCATCAGAATTGTCGGGGGGTGTCTGTAAGGGGTGTTAGGGTCATACGAAAAGGGTATGGAGTTTTCGTATCTTCGTTGGGGTTGTCTCAAGTACTAGGGGACTTCTCCTTCAAACACCAAAAGTTGTTTATGAAGTTTCCATCACGGGGTTAGCGATTTTTGTTGCTGTCGCGTCATTTAAAACTACAGGGGCTGTCACCTAAGATTCTTTTACGAGATACAATTCTGCTTCATTGTTTTTAGCGTGTTTGAATATTGCCTAAAAATTAACTTCTTCATTTAGAACTAAAACTGAGCTGGAGAGTTATCGTTACTGTCTAAGATAGAAAATCAGCTTGATGGAAATACTAAGCATCTTCAAATAGACTGAAAAAATATTTTTAAGATTTTTTTCAATTCTTGAAAAGGAAATTGACGTGTTTAGCGCGAGATAAATGTTTATGAGGCCCGAATTGAGTGAGGTTGCATGTGTACTTTAAATTTCAACCACGCGAGCGGAGATCCCAACAGAAATGAGATCAAAACAAATTCGAATTAAAAATATTCCTTCTTCGGTGTTTATTTAATTTAAATCCTAATTAATTATTCGTGCGCGCTATTGTTTGAAATGAAAATTTCTAGTAAAATTCGGAAGTTCCTTTCGTCCTTTAAAATAAAACCGGAAATCAACTTCCGGTTTTCTTGCTTTTAGTTTCCGGAAATGCCGACATTCCGGTACCTTCACTTTTCTCGCGTCAAATTTGCATATTTTTAAAGTTTTAGTTGAATCAAAAATATTCAGGTATCTTTATTTATTTAGAAATTTAAAGGGATACTGAATTGCAATTAAAAGATATGGATTTGCACCTTTATGAAAGGAAGAATTCAACGCTACTAGGGCTAAAGGTTGATCCATGAAAATATGAAAATCCTATAAAGTAAATTTCTCGTGAAATATAGGAAGAAGTTCGTATAAAAATATAGGATAAAATAGGAAGTAATTGATGTAAAATATGGAATAAAATAGGAAGTAATTGATGTAAAATATGGAATAAAATAGGAAGTAATTGATGTAAAATATGGAATAAAATAGGAAGTAATTGATGTAAAATATGGAATAAAATAGGAAGTAATTGATGTAAAATATGGAATAAAATAGGAAGTAATTGATGTAAAATATGGAATAAAATAGGAAGTAATTGATGTAAAATATGGAATAAAATAGGAAGTAACTGATGTAAAATATGGAATAAAATAGGAAGTAACTGATGTAAAATATGGAATAAAATAGGAAGTAATTGATGTAAAATATGGAATAAAATAGGAAGTAATTGATGTAAAATATGGAATAAAATTTAGGAAGTAATTGATGTAAAATATGGAATAAAATAGGAAGTAATTGATGTAAAATATGGAATAAAATAGGAAGTAATTGATGTAAAATATGGAATAAAATTTAGGAAGTAATTGATGTAAAATATTTAGGATAAAATATGAATTGATGTAAAAAATATAGGATAAAATAGGAAGAAGTTCGTGAAAAATATGTAGGACAAAATAGGAAGTTCGTGAAAAATAAATAGGATAAAAGAGGAAGAAGTTCGAAAATATATAGGCTAAAAAAATGAAGTCTTTAAAAATATAAGATAAAAAATAATTAGTGTTTGTAAAATATATAGGATAAATTTGGAAATTAATACTAAATTAGGTTTACTTAAACGATAACAAATCTACGATTTTAAAATCAATATTTATCGAATATAGTTCATTCTCCCTTCAATTTTAATTTCCATAAGCTGCTATCTTAAAAAAGGATCCATTATAAAAACTTTTCCATAATAAAAACTGGTTTTCAATATAAATTCAGATTCCTACTAAGATTGTAATGTTGTATACAATTTTCAATTTTAATTTAAACGTCAAGTATTTGATTTTGGGCCCCGGGTTTATTTTAGTAAAATGATTATTTCTAAAGGTACTAGTTAAGCCTAGGTGTCTGCGGTGACATAGAAATATTAAATTTATTTTGTGGGAGAGATATTTTTGACAGCGGCATAGAGACAGCTGTTATTAAGAAATACCCTAGCAGCTTCGTTACAAACAAACACGCTTCAACATCATTAATTATTTTGATGACATCGCAAATATATTTTTGAATAATTCATATCATCGAGGTATATAACTCAAATTTTAATAATATTGATTTGGTATTATTCAATTTAATTATATTGATATAGACCTAGGTTGTTCAATTTTGAATAAATTGATTGCATTTTTTAAAGTTTAATTAACCGACTTTAGTTAATTATTAATTAATCACCTCATCAAATAAACTTAATTCACGTGATAAATCTTTAATTAAAATTTGGAATTTAGATATGAAATTGGAACTAATTTACGTTAATTATAAAAAGATCTAAATTTAACCCAGGGCTAAGAGCTTAGCGCCTGTAAAAGTGTTCGAGCCACGGTACATTGGTGTTCAAAGGGAAGCCAGTATTCGGGCGTTGCTATCAAAAAATATGTTCGCGAAATATTTCTATAAATATTTTTTATTTCGGTTGGTTTTTGATCCTCATGAATTTCTATGAATTTCATTTCTCGTCTAAAAGAAATTGATACAAATATTCTTTGGCGAAAAATATAAACTCAATCCCAGAGAATATATATTTATATATATATTTTATCGTTTTCAAATCCCAAACTCGAAAGCGGTAAACTAAAGGGCCGTCGCGCACGTAAAGATTTTCCTAATTTTTTTCTACACGCCCCGTAGCTTAATACTATCAGCAAATGTCCGGGTAAATGTACCGGCCGATTCTGATTCGAGACACTCTAGCGGCGCAGTCGTCGTGTAAAGAGTGAACGAAGGAAGCGCCACTCTTTAGAATTTTATTTTTTTCTAATTTATTAGTACATTTTTAATTTCTACCAAGGTTTTTCATATATTTTTCCTTAATATTTTGGTTTATTTATTTCCCCCGACTTCTTTCTTAGTCTATTATATATTTTCGGACTTTTGGACTAATATCTTAATATATATTTTCGATTTCCTCGAATGGCTTCCGAAGGACCATTTCATTTGACTTTTTTGTTCTTATTAATTCCTGGCGATTCATATTTGACTTTAGTCCTTATTTCTTGCCCATTTCAATTTGCTTTTTTTGTACATACTTCCTGACCATTTCAATTTGCCTTTTTTGTCTTTATTTCCAGACCATTGCAAAATAATTTTTATTCATGACAATTTCAATTTGACTTTTTTTGTCTGTATTTCCTGACAATTTCAATTTGACTTTTTTGTCTGCATTTCTTGACAATTTCAATTTGACTTTTTTGTCTGCATTTCCTGACCGTTTAAATTGAAATTTTTGTCCTTATTTCCAGACCATTTAAATTTCACCTTCTTGTCCTTATTTCCTGACCATTTCAAACTAACCCTTTGTCCGTTTCCTGCCCATTTTAATTTGCCTTTTTTGTCCTTATTTCCTGACCATTTCAAAATAACCCTTTGTCCGTTTCCTGACCATTTTAATTTGCCTTTATTGTCCTTATTTTCTGACCATTTAAAATTGATATTATGTCCTTATTTCCTATCAATTTCAAATTGATATTCTGTCCATTTAAATATATTTTTCATCCCATCATTTTTCTTAAACTATTCAATATATTTACTCGGCAACTCGATACCTCAAACCATAGAAGTGTAGATGGGCAGAAATATCATATTTTTGTTCCGTGCGCGACGGTATTTCTAAGTCCGTCTGTCCATGGATAAACAGTTTTAGTCGTTCAGTTTTATAAGCATATATCTCATTCTCAGCGCTATAGGATAATAGATAGAGTGAGAGAGCATGGCGAACCACGAAATAGGAACCGACTAGAAGCTGTAGGGGAGATCTGAAGAGTTCCACGTTACCAGAGACCCGTTACGATTACCAACGCGTCTTGAGGATGGAAGGCAAGACAAGTCGTCTGCCGCTGCTTTAGTTGGTCGGCCCTGAATGCCAGTACCGCTTCAAAAACAAAGTCAACAGACGAGGGAAAAATTCACGCCGCCATCAAGAGAGAGAGAAGAAGTTAAGACTAGGCAAACTACACACTACACCATATACAATAACCTAGGCTGGAAAAGAGTGGTCTGGAATATTACCATCACGAAACTTTCTCATGACTATTTAGAAAATGTGTGCTAGGTCCTATATTTTGTTTACGGCTGACTTTCACTTATAAAATAGGCTTTCTATCATCACGTGAAGAAAGTTTTAAATTAGACAGATCTCAAAGTTTTACAAACGCTTTTTACCATTTGGTTTATTTAGGCTATAAAGGGTTTTTTCATAGTATGTCCGAAGTAAAAGATCTATTTTTCGTATATTTTTCACCAAATATTTTAATTTTTCAAATTTTCTCCAATAAATGGCCTATATTTTCCTATACAAAATAATAATTTTTCCCGTTATTTTCCTATACAAAATAATAATTTTTCCCGTTATTTTCCTACAAAATAATAATTTTTCCCGTTATTTTCCTACAAAATAATAATTTTTCCCGTTATTTTCCTACAAAATAATATTTCCCGATATTTTCCTACAAAATAATAATATTTTCCGATATTTTCCTAGAAAATAATAATTTTCCCCGATATTTTTCTACAAAATATCGACTTTCCCCGATATTATCCTACAAAATATCGATTTTTCCCCGATATTATCCTACAAAATATCTATTTTTCCCCATATTATCCTACAAAATATCGATTTTCCCCCATATTGTCCTACAAAATATCGATTTTCCCCCATATTTTCCTACAAAATATCGATTTCCCCCAATATTTTCCTACAAAATATCGATTTCCCCGATATATTCCTACAAAATACTGATTAACCCAGACATTGTCCTACAAAATAATGGTTTTCCTGAAAAATTCCTAAAAATTTAAATCTTCCCTATATTTTCCTAAAAAATTAAGTACCTTACAAATTTATTTTCTATTGTTTATTAACAGTAACAGCGTAACACCATGGGGGAGAAATGTTTCCATTACGATACGAAGCTAAACCTGTAGATATTTTATTATTTATGTTCAATATTATCTTGACCATGGGTAACCAAGTGCTAGCAACAATAGGAGAAAATATAGTTTGTGTAGAAAAGAATAAAAATATTGGGAAGAGAGTTGGTCACGAGTGCATCGTGGACTATAAGAACTCTTCGGGAAAAAGGAACCCCCAAAAAATCATCGCCCAAATCAAATAAACCAGAGAAGTTTTTGCTTCTCGGACCAAAAACTAGAAAACACGGGATACGATCAATATCAGATTTCAGCACGCGCAAAGCATAAGCCAATACGATAGAAATTAAATAAATATGAACATTAAGGAGTGTCTAACTTTGAACGCGATGTAAATTTCAACTGATTCAGAATAAAAGCTCGTGACGGAACGCGAGCTGGAGTTTTATATATTTAGAACCAATTTGAGTTTACAACGGCCCAACATCTATCCCAACCTTTCAATTTTTCGCTACCAAATCACAATCTTACCTTCCACCGCGATGAAAACTTAAACTGATTCTGATTTAAACTCGCGCGCTCAAATTTTCGATATAATTCAAAATCAATTTAAGTTTGCAGCGCGTGTAAAGTCGTTCTTCTATTTAATTTATTACGAAGAAAGTTAAATGTTAACCATAGATCCGTAACTTTACACGTGTTGAAAATTCAAACTGATTAGATGCGCTATACTCTTATTCAAATGAAGTTGAAAAAATACTACTTTTTTCTTACATAATTTAGCGTTGAGTATCAATCCGCCAGAGCTTAAAAAAATTATACCAACTAAACTTGAACAAAGAAATGAATCGCCTGCCAATTGTGTAGCCTTTCATATAAACCTATACATTTGGGGTCAAAGTTTATATTTTTTTAAAAGACCATACTCCAAAATAACCCTTATAAAATCAACTCAAATTTAACCTTTTTAAATTTATAGTTAAGCTTAGAAAAAAAAAATAGCAACTTGACCCCAAAATGACCCCAAAAAAACGAGTTATTTACAGACGCGATATTTATTAGGGTACCTATTTAATTAACCCCAAAAAATATATAAACTAACATCATTAGTGACGATGCTATTTAGACCAATAGGGTCCCTAGAAAACAGTCACAAAGTTGGTGTATATATAAGTATAGGTCGGGCCGTGAAAAACATTACCGAGAAACGGGGTCATCACACCTTTAGAAAGCGACAAGATTAGTTGCTATACATTAAAGGGATGATGACACGCGTAGAACTCTGAATTCGTATAACCTTTGTTAATTGGACAAGACCATCGTGAATGTCAATCAGATATTATCCGTTCGCGAAAACATATCCATTTCTTATTCGAATTAACGAATATGAATGTAACGGCAAACTTTATATTCCTACTCAATTGTTATAGGAAATTGATACAAGTTGTAAGAGTTATTCATTCGCCGATAAGAATGAGAGTGATAATTCTATTACTAAATATGGCAAAGGAATTATACAACCTCAGTTCATCTTTGTTATTTATTTATTACTCCTAGCCCTACAAAATATATAGCAAGTTTCCCCATTTATTTTTGAAAATAATAATTTGGTTAATTTTTTACTTCATCCTCCCTTTAAACCAGACATAACATAAGTGGTTACAATCTTAGAAACGGTCAAATCATGTATTAAATATAATGGCTTTCCGGAGCTTTCTCATTGATATTTTCATCCATTCTAAGACTTACGAGTTACACCGTGACATCAAAAGTGGTATACAATTTTCAGTCCTAGAATGGGTCAATATCTCCATTAAATTTATTATTTCTATACGGATTGAGGTTCATTCCAAGAGTGTATTTGGAATGGGTAGGTCGATCTTGATGAAAAGGCGGGATGTTGGATGCTCTTATCTAATAGTGGCCGGAATAGTCTTAAATGACTTCTGCTTCCCCCACTCCCAACTGCTAATAGAATTCCCGCTAAATTAAGAGACGCGAAAGTAGCCCACCTCCGACATCTCAAACCCTAATTTGTACAACGGTTCTATTATATTTTCAGAACCTTGGACAGTATGCTTTCTTACAGCCAAGTTTTACTTCCAATTATAAAAAATAAATTCTTAAGCCTTGGTAAACGGAATCGTTTTTTAACGATTTTTCCGAAAATGCTATTTCAATTCCATTTGGAACTCATTAAAAATATTATACAGTCTCAATATAAATTCTAATGTAATATTATTGCTAAGCCTTGGCAAATAAATCCTACGTTTTTAACAATAAAAATGTAATTTTATTATTCCTAAGCCTTGGTAAATAAATCCTAAGTTTTCGAATATAAATTATTATGCAAAATTAATGCTAAGCCTTGGTAAGTAAATTAGGATACTTTTTAAACTATAAAACCCCATGTAATATATTAAATTCCTAAGCCTTGTTAATTTAATTATTATATATTTCTGTGTAAATTAAATTCTGTTGGCTAGTAAGGTTCACCTAGTAATATTCTATAAATTTTCATGTAATAGTATTCCTAAGGCTAATTGGTAAATTCTTATGCAAAATGAATGCTAAGCCTTGGTAAGTAAATTAGGTTACTTGTTAAACTATAAATCCTTATGTAACATTATTCCTAAGCCTTGTTAATTTAAATATCATATATTTCTGTGTAAATTCAATTCTTTTAGGCTAATAAGGTTCTCCTAGTAATATTCGTAAGCTCGGGTATATATTTTTTGCTTAATACGTTATGTGTCATCTGCTTTTTTTGTTTTTGGAAGTATTTTAAGGTTCCTAGAACATGGCAGGAGGGGTGATTCTTGAGTTCTATACATGTTTTACATTGCATAACCAGTCTCGCATAACCTACCTTGAATAAAGAATTCATTGTTTTAACCCCCCGTCCGCCCCCTAGGAGAAAAAAACCTTGTTTTACATCGTAACCCAAAATAATTCCCAAAATAATCACAAAGTCAATCTTAGTTGACTGTTAGTTAGAAGATAAAACTGATTAATTAACGTTAGTGCTTTTAAAGTCAGTCGAGATTGTCCTTAAAGGATTTGAAAAACAAATTCTTCCGTTACTAGTACGTTAAGGGGGCACCTAACGGATGGCTAGGGTGAATTTTGATGCCATTCCAACGCTCTCATGCGAAGATGGACAACGTATCTTGTCTGCATGGTTGATTATGGGATTGAAGGGGGTATAATAGAAGGATTGTGGACAAGTAATATTGTAATATGTCACATATTATAACGTAATTCTAATAATTCCATCATAGTGTAAGATTAATTTGCTAAAAATAAAACGCATGGTATACTGATGAAATTGTCACGAATTAGTAGGATAGAATGATATTTGGAAGTTAAAAAAAATTGAAACGTTTTTTAAATTTCACAGACATTTATGTTTCATGGCAATATTCCTTAGCTTAAAGGGATAATGCAACCTGAAAAGTGATCTTTTATCGATTCATTATTGTTTAGATAGACTTAATCCAACATTAAGAAAATTAAACAATTATTAAACTAGAAATCAATTTAAAACTTACCATCAAAATAGGCTTATCTAAATTCATGGAGAAATCCTGATCTCCCCGTATAAGGACTAGCGACCAATGACATTGGTGGACGGCTCTTTTATGGGGGGAGTTCAGAATATCTCCACTAATCCAGCTTAGCCTATTTTGATGTTAAGTTTTAAATTTATTGCTAGTTTAATATTTGTATGTAATTTTTGTTTACTGGTGAATTAGGCCTATTTTAACGACAAAAAAAAATCATATTTTGTTAGGTTACGTCATTTTTAAATAGTGTTAACCATCTTATTTGCAACTCCTACTCCTACTGGTTGAATCTATTTTTGGTATGGTGAATCACTTAATGTAAAATCCTGCTGGATATAGCTTAGCGTGTATCAGTACTATTTTGTTGCCGAGGTTTTAAGCGGTAATTATCGAATCGAAAATGTCTACTCGAAAAGTAATAAAAATATGAACCCATATCCAAGTAGGTATCCTAAGCAACAAAAATACTAAAACTTCAGTTAGACTTTTATAAATGGGTATGGAACCTCCGGAAACCTCCTACTTAGTTAAACCCCCGAAAAAAAGGGGGTCCTGAAAGATTTCTATCTCAGTCCGGAGTCACTAAGCTATATTTAAGTACTTAACCTTAGTCCGAGTCAATAATGAGAAAAATCCTATTTGTCTAACCAATTTCAACCAATAGGGATAAAGGAGAGTTGGTGATATATGTTCTAATGACACCCCCGTCTTTGTTACGTATTACTTTTAATTCAGTGAACGGTTTATCCACGCTACAATGGACCGACTGTCTGTGAAAAGAACTTAACGTCTATAACCGTCTCCCTTTTTTATGTTCATTATTTTTTCCAAACGCGAAAGTTTACTACAGAAAAAGGCAGGGAAACCTTGAAGTTTAATGGACATTTAATATTAACGTTGTTAGACTGATTCGCTCAGTAAGTTTTAAATGTGAGAAAAAAAATACGATACAAGATAGAAATAAGATGGAGGAAATTTTATAGATACGATATATATTTTTATAAGGTAAAAGGTAGTAAGTACGAATTTAACACGTTTTTGGAGGGAAGATCAAAAATTTAGGCTGTTACTAGTTTTTTCGTAGTCTAATCATATTTTTAAAATGCCATATTAAGAATTTTATACCTATCTTGGTTGCCACGTACTTAAGAAACTTCAAACTTACTTCTAACTAACTTTATTGTTTGATATTAAACTAACTAACATTAATGTTTCATTCTAGTTTCAAAAATTCATTTTCCCTTTAAAAATATTTAAATTTTATACTTTAAAATAATTATTCTTAGTTATTACTAATAAATTTACTACCCAAACTAATCTAAAGAGTCTCAAAAACGAGTTAAAATAAAAATTGCTATAATAAATTTAGTTCTAGTTGCAGTTACAATATTTTGACATTAAAGGTTAAAGGGTCGCCTTCCCTATTTTTAGTTGGTCTCGGGTCACTTAACAGTAAGTCCCCCCTTTTGTCAACCCCCCGTCCTTGCTCTGATATCCCCTTTAAGGGGTCGACTCATGAGCCGGAACCTTTGGGGAGAAAAGAACCTCAAGGGGGAGCAAAGAATACGACACTTTCTAAGGTTTTTTTTTTCTTTTCCCCTCCTGGTCCTACACTCGCGAAACTACAATCCCCTAGAATCACGTAATACACTACTAGTACAATACTTTATCTATATTTTAAGTTACAGTCATAGAAGTGACCCAATTCCCGTAAGAAACCAACGTTTTCAATAATAAATTAAATCCTTTTCAAAAATGAAAAGAAATATACTCTCACTATACTCTTTCATATACTCAGAAAAAATATATATTGAAAAAGAAAAAAGTTCCAGGGATTTTTTCTCTTTCTCGGATGCTGTTAAAAAAAGGTTTCTTTTATCCGAATGCCTGCACTTTGTCGTCGTTATGGTCTAGAAATTGTTTTTCAATTTCTTCAGTTTTATTTCAAAAAGAAAAAAAAAAAATTCTCCCAAATAAGACCACGTGTTCATCGCGCGCGAAATATATTTTGAAACTCGCGCCAATTTGTAATTTTAGTTCTATTTAAACTTTTAATCTCGCGCCTTTTTTTGCGCGCGAAAAAACGCGTGGTAAACGTTTCTATGGTAACCGCGCATTATTTTTATCTACAGTCTTTAAATTTAGCGCGAGAGCAAATTTGAAATGATTTTAATATACAGAGAATTTTACTTGACCACTCTAATGGTAGGTTTTCGAACTCGCGCCTTTTTGCGTGCGAAAAAAACACGTGGTAAACGTTTCTATGGTTACCGCGCGTGATTTTCATATACAATCTTTAAATTTTGAAATTGCAAATTTCAAACGATTTTCATTTAAAGATAATTCTACAGGACCACTCGCGTCAATTTGTAATTTTAGTTCTAGTAAACTACTAATCTCGCGCCTTTTTTTGCGCGCGAAACAAACGCGTGGTAAACGTTTCTATGGTTACTGCGCGTGATTTTTATATAAAGTCTTTAAATTTAGCGCGAACGACAATTTTAAATGATTTTAATTTATAGAGAAGTCTACTGAACCACTCTAAAGGTAGGTTACCAAAGAGCAAAAAGATTTGAGCTTACTGACGACATTCGTAAGTTCAGCGCGTTTTTCAAAGTAATTCAGACTGCATTTTAATCGTAAGCTACCCAAAAACGGGTCTTAGAAACGGGACCTATTTCGCGCTTGTGCAAATTAAAAACTTGAGAAATTTAAGTAGAGTCAATTTTCAAGCACGTGACACAGTCATGTTGATACCACGTGTTTAGAAATGAACAAACGTGGTAAGAAAAATATTTGGCGCACGCGCGCATCAGTTCAACCTTATTATAACCCTATTACATAAACCCCAAAATAAATCACATGTGCATAAAATAAATTTATCTGCAATATCTGTGAATGGTTAGAATGTGTAATAATAAAAAAGGTTTAACTATTTTAACTTCAAAAAAATATTATTGCCGTAATGTTTCTTGGTAATTTAGTTGAATGTGCTTAAATTACGCATTACTTTAGTTACCCGAAAGCATTTATATCTATTTTTGTCTATTTTTAAAACTATTACCTTAATTATTTCGTAAATTAGAGTACGTTTTGATTCTTGAAACTTAATTACATATCACTAATTATAAATGTAACCACAAAGTGTAATTAAGTATTATTCATTTGACTTACTGCGCTGTCCAACGAAATTAAAATTCCAGCATACACAATGAAAATAACACACAGGAAGAATTGAATGGTACTTACCTATAAAGAAAAAAGAAAGATATTAAATTTAATTACGAAAGGTTATTAAAGTTAAAACAATGAGCATAAAAAATTTGGGGATTTTCAATTCTGGTCCTAAGAAATTGATCCCAAAATATTTACGAGATATGGGCGACATCTAAGATGAAGAGGATGAACTATAAAAGGTTGATAATGAAATTTCTTATATACAATTTTATAATTTTAAATTAATATTACTATTGGTATGAAAGTAATGATAATTAGTATTTCTATCGGTACGAAAGTTAAATGCAAATTAATATCACTATCGGTACGAAAGTAAATGCAAATTAATATCACTAATTAATGGAAATTAATATCACAATCGGTACGAAATTAATGCAAATTAATATCACTAACGGTACGAAATTAATGCAAAATAATATCACTATCGGACGAAATTAATGCAAATTAGTATCACTATCGGACGAAATTAATGCAAATTAGTATCACTATCGATACGAAATTCATGCAAATTAATATCACTATCGGTACGAAATTAACGCAAATTAATATCACTATCGGTACGAAATTAACGCAAATTAATATCACTATCGGTACGAAATTAACGCAAATTAATATCACTATCGGTACGAAATTAACGCAAATTAATATTACTATCGGTATTAATCTAATGTTAATTAATTATACTATACGAATTTAATTAACATTAACATTAACTTCGGTATAAAATTATTTTATAATTAATATTAAGCTAAACAAATATTAATTACTGGTTTAAATAAAATTAACTTCGTGATATTAAACTTAGCCTTATTCTAGCCCTAGCAATATTTAAATTAAATATACTATTTTAATTAAAATGAAAAAACAAAAAACCTCATATCGACAATTTAAAATTTTGTTCTCTAACATACCATAGGTAAAAAAATAGTTATTAGGTGCTCTTAAATAATAATAATAGTTAATTAAATTCCTATTTCACCATGGTTAAAAAGTTCAACGACAATTCACATCTCTCATAAAAAATTATCATAATACCCCTTGCAAAATATAATTATAAAATTAAAAATATTTTAAATTCAATGATTTAAATGCCTTCATATTAACTCCCTTCATTCCAAAATAATATAAATCACGTGAGACAACATTAAAAACCATTTGAAGAAACCGAGTCCACCACAAAAAAAATCCAAATATATGCTCGCGCGCATCTTTCCCGCCTAAAAACAGCCGACTGGAACTTGTAATTTCAAATTGCGCGTGAAAAATTAATTATAGCATGGATGTCTCAATCTGTCCTCGCGAGGAGAGGCGCGAGCCAAAAGAAAGTAAAAAGAGAGAGAGAAAAAAGGTTTTAATAAAATTGGCGGAAAAAATACGAAGAAAAAATTGCGCGAGATTTTTCGCGCCAATTTGAACATCCCGTGAAATTGAAAGCGCGCGATGAAAAAAAAGAAATCAAAAAGAAAATAAAAAATTATCTGCAGACAAAAATATTTTTTCTTTTTAAAAGGGAGGTTGAAATTAAATTAAATCGTAATTTGTTTTAATTTTTTAAATTGTATGATTTAATTAAACTAGACTTTTGGGAATGGTAATAGAGCCTTTCCATGTTTTTTCAAATATTTCCCCTGAAATTTCTGGTCCAAGACCAAACAACCCACTTATGTCAATAAAAATGGAGTACTAACATTGTGACATCGTGGAGAGGTTTTTAAGTAATTTTATGAAACAACCTCAAATTTCCCTGAATTCCCTAATATCACTAATATTTTTAAATCTCCCAGAAATTTTAATTTATTTCCCTGAGATTTCTAAATTTGTATGAACCATTATTTAAACCTCAACTTGAATTTTAGGTTAAAAACGAGCTTGATAGATTCAAATTTAAACTTATTTAAAGTTTAAATAAATGGTATTTCACTCTCCCTTTGAGACAAGACCGTTTTAAAGATGTATCCTGACTAGAGGGAGTTCTGGGTTGCACTGGGGCGTGTTAAGGGGGAGAGGGGACAGTTGAACTAGCGTTACTTCATCATATGTCTTCCAGATGGCGGTACTATGCAGGAATCCGTATCTCCGTCCGGGTTTTTTTATATTTGCGGCTTTCTACCACTAGGGGGATGCTGAGAAAGAGGGGTTTCCCTCGGGAAGGGGGGAGTGTGAGGGGAAGCTTAGGGATCATCTTTTGCAGAGTCGGGTTTCGTCACGGCCCGTCAACGCTGCCGCCAAAGGAGAAAGAATTTGGGGGGTTCAATCTTACGAGAAAGAAGGGAGGGTCAGGGGGTCAGGAGAGACTAGATGGCCCTATTTAGAAGAAACCTTCCGAGTCATGTGTCGCCAACGTTCACAATCTCACAGTAACTTGTTTCGGTATTATTTTTTTATTACATTTTTTTGTCAGAACTTTCGGATTAAGTTATTACTGGTTTGTGTCAAGCGGAGATTACATCGTGTTCAATGTTAAGCTCCTTAAAGAATGACAGACAATAAGACAACTAAATCCAAAGACTGAAAATTAAATATAAAAGTAAATATAAATTCGGGCCAATCATATTATTTCAGTCTTCAACTGCGCTTGTAATGTCCTAACATTAAAAGAATAGGCCCGCGTTTGACTCCTACGGTCTTGGGCATCAAACGCTAGCCTATTATCTTAATGTTAGGACATTACAAAAATTAATTTAAACACCATAAACGAGTTTAAAAAATTGTTTGAAAATAAATTCAAAAGCTGTTCCATTAATAGCTCCAAATCTCCTGTAAAAGTGTTCTATCCTTCGGGCATCGGTGTTCAAAGAGAAGCCTAACCTTACCCCTTCCAATACAAACTTCAATCAAATGATTTGTTTATATTTAAATAATTTTACGATATTTGAAAATATATTTATAGTTGAGACGTTAACCCTTATATTAAGCAATCCGTGTACATTACACGGAAAATTATATTTTAACAGCAAACAGACACAACCCGATATTTCCTAAAAATACTTTTAAGGGTGTTTAGGGGTGAATTTACGAGAAAAACATTGAGTTTGCTTAGTCTAAACAAAAACCTCTACAACTAAGCCACCGCCAAGGACGTAAACGTCATCCATTAGAACTTAAAGTGAGGCCGACACATTTTTTATGAACCCCAAATCGCTATTTTCGAAATTTTTAAAATTAAAATTTCCCGCAATATTACGTCATCGCACTATGGGATCGCGTGATTTCGCTATTGTAGAGTCTACAGTTGATTCTCGCACGTTCTGGCACCAGTGATAAGGTCGCTTTCGCGCGGTCTTTTTCGTAAAAGTACTTACAAGAAAGTCCAACCTTTCGTATCAAAATGATCGTTAATTACGTTCTTGAAATAAACTACGTCATATATCGGAATAAATATGACCTTTATATTTTGATATTTTCATTTTGAAGTTTCTTAAGAACGCTTCAACTTAAAGGTATAAAATTTTGAACATGGCGTTTTAATAGTATGATAAAACAAAAAATATAATCCACAGGCACTCAAAAAAATGGTGACAGCATCCCTTTCAATTTATCCCGTACAAAGAATTTAAAATTGTAATGATATCATGCAGTTCATAATCCCTTTAAAGAGTAACAATATGGAGCCAGCTGCTCAATGACCATTTTTACTACCAGACTTTTAAAAACCTTCTAAAATCCTGTTTAAGGGCAGCAAGTTGTCCGACTGCTTTTTTCCTATTCAGGTTTATCATTATGTATCAATCCGTCCCAGCGTTGGCCTTAGTGACAACTCCTCTTTAAAACTACAATTCGACTATAAAACCTAGCTTGCGCAACCAATTCCCGGAACTTAAATAATTTTTCATTTTTAAACACTACTAAGTATTAATACTATACGAGGTACGTTTTTCTTAAGCAGTAAAGATTGAATTCAAACAGAGCCCAGCTCTAGTAATGGTACAATCTCATCTTGAAAATATTTCAAATGCTTTCCACTTTTTCTACGAAAGTAAGTCTTGACTTTTATTTGGACGTAAATCTACGAGTTGAGTACACTTTGTCAAAAACACGCTTTTTTCTAGCATTAGGATAAAGCTGGTGGCGATTATATAATAACGTTGCAAAGTTAAAAGGGGTCTTTTTCAATATTGGGATTATCACTTTTATTATTAGGATTTGGTATCTTTCAAGGTTGAACTTTAGATTAAGTATCTTTGAAGGTTGCAATTTTAGTTCAAAATAAAATTGAAACGTTTTAATATTATTTTGGGGAAAATTAATTTAATGTTAAAAGCTCTACTAAAATTTGGTTTAATAGAGTTTGGTCTATTTAAATAATTTTCTGTTAAGAAATTTTGAACTATTTCCTCATTTCTTTGGAATTTTTCTCTGAAACAATAATTACTTTATTAATTATTATAATAATATTATTATTATATTAATAATATTCACAATATTAATAATAAAAGAGCCATTCTAAAACTTTAATAACATTTAGAATATTTTATCATTTTCATTTTCCTGAAATATTGTCCTACTTCACAATATTTTTCCTTTATGTTCCCTGGAATTTTGACCTATTTTACCATTCTTTTAATTTCCTATGGTATTTTGACCTATTTCTTCATTAATTTCCATAATATTTCCCCGAAATATTGACCTACTTTTTCATTAATTTCCACAATTTCCCATGGAATTTTGATATATTGAATTAATTTCTAAAATTTTCCCTGAAACGCTGACATATTTCTTCATAAATTTCCATAATTTTCCATGAAATATTAACCTATTTCTTCATTATTTTACATAATTTTCCTTTGAATTTGTGGCCTATATCTCCATAAATTACCTTAATTTCTGAATTCCCAATACCACCTTTAAACCAAATTTAAAACTCCCATAAATTAAAACGTAATTTAAACCCAGTCGGTCACCATGGAAACCTGATATTACAGTTAACAGATGCTTATCATTTTCGAACGGTACACCAGAAAATGAACCATAAGGTAAACCTACATGAATTTCCCCCTACTTAAAAATAAAATGTCTTCTAAGTAGAAGCCAATATTTGCCGACTGAATAGCCAATCCTTGACATACCCAATAACCTTCCTTCACCATATTGGCGCCAATAGAATTAAGCAAACCCCTCAAACATTCCCCCACGAGAATAAAATCAAAACGGAAACCCCGACAGAGGGCGCCAGCCACGTGTTAGACGACCGTAAAAGTACCGTAACCTCTCCCAGTCACGCCACATTCCAAAACCTATTGGGAATTTGAAACCACGCCGTCGTTTCAAGACTACCAGATTTTTTCCCCGCCATTTTTTCCCGGCAAATCTAAAAAGTGATGATAAAATAAAGATCTTATAGATTGGAAACGCGACATAACTGTAGCTGCGTTCATACACTAAACCTTGGAATCTATTTAAACCGTCTTTTCTCAAATCGATTTGATTTGATTTCTCGAAACTGCTTCGGGAACCAGTTTCTTACCGATTCGGTTTCAATAACCGATAGATGAAGCTACAATAAATCGATTTATAAAGATAATGTATAAATGCGTGACGCTTAAAACTATTCCTGTCGATTTGAATATGGGTTTGATAGCGTTTCAAATTGATTAAGAAATGCTAGTGTGACCTTAAGCTTAAAATATGGTAACGATAACAATGTTATTCGCTTTTTATTTTGGTTACGGTCACAAGAAAGTAACGACCGTAGCTAGAAGTATTTCTTAATCGATTTGAAACGGTAATATTAAACCGATATTAAAATCACCAGGAATCGTTTAAAGCGTCACGCGTTCACGAATTATCTTTATCGATTAATTATAACTTCATTTATCGGTGGTTGAAACCGAATCGATATGACACTGGTTCCCGAAGCAGTTCCAAGAAATCCAATCAAATCGATTCGAGAAGAGACGGTTTACTGTTCACACGACTGCAGCGAAACGTTTTGAAACGGATTAATCGATTCCAAGGTGTAGTATGAACGCAGCTGTATCTCATTAAAAAAAATTGTGACAGTCTCCCTTTAAAATAAAAATATTCCTACAAAATCACGGGCGTTCAAATCTTCCTCGTGAAATACGCGTCAGTTCTCTATCCCGCACGCGCTAATAATATCTCGAGATGTTTCTACAGAGAAATAAGGGGGAGGAGAAGGATTGTTTAACTAATTAAAACCAGCGCGTTTAAACCTAGAATCCATTCTCGAACGCGTATCTTTTTATACAGTATTTATCCTTTTATTTCTGATATTATCTATCAGCTGCTTGAATTTGAATAAACAAAAATGTTGGATCTCGAGCTCATCTCGGAGATTGGAGTTCGCTCGCGCTCGCGTCAAAAGTGAAGCGTTTCCAGAAGATTATAAACGCGCGCCCAAGTATGTAAGGGGGGAGTTTGGGGAGGGGCTTAGTAGTTTTCAGACATTCTTATCGTCTTGGGCGTTGAGAGCTCAAGTGGTCCTGTTAACTTTTGGAAAACTAGGGTGGAAAATGGATGGGGGTGACGTCACGGTTCCATATACTTTGGCAGCCACCCGAAAATAGCCCATTTCGAGGCGCCAAAGAACTACTTCAAATATATACTAATATATAAGCACTTAAACAAAACTCCCCTCATTCGAGGCACGCACTGGATTTGCAAAATAATGAAAGAAAAAAAAAAAAAAAAAAATAGATACGCGTGTGGTCCTAATCTACGCTTATTATTAAATACCGCGGTGCGAGCATGGTATTAGCATTATTATTAACAAATATGACGGTAAAGTAAAATTATATTACATATTAATAGAGTATTTCATAGAAAATTTGATTAAATCTCAATTTATAAAGTAACAATGATAGAAAATTATTTTATATAGAAAATATTTGAGTGCTAGCTGTTACTTGTTGATAGAGTATTTCATAGAAAAAATGATTATACTATTTATAAAGTAGCGTTAATGCAAGGTAAAATTATATTACATATTAATAGAGTATTTCATAGAAAATTTGATTAACAAAAATTATTTTTAATAGAAAATAATTGGGTGTTGTTACTATAAATTACATTGATAGAGTATTCCATAGAAATATTGATTAAATAATTTAATAGTAACGTTAATATTTAATATAAATTATTATATAGAATGAAGTTGTCTAATATTATAATGTTATTAGAATATTTCATAGAAAATATGATTAAATAATTCATAAATTAACGTTAATATTTAATAGAAATTATTATATAGAATATAGTTGGGTAATATTGTAATACGTTATTAGAATATTTCATAGAAAATGAGCCTTAATTTCTATAAAGTAATTTAAATATATTGTCGACATAAAAGTATTGATAGAATACATGAAATATTCTAAGATATATTCGATAGAAAATATTTCATTGGGAATGTTATTGTAAATAGTGAATATTTGATAGAATGATTCATAGAAAATATGAGTAACGAACTCTTAATTTTTAAATTAGGCTAAAACCATTAATGAATTGAAAATTATAAATAAATACGTAAGTATTTTAGCATTAATTATGTTGTAATAAAATGTAGTAAGCGCAAAACCTTAATTTAGAGTCGATAGAAAATATTTTTAATATATAGCGTTAATATTATAAAAAATATTTCCACCATTAAAAATATTTGAATTGAAAAATTGACATAAAATTGAATAGAACATAATATTATTACAACACAAATTAACTTTACAATACCTTAATTTATTCATAAAAGATTTTCATTCAAAACAGAGCCTTTTAATCGTACGTAGCCTTTCAAAAGTGTTGAAACTCAAAAATATTTGATTATAGGCGCTTTACGGCTATAAATTATTCGATAAGCTAAATATAGGTAGCTAATTCGTGCCTAATGACGGAGATGTAACAAGTGTTTATTATACAAAGTTGTTCAAATCAAATATTAGATTCAAAATCAGCGTGTGCATTGATATTAAAATGAAAATATATACCATAATATTACGCCAAGGCTTAAAACCATAACCTCAAGCACCGGAACGTAGCTCTAGGAGTTAGATTGAAATCTTCAAGTACATTTTGATTCCCATCTACGTGTTTACTCCCAAACTTCAAAAGGTTTAATAAAGCGAATCGCGTCCTGAGTTATTCGAGAGAACTCATTCAATAGACTAGAACATAACCCCTATTCGTAATTAATAAATGTGATACTCTTAAAGCTTCCTTCCCCTAACTTTTCTTCATTATTTTATTCTTAACGAACAAATAGTTATTTATTATATAGTTTATTTAAGTATGAGTTTGCAGCACATACCAAGCTAAACTTACATATATTTCATACTAAACTAATATAGAAACTTAAGCTTTACACGCGCTGAAACATTGAAACTAATTTTCATAGAGCGCGCGCTAAATTTGATATATTTCGAATCAGTTTAAGTTTGCAATACGTGCAAAGCTGTTATTACCCTTTTACACAGGGATGAATATATCATAGAAATAATATGGAATTTAAATATTCACGTGATGAAATTATTAACTGATTTCAATCATAGCGCGCGCTTGAATCTTGCTTATTCAGACTCAGATTGAATTTTCAACACGTACAAAGTTAACTGATCTAAATTTATTTAAAGTAAATTATAGAAATAAAGGTATGCTTTAATTATATATCCATTGAAAACCACGGTTGATTTTTATGCGTGAAGTCTTAATTTATAGTATGCAATAGGTATGAAGGTAGGATCATTTTAATTTCGTTTAATTATAAATGAAACGTTGGGAAAAATTGTTTTATTCCGACTTTATAAGTTAAGGCAAACTTAGCCCGACTCTAAATTGTAAAATTTTAACATTTCAGCCTTAGGGCGATTAAATCTAGGCAAATATTAAGAAAATGGAGAACGGTACTAACTTCTAACTTTGCGGTTTAGAACATTAGACGCCTGGAAATATTTCAGGGGTATTTCCTTTGAAATGTTGAATTTAATTCAATTTTCAATTGAAATTTTTCTAAATAACGTTACGACCCCTTTATGACCTTTCCTCGTAATTTTAGTAATTTCTATTTATATCTTTATATATTTATATATTTTTCAAAAGTTTTAATATCATATCGTACATACTTTGTAGATAATTTTAAATTTAATAAGTTTAGAATAGATTTAAAAGGATTTTAAAGGGAGGCTAAAGACGAAAAAGAAGTCTTTTATTGATTCCATACCAAAAGTCTATCATTTTATTCCATAAAAGTAACAACGCCCCGTAGCTTAATACTATCAGCAAAGGATCAGTTTTACGTCATAGCTCATCACTTAAAAATAGCCAAAAAATTATCACCCCTGTCTGGCTCGAGTAATTTGGACTCTTCCTCTATATTTTGAGTCTGGAGAGAGGGAGCTAATTTAGGGTTGTTGCCAATAATATCAAAGACTTTCCACCTTTGGCTTAGTAAAATACCAGCGACACGTGATATGGGACACTCTTTGAATCATCTTTCATTCTCTCTTTAAAATAGAAGGTTAATTTCAACCAATTAATATATTGAAATACATCCTTGAAATGAGTCTAATTTCCTATTTAAAAATACCTTTTTAAATGGCAATTTATATTCCTTCTAAGATTGGGATTATTTGTTTCTTGGGGTAATTAAACCCGAAATGGAAAATTCATTTCCTTCTGATTTTTTGTTTTTTTACTTTTTAAGCTCTTTTTTTGCGATCATAGCAAATTTGTATTCGTATGGTTTTAAACGTCTCACGGGGAAGCTGATTAATCATTGTCAAAATTTTCTTTGGCTTTGCCATTTTAATTTTTTTTTCTTTAAGATTAAAAAAATTATTCTTAAGACTGAAGAAAAAATTGCAAGAACAAAAAGGTCATTAGGTCGATTCTTAACCCCATCTTATGCCGCGCTAAAGAGCTCAGTTATTTAAGTACTTCTTTTACTAATAAGGCAAGTATCCCCATCAAAAGAAAAACCCAAAATATACAGAAAGAACACTTGTGTGAGTCATGAAATTGAAAAACAAAAAATCAAAGTGAGGTTAACACGGATTTTCCATGAACTTCAAATTGAAATTGAGCAGCATTTTCGGAAATATCGTTAAAAAAAAACAATTTAAATTAATTCTGGGATTATCTTCCATCTAATGGTGCTATCGATTTATGCCTAAGTGATATTAGAGAAAAGTTGCAGCCATTTTAAGAAAGGGGTAATTTTTGGATTTTTGCTCGATGTCAATCAGTGGCAGAATAATCTGTAACATGCGGGTCATGTCAATTTTATTATTGTATAATAATCTAGGGAATGTCTTCTTTCTAATGGTGCTATCGATTTATGCCTATAGGGGTGATAGGAGAGAAACGTTACGGCCATTTTATAAGATAGGGGTCATTTTTGGATTTTTGCTCGATTTCTATCAAAGGCGGAATAATCTTTAACAAGTGGCTCATGTCAATTTTATTATTTTATAATAATCTAGGGATTGTCTTCTTCCTAATGGTGCTACCGATTTATGCCTAGGTGATAGGTGAAAAAAGTTGCGGACATTTTAAGAGGAAGGGTCATTTCTTGATTTTTGTTCGATGCCTATCTGTAGCTCAATAATCCTTAACGAGTAGCTCATGTCAATTTTATTGTTTTAAATGAATCTAGGGAATGTATTCTTTCTAATGGTTTTTTCGGTTTATGCCTAGGTGAAAGTAGTGTGGCAACTATATTAAAACGTGAGTGGAAAATTAACTATAGGTTTTTGTCATTTTCATTTTGAAGTTTCTTTCTAACGCGTTAACCCAGAATTATAAAATTCTGAATATGGCATTTTTATAGTATGAAACTAAAAATATAATCCCGAGACATTCGAAAAAATGGTGACAACCTCACTTGAACTATATTATCATGAAATAAGTATATATATATCAAATATTCAAAATTATATAAAATTTATTATTTAGATAGGACCGGCAAAAATATTTTAACTTAAACCAATAATAATTTAATATAGATTAAATTAGTTGGCGATATGTTGGGCAGATGTCGCCTCATCATCCAACGAAAGAATCTACCGAGAAATCAATATTTTAGGAACCGTTAAGTCCGAACGGGACCGGGTCACCTTGGCCAAAAAAGGGATACTGACGTGTTATGTGAAGAAAAATAAAATCTATTAAAATGTATGATTTTCATCTTCTTCGTTCATTTTATTATTTTAATATTCCCATGCTCGTTCGTGATTGTTTAAAATTTTAGATAAACTTATAACTGTCAAAATTGCACTTGAAACTACGTCATAACTGCGTCAGATTTTCGATAGCTTAATAATTAATTTATAGGTTTAAGTAGGCATTTAATTTCTAGAAAAATGTCTTAAATTTTGAATTTTTTTTTCGGAATCACCATGCCAATACACGTATTTGAGAATTTTCCACAATTATTGGACTCGGACCAATCATATTATTTCAGCCGTCAACGGTGTTTGTAATGTCCTAACTTAAGAAGGATCTTGGTGGTCAAACGCCGGCCTATTCTTTTAATGTTTGGACATTTCAAGCACTGTTGAAGGAACTTGCAATAATATGATAGGACCGAATTTATATTTATTCATATTCAAATTTTACCAAACTTTAGAAATTAATTTAAACACCTAAAACGTGACTAAAATTCTTTGGAAATTCTCAAATACGTTTTATGACACGGTGATTCCGAAAATAAATTCAAAAGCTGGTCTACTTTTAGCTCCAAGTTTCCCTTTAAATTATAGAAGTTTTAGGCCATAACCGACTTAAATTTGGAGTTTTTGTCTTTTTCTTTGCTATCAGATATTCCAAAAGTAGAGATATAAATGCGAACGGGTCCTAATGGAGCAATCGTGTTTTATTTTGTGGCCCGGACCGGTAATTCGTGGTTCATCCCTTTTTTGGCACAACACGTTTCGGCTATCAGTGGATCCAGGCAACCGGCCTTTTAATATATATATACTCGCTATATATCACACCCAAATCTCAATAGATATCAAGGTGATGTCCCCCTTTTATCACTACATCAGCTGTAAAAAGAAATCAGAGTATTCCCACCTTTTTACGTACTGATTATTCCGGGTGATTTTATTAACAGTATAAAACTATAGTAACATTCAATTTGAGTTGACACGGACTATTTTCTATCTACACGATTTAATATTGTGTATAAATCCGCCTCTGATTTATATCATAATGACAATTACTTTTAAAAAAGGGAATATAAATTCCCGCCCTTTTTTTGATATACAGAGGGGCTTTTAAGTAAGAAAAAAACCGCCAAAAGGTGGAGTTAAGCTTAAGCTAAGTTTATAGCTACCCACCGTCGAATAATACCCCTGACCCCCACCATTTAACCCCCTACCTCGACACGAAAGTCTAAAGAAACTAAAAGAAAAATATCTTTAATAGCGATTTAAAATAATCAAATTGAAATAAAATACTTTAAAATATAAAGATAATAATATAAAACTTTATGGTATCGTAAAAAGAAAAATTTCATTTCATATCAGATTGAAATTTCTGCACGTAAAAATGTACTTTGGAAGAATTAAAGTTTAAAATCAGTTTCAAGAAAAAGCTTAGACTTACAGGCCTATTGCTCCAACTTAATTAAAGTAAATTTATAACATTACTCAAAACTAACTTATTAATTTTTTGGATTTCAAATAAATCACGTGATTTTCTAGATAAAATAGAGTGTTATTAAGGATTAAAATGTAAATCCTAGCTCTTGATTTTAAAGATTATATCAAAAGGAAAATTCGTGCGATTTGAATATTACAATAAAATAGCGCGCGATTTTGTTGATTATTTTAAAAATAGCGCGCGATTTTGTAGATTATGATAAAAATAGCGCGCGATTTTGTAGATTATGATAAAAATAGCGCGCGATTTTGTAGATTATGATAAAAATAGCGCGCGATTTTGTAGATTATGATAAAAATAGCGCGCGATTTTGTAGATTATGATAAAAATAGCGCGCGATTTTGTAGATTATGATAAAAATAACGCGCGATTTTGTATATTATGATAAAAATAGCGCGCGATTTTGTAGATTATGATAAAAATAGCGCGCGATTTTGTAGATTATGATAAAAATAGCGCGCGATTTTGTAGATTATGATAAAAATAGCGCGCGATTTTGTAGATTATGATAAAAATAGCGCGCGATTTTGTAGATTATGATAAAAATAGCGCGCGATTTTGTAGATTATGATAAAAATAGCGCGCGATTTTGTAGATTATGATAAAAATAGCGCGCGATTTTGTAGATTATGATAAAAATAGTGCGCGATTTTGTAGATTATGATAAAAATAACGCGCGATTTTGTATATTATGATAAAAATAGCGCGCGATTTTGTAGATTATGATAAAAATAGCGCGCGATTTTGTAGATTATGATAAAAATAGCGCGCGATTTTGTGGATTATTTTAATAGCGCGCGATTTTGTGGATTATTTTAAAAATAGCGCGCGATTTTTAAGATTAATTAAAAAATAGCGCGTGATTTTGAAGATTACAATAAAATCGCAATTTTATAATATTAATTTCTTTCGAAGTTGTAAATAGCTCGTTAATTACAAAGTTTTAATTAATATCTCGTGAATATACGATTTTATTTTTATTTAATTCATTAAAGCACGTTAAACCTTTGTTATAAAAACAGCGCATGCGCTTTATAGCTAAATAAAATTCGTTATAAAAACGCGGGAATAAAAGGCGGGAAATGACAGCGGCGCACGTGGGTTAACACGCCTTCCATTTATTCCATCTATACCATTACTAAGAGGGAAAAAAAGAGATATCCTCGTTCAAAACTATCAATTTAAAGACCTTTTCAATTCTTTATTCTTTCTTGAAAAGTGAAAACTTTCTAACAAAATCTTCACGCGAATAACAATATTAACTTTTTTTCGAAAATAAACTTTGTCGTGACGGCAAAGAAATGAAAATATATGAAAAATAATAGTCGCGGGTAGATATTATTATTACTCGTATGCCGCCAAGGTGGACGCCTTAAATCGACGCTTTGACCTTAACCTGACGCGAGCACTTCGAATTAAAGTGATAGTGACACAATTTATTTTTTTTATGTTTTAATGTATTATTTTTAAGTTTTTCATCATTTCAAAAACATCGGCCGATTTTATTACGTATCTAATTTTAGATAGGTGTTTATTAGTAGTAGGAGTCACCAGAAAGCGCTATAATCAACTGATGGGTTGCCTAATTATGAATAGGTAGTATGTATTTTTATTTTTATTATTTTTCCCGAAAATCTTTTTCAAAGAATATTGGTAACTCGTGAAAAATACGTGTCGGTGTCACTTTAATGGTGACTGGGGACCGATTTAACTTGGTATGATATGAATCGCCCTATCACGTCTTTTTACACGCGCGTTTTCAAAAGCGCTAAAAGAATATTTTTCATACTGAATTCGAAAATTACGTGTTTGGAATTATTACCTAAGAATGTAAGTGAAATCGAGAGAGGGTTTAGTTCGCATTCAAATAAAATTAATTATTGGTATCAGTTCTAGTCTGCTACTTTGAAATTTAAGTAAATAAGTATTAGATTTTGAAATAGTTTAACGATAGAATTTGTACAATCATAATTTTAATCCCCTTATATTTCCGAATGAATTAAGCCCAAAATCAATTTAAATATTAATTTTTATTAAATCCAATATTTTTTAAATTATTTCCTTAATTTACCATTTATTAATAATTATGTTTGAAAGCTGAAAACCAATTTCCTTTAAATTTCGACAGTTTTAAATCCCAGATCTATATTTGAATTATTTACGCATTTCATTATAACTTAAATTTCAAATATTTAAAAGTTTTAAAAATTATATTTTTGCTTAAATATATATAGATTTAATAATATATAGAAGAAATGTGACTTATATTGCCATTGTCTTTAATGCATTCCAATTCATAGCTCAAGAAAGAACACTACCCCTCAACGCCGTCATCAAAACATAATTATCTCATTGGCTCTCTAAAATTGCGTTGATGACGCAAAAACATTTGGTTATCCTGGTTACGACCCCGGTTTCGCCTAAGGAAAATAAACTACGCCTCCTCGTTCCAACCCCGGTTTCCCATAGAAGGGGAACGGGGTCTTTGACGCCCATTCACAAAACCCAGGCAAATATTCAAATTCATGATAAAAAAACTCTAAATTTCTTTATGATAACACGAAACATTGTATAATTCACACTTTCCCTAACATATGATCAATGTTCACTCAAATTTGAATGTCGGTTTGGTATAAAGAATATTCCAACCCCTAAACTAAACTGTTAATGCATTTAGTCATTACGTTTTAAAGTTATACAAACCTAGAATTTAAATCCCGAAAACCGCACGATTTATTTCGAAGCTTCAAAAGCTATTGTTAAAATTATTGCGAGCACGATTTTTGGGGTGAAAAATATATATTTCAAATTACATTTTAATGATTTGTTTCCGACAGAAATACACACGCATGCGCGACGAAATCGTGTTTACGAAATTGAGACATTTCAAATGAAAATATGACGCGTATTCTTTCTCTGGAAGTTTTCGTAGTATTTTGAATAAAAACGGAAATTCCAGCGTATTAACACCTTTCGATAGAAATTTACGTCCTACAATTAAGTGACGATGTCAAAGTTTTTTGAAGGTCTGTGCATTGATTGTATTTTAAGTTTCCATGATGTAATTCATTTCAATGTATATACGGTGAAGTTATTGCATTTTAAAACAATTATTACATCTTAATTAGGAGGGTATATACGTATATAAGTCCACCTCGAATTGACAGCGAGTACAAAGCTAATCTTATATTATCTCTATCATTTCTTACATTAAAAATAAAAGGTGTCTAGATTCCCACGCGCTGCCAATTAAAATTGATCAATTAATTAAATTCCACATCGAAATGACAGCGGGTACCAAGCTATTCTTATATTATTTCTATTATTTCTTAATTTAAAAATAAAAGGTGCTTAGCTTCGCACGCGCTGTATATTAAAATTGTACACTAATTAAATTCCATCTCGAAATGACAGCGGGTACAAAGCTATTCTTATATTATCTCTATCATTTCTTAAGTTAAAAATAAAAGGTGCCTAGCTTCGCACGCGCTACCAATTAAAATAGTAATAAAAAATAGAATGCTTCACGCGCTGTTTTTGATTTTATAAAAAGATGGCACGAGCTTTTGGCGCGAGAGAAATAAAAAAAAATCACGTGGGAGCTATCACAGCCTGTACAGGTGTTTCACTCAAAGATAATAGCGCGCGTGATGCTAATCTACCTTATATTTCACCATACTATTACAAATAGAGATGGAAGGTAGAGTATAGGTTTGTGTGTGTTCCAACCTTAAGCTGATATTGGTGTTAGTGTTGAGGGGGATAGAGGGGGATGGTGGTGAGCGCGTGAAACAACCTGTGTGGTCGCGCGCTATTGAGAGGGTTCCCGCGCTTTCTTCATCCCGCCTTCCTAACTTTTTTCCCGCCCTTTTTTCGCTCCTAAAAATCAAAATACATCTTTTTCCATAGACGGATAACGTGTACTGATCGCTTAATGACGCACCACGACTTTAACAATTTAAAGGGATAATGAAACGTTGGTGAGATTATTTTTAATAGGCCTCTTTCAGTGTCGAAGCTGTTTAGAGGTCCCTTTCGAAATATATATAGTTATACAATGATAAAACCAAACATTTCATTTTAAATATTTTGTATCAAAGGCCTAGGATTTCTTCTGCCTTTTTCACTGGAAGTGGGCTCACCTTCTGAGCTTCCTATTGGGTAGCAAGGCAAGAGAAAGCATGGAGGGTGAGTTTGTTTCCAGGGTGGCAGACAGAAGTAATCCTAGGCTTTGATATAAATTTTATAAACCTTGTTCAAAATCTCATTCAAGATATAGATATGTTAAAAAAAGAGTAAATGATTATAAAGAAGTTAACTTAATCATGACAAATCATGCCAAACAGTTCATTGAATCACGAAAAAAGAATTATTTAAATTTTTGTGTTTTAAATCTGACGTTTCACTATCCCTTTGATCACTTTAGTCCCAAAAAATAGACAACCTTATGAAGGAGTAGTAAACAACGTTTAAAATCAGTGTATTATATATAAGAAGTTTTTAGACTAACTTTGAAACATGAATATTAAAATTTAAACCTGTTTTTACCCATGGTGCGCTAGAAGATTGAAGATTGCCCTTTTCTGAATCTATATGGATTATATGTAGTTTTATAGTAAAATTAAAACGACATATTCATTATTTGAAACCTCTGGGTTGACGCATTCTTAAGAATATATGGCGTAGTTTATTTCTGGAACGTAATTAAAGATATTTTCGTACGAAAGGACGGACTTGATTTGGATTAAGTACTTTCACGAAAAAGACAGCGCGAAAGCGATCTTATAACTGGGGCCAGAACGCGCGAGAATCTACATAAGGCTCTACAATAGCGAAATAACGCGACCATAGTGGTGACGTAATATTGCGGGGAGATTTTATTTTAACTTTCGAAAATGGCAATTTTAAAATATGTATTTTTACTGTCGCGGTAATTTTTTCTATAACATATGTATATTTATTCTGAATCGTTTTTTAACGATCTTTCCGAAAATGCTACTTAATTTCCATTTTAATTCATGAAAATCCGTACAGCCTCCTTTAATCATAAAATAAATAATAACATTTAAAATAATTTTAAATTAGAGATTAATTTCATCTTCCCTTTAAATAGGGCCACCCTTGGTGGTCAATATATATTTTTATTTTTTTGTTGATAAATTGATACCGGGCTAATAATAGGTGGGTTAGGAATTTTTTTGGCGTCACCAATTTGTGTCAATTTATAATTGATATACGAAATTAATTTTATAGTTTCGGCTATATTGCAAACTGGTCTTGAAAAGTATATGAATAGTATTTTATTTAAGTGGTGGCTTAACGTACGGTCATTAATTAACTTAATTCTAGATTATTTTCTCGGTTCTACCCTCAAATATGACTCGGAGACGAAATTGAGATCGATTGCGACTAATTTCAATAATATCGTATCAAGAAACTTATATTTTTCTTGTGACTTTAATTAGGGTATAATTTAAAGTTTATGAGTGAACAAATTAAAGAACTTATTTACTGAAATTAATAATAATTTTAACTTCAAAATTTAATACATTAACATATTATTTCTTATATTTATCATGGTTTGTACCCTAATTTCATTTATTTTAATATCGTAATGAATTTAACAATAAAACTGCATGAATAAATATTTTTGGGCAATAAAAAAATGCATAAATATATATAATTCGGCATTAAAACTGCATAAATATATATTATCGGGCATTAAAATTGCATAAATATATATTATCGGACATTAAAATTGCAGAAATATATATTATCGGGCATTAAAATTGCATAAATATATATTATCGGACATTAAAATTGTATAAATATATATTATCGGGCATTAAAATTGCATAAATATATTATCGGGCATTAAAATTGCATAAATATATATTATCGGGCATTAAAATTGCATAAATACATATTATCGGGCATTAAAATTGCATAAATATATATTATCGGGCATTAAAATTGCATAAATATATATTATCGGGCATTAAAATTGCATAAATATATATTATCGGGCATTAAAATTGCATAAATATATATTATCGGGCATTAAAATTGCATAAATATATTATCGGGCATTAAAATTGCATAAATATATATTATCGGGCATTAAAATTACATAAATATATATTATCGGGCATTAAAATTACATAAATATATATTATCGGGCATTAAAAGTACATAAATATATATTATCGGGCATTAAAATTGCATAAATATATATTATTGGACATTAAAATCGCTTAAATATTATTGGGCAATAAATATTACAAACGCGTACGTATCCGTGAAGCTATCTACCTTATACAATTCCATAGCTCCAGGTACACGTACACGGTCTCCATCTAATAAAACTTTCTTGATTTAATGTCTATTATTTTAATTTAAATTAAAATTAATTTTTCCTTAAAACTTTCCCACACATTTCTGATAAAAAATTATTAAAATTATTCAAATTACCCGGTAACTATTTTATACGGTGGCGGGCGCTTTCAAGGACTCGGTTAATAGTTGGGCGAAGGAGAAACCTGTTGGCAAAGAGAGGGGGCGTGGCTAGCATACCAACCCAAATCATTAATATTTTATACCCAGCAAAATCTCCTCGCAAGTTCGAACAAAAGGTTACTACCCCCCACTTCATTGGTTAAAAATTAAAGTAACAAGTCAAGTTCAAAGCGAAGCCGATACAAACAGATGCTCGGCGGTCTCGCCTTAATCTAACGCTCATTACGTAATGGTAACGTCATATTGGAAACGAATATTTAAAGGGAGTATGACACGAATCGAAAAAAAAAAGAAAATTTTAAATATAATTCAATATTCTCTGAAGTAATTCAAATTTCGGTTAGGTGTAAATCAAGACTTTTTTAGCGAATAATCTGCTTTTAGTCAAAACCAATATAGAGTTAAGGCTTAGTTTTGGCCAAAATATAATGATTGAAAAATTATCTAAAGCACAATTTTAAAAAACTTTTGAAATAATATGATTTTAATTAAAATTTTCACCGTGATATTTTTAAAATAAGTTAATTTAAAATGAAATTAAATTCAATACGATTTCTTTTTAAAGTTAACTCAAATTTTTGAATAAATAAAATAAAATATTAAAACACTTTTGAACGGGTACTTTGAAGTACTAATCTTTTTATCTAAATTCAGTTAATGTCAAATAAAATTTTGATAATTTTTAAATTAAAACAATTTTTAAAACCTTTTGTAGAATTGAAACTAGAAAAACCTGCCGAAGTACGAAGGAAAATTAAACTAAAACCCGTAAGAGACGAAGATTAAATTATTTTAAAAAAATTTCGAAATATTTTTAATTTTAGACCAAATAAGTGTGTCATTTTCCCTTTAAATATTTTTAATTTTATCGTCTGCACGCGCATACAATAATAGTACACCTTTATGATGTATTTCCACCTTGAATTAGCAACACGCAATGATATTCAAAATGATATTATGTAGACTAGCTTCACGCGATTCCTGGGTACTGTCAACTACGGTTGGAATTTCGATTATAATTCTATTCAAAGGGAGTTGACGTAATATTTCAAAGCTAAGGCGTATTGATACATAATGTTAAACCTAACAGAGAAGAAAAATACGGTGTCAACTCAAATTGAACACTATAATAACAATATTTTATTTTTTCATTGGCGCGCGCGAATAACGTTGTCATGGTAATGAAGTTTAAATCATTTAACACGCTTAGTCGATCGCGCGTGACGGTACTAGAGGCGAAACACGAGCTTTTATTTCATACAAAACCCTCTCCACGTGACCTCTAAAGTCTAATCATCATTGGCTAAGAGCGAAGAATCCCCTTTTCCTATTGGTCCATTTGAAATTACTATACAACTATTATTTACATATTGGCATTGGTCAATGTTTGTAAGTTCATGCCATTATTATTGTTATAAAGAAATGATTTTTTTCGGTGATTAATTATTATTTTCTTTTGTTCAAATATTCTTGTAATGCGCATGCCTGTGTTTTTATGTCACGGTTTATGGCTTCCATACCTTTTTGTATTTGTTTAATATTGTTAAGAAAATTATTTGGGCGGTTATATCAACTACAAGTTGACTTTAGATGTTTGTTAATGGAATTTTTTAAATAAATAAAGGTGAAAGGTTAAATGTAGCGTCAATACCTCTTGAAAAAATTATTTTATGTAGTAATTATAGACTCCCAAAAAAGCCTTAAATTGTCAAAATTATTGGAATTTGTTTAGGGTATGGAAACTTAACGTGCAACTTTTAACATCTCTAGCGAAAATCTTTTAAAACCTTAGAAATTCTCTTAAAAACTATTTAAATCTTTAAATATCTCAAAATCAAAATTTTAAACTCCCAAAAAAAGATTTAAAATATGAAAAAAAGTCCAAAAATAACTTGAACTCTCTAACTTCAACCCAATCTTCAAATCTCTTAAATATTGCTTTAAAATTTCCAAACCTCTCCCGAAAAAAAAAAAAAAAAATAATAAAATAAAATAAAAACTTAAAGCCCAAGGATTTTCTGCCAGTGACCTGCCTGTTTCACTGGAAGTGGGCTCACCTTCTGAGCTTCCCCTTGGGTAGCAAGGCAAGAGAAAGCCTGGAGGGCGAGTTTATTTCCAGGGTGACAGGCAGAAGTAATCCTAGGCCTTTAAAATCTTTGAATTTCTAAAAACCTTTAAACCCCCTCCCCCCAAATTTAAAATTACCTAAAAAATGTATTTTAATTTTTTTCAAGAAGGCGTCAACCGACAGAGGCATAAAATATGTCGGTTTAATATTATGATAAAACTAAAAATGGTGAAAGCCTTACTTTAAAACAATAAAAAACCCACAAAGGCCTTAAAAAAAATCAACCTACATAGTTCAATACAATCCCTAATCCCATTCTAAGTCTGCAACTGATTAGGTTTTGAAAATTGATGCTGAACAAAATGCATTTTAAGTAGGTGAAGTTGAGGTTAGAAAAAACACTGTTAAGGTTATCATTTTAAGTATTATTTTATCTATAGAAAAGCCATTACTTTTTTTGTTTGATTTTTTTCACAAAACTAGGTTTTTTTTCTGGAAGCTGCATGGGCCATTAAAAAAATGGGTGCAGAAGTAACTATATAAAAAACAAACGGCTTTGTTTTGGAGTAACCTTATAATGTAACTTAAACCAGGGCGGATTGATACGTAATGTTAAATCCTCATAGATAAAAAGTTAAAACTTTAAACTCAAACAAACCATTTTTTCAAGAAAAAAAAAAAAAAAAAAAAAAAATCCAAAAAATAAATTGAAGATTTGAAGAAGAAAAACAGGAATTTTCGATATCTTTTTTACCAAATTCTTGGACTAAAACACGAGTACTTTTCAAGTATTCTATTTGAAAGGGTAGATGACATGGTAAATTATTGTCTAAGTTTAACTAGTATCCAAATTTAAACCAATTAATCAAATTTCTGAAGTGTTTAAATTATTTGAACTTAAAAAAATCTAATTTAGATAAAATATTACGCGAGTACTTCGTTAAGTATTTTGAATATTAAAGTTTTAATATTTAATATACATGTTGAAAATCAACAACCAATCAAAATGAGGGATTAAAAATATTAATATAATAGCCTTATCTTTAAAATTTATTTGTTAGAGGGAATATAAGCTGCTAAGCTAAATAAGCATCTAAACAACCGCATGATCATTGGTTCCCACTAGAAATGACGCAAATAACGAATCATAATCGGCTGCCAAAATATTTTCTAAAGTCCTCAGAATTAAATTAAATGTATTCTTGATATGGTTAAATTTATTATAATAGAATTTCATCTTCCCTTTAAAGTTCGATTGATCGAGAATATCTTTATATCTATCTAGTATATATTTTGAAAATAATTTCAAATCGAAGTATATTTTTGAAAAATACATTTTTAAAAAGTTTTTTTTATAATGATTATAGATTTGTCGGGATTCGTTTCGGCCGCTGATAAAAATCGCCAAATACGATAGGCTTAACGGTTTTCTAATGGTTCAACTTCTGATCTGATCGAGTCATTTATAATAAATGCGACGTTGAAATTGTTATTTTTAAAATTAATCATCGTAAGATTTAAAGGGATAATAACACGCATCATACGCGATCAAAATGTTTCTAGAATAAAATTTAAAGCGCGAAATATCGGCCAGGTTTATGATCTGTAACTGTTTTAGATACAATAGAGTTTGAAGACAGAGTGATTAAGTTGCGGGGTGGAATCTTATTGCTATCTGTATATGTTTCTATTGCTTGTATAAAAATTTATTAACGAAACATAACTAAAGCGCGAGACTTGATTTTAATATAAAATTCGCGCGCTTAATTTTATCTGTTTTAGATACAATAGAGTTTAAAGGCAGGGTGAATGAGTTGCGGGGTGGATTCCTATTGATATCTGAATACCTTTCTATTGCTTGTATACAATATTATTAAAAACGTAACTAAAGCGCGAGACTGATTTTTATATAAAATTCGCGCGCGCTTAGTTTTTGTTATCTGTTTTAGATTTAAAAGAGTTTAAAGGTAGAGTGAATGAGACGCGCGGTATAATGAGGTATACATTTCTTCATATTACATTTAATCCGTTAAACAAAAACCTCGCGTCTAAAACACGAGATTACGCCATAAATCCTAAAGCTTTGACTTTATTATGTAGTTTAATTTTTTTTTTTATTTGGCGGGAAATCTTTCTTTTGGCGGGAAGTGGGGAGATATATTTTTTTTCTTCCAAGCGTGTGTCCCGCCCTTAGCGCACGTTTTAGCGGGCCGCAATGCCGCGTTATCTGCTACACCATTTATAACTTAATAGAAATATTTTAAGTCCGCCCAAGCCACTCTAAGATTACATTCTAATTATACGCCGAGCGCCACTTCATGTTTATCAAGACCCCCACCCCATCCCCCGCCATTTACTAAATTCACGGCCCAACATCCACGGGTTTATTCCCCCCAAAAAATATGAAATCATGATATTTTAATAGACCATCCCGTAAGGGTAGAAACCTTTTCGTATCAGCCATTTTTTCAAAGGTCTCTGGTCAGAATGGCTACGTACAAGATTCAGTATTACCAATTCCCTGACTTTTGCGGGTTTTTCTTGACCATCTTTCAGCATTTTCCCTGATAAAATGAATGTTTTATTTCTCCTTTCTTACGTGACATTACTTGATGGTGCCAGTCATCTTAACAGGTGACTAATGTAATATTTTTCTATTAATATTATTACATTTTTATATTAATTTACTATTTTACGTATTTATTAATTATTATATATTTATTAATTATTTTATATTTCACAAATAAATTAATTTTATTATAATTTAAATATTAATATTTTATATACACCTTACGTTTTAGTTTAGAATCAAATTATGCAAATTTTTGGTCGTTTTATTTTAAACTGAATATCTGACTTAAACATCCTGTTTCTGATGATGTTGATGATGACGATGATTTGAAAGTGGGGTGTTAGGGTTATATATATTATTTTTTATTTAGATGTTGACGTTAAAGCGAAGGGCACATTGGCACCCACCCATGCGCGTTCCACGTTCCAACCAATAGGGTGCCGCGTTAATTAAACTCCAAAAAAAGCCTCGAAAGTTAAAAGCTCCTATAGTTAAACGTCAATCAAAATCTCATCTAAACGCCACAGAACGGGCAATATGACACCTCAGTTAACACCTACTTTTAAACGTCAAAATTCAACATTTAGTTTTCCCATAAACGCCAACCCCCATTGAGTTTTTATAATATTTCATCCTGATTTGACAGCGCCATCGAAGCTAGACTCCCATTATATCTTTATAACAACCGTATTATTGAAATATGAAGCTTAGATTCGCGCGCGGTGGAATTTAAAATGATTTTAATAGAATCTCGTGATTTCGCGCGCGCTCCAGTCTGCTATATCTTCGAGAATCAATTTCAGTTTACATCACGCGCAAAGTTATTCTCTCTCTTTATCCCAATGAAACTAAAGAGATAAGAAATGGAACTTATCTTCGCACGAGGGGAAATTAAACTGATTTTGAATCTCGCGACTTAATTTCTACCTTATTTGTCCATATTTTACTAAAATTGATGAAAGTGAGCACGCGCTGAAAACTTACAGAATAACTGAGTCTCGCGATTTTCAATTTAAGTTTACAACACGAGCGAATTAAATTGTATTAAGATGAAATATGGGAGCTTATAGTTACAGAAAACTAGGGCTTGTTCTGATATTTTTTATTCCTTCTTATCCTTTCAAATCCAATTTATTTTCTCACTAATGATACGTATTTAAAATAACGATAATTAAATATAAATTTGCGTAGTAAAACCTTCGGAAAGTTTCTCTAAATTGTACAAAAATCGGAAACCTGATGTTAGGCAATAAGTTAAAAGGAGAACCTCCGACCAATCAAAAGACGCCATGTACCTTTGGCTTAAAAAACCCCGGTGACACGTGCTGCGGCATTCACTCATTGAATCGCGATAAATCTCATTGGAGATTATTTTCCTGTTCACACAATCGCGTGCATACAACAGCGCGTGTCGCGGATATATTACTTCTGGCCAATGGTACAGGGAGTCTTTTGACTGGTTGGATGTTCTCCTTTTAATTCAATGCTTAAAATCTGAATCTGATCCGTTTTCGTTTCCAGAATGATCTAACCCACGCGCGATTATTTTTAATAGAATCGATAAAATTCTCATTTTCTCTCTTCACCCTCCCTTTAAAAGAATTTCTAAAGCGAAGACAATATAAGTCAAGTTACAGTCAGACAGTGGAATCCTTTTGTAATTGGTAGCTCTATTTTTAAACGTTTATTACTTGATGGTCCGTGTAACGAGATTTCGGGAGAAGCTACCCATATACAACCCATACATGATCCCAATAGCAATATATACCAGAAAACACCCTTGCTTATAGTAAAAAAAGAACCGTTGAAATTTAATACTTGAAAGGTTTAGAGCTCTTTCCTTTACCAGCATAAAATTGCAAGATTTTTCTTGAACTCTTAAGCTTTGAACACAGTATTGTCTCGGATGGCATCCAGTTTCAACGTGATACTGAAGCGCTCCGAGAAATATTTTCTGAATTGAACATATTGTACTGTAGACCTAAACAATAAAAAACCTTTCTAAATAAGATTTCAAATACATAAAAAAATACTTTTTGAAATTAAATTATATAACGATAATATCAGTAACAAGAGGTGACGTGGATGATGCAAACACCTTAAAGGGAAACTTGGAGCTAAAAATGGAATAGCTTTTGAATTTATTTTCGGAATCACCGGATGACAAAACGTATTCGAGAATTTTCTATTTTTAGACACTTTTTGGTGTTTAAATTAATTTCTAAAATTTGGTAAAATTTATTTAAAAGTAATTTAAATTCGGGCCAATCAGTCTTCATCAGCGCTTGTAATGTACTAACATTAAAATCATAGCCCGGGGTTTGATGTCTAAGACCTTGGCTATCAAACGCAGACCTGTTCTTAATATTCGGACATTAAAAGAGCTATTAAAGGTTGAAATTATATGATTGGTCCGAATTTAAATTTACTTTCAAAATTTAGAAATTAATTTAAACACCAAAAACGTGTCTAAAAAAGGGTGAAAAAAAAACTCGAGTCTTTGTACAATAGTGTCTATAAGTATATAATGCTCCAAATAAAATAATTCTTGTTACAGCTCGTTTAAGTATCTCTTTATTGTCTCCCCCTTCTGTCTTTGAATTCCCCCGGTAAATAACTCGCGGGCGTCAAATGGTCTGTCTTCATTTTTGGTTCTTTTGTGTCCCCGTGACCCCCCTAAAAAAATCGAGATGATGATGGGCGGATAAAGAGCAGAGATTCTAGTTTTATCTGATATCTACACTGCGAGTAACCATGACAACGATCTCATTCTCATTTCTCAAGCCCACTTGGTTTCGCCGACTGCACAGAGAAGGGAAGACTTTTTCCTCCCGACATTTATTACAATTTTTGTTGGGACATTTATAATTTAATCATTTTAACTTCATTATTACGCCTTACATTGTATTCTCAACGATTTCCTTAATTGACAGTGTTCAGCGGCGCCTACCGAAGAGTCCGGTAGGCTACCGATTAATTTCCCCACTAATTTTAGACTATAATTGGGATTTTATATACCTCATATTTCCTAAATTTAGAGCCTGATATAATTATTTAAATTGATATGTCCTTAATTTAGATTCCAAAATAATTTATTTCCAGTCATATTTCCTTAATTGGAGCCCGAAAAAAAAAATTTCCTGTAATATTTCCGTAATTTAGAGCCCAAAATAATTATTTTCACTGATATTTCCTTATTTTAGAGCCCAAAAATAATTATTTCCACTAATATTTCCTTAAATTAGAGCCCAAAATAATTATTTCCACTGATATTTTCCTTATTTTAGTACAAGATAATCTCCACTCGTATTTCCCTAATTTTAGGCCCAAAATCATTATTTCCACTGATATTTCCCTAATTTTAGCCCATAAAATATTTTCCTTGATATTTCCCTAACTTGGAGCTTAAAAATAATTATTTCCCTGGATATGCCCCTAATTTTGAACCCAAAAATTTGTTTCTATGATTTAAAAAAATATATATATATATTTTTCTTATGCTGATATTTCTATAATGTTTAGCCCAAAACATATTTCACAAAATTTCGATCAAAAAATTCTTTCTAATACACTACATTATGTTTTATTCTGAAAAATGGTCAGAATTTTAATCCCAAAACATTCCGATACTAGCCAGATTTCAAAGCATACCTGAAACGGCATATACAGCCATAAAAATTTAACATTTTAATCTTAGCTAAGCTTATAATACGGAAATATTTTTCTACAAATATTCTACTACAACATATGTATATTTAACGTAGGAAAGAAAGTAATAAATTCAAAGCCCAGTGTTTTTTTTTTTTTCTCTTTGATAACATTCAGAACTTAGATATATAAGGTATACCCAACATGGGGTAAAATATTCAGACATTCTGTTAGAAAAGAATAAATAAAAAATTGAGGAAGTAGCCTAAAATAATAACTTGTCTGAAATCTCTCTTTTATGACCTGACACATTCATAAAACATTCTTAGATGATATCCCATGTTATCACGCTAAGATTATTTCGAAATTAAATTGGTCAGTAATGAATTCTTTGCTTTGCATGCCAAATAAAGAGAAATTAACAGCGCGAAAATAAAATCTAGAAATTGAGCGCGCGAAAATGAAATCTAGAAATTAAGCGCACGAAAATAAAACCCAGAAAATAAAATCTAGAAATTAGGAACGCGAAAATAAAATCGAGAAATTAAGCGCGCGAAAATAAAATCGAGAAATTAAGCGCGCGAAAATAAAATCGAGAAATTAAGCGCGCGAAAATAAAATCGAGAAATTAAGCGCGCGAAAATAAAATCGAGAAATTAAGCGCGCGAAAATAAAATCGAGAAATTTAGCGTGCGAAAATAAAATCGAGAAATTAAGCACGCGAAAATAAAATCGAGAAATTAAGTGCGCTAAAATTAAACCCAGAAATTAAGCGGGCGAAAATAAAATAAAATTAAGCGCGCGAAAATAAAATAAAATTAAGCGCGCGAAAATAAAATAAAATTAAGCGCGCGAAAATAAAACTAAACAGATAGCGTGCGCGAAAATTAATCAAGAAATTAGCGCGCTCGAAAGAAAAATGATTAGAGGGTACATGGCCCGTGAGAACATCAAGAAAAATTACTCCGTGAGTGCATTACAAAAGGCGGGAAATGGGTCACGAGGAATTTCATCGTTTTCAAAATAATAAACAATTTAAAATTCACGTTTTTGTTTTCTGATTATATTTAATTTAAGGCTTTTTTCACGCGCGGGCGGGCGAATGGCGGTTACCGTCCTGTAGCCTCGAGTCACAAAATTAATATCATAGCCACGAACGAAAGGGAAATATTATTAAAATGTTAAAACATAATATAGAAATTCAGGAAGGCATAATTAAAGGAGCGGTACGATTTTTAATGATTTATATCGAAATTTCGCCTCGGGCTGTCGACGCCGCATTCACGCCGCGCACAGAGACAGCTTCGGAGCGAGAAATCTCGCCAAAGAAAAATATTCCCGGGAAATCAAAATGATTCAAAGCGACACCTTTTTCTTTCCCGCTAGCGCTAATGAAACTAACCGGGTGGCCTAACAAACGCGCTTATACACTTCTTACACCAGATAAACTCTACATAAAGTCGAGACCTTCACAAAGGGTTCATGACACGCCATTGAAATGAAAACTCGTTAAAAAATTCAAGATTTTCCCCAGAACATCAACTATTTTTCCCTTGACCATAAAGTATTTATCAAAGAATTTTTCCCTTGACCATAAAGTATTTATCAAAGAATTTTTCCCTTGACCATAAAGTATTTATCAAAGAATTTTTCCCTTGACCATAAAGTATTTATCAAAGAATTTTTCCCTTGACCATAAAGTATTTATCAAAGTATTTTTCCCTTGACCATAAAGTATTTATCAAAGTATTCTTCCCTGACCACACATCAAAGTATTCTTCCCTGACCACACATCAAAGTATTCTTCCCTGACCACACATCAAAGTATTCTTCCCTGACCACACATCAAAGTATTCTTCCCTGACCACACATCAAAGTATTCTTCCCTGACCACACATCAAAGTATTCTTCCCTGACCACACATCAAAGTATTCTTCCCTGACCACACATCAAAGTATTCTTCCCTGACCACACATCAAAGTATTCTTCCCTGACCACACATCAAAGTATTCTTCCCTGACCACACATCAAAGTATTCTTCCCTGACCACACATCAAAGTATTCTTCCCTGACCACACATCAAAGTATTCTTCCCTGACCACACATCAAAGTATTTTTCCCTGACCACACATCAAAGTATTTTTCCCTGACCATACATCAAAGTATTTTTCCCTGACCATACATCAAAGTATTTTTCCCTGACCATACATCAAAGTATTTTTCCCTGACCATACATCAAAGTATTTTTCCCTGACCATACATCAAAGTATTTTTCCCTGACCATACATCAAAGTATTTTTCCCTGACCATACATCAAAGTATTTTTCCCTGACCATACATCAAAGTATTTTTCCCTGACCATACATCAAAGTATTTTTCCCTGACCATACATCAAAGTATTTTTCCCTGACCATACATCAAAGTATTTTTCCCTGACCATACATCAAAGTATTTTTCCCTGACCATACATCAAAGTATTTTTCCCTGACCATACATCAAAGTATTTTTCCCTGACCATACATCAAAGTATTTTTCCCTGACCATACATCAAAGTATTTTTCCCTGACCATACATCAAAGTATTTTTCCCTGACCATACATCAAAGTATTTTTCCCTGACCATACATCAAAGTATTTTTCCCTGACCATACATCAAAGTATTTTCCCCTAAACGTATAGTATTTTCCCCTAACTATATCATAGAATATTACCCAGACGATTGCAAAACGATTTCCCTGACTAATCAGACCGAGTATTTTCGATATTAAAATAAATTTACTGCACCTTTAATACTTTTAAATATTCTCGTTTTTCCCCGCAACTAAAATAATTTAATTTTTTTTCCCCTGGTCCGTCCCAAAGCTAGCTAGCTGGTTTTAAATTATATCGACGGGAAATTTCGTTCGAAAATTGATCTAGTGTACAATTATGTTAGGCTTAATTACCCTTAAAGCTTAATACGGGTTTAAATAAAGGTACGGTACACGGCCCGCTTACAAATTTGCATATTTTTTAACACGCAAAATTCGTGTCCAAATTAATGGCGATAATTAAAAGAAAAAAACTTTCCTTACCATTATTATAGTTTCTTAGGACCAGTATAATAAAATTTGGGGTGCACTGGGTGAAATGAGGTATACGGTAGCGAAATTGGTACTTACCTAGAAATAAAGAAAAAAATATGATTAATAAACGATTAAATAATATTAATTAATAAATAATTTACAAAATTCGGCTTAATTTTAACTTTAAAGGCAGAATGAACTATCTGATTTCCTATCGAATCGTTCAGATACGCCTATTTAAATTATATGTAATCTATAATAGAAAAAGCCATCGTTGTCCAAGATAGTTCATTTTCCCTTTAATTATTTTGGTATACTAAGTATTATTTAACATAATTAAATGCTCATCAAATTAGTAATTCAAAACTAATAACAGGTAGATAAACAGTATGATTAAATAATTAAGAATTAATTACTGGTAAATTTAATGTATCTATTTAAGATTAATTACTGGTAAATTTAATGTTACTATTTAAGATTAATTACTGTAAATTTAATGTTACTATTTAAGATTAATTACTGGTAAATTTAATGTTACTATTTAAGATTAATTACCGGTAAATTTAATCTTAAATAATTTAAGACTACCGGTCAAATTAGTCTTAATTTAGTCTTATTAAGCTAATAATTTAAGCCTTGTTATTTGTCTTAATTTAAGTTATCAAAATTAATTTTTAAAAATATTCACAGGTATTTTTACTATCGCTAAAATTTACGCTAATCTAGGCCAATTAGATAATAATATTAATTAAATTTATATTTTAATAAACATGTTCATTTACGAGCCTTCTTCATAAAAAATCTAAAATTCATAATTTTCACACGTTGATGATAATAATCGAGCCCTAGCTCGCGTCCCAGATTGTCTAAATAAATATTTAGATAAATTTGAAAACTACAATTAAGGCCACCGAAAATTACTTAAAAATTATATTTTAAAACTTGATTAAATTAACAAGGAGTGTGGAATCCAAAAATTTACTGCAAACTTGCAAATTATTACGAGTTTTTCAACTTTGCGAGGTCACTTGATTCATGTACCGGAAAAGATTTAAGTTTTATTCCAAAATAAATTCCAACGTATTTATTTACATACACCGGTTAAAGTCGCATCCTTAGAAGTGACCTATTTCTCCTAGAAAAACCCTGTTTATTTATAATAAGAAATTAACCAATTCAAAGATTGTTAAGTTTGTGAATTATTTCGATACCACCTCTTAACCTCGGAAAAAAAAACTAATAAACCGTAACACTATTTTCAAGCCTACGAGATTTATACATCAAGTATTAATCCGCCTAAGCTATGAACAACAATGTAAATTAACACCGAATGAAGGTACCTAACATTTCCTTTCATTTTATTTGCTTAACAATAACAATAGATTAAATCCAGCTTACATGAAACAAAATAAAAGAAAAAAATAGAAAAAATCGTTGATTTGTGTTGTTTTTTTGTTTTGGCGGGTGACCACGTGGTTCCCCGTAGCGCGTGAAATCTATTCTCTTCACGGTTTCAGTATGAAATGACAGCACAGTATAAGTACGCCTATTTATATTTCATTGTTTTTCCCCTAGAGATAGAGGCTAGACTAACTTCGCAAGTGATGTATAATAAAATTGACTTTAAATCTCGCGCAATTTTATTTTTTTTATCGAGTGTGCGCGATTATAATCTTAAATCACGCGCTCTTCGAATAAACACGCCTTCATAAATTTGGCGGGAAACTATGGAGGGAAACTGGCATTTTTTTATTTCTTTTATATTATATTGGTTATTTTGAAATTGCAAATCTTACAAGGCATAAAAATAAACTTGGGGTCCTAAATTTTCCGTTGAAATATCGGTGTTTTTCAGAAGTTATAAACCCAGTTCGTTAACTTTTAGACATAAATAACCATTGGATAAATTTTAAACCCTTAAACCTATTTTATGTTAGATAACCGCTTTTTGTTAAGGTAACTGTTATGTAATGTACTTTAAAAATTGTTGCAGACTTGAAAGGAAACACTTTGCATATAGCAAAAACTGATTTTAATAAAATCTTGGGTCCTTTTAACATGAGAACTTATAAAACTGTCTAGATTATCAACGTGTATTGAATATTATACACTGCCTTTATTAAAAGGGATTAATGAATATTAAAATTGACCTACAAGACCCTTACCTAATATTAAAACAGACCTACAAGACCCTTACCTAACATTAAAACTAACCTACAAGATCCTTACCTAACATTAAAACTAACCTACAAGAGCCTTACCTAACATTAAAACTGACCTACAATACCCATACCTAATATTAAAACTGACCTACAATACTCTTACCTAATATTAAAACTGACCTACAAATTACAATACCCTTATCCAATATTAACTGACCTACAAATTACAATACCCTTATCCAATATTAACTGACCTACAAATTACAATACCCTTATCCAATATTAATTGACCTACAACACCATTAGCAAATATTAAAAATTTAGCTTAAATTAAAATACCAATTAAATCGCGTAAAAAACTATTATTAAAATAAATATAAGATAAATTAACATAACATACCAGTAACGGTAATTAAACACACTAGACTGCAAGCAAATACAACGATACGTCCTTCAAAATCAGCTTTGAGCTTACATATCATACAATAAACATAATTCAATTAATTGCACCCGCAGGAATTATGTCTTTTGTTTTAAAAAAACTGAAATATCCAAATAGCAATTGGTTCCATAAAATTTCCCATCAGAACTAAAAACGTTGAGCGGCGTTCTAATCTACAGAGGCGGAAAATGAGCCTCATTATCCGCCCCTATTCGTTGATTGGCCAATTTGACTTCCTGCCTCATAGCCAAAAGACAAAACATCACCAACCGAAAAAAAGAAAAAATAATTTGCGGCCTAAATGTTCATTGTTTTCCCCACGACCAATTTTTGTTCGCGAAAAAAATACGTTTTTTTCACACGCTCGATTTCTATTCGACCTTTTTATCTTGATTAGTATGGATGTACTACTTTTATCTCTAGGAGCTTTAATATTAAATATCAATCCGCGTCATTTTCCCTCTTATTACAATACTGCACGCGAATGATAGTACAATCAGAACCAGCTTAAATTTGCAGCATGTACAAAGGTATTTATCATTGTATTTCAATGTTTGTCTTTCTTGGACAAAAAGGGGAGGTTATAGAGAATCACGTGGAGAAAACTTACACTAATAATGACGATATAGACAATTACATTTCGAGTTTGCAATACGTATAAAGCTGAAGTTACTTTTATCTCTCTGATGACGATTCATTATGATAAAGAGGGAGTATATAGCTTCACGCGCGCTGACAACTAATATTGGTATAGAAAAAAATAAAAAAATATCAAATCTCGCGCTCGCTAGGTTCGTTTCATACGAAATTAAGCAGCGCGTATAATACTAAGCTAGCGGATAAATCAAACGTATTTTATCACTATTTTAAAAGAGGGATTAGCTTCGTACGTAATGAAAACTAAAACTAACCGTAACTAGGCAATTTGATGAACTTAAGGGCGATGTTATGGGAATAAGAAAATGACAGTAAATTGGTGCTAAACAAAACCACCCCTACATCAGCTTCAAACGTATTGCTTCGAAAAAAAAAAAAAAAATGGCAACATATTCTAGAATAGATAAAGAAGATCATTTGTTTTTTGGTGACGTTTTTTTTATGTTTGAGGGTCATGATCGGATATATACTGAATGTCCTTCTTTAATTAGGGTTCTTCTCCTTTAGGGGCATGCACAGATTTTTCGGACGGCTTACCATTCATTTATTATACAACTGTAGCTATAAAACCAATCGCAGTTTGCTCTATATAAACAAATTGGCCATAATACTAGATTAAAAAGAAATAAAACAATAAGGGGTCATTTATAAATCAAATTTTTAAATTAAAAGAAAGGTTCCTTACAGAATTTTATTATCCTTAATTTATTTTTGACCTTAAAGCCCCAATTTCACGACCTTTCTTTAACCTTAATCGTTAATTTTAAAATTACTTATTGACCCTAAACATTTACTCTATTTTTAAAATTAAATTTTCCATAATTAATTTTCAGACGTAAATCAAACCAATTAAAACTAGTTAAGCCTAAATTAAATTAAATAAAAAGTTCTCGAATACGGATTTTTAATGATAATTAAATATAATTAAAATAAATATACGTATAGCTTCAATCTTATTGCAATTTCTGTATGAAATGAACCTCTTTCGTTGAGGTTATTAAACCCAGGATACGAGCCACGTGTTAATGGTTGACCAATTGATTTTTATTGGTAACACGACCATAATGACTTCTTTGTCTCATAATCTTATAGTTGTACTAGCGCTAACAATGGTAGCAATTAAGCCTGGTATTGATTACCAGATCTAATCAATTTATTTTTCTTCTGTGTTGCTTTTTATATACTAATAAAGGAAACATGCTTTTTTTATCATTAGTTCGAGCTGCTAAATCCTTTGAGAATCTCCAACGGAAAGTAGGCCTAGGCTTAGTAGTTACACGCGCCGTTTTTAAATTAATACCTTTCAATTTCGCGCGCAAAAACATGTGGGGGAAAAAGGCGGGAAAAATTAAATTAAATTGGAGCGTGACCAAATTGATTCTCTTAATACGCGCGTGTAGACAGTTTAAATTTTTGGCGCATGTCAATTTTATGGTTGATTTTGCACGCTTTTGAAACTAAGTTATTTCTGTCAATGTGAATTATTGCGCGGAAACTTGGATTTATTATAATTATATTGAAATAACCAATTAAAAATAAACAATTTCACCAATAATGACTCAATTATAAAATTTAATTATTTAATTAATACTAAATTAAACAATTATTTAATTACGTTTGAAATTAAATAATTTATTTAATTGTGTTTGAAATCAAACTTTTTAATTACTTACTCAATTAAGTTTGAAATAGTAACAGTTAATTTAAATAATGATTTTCAATAAATAATAATTTAATAATTTTTCTATGCTAAGTTGCAAACTGAGAAAGAACGTGGTTCCCAAATAAAACATAATTTTCCTATGTAATTCAAATCCATTTTCAGGCTGTAACGCTGAAATATATGTAATATAAGAACTAAAATGAATGAATAACAGTGTGAATAGCTGTTTGTCGTCGTAAAGAAACTAAAAATAAATTTTCTAGTCGGGAGAAACCTCGGGTTTTATTTTTAAACAAGCAAATAGCTAGAGGGGAATAAAGTCAAGTTGCTTATGTAACAATCTTCAAACGCGTAAGATTCCCTTACTAATACTTAATTTTAACTTAAGTAAAGTAACTCATTCTCAGACTGCAATTAAATGAAAATCTATACGACGTTTGCGCGAGAAAATGTCTACGTTAAATTCCATAGAGTTGCAAAGCAAATGGCCGACATTCTAAAGGTTATTATGCTAATAATTTGACGTCACGCGCAACATTCATATATATATATATATTTTTTCCATCAGATTTATAAATCTCAATCTCCGCCTTCGTCAGAGTTTTAATCATTAAGGTTTGGCGTAACATAGGCACTAACTTCGGGGTGACTAACAACCTTTTCTGCTCCGAATATCCCGATGATAAATGTGACAGAAGGACAGACAGACAGTCTGAGATATAAAGACAATTGGGTTCTTTGATGCGAGGGCGGAGAACGAAGCCAAAATGTTTCATTTCAACTCCATGATGCTAGTTTTTGATAATATCTACCTTTTTTCCCGTTTCATCATTTGGCATAGTTTAGTTACTGCACGGGGTTATCATACCTAACATTAATTATATAAAATTATAAAGGTAAGATGAACTAACGAAACAAGATTATTTCATGGTACTTTACAGTCATACATTTTGAATCGTTATCAATGAGATGCTACTCAATTTTCATGAAAAACCCCTGACAGCCTCACTCTAATCTGTAGGTTAATGAAGCCGAATAAGTTTGAAACTGGTTCCCGAAGCAGTTTCGAGAAATCGATTAAAAAAAAAAAAAAAAAAAAAAAAAAGGTTTCCATGTTCACACGACTACACCGATACTTTTTCAAACTATCAGTATCGATTCTAACGCGAATAAAGAGATGGTAAGGTTTGGAAAAGAGTGAACAGATATTTTATTTACGATGATGACCTTTCAGACTCGAGATATTCCCGGGATTAGATTACTTCATCGGAATGAATATTTATTGCCTGATTTTAGGATCACGTTTTCTACGGCTGCAGAGATAGGAAAATTGGTCTTGTTTAGACTTCTTATTTGTGCTTCGGATTAGCAAACGCTAATTCACATCGCAAAACACCGTTAAAAATTGGTTTAAATTATTTCAGAATCTATAATTTCCAAAAACAGTCGCAGTACGACCCGTTGGCATAAATGGCATAAACCGATAATTTTTAAATTAAATGCAATATTATGTATACATTTCGATAGGTTTGGGTACAACTTTTTTCCGCTTTACTTGTAGAATTTCACGTTCCCTTTAAAATAAAAACTACTTTTAGGCTAAAAATAAAAATCTCGTCTCGCGCCAATTGAAAGTTTCTAAGAAAAAATATAAACGCGCTCTTTATTTACAAAGTCTAAAGTAATCTTTACGGTCGTTAACGTCGTTACCATAGCAACTATATACCTAAATATCATAAAAATAAATTGATCTTTAACCTAAGATCTAGCTATATTATAATTAAATTAATGAGACTTGATTACTACATGGTTGAGATAAACAGCATATTAAAAAGAGACTGACCGATATTTTATAAACTCCAAAAGGAAATTGAATGGCATTTTCGGAAAGATCGTTAGAAAACGATTCAAAATATATATACATATGTCATAGAACAAAATTACAGCGAGAGTAAAAATACATTTTATAATCCCCGTTTTCGAAATTTTTAAAATAAAAATTCCCCGCAATACTACGTCATCTCTATGGTCGCGTGATTTAGCTATTGTAGAGCCTACAGTTAATTCTCACGCGTTCTGGCACCATGATAAGGTCACATTCGCGCGGTCTTTTTAGTGAAAGTACTTAATCATGATCAACTACCTTTCGTACGTAAATTATCGTTAATTACGTTCCAGAAATAAACTACTATATTTTATGTTATTTTCATTTTTAAGTTTCTTTCAACAGGCAGAGGTATAAAATTTTGAATATGTCGTTTTAATATTATGATAAAATTAAAAACATCATACAGCCCCACATTAAGTTATTCAACATAGTCAATCAAATTTGTGTAAATTTGTTTGTTTTACTTCGCTAACCACTTACCATAACTAGTCTACTATGTCTTTAACTAAAGTAAAATTTTCCCGAAAATTCCCTTACTATATTTACTACATTTAAACGCTTATAGAGTTGTAGTAAATTTGCTCCCAACTATATCGATGTCTTAGAGAAAAATGACGCCGTTTGACACAAATGAAAAAAATAATCCCCCACCCCCGGAAATACGGTTAACTTACGCTCGAAAACGGACATGATGTCATGGAATTTGAAGGGAACAGAAACCATAGGATGACCCACGGATGACCTCAAACCAATCTAAACGAGAATTGCATTGGGTGCGTCAAGATCTGGGATCTTAAATCGCCCACCCGTTTCCGATACACAAACCGACATGTCATATCAACCTTCAACTAGAGCTGGTTCAAACCTAGACGTAACTAAACTCCAATACCATTCAATAATAATACCATCTCATTTTATACTCCACTACAACCATATACTGAATAGTATGTAACATTTCATCACCCCAAGACTATACCAATATCAAAGTTACTAACCATTGATATTTCAAAGGCCTTAGTAATATATATTTCCCCCTTAAAACTCTGGTACAAATACGTAATGAAACAATATATAACCTATAAGAGAAGCGTTGGGATTTCCAGAAATGTGTCAAACTGCGAATAGAAATCGTCACCCTAACCGGAGACGGTCAAAGGAGACTCCACCGTTACAGTTCGAGTTTGCAATAAGTAATAAAGATAGTTTCAATCTCGTTATAATCAAGTTTTATTGGGTTTTATATAAAAGGGGGATAATAGTTAGGTTTGGCAGCGTTGAAACTACTGCATGATTATGAATTTGGCTCGCGAAAAGCGCGTGGGGGAGTTGATGTATTTTGGCGCGAGAGACTGTCTTTTCAAAACTGTCTTTGAGCGGGAAAAAATTGCGCGAGATTTTTGGCGGGAGATAAGCGCGCAATCTCTCTCTCTCTTTCGCTTCTCCGTCGCGATCTCGCGAGCTCTTCGGCTTCTATTCCTTTCACGCGCTTCCGAAATACTCGCGAGACGAAACCGTGGAGGAAAAATACGACAGGAGTCTTGAGTGGAATGAAATGTCATACTATATAGAACATGAACATGGTTAACGGCACATTTTTGTCGTTTAAATGTGAACCATGTGCTTGCTTCAATCGATAAGTAGTTAATAAATAGGATTATCGGATTTTTTAAATTATATTAAAAATATGAATTTCTTTTTTAAAAATTTGATTCATATACGAAAATATCATGAAACTTTCTGTTGATATTTTAATATCACGAAAATATAATTTTCCGTTGATATTTTAATATCACGAAAATATAATTTTCCGTTGATATTTTAATATCACGAAAATATAATTTTCCGTTGATATTTTAATATCACGAAAATATAATTTTCCCTTGATATTTTAATATCCCGAAAATATAATTTTCCCTTGATATTTTAATATCACGAAAATATAATTTTCCCTTGATATTTTAATATCACGAAAATATAATTTTCCCTTGATATTTTAATATCACGAAAATATAATTTTCCCTTGATATTTTAATATCACGAAAATATAATTTTCCGTTGATATTTTAATATCACGAAAATATAATTTTCCGTTGATATTTTAATATCACGAAAATATAATTTTCTGTTATATTTTAATATCACGAAAATATAATTTTCTGTTATATTTTAATATCACGAAAATATAATTTTCTGTTATATTTTAATATCACGAAAATATAATTTTCTGTTATATTTTAATATCACGAAAATATAATTTTCTGTTATATTTTAATATCACGAAAATATAATTTTCTGTTATATTTTAATATCACGAAAATATAATTTTCTGTTATATTTTAATATCACGAAAATATAATTTTCTGTTATATTTTAATATCACGAAAATATAATTTTCTGTTTAAGTAGTACTTCAGTTTGTTGCCAGGAGGCGTATTTCCAATGAAAGTTTTCTATTGCCGCGTTATTATGACAAGACAAGGGCTAAGTATTAGTTAAGAGAAATAGCGTTATAGTTATTTAGTCCATAAATCACGTGATCTATTTTAACATCCCTATAAAGAATCCTTCAGCAATAAAAGGGGATTAAAAAGCAGCCAATCCTAACAAATATATTTAAGTCAGAACGGGCTCCCTATCCCACGAGTCAGTTCCCAAAGCAACCCCATATTACGGCTATCTGTATCTGGATATAGTTTTTAGGGGGATTGCTGTCAGAGAGGCTGTTCCGGGCAATGTTTCAACTTCCTAACTGCCGACGACGACACATCGCCTATATGTGGAACAGTTACAATCTTATAAAGCATCCAAACTATCTTAGATAAAATACATTTTCCAATAGAATTGTTTTCCTTTCCAAGATAATACCCGAATATAGATTCTACGTTCCATCTCGAATTTGCAGCGCCAAGGAAGGTAGGCTATCTGTTATTTCTATGATATATATTGAAAGAAATAAACGCGAGAATAACTTTGCAATGATTGTGAATTCAAATTGAATCTGATGGAGCGTGCTGAAATCTCGTGCATTTCCAACAATATTTGAACCCAACTTGAATTTGCAGCGCGTGTAAAGCTATAAACAACGCGATATTTCTATGATAGGTTAAATTAAATATAAGGAGCCTAGTTTTGAGTGTATTGAAAATCAAGATGTAATTAAAATATATATTATAGACCAATTTGTATTTGAAGCACGTGTAAAGCTATAAGGTACCAGTTATCTCTATGAGAGGTTTATTTGGAGATAAAAGGAGCCCAAAGGTTTGACCGTACTGCCAACCAACTCGAGTTGAATAAAATTTATATAAATTCCAAGAACTATAGCTACGGTCACACTAGCATTTCTTAATCGATTTGAAACTGTAAAATCAAACCTATATTGAAATCGCCAGGAATCGTTTTAAGCGTCACGTGTTCACGATAGTATCTTTATAAATCGATTTATTGTAGCTTCATCTATCGGTTGTTGAAACCGAATCGGTAAGAAACTGGTTCCCGAAGCAGTTTCGAGAAATAGAATCAAATCGATTCGAGAAAAGACGATTTCCCGTTCATACGACTCTAGCGAAACGTATTGAAACGGTTTAAATCGATTCCAAAGCCTAGTATGAACTCAATTTAGGTAAAGATTATAGCTTTTTACGTATTGCATTCTCGGAATGGAATTACAAAGCGGTAAGGAAGATATCTAGGGTCAGAGACAGTCTAGAAAAATGTGGGGGTACGAGAATGTTTTCGAAAGATTTAGAGACGGCAACAAAACGCTTATTAGCCAAGGAGTGATGGATTTACCCGGCGAAAGCTTAGAGAAAGACTCCTACAAGCCAAGAAAGAAATGAAAAAATATATATAGGCATATATGATATAATTTCGGGCGCATGAGGTAGGGTGACGAAAAATTGTTCTGCCATTTTGGGATTTGTGTTATGAATGTAAACACGTAACCGCGCATTTCAGCGGCCAATCGACAAATAATTAACTATTTTTGGAACATATGTCACCACTTGTATATATACGTAATACATTTCATACGCAGCATCTCTGTTGAAATACATTCGCGGGGATAGATTAGGGGACAAATATTTCAAAATACAAGCAGCCTCTTGCGCGCTTCAAATATATTTTCTAACAATAGTGGGTGAAATATTTAGTTTTCAAGCCACAGAGCGAAATATTATTGTTTGAAAAACTTTACTGCGCTATGTTTATTATTTTCCTAGCTACAGAGCCTGAGATTTTTTATTTTTCTAGCTACAGAGCGCGGGATATTTTACTTTTCTTGCTACAGAGCACGAGATATTTGATTTTTCTAGCTACAGGGCGCGAGATATTTCATTTTTCTAGCTACAGAGCGCGAAATATTTCATTTTTCTAGCTACAGAGCGCGAGATATTTGATTTTTCTAGCTACAGAGCGCGAGATATTTGATTTTTCTAGCTACAGAGCGCGAGATATTTGATTTTTCTAGGTAAAACGCGCGAGATATCTTATTTTTCCAACTACAGCACCTGACATAAATATTTTCTAGCTATAGTGCGCGAGGTATTTAATTTTTTTTAACTACATCACGTGACAAAGAATTTTCAAGCTCCACGTGATATATTTTTACATTTATCAACGTATACGTTTTCCACGAAAGTAAATTTAATATATTTGCTACACATGGGCGAAATTTGTTCGATTTTATTAAAAATTGAGGGTAAACAATAGGTGGAATTAAGATATAATAAAATTATTGGGTCAATTCTGGCTTAACCTTTTGAAAAAAATATATACCTAAGATAAAATTTAGTTACAAAAGTTGTCTATTGAGATGTCTGTCAATTAACGTCTCAAATGTCAACCGCACCGCTTTACTATAATTTAGAGGGCCAACATTTGGGTAAAGAAAAAATTAAAATACATTGTGTTTTACAAAGTTTTGACAACTGGCTGAAAAGTCAACTAAGATTTTTGATAAAAATATTATCTGACACTAATTTCCGTTTGAAAAAAATTAATCCTTCGTGCTAAACAATTCAATTTTAAGTTAAATTATCCCTAATAGTAACTAAGAATTTAAAGTGCTACTATCATCATTTTTCGAAAGGTTTTGGGTTATATTTTGATTCGATTTTTCATTCTAATAAATTTATAAATTCTATTGGAAAATCCAGTTTTTTTCAAAGTTAATTTAGGTTGCTTATAAGTTTGCAAAAACCAAATTTTTATAACAGACATTAAGGAACCCATGAAACAAATATTTTTTACAGCCCAACGAAATAGTTAGACAAAAGTCATACAAGCTTTTAAGATATCAAATAAAAAAAACTCTTAAAGTTGAGTTTTCTCAGATAAAAAACCCAGTCTTAAAAAATTCCTGACGTAAAACGGTGGAAAATGTGACGTTTTTTATCTAAAATATATACAGTTTGAATCAATTTAAGTTTTCAGCGCGTACAAAGCTATTCTCCCCCTATATCTCTGTAACAAAATCATAAGGATTAAAAGCAAACTAGAATTACACGTGCTCAAACTTTAAATTTAATTTTGATCGAAGCTCGTGATTTTGCGCGCGCTTGAGTATTTCATTTATATTCAGAATCAGTTTGAGTTTACTGCACGCGTGATGGTAACCCCCTTTATATCTCATACTTAACTAAATGATATAAATAAAACTAAACTTAACATCACACGCGCTGAAACTTTAAATTGATTTCGTTTGAAACTCGCGATGACGCGCGCGCTAGTCTTAAATATTCAGAATCAGTCTGAAGTTTCATCAAATACGAAGGTAAGCTTCCCCTTCTAAGTCTTTGTAATTTAACCGTATCTTAATAGAATTTTAAAAGAACACTGAAACTGACTACAAAACTAAAAGCAAGCTAAAAGTATGGCTCAACTCCTCTTCGATAAAATGACTATTTTATTCGAGTTTAGTTTCGCAATAAACTAAAAACAAACGCGGATTAATATATAATATTAATCTACATAAGAAATAAAGTAGTTCTCGCAAATTATTGCAGAACACGTCGACTATAATAAAATGTTTTTAAAAAATAATAAAAAAGTTGAATTTTTTTTACTTTATTTTTTATTTTTGGCTTAAAACGTTTCTAGAATCTTTGTGTGTGTCAGATTACGGGTTGCTTAGGAGGCGGCAGCCAAAAATTTAGCTTTTGGCCCGGACTATGTCACGATTTGGATTTCCCTTTTAAAAGAGCCTTAATATCGTACCGCTTATATCGGTTTAAAACGGTGACTATTATCAAGGATTTAACTTGGTTTCTTCTACCATTGATAGTACTGACAAGTGACATTGATTGAAAACGTATCTGATGGGAAAAAGTAACTAATTTCGAGTTGGGTTAACTTTAAAACATTCCTGAAGTTTTCACTATATATGGTGCCTCATACTCGTCATCCAATCAAAAGTAACTTACAGTTGAAATAAGTACGTCACTCGTTACGTGGAAACTTTAAAAATGCATGAGGCTGTATAATCTAAAATAGGATAAGAATTCTTCACTTATCTCTCTTTCAGGTTCAAACATGTAGGGCTGTATTTCAGTCATAAGGTCTTTTAATACCTTAGAATATTAAAATTTTGAAGATGGCGTTTCAATAGTATGAAAACTAAAAATCGAATCGACATGCACTTAAAAAATATTAAGAGAGCCTTATTTTAAGATGTATTGTGGGAATTATATGCAATTACTTCATTCTGCCATCGATTAATATTTGAAAATATTAAAATTTCCTTATTTTGCGTCATTATTTTAAGGTGTAGTGTAATGTATCTTAATAATTCATGAAATAAATCAACATTTTAAATTACTTCATCCCACCTTAACCATATTTTAAAATATTCAAATATACTTTACTATGACCTTAAGTTCTACTGATAATTATTTTTAATGTGAAATGTTACGCCAGAGAATAATTTATCAAATAAATTTAAACTTATTTTTAATTATATCTTCCTGCCACCTTTAACATTATTTTATTATTTTAAATTCTGACTTCTTTGACCTTACGTACTTCTGATAATGTTATTATTACGGAATAACTTAACAATTAAAATTAAGTTAAATACTTCATCATATACCTTTAACAATATTTTAAATTATTCAAACCTGACTTTTAAATTTTAACTTTTATTTTTATTTTTCGAAGTTTTAATAACATTACCAAAATATCTTCATATCAGGTTGAATTCAGGTTATTTTATTTCGTATATTTGGCCAAATTCGTTGGAATTTTGAAATTTAGGGAAGTTTTCCCAAGAAAATTCAAAGTTGACTTTCAAATAATAAATATAAAATATTTTGAAATCGGTTAAAGCATCTGTATGTCACTTATTCGTGTAAAATCTTAAGATTGACGGCAAGAGGTGAATAGGTGTGATATCTATGGGTATTAGGTGGGTGGGGCGAACTACATTTTTGAGCAATTCTGGAATAACGCCCAAGAGGGCCAACAACGAGCAAATTTTATCCCAATTTTCTTTTGACTGGTCCGATGACCTTTTGGAAAAAAATCACCCAAATCTTTTTCTTAAGATGGTTCACTTCTTACATTAAATAACAGGTTTTCTACTTTAATTTAGAATCTTTCTAAGACTGTAATTAAATATAGACAGTTACTATCCTAAAAAGTATATTTTTTTTTGTATTGAGAATGTGGGATTTATTAATATTTTAACCCAATCTAAGGTTGTGAATGGATTACATAATTCAAGATCTCAGTAAGCTTACTATTCATATAGAGAACAGTGTCAATCTTGAAATTAATCTTTTTCCCATTAAAATATTGCTTTTCTATATGTGATTTTAGATTATTTTTAAGAATGGAATTCAATTCAGACAGTTACAACCTTATAAAGTATATTTTTTTGGATTGAAATAAGGTGCTTTCTTATTAATATTCATCCCAATCTAAGACTAAGATTAAATTACATATTTTGGTTTCTTCCCACGCACAGAATAAGAGTCACAAAAATACCTCCATTTTATGTTTATGCTTTAGAATTGACAGCTTAACGCTGCATGGTATATCATGAAGTGTTTCCAAAGTTCCGACATTATTTTACATACGTGGTCATTAAACTTCTTGTGTCAATTTTGGAAACGAAAATTGTGTCTGTGATACTCAAAGATTGCCTTAATTTTAGTGAAAATAGTAACTAAACACTTTGAAAAAAGGAACAAAAAAGTAACTAAATAGTAACTAAACACGAGCCTTTTTGCGCTAATTTTATGAAATAAATTTATAAAATAGCCTAATCACATAATTGCAATAATATATATTGACATATATATGTAGAATCTTGGTGATTAGAGTATAAAATAAACTTTCCCTTTTTTTATTTGCGTTTTAATAAAGGCGAGGGCTCTTTTTGGACTTTTGTTCGATTTCTATTGAGTGGCGAAACACCTTTATCGAGTGGCGAAACACCTTTATCGAGTGGCGAAACACCTTTATCGAGTGGCGAAACACCTTTATCGAGTGGCGAAACACAATTAGATGATCTTAAAATATTACACGGAATGTCTACTTTCTAATAGTGCAATTGGTTTATGCCTAGGAGGTGGCAGAGAAAAGTTACGGCCATTTATATTTTAATATAGGGCTCATTTTTGGACTTTTGCTCGATTTGTATCGAGTGGCGAAACACAATTTGACGATCTTAAAATAATAGAAGGAATGTCTACTTTCTAATGGTGCAATTGGTTTATGCCTAGGAGGTGGCAGAGAAAAGTTACGGCCATTTATATTTTAATATAGGGCTCATTTTTTGGACTTTTGCTCGATTTGTACTTTAACAATAATTTCATAATTTCCTACCGTTACTAAGTTCCCATGACATTCAAATCATGTTAAAGCAATATTTTTGAAAATCGACGTAACTCACAAGGCTCTTTTTTTATAAATCTTAAAATTTCTAGCTTCTAAGCCTTGGCTACTAGCTAGGCCTGTTCGGGAAGGATACAGTATATTACGTTGTTAAAGTAAAATATTAAGACATCAATTGTTTTTGAGCTGAGTATATATTGCGTAGATATTTCTTAACAGACGTTTTTTTCGTGGTTGCGGTGTGGCGTCTGCTATATATTAGTCATCTATATCGTGAGCGCGTCAAGATACTAGCTTCGTGACGCGTCAGATCGCGTGCATCGCGAAGCAACGCCACGCAACGCGCCTAGCACAGACATGTCAGACATTTTGATAGACATCTAACTTTTTAAGGAAAAAAAATCATTCCTTCTATATAAGTTCGTTACAATCTAGGAAAGGTATAAAATTCAAACATAAAACCTTGTTTTACAACGCAATTTCGATCCCTATAAAGCTTGAAATTTGCAATACAACAATGATGGGACGACAACCACCCCATGGTAGGCTTATAGTAATCTTAGAAAGAATTAACCTCGCATATTATAAAGCTATTTTTCTATTGAAATTTGAATTCTTTCTTAGGTTGCAATATACATATATACACTTTTAACTTAAGACTTATAAAACGTCATATTTAACTCAAAGAATCAAAGCTCCTCACGATATGCGGGCTTACAAAAAATTACTCCAATCTTCCAATTCAATTCCCTATGTAATTTAACATTGTGTATCAATCCGCCGCAGTATTGTATTCCGCATTATTTATGAATCATATGGGATAAGGATTTATTTTACAATTGCTCTATAAGCGTGAATTAGGGGTTAGGTTATAAAAATTGTGTTAAATACTTAGGATTAGAGTAAGTATAGTGCAGGTATTTTCTGAATGATGGTCAAGTTCAAGACGCTGTTATCATTAAATTGGTTCTTGGCAATGACTTTACGACGCATAATATAATTAAGAAAAACTCGATTTTTTCGTAATTTACATTTTGATATAAATAAAAATATATTTAACCAGCGTTTTTTAAAACTAATCTTGTCACGTGATCGATGCATAACTGATTTCATATGTAAAACAATTATTAAACAAAAACCAGTTTTGCTTTGCATTTGGAAAAATTGAGACAATTTGAAATAAATTTTGATTTTAAGGTAACTTTCATAGAACTAATCTTGTCACGTGATCAATATAATACTTGGTTTCATATTTAAATATATTATAATGAAACTAAAACTAGTTTTGCTTCGCACTTCGAAAAAAATGTATTTATACGTAATTTTCTATTTAGAAAATTTGAAATATATTTTAAGCTACCTTTGATAAAACTAATCTTGTCACGTGATCAATGCACAATAAAAGGTAAGTACAAGTACTTTGCAATCGATACTATACTTTTATCAAGATAAAATTTAATCTAAAGGGTTAATGTACTAGAGGTCATGCATTTTTATAAAACTAGTGCATAATTTAATAAAAAAATCTTATCTAGCCAAACATATCTTTGACAATGAATACGAAGACCTTTCTAATTACTTTACGGTAGCGGCAATTTTGTTTTAATTCATCCTAGCTAGCTTAATTATAGGAGCTAAGACTCGAATTAAACAAATTTGGAGTATTTGAACCACGCGAACCGGCGTCTTAATGACGCTATTGTCTTGAAGAACAAGAAAAACATTTTTTTTTCTTATTGCGTCTCGGAAGTATTTTGTTGGTTCATTAAGAAATATTTACTAGAAAGTATCCTAATATATAATCAAACGGAGTTGGTATGGTCTACTTTTTTTTCTATATGGGTTTAATATTATGTATTAATCCGCCTTAACTTTGTTTCATATTACCAACAACTTCGACAAAATACAATTTTTTTACAATTATTATTAATAATAATAACCACATAAATTGAAGATGTGACAATAACGCGCCCCCTTTCCGCCCTTTTAGGTTAAAACCCTTAAGACTCATTAAGTCATTTTAGCCCCCCCCCCCCCCCCCCCACATTTTCTTTTACTTTTAAGCTTTTAACCCTCGGGAATTGGATGGATTAATGAATTTTAGTTTTTTCTTACACATTTTTCTTAAAAATGTTATCCGATATGTTGCGTAATAAACTTCCGGAAAATGTTTATTTTATTTCGATGTTTATCGACATTTTAGAGAGCCTTAGAAGGAACGTAACTATAATTACCACCATAATATAAATTACTTTATCCCAACCTTGAAAAACTGGTACATTTCCCCCAGAAACAGATTATATTTAACGGTAATTTTTGTTGGTTCCAAGGTTGAAAAAAAGTATAGGATTTCCCATTTTTTTTAGTAATTTTCCTAAATATAATGTCACAATTTTTTCAAGCAAGTCAATGCCTATTTTTTTCATACTACCCTATAAAATACCCAATCAAAATTTTACAACTGTACTAGGTCGACGCGTTCAATAGAGACTTCAGATTTAAATTTAATTTTAGATTAATTGATGACGTAGTAATATTTTCTGTTGTGTGAATATGTATAATTTGAATCTTTCAGTATTTTGTGTTCAACCCCTCGGTTTCAAAACCTTTTAATGACGTCATTTGAATTAATGGCTTAATAGTAAAAGATGGCTAGGGACGTGTGGGGCCTCCGGTCGGTAAAATATTTCGAAAAAGGTTTGTCGATTGTCTGGGGATGATTAGCCCGCTTCTAAATTGAGCGGTTTTTGTTATATACCCTCCAAATTAGCCCATGGGCGAAACAAAACTTCTAAGGTTTCTATATACAGACTATTACACACATACACCATCAATTTCGAAACTAAATCGCGACCGCCTTAAAGTTTTATTCGCATTAATAATTATAGAGTTTTCGTTTAGAAAACTGTGCTGAAGTAATGCAACGTGTGATTTAAAATCGTTAAAATGAGTAATCAGATAGTAAATAAAATTACAACGGAAACAAGCTAAAAATGGAATAGCTTTTGAATTTATTTTCGGAATCACAATGTCAAGTTGGGTAAAGTTTGAATAAAATTAAATATTAAATCGGGCCAATCATTATTTCAGCCTTCAACAGCGCTTGTAATGTCCTGACATTAAAATAATAGGCCAGCGTTTGACCAATAAAGTCTTAGGCATCAAACGCGGGCCTATAAAAGCGCTGTTGAAGGCTGAAATAATATGATTGGTCCGAATTTATATCTACTTTTTTAGAAATTTTACCAAACTTTGGAAATTAAAACGTGTCTAAAAATTCCGAAAAAAATTTGCTTTCCCACAAATAAAAAGCAAAAAAAAAAAACTATTTCTTTTCAAAATATTGTACCCATAATCTTCAACTCTCAAGCTTTCTTGAATATTTAAATTTTTTAAGTTACCAATCGAGTCTGGTATCAAAAGTTCGATACATAGATTGTAGGTATCTACTTGTATATGAGACAAAAGAATCTTAAGTTTCGAGAGGTTTTTTTTTCTTTTTTCTTTTAGTTGGGACTAAAGGACCACCCCGACCACCGGCGCCGCGCGTTCCTTCGCCCCAAGCATTATAAGATTTTCGGACGAGAAAGAAACAGCGCCCGGGCAATAATCTTTTCTCCCCAAAAGAAACACCAGAGAACCATGATTCCCTCTTTTTTAAAGGAACATGGACCACTTATTTCAAAAATCGGATATTTTAAGTTTAAGCCAAGAAGCCGAAAAAGTTAATTTCCCTGACCACTTATAAATATTTTCCCTGACTAATTTTAACCCTTTTTCGTGAATTTATTCTTACGAGCGAACTCTTGGTAATTTCACCTTTTTATTTAACATTTTTTTATCAATCATGGTCACTATAGTTTACTCAGAATATGAGGAATCATTTTTAACTGTAGGTAAATATTTACAATTTATTAAAATAATTAAGTTACAATTGATCAACCAATCATAAACAGCTTCTTGACACATACCAAAATATTTATGAGGACCATATGAGCTCATTTTCAATTCCCAGCCTTTTCCCATACCTTTTGGGGCAATTTTCAAATCCCCTGACTTTTCCCCATGCACCTTTTGGGGAAATTTTTAAATCCCCCGACTTTTCCCCAGATCTTTTGGGCCAATTTCCAAATTTTCCGACTTTTCCAAGACCTTTTGTGTTAATTTTCCAATTTTCTGACTATTCCAAGACCTTTGGTTCAATTTAAAAATTCCCTGACTTTTCCCAGACCTTTGGGTAATCAATTTCCAAATTCCCTGACTTTTCCAGGTCGTGTACAAACCTTGTTCTAGAATACGTACAATTTCAAAAACTTCAAAAGAAATAAAAATTCAAAATATTATTCCTACCCTCAGCCTTTAAAAATTCTAAAAAGATTTCTAAAGGTGAGAAAAAATCCCGCCCGAATTTAGGCGAGAGTGCGCGTGAAAAACAAGCCGTTTAAAATTACCTACATATCCCCCTTGTCCCACTAATTCACCCGGAATTATCAATACAGCGTGAAGGGGCAACTAGTCTTTTTTCCTTACTTTTCGTATCTGCGGGGAAAATTAAAGGGATGATGTATGGTACGCGTTGAATTATGGTGGTTTTAGTTAATGTTATTTTACCTACAAAATTGGCCGCGCGGCTCTATTTATAATGGCGTTCCAAATTGGCATTGAATAAAACTTAACTCTAAATTGGCCGAGGAGGATGACTGCTACGGCTAAGCACGGATTGTCATGGAAAATAACAAATAATTATAACCGGTACTTGACTATAATCTAAATTGTTTTAATCTAACCATTATTTAAAACCTTTAATTATTTAACTTCTGCAGGTACCCTATTTAAAATTTAACCGTTAATTATTTAACTACTGAATTTACCCTATTTAAAATTTAACCATTAATTATTTAAGTACTGATACCGTATTTAAAATTTAACCATTATGGTCTGAATAACTAAAATGTATATTTCTTCCAAATAGTTCAAAGAGCTTAGGGTGTTAAAATGACACAAACTTCCCAGACACTCATCCTGTTCAAGCATAATGACTCAACTAAAAAAAGATTTCCTTCCACTTAAGAAACGCACTTAAGAAACCACCACCTATTTCTACTTAAAGATACTGAAAGTTTCTTAAAAATCTTTAGTTAAGAGTTCGTAGACATACTTGATTATCATTGGCCCATTAGTGTTAATGTAAAATATCTAACTACACTACTTATTTCTTATATGGTTTAATATTATGTAACAATCAGCCTCAATTATAACTGCACTGTAAACTCTTCAAACAGGAAAAAACGGCGGAACAGCGTTATCGTTTAGTTAACGCAACCAATCATAAAAAAAACCCCAAAAAAACACCTAAAATATATAATAGCTATATTAAAGCTTTTTGAAGTTAAATTATAAAAAAAATTGAAGACTAAATATTCTGCTCAATTAGTTCCGATTTTTCTATTTTATATTAGACTACTAATCATATATTACTAAACACTATTACACTCTAGAAATGGAACAAAATACCAAATAGGGAGACAGCAGAGAGCCAAGGGGGAAAGAAAGCTTGACGTCATGGAATCCCCTTACTGGAGGAGCGCTTGCAATTTCGAATACTAAGGGGGATAACACCTCAGACGTATAAATGTCTCCCTTGCCGACTCCCAATATTCATATTTCATTTCTTATGGCTGAAATTAATCCAATTGAGGCTTTATTTGAATTGACGACATTGTAATTAAGAAATGGAATTAATTTAAATATTCATCTTGAAAAATTCTATAAAAATCACGATTGTAAGTGTTTCGAATTAAGTTTGTATACCGTGAAGATTACCCTATGATCCGAGCCGAAATCGGTCAACTAATATGCAATAGGAAAAATTACCGTGACAGTAAAAATTAATATTTTATAATCGTCATTTTCGTTATTTTTAAAATAATATTCACCGCAATACTACATCATTATGGTCGCGTGATTTCACTATTGTAAAGCCTACAGTTAATTCTCGCGCGTTCTTGCACAAGTGATAAGGTCGTTTTCGCGCGGTCTTTTTCGTAAAAGTACTTAATCCAGAAAATCAACTACCTTTCGTATGAAAATTATCGTCAATTACGTTCCAGAAATAAACTACGTCATATATGGGGGGGGGGGGAGGGGAATTACCAATATATATTTTTGACATTTTAATTTTAAAGTTTCTTAAAACCACTTCATTTCGAATATATCGTTTTAATAGTGGGATAAAACTAAAAATATAATCCAGAGGCATTAAAAAAAATGGAACTACGCATTAAATAATTTAAATTTTACATCTATTATACAATTTATTTTAACCTTGAAAAACCAAAAAAAGAAAAAAAAATATAATACAGCATTATTATAATTAGGTGCAAGCTATAACCAAACAATCTAAAGGTTATTTTAATTGTTTTATATAATTATATCAATACAATGAATAACCAAAACCTTAAGGTTGAATTAAAGCTGATTTTTTTACATCTATACCGGTAATTAAAATTTTTCTTAATTAAGTTAATTTTATTCTAACCACTAACCGTAGAAACCAATTTAGGAATAAGAAAAAAATTCAAACCCCCCAATTAATCCAATTTAATCAATTTATATAATTAAATAAGGACCAACGAATTAAAATAATCAAAAAATTACTAAAAATAATTAATCTTATATATTTTTTTCCAATTTCAAACAATTAAAATTAGAAATAATTACGTGATACAAATTTGAATGGATCCAATTTCAATTTAATTTGGGAGGAAAATTAGCTACGGTACGTCATTGAGGATAATTTCTCACGAAGGCTCAAATTTTACCAATGATTTTTTTTAAATTTAATGAAATTGTGAAATTGCTTAAGGGTTAAAATTAACCGATTTTTAAAATATATTTAGATCATATACGAGACATAGGCCTATCTAGATTATTTGTTATTTATGTATTGTGGTTTTATCTCCAATACAAAATGCGTACCACGGTACCCCAGATACACGCCATTACACGACGAAAATAAATTATTAATATTGAAATAGATTTTCTATGAATTATTGTTGCGATCGAGTGGCTTAAAGGGATAATGGAACTACAAAAATTTAATAAACTTCACGATATTTTGTACAAAATTTTCGAAATTAATTTTCCTCACTTTTACAATAAATTTCCACCGATCAATTTACAATTTCCCCCCGACCAATTTACAATTTTCTCCCCAACCAATTTATAATTTCCCCTGACCAATTTAAAAGAAATTTCCCGGACCAATTTATAATTTCCCGAACCAATTTATAATAAATTTCCCGAACCAATTTATAATAAATTTCCCGAACCAATTTATAATAAATTTCCCGAACCAATTTATAATAAATTTCCCGGACAAATTTATAATAAATTTCCCGGACCAATTTATAATAAATTTCCCGGACCAATTTATAATAAATTTCCCGGACCAATTTATAATAAATTTCCCGGACCAATTTATAATAAATTTCCCGGACCAATTTATAATAAATTTCCCGGACCAATTTATAATAAATTTCCCGGACCAATTTATAATAAATTTCCCGGACCAATTTATAATAAATTTCCCGGACCAATTTATAATAAATTTCCCGGACCAATTTATAATAAATTTTCCGAACCAATTTATAATAAATTTCCCGGACAAATTTATAATAAATTTCCCGGACCAATTTATAATAAATTTCCCGGACCAATTTATAATAAATTTCCCGGACCAATTTATAATAAATTTCCCGGACCAATTTATAATAAATTTCCCGGACCAATTTATAATAAATTTCCCGGACCAATTTATTATAAATTTCCCGGACCAATTTATAATAAATTTCCCTGACCAAATTTCTACGTAACCAGTTCATAATCTCTTTAAGTCTTTGGGCGCGAAATTGAGGCGTGGTTAGATCTCGTATTCTTGTCTCGGGGCGCTATTTTCTCAACGGTCGAATGAAATTATCGAATGCATTAACTCGGGATCCCCCCGACGCGCGGTGAAATTTCTCTAAAAGAACGTTCCATGTTTTTTATTTCTTTTTTTTTTTTTCGTGTCCCCTTTAATGATAAGACATCTGGGGGAAAGGTTTTTACCTTAATGGCCGAGGCTTAGCCCAAATATTAAAAACCAAAAAAAACCCTAAATTGAATGTACAGACACACAAGTGGTATTAAGAAATAAAACGAAAAAAAAATGAAGATAGAAAAATATTTCCAAATTTAAATAATTATCTAGTCGTCATCAGTTGATATCAGTTTCTTTTTGCTCCACGTACGAAACCTCACCCCATTTTAATAGTAATTAAATTTTATTAGAGATATAAGGCGTACTAAGCTAGCTCGTAATGTAAACTAAAATTAATTCCAAACAAATTATGCAAGAAATACGCCACGGATTTTTAAAAAACTCCAAATGGAAATTGAGTAGCATTTTCAGAAAGATTGATAAAAATAAGATTTAAAATTTATTTACACATGCGAATAAAAAGATTTATCAAGAAAGTATAATGGCCATTTTCTAGATTTTTTTAATATAAAATTTCCACGAGATATTACTATGTTAAAGGTATATTGTAGACTAATTAGAGTTAAACGCCTTGCACCCTCATTTTCAATTTTTTTTATTATTTGGCGCGAAAGATTAAAAGCGCGCGAAAAAAAGGCGCAATAAAGTCGCGTGTTTAGAATTAAGCCTGTATTTGAATTAATTTGAATACAAAATTCAAATGGTGTTAAGAAAGGTTAATTTTTTTTCCGTAGTCGTAGAATTCATTATAAGTATCTATATTTTAGGCGACTTCAATGTTTGAAATTAAAGTTAATTATACTATAAAAAATGCTAGGAAAGTTTTTTTTAAATGCAATTAGTGTCTTTAATGAAATTAAATCTTAAAACCTAGCGGGAACATCTAAGCTTTAAACTACAATTAAAGAATTTAAAGTTACACACCCCAAACATTAAAAATGACACCACTATATACCCGTAATTAAAATAATTAGAGACCAGCTGCAATAAATTAGCATAAATCCAATTTTTTACGGTTAGGATTAAATTTTTTTAAAGGAAATGTAATCTTTGTAGCCTTCGAATAAACCTGAATTTTGATTATTAAATTTCATAATAATATATAAACTATTAAATATGAAAATATAAATTTGAGAAACTAATTAAAATATGTCAACCTTAAAATGGCCCTAATTCTTCCTTAAAGACATTGTATTAAGATTACAAAATTAACCCTTTTTAAGACTGAAAAACTGTATAATTCTTAAGCATTTAAATCCGATTTTAAATATATAAAATTAAGTTTAATTTCAATTTAACCTTTATTCCATGAACTACATTTTCTAGATGATAAAAAATTAAATATTCATCCGCGAAACTTAATTCAAATGCAAATTTAAAAAGACCACCTATAACGTATTAAAAATTACACTTTCATTATGACAGTAATTATGCATAATTAAAACTAGTTTTGTACGCTAAATGTTACCCTTTCTAAGAATGCAAAACAATACTAGGATCATGCAATTACGTAAGCTAGGTGTTTCGTTTGGGGGGATTTAAAATACAGCTTACGGCTAAAACAAGTTACCGGTAAGGTGTTTTTTAAGAAAAGAAACACGTTAGTAATTCAAAGGGACATTGGAATATATTTATAATTATTTACTATTAAGATTTATTAAGGAGGTTGTAGAAACTGGATTTAACTGTCACGCTGCCCAAATGGTAACCAATGCAATATCCGATCTAAATTAAATAATTTCTTGGTTCAAGTTTCTGAGTAAACATTCGGTTATTTGGATTGACCATTCGGTGTAATACGAGGTATTTGGGCACGTATTTTAAGTTAAATTTTGAGGGCCCTTAAATAAAAAAGAAAAAAAAAAAAACATTTTTTTTCCCCAAAATTGTAATTGATGGGGCATATTGTAGCCTTGAGCTGACCAGTATTGGGGGACCCTATAGGGCCTAGACTATTATATTAAATTAGGGGCCCCCATCGATTAGTATTTGCCCCCACCCCATCGAGTACCCCTTGAAATTTACATGTAGGATATGGCCTACACAGCCTATACCTCTTGCAAAATCACTGACCACAGGGTTTTATTGAGCTCTCAGGTTTAAGAAAAAAAATCCAAATTGTGAATTATACTTCACAAAGTTATATTTGATCCTATTTAGCTGATTTTAAACAGATCGTATATGGATTTAAATTAAATACCACTTTTTTACAGTCTATAATTCATTAAAGGGAGAATGCAAACTTAAAACTGGATTTTTTATCAATTTCTTATCGTTTAAATAGGCCTAATACACTGGTAAAAAAAATTACAAACAAATATAAACTAGAAATAAATTTAAAATAGGCTTAGCTGGATTCATGGAGATATCCTGAACTCCCCGTACAAGGACAAGAATCAATGACATTGATCATTTAGAGCCTGGTCGAGCTAATACTTATACGGGGAGTTAAGGTGATCTCCATGAATCCAGCTAAGCCTATTCTCAGGTTAAGTTTTAAATTTATTTCTAGTTTAATATTTGTTTGTAATTTTTTTTTACTGTTGGATTAGGTCTATTTAAACGATAAGGAATCGATTAAAAATCACTTGTTAGGTTGAAATTTCCCTTTAAAATATACATATGAAATATATTTTAATTTATTTAAAATCAATATAGAAACTATATTACGTGGTAGTATGCAAATTTATGAAATAGAATTACACGGGTGGTTGATGAAGGGGTCCCACTCGAGCACGTGCAATATATTGCCTTTATTGTAGGCTTCATTATATAGAGCATGCGTATTAAAATCGTGTAGTTGAAGCTCGCCGGCAAACGCTAGTAAAACGTGCGAATCAATTCAAATTCAAGCCCGGGTGCGATATCTAAAATATCTATCTCGTATTTCAAAGGGAGAAGCCCTATAAGAGTTTATATAGAAGCAGCATAACCTCGTGTTCTATTTCCATAGACCCTAAATAGTACGGTCAAAGGTACAGGGATACTATATTATATTGTATGGACTTTCACAGACTGAAAATAGAGCTCGGAATCGGATAATGAATAATTTTGGATTTCTGTTGATAACTAGGCTTTTTTCAGATATTTTAATCTCGGATAAATTGTTGCTTAATATAAAACCACAAATTATATAAACAGATGAGAATCAAATGGATACGAATTATCCTGGGATAAAATTTGAAGCTCGATTAATAAACCAATTACCCGTTTATTCAAATAAAAATACGAATGATTAACTCGTATAACTTGTATCAATTTCCTATGACAATTGAGTACGAATTGTAAGTTTGCTGTTACATTCAGGTATACGTTAACTCGAATATGAAATGGATATTTTGTTCGCGAACGGATAATATCTGATTGACATTCACGACTGGTCTGATTCAATTAACAAAAGTTATACGAATTCCGAGCTCTATATCTGAGACAATATAATATAAGCGAATCTACCATTGATTACTAAGCAAAAATTAAAATTAAAAAGGGACTAGGCAAAATATAAGGACTAAAAGAAACGTTATTAAGAATTAGATTAAAATGTATGGAAATTTCTCAGATAACTTCTAGCTTAAAATTCTAAATTAGAATTCTGAATTACTCCTAAATAACAGCCATTATCTGGATCAGAAGTACACATTTAAAAAAATATATACATATATTTATCTAAATTTCCATATTAAAATCTATAACCTATTGATTGATGTTTTAAAAATGGCGCTTGTTATTGGCCTATATTTTACAGTCTATCGAATGGTGTACTGGGTTTTGCTCTGAAATGATCTTTGCATAGCCGCGGATTAAGAAATTTGGCGCCCGGGGGCAAAAATTATACGCGCCTTCTAATTTGAAAATCCAACATTCATCACACCTTCACTCGGGAAATATACATTTAATTCATCGCGCCCCCTCAATAGCTTCGTGCCTAGAAATCATTTCAAAATCAATAACTAAGTCAAGTTTTTCAAAATTTTAGTAAAATAATCGTTCGGATTTGGGTATCACCAGATTTATTGGGCGCCCCCATTTGGCTAGAGCCCGGGGGTAGGTGCCCCCTCTGCTACCCCTTTAATCCGGCCTCTGGATCTTTGACCTTATAACCTCATACTAAAATCATACCTTTACATTTCCCAGTTTTAAACTAAAATACGTAATTTTATTTAGTGGTCGGAGTTTGGATTAGATAATTTTCTTAATCTTTATTCATAATCAGAGATTATCCACAGGATTCTGATAAATCCAACTTATTCGAAAATTTGTGAATAAATTAACGGATTATTGACTCAATCATGGACTATTTGTTCATACGTCGACCACTAATATAACATTTAAATTTAATGTAGCATTTAAATTGAAACTGAATTTTTATCCATTACCTCTATGATGAAGTCTTCATTACATTAACCCTAATATAAATCTAATCACCAATTAACTAGAATTCAATTTTAATTAATTTAAAATAACCATAAATTGTCATAATTAACACCAATCAATAGCTAAATTTAAGCTAAACTAAGACCCTCCCCAGTGTTTAAGTTAACTGGTTTGAAACCAGAAAATTGACCCAATTAACAACCAATAGTAACTAATTAAATTATTAAAATTTTACCGACCTAATTAAATTCTAAGTTGTCGTAACTCTTAATTTAATCACCCACTAATTAAATGCCAATTATACTTAATATAAACGAATTATCACGTTTAAAAATCAGTTAATTAAAATCCTCGACTTCTAATTATAATTCGAATCATTATCAATTAAAAAAACCTAATTAATATAACTGTCACGCGTTTAATCAACCCCAATTAAGCTTAAATTAAAATCAACGGCGTTTGGTTTAAACATTAAATCTTGATAATTAGTAATAAAAAAATTTCCAATAAAAACTAATTAGTTCAAAACCATATATTCAAAGCTTTACGAATTCCTAAAGCCCAGTTCAAACTTACGTTATATTAACCAATTATGTATAAACAAACTAATTTAAACCTACGTTATTAACAGATCCGTAGAAATAATTCGGCACTAATCATAATAATTAACAACGTCATTAGTTAATTATCCTAAACAAATACCGAAGCATTTTTGACGTATTACGAACAAAATCAAAACAAATCCTTAAAACTGTAAAATCCCTTAAAAAAATAGGCTAAACGAGTCTGGCAACTCCCCTTTTCAATAAAACAACCTAAAAACCATAAAATTCTAAGCCTTAATCACATAAAATAACATCAAAACTAACATTATACCAGTAATTCGCGATAGAAATTTAAACAATCCTAAATTAGGCTTAACAATCCTCAGTCCCTCCCCCTTAAATTAACCCTAAATTCAACTTACATTGAATTTGTGCTGTTCCAATAAATGTCGAAAAGCTTCTTAGGTTGTACGTAATTAGGTCCAAACGCCAAATAAGTAATTAACGCCATAGCCAAATGAAAGGTTAATCTCCTTTGATACCACGGCATCTTGAAAAACAATCTTGTAAAACTTTTCGCGGTACGGTAAAAGTTTTGGGGAGTTTACGGCGAAAACTTAGCCTTAGTCCCGGGGCGATTCGTAATACAATCACGTCGCTGAAAAATCCCGATCTTTGAAGTTACCAAAACCTCTTTAAAAATCACAAAAACACGTCATAAACTTTAGCAACGGTACCGTTAACATCCAGGTTTCATTTTCAATTAAATGTTAATAGTTAAACTATTACGAATTTACGATGATTAATAAAGTTTTAGGGTTAATAACGCCGGAACGCGCGCGCTGTTTATTCTCTCGGTCCGAGCTCGGGACGACTACGGGCACGACTCGGCGTAATGACGTAACGTAGAGCCGAGCGCGCTAGACGCAACTTTTCTTCGGTGAAAAATCTCGCGCGGGACAGAAGAGATGGGAGAAAGCAAGGAGGAGTGAGTGGGGGGAGGAGGGGAAGAACAAAAATGAATTGATGGTGTAAAGAAGAGAGAAAAGAGGGGTGAAAGAAGAGGGTGGCGCGCGCTATCGCCTCCGAAGAGTAAAAGGGCGGGAAATGGAAAGGGGGACACGGGAGGGGGGAGGGTGATATCTTTTTGAAAAACTCCGCGCGCTCTTCAGTTCGCGTGGAGGAAAAAGCCGAAAGTGCGAAAAGGGAGGAGAAACTAGGCATGATAAAAAGCGACGATAGCGCCGCCGGTGAGGCACGTACGAATTAAGAGACTCCCCATGGGAAACTTTTAATAAATACCGCTGGTAGAGACTATATAGAGAGTGATGGAGATATGGCGCGTTTAATATTACATCTAGAAGCTTTTTTTACAAGATTTTGAAAGATTTTAAAATGTGGGAAATTGAGGAAACTTTTAAGGATTAATTAAAAATTTTAATTAAATTCGTTTTGAGCTTTTAAATAGTAATATTTAGAGCTTGTTTATATATTATTTACGCGCATTATTTATTTTGCAGCCTTTGCATAATTTATTCAAGTCATAATTATATTTTTCAAAAATCGCGAGTCATTTTAAAATTTAAAAATATTTTCTTTTGGAGTTTCTCTAAACCTTTTAAAGTGAGGCTGTTATACATATTTTTCATTCAAAATATATATATATACATATGTCATAGAAAAATATTACAGCGACAGTAAAAATTCAGATTTTATAATCGCCATTTTCGAAATTTTGAAATTAAAAATTCCCAGCAATATTACGTCATCACTATGGTCGCGTGATTTCGTTATTGTAGAGCCTACAGATGATTCTTACGCGTTCTGGCACCAGTGATAAGGTCGCTTTCACGCGGTCTTTTTTGTGAAAGTACTTAATCCAGACCAAGTGAACTACCATTCGTATGAAAATTATCGTTAATTACGTTCTAGAAGTAAACTACGTCATATATCGGGAAACAAAATGACCTATAAATTTTTGACATTTTAATTTTGAAGTTTCTTAAGAACGCGTTAACCCAGAGGTATAAAATTTGGAATATATCGTCTTAATAATATGATAAAACCAAAAAGTGTGACAGTCTCACTTTAAACATCTAATTTTGGTTTGAATGAAGAAGATACAATATTTTGAAAAAATATTCTAACGAGTAATAAATATAATTCTTTTGTGAATAGTTCATTATCTCTTTATGGTCTGACATTGAGCTGTCTAATCTTCTTGGCCTCTGACGATTGTAATGTAGACAAAAGGCAAGAAGATTTTAAATAGTAAAATCTCTGTATAGGAGCAATTTCATTTTTCACAAGCGTGAAATGGTAACGATAAATATACTCTTTATTAAAACAGGTTTTCAGTTGAATTTTTTGGCCCCTTCCAAGACTGCGATTTAATATTATAATAGCTCGTAAAAAAAGGACCAGGGGTCCCTCGACGTTGCATTCAAGTCGAGCAAAACAAATCACGTCTATCAATTTTAAATAAATGTTTCTACATCACAAAAGGATAAATTCAAATATTTTTATAACGTCACTTTCGTAGTATTTCAAGCAATAAATGTATTACGTTAAAATATTAAAGGGATAATGTATCTTACCAACAAGTAAATTTTTTTATCGATTCCTTATCGTTTAAATAGGCCTAATCCATCACTGAAAAAATTTCTGAACTAATATTAAACTAGTAATAAAACTTACCCGGAAAATAGGCTTAGTGGGATTCATGGAGATCCTGATTTCCTCGCGTATAAGGTCTAGCGACCAATCGAACGCGATTGTAAATCTCCTGGAGATCCCGTGTGAACGACGAATCTTTGCTCGTTGGTCACTAGACCTTACACCGAGGCAATTCAGGATCTCCATGAATCCCGCTAAGCCTATTTTCTGGGTAAGTTTTAACTTTATTTCTAGTTTAATATTTGTTTTGTAAACTTTTAATTGGTGGATTAAACGTATTTAAACGATAAGGAATCGATAAAAAAATCACTTATGGTTAGGTTGCATTCTCCCTTTAAAGGGAGGATGAAAAAGTGATTTAGTATAGCAACAAATTATTAAAAAAACTATATTTTTCCTTATGGGTATAAAAGTTGCATCAAATTCTGGCCCACGTTAACTTATCTTAGAGATAGAAGGCTTAAAGGTTATTTTAATACAAACTCAAAGGTGGAAAACTGACGTCACGCGAAACCTTCAATTAATAATTCGTTTTTCCCTATTTTATAATTGTATCTTATTAATTCAATGTTGAAAGGTGATTAAAAATAAAAATGATTAATTTACAAGTTGATTGACGTTTAAATTTTAAACGGATGTTCTTTAGCTCTTGCGTCAATATTATTTTAATCTTCGATTTATATTTAATTTTGACAATTATTAATGATATTTTTTTAGAAAATTCGTCTGTAAAATTTCGTTTAATTTAATTCTGCGTTCAGTGACCCATATCGGATATGCTACCTCCAATAAAAAACATTAAGAGGTATATTAGGTATACGTTCATGAACGCCGAATACGTTTTTCACATACAAAATTATTAAAATCTCGCGATTTTAATCTAATCTTTACTACATGCCTATATATAATTTTTTCGCGCCTTTTTGGCACGCGCTCTTATGAGATCTCGCGAGAGCATTTAAGTTATTTAAGCTCGTGCCACGTTCGCGCTCTGATTGGTTCTCGCAAACGTACAAGAGTCTATATAAGCGCGTGTTAAAAACCCTAAGCCTTGGTTTTGAAAGAAAAACAATGAGAAACAATCGGGTCCTTTTGTGTTCCGCTCTAAATGCGTTAAGTGGATGGATAAATTGGGAAAGAATGTTTATTTCAGATATTTGTTTGAAATACACCAGACTATAAAAGAGCGAGCTAACTACACGCGAGTATAAAACACCCAATCTGTATTCACATACAGATGGCAAATAATTTTAAGTGCAACTAGGCCTATTTAAAAATTGGGCGAGACATTCTTCGCGGGTCTTTCGCGTCTTATAAAATGTTTATTTTGAGGTCCGAAAATTAAATTTAATGTATGTTAAAGTGAAGCTGTCAGCATTTTTTTTAATTTTCTGAAATGTAATTAACGATAATTTTCGTACAAATGATAGTTAACTTTCTGGATTAAGTACTTATACGAGAAAGACCGCGCGAAAGCGACCTTATCTCTCGTGCTCGAACAATAGCGAAATCACGTGACCAAAGTGATGACCTAGTATCACACGGAATTTTATTTTAAAAACATCGAAACTGGCGATTATAAAATATGTATTTTTACTGTCGCGGTAATTTCTTTCTATGACATATGTATATATATTTTGAATCGATTTTTAACGATCTTTCCGAAAATGCTACTCAATTTCCATTTGAAGTTCATGAAAAATCCCTACCACATTCGATTCAATACGACAAACTGTGAAACTTAAATTTTATCAACTTGCGTTTATAGAAAGTGAAAAATGACCCTATTGCAAAAGTAGGAGGCGTCTGATACATAGGGTGTTAGAGGGCATATAGTTTTAAGCCCACTAGGGGGCGCTTCACACATGAAAAAAAAAATTGTACCCATTGGCAACCTTATAATGCTTGAAAAACTAATAATAAAACCGGTTCTAAACGCACAAAATTAAATCATTCTTAAATCGTTTTAAAATATACCTTAAATCAAAAGTATATAGATAGAAAATATCCGAGAAACATCCCTAACAGTCAGCGTCAAGATTAATTTGAACATTTCGTGTTCTTAAGAGAATCAAAAGTTGGCCCGCCGTCGGAGTTAACATACGTATATACGAATCGTTTAGAGGCGCGACTGTCTATTAAGCCAGAAGCTTTAGCGCCAAATTTTCCCGCCATTTTAAAACCGCACGCCTAAATATATCACCATATATTGGCACACGGTGTTAGTTTTCCCATTTAAGTTAATACAATCAATGGCAAGGAGCTGCCGTTTCCAGATAAAGATCATGCGCTTGATTTAAGCACGTGAAAATAAAAATTTCACGCGGCATACTAGCCAGTTTTAGAGTCAAATTTTCCCACCATTTTATAACCACGGCCCTAAATATATCAGATCTTGGCATACGATGTTATTTTATCCATTAGAGTTAATACAAGCAAAGGCAAGGATCTGCCATTTCTCGATAAAGATGAGCACGTGTTTTGGCGCCAATGTTTCCCGCCATTTTATAACCACGGCCCTATATCGGACATTGGCATACGGTGTTATTTTATCCATTTGAGTTAATACAACCAAAGGTAAGGAGCTGTCATTTCCCAAAAACAATCGAGCGCATATTTTTAGCGTGAGAAAATAAATTTAAAAAAAAAATCACGCGCTATACTAGGGTGTCGCTAATTCAGAATTGAAACAACGCTACTTTTTCTTTATTAGATTGAATATTAAGTATCATTGCGCCTAGGATTTGAGGATTAGGTTAATTACTTTTCTAAATTGAAACAAAACAATTTAAATGAAGAAACAATTATTGGTCAAGAATTTGAATAATTTTAAAATTAATTCAAATAGAAGAATTACACATGGAGTAACAAAATTTAACTTCAATAATAAAAACATGAGCTTTAATAATTGAAGTTAAATTTCGTAGCTTCGTGTGTAATTCTCCTATTGGAATTATTTTTAAAATTAAAAACAAAACACTTTCTAATTTATTTAACGTGGATTAATATTAGATATCACTCCGCTCCAGCTTTGACAATTATGTTAACTCTAATTGATCAAAATATAGAATAGCTAAATAGAATGGCTTTAGAAAATAAATTACGAAAAATTCAAGAGCCATACTTGGGAATAATAGTAACTTTGAATTTAACAAAGACTACTTTTTCTTTACGATAAATAATATAACGTATCAATCCGCTTCAGGTTCAGCCATTAAGTTAATTACGATTGAACCGAGGACTGGGTTTGAACAAAATTTAGTTTTATAGTTTGTATATTGGAACAGACAAGAGCGAGTCAAAAGTAACTTCGCGATTCTCGAGCTGTCTAGAGTTTAAATTAGCTTTTAATAAAGTGTATTTTTTGACCGCAGTCAACTTTTTAAGGCCTTTTGATTTAACGAATGGCCCAGGAAAAAATAAGAAGTATTTAAAGATTTAACAGATGTCGAAACTAAAAAAAAAAATAACGTGATTTTAAATTAAACCTGTTTTTTTTTTTTCTTTTTTTGTTAAGATCATGTATTGAGGAATCAAATGTTTAATTAAGATTCAGAGGAAAAAAAAATGATTTGTTAATTATAAATTTTGATATGACTTGGAACTTTTTTTCAAATTGTCTAATGTGCGTACGTGTTCGCACTTGCATATTTTGAAAGTTGGATTTTATTTAACTGTCCAGAATAGAATGGGCTGGGGAAATGGGCTGGGGGAATGGGCTGGGGGAATGGGCTGGGGGAATGGGCTGGGGGAATGGGCTGGGGGAATGGGCTGGGGGAATGGGCTGGGGGAATGGGCTGGGGGAATGGGCTGGGGGAATGGGCTGGGGGAATGGGCTGGGGGAATGGGCTGGGGGAATGGGCTGGGGGAATGGGCTGGGGGAATGGGCTGGGGGAATGGGCTGGGGGAATGGGCTGGGGGAATGGGCTGGGGGAATGGGCTGGGGGAATGGGCTGGGGGAATGGGCTGGGGGAATGGGCTGGGGGATTGGGCTGGGAGATTGGGCTGGGAGATTGGGCTGGGAGATTGGGCTGGGAGATTGGGCTGGGAGATTGGGCTGGGAGATTGGGCTGGGAGATTGGGCTGGGAGATTGGGCTGGGAGATTGGGCTGGGAGATTGGGCTGGGAGATTGGGCTGGGAGATTGGGCTGGGAGATTGGGCTGGGAGATTGGGCTGGGAGATTGGGCTGGGAGATTGGGCTGGGAGATTGGGCTGGGAGATTGGGCTGGGAGATTGGGCTGGGAGATTGGGCTGGGAGATTGGGCTGGGAGATTGGGCTGGGAGATTGGGCTGGGAGATTGGGCTGGGAGATTGGGCTGGGAGATTGGGCTGGGAGACTGGGCTGGGAGATTGGGCTGGGAGATTGGGCTGGGAGATTGGGCTGGGAGAATGTGCCAGAACGTTCTTGACCTCTCCAGACTTTACTGGAACCTTCTAGAACATTATGGAAAAAGTTTCGGACGCATGCACGTACGGACAATAAACGAGTAGCCAATAATAATTGGAAGCCTAAATTTCATTACCAAGGCCTAGCGATATTTTTTCGAGCTTTGACGTTGGCGTACACGTTTTTAAAGTTTTTTTAACGAGTTCCGACGTTAAGGTATCTTATTCCCATAGAGAAAGAGGACTCTTAATACGTAAGTGAAGAGTCCATCCATACTATCTAAAAAATATCGGAGAGCCCCGGTTCAATCTCAGTCTAAACCGGCACGCGATCTCAACCATAGTCGACAGCGAAGAAAGAGAGCCAATCAAAGTAGCGAAGCCTTTATTAACAGTGGCAATAGAGATTGGTGTCGGCGGTGGAAAACTAATGGGAGCACTTGTGTCCTTATCTTTCAAATTACGCCTCATCTCACACTCGCCAAACATTCTTTATATATATAGGAGCTATCTTTTCGTTTTAACCGACAAAAAAAAGAACTTCTAAAGATTATAAATCCAGCCCCAGTACGCAATACGTCGCTGTTTTTAAAGAGGAAATCTCCCTTTGTAAATTTTACGATACCATGATATTTGAATATTCTTAAATTTTAGCTTAATAAAGGCACTAATTACAATACAATCGGATAATAAGAGAGCTATTCGTTTTTAAATTTAACCTAACCTAAACTTTAAGCTAATCTCGCCTAATTTAAACATTAACCTAAGCTAAACGCGCCTAATTTAAACTTTAATCTAACCAAGACTCTAATATAAAACTTCAAACTAACCAAAACTGGCCAATTTAAACTTCAAACTAACCTAAACTGGCCAATTTAAACTTCAAACTAACCTAAACTGGCCAATTTAAACTTCAAACTAACTAAAACTGGCCTATTTAAACTTCAAACTAACCAAAACTGGCCTATTTAAACTTCAAACTAACCAAACCTGGCCTATTTAAACTTAAAACCAACCAAACCTGGCCTATTTAAACTTCAAACTAACCAAAACTGGCCAATTAAACTTCAAACTAACCAAAACTGGCCAATTAAACTTCAAACTAACCTAAACTCGCCTAATTTAAACTAACCTATCCTCGTCTAACTTAAACTTTACATAACATAAACTTAGCATAACCTAAACTCGCGTAATTTAAAGTAACTTAACCGAATAAATGGAAAATTAGTTTTCAACGGTATTTATTTTGTGGAATAAAATTTTTAAATAGTTCTCCAACTGTAGTTTCGGCGTATTTAGGCCTTCATCATGTGGGTTTCCATCACCAGTTTTCAAACTAATGTTAAATTAATTACACGTAATAATTCTGCCAATAGTAATAAAAAAGCTCAAGATCTAGGAGTCTTTTTCTTTAAAATTGAATTTACGTTCGATTCCTCGCTAGAATAGCCCGAATCTATGTAGAATACTGCGTTTGAAATTTAACTCGTACAAGAGTAGAGTGGACCCCATTTTCACACGCGCTATTTCTCGCGAGTTCAAAAAATTAAGGCTATATACTTAGAATATAGGTTTATTTTTGATAAAATATGCACAGATCAGTTTCTTTCGTGATTTTTCCTATTCTTTGAAACACCAGACTCATTAGTACCCCAGAAGCCTTAAATTGAGACTTCTACTGAATTAAGTACTTTAACGAAAAAGGACCGAACGAAAGTGACCTTATCATTCGAACCAGAGCGCGCGAGAATCAACTGTAGGCTCTACAATAGTGAAATCACGGTACCATAGTGATGACGTAGTATCGCGGGGAATTTTTATTTTAAAAATTTCGAAAATGGCGATTATAAAATATGTATTTTTACTGTCGCTGTAATTTTGTTTTATGACATATGTATATATATATTGAATCGTTTTTTAACGATCTTTCCGAAAATGCTACTCAATTTCCATTTGAAGTTCATGAAAAATTAGTGTCAGCCTGACTTTAAAATAAACTATATTTAAATTAAAGGTGGAATGAAACATATTACTTGCTATTATTTGAAATGATTATTCCTAAAAAATCACAAAAAAGTTTCCCGGGAGGCTAATAAGTTTTTTCAAGTAATCGATGTTAAAGCCTGTATCTTTTAACCGTAATAAAGTGAGTATGGTATCAATGAGTACGTATTTAGCATTACCAAAGGCTAGAATCAGTTTGGTAAACCTATCATATATGAAACTTGAAATTTGTATAAATTTCAAATTTAGATTCAAGAAAGACAGGCATTTAAAAAATACGTTTTTGGGACTTTTCAGTATCCCTCTAATCTATCAATCATATCCTGGGAATATTTTTAATATAGATCTTAAGAATGTGGTATATATTTGAAATTCTTTAACGCGGAAACTCAGCTGAACCAATATAAAGCAAATCCTAGGGTTTATAACGAAATATTAAAAAAATCAACTATGAAGATACCGAGTTGATCATTCAATATTTGAAGTATTGTTAAAATTTCACCCCACCATAAAATTGACCTTAAAACTATTTTAAACATTTCAAGAATTCTTTCCAAAAGTATAAATTCCCTGTATTTATTTTTATTTTGAAATTAACATTTTAAATTATAAATTATAAGATTTTAAATTTAGTGTCAATAGTAACCATAGTTTTGTACTCGCTGTAATTTCATATTGAGATGAATTACAATACGTCATTTCAGTTTGATGGCACAATAGACAAATTCGAAATTGAAGAGAACTCTCAGGGGCAGCGTTATACTAGAGCTATAGCGTACGGTTCAATATCATTGTGTTAAATCTATTTTTGCTACTATAGCATTAAAACTCGCGAACAAGATTTCACAGCTATCGTAGCGCGGAACAAAAATAGACTCAGATTTCACGGTCCTTTAAAATTGAGCCCTACAACCAATCGCTTAACGTCTTGCCTTCCAACGAACAAAATACTCGTGGCACGCACTATGTCGCGCCCCATTTGAAAAAAAAGACCGATGTGGCAAACTTGTCGCACAACATAGAACACGAGACGAGCATTTTATTAGCTGGAAGGCAGGGCATTACGCGATTGGTTGGAGGAGCTCAATTTAAAAGAACAATGGAATCTGAATCTACTTTGATTTTTAAAATCATTGGGGTATATTTCACGAATGATGAACTAGACAATAGGTCTTATAATTAGTAGAAGAATCGATACACAAATCACTTGATTATCCTTTTCATCCTCTATTTAAAAAAAAAATCCTTTAAAAAGAGCACCCTAGAGTCTTAGATAAAAAATTTAAAATATAATATATATATATATATATTTTTTTTTTCATTGAAGCTGAGGTAAAGATTGGTTTTTCTGATAATAGTTAAAGGAAGAAGGGGGGTTTGTTTCACTAGGGGTGTAGATTGGGGTGTTATAGCCTAGGGAGATCGGTCACCCCTTTGATGACCTTGTCAGATGAAGTCTACGATGGAGATTAATCATTTTGGGCTTCCTTGCCTAGCTAGCTCGATTTGAACGCTAAGCTGCGCCTTAACTATGCTCAAAAACCCACCGCTAGATCACCACTATTATATTAAATACTACACTACTATTAAAAGTAGTTATCTATGATATTTAACATTACATATACATCCGCTTTATGGTTTAACACGCTATCAAAATTTATCGAATTCAAATATATCTGTAACAGAAAATATAATTTATATATATGCTACCTGCATCATTTTTAAAATCGCTTATCTTAGAGCGAAATGTAATATCTTTTAAGTATCACTTGTAAGACACTTAAAGCCTTTTTTTATTTCTAAACGTTTTATTATTTTAGGATAAAATATTATTTTTATGGAAATACCGTAATTAATTTTTTTAATGTTTAAAGTCAGGCTATCACGAATTTTTCATGAACTATAAATTGAAATCGAGTAGTATTTTCAGAAAGATTGTTAAAAACGATTCAAAGATATGGAAAAATTATTGCAACAGTAAAAATACGTATTTCACAATCGACGTTTTTCTAATTTTTAAAAATAAAAATCCCCCACAATACTACGTCATCACTATTTGAAGAGTCTACAGTTGATTCTCGTGCGTTCTGGCACGTGATAAGGTCGCTTTCCCGCGGTCTTTTTCGTAAAAGTACTTAATCCAGAAAGTGAACTACCTTTCGTATGAAAATTTTCGTTAATTACGTTCCAGAAATAAACTACGTCATTTATCGAATGTGTCAACCGGCAAAGATTTAATATTTTAAATATGGCGTTTTAATTGTATGATAAAATTAAAATAGGCATTTGAGAAAAAAAATAATGACAGCCTCACTTTAAGCAATTTTAGTTAAGACTTTTTTTTGTCTTATAAATGGTTGTGTTAATAATACACCTCTATAATATTTTTTTAATGATTAATTATCGGTAATAGAATATTTGTATTCTTACCGCATTTAATTAGATATTTAATTTTGAACTCTAATTTTAATTTATCGTTCACCGTTTTTATAGAGAAATTATAGTATTTCCTTTGGGGCTGTATCGAATATCTTTCAGGGCGACCTAATATAAATCAAATTATTTTTATTTCACGCAAGAATTATCTATTTCTTTTCATTTGGCACGAGATTTGAATTATTCATACAAATATATTTCATTCATATTAAAATCTGCACGTGATATAATATAAAAATTTAATATTATATTTTAATCTGCACGTGATATATAAAATATTTTAATCTGATGTGATATATTAAAATATTTTAATCTGCACGTGATATATAAAATATTTTAATCTGATGTGATATATTAAAATATTTTAATCTGCACGAGATATATTAAATATTAAAATATTTTAATCTGCACGTGATATATTAAATATTAAAATATTTTAATCTGCACGTGATATATTAAATATTAAAATATTTTAATCTGCACGTGATATATTAAATATTAAAATATTTTAATTTTCACGTGATACATTATAAATAATATTTTAATTTTCACGTGATACATTATAAATAATATTTTAATTTTCACGTGATACATTATAAATAATATTTTAATTTGCCGGTGATATTATATTTTAATTTGCGCGTGATATTAAAAATAATTTGCACGTGATGTATTATAAATGCAATATTATACTTTAATCTTCACGTGATATATAATTAATATATTTTAATCTACTCGTGATATAAATATATTATTTTAATCTACTCGTGATATAAATATATTATTTTAATCTACTCGTGATATAAATATATTATTTTAATCTACTCGTGATATAAATATATTATTTTAATCTACTCGTGATATAAATATATTATTTTAATCTACTCGTGATATAAATATATTATTTTAATCTACTCGTGATATAAATATATTATTTTAATCTACTCGTGATATAAATATATTATTTTAATCTACTCGTGATATAAATATATTATTTTAATCTACTCGTGATATAAATATATTATTTTAATCTACTCGTGATATAAATATATTATTTTAATCTACTCGTGATATAAATATATTATTTTAATCTACACGTGATTTTATAAATATATTTTAATCTACACGGGATTTTATAAATATATTTTAATCTACACGGGATTTTATAAATATATTTTAATCTACACGGGATTTTATAAATATATTTTAATCTACACGTGATATTATAAATATAATATATTTTAATCTGCACGAGATATATTTTTGAATTGAATTGAAATAATATTTTAATCTGCATGTGATCTATTATAAATCTACTTTTAAATTGAATATTATATATTATCTATTTAAAGTAATATTTTTAAGTCGCGCAAGTACTATATCTTATTAAATCTAATATTTTTAAGTTGCGCAAGTACTATATCTTATTAAATCTAATATTTTTAGTTTACGATCTGTTCTAATATTAACTATCGCGAGCTCTATTACAATTCTAATATTAATTTAATATTTTTTTTGTTGTAAAAAAATAAGTGTCTGTGACCTATTTACAAAGCTAAACATCGATACCTATATTTATATTGAATTCAAAACCAATATTTATTTCAATTAAAAAAACTAGTCAAGGAAATAAACAAATAATTAGAAGCTGTGTCATTACGAACTAATACCTCGTATTTATATTTCTAAAGGTGGCTTCCTTATAACAACAGGTGTCTATTGGCTTCCAAAGACGACCGCGCTATCAAATTAATATTATTCAAAACGTCAAAGCATCGCAACGGAAATCGATCAAAATTAAGAACGTTTTAAGTTTCGCCGACATTTTTTTTTTAATATTTCATTTTAAAGCCATTTTTTTATTTTCATTTTATTATTTAGAGTTCATTTTAAAGGGAAAATGAAATGTATAACCTAATTTTCGTGATTTGATATAAAACTAAACTATTTTCTATTTTAGAAACCCACATATAAAAAGTTAAAATTTGATATTGAGAATCAGTTTTTTACGTGTAAAATTTTTCACTAATTAAATTCTTCATTCTAATGTATATAATATATAATTATATCAAAAAAGTGCTTGAAAACATAGGCACAAATAAATCATCCTTCAAGTTTATAAGACGACATACTGCGGGTGACGATGAAGAGAGTCCGATTTTCTCAGTCCATACTTTCACCCTAAATATTCCGAAATTTGTACAGAAAGCCGGCCAGGACCAGTATATTCTTTCTAGAGGAAATCAGACTCATAATTGCTAAAAGAACAATGTAACCACTTCCCTTTTCTGAAAACTTAAAATTATCTGGGGGGAAAAAGCGTTTTTCAAATTCCTTTTTGCGGGAAAATGGTTGATTATTTTTGAGTGAAATTTTGTATATTCCCATTTTAGACAATACTACACCCATTTCAATTGGAGATTTATTTTACCCTGTTAACCCTTTAAAATTTAAGATAATTATGAAAATTTCCTTTTTTTCAATTTAGGTTTCACTTTAAAATGACGCTCTGCTATTTCATTATTGGCTTTGGAACGTCGCAACCGGTTTCAATCAATCTAAATTTTATCGAAAAGGCGAGGAAAATTGGAACCCTAATTTTCGCTTCATTGAAAAAAAAATCTTTTTCGAGATGGTTAGAAGAAAAAAAATAAAAAAATATCACGATTTCAAGCAGGGGATAAAAATCTAACCGATTTTTACACTTGTTTCGAATTTTTATTACAATCAGGGTTAAGATTAAATACGTTTAATGCTTTGTTCGTGTTTTGATACCATTTTAATTCCTTGGTTTAATATTGAATATATTTCTGTTGTTTAAAAAAAAGTGTAACTGGAACTTTAATTAGAAATAGAAAGTGATATTCTCACCATTTTTTAAACTTTATATATGACGTAGTTTATTTCTGGGAAGTAATTAACGATAATTTTCATACGAAATGTAGTTGACTTCTGGATTAAGTACTTTTACGAAAAAGACCGCCCGAAAGTGTTCTTATCATTGGTGCCAGAACGCGCGAGAATCAACTGCAGGCTCTACAATAATCGCGCGACCATAGTGATGACGTAGCCGGGGAAGTTTTTTAAAAATTTCTAATATAGCGATTATAAAATATGCATATTTACTGTCGCGGTAATTTTGTTCTATGACATATTTCGAATGAATAAAATTCTAAATCCTAGCGAATAGTAAAGGAAAAAACGACTAAGATGTTGGAAATGGAATGCGTCAAGCCATCAGGTCGATCATTTCAAATTGTATAAATTTTGACAATTAATTAATATTTCCGATTTCAAATGAGTTTTTTCATTCTTAATTTCTTTCTTATTTGGTATACCTCGGAGACGCGTGGTATGGCGTGTAAAAGTGATTCATTTTTATTAATTCGTTGGTCGGCGAGGCTTGTAAAGAATCGGGGAGGATCGAAATGAATGGAACTTGATTGACGCGAACACGACATTAAGAGTGCCATTAAAACTGTTAGCGTTTTAAAAGAAGAGACCACAGAAAGACAAGACAGCTAGCCAAGTGACGTCTCTACCTCCCTTATATATTTCTCTTTGAATAAAACCGAGTCTTAACGACAGGGGGCGCGTCAATCGAAACACCAATCGCGACCCCACCCGATATAATTCAACATCGACATATCTAGTAGATATACATCAAGTTAGACCAGAAGCAAATAATTGAAGAAAGAAAACATTACATTTGGATATGATTTAGTTCCTCGTTAAGACTTAAAATTAGGCTGTCACCATTTTTAGTTTTATCGTACTATTAAAAACGACTTATTCAAAATTTTATGCTTATGCAGATTGATGCGTTAGAAAGAAACTTCAAAATGAAATTATCAAAAATATATAGGTAATTTTTTTCCCCGATATATGACGTAGATTATTTCTGAAACGTAATTAACGATAATTTTCATACGAAAGGTAGATAAATTTCTGGATTAAGTACTTCCACGAAAAGAACAGCACGAAAGCAACCTTATCGCGTGCCAGAACGCGCGAGAATCAACTGTAGGCTCTATCCAATATCGCGTCCATAGTGATGACGTATATTGCGGGGAATTTCATTTTAAAAATATCGAAAATGGCGATTATATTTTTTCCTATTCTACATAGGTATATATATTTTGAATCGTTTTTTAACGATCCTTCCGAAAATGCTACTCAATTTCCATTTGGATTATTTGTTTATCTTCTATTTGTAAATAAATAAATCTTTAAAAATGTTTTCACAAATTGCTTAAATGTTGCAATCACCTTTCAACTATAATCTACTTCTTAAAAGTCGAATCATTTCGTATAATTTTTTCGTCAAAATATTAAATAAACTTCTAGTCTTAAAATGGACTTAAATTCCCATTGAAAAACCGGTTTAACTACGTGAATTAGGTCCATTTTAAGAGTGTAACTACACGAATAATAATACTCAAACTACATTTTCTTAAAAAGGACAATAAAAATTAATGTTTCATATTAAATTAGCATTTAATATCTCAATTCGTTTCTGACGATTAAAATCCCACTCGAAAGTGAAATTAGGAGGTGCGTGATTCTTAAACTGAAATAAATTCGACCATTTGTGGTACCAGGCACGTACGTAGCGAGCGAGCGCGCTCTTAAAAGCCCATTCGAGATAAAGACGTGTCAAAATTTTCGTCAAAATTCAAAAACAGATTACGTAAAAAAAGAAAAAAACAGCAAAGGAAAAGACATTACAACTCAAACTCAAAATCTATCTTCCATTCAAGTTACGAATTAGCGAGAAAGTACTACTTTTACTCCAAGAGGATTAATATTATGTATTAATCCGCCTTAACTTATTCCAATTTCGGCAAAATTTGTTAAACACAACTAAAGGTAGGTTGAACAACCTTAAATTAAAAATAAATATAATATTGAATCATTAATTGGAGTCCAGTTGATATTAAAGAACTACTTTGTAGTTACAATTTTTAATATTGGAAATCACTCCACCATAGATTTGTCTTATTTTGGTTCAAATCTAGTAAACACAAATAATATGAATACCTCTGGATTATATTTATATGACGTAATTTATTTCTGGAACGCAAATTTGCTATGAAAGGTAGTTGACTTGATCTGGATTAAGTACTTTTACGAAAAAGACCGCGCGAAAGCGACCTTATCACGTGTACCAGAACAAGAATCTTCTGTAGGCTCTACAATAGCGAAATCACGCGACCATAGTGATGACGTAGTATTGCGGGGAATTTTTATTTTAAAAATTTCGAAAATGGCGATTATAAAATATGTATTTTTACTGTCGCGGTAATTTTCTTTCTATGACTTATGTATATATATTTTGAATCGTTTTTTAACGACCTTTCCGAAAATGTTACTCAATTTCCGTTTGGAGTTAATGAAAAATCCATGACAGCCTCATTTTAACATCTCGAATTACGACGACCCTTCGTTGTGAGTTTCAATATTTTAAGATAAATTATTTCTGGAGTCCAATATCACTTTAAAATTATTTTATAATTAAGAGATGAAAACAATGCCGCCTTACCGACTATTCCTTACTGAATTTGCACCAATTACTTTGTCTTCTATGGAAGTTTAACATAAAGTATTAAAATCGCCACGATTTAGTTACATTGTTAACAGCAATTGAACTGCCAAAGCGTTTTAAGCTTAGTTTTTTTAAATTGAAATTGACAGTTCAGAAGCGAGAAGTTTCAGATCGGATTAGCCGAGATTAGGTTGAGATTAGTGGTCCGCTAAAATATAATTTTCATTCCCTATCCACAGCTAAATTGTTACCACAAGTAACGAGTATTTAGAGCTTGAAGTGAGCCTGTCACAAATATTTCACGAACTGGAATTTGAATAGCACTTTTGGAAACATCGTTAAAAAATATTAAATGTATTAACACGACGACATTAGGTAAAGAAAATGTTGGTATTCAAATTAATTTCTAAAGTTTCGGGCCAATCATATTATTTCAGCCTTCAACAGGGCTTATAGTGTCAAAATATCAGATTCTCATGTATTCTGTTCCTTTAGCTGGGTCATTTTGCACATATCTTTCATTATTAAAGTATCTTCATTCTCCCTTATCAAGTGAAAATTAATTAAATCTACATATTTCTGGCATTTTCATTTTGAAAACGCGACCTATAGGCTTAGTTCTAGAGAATACACATATAATTTCAAATATATAACGTATAAAACATATGGTACTAATAACGCGACGTAATCTCATAACCTATAAACCAGCTGAGTGACACTAAAGGATAGATCGACCTATCAAATAGAAATGATTTAGAGTTAAATTTAAAACACGTGTAAAACCAAAAACACGTGGTTTCAATTTATGGCGCGTGCCACGTGTCACATTTATATCATAAAATAATAAAAGCGCGGGAAATTACTCGCGCACGATTTCAGAATAAAATAAAAAAAGGCGCGAGATGATTTGTTTCGAGATTCGACACGCGTTGTCATGGAAACAAACGTTTGCTATTTAAGCTAAATATAAAACTTTTCTTTTTTTATTTATTCCTGGCAGCTATTCAACAAAACCCTTTTTTGGCGCGTGATTTCATTGTGACGCCAGTTGCACGCGCGCGCTCTTGACGGCTGTATCTAATTGGCTCGTAGAAAGGAAGAAAAAAAAAATGAAGTGAAACTGATCCATAAACTTGTTGATAAAAAGCTCTTGTCATCAAAATATAAAGAAAATGATATAGACATTATAGTTTTTTATCCAAAGCTTTTTCTGAAAAGGCGCCAAAACGCTTTTTGGCGCGAGAACTTTTCTTCCATTGTTAAAGATTGGTAATATCTATATTTGAATAGAAAATACTCGGAAATATTTATATTTTTGAAGTTTTTAAATTTGGAAATCGTCATGGCTGCTAGTTTTCAATTGGTCGCGCAATGTGGAAAAGATTATAAGAGATTAAAAAGCTATTTTCAAATGGACAATCAACTCCAAAGCTTGTTGTATCAGCTGTTATCTTTGGTGAAATAATTATTTAAAATAAAATAGACCAATAGAAGTTAATCGGAACTAAATAGCAGACGACGTTAACCAACCAATCAAAACAGAAGAGCGTTTCAGATATTACTTAATCGGTAGAGTGTAAAAAGCTATTTTCAAATGGATAAACAACCCTAAATCTTGTTGTATCGGCTTTTATCTTTGGGAACAATAAATACTTAAATGGACCAATGGAAGGTAATCGGATCTAAAAAGCAGACGATATTAACCAACCAATGAAAAAGGAGTTTCATATATTATGATTCAAATTGGTTGCGCCATATGGCAAAGGCTAAATAGATTAAAAAGCTATTTTCAAGTGGAAAAATAACCCAAAATCTCGTTGTATCGGCTGTTATCTTTGGGGAAAATAATTCCGTGAAATAAAATGGACCAATGGGAGGTAATCGGATCTAAAAGCCAGACGATATTAACCAACCAATCAAAACGGTAGAAATTATTCAAAATTTTCAAATTAGGCTTAGTAATATGATTACTGGTGAAATTATAAAAAAGAATACGAACAAAACCCTGTCTGTACTTTTGCCGGAATTCCAGGGAACCCTATTGTTAGAAAGCATTGTCTCGGAGGGACCAGAGAAATTCTAGTCCCATTGAGATCTAAGAGGAAGTAGAAAAAAGGGTTTCCGGTAGTTGAAAGAACCAATCGACACGTCCCTTTTTATACACCATTGAATATAACCGTTGGGGTTAAAAATGACCAAAAGGGGTCAAGAGGTCACGCCCATCTCTATATAATACCGCAACCAATCAATTCCAATTTGCAACACGTAAAAAGCAGAGATCAACTTTAATCAAGGCACGATTTTCTAGTTTCAATCTAAGTTCGCACCTAATGCAAACTTAACTGAAACGAAATGGCGAGGTACATCACGAGTTTCAGTAACTTAAAATCAATCTGTGTTTGCAGTACGTACAATCTTAGGTTCTCTATTTATCTCTGTATGTTTTTAAGGTAATAAAAAGGTTAGGCTTGATGAAAATTCAAACTGATTCAAACTACATAGAAAAAAAAGCACCAGAGTTTCATCGCGAGCTTCTCACATTAATTCAATTTTAGTTTGCATCACGTGAAAACCTAAGTCCCCTTACCTATCACTACAATATAATTTCTTTAACCAGTAGTATAGTTTAGCTTAACGCCCATTGTAAACTTAAACTGATACGTGATTAGTTTAATTTCGTTACGATTTGACAGCGCGCGCGAACCTGGGTTCCCCTTTTATTTCTAACAATTTTTGTGAACTTAATACCAGGAGTTAACCGGCAGCCTTAGGCTTAACCCACGCTGTCAAATTAAGTTGAAATATTTCTTCCGTATAAGAAGACTTCAATGTTATATAAAAAAAGATATTTTATATCTAACTGGAATGGCACTTAGAGAGAAAAAAAATCCTAAAAATTCCTCTGCAAAGGATTTCTCGGAGATTTCCTCCGCGACCATAGAGAAGAAGAATACAATAGAAGGCCAGCCAAAGTGTAACTCTTAGATACTTTTGGTTGGTAGAATTCTAACAATAGTGTCTATGAAACGTGTCCCATTTTTTAAATAATATAAAAAATGGTTCAAATGATATCATTAAATAAAAATATACTTTCAAGAAAAGTTTATAGTGAAGAAATGTTTTTACGATTTAAAGGGAAAAGTTTTATTCTACAATATACGAATAATTTAATTTTTTTTTAAATATTGCATCGGGTGACGTAACTACATCAAAAATTTTATTTTTGGATAATAATTTGGATTATTTTGACTATTTAAAACTAGATAAATCATTTTCAAAACTGAATTCAATTATTCCCAATTTTAATCTTGAATAATAAAATCAGAAGCTTCTGATAAAATCTAAATTTCAACAGTTTTTGGGCGATTTAGGTCCCTCTCTTAAAGGGGAAACTCGGAGTTAAAAATTTAACTGATTTTTAATTTATTTTCGGAATCACCATACCATTTAAATTAATTTCTTAAGTTTGGCAAAATTTGAAAAAAAGGAAATATAAAATCGGGCCAATCATATTATTTCAGCCTTCAACAGCGCTTGTCCTAACATTAAAAGAACAGGTCGCTGTTCGATACCTAAAACTTTGGCAAAATTTGAACATTACTAATAGAACTAATTTTAAAATTAAATTCTAAAACTAAAACTAAAAATATTTGAATAAATTTAAGTTAACTACCTATATTTAAGTTATAATATTTACCGTGGCCCCTAAACACCTTAAGTTGGTTCCAACCCACTCAATTTAAATCTCAACCTCCTAAATTAAATATCCATGGAAAATAAAGATAAATTAACCTTTCAAATTTATTTTAACTTGGGGAAAAACGTGGGAGGAATAAATAAGTTTAACATGTTCAAAAAACACATTTAGGACCAAGCGAGAGAAAAAAAAAAGACTTATCCGCTTTATAAGTTTAGAAAAGAAATGTGTTCAAAAATCACGATTTGGAAGTTTTCTAATTGACCAATTTAATCGTTTTTAAAGAATTGTTTTTCGAAATAATTTCAATCTTAGTTTGTACCAGAGTTAAAGGGTAATATAGTGTATTTTAAATCACCTTCAGTATAGATAAAAATTAAAATAAACCTTTGGTAGAAATTTAATATGAAAAATATGGCCAATTTTATCGGTTTGAAGTCATTTAAAGTGAGGCTCTCACCAATTTTTTGAAGGCATATAGATTATCGACAAACGTCGATTAAGCCTAATTTCAAACGTCGATTTAGCCTAATTGAAACCGTCGATTAAGCCTATTTTCAAACATCGATTAAGCCTAATTTCAAACATCGATTAAGCCTAATTTCAAACATCGATGAAGCCTAATTTCAAACATCGATGAAGCCTAATTTCAAACATCGATGAAGCCTAATTTCAAACATCGATGAAGCCTAATTTCAAACATCGATTAAGCCTAATTTCAAACATCGATTAAGCCTAATTTCAAACATCGATTAAGCCTAATTTCAAACATCGATTAAGCCTAATTTCAAACATCGATTAAGCCTAATTTCAAACATCGATTAAGCCTAATTTCAAACATCGATTAAGCCTAATTTCAAACATCGATTAAGCCTAATTTCTAACATCGATTAAGCCTAATTTCTAACATCGATTAAGCCTAATTTCTAACATCGATTAAGCCTAATTTCTAACATCGATTAAGCCTAATTTCAAACATCGATGAAGCCTAATTTCAAACACCGATGAAGCCTAATTTCAAACACCGATGAAGCCTAATTTCAAACACCGATGAAGCCTAATTTCAAACATCGATTAAGCCTAATTTCAAACATCGATGAAGCCTAATTTCAAACATCGATGAAGCCTAATTTCAAACATCGATGAAGCCTAATTTCAAACATCGATTAAGCCTAATTTCAAACATCGATTAAGCCTAATTTCAAACATCGATTAAGCCTAATTTCAAACATCGATTAAGCCTAATTTCAAACATCGATTAAGCCTAATTTCAAACATCGATTAAGCCTAATTTCAAACATCGATTAAGCCTAATTTCAAACATCGATTAAGCCTAATTTCAAACATCGATTAAGCCTAATATCAAACATCGATTAAGCCTAATATCAAACATCGATTAAGCCTAATATCAAACATCGATTAAGCCTAATTTCAAACATCGATTAAGCCTAATTTCAAACATCGATTAAGCCTAATTTCAAACATCGATTAAGCCTAATTTCAAACATCAATTAAGCCTAATTTCAAAAATCAATTAAGCCTAATTTCAAACATCGATTAAGCCTAATTTCAAACATCGATTAAGCCTAATTTCAAACATCGATTAAGCCTAATTTCAAACATCGATTAAGCCTAATTTCAAACATCGATTAAGCCTAATTTCAAACATCGATTAAGCCTAATTTCAAACATCGATTAAGCCTAATTTCAAACATCGATTAAGCCTAATTTCAAACATCAATTAAGCCTAACAAGTTTACAAAGAAAGAACGAAATGAAGTACGAGAAATTTTAGAAATTTAATTATAAATATATCCTAGCTAGAGTGTATTTATATTAAAAACTATCCATAAATGGTTCTAAAATTCTGTTTGGAATAGGTACCAATTTTGTGAAAGCCTCACTTTAACGTCTAGCGTTAATTCTAAGAAAAAAGGGCCTCAAACAAATGTATAAATAAGTTCAATTTGATACTGTTTAAATAAAATTAAAGCAAAATGGAAGAAAGTTGATGCGGATTTATACGCAATGTTATAACGTATAGATAAAAACTTGGTTCATTGCTAAATGTCGCTATAGAGAAAGACTTGAGTTAGGAGTTTAACTAAGCGTGTTAAATTTGCGGCATGAAACACTTTTCCGCTCAATTATAACATTAACCTTTGAGCAGCGCGAAACAATTTTGAAAATAACATTTGGTGGAGAGATTTTTTTCGAGAAACACCCGCCTGACTAATGAATGACTGCCTGAATACCTGTTGCGATGGAAATGGAAATAATAATAATGGGAAATAGTACAGAGCAATGACAAGCCGGTTATCTTAAAAAAGCTTTAACTGCATGGCGTGTTCTTTCAATTTAAGTAAAAATATCCCTTACAATATTTGTTTAAAGAATTAAACATAATTACAAACTAGATATTAGAGATTAAACTAAATTACTCTATGATACATTAATTAGGGATTAAAACAGAGAAGACTGTGAGCTTCAAAATGAGACATATTACGTCAAAATCGGACAATAATTAACAACACGGATGATTCTGTTAAAAAGTAAATATGTTGGTTTTCATTAAAAACATATTTTAGTTTGGCTAAATAAATTTTTAAGATAGGGATTTAAATAGAGTCGATTGTGAGCTTCAAAATGAAACAAATTACGACAAAATCGGATCATAATTAACAAAACTACGAATTAAATTCAATATATACAGATGAGAATTAAAAATAATTTTGATTATCATTATAAAACGTGACATTACGTAAAATTTATTTTTTAGATAGGAAATCAAATAAAGCTGACTGTGAGCTTCAAAATGAGACAAATTATGTCCAAATCGGATCATAGTTTTAAAAGCTACTAATTAAATTCGAAAATGTCATACGATATGATTAAAAAATATGTTAATTATTAATTCGTACCGGTAACTATTTTTGGTTTCCGACTATATTTAAAAAATTCTTGAAGAAATGAAGAAAACCATTGAGCCAAACTTCCTACATCAACCCGGCCCGTGTAAAACAATTGATAAAATTTACAGTCTTTGAAAGGGTTAAAATTATCATTGAACAAACCGGTTCTCTATGGAAGGTGACGATCATTCTAAGATTGTAACAAAATATAGACATGTAGCGGATATTAGGTTGGTAAGAATTAAGGGAATTTTTATTTTTTCTTAACAGCTGAATAGAAAGTATGTGGGAAGGGGGGTTGAGCGGTGTTATCAAAAGGATAGGACGTCTTCTTTTCCTTCGTGGCCCCTCTGGCCATTTAAGACGCGCGTTACATTTGATACAAAACCATAGACACCACCTGGGATATGCATGCATTATATATATATACTTTCTTCAGATTGTTAAAAGACCACATTTTTGAAAGGGGCACTCAAACCCCCCAAATGTTTTTATTATCAGATTAAAGAATTAAATGAATATTAAATAATAATCGATACCGTACCGTAGACTGAAATTTTATATGATCCTTCTTAATTAATACTTCTCATAAAACTATTATCATTATAATTAGAATCGGTAATTTTGTTTACGAATTATAATAAAACTAATTATTAGAAGTGTGTTATACTAATTATTAAGTTCACGAAATAAAGTTTGAATTGAATTGAATTAATATTATAAATATGAATACTATTACCGAATTTTACCGTATTTAATTATTAATATTATTACTAAATTACCGTATTTAACTAATTATTAATATTATTACTAAATTACCGTATTCAACTAATTATAAATATTATTACTAAATTACCGTATTCAACTAATTATAAATATTATTACTAAAATACCACATGTAAGTGATATTAATATTATTACCAAATTTCCGTATTTCTATTACCGTATTTAAGTAATTATTAGAGCTCGGAATCGGATAATGAATAACTTTTTCAGATATTTAAATCTCGGATAAAGTGTTTGTTAATATAAAACCACAAACTATATAAACAGACGCGTATCAAACGGATACTAATTATCCGGAGATAAAATTGTAAGCTAGTTATTAATAAACAAATTACGCGTTTATTCAAACGGATAACGCGAAGATAAAAATACGACGTTTCTCGAAATCCGTGTTGAATGAAATATAATTATTATATTTTAATCTAAATCGAAAAGAACAGCGACTAAATGACTACATTTGGGTTAAAATCCGCGAAGAAACTCGATTGGTTTCAAATTGTTCTTATCGGCGAATGAATAACTCGTATAAATTGTATCAATTTCCTATGACAATTGAGTACGAATAAACAGTTTGCCGTTACATTCGAATAAGAAATGGATATTTTTTCGCGAACGGATAATATCCGATTGACATTCACGATGCTCTTATTCAATTAACAAAAGTTATACGAACTCCAAACTCTACTAATTATTATTATTATTACTATTATAACTAATTACTATAATAACTAATTATTAAACTAAAAGTAACGGTATGATCAAGTAATACAGAAAAACGTAAAACCTTTAAATTGAAGCGTAATCCTTATAATTCATTAATTTTATTTGTTTTGACATTATCACTCTCCCTTTAAAAATGAATATCATAACTTCATAAGCCGGTTTTCGTCGGCATTTTTGTGTCTAATTACTCGGCGCGATGGGACAGCGGCTAAGGTTTTAAGGAAACACCCATCTATATATAAATAGCTCATAGGTTGGAGGAGCCAAGGCTTAATGAAGACAACACTCTATACTGAACAGACGATGAATTTGCCTCATTAAGTTGTAGAACCTATTATTAAAAAAAACGACGTTTTTTACTTAATTACTCGACGAAAACTAAATGTATTTAGTGATGTTTTCTTTCAAATAACTATAAAAAGAAACATTTTTCGTTAGCATTCAATTTATAATTAAATTGTTAAAAACGGCGTCTTATGAAATTAATTTTAATTGGCTTCAAACACGAATAGAAAAAATAAAAAAAATTGGAAATGATTTTGCTTACTTTTATGGAATAAAAGTAATAGACTTTTCGTAATAAGCGATAGTATAAAATTAACTTCCCGTTAATTTTATTTTTTTATCTTAATAGTTAATTAGTCTTCCTTAAATTTTATGGTTTTAGTAATCAGCTTATTTTAAAAAATTCGAAAAAGGCGATTATAAAATTTGTATTTTTACTGTTCAGGTAATATTTTTTTAAAACATATTTCGCTTTTAGCTATCTTTTCGAAAATGCTACTGTATTTCCATTTGAAGTTCCGTGACAGCTTCACTTTATTTTGATAATTAAAGCCCAAGGTTTCCCTTTAATTTATTTTTATATATATACTTTTAAATACCAAGAAAAAGTTGAACGTTTTAGGGGAAATAATTGAAAATTTTCTTTTATAGCAGCTAGTTTCGGTTGTTACAAGCTTAGAAAGCATCCTAAATTCCATTGGAAGAAGCTATAGTACGACATTAATTTAATATCATTGTAAGATAGTTAACTGGTAATCGAGTGTGACTGTGGACATGTTTTTAACACGAGATTCTCCCTGGAATTGTAATTCTCTCTGCAGGGGTAAGATTATAATTAGGATGGGTCGCAAAATGACAAGGCGGTCCTAAATTCGGGGTAAAGCGCCCTAAGGTGCCAGCTAGCTGTGCCAATTCTAAGACGTAATAATCAATTTTGAGCTTGGCCAAAACCCCCAGCAGGTGACGTAATGATAGTATTGAAACTATACATAGGGACAGATGTCTCGAGTTCTATGTATGTCCAATGGCTTAAGGCTGCGTGTCATTTAAAACACGCGAGATATCGCGACTATTCCTCCCAACCACTTTAACAGTTGAATTTATTTAAAATATTTAGGTTTAGATATATTTAAAGGGAGAATGAAGCTATTTGTGTTTATACTACGCCTTGGAATCGATTTAAACCGTTTAAAACGTTTCGCTAGAGTCGTGTGAACGGGAAACCGTCTTTTATCGAATCGATTTGATTCGATTTCTCGAAACTGCTTCGGGAACCAGTTTCATACCAATTCGGTTTCAACAACCGATAGATGAAGCTACGATAAATTGATTTATAAAGAAAACGCGTGAACGCGTGACGCTTAAAGCAATTCCTGGCGATTTGAATATCGGTTTGATTTTAACGTTTCAAATCAATTAAGAAATGCTAGTGCGTTCCTAGTTATAATTAATTAGATATAATCTTATCTCGGAAAGCGAAAGCAAAGCTTGAAAAACGGGCTTTAGATCCAATTTGTTTTAGGTTAAATTAATCTATCAAAGATAATTATTGGATTTCATGTTTCCTTGAAAATCAAGATGTACAAGTCACTTCCCTTGGCCCATACGTTTATACCGGTATATACGATTAAAAATCAATTATGAACTTGGCGCGTCGCTTAATATCCGTTTAATTCCTCTATTCAAATAATAATAAATTTATTTTCTACAAATTCTCAGCCCAAACTTAAGTCACGAACACAATATTTCAATTCAATAGCGAAAAATGCCTGAAGAATTCGCCTCCCCCTTTTGTATAGAGCACATGTATGCAAGGTCTTCCCCGTATTCGTGTGTAAATACATTTCAATAGGCAAAGAGATGCGCGCGCATTCAACAGTTCTTAATAGTTCAAAAGGGAAATACCGCGCGTGAGGATCATCATTAAATATTTAAGGGAGATTGAATGATAATTAAAATGCGATTGAATCAAAAATGAGAAGAATATTGAATTTTCAAGCAGTTAGAAAATATCTTGTAACTTCTTTATTCTTTGATAGATATTAATCAAAACTTTATATAATGTAGATAGTAATGTGGTCCAATTATGGGCCGAATATCGTCTGGTTATATTAAAATAATTAGGAGATACAATGTGAAAATTAAAAAAAAATGTTTAAGTCTATATTCACTATAGTTTGGAAAATACTGGTTTACATTTTATTGTAAATCGATCAAAATATGACCATTTATACGTCATAATACGGTCTAATTGGTGTCCAAATTCAGTCTGGTTTCAACTAATATATTTACAGATATATGTAACTAAAATGTAACCCAACAAAACTTATTTTCCAAGTCTTTACGCAAGGGTTTTGTAAAAAACCGATAACTTCCTTATTTCTCATTAAAAGTCTATCTAACTATGACCACATATACGTCATTATATGGTCTAATTAGTCTTTGAATTTAGTCTGATTCCAACGAATATATTTAAAGATATAAGCCCACAAGGAATATGAATATTTTATGCTAATTTTGAATACTGGAGTGTATATAAAATACCTGGTTACTACCTTATTATTCATTATAAATCTACCAAATATGGACCGGATATAGATCATCATATGGTGCAAATACTGTCCAAATTTCGTCTGATTTCAACTAAAATATTAGAAGATAAAAGCCCGGAAATAATGTCAATATCTTCATATGATTTTAAAATGTCTGTTTGAGGAATTGATTCTCAACGCATTTCATCTTTCCTTTAATAGTGGTTTTATTACACGGCCTGTCATTCATGAAAACACCATTTCAAGTTTCATTTCCAAAGAAGAGAGCTTTCATGGCTTGATAGCTTTAGTGAGCTTAGTGATGATGAGGCTTTGAAAAAAATATATCTTGTCCCTATACAGCTATACATAGAATTATAATAATAAGAAAATAAAAAAACTGGATATAAAATGTTGGGTGTATCCCGAAAATTCGAAATTATTTTTGTATTTCACGCTTTTAAAGGAATTTTCATTTCAACCAGGATAGCATAGCGTTGACGGAAAAAAAAAACTTCAGAAATATTTTAACTTTAAACCTTTTTATGAAAAAAATATGACCATCTTAAAATGGCCTATTTTTGACCTACAGCGTACTACGAAATTTAGGGGTTATTTTTTTTTAACCAACCACGAATTTAAAATAATTATGGCTTATATTATTTTTTAGAAATTCTAAGTGCTAGTGGAGTTAATTTTACTGAACTTTCTGAATTTTGTAGACTTTTCAAGAATTTTTCGGAATTTTCCAGAATGTTCTAGACTTTTCTAAAAATTTTCGGAATTTTCCAGAATGTTCAAGACTTTTCTAAAGTTTTTCGGAATTTTCCAGAATGTTCAAGACTTTTCTAAAATTTTTCGGAATTTTCCAGAATGTTCAAGACTTTTCCGGAATTTTCCAGAACGTTTTAGATTTTCCCAGAATTTTCCAGAATTTTCAAGAACGTTTTAGACTTTCCTAGAATTTTCCAGAATTTTCAAGAACGTTTTAGATTTTTCTAGAATTTAAGACTTTAGAATTTTCCAGGACTTTTCCAGAACATTTCAGACCTTCTAGAGCATTCTGGTAAAGATTACGGACGTACGCACGTACGGACATTGTAAATTAATAGGGTTTGTTTAATAGTGTTTGATAAATTCAGTCTAGGTTTTTCACTAATATATTTCAATGGCCCCTGTAAAGGGTTTTCACTCTGAACAAGGATGCAATACGGTTAAAACATTTTTACAGGCAACATAGATACTTCAAATCCACTTAAAATTCATTTGAAAAAAAATTAACTAATGATTTCAAAACCAGTTAAATAATTAAATAGCAATATTAATTAAATTTGACCAATGCCCAATTGTCCATCATAGGTACGCGATGATCAAAACATTTGAGGTGCAGAAGGTTTCTTAAATCTTAACTCATTCATTATATAGGTGTATAATAACCTATTGAAAACGTATTTTGAAAAATACCTATAATCATGAGAATTCTTGAAAACTAAACGTCAAAATAAAAAATTAATAGAAAATCACACTACGCAAGAATCAAGATTGACACTAATACCCCTCCCTATAATCCATATCACTCTATAGTACTAAGAAAGGCTTAAGAACCCTGTGATTTCCATCATCTTATTGTTGGGTGACATCGGGCCTTACCAGCAACCACCTTAGATATATAGAAAATGTTTTAAAGGGAGAATGAAAGACCGAAACAACCTATTTTTAATCGATTAAGAATGCTAAAATAATGAGAAAAACAATAATATAACTCACCAAAAATATTTCGTTATTTTATAATCAATTTCAAAGTTCCTATGCTAAGCCTAGTTTGCCTAGCTCGGCGGCTGTTCTTGTCGCCAATCACGAGCGAGTACGCGTATTTTAAAAATACGCGTACTTGCTCGTGATTGGCGGCTAGATCAGACGGGAATATTAAAAAATACGGTTCGTGCTCGCCTGTTCGCCGAGCTAGGCAGCCAAGGCTTAGCATCTGCAAGTTTCGGAACTTTGGAAATTGATTATAAAATAACGAAATTTTTTAGTGAGTTATATTATTGGTTTGCTCATTATTTTAGTATTCTTAATCGATTAAAAATAGGTTGTTTTGGCCTTTCATTCTCCCTTTAAGGTATTATGAAATCGAGAATGAAACGTGATATTTTAAATCTATTACTTGAAAGTTTTGAGGTTCAGGTAGAGTTAAGATTAATTATATAATTACAATTTAGTTTTAAATTACCAGTCTGAAAATTGATTTAGTCTTAGCGTGCTCGAATCGCAAAATTATTAATAGTTTAATAAACAATTAACAATTGGCTTCATTACACCTTCAAACAATTCTCACTACTGGTTCTACAAATATAAATTATTTACAATCTTAGAAAGGAATATAAATTTGTATTGCCAAACGGGTTTTAATACGGGAATTTAAGCGCGTTTCAAGGATGTAATTTCAAATATTATTCAGTGGAATTGTAAGGTTGGATTTCTCCTTTCGCGATGCCCCTAAATACAGTCTGACTTTCTCGAATTGAGTAGGAGCTATTCTCGCGGCGGGGGCGAGGGGCCTTTTAAAGGTTTTAACTTTAAGAGTATTTATATCACGGAAATGGCACCTAATAGCAACATTAACTTAGCAGTCATAAGGTTGGAAATAAATTATTTTATAATTCTAATTATATACTGGGCAAATTAAATGGAGCTAACATGTATGTATGTCTGTCTGTCTGTCAGTAACGCAAAACTTTGAACGCGACGTTAGCAATATGAGAAAAGTCGAAAAATTTTAATCTTAAGGCAAATATTTTCAGTTTAAAATAATTACGTTTCAATTAATTGGTCAACCATCATAAACAGTTCCTTGACAGGCACCAAAATATTTATTTCTCTAACATTTGGTTTCATTTTCAAATTCCCTAACTTTCTCCCTGACCTTCTGGGCCAATTTCCAAATTCCCAGAATTTTCCCTGACCTTTTGGACCAATTTCAAAATTACCCGACTTTTCCCTGACCTTTTGGGCCAATTTACAAATTTCCTAACTTTTCCCTGACCCTTTGGGCCCATTTCTAAATTTCCTGACTTCGTGTACAAACCCTTTGTAAAGAACCGAAACAAAGAGTAATTTCACTAATTATAATTATGTCACTTTTAAACTAATTAACATAAAAAGTCAGAAATTTTTACAATTTTTAAGCCATTTTTTTGATGGATAATATAGCTAATATTATACATTTTTGGGGCAATGGAGTGTGTGGTTTAAGATTAGTGTTTTTAATTTAAAAGACTTTGCTCGTTTGATATTCGCGTCAAATGACACCCCGTTGCTATACAATATCCATTATGAGTAGGGCCCGCCACTCAATAGTAAATTTTTATTTTACGAGTGGGTTGACGAGATCTATGATGACCGCCGAATTTTGGGCGCGTAAAAATGGAATACATTAGAATCTAACACGCACGCAGCACACCTTTAAAATGTCAAGAGAAGTTATATAATGCTTGTGGATTATATAGAAGATAATATAAAAAAAGGGAAAAAAATGGGTGGATCCCATACAGAAAAGAGATCTGCTGGAATTTGAAACATTTACGCACAAGTAACCTAAAAAAAAAATCACGTGATAAAAATATAATTCACGTGACAACCAAAAGTGCGCAAATAGTAAGCACCTATATAAATTAAAAGCACGCGATTTTGCATGTAGCCTAGCTATCTATGAAATTCACGAGCTTTGAAGGTTAAAGGCGCGTTTCAATCAAGATGTTTTTGGCCAAAAAAGTAACTTTTTCGTCATAACTAAGGTAAATTTATGTAAGCCAAAAAATCTTAATTGAAAAATGGGCCTTTAATTATGAAGAAAAAGTTACTTTCTGGCCACAAAATCTTGATTGAAATGGGCCTTTAATTATAACGAAAAAGTTACTTTTTTGGCCACAAAATCTTGATTGAAAATGGGCCTTTAATTATAACGAAAAAGTTACTTTTTTGGCCACAAAATCTTGATTGAAAATGGGTTTTTAATTATGACAAAAAAGTAACTTTTTTTGGCCAAAAATCTTGATTGAAAATGGACCTTTAATTATGAAGAAAAAGTTACTTTTTTGGCCACAAAATCTTGATTGAAAATGGGCCTTTAATTATGACGAAAAAGTTACTTTTTTGGCCACAAAATCTTGATTGAAAATGGGTTTTTAATTATGACAAAAAAGTAACTTTTTTTGGCCAAAAATCTTGATTGAAAATGGACCTTTAATTATGAAGAAAAAGTTACTTTTTTGGCCACAAAATCTTGATTGAAAATGGGCCTTTAATTATGACGAAAAAGTTACTTTTTTGGCCAAAAATCTTGATTGAAAATGGGCCTTTAATTATAACGAAAAAGTTACTTTTTTGGCCACAAAATCTTGATTGAAAATGGGTCTTTAATTATGACGAAAAAGTTACTTTTTTTTTGGCCAAAAATCTTGATTGAAAATGGGCCTTTAATTATGACGAAAAAGTTACTTTTTTGGCCACAAAGTCTTGATTGAAAATGGGCCTTAATTATGACGAAAAAGCTACTTTTTTGCCACAAAATCTTGATTGAAAATGGGCTTTAATTATAACGAAAAAGAATTAACTGTAGGTTTTACAATAGCGAAATCATGTGACCATAGTAATGGCGTAGTATTACTGGGAATTTTTAGTTTAAAAATTACGAAAATTATAAAATATGAATTTTATGCTAATGTTTATATATTTTGAATTATTTTTAACGATCTTTCCAAAAATGCTACTCAATTTCCATTTGGAGTTCATAAACCACTCGTAACAGCCTCACTTTAACACCATATATAAATTCTTATCTTCCAATTACGTAAAATAATTAAAATTTTCAACTCAGGTAAAAAGATTAATTTTTTTTTGAAGATTTAAATTTTTTTTTAATAAATTAAAAAAAAATATATATATGATTATTATAAGCTACGTACAATTAAGGGTTCCTTTACTCTTAAGCGTTTCTAGGTGTGAAAGGGTTATATTTATGGCTCCAGGGATATTGTAAAGTTGAACGACCATAAAAACCAGCAAACTGGTATCTTAGCTTATAGATTTGCCGCTCATAGTGGAGACGGGTTTAAAAAATAAGAAAAAAAAACATGCTTACCCACAGACTATCATATTCTTTTTTTTTTGTGGTTTTGTATCATACCTGTATACTAAGCCTTGGCCTCAACTTATTGTCTATATATATCTTTTTCTTTTTCAGTATTCAATGAGCAAATTAGAATTGTGATTAGAATACCAAATACGATAAATTATGATCGCTATGATGTCAAAAAACAAAAAGTTGAAAATGTAAAGCGAGGTTGAGAATTAAATCATGTGGAACATGTATCGTAAACGTGAAGATATGCCTCCTAATGAGCTTAATGTTTCGGAATCAGATAACCATTATCTTCTGTTATTAATTTTGTGTCAGATATTTTTGGATCTAATTTTTTGTGTCTAAAACAATTAAATTTGTAAATTTAGATAGTAATTAAATGGATGTTGGGTGTATCTGAAGATAAGTTCCAAGCTTTATTTAGTAACTCTTATTAGAACTCGGAATTCGTATAACTTTTGTTAATTGAATAAGACCATTGTGAATGTCAAATTAGATATTATCCGTTCGCGAAAACAATATCCATTTCGCAATATCCATAGGATGTCTCTGATATCCTAAGTTATTTATTATCCAATTCCGAGCTCTATACTTTCTCCCCGCACTTTTTGGGCCGTTAGAGGACGCTTATCAACCCAAGTGTCCAAAATATTCCGTAATAAAAGAATTTTTCTTCGGAATAAATAAGAAGACTGTTTTAAAACGTAAAAAAATATAGAATACAATAAATCTAACCCTTCCTCAAGTTAGATACGAGATTTACAATTTTAGAATGATTCAAATTTCCATTATAAAAGGGGTTTCTCTATGGAAATTTAAGTTCCTTTCAAGATTACAAAATGAAAATCAAGTGTAATATATATGTAGTTGTCTAGATTTAGTCACGGAGGCAATATTTATTTTGTGGAAAGGGGGCCAATGGAATGGCGCGATGGCGTGCCCGGGGTGGGGAGGGGGAGGTTAAAGGTTAGTAGCTAACCGAAAACGCCAAATAGTTTTCGAGGTTGACAGATGAGCTTCTTGGCGGCACAAAATGAAAACAAAACAACTATAGCAAAATGCAGCGCGAGGAAAAAAGGGCGCCAAAAAGCTAAGCCTAGTTTTGCAATAGCGATGTTCTCCGCGACTTGAAAAATCTCTCCTCCCGTGTATTTTGGTAAACACGCTCATTTATCACCACTTCACTCTCTGAACTATACCAGTAGAGACATACACTTCTCGTATATAGGCTTAATTCGACGTAGCGCCAGTGAGTGCGGAGAACAAACCTAGTTTAGAGCGTGAATTTTTCAATTAAACTCGGAAAATAGGTTTAGAAGCTCGCGAATATAAATTTGGAGCTCGATTTCCTTTTACTTTTTAAGCGCGTAATTTGATTCATTTACTGAATCTTGTGAAATTTGAAAGAAAAATGGTCACGTGATACAAGTAATACATTTTAAAGATCGTGATTTAATACTGTTTAGTACTGTTTAATTAGAACGTTATTACGTATTGCTTATGCTCTCGAGGAAAATAGCACGTGATTTAATATACTTATTAACATTGGCGCATGATTTAATACTGAACAGGCTTGGGAAATAAATTAAGAGCATGATTTAATGCTGTTAAACCTCGCGAAATAAAATTGGCGAGTGATTTATTACTGTACAAGCTCGCAAAGTAAAATTTGCGCGTGATTTAATACTGTTTAAGCTCGCGAAATAAAATTGGCGCGTAATTTAATGCTGCTTAACGTCGTAAAATAAAACTGGCGCGTGATTTAATGCTGTTTAAGCTCGCGAAATAAAATTGGCCCATGATTTATTACTGTTTAAGCTCGCGAAATAAAATTGGCGTTTGATTATTACTGTTTAATCTCTAGAAATAAAATTGTCGCGTGAATTATTACTGTTTAAGCTCGCGAAATAAAATTGGCGCGTGATTTATTACTGTTTATGATCGCGAAATAAAATTGGCTCGTTATTTATTACTGTTTACGATCACGAAATAAAATTGGCGCGTGATTTAATGCTGTTTAAGCTCGTGAAATAAAATTGGTGCGTTATTTATTACTGTTTACGATCGCGAAATAAAATTGGCGCGTGATTTAATGATGTTTAAGCTCATGAAATAAAATTGGTGCGTGATTTATTATTATGTTTAAGCTCGCGGAATAAATCAAGGACTTGATTTAATACTTTTTAAAACACTATAGGGTTTATTTCGATGTTAATGGCGGCTGGAATTTGGGGTATTAGCGCGGGCGCCCTTAAATTTAGTTGATTAATAGCCGATTAATAAAGATGTCTTCCGAAACGAGTTAGCCTCCCCTTTTCCCCGCAGTTTTCATAATGAACCCAATCGAGTTTTTTTGTTCTTAATTTTCCATTCATACGCTCCATCAGACCATCACTATCAAACCAAAATTGCTTTTAACTAAGAGAGTATTGAGAAAACCCAGCAAAGGTAGGAATTACATTTGATAATTTGTTAAGCTCTTAAATACTTAGTCTTACTCTATTTTAAAGGGAGAATGAACTATCTACGACAACGAGTTATATTTTTCTATCAGACTCCTTATCAGTATTTAAATAGTATTAATGGATTAGTTAAAAAATTACAAACAAATATTCAGCTAGAAATAAATTTAAAACCAACTCAAAATTGGCTAACATGAAGAGTTTGATATCGAGTCTCTGGCGAATCACGTAGCGATAAGAGCTTCATTTATTCCGACAGTAGTACGTTTTAAACTAGGCTTAACCGCGTAAGATATATCAAATTACCCCATTGATCCATGTTAAGCTGTTAATGAGACTACGGTCAATCACGCGGGAAGCTTTATTCTGACAGTATAGGCTTAAGAAGCACATTGGCGGAAACTTAACCACGATATATCTAACGCTATCCGTGGATCCTTGTTAAGCCTACTTTCCTAGTAAATGAAACAATTGATTTCCAATTAAAATATTTGTTAGTAATTTAATTTACTAGTGAATTAGCCCTATTTAAACAATAAGGAATCTCAAATCAAAATCAGTCCTCGAAAATAAATGTGAAAAATATATTTTAAAATGATATCTCGATGAAAATTATTAAGCAATCAAAAACTTCATAAAAATCATCAGTCGAACGTGAGTTATATGAGAGGAAATTTAATGGGGTTGAAAATGACCTTTGAACTTGGAAATATTCGAAGCAAGGTCACGTGATGATCAAAATAAATCGGCGGTGATATTTCTTCCAATCGAGTGGCGAATTTGACGTTAAATAAGGATGTAATTCTTGTATCGGAGATTGTAAATCTAAGGAGCGACGCTAAAAACCTGTTAAACCTTATCACTAACAAACCATGGAGGGGTTTTCAAAGCAATACGCGCGGTTGCAACCTAGAATTCCCATTGAAAAACCGGTTTTTACAATGATAAGTTAAAGGGAGAATGAAATTTACCTACAAAGATAGCTTTCCTATTAATTCCATCTAGGAGAATATAGGGGTGAAGGAGAGTTGGCCTGCCGGTTTTCCAAATGAAAATCGCTTACCTCTTACCGGCCGCTAGCTACTAGCTCTCCCCTCGTTCTGGTGGTACGTTCACGCGCAACTAATTTGGCGCAGGTCGTCAACTCGTTGTCTATTGGTACGTGATGCGCGTAGCCAAGGCAACTAGATTGGCGTGAGTGGCTCTCCCTGCCTCAAACTTGAGATCTAAGAACAGACAGACCAACTCTCCTCCACTTCATATCGTTTAAATTGGCTGATTACGTAATCACTTTAATACAGTCAAATCTATACACTATGGGGCCTGTTTTCACAAACGCGTGAAGTCAGTTTTACTTTTAATTTCATATTTCCTCACAGAGTAACGAAATAAATCGTATTTCCAAAAGAGGAAAAATTATGCAATTCTAAAAAATGAAATAAACTAGAAAATATCTTCTGAATTCATACAAATAGACCTAATTAAATAATGGGACTAAAGGTATTTTAAAGCTCACAGACCAAATGAAATAACCCCAATTCAAAAAAAGTGGACCAAAGTCATTTCAATTCGAATTATCTAATTTGAACCATTTTTGATAAAATTAGATGATTTTCACTCTTTGAAAAAGCAGATTTTTTTCGTCATTCTATGGGACCATATTGACATATTGAAATAAAGTAAAATCAACGTCACTCGGATGTAAAACAGTTACCAAATTTATTGTGATTAATTTCGCCGAGTGGTAACTAAAGATAATTTCTAGTATGTGTTTCTTTTTTTAGGAAATTAAAATGATATTGAAACGACAGAAAATTAATCGTTGTCTATCAATTTCATTCTCCCTTTAAGTACCTTTCAAGATTGCAAGACTATGAAGTTCGATTTGGACTATTGCCTTCAATTTTTTATTTTAGATATTTTATTTGGTTCTTATCTTTATTTTTTAGATAATATTTTATTTCTTTTAGCTCAACTATATAGCGGATGGCATCTTACAAGGCGCCCGGTCGCGAAAGGAATTATGGGATCGCATTGATTTTTACTGATTCAGGGTGTTATATTAAGGTGTTATAAATTATGTTCGAAATGGCAATTTTTACGGTTCACCAATTTTATATTTAGTGTTTCAAATTAAGACCTTTAGAATAACATTCGAGGTAACACGTCTTGCTACTTAATCTTAACTAATTAATTAATATATAAACTATATATAATTTTATATTATACCTACTAAAAATTTGTAATGGTTAATAAGAAATTAATTTAATTGTAATAAAAATTAATATAGTTTCCAAAATCTACAATTTTGAGTGAGGCTGCCATGTCTATGGATTATATTTTTAGTTTAATCATTAGTTAATGATTTAAAAGAAATATTTCAAAATTTTATACCTCTGGGTTGAAGCGTTCTTAAAAAACTTCAAAATATAGAGGTCATTTTGTTTCCGATATATGTCGTAGTTTATTTCTGGAACGTAATTAACGATAATTTTCCTATGAAAGGTATTTGATTTTCTAATTAAGTACTTTTACGAAAAAGACCGCGCGAAAGCGACCTTGTCACTGGTGCCAGAACGCATGAGAATCAACTGCAGGCTCTACAATACCGAAATTACGCGTCCATAGTGCGATGACGTAGTATTGCGGGGAATTTTTATTTTAAAAATTTCGAAAATGGCGATTATAAAATTTTTACTGACGCGATAATTTTGTTCAATGAAATATGCATATATAATTTGAATCGTTTTTTTCCGAAAATGATACTCAAATTGCATTTGGAGTTCATGAAAAATCTATGACAGCCTCACCTTAATTATAATTATATCTATTTCACATTAGAGCCTAAATTACTTTGTAATTAAAAGAATCGATAATTCGAATGTTTAGTATATACGATAAATTAAGTTTAATGAAAATTCGTAATTTAAAAATATTAAAAAAAATCAGTCAATAAGGGTGCAATGATCTAAATTCTCATAGAACAAAATGGAAATTTATGTTCTTTCCAAAATTTGAACGCTTAATATTTTTGAAATATAAACCCGTTGTTTATGGATTTATTCTAGCGTTTAAAATACGAATTAATCGTTTATTTTGTTTTTCCAGTATTTCTTACGACCGTAACTAACTTGGGAGGGCCAAAAAAATGGATTTTGGTACAGTAACAAAAACAAAACTCATAACTATAAAGCCTACAGATGAAAAAAAAAGAATTTCTGCATTTGTCATAGATGGATGCAAAAGAGGCGTGGTTCAATGACGTATGGACCGATTAGAGCATGCGCAACGTATACCATACTGATGATTACTGATATAGAAAAATCTCCCGGCTTTCGGTAGCGCTTTGAAAGTTCGTTTTTTAAAGAGAGGATGAAATTAACTGGTTAACCTCTAGATTTTAAATATATATATATACCCAAATTTCCTGTAACACTACGTCATCACATTATGGTCGTGTGGCTATTGTAGAACCTACAGCTGATTATCGCGCGGTCTCTTTCGTAAAAGTACTTAATCCAGAAAGCCAAATATCTTTCGTACGAAAATTAAATAATATTAATTTATTTTATAGTTTATTTTAATCCTTAGGTAAGTAGCTGCCAATAATTTGGGAATAAATTCAATAAAAAATATTTGAATGAGAATTAATATTAAATATTAATATAATATCTTTAATATTATAAAATTTAAAAATTAATTTATTTAAAATTAAATTACTATAGAGAGCAATATTTTAAAATAACTCAATAAATTAAATTTAATTGGTTAAGGTGCGTCACTAGCTTTAAATAATATTTTTCAAAAACAATAGGTAAGATATAATTCAAATCTGATTTCAAGAATGGCTAGAAATAAATACGCGTTATAACTTGTAAAATAAGTACAGAATCTTAACCTGATGGTGTCCGAAATAACAAAATAAAATGGAGTACTTTTAAAAAAGAATGGTTTATATATGTAGGATTCCGATCGACTCTCTTTCGCCATAGATAGAAAGAGATTAGTCTATACGTAGGTTATAGGACCAGCCACCAAACTTTACGTTATCCGCGCTTGAAATCATCGTAATAAACTATGCCCATACAAACACACAAATACAGAGGTCTCTTCCTGGTACTGAATAAAGGAAAAGTGCAATTCAACAAATTCTTAAATCACTTCGTATACTTGAATAATAATTAGGTTTTAATTTGAGATTAAATAAGCTACCATTATGTTATTTTTAATTGAAACCCTTCAACTTATTTGAACAATACCTAAACTCGGTTAAATTTATAGAATTTAACTACAGTTAAATTAATTAATAATAATGCTAATAATTGGGCTTAAAGTGGGGTTGTCACCTTTTTTTTTTTACAATACCCATGGATTATAGTTTGTTTTATCACACATTAAAACCCCATATTCAAAATTATATACCTCTGCCGGTTGAAGCGTTCTTAAGAAACTTATACCCTCTTCAGACGAGGCGTAATTAGCCGTGGTTTAATCAGATTTAACAGAGGTTCAGGTAGCCTTCTCAGTTAATTCTGATTAATCCTCGGTTAAATCTAATTAAACCGGCTAGTTACGCCTCGACTGAGAAGGGTATTTATTTCTGGAATGTAATATGATAATTTTCATACTAAAGGTAGAATTTCCGGATTAGTACTTTTAGGAAAAAGACCGCTCGAAGGTGACCTTATCACTAGTGCCAGAACACGCGTGAATCAACTGTAGGTTCTACAATAGGGATTTCACGCGACAATAGTGATAACGTAGTATTGCGGGGAATTTTTATTTAAATTTTTTGTAAATGTCGTTTTAATATCTGGCCTGGTAATCAGATTCACTACATAGCATTTTATAAAGACTTCCCCTTTGCTTTCTTTATTTTTTAGAGGGGGGTTCCTTAGTAAGGGGTTTAAGAGATACTAGCTAGTGTATTGGTGCCCAGCTGGAGGTAAACTATTTTCTATAGCACAATGATCGATGGAAACACCACGCGGCACAAATACTTAAACGTTATAAAAACTAAACGAAAATTTATTCAAATAAGTACCTGGGCATCGCGGTCTCTACTGTCTACATCGCCGCACCACGAGAATCCTTGCAATATGACAAGTTTATTTGTCAGACCAAAAAATAAAATAAATTTTAATGACATCGCGCACTCCACCTTAATTTAAATATATGACGTCATATACCTATGGTAAACGTGGTTTTGAAACGATGGTGAGCGCGCGTAAACATATTCGCTTTATCTGATCTGATTATAAATGGCCTACGTTGTGGTTAGATTAAACAGACTACAGCGAACAGATTTATTTTAATACTAAGCAGGTGACTTGTTTTGCAATTTTGGAGCGTATTTTTATTTATTTTTATAAATTGGCGCTTGATAATATTTTTCTAATTGGCGCGTGATTAAAGTTTTATAATTTAGCGCGTGATTATATTTTTAAAAATTGGCGCGTGATTATATTTTTAAAAATTGGCGCGTGATTATATTTTTAAAAATTGGCGCGTGATTATATTTTTAAAAATTGGCGCGCAATTATATTTTTAAAAATTGGCGCGTGATTATATTTTTAAAAATTGGCGCGTGATTATATTTTTAAAAATTGACGCGTGATTATATTTTTAAAAATTGACGCGTGATTATATTTTTAAAAATCGACGCGTGATTATATTTTTAAAAATCGACGCGTTACTATATTTTTAAAAATCGACGCGTTACTATATTTTTAAAAATCGACGCGTTACTATATTTTTAAAAATCGACGCGTTACTATATTTTTAAAAATCGACGTGTTACTATATTTTTAAAAATCGACGTGTTACTATATTTTTAAAAATCGACGTGTTACTATATTTTTAAAAATCGACGTGTTACTATATTTTTAAAAATCGACGTGTTACTATATTTTTAAAAATCGACGTGTTACTATATTTTTAAAAATCGACGTGTTACTATATTTTTAAAAATCGACGTGTTACTATATTTTTAAAAATCGACGTGTTACTATATTTTTAAAAATCGACGTGTTACTATATTTTTAAAAATCGACGAATAATAAATTGTCGAGTGATTAAATTCTTACAATTTGGAGCGTTATTATATTCTTATAATTTGGCACGTGATTATATTCTTATAATTTGGCTCGTGATTATATTCTTATAATTTGGCGCGTGATTATGTTATATAAAATTTGGGCGTAATTATATTTTTAAAAATTGGGGCGTGATAATATTTAATAATTTGACGCATCATTAGTTTGACGTTTTGGAAGCATTCAATAAATCGTCTAATGGAATTAACTTTTATTTAAAATTACTGTTTAATGACAAAATAAAATATCGCAATTGGGATTTCTGGATAATTTTAACAGGCTGCAATTTATCAAGAATGTTTTCAAATGATATTAATGTCAAAATGTATTTGTTTAGAAATAGCATTCTCACAGAAGTGGCTATAGCTCAGATGTTATGGTTTATATCACAAATTCACGAGTGAAAATTGAGAAAAATCAGAAACATGTGGGTATAAACGTGGGATTACATCTTAAACTGCCTGTTGTAAACAATACGGCGTTAAAATATAAATTAATTTTCGGAAAAAGTATCTGGGCTAATTATTACGTAATATTTATAAATAAAAATAGAAATAATTCAAAATGACATGATTACTTCGAATCAAGAACTTCTGAAATTTGCATATTAAAATAATTTATTTATGAACTTCAATAACTCTATCTAACCTCAACAATTTTCCTTGTTCGTGTTTTTACCCAGAGCTTTCATGTATAGTTTGCATAATGACTAACTATGTGGCAAATTGATAAGTAACATTAATTTAAGTATGGCTTAATGATTAAAGCCATTTTGAAGAGAAAATACAGCCCAAAAAAGTGGATTTTATGATATAGGTTTAATACACTAATGATTTTAACTAATTATAACTTGGAAAGTAGGCTTAACGAGGATCAAATGTGAGTATGAAATTTCGTCGTTTAACCCTCACAGAAACGACAATTACATTATTCCGATAGTAATATATGTATCAATTGGGCTAAAGAGGCGAACTTTCTCTCTAGTTGATCTCTACAAGGATCCTTGCTAAGCCTATTTTCCTTCTATGTAAAAAATTGATTTTTAGTTTAATATTTATTCATTTTTTTACTAGTAGATAGGAAAATTCAAACTTGAAAGTTAATTCTCCCTTTATGATTCTAATCATCCAAACTCAACCGTAGAAAATTCAAATTCACGCGAATTTAAAGAATAATTTTCTAATAACAAAAATATATTAAAAAATAATAATATAAATTTGATTTTTATCTAGATCGTTCTGTGAGGTTTAAATTGTTATGCAAGATATACTTTAATCTATCTAACTTGTAAGAGAATTTAAGGGGATGGGGTGTCGAATTACCAGGTGGCCAGGGTGCTAAGCGTTAGTCAGATTCAATCTAAGTTTGCAACGGATAAAAACATTTTTCATTTATATTTTCTATTTAATAATAAATCATATAAGTAACGGGGAGCCTAGTATTACACGTGCTGGAAACATAATTAAATTCATAATTTGAAAACACGAGCGCGAGCGACATCACGCGCTTGTTCGGAATCCGTTTCAAGTTTCAGCGCGTGTAAAGGTAAGCAACCTCTTTTATTTCTATAGTTTTATTTAAAAAATTGTTAAAGGGAGAATGCAACACGGCAATGAAAGATTTTCTAAAGTGAGGCTGTCACTATTTTCACGAAAGTCTCTGGATTCTATTTTTTAAAATGGCGAATTCAAAATTTTATACCTATGGGTTGAGGCGTTAGAAAGAAACTCGAAATGAAAATGTCAAATATATAGCTAATTGTTTTTCCGATATATGACGTAGTTTATTTCTGGAACGCATTGTAAGAAAGATGACATTCTGAATTAAGTACTTTTACGAAAAAACCCGCACGAAGGCGACCTTATTACTGAAGCCAGAACACGCGAGAATCAACTGTAGGCTCTACAATAGTCACGAGACCATAGTAATGACGTAATAACGTAGGGAATATTTATTTTAATAATTTCGAAAACAGCAATTATAAAACATGAAGTTTTAACGTCGTATGACATAAGTATATATTTTTTTAATCGTTTTTTAACGAGCTTTCCAGAAATTCTACTTAATTTCTATTTGGAGTCCATGAAAAATTCGTGACAGCCTTACTTTAAATAGACCTTAAGGCATATTCGGAAATATAGCTGAAAGTGCGTGGTAGAAATAAAAATTTCTAATTACAAAATCATTTGGAATTCACTATCTCTTTAAGAACGTGGGATTTGTCCTGCACCTGTTGCAAACTCACTACGATTGGTTGATAATATATCTTCCCAGTGGAACTAATTTCGCGCGTTTTTTCATCAGAGTGCGGCCCTAAAAATCAAGTCGGTTTAGAACAAAGGGAATTTTATTACAATCTACTTTCACTCCCCCTTTTTTTTCTGATTTCATTATTTTTATTTTTACGTAACGGATTTTTTATTCGGTTTCTTTTTTTATATAAACCCGCAGTGTATTGTTTCAAACCAGTTTCAAATTACCCAGCTATTACCAGCAACAATATTAAGGATATATTTATACCCTAAAGCTGAGAATGGCATCTAAACGGCATAAAATAAATTTGGCGGGAAAATGATTTTAAACTACACGTGGATTTAAATTGCGCCAAAAATATCACGAGATTCAAAGAAAATCAGATGAAAATAAAATTGTATGCGTTTTACAAGTAATATTTCTTAATCTGCCAAATCTAAATATTTAAATTAATTATCATCAAAGGGTTGATAAAATGTTTAAAATAAAAATGATTGAAAATATTTTATAAAATTTAAAAGTAGTATAAATTGGTTTGAGTTCAACTAAAAAAAAAAATTGAAAGGGTTTATGACATGATAAAAATTAATTAGTTTAATTTACTTAACTTTTTAAAATGGTTTAAAAATGATATAAAAGTACTAAATAGTTTGAATTTTAATTTATAAGGTTTAGAAAATATTTAAAAATTTAATATTTATTGATATTAATTTAAAATAATTAAAGGGTTGATATAATAAGATTTAAAAATTGAAGCATATTGATTGATTTAAACCTAATTAAAAATAATTAGCGATTTGAATATAATTACATAAGGGTGAGCGTACTAAATAAAATGAAAAAATAATTTAAATATTAAAATAAGGAATTATAAATTTAAAATATATAATTTCATCTCCCCTTTATTATTTTTAAAGCCGGACTTCTTTCTTCACCACCAAATTATCCTATCAAATTTTTTCAATCGTTTAACATATATTTTTGTTAACCCTAAAACTAGTCAAAACGTAATTTATATATCCTTGTATAAAATAAGATTAAATCATACCTAAAGTTGCAGTCTTAAACAGGGCGTTAATTACCATTTAAAAACCGGTTTTTCAATGGATAACTGTAGCCATTCCAAGATTTCAACTTAATGTAGAACTCTAAGAGCTTAAATTTTTTTCTTCTATAGATGGCGTTATCAAAATTAGGTCCGTAACTAATCGTAACAAGATAGTGAACAGAGCGTAGTACCGACATTTCTCGTAAATCACGAGATCCCACGTGAACGCCACGAAATAAAATTTCAACGGAGTGTACGAGAGCTGGTTCACGCTTTGACCACGTCAGTCACGGTGGGGGCGATAACGCGCCATTACAAGCGGAATGTGCAATAAAAATGAACCTACGATAAGCTTTAAAATATTACGTCATTAAGTGTTAATAGCTACCAGGTTTATCTTTGATACAGATGTAGTTTACAATTTGAAATCAACTTTATATTTTTATGTTTTAGAAGAATATATAGAAAACGGGCCCCATTTTATTATGGAATCTTTAAAATAATGGAAAATGGTTTTAACAGAACATTACTTTAAAATCGAGGTGTCTACTTTTAACAAGAATTTGAAGAATTTTAATATTGCTTTATTTTTTCGCTTTTTTTTTAAGGTCGATATTTTCCACGATTTAAATTGCTATTTTTTTATGGTTTGGTAACTTAAATTCATGAACTCCTTAAAGACATATGGGTAACTTAAATTCATTAAATCCTTGAAGACATATGGGTAACTTAAATTCATTAACTTCTTGAAGACACATGGGTAACTTAAATTCATCAACTCCTTGAAGACATATGCGTAACTTAAATTCATGAACTCCTTGAAGACCTATCCTTGAAGACCTATAGATCTTCAAGGTGTTTTTAAGTTTCCCATGAGTCTTCATGGATTTCATGAATTTAAGTTACCCATAGGTCTTAAAGGAGTTAATGAATTTAAGTTACCCATTGGTAACTTAAAAACACCTTGATGACCTACGGGCAATTTAAAAACACCTTGATGACCTACGGGCAATTTAAAAACACCTTGATGACCTACGGGCAATTTAAAAACACCTTGATGACCTACGGGCAATTTAAAAACACCTTGATGACCTACGGGCAATTTAAAAACACCTTGATGACCTACGGGCGATTTAAAAACACTTTGATGACCTACGGGCAATTTAAAAACACCTTGATGACCTACGGGCAATTAAAAAACACCTTGATGACCTTCGGGCAATTTAAAAACACCTTGATGACCCACGGGCAATTTAAAAACACCTTGATGACCCACGGGCTATTTAAAAACACCTTGATGACCCACGGGCAATTTAAAAACATCTTGATGACCCACGGGCAATTTAAAAACACCTTGATGACCCACGGGCAATTTAAAAACACCTTGATGACCCACGGGCAATTTAAAAACACCTTGATGACCCACGGGCAATTTAAAAACACCTTGATGACCCACGGGCAATTTAAAAACACCTTGATGACCCACGGGCAATTTAAAAACACCTTGATGACCCACGGGCAATTTAAAAACACCTTGATGACCCACGGGCAATTTAAAAACACCTTGATGACCCACGGGCAATTTAAAAACACCTCGATGACCTACGGGCAATTTAAAAACACCTCGATGACCTACGGGCAATTTAAAAACACCTCGATGACCTACGGGCAATTTAAAAACACCTCGATGACCTACGGGCAATTTAAAAACACCTCGATGACCTACGGGCAATTTAAAAACACCTCGATGACCTACGGGCAATTTAAAAACACCTCGATGACCTACGGGCAATTTAAAAACACCTTGATGACCTACGGGCAATTTAAAAACACCTTGATGACCTACGGTCAATTTAAAAACACCTTGATGACCTACGGGCAATTTAAAAACACCTTGATGACCTACGGGCAATTTAAAAACACCTTGATGACCTACGGGCAATTTAAAAACACCTTGATGACCTACGGGCAATTTAAAAACACCTTGATGACCTACGGGCGATTTAAAAACACCTTGATGACCCACGGGCAATTTAAAAACACCTCGAAGACCTACGAGTAACTTAAAAATCCTTGAATATCCATTGTAACTTAGAAACCCACATAAATAATCCTTGAATATCCATGGTAACTGACACACCCACATAAATAATCCTTGAATATCCATGGTAACTTACAAACCCACATAAATAAAACTTGAATATCCAATGTAACTTAGAAATCCACATAAATAACCCTTTTGAACAATAAATTAAAAACAAACGAACATCTGTTATAATTAGCGAAGAAACTAGAACTCTTAAATTAACGTAAATTTAATAACTCGTTTAATTTAAAATGAAAAGGGTTCTTATAATAATTTCAATCGTTACTATAGTACCCAAATAGGTAATAGGCTTAAAAATCACGAGTCTAAAACCTTAAACTATTAGAAAAATAACCTCAATTTATCATTTATGTCGACAAAATGATATTTTTGAACTCGAGTAGCGCAACCCACGCATGAAACAAGATGGTCATAGGGTCACGCTAATTACGCAGCTTAGTTAAGTGCTTTTCATAGTAGGTCATCATGGTGGGGCCATAGAGTTAGAAAGCATACATACAACCTATCATGTTAACGAACGTAACCGTATTTTTTCGCGTAAGCCCCTGCCTTTGACAGTTCTTGTGAGGGGGGGGGGAGGGTGTACAACAGCATGATATCTATAGTGACGAAAACCGTGTTTATGCGCAACTAAAACCTAAAAAACCTATCTGTAAGAAAAAATTTAAAATAAAAAGAAAAAAAAGCTTTTTCTGGGAGGTTTCTGGTAAATATTTCTCCCAGAGAAATGATCCCCGTAGCCACCAAGGGAGCAAAATTGAAATTATCAATATTGGCAAGACATAAATAGAAAGTCAAAAGACCTTTTTAAAGAGGTTTTGTAGAAACAAGCCCTTTCAGAAGGGATAGATGAAGAAGAAAAAAAAAATATGATTTCTTAGAACTTCGGGGGGTTTTGATTGAATGCCTAAACTTCAAAATCCTAAAAGAGGAAGGTTTAAGAGTTCGTATAAGGATTGAAACCCGTCCGAGATGAGCTCAGCACCACGCTTTAAACCTATTCTATTGCCGTTTCATTTAAAAGAGAGAATGAATTATAATAATGCATCCTTTACAACCTCTCCTTTAAATTCGAGCTAAGTCTACTCTCATTTGTAGTAAATTAAATTACGAGTGAATTAGGCAAAGGTATTTAATCGATATAAAAATTTTAACTTTATCTCCCCTTCAAAGTGAGGCTGTCACAATAAATGAAAATGTCAAAAATACTTCAGCCACGTTCATACTAGGCCTTGGAATCGATTTAAACCGTTTCAAAACGCCCCGCTAGAGTCGTGTGAACACGAAACCATCTTTTCTATAATCGATTTGATTCAATTTCACGAAACTGCTTCGGGAACCAATTTCATACCGATTCGGTTTCAATAACCGATAGATGAAGCTAAAATAAATCGATTTATAAAGATAATGCGTGAACACGTGACGCTTAAAACGATTCCTGGTGATTTGAATATCGGTTGGATATTACAGTTTGAAATCGATTAAGAAATGCTAGTGTGACCGCACCTATAGGTAATTTTTTACCGATATATGCCGTAGTTTATTTATCGAACGTAATTAAAGATAATTGATACGAAAGGAAGGACTTTCTGGATTAAGTACTTTTACGAAAAAGACTCCGAATCAACTGTAGGCTCCACGGGACCATAATAATGACGTAGTATCGCGGGGAACTTTTATTTTTAAAATATCGAAAATGGCGATTATAAAATATATATTTTTACTGTCGCAGTAATGTTTCTATGTCACGAAGTGTTTTTAAACGATCTTTACGAAAATGCTAGTCAATTTCCATTTGGAGTTTGTGAAAATTCTGTGACAGTCTTACTTTAAATAAAGGCAAATTAGCCGGGCTTAACCAAGAAAAATTTGGGATCTCCAATCATTTCAATTCCCCATCACCCTGTTTAGATCTCATTACAGGCGCGTTTGCGAATACTTTGGTTGTAGTTGAAATACGCTATTCTAATATTAATATTTCTGGTATTTTGTCATAACGATGATTGATCGAGCAATCAGTCAGAATATTGCTTGTTAGAATCTGCCACAAACTAACCGACCCCAACCATTCTTGACCCCCTCAATGCTTCAAATACACGAGAGAAATATCAAACAAATCAATGCAAGACCGTAGCAAAAACCAAGGCCTAACGTGAATTACATCTAATTGATTAATATTACGTGTTTGGGGTAGTTATTATTAGTAACAAAGTAACTTGAAATTATTTCAAAATATTCTTAACTTTTTTTTTTTAAATCGAACGACAGTCAGAACTATTTTTAGTTCTATCGGGTTTAACGTTGGGTGTTAATCCGCTTCAGTTTGTATCGTATTGAAAATCGATCTTAAATTTTAAGTCATTACAGATTTTTCAAAATTGGAGGGTTTATTTTAATTGAAAATACCAGAACATTTTGGGAATATTTTACGCGGAATGTTACATAATGTTAAAGTGAGGCTGTCACCATTTTTTAGAATGTCTATGGATTATATTTTTAGTTTTATCATACTATTAAAACGTCATTTTCTAAATTTTATAAATCTGCCGATTGACGCCTTCTTAAGGAACTTCAAAATTAAAATGACAATTATAATTTATAGGTAATCACTGGTGCCAGAACGCGCTAGAATTAACTGTAGGCTCTACAATTGCGAAATCACGCGATTATAGTGATGACGTAGATTGCGGGGAATTTTAATTTTAAAATTTTCGAAAATGCCGATTATAAAATATGAATTTTTACTGTCGCTGTAATTTTGTTCTATGACATATGTATATATATTTTGAATCGTTTTTTAACGATCTTTCCGAAAATGCTACTCAATTTTCATTTGAAGTTCATGAAAAACCGTGACAGCCTCACTTTAAAAGAAATAAAATAGTCTTTACTAACTACGCTTGAACGAACGGTATAATCGTTTGTTTTGAAAGCAACTGCGCCACCTAATTTCAAAATTAGAAACTATAAACTCTGAGTATTTATTATTTTTATTTTTTATTAAATGGTTAATTATAGGGGTTAATTAATGTTAATTACTGCGTGGTAATTAATATTTAATAAATTAAAATTATATAAGAAATTGATCGACTTTGAAATACTGGTCGATATTTATAGAATTGATTTTTAGGAATTAAAGGGAATGAGACATATTCAAATTAAATGAAATAAAAAATATACCTAAATTAAAAGCTTACGCACATGTCTCAGTGGATCCCTGCTAAGCTTCGATCGTTTTAAAGAAAATTATTTCTACCAAATATTTTGTAACGATAAAAATTCTCCGTTTTATTACACAGTTATTAGAAATACTGAAAAAATATGCAAATATTATCACGGCTAGTATGGAAGCTAATTATAAATTGAAATAAATTTATATCTGAAAAATTCTAATTTTAATTACAATTAAAATCCTGGAAATATTCTTAGTAAGAGATAAATGAATGGTCGAACTGCGATTATGAAATACGACAACCTAATTAAAATAATTAAATTAATTAAACGTCCGTTAATATAAAATTAAAACATTCTTACGAATTGAGAGCTCGAAAAAAATCAAAACCACCCATCAATGATTTCGTATTTTGAATTTCCTTGCTTGGATTTTTGTTGAATTTTAATGAATTAATATTGAAACCATTATTATAATTACGTCTTAATTCGGCTACAAAATAATTTAAATTAAATGAAATTTAAATTTAAAATTTAATAGTTTCATACCAGAGTCGATGAGGCAAAAATAACCGATAGTCACTAAACCTAACCAAACTAACTTCATGATTTTTGGCAATCATACGATTTGAAACTAAAACACTTCCTGAACTACATTCAACACACGTGTTACATTAATTTAACCAAAAAAAATATTACAAAATGAAAAGGTCTTTGATCTTTTCTATACAGCTTGTCAAATTAATAGAAATTCATGTTCAAGCTATGATTGCAACGTTACGAAGCCTAATTCGGATGAATACGCTTTGTTAAAAACGAATATGATTAAAAGAACATCATTAAACTGACGAAATGATGAATTTAAAGGGAAACTGTAAGCTAAAATATATAAATTTCATATATTTTTTAAATTAGCAGCTGCTAGTAGTTGCGTTTGAAGAAAAAATATTTTCTAAAATTATTAAATATCATATTTGGTTTTGTATCATATATTGCATCCAGTTAAAAATATAAATTACGGTTTTATATGTTATAATTAGTTAGTGCCATAATTATATATGCAACAGAATAATTAAAATTAACTCCTGAGATTTCCCTTCCATTGTTTCAGTTCTTTACAAAATTACTTATGACCAGCTAAAAAAAAACTAAATTTATTTAACTTAAACTCTTGTTAATCATTGCAAAAAACGAGCTCGCTTAAAACACAGCCTTAATCATCAATTTAAACCAGCACGTTAGAAATAAACTCGTGTTTCAATATGCAATTGAAGTTTACATGGACTACTTTCTTTCCAATGAAGTTTAAAATTGTGTATCGATTCGCTTCAGCGTTTATTTTGCTTAAACTTTTATTTTGTAAAAAATTTAGCGTTTCCGACCGACAGACAGGCCAATAGAAAGACAAAAGTAATTACTACATAAAGGACTATATATGTAAATAAATATATGATATATCTAAATAAATATATGATACATCTAAATAAATATATGATACATCTAAATAAATATATGATACATCTAAATAAATATATGATATATCTAAATAAATATATTACATATCTATATAAATATAATGTATATCTATATCAATATATACACGCAATTTTCTTACAAAAATAACTTCTCTTTTGTGGACCGATAGATTAAAATAAATATTGTAACTTACATCATCCCTTTAATTACACTCCGTACCAATTTTAAAACCCCGAATATGTAATTAACCGCAAAATATATTTTTAATTAATATTTACTAAAATGAGGCTTTTTTATCAATTAAAAATAAAAAAACATAATAATAACGTATCGGGTATATGCAAATTAACGATAATTTAAATATCATTAGAGATTGGAAGCTTTTTACCTTTATTTTAATATTACTGAATTGTGTAGGATTTATTATTAATTTTTGGTATTTATTTGATTATAAAAAAATTGATACGTTATCAATAAATATTTTTAATTATATGTTGCAAAACAGTAGGGCTTTGATGAGATCATTCAATGCAGGCGCGAAATCATAGAATTTAAGTGATATTCTAATTGATAATAAAAATTTAAAAATTAAATAATTTATTTATAAAATTTATGACAATAACTTTAATTAATAACCAGCTTTTTTTTTCACTATTGCTTAATCTTCAAAGAAACTAGTCATACGAGTTTTAGATTAAGTATATCTCAGTCGTACAAAGCTAAGTATTAAAATGGAATACTGCTTGGCTAGAGTACAATATATGGGAGCGTAATTTGGAATTATATTCTCTTATGAATAAACGTTCCTGATTGGCTAGATAACGCTATAGGGGAGCGTAATTTGAAATTGTTATATTATCTCATGAATAAACGTTCCTGATCGGCTGGAGAAATGGAGAAAGTCGTAAGGGAGCGTAATTTGGAATTGAAATATAGTTTAATTGATAAACGTTCCTGATTGGCTGGAGTAAGCCTAAGGGAGCGTAATTTGGAATAGAAATACAATCTCAATGAATAAAAGTTAAAATTTCTAAAATTTCTAAATTTTCTAAAAGTTTATAATTGACTTGAGAAAACCGTAAGGGAGCGTAATTTTAAAATAATAACTATAATTTAATAATCTAATTGGATTGGATTCTTTAAATAGAAGTTCTGAATGACTGGAAAGAGCCGCACGGAGCGTAATTTTGAAAAATTATCCACAATTTAATCTCATTGGATTGGGTTTGTTAAATAAATGTTTTTGATTGGCTGGAGATCCAGAGCCATAGCCGTAAGGGAGCGTAATTTGGGATTTCAAAAACTATATTATTGGACAAGTTAAATTAGATAAACGCTCCCAATTGGCCGGAGGAAAAAATACGTGATTGCAATTTGGGATTAAAATATTTAACTAGGTAAATTAATCATTCCTAATTGGGTGGAGAAAGACGTATTCCGGGAGAGTAATTATAATAATGTAATATGCTAAATGGATTGGATATTTTAAATATACGTTCCTGATTGGTTGGAAGAAACAGTAAGGGAAAGTAATTTTGTATTACAATGATTAAACGATTATATAAGTTTAATTAAGGGAATAAACCCTAGTGAGTATAATTAAAATTTTATAATTTATGATTTCGATGAAACTTAATTTTAAATTATTGGTCTTAAAGTTAGCGGTTTTTATTAAAGTCATTGTCAAAAACCAAGCTTATAATTTCAATTACGCGTTTATGGCGTTTGTAACGTCACTGGAGGAGATAAACGCCTTCGATGGCTGAACTCTTGCGCGAGCGTTGTTGGCAACGCGCAATGGTCGTTTCCAATCCAAGACGTAACCTGGACGCCATCCTAATTAAGTTGATATTAATTTAATTGAATTCAATCTAAAACGAATGCAATGAGACCCAACACCGTGGAATATAGTAATTATGTGCCGCTATGCTAATACTTTGGAGTGCTAACTATTAATACATTTTATTATTTATTACATTATTGTTACGATAAACGCTTCATTAAGGCCACGCTAAACGCTTCATTAAGGCCACGCTAAACGCTTCATTAAGGCCACGCTAAACGCTTCATTAAGGCCACGCTAAACGCTTCATTAAGGCCACGCTAAACGCTTCATTAAGGCCACGCTAAACGCTTCATTAAGGCCACGCTAAACGCTTCATTAAGGCCAGGCTAAACGCTTCATTAAGGCCAGGCTAAACGCTTCATTAAGGCCAGGCTAAACGCTTCATTAAGGCCAGGCTAAACGCTTCATTAAGGCCAGGCTAAACGCTTCATTAAGGCCAGGTTAAACGCTTCATTAAGGCCAGGGTTAAACGCTTCATTAAGGCCAGGGTTAAACGCTTCATTAAGGCCAGGGTTAAACGCTTCATTAAGGCCAGGGTTAAACGCTTCATTAAGGCCAGGGTTAAACGCTTCATTAAGGCCAGGGTTAAACGCTTCATTAAGGCCAGGGTTAAACGCTTCATTAAGGCCAGGGTTAAACGCTTCATTAAGGCCAGGGTTAAACGCTTCATTAAGGCCAGGGTTAAACGCTTCATTAAGGCCAGGGTTAAACGCTTCATTAAGGCCAGGGTTAAACGCTTCATTAAGGCCAGGGTTAAACGCTTCATTAAGGCCAGGGTTAAACGCTTCATTAAGGCCAGGGTTAAACGCTTCATTAAGGCCAGGGTTAAACGCTTCATTAAGGCCAGGGTTAAACGCTTCATTAAGGCCAGGTTAAACCGTTCACTAAGGCCAGGTTAAACCGTTCACTAAGGCTAGGTTAAACCGTTCACTAAGGCCAGGTTAAACCGTTCACTAAGGCCAGGTTAAACCGTTCACTAAGGCCAGGTTAAACCGTTCACTAAGGCTAGGTTAAACCGTTCACTAAGGCTAGGTTAAACCGTTCACTATGGCTAGGTTAACCCGTTCATAAAGGCTAGGTTAAACCGTTCACTAAGGCTAGGTTAAACCGTTCACTAAGGCTAGGTTAAACCGTTCATAAAGGCTAGGTTAAACCGTTCATTAAGGCTAGGTTAAACCGTTCATTAAGGCTAGGTTAAACCGTTCATTAAGGCTAGGTTAAACCGTTCATTAAGGCTAGGTTAAACCGTTCATTAAGGCTAGGTTAAACCGTTCATTAAGGCTAGGTTAAACCGTTCATTAAGGCTAGGTTAAACCGTTCATTAAGGCTAGGTTAAACCGTTCATTAAGGCTAGGTTAAACCGTTCATTAAGGCTAGGTTAAACCGTTCATTAAGGCTAGGTTAAACCGTTCATTAAGGCTAGGTTAAACCGTTCATTAAGGCTAGGTTAAACCGTTCATTAAGGCTAGGTTAAACCGTTCATTAAGGCTAGGTTAAACCGTTCATTAAGGCTAGGTTAAACCGTTCATTAAGGCTAGGTTAAACCGTTCATTAAGGCTAGGTTAAACCGTTCATTAAGGCTAGGTTAAACCGTTCATTAAGGCTAGGTTAAACCGTTCATTAAGGCTAGGTTAAACCGTTCATTAAGGCTAGGTTAAACCGTTCATTAAGGCTAGGTTAAACCGTTCATTAAGGCTAGGTTAAACCGTTCATTAAGGCTAGGTTAAACCGTTCATTAAGGCTAGGTTAAACCGTTCATTAAGGCTAGGTTAAACCGTTCATTAAGGCTAGGTTAAACCGTTCATTAAGGCTAGGTTAAACCGTTCATTAAGGCTAGGTTAAACCGTTCATTAAGGCTAGGTTAAACCGTTCATTAAGGCTAGGTTAAACCGTTCATTAAGGCTAGGTTAAACCGTTCATTAAGGCTAGGTTAAACCGTTCATTAAGGCTAGGTTAAACCGTTCATTAAGGCTAGGTTAAACCGTTCATTAAGGCTAGGTTAAACCGTTCATTAAGGCTAGGTTAAACCGTTCATTAAGGCTAGGTTAAACCGTTCATTAAGGCTAGGTTAAACCGTTCATTAAGGCTAGGTTAAACGGTTCATTAAGGCTAGGTTAAACGGTTCATTAAGGCTAGGTTAAACGGTTCATTAAGGCTAGGTTAAACGGTTCATTAAGGCTAGGTTAAACGGTTCATTAAGGCTAGGTTAAACGGTTCATTAAGGCTAGGTTAAACGGTTCATTAAGGCTAGGTTAAACGGTTCATTAAGGCTAGGTTAAACGGTTCATTAAGGCTAGGTTAAACGGTTCATTAAGGCTAGGTTAAACGGTTCATTAAGGCTAGGTTAAACGGTTCATTAAGGCTAGGTTAAACGGTTCATTAAGGCTAGGTTAAACGGTTCATTAAGGCTAGGTTAAACGGTTCATTAAGGCTAGGTTAAACGGTTAATTAAGGCTAGGTTAAACGGTTAATTAAGGCTAGGTTAAACGGTTAATTAAGGCTAGGTTAAACGGTTAATTAAGGCTAGGTTAAACGGTTAATTAAGGCTAGGTTAAACGGTTAATTAAGGCTAGGTTAAACGGTTAATTAAGGCTAGGTTAAACGGTTAATTAAGGCTAGGTTAAACGGTTAATTATTGTTATATAAATTGTTTATTGTTAAATTCAGTTATTGGTTGTTATAACAAGAACTTGTGGTTCTTAATTCGTGTATTAATTTTATTATTGTATTTAATTATTATTATTATTATAATTTTATTATATTATATGCGGCATAATATTTAATTTTCCATATCATCCAAATTTTATTATTTTATAAATCATTTAAATCGAAAATCAAATTAAAAAATTTACAATTATTATTAGTTTGCAAGCATAGAAGTAATCTAATTTATATATTATAGTACGTTAAATTCGACCCCTTCTAAGACCACAACAAAGTTGCGTTGAATATTTCTTCTAAATCTAAACAAATTACTATTGAATTCCAAATGTCTTCGAGCATAGGTTTAACGCGAAATAGTCCCATTGAGGCTCTATATTAAATTTAATCTCAATTAAAATAAATTAAAGATTAAATTAAACTCTTGTAATCTTACGCGTTCGATATTCGAATCATTCCAACCGAATCAAAAAATTGTCTAGAAGATTGAATTTCGGAACTTGGGTTTTTTGGAAAATGCAGAGCGTATGGTTCCATCCAATTTAATTCGTATTGTAATGCATCTTAATTTTAATTAATTTTGATTAGTTTGATTTTAAAGTATTTGTGCATAATTAGTAACGTGCAGGAGACATTTGTAAAGTTTAAATTAAAATTAAGATATTTTAATATTATTTAAATTAAAATTAAGATATTTTGATATTATTTAAATTAAAATTAAGATATTTTAATATTATTAAATTAAAATTAAGATATTTTAATATTATTTAAATTAAAATATTTTAATTATATTAGGTATTTTATAATATTTAAAATTAAATTGCCGGTATTTTATAAATAAAATTAAATTGTAGGTATTTTATAATATTTAAATTTTAGGTATTTTTAAATATTTACATTTTAGGTTTTTTTAAATATAAAAACTAATTTTTTTAATAATAAAATTAATCTAGGTTTAAAATCTAAGTATATTTTTAAATATTTCAAAGTGCATTAAGTAAAAATTCTTACCAGAATGAACTAAATTTATAATTAAAATTAAAATGAAATATGAGTAATATTTGCGGGAATCCGTCATCGTAAAAATATGAACCGAAACATAACAAGTGTTACGTTCGGATGAAATAAAAACAAGCTACCGGAAGTTCGAATTTAATCTTTAACCGGATGTGACGTTCTTTATTTATAAAATAAACAGAACATTAACATTACGATTATTATTTAATTATGAAAAAAAAAAATCAAAATTTAAAAATTAGTTTTTACGCGAAACGTCTGATTAAATCAAGATTAAAGTATGGCCTAGACGTAGACTTAAGTTTTTCACATCTTATCAATAACACCGGCATCCATAAAGAACATGGTAGGGTTGTGGAGTAATTTGATTGGCACATTATGATGTAATTCGCCGACTAATTTTGGAAGATTTTCCTCGTGTTTATCAATATCAGCCAATGAGGACACTAGAACCTCGTGTTCACCATGGCGTAATCTGACAACTTAATTTTAACCATTAAATTTAATAAATACGCATCTAAAATGTATTGCAAGCTTAAAAATTTCCAATAGCAATTTAGGTTCCTTTTAAGCTTGTAACTGCAGTATTTAATATAATTAACTTTTTTTAACAAACCAACCACTTCTGGGATTAACGAAAGACATTGGTACCAACAGAATAATAATGAAATATCCGATTTTCATATTTTCGCGGATTAAATTTGAAACGCTTATATCTGTAGCGAATTTTGACTAATACAAACGCATTTACGTAGAGGAGTATAAAACTAAAGTTCAATATTCGTCGCAGGTGTTCAAAATCTACGAACACGATGTCAAACGTCAGTTACATTGAACACAACGCGGAAGTAACAGCATTAACGAAAAACATTTGTTCGTGGAGAAACATTTCCGGTTTCAATTTAAATAAAAAAATAATTTTAAATTAAGCTAAACGTTGATTTAATACTAAGTTAAAGCGAGTTAATTTGAATTATTATTTTGTTTAATTTTAAATTAACCTAAAGTTGGATATATATAGTTCAAATGAGTTGATTTTAATTAGGGTACAGCAGCTTTCAATTAAAAATATATATATATTAAATTTTGATAAAATTTGACGGTCTTAATTAAAAATGAATAAATTTAATTTGAAATTATTTCTGATTAAAGTTGACTTAAGTTAAATCAAAATGAATTTAATTAAATCAAAGGAAATTAATTTGAAATAGAAAAAAGACAATTTGCATTGAATCGAATCTGAATTTGAACGAAAGCAAAGTCAATTATTTGCCACTAAATGATTCGAGTAATTTAGGAAGAAAACCAAAAGATTCCTCAACCAAATGATTAAGAACACCTTCGTTGCGATATAACAAAAGGCCCAATCTAGAATCAAGGCCCATTTTAAAATGTATATTTTGCGTATCATTAAAGTTTAATTTTCAATCGAAAACTTACGAATTGATGAATGACGGATCAAATCGTTTCTTTCGAACGAGACTAGCCTCCAAAGTTTTCCCAATTTTACCATCGCTAATAACTAAGATTTAGAGAAATGATAAATTTACTTTCTTGTAATTTTAAAATCCGAAGATACTCGATTATGCAAAATAATATTTTAGAATGGCCTTGCGCACTTTAATCTGCTTTTAAAATTAATAATTCACCCTAATTTAATTTAAATAAAATAGTACGCGTGGAGTAAATCAGTTTTCTAGCTACACTTAAAGCGAAATTTAGCTCCGATTAATCAATTATTTTTATAAAAATCGCTCTGATTAATCAAATTTTTATTGTTTTCGCTCCGATTAATCAATTTTATATAAAAGCCGCTCCAATTAATACATTTTCTATAAAAATCGCTCTGATTAATCAAATTTGAATAATATTCGCCCTCGCTCGAGAAATCAAATTTCTATAATATTCGCCCCGAGTAATCAAATTTCTATAAAATTCCCTCGTATTAATCAAATTTCTATAAAATTAACTCCGAGAAATCTAATTTTTATGAAATAAATAAATATGTGCGTATAAACATCCACTAATTAATCAGTTACTAAAAATTCACTCCAATTAATGTTTTCTAATCCACTAATTTCATTAGTACGTGCTGATAGATAATTTAGCACGTGCTGCAATTAAGCATCAATTTATCGCGCTTCACAGCTAAAGAATCAATAAATAACGGTATATTTATAATAATATAAATTTTTAATAAAAGTATAAAAAATATTAATCTAAATACAATTATCAGTTGCCATCAGAACCGGAATTATTATTTCCATCTCCATCATCTCCTCCTCCGGAAAACAAGGAACCAAAATCAATTCCCGAAAAAATGGTAAGCAATTTTGGTAAAAATTCAAATACGGCGTCAATAAGATTATTTAAAAGATCTTGATTTCGAAAGGCCGCTAATCCCGCTCTATTAAAAACCACGACAAGATTAAATTAATCCCAATTAAATTCTGAAAGTGAGGCTGTCACATATTTTTCATGAACTCCAAATGGATATTGAGTACACTTCCGGAAAATTCGTTAAAAAACGATTCAAAATAAATATACATACGACATAGACAGTAAAAATATTTATTTTATAATCACCTTTTTCGAGATTTTTAAAATAAAAATTCCCCGCAATACTACGTCATCACTATGGTCGCGTGATTTCGCTATTGTATGTTGCTTTCGCGCGGTATTTTTCGTAAAAGTACTTAATCCAGAAAGTTAACTACCTTTCGTATAAAAATTATAATCACGTTCTAGAAATTAACTACGTCATATATCGGAAAAAATTAACCTATAAATTTTTGATATTTTCATTTTAAAGCTTCTTTTGAACACGTCAACCGGCCGAAGGCATAAAATTTTTAATAGTGTTTTAATAGTTATATGATAAAACTAAAAATAAAATCCATTGGCATTCGAACAAAAAAATGGTGGCAGCTTCAGTTTAATTAAACTTACGAATTAGTTAAGCCCACTAGATTGCGTTTTTGCCTAGAAAAATGCCGGGCAATATTACCAAAATTTTCATTTTCATTTCTCAGCGGAAATAAACTGGTATCAACTAGATTTTAAATTTAAACGTAATTAATTTTGGCTTGGGTAGTTAAAATTTTATTTTGCATAATTATATTAGAGTTCTAATTAGTAAAAATTAACTCACCGCTACGACTACTACATATTTCAATTGTAATAATTAAAATTAAAGCAAAATTTAATATAAATTTCATAAACTTCATGTTAATTTATGAAAATCGTAATTATTTTGAATGGAGCGCTATCTCGATTCTAACTTCTACGCGAATGCGATATTTTTCACAAAAATGAATTTGTAATCGGATTTCCGGAGTTTTTATTCAATGGTGTCAAATAATAACGCATACACAGTGCTTTAGATTTCAAACGGCCTATTTAATTTAAAGGGAGAATGAACTATCTCCAATAAGGAATCATTTTCAATCGTAGATTCATTATGACTCAAATAAATCTAGCCCACCAGAAAAAAAAAAGCTAACAAATAAAGCTAGAAATCAATTTTAAACTTACTCGAGGTAAGTAGGCTTAGCAAGGATCAATGTACGCGAGAATGTGCCCTTTATTTAAACATAGGTTTTAAACTAGGCTTAAGGAGACGCCTAACAAGACTTAATTTATTCATTCTATGATCGAAAGATTAGAAATTTGGATATTAAAACTTTTTCGCGATGTTTTACAAAGAAAGATCTGGAAGAAAGAAATTTCAGTAATTTTGAGATATTACGTATATAAGATTATAAAACGTAACAAATTACTAATTAAAGGGATAATGAAAGGGCGAAACAACCTATTTTTTATCGATTAAGAATGATAAAATAATGAGAAAAACATTAACAAAACTCACCAAAAAGGTTTCGTTAATTTGTAATCAATTTTCAAAGTCCCAAACTTCAAGCTGCTAAGCCTTGGTCGGTAAATGGGGCGAGCACGACCTGTATTTTTTTTTAAATGCGCGGAGGCCCAGGATCCAATCACGAGCTAGTACGCTTTTTTTATTGTCAGCCACTCAGAGCGCGCCCTGATTTTCTACTTGATTTTAGTCTGGTTCGATTGAATTCTCGCCTCTTTTTCAAGTTTACAAACTAAAGTAAGTTGTTTTATCATGTGAATTTTAATTTATTCTATTTTATAAATCAATCTAAAATATTTACTGATATTGGGTGAAATTTCTAGGGATTATTTAGCAACTACATGAGGTGAAATGATTTAAAAGTCCAAGGCTTACACGCTATGCTATAGTGGCTATGCTCTATAGTCTTCAAACTTCAAAGATTAAAAGTTCAAAACTCGCGATAAGTTTAACTTCTACTTAAACTATTATTCAAGATCGGATTAGTAGTATAACATGTCGGTTCGTTGTGGCGTGTACAACTGCGATAACACTGTATTGTCCAAAGGAGTTTCATTTTTTAAGTTTCCCTCTGATGAAGAACTGAGAACCAAATGGATTGAAGCTTTAGGAAAACCTTTAGATTGGAAACCATCAACAAAGATAAAAGTTTGCTCAGTACATTTTACAACAGAATGTTTTTTACCGCGAACAAAAAAAGCACAGAAACGACGTATTAAGCGAACAGCGATTCCCAGTATTGTAGATCCTACGGTTTTTAAAATAGCCAGAACTAATGAAAAAACTGAACCAAATGTAACAGAAGCGGCATGCTCGTTAGAAGCAACTATGAATCCTACTACTTCAAACGCGAATGAAGCCTCTAATGAATCATACATTGAAGAAAATTTGGAAATTGAAACTAAGTTATATGATAGAGTTGTAGGCGATCCCAGCAATGTTTTCCATACATATTCAGCCACTGTAAGATTAGGTCTAATAAGTTTTATTCAAAGATCTACATATATTGATTGCATAATTTCCTCTTCAAATATAGAATATCAAAACTAAGTCACATTCAACGCAAACCATATCTTCTGTTAGAACTAAATGTACTCAAACTATCCGTGGTAAGTATATTAATGATATAGTATAAATTCTATTTAATTATTATGTTTTTGAAGGAGTTGACCAAGAAACTCAGTATAGTAGTTCATCATCACCAGAGTTTTCTCAGGAGAAGTCATGGAATGAAAAGCCTATTTCCTATACAGCTGCACTAGCTTTTTCATATTCAGCCCAGTCAGGTTTCTCGCAGTCATCAGATATCCAACAATTAGATGAATCGTCATCGCCGATGGTAGAATCACAACAGTCACAGCCTCTTTCGTTGACTTCTGAAAGCGAAGTAGGAAATATTGATTCTTCTTTCGATCCATCAGGAAGTCAGTGCGAAAAGGAACTGGATAGCAGCGACTCCGCGTCTGATGAGTATGACTTTTCTTTTAAAATTTGAGATTTTGGTTTCAACTATCTTTATTTTTTACAGGGGAGAGTTCCCATCAAAAAAGGAACCTCATCTTGAAGATAAATACATAGTATTTGCCTCTAATTTACTCCTGCTATTTAAAATTTGCCACGCTTGCCATACAAGTCCAGTTATAAAAACAACAGAAAAGTTTTCGGGTACAAGTTTGACCATTATTACGGAATGTTTAAATGGATGTTGTTTCAAATGGGACAGTCAACCACGATTCGGCGGTTCAACTTCATGGGGGAATTATTTATTGGCCGCAGCAATTTACTTTTCGGGACTTTTTCCAACCAAGTGTATCAACGCGTTGAAGCAGTTCAAGATGAAAATGTTTAGCGTCAGAATGTACTTTAATTATCAAAGAATGTTCCACCCCGTTATTGAAAGAGTAAGTCAAAAATTGGCTAAATTTTGAAATTATGGACTAAGCCTTAATTATTATCTCATAGGTGTGGTCTTCTGAACAAGAAAAACTCTTGGCTGCCTCCTTGTCAGAGGCAATAACCATATGTGGTGATGGCAGAGCTGATAGCCCCGGCTACTCAGCAAAGTACGGAACGTATACTTTTATGGAAGCCAAGTCCCATAAAATATTGCACATTGAGCTAGTTCAAGTAACAATTTATTTTATTTAATTTAAATTTTAAAATTTCTAACAATAGCGTAAAAATTATAGTCAACGGAGGTATCAAGTTCTAACGCGATGGAGTTGGAAGGTCTAAAACGCGGGCTTACTTTTTTGAAGTCATTTGGATTAAATATTTGTAAAGTTGTCACGGATAAACACCCGTCGATCTTGGCGTTCCTTCGAGACAACCATGAAGATATTGTCCATGAGCTTGATAACTGGCACGTTTCAAAAAGTAATGTATTTTATTTCAAAACCTCAATGTTCTAATAAAGTTGGCCAATACGCGTATAGCCATAGCCATCTATCGTATAAAAGCCGTACTAGTATTACGCGTTAAACGTAGTCTGCTCGGCGCCTTTGGATGAAGAGTAGCGATTCTATATTAAATTTTTGATATGTTCGTCAATTTAAACGTGGCAATTTTGATGAATTTGTTGAGAATATAATACGTTAAAATGAACGCTTTATTTGTATTTATCAACAACGATAAATCTAAAGGGTTGAAGTTTTAAAGTAAGATTAACGTTACTGCGCCGAGGCTTGGCAATGATTTTCCAGTAATTAATATATCTTAGATGAAATTTTGCCCTAAACTAGGAATCTTTCTAATGTCAAATTTAATTGCGAATAAATGCGGAGCTAATTTGTTATTATTTACAGACGTCAAAACAAAACTAAATGGCATCGCTAATCAAAAAGGGTGCGGGGAGTTGAAACTTTGGATAAAAGGAATTATTAATCATATATACTGGTTGGCCTCTTCGTCAACAACAAAAGAAGAAAAAATTGAGAAATGGAGATCAATATTAAATCACATGTGTAACATACATCAAGGTCACAGTAAACTATTTCCTAGTTGCGCTCATGGACAAATCCCCGAAGACGAAATAAGAGTTTGGCTTGAGCATGGTAATGCGCAATTTTTCTTTTATTAATATTATTTAAAATATATTAATATAATTAAATATATTTTACAGGTACAGATTTATATTGCAAAATTTCAAAAATAGTAAACTCTCCTTACACCCTTTCTGGTATCGCAAATTTATCCAACGATTATCAAACTTATTCGGTGGAAGTGTTTCACTCGGTTTTGAACTCTTTCTGTCCGAAAAGGTTACATTTTTTTGCAGATTCTATGAAATCAAGGTTAGTTTTCAAACTATCGTAAGAATATTTTTTATCATAAAAATTAATAAAAGGTACGTTGTAATGTTGTAGAGTTATTCTGGCAGTGTTGCATTTTAATGAAAATGGGCACAAAGAACAAGTCGTTGATGAACATGGCGAGGAAGTTTACTTTTTGGCATTTCCTAAAGGCAAAGGCGGAGAAGCTAGTGCAAAAAAACTACTAGAAGACAGTACATTTGGTTTGCACAACTCTATACTTTAATTCCTGCCCTATATCAATTAATCACCTCTTCCCTAATATATCGTAACGGAACGCGTTAAAACAAAATATTGCTTCTAATAGGGGTGTGCGAGTCCTGTTTTTTTGGGTTTCCAGTCGAGTCCCGAGTCCTGGAAAACCGGACTCGTCCGAGTCCTCTGAAAACAGGACTCGCCGAGTCCTCGAGTCCTTAAGAAATGGTTTCGAGTCCAAGACGAGCCCAAAATTTCTGTGGCCAAAACAAAGATGATGTCCACCACCCTATACTATTTACTATTGTATTGGAATATTCCATGATAAAGAATTTTTTTAGTAGTACAGTGGTTAAAGGTTAAGTAAGTTAACTAAAAGGATAGAAACTGTTGTAAAAATATGGACTAGCCCAAAAATTTGGACTCCTTTTGTATTTACACCTCTTTTTGAGTCCTTCTCGAGTAATGTTTTAGCCCTAATGGAGGACTTGGGTACTCGCGCGAGTCCAGAAGAAACAGGTTGAGAGTCCCGACTCGCCTCGGACTCGCGACAGGGTACTCGTACACCCCTACTTAGAACAAATATTTTTAAATTTACCGCCTTATAATTTGCAAGCCCTACCTGCACTAACTGAAAATCAGAACATAAAATTATTCCCTGGAATATTGTTTTATCAAGGTTTTACTGTAGTAATTTTGGGAAGAGGAGATTAATTAGGAACTGTTTTGGATAAATACAATACTTTATCACGTAATGATAATTACGCTTATTTTTGTAGAATATGTGGAATTACTAATGCAAAAAACTTACGAAAATGCTGCAAATGCATCTGCCAGTTACACTCTAATGGCACCAGCTTGCCACGTCGAAAAACTATCAGATAAACTTTCTTTAAATATCAATAAAAGTGATGTGATTGCACAGAAAAAAAAGAGATTTTTAAAATAAATTTATTAGAATAAAACGTGTGGAACTTAAGTATCATTATATACATATATAAAATCTTGAAATTAGTAACGGGGATATTTAAATCCCGCATATTCTTCGCTTGGAAAAGTGTCTCTAATTTTGCTAATCACGCAACTTGGAAGGATTACTCTTCTATTTCTCCCTAATTTCCGGTAAATGATGCTAACAAACTGCCTGTAGGCAACGTATCTATATTTCCTAAAAATAAATAGAAGATTGTAAACATGGGTTTGAAAGCCTGCTAAAAGCCCACTTCTCTTAGGAATGAAGAAGAGTTGCGTAATGTTAGATTTGCTAGCCATTTTACGTTTGATAAACTCGACCCCTTTCATCTCTTGTTTTAATTCTAAAAGCGGCACGCTAATAGTAATTCTTAATGAGCGCCATTACAAAAGGGCTCTAAGATTACTATAGCGGAGCGCACTTTTCCATTACCAAACCTCATGTAACTTTAGTCAATATAATAATAAATCTTGGGCTTACATATGTATCTCGTAGTCATTTCTGTCATTCGTTTCTTGTACATAACGATCGTACGCAGGCTCCAATACATCTAAATCTAAACAGTTTTTAATAAACCGTGGCCAAAGTAAAACGCAAGGTAGACAATGCAATTTCTCCAAAACTTTTGGCACCTCGCGACAGCATAAACTTTCTCTCTCTGTATCCATTACCTCGCAATTGTTGCACGAGCACCAGTTTATATTTCCCACACGTTCAGCGTTAATTGGTTGTTGCTCATTTCTGTCTTCGGTTTCAGAATCAGATTCTGATAGTAGGGGCTGGGATAGTGGTTGATCCCTTACCAAAGGTTCAAAATTGTAAGGTTGGATCGAACTCATCTCAGAGAGAGTAGTCTAATGAGTCTACAGTCTACGTAGCCGTCGAAATTAAGTAATTGGGACTTGGAAAGCATTTAAAATAATACTAATCCGATCTTGAATAATAGTTTAAGTAGAAGTTAAACTTATCGCGAGTTTAGAACTTTTAATCTTTGAAGTTTGAAGACTATAGAGTATAGAGCATAGCCACTATAGCATAGCGTGTAAGCCTTGGACTTTTAAATCATTTCACCTCATGTAGTTGCTAAATAATCCCTAGAAATTTCACCCAATATCAGTAAATATTTTAGATTGATTTATAAAATAGAATAAATTAAAATTCACATGATAAAACAACTTACTTTAGTTTGTAAACTTGAAAAAGAGGCGAGAATTCAATCGAACCAGACTAAAATCAAGTAGAAAATCAGGGCGCGCTCTGAGTGGCTGACAATAAAAAAAGCGTACTAGCTCGTGATTGGATCCTGGGCCTCCGCGCATTTAAAAAAAAATACAGGTCGTGCTCGCCCCATTTACCGACCAAGGCTTAGCAGCTTGAAGTTTGGGACTTTGAAAATTGATTACAAATTAACGAAACCTTTTTGGTGAGTTTTGTTAATGTTTTTCTCATTATTTTATCATTCTTAATCGATAAAAAATAGGTTGTTTCGCCCTTTCATTATCCCTTTAATATGAAAAGGTTAGTTGTTAACATGTTTTAAAGTAATAGCTAGTGATTTGATATTAGCCGATAGCTAATGTTTCAGAGTTTTTCATTTCAAGTTTTCCTTATGATCATATTAAAGTTTAATAATTAAGGAACAAGTATTCTTAAGGTCATTAATACCAATTTACGCCTTGCATGTAGAATAAGTTTTGTAAGAACAACCCAATTAAGTTGGTTTCAACAAAAAAGTATTTCAGAACTACAGTTCACACTATCGCGTGCATTCCAATCGATTTTAATCGATAAAATCAAACCGATATTTAAATCGTGAGGAATCGTTTCAAGCTCGCCCTCCGTTCACGTATCATATCCAAATATAAATCGATTTATTGTATATAGTTTCATCTGTAGGCTGTTGTAGCCTTTAATCGGTTTTAAACTGGTTCCCGAAGCAGGCACGATAAATAGATTTAAAATCGATTCGATAAACACGGTTTCCCGTTCACAAGACTAAAGCAAACGTTTCGAACAGGTTTGAATCGCGACTCCAAGGTTTAGTATGAACGCAGCTTTGAAGAAGCAATTACGTGTATCATTAGCAAAATTTTAAATCGATGTAAATTAGACATCCAACGATTAAGCCACGAAAAACGATTAAAGAGCGCAGCGCGTTGAACAAAAATAAAGACATTATCAATAACAGAAACCAATTTTAGAATTTAAAGTGACACCGTCATAGTTTATGGATTATATTTTAAGTTTTTTCATGTTATTAAATATTTATTCAAAATTTAACAGATCTGGAATGACAAATTCGAATGAATCTTTCGAGTGTATATTTTAATATTAACTAGTTAATAATTCGGTTTATTTTAAATATTTAATTTATATTAAAATATATAATTATCTAGGTATATTTGTCTGTCTGTTGGCGAGGAACGTTTCAAAATAGGTTTAAGGAGACGCGCTTTCGCTCCATGCTTAGTGTCATCATTTGGGCAAACTTTTAAATATATCCTAGCTAAGCCTACTTTCATAATAAGTTAAATATTGATTTCTAGCTAAATATTGGTTTGAATTTTATTACTATAGTGAATTAAGTTTATTTAAACGTTTGATAATTTAATTGTTGAAGATAGTTAATTCTCACTTTAAAGTGAAGCTGTAATGGATTTTCCATTAACTTCAAAATTCACCTCAATATAATCGCGTGATTACGCTATTGTAATCGCTATATTGCTATAGTTATTCTCGCGCGTTATGGCACCAGTGATAAGGTCACTTTCGCGCGGTCTTTTTCGTAAAAGTACTTAATCCAGAAAGTCAACTACCATTAAATACATTTCAGAAATGAACTACGTCACATTAATGGGGAAAAAACACTTTTCTTTCTAAGACGTCAACCCATGGGTATAAAATTTTGAATATGGCGTTTAAATAGTATGATAAAACTAAAAATATAATCCATAGAAATTCGAAAAAATGGTAACAGCCTCACTTTAAGAATAAAAGTCTCGAGAAAGCCCGTGAATTTTTCTTGTTCATAATTCTTCTGAAAAACGTGCGTTTAGCGAGGGAGCGGGGGTTATAAAGTAAAACAAAAAAAATGTTAATCGTCATGGCAACGAACACGAACAAAAAAAAAAAAAAAAAAAAAAAAAAAAAAAAAAAAAAAAAGAAATCCGTTACGCAAAGATCATGTTTCGCGCCAAAATTAAAATTCGCGGAAAATAAAAAATAAAATCTCTTTGATGTTAGCGACGACGGCTTCATTTAGGTAATGTTTTTTATATTATTTTTAAGGGATAGCAAATTGAGTAAAATAACTTTGAATATCCCTTGGGTGCTGTTTTTATCGTTTAAGGGGACAATTAGAACCGCATGGTTAATCTACCGTACTATGTTAGTTATATTTTGGCTTGGGAGCCGATTTCGAGTAAGGGAACCTCGTGTTTTACACGATTTTATAATATAATCATCGAAGGAACTAGATTTTTTTATATAATATTAATATTATTCACATATAGCTATTAAATTACAGGCTTAAAGTTGAGTAAGATTCATATTAAAATAACCCAATTATTATACGAGGAATTTGGACATTTCAAGATTGAATATCTAACGAAAAAAGGGCGATTTCAAGAACTATGACGTAGAGAACATTTTCTAGTTAAGCCCCTCCCATCTTCTATAACATAAAATATTCCGAATTGTCAACCAAAATGCTTGTGACGTCATTGACAATTAAAAAGAATTATCTCGAGATTTGTCGCGCGCTAAATTATGCAAATGACTATATCGAAGTGCATTAGATAGCTAGATTTCTGAAGGCGGGATCTACAAATCACGCGATAATTTGGCCACGCCCATGAAAATTTAACGTAGAGTTGGATATTTTTGAGTTAAATTTCTATAGGCACTTTTAATTCATAATACATACTGCATATTTTAAGAGTTTTAAATGCATTTAAATTATTAATTGTTACCGGCTTTTTTAATGCCCTTGCGAGATAATTGTAATCAATGCCCTTACGATGTACTACTTATGATATAATAGTCGATGTACTACTTATGATATAATAGTCGATGTACTACTTATGATATAATAGTCGATGTACTACTTATGATATAATAGTCGATGTACTACTTATGATATAATAGTCGATGTACTATTTATGATATAATAGTCGATGTACTACTTATGATATAATAGTCGATGTACTACTTATGATATAATAGTCGATGTACTACTTATGATATAATAGTCGATGTACTACTTATGATATAATAGTCGATGTACTACTTATGATATAATAGTCGATGTACTACTTATGATATAATAGTCGATGTACTACTTATGATATAATAGTCGATGTACTACTTATGATATAATAGTCGATGTACTACTTATGATATAATAGTCGATGTACTACTTATGATATAATAGTCGATGTACTACTTATGATATAATAGTCGATGTACTACTTATGATATAATAGTCGATGTACTACTTATGATATAATAGTCTATGTACTACTTATGATATAATAGTCTATGTACTACTTATGATATAATAGTCTATGTACTACTTATGATATAATAGTCTATGTACTACTTATGATATAATAGTCTATGTACTACTTATGATATAATAGTCTATGTACTACTTATGATATAATAGTCTATGTACTACTTATGATATAATAGTCTATGTACTACTTATGATATAATAGTCGATGTACTACTTATGATATAATAGTCGATGTACTACTTATGATATAATAGTCGATGTACTACTTATGATATAATAGTCTATGTACTACTTATGATATAATAGTCTATGTACTACTTATGATATAATAGTCTATGTACTACTTATGATATAATAGTCTATGTACTACTTATGATATAATAGTCTATGTACTACTTATGATATAATAGTCTATGTACTACTTATGATATAATAGTCTATGTACTACTTATGATATAATAGTCTATGTACTACTTATGATATAATAGTCTATGTACTACTTATGATATAATAGTCTATGTACTACTTATGATATAATAGTCTATGTACTACTTATGATATAATAGTCTATGTACTACTTATGATATAATAGTCTATGTACTACTTATGATATAATAGTCTATGTACTACTTATGATATAATAGTCTATGTACTACTTATGATATAATAGTCTATGTACTAATGATATAATAGTCTATGTACTACTTATGATATAATAGTCTATGTACTACTTATGATATAATAGTCTATGTACTACTTATGATATAATAGTCTATGTACTACTTATGATATAATAGTCTATGTACTACTTATGATATAATAGTCTATGTACTACTTATGATATAATAGTCTATGTACTACTTATGATATAATAGTCTATGTACTACTTATGATATAATAGTCTATGTACTACTTATGATATAATAGTCTATGTACTACTTATGATATAATAGTCTATGTACTACTTATGATATAATAGTCTATGTACTACTTATGATATAATAGTCTATGTACTACTTATGATATAATAGTCTATGTACTACTTATGATATAATAGTCTATGTACTACTTATGATATAATAGTCTATGTACTACTTATGATATAATAGTCTATGTACTACTTATGATATAATAGTCTATGTACTACTTATGATATAATAGTCTATGTACTACTTATGATATAATAGTCTATGTACTACTTATGATATAATAGTCTATGTACTACTTATGATATAATAGTCGATGTACTACTTATGATATAATAGTCGATGTACTACTTATGATATAATAGTCGATGTACTACTTATGATATAATAGTCTATGTACTACTTATGATATAATAGTCTATGTACTACTTATGATATAATAGTCTATGTACTACTTATGATATAATAGTCTATGTACTACTTATGATATAATAGTCTATGTACTACTTATGATATAATAGTCTATGTACTACTTATGATATAATAGTCTATGTACTACTTATGATATAATAGTCTATGTACTACTTATGATATAATAGTCTATGTACTACTTATGATATAATAGTCTATGTACTACTTATGATATAATAGTCTATGTACTACTTATGATATAATAGTCTATGTACTACTTATGATATAATAGTCTATGTACTAATGATATAATAGTCTATGTACTACTTATGATATAATAGTCTATGTACTACTTATGATATAATAGTCTATGTACTACTTATGATATAATAGTCTATGTACTACTTATGATATAATAGTCTATGTACTACTTATGATATAATAGTCTATGTACTACTTATGATATAATAGTCTATGTACTACTTATGATATAATAGTCTATGTACTACTTATGATATAATAGTCTATGTACTACTTATGATATAATAGTCTATGTACTACTTATGATATAATAGTCTATGTACTACTTATGATATAATAGTCTATGTACTACTTATGATATAATAGTCTATGTACTACTTATGATATAATAGTCTATGTACTACTTATGATATAATAGTCTATGTACTACTTATGATATAATAGTCTATGTACTACTTATGATATAATAGTCTATGTACTACTTATGATATAATAGTCTATGTACTACTTATGATATAATAGTCTATGTACTACTTATGATATAATAGTCTATGTACTACTTATGATATAATAGTCTATGTACTACTTATGATATAATAGTCTATGTACTACTTATGATATAATAGTCTATGTACTACTTATGATATAATAGTCTATGTACTACTTATGATATAATAGTCTATGTACTACTTATGATATAATAGTCGATGTACTAATGATATAATAGTCGATGTACTAATGATATAATAGTCGATGTACTAATGATATAATAGTCGATGTACTAATGATATAATAGTCGATGTACTAATGATATAATAGTCGATGTACTAATGATATAATAGTCGATGTACTAATGATATAATAGTCGATGTACTAATGATATAATAGTCGATGTACTAATGTTATAATAGTCGATGTACTAATGATATAATAGTCGATCATGTCGATATACTAATGATATAATAGTCGATGTCCCTATGATATAGTAGTCAATGTCCTTATAATATAATAATCAAAATTAAGGACGTCACAAAAACCCATCACCTTTTGTAAAAATCGTTTGGTAAAAACTCACATGTGATTTTCGGCGTTCCATCTGATTGGATATTGTTTCCAACATTCCACCGGATGAGTCCAATTAGTCCAAATGTAAATTATGGCCATTGTCCATAGCGTTAAACTACCGCACTTTGATAGGCGTCGAAGTCTCCACAGTGACATCTTAGATGACGTAATCGTGCAATTTATATGATTATAATCCAAGATGTATTACAACGTCAAGTGATTTTGTCAACTAAAAATAAAAATAATTTACAAAATTATATATCGATACCAATGAAATTGAAATAAAAAATCGGTACCAATAAAATTTATCTTAAAAATCGATAGAAATTAAATTCATATTAAAAGCCGATAGCAATAAAATTTATATTAAAAGCCGATAGCAATAAATTTATATTAAAAAATCGATAGCAATTAAATTAATATTAAAAATCGATAGCAATAAAATTAATATTAAAAATCTATATGAATAAAATTAATATTAAAAATCAATATGAATAAAATTAATATTAAAAATCAATATGAATAAAATTTTATTAAAAATCAATATCAATAAAATTTTATTAAAAATCAATATCAATAAAATTTTATTAAAAATCAATATCAATAAAATTTTATTAAAAATCAATATCAATAAAATTTTATTAAAAATCAATATCAATAAAATTTTATTAAAAATCAATATCAATAACATTTTATTAAAAATCAATATCAAGAAAATTTTATTAAAAATCAATATCAATAAAATTTTATTAAAAATCAATATCAATAAAATTTTATTAAAAATCGAAAGCAATAACATTAAAACTTATTTGAAGTTTTAATTGATAATAAACTCAACTTAGGTTTAAGTTAACTATTATTAAACAAAAAATATGAAAATTTAAATCTCTCGCAACGCTGCAACGTTACAATTAAAATAGTTAACTCACTAAAATTATAAAGTTAATTATTACGATACCTATTAGAAGACGATCCCTTTTCTAAAATAAATCGAATTTTTCTTAAACTTGGATTATTAATTTTTAATCAACTGATTTAGAAACTTTTAACAACATTGCATTGATATAAAAACAATTAGTACTAGTTAAAATTCAAAATATTTCCTTATCATTCCGGTGGCACAACTTAACTATCTATAACTACACGACATAACGTTCAAAATACGATTATGAATAGTTTTCTCCGAGGTCTCTTTACCGTCCAAATTTTTGCTTTCTCTCTCGTGTTTAACTTGTCTCATTTTAGGGGAATTTCCTTACCAGGAGGGGAATTTTTATTTTCTAAGCTCCGCCTGTTAGATTTCGGCAGACTAGCCCACCCCCCTTCATCGAGTAATGTCAGAAGAATAGTTTACGTAATATAACCTCTCTATGAAACTATATCATTGAATGCCGAGGCTTAGGATAAAAATACCCTCCTCAAAATAAAACGAATAAAAAAATTTAAAATTAGGTATCGCGTGTTTTTCGGGTGAGAAACGCCACCTTTTGGTTACCTCCCAAAGTTCTAAAAGTCGTGGAAATGTTTCGCCTTAAGAATGCAACATTGTTGAAGCTACGGGTTGCGAATAACTTGTTTTTAACCTAGTGTATTTTTTAAATTCGCTGTAAATTCAGAGTGAAATTTTTAAAACCCGTTTCACTTTAAAACTACAGCGTTGTTAAACGTACTAGTATTGTAGAAGTAACGTTTTCAACATATTGTTTTTATTTATTATAAAATTTAAACTCGCTGTAAATTCAAAATGAAATGTTTAATTTTTTTTCACATTTATTTTTCAATTTAAGAATACAGCGTTGTTAAATTTATTGCCTGTGTTAAAATTATGTTGGAATAAATGGGAGGATACTTTTGAATGTGGTGTAAACTCTAACTGAAACTAGAAACTATAGGAATTAAATTGGGATGCTCATGAAATGCTTAGTCACGTAATATGTTAGGATAGAAAATTTTTTTATGTTTGGATGGGGAATTAATATTTCATTTTCAATTGATAGTGTGTGAGAAGGAACCGGCTAACTATACCTCCATGGTTTTTACGCAAGTTTAGAAGTAGAGGTAGCCTAGACATGAACGTAATGTGAATTCAAAATGAAATTTATTTTTTATTTATTTTTATTTGATATTTTTTTAAGTTTTTAAGATGATACTTTTTATTTTATTTTATTTAACGAAATTTCCTTAAAACCTGTTTTTATTTTATTTTTTATTTAAGAGACGTAAGAATGTGGGTATTTAAATTAAATGTCATTTAGAATGGATTACACTCCGAGTATTTTTTTTACGATTGTCGTTTTAATGATTTAACGTTTTCATTAACGTTAATTAACATTTTTATAAAAAATGGTTTTTAAAATATATACCCATGTCATTATCGTAGAGATATATTATTAACAATGTATTCTTTTCAGGCTTTTCTTACGATATCATTCGTAATTAAATCAAGTAAGAATATAAAAATGTAATGGATTTAGATTTTAGAGGGTGAACATCATATTCAATAATAAAGTAATATTTTAATAAAATTATGTCAAATAATATGAAATAGTATTGAGCGTTAATATAAAAATTTTGTGCTTAAAATAAATTGTATTGTTTATTAATCTTAATAAAATATGAAATATTGTTTTTCACTTCTAAATTATAAAATATTGTTTTTCACTTCTAAATTATAAAATATTGTTTTTCACTAATAAAATAGCAATTAAGGTTGTGTTTCCCTGATAAAATACCAACTAAGGTTGTGTTTCCCTGATAAAATACCAATTAATGTTGTGTTTCCCTGATAAAATACCAATTAATGTTGTGTTTCACTAATAAAATACGAATTAATGGACATTGTGTTTCACTAATAAAATACGAATTAATGTTGTGTTTCACTAATAAAATACGAATTAATGTTGTGTTTCACTAATAAAATACGAATTAATGTTGTGTTTCACTAATAAAATACGAATTAATGTTGTGTTTCACTAATAAAATACGAATTAATGTTGTGTTTCACTAATAAAATACGAATTAATGTTGTGTTTCACTAATAAAATACGAATTAATGTTGTGTTTCACTAATAAAATACGAATTAATGTTGTGTTTCACTAATAAAATACGAATTAATGTTGTGTTTCACTAATAAAATACGAATTAATGTTGTTTCACTAATAAAATACGAATTAATGTTGTTTCACTAATAAAATACGAATTAATGTTATGTTTCACTAATAAAATACGAATTAATGTTGTGTTTCACTAATAATATAAGAATTAATGTTGTGTTTCACTAATAAAATACGAATGAATATTGTGTTTCAGTAATAAAATACGAATGAATATTGTGTTTCACTAATAAAATACAAATGAATGTTGTGTTTCACTAATAAAATACGAATTAATGTTGTGTTTCACTAATAAAATACGAATTAATGTTGTGTTTCACTAATAAAATACGAATTAATGTTGTGTTTCACTAATAAAATACGAATTAATGTTGTGTTTCACTAATAAAATACGAATTAATGTTGTGTTTCACTAATAAAATACGAATTAATGTTGTGTTTCACTAATAAAATACGAATTAATGTTGTGTTTCACTAATAAAATACGAATTAATGTTGTGTTTCACTAATAAAATACGAATTAATGTTGTGTTTCACTAATAAAATACGAATTAATGTTGTGTTTCACTAATAAAATACGAATTAATGTTGTGTTTCACTAATAAAATACGAATTAATGTTGTGTTTCACTAATAAAATACGAATTAATGTTGTGTTTCACTAATAAAATACGAATTAATGTTGTGTTTCACTAATAAAATACGAATTAATGTTGTGTTTCACTAATAAAATACGAATTAATGTTGTTTCACTAATAAAATACGAATTAATGTTGTTTCACTAATAAAATACGAATTAATGTTATGTTTCACTAATAAAATACGAATTAATGTTGTGTTTCACTAATAATATAAGAATTAATGTTGTGTTTCACTAATAAAATACGAATGAATATTGTGTTTCAGTAATAAAATACGAATGAATATTGTGTTTCACTAATAAAATACGAATGAATATTGTGTTTCACTAATAAAATACGAATGAATGTTGTGTTTCACTAATAAAATACAAATGAATGTTGTGTTTCACTAATAAAATACAAATGAATGTTGTGTTTCACTAATAAAATACAAATGAATGTTGTGTTTCACTAATAAAATACAAATGAATGTTGTGTTTCACTAATAAAATACAAATGAATGTTGTGTTTCACTAATAAAATACAAATGAATGTTGTGTTTCACTAATAAAATACAAATGAATGTTGTGTTTCACTAATAAAATACAAATGAATGTTGTGTTTCACTAATAAAATACAACTGAATGTTGTGTTTCACTAATAAAATACAACTGAATGTTGTGTTTCACTAATAAAATACGAATTAATGTTGTGTTTCACTAATAAAATACGAATTAATGTTGTGTTTCACTAATAAAATACCAATTAATGTTGTGTTTCACTAATAAAATACAAATTAATGCTGTGTTTAACTAATAAAATACAAATTAATGTTGTGTTTCACTAATAAAATACAAATTAATGTTGTGTTTCACTAATAAAATAATTGTGTGTACTATTATTTTTATTTAAATTAACTTAGCCAGTTAAATTATTACCGGTAAAAATGTCTCGATAAAAACTACTTTAATATTAATTTATAATAACAAAATATAAAATTGTAATATTGTATCAAATTTAATTTCACACTTAATTTAGAAAATTAAGACAATGTTTCTGTTGGTAAATAATTATTCCTAATGATAAGATTAAATTTTTTCATTTCAAATGAGTGTCTCAATAAATAAAAAAATAAAATATTAGGTAAAAGTTTCAACCTCTAGAACTTAAAATTTTTATAGACACCCATGCAAAAGGGTTTTATGGCCAAACATTCCCACCACAAACCATATAGATAAGAAACCAGACTCGATTAGAAAATTTAAATAAAAAAATCGAACCCATAAAATTAAACCAATCCCTTAAATTTTTTTTTTAACATTTTAAATTTTAAAATACTCGACCACGAAATCTTCCAAACTGTCTAAATAATTTTACGCTTATTAACTCATGGTTTTAAAGAGTTAAAAACAGGAAGATTAAAGCTATAAATATATTATAGGTTTCCAACACTCGGTCCTTTCCAATAAAATTTAATTAATTCGGACCCACGGTTGAAAATATATTGTTTAAAATCCCGATAATCAAAATTTCAAGGCAAAAATTTAATGGTTTAAAATAAAAAGAGCGGGGTGGGCCAAGTTTAAGGAATTATGGTTAATTTTCACCCGTTTGTTTTCGCGCCAAAAAGCAAAACGATAAAAAACGTAAAAGGCCAAAAATATGTCTATTTGTTGTAAAAGCTAGGATTATATTAAAAATGGAAACTTATCTTAAAGGGAGAATGCAACCTAACAACAAGACATCGATTCCTTATCGTCTAAATAGGCCTAATAAAACAGAAAAAAATTACAAACAAATATTAAACTAGAAATAAATTTAAAACTTACCATCAAAATATGCTTAGCTGGATTCATGGAGATATCCTTTAACTCCTAGTATGAGGATTGTAATCAATGACATTGATCGATGACCCTTATAGGGGAATCTCCATGAATCCAGCTAAGCCTATTTTGATGGTAAGTTTTAAATTGATCTCTGGTTTAATATTTATTTGTAATTATTCTTACTCGTGGATTAGGTCTATTTATACGATAAGTAATCGATAAAAAAAAAAAAAAAAATCACACGAACTCCCCATATAAGGACTAGTAACCAATGACATTGATCGAGGTACCTTATATAGGGAATGCAGGATCTCCATGAATCCATCTAAGGGTAAGTTTTAAATTGCTTTCTAGTTTAATATTTGTTTTGTACATGTTTTTTACTGTTGTATTAGGAATATTTAAACGAGAAGTAATCGATAAAAAATAAAATCTTATCTTGCATTCTCCCTTTAATCTATGAAGCTAAAAAACAAAACCTAAGGTTCATAACCTCCTCTAATAGAAGATATCTGAACCTTATCGCTGGCGGAAAGATATATTTTTCGCTTGGTGAAACTTAGCCTTAAAAAAAAGTAAATTGAAGTTTTAAGCGCGTAAAAAAGAGAGGGTCATTAAAAATTAGAAATTAACTATCCAAAATATAGCTTAAGAGAGCCCGGCTATTAATTTAACACCCAGTATAAGAAGCAGCGGCGAAACAAAACCTTTAAGTATAAAATGAATCCGCGGATCGAGTTCACGATCGTGTCTGGCCATTCTTAACTAATTTTGGAACCTTTCGGCTCTTTTAAAATCTAGAAAATATCATTAATTTTATAAATTTCCCGAGCGCGTTTCAATGAACCAGGCATCACCGCGCGCGAATGATGTATTGGTGGGTTTGGTCTCATCTTAATGCCTTCATTTTTAAGTTCATCAGATTTATTTCGTTTATGACTTATTATATCTTTCCTGTAGGCATTGGCCTACAGTTCCCAGATAAACACATATTTATGAATATTTATTAATGTAATGCCTATTTATCTAAAAAATACTAGGTTTGAAACCATTAGTTTGTATATCCAAAAATGATACTAATCTACATGCCAATCTATATGACTAGTTCTAGAGACACGCTCCATGTCATGATCATCATCGGATGATTCAATTTCTTATGAACTAAAATCATTTTGATCAAAATTCTCTTTCTGGTTCAAACATGAGAGCTGTATTTTAGCCATTATTGTTTTTAACACCTTTAAATGTTAGATAATTTTCTAATTTAAGCTCTAGTTATTAATAAAAATACCGAAAAACGTTTTCATTTAAAGTTTTACCAAGAAACGCGCATCAAAGCGACTTTTTGGCGTTATTTTCTAAGGCGAGAGTAAATTCAATCGTAAAACTGACGTCACGCGCGTGTCGGCACCCTCGGGATTTTTTTTTTTTTTTAATTGTTGTTTGGCGCTAGATCAATTTGAGAAGGTCCGAATTGAGCCAGGTTGCATGTGTACTTTAAGGTCAAAGTTAGATAAAGAAGGTGTTGGAGTTAAACATAAAATTGCACGGGGCCTCCTTTTGAATATAACTTAACTCTCCTTCGGGATATTTTGGGGATTAAAAGTTATAGGACACGCGGAGGTATTAAGCATTTGAAATAAAATAAATCAGTATTTAGTGAAACCTAAGGAATTTTATTTCAAAACGACTTAAACGAGACTAGAATAATATTAAATTTTAATAGAATACGATGTCTTTAAACTACTTTTTCTTACGAGGTTTAATATTGCGTGTCAATGCGCCACAGTTTTCCCCATTTTGTAATTTACTATGGAACGGAAGTTTCTCTATACACCTCAATTAAAAGTTATTTAATGGAATCTCAATTTCGATATCGGTTTCTTACTTAATTACTTTGAATAGATTTTATTCGAAGGCATATGAAACATTTAAGTTGTCATGCATTTTGTTAAAAATGATATGTCAGAAAAAATTAAGGCGACAGTAAAAATTCATATTTTATAAAATATAAATTCCCATGATATTACGTCATTACTTTGGTCACGTGGCTATTGTAAAGCCTATAGTTGATTCTCGCGCGTTCTGGCAACAGTGATAAGGTCGCTTTCGTGCAGTATTTTTCGTAAAAGTACTAAATCTAGAAAGTTCTCCCTTTCGTATAAAAATTATCGTTAATTTCGTTCCAGAAATAAACTACGTCATAACATTGAAAAAAAATCAATAACTATATATTTTTGACATGTTCATTTTGAACGAATCAAAACCCAGAGCTATACAATTTTGAATCTGGCGTTTTAATAGTATGATTAAATTAAAAATTAATACACGTGCATTCTAAACAAAAGTGACATAATAAAGCCTTTAAAATAAATCACGTGATGAACTAATAGACAATGAAAATTTAATCTCACGAGCCAATCCAATCTTATACCTATACTGAGTGGTTCAAATCAAAAAACTCAATAGGTTCTATGGAATGTTAAATGTAACAGAGCAGGTGCTATTCGTATTAAGATTAAGCACGTTCGTCTCGCGCTTGCTAAACTAATTCATTACTCAAACTCGAGAAAGGGAGTTTTGAAAATTTGAAGTCGATTAGCACGCGCTTAATATTAACTTTACAGCTCAATAGAAGCTATAGAGTTTTTTCATCTGAACCATTCTGTATAAATGATAAAACGAAATACTAAATCTCGCGCATTGATAAAATAAAACCTCGCGTGCGTCTTAAATTTGGCGGGAAGAGAAAAAAAAAAAAATACGTAGGATATCTGTTTGGCTGAACGCGTGATTGTCATCTAATTAACTTCTTAGCAATCCAACCAATGTCTTAAATCTGGCGATAGAACCAAACTTATTAAAAAATAAAAAAATATATAAATAAGGAAAGGTACGTTAGACGTAAGGATTTTTTTTCTTTTTACTAATAGACAGCGCGTTTGCGGTGAAACTTGTACAAGGCATTTCTCTTATATTGTATATAGGCTACGTCAGTTACCGGATAGAATGATCAATTGTTTTTCGCTATTTTTCTCCGCATCCCGATCCGAGCGAGGTTCCCCAATTCCAAATCGCAATTTATAGACTCTTAAATTACAAAATGGCTCTCTTAATAAATCCTTGAGGGACTAAAACATAACTGGAACTCTTCTAATGTACAAATATAAAGGAAAATTACAAGCAAATCATTGATAAGCGCCTTCTTGTTGCAATTGATTTAGCGCAGATGATTATTTAATACTAGGGCCTAGCATAAAATACTTTAAAAAAGGATTTTTATATTAATTAATTATTAGTTATATGGCATAATCATATACGAATTTAATATAATAATAATAATTATTTAAATTTCTTTAATAGTTTAAACGGAAACTTGGAGCTAAAAATGGGAATTTATTTTTGGAATCACAATGTCAAAAAACGTATACGAGAATTTTCTAACAATTTTAGACACATTTTTGGTGTTTAAATTAATTTCTAAAGTTTGGTAAAATTTGAATAAAAGTAAATTTAAATTCGGGTCAATCATATTATTTCAGTACCTTCAACAGCGCATGTAATGTCCTAACATTTAAAGTATAGGCCGGCATTTGATGCCTAAGAACTTTGTGGTCAAACTCCGGCCTATATTCCTTTAATTTTAGGACATTATAGGCCGGCATTTGATGACTAAGAACTTTGTGGTCAAACTCCGGCTTATTCCTTTAATTTTAGGACATTATAGGCCGGCATTTGATGCCTAAGAACTTTGTGGTCAAACTCCGGCCTATTCCTTTAATTTTAGGACATTAAGAGCTTGCATTATTGAAGGCTGAAAAAATATGATTGGCCCAAATTTATATTTACTTTTATTCAAATTTTACCAAACTTTAGAAATTAATTTAAACACCAAAAACGTATCTAAAAATGTTAAAAAATGATCAAATACGTTTTTTTGGCATGTTGATTCCGAAAATAAAATCAAAAGCTGTTCCATTTTTAGCTCACAGAATAAAAATAATTATAATTATAATTACTGAAACACCTTATTTTAATTGCGCTCGTCTTATATTAAAAAGTTACTTTCATTTTATGTAGTTTTGGCGCATCAATATTAAAAAATTGCAAAAAATCTTTAAAACAAAAATATTTGTAAATGATCGAAATTATATGAACAGCCCTCTCCTCTCATTGACAGGGGTTAGCAGACTAAGACACGCTTTCACTGTCAAAGCCTCTTGTTAAATAATCGCCTAAATAATTAAATGAAATTCGAATTTGCAATAAACTCACGCGAATTCACTTAAACCTAGGACAAACGGCGTGGTTTTAATTTTTGGTATAAAATGATTAGCTTGTAGTTTTCCTTGAAATCACTATAGTCTCTATAGAGCATCCCGGGGCCATTTAAGGGCGTTCTCTTAAGCCTAACTTAACCCCCTAAAACAGACGCGCCATACAACTTGGAGGGGGAAAAAAAAAAAAAAATAGTAATATTTCTTATTAAGACTAATGAAAAATATTTGGTGTCAATTTTACTCCCAGTACTGAATTTTTTTTTACCTTCAAATATATATACAGATGGAAAAAAACTGACTTTGATAGCAGTTTGGTTAGTTTAATTAGATTTTTGGGATTTCTAAAGGACAATGTTAAAATTTCGTATTTTTGTGGACTTGGTTCAAAACGTGGGAAAATCATTATAATATGTTCGAGATTTTAATATAAATAAAGTTTAGCTCTCTCCATTTTCTTCGAAGTCCTAGGGATTATATTTTTAGTTTTTTCATAAGTACTATCAGAGGTATATAATAACTCACTTCGGGGGGAAGTATGAAAGGTAGGCAAAATCGACGAACAACAAGTGCCCGCCGTAAATCGCGGCGGATCGACACACCGCTTTACTCCCAAAAATAGTTACACCATTTTGAACCTCACTAAATTTTCCCTACGCACACTTCCGGAACTCGCGAGCTGAAGTCAACCTTCGACTCCATTTTAACAGACAGCCTGACTCCTGAAACAGGAAGTTCTAAACACAAATCGAGCCGTCTTGTTTATACAAAGACCATTTACTAGAGTAGCGACATTGAGAAGTCCAGCGCGAGCTAGTGGCCTAGATAGTCAGCAGCGGGCTCTTGTTGTTCGTGATTTTTAGCATTGGTAGTATAGGGGCTTTCATACTTCACCCCGAAGGGGGTTATTATATACCTCTGGTACTATTAAAAAGCCATATTCAAAATTGTACACTTCTAGGTTTAACACGTTTAAAAAAATCTTAGTTTCGAATCGTTTTTAAACAATGTTACTGTAAATGATACTAAAATTCCATTTGGAACTGAAGAATCTAATAAAGATTCAACTTGAACCTTTAAGAATAGCAAGTTTTTAACCGATTAAATTTAAATTTGGGTTTTTTTCCCGAATATAACTGATAATTTTATATCAGAAAGAGCTGGTCCATCTTGAAACGTTTAAACGTGATTGCAGCATGGGATTCGAACTGTTAGTAGAGCAAGCAGTGGGGATTTCAAATTTAGGGGAGGTAACCATCAGGTGTTTTTTTTTCGTAATTACTGGGTATTTTAAATCCCAACCGGGTAATCCATCTAAATTTGGAAGAAGACTCCGGAGTAGAGACCCAGCAAGATAAAATGAAATACTTTAAAATGCGGACAGGGAAATTCTATAGAATATTGATATTGAAATAACAGATGAACCGGATTAAATATACGTTTAAATTTTTAACCAAATCTTATCATTCACCTAAAAGGTGGTCCCAAACATAAAAATACACGGGCACACCAGAAACTTAAATTTTTTTGTACCCCTATTCTTACTGATCAGGGTTTATTATTTATAAAATAATTTACAACAAGGATAAACAAAGCTATGTTAATAAAATTAAATATATTTATTTTATTACCCAAGTGCAGCGTCTATTTGTTGAAAATTACTACGTAATATTATTATTAATTTATAATTCAATGTTAATTTATATATAATACATTGTTGTTTTGACATCGCAGCGATTCTGTGTAGTTTTTATTTCAATCTGATTTAATGTTTTTGGTATCTTATTTTTGGCCGCACGCACCCAATTACGGGGAAACATCTGGTGCGAGTTTGATTATATTAGGCATATTTAACGGCTTTGTCTAAATATAACTCGTCAATCCCTCATAATCTTTTCAGACGAGGCGTAATTAGCCGGTTTAATCAAATTTAACTGAGTTCAATAAACCTCGGTTAAATTTGATTAAAGCTCGGTTAACGATGCCTCGTCTGAAGAAATTATAGGCCATTTTCTACGAAATTATAGAATTATATAAGGCCATTTTCTACGAAATTATAGGATTATATAGCCCATTTTCTACGAAATTATAGGATTATATAGGCCATTTTCTACGAAATTATAGGATTATATAGGCCATTTTCTACGAAATTATAGGATTATATAGGCCATTTTCTACGAAATTATAGGATTATATAGGCCATTTTCTACGAAATTATAGGATTATATAGGCCATTTTCTACGAAATTATAGGATTATATAGGCCATTTTCTACGAAATTATAGGATTATATAGGCCATTTTCTACGAAATTATAGGATTATATACGACAACATGGCTTTGTCGGCCTCATGCGGTTCTTGAAATTTACAGATTTAAAAAATTAAGGATTTTATAGGACCTCTTGCAGCCAGCATTGTAATATGCGCATTCATGATTCGGGTTGAACAACCTAACGCAAACACATGGCGTTAATTAAAACGATTTCGAGCGATTTAAATATCGATTAAAATCGATTGGGATAACGTTAGTGTGAATGAAGCTTAACTAAAAGCGTAGAAACGTTTTATAAAAGTTAATGCAATGTGGCCACTTATTTCATTCAAATGTGTGGTTTGGTTCAATAGGTTGTCTTGTCTGAATAGCAGCTATAATAGTAGTTGGTGGATAAGGTCTACGTAACTTTGGTATTGGCACCTGCACCACCCGCTAGGGGTCGCTTTCTAATTGGGGTTCATAGGCGCGTGAAATATTGGCCATGTTCATCATAAGAAACAAACATTCTTATCACAGCAGGGGTGATATTCTTATTGCACCAGCTTAGACACATCCCATCTTGCTCCATTACCTCTACAGTTTCTATTTAAATTGGTAGTATTGCAATAGAAGGGAAGACCCTGTTGAATCGGTTTACTCCCACTCTGAAGTTAGATTGAAATGGATATTACAAAAGTAGAATTCAAACATAATTATCGAAAATTCTCTTCTCTGACAGATTACCAGGTGGCACTACCGTCGCCCGCAATGATATTAAGGGGCACTTAACTGCAAAACTGTAGTAACTTAATTTGATAAAATCGTACGGCGGCTAAAAATTTAAATTAATTTTTCTTGCAATATTTGACCATTTTTTAAATTATGATTATTATTAATTTCTGAATTTCTCGGAATTCTGAATTGACTTCCTTTTAATATTCCCTTAGTTTTCCAGGTTTTCACTGAACAAATGATATCGTTTTCTACAAACTTTTTTCCTGACATGTTACTCAATTTCAAATTCCTTAAACACCTTCTAAAACTAAACTTTACAGCAGAAAGTATGCCCATATTTCGAATACCTTGACTTTTACTATGATTTTAACTTAATTACAAATCTATTCGCTTAAGATACATTTCTATCGATCCAAAATGAATCGGACAAAATTTGACTTAAGATGATTTTTACCCTAAACATAGTGTGGGCTATCTACACATTTTTCGGGGGTTCCCCAGGCCAAACCCGATTCGTATACGAAATCTAGAAATAGCCAACCATAGCCGTACAAAAAGAAAAAGATTATCGTGATAAATGATCATTTTACAAAAAAAGACTAGACATTCGTGGTACAACTACAAGTAATTTTAACCAAATAAACTACGCTAAACGTCACATGAACAAAACTGGAAAAAAATCAAACTTATTTAAAGGGATAGTGAAACAAAAATTATTTTACAATAAAGGTAAAGACCAATTTTAACTATTTGTGTTAACGTTATGAAAGAAAACTCATTTTCTTTAAAAGGAAATTTGGAGCTAAAAATGGAAAAGCTTTTGAATTTAGTTTCGGAATCACAATACCAAAAAACGTATTCGACAATTTTCAAAATAATTATTACACACGTTTTTGGTGTTTAAATTAATTTCTAAAGATTAGTAAAATATGAAAAAAAGCTAAAATTCGAGCCAATCATTATTTCAGCCTTCAACAGCGCTTGCAATGTCGTAACATTAAAAGAATAGGCCGGCGTTTGATATCTATAAGACCTTGTGTATCTCTCCCTCCAATCGTGTAACGCCCTACCTTCCAGCGAACAAAATGCTCGTTACACGCGCTATATCAAACGTAATTATAGCGCGAGATGCGACAAACGTGGAATGAGACAGCGCCTGGAAGGCAGGGTGTTACGCGATTGGTTGGAGGGGGCCAATTTAAAAGAACAGTGAAATCTGGATCTATTTAATTTTTAAAATCATTGAGATGAGTCTTATAATTTGAAGAATCTATGAAAATCACTTGATTTTCCTCTTCACCCTCCCATCCAATCAAACTACATATTCTCTAAAGTGTCATATGGCACGTATATAACCCACGCTAAGACACACTAGGGGGACACCCCGAAGCGCTAATAACTCCTTACAAAAACGCTTATTACGCCAATTCTAAACCGTTCTAATCTAAACAGGACTTGTATAGCGAACGTAAACCTATAACTTAAGATCCAAAATATAGGTATATAACATTCTAGTTGCGGTCATAGTTAGGCTATTTGGGCAAAGATGGATGTTTCACCCTTGGAAAGGTCATCTTGAAATGATTCCCAGTCTGACAGACGGAAAAATAGGTACTACTCAACCTTAAAACCTGTGGTAATTTTCAACGCGTACGAAACTATAAGACTACATTTTATCAAAATTAAATTTGAACCCAAAGAAATAGGAGAAAAGCTGTAAACGTACTGAAAATTTTAACTGATTCAACGAAACGCGCGAGATTTCGGTATTAGAATCAGTTCGAGTTGTTAGTAGGTACGAAGCTAATCTGCAGAGTTCGGACAAAATTTTGGAAGTTAATTTCCCTGACTTTTCCAGGTTTTCCCTGACCATTTCCAAATAATTTCCCTGACCATTTCCCTGACCAATTTTAATACTTTTTTCATGAATATATTCTTACGAGCGAGCTGTTGGCAATTCCCACATAGTTTATCAATCGGGGTCAGCTGATAGCTTACTCAGAATATGAGAAATAATTTTAATCTTTAGGCAAATATTTTCAGTTTATAATAATTACGTTACAACTGATTGGTAAACCAATCATAAACAGTTCCTTGACACGTACCAAAATATTTATTTTATCTGACCATTTGGGCTATTTTCAAATTCCCTGACCTTTGGGGCCACTTTACAAATTCCCTGACTTTTTGGGCCAATTTCCAAATTCCCTGACTTTTCCAGGTCGTGTACGAACCTCGTGATTTGATTATTATACAATCAAATACTTGGGTGTTTAGCCTCGCACACGCTTGTAAACTTAAACTTATTTTAAATATGTTGGGAGAAAGGGAAAAACAATGGTAAATGTATATTATTTGAAAATACTTCGACTAAGCTGATGTAGTATTGAATCAAATATACTGAATAAGTCGTAATTTTTAAGATTTTTTAGGAATTAAAACTAAAGGGGATGAATTTTATTTAGTTATGTAACTCTCTTCGAAACTAAAGAGCGGAGAAAATGGGCGGGGTTGAGGTTGGTGTTAAACCACGCCTAATAAGGCGTACATAAACGCCCTTACACGTCGCCTTCTACTATCTTATCAATTTAATTTTTATTTTACTTTTAAACTTCTATTCACTAAAAGATATATTAAAAAAAAAATCAAATGCAAAAGAAATAAGCAGAAACAAGCGAGTTTTCATTTCATATGAAAATCTACGGCGCGGCTTAATACGTTGAGAAAATCTTAGGCCTATTTTATGTTCAATAGATTAAAGCCTATATTACTCAAATTAAAAACCTAATAATTTTACCATATTATAATATTAACACTACTGTAATTTATTATTTTACGGTATTATTAGTGTATTTTAATTATTTTTACCTCTTATCCTTCAAAAAAGAAGGGCTTTAAAAATGATAGTAAATGGCGGACTTTTTATAATAATTAGTAATTAATATTACAGTATTATTACCATATTTTAAATTATTATTATTATCACAGTATTATTACTGTATTTTATATTAATAATATTACACTATTATTACTTTATTTTAAATTATTATTATTACAGTATTATTACTTTATTTTGAATTTCCGTAATTATTACTGTATTATTACCATATATATTTTATTATGATTTAAATTACAGTATTAGTATTGTATTTCAAATGCCCAGAATTTCTTCCTGTCACCCTGGAAGTAGGCTCACCTCAAGGCAAGGGGATGCCTGGAGGGCGAGTTTGTTTCCAGGGTGGCAGGTAAAACAAATTCTAGGCCTTTAAATAATATTAATTACATTATTACTGTATTTTAAATTATTAATATTACGGTATTATTACTATATTTTAAATTACTAATATTACGGTATTATTACTGTATTTTAAATTATTAATATTACGTTATTATTACTGTATTTTAAATTAATATTATAGTATTATTACTGTAGTTTAAATTAATATTATGGTATTATTACTATATCAGCATTTGAAAATATTAATATTACGGTACTATTACTGTATCAGTATTTGAAATAAATGTTACGTTATTAGTACTGTAACATTAATTGAAATTATTAATATTACGGTATTATTGCTGTATCAGTATTTGAAATTACTATTAATATTACGGTATTACTACTGCATCAGTATTTGAAATTACTAATATTACGGTATTACTACTGCATTAGTATTTGAAATTATTATTAATATTATTATTATCACAGTATTTGACGACTGAATTGAAATATTACCATAATATAATCGTTATTATTGTAATTTATAATTATTAATATACAACACCAATTTTTTTTTTATTTGAAACTACTTAAAATATTTTTAAATTATATTAAAAAAATTATAATGATATTTTCCTGGTATGGTCATAGTAGTGTTTGCGTCATTCGTACGTTACATGACGAGCCCTCCCATCCGGAGTTCTCTAAATTTGTGGTTAAATGTCAAATTTCTTCTCTGGATGGTTGTTTGGGGCCTAGCTACGCCACTCATATTGCCACTTCTAGAACTATCTGTCTGCCAGCCAAGCCAAGAAGAGATTATTTAGGAATCACGACGACCGGTTCCCAACCCTAGCCGTTTTCTCTCTCTCTCTCCCAAGAGAGATCTTTACTGTTGGGGTCAACAAGGTCAACTTTCCTACTAAATTCGTTTCATTTTTGGCAGATCACGTACAAATTCACTCCTAAGCTCACTCTATTTTCGATACTTTTACCCCAAAAAGACATTCATTTATTCGTATTAGAAATTTATATCTTTACCCGGTGAGAGAAATACCAATTTTATTTTAACGGGAGGATGTAGTGTCCGATAATAATTAAATATAAAATACAAGCCCGTCTAATTCAAGATTAAAATGCAAACCCTTCCAAATATTGAAATATAAACCCTTCAAATCAAATATTCAGATAACCCTTCAAAATAGTCAGATAAAAATCCTTCAAAATAAATCGGATAAAAATCCTTCAAAATAAATCGGATAAAAATCCTTCAAAATAAATCGGATAAAAATCCTTCAAAATAAATCGGATAAAAATCCTTCAAAATAAATCGGATAAAAATCCTTCAAAATAAATCGGATAAAAATCCTTCAAAATATTGAAAAAATCCTTCAAAATATTGAAAAAATCCTTCAAAATATTGAAAAAATCCTTCAAAATATTGAAAAAATCCTTCAAAATATTGAAAAAATCCTTCAAAATATTGAAAAAATCCTTCAAAATATTGAAAAAATCCTTCAAAATATTGAAAAAATCCTTCAAAATATTGAAAAAATCCTTCAAAATATTGAAAAAATCCTTCAAAATATTGAAAAAATCCTTCAAAATATTGAAAAAATCCTTCAAAATATTGAAAAAATCCTTCAAAATATTGAAAAAATCCTTCAAAATATTGAAAAAATCCTTCAAAATATTGAAAAAATCCTTCAAAATATTGAAAAAATCCTTCAAAATATTGAAAAAATCCTTCAAAATATTGAAAAAATCCTTCAAAATATTGAAAAAATCCTTCAAAATATTGAAAAAATCCTTCAAAATATTGAAAAAATCCTTCAAAATATTGAAAAAATCCTTCAAAATATTGAAAAAATCCTTCAAAATATTGAAAAAATCCTTCAAAATATTGAAAAAATCCTTCAAAATATTGAAAAAATCCTTCAAAATATTGAAAAAATCCTTCAAAATATTGAAAAAATCCTTCAAAATATTGAAAAAATCCTTCAAAATATTGAAAAAATCCTTCAAAATATTGAAAAAATCCTTCAAAATATTGAAAAAATCCTTCAAAATATTGAAAAAATCCTTCAAAATATTGAAAAAATCCTTCAAAATATTGAAAAAATCCTTCAAAATATTGAAAAAATCCTTCAAAATATTGAAAAAATCCTTCAAAATATTGAAAAAATCCTTCAAAATATTGAAAAAATCCTTCAAAATATTGAAAAAATCCTTCAAAATATTGAAAAAATCCTTCAAAATATTGAAAAAATCCTTCAAAATATTGAAAAAATCCTTCAAAATATTGAAAAAATCCTTCAAAATATTGAAAAAATCCTTCAAAATATTGAAAAAATCCTTCAAAATATTGAAAAAATCCTTCAAAATATTGAAAAAATCCTTCAAAATATTGAAAAAATCCTTCAAAATATTGAAAAAATCCTTCAAAATATTGAAAAAATCCTTCAAAATATTGAAAAAATCCTTCAAAATATTGAAAAAATCCTTCAAAATATTGAAAAAATCCTTCAAAATATTGAAAAAATCCTTCAAAATATTGAAAAAATCCTTCAAAATATTGAAAAAATCCTTCAAAATATTGAAAAAATCCTTCAAAACATTGAAAAAATCCTTCAAAATATTGAAAAAATCCTTCAAAATATTGAAAAAATCCTTCAAAATATTGAAAAAATCCTTCAAAATATTGAAAAAACCCTTCAAAATATTGAAAAAACCCTTCAAAATATTGAAAAAATCCTTCAAAATATTGAAAAAATCCTTCAAAATATTGAAAAAACCCTTCAAAATATTGAAAAAACCCTTCAAAATATTGAAAAAACCCTTCAAAATAACTATTCAAATAAAACCCTTCAAAATAACTATTCAAATAAAACCCTTCAAAATAACTATTCAAATAAAACCCTTCAAAATAACTATTCAAATAAAACCCTTCAAAATAACTATTCAAATAAAACCCTTCAAAATAACTATTCAAATAAAACCCTTCAAAATAACTATTCAAATAAAACCCTTCAAAATGACTATTCAAATATAAAATATTGAAAATTTAAAGTTAATAAATTTACCATTGGAACTTACCTCGTAATAACGAATTTTTCTATCTTCGGATGTGGAATTAAATCTTGAATAATTTTCCCAACACCGATAAACCGTAAATCCGAATTTTCCATCAATCATGCATTAACGTATAAAAACGTGCAATGATATACGTAGGTAGGTAGGATTGTGCATTATAAACTTCACGCGCATTTTTTTGACATCAATCTAAATTAAAGTGAAAAACCAAAAAAAAACATGAATTAGAATATAAGCTCTTTGTAGTTTTTTTAATTAGATGTATATAAACGAACAATTATGCAAAAATTGTGTTTTTAGTTTAGTTTTTTTGTACAAATAACTATACACAATATGTGCTTGTTAACATTTTTCACAATAAAAACATTTTTATGTACTTTTGTTGAAAAATATTTAAAAGTAATTAAAATTGGCAGGGTTAGGATAATCAAAAATATGGCACAATTATAGCTGCAATTTAAATTACTAATAATTAGTAATTAAGTTAATCAGAAATGACATACTGGTCTGATTTTAAAAAAATTACCTGCCAGTATCGGTATTTAAAACAATTCAAATTGACAAACAATTGCCAAATTAAATACGAAGATTGAATTTTTTTTTTTTCTAATCAAGATTTTCTGGCCAAGAATCTAGCTTTTCCGTCAAAATCAATAGCCGGGCTCATACTAGACATTGGAATCTATTTAAACAGTTTCAAAACACTTCCTTAGAAACCATCTTTTCTCGAATCGATTAGATTCTTTTTCTCGAAACTGTTTCCGACGGAACCAATTTCATACCGATTCAGTTTCAACAACCGATAGATGAAGCTACAATAAAGATAATGCGTGAACACTTGACGCTTAAAACGATTCCTGGCGATTTGATTTTAACGTTTCAAAATCGATTAAGAAATGCTAGTGTGACCGTAGCTAATGTGAATTTAGCTTAGTTTTGAGGCATAAGCATGATTCTTAGTAAAAAAAAGCTCCTTTGAAAATGTGTTTTTTATATTAATTAAACACGGGCACCAAAAATTTAATATTAAATTACTAGCACCAAGTACTTAGTGATTTAATTTTATATTAGATGGTAAACCTACAAATACAGGTCAGTGGTGGGACACCTTCGCTGGGTGTAATACCATATACTAAGAAAGGGTTTCACCCTGGACACGTGATGTCCAGCTATCTCTTCCTTCCACCGTAGTTTGTCAGATTTTTAAAATTGGGATCTTGGTGGGGCAGTTCGCTAGCGTCTCTAGCGGTCATCGAGGTCCCTGGGACTAGTTTATTAATTATAACGATTTAATATATCCATTTCGACTCCATTTATACGTTTTTAAGTATACACTCCTAGTAGTAGTCTACTTTAACTGGCGCTGAGTCCGCTAAAAGACTCCGCGCTTAGTCGCTTACTCCCCTCAGTCCCCTACCCTGATTGAGTGTCCCGACTCCAAAGACTCTGGCCGAGAGTTATTCCTTTCTACTGAAAGTTGGACCAGTCGAATGAAAAATAAGAAGTTCACTGGTCCTAAGGACTAGTTTAATTATTCGAGACACCAGGGGCCACTGTCCCCAGGACTACTTGAAAAATTGAGTTTATTTCGAAGACTGGTTAGCGGTAGAGATGGTGGGAAGGAAGAGCACACCACCGAAATGTACTAATACTGCCTCTATCGGCAATAACAGTTACTAATGATGTAGTGAGCACGTGGCGTGTCCAGGGTGAAACCCTTAGTTTATGGCAATACAGTGGGGTTAGCGAAGCACTACGCTACCTTCTACTAAGCGCAGTGTTTTGATTAAATCTAACCACCTAAGGTATGACTATAAATTAAATTCTAGTTTATTTCTGACTGAGTGACAGTAAAAATAAATTTTTGAAACTATTTAAATTAAAAATAGGCTTAGCTGTTAGATTTAAATGTGTTCTTTCTAGAACGGGTGGCACAACCTATCAACAATAAAGTCAAGTAAATATCAAGCGGAGCTTAAAAACAAGTTATTAAATATCTCAGATAAAAAAAAACAACTTTAAAATAACCAAATATTTGTTTTTCATAAAAAATTATTAAAAGTGCAAAAACATTTAACGAAAATCACGGTTATTAAAATTATTTACAATTTAAAAGGTTCAAGTTATCGATCAATGTTTTTACCGTTTAAAGTTGGTTTTTTAGATAAACACGATCAAATATTGCGTGCGATATATTATTATCACCAGAGTTCCTCCTCAATTTGGCCTTTAATTAGTTTAATTTTAATAAGGGTTTCAATTTAAATATAATTTATTAGTTTTTTATTTTTAGAAAATTCGGTTACTTTTAAGATGGTAAGTGATATTAAATTTTAAATTTATGAAGAGTTCCATTTGATTGAAACCAACAACTCTGTGAAGTAAATGATAAAATACATTTCTATCTCGTAAAACTTTAAGTTTCAAGACACTTTCATTTGTTTTTTTTTTTTTAATTTAGACATCGCAATAACCGATAATGTTATCCAGTTAAACCGAAGTGTAAACTATCGAGAATGCCTTCATGATTATTTACTTAACATAGGTGGTTAGAAATGCCGCAGCTAGTAAGTAAATTTGGGGGGAGACTAGATTTAAGCGTTAACGTCAATTCATCAAGTTAGGAACTTTCATAAAAAAATGATTTAGATTCAGCCTAGATTTGGGTTTGCGCTATTAGGTTAGTTTGGGTTGTGGTTAACGCAATTAGGATTATAAAAAATTTGCGGTAAACCAAAGTTTAACTATCGAGAACGCCTTCTCAATGATTTACTTAGAATAGGTGGTTAGAAACGTCGCAGATCATAACTCAGGGGAGATTAGCTTTTACCGTTAGTTAACTTATTCATCAAGCTCGGAACTAACTTTTTTAAAATAGTTGGTTAGAAATGCCGCAGCTTGTAAGTAAACTCAAAGGGTGGCTAACTTTAACCGTTAATATCAATTCATCGAGATCAGAACTAATTTGATGTGAAATAATGAACTATATTCAGTCTGGATTTAGGTTTGCGCTTTTAGGATGGTTTTGGTTGTTGTTAAAGCAATTAATGAGACTAGTTAATAAGTAGTAAGTTCATTACTGAACTTCAATGGTAGACAAGGCTTAATTACGGAGATTAGATAAGATAATTTACCAATTGAACCTATTAGCTTTGTTTCTTCATGAATGTTACTTGGAAGTTGGGAAGCCAAATTTACATGACCAAGGCTTAGCAAAAGGACCGAATGAAACCTCGTCTCATCATGTTGGGATTATTTTTAACCGACTTTTAACAAATTTCTTTAAATTTAGTTATATTTAACATTTTACACAATATTTATGTAATTATTTAATCTATTTCCTTTATTTATTCAATTTACCAAATTTTAAATAAAATCCGTTGGCTCCATGATGAGGCGGCTCCCTCGAAATGAGAAAGGGGCATGGGCGCATGCGTCAAAGAAATTATGGGCCGCCGCCTATGAGCAAAAAAGTCTAACTAAACTATGGCGCTAAATTTGAAAACGAACATTATATACAAAAACTTAAGGTTTTTGTGCATTTAAAACATAGTTAGCCTAGTGATTGAAAAGTTATTTTAGTTCTAATTTAAAGCCTATATTAATGACATTTAAAAGAAGACTGAAAATTTTACTAGCGTTTATAATTTTTCCCTGGGTTTTAGTATTTAAATATAAATTCTGTCATTTTTCCACAATTTTTCATCAAATATTTCTGATAGCAAATAATATTTGAACCTTTTTTAGGCTTACCACTAACCCACTATGCTTAAATTAAGTGGCTTTTCAATCAAACAGAGTCTATAGTTTATCTATTTAAGAATAGAGAATGATTGAGATAGTAAGATTCTCAACCGAAGCCATTTTAGGTAATCGAGTAATTTTACGTCAAATTTTCTAAGGCTTAGTTATTAGTATTTTAAATACACTTTTAAAACTTTGAAAGCCTTGGCCAATTTACCAATTAGGCCATGGTCAATAGTTAATTATCTTTCGAAGACTGGTCAAAACAAAGGCAATATATTTCTTAAAATTATAGCAATTGCTATAAGACAGTATAACTTCTTAGTTCTTAAGCCTCAAACACGCTAAGCCTTGGTCAAAACAAATTCATTTTTTTAGGGAAAAAATTATAACTTGTTAAGCTTTGATCAAACTAAACCTTGGTAAAAACAAATCAGACCTGGGTACTTCGTATATGATTTTTGTTTGTTCAAAAACTCGGTTTTTTTATAAGACTTAAACACACTAAGCCTGGGTAAAACCGTAAAAATAATAATTTTTACAGCCATAACACGCTAAGCCTTGGTCAAAAGTTTAAGACAATTCAAATTTAAATTTAATTTACTCATCTAAGACGTGTCGCAAAATTATTCTGAACTTTAGATAAAACGCGATACTTTAATATGCCCAATAGAGCGAGATCAAATTGATCAATGTTTCTTTTGTGACTTAAGTTAGTAATAAATTCTTGTTTTAAATATTGCGCTCGATTTCTCAAAGATTTTAAAGATCAACTCTTGATGGTTGACTTAATGCAGCCGCGGGAGTTAACTTACCTCCGTTTTGGGGAGGTTTTAATCCGATATTACCGTGACCATTGGGAGGAGAGAGATTAGGCGCGTCTTTTAATTCCATCTTGTTACGAACCAATTGAGAGATGGCTTGTTCGGCAATCGCTCGTTCTTTCTCTCGATATCGAACGTCCAAAGTGTACCACATGGCTAAAGCGCAACGTCGACCTTTCTCCACAGCTCGAACTCCGTGTAAGTTTTCTTTGCCAGCCGAGAAACCAACCATACGACCGCAACGAGGTTTAACCGTTGACTAATGGAAAAACGAGAAAATGTTACCTTTAAATTCAGCAAATTAATTAAATAGGTTAAAGGAAGAATGCAACCTAAGAACAAGTGATTTTTTTTAATCGATTCCTTATGATTTAAGTAGGCCTAACAAATATTAAACTAGAAATAAATATAAAACTTACTATCAAAATAGCTGTATTCATGGAGATATACTAAACTTCCCGTATAAGAACTAGCGACCGAAGACATTGATCTTGGAGATCTTGCATTCTGCATGTCGCTAGTCCTCTTATATGGGGAGTTCAGGAGCTCCACGAATCCAGCTAAGTCTATTTTCTGGGTAAGTTTTAAAATTTTCTAGTACGTATTTCTTCGTAATTTTTTTTTTACGGTTGGATGAGGAATAGATAAAAAAAATCACTCGTTTTTAGGTTGCATTCTCCCTTTAAAGGTTCTCAAATTAAATTGGCATTAAAGGAAGCATCCGAAGCACCCGTTTTTTATTAGCACAAGATTAATATGTTTGTAATTGACTGACGGTAAGGTTTCCGATAACCGACCCCCCACCAAATAACGATGGCTTTGAACTAATTAGGACCTGGGGAGTTCAGAAAAAATACTTAAAGGGATAATGAAAGGGCGAAACAACCTATTTTTTATCGATTAAGAATGATAAAATAATGAGAAAAACATTAACAAAACTCACCAAAAAGGTTTCGTTAATTTGTAATCAATTTTCAAAGTCCCAAACTTCAAGCTGCTAAGCCTTGGTCGGTAAATGGGGCGAGCACGACCTGTATTTTTTTTTAAATGCGCGGAGGCCCAGGATCCAATCACGAGCTAGTACGCTTTTTTTATTGTCAGCCACTCAGAGCGCGCCCTGATTTTCTACTTGATTTTAGTCTGGTTCGATTGAATTCTCGCCTCTTTTTCAAGTTTACAAACTAAAGTAAGTTGTTTTATCATGTGAATTTTAATTTATTCTATTTTATAAATCAATCTAAAATATTTACTGATATTGGGTGAAATTTCTAGGGATTATTTAGCAACTACATGAGGTGAAATGATTTAAAAGTCCAAGGCTTACACGCTATGCTATAGTGGCTATGCTCTATACTCTATAGTCTTCAAACTTCAAAGATTAAAAGTTCTAAACTCGCGATAAGTTTAACTTCTACTTAAACTATTATTCAAGATCGGATTAGTATTATTTTAAATGCTTTCCAAGTCCCAATTACTTAATTTCGACGGCTACGTAGACTGTAGACTCATTAGACTACTCTCTCTGAGATGAGTTCGATCCAACCTTACAATTTTGAACCTTTGGTAAGGGATCAACCACTATCCCAGCCCCTACTATCAGAATCTGATTCTGAAACCGAAGACAGAAATGAGCAACAACCAATTAACGCTGAACGTGTGGGAAATATAAACTGGTGCTCGTGCAACAATTGCGAGGTAATGGATACAGAGAGAGAAAGTTTATGCTGTCGCGAGGTGCCAAAAGTTTTGGAGAAATTGCATTGTCTACCTTGCGTTTTACTTTGGCCACGGTTTATTAAAAACTGTTTAGATTTAGATGTATTGGAGCCTGCGTACGATCGTTATGTACAAGAAACGAATGACAGAAATGACTACGAGATACATATGTAAGCCCAAGATTTATTATTATATTGACTAAAGTTACATGAGGTTTGGTAATGGAAAAGTGCGCTCCGCTATAGTAATCTTAGAGCCCTTTTGTAATGGCGCTCATTAAGAATTACTATTAGCGTGCCGCTTTTAGAATTAAAACAAGAGATGAAAGGGGTCGAGTTTATCAAACGTAAAATGGCTAGCAAATCTAACATTACGCAACTCTTCTTCATTCCTAAGAGAAGTGGGCTTTTAGCAGGCTTTCAAACCCATGTTTACAATCTTCTATTTATTTTTAGGAAATATAGATACGTTGCCTACAGGCAGTTTGTTAGCATCATTTACCGGAAATTAGGGAGAAATAGAAGAGTAATCCTTCCAAGTTGCGTGATTAGCAAAATTAGAGACACTTTTCCAAGCGAAGAATATGCGGGATTTAAATATCCCCGTTACTAATTTCAAGATTTTATATATGTATATAATGATACTTAAGTTCCACACGTTTTATTCTAATAAATTTATTTTAAAAATCTCTTTTTTTTCTGTGCAATCACATCACTTTTATTGATATTTAAAGAAAGTTTATCTGATAGTTTTTCGACGTGGCAAGCTGGTGCCATTAGAGTGTAACTGGCAGATGCATTTGCAGCATTTTCGTAAGTTTTTTGCATTAGTAATTCCACATATTCTACAAAAATAAGCGTAATTATCATTACGTGATAAAGTATTGTATTTATCCAAAACAGTTCCTAATTAATCTCCTCTTCCCAAAATTACTACAGTAAAACCTTGATAAAACAATATTCCAGGGAATAATTTTATGTTCTGATTTTCAGTTAGTGCAGGTAGGGCTTGCAAATTATAAGGCGGTAAATTTAAAAATATTTGTTCTAAGTAGGGGTGTACGAGTACCCTGTCGCGAGTCCGAGGCGAGTCGGGACTCTCAACCTGTTTCTTCTGGACTCGCGCGAGTACCCAAGTCCTCCATTAGGGCTAAAACATTACTCGAGAAGGACTCAAAAAGAGGTGTAAATACAAAAGGAGTCCAAATTTTTGGGCTAGTCCATATTTTTACAACAGTTTCTATCCTTTTAGTTAACTTACTTAACCTTTAACCACTGTACTACTAAAAAAATTCTTTATCATGGAATATTCCAATACAATAGTAAATAGTATAGGGTGGTGGACATCATCTTTGTTTTGGCCACAGAAATTTTGGGCTCGTCTTGGACTCGAAACCATTTCTTAAGGACTCGAGGACTCGGCGAGTCCTGTTTTCAGAGGACTCGGACGAGTCCGGTTTTCCAGGACTCGGGACTCGACTGGAAACCCAAAAAAACAGGACTCGCACACCCCTATTAGAAGCAATATTTTGTTTTAACGCGTTCCGTTACGATATATTAGGGAAGAGGTGATTAATTGATATAGGGCAGGAATTAAAGTATAGAGTTGTGCAAACCAAATGTACTGTCTTCTAGTAGTTTTTTTGCACTAGCTTCTCCGCCTTTGCCTTTAGGAAATGCCAAAAAGTAAACTTCCTCGCCATGTTCATCAACGACTTGTTCTTTGTGCCCATTTTCATTAAAATGCAACACTGCCAGAATAACTCTACAACATTACAACGTACCTTTTATTAATTTTTATGATAAAAAATATTCTTACGATAGTTTGAAAACTAACCTTGATTTCATAGAATCTGCAAAAAAATGTAACCTTTTCGGACAGAAAGAGTTCAAAACCGAGTGAAACACTTCCACCGAATAAGTTTGATAATCGTTGGATAAATTTGCGATACCAGAAAGGGTGTAAGGAGAGTTTACTATTTTTGAAATTTTGCAATATAAATCTGTACCTGTAAAATATATTTAATTATATTAATATATTTTAAATAATATTAATAAAAGAAAAATTGCGCATTACCATGCTCAAGCCAAACTCTTATTTCGTCTTCGGGGATTTGTCCATGAGCGCAACTAGGAAATAGTTTACTGTGACCTTGATGTATGTTACACATGTGATTTAATATTGATCTCCATTTCTCAATTTTTTCTTCTTTTGTTGTTGACGAAGAGGCCAACCAGTATATATGATTAATAATTCCTTTTATCCAAAGTTTCAACTCCCCGCACCCTTTTTGATTAGCGATGCCATTTAGTTTTGTTTTGACGTCTGTAAATAATAACAAATTAGCTCCGCATTTATTCGCAATTAAATTTGACATTAGAAAGATTCCTAGTTTAGGGCAAAATTTCATCTAAGATATATTAATTACTGGAAAATCATTGCCAAGCCTCGGCGCAGTAACGTTAATCTTACTTTAAAACTTCAACCCTTTAGATTTATCGTTGTTGATAAATACAAATAAAGCGTTCATTTTAACGTATTATATTCTCAACAAATTCATCAAAATTGCCACGTTTAAATTGACGAACATATCAAAAATTTAATATAGAATCGCTACTCTTCATCCAAAGGCGCCGAGCAGACTACGTTTAACGCGTAATACTAGTACGGCTTTTATACGATAGATGGCTATGGCTATACGCGTATTGGCCAACTTTATTAGAACATTGAGGTTTTGAAATAAAATACATTACTTTTTGAAACGTGCCAGTTATCAAGCTCATGGACAATATCTTCATGGTTGTCTCGAAGGAACGCCAAGATCGACGGGTGTTTATCCGTGACAACTTTACAAATATTTAATCCAAATGACTTCAAAAAAGTAAGCCCGCGTTTTAGACCTTCCAACTCCATCGCGTTAGAACTTGATACCTCCGTTGACTATAATTTTTACGCTATTGTTAGAAATTTTAAAATTTAAATTAAATAAAATAAATTGTTACTTGAACTAGCTCAATGTGCAATATTTTATGGGACTTGGCTTCCATAAAAGTATACGTTCCGTACTTTGCTGAGTAGCCGGGGCTATCAGCTCTGCCATCACCACATATGGTTATTGCCTCTGACAAGGAGGCAGCCAAGAGTTTTTCTTGTTCAGAAGACCACACCTATGAGATAATAATTAAGGCTTAGTCCATAATTTCAAAATTTAGCCAATTTTTGACTTACTCTTTCAATAACGGGGTGGAACATTCTTTGATAATTAAAGTACATTCTGACGCTAAACATTTTCATCTTGAACTGCTTCAACGCGTTGATACACTTGGTTGGAAAAAGTCCCGAAAAGTAAATTGCTGCGGCCAATAAATAATTCCCCCATGAAGTTGAACCGCCGAATCGTGGTTGACTGTCCCATTTGAAACAACATCCATTTAAACATTCCGTAATAATGGTCAAACTTGTACCCGAAAACTTTTCTGTTGTTTTTATAACTGGACTTGTATGGCAAGCGTGGCAAATTTTAAATAGCAGGAGTAAATTAGAGGCAAATACTATGTATTTATCTTCAAGATGAGGTTCCTTTTTTGATGGGAACTCTCCCCTGTAAAAAATAAAGATAGTTGAAACCAAAATCTCAAATTTTAAAAGAAAAGTCATACTCATCAGACGCGGAGTCGCTGCTATCCAGTTCCTTTTCGCACTGACTTCCTGATGGATCGAAAGAAGAATCAATATTTCCTACTTCGCTTTCAGAAGTCAACGAAAGAGGCTGTGACTGTTGTGATTCTACCATCGGCGATGACGATTCATCTAATTGTTGGATATCTGATGACTGCGAGAAACCTGACTGGGCTGAATATGAAAAAGCTAGTGCAGCTGTATAGGAAATAGGCTTTTCATTCCATGACTTCTCCTGAGAAAACTCTGGTGATGATGAACTACTATACTGAGTTTCTTGGTCAACTCCTTCAAAAACATAATAATTAAATAGAATTTATACTATATCATTAATATACTTACCACGGATAGTTTGAGTACATTTAGTTCTAACAGAAGATATGGTTTGCGTTGAATGTGACTTAGTTTTGATATTCTATATTTGAAGAGGAAATTATGCAATCAATATATGTAGATCTTTGAATAAAACTTATTAGACCTAATCTTACAGTGGCTGAATATGTATGGAAAACATTGCTGGGATCGCCTACAACTCTATCATATAACTTAGTTTCAATTTCCAAATTTTCTTCAATGTATGATTCATTAGAGGCTTCATTCGCGTTTGAAGTAGTAGGATTCATAGTTGCTTCTAACGAGCATGCCGCTTCTGTTACATTTGGTTCAGTTTTTTCATTAGTTCTGGCTATTTTAAAAACCGTAGGATCTACAATACTGGGAATCGCTGTTCGCTTAATACGTCGTTTCTGTGCTTTTTTTGTTCGCGGTAAAAAACATTCTGTTGTAAAATGTACTGAGCAAACTTTTATCTTTGTTGATGGTTTCCAATCTAAAGGTTTTCCTAAAGCTTCAATCCATTTGGTTCTCAGTTCTTCATCAGAGGGAAACTTAAAAAATGAAACTCCTTTGGACAATACAGTGTTATCGCAGTTGTACACGCCACAACGAACCGACATGTTATACTACTAATCCGATCTTGAATAATAGTTTAAGTAGAAGTTAAACTTATCGCGAGTTTTGAACTTTTAATCTTTGAAGTTTGAAGACTATAGAGCATAGCCACTATAGCATAGCGTGTAAGCCTTGGACTTTTAAATCATTTCACCTCATGTAGTTGCTAAATAATCCCTAGAAATTTCACCCAATATCAGTAAATATTTTAGATTGATTTATAAAATAGAATAAATTAAAATTCACATGATAAAACAACTTACTTTAGTTTGTAAACTTGAAAAAGAGGCGAGAATTCAATCGAACCAGACTAAAATCAAGTAGAAAATCAGGGCGCGCTCTGAGTGGCTGACAATAAAAAAAGCGTACTAGCTCGTGATTGGATCCTGGGCCTCCGCGCATTTAAAAAAAAATACAGGTCGTGCTCGCCCCATTTACCGACCAAGGCTTAGCAGCTTGAAGTTTGGGACTTTGAAAATTGATTACAAATTAACGAAACCTTTTTGGTGAGTTTTGTTAATGTTTTTCTCATTATTTTATCATTCTTAATCGATAAAAAATAGGTTGTTTCGCCCTTTCATTATCCCTTTAAAAAAATCTTTAACCATCGAAAGTTTAAGAAAATGCATTTCAAAATTTGAAGTTTGCATGTTAAATCCCATAAATTCCAACCTAACCCAACCCAACCTATGGCGCATTCTATGGGATTTTAGCATGGACATTTCAAATTTTCAAACACTTTTTTCTCAAACTTCCGCTGGTCAGAGATTTTTTTTATAATTTTTTCTGAACTCCCCTGGTCCTAGTTTATTACCATCGTCATTAAGTGGGGTAGGTCGGTTAACGGAAATCTCCCTTGACTGACCTCTACAGCGTCTTTGTTTTTGGCGAATATAAACTCTCCTCCTTGGAAATCATCGTTGAGGTAGAGAATGGCGCTGTAATCTCGCCACGTATAAGCGGGACGTTGCTTCAAACATTCGCCTTCTTTAGTTAACAAACAATTGTCAGCGTGAACTGGATGACTTAGATCATTTCGGGGAGATATATCTAGCCATACCCGCAAAAATATAAATATATTACAATATTAATATTGAAGTAATTCAAGTATTGATTAAATATTGAAGTAATTCAAGTTTTGATTAAATATTGAAGTAATTCAAGTTTTGATTAAATATTGAAGTAATTCAAGTTTTGATTAAATATTGAAGTAATTCAAGTTTTGATTAAATATTGAAGTAATTCAAGTTTTGATTAAATAATTGAAATTTGATTCAATATTAAATAAAATAATTTAAAGTTCATTATATATGGTTTAAAATGATTTAAATTTGATTAAATATTCTTTAAAAAATTGAAATATGATTAAATATTGTTTAAAAAATTGAAATTTGATTAAATATTGTTTAAAAAATTGAAATTTAATTAAATATTGTTTAAAAAATTGAAATTTGATTAAATATTGTTAAAAATAATTGGAATTTAATTAATATAAATGAAATTTGATTAATATAATTTTAATTAATACTAAAATTATTATTACCTGATAGTGCTGTCCTACAGACCAAGTGCGTGTAGGCAAAATACAGCGGTGAAGAGAGATTAAAATATATTTCAAGGTATTTGCGAGCTTTTTCGCTGGAATCTAGGAACAACTGCACTTCCATCGGGTCAATCAGGCCCGAATGAGCTAACTGCCACAAATCAACAGAACAAACACAAATATTAAATTAATTTGGAAGGATGCAAAGAAAGGGGGAGGAAAGCGTACCGTGACGGCTCGTCCGACGGTTAAGCCTTGGAAGGTCTCGAACTCTGTATGTGGGGATAGTTTCCCGTTGTAGCCGTCTCCGTGAGTGGCCCCTTCACTGGCCAAGTGAACCAGTTGTTGGCACTCGTTACCATCTGCAACGTGGTCAGCCACAAACCTTTGGCTTCCTTTTAACTCCTCAGCATCCATCGTAACCTTGATTCCACTCTCGGCCGCCCATTTTTGACCTTTGCTTAAGGGACTAGTTTTGGCCGGCGGTTTCGTCGAATTAACCATCGTCTGTTTTTTGTGTTAATCATTAAATATTAAATAAAATTTGATTTAAATTGGTTTTAATTAGAATTTAAAAAAATTACTATTATCAATTGTCTTTTGTAAATTATGTTAAATCGTTTCCGGCTGCTTTTTTTACCTTCTTGCGATTTCCCTTAAGTTTTGGTTAACTTTTTCAATATCCCTGAAGTTTTGACATACTTTTTAAACTTTTTTGGTCTAATTTTTCAACTTCCTGTTAGTTTGACTACTTTTCCAACTTCCCTAAGTTCCCTGAAGTTTTGGCCTACTTTTTCAACTTCTCTGAAATTTTGGCCTATTCTTTAATCTTCCTTATAATTTTGACCTGTAGGGAGACAGCAAAGAGTCAAGGGTGGAAGAAAGCCTGACGTCATGGAATCCCCTTACTGGGGGAGCCCTTGTAGTTGTAAGAGTGAATAATGTAACTCCCTCACTAAGGGGGATGACACCGAGGTGAGATTGAAAGCTCTGACGTATCAATGTCTCCCTTCCTTTAAACTTCCCTGAAGTTTAGACCTACTTTTTCAACTTCCCTCAAATTTTGGCCTACTTCTTCATTTTCCCACAAGTTTTGGCCTACTTTTTCCACTTCCCTGAAGTTTTGGCTTACTTTATCAACTTCCCTGAAGTTTTGGCATTTTTTTTATGTTTTGGCCTACTTTTTTTAACTTCCTTGAAGTTTTGGCCTACTTTTCCAAATTCCCTGACATTTGATCCTACATTTCCAACTTCCAGGAAGTTTTGGCCTACTTTTTCAACTTCCCTGTAGTTTTAGCCTAATTTTCCTTGATATATAGGTTTTTCCAAAGTCCGAAAAATAGTTTAACATTCTTTACAAAGTTAAGAGCCTTAAATGATCGAATATTAGTATATTATTTTCAAATAGCGTTTACCTACATAATTTTCAGTCTGACTAAAGTCGAACTCTTTATCAATGTATTTTAAGAAGGAGTTTTCTTTATCGTAACGTCCAACGTAATCCATTACCTCCTGGAAAAATTAATTACGGCGTTACCAAGAATCAAAATTATTGTAATGAGAGTTAAGAGTTAATCACCTTCCTGGGTGTAAACCAATCGGGTTGAACCTCCTCTAACGTTTCGTAAAATCTTTTATTTTCCAACATAACCAGATCATTCGGTTTTAACGTTAAATATGACGCAACAGATTCGCAAGCTTTTTCTATATCATTTACTGAAAAGGAAAAAAATTGTGAAGTTAAATTGATAAAATTTGAACTAAATTACTAAATTCAAATGAAATTAATAAAATAATAACTTTATGATTAAATTAACAAAATAATAACTTTATGATTAAACTAACAAAATAATAACTTTATGACTAAATTAATAAAGTTAACATAATTAAATTAATAAAGATAACATAAATTAATAAAGTTAACATAAATTAATAAAGTTAACATAAATTAATAAAGTTAACATAAATTAATAAAGTTAACATAAATTAATAAAGTTAACATAAATTAATAAAGTTAACATAAATTAATAAAGTTAACATAAATTAATAAAGTTAACATAAATTAATAAAGTTAACATAATTAATTTAATAAAGTTAACACAATTTAATAAAGTTAGCATAATTATACTAATAAAGTTTTAATATTATAACTTGATTAATTGAAATTAATAAAAATTTAACGTAATTAAATTAATTCAAATTAATCAAATTTTAATGAAATTAGTTAAATAACTAAACTAAATTAAGTGAAATTAGTTAAATAACTAAATTAAATTAAGTGAAATTAGTTAAATATGTAAACCAAATTAAGTGTAATTACTAAAATTTTAAATAAATTAATTAATAAAATTTTAACTGCAATTACTAATTTATTTTAATAAATTTTTAACTGCAATTAAATTCTAATCTTATTAATAAATTTACTAAATCCAATTACTTGAAATTAAAACACTGTTACTTAAAATCTACTTTTTATTGTATTATAAAATTAAATTGATAAAATATAAATTATAATTATAAATTATTATTTATTTTTAACAATTCATTCCCTTTAAAGGGACTATCTGCGAATTTCAAATCCCCTTTAAAGTCGCCTTCTTTTCTAGCTTAGCAGACGACGTTGTATAAAACAAGTTTTACAGTCAAAGCTAGGCTGCGTGCGTAAGGGAAGAGCATTTTAAAGGGGCAAGTTTCAGAGCAGATAGGGCCTTTAAAGAAATAGAAAAAAGATTTCGATTATACAAAAATAAGGTTCCCTGAAAGAATTTACTTACATCTATAGTAGGAAAACTGCAAATAATGAAAGTACGATGGTAACAGATCTTGTTGTACGTCGCCGTGTCCGAGAGACAACTCGTATGGACATTTAACTTTGCAACGTAACGTGAACGTGTAATGATCTGAATTCAAGTTAATTTATTAAAATTAATTTTAAAGTTGCGGTTGAAACGTACTTACGGGCAACCGAGACCACGAAGGAAGCTTGGGGTGAGGTGGGCAGATGCCCCTCGCACAGAGATCGACATTGAGACTCAGAGGAGAAATAATCTTTCAAAGACGACTCCATTTTGTCGACGACATTGGCGTAATCTTCTTGACCGTACGCCTTGGTGGCTTCGAAGAACAGTTCCTGGTATCTCTTAGCCTCCAAGTACTTAACATCGGAGTAAGACACTGCTGGCAACTCCAAATAGTATTTCAAGTTGTTTTTCATGACATCATGATCGGGATTATGAACCAAGAAAGTATAAGCGCACGAAGCCGCTTTCTGACTATTACCCAGCTGCAATTAGACAAAATTAACAGAAAAAAAATTAATTAGTGCAATTTTTTTTATTAGAACTTTGTTTAAAGGGACGACAGCAGAGAGGCTGTGTGCATAATACCAAAATAGAATGTTTTTCCTCATTGAGTTAGTTAATTCGATATTTAAATTAAAAGTAAAACTGATGTCGCGTAAAAACAGCATAGGGATTTTTTTCAATTTCGTTTGATTAAATTGGCGAATTTGGATGTAGATTTATTGTTCTTACTAATTAAACGCTTTGTACTCATAATCGTTTTGCATTCTCGCTTTAAAGTGTATTTTACGAATTGAAATTTAAGTACTAACAGTATTACATTAACTCTTAATATCAACGTAACAATTTCTGCCAATTCAGCATAAATTAAAAAAAGCAATAAAATTTTATTATTTTCGTTATATGAAATTTTCGAAGCGTAAACAAAAATTGAGTAAGTGAACACCGCCGATATCCAATCTAACTTGGTACCGGAAGCCGATTATTTCATTAATATATAACTAGCGTTTTAATTATTGTCAAGTTAACTTGGTAAAATTATGAAACACTTCCCCCTTATAAATCGCACGTTTTGTTTCGATTTTTTATTTTTATTACAGTTCAGCAGATGTGTCAAGTTACTGAGTTACAATCTTCTAAAAGAAATTTTCTTGGAAAGAAGTCAAGAAAATGTTTCTAGTAGTTTTAACTTCCGGTTTACGAATTAAGTATTAAATTACCACTTCAAAATAACAACTAAAATCATTATTAAAACTAAAATTATATCAGATTAACCTTAAAGTAGGGTCAAAACTTGGGAAAAATCCTTTTAATCCAATCCTGTTAAAGTGATACTGTCACCATTTATTCAAACCCGATGGAATATTTGTTTTTTTTTTCAAGGTTTTCATACAAAAACCGTTATTATGTTGCATTTTCCCTTTAAAGAAACTCGAATATTTTTTTAACGATAAACATATGTTCCTTCTAAACCTCGAAAAAAATTCTGAAACCCACATTTATTATTTATGTTTCTTCGCATTCTTAAAAGGACTCAAAACTTCCATTAAAAACCGGTTTTCTCTTAATAATTCCGACCCTTTTTGAGATTGTAACCCGGTTAACTTAGGTTTTTCTTTTTGGTGAATCAATGTCACGGTTCCTTTTAAAATTTTCGGAACGATTCGCCTAATTTGAATAATGTTCGGTTTATAATTGACGGGTCGAGATTAGTTGACATTACGGGAAAAGCTAATGCGGATTAATATGCCATATTAAACCTCATAGAGAAAATAGTAGGCTGTGACAACTCATATTGAAATATTAATGGTTTTATAGTAGCGAGAGCTAGCCAAGGTCAATCACTCGAAACCTCTTAAGAAATAATATTGTCACAAAGAAAATAATTCCTAAGTGGCTGCTTTTAATGGTTTTTGCATAAATTCTAGACACGACTAGCTAAGCTTGGTTTTAAAAATAAAATTTTAGCGTGGGAAAACATTGCATTGTGGGTTTCGTATAAATCTGCAATTCAAAAATAAAACAGAGAAATTACGTCAAAGTTTAAAGGGATAATGACTTGTTTAGAGTGAGGCTGTTACCATCTTTTTTTTTCCGAATGTCTATATGTTATATTTTAAGTTTAATAACACTAACAAAATTTTATACCTCTGGGTAGAAGTGTTCTTTAGAAACTTCAAAATTAAAATATCAAAAATATATAGTTCATTTATTTTCCCGATATATGACGTAGTTTGTTTCTGGAACGTAATTAACGAAAGGTAGGACTTTCTGGATTAAGTACTTTTACGAAAAAGACCGCGCGAAAGTGACCTAGCGCGAGAATCAACTGTAGGCTCTAGTAACAATAGCGAAATCAATCGACTATAGTGATGACGTAGTATTGCGGGGAATTTTTATTTTAAAAATTTCAAAAATGGTGATTATAAAATATGTATTTTTACTGTCGCGATAATTTTTGTTCAATGACATATATATATACTTTGAATCTTTTTTTACGATCTTTCCGAAAATGCTACTCAATTTCTATTTGGAGTTCATGAAAAATACGAGACATCCTCCCTTATAACCTTTTAAGCGTAGTTTTGTTTTAGGTTTCCTGACATTTCATTGTCCCTTGAAATAATTTAAGAAAAATATTCAAGTTAATTTAATAATTCTTCGTGATGAGATAGACGATAATACATTATCGCTTTAGGCATATAGATATTATCATGGGAGTTAGTTATTCCATGATATTATCTAGAAAAACATTCGTTTCAGCTAGGCGATCCTTAGAGAAAACGTTTGAGTTTAAATTTAAAAAAATTTTGGTGTCTAAACATTAGAAAAAAAAAGTGTACGGTTTTGGGGTGTTTGATTTAACACGTTTGGCGTTTCTTTTACTTTTACAGGGATTAACTCCGACGGCCGTTATATTTGGAACGGGGTTTTTAAAACAGTTTCCAGATGGAAAAATAAAGATTAAATTTTCTGGTACGTATAGCTGTTATTCTCCTCAGTAGACACAACCTCCCACGCCAGAGACCTCGACTTGAAACCAAATGGGCAGAAAAATGTGGTGTCAATATATTTTGACATTTCTCTTTGCCTCGAATAAAAAATGACAAACAGAAGGATTAAATTGGACATATCCCAACTCAAGTATTTGCGGAAATTGTATCCCAATCAAAAGATACTATACGGAATCATTAGCCCTAAATCTAGGAAATGTACAACCTACAAAACCCCTTTTGAAACGTTAAAAATATATTTCAATTTCACAATTATCATCAAACACGAATATTTTACAATGTCCGTACGTCCGTAACTTTTACCAGAATTTTCTAGAAGGATCCAGAAACGTCTGAAGAGGTCTAGAATATTCTGGAAAGCGCTTAAAGTTCTAGAACGGTTGGGAAGGTTTTGGAAAATTTCGTAAAATTCTAGAAAATTGTGAAAAAGCCTAGAATTTGCTAGCTGAAGTTTAATGTTTATTCATAAATAGTTTCATGGCAAGAAATATAAACTGTTTCACATAATTCCGCGATTTAAGTGAAATAACTGAAGGTAAAAGTTAAATATAACAATCCTGACTATAAAAACAATTAAAAAAATCATACTTAATTTTTACTTTTTGGTGTGTACCACTGAACCTATATTTATATACAAAGGCGTATTAAAATAATTGTTTTTTTAAGAGATCAGCCAAGATGTTAATAGCTGAAAAGAAAACAGCCCAGCCTACAGGATTAGAAAACAACATCGTAAATAATTAATTTAAGTATTCTTAACGAGGCGTATCAACGTGGGATTTACATAATTTATAGCTTATAATTAGATGAAATGAGTTTTTAGTGTTAAATATGTAGACGCGTACGATTGTTAGATTCAAATTGAGACAAATTCCGTCACAAATTGGTCCAATATTCACGTAGTTACAGAATTAAATATTTTTCACTAAATGACATGGTTATTTTTACTTGTGTTTTAAATAATTATTTTAATTGTCTTTTAGATAGAGCTTATTTTAAGCATCAAATCGAGATCAATTTCGTAAAAATCGGACCATAATTAACCAAGTTACCGAATTAAACTCAAATTATGATTAAATTTAAATATTATAATTGTTAAGATAAATTTATCTTTTAGATTGATAGGGATTTAGATAGAGCTTATTGTAAGCTTTAAATTGGGACCAATTTGGTCAAAATCGGACCCAAATTAACATAATTACCGAATTAAATTCAAATTATAGTTAAATTTAAATATTATAATTGTTAATAAATGGCATCGTTATGATAAATTCATATTTTAGTTTAATAGGGATTTAGGTAGAGCTTATTGGGACGAATTTCATCAAAATCGGACCATAAATACCAAAAACTTTACGAATTAAATAAAATTTATGATTAAATTTATATTTTAGATTTATGCAGACTTTTAGCTGTATAGCTCGCTTTAGTTTTAAATGTACAAGTGGTTGAATATTATGGCGTTCATGCAAGTCATCCTACACGTTTTACTCTATAACTCAAAGGAGTTGGCTTAGATTATCTTCTTGCCTACAAAATTTAACATTGCGTATCACTCCGCCTCAACTATTCATATCTTGCCAACTTGAACTGAAGGTATTGGATCACTCCGCCTCAACTATTCATATCTTGCCAACTTGAACTGAAGGTATTGGTTGTTGACAGATGTCGAACAACCTTCTATACTGTACGTCACATGACATTTACTAAGCGGTAAGAAGGAATAAAATAATGAAAAACCTGGTATAAAAGCATTTGCAAGTACATTTTGCATCGGTAGAGTTCGGCAAAACATTTAGAAGTCCTTTGAATTTGTTTAAAATGAATTGGACCATAGTATTAGGGGTTTTATTAATTCAGTGCTTTACTATATATGAATTCAAACCGACCAATGAAACTATCCGTCCAATTCATCCCGAAAATGGTTAGTATTTTCATTTTAACTATATTTAAAGTGAGGCTATCACGGATTTTTATGAACTCCAAATGGAAATTGAGTATCATTTTCGGAAGGATCGTTAAAAAACGATTCAAAATATATATACATATATCATAGAAAAAATTACCGCGACTGTAAAAATACATATTTTATAATCGCCATTTTCGAAATTTTTAAAATAAAAATTCCCAGTAATACTACGTCATCACTATGGTCGCGTGATTTCGCTATTGTAGAGCCTACAGTTGATTCTCGTGCGTTCTGACTCACGTGATAAGGTCGCTTTCGCGCGGTCTTTTTCGTAAAAGTACTTAATCTAGAAAGTCAACTACCTTTAGAAAATTATCGTTAATTGCGTTCCAGAAATAAACCACGTCATCAATAATTTCTAGGAGAAAAATTTCGATGAATATAAAATTATGAAACAACTCATTTGACTCATTTGGTTTCGTTGCAAAATGTACACTAATTGATATTTTTTCAATTGCTAATTAGGTACAGATAAAATCGATCCAAATAAAAAGTCTATAGACCTCCAAGTAATTGTTATTGAACCTGTTTATATGATTCCCGAGCCAAGGATTCCAGATCCACGGGCTTTCGAAAATCACATGCATCCTCGACCTCCAGTTCCTCCTTTTGAATACGAACCTCGTCCAAATCATTCCGACAATCTAAACATCTCAACCATTTTCATTTTAATCTGTACTTTAATTTCAACTATTTTATCGTCTTCCAAATAATTATTCAAATACTTGGTTTATTTCATGTAATAATTAATATGAAGAATAAATTAAAATGATATAATTTTTTTTGAATCGCTCATTTTAGGCATAATTTCTTACATAGCGATACCAGGAATTCATAAATAAATTGGATACTAGCTAATATTACGAGTCAAAAATTACCGACTTATTATGTTTTAATTCCAGCTTTACCAGAGATCTTACAACGCATGCGCTTTAGAGTTATGCCTCTTTGGGGAAAATCGACTTCTAGAGACGGGTACTCTTTCAAACAATTTTTAGACACGTTTTTGGTGTTTAAATTAATTTCTAAAGTTGGGTAAAGTTTGAATAATTTTAAGTAAATATAAATTCGGGCCAATCATATTATTTCGGGCTTCAACATGGTTTGTAATGTCCTAACATTAAGAGAATAGGCTGGCGTTTGATGACCAAGGTCTTAGGCATCAAACGCTGGCCTAATCTTAATGTTAAGACATTACAAGCGCCGTTGAAGGCTGGAATAATATGATTGGCCCGAATTTATATTTACTTTTATTCAAACTTAACCAAACTTTATAGAAATTAATTTAAACACCAAAAACGTGTCTAAAAATTGTTTGAAAATTCTCGAATACGTTTTTTGGCATCCGGTTATTCCGAAAATAATTTCAAAATCTCCATTTTTAGCTCCAAGTTTCCCTTTAACCATTAATATGAATTAAATTTAAAACTTGCAAAATAACCTCAAAACTTTGAACCGTAATATATTTACCTAATAGAAAGAAAGATAATTATAAATTTGAATATAAAATAATAAAATAAACTTTTAAAATTACGGTAAATATATATGGCGGGTAATTTGAGCTCGCAATTTCCGGTCTGCGAGATATTTGTCTGTAATTAGAGAGACGAGAAAATGGTTTTGGAATTCTTTCATACACAAGTAATTATAATTGTTTCCGGACTAAAATTTGTTGCAATTACAATTATTTTTGTAACGACGCTCCTCAATAGCGAATCGAATGTGATTGGTCCGAATTTATATTTACTTTTATTCTCCAAACTTTACGAATTAATTTAAACACCAAAAACGTGTCTAAGAGTTGCGAGTAAATTCTAAATACGTTTTTTGGCATCCGATTATACCGAAAATAAATTCAAAAGCTATTCCATTTTACATCCAAGTTTCCCTTTAAACGAAAATAACCAACACTACTTGTTATTCTAGTCGAGGATTTGTGAAACATAGATGGAATGACGTGTTTTTCTTTACAGAAATTGGTTTAACAGGTGCAAAATGATTTGTGCTGAAAAATTTCCACTTTAATATGAAAATCTGTCATTCCGTTATATCTAAGTTTCGTCACTATAGCTGCGTACGTACTAGACCTTGGATTCTACTTAAACCGTTATAAAACGTTTCGCTGGTGGAGTCGCGTGAACGGGAAACCGCCTTTTCTCGAATCGATTTGGTTCGAGTTCTCGAAACTGCTTCGGGAACCAACTGGTTCAACAACCGATAGATGAAGCTACAATAAATCGATTTATAAAGATAATGCGTCAACGCGTGACGCTTCAAACGATTCCTGGCGATTTGAATATCGGTTTCATTTTACCGTTTCAAATCGATTAAGAAATGCTAGTGTGACCATTGGTAGTGTAAACGTAGCCCCGTTCACACTAGAGACATTGAAACCGTTTTGAGCCGTGTTGAAAAGGTCAATTTATAGAATTTTTGGGTCACCCGTGTAAATCTTTCATCCAAAAATTCAATTAATATCTCGAAGAATCAATATGAACATTCGAAACGATTTGAAAACGGTTTCTAAAGCTACGGTCACACTTACATTTCTTAATCGACTTGAAACGGTAAAATCAAACCGATATTCAAATCGCCAGGAATCGTTTTAAACGTCTTCTGTTCACGCATTATCCTTATAAATCGATTTATCGTCTATCTATCGGTTGTTGAACTGGTTCTCGAAGCAGTTTCGAGAAATCGAATCAAATTGATTCGAGAAAAGACGATTTCCCGTTCACACGACTCTAGCGAAACGTTTTGAAACGGTTTATATCGAAGCCAAGGCCTAGTATGAACGCAGCTAAAGAGTCATGTGTGAACGTAGCTAATAAGGCATAGATTACGATCAAATAAACTCAAACCACAAATCATAATTTTTTTAAAATAATATTATTTAAACACTGGAAAGTAAGTCCGTAATTATTTGATAAAATATATCCTTAAAGCTTATAGTTCCCCTTTACATTGAAAACGGGATATAAAATTAGTTTTGGGGAACTATTGAGGGACATCCGAGTGTTCGAAACAAAAGTTGTTTGTCGTCTAAAACTTTTATTTTTATTTTCCGAACAATCCTCGGAAACAAAACTTTTGGTTCCATTCTCTAATTTGGTTTCGAATTTATTTCGTTTAATCGAACTCGCGACTCTTTTATCTAATTTGCAAGTTACTATACCTAGGTATCTAAACTCGGTACCAGTTGGAATTTGCATCGCGTACGAAGCCACTTTATATATTTATTAGATAGATACAAAAGGGGGATATGCCAATATTCGTACTGCAAACTAAAATTTATTTAAAACGAGTCTGTAGCTCGCGCAATATCACGAGATTAGTTTTAGAATCAATTTATCTTTACAGCGAGTGCAAAGTTACGATACATATAACATCTACGATGATTAATTTACTATACAGTCTAGATTTATACGTATTGTAAAATTAAAGTGATTCAAAACAAATCTGAAGCTAGCGAAAGAATTCAATTTATCTTTTCAGCGAGTGCAAAGCTATGATACATATAATGTCTACGATGATTAATTTACAATACATTTCTTGATTTATACGTATTGTAAACTTTAAGTGATTCAAAACCAGTCTGTAGCTCGCGCAAAATCAGGCGATTCGTTTTAAGTTTTCAGGGCGTACAAAACTAAATTACCTTTTATCTCTACTGTTTGTTTTTTCGTTAAATTTCTATGGTAAGTATCTTATAGAGAAAGAAGGTGAAACTAGATTGGTCCGTACTGTAAATTAAAAACGAAACGGACTAGATAGTTTCGAGAATGTCTGTCCAAACTAGTTTATATGCAAAATAGATTTTATTACAAATTGGGACTGAAAAGTTTCTCCCACGCCTATAGGCTAAGAGAAATAAAATTAAAGAGTTGATTGGTAGGTGAGACAGGAGCGTGTATTCCTGCCTTCGATCACGCTGTTACGTTATATTGGTACTAACTATATTAATTGTATAGAAGTATTAAAGGGGTTTTGATAAGGATTTTATATCTGAAAGTCTGTTGAAATAACAAAATGAATTTTTGGCAGTTGGTGCCGGGAATATGTCACTTTTTAACGCCACGAACGAAGGAAAATGATTAATTTGATATTTAAATGAATAGATAGAAGTTTTCGGGTCTTTTATGGGCGTTGTTTCGCAATACGACTGCTTTAGAAAGGAACCATTCCCAATTGAATTGAATTAAAATTTACCCAGTTGTGACTAAAATCTGTCTGTAACACATTGTTAAATTTCAAGCATTTAGAAACAAAGTTATTTTAAACTATTTGGTTAATTTTTGATTCTTAATATTTAAATTTTGACCCGATTAGGAAATTAAAGTGTTAGATAATGAGTAAATAACAATTAGATTACGAATAATTATAAACTTACAGAGCTACTGTTTTAATTAACTTCGGAATTTAAAATTTAATTATAGTCAGGAATAATTGAATAATCTTGTTGTTATTAGAAATTTAACATTATCTAGGCTTTCAAATGAACTTTCTAATGCCTGGTATATTTAATCTTAGGCTCGTTTCCATGACAACTATATGAAGGCAAACAGCGCCGTTTGCAAGACAACCTGCACGTGCAGAAATTAATCTCGCCCCTTTATTTCCATGTCAACCACGCCCATAAAACGATACTACCGTTTAGCCTGGTGTTTGTTTCCATGACAACTAGCACGTGCGAAAACTAAACTTCATCATTAAATCTCCCGTGTAAACAATTGTTTCCATGACAACCACGAGTGGAAATTAAACCGTGTTGTCAAATATCACTAGGTACTTTGAATTGTTTCCATAACAATGAAAATCACGATTTTAAATAAAACTTATTAAATCTCGCGCATTTATTTCCTATGACAACCACGTGCTTATATTTAACTTTAACGTCAAATTTCGGGAGTTGGTTTCCATGACAACCAATCAACCATGTGCGGAAATAAAACATCTTCAAATCTCGCGCGTATTTTTCCCCCATGACAACCAGCCCATGATTATATTTTACTTAACCACGTGTGTATGATAAAAAATTAAATAGATAAACAGGAAGTATTACTTAACAGTTAACTTACTTTAAAGTAGCAAAGCTGTAGATAATCGTATGGCACTTTATTGGCGAAATCTTGCTCTATCTCGTGATTTTTGACTTTTCCGGGTGGCCTCCCGTCAAGGGCCGAGTTGCCAAACAGTTCCTTCTCGCATTGCATAAGGCACAGCGCGTTACCAACAATATTCTCGTAAAAAATGGTCCGTTTTCCGTCAAAGCCCGACGTTGTTTCGGTGGTAGACGAAAATACATCCTGGCCAGACTCTCTGGAGCCCCGGCTTTTCGAGTTCGACACCGAACGTTCCTCGCATCGAATACGACACTCGGCTTGACCCCGACGATAACTATTATAACTAATTATGGCTTTCTCCAAATTATAAACGCACGATTCCCAATCGTTCTCCAAATATGCTTCGGTTCCGGCTTGAAAATAATCTTCGAAAATTATCGCCGAATCTTCATCACCGTCTTGGGTTTCTAGCGACGTTACTACCGCGACGATTAGGCCTAAACTTAAGCCTAACCATCTACGGTAAAAGCTGTAGTAAAATATCATCACGCGCCAGTTTGGTTAAGCCTTGTTTTCCACTATAATATAAGGGTTTACACGCGAAAACTTCGCGCGCGCGTTAACTTTTATTTAATAGCAATTTCCACAGGAAAATCTTGCGCGTTTTCAATAATTTTAGGACCACAATTTAGGTGCCCGTCCATCGTAACTCGAAACTGGGTTCATGTTGTTTCCCGTCCAAAACCCTCTCGGCTTCCAGGCTTCACATCTCATTAATTATACATTTTTTTCCGCTTGTCTGGCCAGCCTCTTGATATAGTAGTGGGTTTTCCCCTCTTGTAGTATAGAGAAGAAAAAATTCGAAACGCACGTCGTGACATCTGGATTAGGTTTTGATTCTGTAATTAAATAAATAATTTGGATTTTCATTATTTTTTCAAATTAAATTGTAGCAAGTTAGGCTTAATTTATAAAGAATATTTTAGAGAAAAATCTCGCGGTTGTGAAAATGCAGCGCAATTACGAGCGCCAAAAATTCCCGCCAGAATTATTGCGCCAAACATTCCCGCCATAATTTGCGCGCCAAAAAACTTTCCCGCAAATAATAATATAAAATAATTTAATAATATAATAATATAAGACAATTTAATAATATAATAATATAAAATAATTTAATAATATAATAATATAAAATAATTTAATAATATAATAATATATAATAATTTAATAATATAATAATATAAAATAATTTAATAATATAATAATATAAAATAATTTAATAATATAATAATATAAAATAATTTAATAATATAATAATATAAGACAATTTAATAATATAATAATATAAAATAATTTAATAATATAATAATATAAAATAATTTAATAATATAATAATATAAAATAATTTAATAATATAATAATATAAAATAATTTAATAATATAATAATATAAAATAATTTAATAATATAATAATATAAAATAATTTAATAATATAAAAACATAAAAATAATTTAATAATATAATAATATTAAAATAATTTAATAATATTAAAATAATTTAATAATATTAAAATAATTTAATAATATTAAAATAATTTAATAATATATGTATAATCAAAGAGAAAATAATATATTTCAAGTGAAATTATTTATATCAAACTTACGCAATTCATTCTCACTTTAAAAACATAGAAGGATGGCAGTTCTATGCTTTAATCTTAATTTACTCCAATTAAAAAATAACACGATATGCCAAGCTCCTATTGCTACAATCATAGAACATACCTAAATTCCAATAAAAAACCAAACATCTTTATAAAAATATAAACCCTTTCTAAGTTTGTAACTATATAATATAAACAGGAAGTAGGACTCGCTAAGCCTTTTAAAATAAATTCCCTTAACTTGGAAGAGAGAGCCAGGATGAAACTGTTAAAATTGTTCAAAGTTAATCGAAGAATTAAGGCCTCTTTCCGAAACGAACAAATCCCTGAAAATCGTTTTGAAACTTTTCGGAAACTCTAGTCTCGAAAAGGGATTAAATTTTAAACAAGGTACTTTAGTCGCTACAATTCGTAATAATTCCAAATGCGATTTTCAAATCGAAACGGGAACTCAAAACTCTTATTTCTCTTTATTAGTGTTCGTCTTAGGGTCCGCTCTATAGGCCTAGAAGCCTAGACCTTCTCACGTTACTAAGTTTAATCCATTTTAAATTCCACCGCCCTTTTTTATTGGCTGGATTAGATTAGAAAGTTTTCTAAGGTAGTAGTTCAGTTGGATTTTACAGCGTTGGATACAGCCACCCTTTCTTTTACGTTACGATATTGTTTCAATGCGATAGGATTAATAGAAAAGGTACGGCCGCCTTTATACTTATTGTAAACTAAAGGTGATTCGCGTTATTGGAAACTGCATCGTGTGAATTTAAAGATGTCGCGAGATTTAAATTTAAAATGATTGCTTTTCTGGAATTTCATTTCACGCGCTTCAAAATTCTTATTTTCGCGAGCTTGAATTAAAAACAAAATATTGCGCGTGGAAATTAAGACGATTTTATGACGTCAATAGTGGTTTAATTTAAAATGCCTTTAGGCCTAATCCAATTTTGTCAAATTCAGGTTATTTCATTTAAGAAATATTGTCTCTATTTTAGAAAATTCTTGTATATTAGTAAATAATTATTAAATTCATTCATAATGAGAAATCTAATGTATATTACGAAATATTACGAAATTCATGTCTATATTTACGAAATATTACGAAATTCATGTCTATATTTACGAAATATTACGAAATTCATGTCTATATTTACGAAATATTACGAAATTCATGTCTATATTTACGAAATATTACGAAATTCATGTCTATATTTACGAAATATTACGAAATTCATGTCTATATTTACGAAATATTACGAAATTCATGTCTATATTTACGAAATATTACGAAATTCATGTCTATATTTACAAATAAATACAATATTATGTCTATTAATTCTTGTTTATTTGCAAAAATGAAATATAAATTTTCAAAAATTACGAAAAGTATCTCTATTTGCAAAACTAAAACATTAATTTTCAAAAAAAAAAAAAAAAAAAGAAATTCATGTCTAAAATGGTCTATTGGCAAAAATTAAACATGAATTTACAAAAAATTACGAAATTCATGTATATTTGTAAATAATAAAACATTAATTTCTTTCTGTGTCTATATTTGCAAATCAAAAGAACTCTTTCAGTGTCTATATTTGCAAATCAAAAGAACTCTTTCTGTGTCTATATTTGCAAATCAAAAGAACTCTTTCTGTGTCTATATTTGCAAATCAAAAGAACTCTTTCTGTGTCTATATTTGCTAATCAAAAGAACTCTTTGTGTCTATATTTGCAAATCAAAAGAACTCTTTCTGTGTCTATATTTGCAAATCAAAAGAACTCTTTCTGTGTCTATATTTGCAAATCAAAAGAACTCTTTCTGTGTCTATATGTAAAAAACCAAAATATTTTAATTACTGGTAGATTTGCATAGAATAAGAACTTCGTCCAATTAAGGCATCTTTTAATTGTATTCTTTAATTGAGACGAACCTCTTGTATCAAAAATTAAGTCTCGAGGAAGGATTCGCGTCATTGGAGGGAAAACGTTACCGAAAACCGCTGTCTGGCTAGATTTTTCGGCGTTGCGCAGCAGTTTCAAATTACTACCAGGAATTACCCATTGAGAGATTTTTCTCCCTTCTGTTCCCAATGTTCTAGCGAAAATATACGCGCGAATATAATCCTATAAATTGCCCTAGCGCGCCCTGGTGCAATCCAAGAGAACCCTTTTTCTAACGAGAACGGCTCTCAGCTTTCTCTTGGGCGGCTACACTCGACTCAACCAGCTCTTAGAAGAACAAGGGGTGATAATTAAATCTGCCGCTAACAGCCACTGGATAACAAAAAGAATAAACCCTTAAAGCGACACTGTCACCGTTTTCCATGAACTCCAAATGGAAATTGAGTAGCATTTTCGGAAAGATCGTTAAAAAATGATTCAAAATATATATACATATGTCATAGAAAAAAATTACCACGACAGTAAAAATACATATTTTATAATCGCCATCGAAATTTTGAAAACAAAAATCACCCGCAATACTACGTCATCACTATGATCGCGTGTTTTCGCTATTGTAGAGCCTACAGTTGATTCTCGCGCGATCTGGCACCAGTGATAAGGTCGCTTTCGCGCTGTCTTTTTGGTAAAAGTACTTAATTCAGAAAAAACAGGCTTAAAATAAACGTAGAAAAAGACTTAACAATGTTAATCTTACTTCTGTCAAGTAAATAATAAATTATCATCCAAGTATAATTTATACACGAGCGAGACAGTCTTATATTAGCAGACGACAAATTGCGGTGATTATAGCAGCTAGGGAAGATGCCTTTCAAGAGAGCTCGACTCGTTTTCTCTTACATGTTAGAAATAACAATCTTAACCTCAAAGGATGAGCAAAAGCTAGCTGATTGATGCTTACGACTAACAAACCAAAAGAAAAATAAAAACATTTTCTATGTAATGGTTAATTTTCACTGAATCATTTTCGCGCCAAAATGCAAAAACCAAATTTAATTTCGCTAAGGTTTACGAAAAAATCTTTTCTATGGTACAGTTGGAGGTTTTTTCAATTTTTTTTATTATCTAATTATTTTATTTTTAATCAGATTAGTCAAATAGTTAGGAGGATAAAGTTTATTTGTTGTTGTTGCTGTATGTGAATTTTTAATTGGGAATTAAATAATTTAAATTAGAAAATTTTAATTTTAATTTACCTTCATTTAAATATAAGTAATTTTTAATTTGGATTTAAATTTACCTTCATTTTAATATAAGTAATTTTTCATTTGGATTATAATTTAACTTATTAATATAAGTAATTGTTATTATAATTTAAATTTACCTTTCTAATTAATTTAAATAACTTGAATCTGAATTCAAGTCATTACTTATTGTGATTAATATAATATATTTTAGTATACAAATTTTCCTGGAGTGAAAAAAAAAATCCACTTTTTCCCGGCAAAAATTGCTCAGTGAAAACTATCCATTATATAGAGAGGGCAAAATATAGGCTAGCTAGCTCAGACCAAAATAATTTGGCGGGAAACGTAAATAACACAGGAGGGAAAACAAAAAGGTCTCGCCTACATACTTGAAAGCTTTGAAATAGATAAATGCGAGCGGGAGCTAAATTTGTAAATTATTTCGCGCGCAAAAAGTTACGCGGCGAATAAATTAGGCGGGAAAAAGATATAAAGCATGTGTGTTTGTGTAGAACTATAACGGAAGATTAAGTTTCACCAAGAAGGATCAGATAAGGAGAGGAAAAGTGGGGCTGCGTTGAGTTAGAGAGAGAAGAGCCAACCTCCCACTCGGGTGGAAAGGGGGGATAGGAAATTCTCGAGGTAAACTGTTGTCACGTGGTCGCTAGCTAGCGCGTCTCATAAAGGATTCGTTTTACCCACGTGACAACAATTTACCACGAAGCATCTCTACCCCCGTTCTCCCAGAGTGGGAGTTTAGGCCGACGCAGTAGGAGCCGCGCCGTTCCCACTTTTCCTCTCCTTATCTGATCCTTCTTGGTTTCACGCGCCATATTTTTCTTTTAAAAATTCAGTAGACGAGTTAGCGTCTAATGTTATGAGCTGAACGTCATGTTTCAATTTTGTTAACAAAGACAAAAATTATTAACAAAGAAGAAAAACGGATATTGAAGTAAAATGGGAAAAATTTTAACGCGATTGAAGCCTAAATTTAAAGAGAGAATGAAGTCCTATATGAAGAGAGTTTTTATTTCTTAAAATTTATACTTCATACCTTTATGTTGAACGGAAAAGTTAAATAGGTTAAGTAGGTTTCTAATTTGTACAAGCGGAAAGGCAAATCTTTAGGGGGTTCAAGGTCGAAGACCAGGGAAAAGGTTCCTCCACCAATCTTTCCTCAGGATTAACAGCAATCCGAAGTTCAATTAGTACGAGTTTGAAAACTGAATGCAAATGGCTCCCCCTTGAAGAAAAAATTCCCCCGCGGTTGGCCAAAATTATAATTAGCAAAATGTACAATCTCCATCTACTATTAACACCCATTAGCGACGGCCCTGAATCAGGGGGTCACAAAACGTATTACTAACTTAATTCGATCCCATTTGGAATTATTTGGTTAAACAAAGAGGTCTTGAAGTGGGAATGAAGTCCGACTACGGCCGATTTTCAATAATACTTTATTTTTATTCTATAGTTTAACATTTTGTATCCATCCACCTTAGTTTTGGCCAATAAAAGAACTCCTTTAGAACAGAAGTATAATAACAATAATTTTGTTAAACAAACTTATCAGACTACATTATCCCTTGAATTAATTTTTGATTTAAATATTCACAGATAATCTTTCATCGAGAAGCCTTGTTTTTTTTTGTAGGTATTAGTAACATTTATATATTATAGAAAGTATATCAGTGGTACATCTTTCGTTCTAAGTTAAAAATAAACTTGGCGCGCTGTTATAAGGTTTCCTCGAACCAACCAAGGAACCAATCAATCTTGGCGTCGGGCAAAAAGTTTTCCCTAGCTCGAAATAAGGGGAAGCAATGTCACTGGCAGACCCAACACTCGTTTGTCAATCGGGTTTCAAAAGCTTCTCCGACGCCACCGCCGCTATAAGGATTAAACCGATCTAGACTCGCTTGGAAATACTCTCTCGTCAACTAAGACCGACGTCCGCCTTTTACGCTACTCGCTTAAAGGACCCTCTTACCAACGAGTGGTCCTCGGGACAATCCAAACCAAAAACTGTCAAAAACAGACGAGATATCGCGTATAGCATCGCGTTGCTTCGAGTTATAGTAGACTTTGAGTGTTGATCGTCAATTTTGATTGGCTGATATCGTGCCTTGTTACACAATGTCCACAAATGTATATATCACGAGTAAAAGTGACACTGTCAGGCATTTTTTTTTAATTGAAACATAATCCAATTTGCGCAGAATTTTCGGAATTATCATTAAAATACAATTTAAAATATTTATATATACATAAAAGTTTTTCTACAACATTAAAATATAATCATAGAAATGTTCAGAAACACAAATTACACCAATACTACGTCATTACTATCGTCACGTGGTTATTATATAGAATACAATTGATTGTCACGAGTTTCATCACGTGATGCGAATCGATTGCTTTCGTGCGGTCTTTTTCGTGAAAGTACTTAATATAGAAAATCTAGCAACCTTTTATTTTAAACCTATCGTTAATGACGTTAGAGAAACATTAACTACGTCATCAATCGCAAAATAATTCTATAAACTTTATCATTTTAATTTTGTACCTTCTTATTTACGTGAGTTAACCCAATTCAATTAAATAGGTTTTAAAAGTCATGAAACAAAATCAAATTTAAACCCTAAACCTCCGAATAAAATAGTGTCACCCTCACTTATATAATTTAATGTATATTTTCAAATATATTTAAAAATATCTGTAGAGATACTTATATCAAATATACCGAGTCTTGTTGAATAATGTGAATTATATTTGCCCTATAGGGAAATGTATATTAGCGAGAAACGGATGTTAAATATCCTTGTGGCTTAAAACCGCGTAACAAACTGATCTATACGAAGCTCGAATAAACTCATCTCTCTCAATAAGATATATACTCTAGCCGGATTTGATCCTAGACAAAATCAATCAATAAGGAACCTGGCTATAATATTAAATTAATAATTTAAAGGAAGAATGAAATACCAACAGAAATTATTTTGTACCGTTAAAATGTAGGTCCTTTACTGTCATTTAAAATAAATTCTTAAAGTGACAATGCGATTTTTTTATCGATTCCTTATCGTTTAAATAGGCATAATCCAACAGTAAAAAAATTACAAATATTAAACTAGAAATAAATTTAAAACTAACCATCAAAATAGGCTTAGCTGCATTCATGGAGATCCTGAACTAGTAACCGATTAAATTGATCGATGGCCCTTATATGAATAATTTAGGATATTTCCATGAATCCAGCTAAGCCTATTTTGATATTACCTTCATCCTCCCTTTAACTCAATTGGTAGAGTATGGTTTAACGATAAATATTTTTTTATAGGTTGCTTAAGTTATCCTTAAAATTCTAGGCCTAATTAGCTCGCGTTTAAAATTTACAAATAACAATTATAATAAAATATTTTTCCCATTTGGACAATGAATTAAATTAGATCTTTATATTTAAAAGATAAGAAATCATTTAAAAAAAAATCGCTCAATAAACTTGAATTAACCGTTCGAATTGATTTATTTCCATTTATAAATTTTAAGATAATAAATCGGTTGCAATTGCTTCTCCCTTTAAACTCCTCGGCCAATGTTCATCAGCTATATCGCACCTAATACTATCGGTAATGCGGCTTCAATCAGTCTAATTCTATGGACACGCTGCAATATTGCGTATGGTGATGTGACTCTCGGGTGGCCAAAGGATAGAGAGAAGGGAGGAACAGGTGGCGTTAATCCGGGGCTCACAGGCGTTCGTGTAAGTACGCGCGAGACTAAATAATTAAACTAGATTTATTCAAAATGATGAGAGTTCTAGCGGACGGACGGACAGAAGGCGTGAAGAGCGAAAGGCTGAAGGATGGGAGACGCGAAGAAGTCTAGCTTCGAGAGAATCTAGGCGCGAGAATTCTTGTCGCGGTTAAAATGTTGTAACTAGTTAAGAAATTAGTTCTTACAGTTATATTGCAATATATTAATTTGTTGTAACTAGCTAAGAAATTAGTTCTTAAAGTTATATTGTAATATATTAATTTGTTGTAACTAGCTAAGAAATTAGTTCTTACAATTATATTGCAAAATATTAATTTGTACCGCGACACAAAAATTCAAACTATCCAAAATTTACAGTTACGACAATTTGCCTCGCAAACGGGGCACGCGAAAAGGTGGAAAACCGTCGATCTTACGGCAAAGCGCGCGCGAGATTCCTCGTCAACAATCTCTCGCCACGAGGATCATCTTCAATCCGTTTAACTAACTAATTAAAGGCAAGGCGTACGACGCCGTATATCAAATCAAGCGCTCTTACCATATTTTTCAACTTCCCCTTAACATCCCTCTATTAGATCAAACGTATCAAAGCGAACGTTAAAATCTCGCGCGCTAATTCTCGCGCCAATTTAAGACGCGTAGTGGGTTGGAGAAGCGGGAGTTAGGGAGAAAAGGGTCACGGGCTCGCTCGCTTTGTAAAGCTTTTCCCGCCAAAACACTATATACTGAGCTTTATAGTAGGCGCCAGCCTGGATAGGCTTAAAGGGAGCCTGAAGGGAAATTGAAAGGCTCCCTATTTTGTTGATAAAACGGTAATACAGTAATAAAAGAAGTCCCTTACTCCAGTCAAATAATTTTAATCCGCTTAATTACCCCAAAAATTAAGGTTTTAAGTCGGCGATTCCCCCTCCCCCACGACTTATTTAAATCGTCCACCACCTTGTTCTATGTAGAAAGGGGATACCAGCCAATCAGAATTTTACTGTAAAATCTTATTACGATGGCGCCATGGTCTCCAACGGGGTTCCGAAAAACTGAATTTTCCTCTTAACGATACCGTTTTTTATAAAAAATGTGGCGCCACCTTTTGGAGGCTTGTCACTTGTATATATATAATATTGGAATAAAAAGACTAGATTTCATTGGCTAGTATCCCCTTTTCTCCGAGCAGCATTGAAAATGGTGGTCGACCTGCAAGTTCGAAATTTTAATGTACTTATTTAAATTTTTTTCCCAATTTAACTATTTTAGATATTTTTTTTGTACTAAATAACATATTTTATGGTCTAAGAAATTCTAAAAATTAAGTTATCGCGTATAACACACGATTTCCTTCAGTCTCTCTTTAATTTTAACAGAGGGGCGGGTGGAAATGGGAGGAGAGTTTCAATCTTAATACGCGCGGACGACATTTCATGTCTCCGTGGCTTTACAAATATTCTAAACTCGTGGTAATTTAAAGTTCCCCCTAGCTCACCCATCTCTATCGCCGCAGTCAGCTAACACCTATAGTACTTCAAATAACTGATTGCTAGAAACGTACTAAAGCGCTTCAGATAGTTCCATGGCTACTAGAATTTCGCGCGAGTGTATGGCCATTTCAATTCAACATATTCAAATTAATGTTGCAAAAGTCTAAACATGAATTGGTTATACTTGTTAAAAATAGATTTCAAACATATTTAAAATTCTAAGTGAGACTGTTACCATTTTTTTAGGAGTATCTATGGATTATATTTTTAGTTTTATCATTCTATTAAAACGCCATATTCAAAATTTAAAAATATCCAAGTAATATTTCCAAGTAATTCTGGAACGAAATTAGCGATTATTTTAATACAAAAGGTAGACTTTCTGGATTAAGTATTTTCACGAAAAAGAGCGCGCAAAAGCAACCTTATCACTCGTGCCAAAACGCGAGAAAACCAATTGTAGGCTTTATAATAGCGAAATCACATGACCATAGTGCGGTGACGTAGTATTGCTGGGAATGTTTATTTTAAAAATTTCGATAAAAGCAATTATAAAATATGTATTTTTACTGTCGCGGTAATTTCTATTCTGCATCTGTATATATATATTTTTTAATCGTTTTTAGCGATCTTTGCGAAAATGCTACTCAATTTCGTGCTCTCTTTATATAAAATTTTAGATTAACTTTCAATTCTGGAAAATAATTTGATTTACCCCTTATATGTAATCTTTCCACGCACATTTGTTCAGCAGGTAGAACATCTCTACAGGGGCTCATAGGATTAACGTGTAAAGCATTGCCCCTAAATGTAATCTTCCCTCTACACCTCAAATTATTAATATTTTTAAAAAATTTAAATAAAACTCAGTCTATAAAATAGTTTAGGTGTCCCTTTAAAAAGATACAAGTTCATTGATGGGGAATAATTCCGGATCGGATGTTCCGACGTCTATTAAGAATCAAGGAGGGGGTGTGAATCACTAATTAAAACCAGATATTAAACCCAAAATCAATTTGAATTTTCAGTAGATTTTTAGCTTGACCCCAATTTTATTTCTATGAATTTATTGCAAAGAGATAAATACGTAGAGTAGCTTCGCGCGCACCGACAACTTAAAATGATTTTAAATAAGAAGACAAGCGCGCGCTACAACACGAGGTTAGTATTTGGAATCAGTTTAAAATTGCAACACCTGCGAATGTAATTTCAGCGTCTATTTCATCGTAACCAAATTGTATTGATATTTAATGGTGGTTCTAGCTTCGCACACGCGTTGCAAATTGAGTTTGAATAAAGGAAGGATGAGATGAAATGAGCGGGAGAAAAGGGTGGGAATTTCCCGCCAAAAACAGATAAGAGTGAACTTAATTAATAAAGGACAAATATTTCCGCTTTCCATGTTGTTATAGCAGACGGTGACGACTAGCCGAATCACGTGACTACTTAATCGACGAAAATACAATCGCACGTGTTTATTCAGCACAGGAGGTGGAAGGTGGGCTTAATCGAGACATTTTTGGATAACGAGAGAATAATTTAATTTACGTCATCAATTTATATTATTTACAAAAACAATTTCGCTTTGCACTCTAAAAAAACTTTTTTATCTAATTATATTTCCCGCAAATCTTTGAACCAATTGAAATTAATTTAAAACGATAGTATGGTAAGGAGTTCTTAAAGAACAATTAAGAACACCTAAAGAATGGCTCAATTAGTGTCGCAATATGACGTTAAAGCTCGTGTTCAACCAATAGCGATACATCTATAAAACAATTACTCGTTTAAATTTATTATTTTTTAAAAATCTATGGAATGTCTACTTAACTATGTTGTAATTAGTTTGGGTCAAACAGAACGTAGAGAAAGGTTACGGCCATTTTAAGATACGGGTCATTTTTGGTGTTTGTCCGATTTCTATCAGTTGCGAGATATACTTGAATTATCTTAGAATAATCTAGGGAATGTCTACTTTCTAAAGGTGCAATCGGTTTTTGCCTAAGAGATCGTAGAGAAAAGTTACGGCCATTTTAAGACATGGGTCGTTTTTGGAACTTTAGAGGCATCTTTTTCGAGTGGCGAAGCATAATTCTATTATCTTAAAATAATCTAAGGAATGTCTACTTTCTAATGGCGCAATCGGTTCTTATTATTAAATAAGAATTCTTAGTATTTTGACGCCAGAAATAAAAACGCGTTAAAAATACGCGAACCATTTTATTTCATTATAGGCCTAAACAATTAAAAAAGAATGAAATCCATAGATTTAAGTACATTTTACCGTGGATTCTACATCTAAATTTCAAACGGATAATGAAACTATTCTTTAACTATCCGCTATTTCAACAGAAGATTGAAAAATCAAAAATATTTCGAAAATGCCTCGTCGTGGTCGGAAAAAACATTTCATTTTCCTTTTCACCCTCACTTTAATTTCCCTTTGTTATAGGATAACACACCGAATTTACGCCAAGAATAATGATTTTAAAAATTTAAAGCCAAAACAACGTAAGTATTATTAAAATACACGTCCAGTTACGTAATATTGGTAGGAAAATTATTTAATGTTCGTTCTTTATTAAAAAGGCAGCGCGCTTGGGTCGGCCAATGAACTTTACGATCTTTGTCAAGTAGGAATTTCGTGTTGTTTAATTATTATTATTATTATTATTAAAAGTCGAAAGAACTGAAGAGCTCGAGTTTTACGATATTTTTAGGGTTTATTCCTTTTACGATCTCGCTTTACGCTTAAAATTATCTCATTAAAGATTTCGCGCCACTAAAATTATGGCTTTAGCAACTGCACTGATAATTATTTCTCTATATAGAACGTCATATAGTAAAGTTAAACCTTAGAACGGGGTTTCTTTATAAAATTAGCTTCTAATATGTTATTTTTTTTTTTTTCCAATTCTTTTGCTGCGTTTCTTGAAGAATATTTTTAGTATTCGTTATTCTGTTAATGTATTTAAATTTTTAGTATTTCATAATTTTGTTTCTTTAATGTATTTAGATTTAAGTATCATTTTTCGTTTAATTATTATTAAAATAATTTTATTATTTTATTATTTTATTATTTTATTATTTTATTATTTTATTTATATTAAAATTATTTTTAGTATTTTATTATTTCGTTTAATTATTATTATAATAATTTTAGTATTTTAAATAATGATTTAAAATTTTTCCGGGGTGTTTTTATGTTATTTTTTTATAATATTTTTTGTGGTGAATCTTTTCATTGCTGTTAATATTTTAATTATTTAATATTTCCCGTTAAAATAATTTAATAATTAATTATTTTATTAATTCGTTATAATTTTTACTGACTTTTGGTAAAAATCACAATAAATAAAAATAGCACACGTAAAAAAGTTTCAGCTTACCTCGAAAACCTCCAAGCACTTTTAATTCTTCCGTATAATTTTAATAGGCTTATTTGATATTAAGTACATCAATCCTTTGGTTTTTCATTTCTATCGTCTCAAAGGTCTCTCATTGGCTAGAAATTTATATATTTCTTCTCCAAGAACGTCCATCTATTGAATAAAAATAAAAGAAAAAGAAAATCAAAAATTAGAAAAATATTACACAGTCGCTTGTAATTGCGTAATTAATGCGAAGTTAATACCAAATCGTCTACCAGGCGAAAAAACTATCTATCTATTAACCTAACCATCGCAAACGAGTCACTATGATAGATGATAATCCCATTTTTTTTTTTTTTTTTTTTCGTCTTTGAGCTTAGTTTGATTCAATACAAGCAATCCCATTCCGCAATGAAAAGATATATATTGTTAAAGTCAGTCGAACTTTGCAGTACGTTCGAAGGTAAAATCCATATTACCTCTATACGATGGTGAGGGATACCTCAGCCTCGTACCCACTGACAACTCAATCTGATTCTTAATATATAGAGTTTCGGGCGCGCGCCATCATCACGAGTTTCAGTAATCCGAATCAATTTGACTCTTCAGCTCGAGAAAGGTAAAGCTTTCTTTAATTTCTATACGATTTTTATAAAAAGATTATAGGGAAGGATAGCCTTACACGCGCTATAAACTTAAACTGATCTCGAGCGCACGCCATCATCACGAGTTTCAGTTTAAATCACTCCGAGTTTGCAGCGCGTGCATTATTAGGCTTCCTTCTTTCTCTATAACAAGATTTAAAGATGGGGATCTGATTTTCCTTCTTATTGCAATCTAAAAGTGGTATATATGATAGAATAAAATTACGGAGAATTGGCACTCGCCGCCTTCGACAACGCTACGGTTTATTTGGGATTAATACGAGATGTCATAACTCTATAATTTGTTAGTAAAAAAGGCGGGAAGCTATTTACTATCGTCTTGGCAGATATTACATCGACCTTTAACACATTATTTTATTTTTGGGTTTTTGCCTTTTTGCCCCCTTTTCATATGGTTGGGAAATACAAGACCACAAAATATATGGCCAATGATTTCTTCTTATTTCGGACCATGTCTAGGATGTTACAGTGGTTATATTAAAAGATATTTGTCCAAATTTCTTGATATATCATAAAGGGGCCAAAAATCCTCGCCAAAAATTCCATTATAGATTAATTGCTTTTCATTAAAATAAGCTTTATCTACTAGGAAACAAAAAAAGCAATCAAAAATTAAGTTATAAATAAATTTTTAATTTTTTAGTTTTTAGACTTAAAATTGTTTTAAAACATTTAAAACTAAATTGGCGTATTTTTGCTAGAAATTATAAAATCTAAGCGTTTCCGTTTGTACAAAACAACTTATTTGGATATAACAAATGTTAGGGCATAAATAATAAACTTAAAATACAATTTAATAGCTTTATACAACGAACATACACACGCAGTTATCGCAAATTTCTACCGAGCGAGAAAAGTTCGCAACTTTGACGTAAAACAATAGCAAATTATCGTTTTCCATTACGAGTCAAGTCGAGGAACCGAAGGGGAAGGTTCAAGTTCATTAATTAACCTTCCAAAAGGGGTTTATACCCCCAACAAGGAGTATATATGCCACTAAAATTATGGAGTCGCAATCAAACGACAAAAAAAAAAAAAAAAAATAATAATAATAAAAATCAAAAAATAATCAAATATAATTAAATTCTTAATTATGCCTATTATGATTATTATTTTTATTTAAACAACTAAAGATTATATTATATATGACAAGATCATCCACTAAGCTTTGCTTATTTCGGGTGAGCGACTGATTTTATATCATAACAATTAATATTTCGATTTACTAGGAAGATTACCAGTAAATAACAGTTACAAGCGGCAGAAACTAATACAGCTAAGGGTAAGTGACGTACCAAAACGACGAACGTCTGTCTGCCGTGAATTTTAAAGAAGCTGAGGTTTTTATAGCAGTTTAGTGAATTAATAAATACCGATTTCGAATAAATACACGTTAATTTATACCTCCAAACATTATAGCTAGTATAACTTCCAACGTTTTAATAATAGTTCATTATAACCTTGACAAAAAATAAACCATGTAATCTCATTAATTCGGAATCTTTAACTTTATACTCCTTGTTAGTGAAAATTTAGGCGGGAAAAGTATAGATGGGAGGTGATGACGTATTAATCAAAATGAAGAAAAGTTCCCGCCTGATTTCTACGTAAAAGCCTGGGGCAGCTAGGCACGGCCTTAACGCGAGCTTTTAATTTTCACCTATTCGCGCGAGCTGTTGAAAAGAGCAACCACGAATAAATCAGAACTCGGGGGTGTCAGATGGTCAATTTTAGAATTCAGTGGGCTCGAAACTACGTTTATATGGGCTCCTCCTTATATCTCTTTCAAATCGAATCGCGCTGCTAAATGAAAACTCAAATTGACACGTGCGCGAGCTCGAGCTCTTTTTAATATTTTTTGGCGCGAGCTCGTTCGCTCGCTTTTAACGCGTACTTCGCGTTGCCTTGACGACCTAGTTGTTAATTCCTTTTTGGCGGGAAACGCGGCGCGCGAGCTATATCGTTCGTTCACCGAGAAAGAAGTAATAGAGAAAGAAAGGGGAATGAATAAGAAAAATTGGTTAATTTCTATCATTCTTCTAGTCTAGTTTCTTAATTGCTTTTATCTCTGTGGACCGAATTTAGGCCTAAAGTTTGTTTCGCACGAATCAAGGTATTAAGCCTCGGCCCATTAGTAAACCGATAGGAGAAAACGATAAATTTATTATTAGCGCCGAATGTTACCTTTCTTCATTTATTAACTAAAAGAATTAGTCCCCCACACATACCCATTCCCGCCAAAAAAAGGTATTGGGGAAATTTAGCAAAGGGGGAGGGGCTAACTCATTTATTTAATGCTAGCCATGCAGTCTGAAACGTGGATGAATTATATTACGTCTAGGTATTAGATGTAATCAATGATTAGATTAAATATTTAAATACAATGTCTGTCCGAGACTAGTTGGGATTTTGCTATTGAATTTATACATGAGCTTTATTACGCAAGTTCATTTAGAGGGAGACTAAAAAGTATAGTATATAATACTGCACGGTAGAATTATTTACACTACAGTGATGATTATTTCATTGTAAATTATTAACTCAATTCAAAATTAAATTCGTTGTAAATTATTAACTAAATTCAAAACCTAATTCATTGTAAATTAATTCAATTCAAAATTAAATTCATTGTAAATTATTAACTAAATTCAAAACCTAATTCATTGTAAATTAATTCAATTCAAAATTAAATTCATTGTAAATTAATTCAATTCAAAATTAAATTCATTGTAAATTAATTCGATTGAAAATTTAACTCATTGTAAATTAATTCAATTAATTCAATTCAAGGTTTAATTAATTGTAATATAATTTAATTTCAAGTCTAATTCTTTGCATATTAATTCAATTCAAGATTTAATTATTTGTAATATAATTCAATTTCAAGTCTAATTCATTGTAAATTAATTCAATTCAATTCAAGGTTTAATTATTTGTAATATAATTCAATTTCAAGTCTAATTCAATATAAATTATCAACCTAATTCAAAATCCTATTCATTGTAAATTATTAAACTCAGATCAAAGTCTAATTCATTGAAATTATACTCAATTCAACGTATAATTCATGGTAAATAATTAACTGAATTTAATATATTATAATTCTTTGTAATTTAACTGTCGAATTTAAAATTTAACTAAACAAATTAATTTACAATGTTATTGAATTAAAAAATGAAATTTACATGATACCACTATATTGTAAAATTTGAAAGTTTAAACTCCATATACATAAATATGTTTATGTATTTGTATATAGAGCATAATGGCGCAGGCTTTTAAGGTTTTTGCTCTTTGTTTATATGTGGAGCGTTGTCGATTTGATGTCTAGGTCAAACAAGGTCACCGTGCTTTTAAGCTTCTATTTATCTTTCGGGTAAACAAAAAAAACTGTGGATATTTTTTCGTACGGCGCAGGAAAAATGTTGAAACTTTTCTAACTTTAAGCGAAACAATATTTTGTTTAGTATAGCGTACCGTAGTTTGAGAAAGTGTCCGAAAATAGCCATTAATTTTATTCAAAACACGCTTTTTTCTCTCGAAATGACCTTTCTATTTGACCTTATACGTTGTCATCGCGTTCTATGAGCTAAAGAAGTCAAAAACTTTAAATAAATTCCGCGGCAATCTTGGAATGGATCGTTTTTCATTGAAAAATCGGTTTTATAATATTAATTAAATACAATTAAATTGAGACTGTCATGAAATTTTTCATGAACTCCAAATAGGAATTGAGTAGCGTTTTCGGAAAGATCGGCAAAAACAATTCAAAATATCAAACACTATTAATTTACAATGTCCGTAACTTTTCCCAGATTTTCTAGAAAGTTCTAGAAAAGTCTGGAACAGTCTAGAAAATTCTGGAAAGTGCTTGAAAGTTCTGGAAAGGGCTTGAGAGTGCTTTTAAGTTCTAGAAAGGTCTGGAATGTTATGGAAAATATTTGAAAGTTCTAGAAAAGTCTGGATAGCTATGTAAAATTCGGGAAAGTGCTTTAAAGTTCTAAAAAGGTCTGGATAGTGCTTTAAAGTTCTAGAAAGGTCTGGATAGTTCTGGAGGGTTCTAGAAAATTCTGGAACCTTCTGGAAAAAATGCTTATTCAATTCGTGAATTTTCAGCTTCAAAATCTTGCAAATTACATGTCCGTGATTTTTCACGGATTTTTGCTAGTATATACATAAATATATGCAAGATTCATAAGATCTTGGCACACTTTATTGTTCCCCCATTGAAACTAAAACAATCAAGGCAGGAAGATGCTATTCCTTAAAAATCAATGAAACCTTTGATATTAAGCTAAGCCTTGGCTAATAGCTAAGCTATTAAGAAAATATCTCAATTACGGTTTTTTTGGGGGAAAGGGGCCCTAGACTTCAATTTTATTTCTTTCCCGAAATTATTATTATAAAATCGATATGTATATTATAATGGGCGCCTAATTTTATTCGAACTAGTCTAGCCGGTCCTAAATAATATTTAATGACTTAATTAAACGCCTAATTAGCTTTTAATCGTTTCATCCTTAATTACACCCGATTAATCAAAATTATACGACACAAATTTATTTTAAAAACGTTTAAATAAAATCATAGAGCTAGCCTGCATGCTTTCCAACGTAATTACGTCTTATAACGTAATTTAAATTCTACTTATCCCCAAAACAAACTTAAGAACTTTGTAAAGTTTTAAAGTGATACTCTCACATTTTCTTAAGTACTATTACGAAAAAGACCGCGCGAAAGCGACCTTATCATTGGTGATAAAACGCGCGAGAATCAACTGTAGGCTCTGCAATAGCGAAACCACGTGACCATAGTGATGACGTAGTACTGCGGGGAATTTTAAAAATTTCGAAAATGGCGATTATAAAATATGTTATTTTACTGTCACTGTAATGTTTTATGACACATGAATATACATATTGAATAGTTTTTTAACGATCTTTCCAAAAATGCTACTCAATTTTCATTTGGAGTTCATTAAAAATCCGTGATAGCCACACTTAAATAAACAGTTAATTAAAGAAACGTTTTCAGTTAACTTCCTTAATTACTATGAAATAGCAGTCTCGTAATTTAATTTAAATTAATTTGCAAATTTAATCATCATTGTCAATAATTTCTAGATATTATTTTCAAAAAAAAAATTAAAAAATTTTTTTTTGCATATTTTAAGTTAATAAGCTTAATTAAAACACCCATAACATGGGAAAAAAATCCTTCAAGCATTAAATAATGATTATACATAAAACCCTAAACAAAAATTGCTATTTTTATATAAAAAAAATTCGTTTAAAAACTGCAATTAGTGTTGTCGCAATTAATTAAAACGCTGACTTAGAAGTTACGAAGCTTGCTTCATTGCAGTAAAGACTCTACACGCCTTCATTATTAAGAGGTTTCGAGTTTTAGCTAGGAGAAAGAGCACTTATAATAATAGGCCTTTGTCATAAGGCTTCAAAACTCCAGCTGTGTACGTCATTAAAATTTGCCCCTGGGTTCAAATCATCCCCTCTTTTCAATAAAGACTACCTTAATAGCCAAATAGACGTATCTCTTAAGCCGTATTAAATTAAAAATAGGTCCTATTAGCTATAAAAGTCCTAAAATGTTTCAGAAAAGGTTTAAGCCAGCTCTTCAACGTTAATAACGCGATTCTAAATAAAATATAATAAATATTGTAAAATTTCCAACCCCCCTTCTGATATTCCTGAAGCCTTGTTCGTCAATTTTTAAGACTGAAGGACTATTAAAATTTACCTAATTAAATTTAAGGTCAGGTTGAATTTTAAAATGTCGTAACTATATTTAAGTTACAATCTTAAAAAGGATCGTAATATCAATTGAAAATAACTGATTTTATACGAGAAATTAAGCTTTTTCAAAGATTGAATATCTTTAGTTATTAGTTTTATAATAAATTAATGATATATATTAATAATTTTAATCGTAGATATAGTGTTACATGGATTTATTAACTTTAAATCTAAAGTGAGGCTGTCACGGATAGTTAATTACTATATTATGACGTCATAAGGTACCCTAATGACTCAATTTGATTTTTCCTCTAAATGTTCTCTTTAAATTAACACGAAATAATAATTTAATAAAATTTTTAATTTATGGTAATTTATTTCTTGATTTAATATGAATACCATTGAATTTAAATGTCTTGGTATTTACTTCACCTCATGTTGATGTGTTTTTTTTCAACATTTCGCTCAAACAGAAGTCAAAATTTAGGGGCAAAGGTTTCCACGTTAATCCTACGAGCCCCTGTAGAAGTGTTCTACCTGCCGTACAACAACGCTCGCTGGAAAGCCACTAAAACCCCTACGAAAAGGCTTAAGAAAATTCTATAACGTTTTTGGCGCAATTTTTTTGTACAGTTAAAGCGAGGGGAAAGGTTAAAGCACTTCTTAAAGATAAGACGCCAATCAATTCTCGTGCGCAACGGCGCGTGAGATAGCCAAGCCTATTTAAATCGATACCACTACGAGTTTGCCGCGAGTATAAAGGCAGGTTGCCTCTCATCTTTACGGAAATTTGGATATCATAGGCAAGAAGACTTTACATCGCACGCGCTGAAAACTCGAACGCGTTCAGATATTTTTCATCTCGAATATACAGTACGTACGAAGTTATACTACCCTTTATCTCAATGTATCGGTTATTGTAAAGATATGTGCCTATAAGATCGGGGCTTACTGCCAAATAAAGCTGGAATTGTCATTACATTCGAGCGCGCGCCGTATCACGAGGTTCAATTTCAGTTTTCATCGCGAGCGAAGCTAAGTCGCACCATTTTCTCTATTATTTGATTCCTATAGATATTAAATATGGTTTAGTTTCGTACGAACTGAAACTTCAAATTGTTTGGATGGTTATACAGACAGTGATCGAGACGATCCTTCGATATATTTTCTCTAGTAAAAAAAGGCGGGAAAATATACACGTGGGACTTTTACGTAAAAGCGCGCGTGCCTATATAGAGCTCTTAAAAAAAGCGGCTATGAAATATGTCCATCGCTTATAAATAGGGGTTACCCAATACTCGGCTTTAAAAAAAAAAGAGGGAGAAAAAACACCACTTTAAGAAAACCAAAAATGATATAGAATTTTTAAGGCGCTGTTCAAACTTAAAGAGAGCTTAAAAGCGATATTTGAATGGAATTACCACGTATCTTGAGTTATTCGACTAGGAAAGGGAGGTTGCGATTAATTATATTTTTATACGGGAAAATATGGCACTTAATGTTTTAACTAAAATTAATAGTAATCGATATAATTAAAATAAATAGAAATAAATAATAAAAATCCGTACAAATATTAAATAATTAAAATATTAATAAATGAAATTCTAATTGAAAATAAATAGTAATAAATACTAATAAATATTATAATTATAATAATGAATAGATGAGAAATAAAACTAATCAAAATTATTAATCAATGAATAAATATTAAATACTAATCAATACTAACAAATAATAATGAAATAGTATAATAATATAATAGTAATAATAAATATACTAACAAATAATTAAATTGTAATGATGAATTAGTAATAATAAATATACTAACAAATAATTAAATTGTTATAATAAATATGAACCAACAAATAATAATGAAATTGCAATAATAAAAAAAAATATATATAAATAAAAGATAATGTTTTTTACGATTAAAATGATACGAAGGCCTATTACTTGCTAAAGCCCTATCTTCCGAGATGACCCATAAAATCTAGAAAGGTTAAAGTTGAAGCGTGACAACCATGGAATGAGGTAACATAAAATAATAGTCGACTATACTCTGTTCTTCGAGTAACTCGAGTTTGTTTCCTAGCAAAGAATGATGTTTTAGCGAGAGCAGCCATCGAAAATGTCGCGTGACCTCTGACACGGATGGGGAGTTGACCCATACCTTCCCTTCCACCTTCTTTTATAGCCCCTCCAGCTTAGCCTTGAATTAAATGCGATGCTTCTTTCGTGTCGTTTCTCTTCTCTTTGTTTGGATAGACTCTAATGGAGAGGGGAGGGGGCGGAATAGTAGGAAGAAAGTTGGGGTTAAACCCCCCATACTTTGTTGTAATACCCCCATATAATTCTAACTTTCAAAGGTAGATCTTTTATATGGCAACTATCATTTATCTAGATGCTACTAACATATATACTGAATTACATTCTTAGAAAGGATCCAAATTCTAATAGGAAACCGGATTTATAATAGGATATATGACCCCTTTTTAGATTGTTAAAACGGGGTTTGTACGACTATGTATTAGAAGCAATATATGGCGAAGTTACACTCTTAGATAAGATCGAAATTCTCATAGGAAACTGGATTTATAATAGGATATTTGACCACTTTTAAGATTGTTAAAACAGATTTAGTACGTCAATGTATCAGAAGCAATATATAAAGAAATTACAATCTCAGAAAGAATCGATTTTTATGTTAAAAATCTTGTTTTTCAATTATATTTATAACTTTTTTAAGGTTGAAACTTAATATAAATTGTCTATTGAATCAGAAGCAATAGATAAACAGGTAAGTATATGAAAAATGTGGGTTTTAAGTTATCTCATTCATTTTGCCTATTTACTCTATTGATTCTAAATTCAGTTTAACGAATTTTGATTTGATTTTTTCGTCTAATAATATTTTATTTTTGTTTCCCCACTTAAATGGAAGCTTGGAATGATTTAAACGCTATTATTACGTCACGACTGATTTAAAGATCGTGTTTATTTGATAATATAAGGCTTCTATTATTTAGAAGTGGGCTAAAAATTAAAAAATAATACTATAGTTTCTAAGTGCTATAGTTCTAAATATCAAAACACAGCGTTCATTAATTAATTAAGTAATAAATTAAATATCAATTAATAGCGGCGTAAATTCTGGCTATTTGGTAATAAAATCCTTCTCCTATTGATCGTGACAAAACATTTTTTTTAATTCAATTAGAATTAGTGAAATTAACTGCATCGTATTTCATACTTTTAGAAAGCATTTTTCTTAGCAGGTTTAGCTGCGATCCAAGTAGACCCGGCTGGTTATACTCTTCTAACAAACAAATTATAAGTAATGGAAATAATTTTTAACTTATTGCGGAAATTGGGCTTACTTCGCCGTTAAACAGTCTCCGGCCAATCACGCGCGCGCTTTATTCCTACGGTAACATATAGGTTTTATAAGGACGTTATTGGCCAAAGACTAGTTAAAAATCGAGATATCAGACTTTTCATGGATCCCTGCTAAGCCTAATTTCATTATTATTACTATTTTTTACTGGAGGATAAGACCTATTTAAAAGATATCATACGATAAAAAGCATTCATTCTCCCTTTAATAAAACTAATACAGCGAAAAAAAACTCAATAAACGTGATGCTGTGCTGAAAACAGAAAAAATATTTTTCCCAAACTTTTACGAATGTTTTTTTCTTCTGCTTCTTTTGTTCTTTTTATCTCACTTATATAACTTTGATTTGGTCAGTTGTGCCCGCAATTGACCACTCTACCAAATAAAAGAGCCTGGTGTTGAAAATATATAATTACAATCTAAGTAAAGACTAAAATTCCTATTGAAAACCCTTTTTTCTAATGGGAATTTCGTTTCAGTTCAAGATTGTATTTGTATAGGTGTATAAAGATAGATGAATCTACTGACCAGCACGCGCGGTTATCTTCTCTCGCTCGTGATGTGTCGGACAGATGGACACTCCCACACGTGACAAAAACACAGAGAAAGAGGCGCGAAACAGTTTTCGATTGAGAGGTGGTGTTTTGACCAGCTGACAGACGATGCAGCATCTAATGTTATACTGACCAATATACCAACCACTTCAACCACTTATATTATTTTTGGAACTATATTTAAGAATATTGAACCATTTTAAAGAGATACTGTCACAGATTTCTCACGAAAAAGATAGTCATATATGGAACTTGACAAGGGGCGGTTCATCGTGTCCCGAGAATCATGGCACGCGCTTCATTTCAAACCTCGATTAAGCCTAATTTCAAACCCCGATTAAGCCTAACTTCAAGCGTCAATTAAGTCGGTTAAGCCTAAATTACAAGCGTCGGTTAAGCCTAAATTACAAGCGTCGGTTAAGCCCAAATTACAAGCGTCGGTTAAGCCTAAATTACAAGCGTCGGTTAAGCCTAAATTACAAGCGTCGGTTAAGCCTAAATTACAAGCGTCGGTTAAGCCCAAATTACAAGCGTCGGTTAAGCCTAAATAACAAGCGTCAGTTAAGCCTAAATTACAAGCGTCGGTTAAGCCTAAATTGCAAGCGTCGGTTAAGCCTAAATTGCAAGCGTCGGTTAAGCCTAAATTGCAAGCGTCGGTTAAGCCTAAATTGCAAGCGTCGGTTAAGCCTAAATATCAAACCTCCATTACGCCTAATTTCAAACCACGTTTAAGCCTAATTTCAAACGTCGATTAAGCATAAATTACAAGCGTCGGTTAAGCCTAATTTCAAGCGTCGATTAAGCCTTAATTTCTAACGTCGATTAAGCCTAATTTCTAACGTAGATTAAGCCTAATCTCTAACGTCGATTAAGCCTAATTTCTAACGTCGATTAAGCCTAATTTCTAACGTCGATTAAGCCTAATTTCTAACGTCGATTAAGCCTAATTGATATTTGCAATAAAAGTAATCAAAATTATATTTATAGGTATAGGCTTAATCTACGTTTGCAATAATTACTACAATGAAATTTGATTCACATTACAGCTGGAAAATACACGAAGCATGCGTGTACAGTTGTTAAAAAAATCTTACATCGTAAACCGAGTTGAGTAAAACTACAAAACAAATAAAGAATAAGTCAATATCTCACAGAAACACTTAAAAACTGACCTTTTTTATTTTCTAGAAGAAATCCGTAGGTTTTTTTCCTTTTTTTGGCTAACTTTGATAGAAACCAATAAATTTGTGGCTCCCAGTTGGTTTAATATATTTTTAGGCTGACAGTTTTTAAAGACGCCTAGCGCTTTCTTCCCCCAAAGCCTTAGCCCCTCCGGCCTCCTCACGGGCCTGCTGCCAAACGATAAAGATTTGCCGAGAAGTTTCCAAAAGGGGCATGCTAGAATCACTTACAAAGTTCAATGGGTTTAGAAACTTAAGATATATTATTATAAGATATATTTTTAGTTTGTTCTGTAAGCCTATTTTACTAAGGCGGATTGATACACCGTGTTAAAACCTATATTTAAGTTTCAAGAAACCGACGGGAGCCTTAATTTGTACGCGCTGCAAACTATAAACGATTTTGAATATAGAAATCTCGAGCGCGATTCATTAATAATCAATTTAACTTGCCAGCGCGTGCAAACATAATCTATATATTATATCTACGAATTATATTGAATAAGATACGGGGAGCATAAGTTTCAACCTGATGCAAACTTGAATTGATTCGAATTTTATAAAAACTCGAACGCGCGAATGTAAAATTGTGATATTTATTCCAATCAATCAGAAGAAGTTGTCATCGCTAGCGAAACTACTAAATCTAAGATTTCATTCGAGATAAAAAGCTAGGTTGCACGTTTTAACGTGCTGCAAACTTTAACTGATTCAAACTCAAACGCGCGCGAGAAAAATCGCGATCTTAGATATCATTCTTTCGAATCAATTAAACTTATCAGCACGCTAACTACTATATCTAAGATTTATTTGCAACGAGATAAAGAGGGAATAAAGCTTTATTCGAGCTGCAAACTCAAGTTGAATCACATTATACCAAATGTGAATGGCCCGTAGACTATTTGCAAAGGTACTAGTAAGTGTGCCAACAGATTCTGATTCGAGACATTCTAGCGGACGCAGTCGGGATAAATAGTGAACGGAGGAAGCGCCACTCTTTGGAGAAATTACGGAGTTGGGGGAAAGACAATATAGACAAGCGCGGCCCGCCTAAATTCCATCCCTCTGCCGGGAGTGGTGGCGCACTCCTGTAAACTGGGTGTTGTACTGCTCGAATCGCAGGTCCCTTGCCCATAGGGAGTGTTGCGAATGGTCCGCGACGGAATGGTCCTTCATCTTCCCCATTCCCATCTCCTTCCGTCGCGTGGGCAATTCCCAGTCCTCATCCCAGCGTAGTTACTTACCATAACTGAGCTCAAGGGCCCACTAGGGCGCCGCTGTAGCTAAAAAAAAAAAAAAAAAAAAAAAAAAAAAAATCCATCCCTCTCTCTCGACTCAAAATATCGAGGAACAGTCCAAATTACTCGAGCCAGACAGGGGTGATGACTTTTTTGTCTATTTTTAAGTGATGGGTTATGACGTAAAACTGGATATTTTACTTATAGTATTAATTTACGGGGCGTTGTTTACTTTTACGGAATAAAGTGATAGACTTTTGATTATACTTAAATATAAAAGAGAGAGAAAAAAGATCGAATGAGAAGTTGATCCTTCTTGGGTTTTTCAAAAGCTGGTTGCAACTTGGAAGAAAAACTTTAAAAGAGAGCTATGCAATAGTTGAACAATGCCAAAAAAGAGAAAGAGCTAGAGAGAGGGGGCGGGATGGAAGTCGGTAAAGCTCTTAACAATGCCAATAAATCAACGCTAGGGTTGTTCTTTCTCCACAGCACGCAGCTAGCCAACATTCTATACACTACACACACACACACTATTGTAGAACTTTTATCGGCTTAGCCAAAAGAAATCACCGCTTCTTCAAATATCCAACGACAATTCATGCAATAATGTACTAAGTTTTTTTAATAAATTTAAATATCGGCGCAAAATAATTTAAAATTGAATTATGTTTGTCATTTAAAGTCATGAACTTCAAATAGAAATTGAATAGCTTTTTTGGAAAGATCGTTAAAAATTGATTCAAAATATATTATTTTTTCCCGATATATGACGAAGTTAATTTCTGCAACTTAATTGACGATATTTTCATACGATCTGGTTAAGTACTTTTACGAAAAATACGCGTGAGAATCAACTGTAGGCTCTACAATAGCTAAATCACGTGATCATAGAGATGACGTAGTATCATCACGGGGAATTTTTATTTTAGAAATTTCGAAAATGGTGATTATAAAATAAGTATTTTTACTATCGCGGTAATTTTCTTCTATGGCATATGCATATATATTTTGAATCATTTTTTAACAATCTTTCCGAAAATGATACTCAATTTCCAATAAATCTCATTGTAAAATTTATAAAAAAAAATTATCACAAATAATTCCTCCGAAAATAAAATATCTGAAAAATGGTTATCCGATTCTGAGCACTAAATCAAACAGAGCCATATAAGACAATCGGCTTAAAATCCAGGAGATTTCGTATAATTTCGTTTCTCAACAAAACATATAAAACTTCTTCCAGAGGTGAATAAAAAGTTTATTTTATATTTAGTATTAGTGTGGGTTATACGATCTTAGAAAGGTACTTAAATTTCTTTAAAAAAAACTGTTTTCTTACTATATAATTTAACTCCCTTTTAAGGTTGCAATGTTGAAATATATTGATAGTTGATTTAATTTACAATAGAGCTTATCTTAAAGGTTTAAAAATACAAGCCTTAGATCTAAATGTCAAGTCTATTTTTTAAAAATTGAGGTTCAATATCAAAAATATCGAAACTTCCAAAGATGATGGGAAATTTTATGATTTACGATACATATCCTCTGTTTTATTTCATCCTGAGTAAGAAGCGAGTACGAAGCTACAAAGACTCAAATATATATTTTATAAATATAGCCAAAAGTCTATCACTTAATTCCATAAAAGTAAACAGCGCCCCGTAGCTTAATACTATCAGAAAGGGTTCGGGTAAATGTACGGGCAGATTCTGATTAGAGATACTCTAGCGGCCGCATTCGGTGTTAATAGTGAATGGACGAAGCGCCACTCTTTGGAGAAATTCCGGTGTTGGGGGGAAACGATATAGACAAGCGCGGCCCGCCTAAATACGATCCCTCTCTCCAGACCTCCAGACTCAAAATATCGAGGAAGAATCCAAATCACTAGAGCCAGACAGGGGTGTTGACTTTTTTGGATATTTTTAAGTGATGGCTTATGACGAAAAACTGGACCTTTGCTAATAGTATTAATCTACGGGGCATTGTTTACTTTTATGGAATATAATGATAGTTTTTTGATAAAGTCTAGTTAAAATCATATACATAAAAGCAAGAATCCATTCAGGTTCCATAAGAATTTGGGAGGGCCGCGATTCAATATCCATCCTCCCAAACTTTGTAGCAAAAGTTCGTCTGCTTTGAATCGATTTTTCATGTAAATCGCTCCTGACATCTATTATTAACCCGCGCCACTAAAGACCTTGACATAATATTTTGGGTAATAAAAATGGAGCCGACCGAAAAAAGCGTACAAACGTTGTGAAAATTGCGGACGAACTTTTGTTACAAAGTTTGGGAGGATGGTACCAGAGGCTAAAGCTATGCTCCCATATTCTTATGCAACCTGAATGGATTCTTGATAAAAGGGAAACTGAATCAAGAACGCGGCAAACTCAAAGTGATTCCGAATCTCGCGATTTTGCGCGCGCTCGATTAATCGTTATTTCTCGAAATCAATTTAAGTTTGCATTGCGTCAACCTAAACTCTCTTTAAAATATAAATCTTATGTGATGTGGCTTGGCACTCGTTGCAAACTCAATAAGAATCGGAGTATTTTAAAATCGCGAGCGGTTTCTCGAATCGAGATCATTTTAAAGTGAAACTTGGAGCTAAAAACGGAACAGCTTTTGGATTTATTTTCAGAATCAACGGATGCCGTAAAACGAATTCCAGAATTTTTAAAATAATTATTTGACACATTTTTTTGTGTTTAAATTAATTTTTAAAGTTGGATAAAGTTTAAATAAAAGTATAAATAAATTCGGACCAATCATATTATTTTAGCCTTCAACAGCGCTTGTAATGTCCTAACATTAAAAGAATGGGCCGGCGTTTGAAGCTTAAGGTCTTGGGCATCAAACGTGGGCCGGTTCTTTTTTTGTGTTAGGACAAGCGGTGTTGAAGCCTGAAATAATATGATTGGTTCAATTTTACACTTACATTCAAAATTAACCAAAATTTGGAAATTAATTTAAACACCAATAACGAGTCTAAAAATTGTTTTGAAAATTCTCGAATACCTTTTTTGAAATGATGATTCCGATGAAAAATTCAAAAGCCAAATTTAGCTTCAAGTTTCCCTTTAAATTTTCAACGCGAGTAAAACCGCTAAATTCAATATTGAAATACAATGGAACAAAGATTTATACGTGCTGAAAAGTCAAACTGATTCCAAATATATTCGTCTTCAATATCAGTTGGAAATATCTACTTTTTATCTACGAGGGTTAATATTACGTATCAATACGCTTCAGTTATGATCCATAAAGAACAGACAAGGTATATTTCTCCGTAAAATAATCGAACTCTATCGATGATAACTTTTTGAGGTTCAAAAAAAAAAAAAAAAAAAAAAAATTCCTGCGAGGAGTGGATAAGAAAACTGATAAACCATTTACTTTAAAGCTGTCATATTTTACCTTATCCCCTATTGGTCAATTTGGTCAAAGATGGGGAAATAAAGAGCGGTGATTGGTTGGGAAAAGTTTTAGCTACCTGGGATGTCAATTTTATTTCAAAGCTATAGCTGCTCATGGGATAAAATATCAATTTCTATTTTTTTTTTGGTATTTGGCCCAGGAGTTGAAGATGAGTTTTATTTTGGGATGCTTCAGTTTTTCATTTTTTATTATTTTTTTTACTCCGGCCTTTAAGGTCTCGGGAGACCCAGATGTTGAAATTGATAACTTGAAGAATGGTTTCTTGAAATATAACACTTTTTTATCTTTAAAGTACCATACACACGTTGCAAAGTATTTAAGCCTTACGAAGTTGAAAGGATTTCAAGTAACCCTGTCACTCATTTCATTACGTAATATAAAGTGATTCTCTTACCCCAAATGGAAAATGAATAGCATTTTCGGAACGATCGTTAAAAATCGATTCGAAATATATATACATATGCAGCATAGAAAAAATTACAGCAACAGCAAAAATACATATTCTATAATCGCCATTTTAGAAATTTTAAAATAAAAATTCACCGAATACTACGTCATCACTATGGCCGCGTGATTTCGCTATTGTAGAGCCTACAGTTGATTCTCACGCGAGTGATAAGGTGACTTTCGCGCGGTCGTTTTCGTAAATGTACTTAATCCAGACATTATGATCGTTAATTATGTTCTAGAAATAAACTAGGTCATATATCGGAATTTAAAAATGACCTATATATTTTTGATATTTTCATTTTGAAGTTTCTTTCGAACGCTTCAACCCAGAGGTGTAAAATTTTGAATATGACGTTTTAATAGCGTGACAAAACTAAAAATAGAATCAATAGGCATACGAAAAACTGGTAACAGTCTCAATTTAAAGGGACTGTAAACCTCCAACATTTTTCTGAAACGTGTTATTGTCATAGACGTCACATCCTCTAGATTATAAACAAAATAAGCAATGCTCTGACGACGATTGTGACGTCAATGATATAACACCACGTGTTTTTTTCCCCAAAAATAATAAAATAGGGTCTACCTAGTCCCTTTAAGTCAATACTACGTAACATACCTCTCGAGTAAATAGACATAGCGTCGAATTCAATCAATTTTGAAACTAGTTGCCTTACATTATGTTACATAGTATAGCATTGAAGTAAGGGATATCAAAGTTATTAATTAAATTTTCTGTTCATCTCTTATTATATAGTTCATCAACAGATTTAGAGATAATAAACTGAAAGTTAAGATATAATAATATGGCTCATTATTTTCCTCGTACGTCTATATTGTTTCTAATTCGGTGAACGCCGGCCGTGTTTCGATCGCTTATATGTTAGCTTATCTTGAGATTCTAATCTCGATTCTATTCTGTAATAATTTATAAATGTATTGAATGAAGACTGGGATATATGTAGGCGTGCATATAGACATCAAAAGGAACCGCCACCGGGTTCGTAGATTATCTAACCAACCATTAATAAATTTCGACGTTTCTATATACCAGTTTATACGCGCTCCGCTAATTTTCGTTACGTCTATAACGAATGAATTTCAAGGAGACTGTGTCCGTATTACGAATAATAAAACAATTTAGATCAATACTTTAAATAAAAAAGGTTATTACTGTACCGTAACACATAATTTATTCAAATCCATAAAATTCGAGTCGTAAAAGGCTGAATTAGTTAATTTTATAAATTTAGTTAATTGTCGATGAAGGTGAAGGACCAGGCAGGAAGATAAAGACTTAAAGTTAAGTAATACTGTAAGTACGCGACAAAGTTGCCATACAAATTGCTACATCAAGGGAATTGCTCGTTTACTTAAAGTGAGGCTGTCACCATTTTTTTCGAATGAATATGGATTATATTTTTAGTTTTATCATATACTATTAAGACACCATATTCAAAATTTGATACCTCTGCTGTTGACGCGTTAGAAAAAAACTTCAAAATTAAAATGTCAAAAATATATAGGTCATTTTTAAACGATATATGACGTAGTTTATTCCTGGAACGTAATTAACGATAATTTTCGTACGAAAGGTAGACGATTTTCTGGACTAAGTACTTTTACGATTATAAAATACGTATTTTTCTGTCACGGTAATTTTGTTCTATGACATATGTTTTGAATCGTTTTTCAACGATCTTTCCGGAAATGCAACTCAATTTCCATTTGGAGTTCATGAAAAATTCGTGACAGCCTCACTTTAAAGATGCTATGGCTTCGGAAAAGAGGGTGAAAATGGGGTGGCAGGAGACCACGTGACATTAAGAAAACAATTAAGAGAATATAAACGATGGAAAGGGAACAGAATTAAGGGAGTGATGGTAGGGGGGATTTAGCGGGAGACAAAATCCCCTTAAATCAGGCTCCTCCACCCCATGCCCCACTCTTACTTTGTCTTATCTTCCTTAAAGAGACGCCTTCGTTTGAACACAAGCACCTCCCCCGCAAGACACGTATCTATCGCCCGAGAGTAAACATGTAATAACTAACAATTTACATAAATTTACATGTCTCAAATTTTAATTGCTCATTATTTTATAGATTCTTAAAAATATTAAATTAACCGAAAACGATTTTTTTTTATTTTCTTTAATTTTATAATTTAAAGTTAGAAAATTATTAGAAATTAAGGAAATTTAAAGCTAAAAGTAATATTAGAAATTAAGGAAATTTAAAGCTAAAAGTAATATTAGAAATTAAGGAAATTTAAAGCTAAAAGTAATATTAGAAATTAAGGAAATTTAAAGCTAAAAGTAATATTAGAAATTAAGGAAATTTAAAGCTAAAAGTAATATTAGAAATTAAGGAAATTTAAAGCTAAAAGTAATATTAGAAATTAAGGAAATTTAAAGCTAAAAGTAATATTAGAAATTAAGGAAATTTAAAGCTAAAAGTAATATTAGAAATTAAGGAAATTTAAAGCTAAAAGTAATATTAGAAATTAAGGAAATTTAAAGCTAAAAGTAATATTAGAAATTAAGGAAATTTAAAGCTAAAACTAATATTAGAAATTAAGGAAATTTAAAGCTAAAACTAATATTAGAAATTTAATTGAGGAAATTTAAAGCTAAAAATTATAAAAGTAAGGAAAATTAAAAAATAAATTAAGGACATTTAAATCTAAAAATACTTGAAAATGAACTGAAAATATAAAATTAAAGGAAAATGAACTAAAAATATAAAATAAAATAAAAAATGGAAAATGAACTAAAAATATAAATTTAAAGAAAAACTATAAAACAAAAATATTAAATTAATGAAAATTATGAACGTGACTCGAAAACTTAAATAGATAAATTCACGATTGCAGCTCCACCCACCAATATGTTTTCTACAGAAACTCTTCCAATTAAAATATGTTCTCAAAATAGATGAATTGGTTCTCAATTTTAATATATTAAAACTTGATAAAATATTTAATCTAATAATCTAATAATTACGTGTTATGTTTGAGTTAAGTCATTTTTGCAACGAATTTCTCCCTGTTGAGCTTGAATCTCTATCTCTCTCGTCTCTCACCCACTCGAAGACTCGAAGAGAGACGAGAAAGATAATCTTGAGACTGAATGGTGTGTCGAAACGCGCGCGCCACCGATAATTTGGCGGTGGTTCCTCCTTACCCTTACCATCCAGAACAGACTATAACGTGTCCTGCGGTTGACGTTGCAATACTAAGATAAGAGACACGCGCTTTCACCCTTGTAAAATCCATGCCATCTTTCAGTCTCAAGCATGCACGTAACCAACTTCTCAGACTTCAAATGACAAAAGAGGCTTAAAGGGAAAATGAAAGTTCTAACTTCGACAACGACTGATATTTTAAAGGGAGGCCTAACAGGAAAATGAAGGGATTTTAAAGTGAGGCTTTCACCATTTTTCATGAACTCCAAATGGAAATTGAATAGAATTTTCGTAAAGATCGTTAAAAAACTGATTCAAAAGATATAAACGTATGTCATAGAACAAAATTATCGCGAAAGTAAAAATACATATTTTATAATCGCCATTTTCGAAATTTTTAAAATAAAAATTCCCCACAATACTACGTCATCACTATGGTCGCGTGTTTTCGCTTTTGTAGAGCCTACAGTTAATTCTCGCGCCTTCTGGCACCAGTGATAAGGTTGCATTCGCGCGGTCTTTTCGTAAAGTTACTTGATCAAGAAAGTATAAAAAGTTATCCTTAATATTTTTCCAGAAATAAACTACGTCATATATCGTCTCACTTATATATTTGTTTGTAATTTTTTAAATTGTGAATTACGTCTATTTCAATGATAAGAATTGTACTCGTTGACAAGCAAGTGCATTTTTCCTTTAAGAATATCAATAATATTAAAAATGTCAAGAGAATTCCCATTGTCTTCAAGAAAATCATCGATGAAATTAATCTGATTGTTATTTGAATAATTTCTAACTTTTCGGCGAATATTTTAGCCGGAAATGATATAATTGTATTTTAAAATAGCGTCTAGGGAAAAAATGAAAATCATTCGCTCGATGAAGGTAAGGCGCTTTAAACAGCAAATATTCAGTAGAGATGATTCTAGGCGAGCCTCATTGAGTTTATATTACCTTACACAAATTTATGCCAAGTTTTTAAGGCCATTTTCTCGAAAGAACGAAACCCTTCTTAAATGCAAAACGTTTTAAAGGCCGATCTTTCTATAATGTTCCCAGCAAATATTTAATATGTTTGCTAGGTGGTCCATCGCCAGCCAATGTTTATTATGTTTCCTAGGTGGCCCATAGCTAGCAAATGTTTATTATTCTCCCATATTCCCAAGATTATGAAAAACAATGAGATTTCCCAATTTTTATTTAATTTACCCAAAACCTATTTCTCGGTTGACCCAAAATTATGTTATGTTAGGTTAGGTTAGATTTGGGGAAATGGGAATTGGGAAAAAGGAATTGGTCGAATTGGTACTTGGGGAAATATTAAATACCCCTAAAGGTTTAAATTAATTTTTGAATAAGATAGTGACTTAAAACCTTTTGGTACTGATGGTTAGGAGTGATTTTAAAATAAGCAAATGGAGCGAGTTTTGTCAGGTGTTTTGTAATTTATAGATCGAAAGAAAAAGGTCGTTCGGGAAACTCGGCCCTAAATTGGTGAAATGTCTCGAATTTTATGAGCTGTGACTTGTACTTTATGTTGTACCGGAGAGAGCTATAAAAGCGGAGAATACATCGCGTGTTAAATGAACTCTAAAAATACTTAAGTTCAACACGAAGATTACCGCTGTTACACCGAGTCTTAACTTTAACTTCATTTTAACGATAGATATAACACGCACCAGCTTAATACAATACAAAATTAAAGGTAGAATGAACTAATTTAAACCGTTTCAAAACGTTTCGCTGGAGTCGTGTGAACGAAAAACCGTTATTACTCGAATCGCTTCGTTTTTTCGATACTGCTTCGGGAACCAGTTTCACACCGATTCGGTTTCAACAACCGATAGATGAAGCTACAATAAATCGATTTATAAAGATAATGCGTGAACACGTGACTCTTAAAACGATTCCTGGCGATTTAAATATCGGTTTGATTTTACCGTTTCAAATCGATTAATAATTCTAATCTGACCGTAGCTCAACATCGCCTCAACCGGCAGAGATATGGCGTTTTAATAGTATGATAAAACTAAAAATATAATCTACATTAGGCATTGGATGAAATTTTAGAAACTTACTTAAAAAGGGTTACTTTAAATATACATATGAATCGTAATTTTATATCATTTACTAATAAAAAATAATAATTATATTTAAATAATATAAAATATATATTTTTTAGTAATAATACTAAAATTTACTTCACTTAGATCGCTCGTCAACCCAGAGAGTTGAACTTTTAAATATATTTAATTTTATATTATGAAGAAACAAAACATTACTCAACAGACCTTCGGAAAAAGAATAAAAAAATTTAAATTTAGATTTCCCCAAACAATTTCTCTATACAGACTTTAATAAAATATAAATTAAATTCTAGATTTGAAGCGATATTAATTAATTTATTACGTGGTTAATTTGCATAATTTAAATTGGTCTCTTTTCATAATTTGACGACTTAATTAAAACTTGGTGTGCATGTCGGAATAAATGGGGAAAAACTCTCTTAGCTACTGTTAAATGACGCCTGAATTTTAATTAACCCTTTACCCCTATTCCCCGTGATGTTCCCTCCCTGAGCAATAGCAATATCGTTAACAATAGGGAACTAGCCGCTCTCACCGCGACGGAAAACTCATTAATATTAATTAATCATAATTCAAAATAAAAATGCGAGTTTCAGAAAATATTAAAGAGGTTCGTAATGAGTTCTAATGAAGTATGGTGGTAGCTATGGCTTTAATTCTAAAAGCTTGGGTTGAAATTGTTTTTTTAAAGTGAGGCTGTCACCATCTTTTTAGAACATATTTAGTATTATCATAATATTAAAACTCCATTTTTAAAATTTGATACCACTGGGTTGACGCGTTGGAAACTTAAAAACGAAAATATCAAAAATATATATTTCTGGAACGTAATTAACGGTAATTTTCAAATGAAAGGTAGTTGACTTTCTGAATTAAGTACTTTTACGAAAAAGACCGCGCGAAAGCGACCTTATCACTGGCTCAAGAACGCGCAATAGCGACCATCGTGATGATGTAGTATTGCTGGCAATTTTGCTTTGAAAAATTTTGAAATTGGCGATTATAAAATATGCTTTTTTACTGTTACTGTAATTTATATATAATTAGAATCGTTTTCTAACGATCTCTCCGAAAATACTCCTCAATTTCCATTTGAAGTTAATAAAAAATTCGTTACAGCCTAACTTTATTTTATTTTTTGCATTTCATCCTCACTTTTAACGGAAGAAGGAAATATATATTTCAACTTCCGGTTTCTGTACATCTCCTAAGTATATGTGATGTCATCTTCCCGGAGAGCACTAAAAAGTATTTTCTAAGGGTCCAAGTCAGGGTAGATGAACAAAAAAGACATTATGATATAGGAGCTTCGTTAAATTTGTACGTAGACGTAGGCTAATTAAGGCCTAATAAAGAAATATATAGGAATATACGTTCCCTGATAATATCGTAATCCGAATATACTTAGCCTTCAACTTAATTACATATTTCATCGTGAACAAAATTATGGCAGTTAAAAGCTTGACGCAAAACGACACTAATTCACAATTTTATCCAAGCAGAAATTATCGCGCCTTTTTTTTGGTTCTAGTCTGAGGCTTTAGTCTAAAGGGAGGGTGAAGAAGAAAATTAAGTGTTTATTCGATTATAAAATTAAAATTAGGACTTGTTCGCGAGGATTAAAAAATTCGGGAAATGTACTTGTCTAAATTGTGCAAAATAAAACGGGAAAATATACAGATTTTGGGCATTGAATTGAAAGGAGAACCTTCAACCAATCAAAAGACTCCCCTTGTACCTTTGACCAGAATAAAATATCCGCGACACGCGCTGTTGTACGCGCGATTCAAAGATTGAATGCCGCAGCACGTGTCACGGAGATTTTATTAAATGGAAACTATAAGCTAAAAATGGAACGGCTTTTGAATTTATTTTCCGAATCACCATGTACCAAAAGGAGTATTCGAGAACTATTTTTAGATGCGTTTTTTGTGTTTAAATAAATTTCTAAAGTTTGGTTAAGTTGGAACTCATTTTAGTGAAGTATAAATTCGGGTCAATCATATTATTTCAGCCTTGAACAGCGCTATCACGATAGGTCGAGTTTGTTAGAAACGTCACCAGATTGCAAAAGCAACGCCTTCAGAATTAATTGGTATATCTGTACCGTGGCGTTGAAGGCGGGAGCCGTTTGAGTTCATCTGATTGGTTCGATTTTATACTTCACTTACATTCAAACTTAACCACACTTTAGAAATGGATTTCAAAACCTAAAATGTGCCTAATAATTGCAAAAAATTCTCTAATTTGTTCTTTGACAATTCAACTTAAGCTATTCCATTTTTAGCTCATATTTTCCCTTTAATCCAAAGGTACGGATTAAATTGAATTTACCAAAATCCAAATATTTCCGATTACGTTTTGTAAAATTCAGACAAGTACACTTCCTAAATGTGTAATTTATACGAAAAACGTGTTGTATTTTTAGAAGCAAAAAAATTTTTCACAATCCCTTGAAAATCAGTTTTTCTACATTATTATAGTTATATACTTTGATTCTAGTTCGGTTTGCATCGGGCCATAAGGTAAGGCGTATTTACATACAATATTAAACTTAATAGGATAAAAATTATAGATTTGAAAATATATTTGAGAATATTTAAAAAGCGTGAATTTCAATTTAAGTTTGCATTTCATTTAAGGGTTGATATACTACTATATTTATAAGAAGTTGATTTGACTAAGGGAGGAATCTAGTTTTATTACGTGTTGCAAATTCAATACGACATTAACCCTTAAAAGGTAATAGAAGATGAAACCATTAATATTGTTTAAAAATAAATATAAAATTTAAGCACCCCATGAGGCCATAAAAACTGTTTCAGAACTTTCATGAAAGTATATAATTTTTAAAGGGAGATTCCACCATTGAAAAGTTTAAAAAACAAATATTAAACTAGAAATAAATTTAAAACTAACCATCAAAATAGGGTTAGCGGGATTCATGGAGATCCTGAATTCTCTCCGTGTATAGTCTAGCGACCAATGAGCAAAGGCCCGTCGTTCACGGGAAATTTCCACGAGACTTACAATAGCGTTCGATTGGTCGCTAGACCTTATACGCGAGGAAATCAGGATCTCCATGAATCCCGCTAAGCCTATTTTAAGGGTAAGTTTCAATTTTATTTAAAAAGGCTAAAGGATCTAAAGGCTGCGGTTAAAAACACGAGTTATTAGCGCGTGCTTTTTAAATATATATCTACATACAAGAATACAGAAAAGCAGCACGCGCTGTTTATTTTGAAAAAATCACGTGATTTTAAACTCAATTGTTCCCGCCTTTATTCGTATATAAAAATTTATAAATTTTGGCGCGAGTATTTTTGTTGACGGGAATTTTGATTTATTCTCGTTATGACGCGTGACTGGTTATGATGACGTCACGTGCAAAGTTGGAAATGTTTCAATATAATATATTTACTGCTATTTGCACGCAAACTTATTTCCGCAAGGTAAGTACAAACAAGATTATTAGGGGAAAAACTATAAAATAAACCTACAATACATAAATATCAACCGAAAAATATAGCCTTACTTTTGATTTTTATATATATTATATATAATAGAGTTTAACATTATGTATCAATCCGCCTAACCTTTCAAACATATATTTTAAAGGGAAACTTGGAGGCAAAAGCTGAACAGCTTTTGAATTTATTTTCGGAATCCCCGGATACCAATTTTCAAACAATTATTAGACACGTTTTTATTGTTTCAATTAATTTATAAAGTTTGGATAAGTTTCTATAAAAGTAGATATAATTTTGGTCAATCATATTACTTCAGCATTCAACAGCGCTTGTAATGTCCTAGCGTTTGATGCCTAAGATCTTGCACATCAAATACCAGTCTATTCTTTTAATGTTAGGGCATTACAAGCACTGTAGAAGGCTGAAATAATATGATTGGCCCGATTTTATACTTACAATCGAAATTAAACTAACTTTAGAAATTAATTTAAACACCAAAAACGTGTCTAAAAAATTATTGAAAATTCTCTGATACGTTTTTGTTTTTTTGGCATGGCGATTCCGAAAATAAATTCAAATGCTGTTAAAATTTAAGCTCCAAGTTTCCCTTTAAACTTCCTTCGAAAAACTTGCTAGTTTATATAAATATAGAAGTTTATGTCTGGAGGTATTTCTTTTTTTAGTCCTTATATACCGGTATACGATGGTTGTCATTTTATGGACGACAAAAAATGAAATTGGCTTCCGCCAGACATACCGCGCGCGCGTTTTAAAATAGGAACATGGACTATATGGTCCCAGGGACTTCAGCCACTTAATCTTAAAAAATATGACACACCACGCTCGCATCAAGACCCGTTTCCTATTCGAAATAGGTTTTAGCCTCCGGGATATAACGACGTCTATGCCCCCAAAATTGACACAATAAATATATACCTAGTATTCATAAACAAGTTGAAGAAAACAAAATATCTTATGTACCGATATATTTTAGAAGAAACAGGCATCTTAATATTACTGCGTAGCTAGTACTATTGAGGTTAGAATGCAACCTAATAACAAGTGCTTTTTTTATCGATTCCTTATCGTTTAAATAGACCTAATCCATCAGTAACAAAAATTACCAAACAAATATTAAACTAGAAACCGGAAAATAGGCTTAGCTGGATTGATGAAGATTCTGAAGGGTCAGCGACCAATCGAATCTTATTGGAAGTCTCATCGATATCTCGCCTTAACGACGGATATTTGCTTATTGGAAGCTGATCCATCAATGCGAAGAAATTAAGGATCTAAGCTAATCCAGCTAAGCCTATTATCCGGTAAGTTTTCAATTTATTTCTAGTTTAATATTTGTTTTGAAAATTTTTTGACTGGTGGATTAGGCCAATTTAAACGATAAGTAATTGATAAGTAATTAATAAATACAGATAAATAACAAAACGTGGCGTTAAAAAGCGTACTCTAACGGCCCAAACAGTGCATGCAAAAGTAGGAACTAACAAAACAATTGAATTAGGCTTAGCAATGAAAGTTCAATTCGATTGAATTAGGCTTAACAATGTAGGTTAAATACACCTGAATTAGGCTTAACAATGTAGGTTAAATACACCTGAATTAGGCTTAACAATGTAAGTTAAATACGATTTAATTAGGCTTAACAATTTAAGTTAAATACGATTGAATTAGGCTTAATAATTTTGTTGAATAAGCTTCATTTAGCTTTAAAACCAAAATACAAAATAAAACCAATTTAATTATTCATAGCCCCTGGTAAAGGTCTTTTCCCTGTACACGCGTGCGCGAGACAACAAACACTTCTACAGGGGCTCGTAGAAAATATATGGGATTCTTTCGCCCCTGGAAAGGAGCTACTTTATAATAATTTTATTAAAACGCGGTTAAAAAAGCTCCTTGGTATATTTTACAGTTTTAATATTTCCAAGAATGTATCCAATTTATAGGTGCATGTTTCTTACCAAAGTAACAGCTTCAACTTAAATAAGAAAGTGTAATTTTTCTGGGCCTCAGCGAACTAACAGAACTTAGCCTTATAGGATTAAACATAAGGAGAAGCAGCTCGTCCAAACATCAATCAAATTAGGTTTACAATACGAGCAAAGTAAGGTTCCCTTCTAAGACTAAGAAAACCAACAGAAATAGAGAAGACTCAAATGAGCTGCAAACTCAAACTGATTCCGAATATATTTAAGAATTGAACGCGCGCGAACTTCAATAGGAATCACGCGCAATTTACAACACGTGCTTAGCTAAGATCCTATTTATACCTTTAAAAGGAATAGTAACATCGATAAAAATTAAGTTTAATTTCGCGCGCTGCTAACTGAAATTTGTTCCGATTGAAGCTCGTGATTTAACTTTCGATTTAAGGCACGCGCTTTCATTTCGTAACTCGTTTCAGTTCTCAAGTTACAGTGTGTGAAAAGCCTCTCTATTTACCTTTAAGTACAAAAATTATACAGATAAAGGGGTATCCTAGATTAAAGGGAGAATGCAACCTACCAACAAATGATTTTTTATCGATTCCTTATCGTTTAAATAGGTCTAATGCACTAAAATATAAATAAATTTAAAACTTACCCTGAAAATAGGCTTAGCTGGATTCATGGAGATCATGCATTCCCATATAAGGGCCATCGACCAATGACATTGGTCGCTAGTATTTACATGGAGAGTTCAGGTGATCTCCTTGAATCCAGCTAAGCCTATTTTGATGGTAAGTTTTAAATTTATTTCTAATTTAATATTTATTTGTAAATTTTTTTGCTAGTGGATTAAATGATAAGGAATCGATAAAAAAAATCACTTGTTAGGTTGCATTCTCCCTTTAAGAAGTATTGCAAAAGCAGATTGAATCTGACAATTTTCCTCCCTTCGAGTTTTTTGTTAAGCCTTGTCTAAGTATAGGAGAAACACGTGTTTCCCAAAAAACTTCATAGACGAACATTCCGGCGTTTATAGACTAAACCTCTGATAAGGGTAACCGCGTGGGAAAAAAAGCGCGGGAAAAATACGCGCGAAAAAAAGCCATAAAGTGAATTCCAAAAAACATATATACATTGAAACAAGAAGGGGCGTAAGATTTAGAGTCACGTGATGATTAAATTGATAGGCTTATAGGACGGACACACGAAGGAATCGTATTAGGGTTGTCAGGGAATGTTGTTGGATTGTTACTGGAAGTATATATTGTATAATAGCAACAGCTTGGCCAATATAGGGTTTTCTATTAAAACTATCGAGGGTGCAGCCGTATCTAATAAACTCGCGTTATTTCTAAGACACCCAGACTTATACTCCAAGTATCACGCTTAACAAATATACGTAGTTACATTCTTAGAAAATGGACCGAAAATATAGGTTTGATATCGAAATTTAAATGAATTTCATGAATTTCTGAACTATGAAAAAATTAATAGAAAATATGGCCGTATGTAATTAAAATGCGAAATAAAACAAAATTAAATATATGAAAGAGTAAAATAATATTGTAGTAATTAAAATAATTAATATCGCAGTAATTAAAATAATTAATATCGCAGTAATTAAAATGAATAATATTGCAGTTATTAAAATGAATAATATTGCAGTTATTAAAATGAATAATATTGCAATAATTAAAATGAATAATATTGCAATAATTAAAATGAATAATATTGCAGTAATTAAAATGAATAATATTGCAGTAATTAAAATGAATAATATTGCAGTAATTAAAATGAATAATATTGCAGTAATTAAAATGAATAATATTGCAGTAATTAAAATAAATAATATTGCAGTAATTAAAATGAATAATATTGCAATAATTAAAATGAATAATATTGCAGTAATTAAAATGAATAATATTGCAGTAATTAAAATGAATAATATTGCAGTAATTAAAATAAATAATATTGTAGTAATTAAAATAAATTATATTGTAGTAATTAAAATAAATAATATAGCAGCAATTAAAATAAATAATATCGCAACAATTAAAATAAATAATATCGCAGTAATTAAAATAATGTAGCAGTAATTAAAATAAATATAGCCGAAATTAAAATAAATATAAATATAGTCGTAATTAAATTAAATAGCCGTAATTAAAATAAGTATGTCAGTAATATAAATAAGTATATCAGTAATATAAATAAATATATCAGTAATTTAGAAAATTTATCAGTAATTAAAATAAAATACTGTTAATTAAAATAAATTACTGGTAATTAAAATAAATTACTGGTAATTAAAATAAATTACTGGTAATTAAAATAAATCCCAGTAATTAAAATAAAACATTTAATAGTTAATTCAATATAAAAACCTAACATCAAATTTGCCTATAATTAAGAAAAATAATTCATAATAAAGTCTAATTCCGTTCTCATGCAACCCCTAACTATTCCTACAAAGATCTAACAATTATCCAACGAACTATAGTGACGCATTCGTAACTAAACCAAGGCTTAATAAGTTAGTGTAATGATATACGTGGGGCGCCAATTATCTAAATATCTCGGTAAGAAAAAACCAAACGCAGTCGACTGGCTGGGTATCGAATTCCAGAACGGGCCATCTGGTTATTTTTTTGAGTACTACTGCTGGGAAAGACCTCAATCCCAACGCGCCAGTGCCTAGGGATTTCTACTCCTGTCAAAGACCTAAATAATAAGCAGATACTCTAAGCTATAAGATACATTCGTTTATAGATCAGCTTGAAATGACAGTGCCTACAAAGCCGAGATCACCTTTTTTTTTCATATTAAAACTGATATAGTTGATATCAGTTTAAATTGTAACTAAGTGTAAAACTAAGCTCCATTTTATCACTAAGTGATATTGTTTAAATGAATTAGAGGAGGAAGCCTGGTTTAGCACGCGATGTAGAATAATTCTGATACGAAATATATTAAATAGAAATATAAAAATTAGATCACGAATTACTTCAGTCTCCCTTTAAAGACTCAAGCTCGCGAAAAATCACGAGATTCGTATGAATCCATTTTGAATCTACAGTGTGTGCAAAGCTACATCACTATGGAATGTTTTTAATTTTAAATAAGGGGGAAGGAAAAGTTAGGCGCCTGTTGAAAATTCATAGTGAGATAAACTATATACTCGCGTTCGCGAGAAGTTGGCAAGGACTACTTTCTTTAATACTTGGTTAAGCATAGTGTATTCTTTCGCCTTAGCTCTTCTATTTGATCAAACTCATCTTGAATATATTCTATAAGTTACTGTCTCGTAAAGGAACGAGTTTCAATAATAAATGATTTCTTTTAAGACTTAAACTTGGTTTATGTTACAATAACATAATATCAAGTCTGGTTAATATAAGAAGACCTTTCTCCTCTATGACCGTTTCAAAACTTTGAATCTGATACCAAATGGCCTCTTGAGTTCCCGGGCTCACATAACATTCTAAATGGCCGAGGCACCAGATTCCCGACACCCGATAAGGTTTTGAATTTTTTTCTTTTGTTTTTAAAAGAACAACCTTTGCAATTAAATTTTAAACAGGAAGTATCATTAATGATTACGTAATTTGATATATATCCTTTGATTCGTTGATAATAAGTTCGTTTAAAAAACGAGAAAATAATTCCATCATAATTTATGTTTAAATGGAAACTTGTAGCTAAAAATGGATTAGCTTTTGAATTTATTTGTATGGTAAAATTTCTATAAAAGTATATATATTTGGACCAATCATATTATACTGTCCTAAAATTCAAAGAATCGGCCAGCGTTTGAAGCATAAGACCTTGGCAATGAAACGCTGGCCTATTTTTTTAATGTTTCCACATTACAAGCGCTGTTGAAGTCTGAAATAATATGATTTCCCCGAATTTAAATTTACTTTTATTCAAAGTCTTTAGCAAACTTTTGAAATTAATTTAAACACCAAAATCGTGATTAAAAATTGTTAAAAAATTCTCAAATACGTTTTATGACACGGTGATTCCGAAAATAAATTCAAAAGCTGTTCTATTTTTAGCTCCAAGTTTCCCTTTAAATTTAAAACATTAAATGTTCTATTTTATAATTGGAATAAATTAGGCCCACCAATTTTAAAATCAGTTCCAGAACCCCATCTTCAGGTTTTTAAATATCATTAATTTTTTTAAGTTCAATTCAATTTAATAAATGTTACTTAACTATTTCATTAAAATTTTCATGGGGCTCTAATGCTGCTGCAAGTATAGGCCTAATGAAAGTGGTTGAAAATGATGTAATAAAGCAAAAAAAAAAACTACATTTACAATAAAAGAAATAAATATACATATACATAGTGGGGAAAAAAAAAAATCTCAACCAAACCAACAGCTCGTTAACTCCAGATACTTTTCCTTACATCACAAAAAAAGGACCCCCCCAAAAAATATACATATCCTAAAGTAACCGGAGATCGCTAAACGACTCTCTACATATACAAAACTTACATAGAATTCGTTCAACCAAATAGAAATGAATGTAGATATCTTGGGGGGAAGATGAAATAAGTAGCAACCGCCCATTTTTAATAGAAAATAAGTTTCTATATTAAATCTATCTTACAGAACGAAATAAAATCAGTGTTTTAAATTAAAGCCTTTTTAATCAGTTTAAATTGTCAGTGAAGTTAAAGCTAGGCACCCTTAATTCCAATATTATTTAATTACGCAGACACGGATGGGAAATATAGATTTTTAAGTACTGAAGACTCCAATCGTAAATAACAGATTTGGTTTCGAGTTTAATTTGCAGTATAGGTGTAAACTACAGCTCCCTTTTATCTCTGATTTGCCTCAATAAACATATAGAGGGGATCCATAAGTTTGCACGCGCTGAATACTCAAACTGGGCTTAAATATATTTTGTTTCATAAGATTTTGTGTGAAACTAATCACCCTTCTTATGTAGTATATCCCGTAGAAAATCAAGATTTAAGCTGAAAATTGATGAGAAAAGCATTTTTTCCTATAATTTTCAAGAATTTTTCAGAATTTTCCAGAAGTAATATTCCAAAACATTCCAGAATTAATTTTCCAGAATGTTCTAGACTTTTCTAGAATTTTTGGGAATTTTCCAGAAGTTTCCAGAACATTCCAGAATGTTCGAGACTTTTCTAGAATTATCTAGAACTTTTCAGACCTTTCTAGAACTTTCAAGCACTCGCCAGAATGTTTTTGACCTCTCCAAACTTTTCTGGAACCTTCTAGAACATTCTAAATAAGGTTACAGACGTACGCACGTACGGACCTAGTAAATTAATAGTGTTTGATTACTTTATTTAAATATAAAAGACGCGATTGCGTGATTCAGTCAACATAATCAGTTATCAACGAGTATAAAGTTATTTTAACCTGCCATCCCAATAAAGAGAAAAGGGGGGAGTTGGTATGGCACGTGCTGCAAACTCAAACTGATACCAAACATAAAAATAAGCGTGCGCGCAAAATCACGAGTTTCAATTCAATTTTAGTTGTCATTAGATACAAAGCTAGTCCCTTTGTAGTTAGCTAACCCTTAAAAAAACAATTATTGATAGAAAAAAACGTATAACAGCTTGGTACGCGCGCTGAAAACTGAAAGTGATAAATTTTAAATGAAAACCGAACCCTTCCCCCGCCTTCTACCGCGTTACATCTTTTTAGATGAACATATTCGGACCCAGAATCGAAGAGTTGGATATGTTTTCTTCACAGATCGGTGGCTTATTTTTAACAGCAAAAAACAGGACGATATTTGATGGGTGTACTCAACCTCGGGTCCTTTAAAATACTAATTCAATGGGAACGGACCCCAGGTTGGTTATGTCAATTATAGATTAGCATCTTTTAGAAGAAGAGTAACTAGCCGTGAAAAACGATCCTCGATTCCGGTCGCTATATTGTAGGGTTTTTACACGTGTTATTTGTGAGCCATCCCCGGCCAGGGGGGTTTGTATATTCCTAAATATCCTGGAGTATCGTCATCAAATGGAGCAGGGGGGGGGGGGGGGGGGGTTAAAGATGAAATTCCCCCCAGGGATAAATACTGACACTGACACCCAGAACGGTTACGGTCCGAACGGGTTCAATCTTAAAGTTCAATGGAAGTTTTAAAACTGGGATGCTCAAACATATACGTCAGTTACAGTCTTAGAATGGATCAACAATAACACTCAAAAACCGGTTTTGTATGTAATATTAGGAGTTGTATAGTTTGGGTTGAAGTTAATGGTTTGAATAAAAGGTACATTCATATTAAAGTTTCTTACAAAATTCTTATATCGGGTTCAATTTAAAATCCGTTTCGATCTAATTGCTATTGATACAAAAACCGGTTTCGATCTAATTGTTATTGATACAAAAACAGGTTTCGATCTAATTGTTATTGATACAAAAACCGGTTTCGATCTAGTGATCCATAGAAAAACGTATTTCGATCTAGTGATCCATAGAAAAACGAATTTCGATCTAGTGATCCATAGAAAAACGAATTTCGATCTAGTGATCCATAGAAAAACGAATTTCGATCTAGTGATCCATAGAAAAACGAATTTCGATCTAGTGATCCATAGAAAAACGAATTTCGATCTAGTGATCCATAGAAAAACGAATTTCGATCTAGTGATCCATAGAAAAACGAATTTCGATCTAGTGATCCATAGAAAAACGAATTTCGATCTAGTGATCCATAGAAAAACGAATTTCGATCTAGTGATCCATAGAAAAACGTATTTCGATCTAGTGATCCATAGAAAAACGAATTTCGACCTAGTGATCCATAGAAAAATGTATTTTGATCTAATGATCCATAGAAAAATGTATTGCGATCTAGCGATCCATAGAATAATGTATTGCGATCTAGCGATCCATAGAAAAATATTTTGATCTACTGACCCATAGAAAAATTTATTTAGATCTAATGGTTATTAATAGAAAATACGGTTTTGATCTAGTGATCCATAGAATCCATAGTGATCTGGATTTCATTCATTCATTCTTAAATATGGAAAGATTAAATTTAATTATCATCTTACGATGTTCAACCAGAGTCTTAAACACGCGGATTTTTGGAAAAAATAATTATATGACGCGTTGAGTGTGAACTTTACTATATAATTCCTGGATGGCATTGCGCGTTGGTTCTGAGACGGAGTTCAAAGTGTATGGGGAAATAAACACTTATGAAACAGGCTCCAGGGGGATTCATAGAGGGGGGGGGGGTTGAATCCATTTGTAAAGGAATACCCGTGGTAAAATCCTAACGACCCGAAAAGTATCTCTTTTCCAAGTAACTACAGTTATTACGATCGTAGCCTTAAGCTTAGAAGGATGCGAATTTCGCAAGGGCAGAAAAAAAAAAAAAAAAGGTTTGAATAGCGTAGAAAAATTTTTTTTTTAAAATTCAAGTTCGGAGAGAGATTTAAAATTTCAAGGGTCAAGATTTCTTCTCAATAGGGCAACATTGAGACAGGGTCATCTAATCTAAGATTATTAAAAATGGATAGCTATATCTTAATATATGAATAATAAAATCTGCATTTCATAAGCGCCCTCTAACGGCAAAGTCAGTTGGATAAACGAAAATATTACCTTAATTTCTAGATTAAAATATAATTATTATATTTCACTCTACACGAATTTCGAGAAACGTCGTGTTTTTATCTTCACGTTATCCGTTCGAATAAACGCGTATTTGTTTATTAATCGAGCTTAAAATTTTATCTCCGGATAATTCGTATCCATTTGACACGCGTCTGCTTATATAATTTGTAGTTTTATATTAACAAACACGTTATCCGAGATTAAAATATCCGAAAAAAGCCTAATTAACAATGGATATCCTAAGTTATTTATTATCCGATTCCGAGCTCTATTTTTTCTCTTTTTTAAGTCCGTAATATTTGACTCTTGTAATAGCTATAGATAATAACAAATATGAACTTACCCGTTCGTTAACGTTAAAGGCTCTATCCACGTGGCGTCATTATTAGTTAATTGGTTAAATTGCAGTGTTTGTCATCTAGCTCTTACAAGAATAAATCTGTAAAGAAATGAAAAATGTTATATTAATTAAACAATATCTAAAAATAAAATTATAAATTTATAAATTAAGTATACTTTTCGGTTGATAGAAAAGTGATAGGTTAGGTTATAAGTATATTATTTGTACAAAACCTTGTAATAAACACATTTTTTTAGTTTGCTTAAAGGGAAACTTGGAGCTAAAAAATGGAACAGCTTTTGAATTTATTTTCGGAATCAGCGGAAGCCAAAAAATGGCATTCGAGACATTTTTCACAAGTATTAGACACATTTTTGGTGTTTCTAAAGTTTGGTAAAGTTTGAATTAAAGAAAATATGAATTTGGACCAATCACATCGTTTCAGCCTTCAACAGCGCTAACATTAAAGTAATGGGCTGGCGTTTGATGCCTAAGACCTTGGACAGCAAACGCCGGCCTATTCTTTTTATGATAGGACATTACAAGCGCAATTGAATTCTGAAATAACGTGATTGGCCCGAATTTATATTTACTTTTATTCAAATTTTACCAAAAACGTTTCTAAAATTGTTTGAAAAATAAGTTTTTTAGCTTTTCCAATTTTAGCTCCAATTTTCCCTTTAAATAAAACAATAATGAATTAATAATCTTACAAATTAATAAATTAATATATGTTAATATTATTCGTTACGTCTGTCTACACATAATATATTACTGGAAAGTAGGTTCTAATGTCAGATAGAAGCTGCAGGCTATATCTTGGGCAGTTAAGGTGGGCAGCGCGTGTGAGTGGGAGTCAAGGTTTGCCCATTACCTTCTTAAGCGGGTAGGGGGGTGCTATGGGAGGTTTGAGAGTGTTTCTCTCCGTTGGACGTCTTGGAGGGAATTGCAGGGTGATCGGCCAAGCGGCAAGCCTATAGCTATCATCGCAAACGACCCGTGCCCCCTCCCAAACACCACTGCAAAAACTTATTCCAACTTTATGGGTCATATAGACACATTTATTTCTTCTTTCGTCAAAAGTTGCAATCTTAAAATGCATCAACATTATCACTTTATAAAATATATTTAATCCTAATTGAATATTTAAAAAATTTTATTGATTTAAAAATGGATGTAAATTATATATTAATTTAATTTTATTGATTTAAAAATGGATGTAAATTATATTATATTAAATTAATTTTATTGATTAGCATGTAAATTTTATAATATTAATTTTGTTTTATTAATGAATTAATTTAAAAATGTATAGTAATTTTAAGTTAATTTTGTAATTTAAAAATGTATAGTAATTTTAAGTTAATTTTGTTTTATTAATGAATTAATTTAAAAATGTATAGTAATTTTAAGTTAATTTTGTAATTTAAAAATGTATAGTAATTTTAAGTTAATTTTGTAATTTAAAAATGTATAGTAATTTTAAGTTAATTTTGTAATTTAAAAATGTATAGTAATTTTAATTTAACTTTGTAAATAATTTAAATATTTTATAGTAATTTTAATTTAATTTTGTAATTTAAATATTTTATAGTAATTTTAATTTAATTTTGTAATTTAAATATTTTATAGTAATTTTAATTTAATTTTGTAATTTAAATATTTTATAGTAATTTTAATTTAATTTTGTAATTTAAATATTTTATAGTAATTTTATTTTAATTTTGTAATTTAAATATTTTATAGTAATTTTAATTTAATTAATTTATTAAATCATTTAAATATTTATAGTAATTTTATAGTAATTTTATTTCTTATTTAATTTATTAAAAATTTTAAAACTAGGATTATTTTAAACTAATTTAGTTAAACATTTAAATATTTATAGTAGGAATAATTTTAAATATATTTATTAAAACATTTAAATATTTATATTATAAATATATTTAATTATAATTATATTAAATTAAAAATTATATTTTTATTTTAATCCTAAATGAATAATATTCGATTTTTCCCTATATTTGGGATGTTCGGCAGGGAAAACACTTCTACAGGGGCTCATAGGATTAACGTTAGAAATTTCGCTCCTAAATATATTCTTCTTCCTGAGCACCAAAACAAATCCAAACCTAGCCCGTTAGGGTACTCTATAATTAATTTCTATAACATCATTAATTTTGATTATGAACTTTATCCTCTTGACAATTAACCTAGGCTTCGAGTTGATTATAGTATTATTAATTTGCATACATTTTTACCTATGTAAATATTTGTAAATTAAATACACTTTCAATTTATATAAGTGTATAATATATTGTACTCTTGCTAACCGTATAAAGGTTACATCCATTTTCAAATGAGCTATAATTAATATTCATTCTTTTTAATTTAAGGGGCGTTGTTATGGCAACCAAGTGGACCAAACTTTTTTCCTACTATGGTCAAACTTCTTATTTCTCTCTCGAGACGTTACGTGGGACTTGAAGAATGAATTTAGGACGGATATACATGGATGTAGGGAGCGGACATTTATTGGTCACTAGACTGTGACCAGCCAGCAACGTACATACATCAGAGCGAATGGAATTTCCGTTCAAGGGTCAGAGGTTACCAGAGAGAGAGAAAGAGATGGGGATAGAAGGTAAGGTCCCTGTGTCCATCGATGGTCAGTCCCGCTGAGCCGACGATAGTCATTAACTATTAGCACAATGAGCCAAGTAGCGGAACAGCCGTCAAAACTTGGCTCGTCAGTCGTGGAGTGCGTTTTTCAATTTATTACACAGTGACTGCGCGAGTGTTACGGTTAAGATTATAGGCTGGGACATTTTGAAATTAATCATGACATCAATTTCAATAATATCTAGCGGAAAAACTATATCCTTTGAATATTATTACCGCTACTATGATAGTTAATTAATTATAGTTACGGCATGGCAAGGACAATTTAATTATAGTTACGTCATGGCAAGGACAATTTAATTATAGTTACAAGATGATAAACTAATTATAGTTAGCGGTACATGTGAAGTATTTAATTATATAATTATTAATACAAAAATGCAAATTATAATTATCGGTAAAAGAAAAATATAATTACCGGTAAAAGAAAATTATAATTACCAGTAAAAGAAAATTATAATTACCGGTAAAAGAAAATTATAATTACCGGTAAAAGAAAATTATAATTACCGGTAAAAAGAAAATTATAATTACCGGTAAAAGAAAATTATAATTACCGGTAAAAGAAAATTATAATTACCGGTAAAAGAAAATTATAATTACCGGTAAAAGAAAATTATAATTACCGGTAAAAGAAAATTATAATTACCGGTAAAAGAAAATTATAATTACCGGTAAAAAGAAAATTAATTATAATTACCGGTAAAAGAAAATTAATCATAATTAACGGTAAAAGAAAATTAATCATAATTAACGGTAAAAGAAAATTAATTGTAACTACCGATACGAGAAAGTAAATAAATTAATAGTACATATGGTACACAAAAGTAAATAAATTAATAGTACATATGGTACACAAAAGTAAATAATTTAATAATTAGAACATATGGTACTAAAATGTAAATAAAATAATAGTACGTGGTACCAAAGAGTTCATAAATTAATATTTACTGCGTGGTACCAAAGAGTTAATAAATTAATATTTAGTGCGTGGTACCAAAAACTAAATAAATTAACAGTTAGTGCAAGTTATCGATACGGTACAATAATAAAATTAATTAAATATAAGTTACTACCTAAAAGCTTATTTAATTTCATTAGTGACGTCAGGCTCCATCCTTTTCTACAGGTCATTATTTTATAAAGTACTCCCTTAAGAATCGGTAGGCCAAATAAGTTATTAAACTACAAATGAGTCTTAAACAGGGATAGGCTAGTACGGATATAAAAGAGATGATATAATAATCGTAAAGTTCGAGCACGTGCTCCTCGTTTTGCGCGGGAAAAGAACCCTTAGCTTTATCGGGTCTTTATCGCTTCACGCGCGCGTCAAATCGGGGGGATGCTTACAAAGAAAAAAAATAAAGGTTACCATAGCAACCACGCGCTAAGCTTGATAAACTCGGGTCTCATCTGGATCTCGGGAGGTAGAGCGCGAGCTCCATTATCAAAACTATGTATATATGTATAATTAAGAATCAGTCAGAGTTTGCAGCGCGTTCAAAGGTGTTGTACCCCAACTCCTCTTTATCTCGATATAAAATTGAAAGAGATGTTGCGGACAGTACGGTTTCGCGCGTGTTGTAAATTCAAACTGCTCAAAGCTGTATTTTAATTCAGGCGCGCGAGCTCGCTCTTGGCGTCCTATATTCAATTCAATAATGTACAAAAGACAATTTACGTAATAAACCGAAAAGGGTTTTGTCAAGAGGAATATGTTTAAATCCCCTCTCTCTCACTCCTCGCGAAGTACTCTACCATCCATTCCCACCTCCTGCATGCATGCAGCCTTTACAGGATGGGGCGTCATAGCGTGCGGGGGTTCGCGACCCCAAAACTTAAGATTAGGCTTAGCGCAACAATAGCTATAACGCGAGGACCAAAATCAGTTAAGCGATTTTAATAATTACAATAAAAATTTTAATAGTCATTCATTTCAATCATATATTTTGGGACCAAAATTTAAAAAATTAAGTTAATAGTAATAGTTGTTATCATAAAAGAGGAGGAGCTTACTTAGGGAATGTTGCAGTCGACGTCATCAGCTACGTCATAGCTTGTAAAGCTCATAGCGCTCGTGAGCACCGAGCATTTCTTACGCTTATTTTTTCTATATCCGTGTCAGCTAGTGCCAAAAAGCTTGATTATTAGATGTAGGCTCTACAATAGCTACGCTACCATAGAGATGACGTAGATTGCGGGGAATTTGTTTAAAATGATTTTTAAGATAACAATTAATATTTATTTTTCAGTGACATATTTTGAATCGTTTTTTAACGATCTTTCCGAAAATGCTACTCAATTTCAATTTTAAGTTCATAAAAAATGAGTGAAAGCCTCAATATAATAATATTTAATAATTAATTATATAAAGGGGTTTTAGGGAATTTTCCTTTTGATTGTCATTACGGCATTACACGCGATAATACTAATCAAATCTCTCTGAATCTGAGATGGCGTGTATTTTCTATTTCTAGGAAACCAAGGCTTAGCTGTTTAACCAAAATACATTAATTCGATTAGTGCATAACACGCGTCAGAATTGAGGGGATATTATACTTGGCTGGTTGATAAAAAGAGTTTGCATAATGATTAAAAGCTATAATGGATGGATACAAAATGTTATGATTGGTATAGATGAAAGTAGTACGTGTTAATTCACTTAGAACATTAGAATAGGTTTTGGAAAGTGGTTGGGAACAAATCTGAGTGAGTCACCCCGAACGATTCGTTGCAACGCTTACTCGCTTTGGTTTTAACAATCAATATATTACGAGATAATAATTAAATTAGCAAGAATTCATTTTTAGTTTTTGATATAGATAAATATATATATTAGATATTAGCAGAGTCAAAAGGATGAGTTTTAAAATATGATAAAAATAACTGACTTTATGTTAATTAATGGCATAATCATATTCTTAATATATTATAACTACTGAAATTTCTCTTAATTTCTCAAGAAATTCCCTATGAAAGCAACCACAGCTATCTGCAGTTTGAAACTATGTTTTACTTCACTTAAAGATAATTCAATACACAAAACTAAACTTATTTAACTTTAAATACTTGTTAAACATCGCAAAAAAATGCTATAATCGCTAAATCATTAAAGGGAGAATGTAAATTAATAACAAGTGATCTTTTTATCGATTCCTTATATATTTGTCAAATAAAAATTATTACATTCGACAATTTAATAAATTAAAACGAAATTTAATCTTAGAAGGGATTAATGTTTCTATTGAAAAAGGTGTTTTTATTCCTGATAGTTTTATTCCATTTAAGATTGTAACTAATATACTAGATTTCATTATTATAATTCTAAATAAGTATAATTCAAATGAATATATAAAGCTAAAAAGACCCCTTTCGATAATATATACTATTATATATTTAAATTCTCCTATGACGTCATTTTAACCAAAAATTCTAAAGCCCGTAACGAATTGGTGAGCCTCAATTTTGGTTAAAGCTATAATATAGTATAAGTAAAGCTTGCGCGGGGAAAGGGGGTTTGCCCTGCATTTCTTCTCCATCTATGGCAACATCCCAACGAGCGAAGGGATGGAAAAATTGGCGCTCGCGAAGCTCTCAGCTGCTTCAAAATAGAACCATAAATATTATATGCAAATGACTTGGCTCCTGGTGTTCGGTCTAGCGGAAAAATAAAAAAAATCAGCCATCCCCTTTGGAATCCTTATATAACCGTGTCATTCCCGCCTTCCACTTCGCTACTAACTTAAATTGAAACAAACCGTTAACTTAACCCTTAATTTATCAACGTAACTATGAGAATTGCCGGGAAATATTGGCGGGAAAAATGAACGTGGGAAACTCTTAATCGGCAATGATGTCATCTACCATCTACAAATTGGCTTTTTATGTTTTTTCTTCCTTTTATATATAGGGATGTCACGTGCTCGCCAGCCAGCGCGAGATTGAGAGAGGTGAAAGTCACTGCGTCACTTTTTTCCCGCAATTTTTATTCCCCACCATTTTTTCCCGCCTTTTTTAAAATACACGCGAGAACGGTAATCGCGCGAAACAAATTGGCGCGAGCTTGATTTGTTTTTTATTTTTTCGCGCCAAATATCACGTGTTTTCATATTTTCGCGCGCTTTTAGTAGACACACAAGTAGACTCAATTCGGGCCTCGTCAAATTAATCTCACGATGCCTGTCTTCTTTAGAATTGGTAGTATAAATTTACAAGATAGCTATTCATTTAGCCATAACTAAAATCACAAGGAAATTAAATGAATGTTATTCCTCTCTATATAATGCAAATTCAAATTGACATCAATTGAAGCTCGTGATATTGAGCTCGAGATTTTAAGATATATATATTCAGAATCAGTCGGAATTTGCGTAGAGGGCGAATACCCTATCATTTAATAACTTAAAGGGAGACTAAAGATAATCGTTTGTTATATGCGATAACTTAATTTTTAGATTTCTTAGACCATAAACATACGTTATTTAGTACAAAAACAAATTATCGAAAAAAGATAAATAGCGATAAAGACGGTACTTAAATAAGTACTTTTAAATCACGAACTTCCAGGTCGACCTCCATTTTGAATCTTCATCGGAGAGAATGGGATACGAGCCAATCAAATCACGTCATTTTATTCCAATATTATATATACAAGCTTCAAGCCCAAAAAAAGGTGGCGCCACATTTCCCATAAAATTATATATCAATTCAAGCAAATTTATGTTTTTCGGAGCCCCGTTGGAGCATGGTTGGAGGCTGTCTAATAAAACACGTAATAAGATTTTGCCAAAATCAAAATTCTGATTGGCTGGTATCCCCTTTTCTACATATAACAAATGGTGGACGATTTAAATATGTCAGGGGGGATAAAACGCTGACTTTAAACCTTAATTTTTGAGTAATTAATTGGAGTAAACAATATTTGAATTTAGAAAGGGACATTTTTATTTCGGTACTACTATCATATCGACAAAATAAGGCTTTCAATTTTTGCCTTCAGGTTTACCTTTAATGATAGAGATGGAATATGGATGCCTAGAGCCGTATTCGCTGCAAATTTATACTGTTTTAGCATAAAAGAAAAAGTGTTAAAGACTTGGAGCATCTTGGTAAATGACCAAGGCACCCATAAAATTTTTTCATGGTAATAAATAAAAATAGGAAAAAAAAAAAAAACTCAGAGCTCGCAAAAAAATTCCAAGAAGCTTTCTCACTAAAAAACGAAAATAAGTTTGCTTTTTTTTCTCCGCGGGGCTGTAAGTAAAAGTTTCTTAAAATTCTCTCTCAAGAGCTTTTCAGTCGAAAAAAAAAAATAGACCATAATAGACTAAATTTAATTTTTAAGGAGCTAAAAGAAAAATTTGTTTTCAATTTGCTCTCAACGCGAACCAAAATATAGTCCTCGTTAAATCTAGTAATAGCCTATTATCGTACCCTCTTTTTAAAATAGAGTTTCGAAGAAAAGTTGCTACGGAAACGAAAAGAAAGAAATAAAATTGGTTTCTATGGATACTGTGCTTTGACCTTTGAAGAAAAGGGTTAACATGAAATTATATTTATCGTACATAGGATATTTTGATCAAAAATATCAAAAATTTGATTTATTACACTACAACTTTCTTTTGAATGATAGATATAAAATTTCCATGATGTTTTTGTTTAACGGAAGACTGTATAGATTGTATTTCACTACAGAAAATTATTTCTACCAAAGATTGTTTAAATTGGAAACTTGGGGCTAAAAACATAATATTTTTAATTATGTGGCAAAAACGTGTAGGATATTTTTAAACTAAGATAAAATTTTGTAACCATATGAGAGCATCAATAAATGTTCATTATCCCTTTAGATTTTGAATCTATTAATGATAAAAATAGGCATAATTTTAACGACCCGCAATCCTAATATATATTTAGGTTTGTGGTGAGAAACAGATGTTGCGAAATGCCAAAATTGAACCAGATGAAGCAAGCCCAAAAATAATTCGGCAGCATGCTTCGAGCGCAAAGCAGTCCCGAGCCAGTTACACAGTACTCTAATGTCGTCTAGGCATTCGAGACATATCATCCCCAGCGAGACAAGACACTGTTTTTACAGCTTCGCCATTTCAACTAAATTCTTAGCGCCTCTTTCAGAACCAAATAGACTTCCTATACGCGAGCTTCGTCACGCTTAAACTACAAATACCGACAGATTTTAAAAACATTATCCATATAGTTCCGAACCTCTCTAGGGATAACAGCATTAACAAGTAACTCTAACAAACATCTTCAATTACACATCCATGTTATTTTAATTATTAAACTCTAAGTTAATCGAAATTAATTTTCTTCTTATTTAAAAAAACACATTAATATTTTCCAAATGGAAAATTTAATATCATTTTCGGAAAGATCATTAAAAAACGAGTCAATACATGCAGAAAAGTAACAATTTGATTGCAATTATAAAATCCTGCATTAAATTTCATTGCAATTATAAAATTCTGCATTAAATTTCATGGCAATTATAAAATTATGTATACTCTTTCATTGTAATTATAAAATTATGTATACTCTTTCATTGTAATTATAAAATTATGTATACTCTTTCATTGTAATTATAAAATTTTGCATATTTTATTGCAATTATAAAATTTTGCATAATCCTTTATTGCAATTTTAAAATTTTGCATAATCCTTTATTGCAATTTTAAAATTTTGCATAATCCTTTATTGCAATTTTAAAATTTTGCATAATCCTTTATTGCAATTTTAAAATTTTGCATAATCCTTTATTGCAATTTTAAAATTTTGCATAATCCTTTATTGCAATTTTAAAATTTTGCATAATCCTTTATTGCAATTTTAAAATTTTGCATAATCCTTTATTGCAATTTTAAAATTTTGCATAATCCTTTATTGCAATTTTAAAATTTTGCATAATCCTTTATTGCAATTTTAAAATTTTGCATAATCCTTTATTGCAATTTTAAAATTTTGCATAATCCTTTATTGCAATTTTAAAATTTTGCATAATCCTTTATTGCAATTTTAAAATTTTGCATAATCCTTTATTGCAATTTTAAAATTTTGCATAATCCTTTATTGCAATTTTAAAATTTTGCATAATCCTTTATTGCAATTTTAAAATTTTGCATAATCCTTTATTGCAATTTTAAAATTTTGCATAATCCTTTATTGCAATTTTAAAATTTTGCATAATCCTTTATTGCAATTTTAAAATTTTGCATAATCCTTTATTGCAATTTTAAAATTTTGCATAATCCTTTATTGCAATTTTAAAATTTTGCATAATCCTTTATTGCAATTTTAAAATTTTGCATAATCCTTTATTGCAATTTTAAAATTTTGCATAAAATTTCATCGCAACAATAAAATTTTGCATAAAATTTCATCGCAACAATAAAATTTTGCATAAAATTTCATCGCAACAATAAAATTTTGCATAAAATTTCATCGCAACAATAAAATTTTGCATAAAATTTCATCGCAACAATAAAATTTTGCATAAAATTTCATCGCAACAATAAAATTTTGCATAAAATTTCATCGCAACAATAAAATTTTGCATAAAATTTCATCGCAACAATAAAATTTTGCATAAAATTTCATCGCAACAATAAAATTTTGCATAAAATTTCATCGCAACAATAAAATTTTGCATAAAATTTCATCGCAACAATAAAATTTTGCATAAAATTTCATCGCAACAATAAAATTTTGCATAAAATTTCATCGCAACAATAAAATTTTGCATAAAATTTCATCGCAACAACAAAATTTTGCATAAAATTTCATTGCAATTAAAAAAACTTGCATAAATTTTCAATGTAATAATAGAATTTCGAAAAAAACCATTTCAGCTATACAACTGTAAAATTATGCATTCAAATTCGCTGCAAGTACGTAATCTTGATTCAATTATCAATGCAATTTAGAATACATCAATGGGTAGATTTCCAAACACTCTAATTTGACAAAACCAAATTACTGTAAAAACAGTTACTTAAGTTTCGCTTTAAAATGCACGAGAATGAAAAGAAACATCTCCCTTACACGAAAAAATTAAACCAGTGTAAAAAACCATCTAATTTGAAGCAAAAAATTGCGCGCGGTCGCCTAATGAAGAGATACCGAAGAAGCTGCTAGAGCTGCTGGAAGAAGAGAGGGTTCGGAGAAAAACCGCGGGAAAAGCTTTTGCCTTTTGATAAATTCCTTTTAAAATATATTTTCCCCACGCTAAACAAAGCCATTCCATTGTTTGAGCACCCAATACTAATTCCCGCCTTTTTTTCGCGCGCTAAAATAATTTCGTGGCTCGTGGAAAAAGAATAAAAAGGTTGTGAAACATTTTGGCGCGCTTTTATCTTAAATTTTGGCGCCAAACTTCATTTTCAACTACACAACAGGCGATTCAAAGCTCGCGAGATAAAACACCGGCATTTCGCGTGAGATTTTGAACTAAGTACATCCCACATAGAGATTGCAGGGTGCGCGAAGCTGAAACTTTACATCCCGATATAGAAATTAAGGCGGTTAAAGGGAGAATGCAACCTAACAACGTGTTTTTTTATCGATTCCTTTTTGTTCAAATCAAATAGTAAAAAAAACTACAACATTTATTAAACTATAGACTTACTCAGAAAAATAGGCTTAGCTGTATTCATGGAGATCCTAACCTAACTCTCCATAAGAGAAATCTATCAATTTCATTGGTCGCTTGTCTTTATTTCAGGATATCTAGAAATCCAGCTAAGCCTATTTTGATATCAAGTTTTAAATTTATTTCTAGTTTAATATTAGTTTTCTAATTTTTTTACTGTTGTTAGGTTGCATTCTCCCTTTAAAGAGGTTTAGATTTTAACACGATTCAAACAATTTTATTTTCAATTTAAGTTTGCAGCGCGTGATTTTATAATCCTCCCCCAATTACTTTAGTAAACTTTACAACGGAAATTAAGGGTATCTTTTGCTTTATCCACGCTGTCAACTAAGTTTGTTACAAACTGTATTTCAATTTAAGAATGCAGTACGAGATATAATTTTATCATAGAAGTTAGTTGCGCTGGAAGGTTACGTAATGTTAAATCTAATACGAATTCAAAATACTCATTCGAAACTTGTCCATAGATTTAAATTTAAGAACTATAGTAAGAAAGATAGATTTACAAGCGCTGCAAACTAATGATGGAAAACGATTGGACACTTCTCCGAAAGCTTCCGTTTTGGCGCGCTTTCATAAAAACGCGGGAGAAAAGGTAGGGGGGAAAGGGGGTAACTTTGGAATTTCGAAATTTGGTTGTTGCAAAGCCGAGCAAAACGGAAGAGGGGGTTTGAATAGCTGAGATTCCTGGCTAGCGTAGATAATTACTAGAAAAGCTCCGCGGAAGAGACTTAAAAGCTGATATAGTCACGACAGACAAGCAGAGTTTACAACGCCAATAAAACTAGACACCCATTTTCATCCCTTTCAAACTAAATTACGATTTCATCGAGATAAAAAGGGGTGATTACCATTGAACGCGGTGAAAATTACGACTGAATTTCTATGAATCTCGCGATGAAAAGCACGCGCTCCGGCCTTTTATACATTCAAAATCAGTCTAAGTTTGCATCAAGCGCAAATAGAGATTCAAATATATTTCTGGTAATAGAAATAAGTAAGGATAAGGTACGAGTTTAAATAGAAACGCGGTGAAAATTCAAATTGATTCGGAATGAATCTCGTGATGGAGCGCGAGCTCGAGATAGATATTTAGTTTCAAAATAAGTTTACAACGCGTGCAAAGGTATTCCATCTTCTTTACATCCATAGGGTTTATCAAGAGGTACATAATCACACACGCTTTTAAGTTAAACTGATTCCGACTCAATATCTTTAAATCAAGATTAGTTTTCATAGGAATTGTAGTTAAAGCGTGTTAATACATAATGTTAATTCAAATAGAAATGAAAGTAGTTTTACTAAACCTCGCTTAATCAGTCGAGTATAGTGAACGTATTAAGCCGCTCTGGCGTCATAATAATACCCGTATTAAGGTATCATACAAAGAGAAAAAAAAGGGAAGCGCTTTTAAGCGCCGAGAAAGAATAATACGGTACGCTGAGCCGCTATCTTTATGAAAATGTTATAGAAAAATCTATAAGTTCTCTATATTAAGACGAGGCGAGTTTTAAGCTTAAGTTAATATAATCTTTTTAAATATTTTCTTAGAAGATTTTGTTGGAATTAAAATTTAAAGCCAAAATGAGCGAAATTTCGCGTCTGTTAGAAAAGATACCAACATCCACCGCGAGAAGCAATTGTTTAAAAGTTTAGATAATAATATTATAATCTTAAATGATACAATAGCTTTTGTCAAGCTGTTTTGTTGACACAAAGTTGTTTTTAAGTTTTAAAATTAAATATAAGAAGCTGGTTTTTATAAAGCGGTATTTAAGCGCTGCAACAATATTTTTTTTAGAAATTCCCGAATTTGTTGAAATTTGATTATACATATGCAGGCTGCATGGAAAATTTTAATTGGAATTATAAAATTTTGAATTAATTTCATTGCAATAATAAAATTTAGCATTAAATTTTCATTGTAATTATAAAATTTATCATTAAATTGTCCATAATTGCATTGCAATTTTAAAATTTTCTATAAAATTTCATTGTATTTTGAAATTTTCTATAAAATTTCATTGTATTTTGAAATTTTCTATAAAATTTCACTGTAATTATAAAATTTACCGTTAAATTTCACTGTAATTATAAAATTTACCGTTAAATTTCATTGCAATCTTAAACTTTTCCATAAAATGTCATTGCAATCACAAATTGTCCATAAAATTTCATTGAAATTATAAAATTGTCCATGAAATTTTATTGCAATCATAAAATTGATCATAAAATTTCAATGCAATTATAAAATTTTCCATGGAATTGCATTGCAATTATTAAATTTTCTATAAAATGTCATTACAACGATAAAATACAATAGATTACATTTAGTCAAACAGTTTTGTTGGCATAAAAGTCATTTTTAAGTTTCAAAATTAAATATAAGAAGCTGGTTTTTAAAGTGATATACTTAATTAAGCGACCTGCAACAATTGTTTTTTTAGAAATTCCCGAATTTGTTAAAAATATATGAAATTGAGGGTTTATTTCCATTAGATCGAAAAATGTCTGATCGAATTCGATCAAATTTTGTTTCAAATGATCGAATCGAATTCGATCAAATTTATTTTATTCTCGTTTTAACTTTTGTGGCATTTGATCGATGTCCATTGGATCGAATTACAATTGATCGAAGTAGTAGTATTTAAAATACTATTGTAGTAGAACTAAATCCTTTAGGGATTATTCTCATTAGATCGAACCTAAAATGATCGAACTAATTAAGTACTTTTTTTTTGTACAAAAAAATACTTAAGCCTAAGCTTGGCTATGTTTGGTTGGGTTACGTTGGGTTAGGTTAGGTTAGGTTAGGTTAGGTCCAATGGAAGGGAAGCGTAAACGGGCAGGGCTTCAAGTCTTAGAAGTTTCCTCCTAAAATTGATTTCGATCAGGAAGCATTCGTACAAATGACACTTCGATCAAATGATATTCGATCAATTGAGACTACCTTTAAAACCAAATAATTTCGATCATATGACCTTCGATCATTTGGGATTCGATCAAATCGACCCCAATCGAAATTGAGGGTGGGGTAGGGGAGGGAGTTATATGTTTTTAGTTAAGTATCGTATGCCATTTGTTCTACAAAGTTAACCTTTTTTATTTCAAAAAGGTATCTTTATAAATTGCAGGTGTGTCCTATACAGTTCCCCTCCCTGCAGGGGGGAAAAGGGGGAACTTTAATTAAGTCACCCTCTGTTCTTTGATTCAAAGACTTTTCCCCTTCTTTTAACTCCCTAACTCACCCACAAAAAAAAAGATGAACCATTATAGCCGAGTTCATACTGAAGAAATTATTTCGCACCCAAAAATCAACTATACTCCGTTACTAAGAGGTTAAACACTTCTGTAAACTTTTAACTTACTAAATAGAGAAGTAGGCTTAACAAGAAAATTATATATGAACTAATTAAAGTGAGGCTGTCACGAATATTTCACGAACTCCAAATGGTAACTGAGGAGCATTTTTGGAAAGATCGTTAAAAACGATTCAAAATATATATACATATGTCAAAGAACAAAATTACTGCGACTGTAAAAATACATATTTTATAATCGCCATTTTCGAAATATTTAAAATAAAATCCCCTGTAATACTACATCATCACTATGGTAGCGTGATTTCGCTATTGAAGAGCCTACAGATAATTCTCATTGTGTTTATAATGTTTTTTATTAAGGCCGAATTAAAAGGCTTGGAATCTACGATAGAAAAAAATCTCTCTTTGTTGAAGATAGTTCATTCTCCCTTTAAAGTATTATATTTTAATTTAAATTCTCTTTGCCAATTTAATTAATATTAAATCGAAATTATAATAAACTTGGTTTATTTCTTAAATGTGAACTGAGACAAAAAGTGCAAATGAACGAGGTGTACTCTGGTATTCGAAATAAACTATTTTTTTTATCTTTTGGAGTTCAATTCTGAATTTTCCAAGTTTCAAGCACCCACAAAACCTTTAGTTTTTTTCTCCCACTACACACTTCTTTCAAAACGATACAATTAGAATCAAAGTTAACTCGCAATCTTGAAATGACCTAAAATTAACATGGGTAAAACCGGTTTTTCAATGGAGATTTTAGCCCTTTCCAAGATTGCAACTTCTTTAAGTCGCGGCAATCGAAAAAAAAATGGCAGTACGCGCTTCGTTTCTAATTATAAATGATTGAAGAATCTCGAAAAAGAGAAAAGCTAGCCAAGAGACACTTAATGAACAAAACTTTGAAAATCGTTTAACTCAAAAGATTACAAAAAAAAAAATCTAAAGGTAGAAAGTTCAAATGATAAAAAAAAGGTGAGAGCCTTCTTAATTAAGACTGCGACGAAAAAAACCAAGGCTTAGAATTTCTAACGGACGTTAAATTGAGATATTACGCACTGATTCGCTTTGACACTCGACCAGAGATTATATTTCAGGGCTTAAAAGTTTAAGATATAAAATGATATAAGATGATGACATCTGTTTAATTCTGTAATTAGTAACAGCCGTATATCTTATTTAAAATATATAAATCTCTAGGTACGTCTATCTGTCGGTGGGAACGCTAAAATGTATATGCAAAACTAGCTGTGTTACGATAAACTCATTGCAATTAAGACTAATTTCAAAACGAGTCGATTTCGCCTAATTTAAAATGAGTCAATTAAGCCTAATTTCAAACGTCGTTTAAGCCTAATTCCAAACGTCGTTTAAGCCTAATTCCAAACGTCGTTTAAGCCTAATTCCAAACGTCGTTTAAGCCTAATTCCAAACGTCGTTTAAGCCTAATTCCAAACGTCGTTTAAGCCTAATTCCAAACGTCGTTTAAGCCTAATTCCAAACGTCGTTTAAGCCTAATTCCAAACGTCGTTTAAGCCTAATTCCAAACGTCGTTTAAGCCTAATTCCAAACGTCGTTTAAGCCTAATTCCAAACGTCGTTTAAGCCTAATTCCAAACGTCGTTTAAGCCTAATTCCAAACGTCGTTTAAGCCTAATTCCAAACGTCGTTTAAGCCTAATTTCAAACGCTAATTAAGCCTAATATCAGAGGTCAAATAAGCCGAAGAAAAACCGTCGTACTGAATATAATTAATCCACAAATTAATTTTAAAAATGGTGTCGATATCAAACCGTAACAGATGTCAGAAAATATAAACATCAAATATTATTTTACGTGTGGCACAGACACAAAAGAAAGATAAAAAATCCCCCTCTCCCATTTTAATAAAATGAGAATTTGGTATCTTTAAATCCTTTAGGCAAACACCAGTGGCTCCAATATTATTCCCCTCAATCCCGGAGCTCAAATCATATAACGGCAAATATATATTCGAAAAAAAAAACTTAAACCGTCAGTAAATTTTGAAACCAATGACGTCATCAGTTTATTCCCCGTATGATTTTATATTCTTTCTATAGAAAGAATATACGCGTTATCTGTAGCGCGAAACTTTTCTAGACATTTTTATTGGCGCGTGCGGCGGCTTTAAGCGCGCGAAAAAAAGAGCGGGAAATAAAGGTGATCACGCGCTTCGATGGATCCTAGCTCTAGAAGAAAATAAAGGCGCGCGCGAGAGAGATTTTATTAAAAGAGTGAGGAGGGATAAGGGAGGGGTGTTGTCACGTGCATGGGCAACAGAGCGCGCGTTTAAACTAACTGACTCACGCGCCAAATTTTCCCGCGCTTTTGTTTCTATAAACCTAAGGTAGGCCTATATAAACGCGAGCGCCACAAAAAGTCAAGTTTTTTTTTTGGAGGGAGTTTTTTTGGTATTGTATTATTATATAGGAGGATAGCGATAACCCTAGACAATAGGGGCCACATTTTATTTAGGGAAATTGCTCTTTTCACGGCTTATAAACCGCATTAAGGGTCTATTCGTTATAAACCTAGCTTACCCTCACTCGCGCTGATGACGTCGTGTACTATGAATATTAAAAGATACCCTTTATATTTTGGAAAGGCCTATTTTCCCGAAAACAATTAAAGTTACGGATTTTTCATGAACTTCAAATGGAAATTGAGTAGCATTTTCGGAATGATTGTTGAAAAAGGATTCAAAAGATGTACGTATGTCATAAAAAAATTACCGTAACAGTAAAAATCGTTAAATTTTTTAAGAGTTTCCTAATATTTCCTTGATTTTTGGGCAAATTTCAAATTCAATATTTCCATAAATTTCCAGCTGTATAAAATAGTAACAATCTACGACGCCATCAAAATCTACACAGATATGTAATATTGTAATTAATCTATAATAAGAGACTTTATTTTAATTTATAAGAAACTTATAATAAAAGTGTAAACATTTGAAACAATCTAAGAAAACACCGAATCTTCTCTCGCAAACTATTACGAGAAAGCTCTTTCTAAGTACGAATGTACGAGAGTCTCCGATATGCTTCTGAAATTCGGTTCAATGTAATTTTTCTTTTTAATTAAAAGACGGCTTCGAAACGTACTAAGCTGCGAAGAAAAACCTTTGGTAACTCGATAAAATAACGCCATCGTTTCCAAAAAGAAACGCGCAGTCTGATTAAAAGTTTGCTTTTAATTAACTTTTTTTCTCTTTTATGCCCCACCACCCCCTACTTTCGACCATTCTTCGAAGTGAATGAATAGTAAGAGGAAGATATAAGGGTGAAAGGGGGATACATCCTTATGTTTTGGTTGGATGCCAGAAGGAACAGCTAGATGGTGTCACGTGTTCTTTCTCCAATTGTATTCATTGCAAATGGAAACATTTTAACCTTCATTCTTTTCAAGGAAGACTGACGTATTATTTTTTAAATTTATTTCATTGAAATAATTTAGGAAATATAGAACCCAGAAACATTGATATCTGATTGGTCTGAACTGTATTTATTTGTTACAATGTTTCATCATACTATTAAATAGTCATATACAAAGTTTTATACCTCTGCCGCTTGACGCGTTCGAAACAAATTAAAATATCAAAATTATGTAGGTCATTTTTTCCGATATATGACGTAGTTTATTTCTGGAACGGAATTAACGATAATTTTCATACGAAAGGTAGTTGACTTGATCTGGATTAAGTACTTTTACGAAAAAGACCGCGCAAAATACCAGAACGCGCGAGAATCAACTGTAGGCTCTACAATAGCCTCGCGACCATTGAGATGACGTAGTATTGCGGGAAATTATTTAAAAAATTTCAAAACAGACTTTACTCAAGGTATTTTAGGAGGGACAATATAGCTCTTGTACTAGCCCCTAGCTTCCATTGCGCATTTGACCCTCCTATCCCTCTTCCCCGCTTTCCTCAATGCATTTTATGTGGGTCAATTATGGAGCCTGTTCTAACCCCTCATGGCATCCACCACATTTTGATCCATCCGTCTCTCCTCCCTGCTTTCTTTAATTCATTTTATGAGGGCCAATATGGATCCTGTATTATGCCCTGACATCCACCATGATTTTGACCCCACTATCTCTCCTCCCAGCTTTCTTCAATGAATTTTATTAGGACCAATATGAATCCTGTACTAAGCCCTGACATCCACCACATTTTGATCCATCCGTCTCTCCTCCTTGCTTTCTTTTATTCATTTTATGAGGGCCAATATGGATCCTGTACTAAGCCCTGACATCCACCACGCTTTTGACCCCACTATCTCTCCTCCCCGCGCTCCTCAATGCAATTTATTCGGCCAATATGGATCCCCTTCTAAACCCTGACTTCCAATACGCTTTCGACCCTCCTATCTCTCCTTCCCGCTTTCCACAAAACTTCGTTAAAACTTTACTAAAAACATTATTATAATTTAGAGTCAGTCTCCCTTTAAAAAACCGAAACAAAAAAGGAATTCCCAATGAAAACAAAACTGGTAAAATTGTTATTCCAAGAAAAATCCATTCCTGACCAAGAAGATTCTTTCGGTTTTTCCGTTTTTTTTTTTTTGTTTTTTTTTTTATTTTATTTTTCTTAAAGCTTTCTTTTTTCCACCGCGCGCAATATTTTCCAAACGCTGGAATCTTTTTATTTTCCTTTTTTAATTTTTATTCTTCGGATAAGTTTTCATCCAATCTTAAGAATGTTAGAATTTCTCTAGAAATATTTTTTTCCTCTTTACATGAAGAGTGATGCCTTCATATTTATTGCAAATTTGCATTCAACTTAATTACAAACTCGAAAAACGCAAAGAGGATCTAAACTAACGACATTACTTCATTTTTTATTAAAGGGAGAATGAACTAAGTATGCCATTATGAGTGGATTTCTGTTGTACATTCATTAGCGTTTAAATAGCAGCTAATTCATTAATAAAACAAAAAGGTTCAAGGCTAGAAATTGTTTAACTTACGAGGATAGTAGGCTTAACAAGGAACCACATAGACTACTTTTATATCTCGTCGTTAACGAGATTTTTTTGTGGTTTAATTCGAAGGCTCGCTTATTTTGGCTTCAATTTTGTGATTTGAATAATAATTGAAACGTTAAGAAATTCAAATCCATTTTGATTATACATTGTAGACAAATCTAGGCTCCTTATAAATTGTAGTAAATAAAGTATACAGACTAAGAGAGGAAGTGTATAGTTTGATACAAGCTGTCAATTGACGATGTAATCTAGATAAATGAGATAAGTAAATAAGCGGGTGCAAGTTTGCAGGATATAATAAGGCATCTGACATTCAACGTTTGAATACAAGAACACAATTATTTTAATTCTTTAAAGGGAGAATGCAACCTAACAAAATGTTATTTTTTATCGATTCCTCATCGTTTAAATAGGTTTAATCCTCAAGTAAAATAATTTACAAACAAATATTAAAACTAGAAATAAATTAAAAACTTGCCATCAAAATAGGCTTAGCTGGATTCATGGAGATCCTGAATTTCTCCGCACTTTTGAGTAAGCGACCAATCGAATGTAATTGAAAGTCTCACGGAGATCCTGCCTTAACGACCGGTCTTTGCTCATTGGTCGATGACCCATCAATGCGAAGAAATTCAGTATCTACATGAATCCAGCTAAGCCTATTTGCTGGGTTTTAAATTTGTCTAGTTTAATATTTTGTTTGTACCCAGGAAATAGGCTTAGTTTAGATAATGCGTTCTAAACAAAACTGTACAAAATTGTACGGTAATTACAAGTCTTAACTTGTCTTTTTTTCGCATTTATTTTTTCAACGAAAATCGCTAGATCAAAATTACCCATTATATATAGAAGAAGATAAATATCATGGCGCGTTTGAGAAAAGTTTCAAAAAGGACTAAAAAGCGAATTTTAGTGTTTTCGGATCCGGCCGACCAAAGTACAAAAACACCCAAAAAGTATATATAAATAAATAATAAAAATTTGGGGTACTGGTCCGCGTGCACTGGTTTCCTTTGGCTTATAATATATTTTCGGGGGTGGCTGGGTTTTGACATTGGTTGCTTGAAAGACGATACTGTGTACGAAAAAAAAAAAAAAAAAAAAAAAGCCAAGGCTGCGCGCCAGTCAAGGGAAGCCTGCTTCTTAAAGATCACTCATTCCACGAAGAATCGAAAAAACATGTTGAAATAATAAATCAATTCGGTTTCTCCAAACCCCCTCGCCCACACCCTTTCGTATACATTTACACCACGAGGTTAAAAGAGTTCATCCCACTAACAAAATACTGTACACATGGACTTAATAATTAAAGTGAGGGGGAAGAGGAAAGTGAAGTGATCTTTTTATCGATTCTTCATCTAATTATAAGAACTATCCGCGCAATGATTTTAAAAATCAAAATAGATCCAGATTTCACTGTTCTATGAAATTGATCCCTCCAACCAATCGCGTAACGCTATGCCTTCCGGTGAACAAAATACTCGTCGCGCGCAATTATAGCGCGAAATGTGATAAATAACGCGCGAGATTTAAAAACGTGCCGCGCGACAAGGAGCGTGCCACAAGTATTTTGTTCGCTGGAAGGCAGGGTGTTACACGATTGGTTGGAGGGAGAGATCAGTGAAACTGTGCAATCTGAATCTTTTATGACTTTTAAAATCATTGGGATTTATTACTTGAATTATTAACAATGCGGAAAGCTCTTATAATGAGTAGAATAATCAATAATCAGGAAAAAATCAACTAATTTGGTAAAAATTGATCAAATACGAAACTCCCAAGAGCATTCAAACGAAATAAAACAAAAGTTGACCAAAACGGAAAACGTCTTTGGCCCACTTCAGGTTGAATTCAGGTGTTTTTAATTTGCTATATTTGGTGGAATTCTATTAGTTTTTTCTAATTTCGGACCATTTTGGACCAAAATAGTTTCTTCCTCATTGTATAAACACATTTCTTTGATTATTCAATGGGAGATCATTGAAATGAAAAATAATATTGACGTCACATTTATGCAAAAAGGAACGTGTTCTTCGAGGAATGTTTTTCAATTTATAAAAATTTTAATTCGAGAGTTTGACGAGGCCAGAATGGAGTCAGGACTTGCGTGCTTATTTTAATCATTTCCCTAGTTATGTTTTGACAGAATTTAAACTTTGAGATGAACTTTGTGTCGTGTATAGTATAGAGTGAATAGCCCTTCAATTTTGTTTCCTAGCCCCTCCCCTGGCTTTGTGCCGTTGGACAGCAGTAAAAGATTACTATCTGAACACGTGTGTCCCTTCGTACACCCGTCTCCTTCCCCCCTTGCCTTAAAACTTAACAAAAATACACAAAACACTCCAAAAAGCTGTTTTTAAGATGCTCCTATAAGATGGCTTAAAAGAGCTTTCACATCTGTTTGAAGTTACTTTTTATATTGTGCCATTTATCGAGACATGTTCACGAGGAGTAGTTCAAGTCATGGGAATTAATTAACAATTTGTTGAATTTAATTAGCGAAATATTTAACAAAGTCTATTTTTATCATACTATTAAAACGCCATAATCAAAATTTTATACCTTAACCACAGATTCGAAAGAAACTAAAAAATGAAAATGGGATATTTTTTCCCAATATATGACGTAGTTTATTTCTGGAACTTAATTAACGATAATTTTCATATACGATATGTAGTTAACTTTGTGGATTAAGTAATTTTACGAAAAAGACCGCGCGAAAGCGACCTTACCACTGGTGCCAGAACGCGAGAGAATCAACTGAATGCTCTACAATAGCGAAATTACGCGACCATGGTGATGACGTAGTATTGCGGGGAATTTCAAAAATTTCGAAAATGGTGATTATAAAATATGTATTTTTACTGTCGGGGTAATTATATTCTATGACATATGTATATATGTTTTAAATCGTATTTTAACGATTTTAACAAAAATGCTACTCAATTTCCATTTAGAATCCAACCTATAATTGTTTTGTACATTTTGTTTGTTAAAACTTATTTATATTAACGACTTATATAAGTTATCTCTAAGAAGTTTTTTATGTCCAGCTGTCAAATCAAGTTAAATCAATCAATCATTGGGCGGAGAAATAATCGTAATAAATGCTTAGGGAATAAAGAACACGAAGAAGTCAGACCAAAAATTTCGCACGACCCCTAGAGTCTGAGAATACCATATAGAACAGACTGCCTGTAATTTTTCTGCATGGCCTATTTTTTTCGGCCTATTCCATTTCGCCCACGCGTATTCCCCGCGGATTGTATCTAAACGCCATCTGAGCCCAACGACTTCTATTTCGCTATTTTTGGGAAGAATTCGGGGGTCAGAGGTCACCTTAGAGACCGCCATTAAGATGACGTCAATTCGCCTCAATTTCCCATACACATATACAGAATCCGATCAATCTAAGTATTCAACGCGTACGAAACCTAGACTCCATCTATCTCCCTTTGAAATTAAATTGAAATAAATAGGAGTTTAAACTCCGCTCGTGCTGAAATTACAAACTCGTGATGTTTTCAATACTAGGAATCAGTTTTGAGTTTGCAGCGCGTGTTAATATAAATCCTCTTCAATTTCCCTTTGAAATTAAATAGACATAAAAGGAATCTTAAGTTTTCACGAGCTGTAAACTTAAACTGATACAAAGTTTAAAACCCAAGCTCGTGAATTGGCGCGCGCTTTTTTCTTAAATATCACGAATCAGTTTTAATTTACAGTGTGTACGAGGCTATATACACCCCTATATCTCTAATGAAACTAAACATGGTCGAAATACGAACGAACCAAGCTCCGTATTGTTGTAAACTCAACCTGATTATGATTATTATCAGCCCCAGTTTGAATTAACAACGCGTACACAGCCTAGTCTCCCTTCTATCTCTTATAATAATAGAGTAGAAATGTAAGGAATCTTTGGTTTCTCACGCGGTGTAATTTGAAGTTGATTTTGTACAGGGAATGTCTCTATATATATAGGCTCCCCGGTGGCAACTTGATCTCCCAAATCTGGTTCTTCCGTTCAGACCCCAAATTTTTCCCTGGCGCGGAGTAATTGGGGGGTTTAGCCCCCCGCCACGGTGTCCCCTCGGTCTTTTAGTCCTATAACGGTACCATTGGTTCCCGCCTTCTAATGTCCAACACACGTGTCCACTCTTAGGGGCCGCTAACCTAACTTATTTTACCCACAAGGATGGCAATTCTTACCATAAGATTTTTAAGAGATCTATATAGGTCAACTTGGCAGTAGAGTCTTAACTAGACGTACATTATTTAGTTACGTTACGTTTAGCTGCCAAGATAAGGTGTCGCTATAAATAAGTCTACTTTATATTGAATATTACCATCTTCGAAAGATCCGAAATTTCCGTTGAAAAATAAGGTTTTTTATGGGAATTTGAGTCCAAGTTCAAGGTGTATCGTTTGGTATACTATAGAGGGGAGTCCTTTACTGAGCCCACAGTTATCTATCGAGAAATAATACGTTAAAATATGTCGTGCGTGAATTTGACAGAAATATTTTATTTTTAGATTCTCCTAGTGTATATTTTAGATTAGAAGCGTATGATGGAAGTCGCCAAACTGTCAAATATGATTTTAATCATTCGGAGCTGGGAGCTACTTTGTCATTTTATATTCTAGAGCGTGAAATGCTAAGCTAAATATGTCAAAATCTAACCTATTTTTTATTTTGAAACTTGATATTAAGACTAATGTATTTTTAATTTTGATATTTTTAAAGTTACACGCTATGGTATTTATTGTTTCTTTGTATAAAGTCGTGCGCTAGCTTTTTCTTATTTTTAAACGCCTATCTCTTGTCTATATGGCCTATGTTTTTATATTATTTATTTCGTTATGCCATATAAATCGGGCCAATTGTATTATTTCAGCCTTCAACAAAGCTTGTAATGTCCTAACATTAAAAGAATAGGCCGGCGCTTGATGGCCAAGGTCATAGGCCATCAAACGCCGGCCTATTCTTTTAATATAAGGCGCTGTTGAAGGCTGAAATAATATGATTGGCCTGAATTTATATTTCCTTTAATTCAAGCTTTACCAAACTTTAGAAATTAATTTAAACACCAAAAACGTGTCTAAAAATTGTGGAAAAAAGTCTCGAATCCTTTTTGGGCAACCGGTGATTCCGAAAATAAATTCAAAAGCTGTTCCAGAATTTTAAGCCCCAAGTTTCCCTTTAATACTAGTTAGTTTAAATGTTATTATAATTAAAACTCTCACTCACCTTTAGATCAGACGTGTAAACGAATAATAAGAGATACAGCGTAGAATATAACGTATAAATCGTAAATTACGTTTAACCGAGCTTAAACACAATGGCTCAAAGATGGGCGGATTGATACCCAATATTAAAGCCATATAGAAACACAAATAGTTCATACATATTCCCCTTGAACTAAAGATTATATATAGGTTTGAACCCAAGTTGAACCTAGGAGGATATAGGGATAAAGGAGAGTTGGACTTCCTGATCTTAGATCTCAAGTTTGGGGCAGGAAGAAACACTCACGCCCATCTAGTTTCCATGGCTACGAACATCACGTCATCACGAATTCTCAAATCTTACCAATAGACGATCTCTTAACAGATCGGCACGTAAAGAGTGTACCCCAATGGCACGCTGCCCCTGCAAATTCCTCTTCAATTTCGAATTCGTACCACCAGAACGAGGGTAAAAACGGGGGGAAAGCTAGTAGCTATCGGTAAGCGAGTTTGAACGCAAAAACATGCAGTCCAACTCTCCTTCACCCCTATATCCTCCTAGGTTGAACTGCCTGAACACGCTATTTCGTTCGCTTCGTTAAACGCGATACAGAATCAGCGGCTCGAAGCGCTCCCTAGCTAGTCGCTTCAAGAATTCCTGGCTGCTTGCAGCCTCGCGGGGTTCTCAAGATCTCTCTGCCCCTGTTCGGCACGCTTCGCCTCCTTCAACTCACCGGCTAACCATTTTTTCCCGCGCTTTTTCTTCCGCTCCTACCCTTCCCCCTTAGATCTCTTTTATACCCCTCTCTGTATAGCTACGATGGTAGAACTCAAGTGGAATTTATTACATAACCCTACTTTCGCGCCAGCCAGTTACCAGCCTGTACCACGAACCTGGCTATACACGCAACTTCCACCCCTCATCCACCAATTCGCTTGAATTTATTGATTAAAAAGCATTCACGTGAAGAAATTAAGAACGGAAAGGAAAAAAAAAAAATCGTCAAGGAGATGTAATTCGGGATGAGATATAATAAAGATGTCTATCCAAGTTCCAGACAGTTTTTATATCGAGTATGACGTGCTGATTTATGATTAAAGTTTCAATTTTAAGATCTATCTATACTTGATTAAATTTCACGCGATTTGATTTTTATTATTTTTATTAAAGTCCAGCAGACTATCTTTAATGTATATATTGAAATTCATTCTCTTTTAATTGTTTTTATTGAACTTCACGCGCTTTTTTTATTCTTTTCATAAATTTCGCGCGCCTTTTTCATTATTTTATTAATTTTCAAGCCCTATTTATTATTTTATTAAATTTCGAGGGCTTTTTTATTACTTTATAAATTTCCCGCGCTTTTTAATTTTTGCGCACTTTTTTATGATTTTATTAATTTTCGCGCGCTTTTTATTATTTTATTAATTTAATTTTACAAGAATATTTTTGAATGTTATTCGATTATATTTCACGGGCTTTCTTCATGGTAAATCGCTAACTAGATAACGAATTAGTGAAATACCGGTATTTAATTTTAATTCATTAAGCCTATTACAAATAATGTTAAGTTTATAACCGCGATATATATTAATATAATTATTTCTATTAAAAAAATTAAATCCCATACCGTGTTTTTTTTTTAAACGGGGCGCTAACTACACGGTTTTACGTGTCTAATCTATGAAATTACTTGGTATTTTTTTTTTTTTTTTTTTTTTTTTTTTTTTTTTTTTGTAATTCTCTTTAAAGAACGTGACAATAGAAGGGTGCTAGTTTTTCACGAACTAGAAATATACATTTAACCTACGCTAAAACAAGAGATATAAAAAACTTGGGGTCTATAAATAATTAGTCAACAATTTACGTGCCTATAGGTCAAACTAATAATATTTAGTTTAGTGTCCAATCGCCATTTTCGAAATGCTTCAAATAGAATACCACATCATCACAATGGTCGCGAGGCTATTATAGGTTTTACAGGTTTTCATGAGCCCTGTTGTATATTAAAAATATCAACCCTTTCGGGTGTTTGGCCAGGTACAGTTTAACGAAGAGATAATGATCCTTGTTAAGCCTAATCTTTAAAATAGCTGAAAATGGAACAGCTTTTGAATTTATTTTCGAAATCACCGGATGCCATGACTCATAAGGTCTTGGCATCAAACGCCGGCCTATTATTTTAAAGTTAGGACATTACAAGCGCTGTTGAAGGCTGAAATAATATGATTGGTCAGAATTCATATTTATTTTTATTTTATTTTTTTCAAATTTAACCAAACTTTAGAAATTAAGCATTCGCTCACTTTAAGAATCAGTTTAAAGGTATCTAGACGTTCACGTTGGCGTTATATTTTGTCAAACTCTATAATATCACGTTGCATTTAATTGACTTGAAACTTGTATAGTGAATTGTATAGTTGCGCGCGCTTTGACGTCATAATAATAATATAGGTGGGGTATAGAGAATTACGTTGGCTTAATTACGGCTGCTATGTCCTATAAGTCTTAGAAGCTAGTTTGAGTTTGATACGATATCGACCAAATGATTGGTCAACTTCGATTATACGGTGCAAGGTCTATAGAGGGCGCGAGCGTGGCGCGCGTGAATCGCTGTACACTTTTCACGCGATCTCTATTCTATATACGCAGCGTGTTAAAAGCTAATGGAGTTAGAGTTAGGCCTTGGCCTAACTATAATATAAGCCTTGATATAATAATAATTGTTATAAGGTTTCCCCCCTTTACGCCATAGATATCGAGACTCGAGAGCCAATCTAGAGTCAACTAGCCACTCCGTGTAATCTATATATATCTTCCTATAATCAATTACTAATCCAGTTGGTAGCGCCAATAAAGGCCAAGGGGGTAGCTTCATCTTATCATGAACCCCGGCTTTTGGTTTCAATGAGCTTATCTTAGCATGTGCTTAATTCTAGAAGTGGGATGAATTGTATTATACTGTTAAGTGGGATATGTTGTAGAGTAAGAACACGTGATATTTTTAATTTCATTTGAAGAAAGTCGCTATATATTTTCATTGATAAGCCACGTTTCCAAGCTTTTGATTTCGCTTTTCCAAGAGTTAAACTTTTATAAAATTCATTTATGTATTCCCATCTCTGTCATATAAGGGTTGTTAACGTAATGGGTTAAATTATAAGAGCTTGAATTTATGCTGGCCTTGGTACTGACGCAATTTAAGCTTGATTCATGGCAAAAAATTCTTCATTGTAAAGTCAACTCATCATGGGCGGGGGGAATGAAATGGCTAAAAACTTTTCAAATTTGCTTCGTCGCAATCGGAAGAATGAAAGGTCTAAAAACTTTCCAACGTGTCTCGTTGCGATCCAAAGAATTAAAGGTCAAAAAACTTTCAAAAATGCCTCATCGAGGGCGTTTGATAAAACTTAAAATATGTATGCATAGACATTAAAAAAAATGGTCCAATTTTGGTTAAAAAGGGGCAATTTATATCTAACTATTTTCGAAGATGACTAGAAAATATTCATCTTTAGTTTATCTGAAATTTTTTTTTTTCATATCAGAAATTAATAAATAACTTAGGAATGAATATTTAACTGGGAGCTTATAAAATATTATAATTAAAATTTAAAATAAAACCAAACTCAAACTTTTTCTCTATAGGCAAATATCCATTCCTATATAAAATAACGCGAGAAAAAAATTCTATTGAAGGCAAACTTCCTGGTCCTAGTTTAGCAACTAAATTGCAACTTAACGAGAAGCGATCAGAAAGTGTGTCCAAGGGGTGGGGCGAGGAAAATAGCCCCCGAGGAGTTAACAGACTAAGAACTCTTTGAGATCTCGCGCACCTGATCTCTTATTCGTTCCCTTCTACCTCCCCCCCCCCCCCGGGACTCTATTACCCTTAAAAGTATCTACAGGGTTAACAGCTAGGGGCGCCAATCTCCGCGTCTAATTATTTCTTTACTAGCCTATATATATATATAGGGGATAGATATAGTCTATCCCAGTTTAAGTTGTCAGTGAGTAGAAAGTTAGGAATACCTAGGTTTTTTTTTTTTTTTTACCAAAACAGAAAGGGGGAAAGTTTAAAGGGAGAATGCAAGTGATTTATCATCGCGAGATTTACTGAATCAGCACCACTTTACCTTTATTAGTGTTAATTTTCGACGGGAGATTAACATTAGTTGCCAATATACCTTATTTTATATCAATTTAAGCCTTTTATAACGCTTTCGAGTAATTTTGATTCGTGAATAAAGTAACGGCACCTCTCTACAATTAATAGCGTTAAGTTTCTAGGTACGTTTAACGTCGAATGCTAACAGACGATATTGATATCAATTTTAACCCGATACTAAATAAAAAGGTTTAATAATGAACTACCCGGCTTTCCTAACGCTTTCAAGTTACGTTGTTAAAATATTTTCGTATCTCATTGACACCCTGAAGGGATTCGTAAAGGGAATAAAAAGATACTAACGATGACGATGTATTAAAAGGGTGGAAAATCATAGAAAAACTAGGCCTAACACGAGATTTATATTGAACTATATAGGGTTAATCGCGATATAAAGTTACCTTGATCATTAATATAGTAATTAAGAAATGATTATTAGTTGGGTATGAGATTAAAATAGGCTGTGATGTAAACGCAGCGACTTAAAGGTTTTGAAAAAAAAAAAAAAAAAAAAAAAAATACACTTACATTTTTGAAGATGACGTCATCTTTGAACGTAGCACTTCCGGTTGCAGTAAGGACTAATCCGAAATTTAATGAAAAAAACTATACTCGTACGCGACTTGTTGGGCCATTTTTTCTATATGTATATGGCACTACGCGTTCGGGAACAACTTTGTGACGTATAGTGGCGGTGCCGTGACGCGATTGGTTCCCGCGACCCTCTCTTATCAGGACCGCCAATAAACTTGATCCCGACGTTGGTTGGCCTCTACGCTGCTCCAGTGACCATACGTGATCCTTCGAGAGACGTTCTAGATGACCATTAATGACGTCATAAATTAACATCTGAAATTAAACAAAAAATGTATTAATGCTGGTCAATTCAACATTTCTATAATTTAATACCAGTGTCGGTATTTTACGTTATTTTTAAATATTTCTAGCGGTATTTTTAGATTATTATTTGAAATTATTATTTTAATTTCGGTAATTTAAGACTATTATTTTGAATTAATTTACTGTCGGTTCTTTAGATTATAAGTTTGAATTATTTTTATATTACCAATATTTTAGAATAATTTGAATTATTTTTATGTTACCAATATTTTAGAATAATTTTAATTATTTTTATATTACCAATATTTTAGAATAATTTGAATTATTTTTATATTACCAATATTTTAGAATAATTTGAATTATTTTTATATTACCAATATTTTAGAATAATTTGAATTATTTTTATATTACCAATATTTTAGAATAATTTGAATTATTTTTATATTACCAATATTTTAGAATAATTTGAATTATTTTTATATTACCAATATTTTAGAATAATTTGAATTATTTTTATATTACCAATATTTTAGATTTAAGAAGCTAAACCTACAGGGGCAAATTACCCCAGCTATTTTCTATGAGCGCCTGTAAAACTGTTTTCCCACTTCACAACGATGTAGAGAACAGAGCTGACATTCAGGGGCAGACTCTTTAAAAAACAATGTTATTGTAAAATAACATTCCTTTTTTTAAAACACTGTCTAAATATTGACGTTTAACTTAAACGCAGACGTTTCCCGTACCCGTTTACTACAAGTATTGGAGATTAAAACTGATCAATTATAAACCTATTATAGGTGAAAGGTCAATTCCATAAATCATTAATTATTAATTAATAGTTAAATCCATACACTTTAATCATTCATCGAGAAGATATATTGGAAAGGGACCAAAGAGGAGTAAGTGAAGGGAGTGACGTCATATTGATGACGTTTAAAATTGAGTCAAGCTCAGAGCAAAACTATATATACATATATATATCGACATGGGCGCGATTAAATTAGAATTTAAGCCGAATTCGCGTTTTAATTGTTGTAGACTTAAAAGACGAGCTTTAATTGTACAATGCGTAAAGATCTACGTGCCGAATTACCGTAACAAGGGAAGCTAAACTGAAACTGAAACTAAAACTAAGTTATTTTAAATAAAAATAATAATATTGATATTTCTTTCACAAGTGTGTTGTAGGCAACCACAGAGACCTAAGATTTATATAGATAGATTTATAAATTATCGAGCGATTTTTTGGTTCTAATCTAAAGTATAAAGGGAAGATGAAGAGGAAAAGTAAGCGATTTTTTTTATCGATCCTACTACTAAAAATAGGCCTAATACTCGTTCGGGAAATATACTCGTCTGAATTGTGTAAAAAATCGGAAAAGATTCAGATTTTGGGGATTCAATTAAAAGGAGAACTTTCGACCAATCAAATGACTTCTCCTGTATCTTTGTCCAGAAGTAAAATATCCGTGACCGTGATACGCGTTGTTGTACGCAAAGATTGCGCGTGGAATCAAAATATAAAATACATTCGGAACTCTTCAGGTTGATTTTAGGTTATTTAATTTGGTCAAAAGTCTTATCAAATTTTCATTTCATAAAAGTAAACCACGCCCCGTAGCTTAATACTATCAGCAAAGTTGACTAATATGCAAAATGCCTTTGGTCCTCTTCAGGTTGGATTTAGGTTATTTAATTTGGTCCATTAAATAAAATGGTCCATCACTTAAAAATAGCCAAAAAAAGTCATCAGACCTGTCTGGCTCGAGTGGTTTGGACTCTTCCTCGATATTTTGAGTCGGGATAGATTGACGAAATTTAGGCGGGCCGCGCTTGTCTATATTGTCTTCCCTCTTAAGTCCGTAATTTCTCCAAAGAGTGGCGCTTCCTCCGTTCACTATTTACCCCAACTGCGGCCGCTAGAGTGTCTCCAATCAAAATCTGCCAGTACATTTACCTGGACCTTTGCTGATTGTATTAAACTAAGGGTCGTTGTTTACTTTTATAGAATAAAGTGCTAGACTTTTGGTACAATAGAGATATCCTGAATGTTTCACTCGGCAAAGGTGTCATATTTTCAGTTCTCTAAACAATAATAATAAAAAAAAAACACATTTTTAAATTCAGTCTCCCTTTAAAGCGAGATCGAAGATTTTCTCAAGACTAATTAGTAGAGGAGGTTCCGTTTTCCCAAGTAAAGGGTTTAAACTAGGCATAGCTAAGTTTAGAACGAAGCAAAGTGAGGGGTGGGGTGGTGGGGTCGGAAGTAGGGTCAACTAAATTAGCGTATAATTTTGATGGTGGTTCGGAAAGTGGGGATAGGGTGGATTTAATTCTTCGTAGAATACGAGCCTGGAATAGGACCCGATATTGTTTGCCTTTCCTTTAAAATAGTTAATTAGAGGTTAATTTTAATTGCCATCCGCCGAATTTGATTACGATATATCAAAGAGTAAGAGTCAGCTATACATATATATATAAAGGGGGTGAATTAATGTTACAAAATAAATACACGCTACTGCCGGTATAGAAACTTAATTATAATTAATTAATTGTAACGTAATGTTTTAAAAGGATAATGAAATATCTTTGATGAGTGATTTTATATTGTAGTTTAAATAGTTATCTAAATACTCCGCTAGAAAATATAATTACAAACAAAAATTAAAGTAGAGATCAATTTTTAACTTAGAAACGTGAATAGGATCTCCATGGATCCTTGCTAAGCCTACTATCCGAGTTGATAGTATTTGCCATTTTAAAAATCACGTACTTTTATGATTCGTGGCATAAAATTATATTTCAAGGATTCCTGGAATAAAATTATATTTCGAAGATTCGTTTAATAAAATTATATTTCGAAGATTCGTTTAACAAAATTATATTTCGAAGATTCGTTTAATAAAATTATATTTCAGAGATTCGTGGAATAATATTGTATTTCAATGATTCGTAGAATAATATTGTATTTCAAGAATTCGTGGAATAAAATTGTTTTTAAGGATTCTGTAATAAAATTATTTTTCAAAGATTCATGGAATGAAATTATATTTCAAGGATTGGTAGAATAAAATTATATTTCAAGGACTAGCAGTATAAAATTATATTTCAAAGATTCACGGAATAAAATTATATTTCAAGGATTCATGGAATAAAATTTATATTCCAGGGATGGATAAAAATTAAAATTTAATGAATCATTGAATAACTTTAATTCAGGTTTATTATTGCGGAAGTTAATGAAAAATCATAAATTAACCTTCGAATCACAATTAATTAATTTAAACGTTTGATAAACAAAAAGACAAATTCCGAGAAGTCGAAGACTAATTTCAAGAAATAAGAAAAGTAGGCCATGCCACTTTTGAAGATTGCATGTTACTGGAAATAGCTTCGAGGTTTTGGTCACAATCAAGTGAAATCAATTAATATTATAGAAAAGTTTTATAGGAATCAGTTCGAGACTAAAACACATTCAAAGAAACAGCCTATCTTCTTGATTGGATATATTTCGAAGGAATTTCCAAGTATTTTTCGGCGGCCATTATGTCCGAAAACGGTGAAACAAAAGAGCGGGGAAGAAATTGGACAAGGGACAGTCAGCGAAAATAAAACCCCAATTCAGAATCTCGCTACTGAAGTTCTAAAAGATAAATTTTGCGAGAAAACTAGAGAGGGTGACAAATTTTCTAAATATTCCTTATAAAGCGTTGATTTATCTATTTCTAATTATATTCTGACGTTTTGCATAAATGGCGCGTGACTTTTAACAACTTGAAATTTTCGCGCGCTAATCAAAAATAACGTTGGATTTTAAAGGGAGAATGCAACCTATTAACCAGTGATTTTTAGTCTAACAACGTAAGCAAGCATTATAAAGATTTGAATTATAAAAATAAGAACTAATTAGACAAAAATAAATAAAATTGAAGTTCGATTCAAAACCAACAAAGAGAAAAAAGAAAAAAAGTTTCATCTATATATACTGTGTAAAGAAATGAATAAAAAGTCACGTGACCTTTTAAACCGATTGGGCTCAATTTAGAAGAGTTCTCAACTCTAAAACTCCATCTCACCATTCGGTACGAAAGGAGTAATAAAGATGAAACTTAAAAGCCTTCTTCTTATAACTAATATAAGATGACATAAAGCCCTTTCCCTCTAAGATACCTTCATTAATACTCTCTAAGTAAAAAAACTAAAACTTTTTATTTTGTTCACGGTATTTTTGGGATTCTTTTCTTCCGGGAGCCAGAAAAAGTCGACTGGGAGGAAAAAAAATAAGTTTAAAAGCAATCGCCTAAGATTTTTTTACAAGCGTTTAAAGGCAGGATGACACCCGTTTAAAGTGAGGCTATCAAGAATTATTCATCAACTCCAAATGGAAATTAAGCAGCATATTCGGAAAGATCGTTAAAAAACGATTCAAAATATATATACATATGTCATAGAACAAAATTACCGTGACAGTAAAAATATATATTTTATAAAATTTGCCATTTTCGGAATTTTCAAATTAAACATTCACCGCAATACTACGTCATCATACTATGGTGATAGCCTGACTTTAATTATTTTGAAGTAACAAGTGCTTTAGGCCTAGTTTTTTTTTTTTTTTTGCTATTTTAAATTAAATTCTCAGGCTCTACTTAAATGTCTTTGCATGCTAATTTTGATACCACGATTATTAGCTAATTCGTTAATTAACCGCAACAAATTGTTAATTATATCCCGTGATTAAAACTATAAATATAATATATAATTGATCTATCGGTTCACGGTTGAATTAAGAATAATTTATTTAAGAACGATTAAAAATAAAGAATGAAATAAAATTTATATAAAAATGGTTCTAAATATATATTTTATATTCCCTTTATTTAGGGGTGCGTCCGCCCCAGGGGCCAAGATAGATTTTTATTTGTGACGAACTTTTCAACAAACTTTTAAGCCCATTTTTATACTTATACCTCTCTCTATAGCGTCAGACTAAATTGAAAGAGGCCCTCCTCGAGTACCGAGTATATTCCGTAGATAGAAACATAACCAGAATGAACGAAAAATCCCGTAGAAAACCAGTTTTTCCAATGTTAATTTAGCTCCATTTTAAGAGTGTCACGCATTCCGTATTCGAGTTACTTCGGTTAACGAATTGAAAGGTGTCAAGCCTACCTTATTTTTCCCAATAAAATCACTTATATTGACTGAAACTGAATAGCAATCTTCGAATGGGTATCATTTTGTATCGAAAACTTAGCGATTTCTATTCATTTAAAGATTCCGATGCTTTTTACCTGATTCCGTGAGCCGAATGAACCCAAGTTCAGTCTAGAAGAGGAATTTTTTCTCTAACGTTTCCTTCCGTTCTTAAAATACCTTAAGGGACTTTCACATTAGATAATTTTTACCTTCAACTAATTGGGACGACTCGAATTGTCTCAACTATACAGCGGGCAATATCTTAATTGATATCGAGCCAAGCTCGCAAATTTAATCTGATAGGAAACAGCATATTTACGTTCACACTAGACTTTGAAACAGTTTTCAAACCGTTTTGAAACTTCAAATCAACTTTTCAAGATAATAATTAGACGTTTTGAGAAATTATCTTTGTAGTTGACCTAAAAATTTTAATGTTTGACCTTTCTAAAACGGTTAAAATCGGTTTCAAAGTCTCTATAGTGTGAACATAGCTCTTCTAAATTTATTTCGGAATCACCTAATGCCAAAAAAAAGTAATCGAGAATTTTCAAATTCATTTTTTAGACATGTTTTTGGTGTTTAAATTAAGTTTAAAGTTTGGTAGAATTTGAATAAAAGTAAATATAAATTAGGGCTAATCATATTAATCCAGCCTTCAACCGTGCTTGTAATGTCTTAACATTAAAAGAATAGGCCGGTGTTTAATTTAAACACCAAAAATGTGTCTAATAATTGTGTTGAAAATAATCGAATATACGTTTTTTGGTATATGGTGATTCCGAAAATAAATTCAAAAGCTGTTCCATATTTAGCTTTAGATTCCATTTAAAATTGATGAAATTATATATTTCCTGAAAAATTTCGCTGCTGACCCAATATGAAGGGAGCTTATCCCGCGAACTTGAAGAATCTCACTCATATAGAGTCATTTTATGACGTACATTCCACGTGATAAGGATTATTTATTGCGAAATCTTATCCACGTGTTCTGTTATATAGCCATTTTCTTTTCGATTGATGACATTTAAGTTAGTTTGATTAGTTTATTTTTGAAAGCGACTTAATTGTTACAACTAGTTATGACACAACATCTTCAATGATTGGTTCTTAATTCGGAAAATTGGAAGATGGAATTTATTACTTTTTGATTAGCACAGTCTGAAAGCTGGATTTGGTACAAAAAATGGTACAATTATTTGGACCAAGCTAAAGTTTTAGAGAAAAATTGTCTGGTGTGAAAGGCCCTTTCGTCGGGTATTTTATTTTTGACTAAAAGGCTAGGTGGGTCTCAGAGTTGAAATATCCCGAAAACTCCCTTAGAGAATCCAGTTTATTATATTTTAACTTATAAAATACGGAAAAACGTAAAGTTTAAGGTCCGCACGCTTGAAGACAGTTTAAATTGCTTAGATTATCTTTCCTATATAGGTCTAGCTCTAATTTCATTCCATTTTATCACGCAACTCTATAAATAATATATTATTCAAGCGCCAGATTTTATCGTCGCTTCAGATTTAAATTCACGAAATACGAATGGATTAAATAACGTCATTTCTAACTAAAATTAACTTAATATTTTATTCATTTAAAAGTCTCACACGCTTAAAATAAACTTTATCCATTCTTAAAGGGAGAATGCAACCTAACAACAAGTGATATTTATCGATTCTTTATTGTTTAAATAGGCCTAATCCACTAGTGAACAAAATTTACGAACAAATATTACACTAGAAATAAATTTAAAACTTACACGGAAAATAGGCTTACTCGGATTCATGGAGATCCTGATTTCCTCGCGTAAAAGGTCTAGCGACCAATCGAACGCGATTGTAAATCTCGTGGAGATTTCGCGTGAACGACGGGCCTTTGCTCATTGGTCGCTAGACCTTACACGTAGGCAATTCAGGATCTCCATTAATCCCGCTAAGCCTATTTTCCGGGTAAGTTTTAAATTTATTTCTAGTTTGATATTTGTTTTGTAAACTTTTTATTTGTGGATTAGGCCTATTTCAACGATAAGGAATCGATAAAAGAAAATCACTTGTTATTAGGTTGCATTCTCCCTTTAAGTCTCGCACGCTGAAATAACTTTTAAAAAATATATTTTTGAAAACCAACTATTGACGAATATTTTCGTTAATTTCCAGAGTGAATTTTAGGCCCGTATCTAATTAGCCAAATACGCTGTTTATTAATTATTTATTAGCTCTGGAGGAATAGTGAAAGAATGGACTTTTCATCTCCACGCTTGACCGCCCACCAACTCAGCATGTATTTGTGGAAGAGGGCATTTGCCGACACTTCCGACATTTGGATATATCCACTATATATCCGAGTACGAAAAAGATCCCCCTTTTTGCTTCTTGTTTCAGATGAACTATAAATCAAGTGAAGTTTTCACGGACTGCTTTTATAAATTAAATTTAACGTTACGTATCAATCCGCTTAAGATATTATCATTATGATAACTGAACTTGAACCAAAAACATAATAATAGTGTGGATTAATCACAAAACTATTTTGCAAGTATACGGATTTAACATTATGTATCAATCCACGTCGGGGTTGATCATTATGACGATTCCCCTTGAACTGAAGTAAAGTATTCGTACGAAGTCGGCTGATACTATTGTCTTCGATTCCAATTTAACATTACGTATAAATCCGCGCCCATTTTAAACTTATATAGAAGAAAATATGAGAATGCTACTTGAACGGATCCACATTACATTCTAAAGAGTTGCGGACTAAGAATAGGTTCACGTATCCATTGAAAAGCCGGTTTTTCTATATTAATTTTAACCCATTCTAAGACTGTAAATTGGACTATACTTATATATATTGCTCTTAAGAATGGCAAAAGGGGAAATGAGTTTCGGACGAGAATTTTTTTCTTTTTTCTCGCTACGGTTCAACTCTTTTTCGACCATTTTCATTTCACAGCGAGAATTCAATACTATATAAGGGTTAATACTGCTTTTGTTCAAGTATATTCTTTATTGCGTATCAGAAGGATATAGGGGCAAAAGTGAGACACTAATCTAAGTAATATTATAGGGAGATATCAAAGAGCCAAGGGGGAAAGAAAGCCTGACGTCATGGAATCCCCTTTATTAGGGGAGCGCTTGTATGGACGTCCCTCACTAAGGGGTACGATACCGAGGTGAGAGATAGAAACCTCTGACGTATCAAAGTCTCCCTTGCCGGCTCCCTATAGCGACGTTTTTGGCGGAACATTGTCGGGTCTCCCTCCTTCAAAACTCAAGTTATATCACATTAAATAAACATCTATTTATGTTGCCTTGTCGATCAATTGAACAAAACCCCTCCTCGATCATTTGAAAGTCGATCAATTGGAGCAAAACCCTTGTCAATCAATTAAAAATATTCCCTCGTCGTTCAATTGGGCAAAACCCTTTTTCAATCATTTGAAAGTCGATTAATTGAAGCAAAACCCTGGTCAATAAATTGGGAATAACCCGTTGTCGATCATATAAAAGTCAATCAATTGGGCCAAAGCCCCAACTGTCGATCATATAAAAGTCGATCAATTGGACCAAAGCCCAAATTGTCGATCAAGTGGACCAAAACCCCAATTGTCTATCATATGAAAGTCAATCAAATGAATCTATACCCATAAAGCGCATAAATTAAGGGTTAAATTCCTATTAAACAACTAAACCAAATGTTTATGGTACAATGTGTCTCACTTCTAGTATTAATTCCTTCTGGTATGGCTTATTATACACGATGGAATTATTTAGGGAAGAGACGGACGGACGGACATTGAAGTAGGCGGGTCCCTTTCTCGCGAATAAGACTGAAGAAGTATTAAGCTACAGCAGCGTGAGGATCCCTCTTCGGATCTGGATGCCGCATGCAGCGTTACAAAGCAGAGAAGAGAAAGAGATTCCTTGAAGGAGTATTGTCGGGAAAAATATCTCAGCCACTTGACGGTCACGCTACGCTACTTTCCCTTCTAACACACGACAAATAGATAGTAAAGTGACCTTCACACGGACAAACCGTAGGTCACACTAGCATTTCCTAATCGATTTAAAACGGTAAAAATCAAACCGATATTCAAATCGTCAGGAATCGTTTAAGGCATCATGCGTTCACGCATTATCTTTATAAATCGATTTATTGTAGCTTCATCTATTGGTTGTTGAAACCGTATCGGTATGAAACTGGTTCCCGAAGCAGTTTCGTAAAATCGAATCAAATCGATTCGATAAAAGACAATTTCCCGTTCACACGACTCCAGTGAAACGTTTTGAAACAGTTTAAATCGATTCCAAGGTCTAGTATGAACGCGGCTTAAGTAGAAGACTTGGAGCTATGGAACATATTTTGAATTTATTTTCGTAATCACCATGCTAAAAAATGTATTCGAGAATTTTCAAACAATTTTTAGATACTTTTTTGGTAATTATAGTAATTTTTTTAAAGTTGGTAAAGTTCGAATAATATCAAATATAAAACCGGGCCATATATTGCTTGTTCTCTTAATTACAAGCGCAGTTAAAGGCTGAAATAATATGATTGATCCAAATTTATATTTTCTTTTATTAAAATTTTACCATACTCTACAAATTAAACACCAAAAACGTGTATGATAATAGATAAATATATAAAAGGGAAGAGTCTTTTTTCGTAAGTTGAGCGTCGACGTCACCTGTGACGTTTCTTGTACAGAAACACGGCGCCCGCAGTCAGAATGACAAAATTCTAAAGATCTCTAGTTTTACTCTCAAGCTTAACGCCTGCTTTCTCCGCGCCTGCGCTCTTTATACATCCGGAACTCTAGGGGATGAGTGACGTCTACAGTGACGCGGCCGCTAAACGAACAAGTTGATCAAGCCGAACTGAGCTATTTATATAATCATCTATTCTTTTTGAAAAATACGTTTTTTGGCATCCGGTGATTTCGAAAATAAATTCAAAAGCTGTTCCAGTTTTAGCTCCAAGTTTCCTTTTAAAGATATTTCCTAAGGTTCTCTATCTATCACAGCCTCAAACTCAAATTTTCTAGCCTTTGTAACTTTGTGAAAGTGAAATATTATTAAATTATTTAACGATACTTTTACATGGAGTCATGGATGAATAAAAAAAATGTTTATTAAAAGCTCTCAACCATGAAGGAGCGGGCTCGTTAATTATTTTAATAATATCCAAAATTAATCAAGTGGTTAAATAAATCGTGTGAATGTGTATTAGAATTGGACTGCAGATCTCTATCGGCATAGTAGTGAGTCACTAAACATCACTCTAACGTTATGTACTAGATCGTCTTTCCCTTTCAAAATCACAATATTCTCCGATTTCAGTTGGATTTGTTTGAACAAGTACTTAGACGTAGGCTACGTTATTAGGTACAAGTTGAAACAAACAAACAGATAGACAGACGTACCAAATAGCGGATATTAAATATATTGTTTACCACGCTACTGATTTTAGATTAAAATAATTTAACGCGAAACTGTTACAGAATTTTGGCGCAATTCTTGATATTATACAATTGGGAGACAGCAGAGAGCCAAGGGGGAAGAAAGTCTGACGTCATGGAACCCCCTTACTGGAGGAGCGCTTGTAAGGGTGAATACTGTAACTCCCTCACTAAGGGGCATGACAACCGAGTTGAGAGAGATTGCATAGACTAAAATCAGGTGAAACCCATTCTTAGTTTATGGAGATAGAAACCTCTGACGTATCAATGTCTCCCTTGCTGACTCCTAATTGGAGGATCTTATGTTGTTCTTTACGTCAAAGTTCGTGAAATTGTGAGAATATTTCCTCGCGTATAAGCTCTAGCGACCAATCGAATTTGATTGTAAATCTCGTGGAGACGGGCCATTGCTCATTGGTCGCTAGACCTTACACTGAGTAAATTCAGGATCTCCATGAATCCCGCTAAGCCTATTTTTCGGGTAAGTTTTAAATTTATTTCTAGTTTAATATTTGTTCGTAAAGTTTTCCACTAATGGATTAGGACTATTTAAAAAATAAGGAATCGATAAAAAAAAATCGCATGTTGTTAGGTTGCATTCTCCCTTTAAGGGAATTAAATTAATTAGCTTAGTGGGCATTAAATTTAAATGGCAAAATATTGAAAGCCATCACGCAAAACAAATAAGTTACTTCGCGCAATAGACTTTGCAGTGAATTTTGAAAAGAATTTGATTTGCTTAGAATTTCATTTCATTTTGTATCAAAATATCATCTCTGTTTAACGAATTAAAACTAATTGAGGGGAACTTTTTAAAGAAATAAATAGATTTTGAGATGTATTGCTTTTATTATTATTTTTTTATATTAAAATATTATCTATGTTTAACGAATTAAAACTAATGAAGGGGAAGCTCTTAAAGAAATTAAGAGGGTTTATACACTATTGAGATACTTTGAATAAAATTAGCTTTGAATTTAATTTTAATTTATTTTAATTTATACCTAAAATTACCTATTAAAATATTTCCCGCTTAACGAATTGAAACTAATGAAGGAGAGGTTTATGAATATATAAACATTGTATATACGCTAATAGTATCGCGGTAGTATTAGCTTTGAATTTAATTCAAATTAAATCAGAAGCCGATGAAACCCTCCTTTGAAGTCTACTACTCCAATGTTCCATATAGCGCTCCTCTCTGTATGGGTAAAATTCCCAATTTTACGAGTTAGAAGGGGTCCTACTTCATCCCCCCTGTCTACGGAAAATTGGAAATTCTCTCTCTCCACAAACGACGACGTTTTTTGGACGAACTCCAAGGCTGCTAGAGATATTCGCTCGACGAGCTCCCGCTCCGAAAACATCTACCGTTAGGAGGCGTACGGATCGCGCCTTTTGAGAATAACCCATACAGAGAGGGGTAGACAAGACCCGGGAGTAATAGACTTCAAAGGAGGGTTTCATCGGCTTCTGATTAAATTAAACTAGGCAATTGTAGTAATAAGGTCGCTTTCGCGCGGTCTTTTTCGTAAAAGTACTTAATCCAGAAATTCAACTACCTTTCGTACGAAAATTAACGTTAATTACGTTCCAGAAACAAACTACGTCATATATCAAAAAAAAATTTAACATTTTAATTTTGAAGTTTCTTTTTAACAATATAATTAACGCTTCAACCGGCAGAGGTATAAAATTTTGTATATATCGTTTTAATGGTATAATAAAACTAAAAATGTAACCAATAGGCATTCGAATATAAAGGCCTCATTTTAAAAAAATGTCGAAGTTTGCGATTATAAAAACCTGTTAGACATTCACTTTAATTTAATTTTATTCGATTTCATTTCAAAATGTTTCATTATATTTATCTATTTGAAACTAATGAAGGGGAAGAGTTTAAATGAATAAAATAAGGTTTATTCGCTAGGGAGATACATTCTGTATAGTATTTGTTCATTGCATTAAATTTTGTTTTACTTTATACCAAACATTTTACTTCTGTTTGATTAATTTAAACTATAACGAGGCTTACTGGTTTAAGGTAATAAATAAGCTTTATCCGCTAGGGAGATTTTCCGTGTAGTCTTAGTTTTGAATCTATTGGTTCTATTTGTTTAAAACACGGGGGGTTAGGGGGGGTTTCCGTATTATATTTATTCCCTGAAGCCAATTTTCCCCAAAAGTCAACACTTTACATCGCCCGGGAATGAAATAGCAAAATCTGTTTCTCGACTCTCTTCAAATAAAAGGTTTGTTTTATGCCTAGGCTTAGCTATAGAAGCCAACAACTCCTAATGGGACGGTTATTTGCTTCGATATATTTTTAAGCTAAAAATAAAGTTCATAGGACAGTCAACAGAAATTGAAAATTTACATAAAACTTTCAGGAATTTCTCGCGACGCGAGGAAATTTTGAATAAACGAAAACTTTTTTTTTTAATTGTTTTAAAAAAATATTATTATAAACTTTGAATAAGATTTAAATTTATTACTTTAATTTTAATTAAATACTTTATATACCGTATATGGGATAATAATAATATTTATATAAAGATGAGATGTGAAGTATATAATTTAAAGGGAAAATAAACTGTATACCACTAAAAATGGAACAGCTTTTGAATATTTTCGGAATTACCATGCCAACAAAACGTATTTGAGAATTTTTTCAGAATTTTTAGACACGTTTTTGGTGTTGAAATTAATTTCTAAAGATTGGTAAAGTTTGAAAAAAAGTAAATATAAATTCGGACCAATCATATTTCAGCCTTCAACAGCGCTTGTAATGTCCTAACATTAAAATAATAGGTCGGCGTTTGATGCCCAAGATTCATTTACTTTTATAGAAATTTTACCAAACTTTAGAAATTCATTTCAACACCAAAAACGTGTCTAAAATTCCGAAGTGGGTTATAGCGGGCGGGAGAATGAAAGTTAAAAAAATATAGCCCAACTATGGCCAAACTATGGCCAAACTATGGCCCAAACTATAGCCCAAACTATGGTCCAAACTATGGCCCAAACTATGGCCAAAGTCGCAGGAGATGGGGAATGGGTCAAAAAAAAAATAATAAAGAAAGGTATTTTTAATAAATTCACTGTACTGCATTCTCCCTTTAGTAAAAAATATGTTTTTGATGACAAAAACTAATTAAACTAATGTATGGTTTCTCGTATAACTTTAAAGAAAACAGTAAAAGGTCGAGAAAAATCCCGAAAACCAAAAAAAAAAAAAAAAAAAAAAAAAAAAAAAAAAATCCTTGTTATTCGCGAGAAACCCACAGGTTTTGTAAATCAAAAGTTTTTAAAAGAAAAAAACACAGATTTAAAATCCAAAAACTCTCATCTGTTAAAAAAGATTCTCAACCTCGGGTTCCCGGGTAATAGTAAAGCATTAACGAGGACCCAGCCTTGGCTATCAATTAAATTTCCTTGAGAGAACATGGAGAAATAAAAGTCTAAAGGCAGCAGTCTAGACATAATTCGTTAAAAACTTTTGGCCAAGAAAGACAAATTTTGAAATGAAATGAACAAAAATTTTTTTTTTTTTCAAATAACACTCGTGGGAGGGAAAAAACAAGCTTTTTCCAAAAGGTTATTTGAAATTTATGGACTTCTACTCATTATAATCACCGTGTTAAGCTTCAGATTGAATTGAAATTAAAGCAAGGCTCAGTAAAATTTATTTTAGTTGCCACAAAATTAAATGGAATCAATTGCCTACGCTGCAAGATATGTCTGTCTAAAAAATAAAATCACGTGCTTTACACATCACAAGATTCCGATTCGATGTATCTTTGCAGCACGTTTAAACCTAATATATCACGAATTGCTTTGAAAGTGATAGGAGTTTAGGAGTCATCTGTGTAAGCGTTGCAAACGGTAATTGATACTAATCATGAAAAATAAATCACACGCTTTAGTTTGTTCCAAACAAATAATATTTTGCAGCACAAGCGAAGTATAATGCTCCTTTGGTTGAAAAGATATAGAAGTGGAGTCTGCCTTGTTACGCGCTGCAAACTCTAAATTGATTCAGATTGCAAGATAAAAAAAATCGTGTGCTTTTTATATCACATGCTTTTTTTTTTTTTTAAATAATTCTATCTTTTCAGGGCGTGTAAAGCTAGGGGGGGTCTTTCTCTTTCAATTTGTAAATAAAATTGGAGTCTGCCTTTGTACGCGCTGCAAACGTTGATTGATTCAAATTGAAAAAAAAAAAAAAAAAAATCGTGCGATTTTATATACATCACGTGCTTTTGTTAAAATCAATATATCTTTTCAGCACGTGCAAACCTAGGGGTCTTTCTCTTTCAATTTGTGAATAAAATTGGAGTCTGCCTTTGTAAGCGCCGCAAACATTAATTTATTCAGATCGAAAGAAAAAAAATCGCGCGTTTTAATATATATCACGTGTTTTCATTAAAATAAATCTATCTTTTCAGCGCGTGCAAAGCTAGGGGCTCTTTCTCTTTCAATTTGTAAATAAAATTAGAGTCTGCCTTTGTACGCGCTGCAAACGTTAATTGATAGAGATTGAAGAAAAAAAAAAAAATGTCACGCGCTCTTTGTTAAAATCAATCTATCTTTTCAGCGCGTCCAAAGCTATCTTTCTCTTTAAAATTATGAATAGAGGCGGACTCTACATTTTGTACGCGCTACAAACTTAATTTGATTCAAACTGAAAAAAAAATCGCGTGCTTCATCGCGAGCTTTAGTCAGAAAACTCGAAATCAATTTATGTTTTCAGCGCGAGCTAGTTTTACGAACCTAACTATACATGTATTTATGATTCGCTTTCAAAGATATGAAGATCGACTCTGCCTTTGTACGTATTGCAAACTTAAATAATTTCTTCATAACGAAGAAGAGTTGCGTGGGATGGGGAGGAAAGATCGTCTTATCTATAGGGCGCTCTGGTTATTGCCAAATTCCAAATATTGGTTTTCTACTCGATAGGGCTTGAAATTAAGAGTAGATCTAAGTTTCCATAACTATGGTCATATATATTTTTTTCAGATAACACGCGGAATTAAAAAACAGAAGATAAGATTTTAATTAAACTGTCATTAAAGTGAGAACGAACTATCTTCGACAATAAAAATTATAAATAAATATTAGAGGGAAACTAGTAGCTAAAAATTAACAGCTTTTTAATTTATTTTCAGAATTACCTGATGCCAAAAAAAACGTATTCGAAACTGGGGTGTTAAAATTAATTTATAAAGTTTGGTTAAGTTTTAATGTAAGTAAAAATTAGGGCCAATGATATGATTGTAAGTCTTCAACTGCGCTTGTAATAAATATGCCGGCATTTGTTTTTCCCGAATTTATGCTTACTTTATTCAAATATATATTAATTTAATCAAAAAAAAAAAAAAAAAAAATGTATCTAAAAATTGTTCGAAAATCTACGTTTTTTTGGCATCAGGTGATTCCGAAAATAAATTCAATTGCTGTTCTTTTTTTTAGAAATCTAACTTAATTAGGAAAGTAGGCTTAACATGGATCCAAGAATAGTTCGATATATCACCGTTAGTATCCGACCAATCAACGCTAATCAAGCGCGAAGCGGGCTCTATTACGATAGTAACATATACGTTTAATATTGTTGGTATATTTCCCCACGTGTTCCCCGCGAACAGACAGAAAAACATAGCTAGAAAATTATAAATTAGTAAAATTTTAAATTTATTACTTAATTCCGAGTAAAATGCTCTAAAATTATAGTTATCTCGGGAAATATTTGATAAAGTTAAATTTGGATTTTGCGCCACTAACGTCGTTAGGCTTAACGTGCTCCATTTTAAATTTTGCGTTAATGATATATTTGACGGTAGGTTTAACTTTAGTGTCAACCAACCCTGTCAATAAACCATGGATCCTAGAAATAGGAGGGGGGCACTAAGGATATGAGATGAGTGTTAGAAGAAGCAGAAAGCAATCTTGGGGTCCTGGTTCCGAGAGAGAGAGAGAAAAAGAGGAAAAGAAAGAAATGAGCAGTGAAGAGAAGAAGAATATTTTGGGGGGCCGCGATGTCAGTGACAAGAAACACATTGGTTGCTCCAAGACACATGATAGATCGACTTTGGGGCTACAACTCCCGCTTACACAACCTTTCCCTTACCTCCCCTCAAATACCCCCTTCGCTATTGGTCCTCAACTGCCAAGAAATAAAGGTGAATTTTCATGAAAATATAAGAGTTAGAAAAACATTCTGAATTATAATACAAAATTAAGAAATTAACCATTTAATTTGGTGAAACAAGGGAGAATTCACTTTCCCGTAAAAGAGTGCCTTTCTGTCATGGATTCCATATCGTTTCAAGTGGCCTAATCCACTCGTAAAAAAATTTCCGACCAATATTAACTTCCCATGAAAAATAGGCTTAATGGAGAGTTTTATATCTCGTCGTAATTGGTCGTAGGGAGTCTCCAACCAATCAACGCCAATCAGGGGCGAAACGGGCTTTATTACGATAGTTTCTAATAGATTCATAACGCGCGCGCTTTTTCTTGATGGCCGAAGACTAGTTAACGTTGAGATACATTCCATGGATCCCTGTTAAGCCTACTTTCCAGGTTATAAGATAAAAATTGATTTCTAGCTTAATATGCGTTTGTAATTTTTTTATTACTATTACCTATAGATTAGACTTATTTAAACGATAAGAAATATACGATCAAAATATCTAATTCTCTAGATAGGTGTGTCTGCCTGTCTGTCCATGGGGAACGCTACAACATGTAGAAAATAAGTCGTTGTCAGCTCATTTAAAAAAAAGTTCTCTATTGAAAACTTTGCTAATTCCAATCACGAGCTTCTATCCGTAGAAGTACACGTTGAAGTAATTCCGTAATTAGTCAAATAACGTCAATGAAAACGCTCTCTCATTCGCGGATAAGAGATAAGGTAGTTTTTCTGTCGTGGGAACCAAACATCCTACAGATTGAACTCTCTGCCGCCCTACCCTACCCTTTCTTCGCCCAACCTCCCGGTCACACAAGCATCTACGCCCACGCGCTGCCCACTCGGCTCCTCAAGAATACTTAGCTTGAACTACTTTTATATTCTATCGGGTTTAATATTACGTATTACTCCGCCACAACAACGACTACATTACGATACGTTTTGTAAAATCCAACCAATACAGGTATATTATCAAACTTCGCGAATACGACACATCACGCGTGATGATCGAAAAAAAAAACCTAACGCATCTTACAGATATTAGCTTGGGTTAGATTGCTTCATTGGTCACTTGAAAGCGACCCCCTGGAAGTGACGTTACAACCCTAGAAGAGTTTCTTCATAAATAATATTTTAACTTCCTTGATTAATTGGACCTATGATTTTTAAGCGAAATATTAAAATGTCTGGACTTTTGGGTATTTTTTTATTCTAACAGAGTCCGAGTATATATTGTATAGAAATGACCACTAAATCTACTGGTTTGTTCCCACTAGACCCTTTAAAAGCGTTTTCAAACCATTTCTAATGTTCAAATCGACTTTTCAAGGAAATAATTTCATTTTTTGTTAAATAATTTCTACGATTGACACCGAATTTTTCAACTTTGACCTTTTCTAAATGTCTAAAAACTGTTTCATAGTTTCGATCTAGTGTGAACGCGGCATATATGAATTTTTGAAATATGTTTCAATGATAACTTTTAAATAATTTTTTTAAATTTTCAAAACCATTTTTCGGGAACATGAGAATTAAATCCACTGGAGAAGTGCCCTGACTTTCGAGGAAAAAAAAAATGAAGTACCCTGACTTTTGCCTACAAATTTAATTACTCTTAACTTTCGCTCAAAAAAATTAGTTACCCTGGATGACTTTTCCTCGATATTTTAGGACCATTTTCATATTGATTGATTGTAATAATCCTTCCTGTAGCTTTGGAAGATTATATTTTATAACACTATTAAAACGTAAATTTTATGCCCCAGGAATGAGAAGCTTCAAAATGAAAATGTTAAAAATATATAGGTCATTTATTAATTCCGATAATGAGGTATTTCTGGACCGTAATTAACGATAATTTTCGTACGAAATATATAATTTTCTGGATTAAGTACTTTTACGAAAAAGACCCCGTGAAAGCTACCTTATCACTGGTGCCAGAACGCGCGAGAATCAACTGTAGGCTCTAATATAGCGAAATAACGCGACCATAGTGATGACGTAGTATTGCGGGGAATTTTTATTTTAAAAATTTCGAAAATGGTGATTATAAAATATGAATTTTTACTGACGCTGCAATTTTGTTCTATGACATATGTATATATATTTTGAATCGTTTTTTAACGATCTTTCCGAAAACGCTACTCAATTTTAATTTGTAATTCATGGAAAACGGTGACAACCTGACTTTAATGGGGGGAGAAGAAGGTTGTTTAACGAATCATATTTCCTGTATGCCGAGGGCGAATAATTTATAAGTCTACTCGACAACGCGGCATAAACGTTCGCCAAAGGGGCAACGCCTAAAACTTGTCTATTTTTCACCAAAAACGAAAGATGCCGTAATAATGAAATTCTTTTCATTACCCTTAACAATAGAACACATTTGGGAGGACCATCCTCGTATACTATGGACGAAGTTACAACCTGACAAGGGAGTTTAAATTCCCATTGAAAAAACTGTTTTCAAATGAGAATTTAAAATCATTTCAAGACTGGATACTTCAGAAATATTAAGTTAACCTATATATGCACGGCTGGTTTAAAAATGGGGTCTTTCCTGCCTCACCTCTAACAAATTTTGATAATGGTTAGAGGGGGTCCTTTTCAAATTATACACGTCAGTCTAACGCCCTTATGGACGAACAGGTAGCGTTTGATAAAAATAACAAGCGTGACTATTTTAAAAATTAATAGTCTAAATTTATATTTCTCTATGTATGTCTGTCTGTCTGTCTGTGAGGAACGTCAAAATGTACACACAACGTACGTAAGATGTTGCACAATGTTAAACTTCATTGCAAACTCAGCTTGACTCAACCCAAAAGTGGAAAATCAAGTATATCTTGGATTTTGGGTGTCAGCATAATTTTTAAATTAATTATAGGGAAACTTTGAGCTAAAAATGGAACAGCTTTTGAATTTATTTTCGGAATCACCGGATGCCATAAAAACGTATATCATCATTTTTCACAATTTTTAAACACGTAATAAGTTTGGTAAAGTTTGAATAAAGTAAATATAAATTCAGGCCAATCATATCAGCCTTCAACAGGGCTTAATGTCCTAACATTAAAAAAATATGCCGGCGTTTGATGGCCAAGGTCTTAGGCATCAAACTCCGGCGCTGTTGAAGGCTGAAATAATATGATTGGCCCGAATTTATTTTAACTTTCATTCAAACTTTACCAATCTTTAGAAATTAATTTAAAGACCAAAAACGTGTCTAAAAATTGCTTGCAAAAATACGTTTTTTGGCATAAAATAAATTCCATTTTAAGCTCCAAGTTTCCTTTTAAATTATCATATATGTATATTAATATATTAAAATTAAATTTAAAATATACGGTACGCGTTAAATATTAACTAACCTAAACTATATTATAATATACATCCAGAAAATCTACCCAAGAACCGTTTGACACGAACCATTTCCAGTTCCTCTCGCCAGAGGCGCTACAATCGCGGCTTTCCCACCAAAAACATCGATCTCCTATACGAATAGGCCTATATATACGTCAATTCTAGAACTCCCGCGCGCGCGCTCTAGGTCTAATACCACCACAGCTATAATGCTCAGAATCTCGAGCTAGTAACAGTCATCAGGGGCTCGTGAGACTATCTCGGAGTCAAACCGCCCGAGAAAGCGCGAGCGACTGTGCGGGTGTTCGGACGTTGTTTTATAATCTCGCGCGCCGCTCGCGCTAAAAACTATATATAGAGGTGTGTATATATAAGTATATACATTAGAGAGAGCGTAGGAGATAAAAATTGCGCCATAAAAACGCGGGAACTTGACAACAACGAGCTCATTCCATGCCATGTGTTTGCCGAGATCGGACGCGAGCGGTGCAGGTGCAGGTGCCGGTGCCGGTGCGGGTGGGAGTGGTCAGGGATCTTCGCGAGATTCATCCAGGACCAATCAAAATACTAATACCAATAATAATAATAATAATAATGTTAACAGTAATAAAGTTCGAAAAAATTCGTGGAGCAGTGGATCGGAAAATTCGCCCAAAAAATTATCAAAATCAATTACGCTTGCAGATATTAAAAATAACGAATTCGTTAATTTGGTCGGTAATAAATGGTGGTCATCGGGTCAACGTGTAATAGGAGACTCGTGGCGTTACGCGTTGGTCGCGTTGGCTGGAGTTTTAACTTATTATAACTCGTTGAGAGGAGAATTCGTTCACGATGATATCGTGGCGATCGTGAAAAATGACGATGTTACCGGGCAAGCTCCTTTATTAGACATTTTCGCTAACGATTTCTGGGGTGTTCCTATGAAAGATCCGTCCAGTCACAAGTCTTACCGCCCACTAACCACACTAACTTTTAGGTAAGTCATCATTTAATCGTTTTATCATAAATTAATAATTAAAATTTCAAATTCCGTTATTATTTAAACATATTCTAAGAATACATTACTGCTAATTTTGTCACAGTAGAAGTTAATGTTAATTAGAATTATCTGCGACGAGTTAAATACGTCGATTATACATTGAAATTACTGACCGTGGTCCGAAACTGTCTCAGATATATTTAAATTTAAAATCTTTTTATTCTATTTCTTTATTTTATGGAAAATTAAAATAAAAATATGGTTTATGGTGAAATTGCTACTTTTGACGAAAATAAATTTTTAAATCAATTCTTATCCAAACGGATAATTTTCTAGGATAAGTAAAAATTGATTTTTTTTTTGTTATTTCATCTTGGGATGTATTACCTCGATTTCTATCGAGTGGCGAAACATAATTTATGATCTTAAATACTATAAGGAATGTCTACTTTATAATTATTCATTCGGTTTATGCCTAGGGGAAAAGTTACGGTCATTTTAAGATATGGGTAATTTTTCCAAATTTTGCTCAGTTTCTTTTAGCGGCGAGGCAGGATTTTATTTGGCGGTTTACACCCATTTTGTCCAAAAAAGGTTCTCCCAATTCCCATTTATCCTATTCTAACCCTACCTACGGATTTAGTGAAATGAAACTACATGTTTTATGGGAGAACTGAAAACCTTGGGAGAAATCATCCCTTTTAAAGCATCTCATTATAATTCCGCTAGTAGATCTTATACGTAATTATTATTTTTTTGAACGGTCTACAAGCACTATTTAATTATAATAATAATTATAATTAAAGCAGCTGGGCCCCCTGATTATTCGACGTAAAGTTAATTCCTAATTAGTTTGGCCGTCTGTAACGCGTGTATATACGAATAGATAACTAGTAGGTTCACAGTCTAAACAATTTTAACTACCAACATAACAACCACTTGACATTATTATAAACTGTATAGTTAAACTAAAATACTTAGCTACACATTTATTATTGATATTGATATCAGGGAATCTTAAACTCTCGTTATACGACGATAATAAATTAAGTTCAATGCTCACAAACAGCACTTATTTAAAGTGAAGCTATCACGGAGTTCCAAATGGAATTTTAGCGCAATTTTCGATAAGATTGACCATTAAAAAAATTAGAAAAATAGTTATACTACATGAATTACCAAAAAATTTAACTAAAAATCAAAAATATAGATGTCCTTCCCTTTCCTCAATTTCTTACTGATTTCCAGATATTTAGAAATACGGAAATATATTTCTCGAGGCCTGTGAGCCTGTGAACATTTTTTCCAGTGATTAAATTTTATCCTACTATTAAATACTAGCCATATTAAATATTTTATATCTCTGTCGGTTGAGGCATTAAAAAGAAACTTCGAAATAAAAATTACAAAATATATAAGTCATTTTGTTTCCGATATATGACTAAGTTTATTTCTGGAATGTAATTAACAATAATTTTAATACGAAAGATAGTTGACTTTCTGGATTAAAAACTTTTACGAGAAAGATCGTGCGAAAGCGACCTTATCACTGGTGTCAAAACGCACGAGAATTAACTATATTCTCTATACAATAGCGAAATCACGTGACCATAGTGATGACGTAGTATCGCGGGGAAATTTTAATTTTAAAAAATTTCGAAAATGGCTATTATAAAATATGTATCTTTACGGTCGCGGTAATTTGGTTCTATGCAATATGTATATATATTTTGAATCGTTATTTATCAATCTTTCCAAAAATGCTACTCAATTTCCATTTAGAGTTCATTAAAAATCCGTGCCAGCCTCACTAACTAAGTTGTTAACCGCAGATTTACTCGATTACGTATCTGATTACAATATAGCATTTCGTAATAATAAATTTTACGTAATCTGTACTTTGGTACAGTCAAAGTTCTGGGGTCATACACTGATTACGTGTCAGAGTGATTATTAGCCCCTCGAATATCATGAACAGTAATAACAAGTACTTCGAGAATCATATAAAATAAAATAATAATTCAATATCTTTCTGAATTTTTCCCCAGAATATAATAAGCCATACCAGTTGCATTGATATATATGTTTAAAGCCATCAAATTCGATCAAAAGGGAGTTACGATAGAGGGGTCCTATATTTTTTAGGGGGGGGGGGGGGGTCAAAGGCAATAGCTGCAAATTTGCATTCGAGAATGCACGCATCTAGGGCTGGGTTGAAGGGGGTATGGAGGGTATTTGGTTATCATTTATTTAGAGCACGACTCCGCACTAGCACCGAGTGGGGCCGAAGAGTCAACGATCCAATGAGAGCTATGATTGATCGACACATACACACACACACAAGAACTAACGATAATAATAATCAATGAAGAAATACATAGATATATATATTAGCAGAAGGAGATTAAAACTTGAAGGGAACTAGGGGAAAACACGAAAATTGTCCATCTATTATGAGATGAGATTTTATTCGGAGTTCGGGTTAGGGAGAGAAAAAAAAAAAAAAAAACCCGAAAGATTTTAATTGTTTTTATATATTTTCTAATGAATTTTTTAAACATCGAAAGTGTAGAGAAAGACTATTTATCGCTGCTTATGTCATGATGAAAATTTAAAGAAAACTTGAGTATAGCGAATACAACAGGTACAACTTCAGAACTCCTACTCACAGGGTTTCCACAGGTCAGGGAAAACAGGGAAAAGTCAGGGAATTTGAAAATGAACCAAAAAGAGTCAGGGAAAAGTCAGGGAATTTTAAGATATTTTAAAAAGTAAGGGAATTTAAAGATCATTCAAGAAGAGATTGAATAGACATTAATGGTCGGGTAAACCATTTTTATCTTTTAACTTATATTTGAATAATATCTGATACTCGAAACAGATAACACTTTGTTCTATACCCAGTGCGGAATTTAAAAATTGCTCTAGGAGTGAATTCTATCACTTTATAAAGCACCCAGTGCGCGGAATTCGCTATAAATAGTTATCTTCTATAATTATTTCCTTCTGATAAAATGTATTCCTTATTCTTAGAAATATTGAGGGAAAAACTAGATCTTTCAGACGCACATTTCTCAAGCCTTACAAACAATATTTATGCTCTGTTTGAGCAAAGGGAAATATCACAATGGTTCAAACCCGAGGCGCAATGATACGTGATGCTAAACTCGAATAGGAAAAAAATAGTGGGAATTAATAAGCTCTCGTTATTTGGTTTTAATGAGGTATTAATTAATTTTTAGCTACAAAGATACAAACAGATGTAATTAAAAATGTTGGGAAGTTATCAAAGTGCATGAGACTGGCAAGCATGAACTTCAAACGGAAATTTAGTAGCATTTTCGGAAAGATCGTTAAAAAACGATTCAAAATATATATACATATGCAGAATAGAAAAATTACCCCGACAGTAAAAATACATATTTTATAATCGCCATTTTCGAAACTTTTGAAATAAAAATTCCCCGCAATACTACGTCATTGCACTATGGTCGCGTGATTTCGCTATTGTAGAGCCTACAGCTGATTCTAGTGCGTTCTGGCACAAGTGATAAGGTCGCTTTCGCGGGGTCTTTTTCGTTAAAGTACTTAATCAAGAAAGTCAACTACTTTTAAGGTCTTCAGTGTGAACGCGACTTAACTCCTCATAATAAATTTATCAACAAGATTTTCGATTCTCGATATATTTTTGTAGATTATTAATCAAATTTAAAGGTCAATTTGAATATACTCCGCTGTTTGGCTATTTTAGGAGCCTTGAGTTATATGGGAAGTATAATTTGCGAGGGAACTGATCGGCGAACATTTATTTCCCGTGTATCGAAGATAGGAACAAGATCTATTATTTTATCATTAGATTGGTTTAATAGATTATTCGGCCGATTTAAGATCAATTGGAAATAAATACGAGGAAATTGAATTTCTCGACGGAAAAATTTACGAATTGTCGCGAAAATCAAGGTTGATGCACACTGGCCAGTTTCTGTGGTCACGTGCGCGAAAATCGAGCTTTATAAATCAAAGAGTGTAATACTTGGAGTGGAATGTCGTAAATCAAAGCGCATATTTAGCGGGAAATCTCAAAATCAAAGCGCATATTTAGCGAGAAATCTCAAAATCAAAGCGAGTGTTATTTGGCGGGAAATCTCGAAATATCAACGTTTGATATTTGGCGGGAAATCTCATAATATCAAAGTTTGTGATATTTGGTGGGAAATATCAATATCAAAGTTTGTGATATTTGGCAAGAAATCTCACAAAATCAAAGCGCGTGATATTTGGCGGGAAATCAATATAAAAGCGTGTGATATTTGTAAGGAAATCTCATAATATCACAGAACGTAATATTTGGCGGGAAATATTATAAACCAACATGAGAGTTGGTTTCTATGGCCATGGATTCTTATTATATAAAATTAAACGTTAATGTTTTATATTGATTGTTCTACCATTATACAATCATGTAAATATTATTAGACAGATAATGATAATATATTTAATTATATAAATATATTTTCTAATATTATTATTTATTATGTTGTTGCGAAATATTTGCAGCTGACAATCTTAACTATTTCAAAATTCCACGAAAACAGTACAGTTAGACTGTTCATCGTCATCAATATTGTATAGCCCCCTTATTACGGTTCATTCACGAGGTCATCGCGAAAGATCTAACACGGATGAGGCCCCATAATTTTAAAAACATCGAGATTCCTCAAGCGTGAAGTTTTTAGGTTGGTCCAAAGAAAAATAACCCCATCAAATTCTATTTATACGAGACTACACGGGCCATTTTAAACGCGTGATTATATCGTAAGTAATACAATATAGATAAGTATGACGTTTAATGAAAAACCCAGTCACGGTGTGTTTCCAAGTAAAGGATTTTATCCGACACCCAACTTGTTTCGTGACCAAAATTTTGGATTTATCCTTGGGACCGAGGCTTAAGTCTTAATACTCCGTAAAAAAAGTTTAAAAAACACCTAATTATTTAGCTGCTTACGTCAAAATTAAATTAAATACCAAAAAGTCTAGGATATACAAGACTGGCTTAGCCGTAGAAAACGTTATTAAAGTCACGTGATATAAGCAGGCCTTAACGACGGGTCTTTGTTCATTGGTCGCTGACCCTTCAATGCGAAGAAATTAAGGATCTCCATGAATCCAGCTAAGCCTAAATTTCGGGTAGGTTTTAAACTTATTTCTAGTTCAATATTGGAGGATTTGGTCTATTTAAACGATAAGGAATAGATTAAAATAACATTTTTGTTAGGTTGCATTCTCCCTTTAAGACAGAGAGATGAAAAACTAACTTTCCTCTATCCGCGCGCAGACACGAAAATTATTTTTGGCGTTGTTCTATTAGCGTTAGTAGTGAAATGATAAAATATAAAACATTTTTTTGGTGTCACTAGCTCTTTAAAATCGTTTGTACAGTCTTTGATAATGGTATTCTTCCGAATATAAAATTTTAAAAATATTTAAGGGTGTTTTAATATCATAAGACTACGAATAAATAAGCGAAACTAAGTTTTCTATTAAAATTCAGAAGCAATCTTTTAAGAATGTTATCCTCTATATCTCATACATATAGGTATTAGTACATTGGCTTACAAAGTGATGTAATAATTTCAAGTCTTCGTGAGAATTCTGCGTTCTTTTGTTCCCTTTATAATGACTCTTAATTACATCCGAAAACATTAAAGAGTAGGCGAGCGGTCAATGCTAGGAACGTTTTATATTAAAATTTAAAAACTCCCACAACAGAATCATCAAGGCGCCTACACTTGGCTCTTTTGTTCGAAAGAAATAATTTCGCGTAATTGAAACTAGACAAGCGTTAAAGGGAGAAAGAAATATTTTCTATGATTATTAATTGAATTAGGAATAAAGGGAGTGCTAGACGTAAAATAGTGGATTCGGGATAATAAAGGGATAGACAGATGTAAAATCATGGATTAGGAATAATAAATGGAAAGAAGTAAAATCATGGATTAGGGATAATAAAGAGATAGACAGATGTAAAATCATGGATTAGGGATAATAAAGGGAGAGCCAGACGTTAAATCATGGATTAGGGATAATAAAGGGAGAGCCAGACGTTAAATCATGGATTAGGGATAATAAAGGGAGATTCAGACGTTAAATATGGATTAGGGATAATAAAGGGAGAGCGAAACCTAAAATCATGGATTACGGATATTAAAGGTAGAGCCAGACGTAAAATCATGGATTAGAGATAATAAAACGAGAGCCAGACGTAAACAAATATGGATTAGGGATAACAAGGGCAAGCTAGACGTAAAATCATAGATTAGGGATAACATAGGGAGAGCCAGACATATGATAAAGTCGCTTTCACGCAGTCTTTTTAGTAAAAGTACTAAACATAGATCAAGTCAACTACATTTCTTACGAAAATTATCGTTAATTACGTTCCAGAAATAAATTACGGCATATATCGGAAAAAATGATCTATATATTTTTGCCATATTAAGCATTTTGAACTTTAAAATATATAATCCTTAGGCATTCGTAATAAACGGTGACAGCCTCACTTTAAACAATTCTTTCATAGTTTAATAAAGTTTTTAAACAATTAAGGAAAATCGCACAATGGCGTTGCGCTGCAGTCTCCCTTAATTTCAAAATGACGTAATTGTTTTTAAATTTAACGCGCGTGGCATTTGTACAAAAATTCTAAATTGAGTGCGTGACGTTTTATGTCAAATTTAATTTCGACAATTTTTAATTAAAAATGGGGTTTTCGCTGTCAAAAATCTCGATGGGCGCTTTTAATTTACTTTATAACTAAACATTTTTTTTTGGTTCTTTTCGAGCGCGCGTGATGATTTTGAGAAATTCGAATTTTTATTTTTTGATATTAGGCCTATATAAAATGTCAAAACTTAATACTTGTTGAATTAGAATTTTTTAAAGGGAAGATGAAATGTTGAAAATCAAATTTTAAATTTCGATAACCGAATGGTTTCATATTTTTTGTATTTTTTTTACTGGTGGATTAGTCCCAATTAAACGAAAAGGAATTAATAAAAAAACATTTGTTGTTAGGCTGCATTCTCCCTTTAAAGGTAATATAACGTCGGACCCTATGGGTTCAGGGCTCCGTAAAGGATTTCAAGGTTTGCCACTAATTTTAGCGTTGGTTATTAATTCATTACGAAAGAAATCATACCTAAACTTACGTAATTTAGATTCACTTTAAATAAAATTAATTTTGGAGGCTATATACTTTATAAATTTTCTTTCTATACTCTAACATAAAACAAAGGGTCGCTTTTGTTCGAATCTTAAGTACGCGTGGGCTAGCTTATTGAACTCGAGAGAAAAAACATTTTGGGCAGGAAATATGCACCACGAACACGCAATTAAAATCAACTGCACGCCCAAATGACAAAAAGAAATAAAATAAAAAAAATTCATTTTTTTTTTTTTTTTTTTTTTTTTTTTTTGTTGAAATGTCTTTACGAGTCATTACACATCCGATATTGTTCCAAAGATTTGATTCATATTCGTGATAGAGTTCGTTAATACAGTGAAAGGGGGAGACGGTAGAGGAAATGGCTATTTAAAGGGGTAATGAACTAGGTTCAAACAAACCTGAATATCATGCGAGTTATGTTCACAAAATTACAGGGAATTATGTTCACAAAATTACAGGGAATTATGTTCACAAAATTACAGGGAATTATGTTCACAAAATTACAGGGAATTATGTTCACAAAATTACAGGGAATTATGTTCACAAAATTACAGGGAATTATGTTCACAAAATTACAGGGAATTATGTTCACAAAATTACAGGGAATTATGTTCACAAAATTACAGGGAATTATGTTCACAAAATTACAGGGAATTATGTTCACAAAATTACAGGGAATTATGTTCACAAAATTACAGGGAATTATGTTCACAAAATTACAGGGAATTATGTTCACAAAATTACAGGGAATTATGTTCACAAAATTACAGGGAATTATGTTCACAAAATTACAGGGAATTATGTTCACAAAATTACAGGGAATTATGTTCACAAAATTACAGGGAATTATGTTAACAAAATTACAGGGAATTATGTTAACAAAATTACAGGGAATTATGTTAACAAAATTACAGGGAATTATGTTAACAAAATTACAGGGAATTATGTTAACAAAATTACAGGGAATTATGTTAACAAAATTACAGGGAATTATGTTAACAAAATTACAGGGAATTATGTTAACAAAATTACAGGGAATTATGTTAACAAAATTACAGGGAATTATGTTAACAAAATTACAGGGAATTATGTTAACAAAATTACAGGGAATTATGTTAACAAAATTACAGGGAATTATGTTAACAAAATTACAGGGAATTATGTTAACAAAATTACAGGGAATTAATGTTAACAAAATTACAGGGAAATAATGTTAACATAAAATCGGGTAATTACGTAAACATAAAATCGGGTAATTACGTAAACATAAAATCGGATGATTACGTAAACATAAAATCGGATAATTACGTAAACATAAAATCGGATAATTACGTAAACATAAAATCGGATAATTACGTAAACATAAAATCGGGAAATTACGTTAACATAAAATCTGTTAATTACGTTAACATAAAATCGGGTAATAATTGGGGAATAATAATATCAAGAAAATTTCTAATAAGTAGTAAAAAAAAAGTCTTAAATCGCCCCTTATATTTAAAGGGATACTACAGATAAAATTTTCTCGCTCTTAAACATATTTTATTAACATGGACTCCGCGAACAATTTCTAAGTCTCCTTCTACAAGATAATTCTGTACCTCAATTGACGTAATGGTTTAAAGAGGAGGCGGATTGATCCGCAATGTTAAACCCAATAGAATAAAAGTAGTCCGTGCCAACTGTCATTAATATAAGCCCTAACTATTGTTGTCAAGTGGCTAAGCGGGGGAGGAAAGAATTCTCAGATTCAGTACGAGGATCAAAAAGTTATTTTAAAAATCACGGAGGCGAGACCAATCGTTTCAGCCATTTGCCACCAAAGCGTGACGCCGCTAAAGAGGATAAGACTAAGCCCCACCCACTTCGTGAGAATCACGCGTGACATATGCTTCAATATATAATGATCGTTATATAGTTTGAATCAGCGGGAAAGTACCCAAAGGGGCAAGGGTCAAATTAAAACAAAATAAAAAAAATAATGGCCATTTTTATAAAGGGTTAGTGAATTATTCAAATTAAAGTTGAAATAATTAAACTTAAAATGAGGCTGTGAAGTACTACGTCATCACTATGGTCGCGAGATTTCGCTATTGGTGAGCCTACAGTTGGATTTCGCGCGTTCTGGTATCAGTAATAAAGTTACTTTCGCGCGGTCTTTTTCGTAAAAGTACTTGAGAAATACAAAATGAGACTCTAGTAAAACTTTAAATATAATTCAATATATCTTGAATTATGAGGAAAAGTATCATAAGAATCATAAGAATCAAGGAATAAAATTAAAATGGATATAATTATTTTTAAAGGTAAAATAAAAATAAAAATTAAAGGAAATATTTCACATTCCCTTTAATTATCAAAATGCATGCATTATTTTCGAGTTAATCAAAATATAGCAGCTGGACGATTTTTAAAGTCGCGGCAGACTGCACTAATTTTCTTTGTACGAATTTTATACCATTAAACCCCCCAAAAAAAAACAACGTTTAAGCGAATCAAACGAGCATTTTTAAGGTAACCATGACAACCAACCCTTGCCCATATAATCAACCATTATAATAATAAGGTATATATAATAGAAGTCTAAGCTTTTGATAGCGCTTTAAAAATAAATTTATTTTATCAAATAAAAAAATGTATCTTTAAAGTCCGGCTTTCACCTTTTTTTTTTTTTTTTTTTTTTTTTTTTCTAAAACCAGTGGATTATATTTTAAATTTTATCATATAAACGACATATTCATTTTATACCTCTTCCGGTTGACGCGTTAGAAAGAAACTTCAAAATTAAAATGTCAAATATATTAATAATAATAATAATTAACGATAATTAGCAAACGAAAGCTAGTCGTCTTTCTGGATTTAAGTACTTTTACGAAAAAGACTGCGCGTCCGATATATGACGTAGTTAATTAAACGATAATTTTCATAACGAAAGGTAGTTGACTTTCTGGATTAAGGACTTTTACGAAAAAGACCGCGCGAAAATGACCTTATTACTTGTGCCAAAACGCGCCAGAATCAACTGGGTAGGTTCTACAATTTAGCGAAATCAAGGGACCATAATGCGATGACGTAGCATTGCGGAGAATTTTTATTGTAAAAATTTCAAAAATGGCGATTATAAAATATGTATTTTTACTGTCGTGGTAATTTTGTTTTATGACATTTGTTTAACTATTCCGAAAAGGCTATACTCAATTTCCATTTGGAGTTCACGAAATATCCGTGACAGTCTCACTTTAAAATTTAAATATAAACTACAGTTTTCGTTAGATCCATTTAAATAACGTTTTGATGGATTTAATATGAGGTTAAAGTAGTGGTATAATTATATATTTCATTCCTATTTGGGTTGATTTCAAATAAAATAATACACTTAATTTTGTAGGTAATTTCTTTCATATCATATAAATAAGCGTATGTTAGGTTCTCATGGAGGAAAAGAAAAATTATAGTGATTATTATTGAAAATTAACTAGAATCTAGACTTACTACATTTATAATACGGGATTTAAGCTTAATTATTTAAGTTATTTCCCAATCATAGTTTCTTTAATATAAGGGTCTATCTACGTACGCACTGACTACTACGACTGAGACTGAAAATATAAAAATTCAAGAGCGCGCGCCAAATCACGAGCTTTTCATTTAGACAGAAGGATCAGACAAGGAGAGGAAAAGTAGGGCTGCGTTGAGTTAGAGAGAGAAGAGCCAACCTCCCACTCGGGTGGAAAGGGGGGAATAAGAAATTCTCGAGGTAAACTGTTGTCACGCGTCGTGTGCTACTACGAAGCTGATAAAGGATCCGTTTTACCCACGTGACAACATTTTACCACGAAACATCTCTACCCCCGTTCTCCCAGAGTGGGAGTTTAGGCCGACGCAGTAGGAACTGCGCCGTCCCCACTTTTCCTCTCCTTGTCTGATCCTTCTTGATTTAGATCAGTTTGAATGTGCACCGCGTGCAAAGCTAAGTTCCTCTTTAACTGTACAACTTTTTAAAAGAAATAAAGGGGAGCCTATAGTAATTTCAAAACGATTCGTTGACGAAGTAATACTTTTAAAACTAACCTTTATAAGATACTTGAATTTAGAAGCTAAGAATGGTTAAAAAAAAACAAAAAAACCCGGAACTAATCTAGGATATTCTAAAGCGAATATAATCCTTTCCAAGAATGAAATTAGTATTGATCGGCAGCGGTGATTGCCTTTGATGTTACAGTCAAGAGAGCGCGCGGTTCGTTCTAGAGAATTTCCTCTAAAATCCATTTCATACTAAAAGACTGTATATGATAAAACATGTAGATTCAAAGTTAAGACTACCTACGTATGTTAAGCCAGTTTCCAGGGAATACGGGACTTTAAAAAGGATCATTTTACATAAATCTAGTTGTTCGTTAAATGATAGTCTTTCAAAATTAACATTGAATGATAAAATCAATTGTTTTAAGTTGGCTTATTTTTTTATTTAATTATTTATTTTTTATTACTCAGTGTAATCTGTGTACCTTTGACTGTACTAAAGTCAATCTTTAAAATCCTTCTTTCCTAAAATGATTAAGATCCTCGAAATTTAATAATTATTTTTTAGTTTTTTTGTTTGAAGACGGTACTGATTATGATACCATATTTTAATTTAATTCAAGTATTATTATTAATTATATTGCAAGTTAATTTAAAATTAATTTTCATTTTATTTATAATTTATTATTTTATTAATTTATAATTTATTATTTTTATTAATTTATAATTTATTATTTTTATTAATTTATAATTTATTATTTTTATTAATTTATAATTTATTATTTTTATTAATTTATAATTTATTTTATTAATTTATAATTTATTTTTATTCATTTATAATTTATTTTTATTCATTTATAATTTATTTTTATTAATTTACAATTTATTTTTATTAATTTATAATTTATTTTTATTAATTTATAATTTATTTTTATTAAATTTATTTATATTTTATTTTTATTAAATTTATTTATAATTGTATTATTTTTATTTATAATTAATTATATATTTTAATTTTTATTTATAATTCATTATATTTTTAATTTTTATTTAATTTTGTAATTATACCTTTAAAACTAATATAATTATTCAAAACCAACTCAATACTCTACCATTAATATGTAGTCACAGCACCCCATATTAATTTCAAACCTATTCACACACGGCAATTAAATTCATTAACCCGCCAAGCCGCCATTAACAGCCTACCATATTATGTCTAATTCCCCTACAAGCCCCAATACTAAAATGGAGGTCAACCCATACGGTAAATCATAATTTATTTTCCCCGGTACAAACAACAACATGTACGGCCACGCGCCAGCCACGCGAAATCGTCCCCCCGCCTTCCCTACCGTACATTGCGCCTCCCGCGAACAGCCCGCTAAGCCTAATTGAAGGTTAACTATAAACATTTAAAACAATAGTTTAACAAACTTACATTCATCGTTTTAACTTGACATGAACATATTCTTTTACTCCACATTCTGGGATTCATTTTGATCACGAATTTCGCGTTTTTAATCCAATTTGACACCTTTGAATCAATTAATTTAACTCTCGTAATAATTGCGAGCGATTAAGCCACGCGACTCTTCAATCACATTGTCTACAAATGTCTCGGGAAGGAACGGTGAAGAAGGGGCGTGATTGGTCGATTGTCGCGTTCCGGGGAATAATGTAGTAACCCGCGAGCGGCCGCGCACTATTTTGGGGTTTTGCAATTTTGTATCGATTTATCATAGGGGTGATAGCAAAAATGTTGTAACTGTTAATAGTAAAAAACGTAACATGTTTTTCCTATTAGTTTCAAAATATTATATTAATTCAAATAAGGAATCAGAAGAAAAACCTTTTAACTTTCAAAATTGATTAAATTAAGCTTTGTCGAGAATCTTGACTTAAATTACGTATTGGGCTGAGAGGAAATGTTTTAAATGTAACTAAGGGTTTAAATAGGTGAAAATAATGTCATGGAATTTTATATTAATTTAACATTATGCTGAGAAGAAAAATATTGTAAATGTTAGTAGTGATAAAATAGGCGAAATAACGTTTATAAGTAATGGAATTTTATATTGATGTAACATTATGCTGAGAGGAAAAATGTTGTAAATGTTAGTAATGATAAAATAGGCGAAATAACGTTTATAAGTAGTGGAATTTTATATTAATTTAATATAAGGGTGAGAGGAAAAAGGACGTAAATCAAAACTAGGGTTAATTTAGGTGCCGTTATATCGTAAGAATTTATATTAATTTAACATTGTATTCAGAGCTAAAATATCGTAAATGTAAATAGGGTAAAAATTGGCGAAAATGATAATATTACGTTGTATAATATTAATTTAACATTACGATTAGATACAAAATGTCGTAAATGAAAATAGGGTTAAAAATTGCGAAAATAAGAGGTTTACATAGAAATATAAGGCTGGTGACGTCATTGTATCTCGAAAATTGGTTCCTAAAGGAAACCAATAAGGCGTATAAAAATATGTTCGTTTGATATAAAGCCGGCGATAGGATTATTACACTAGAACGAGTTCTGGCCCCCATTTTTATGTCTCTCACACATAATGATCATTGAAGATGACCTTATACGTACTTACAACCTTAGAAACGACTTACATTCCCATAGAAAAATTGCTTTTCTAATGAGAAGAAAGATCATATTCTAAGCTAGCGAATCGATATATACAAGTACGAGAAACGTCGGCTTTATGCGCCCTCCCCCCTAAAGGGCACTCTTATTGGGGGGTCAGACGGGGTCCCGACGGGTAATGAGGCCCTTGGGGCGACGGAGTGGACCCTTTCAAGAGTGTTCGAGCTCATTAAGCCATAGCTGCGTGATGGAAAAGTAGCAGAATATCTTCTTTTTTATTTTTTCGGGGGTCCAACGTCAAATTACCTTTTCATATCATATTCTTTTTTTTGTTGGGGGTGCTTCTGTAATAAATGTTCGTGGAGATAATGATAATAACATATATAGTGTTGAAAGGTATTATATTTAACGTACTTATTTCAGGGCTCGTACAAAATGTTTGAAGTAAGATTCCATGAATATAATAGCGTAGACCAACTTATCTATAAATATTTTCACTATATGTTCTTGTAGAGGTGAAAAAAATGCCATTTAAATGATGCTAAGAAACCTCATGTTGGGCTTAACACATTCGTTTTCATCGATTCCTTATCTGGCCTAATCCATCAGTAAATAAAATTATAAACAAATATTAAACTAGAAATAAATTTAAAACTTGCCATGAAAATAGGTTTAGCTGAATTCGTGAAGATCCTGAATTTTTTCGCATTGAAGGGTCATCGACCAATGAGCAAAGGCCCGTCGTTGAGGCGAGATCTTAAGGTGAGACTTCCAATAACATTCGATCGGTCGCTAACCAATTAATACGAAGAAATTCAGGATATCCATAAATCCAGCTAAGCCTATTCATAAGTTTTAAATTCATTTCTAGTTTAATAAATGCTGGTAAAATGTTTTAATGATGGATTAGGTCTATTTAAACGATACGAAATCGTTAAAAAAATCACTAGTAAGGTTGTATTCTCCATTTAAGAGAAAAGTAGGCTTAACAGAGATCCATGAAGTGTTTGACGAGTCTCCGGCCAATCACGTCTAGCATAAAATAAATTCGTTTCAAACTAGGCTTAAAGAGGTGTCTAGTGGAGTAGGCCTATTACTTTAAACGATAATTTGCGCAATTATAATAAAATACTTAAGATGTCTATACCATAATTCATTGAAAAACCTTGTTAGACTAATTTTAATTAGCTGTAATTCTAAATATATTCCCGTCCCATTTTAATTAAGGAGCCTGATTGATCTGATTAATGGCGAGATAATTGAACTTTATCGCGTTTGTTTAAGGTATATAATGAGGGAAACCTGTTGAAACCTTTAACAAGCTCGCAATAACGATTAACTTTGATATAAATCGATAATTTAACGACGACGATAATAGTACCGAAGCAAATTCCTATTTTACGCTCGTCTATTTGCATTAATTACTAATTATTCAAAGCTAAACTAATATTAAATTAAAACAAGCGACTTTATTTAAGTTTTGATTAATTTAATAAGCCTATTTTAAATCAGAAATGTAACGAGCTTAATAGTTTTACTAATCTTTATAATTATAAAGTTAGGTTTTAAACTTAGAGGTAATTAAAAATTAAACTAAATTCAATTTTAATTAATTTTAGTTTACCTAAAGATAAAAGGTGGTTTAAAATAAAATTTAAGACCACTTTTTTAAAAATAAGTTTGAGTTTAGATTGCCCTACTCTAACCTTAATTAGAGACAAATTTAATATAGCCAAAGAAATTTTACACGCGCTGACCATTGACAATTAACTCAATCTGACTTTTAATTGAAAAAATAATATTAATCAATTTAAGTTTAAAGCGCGTGTGATGCTATTATCCTCATTATTTATTTAACAATTACGCGTTTATTCGAACGGATAACGCGAAGATAAAAACACGACGTTTCTCGAAATTCGTGTAGAATGAAATATAATAATTATATTTTAATTTTAAATCAAAAGGAACAGCGAATAAATTTAATTAACAATTAAGTCATACGAATTCCGAGCTCAAATCTAAACCTTTGTATCTTAATATAAAATTTAAATAGGATTAAAGCTTCCGCGCCAATGATTTAAACTGAACTCAATTCGGTTCAATAATAAAATAGGTCAAAAATCCTCCAGTAATTTAATATACACCGTTTAGCCTTAATTTCCACATTGATTTGACAGCGAGCGCAAAACTTATCTTTATTGATTTCTTTACTGGTGATAATAAGGAGAGTAACAGTATCGCGTGCGCTGCCAATTAAATGTGAAATTAATTATATATGCCCCCATTTTATCAAGCGCGGTCTTTTTAGTACTTTAATTAAGTTTAATTAACTTTAATTAAAACGGAATTGATCCTCTAGCGAGTAACAAAAGCTAATAATCACGGTATTTGAACTCTATCATTAAATCGAGTGGCTAGGCGCCCCGTTCTAGGCTATAATTTGTTTAAAATTTTTCTTTCGGTTTTAGTCTTTTAAAGGGACAGTGAAATATCATTAATTATATTAAACGTTTATTTCAAACGTTCATTAAGCCTAATTTCCAACGTCGATTAAGCCTAATTTCCAACGGCAATTAAGCGTAATTTTCAACGTCGATTAAGCCTAATTTCCAACGTTCATTAAGCCTAATTTCAAACGTCGATTAACTTATAATTTCAAACGTCGATTAAGCCTAATTTCAAACGTCGATTAAGCCTAATTTCAAACGTCGATTAAGCCTAATTTCAAACGTCGATTAAGCCTAATTTCAAACGTCGATTAAGCCTAATTTCAAACGTCGATTAAGCCTAATTTCAAACGTCGATTAAGCCTAATTTCCAGCGTCGGTTAATCCTAATTTCGAACGTCGATTAAGCCTAATTTCAAACGTCGATAAGTCTAACAACAAACGTCGATTAAGCCTAATTTCAAACGTCCATAAGTCTAACAACAAACGTCGATTGATTAAACCTTAATCCCAAAATCGATTAAGCCTAGAAATCGTGAAAAATCCTTTACAGTCTCACTTTAATATTAAATAAGAATAATTTTATTTCACTCGTTCATTACCCCTTAAATAAAAACCGAAGAAAAAAGTAATATTCGAAATGTAGGCGTAGAAATCGTTAAAAGTAGATCGGAGGGGGTCCCAGAATAAGGAAAAATAAAGGCTTTTCCCAGTACGTCGTATCATTGAAATAAAAGTTGGCCCACTGCCAAATTGTGACGTAGCCTTCCCGTCTTCATTTGCCTAATTCTCAAGAGTTTCAGACCTTTTGGTTAGCTTCAATCTATTAAAGTTATAGCGGAAGAATACGTAATACAGGGTCAAATAAAATTAAATCTAGGTCATGACCTATTAACCTTACCCAGAATTAATAGAATTAAATAAATCCCACTCCAGCGAATTTACATATATAAATGGTGTTAAAAATATAAGTTCATTTATATATGGAAGTCTCAATTTCAATGGGAACATTATACAATACGTGCGGGTCACGTGACCTTGAGGAGGGTTGCCTAAGTACGAGTACATTCCTGATTAAGTCATTAAAGCCCACCCACAACCCTCTTCCAGGATTATTAAACGCTAAGCCTAAATAAGCACTTTCTGATTTACTCTAACAATGTTATATAGCTTAACACACGAACGTCTCCTTAAATAATCTTAGAATGCGTCTCAATTGTAATAGAATAACCGTTTTTCCAATACAAATTAGATCCATTCAAAGCGTGTAACCCAGTATATAATAAAATCCAATTTACAAGTTTATAAGTCAACTCTTTTTGTTACCTTTATGGAAGGTAAATATACCCTTTTATCACCCTTCTCTTAGTATAATCTTATATTGACTAAATTATTAATGGTTCATTTCATTTCGGTTACTACACACGAAGGCTAATTGACCCGTTTTATCTCCTTTAGCGTAGTGTCGAGTTAAATTGATATGGAGCATAACATAGCACTCGAGCGCGTGTCTTAAATAAAATGATTCACCTTGAGTTTTCAATAAAGGCGAACGTAATCGTATCGCATTAATTAAGGAATTTATTTCGTGGAATTTAGAAGGAATTTAACATTACTAATGATGAAAACTATAAGTGGAATTAAAAATAAAGATCAAAAGCTTTTGTAAGACGTTACTTCAATCTTAGTTTGCATTAAAAGCCCCCTATAGTTTGATTACGCAAATTTAATTTTATCGATTTATTACAAAATATTATCTTTGCGCGATGAAAACTAAAAGTGGTTTGATTGATAAGAGATCGCGTGCGTTTGAAACATATACACCAGCCTTTGTTGTCACTAAAGACATAACTATGATACTTATTATATGTCTGGTATTTAATTTAAAGGGAGAATGAAACCAAATAAGATGTGATTTTTTTTATCGATTCATTATCGTTTAAATAGGCCTAATCCACAGGTAAAAAAAATTACGAACAAATATTAAACAAGAAATAAATTTAAAAGTTACCAGGGAAATAGGCTTAGCAGGATTCATGGAGATCCTGAATTTCTTCGCATTGAAGGGTCAGCGACCAATCGAATGTTATTAGAAGTCTCATGGAGATCTCGTCTTAACGAAAGGCCGTTGCTTATTGGCCCATGACCCTTCAATGCAAAGAAATTTAATATTTCCATGAATCCAGCTACGCCTATTTTTATGGTTAAGTTTTAAATTGATTGGCTGGTTTCATCAAGATTATGAATTTCCTGGCATTGAAGGGTCAGCGACCAATCAAATGTTATTAGAAGTCTCATGGAGATCTCGACTTTAGCTCACTGGTCCATGATCCTTCAATGCAAAGAAATTTAATATCTCCATGAATCCAGCTAAGCCTATTTTTATGGTTAAGTTTTAAATTTATTAGTTGGGTTCATCAAGATTATGAATTTCTTGGCATTCAAGGGTCAGAGACCAATGAGCAAAGGCCCGTCGTTAAGGCGAGATCTCCATGTGACCTCCAATACCATCTGATTGGTCGCTGACTCTTCAATGCGAAGAAATTCAGGATGTCCAATTTTCTAGGTAAGATTTAAATTTATTTCTAGTTTAATATTTGTTTGTAAATTTTTACTGGTGGTTTAGGCCTATTTAAACTATAAGAAATCGATAAAAAATCACTTGCTCTCCCTTTAATAGATATATAAGGAGTGTAACGCGTTCGTGTGAGATGAAAACTGAAAGTGGTGCTTAATTTTACTTAGCGCGAGCGTTTGAAATTTGATTCTTCAACATTAGTTTTCAGTAAAGACGAAAGCTTTCCTTTGATTATATAGAGTATATAAGAGAATATATTAAGAAGAAACTAACATTTGTTCGCGCTGAAACCTCAAAGTGGTACAAATTATAGGTAGCGCGCGTTTGAAACACTCTTTAAGGGTAAAAACACGTTTTTAGACGGCTCGTGCTAAATCGTTATGGCCATGGAAGTGAACAAAACTAATTAAACACCAACTCTATGAGAACTATGCCTAACGGGTTAGAATAAGTTCGCGATGCTTACATTATTATGCAAATGTTAATGTACTAAAAATAAAGACTGACTTTCTATTGCCAGAAGTTCATTAGTTTAGAAGTAGAAGTATATTTAATTGTTAAATATATAATTTTTCCCGCTAACTTATATGGATTATATTTTTAGTTTCATCATACTATTAAAACACCATATTCGAAATTTTATACTTCTGGTTTGTGGAGTTAGAAAGAAACTTCAAAATGAAAATATCAAAAATATGCAAGTAATTTTTTTTTTTTTTTTTGATTTATGACGTAGTTTATTTCTGGAACTTATTAGCGATAATATTCACACGAAAGGTAGTTGACTTTCTGGATTAAGTACTTTTTAAGAACTCGCGAGAACTAACTGTAGGCTCTAAAATAACGAAATCACGCGACCATAGGATGACGTACTATTGCGGGGAATTTTTATTTTAAAAATTTTCGAAAATGGTGATTATAAAATATGTATTTTTACTCTCGCTGTAATTTTGTTCTATGACATATGTATATATATATTTTGAATCGTTTTTTAACGATCTTTGCGAATATGCGACTAAATTTACATTTGGAGTTCATGAAAATCCCAAGACAGCCTCACTTTAAACGCGAGTTACTTAAATTTTGCTGTTAAGTGGTGCCATTTTCATCGAAAATAAAAAGTTATATCTTTAGGAGATCTTTTCTTTGTTGGCGAATACAAAAGTCTAAAAGTTTCAACTGCATTTGAGGTTTGATTTTTTTTTTTTTTTGTCGGCCGGGAGGGCCAAAAAGAAAGTAGAAAGACTTAAAAAGACCTAGTGTCAGCCCTCTAACAATATACTCTATATAAAGTTAGGAAAAAGCTTCTAGACAATTCTAAGAACACTCTAAAGGTTTTCTCCTACAAGGTAAAAACTCTATTGTCAGCGCTATGTTTAGTTTGTCGGCGCTTAAAAGAAAAATAATGGACCATTTCGATTTTAAACCGGAGCCATTTCGATCCCGCCTTTGATAACGCTTTGAATTATCAATAGATGTATTGCTAGTCAAAGCCGGGAATGATTTCGCTCGCGATTTCGAATAAAAGGGTATCTACGTTTCGCTGAAAAGGTAAAGGGGATGACAATGATAGAACGGTTAAATGTCAGACACTCTCTTGAAATTCGATTTCCATCAATCTGTGCGAGGTAAAATAAGCAATAGAGAAATGAAAGGGGAATAGAAGAATAACTCGTACAGTTGAATTGATTAAATTTTAAAGTGAGGCTGTCACGGAACCTCCAAATGGAAATTGAGTAGCATATTCGGAAAGATCGTTAAAAAACGATTAAAAATATAAATAGATATGTTATAGAACAAATTACCACGACAGTAAAAATACATATTTTATAATCGTCATTTTTGAAATTTTTAAAATAAAAATTCCACGAGATACTACGTCATCACTAAGGTCACGTGATTTCGCTATTGTAGAGCCTACAGTTGATTCTCGCGCGTTCTGACTCCAGTGATAAGGTCTTTTTCGTGAAATTTTGCGGAAAAAATATTTAGCTTTTTGGATTATTGGTAGAAAGCCAAAGAATAAATTAATTTTAAGAGACAATGTACAAATGTTTAATTATAACACTTGAATCTAATTATGAAAAACAACTTTTCTCATTCGAAAACAGAATTTTTTTGGGGTTTTTTTTTTTTTTTTTTTAGTTTTCGATTTTTTTTTTAAACCTTATATTGGGTTTCTCACTTCAGGCGAGCTGTTCTTTGACTAAAAAAATCCCAACCTTTAAAAGTTTTCGCTTCGAAGCATTTTTTTTGGTGTTAAAAGCCTTATAGTAACTCGACAAAACTTCTATTTTATTTTTTTTTAAAAGGGTTTGTTTGTTTCTTAAAATATTAAAGAGACAATGAAACGTATATAGAATCAAGTTTGAATTTAATTTTTAATCTTTATTATTAGAATTTACGTTTGCTTGTTGAATTTAGGGAAAAACGTGAATCTAATTAATAACCAATGTTAAATCTCTCAAAAAGAAAAAAAAAGTCAGTTAAATTTTCATGGATAAAAAATTTAAAGGGATTATGAAACGTTAAACGATTTTTTTTAATTAATTTGAAATCCCAAGCTTTATAAAATTAGCTTTTTTACCGGCCTTTTATAGAACTAATCTAGTCACGTGAATAATGAATTGTAGTTCTAAGGAAATCTACAAGCCCAAAGAAGGTGTAGCAGCAATTGATCGACTTTCAAATGATCGACAATGAGATTTGCTTAATTGATCGACAAAAAGTTTTGCCCAATTGGTCGAGTTTCAAATGATTGACAATGGGTTTTGCCCAATTGATCGAGTTTCAAATGAGCGACAAGGGTTTTTGCCAATTTGATCGAGTTTCAAATGATCGACAAGGGGTTTTGCCCAATTTATCGAGTTTCAATTGATCGATTAGGGTTTTGTCCAATTGATCGACTTTAAAATGATCGACAAGGGGGTTTTGCCTAATTGATCGAGTTTCAAATGATCGACAATGTTTTGTTCAATTGATCGACTTTCAAATGATCAACAAGGGGGTTTTGCTCAATTGATCGATTTTCAAATGATCGAAAAGTGATATTGTCCAATTGATCGATTTTCAAATGATCGAAAAGTGATATTGTCCAATTGATCGATTTTCAAATGATTGAAAAGTGATTTTGTCCAATTGATCGATTTTCAAATGATCGAAAAGTGATATTGTCCAATTGATCAAGTTTCAAATGATTGACAAGGAAATTTTCGTCAATCAAATGGAGTTTAATCAAAGTACAAGTTCTTCTTAATTGAATTTTCAAATTCTACACTCAATGGAGCCAAAAAAGCATCATAAATTATAGATCATAAGATTATATCTCAAGAATATATTTATAGAAAGTTTAAAATGTCAGAGCCTGAAAAGAAATCGGTTTCCATGACAACATAAAACTTGAAAGAGTCATAAATTTTCTATCTTATTGAGGTTGGCGCGTGATTTACAACGCGAATAAAAAAATTCCCGCCTTTTTTCTCTTTTAAGGCTAAAGAGATTAAAATCAGGCACGCGCCTTAAGATTCTTTTGCCACAAAAACGCGCGCGCCATTATATAAAAAAAATAAAATATATTATATTGAGTTTCGTATCTTTGCAGAATATATGGTATCTATATAATAAAACTAGGTTAAATCGAGGTTAAATCGAATTAGGCTAACTCAATATACGTAATATCCTTAAGCCTAAAAATCTCTTTTCCTAAAAACGGGGAGTAAAGCCCCCTTTCCCTATACCTATATCATATAACACGCGGTTCGAAGGTATATAAAATATTTCAAGAAAGCTTCTTAGCAATCCAAACACGTTTTAACCATTTTCGGTTTCGAGCGGTTTCAGACTCTCAGGTATAAAGGATTGATTCCCAGACCAGAACTCGCGTGACTTGGCTAAACTATGGCAGAAGGAGATAATCAAAGAAGGCACACGCGCTAATCTAGACAATATATATAGAATAATCTAAAAAGATTGAAAAATTAATAATAAAACCTGGCCTTCACTGTTTGCCGTTAGAGGACGCTATATTTTGAAGCTGACAATGATTTTTCTTGAACTCCAAATGGAAATTGAGTAGCATTTTTGGAAAGATCGTTAAAAAACGATTCGAAATATATATACATATATCATAGAACAAAATTACCGCGACAGTAAAAATACATAATTTATAATCGCCGTTTTTGGAAATTCCCCGCAATACTACGTCATCACTATGGTCGCGTGATTATTGTAGAGCTTACAGTTGATTCTCTCGCGATCTGGCAACAGTGATAAGGTCGTCAACTACCTTTCGTACGAAAATTATCGTTCATTACGTGGCGTTATGGTCACACATGGCAGTTCCTTTTTCATAAAACGCTAGGGGTCAGAGGGCTCAGAAGTCACTCAGGAGAGACCCGACCTTTAGAGCTGACACGGATATAGAAGAAATAAGCTTAAGAAATGCTCGGTGCTCACGAGCACTATGACTTTTACAAGGTATGACGTCGACGGCAACATTCCCTAAGTAAGCTCCTCCTCTTTTATGAAAGCAACTATTTGCTTACTTTTCAATTTCGTCCACGCAAATCCCGTTGTTACGTGTTAGTATCCCTTTTTAACACGTATAGGCAAAGTACAAGCGAGCGTGGGAGGTGGGCGTGGCGTGGGAAGAATTGTTTCTGGGCCAAAGTGGTTATTCTTGTTTTAATCCGCCAACTGAAACGACACCTGACGAGCCATAAACTAAAACGAAAAGTCAACGCTCGCGCGCAAATTTCATTTCAAGCTTCCACCCCACCTCCACCATCTCCTTTTTAGCTTTTTGCCGCCAAAATATACTTAGAAGCAAGAAGCACGTGCGACGCGTGTTATAACTCTTAAAAAGGGCGGAGACCAAATTTGTCGCGTGTTTTATTCATTTTTTTTCTTTTAAATAGGCGCGCGCGTGATTGACTGACTGTTGAAAATTAAAGCGTGCCAGCTTGTGCTACATATTACGTTTAATAAGGCATCATTTTTTAAAATAGAGCTCGCGACATAATTATAAAGGTTATTTAAAGAAAACAAATTATTTGAAGTAATCTCAGTACTCCGCCTTTGCCCGTATTGGGAAGTAATTGGAAAATAATAAGGTTTATAATATTTTGGTATATATAAGAGGCTATTTTTTGCCTAGGGTGCTGATTGGATAGATAATTTAATGTGAAGTTGTTACCATTTTTCTAGAACGAATATAGATTATATTTTAATATTTTTTTCCCCATATATGACGTAATTTATTGCTGGAACGTAATTAACGATAATTTTCGTACGAAAGGTAGTTGACTTTCTAGGTTAAGTACTTTTATAAAAAATACCGCGCGAAAGCGACCTTATCACTCGTGAGAGAACGCGCGAGAATTATCTATATAGACTCTACCATAGGGAAATCACGCGACCATAGTGATGACGTAGTAATGCAGGGAGTTTTTATTTTAAAAATTCTAAAAATGGCGATTATAAAATATGTATTTTTACTGTCGCGGTAATTTTGTTCTATGACATATGTATATATATTTTGAATCGTTTTTTAATGATATTTCCGAATATGAAACTCAATTTCCATTTGGAGTATCCGTGACATCCTCACTTTAAGCTAAAATAAGATATGGTTTTCAAATATTAATATATTCTTTAGAAAGATTGCGAGCATCTTCAAGTTTGCGACTTTGAAAAAATATTAACTTAATTTATCTAAATCGGTTTTGTCTCGTTAATTTTATCTAAATTGGTTTGGATATAATTTTAATTAATGTAAATCGGGGGTTAATTGAATCCAAATGTTTTTTGCCATGAGTTTAATTTATCTGAATTGGTTTTGTTGCATTAATTTAATTAAATTCAAGTGGATTTAAAAATGGCAGATAATCATTGAAATTTTGGAAATAACATAATCTTAATTATTAAATTGAAACTAATTATGCTATTGAATTAAATTGTAATTTAAAAAGCGATTTAATCAAATTAATTTCTACGTGCTTTTACTATGGCGCCTGTAAATGTATCCCTATATTTGTACATTGGTGTGCAGAGAAAAGCCATACCTAAGGGGCAGATGTTCCCACGTTAATCCTACGAGCCCCTGTAAAAGTGTTCTACCTCAATCAAGCTATGAAATCAAATCTAATTGTTTCTTTAACTCCTACACTAACAATACATAAATTTTGAAATAAACATTGTTTTAATCAGGGGCTCTGTTAACCAACACTTTAAAGGGAGAATGCAACTAAACATCATGTGATTTTTTATCGATTCCTTACCCGGAAATTAGGCTTAGCTGAATTCATGGAGATCCTCAATTTCTTCGCATTGAAGAGGCAGCGACCAATCGAATGTTATTGAAAGTCTCATGTAAATTTCACCTTAACGACTAGCATTTGCTTATTTGTCGCTGACACTTCAATGCGAAGATATTCATAATCTCCATGAATCCAGTTAAGCCTATTTTGATGTTCCGTTTTAAATTAATTTCTGGTTTAATATTTGTTTGTAATTTTTTTACTGGTGGATTAGGCCTATTTAAATGAAGAAGAATGGATAAAAAAAATCACTTGTTGTTAAGTTTCATTCTCCCTTTAATAAAATTCTGGCGTAGTCACAGAATGTAAGCGATACGGTAAAAGGTAAAATGTTATTTATTACTATAGATAAACGTAATGACGTCATAACGCTTATCTTTCTTATTTTACTCACTACGATCCCCTTTGAAACTCACTGCTTTAATATCGGTGAACGATAGTTCTAGATTTGATTAATGTTGTTTTTATCCTTTTTACACCTAGTCCAAAATCGATATTTTAAAGGGAGAATGAACAGAAACTTTATTGTAAATTCCTTATCATTTATTAGAAGGGCCTAATCACGAGTAAATCATCCTTCAAGTTTATAAGACGACATACTGCGGGTGACAATGAAGTGAGTCCGATTTTCTCAGTCCACGGTTTCACCCGAAGTATCCCGAAATTTGTACGGAAAGGCAACCAGGCCCAGTATATTCTATCTAGAGAAAATCAGACTCGTAATCGCGACGGCCGGGCGAGACACGCTCCTTCGTTTCGCGTGAGAGAAGTTAGTCGTTTTCCCTCGATACATTTTCACCACCGTAAACATCTAGACAGTTCGGCGCGATATTAGCACCGCCTACTTAGTTCCAATCTCAACCGCTAGAGAGGGCAATTTCGAATTCCGTATCTCGACCGTTTAGAGTTTTTGAATTTTTTCCTCTCTCCCCGGGTGAAAGTTCTGACGACAAACTTTCAGAACCACGTACCAATCATAATATGCCTTTTGTAAACTGAAGCATAATTTATCAGTGACGCTAAGGAATCAACGAAAAAATTTAATTTTGTCAGGTTTCATTCTTCCTTTAAAATATTGGGAATATATATTTTTTGTTCGAGACGATTCACCTCCTAAGTTTATGGGTCCTAGTTTTAAAATTCCATTGTTTCAAAGTTTTCAAGATCAATGACGTCAAACCCAACCGATAAAGTATATACACTCAAAGGCCTCCAATTCAAAAACGACCTAAATTTTCATTAGGTAACCAACAGCGGGTCCTTCCTAACTTTAAATAATACATTAGAACCCATTGTTGTAAACGTGTTACATGAAAACGGTTTTTTAATGAATTTTTGTTATTTGTTTCGGTTTAGTCGATATATTTGACGAATGGAAAAAACTATTAAGTGTATTATTTTTAGTATCGACTTTGTATTCGTGGCTACGAGCCAACAAAAGAATTTTAAATATTATATAACACTCCCGTGTTTGACAAGAAGTGTTGGCAAAAAAAAAATGGACCGGTAATTAGAATTAAATTAGAAGAGTTACAGTATTTAGAATGAAATTAAGAGTTACGGTATTTAGAATTAAATTAAATACGTTACGATAATTATTAAATTAAATACATTACAGTAATTAGAAATATATTAAATAAGATGACGAATTGTAATTAAATTAAAGAAGTTGCGGTAATTAGAATTAAAACGTTAAGTTAAGGTAACTAGAATTATATTAAATAAGCTACGATAGTTAGAATGATATTAAATAAGTTACGATAGTTAGAATGATATTAAATAAGTTACGATAATTATAACTGAATTAAATAAGCTACGATAATTACTCCTATAATAAAATTAAATAAGTTACGATGATTAGAATTAAATTAAATAAGTTACGATGATTAGAATTAAATTAAATAAGTTACGATAATTAGAATTAAATTAAATAAGTTACGATGATTAGAATTAAATTAAATAAGTTACGATGATTAGAATTAAATTAAATAAGTTACGATGATTAGAATTAAATTAAATAAGTTACGATGATTAGAATTAAATTAAATAAGTTACGATAATTATAATTAAATTAAATACGTTACGTTGAGTTACTATAATTACAAATTAATTGCGATGCGACAAGTTACGATATTTAGAATTAAATAAAATAAGTTAATTTTCACAAAATTCAATAAATTATTTTTTCAGAATTGAATTTTCAGAATTTAAATAAATTAATTTTAAGAATTTAATGAATTAATTTTAAGAATTTAATAAATTAATTCTAAGAATTTAATAAATTAATTTTAAGAATTTAATAAATTAATTTTAAAAATTTAATAAATAAATTTTCAGAATTTAATAAATGGGTGCAATAAAATAAATTAATTGGCGTGATAAAATAAATTAATTGGCGTTGTAAAATAAATTAATTGGCGTGATAAAATTAAATAATTGGCGTGATAAAATAAATTAATTGTCTTGATAAACTAAAATTTTAATTGGTGCTATAAAATAAATTAATTGGCGCGATAAAATATATAAATTGGCACGATAAAATTGGCACGATATAATAAATAAATTGGCGAGATAAAATAAATAATATTTATGATATGAATTTTTCAATATTTATCATCCATTCTTGGAAGGGACTGATTCCTATACCGTAAATGATATTTTTCGATGTCCTTTTAGTTTCTTAAAAGGTTGCAACAGCGCTTTTAAAAGTTATGAGGCCGAGTATCTTTGAAGTTCCCTCAATATTATCGGTCTTTCGATTTTATTTTTTATTTTTTGTTCCTTTAACGGTCCCCGGGAGAACCAAAAGATTAAAAATCCATTGTTTAAACTATCGAATATTTAAATAACCAGGTATCTTTTACTATTTTTACCATCGACTTAACTCTTTTTCGCTTTCAATTGTATCGTTTTATTGAAATTCGAACCCCCATAGTCCTCGGAGTCGCCCAGTTCTTTACTTATTTAAACACGATTATTAAGATCTTCAAACTTCAAGAAAATATATAAGCCTATTAGATGCGTGATCGAAAACTAACAAGGGAATCAATTTGAATTTGCAATACGTACAAACCTATTGGCTATGCCTTTTATCTATAATAAACGTATTCAAACAACAGGGACCCTATTGAGGGCTAATAACAGTTGATTCTCGCGTGTTCTGGTCGCTTTCGCGCGGTCTTTTTCGTAATAGTACTTAAAGGGAAACTCGGACCTAAAAATGGAACAGCTTTTGAACAATATTCCAGAATTTCCAAACAATTATTAGACACGTTTTTGGTGTTTAAATTAATTTCTGAAGTTTGGTAAAATTAGAAAAAAGGAAATATAAAATCCGGCCAATCATATTATTTCAGCTTTCAACAGCGCATATTTAAAATAATATGCCGGCGTTTGACGCCTAAAACCTTGGCCATTAAACACAGGCCTATTATTTTAATATTAGGACATTACAAGCGCTGTTGATTAAGACTGAAATAATATGATATATTTACTTTTATTAAAATTTCACCAAACTTCTGTATGAAATTATGAATATGGAATTATAATAGGATGAAAAAACTTTAAATATAATCCATAAAGCTTCGATAAAATGTTGACAGTTTCACTTTAATAAGAACTACCATGAAGATAGAATATGAAAAAATCGAGTTAAGTAGGTATTTGTTGAAAGAAAGTAACTCCAGGGCCCGGGATATATAAATATATATAAGTTAAGAAGATTATGATATTCTGGTCACACCTCTCTCTTTTGGTATCACGCCGCTTTATTCACCGATACACGCACGCTATATTTGAGCCAGCAGTGCCCATTCCCATGTCAATAACAAAAAAGACAGAACCTATATATATACAAGTTATTTGCACACCTTTATAGGTATATGCACGGAATAACCGCGTAGTTCAAAGAGTTGAAAACTTCATTATTTTGACCCCACGCCCCCGCTCAACTAAAGAATAAGACATCCAATTTATATCGACAATAGTGAACTAATTAGAATATATGCGTTTCTCGGCAATTTTGAATTAATTAGAATACATGCGTTTGACGGTAATTTTAATTATTATTAATTATAAAATATGCTGATGTCGATAATATTAATTACAAAATATTCTGTTGTCGATATTAATAATTATAAAATATTCTGTTGTCGATAATATTAATTATAAAATATTCTGTTGTCGATATTATTAATTATGAAATATGCTGATGTCGATATAATTATTTATAAAATACGCTCATGTCGATATTATTAACTATAAAATTTGCTGATGTCGATATTATTAATTATAAAATATGCTGACATGTCGATATTATTCATTATAAAATATGCTGATGTCGATATTAATATTTTTAAAATATGCTGATGTCTATATTAATATTTATAAAATATGCTGATGTTGATAGTGTTAATTATAATTAATTTAACAAAAATTAAATTGAATAAAATAGTAATAAACTTATTAATATAATATTACTTTTGATAAAAAAAACCTTAGTTGCTAAAAAGAAGTGTGATTCTAACCGTATAAAGTTAAACTTAAGATCTCCGACATCTGCGTGCCATTAATTAAGAAAAAAAAAATTATGTCCACACCTGGAAGCTTTGACTCTGAGAGCAAAGCAAACTAAGCATTTTTTTCTTCTAAGCCTAAGTTCCCGTTAAATAAACAAAATTCTCATTTTATCCAGAATAAGGTGTTGGTACCCTTAAAGGGAGGATGAAGTGGAAATTAAATGTTTTTTTTTATTGATTAGAACTTCTAATAAATAAGATACGTTTGCATAGCAAAACATTCAATAAGTGTCCAGTGCCTGAAGACGTTAAAGAAAATTTTAAAAGGAAACAATAGGATAGCTGGCAAAGATAGAAGACATTTTCTACGAAATTAAAGGATATTATTTTATTTTCTACGAAATTAAAGGATATTATTTTATTTTCTACGAAATTAAAGGATATTATTTTATTTTCTACGAAATTAAAGGATATTATTTTATTTTCTACGAAATTAAAGGATATTATTTTATTTTCTACGAAATTAAAGGATATTATTTTATTTTCTACGAAATTAAAGGATATTATTTTATTTTCTACGAAATTAAAGGATATTATTTTATTTTCTACGAAATTAAAGGATATTATTTTATTTTCTACGAAATTAAAGGATATTATTTTATTTTCTACGAAATTAAAGGATATTATTTTATTTTCTACGAAATTAAAGGATATTATTTTATTTTCTACGAAATTAAAGGATATTATTTTATTTTCTACGAAATTAAAGGATATTATTTTATTTTCTACGAAATTAAAGGATTTTATTTTATTTTCTACGAAATTAAAGGATTTTATTTTATTTTCTACGAAATTAAAGGATTTTATTTTATATTTTCTACGAAATTAAAGGATTTTATTTTATTTTCTACGAAATTAAAGGATTTTATTTTATTTTCTACGAAATTAAAGGATTTTATTTTATTTTCTACGAAATTAAAGGATTTTATTTTATATTTTCTACGAAATTAAAGGGTTTTATTTAATTTTCTACGAAATTGAAGAATATTATTTAATTTTCTACGAAATTAAAGGATATTATTTAATTTTCTACGAAATTAAAGGATTTATTTCATTTTCTACGAAATTAAAGGATATTATTTAATTTTCTACGAAATTAAAGGATTTATTTAATTTTCTACGAAATTAAAGGATATTATTTAATTTTCTACGAAATTAAAGGATATTATAGGACATTTTCTACAAAATTAAAGGACATTACATTACAATAGCGAGTGTCGCGGATATTTTACTTCTGGCCAAAGGTAATAGTAGGAGCCTTTTGATTGGTCGAAGGTTCTTCTTTTAATTCCATGCCCAAAATCTGAATCTTATCCGATTTTTTACACAATTCAGACAAGTACATTTCCCGAATGTTTAAAGACGCGTATAAGAGTCTTTTTTAATAACTTCACTCATCCGTTTAACTTCCCTTTAAAGCAAAACTTTTAGAATCACGAAACCTTTTTTATGATATTTTAATAATATGGAGAGCAATTTTTTTTATCTTTCGAAAACTTCGTCACCATGGCAACCGCTATCTATCGCGAGTTTCGCATTCTAGAGTGCTTTTCACTGATTATTTTAGCGCGTGAATTGACATACGAGAATTGAACTTAAGTCAATATTACTTTACATTAAGAGAAGGGAGATAAAAGGGCTCGTCTAGCTTTAGATAGTACTGCCGGGCTAATATAACTTATGGCGCGGGACGCGATGTAAAAAAAAAAAAAAAAAAAAAAAAAAAAAAACAGCGCGTGCGTGTTTCATATTACTTTACACTAAGAGAAGAGAGATATGATCAGAACTTAGCCTTTGATAGTACTGAAGAGGGGTCCGCGTATCCTCCGTGTTAATAGGGCTTAGAAGAAGGGATTTAGACTTGTTTTATTAAACTTTAGTAACGCTGTCAAGTTACTACGGAGTTTTTATTTCTTAGCGCGAGACGCGTATAGTCAGCCTTAGTTGGCATTAAAGGGAGGGTGAAGAGGAAGGTTTTATCGATTCTTCTGCTAATTCTAAGACCTACCCGAGTAGTTAATCATTCGGGAAATATATCACAACGATTTTAAAAATCGAAATAGATCCACATATCACTGATCTTTTAAATTAATCCCCTCCAGCCAATCGCGCAACGCCTTGTCACAACGTGCGCGCTATTTATCACACCTTGCCCTATAATTGCGCTCGACATAGCGCATTCCACGAGTATTTTGTTCGCTGGAAGGCAGGGCGTTACGTGATTGGTTGGAGAGGTTTCAATTTTAAAGAACAGTGAAATCTGGATCAATTTTGATTTTTAAAATCATTGTGATATATTTCCCGAATGATTAAGTACGAGGATAGGTCTTAAATTAGTAGAAGAATCGATAAAAAAGTCACTTGGTTTTCCTTTTCACCTTCCCTTTAAAAAAATATGTAAAATGGGGGTTATGTTAGCGCGTTTTAGTATTGCCAGGTTATATTGACGACCCGAATATGAATATGGTTGGCGCTCGTATTTTGAGTGATGGCGTTGATGGGGCGCGCTGACATCTGTTGAGAGGGCGGCCGCCCTACCACGCGGCAAACGGATAATATATGCCGCTGCCGTCGGGTTTGGCGTGCCCCCATTTATTCGAATATAGAAGTGTGCTTAATAAATAGCCGACGTGGTCAACTGGCAAACGTCAGATCTATATACGACCAAATGGAATCGTATCAAGGGCAAATGTTACACTAAGCTCAAGCTCAAAAGAGACTAAGGCCGCGGCGGGAAGACCAATAGAAATTCAAATTATGCAAATTGTTCAATAATTTAAGTTTGATTCATTTGAAAGTTTTAGAATTTGAAATTAAATTTTAACAAAAGAAGTATTTGAATATATTTTAGTTACATATTATTCCAATTTTAAATATAGATTAAAAAATTTTAAAACTCTAGTGAATTATATTAATTATTATTAATTATTAACCTTTTTAATTTATATTTTAAACTAAAATTTTAAGAACAATAAATATCATTTACTCTTAATTGCAATTAAGTTAATTTATTTTAAGATAAATATTTAAGATGTTCAAAATTCCTCACATTTTGGTGAAAATCTTAAAACAACTCTATGAGAAATTAACATTAAATTCCCAAAAACCGCTTTAAAGCTCCAAATATTTGAAAGCTGTTGCAATCTCCTAAATAATCATGTCACGACACAACATAAACTTTAGGGTTGATCCCTTTGATATCGGAGTTTATGGGGGATCGCGTCTCGTGACAAGCCATTTTTCTTTATCTTATAACATTTGTTATTCCCGCACGATTCTCTTACTAACATTTCCACGCTTTATTCAAACATACACTCTTATCCCACGTCACTTGACAGTACGTCTAAATCTTCGCTAGATTTCCCTTATACATTGATCGTATCGTTAAGTAACGATGTCGAGGTGGGAAGGTCACGATAAATAGTAGTGTCTAGCTTCTAGACACTCTAATCGACAGATTTTTCTACTTTGCGTAATCAGATTGCTTTTCGTAGTTCGCGATTTCAATTTATATTTACAGCGTAATAGAAGCTAAGTCCTTCTTCAATCTCTAAGTTAATAATAGTAAGGGTAAAGAGGAGAATCTAAATTCGCACACGCTGTAAATTCAAATTGATCATCGAAACGAATCTCACGAGATTTAAATCGACGGAATAACAACTTAATATGGCAGCGCGTGTTGAGTTAATTTCCCTTTCTATAGAATACGATTTCATTTAAGGGAAATAAAGGGGAAAGTATCTTCGTACGTGATGCAATCTCAAATTGAAATCAACTCGAGTGTGATTGGAGCTCGCGATATCGCGCGCGCTTCAATCTTAAATATGGTTGAAAATATCAACCGGAGTTTGCAGCTCCTACAAGCCTAGTTTCGGCTTTAATCAGTTGTATTGTATTAATACGAGAAGTAGATTCGTAGCCGGAGCAATCTCACAATGAAATAATATTGAAATATATAATCATTTTGAGTTTGCAATGTGTACGAAACTAAATAACCCCTTTGTATCATCGTTTTGATTTATTAGAAACATTCGTTTTTGGTATCGACTCCAAAGAGATTATTTTTCCCCGTCTATCGTATTTTTGACACGAGGAGATTAATCTAATTGGTTGATTCTTACGTCTCGCGATATTTCGTCTCGCTTCAAGCACCCAATAAGCGCCTATTTGATTCCAAAGGGATTTATTAAAGATGGAATATAGTCTTAACTCGCGTTGAATATTCCGGATCGAAAGTGAATCGAAAGGTGTTTCTCATTTTATCATTTTGGCGGGAATTGGCTATTCTTTTAAGTTGTCTCGTTTCCGCCCAACTCGTTTCGTTAATGTCTTAACGCTATTACATTTATTTATTTGTTATCAAGTTAAGTACTCTTATATAGCGGAAATGTGTTTGTACATGTATTTCAATCTATATATCAACTACAACGGGAAATGCTTTTTAAATTGGCAATTTTCAAATTGTTTCGTTAATAAACGAAAATTCGTTATATCGTAGACTCTTTACGCGATAATTTAGGGACTAGAGGTAAAAGGGTTAACAAAAAAGACAGTTTATTTTAATTAAATCGCTAGAGATAAGTTTCTTAATCAAGGAAATCGCGAACTTAATTTCTTATCGAATAAATATGCTTTGTATCGCCTGCTTATAATTTCTTAGTCAATAAATTTGCTCACTTTGTTTTCAATTTCTTTAAAACCCGCGAGTGAGTAATTTCTTTGTCAATTGATAAAATCACGTGCAGTCTTTCATTTCCTTCAAATTGCTTAGTGAATAAAATCATCCGCTCTTTAAATTTCTTCAAATCACGTGCTAAATTACTTTGTCCATAAAATCATGCGCTGTTTTAGTCAATAAGATCGCGCGCTTTCTTCCATTTCCTTCAAATCACGCGCTGTTTTTCTTAGTCAATAAAATCACGCGCTGTTTTTCTTAGTCAATAAAATCACGCACTTTCTTTCATTTCCTCCAAATCGCAAGAAGCTGTATTCAAATCGCGTGCTAAACTGCTTAGCCAATAAAATCGCTCGCTATCTTTAATTACCTTCAAATCGCGCGTTGTTTTTCTTAGTCAACAAAATTAAGCGCTTTCTTCCATTTCCTTCAAATCACGCGGTTTTCTTAGTCAATAATATAGCGCGCTTTATTTCATTTCCTTCAAATCACGCGCTGTTTTTCTTAGTCAATAAAATCGTGCGCTTTCTTCCATTTCCATCAAATCACGCGCTGTCATCTTAGCCAATAAAATAGCTTCCTTTCTTTTCGTTTCCATCAAATCACGCTCTGTCTTCTTAGCCAATAAAATCGCTCCCTTTCTTTTCGTTTCCTTCAAATCGCGCGCTTTTATTTCATTTCCAGCTCGTATATAATTTCTTTATCAATAAAACCATGCGCTTAATTTCTTAATCAATGATTAAAATCGCGAGTTTTCTATAAATCACAGTGCATCCGTTAACTTACAAGGAATCTTATATAACTTTATACTAAAAATAAAACTTTCCCACCATTTTTAGTGTCGGAAAATCCGTTGTAATTCTTGTAACTAAATTCACAGCGCGTCTTTCAAATTATAATAAATGCCAGCACGTGCTCCCTCTACAGTCGCGACTAGACACTAATTTTATTATAGGCTATAAACAGACTTTAAAGACAGCTTTTTTTCTGTTTTTCCCTTTTAAGTAACTTTTTGACCCAGTTTCGTTAAAAGCGCGGCATAATTTTGAAGGCGGACGTGTGTAGCAGTACAATAGCTTCCGGGTCACGTTTTTAGTATTAAAAGGGGTGCCCTTGCGAAAAATTTATTACGAACTCTTTGGAAAATCCTAAAAGGGTTCAATGAGCATTGCCTATATGACTGAACCGAAATCAGTCCAACTAATGTGTTATTCAAATAGGTGACATTGTAATACGAAAAATAGAAAATCAAACTAAATAATATGTTGGGAATTCAAGACAGATAGACCCGCATTTATATTTACGAATCGATAAAGTTGCATGGAAGTGTCTCGATCAGATTATATCCATATGACCCGACCCGAAATGTACGTTGATCGACCGACCAAAATCTCATACAGCTACAGTCTTTCAATCCATTGTCAATCGTTGCCCATGGCTTTGGTTCACTTGATCGACTCCCAATTGATCGACAAGGTTTTTTTTTCCAATTTATCGACAAGGTTTTTTTTTCCAATTTATCGACAAACGTTTTTCCAATTGATCGACAACGGTTTTTGCTAATTGATCGACAAGAATTTTTTTCAAATTGATCGACAAGGATTTTTTTCAAATTGATCGACAAGGATTTTTTTCAAATTGATCGACAAGGGTTTTTCCAATTGATCGACTCCCAAGAAGACGACCAGTTTTGTTTTTATTTTTCAATTGATCGACAATTTTTTTTTTCAATTGATCGACTCCCAAGAGATCGACTAGTTTTTGCCCACTTTATCAAGTCTCAAATGATCGAAAATGGGTTTTTTCAATTAATCGAGCAGGCATTTTGTTCAATTAATCGCTCCCAAATAATCGACAAAGGATTTTTCCAATTGATCGATCCCCAAATGATCAACAAGAAGTTTTGTCCATTTGATTGACTCCTAAATAACCGACGAGAGGTTTACCCAACTGTTCGACTCCCAAATGATCGATAAGTTTTTTTTTCCAATTTAATAACTCCCAAATGATCGACTATAGCTTAGGTATAAGGTTAGTTTAAGTTAGTTTTCCGTCTATCATTTTGGAGTCGATCAAGTGGACCCAAATAATTGCCCACATCCAGTTTACAACCTTGATTACACTACAATTCTCCGTAAGAGAACCGGCTTTTTCCATGCTAAATTTTGCTCTAAGCAAAAGTGTATGTTCTCCTAAATGATCCTATATACTCGAGTCTCTTTTGGCGATTCTAACACGTCCTCCCACTAATTTAGTCCAGACAGACACGATGGACATTCGCGAAAGAAACCAACCAATAAACCCTAAAGCTCCATCATTTAAATCTTTGTCTTTAAAGAGTCCAAACCTATATTATTAAATAAAATTAACAAAATCCAAATATATTTCTGTTCAAAATATGATTCAAAGCTGACGCGCATTTATACACAATATTAAATACAAATAGAGAACAAAATAGTCCCATATAACATAAGCTACGTTCACACGATAATTTAAAACCGTTTACTAATCGTTTGGAATGTTCAAATCATAATCGATTTGAAAAGGTAAAATCAAACCGATATTCAAATTGCGAAGAATCGTTTAAAGCGTCACAAGTTCACGCATTATCTTTATAAATCGATTTATCGTAGCTTCATCAATCGGTTGTTGAAACCGAATCGGTATGAAACTGGTTCCTGACGCAGTTCCCCGTTCACACGACTCTAGCGAAACGTATTCCAAGACCTAGTATGAACACAGCTAAAGTCTCTAGGGTGAACGCGGCTACATAGTATACGGTAAAGATCTTCATTGCTTCGAAAATGTTAGACAAAAGCGACTTCCCTTCTATATTCCGAGAAGCAGGGCTTTTTTTTTTTCGAGTGTTTTGTTATCGTCTAAATTAGGCCTAGGGAGAGGACCTAGATCCTAGATTCTAGTCAGCCAGATGGGATTATATTCACTAAGGTTCTGTCCTCTTTTTCGGAACTTATAGTTACAATCTTAGAATGACCCAAAATGTATATAGAAAAAGCGAGTTTTCTATAAAATTTTGGTACTTTCTACGACTGTAAATTAATATATGTTTTTGATTTAAGATGAGTTTACATAATGGTTCAAAACTCAGGCGGATTAATACGTAATGTCAAATCCAATAGAGCAAAAAGTAGATCAACTACACTTCAATATCAGTGTGTGTATATATATACTAGGCTGTCTCTGCACCGGTACAACCGGGATATATACAACAATGCAGGCTCGATAAAGGAAGCGTTTAACACGCAAAAAAACCGGTTCTCTATCTAGATTCTTACCCTTTGCAAAGTTGGAAGCTATTTCGACTCCACCCATTCTTCCCCGGACATTTCCCATCCTCCCCGTCACTTCTATACTGGTCTCGGTCTTCCGGAGACTTTTGACAGTTTCCTGTCTGTCCGTCAAAATATCTCCCTTTCATTCTTTCACTATTTATCCCCCTTTGCTAGCTAGCTCTAGATAGCTTACGTGTTTATAGTTTACTGCACTCTGTAACGTATACAATTGGGATTCCATAAATAGGCCTAGGATATCGCGTTATACGTCGAACTCACAAGTCAGAAGCGCGCGAAAGGAACAAAAAGGCGGGAAATAAGCACGTGGTATGTTTTCATATGCAATTTATATATCAGTATTGCAAGAGAATATGATTATATATGCTTGCATGGGTATCAGAAAAAGCGCGTGAATTCGGTATAGGTAAAGAATAAAAATAAAAGATTGCACGCGCTTTTCGAAGTATATGAATAGAAATGTTTGACGTTTTAGACGCGAGCGCGCGCGACCAAACTTTGAATAAAGTTTAAAGGGAGGGTGAATGGAAATATAAAGTGATTTTTATTGATTTTCCTTCTAAAGATAAGACACATTTTCGTAGTAAAATATTCAGGAAATGTTCTGGTCTGAATTGTACAAAAACAATAATCGGAAACCTTTTTTGGCACTGAATTAAAAAGAAAACCTCGACGACCAATAAAAAGACGCCTCTGTATTCCCTTTGGCTTAATAAAATACCCGCGACACGTGTTTTGGCATTCTTTCTTTGAATCGGCGAGCTAAATCTTGCTCTTGATAATATTCCCGCTCGCACAATCGTGCGTAAAACGGCGCGTGTCGCGGATTTTTTACTTCCGGTAAAAGCGAAAAACTAGGGGAGTCTTTTGATTGGTCGAAGGTTCTTCTTTTAATTAAATGCCCAAAATCGGAATCTTTCCAATTTGATCAAGAGATGATATTTTATCTTACAAGTTACAAAGGATACACGTAGAGTGATACTTCGTATTTTAAGAGTCTAAATCCAATTACGCAGTTTAAGCTAGGCGCTTTTCTCGCTACGTGATTGGCTGGAGACTTGTTAACGGCAAGGTATGAAACTGTCTTAAGCCTACTTTCCTCGTAAATTAAACAATGGATTTTGTAGTTTGATTATATTTCTTTACTAGTGGATTAGTCTTTTGATTGGTCGGAAATTCTCCTTTTAATTCAATATTTTCCGATATTTTTTTTTTTTTTGCGCAATTCAGACAAGTTAATTTACCGAATGTTTTAATACTCGATCGATTTTTTTTTAGTAGTAGAATTGATAATAAAATCACTTCACCTTCTCTTTAATGTTTTAAGAACAAAATAATGTCTGAACTCCTTTTAAATTATATTAAAAGTACTCGACGTTGGGGATATGTTGATTTAAATTACGTATTTTAAAAAATATCATCCCTAACCTGGGGTTCTTTTAACATAATTTCAATGACCTGGGACCCGAGGTTGGTGACCTCATTCTATAACAAGCGATCTCGCAGCTCTTTTAATTAAAATGAGCTATTAAGTTCTAAGAATAAGATCTCGGAGATTTCCCTTTTTTTATTTCTCGTTTATTCCAAGTACCGTTAAATGAAATAAGGAGGCTTCCGTGTTAAGCGTGTCTTAAAGCTATACGCCTATTTTAAGAGTAAGCTATAGTCAACTCGAATCTCTTTTGTTTAATGATCTTTGCCTGCTAATTATTTTTAATTGGCTTCTTTTTCGCTAATAGCTCCGTGCTCTCGAGCTTTCCTTATACCTCTAGTGTATTATTTTTTTCTTTCTTCTTCTTAAAACCTTTTCCTGATGGCAAAGTATCTCTTCGGCGACTTCATCTTACTTCGTTAACAAGATTCCATATAAAATTCAGGAACTTCACTCGAATCACTTCGGTTTAACTTTTACTTTTATTTTTCGGGTCATCAAAAAAAAAAAAAAAAAAAAACGTACGTAATGATTTTTTTTTCTTTATAATTAATTGGCTTTTATTTTAAAAGTATTCCTTTGACGCGTGTGATTATAAATTTATATTTTTCTATGGAGGGATGAAATGCGAATTAAAATATTAAATACGTGGAGCGTGAATAAAAATAAAATATGGCGTGCGAATTAAAATCAAATATGGTGTGCGAATTAAAATAAAACAGCGCGCGAATTAAAATATTAAATATGTCATGGAGCGTGAATTAAAATATTAAATATGTCATGAAGCGTGAATTAAAATATTAAATTTGTCATGGAGCGTGAATTAAAATATTAAATTTGTCATGGAGCGTGAATTAAAATATTAAATAAGTCATGGAGCGTGAATTAAAATATTAAATATGTCATGGAGCGTGATTAAAAATAAAATATGGCGTGTGAATTAAAATATTAAATATGTCATGAAGCGTGAATTAAAATATTAAATATGTCACGGAGCGTGAATTAAAATATTAAATATGTCATGGAGCGTGAATTAAAATATTAAATATGTCATGGAGCGTGATTAAAAATAAAATATGGCGTGCGAATTAAAATAATAAATACATGGAGCGCGAATTAAAATAAAATATGGCGCGCGAATTAAAATATTAAATATGTTATGGAGCGTGAATAAAAATAAAATAAGGTGTGAGAATTAAAATATGGCGCGGGAATTAAAATGTTAAATATGTCATCGAGCGTGAATAAAAATAAAATTAGGCGTGCGAATTAAAATATAAAATACATGGCGAGCGAATTGAAATATAATTATGGCGCGCAAATGAAAATATAGAATACGTGGTGCGTGAATAAAAATATAAAATACATTGCAAGCGAATAAAAATAAAATACGGCGCGCGAATTAAAACATATGGCACGCAAATAAATTAGAGTTCGTTATTAAATAAAATATGTCAAATATCTCTTAGTTCTCGAACTATAAAATTTAAACAATATTTTATTTTACTTTCCCTTTAAATTCTTGATTATCGCATCGCCATGGTAACGCGAATTTGAAAATACTACATATATATATTACATAAATTCCATAATGAGAAAATCATTAGATATCAGTCGCGCATGTTGATAGCACTATTCCATTATGTTCGTTGTTCGCGACAACCTAATGATTTATATTAGCAACAAGGACTCATAAGAGAAACAGGAAACATACTGCTTCCAAGTACGTTTAAAATATTTTTATGGGAGTATCGAATATTTCCCAATAGACGAATAAGAACAAAGGCAATAAATCTTGAATATTAATTCTTAAATTAATTCCTGATATGAAATAAACTCAAAAGGGTCTCTCTTATTGTCTTACATATGTTATTACATGATGAACAAGGCAAGAAGTCCTTAAAGGGAGAATGCAACCTAATAACGAGTGATTTTTTTATCGATTCCTGATCGTTTAAAAATATACCTAATCCACCGATAAAAAGTTTACAAAACAAATATTATACTAGAAATAAAATTAAAACTTACCCGGAAAATAGGCTTAACTGGATTCGTGGAGAACCTGAATTGCCTCCGTGTAAAGTCTAGCGACCAATGAGCAAAGGCCCGTCTCTCACGCGAGATCTCCACGAGACTTACAATCGCGTTCGATTGGTCGCTAGACCTTATACACGAGGAAATCAGGATATCCATGAATTCAGCTAAGCCTATTTTTCGGGTAAGTTTTAAATTTATTTCTAGTTTAATATTTGTTCGTAAATTGTTTCACTAGTGGATTAGGCCTATTTGTATTCTCCCTTTAATATTCTTTGTTATATGAATTCCTAATATGAACTAAACTCAAAAGTGTGTCTCTTATTGTCTTACATATGCTATGAGTTCCTGGTAACACGAATAAATGTCATTACATGATTAAGAATTCATATAGGACACATATAACTTCTTTTTGTCATCATTGGATTTTAAATTAGATTTCATTGACTTGTTTTCAAACAACAGCGGGTTTAACTTACGCTTGACGATATTGAAGGGTATTACATTAAAGCGTTTATATGTTGTTCTTGGACAAATTTATACCATTAGCGTTATTAAGATTCGTAACGCATTTCGTTAGTTGTCGTTTGTTTACGTCGAACATGTCTCGGGTCTCTTAGCGTTGACGCCGAGTGACAAATCGGGTCAGAAGCTAGGGTCAAAACTAAAATATGTCAAAGGGATTATGAAGACGAGAAACGTCTGATTTATAATCAAGAGGCATGAGCGTTAAACGGAGAATGCAACCTAAAGAGAAGTGAATTTTTATCGATTCTTTATCGTTTAAATAGGCCTAATCCAACAGGAAAAGAAAATTACAAACAAATATTTAACTAGAAATAAATTTAAAACTTATCATCAAAATAGGCCTAGCTGGATTCATGGAGATCCTAAATGTCTTCGCATTGAAGGGTCGCTAGTCATTATATGGAGAATTCAGGTGATCTCCATGAATTCAGCTAAGCCTATTTTGATGGTAAATTTTAAATTTATTTTTAGTTTAATATTTTTAATTTTTTACTAGTGGATTAGGAATCGATAAAAATTATTTGCTAGGTTGCATTCTCCCTTTAAGAAACAAATTTATATTTAATATTATACTAAGGTTAAAATTTTTTACAGCTAATAAAATATATAAGTTAAAGTATAAGTTAAAGTATAAGTTAAAGTATAAGTTAAAATATAAGTTAAAATATAAGTTAAAATATAAGTTAAAATATAAGTTAAAATATAAGTTAAAATATAAGTTAAAATATAAGTTAAAATATAAGTTAAAATATAAGTTAAAATATAAGTTAAAATATAAGTTAAAATATAAATTAAAATATAAAACGCGTTTTTTAATTTTCGATATATTCAAAGTTAGATTTAAATTAATTTTAATGTAAAATAAATATAAATAATTTTCAATATATGCAGATTTAATACTAAACTATATATACAAATTAACTATTTTTCATAACTTTTAAATATTTAAACTTAAAATCAAACTTGTTTAATTTACGTTTTATCTCGCGATATTTATTTGGTAGCTTTAAGCTTACTACTATTATACGGAAGGGTGCGTATTACTACGTCAAAATTCTTCAATTATGACGTAACTTAAACGTACACGTCACGTATGATTGATGTAAGACTGGCCCCAAAGCGCGCGTTATATAGTTGAGCTTTCAACAAATGAGCGATGACCCAGGGTCAGTTAAACCCCGAAATAGACACGTTTTATACACTTTTATGATTATGTTTTTCTCTCACGAGAAACATTACGTATCAGCTGGTTTATTATTAACTAGATTTTTCAGAATATAAAAATCAGATCGGTTGATGTCTTTCAAGGTAGAATGAAATCCCACATGAAATATTTCTATCGTAAGCCTTAAAGGGAGAATGCAACCTAATAACAAATGATTTATTTATCTATTCATTATCGTTTAAATAGTTATAATTCACCGATGAGAAGTTTACAAAACAAATATTAAACTAGAAATAAATTTAAAGCCTACCCGGAAAATAGGCTTAGCAGGATTCATGGAGATCCTGAATCGCTTCCGTATAAGGTCTAGCGACCAATGAGCGAAGGCCCGTCGTTCACGCGAGATCTCCACGAGACTTACAATAAATTTATTTCTAGTTTAATATTTGTTCGTAAATATTTTCTTTCAAGGTAGAATGAAACACCACATGAATTGAATGATATTTTTTAACAATCTTTCCGAAACTGCTACTCAATTTCCTTTTGGAATTCATCAAAAACCAGGGAAAGCCTCACTTTACTATGTTTTTAAAATAATTTAGTAGAAATATATTTGATTATATCTTGAAAATGTAGACTTCTCTAACTGGGATGAAGATTACGCTCGTGAAACGTAAAAACCTTCCTGTTTTTATTTTGTAGTTAAATATTTAAAATAATAAATATATACATTATAATACATGTGAATTTCGAGGGAATTGAACCCTGATTATTATTATTTTTATTTATGAACTTCAACATTTGGGTATCACTCCGCTACAGCCTTTTCTATAATGTCAACTCATATTGGGTTACGGAAGTATTATAGTATAGAAGATATTTTCCCATAAATTTCAGAATTCAATCTAGTTAATGTAAAAAAAATAAAATAAACTACAAAATAAATAAACCAAAAAAAAAAAAAATATAATGGAACCGAGGTTTTGATGATGTTTCTGACCTGACATCAAATAATCATCAGCTATTTCGAGTTACTGACGCGTGCCTCAATGTTTTTTACGTTGCCGTGACAACTTCATTTTTGATTTTAAATATGAAGCAAATTTATTTTATTAATTAACGTAAAAATAAATTATAATAAAATTAATTAATATTGAGAGTAGAATTAAAATTAGCTCCTCGCTCTTAAATAAACTCGTGTTCAAGCAGTGTTTTCATGGACTACTTTTTCCCAATAAAGTTTAACATTGTTTACCAAATCGCTCAGATTTTCTTATTTTGCTAATGTTGCGTTTTAAGTGTAGTGTTAGCGACAGACAGAAAGAGGTTGCGCGTTACTGACAGACAGAAATATGTTGTGCGTTAGTAACAGACAGACAGAAATATGTTGACAGAGCGAAAGAGGTGCGTTAGTGACAGACAGAGAGAAAAAGGTGTGATAGTGACAGACATAAATATGCTGTGCGTTAGTGACAGACAGAGAGAAAGAGGTGCGTTAGTGACAGACAGACAAAGAGTTACATTGAGAATTATCCCTGAAATATGACTTTCTGTGATTGTTTTTTTAATCCCCGACTTAATCCTTGACCTTTTACCCCCATTTTGGAAATGCATGACTTATCCATTTAGGATCTTGAATTTAGGATTGAATAAATTATCTTCTTCAAGTTCCAATATTAGGTAGGTTGAAATAGGTATTTGTTTATGGCGACATGCATATCTTTAAAACTTTCTTATATTTAAAATAATAATATATATAACGATACTTAATGGGGTTTGATCTTATTTTCGACCTAACTTTGACAAAAAAATATCAATTTGAAAAATGAATATATTCGAAAACCGATTTCTTATAAGAAATAAAATTGCGGGTAAAATACGAGTGAATCGAAACTAAAGTGTCATAAATACTGACGCTTCTCTTTTTTACTTTTTTTTTTTTCACTTTCAGTCGAGCGAAGGAAGCGAAAAACATAAAATATCACCTAAAAACGGGCCGCGCGCGACTCTCTAGAAAAGAGAAAAACATCAATTTTTCTTTTCCACCAACACCCTTTCTTGCCTTTTCTCCCACACTAACATTCTAAGTTAAAGGGAAACTCTTCAGTATCAGAAGCTTATTTTGAAAATTGTTGAGAAGCTTATTTTTGAAAATTGTTGAGAAGCTTATTGGGAAAATTGTTTAGAAGCTTATCGGGAAAATTCTTGAGAAGCTTATCGGGAAAATTCTTGAGAAGCTTATCGGGAAAATTGTTGAGAAGCTTATCGGGAAAATTGTTGAGAAGCTTATCGGGAAAATTGTTGAGAAGCTTATTGCGAAAATTGTTGAGAACTAAAATATTGGGAACATTTCGAAAATTTATTTTGAATATTATGGGGTAAATCACTGAAAAAGTATTGGGAAAAATGACTGAAAAGTATTGGGAAAAATGACTGAAAAGTATTGGGAAAAATGACTGAAAAGTATTGGGAAAAATGACTGAAAAGTATTGGAAAAATGACTGAAAAGTATTGGGAAAAATGAATGAAAAGTATTGGGAAAAATGACTGAAAAGTATTGGGAAAATGACTGAAAACAAGATTGGGAAAATGACCGAAAAAGTATTGGGGAAATGACTGAAAATGAATTGGGGAAATGACTGAAAAGGTATTGGGGAAATGACTAAAAAGGTATTGTTTAAAATGACTAAAAAGTATTGGGGAAAATGACTGAAAAATAATTGGGAAAATGACTGAAAAAGTATAGGGTACATAGGGGGAAAAGCATAGGGAAAGATATTTTAAAATTACTGAGAAAATGTACGGAAACTTATTTGAAAATTTGAATTATTGAAATTATTAAAATTATTAGAGTAACTCAGAAAAATACCGGAAAAGAATTGCAAATTATAATATTGATTGGAAATTTCAGGAAGTAATTGAAAAATTATCGTAAAATTGTCGGAAAATTATTGGAAAAAAAATATTAATTAACTACATGCTTAAGCTCTATATTTGGGTTGATAGTTTTCCTTTGATCTTCGAGACGACTGCATTGAACAGAATGATGTATAGGACGGACGGAACGGGCCAGTCAAAACTATATATACCATATAGCCCCCCACCCGCTCTACTCAAACGCCTAAAACCTATCAAAAAGTCGCGGTAATAAATTATTCAAAAAAGAAAACGTAAATGTATAGCTATAGTTGACGATAAATATGGCGCTCCAAAAATTTGACATATTCGACTCGTGACGGGCGACCAAGTCAGCCCCGTCACGTGACAAGTACGGTCTTACGTACCTAGGAATAGTTTCATTTATACAAGTATAAAACACAGTCAAATCCACGCGCTATTAAAAACAAAGGCGCGAGACTAAAATTAAAATGATTTTTATACTTAATCGGATTAATTATTTCTATCAGAAAATATTTTTGATATTTGTTCGTACAAAAGTTTGGAATTTCTCTGACTTTTCCAGATTTTCCCTGACCATTTCTAAATAATTCCCCCGACCAATTTTAATATTTTTCATAAATTTATTCTTATGAGCGAGCTCTCGGAAACTCCCACTTTTTATTTGACATATGATATCAATCAGGGTCAGGATAGTTCACTCAGAATATGAGAAAAAAAAAAAAAAAAAAATCTTTAGGCAAATATTTTCAGTTTATAATAATTATGTTCCAATTACTTGGTCAACCAATCATAAACAGTTCCTTAAAATGTACCAAAATATTAATTGTTTCTGACCATTTAGGCTCATTTTGAAATTCCCTGACCTGTTGGGCCAATTTCCAAACTCCCTGATTTTTTCCCTGACCTTTTAGGGCAATCTTCAAAGTCCCTGACTTTTCACAGACCCTTTGGGACAATTTTCAAATTCCCTGACTTTCACTGATCCTTTGGGGCAATCATCAAATTCCCTGACTTTTCCCTGACCTTTTGGGGTAATCTTCAAATTTCCAGACTTATCCCTGATCTTTTGGGGCAATTTTCAAATTCCCAGACTTTTCCCTGACATTTTTGGGGAATCTTCAAATTCCCAGACTTTTCCCTGACCTTTTCGGGTACTCTTCAAATTCTCTGACTTTTCCAGGTTTTCCAGGTTTTCCAGGTCGTATATGAACCCTGTCGTGATTATTCCCTGTTCGAATTAATACAGCTAAAGACATACGTGTTGCCGATTCCCTATATTATATACAAAATAACATAAAGCCAAAGAGTTGTCATGACAACGAATGAAACGAAACCCTATTAATCGTGGAGAAAAGGTCAAATTTAACTAGAAAAGCTTGGAAAAAAAACAAATCAGCCGAGTGTATACCGTAATTTTCGGGAGAGGGGCGCGAATGTTCAACCCAAATTATCCCCGATAATTACCATTGTTACCCGTTCTATGTTGAACTTGTTAAACTTCGAATAACAACGAGTGAATCGTTAATAATCTCCATAAAAAGGTCGAGAGCCAACAACGATTAAATTAAAAAAGGCGTTTGTACATAACAGAGCAAGGTGTAATTCGACTTGGATAAAGGAAGTGTATATAAGTAAAATCCAGGTGGGAATTTAAAGGGAAAGTTGGAGCTAAAAATGGAACAGTTTTTGAATTTATTTTTGGAATCACCGGATTCCAAAAAACGTATTAGAGAATTAGAAAATTAAAACTTACCCGGAAAATAGGCTTAGCGGGATTCATGGAGATCCTGTATTGCCTCAGTTTAAGGTCTAGCGACAAATGAGCAAAGGCCCGTCGTTCAAGCGAGATTTCCACGAGACTTACAATAGCGTTCTATTGGTCGCTAGACCTTATACGCCAGGAAATCAGGATCTCCATTAATCCCGCTAAGCCTATTTTCCGGGTAAGTTTTAAATTTATTTCTAGTTTAATAATCGTTCGCATATTTTTTCATTAGTGGATTAGGCCTATTTAAACAATAAGGAAATCAATAAAAAAATCACTTGTTGTTAGGTTACATTCTCCCTATAATCGAATTTCACTTTCCCTTTAAAATAATTGTTAAAAGCTATACTTCTTCCTATAATTATTATTGTATTTATAAATTGAGATAAACTTTAAAGGTAAAAATTAATTTCTTGTGGAGCGGAGAATAATCGAAAAATATAAACCGAGTTTCAACCTTTAAAGGGTTCAAATTACCATAATAAATAGTTCATTTCTAAGAATTTATCTCACTATTTAAAGAGTGCAACGTCAAATATAAATCAAGGGGGCTATTAGCGTATTTTAATTGCAATCCTAGAATACGTTAAATTACGCGATAAAATATCATTTATCTATTATGATTTCAAACTCCTTTTTAAACATGGCGATAAAATCCATTCCAAAATGAATCGACGATATTATAATAAGTCTAGAATACACTATAATAGATATGAGTAAATTAAACGGATATGTTCATTCTTTCCATTGAATTCTTAAATTGAAACGAAATATTATAATCAAAGTCATTCTGAGTTTGCGGTACGAACGAAACGACATTGTTCTCACTATCTCTTCGAAATCAAATCATAAAAGGGTTTAACTTATAGCCTACGTGCAGCTGCAAACACAAACTGATTCGTATCGAAGCTCGTGAAATGGCGCGAGCGCTCGAGTTTTCTATAAACTCCAAATCAATTTAAGTTTACATCGAGTCCCAAACTAAACTCCCAGTTTATAGTTAAATGGAAACTTGCAGCTAAAAATGGAACAGCTTTTGAATTTACCAATTTATTTTCGGATTCATCGTACCAAAAAACGCAATCCAGAATTTACAAACAATTATTACACACGTTTTTGGTGTTTAAATTAATTTCTAAAGTTTGGTAAAGTTTCAATTAAATTAAATATAAATTCGGGCCAATTATATTATTTCAGCCTTCAACAGTCCTTGTAATCTCCTAACATTAAAATAATAGGCCAGATTTGACGCCAATTAAAAAAGACCTTGGCTATCAAACGCTGGCCTATTCTTTTAATGTTAATGGACCAGAATTTATATTTACCATACGCTAGAAATTAATTTAAACACCAAAATAGCGTCTAAAAATTGTGAAAAATTCTCAAATGCGATTTTTGTCAAGCTGATTCCGAAAATAAATTCAAAATCTATTCCATTTTTAGCTCAAAGTTTCCCTTTAACTGAAATAAGTGGGAAAGATATAACCTATAGTTTTGCACGCGTTGAAAACTTAAACTGATTCTTACTGAATCTCGCGCGAGTTCTTTATATTTAGAATCAACTTAAGTTTTCAATGAGTACAAAGAACAGCCCCTTATTATACTTGTAAATTAAATAAGGCAAATAAAAGGAACCTCGATGTTAAGACGCACTGCGAACAGAAATTGGTCTTCTCTGTTCCAGTTCTTATCAGCTGTTTCCGAAATAACCCTTTTAGAACGAGCGAATCAGCCCCCGGTCCGAAAAAATGGGGTTATATGTGTTGCTAAAATTTTGATAAGGGGTTCCCGTAAACCCCTGGTCTCCCTCCCCCTGCTTGTAATATAGAAACGGAAGTCGATGTGGTCGGCCGGTCAAAACAGCTGATAAGAGGAAACCAAGGGGGAGCTGGAGACAGGAGGGGATTTCGTTGTCTGAATTTTTGGGTTGGCCAATAAGAGTAGTAATATTTGATATATCGTGGCCTCTTGTTACGCGCTTAGCTATATCAGTGCACACTTTATCTATATATTGATAGAGGAGTCCGAAAATGGCGGGAAAATATAAACTTATATAAATGAGAGAATTTATTTATGGAACGCGCGTATATTACGAGGTTAAAAATTGATCAAAACGGCGCGAAATGGCGAAATCTCCCGCCAAACTTTATTTTACGTAAATATGGCTGACTACACGAGGTTCGGTTAAAGCTCTCTTAAGGGTCTTTCACATTGGCCAATTTTTACTTCCAACTATTTGGGACATCTCGAATCGCTTCGACTATCCGTGTGAGCAAAAATTGGTCAAGTTGGCGAAATTAAAATCGTCCCAGAAAAATTACGTAGGCAATTTATCGGGCCAACTTCCGATTACGGACATTTTATGACGTATACCCCACATGTTAGGGTAGTGAAAAATTATCCACGTGGTCTGGTAGCCATTTTCTTTTCGATTGAGGATTATGCTGCAGTTTGATTAGTTCATTTCGGATGGCCAATTGATGAAAATTTTAAATAATTTTGAAAAGCCATATAAAAGATGAGCAGTATTTCTGAAAGCGATTGAAATAAACCTTCAAATCTAAATATCATTCGAAAAAAATATTCACGTGACGAAAGATGAGACGTCACGTCTATAATGATTAACTGTTCGTATAAATTGGTAGATGGAATTTATTATTTTTGTTAAGGGTGTGAACGGCGGGGCTGGGCCAACTAATTGCGACAATTAATTGGCCCAACTAGTTGGAGACAAAAATTGGCTCGTGTGAAAGGCTCTTTACTCTATTTTCTCGTATAAATACAATATAAATGAAAAAAGGCCGCCCCAAATGTTATTTTTATATAAAAACGAGCTTGTGATGCTTGAGGTTATTTTTATTTATGACTATATTGGAATATATATAAATAAATAAATTTTAACACAAATCAAGCGCCAAACTTTGAATAATAGAAAAAACAAGGAGATAAACACTGGATACCAAAGTTCTAATTAGTCAGAGTTCACTAGAGTTCATACGAGTTCGCCGAATTCAGATTAGAAGCAGAATTAAATATATAAACACTTCATTTTCTACTTCACGCTCCCTTTAAAGGGATAATGTAACCTAAAAATTAAAAATATTAAACTAGAAATAAATTTAAAACTTGCACAGAAAATAGGCTTAGCTGGATTCATGGAGCTCCTGAACTCTCCTTATAAGGACTAGTGACCAATGACATTGATCGATGGCTCTTATATGGGGAAGGCAGGATCTCCATGATAAATGTCATTGGTCCTTGTACGTCCATAGTTCAGGATATCTCCACGAATCCAGCAAAGCCTATTTAGATGGTAAGTTTTAACAAGCAAAAATCAAGGGAGTTTTCCAGATATTCTCCGAAATTTCGAAATTTTTGTAGACTTTTAAAGAGTTTTCCGGAATTTTCCAGAACTTTCCAGACCTTTCTAGAACTTTCCAGACCTTTCTAAATCTTCTTCGAACTGTCCAGAACATTATAGAAATGTCAAGCACGTTCTAGAACTGTCAATCACGTTCTAGAACTATATCAATCACATTCTAGAACTATATCAATCACATTATAGAACTATCAAGCACGTTCTAGAACTATCAAGCACGTTCTAGAGCTTTCAAGCACTTTCTAGAACTTTCAAGCATTTTCTAGAACTTTCAAGCATTTTCTAGTACTTTCAAGCATTTTCTAGTACTAAAAAGCACTTTCCAGAATTTTCTATATCTCTCCAGACTTTTCTGTAACCCTCTGGGAAACGTTACGGACGCACGGACGTTAATTTATAGGGTTTGATTTTTAAGGCCCCTTGAAATTTAAGGTTTTAATAAAAATTAGGTCTATAATTTGTAGATCATTTTCCATTCGGCTAACTTGTTAAAGTGGTGGGCTATAAATAGAGCCCGAATGAAGATTGATTAATAGTACACGGTGCGTACAATTTCCCTCCCCGTTTCCACGCGTCTGTCAAAAATACCATATAAGGTAGTAATTATATTTTTCGCAGCCTTAATTCTCCTCATTTCGATTCTTCCGTCGATGGTAGAGGGTTGTGAGAAGGAGTGTGAACGGAAGAGTGTTTTAAATTGAGGGTTGCGGTTGCTTTTGTGGTTTCTCTGTTTTAACAACCTAAAATTAGCCGCGTCTACTACAGCTTACAAACGTTAAAAGATATTCAATGGAACACACCCAATTTTAATACACACTACATCTGTGCAATTTAGCTACGGTCACACTAGCATATCTTAACCCATTTGAAACGGTAAAAATCATACCGATATTCGAATCGCCAGGAATCGTTTTAAGTGTCACGTGTTCACGCATTATCTTTATAGATCGATTTATTGTAGCTTCATCTATCGGTTGTTGAAACCTAGTCTGTACAAAACTGGTTCCCGAAGCAGTTTCGAGAAATCGAATCAAATCGATTCGAGAAAAGAGATTGCCGTTCACACGACTCTAGATAAATGTTTTGAAACGGTTTAATCGATTCCAAGGCGTAGTATGAACGCGGCTTATGATTAGTAAGAATATTTCAATGCGCTTAAATTCCAGTTGGAAAAAGGTTTTACAAGACGAATTTAAGTTCATTCCAAGATTGCAACTGCGTTTTTAGCGTGCCTGCCCAATCTGAATTAAACTAAAGTTTAATTTTTAGCTACCGTTGTACTTGGCCTTTAAAATAAATTATCATAATATTCTTTCGATAGAATTCAGTATATTTGAAAGGCATCATATATCAATTTGAAAAATCAGTATTTGTCGAGTCCCTAAATCTAAAAGCGATGACGCGCGTCAATCGGCCGCGCACATTCCCTAAAATAAATATGAAAATATATCTATATAGATATAAAGAAAATAATATATTACTCGGCATTTTTTAAAAAAAAGCCGCAAATATTTCGGTTCCATTCCAGCGCGTCAAATTTGCGATTCAAAAAATAAATCTAAATATTAAAAAACATTTTATTCTCAATAAAATTGTCGTCTCATCTCTCGGTCGCGATCTACCGTCAAATATTACGAAAGATTTTTCGAAAGAAATTTACTAAAGGTATGGTGGAATAAAAATAAATTAATTTCAAAATCATGCCGCAAGAAGTCGAAGACGAAAACTGATATTAGTTCTCACTACTATATGGTTTTAAAACTCTAGCGGACGAAAAAACTGCGCCAATGTTTCGTCTACGCCCTCAATATTCGGAAACTTGCTAATTAAGGTTCAGTTTTCCACTGTTTCTCGTACACATATAAAGAAACCTTAAGAAATAAGGTTAAGTCATTATTTTAGACATTTCATAGAAAATCTGCAGGTTAAGCCATGGATTTTAAACATTTCGTTGATAAGTCAAAGATTTAAAAAATGCATAGAAAGCTGGGAAATTTTAAAAATTTCATAGAAAGCTGGCAAATTTTAAAAAATCTAAAGGATAAGAAGTCATGGATTTTAAAAATTTCATAGAAAATCTGCAGGACAATTAGTCATAGATTTTAAAATTTTAATAGAAAGCCGGAAAATTTTGCCGGAAAATTTTTAGAAAATTCATAGAAAGAGGGGATATTTTAAAAATTCCATAGAAAGCCGGATAACTACGGGATAAGTCAAATGAAATCCTCACTTGAAATAGTCGCCGTTTCTCTAGGGGCTTCCCTTTAAAATCATCCTTTTAAAAGAAATTCCGAAACGGCAGGCAGTTTTCTATATCCCTTGTTATATTTCCATAAGCCCTCGTTTTTTTTTGGTTTTTTTTGCTTTTTTTTTGCGTCACGCGCGCGTAAAGTTGATCCGCGCTAGCATCTCTTAGTCCTATATAGATTTTTTAGCGGGAAAGACATTTTTGGCGGGAAAGACGGATAAGGATCTCGAGTCTCGAGAATTGAAATAAAATAAAACTCGGCGTAAAGAATAGGAAAAGCTTTTCTTATTCTTATTTTCTTGAAAAAAAGGTCGAAGAAGTGAAGTTTGAGTAAATAAGAAAGATAGAGGAGTTAGAACCTCTCGCGCTAGCTGCTGTAAGCAAATTATGCGCGCGAGACTTTTTATCCACGTGTTTTTTCCCGCCCTTTTTTCCGGGTTTTTTTTTTTTTTTATTCTTTTTCTTTCTTCTTCTATACATCAATCTCGCTCGCGCTGAAAAATTCAACCTAACTAGGTAGCACGTTCTAAAGTACGCTACCAACTTCCAACCAAATCATTAAATAAGAGATAAAGGGTGGACTTTACCATCGCACGCGCTGCAAATTTAAATTGATATAAGTTTAGTTTTTCCCGCGCTTTTATTCATCTTTCTTTCAATCCCGCGCGCGACTCAACGTTTAGTGTATTTCAAACAATGAAGGGATGTTAGGGGCTAAAAGAAAAACGTGTAAGAATGGTGAATAATAAATACTACCCTATTTAGCTCGAATATACGTTGCTTCATTTATGTTAAACGAATTCTAAACAGTTTATAATGTATTGAAAGAATGTTAGGGGGAAAGTGTAATAAAGGATAGATAATATAGGTATTCCTACGCTCGTGATACGTTGGTTCATTTATGTTAAACACGTGAAATATTTTTTATTTTATTTTTTTTTTTTTTTTTTCCTTTTCCCTCATTTTTATGAATTATTCATTTTTGATTCGTGGGTTATTTTTGCATTTTAACTTTAGCTAGCGGTTTTAGGCAGAACGTTTTTCTATTCAAAACTTTTTTTAAAGTTTATCCGTTGATTTAGAGATAGTATAGAGAAAGGCGAGGGGTTTAAAAATCCTCATAATGAAGCCATTACGGTACTTTTTATCTCCTCCTATAAACTTTATCGCGTTTAATTTGACGAACAAAATAAGAAAAAAATTCAATTTTCGAGACTGTTTTTTTTTTCCGTCGGATTACTATCTATACGAAGATAATATTAGTTTTTCTAATTACGCGATAATTTGAATATAAATGAAGCTGAAAATTTTCTTTAGAAATAAAAAAAAAATGAATTTTTCTTCGCTACCTCTCAATTATGATTTAAAAGTAATATTTTCATTATTATGTTAATTTTTTTTTTTATTTTTTTCAAAAAATGCTAAGGCTGGGATTTTTTTTTCTGTTTAGGGGAAAAAATTCTTTTCATTAGGGCGTAGAAAGAAAATTGATGAATTTGGATCCAGTTATGAATTTATGAATATAAAATTAATTCTTTGTTAGCATGAACTAAAAAAAAATACACCTTCCAATATAGTTTATGGTAAGAAAAATAAATTCTGAATAAATGAATTAATAACTGGAAAAATGGAGGCCTTGTAACTGGTGGGCGGAATTGTAATAATGAGGTGTAAGCAATCTCTTAATTTTAATTAAAACGGTTCGATTTTTAATACATAGGCCTCTTGGTTGACTTTATAGTAAGAATTCTGAAAATATATATGGTCAAGTGGAATTAAAAATGAATAATTTAAATTATATTACTTAATATTGTTATTTTAAACTTCTAAATTAATAGTATTATTAATTACAATTTATATATTAATAATTTTTATAATTTAATTTTATAATTTCATAGAATTAATTCAAATTTATAAATTGATAGAATTAATTCAAATTTATAAATTAATAGAATTCAAATTTATAAATTAATAGAATTCAAATTTATAAATTAATAGAATTCAAATTTATAAATTAATAGAATTCAAATTTATAAATTAATAGAATTCAAATTTATAAATTAATTGAATTCAAATTTATAAATTAATAGAATTCAAATTTATAAATTAATAGAATTCAAATTTATAAATTAATAGAATTCAAATTTATAAATTAATAGAATTCAAATTTATAAATTAATAGCATTATTCAAATAAATTTATAAATTAACAGTATTATTCAAATAAATTTATAAATTAACAGTATTATTCAAATAAATTTATAAATTAATGTATTAGTAATTTAAATTTATTAATTGGAGTATTTGCATAAATGCATTGTAGCATTATTAAAAAATAAATAAATTACTGTGTAATACCGGTATTATATTTTCAAATTAATATTAAATATTTATAATAATTTTAATGAATAAAATATTAATAAATCGAATAATTAACACTCGATATTGATAATACAATTATTTATATTTTAATTAAAACTTGTAAATATAATTTATCTAAAATTATTATTTATTTACACAAGAGAAGCTTAACTGTAAGGGGCAAATAATTCCAGGTATTTTATACTAGCCCCTGTAGAAGTGTTCTTCTTACAGCACTTTAGTGCTATGGGCGAAGCTATGTTACTGAAATTTGATTTAATTTAATATTAAAAGTAAATTTAATTAAAATTCTACACAAATCACGTAAAAATATTTTATATTAATAACACGAATTCTTGATTATTCACGTTCAAAAATATTAGATTGCTCTTAAACTTTAAAATATTTTACTTGGAACCCAGCTTATGATAAACTTATTCTCAAACAACAAAGATGTACTTTTATTAATTATCAAGATATTGTCTAAGTTATTCTAAAACTCAATTAAAAACAGCTTAGGAAACATCAATATATAAGTAAGTTTAGCCCAAAAAATCAGTGACATTCAGATTCCAAATATAAGTAAACCATTCATTTGTTTAACATACAGAATTGCGTTTATACTAACCAACGAAACTATAAAGCTTTCCTATAGCTTAAAGGGAGACTGAATCAAAAATATAAAGCTCTATTTTATTGATAAAACAGTAGTAATGTAATAAAAAAGTCCCTTATTCCAATCAAACATTTTTTACTCCGCTTAATTACTCGTAAAATTAAGGTTTAAAGTCAGCGTTTTACCCCCCACCCGACTTATTTAAATAATCCACCATCTTGTTCCACGTCGAAAAGGAGATACCAGCCAATCAGATACATGTTTTGTTAGATGGCGCAACAGTCTAGAATGATGTTCCGAAAAACATACTTTTACTTGAATTGATAACGATTTTTATGGAAATGTGGCCCCACCTATTTAAGACTTTTCGTATAAAAAGACGATATTTGATTGGCTCGTATCCCCTTCTCTCCAGGAACGGGATTCAAAATTGTGGTCGATGTGTAAGTTCGTGATTTAAAAGGTACTTATTTAAATATCGTTTTTTCGCAATTTACCAAATTTTAGATACTTTTTTGTAATAAATAACATATTCTATGATCAAAGAAATCTAAAAATTAAGTTATCACGTATTAGTGTTCGATTTCCTTCAGTCTAACTTTAAAACACAAACTGATTCCTACTGTGTGTACATTGAAGTAAAATCCCTTAGGCTAACTTACCGCCCCACCCCCTCTCTTTAGACAACATGGTATTGTACATACAATACGGAATACAGTTACATTTATAGTTCACTATTTGTTTATGTATAAAGTTATATATATATATTGCGCGCAGCCACCAAAGATGGAATCTTCCATTGAAACTCGGGCGCTGTTTGGATACGGGATATATTTTCCCGCCTTTTTTTCCCCGCAATTTTTGGGCCCGCGGATAAGGCTTTGTATATAAAAGGCTTCCGGGTCTTTTCCCCTTCCCGCTTTTCCCTTTATTATCCTCTTTGACATAAGCGCGCGCGCTCGCTTTCTCCATTGGCTAAGAAGAAGGTATGTAGGCCTATATGTATATATTTACAGTTTATTTCATATTGAGTTTGCGTAATAGATAATACTCTACACCCCTCCACTTTATTCTTTAATATATTCCTTAAAGCGCAAACTAGCTTCGCACGCGCTATCAACTTATACTTATTACGATTACGGCGCGCGCTCAACTGAGAAAAAAATAAACCACGTGCTGTTACAAAGCTCGCGCTCTCAAAAAAAAAAAAAAAAAAAAAAGGCGGGAAACCATTTTTTTTGTCGAGCGCGCGCTTTTATGAGCTCGAGATGGTCTATGTGGACACGAGGGGATTGGCGGGAAACGGTAATCCTCTCGTGACAGCAATAAAAATCGGATTTGGCGCCAAAATGACGTTTTTTTTCTCCTCAGGCTCGAGTATACTTAGGGTTTTTGGATCTTTTATCCCTCGTCGGTCGCAGACCAAAGTGTTTAGATTAAGAAATGTATATGTCTATAACTCGGCCACTATACTGTTACATCTTTTGATGAAAGTAGCCCTTCCTATACGGATCCCAGGGCTCTTATCTTACCGATGGACATTTAACGTTTATAAGCTTTTTGCAAAGAGATCATAAAAGGCAGGATTACACGACTATGACTGTGTATAGTACACGAAGGCAATACGTACATTTCTTTTTATGTAATGGAAATATGTTATGTTATATGGAAGGTTTCCTGAACCAGGATAAATGTTAATAATAATAATAGTAATGATGATAAATTAAATTAATATGTAATGATGATAAATTAAATTAATATGTAATGATGATAAATTAAATTAATATGTAATGATGATAAATTAAATTAATATGTAATGATGATAAATTAAATTAATATGTAATGATGATAAATTAAAAATTTAATAATGATAAATTAAATTAATAGTAATGATAAATTAAATTAATAGTAATGATAAATTAAATTAATAGTAATGATAAATTAAATTAATAGTAATGATAAATTAAATTAATAGTAATGATAAATTAAATTAATAGTAATGATAAATTAAATTAATAGTAATGATAAATTAAATTAATAGTAATGATAAATTAAATTAATAGTAATGATAAATTAAATTAATAGTAATGATAAATTAAATTAATAGTAATGATAAATTAAATTAATAGTAATGATAAATTAAATTAATAGTAATGATAAATTAAATTAATAGTAATGATAAATTAAATTAATAGTAATGATAAATTAAATTAATAGTAATGATAAATTAAATTAAGAGTAATGTTGTTAATTAAATTAATAGTAATGATAATAATTAAATTAATAGTAATGATGATAAATTAAATTAAAAATAATGATGATAAATTAATAGTGATTTAGATAAAAAATTAATGGTAATTACGATAAACTAATTGTAATTATGATTAATAAATTAATAGTACAGTAAAAAAGTAATAAATTTTTATATATTTTAATTAAATAATTATGAATAATAAATTAAAAGTACAGTAAAAAAGTAATTAAATAATTATAAATTATATTTACCCAATAGTAAAAAGTCTGGATAATACAAATATATAAACACTTGTAGGCAAGCAGGTAACTTAGCAATAAAATAAAATATATTTAATTAACTTTCTAAGCACAGTTATTAATTGCTTTATCATATGATATATCGTACTGTGTTTGAAATAATTAGTAAAACAATTATATATTCGTATAATAAGACATATATTGGGTAAGCCATACTAATTAAGATATGTGAGAGCCGCTAGGAGGCGTCATCAGCTTATATCACATTGAAGAAGGGGAAGGATTACTAAGCAGGCATTGAAAATACTAGTCAAGTTAATTAGCGCGACGCTGGCCAGGGAAATGGAACTAAAAAAATATTTTTTTCCCCCAATGGAAAATTTATACAAGCAAATTCCCCGTCTGACTGAGACCCAAAAAAATAAATACTTCGAATCAAGATAAGTTTGCGTAATATGAAACACTAAGGTGGAAGAATACATAATATTAAACTAAATTGAGATTAAATAGTCCGTGTCAACGTCTCTTGAAATAAAAAATTAATATGCACGGACCACGTGTTAACATCGACTATTTTTTTTTCAATGCGATTTAAGATCGCGTATCATTCCGCTTTAGTTTCCCCTATTATGCCAAATACATTTTTATAAGGAGTTATAATTATTGTAAGCAGACGGCATCCGTGTTAATTAACGAACTAGAAATAATATCGCTAGTGTAAAAAAAGCCTTGGCACACGTGATCTCATCCTGACATATTATACGCTTCAACGGACGGGTGGGTTAATACCCCCATTACCCCACAGCTACACCCTTAGCCCCCCAAACCCCACAGGAATAAACCTAGCTATACAGACGAGACCTTTAAATATTATTGATTTATTACACTTGATGATTAAAATTTTTCCCAAAAGTCTTGTATATAAAAATGGAGCAAAGAATGGCACGCGGTTTTTTATGAAAACTAATCTTGTCACGTGACTAATTAGTTCAATTTCTGAAACTGTTCCTCTTAACCATGCAGTATCAGTATCGTAAATTATTTTGATATTGTTATTATACGTGTATATAATTTTTAATAGGAGTTTAATCTGCTTAAAGCAAGGTTTAGCATACGATATATACTTCTAATGTATTTGTAGTACCTCAATTCTTTGCCAGGGGGCGCATTTTTAATTCAAGTTGTCTACTACTCTAGACAAATATTTAAACCCAAGATTATCACCTTTCGAACATGATAATTAACAAGGATGGGTTAGGATGGATTGGGTTAGGTTAGTTTAGAATGGGTTAGGATAGGTAAGATTCCACGTTAAACACTTTAAAAATATAATTAAAATAAAATTAACCTTACCTGAGGGCTTTTGGTCAATGATCGACTGTCTTTTTTGGAGCTTGACAAAATTTTAGGTGATTTAAGAGTTTTTCGGGTGAGTAATACCAAACCTGCAAAATATCAAAAAATGCAACGAATTAAAATAAGACAAAAATAATGAATATATTATTAATATTATTATTAATAATTATATTGGTAAATACCTTAAGGAAACAAATTTTACAGACGACAAAAATATTTGCGGATAAACGCCCGTATTTGTAAATATTAAACTTTCGCCTCTAATCCGGTTTAAAAAATTTTTTAAAAGCATTTAAATTTATAACAAATTCCACTGGGTTTGAATAAAAGTAAATATAAATTTGGGCCAATCATATTATTTCAGCCTTCAACAGCGCTTGTAACGTCCTAACATAAAAAGAAAAGGCCGGCGTTTAATGGTCAAAGTCTTTGGACATTAAAAGGACTGTTGAAGGCTGAAATAATATGATTGGTCCGATTTTATATTTATACTTTTATTCAAACTTTACCAAACTATAAAATTAAATATGAACACCAAAAACGAGTCTAATAATTGTTTGGAAAATTTTCGAATACGTTTTTTGGCATCCTTTGCTTAGAAAAATAAATTCAAAAGCTATTCCATTTTTTAGCTCGAAGTTTTGGCTTTAAAATAAAATGTATATAAATTTAATATTTAAATTGGCGAAATTTTCACCTCATCTTTCAGTCCATGATCGTTTTAATACCTTAAATACTACCTTAGATATTTATGGAAGGGGTGGGCTAAATTTTGGGATTTTGGAAAAGGGGGAAATAAGTTTGTAAAAGCATTAATAATCCGATATCTGTAAATTTGGAGCTGCAGAGTTTTATTCTCGGGAGAGATTTTGGAGATATTCTAAGCGAGATGCCAAAACCCTTTTATAACACTCGATGTCGAGGTGCCCGGGGTTGAAAAATGGCCACGGGTCATTTATAAAATTATACAAAGTTTTACGACGAAAACCCCCATATATTCCCCCCCCCTCTTGGTCTTTCTTGCCAAAATTATCTTAAAGGTATTGGCAACTGATATTCCCAAGCCTCTTTTCATATCGATTCAAACTTTAAAGGGAAACTTACACTTTTATTAGTATTTTTGAACTTATATTTCAAAAGTGGTCACCGAGAGAAACAATATCATACAAATTAGGTCAAAATCGGTTCATAATTAAGAAAGTTGTTGAAATTTTTCTTATTTATTTATTATTTTTTTTTTGAAGGACAAGTCTCATTTAAAGTAAGACTGTCGCCAATTTATATTTTAGTTTTATCATATTTTAAAAATAGGCCTAATTGTAATATATCTCGCGGTATTTCATTCCCCTTATACTATTATTATTACAGTCTATTAAGAACAGTCTAGACCGTGGGAATATTTATTGTTTATTTTTTTTATTTTTTTATATATGAATATATTTTCAGCAAATATTTCTTTTAACTTCAACATTTATGAGAAATTTAACTTAGCTTCAAAATTTATGAGAAATTTAATTTAGCTTCAAAATTTATGAGAAATTTAATTTAGCTACAAAATTATTAGTAAATAATTGTAACTTGGCTTCAAAATTATTTACAAAGCTGTAATTATCTCCATCATTTATGCGGAATTGAATTGAGCTTGAAAATTAATTTTGAAACTCAATTTAGCTTCAAAATTAATTTTGAGACTCAATTTAGCTTCAAAATGATTTTTGAAACTCAATATAGCTTCAAAATGAATTTTGAAATTCAATTTAGCTTCAAAATGAATTTTGAATTTCAATTTAGCCTCAAAATAAATTTTTAAAATCAATTTAGCTTCAAAATAAATTTTTAAAATCAATTTAGCTTCAAAATAAATTTTTAAAATCAATTTAGCTTCAAAATAAATTTTTAAAATCAATTTAGCTTCAAAATAAATTTTTAAAATTAATTTAGCTCCAAAATAAATTTTGAAATTCAATATAGCTTCAAAATAAATTCGAAATTCAATTTAGCTTCAAAATAAATTCGAAATTCAATTTAGCTTCAAAATAAATTTTAAAATTAAATTTAGTCTCAAAATTATTTTTTTGGAATTAAATTTAGCTTCAAAATAAATTCGAAATTCAATTTAGCTTCAAAATAAATTTTAAAATTAAATTTAGTCTCAAAATTATTTTTTTGGAATTAAATTTAGCTTCAAAATAAATTTCTGAAATCAGTATAGCTTTAAAACTAATTTTGAAACTCAATTTAGCTTCAAAACTAATTTTGGAATTGTCTCTAAAAAAATGGGCCAAATCGTAACACGTCATTTCGTGATAGTTCATTCCCCCTTTTATTTTTCGTAGAAGGAACAGTCTAACCCCGGGGATATAAATATATGTAAATCCGTTTGGAGAAAACGGCAGCGGGGATTTAAAAGCGTAGAAAACCCGATAAGGACTGCACTGCAGAACCCCCCTTAAACCTTCACGAACCCCAGTTCCTTGACTACACACCGTACACTACAATTTCCCTGGGATTTATTTAAAATAATATATAGAATTTAGATAGGAAATACGGATGAGGGGGTTTGGTTGGTTGGTTGGTTGGTCCCTTCACCCACTAAATATATGATACGTATTCCTTCCCCAACCACTTTACAAAAGTTTCAAACTAACGGAAAAGAAAGAAAAAAAAAAAAGAGTTTTATCAAATTTCAAAAGATATCTAAGGTATATATATATTATAATATAATCAAGAAAATAGCAGAGACAATTAAAAACTATTTAAGTTACTAGCTAGGCCTATTACCTGAATCAATAAAAATCACAAATAAATCATCCTTCAAGTTTATAAGATGACATACTGCGGGTGACGATGAAGTGAGTCCGATTTTCTCAGTCCACGGTTTCACCCTAAGTATTCCAAAATTTGTACAGAAAGGCGGCAAGGCTCGGTATATTCTTTCTAGAATAAATCAGACTCGAAATCACGACGGCCGAGCGAGACACGCTCCTTCGTTTCGCGAGAGAGAGGGAAGAGTCGTTTTCCGTAGATACATTTCACCCTCGTAAACGTCTAGAAAGTTCGGCACGATATTAGCACCGCCTACTTAGTACCAATCTCAACCGCTAGAGAGGGCAATTTCCAATTCCGTATCTCGACAGTTTTAGAGTTTTTGGTTTTTTTTTTTTCCTCATTCCTTGGGCGAAAGCTCTGACGACAAATCTTTCAGACACACATACCAATCATAATATGCCTTACTTGTAAAATTGAAGCCTGATTTACCTGTGATAAAATATATATTATATGATCCTCTTATTCGAGATTTTAAAAATTAAAATTCCCCGCAATACTACGTCATTACTAAGGTCGCTTACAGTTCATTCTCGCGCGTTCTGGTACCAGTGATAAAGTCGCTTTTGGGGCGGTATTTTTCGTAAAAAATCTTAATCCTGATCAAGTCGTACAGAAATTATCGTTAATTACGTTCCAGAAATAAAAGTATACGTCACATGTCGGAAAAAATTACCAATAAATTTTTGACATTTTCATTTTAAAGTTTCTTTCTAACGCAATCGGAATCCATATGCATTCGAAAAAATTAAATAGAAATTTAAATAAAACTACAAAAATTATATTTAATATATCTTGTGTTCTGACACGTAAAAATAATTTAAACTAAGACAGTTTCTTTAAAACAAACTGAGACAGTTTCCTTAAAACAAAATGAAATACACGGACCTAAATGACAGAGCCATTAATGACGGGCCAACTTATCTAGTTTAATAAACTTTTAATAAATTAATCTTCACTAAACTCGAATAAATTTCAAAGAAGTGTAAATAACCTATATTTAGCGAGCTTAGTCGAGTTATATCGTAAATGGAATTGGAAATGGAAAATATATGTTTAATTCAAGCAAGAATATCGCCGTCCGTCCGTCCGTCCTATATACTATCAAATATACTTGAGATCTATCTAAATATATAATCTAAAATATTCGTGACCGGGCCATCAGAATATATTAAATATATTATATTCAATATCAACTTGCAGTTACGAAGTAGGCGACGCCATGGTAATATTAGCTACTTATTGCTCCCACCCGAATTCGATATCACGAAGAGGTCGAGATACCAAAAGACTTCTTAAAGTGCGGCTGTCACGAACTTTTTAGGAACTCCAAATGGAAATTGAGTAGGATTTTCGGAAAGATCGTTAAAAAACGATTCAAAATTTATATACATATGTCATAGAACAAAATTACCGCGACAGTAAAAATACATATTTTATAATCGCCATTTTCGAAATTTTTAAAATAAAAATTCCCCGCGATACTACGTCATCACTATGGTACCGTGTTTTCACTATTGTAGAGTTTCTTTCCAAAGCGTCAACAAGCTGGGTATAAAATTTTGAATATGGCGTTTTAATAGTATGATAAAAGTAAAAATGTAATCCATAAATGCTGATAGCCTTACTTTAAGAATAAAACACATTAACACGCCTCAACCGCATTGCAAATTTATCAATACTTCCAAGAAAAAATTACTTCTTCAACTCAGAAGCGAGCATTTTCAATAATAATAACCATCGATTCGGAAGCCAAAAGCTCGGTGCAAAACTTTAATGAAGTGTTTGCATCATAGCTACCAAAAACCAAATATGCACAACTTTACCCATAACTTTGTTAACCCATTGAAACATTGATACGCTATTGTTTTATTTGCTAAATAAATTCTTCTGGAACAGGGGCTTCTTCAAAATTCATAGTTTAATTTAATTTAATTTCAATAGATAGTTTGTTTATTGCTAGTTAGCAAATGTGTTCGCGTCTGTGGTTGCCTTCAATAATTTGTTGTTGTAAAATAAATATTATTATGATAATGACAGAAGCCGATGAAACCCTCCTTTGAAGTCTACTACTCTAATGTTCCATATAGCGCTCCTCTCTGTATGGGTAAAATTCACAATTGTACGAGATCGGAGGGGTCCTACTTCATGCCCCCTGTCTAGGGAAAATTAGAAATCCTCTCTCTCCACAAACGACGACGTTTTTTTGACGAACTCCAAGGCTGCTAGATGTATTCGCTCGACGAACTCCCGCTCCGCAAATATCTACCGTTAGGAGGCGTACGAATCGCGCTTTTTGAAACTAACCCATACAGAGAGGGGTAGACAAGACCCGGGAGTAATAGACTTCAAAGGAGGGTTTCATCGGCTTCTGATAATGATTAAAAATTATTTGCAAAAAATTGTCTTTGAAACAACTATATCTCTTAAAGGAAGAATGCAACCTAATAAAAAAAAAAAATTATCGATTCCTTATCGTTTAAATAGGCCTAATCCACAGATAAAAAGTTTACAAAACAAATATTAAACTAGAAATAAATTTAAAACTTACCCGGAAAATAGGCTTAGCGGGATTCATGTAGATCCTGAATTGTATCCGTGTAAGGTCTAGCGACCATTGAGCGAAGGCCCGTCATTCACGTGAGATCTCCACGAGACTTACAATCGCGTTCGAATGGTTGCTAGACCTTATACGCGAGGAAATCAGGATCTCCATGAATCCCGCTAAGCCTATTTTCCGGGTAAATTTTTAATTTATTTCTAGTTTAATAATCGTTCGTATATTTTTACACTAGTGGATTAGGCCTATTTAAACAATAAGGAATCGATAAAAAAATCAGTTGTTGTTACATTGCATTCTCCCTTTAAGGTGACTTTCAAATTAGAAGAGAAGATATAGTTTCGAATTTCGACTTCATAAACGTTTATATTAAGTCTAAATTTGGAAAGGCGCAAATTTGAAACATCGCGAGTCATAAGCGGATCATATTTAGGCCTAATGAAGCGAGCGAGGTGTATATATAAGTATAATGATGAATACGACTTTTGGGAAATCTACAATATAATATTTTATCGCGTTTTGACACCCGTTGAACTTTATTAGTTTAATACGCCTATATTTTGATAAGGAATGTTGACGTATTTAACTCGATGCTAATTCGAGGGATAGTCTATTTAGTTCTGATAGCCATGAAACCATAAATTAGACCTAGATTTATTGGTTAAAATTAATTAGTAATTTATTATTTAATACGTACCGTAATACCGTATACCAATTTTAAATTAAAAGTTTCAGTTTCTAATTATTTTTAAACACAATTTAAGTGTAATTTTAATTTAATTTAAGTACGGTGATTTTAAAATTTATTTGAATTTCAAAATTAATTTGTAATTTATATATTACTAAGGTACCAGTTTTTAATTAAACTGGATTTAATTTAATTAAAGACATTATTGCCTAATTAATAATAAATATAATTTGATTTACGGATTTAAGTGTAATTTTAAATTATATTTATCTATATTACTACGTACCAATTTTTAATTAAATTGGATTAATTAAAAACTTTAGTCTCTAAATGATATTAAATATAATTTAATTAATCTTTTAATTGATAATTTAGGTGTAATTTTAATTTAAGTACGGTAATTTGAAAATTTATTTCAATTTCAAAATTAATTTGTAATTTATATATTCATAATGTATTAATATTTAATTAAATTGGATTAATTAAAAACTTAGTCTTTCAATGATATTAAATATAAACTAATTAATTGATCTAAGTGTAATTTTAAATTATATTTATCTATATTAATACGGTACCATTTTTTAGTTAAATTGGATTAAATAAAAACATTAGCCTCCAATTAATATTAAATATAATTTAATTAATTGATCTAAGTGTAATTTAATTTAATTAGAAACCTTAGCCTCCAATTAATATTAAATATAATTTAATTAATTGATTTAAGTGTAATTTAATTTAATTACGGTGATTTAAAAATTTATTTCAAATTACTTTTCACCCCCCCTCTAATTTTTGAATATTGTTTTATCGTATATTTTCAGAATGAATGCAATATTAAGCGCGGAAAACGTGATTGGCTACCATGTAGTCAACGTAATACTTCACGTCATCGTGAGCGTCCAATTGGCAGATTTTTGTCGTCGGTGTTTAGCCTGGAATTGGCCGACGTCACTCACTGCCGCCATTTTGTTCGCGACCCATCCTGTACATACCGAAGCGGTACGTATTCTATACAAAATTGATATCTACCCGCATAGAAACAATACGTTCAAGCAAAAGTCTATCAGTTTATCCCTTAAAAGTAAACAACGCCCCGTAGTTTCATAAAATTTAATTTGATTTTTTATTATTATTTGAAATTAGGTGTCGAGCATCGTTGGAAGAGCCGAATTGTTGTGCTGCACATTTTTCATGTTGGGTTTAACCCTTTTCATCAGGTAAGAATGTAAAATTATTTATGTTATATTAATAATTAATCGATGTTAAGCTCGAATTAGGAAAAGTTAAACTACTTATTTTGTCTTCAAAGTCATAATTAAAGGGAAGATAACATACTCGGCTAACTTTGAAAAATATCTCGTAATAATTTTAGGCATACCCTCTGACCGAGCCAGGGGTTACCATTTCTACAAAAAATACGCGTGTACACCGCGATTACGTAACTAATTACAGTACAGCCTTTAGTTAGTTAACTTTAATTAGTTAAGATTAAATGGAGAATGCAACCTAACAACAAGTGATTTTTTTTATCGATTCCTTATTGTTTAAATAGGCCTAAATCACTATCAAAAAAATTTAAGAACAAATATTAAACTTGGAATGAATTTAAAACTTACCAGGAAAATAGGCTTAGCGGGATTCATGGAGATCCTGATTTCCTCCCGTATAAGGTCTAGCGACCAATCGAACGCGATTGTAAGTCTCCTGGAGATCTCGCGTGAACGACGGGCCTTTCCTCATTGGTCGCTAGACCTTACACGGAGGCAATAAAGGATCTCCATGAATCCAGCTAAGATATGTTATATATTCCCTTTATTTATACTTCACAAAAAGGGTCCCTATACTGCAACTAGGCACTCATTGAGGCGTAAAATTAACGCCCGGGAAACTTTGAATCTTAATTTCAATTATGAAACAACAACAACAGCGTTGGTTCTTGTGTATATATATATCCCCGTTTTCTCGAAGCTTCTTAATTGGTCAGCTCTACGAAACTTAAGTAAAATTTTAAAGGGAGAATGAACTATCTTTGACGAGTCATTTTCTTATCGTTTAAATTTTAAGTAAAAAAGATTACAAACAACATTAAGCTAGAAAAAAATTGTTTTACTTCCTACAACGAAACTAGGCTGAACTATGATCCATAGCCTCCAATAAACTCAAGTTAATTACAGTATTATGACTATTTAAAGTATTAAAGGTCGTGAACTCAGACCTGTGTAAAACTAATTCGAGATTAAAGGCGGATGCGCATAGAACAATTTTCATCATATTTTGGCGCGTTTAAAGCTCGTGCGCTAATAGAAGTACCATTAAAGCGTGAGCGTGAAACGCGTGAAAATATGTCTGTTTGCATCCGCCTTCATAGAAATCTAGGGGCGCGCGAGCGTGAAACGCGCGAAAACTAGTCTGTGTGCATCATCCTTTAAACGATACAAAAATCCCTCGTCAGAACCAGTTCATTCTCCCTTTTAAGAGTGTGTTTAGTGGAGGGAAGCGTCAAACATTGTTTTAGTTTGTATATCAGTTCAAATATACAAAGCAAGACGTATTTGGTAAGACGATCTAGCTTATATAGAAAAGGTTAGTAATACATACATATACACCAGCGCGTTTCTCCAAAACAAAAGAGAGCTTGATATCAGCTTAATATTAACTTTCCTCACGCGTGCACTGTCGCGATCTCTTAGCCGCTGTCTTTCGACAGCCAGATTTAATTAGGAATTACCAAAGGAAACTTTACGTAGAAATAAGGGGAAAGAATGGTTTAAAACTTAAAAGGGAAAGAGAGAGCTCAAAATTAATTTATTGCTAAAGTAGACTCGATTCAATTGAACTAGCGAATTTAAACACGAGAAATTTAAATATCCCGAGCCTGTTTTTACATAGGCGTGACGTCGGTTTTACTTTAAATTTCAATACGCTCCCATCTATGATAACCAAAGGAAACAGCTTACCTAATCAGGATAAATCAACTAATTCGGTCAAAAATTGTCTTAATAGGAATTCGTATACCTTTTGTTAATTGAATAATACCATAGTGAATGTCAATCGGATATTTTCCATTGGTGAAAACAATATCCATATCTTATTCGAGTTAACGTATATCCCGAATGTATCGGCAAACTTTCTATTCGTATTCAATTGTTACAGGAAATTGTTACGTTATACGAGTTATTCATTCGCCGATAAGAACAATTTGAAACTCTAGTTTCTTCGCGGATTTTAACCCAAATTGAGATCTCGATTATTATATAATTTAGTGATTTTGTCGCTGTTCCTTTCGATTTAGATTAAAATATAATAATTATATTTCATTCTACACGGATTTCGAGAAACGTCGTATTTTTATCTTCGCGTTATCCGTTCGAATAAACGAGTAATTTGTTTATTAATCGAGATTCAAATTTTATCTCCGGATAATTCCGTATCCATTTGATACGCGTCCGTTTATATAATTTGTTGTTTTATATTAACATATCTGAAAAAATCCTAGTTATCAATGGATATCCTAAGTCATTCATTATCCGATTCTAAGCTCTATCTCTATCTCTGAAAAAAATGGTATTGACGCAAATTTCTAATCCCTTTTCCGAGAAAACGGTTAAATTTTTGGAGTAAAATTTGTACGAGCACTTTTTCGACAATAGGTTTATTTATTTTTGCGCCTGTCACATGATCCTTTATAAAGAAGAATGTAAGTAACCAGGGTCCAATTTATTTTAATTACTTGAATAAATTGTCAACATTTTTGGAAAATATATAATTCTCGAGAGTTTCGTAATTAACTAGGTCTAATTGGATTATAAATTAATATTCTAGTTTAAGCGGAGTTTGCAAACTAGTCAAAGCCAAGGCGAATCAATACTTAATGTTAAAACTATAATACTATAAAATAGTCCGTATTAAACTTATCTTGAAATGGGAGTGGTACGAGCGAGACCTAATTGAATTAGCGTAGTACGAATTTAAAATATCTCGAGGCGAGCAATCTACCAATAGCTAGCGAGAACGCTTTTGAAATTAAATTCAAATCCTAGTTGCGTTTTCGTAATTAAGACTATAGAAATATTTTTAATCCTTAGATGAGAATTGATACGGAATAGATAGAAAACCAAAAATATTTTTAATAATATAAAAATATCATTTTCGATAATACTACAATTTAAAGTATTATTCAAAAGTAAATTATTTTATATTTTATTTCGCTACTAATAGAGCTCGGAATCGGATCAAATCCTTTATTTGAGATAATTTTAGTCCTATATTGTCCTATAAAAGTATAATCCTATATTTTGTAAGAAAAATCCTACAGTTCGAAATCGGATCAAATCCCCCCCATTAAACCCTTTGTTTGAGATAATTTTCGTCCTATATTATCCTACAAAAACAATTTTGTCCATAGAGTTCGGAATCGGATCAAATTTCCCCCATTAAATCCTCTATTTGAGATAATTTTAGTCCTTTAATATCTAATTTTGTGTCCTGTATAATCCAATATTTTGAAAGAATAATCCTAGAGTTCGGAATCGGATCAAATTTCCCAAATTAAATCCACTATTTGAGATAATTTCAGTCCTTTAATATCCTATAAAAGTAAATTTTGTGTCCTGTATAATCCAATATTTTGAAAGAATAATCCTAGAGTTCGGAATCGGATCAAATTCCCCCCATTAAACCCTTTATTTCGTACTATATATTCCTACAAAAACCAATTTTGTCCTATTTATAAAAGAATAATCCTAGAGCTCGGAATCGGATAATGAATAAATTAGGATATCCATTGATAACTAGGCTTTTTTCGGATATTTTAATCTCGGATAAATTGTTTGTTAATATAAAACCACAAATTATATAAACCGACGCGTATCAAATGAATACGAATTATCAGGAGATAAAATTTGAAGCTCGATTAATAAACAATTTACGCGTTTATTCAAACGGATAACGCGAAGATATAAATACGACGTTTCCAGTGTTTCATGAAAAATCCGATATATGTTTGAGGGTTTAGCTTCTCGATATTGGCGTTAATCCGGGCTACATTCTACGGTCTTCATACAAGCTAACTCGAGGTGGATATAGTTTCCAAAATAAGTTTCTCTAACCGTTTGGATGTTACAATCTATATCTATCTAGAGACTGGAATCAAAGTATATACAATATTATATATGATATACGTTTTCCAAAACTGTTTACTCCATTAATACGGTATTACTTGATCTATATATTTGAAGTTTTGACACTAAAATTTAACAAGGCGCGTATATTTATTCTATAAGCCTAAATATCCTACCTAAATTTTGACGGCGCTATTTGTATCACTATTTGTAAACCCAATCATATTTCAATATATTGAAACGACTACTTTGTAGTTGTAATAGTTTATTGGTGGAAGCAAGGATTACAGATCTTTATAATTGATGCGCGTTCGGGGTCGTAGCGAGTACGGTCGTCTGGGTACGGTTGGACGGGGTTCGGCGCTGTCCAGTTCTGCGGGATCGGTGGCTGGTCGGGAGCCGGTATCGTTGGCTGGTCGGGAGCCGGTATCGTTGGCTGGTCGGGAGCCGGGATCGTCAGCTGGTCGGGAGCCGGGATCGTCAGCTGGTCGGGAGCCGGGATCGTCAGCTGGTCGGGAGCCGGGATCGTCGTCTGGTCTCGAGTCGGGATCGGCGTCTGGTCGTGGAGTAGTTCTTCGGTGAGAGAGGCAGGAGCGAGTGTGTCTGTTAGTGAGGCTACAGCCCCTTTTTATAGGGGCTGCGCGGGCCTCTGATTGGCGCGCGGTTTCGTTGCCAACAGGTGCAACTTGCGGCATGACATTGTGAGAGGACTGTACAGGGGAAGGCTGTACAATGTCAGAGGACCGTGTAGTAGAAGGCGGGGTACGTGTGGTTGGGGTCGTGACAATATTAAACGGTGCGGCCCGCGTGCTCAGGATTAAATATTTAGCACGCGCCCATTTATCATTAATAATTAAACTCAACCATGCACGTCACTCTCAAATTATTCAATACGATACGCATAGGTCTTGCAGTTTAGCGCGTGATTTAATTGGGAATTGTTAGAAACAATCTGACAGTTTCCTCTAAAAACTATATTTACGCTATTAAATAAGCGCGTGATTTTATATGGAATTATTATAAAAGTCACGTGCTACAAAACTATCTAAACAATATAAGTTTAGCGCGTGATTTTATATGGAATTATTTTAAGTTCACATGCTTCAAAACTATCTAAACAATATAAGATTAGCGCGTAATTTTATAAGGAATTATATTAAAAGTCACAAGCTTCAAAATGATAGGTTTGGCGTGTGATTTTATATGGAATTATTTTAAACGCCACGTGCTTCAAAACTATCTCTACAATATAAGTTAAGCGCGTAATTTTATATGAAATTATTTTAAAGGTGACCTGCTTCAAAACTATCTATAAAATATATGTTTAGCGCGTGATTTTATCGGGAATTATATTAAACGTCACGTGCTTCAATCTGATAAGTTTAGCTCGTGATTTCATATGGAACTATTTTAAAGATGATATGCTTCAAAACTATCTATATAATATAAGTTTAGCACGTGATTTTAATTGGAAAATTTTATAATAAACGTCACGTGCTTCAAAATTATAAGATTAGTGCGTGATTTTATATGTAATTATTTTAAAAGCACGTGCTTCAAAACTATAAACACAATACATTAAGCGCGTGATTTAATTAAAAATGATTTTAAAATCTATTTTTAAATAATTTGTAAAGGGAGAATGAAGTATAATAAAAATATCGATTAAGAATCGAAATATTCTTAGAATAAAACAATTACTGGCAAGAATAATTATATAAGCTCTGAATCTTTTCAGTCAATTTAACTATAGTTAATTATCCTTAAATACTATTATGTAGAAATACAATTTAATGACGCTAGATAATGTTGAGAATATTAAAAGTAGTAAGTGTTGCGAGTTACGACCCAGTTTTTTAGTTTAAGCGTATTAATACACAATGTTAAATACCATAGTAATAAAAGTAGTCCGATACATAATGATCGAATATATGTCATCAATATTAAATATTAAATAAGTATTCTATATAATATTATATTTCGAATGATATACGGCAATCGAATTTGCATTATACAAAGGGGGGAGGGTATAAAACCAAGGCCTAACTCGGATTTCGGTTATAAACGTTAAAAATAAACCGGCATGCTGAGAAAATCTATAATTTTCTATCTGCTCGAATAAAATGTCATTGCAGCTGAAACAAACAAGTCTATACTTTAATATACCGTGCGTTAGGGTTATGGACAAAGTGTTATCAGGACTATTTTTTTACTTATATGGTTTAACATTTAGTATCATTCCGCCTATAGTTTTGGACTATTATGATAATTTCCCTTGAACGGGAGTAGAAAAAGGTCATTTAGTCAGATTTTAAGTATAGGTACGGCTTGATGATTTCAACCTTCGCTTCTTAACGACAAATCCGCGTTTACACGCCTAAAGGGAAACTAAAAGCATAGAGCACATTTTTATATTGAATCTGAATTTTATTAAGGGAGTTTAGGATCAATCTTTCAAACATTTAAGTATATGTTATCGGAATATTGAATAAAATTAAATCATTATTTCACGTTAATTTTGAAATTCCATTGAAATTCACGTTAATTTTGAAGTTAAATTGAATTTCACGTTCATTTTGAAACTAAATTGAATTCAAAAATTAATTTCCAAGCTAATTTGATTTGCGAAATTAATTTTCAAGATAAATTGAAATCCGAAATTAATTTTCAAGCTAAATTGAAATCCGATATTAATTTTCAAGCTAAATTGAAATCCCAAATTATTTTTCAAGCTAAATTAAAATCCAAAATTATTTTTCCAGCTAAATTTAATACCGAAATTCATTTTCAAGCTAAATTGAAACCCAAAATTATTTTTCAAGCGAAATTTTATTCCAAAATTAAATTTGACGCTAAATGGAATTCCAGAATTAACTTTGATACTAATGTGAATTTTCGAGCTAAATTAAATTCCAAAAATTAATTTTGAAGCTAAGATTCCAAAATTAATTTTGAAGCTAAATTGTATTCCAAAATTAATTTTGAAGCTAAATTGTATTCCAAAATTAATTTTGAAGCTAAGATTACAAAATTAATTTTGAAGCTAAGATTACAAAATTAATTTTGAAGTTAAATTGTATTCCAAAATTAATTTTGAAGTTAAATTGTATTCCAAAATTAATTTTGAAGCTAAGATTACAAAATTAATTTTGAAGCTAAGATTACAAAATTAATTTTGAAGTTAAATTGTATTCTAAAATTAATTTTGAAGTTAAATTGTATTCTAAAATTAATTTTGAAGCTAAATTAAATTTAAAAATTTTAACATTACACATTTATAGGGAGAATGCAACGTATCAAGTGACTTTTTATCGATTCCCAGTCGTTTAAATAGGCCTAATCCAACAGTAAAGAAAAAAATAAAAAAAAAAAAAAACAGTCTCCCTTTAAAAGACTTCAACACCCGTATATTATGTTTTTATAATAATAGCGAAATTAATATTTGTTGGATGGTGGCGGGCGGGAAACGTTTAGCAAAATTCCCTATAATCCGCGAGAGCTTTATTATAGCGGAGAAAATTTGCATTAAAGCGCCAAGCAAGAAACACGATTTCGCACTTTTCCCGCCAAATTATTAATGGCGGGAAAAAATAAAAAAATAAAAAACGGGCGTTAGTGCCACGATTTTCAAATGCAAAAAAAAAAAAAAAAAAAAAAAAAGGCCTCGCGCTCCTTAATACATGTAGTAGAATACGCCCATAAATCACGTGACGTTTGCAGAGCAAAGAAAAGTTAAAGACGCAAAAAGTGATTGGCGCGAGAGCGTTTAACAAATATTATTTATTGGCACGCGATTTTAAGAAATAAAAGTTTTATAAGCAATGTGATTGGTTAAGGGTATCAACGCTTAAACAAATACAAATTAAAAAACGATAAAGTAAGGCTTCAGTATATATTTGCGTAACGAATAACAATCTAAGAAAGGACATAAACTACCGTTATGAAAGCGTTTTTTTTTTTTAAACCAATATTATAGGTTCCAACAGGATAAAATATAGGAATTTTATTCGAATTATAGGACCTCTGGGCAGCTTTTTTATTTTTTATTATTATTTTTTTTTGTAGGAGTGGCAATGTTCGAAGCGGTAGCAGGTTATTCCTGGTGAGTGGTTGCGCTTTTTGCGCCATGTTGGCCAAAGAACAAGGGGTGACGCTACTACTGGTCTGTTTAGCCTACCATCTCATTCGAAGACACCAAACGAGGTACGTATTTCAATTGAAAATTAAGTTTTAAAATATTTTCACTAAGATTAAATTGTATAAATTAAAATGTCTATCTTAAAGGGAGAATGCAACCTAAAAACAAGTTATTTAATCGATTCCTTATCGTTTAAATATGCCAAACCCAACAGTTAAAAAAATTACAAACAAATATAAAACTAGATATTTAAAACTTACAATAAAAATAGGCTTAGCTGGATTCATGGAGATCACCTCAACTCTCAATGTAAGGATTAACGACCAATGACATTGATCGATATCTCTAATATGGGGAATGCAATATCTCTATGATCAATCTCATTGGTTGCGAGGAAATCAGGATCTCCATGAATCCAGCTAAGCCTATTTGGATGGTAAATTTAAAATTTATTTATAGTTAATTATTTGTTTGTAATTTTCTTTACTGATGGATTGGCCTATTTAAACGATAAGGAATCGATAAAAAAATCACCTGTTGTTAGGTTACATTGTTTCTTTAAAGAATTTTAAATTTTAAATTAGAATAAAAGGATTCAAATTGAAATTTTTTAAATATTATCATTATTCAAATTGGAAAATTTAAAGATTTAAAATTTTAAAACTGAGTTTTCACAAATGCGATATAATTCATGATCGTGTTTACGCGATTCTCTTCCGTTTCAGATGGAAAAGGAGGCGCTCTTGGCATTCTTTCCTGCAACGAACAGCGTTGGATAAAAGTTCACTAACGCTCGTAGCTTCGGTAAGCCCAAATTTCATTAAAAATTTATTTAATAGGACGATCTAATTAATATTAAATTAAAACGTATTCATAAGTATATGGGATGAAAACAGATGAATTATAATACCCGTGAGATCTAAATAGACCAATTTTAGCTATGTAGGATGAAAATAGACCAAAATGTGTATCAGATTTAAATTATAATTATGTATAACTAAGCATTTAATTAAATTTCAATATGTATTTTGTTTATTAGTTAGCCGTGATGGTAGGCTTCCGTTTATGGATTCTGTTGGGTTCAATGCCGGTCTTTTCGGACCAGGACAACCCGGCCTCCCATTCCCCGCATTTTCTAACCAGGTAACATTTACTGAAATAACGAAATTTCGTTATAAACGAATAATTCCGAACGAATTTAATTTATCTTTCAATAGGTTATTAACTTATCTGTATTTGCCGGCGTTGAACGTCTCTTTATTGCTATGCCCTTTGAGCCTTTCTTACGATTGGCAACTGGGGAGCGTCCCCTTGGTCAACAACCTCTCTGACCCTCGCAATTTGGCCTCCCTGGCCCTCTACGCGACGCTAGCCATTTTAATACGTAAGCTTTGGACAGTGCCAAAGGTACGTGGAAGATTTAGTTCACTGACCCGTATTTAACTTCTAATATTAATCGAGTTTTAAAATGAAAATATGTTTTTTTGAATTTTATTTTAGAATTCAACGCGAGAAGAATTAACAGTTGGAGTTTGTATTTTGACGATTCCGTTCCTGCCCGCTGCTAATCTATTTTTCCCAGTTGGTTTCGTCGTCGCTGAGAGGATACTCTACACGCCCAGGTAATTCAAACACGCATCTTTTATTAATTACTAATTAGTAATTAAAGGAATGGTGAAGAGGAAAATCAAGTGAATTTTTTATCCATTCTTCTACTATTTATAAGAGTAGTTAATCATCCGGGAACTATATTTGATTTCAAAAATCAAATTAAATCCAGATTTCAATGTTCTTTAAAATTGACCCCTCCAACCAATAGCATAACGCCTTGCCTTCTAGCGAACAAAATGCTCGAGGCTCGTGAGAGTTTGGCTTGACGATAATTTGTAATATAAAAGCCTGGACCGCGTGTGATATAGTGTATAGCCCGCGCGACGTAAAATATTCATGAAAAGGAATATTTAAAGTAAGCCCAATTTCTATTGAAACTAATTTTTTTTTTTTTTTTTTTTTTTTTCGTGGACCCCTGATTAGAATTTCGCTCTATTCAAATTTATTTTTGGTTCAATAAACTTTTTAAATAGAACTTTTCATTCTAAAAATATTCGCCGAAAAACAGATTTTTTGTACCTTAAAAGGGATACTGAACTGAATCAAAATAGGCTTCAATCATACTTCTAAACATATTGCTATCAACCATTATAAATATTATTTTCAGACTTTACTAGACCTTTTCTAGACTTTACAGACCTTTCTAAAACATTCCAGACCTTTCTAGAACTTTCCAGACCTTTCTAGAACTTTCCAGACCTTTCTAGAACTTTCAACTATTTCCAAAACTTTCTAGACCTGCCCAGACTTTTCTGGAAATATTTTAAAACATTCTGGAAATAGTTACGGACGTATGCACGTACGGACATTGTAAATTAATAGAGTCTGATTAAACGGTTCTCGCTTCATTGTCCCTTTAAAATGAAGTTATTTATTTTCCAATCGAACCTTTTATTAAATTGGTCAAAGTATTTTTTTTTAAATCATTTTATCTCGATTTTGAAACTCACCTTTAAAAATAAATTAAATTTCAGATTTATATTTTGAACTTTAACGTTATTTAAGCCAAACTTATCTATATAGTTTCGAGTACCGCGCGGTCTGGTACTTGAGTACGCGTGTTCTAGCACTTTTAAGTCATTGCGGAAACAAGACCGCGGCGTCAAGTACTTTTACAAGATTTGACGTCTGCGCAATCCACCCATCGCCTATGTCTGTTATATATTGTGTAGTTTAATTAATGATTTAGAACCGCGCGTAGTACGCTAACAAGCTAACGAGAATGTGACACACACACTATAACAGCTAGCCTGACATCCGACGAGTTAACATTCGCGTCAAAAGGGAAACCCACGTGGTAACCATAGTAACCACGCGCCAAAATTTCCAGCCTTTTTAATTTATATATAATATAGCTTGTATTAAATCGGAATTATAAAAGAGGCTCGCGCTATCTATGCGTAAAATTCGCGCGCTTTATAGGGAGAATGCAGTAGCTTAAGAGAGATTTTTCTACCAATTCCTTATCATTTTAATAGGCTTAACTTACTGGGATAGTAGGCTTAATATGGATTCGTGAGGAGTTTGAAAGTAGGATTAACTGGAATTCGTGAGGAGTTTGAAAGTATAGGCTTAACAGAGAATCGTGAGGAGTTTGAAAGTAGGACGGTTTATCAGAGAATCGCGAGGAGTTTGAAATTAGGCTTAGCTAGAATTCGTGAGGATTTGATAGTTAGGCTTAACAGAGAATCGTGAGGAGTTTGAAAGTAGGCTTAACTAGTATTCGTGAGGAGTTTGAAAGCAGGCTTAGCTGGAATTCGAGAGGAGTTTGAAAGTAGGCTTAGTAGGGATTCGTGAGGAGTTTGATAGTAGGCTTAACAGGGATTCGTGAGGAGTTTGAAAGTAGCTTTTCTGGAATTCGTGAGGAATTTGAAAGTAGGCTTAGCTGGAATTCGCAAGGAATTTGAAAGTAGGCTTAGTAGGGATTCGTGAGGAATTTGAAAGTAGGCTTAGTAGGGATTCGTGAGGAGTTTGAAAGTAGCTTTTCTGGAATTCGTGAGGAATTTGAAAGTAGGCTTAGCTGGAATTCGCGAAGAGTTTGAAAGTAGGCTTAGCTGGAATTCGCGAAGAGTTTGAAAGTAGGATTAACAGGGATTCGAGAGGGATTTGATGGCTTAACTGATAATAGTGAGGAGTTTGAAAGTAAGGTTAACATGAATTCGTGAAGATTTTGATCCGGTGATTCCAAAAATAAATTCAAAAGCAGTTCCATTTTTAGCTCCAAGTTTCTTTCTAAGATAAAACTTTGCTCTTTTAACAATATCACTTCATTTTCTCTTTAATTATTTCCCTATGCCTATATATTATTTATAAATTGGGTGTCGAAGCTCGTGCCCGTTTTCTTTTCCTTTCATTTGGTAGCTCGCGCGCGGTTAATTCCACTCCTTCATCCCACACCCACACGTTGCTTTCCACCCACGCCATCCTTCCCTTCGCTTTTCATCTTGTTATTTTTCCCGCCAAACATAATTCTCGCGCCAATATAACTTTAGAAAAGTTATACTCTAAAGTATTCGCGAGCAACCGTCATGGTTTCTAGGTACTATTTTATCTTTAATACGTTTATAGCATTGAGTATCAATCCGCTTAAGTATTAGGCCATATTGTAAACTATTCGTGTTCAGGAATAAGGATATTACTTGTAATTATGTCACGTGCGTGCTTTTTTTTAATTTTTATTTTGGCGCGAAAACCTTTTAGACGAATTGAAATTTGTTGACGCGATGAGGCAATGGAAAAGATGGGCGTGGTTTTCGTAATTAAAAATTTTATACTGCGGGTAAATTTTTGAATTACGGCTTGGTATAATGGGAGGGGCTATATGTAGATAAGAGTTTAACGTTAATTATATAATTATTATAATTTTATTTTAATTTAACAGGAAGCGGTCAGGTGGGTTTATAGTTAGAATTTAAAAAATTGTTCCAGGAAATATTATCCAAAGGGTTACGGCATGGACGAATTATAGTATACACAGGGACGAGTGGCAGACACAGATTTCCCTTATAGCGCCGCGTCCGAGTCTTGTTAAATGTCGTGCCCTGTTTTTACCCCCCCCGACCAAATCTAGCCGAGTCTAAACGAAAAAAAAAGGAAACAGAATTATGCGGCTATTGCCATCTTTCCGCCGTGAACTGAACTATTTTATTCAATGTAGTTTGAAATTTTCGTCTGCTTATCAGCTAGGATATATTTCTAAACGGTTATTTTAGTCTCTTTTGTTAAAATTTAACGAATTATTAGTTGGTTAGTCTTAGAAAATCATCTTCAAAAAATTTATGATAGAATTACTATATTACACTAAAATAATAACTTAATAATATACTTAAAATCAATGTTACTCGAGTAGAAAGGCAGTGATCAAGCCCTTAAATACTGCTTCAAGGTAAGGTCGATTTTAAGTTTGTTAAAAGTTATTTTTTTTTTTTTTTTTAAAAAAGCCGAAACTTACCATCATCAGTAAGCATTTGGTCATTTTCAAAGCCACTTATCTCTGGTTTTATTGATCTTAGATTTACGCGGTATTTTTATTCGTAATCTAGAGGTTATTTTGTACAACATCAACTCTTTACTTATGACATAAACCCCTTGGTTATTTTTTAAATGGGGTTTAAACTCGTGCAAAATGCCAATCCATGCCTTCACTTGATTGACTTTCAATCATGAACTGATATCCGTAGATGGATGCGGTTTTTTTTATATTGTTTCTGGGAAAGAACGCGAGAACTTCAACTTTCAACTTTATTTTTAAGACTAAGTCATTAATTTTAATTGACATTTAAAAATAGCCTATTTTCGAGGGCAAAACTATAGTAGTATTAGCACTTTCTAATTTTTTACTCGTGTACAGTCTTATAGAATAAACGTTTTTCTATCCAAAATACTAAACCGCTTAATTTTATCATAATTAGAAGTTGAGTAATAAGCATTTTACCAGACCACCTATTACCTATATTTTTTATGTCAAAACTACAAATTTGCCCTATTTTACAGTCCCTAGATGGGGCGCCTTATACTGTAATATAAAATATAAAAAAAAGTCTTGGAAAATTTGACTTTTAAAACTATAGATGGCAGTTTAGACTTTCAGTTTGAAAAGTTTCGCGGGAATCGCGGCTTTGAAGCGTTTCAAGATCGTTTGAAAATCTTGTCATTTTCTAAGATATGCTTATATTACAGAGAATCGGGAGCGTTCTAATCACTATTAATATACAATCACGATCATACCTAAGACGTTGGAAATATAATTTTCAGTATTGCTGATCTTTTGTTTTTGAACGTAATCGATCGAGGGGCTGTAAATTTATTCAAAGCTGATTATAATATTATAGTAGCGAATTATATAATATAATTTTGTAATTGACTTGAACTTTGACTTCGCGTTTGACTTGTACATACGTGACCAAGAAATTTCCATATACTAAAAAAGAAAGAGTAATTAGAGGAAAAAAGCTGTCCGGGATTCCCGGGGGGTCGTATCATAACAATATAGACTCTTTTTTATTATTAGCTGCGAGGGCCAGCACCATAATTGGCCAAAGGCAGAGTCGCTCCCTGTTTTCACCCCCAATGGCGGAGTCAACATTTTGATATCGGTGTTTTGGTATGGTATTTTTTTGGTATCTGAAATGACGAATTACGTCATCAAATTAAAAAGCTTGTTTTTTTATAGAAACGGCTTTTTGGATACAAATGATTGAACTTTTATTTTTGAATTATTTAAATTTATAAACTTTATAAACTTTTCCGACTCAAAAAATAAATGTTTTAGGCTCGAAAAATTTGATTTTTCCGAAAAAAATATAATTTATTAAAATATAAAACAAATGAAAAGATCAGTTAGTGAAATAGAATGCAAAAAGATCAGAAAGTGAAATATAATATAAAAAAAATATCAGTTAGTGAAATATCCAAATAAAAAGATCAGTTAGTGAAATAAAATACCAATTCTGATTTTGGGGAAATATATACAAATACAGAAATTGGCGAAATATAATACAAATACAGATAAAATTAACTTTACAATACAAAATCTAACCTTGAGTTGCATGGCTTTTAAATTTGGCCGCATCCCTGTTGGTGATAGCTTCCTTTACATATTCTGGTTCCCTTATTTGTAGATTTCTAGTATGTCTGGAATTTACAATTTCGGGTAGTAAAGAGTCACGATAAAATTGGGCAAGTTTTGGTAACATGTGGGATTCCCAAAATTCGTCGTCGCGTCTTATTATCTCAATGTTTACTCCTTTCTCTGTGTAAATTACAAAGTAACAAATATCCCTGCCCGTTATATGTAACTGCCCTTGAATTTGATAATAATAATTATCGTTCTTTTTCAATTTTAGTTTGTTACTGTTTTTCTCTAAATCACAATAAAACGATTTTTTTTTACCAGATAAACTGTTTATATGTGCAGGAATGTCTTGCGGTTTAATTGATTTAAACGAAATGGGTGCTTTAACTTCTAATATTCCGTTATTTCCCACTAATCCATCAGGTGACGCACCCAAAAACCCGTGTTCTATATCGACAAAAAATCCGCATGCTTCGACTTCTATGTTGTGATCCTCTCTCAATATTATTTTCGCAGCAGCTTCTCCACTCTTTCCATGCTCAAAATTTCTCTCCATCAAAGCCGTGTCTCTTCTTGGATAAAGTAAACTTTCAACTAGAGATTTTCTCAATGTTGTTGGCCTCATCTTACAGACGCGCCCAAAATTAGAAGCAGTCAATCTATGAATCCTCGCCTCAAACCACTTCTCGGAATCACTTTGTTGCCGCGTTTCTTTTTCTATCTCGGTTTGAAGCTCTCTAGTGACTGTAAGTTCGCCCAACTTTATCACGCATAATTGTTCTAAAGCGGTGTCAGAAACATCGTCTTGCATGGCGTTTTTGCCATAATGCGCTTTCCCATTGTCACTCGCGGTTGGCTTTTCGACAGAGAGTTTTTTCAGTCTATCATAGGCGCACTCTTTAGACTCCCTGGTTCCTTCTCTTTTCCTCTCTATCCTTCTTTGGCGTTTCTTTAGTTGACAATTGGGACTTTTTCCAGTTATCATTTTATGAGCCTTTCCAATCCAACCTGGCCCCTCGTTTTTGTTCAGACATGCCGCCGTAGATCGGTAACTGAAGCTATGCCTCTTGCACCTATCAACTTGTTTGCCCCCACTATGCTTCGCTACTAAAGACATGGTACTCTCGGCAAGATTACTAGTTTGACCACTAATCAACCGTTCAGCTTTATCAGCGACTTTGATAGTTGTGGAAATTATGGCTGTTTGCAGTGGCCGAGGCAACCCTTCCCACTTCCCGGACTTTTCTCCTCTTGATTTGCAATATTCACCGCATTCTGTATGATCTCCGAAACTGTGTTTTGGGGCATTCAAAATATCCCTTTTTAAAGCTGGTACTGATCTGTCCGTTTTAGAGTGACTGGCTATGGCGGACCTAGCTCCTTTAGATATTTTCGATATCTCTTGTTTTGATATTAAATTTCCCCTCTTTTCTTTATTCCCTTTTAAATTATATAGAGCCTTGGTTAAATTTTTAACTACGTGATTAGCGCATTCTACTTTAGATATTTTATGCCCGTAAGCGCTAACCTTGTTTCTTAGTTCAGATTGAACGGAAGAGTCTCCATCTCCTACAAAAGTCCTGTACTGCAAATTAAACATCTCCATACTTTGATTAAACCCGCTAACTAATATACTTGATTCCATGGCACTAGATGAACCTGCCCAATTTTTATGGCATTCATGAACTTCGGGCTCTAAATTTCTCCTGGCCCTGTATGAACATTTGTAACAATACTTGTTTCTGACCCCTGCAAATATGATTTTCCTAGTTCTTTCCCCGATAATTACAGCTATTCCCGACCGAGCGTTGAAATTGTGTCCGTGGCTTCTCTTACTCCACCCGCCGTCCACAATAACTGTAATGTAGCAATTTCTTTCATAAGGGGCCTCGCAAATATTACCAGCTTCCTTTGCTAATCTATATTCCTCCGCCCCATTTTCCATTATGTTTTCGGTGAATACTTCATTCCATAAATTTCCCAAACGCGTTTCAATTTTAGACCATGTCTTTTCAGCCATAACTGGTATACCTATAACAGAAAATACCTCTTCTAAATTGGCGTAGCCGGATCCTACGCCCATAAAACCCCATACTGCCATATCATTGATGGATAGCTGCTTATCATCTTTCTCCTTTTTTTTTGTGATATTTTCTGGGATCCTATCGGTCGACACTTCGTACTTTTCGTCACACTCGGAACACTTGTAAAGAAACCGAGAATACAACCCTGTCCTTAGCTCTTTTTCAAAACGGAAATAGCTCGGATTGTCACTATTGTTTTTTGTCTTCTTACATTTTAGGAAATGAAGGTCCATTTCCCTTATTTGCTGTGTATAATAAATAATATCAACTACTCTTTTCCCCTCAACTATACTTTCGTCAAAATCAGGATCGTCATAACTAAAATTTTCCAAATCAGTTGTGTACGGCCGAAAGATATTTTCCAAATTTTGTCTCTCTTCTATGTCAACTTCCATAAAGTTATCCTTTCCTAAAGTAGAATCGAAATTTGTCTGGGGTCCTAGCCTCATTTCCATATTTTGAATTTCAATTTCCGGATTTATACATTAATTTTCTATACCCATCACACTATCCTTTTCTAATGACGTAGATAAGTTTAAACGGCGAGCTACATTTGCCCCGTTAGTGGAGGACAAATTACTTGGTGTGTTGGTAATTTCTCGTGGCGGCAAGCGTTGTCCGGGAGATCTAAGCGGAGAATTTCCTTGCGGTCTTCTAAGTGGCGAAAATCTAAGCGATCTTCTTGGCGAAATTCCAAGCGATCTTCGTGGCGAAATTCCAAGCGATCTTCGTGGCGAAATTCCAAGCGATCTTCGTGGCGAAATTCTATGGGATCTGTGAAAATCAGTATGGTTTTGTTTAAAAACTTCATAGGAAATTACACTTCATAAAATGGGGTATGAAGTGATGAAAAAAGTTGCTCTTACTTGATAGAGGAAGCTATTATAGAAGGCCAAAGCTATTTATAAAACTTACCAGAACATCCACGTTATTTTTTAATCAGTTTTAATTTAAAAGAGCCTCCTCGATATTATTCTTTTCAAACGTGTATTGTTCAGAAATATCTACCGCGCGATTTCATTTGCCAATTAGTTTCAAAAGCGCGCGACACCCGTAAGATTTTGCGGGACAATAAGCGTTTGAAAAGGAGGCTCTTTTAGGCTAGCCGTTTAGGGCTAACATTGAAGACTTTAAAAAATTATATTAAAATAACGGATGTGTTATAAAAGCAACTTGTTTCATCCTCCCTTTAATTTTTTTCCCAAATATGATAAGCGTGTGAATTTTAGAAAATGGGCACGTATTTAATGCGAGGGGGGCAAACCACTCTAGGAAAATTTGTACACCTGATTCCAGATTCCGAATTGATTCAAAAGTGGTTTGCCCCTCGATTTTACGGCATATTAAAAATTAGTTAATTTTGCTTAGAAACAGGATCTTACCCGTTGTGATAAATTTGAAGGCCCAAATGAAATTTTTTCGAATACGATTTTTTCACTTTACTAAGCGACATCGTTTTCTTTCGCTTGTTCCCCATCGAAACTGCAAGATTATTTTCTTGTTCCTAGATTTTCGCGTACGTTTATAGACAAAAATAGAAGTAAAATTTTCGAAATGATCGAAGATACGATGGGAGGTAATTCTTCGTGAGTTTTGCCAAGTAAATCTGGATTCAAGTGATCGTCCAAAACTCCAGTCATAGAACTCAAAAAATTCTAACCCAAAGAGTGATTTTCTACTTTATTTCCCCCCTCGAACGTCAAGAGTAGATCACCCTACCCCAGGGAGTTTGTCATGTCTGAAAGCAATTTAGCCCATTACTTAGTAAAGTTTTGGTAAAAGTACTTCTAAGAAAACTATATTTTTGTGAAAGAGTAGTTTTCTGGGCACTGTGAAATTTTACGACGAAAGAGAAGAATTTCCTTTGTTCTGTACAGCTATACCCTCGTTATGTTCTATTGTTAGCCATCCGCTGCCATGAAGAAGCAATAGTTGGTATTATAAAATAACTTTGGAACCAACGAAAAGAGCCGTTAAAAAGCACCCGTTTCTAGGGGAGATCTTGCCTTTTGCCAAGGTTGGGTCCAAGTATAGGATTATCTATACTTTTTTCAACCTTGAAACCAACGAGAATAGCCGTTAAATAGAACCCGTTTCTACGGAAGACTTCGCCTTTTTTCAAGGCTGGGACGAAGTGAACTTTTATAATACCAACTATTCGGCCATTGAGCAGCACAATAATATAGGACCAAAGGCAGAGTTCCTCCACCTTTCACCCCAAATGGTGGCGCCCACATTTTGGCTCGAAAAAGTGTCTGTAGTTGTATCTCACTAAAAACAATTTTTATTTTTTTTTTTTCATTCCCCCTTGCCCTTTTTTTTTAATCGGGAATTTACCGGGGGCTGGAGGTCGAGTTTTAAACATTTTCCACCAACAAACCTTTATTCGCGCGTTATTGTAGCTTGACACAACTACCAAAGTCTTGGGGACTCTTTTACTCTTTCCCGTCTCACAGGGAAAGGTATTCAAACGTGATAGCACGCGTAAAGCGAGGTTCTGGATATACCAATAAACAAACAATTCATAGAGATAACGGATAGCGTAAGTTTATACGCGATGCAAACTACGGTGGACTAAAATGAACTAAAATAAATTGAAGATTTGTTATAAAAGGCACCCCCATTGTGAAAATCTCCGAAAATACTAAGAAATTTCTCTAACCATGTGCTATAACATTGACGGACGGGAAAATGACTAAACCAACGACCATGTTCCCTTGCGCTTTGCGACGAGGAATATTTTGTTCTGTAGAAGGTACGCAAATTTTGGTCTGTAGAAGGTACGCAAATTTTGGTCAAAGGCGCTGGCTATAAAGAGTCAAACTTGAAAAATATTTTTGGTAAAAAAAGGGTGTTAAATTTTGGAAACCCCCATGGTTTCCCGATTTTTGGGCACCCTTTAGCATCCAGTTAGAGATCTAAGCTTACGACATTGATATTAATTGCCTGCAGCTTGGTTAGCACAGAAATTTCCAACTGATTCTAAACTCCTTATTTATAGATTCTAATAGATTTTGTTCCGCGCTTTGTTGTATGAGGGCTGACATTCCCTCTCACGGACAGTCATTTTCCATCAAATCTTCGCTCCTACTGTGCTGGTACAGAAATACTACCGTTCCCCCAAAACCGGTTTTACGTCGGTCCACTTTAAAAGCTAGGCGCCATTCTATCAATATAGAGCCCACATTAATTCTTGCCTGCAAAATGGGAGCTTAGTGAAACCCCCCTGAAACGATACTACTCTATTATGTATTTGTTTTGTAGGCCTATATTTCGATATTTTCTTTTCTTATGCTGAGCTCCAAAAGAAGCCGCCCGAGTGGGTAGCCACTCAATTCAATTAGAAAATACCAAAACAATCATGCCATAATCATAGTTATAATCAGTAATCAACTGTACAAATTATTTACCAGTGTCCAATCGGAGCCGCCCTGATATTAAAGGGTGTATTTTTTACTACGGCATTCAATTAACCAATATTAACGTCACAAGCCAAGACTGTTTGTCGAATAAACTTAATCATGACATAGACCAAATCTATAATTATATTTTGATTCAGCAAAAGACTCAAAATATTGGGGTGCGAGGAAGTTTTGTTGCAGGCGGATATTTCGGTGCTGGAATATATATAAGCCTATTTAATATTTTAATAAAAAAAAAACTATTTAATTTAATAATTTAAATAAAAAATATTACAAATTAGAATTTGAATATATAAGCCTATTTAATATTTTATTAAAAATTAAACCTATTTAATTTGATTTTTTAAAGAAAAAAGAAACCTATTTAATTGATTTTTCAAATAAAAATGAAACCTATTTAATTTATCTCTAACCTATTTAATCCAAAAGCGCACAGTTCAAAATGACGCTTCTATATCTTGAACGCAAACGGGGAGGCAAGAAATTAATTCTAGATAATTATGTTTATGTACGCGAGAGGATTTTAAAATCCGGAAAAATTACATGGCAATGCGAGCAGAAAAGCTTTTGCAATGAGAACGTAAATTCAATATTTTAAAAAACTCTTTTTCACACCGAAAAGTACGGCAGCGAAACTTCCCAGCAACAAAAAAACCAAATTTGCCCGCACCGAAAATCTGGCACCATAAACTCCGTACCAAAACTTCCCCGCACCAAAACGTTCGCTTACCAAAATAATATATATCAAAGTAAAATGACATAAAACTAATTTGCTAAAATATAATCGCCTATAATAAATCGCTTAAAGGGAGGATGAAGTGGAAAATCAAGTGATGTTTTATCGATTCTTTATCTAAAAATAAGACCTGTTTGCGTATTAAAACACCTGGGAAATATCTCTGAACTTTTTAAAAAGTCAAAATAAGTCCCGGTTTCACCCTCAAATTCGAAACCGCGTCCTCCGGCCAATCACAGCTAGGCCATGTAGTGTTTAAGAAGAGTAACCAACGGTAATGCTAGGTTTAACATCGCGTATCACTCCGCGTTAGTCGTTACTACATTGCTTATTAGCTGTCGAACGAGACACGTAATGTTATTCTATTGGATTTGATTTTTTGAAAGTAACTTACCTTTCAGATTTATATTCTGATAATACTTCCAGATATGGGTCAGCCTTGGAATTTCAGTCAGTTATGAAGTAGGTTTCAAGCTTTATATTAAGACTAATTTCATAAATATGCACGGATTAGTTCGTTCACAATCATTTTTTAAAAGCGGACCAAAGATATTAAGGCGGCGAAATTCCGCGCGCGCGGGAAAATCTAAGCCTAATTTGAAACATTCGTCAAATTAGCCTAATTTGAAACATTCGTCAAATTAGCCTAATTTGAAACATTCGTCAAATTAGGCTTAGGTTTTCCCGCGCTTTTAATTTCTCCGCCTTAATATCTTTGGTCCGCTTTTAAAAAATGATTGTGAACGAACTAATCCGTGCATATTTATGAAATTAGTCTTAAAACAGGTCTTATTTTTAGATAAAGAATCGATAAAACATCACTTAATTTTCCACTTCACCCTCCCTTTAAGGGGGTTAAGTAATGCGAATTAAGTAATCACCCTAAATTCCCGAAAAATCAGTAAATAATCTAAATCATTATATTACAAATAAACGTTCTTTCAAATCACGCAAATAGTCATCAAAACACCAAAAAAGAGCATGATTTGAAATCTTGTACTTTAATTGTACACCGTTTTTTGAAGCAACCACCCACATGTGGATAAAGTTGTCAACAATGCCCCTACAATAACCGATTAGGAACTTTTGTGTAATTCACTTTTAAAACTCAAAATAAATTTTTAAAATATGTTTGATAATTTTTTATTACTCGTATAATATATAATATAAAACAATAGTAAACTTTTTAATTCCTAAGTAGAGATGGTGCTTAAAAACGTGGCAAAATTATGGTTCGCCCAATCCAAAGATATATAATACAAGTATCAATAGCGTCTCATATTCAAGAAAGTTACGGGTTTTTTCAATGCGCGTATAGATGGGCGTTACTGATCTTGCGACTGCTTTACCACCCACAAAGCTGCGTTTTGCCCCATCTGTTATTTTGACCTAAATTGGCCAAAACATATAGGTAATAGGTGGTCTGGTAAAATGCTTATTACTCAACTTCTAATTATGATAAAATTAAGCGGTTTAGTATTTTGGATAGAAAAACGTTTATTCTATAAGACTGTACACGAGTAAAAAATTAGAAAGTGCTAATACTACTATAGTTTTGCCCTCGAAAATAGGCTATTTTTAAATGTCAATTAAAATTAATGACTTAGTCTTAAAAATAAAGTTGAAAGTTGAAGTTCTCGCGTTCTTTCCCAGAAACAATATAAAAAAAACCGCATCCATCTACGGATATCAGTTCATGATTGAAACTCAATCAAGTGAAGGCATGGATTGGCATTTTGCACGAGTTTAAACCCCATTTAAAAAATAACTAAGGGGTTTATGTCATAAGTAAAGAGTTGATGTTCTACAAAATAACCTCTAGATTACGAATAAAAATACCGCGTAAATCTAAGATCAATAAAACCAGAGATAAGTGGCTTTGAAAATGACCAAATGCTTACTGCTTCCCCTTACTTTCTTTCTTCTCTGGAGAATGTGTAAAATCTCCAAACAATGTCTCAAACGTTTGAGCACTAAAATTCATCGCGAATTCGCGATAAATCTAAACACGTGCGTAAAGGCCTAACTTTATAAATCTTGTGCTAGTATTTTTCCCCGCGTTCCTACCCCCTTTTGACTCGGTTTGTCGTTAGTTCCCAGAAATGCCGCTGGAGCGCGCATTTAACAATCGTTAGCCAGAAAATTACTTCTGCCACTCGTCCCTGTGTATACTATAATTCGTCCATGGTTACGGACTGTTCCAAAATTATATTTTTTTTTATATTTATTTCTCTATATGTAATATATAGAGCTCCGCCTTAAACTATACTGCCAAGTGACTTCGTTATGACATATAGATAGAAATTATCCTGTGGCTCTTAATTATAAAATTAAACCCGTTTGAAATATTCAATTCATTTATATCATACCTTAAATTTTACTGCCAAGGGACTTCGTAATCTTAAAACCCCCAAAAAAATATTTTAACTTTACAGTAAATAAGAAAATAAATTCATATATATCATACCTTAAACCCCACTGCCAAGTTACTTCGTAATCGAATATGTTACAAACCCCAAAATAATCCAATTTAACTTATCAATAAAAGCGGCAATTTTCCTTATATAACTCCGCCTTAATCTATAGTGCCAAGTGACTTCGTTATGACATATAGATGAAAATATCCTCTGGCTCTTAACTATAAAATTAAATCCATTTGAAATATTCAATTCCAATATATCATACCTTAAATTTTACTGCCAAGGGACTTCGTAATTTTATATATACATTAAATCCCCCAAAAAATTAAACTTTACATAAAATAAGAAAATTATTCATATATATAAATTACACCTTAAACTCCACTGCCAAGTTACTTCGTAATCGAATATGTTATAAAACCCCAAAATAATCCAATTTAACTTATCAATAAAAGCGGCAATTTTCCTTATATAACTCCTCCTTAATCTATAGTGCCAAGTGACTTCGTTATGACATATAGATAGAAATTATCCTCTGGCTCTTAATTATAAAATACGCGAGAAGGTTGGAGTGGGCCAAATAGCCGAAACTATATCCGTATATAGACATTGGCAACAGCTTGGTCGTCGCTTAAAGCGGGGTTGCGCCGTAGCCAGTCGCTTAGAGGCGCTAGAGGGTTCTCTGGAAGCCAGCTGATGACTAAATGAATCGAGATTAATGTTCTATATCGAAAGTGATTCATTAAGGAACAGTCTTGGGTGAGGGGGCACCAAGGGGGGGGGGAAATAAGGGGGATGAATCCCCTTTCCCAATAACGTCCTAAATTGGAAATCAGTTTTAACGCTAATAGATTTAAAGATTAACAGGAATTTCGTATAGAGATGGGGTTGAGGTCGTCTGGGGGAAGATTCCCAACTTCTCCCCCAACCCCCGTTATTGACTTAAAAGATTAGAAAATTAAAATTAGAATCCCGACCGACTCTTAAAAATAATCTCAACGCTTTTAAATATTATAATCCGGATTATTTTATTATATTTTTATCTTCTAATGCGGATCAAAATTAATATATTTTTCTCCTATTAAAGTTTTAACTTAAAAAGGCTTAATTGGATTACGATAAATATGTTGTGAAGTGAGGCTGTCAAGGAATTTAGTATCATTTTCGGAAAGATCGCTAGAAAAACGATTCAAAAAATATATGCGTATGTTATAGGCTCACTATTGTGGAGCCTACGGTTTATTCTCGCGCGTTCTGGCACCAGTTATAAGGTCTCTTTCGCGCAGTCTTTTTCGTGAAAGTACTTAATTTAGAGAGTCAATTATCATTTGTACGAAAATTTTCGTTATTTACGTTCCAGCCTCAATTTAATTCAAGGAATTTTAATTTTAGGGATGTTTATCGCCTTAATTTCATGAACGTCATTACTATACTTATAATATTTCCGGAAATGACGTTTCAGAAACATTAATTACGTCATAAAGTGTTAAAAAAATGAATTTAAATAATTTTTTCCATTTAACCCGATGACAGAGGTGTACAATTTTCAATATAAATATTTAATATTATGAAAAAACTAAAAATAAAATTAATAAAACTTAAAGAAACTGGTATCAGAATCACTTTGATTCGTTAGAAAATTTAAATTGAGTTTAATGTATAAATTAATCACGCTTCTTTAACCCTTTAAAAGTGGAAATATGGATATAGGCTTAAGAGTTTCGTAAAATTTAAATTTGGGTAATTCCCGTGTTTACTCGAATTTAAAAATTTATAGAAATCATTAGTTCAACGTCCGAGCGAACTTTCGTGTTGAACATCATTTCTAAAAAAGCAAATTTAAATACTAAAAAGATTTAAGTAAATAATATAAGCGTAGAAATATAATTTCGCCCTCTTTCAACACGCAAATTTAATCAAATATTACAATAATAATAAAAACCCCAAAACTTTTAAAAACCGAATTAAAACTTTTGCAAGTATTGCCTACTTTGAATTATTTTAAATTTACAAGTACTAGACCACTCTTAAAGGAAGGGTGAAGTTGAGAATCAAGTCATTCTTTATCGATTCTTCTTAAGTAAGCCGCGTTCATACTAGGAATTGGAATCGATTTAAACCGTTTCAAAACGTTTCGATTTAATCGTGTGAACAGGAAACCGTGTTTTATCAAATCGATTTGATTCGATTTCTCGAAACTGCTTCGGGAACCAATTTCATACCGATTCGGTTTCAACATACGTAAAACGAAGCTACAATAAATCGATTTATAAAAGATAATGCGTGAACACGTGACTTTTAAACGATACCAAAATCAATTTAAAATTGGAGCGCGTGGAAAGCTAATCTTCCCTTCTTTCTCAATATAAAAGATGAAAGGATTATAAAGGATGCTGATTTGTACCTGCTCTCAAATTAAACTGATTAACAGATAGATACTGCAAGCGCGTGCGAATAAAATTAAAAAATGACACGAGATATTACCAAAATCAATTTAAAATTGGAGCGCCTGGAAAGCTAATCTTCCCTTCTTTCTCAATACAAAAGATGAAAGGATTATAAAGGATGTAGATTTGTACCTGCTCTCAAATTAAACTGATTTACAGATAGATACTGCAAGCGCGTGCGAATAAAAAATAAAAAATGTCGCGACATATTACCAAAAATCAATTTAAAATTGGAGCGCGTGGAAAGCTAATCTGCCCTTCTTTCTAAATGTAAAATATGAAATGGGTGTAGATTTCTACCTGCTCTCAAATTAAAACTGATATATAGAACTGCAAGAGCGTGAGAATAAAAATTAAAAAATATTACCAGATATTTGTCAAAATAAATTTAAAATTGGAGCGCGTGGAAATAGATTATCTTCCCTTCTTTCTCGATATAAAAGATGTAGATTTGTACCTGATATATAAATAGATACTGCAAGCGTGTGCGAATAAAAATTTTAAAAAATATCGCGAGATATTACCAAAATCAATTTTAAGATTTGGTGACATAAATGTTCATTATATATAGGCTAAATGTAATTAATATTTGAATTTAATTTGATTTGTGTTGTATTTTCATTTCAGTATCGGTTATTGTATCCTAGTTGCGAGAGGAATTCGAGAAATATCTCGAAGGCATCAGAATTGGGGCGCGCTATGTCTGGTCAGGGTGACGGTGGCCATTTTAGTGGCGTTGCTATGGTTACGAAGTGTCAGGAGGAACGAAGATTGGACCAACAGGGAAACGCTATTCAGGTATATTGTACAATATTATATTGGTCAGTCTCGTATAGATATATACATATATATTCAAAATTTATCATTTAACATCCGAGATAGATTACAGTTTGATATATAGTATTTAATGATAAATGTAATAAGCCATATTCAGGGCTTAGTTCCAGTTAAATCCTAAAAATTAAAAGGTGAAACAAAATTTGGAAAGTATATATTTCTTTCCTTTTCACCTTGAACTACCGAAGAATGCGTTAATTTCAGACTAAATCTCTTTCAAGTTACTAACAACAATTGATATTTTTATTAATCCTTATCGTCTAAATATGTCTAGTCCACGAGTAAATACTTTAACATGGAATAAATATTAAATTAGAAATAAATTTTAAATTTACCAGGAAAATAGGCTTAGTTGGTTTCATGGAGATCACCTGAATTTCTTCGCACTGATAGGTCAGCGACCAATCGAATGATATTGGAAAACTTACCTTAAGATCTCGTCTTAATGACGGGCCTTTGTTCATTGGTCGCTGACCCATCAATGAGAAGAACTTCAGGATCTGCATGAATCCAGCTAAGCCTATTTTCTGGGTAAGTTTTAAATTTGTTTCTAATTTAGTATTTCTTTGCAATTTTTTTACTCGTGGACTAATTTTATTTTAATGATGATGAATCTCCCATTGTGAGGCGCCACAATTGACACTCTTAACCGGTTTGTAAAGGTCAAATTACAAAATCTCGGGGTCAGCTTCAGCGGTAGACATCATATGTCCAAAAAATGAAAAGTTGATTTAAACGGTTTGAAAACAGTCTGAACTCGTATAGACATCTAAATCGACTGTAATTTCCAACTCTTGGAACTTTAGGGAACTCCATATGGACAAGATGGAAGCCCAAAGGGATAATAAAATAGAACAAATGAAAAATTCTTCTAATTTTAAAATAAATCCAAATTTAAAATATATGCTTATATTGGTCAATATCAAATAGTGAACTAGGCCTAACACCTTTATTTATATAATTCCTTGACCGTTTGAACTTCGAAGTTAAATCAATGGTGAATTGCGCGGCGCAATGGCGTACGTTTTATGAAGATAAATTCCCCGTTGAGTTGAGTTTACGGCCTGTCAACTTAACCTTTTAAAGACTTTGACTCCCACGGATATAGGTTTAAACCCGAGGCCGGAAATCCTCGCTTTGAAACCAACTATACGTCCGTATTATATAGAAAATACCCTGAGAGCAAGTTTTAGATCTTTCGCCATAGAAAAAAAAATTCAACTTCGATTTCAGACCAAGCACAACTTTTTCTGTTTTTTTTTTTTTTTTTTCTTCATTTTTTTCCTTTCCAAACTCAGCGAATTCCTGACAGCTTTTAAGACATCGAAGCCTCCAGCTTTTTTTTTTCTATAGTTCTATATAGTTAAGTTTAGTTTAAATTTACAGCGTACACGAAGCTATGCTCCCCTTTTATTTCATTGAAACCATAACTTAGAGATGAAAGGGAAAGAATGCTTTGACACGCGCTGAAAACTTAAACTGTTTGATCTCGCGATGATGGCGCGAGCTCTTGTTTTATAATTTCTATATACTCGTGATCAGTTGATATTTGTAGCGTGTACGAAGCTAAACCACCATTCTATATCTATTAGATTTAATCGTAGACCAAAAAAAGGGTAGATTTAAAGGGAAACTAAATTCAGAACCTGTTCAATTTTTAGCTCCAAGTTTCCCTTTAACTTCGCACGAGCTATAGATTTAAATTGATTCCAAAAAATCAACCTCGCGATGGCTCGTGTTTTATTTTATTCAGGTTAACTTTTAAACACGTAAAAAGCCCAGTTTCCCTGTATTTCTATCCATAAAATCCAATATATTTTAATAAATATAGGTTTTCCACACGCTCTACACTTAAATTGATTCTGAAATTGGTTCGCGCGCGCTAAAATTAAAATCAGTTTCAAGTTTGCAGCGCGTGTCAATCTTAAAGGTAATATTAAATACCGTTTGATTTAGTTTATTAAAGATAAAGGGATCTCAACCTTTACGCGTAATGAAAACTGAGTATGATTGGTTGAATAAATATATATAGAGCTTAGGAATTTGGGGAAATCCACACATAAGCGATTTTTTTGGGGGGTTCACAACTTTTCTGTAAAAGGGAGACGACGTTAAGTGACGTAATCGATACGTCATCGTTTATTGGTTTCTATATACGTTTCCATTGGTTTATGCCTCGATGGTATTATTCAATTAAAAATGATTTTAATTGAATGTTTTAAATTATTTTTCTTTTAGGTCTGGTTTGCGTAGTAGTCCGGATAACGCTAAAGTTCACTATAATTTTGCCAACCTCCAAAAGGACAATGGTTACGCCCAATCAGCCATTGACCATTACAGAAAGGCTCTCAGGTAAGCTAAAATTATATTTTAATTATTTTTTTATTATTTGGAGTTCATTATCCCTTTAAAAAGATTGCGGAGCTAATGGTGAAGTTTGTAATGCCGTGTAAGGTCTCTAAACTAATTTATTCAAATAAAAACCTAATAGATATCCTTTATATAAATCATATATTTGCTAAAATGTAAAGGAAGAAGTGCAGAGAAATATTCTTCATTTCAAAGCTTTTGAAAGTGAAACGGTTTTACACAGGGCTCGTACAAAATTTTGGAAGTTAATTTCCCTGACCATAAATAATTTTCCTGAATTTATTCTTACGAGCTCTCCTCTTGGCATTCTCACATTTTATTTAACATAGTTTATCAATCAGGGTCAGGATAGCTTAATACTCGGAATATGAGAAAAAAAAATGAATCTTTAGGCAAATATTTTCAGTTTATAATAATTGTGTTGGAATAAATTTATCAACTAATCATAAACAGTTCTATGATACGTACCAAAACAATTAATTTATCTGACCATTTGGGCTCATTTCCAAATTCCCTGACCATTTGGGAAAATTTTCAAACTCCCTGACTTTCCCCTGATCTTTTGGGGCAATTTACAAATTCCCTAACTTTCAACTGAGGAGAAAAGTTTCTATATTATATCGATGTTAAAAAGAATTGTGGATCTAGTTCGTTTCGTTTTTGATATTAACCGTTAAAAATTTAAAGACTTAGCAAAATACTATATTCTCATTAAGTTTTCTCTATCGGCTGTAGGATCTCCGATTTTTGGAACAGCTGTGCCTGTCGCCCTTTAAGGTCAATTATCATTTGCACTGGGGATTGTGATTGGTTAGCAAATAACCGAAAAACTGTTTGGCCCGGGGTTTTTCTCGAAAGTAAATATTACTTCATAAGGAGATAATACGTGTACGCCAAAGTCACCTTAAGTGATCATGTCACCTTTATTTTGTCGAAGATCTAAGAAATATATATTTTATTTTGTTTCTTCATTCTGAGGCTTCTAAAAAAATATTCATAATTTCAGACGAGCGCAGATAGAAAAGTCAATAAATTAAAAATATTAATTTAATTTTTTCCAGTTAATGTTTCTAGATGTTTTGAATTAAAACTTAATTAAAGGGAAACTTGGAGCTAAAACTGGAACAGCTTTTGAATGTAGATGACAAAAACAAAACGTATATTTTCGAACAATTTTTAGACACGTTTTTGGTGTTTAAATTAATTTCTAAAGTTTGGTAAAGTTTGAATAAAAGGAAATAGAAAATCGGGCCAATCATATTATTTCAGCCTTCAACAGCGCTTGTAATGTTCTCTCATTGATGACCAATGCCCTAAGCATTAAACGCCGCTCTATTATCTTACTGTTAGGACATTACAAGCGCTGTTGAATAAGGCTGAAATAATATTATTGGCCCGAATGTATATCTACTTTTATTCAAACTTTCCCAAACTTTAGAAATTAATTTAACACAAAAAACGTGTCTAAAAATTGCTCTAAAATATACATTTTTTGGCATCCGGTGATTCCGAAAATAAATTTAAAAGCTGCTCCATATTTAGCTCTAAGTTTCCCTTTAAATAATATATATATATTCGATTTGGAAGTGATGAAAAAATTGGTAACAGAATCACTTCAATTCAACAACGTGCATTAAGTATATACCATGATGCGATTTTCTCCGTTGAAGATCCTTATTAATAAGAACCCTAAATTAAGTACATGATTTCCTAGGAACCGCCCTATTTGCCGAATTATTCTACCGACTTACTCCGTAACTAAATAGAACTATAGAATCCCTTGAACAAAAGCGTTTCATTGGCTTAAACCAAGGGGTAATGGGAATACTTGTCATACTTGAGGCGGATGAGTACACTATGTTAAACCACGTAGAGACAAAAGAAGATCTTGCCAACTCCAATTGAATAAAGAGTATATAATTTCTATTATTAGTTTAGGGAAGACTTCACGCAACGAGATCTGGGTTGGTGAAACAAGCTTTGTCTTATGGTGGGTTTATTTAACGATGAATGCGGCCCTAGTTTTTGGTCAGTTTTGTTCAGTTCTGGGTGGGTTAATTCTATAACTAATTGTCTTAGGAAGTTAGGAGCGAGTCCAAAGGGCAAATATTTGCCATTATTATTTTATTTCTTATATATTGAAACTTTTTTTTATTATTGGATATTTGTATTTCTATGGCTTTAAATGAAACAAGAAATCTGCTTTCAAAATGAGGAATTGTTCTTAATTTAGTTGGATCAGATCATTTGAATCAAATCTCCAAAGAGAGACTATTATTAAATTATTTAATGTATATATAATATATATAATTTATATAATCTATATATAACATATAATGCATATATAATATATATATATATATATCTAATATATAATATATATAATATATATATAATCTATATATAACATAGATCTAATATATATAATATAAAGTAAATTACACGGATGCATTGCGGTCGAACATTTTTACAGGGGTCCATAGGAAATACATTAGATCACGAGCCCCTACAGGTTAGGCTTCCTTTTTAAATAAACATTAAAAATATTGAAACATTTTAAAAGTTATTAAGTAACGATAAAAAGGTTCAAAAATATTTCTTAAAGAAAACCGATTAAGCTTGGTGGAAATTCAAAGCTTCATCAAATTTTTTTTAAAGGGAAACGTTAAAGGGAAAAATTTATTTCATCATTCCCGACTAAAACTGAGCTGGCGAGTTATCGTTAAAGGCTAGGATTGAATCATTGCTAATTACTTAAATATAGATCTTAAACTTCTTAAATATAGATCTTAAACTTCTTAGATATAGATCTTAAACTTCTTAGATATAGATCTTAAACTTCTTAAATATAGATCTTAAACTTCTTAAATATAGATCTTAAACTTCTTAAATATAGATCTTAAACTTCTTAAATATAGATCTTAAACTTCTTAAATATAGATCTTAAACTTCTTAAATATAGATCTTAAACTTCTTAAATATAGATCTGAAACTTCTTAAATATAGATCTGAAACTTCTTAAATATAGATCTTAACCTTCCTAAATATAGATCTTAACCTTCTTAAATATAGATCTTAACCTTCTTAAATATAGATTTTAACCTTCTTAAATATAGATCTGAAACTTCTTAAATATAGATCTGAAACTTCTTAAATATAGATCTTAAACTTCTTAAATATAGATCTTAAACTTCTTAAATATAGATCTTAAACTTCTTAAATATATCTTAACCTTCTTAAATATATCTTAAACTTCTTAAATATATCTTAAACTTCTTAAATATATCTTAAACTTCTTAAATATATCTTAAACTTCTTAAATATATCTTAAACTTCTTAAATATATCTTAAACTTCTTAAATATATAACTTACATTTTATACCTTTAAGAAATGTATCTTAATTTCTTAAATACATAAAAAAATATCTTAAATTTCTTTAATATATAAAAATATATCTTAAATTTAAACAAATTAACCTCCAAACTTAAAATCATGATTAAATTAAATTTAATGTAAATACCAGTATATTTTACAAACATATCGGTAACTCGTGTCAGCCCGCTGATATTAAGATGAATCAATAGTGTGGAAGGCGGGTAAAGGGAGTTAAAGCCATACCTGTCCTTAATCCCATCCGATTCTAAACTATATTACGGTATACTTCTAAGATTATGAACTTGGATGTTATAAACCGACCGTGCTTTAAAGTGGGTCAAGTTAGGTTGTCGATATCGGCGTATTTAAATAGGGATTAAGGCCGGACTTGGACGTGGTTGGTTGGCAGCGTAGGTAAAGGCAGGGGTGAGGCCATCTAGCCCCGGCTTTTATTATGATTGATCTCTCACGCGATCTAAAGGCGTTTCACTGATTTACGAGCTATCGTTAACATCCCAGCCTCGTACCACCAACGACACAATCAACGCGTGTAATAGTCTACGTACCATATCAAATTTAATTATAATATTTTTTATGTATCACGTGGGAGGCAAGTATTAGGTTTTGGAATTTTTTAGAAAATAAAATATAAATATATCAATACAAAAGTTAAAAAAAATGGCTAACTAAATTTGTGATGTAATCTAAAGGCGGATGTTCAGTGACTTCTTTTGATGGGCACGCGCATGCGCATGAAACAGTGTACATCCACCATTCCTCGTGATCATTTTTCAAAGTTAATCGATTTTTCTCCTAAAGTTTTAAGTTAAGGAGCTAGGCCTTAATAGAATTACTATAAATATGTTACAGTCACGGATTATTCATGAATTCTATTTGGAAAATGAGTAGCATTTTCGGAAAAATCGTTAAAAAACGATTCAAAATATATATACATATATGTCAGAGAATAAAATTAAGGCGAAAGCAAAAATATATTTATATCCGCCATTTTCGACATTTTATAATAAAAATCCCCGAAATACTACGTCATCACTAAAATCGCGTGATTTCGCTATTGAAGTTTGTACGCGTTATAAGCACGAGTTATAAGGTCGCTTTCGCATGGTCTTTTTCCTTAAAGTATACTTAATCCAGAAAATCTTACATTGCATCCGGTGATTCCGAAAATATTTTCAAAAGTTGTTCCATTTTAGTTTCCCTTTAAAATTTTAAATGAACATGAATGCTTTGTTCTATTAAATCTAAATGGTGTGTGACCTATATCTATTAAAAGTCATATAACGGATGTAACTCGTGTTTTTAAGTCGAATCGCGATTGATTTATCAATTTCAACTCCCACTTATATTCGCAGTAGCCGCGTTATATATATGGCGTTTAAATGGATTTTTCATTAGGATCCGAGAGCTCGATGAAAATGATCGAAGACCTTTCGATTTATACTTTTCCTCATATAGGCCTGGCGAAAAAAAAAATTCAACTTTTACAACTTTTTGAGAGTCATTCAAACACAACTCCCACTTCGCAATATCAAAAGTATATTACATAACTCCATAAAAGTAAACAACGCCCCCGTAAATCAAACGGCAGATTCTGATTCGAGACTTTCTCTAGAGGCCGTGTAAATAGGGAACGCAGGAAGCGCCACTCTTTGGAGAAATTCCGGAGTTGGGGGAAGACAACATAGCCAAGCGCGGCCCACCAAAATTTCGTCCCTCTCTCCAGACTCAAAATATCGAGAGTCCAAATCACTCGACATTGATGGGCCATTATTGATAGTATTAAGCTACGGGGCGTTGTTTACTTTTATGGAATAAAGTGATGAACTTTTGGTAATATATATATAGTTTATTCCATCAAAGGTTGGGTACCAAAGTAATAAGACTTTATTTTAACCCATTTATTCGATTTCAAAGAGAAAAAGGCGGAAATTAGTCTTTGCGTAAACTGCAAACTTAAATCGCATACTTATTATCAAACACTCGAGATCCCTTGCAAAATCAGGAGCTTCTATAGACCTAGTGGTATCCACTCTTGGAAAGGGTGACTTTTTACGCCTCCGCTAGAGTTGTAAGCCATTTACTTTAATGGTACAATAGCAAAATAGCAAATAGTTCAAGCAAAAGGTTTTCAAATGTTTTGTTCTTGGAGTGAAGAATTATATTATTTTAAGAGGGCTCGAGGTCGAGTTAAACATTTTTCACCATGGAGTTTTAACCAACAAACCTAAACTCGCGCGTTATTGTCAAATGAACATGGTCAATTTCACTGACCTTTCCCGGTTTTCCCTGACCATTTCTTTTCACTGACTTTTTGGGCCAATTTCTAAATTCCCTGACTTTTCCCTAACCTTTTGGGTCAATTACCAAATTCCCTGACTTTTTCCCGACCTTTTGGGTCAATTTCCAAATTCCCTGACTTTTCCCTGACCTTTTGGGCCAATTTTCAAATACCCTGACTTTCCCCCGACCTTTTGGGCCAATTCCCTGACTTTTCTAGGTTTTACAGGTCGTGTACAAACCTTGTAAAGCCTAGGGGACTCTTACTCTTTCCCTTTTCTTATAGAGACCTACACTCTGGTGGCATCACGTGACGATGGATTTAGTTTTCAGATTGTAATAACTAGTATCGGCGCTATTTGTCTGGATGTTATTGTAAAGTTCCGCGCATAGTAGACGAATAGGCTTAACAAACTATAACCTTTACAAGAGTGGATTTCAGGAGTCAATTTGAGTTTACAGTACGCTCTTTTAATTCTTTCTATAATTTTCATTATGTTTTTTATTACTTAGATATAAGGTAGGCCCTTAGCTTCGTACGTAATGTAAACTGATACTGAGTATAAAAGACTGGATCTCACGGCCTCGCGCGCGCCGTATCACGAGCTTCGTTCAGAATCATGTTTTAAGTTTCAGCACCTGTTTAGTTATTTTCTCGTTACGATTTCTTTAGAGATAAAAGGGAGTTTAACTTCGTACGTATTGCAAACTCAAGATAGTCGAGAATATATAGATTGGGTTCAATACTAAAATGGGTACAAATTCATGGATATTAAATATGTTTTAAAATGAGCCGTTATGATCATTCGAAGATTGTTACTTCGCTAGTAAAGCTTCCTCAAATTTCACGAGGAAATCAATATTTTGTAAAACAAGTCTTACGGGAATTTTGCTTATGTCAAGCCTGCCTATTAGGCATACATATTATTTTTCCAAAATTTTTGCATACAATTGCAGCTCTTTGATTCCGCTAAGCAAAACTTTAATTTCGTAGGAATAAAAACATTTATTTTTAGAATATTTGAAGCTAATTAAAAGAGATTTAAAGAATTCCACGCTTATCATCAACTCAAATAACTAGCCCTAAAGCACGGGCGAGCTTTAATTAAGACTAATTAGTCTAATTAAGCTAATTGGTTAATGGGAGGTACAAGTCAGCTCAGATTTAAAATTTAATAAAAAAATTAAATAAAAATTAATGAGAAAACTTCGGTGAGTTTTAATTAATTAACGCGAGTGTTTATTGACTTCATTATCTAATTAATATAAGATATTTAAATTTTTAAACATAAACAAAAAATTATATAATTAAAATATAATTTAGAATTAAATTAAATTACTTTTAAATATTAAATTACAAATATGTTTCTAAATCAGATTTGTGATATTTGATTTCAACTATTTTTGCAGGGTAAGCACGAAATACGAATAAATAGAAGCCGTAGAAAAATAGCACCCCACTAAAACTAAAACTCAGCGTATTATTTAAAGGTCAATTGGAAAAAAATCCCTTGAAAAAAAAAAAAAAAAAAAAAAAAACGTGTTGAGAAGCCACCCCACGAACGAGATTTGATTTAAGCCTATTTTTGAGATAGTAAGGTTTCAATGACCCTAACGAAATATATCCCGATCCAAGCGAGGGGTCCAGACATTTACATGAAATACCGTACGATTCTCGCGAAATCTTTGAAGAAATCGCGAAATCTCTGATAAAAATCGCGAAATCTCCGTCGAAATCAAGATATCTTAGAAAAGAAATCGTGAAATCAAAGAAGAAATCTCGCAATCTTTGGCGAAATTGTGAAATCACGAAATTCCATACGCTTTCATTAGGAATGTCAGACCCTTCAACCCCGAATCCCCAAATTATTTCACACGAAAAAAATATAATGAATTTCGAATAAAATTACTAACAAAACAAATTGCGAGTAAAATTAAATTATGAATAAAATAAAAAATAAAAGGTCTGATTGGTTAAACAGTTAAACATGAAAATTTCAAAAATTAAAAATAATTTACAACTGTGGTTTTAAAAAATACTTAAAGTATATGATTCAATCCGAGATTGCTACGTGTATAAACCTAGACCATCCACTATTCCCATTGAAATTAAAAGAGAAACAGTTTGCCTTCACGTGCGATGCAAACTACGATATATACATAATTATTTTATTCAAGCGCGAGATTTTAAGATTTGACGCGCGAGAAATACGGCGCGAGATTCATTTTATATAATTATTCACCCTCGGAAACTGAATGGAGTAGAAGGTTATATAAGAAGGAAAATCTACACCATCTCTTTCCCTTTTCTCCTAACATCACTTCATTCAATTTATTAAGGTGAATAAAATAATCAAATTATTCAGAGAATTAAAAACACTATATAAAAAGGCCGGGAAATACGTTTCCAGTTTACAAAACATTCCATTCTTCCCCTAACATCCCTTTATTATTTTATTTTAGTCGGACGAACCTACACGTAAGCGCGTAAAGCTTAAATTCCAAATGAGAAAACTCATTAAGAAAATTTTTCGAAAGCAATTATAAATGCATTTATCCTTAATTAAAAAGATGTCTTGTCACGAGAAAAAAAATTAAGCGATATATTTAGACTCAGGGAACTATACTGAAGTTACAATCTTGAAAAAAGGAACAAAATTTGCATAAAAAAACGGTTATTAAATGAAAAAAATAGGATTTTTAAGATTGTAACTTCGTAATAAATTCGGAAACTTTAAATGACTTTTTTTTCGCAAAATTTATGTTTCTTAATTTAAAACTGTAATTTTAGAGGCTTGGTCTATTATTTTAATTGCTAACAATTAGTTCTAGACTAATTTAAATCATATGAGGCCATAATTAAGGCACCCGAGAAAAATGATATACGTCAGACCAAAAATAGGCCTAAAAAAACAAAAAATATTAATCATGCTTCAAGTTTACAAAGAGGCATATTATGATTGGTATGTGTTTTCTGGTATGTCGTCTTATAAACTGGAAGGATGATCAACTTGTGATCTTATACTACATTATAACTTAAATGTCATCAACTTCTAGCACAATACAAATTGAATTTTGAGTAGCTTTTAAGAATTATCATTAATTAACGTTTCTAAATATATATCTTCATAGAATATAGTGGAAAATAAATTACCCTAACAGTATATAAACATTTTATTATCACCATTTGATTTGAAATTTATAGTTGATGACGACCAAAAAACATTAGTTACGTCATCATTAAAATTTTGAATTTTCAACGTAAATCTATAAAATATTTAATACATGCCTAATATTGCAAAACGTTTTATAGATTTCTTCATGATTCATAGAATTTTAAATATATTTTTTACTAGTATGAAAAGGTTAAAGGTATAACTCATAATTCTTTGAAGAAAATATTTATGACAACATTACTTGTAAAATATTTAATATAAGTCTAATATTGTATATATTTTTCAGAGATTTCTTCATAATTCATAGAATTTTGAATATAATTTTTAATAGTATGAAAAATTAATGATATGACCATAATTTTTCGAAAAAATGGTGACAGCATTATACTAGTACTGTATTTTTATAGATTTCTTTATAATTCATAGAATTTTGAATATTATTTTTAATAGTATGAAAAATTAATGATATGACCATAATTTTTCGAAAAAATGGTGACAGCATTATACTAGAACTGTATTTTTATAGATTTCTTAAAAATTCATAGAATTCTGAATATAATTTTTAATAGTATGAAAAATTAATGATATGACCATAATTTTTCGAAAAAATGGTAACAGCATTATACTAGAACTGTAATTTTATAGATTTCTTTATAATTCATAGAATTTTGAATATAATTTTAAATAGTACGAAATATACTGAATATAATTCTTCGAAAAAGTAGTGATAACATCACTTTAATTATAATTTAAAATATTTATATCGAAAACCGTTGAATTGACGAAAAATATAAATATATATCTAATATAAAATAAACTAAATTCTGAAGTAAACTTTTAACGATCTGATATTAAACAAAAATGCTTTGTTTTAAAACCCTGGGTCCCCCGTCTATAGATTTATATTATAAAAATACCCCTTATTGGAAACCGTTCGTTTTTAAACAGCCAAACTACACCGAAATCGAGTTTTTAACAATATCAAATTTCGAAGAAACAAATATAACCAATATAGGTCGCAGTCCATATCTTCGTATATGATTTCATTTAAAGGGAAACTTGGAGCTAAAATGGAACAGCTTTTGAATTTATTTTCTGAATCACCGGATGCCAAAAATTTACAAACAATTTTTAGACACCCATTTTGGTGTTTAAATTTATTTCTAAAGTTTTGGTAAAGTTAGAATAAAAGTAAATATAAATTCGGGCCAATCATATTATTTCAACCTTCAACAGCTCTTGTAATGTCCTAACATTAAGAGAATAGGCCGGCGTTTAATGCCTAAGATCTTGCACATCAAATACAAGTCTATTATTTTAATGTGAGAACATTACAAGCGCTGTTGAAGGTTGAAAAAATAAGATTGGCCCGAATTTATACTTTACTTTTATTCAAACTTTACCAAACTTTAGAAATTAATTTTAACACCAAAAAAGGGTCTGAAAATTGTTTGAAAATTTTCGTATACGTTTCCGAAAATAAATTCAAAAGCTATTCAATTTTCAGTTCCAAATTTCCCTTTCATATCTAGGATTTAACAATGATAAAATTGGGAGTGTAGTTTTCAAGTCGATGATTTTGAACATATTGTTAGGGTTCGTAATTAAGCTGAAGTTGAGGCGGATTAATATTCAATATTAAATCCGGTAGGAATAAAAGTAGACTATACAAACTATAAAATATAGGCTGGTTAAATTTAAAAGTATCCTACAACGTCCCTCTGGGGAAGGGGATGTTTCAAAATTTGTTTGAAGTTTTTTTTTTTTTTTAAACCTTTGTCTGAAGCAAACTATCGGATTTTTTTTTTATTATAAATCAATTATTGGTTTTTGTTTTAAAGGTTTTCCCATTTTCTTAAGTTTGCTTCGGTTCTTTGCATGGTAAAGTATATTTTAATGGAGTTAAAGAAAACAAAACAAATTTCTTAAGCAAACCTCCGAAGGAAAACATTCCCTAATAGTCTTACAAAAGCTTTTAAAATTGAAATAATTTATTAAATATTTTCACTTATTAATGAGACTTGCCCTTAAAAGCCTAATTTCTCAAACCTAACAACGCTATATTAACTTAATGAAAATTCTAATTAAAAAACTATTTTTAGTTTCGTGACAATAAAAATGGTTTGAAAACACGAATTAAAAGACCCGAGATTATATACGTAAACGATTCTGCAGCATTTGGGGGAAAATAATAATGAAAAAACAACCCATTTTTTAAAGGGAAATTAACACTAAAGACTGTTTTTAGATATATTTATAATTTACTAGCAAAAATACGTAAAAAAGCTGAAATAAAATTTTCTAGAATGTTCCAAAATTTTCTAGAATGTTCCAAAATGTTCTAGAATGTTCCAAAATGTTCTAGAATGTTCCAAAATGTTCTAGAATGTTCCAAAATGTTCTAGAATGTTCCAAAATGTTCTAGAATGTTCCAAAATGTTCTAGAATGTTCCAAAATGTTCTAGAATGTTCCAAAATTTTCTAGAATGTTCCAAAATTTTCTAGAATGTTCCAAAATTTTCTAGAATGTTCCAAAATTTTCTAGAATGTTCCAAAATTTTCTAGAATGTTCCAAAATTTTCTAGAATGTTCCAAAATTTTCTAGAATGTTCCAAAATTTTCTAGAATGTTCCAAAATATTGTAGAATGTTCCAAAATATTGTAGAATGTTCCAAAATATTGTAGAATGTTCCAAAATATTGTAGAATGTTCCAAAATATTGTAGAATGTTCCAAAATATTGTAGAATGTTCCAAAATATTGTAGAATGTTCCAAAATATTGTAGAATGTTCCAAAATATTGTAGAATGTTCCAAAATATTGTAGAATGTTCTAAAAAATTTCTAGAATGTTCCAAATTTTTCTAGAATGTTCCAAATTTTTCTAGAATGTTCTAAATTTTTCTAGAATTTTCCAAAATTTTCTAGAATGTTCTAAAATTTTCTAGAATGTTCCAAAATTTTCTAGAATGTTCCAAAATTTTCTACATTGTTCAAGAGTTTTCTACAATGTTGAAGAATTTTCTATCATGTTCTAAATTTTTTTAAATCTAGAATGTTCTAGAATGTTCTAGAATGTTCTAGAATGTTCTAGAATGTTCAACAAATTTTCAGAATGCTCCAGAATTTTTCAGAATGTTTCAGACCTTTCTAGAACTATCAATCACCTTCCAGAATTTTCTAGATCTCTGCAGCCTTTTCTGGAACCATTTAGAACATTTTAGAAAATATTTTATTCAAATTGATTAGGTTCCTTTACAGCCTCCCTTTAATAATTCCACGCGTTATTCACCAAACAAGGGGGCCTTAAATTAGTTTTGCTTAAACCGCAAAAAACAATTTCCATTAAAATAGTATCTTTAACCCTTAGCGATTCTCACGCCCCCAAAAATTATATTACGTTAGGAACCAAACCCCTGGGATTTAGTTTAAATTTACAGCCAAAACTAATTAATTGCGTTGAAAAAAATAAATAAGAATAAAAAAAATGAAGATACTTGAATTTGGTTCTCATAAGTTCTTAAAGGGAAACTTGGAGCCAAAAATGAGTTTATTTTCGGAATCACCGAATGTTGTTCGCTATAAGGCAGGGCGTTACGCGATTGGTTGAAAGGGTTCAATTTAAAAGAAAATTGGAATCTGGATCTATTTTGATGTTTAAAATCTATAGCTGCGTTCATACTAGGCATTGGAATCGATTTAAACCGTTTCAAAACGTTTCGCTATAGAGTCGTGTGAACGGGAAACCGTCTTTTCTCGAATCGATTTGATTCGATTTCTCGAAACTGTTTTGGGAACCAGTTTCATACCGATTCGGTTTCAACAACTGATAGATGAAGCTACAATAACTCGATTTATAAAGATAATGTGTGAACACGTTACGCTTAAAACGATTCCTGGCGATTTGAATATGGGTTTGATTTTACCGTTTCAAATCGATTAATAAATGCTATACGTGTGATCGTAGCTATTGGGATATATTTCCTGAATCAGTCTTACAATAGCTACGGTCACACTAGCATTTCTTAATACATTTGAAACGGCAAAATCAAACCGATATTCAAATCGCCAGGAGTCGTTTTAAGCGTCACGTGTTCACGCATTGTCATTATAAATCGATTTATTTTAGCTTCATCTACCAGTTGTTGAAACCGAATCGGTTTCGAGAATTCGAATCAAGTCGAGAAAAGACGGTTCCCCGTTCAGACGACTCCAGCGATACGTTTTGAAACGGTTTAAATCGATTCCCGGGCCTAATATGAACGCAGCTAATTAGTAAAAGTATTCACCCTCCCTTTAAAGAATATAAAACATAAAACTGAATCATTTCGAATCCCAGTAATGACGTCCTTTAACCCAAGGTGCAGGGTCACATTCTTAATTACTATATGCTTTACTTGAATCATTGGCTAACATCTCGTATTTTGTTCATCTGATTCTATTTTAAATCAGAATTATACGTCACGTGAAAACATAAATAAAGGTTAAATTGTATTAAAGGCGAACGTAAATAACTAGGAGGGTGGGAGTGCGTGTTTTCCCGTTACGAATTTGTCGGGTGTGGTTGAGAATATGAGATTAAAAGGGGTTCTTCTAGAGCTAGGGTTGCGATGGTTCGTCGTTGTCTCCTTTTTCATTCTAATGGGATTTAAGCACCGTTTCACCTCCTGAAGGACCTCCTCTTAATGATGCCCAATTCCCTACCCCCGCTCCACTACGCTAGAACTTTAACGCTAAACTATCCTTCCTCTCATTTGAAGAGAAAACTTTTTAAAACTTTTTTTTTTTTTTCATATACGAAGCATTTCCATTATTTCTTATTATATTAACCCAAATTAGATTAATTTCATGGTGTGTACATTACTTTACCGTTTGTAATTAATTTAATAATTTAATTTTATACCTAAATAAAAAGATAAGTAGGTATTTTTCCCGATATATGACGTTGTTTATTTCTGGGACGTAATTAACGATAAATTTCTGGATTAAGTATTTTTACGAGAAAGACGGCGCGAAAGCGACCTTATCACGCGTGCCAGAACGTGAAAAAAATCAACAGTAGACTCTATAATAGCGAAATCACGCGACCATAGTGATGACGAAGATTGCGAGGAATTTTTATTTTAAAATTTCGAAAATGGTGATTATAAAATATGTATTTTTACTGTCGCGGTAATTATTTCAATTTAGCATATGTACATATATTTTTAAACATTTTTTAACGATCTTTCCGAAAATGAGACTCAATTTCCATTTGAAGTTTATGAAAACTACGTGACAGCCTCACTTTAATCTAAAAATGCCTTTTTTTTTTTTCTAAATTCCTTCATTTTCCAATTTTTTCTTTTTTTCTTTTCATAGAAAGGGTTGAGAGTCGGGAGATTTTTGGATAAATTTTGTCGGGGAAGATAGACACTCGAAATTTAATGGCTAAATTGATAATCGAAGTTTTTTTTTTTTCATCCTTATATCTTAATTACAGTCTTGAAAGTAACTCTTGATTCGCGTAGGAAAACCTTTTTTATTAATAAAATATCGATTCTTTCAAAGATTGCAAACTGACTCCGCTATTGAATATAGTTATATATATATAGTACTCGGAAGTACCGGGAGTTTTATAGCTCTGTTGATGGGCTATCAGAGCCAAAAAGCCAATAGCAGCCAATTTATCGACTTCCCGAGATATCAATTCCAGGGATCATCTCTCACATATATATTCGCTGCTATAGGAAATAGAGCTCATTTGCCCAGGCTATATTTAAACGCTTACCTTATATTTTAAAAACACCCATTGGTTTGCGTTTTTTCTTTTTTTTTTTTATTTCTTAAGGAAACACGTTAAAATCGGTACCTATATATAAACCTAAAAATATAATTCGAACGGGACCTATAAAGGGATGTGGGGTTGCAATGTATAAGCGAAATTGTAGGGGGGTGTGTCCGGCAGGTGATGGGCAAGGATTTAAAAGTTCTTTCGAGCAAAAGTTTAAAGGGCGGCCGCTGAGCCCATAAATTTCCCACGCCACCCAGTTAGCCATCAGCCTCGCCAACATCTTCTTCTTCTCTAGAGACGAGGGGATGGTGGGCTAAAGCTTCTCGCGTAGAGAAAACGTAACGTTCCTTAATATAACACCACACCGTAAGAGAATAGAAGAAGGGATTCAAAGGTGGAGGCCTTTTTCTATCAAATCGAAGGGATTTTCTATATACTTTCGTTCTACAGTGGGTTAAAGCAGAGTCGGATTGATACGCCATGTTAAACTTCAATATGAAAGTAGTCGGCAAACAACTTCCAACGAATTATATCAACTTCGGTAAATATATGATTCATTCAGGCGGTCAACTTTCAGATTATCGCGGCTCGAAATAGAAATCGGCTGACGTACTGAAAGTCTCCATCAATTTAAAATTTGATATTGCAGCAAGGAATAGAGCTCGGAATTCGTACAACTTTTGTTAATTGAATAAGACCATCGTGAATGTCAATCAGATATTATCCGTTCGCAAAAGCATATCCATTTCTTATTCGAGTTACCGTAGAAGTTGTTTGTTTAATATTATAATTATTAAAACCAGGAATTTTAGTAAAATTTTGGTATATAAATTATAAATTTAATCAATATGATTAAAATTAATATGCCATATTGAATCATAATTATAATATAATTAAAATTATTTGTTTAAGATAACGTTACCTTAATCTAAAATTTAAATTATTAATTATTATAAATTTAATTAAAATTTATTGCAAATATGTTTTAACTAAACGCCTGTAAAAGCCTTTTTCCCCAAAGTACAACTACGCTTTTAGATAAGCTCACATTTAGGATGAAACTAAGCTTTTCTCCGAACTTAGACTTAAGCCTTAAAATTTTTAGAAATTTGACGATAAAACATAATCTCCATCGGGTATATTACTCATATTATATAATAAATCTGCGAAAATCTTCGTAATATCGATTCTCGGGTGTGATATGAACTAATTATAACGCCGCACGCCGCTAAAGCGAAGAAAACAGTACCAAAAAATTCAATAGATCATATTTCATCCGGGCTGGCTCGCCCACCCGCCCGCCCGTTTGAGTACCGCCCAAAACTTTAACGATCTTTCCTATAATCCTAGACTTAAATCCCTTCAATTTATCCGCTCCGCGTTTAATACGATATCATCGATACAAAAACACAGTAATGTATCAACTTAAAAGTCATAATTAATCCCAAACGGGGGTCGAGCCTCAAAAAAAGGTTATATACAAACTATCTTTGGGAATATATTATATAAATACCTAGTGAGAGAGTGATTGAGCAGTGTATTTAGCTAAATGACTTTTATTTGAAACCCCTGAAATAAATCTTAGAGTTTAGTGAGATCAAAACTTAAGCCCCCTTTAAATCTATTATTTTTTTACCTTAATATAAGGATGATTACCTTTAGATACGCGCTCTAAACTTAAACTGATTCTACATATATAAAAAAATTTCACGAGCTTCGACTTAAAGAGAGAATGCAACCTAATAACATGGCTCGGAATTCGTATAATTTTTGAAAACTGAATAAGACCATCGTGAATGTCAATTCGTTCGAAAAAAGTATCTATTTCTTATTCGAGTTAACGTATACCCGAATGTAACGGCAAACTTAAAATTCGTACTCAATTGTTATAGGAAATTGATACAAGTTATACGAGTTATTCATTCGCTGATAAGAACAATTTAAAACCCATCGAGTTTCTTCACGGATTTTAACCCAAATTGAAATCTCGAAGCTAGAATGTAGACATTTAGTCGCTGTTCCTTTCGATTTAGATTAAAATATAATTATTATATTTCATTCTACACTTATTTTGAGAAACGTCGTATTTTTATCTTGGCGTTATCCGTTTGAATAAACGCGTAATTTTTTTTTTTATTAATCGAGCTTAAAATTTTATCTCCGGATAATTCGTATCCATTTTTTTACTGGTGGATTAGGCCTATTTAAAACATAAGGAATGGATAAAAAAAATCACATGTAATTAGGTTGCATTCTCCCTTTAAATGAGTTTAAAGGGATTGAGTTGTCAGCGCGTGGCAAGTTAGGATCCAATTTTTCTACATAGTTTATTTCGAAGAATAAGTGGGGTTATACCTTCTCACCTACTGTAAACTATAACTGATTCTTTAGCTATAAAAGAATCTCGCGCGCGAATGCACGAGCTTCGATTATTACAATCAATATAAGTATTCCACGCGTACAAACCTATGCACCCCACTTATATCTAAAATCTGGTTACAAAGAAATAAAAGGAGAGAAGACCTTCCCACGTGCTGTAAACTAATTTTGAAATAAAAAGTTTTTTCCTTCAGGGAAATTTTTCTTTTTTAATTTTTTTTACTACGCCTATATTGGGCTTATAAAATCGCCTTAGTAATTATGGCACTCTTAAATCGTAATCAGATTGAATTTGCAGCGCGTGATAAGCTATTAAACCTTTCATTTCTAACGAGAGTGAGCGTTTAGGAGGGAAAAAGAATCATCCTAGCTTCGGGCGTATCGCGAACGAGAGGTTATTAGGGGTGCATGAGTACGGATTTGGCTTTTCCTGAAAAACCCTGGTCGTTTATAAACCGTTAAGAAATATCGGTATATAGTTAGGCCTAGGAGGATATAGGTGTGAAGGAGAGTTGGATTGGTTGTTTTTGCATTGAAACGTGCTTACCGCTAACTACTAGCTTTTCCATGGTTCTGGTGGTACATTCACGCGCAACTAATTTGGCGCAGGTCGTGAACTCGTCGTCTATTGGTAAGAGTTGAGCATTCGTGATCACGTGATGAGCGTAGCCAAGGCAAAGTAGATATTCAGACCCCCTCACTAAATAACGATGGTTATGGACTAATTAGGACCTGGGGAGTTGAGAAAAATACTTAAAAAAAATCTATGACCAGTAGAAATGTAAAAACGTATTTGAAATTATGGAATTTTAACATGAAGATTTGAAAGTTTCAAATAAGTTTTTCTCACACTTCTGCTGTTTGTAGATTTTTTAAAGTATTTTTTCTGAACTTTCTAGATTCTAATTAATTAGTCCATATTCATTGTTGTTTAGAGGGGGGTCTGAATGAATATCGTAATTTCCCCGTAGAGGGGCCCCAAATTTGAGACCTAAGAACAGGCAGTTCAACTCTCCTTCACCCTTATATCCTCTTACGTTAGGCTTAGCTATAGACGTGGTCCGGTACTTCCTCTCTAATTTCAGATATTTTCTCAGAAGAGAAAAAAAAAATCTTCTAATACGCGCGCTAAGTATGTTACGTGGAAAGAACTTTGCTAATGAAATGGAGATAGATTCTCCAAGCGCAAGGTTTTAAAATTATATACGCCTTAATGATCGTTGCTATGGATACAATATTTTCATTGTTTTTTTTTTTTTTGTTGGGGATATTTTTATGCTTCAGCGCGTGACATCTTCTTGTTTATAATCATTTTTTTTTTTTTTAATATTTAAAGGGAAACTTGGAGCTAAAAATGGAATAACTTTTGATTTTATTTTCGAAATCACCGGATGCCAAAAAACGTATTCAAGAATTTGTAAAACACTTTTAGACACGTTTTGGTGTTTAAATTAATTTCTAAAGTTTGGTAAAATTTCAATAAAAGTAAATATAAATTCGGGCCAATCATATTATTTCAACCTTCAACAGAGCTTGTAATGTCATAATATTGAAAGAATAGGCCGGCGTTCGATGCCTAACACCTTGGACATCAAACGCCGGTATATTATTTTAATGTTAGAACATTACAAGCGCTGTTAAAGGCTGAAATAATATGATTGGCCCGATTTTATATTTACTTTTTTTTGGAAATTTTACTTCAGAAATTAATTTAAACACCAAAAACGTGTCTAATAACTGTTTTGAAAATTCTCGAATACATTTTTTGGCATTCGGTGATTTCGAAAATAAATTCAAAAGCTGTTCTATTTTTAGCTCAACCTTTCCCTTTAAGCTCATGAGATACCTGTACATCTTAAGGTAAAGTTTTTATCCCGAGAGAGGGGGAGAAATTTTGAGCAGCTTATATCCAGCGCGTGAAATTTATTTTAAAAGGATTATGCTCAAAAAAAAAAATAGAGCAGAAAAATATCAATATAGAAATATAGTTTAATTAGAGTTCGGAATTCGTATACCTTTTGTTAATTGAATAAGACCATCGTGAATGTCAATCAGATATTATCTGTTCACGAAAACAATATCCATTTCTTATCAGAGTTAACGTACTCAATTGTTAAAGGAAATTGATACGTTATACGAATTATTCATTCGCCGATAAGAACAATTTGAAACCCATCGAGTTTCTTCGCGGATTTTAACCCAAATTGAGATCTCGAAGCTAGAATGTAGTGATTTAGTCGCTGTTCCTTTCGATTTAGATTAAAATATAATTATTATATTTCATTCTACACGCATTTCGAGGAACGTCGTATTTTTATCCGTTCGAATAAATGCGTAATTTGTTTATTAATCGAGCTTAAAATTATATCTCCGGATAATTCGTATCCAGCATTTGATACGCGTCTGTTTATATAATTTGTAGTTTTATATTAACTTGAACAATTTATCCGAGATTAAAATATCTGAGAAAAAAGCCTAGTTATCAATGGATATCCGAAGTTATTCATTATCCGATTCCGAGCTCTAAAAACACATTTACTACACGCAGCTTGACAAAACAACAAATATTGTAATTTGAAAAGTCCGTGAAATTCTGTATTAATTAATGAAAACGTGATTGACGAGGTAGAATTTTACTTAAAGTGTCCCATACCAAAATTCATACCTTATTATATATTGTGAACCATATGGGGAGTTCAAATATGACAGTTAAGAATGATTAAAACCGAAGCAAATTTTTATAAGATAAACTTTCAATAAAATAATTAACAAAAACTTACCTTATTACAGTTTATGGCCGAATTACGTCAGCGCTCACAATAACTTAGGCACTTTATTGGTCGATCCAGAAGAGGCGGAGTTACATTTCAAAACGGCCATGTGGTTGGATCCAAAACACGCCAGAGCTCATTATAACTTGGCAGCGCTCTACAGGTAAATAAAAAGAGAAATTCTAAATTATAACAACTTTCTATATTAAACAAAACTTAGGTTTAAGTAATTTTAATTTAGGGTAAATACAAGTTCGAAATGGGGAAAATTTGCGTGAAATATGTTTTGAAATTAAAGGAAAATTTGATTAACAGCTGGAAATTAAAGGAAAATTTGATTAACAGCTGGAAATTATAAGAAAATTTAATTTAAAAAAATGGGATTTTATAAGAAATTTTAATTAAAGTGAGGCTGTCATCATTTTTGTTTGGATTATATTTATAGTTTTATCATAATATTAAAACACTATATTTAAAATTGTATACTTCTGCCGATTGACGCGTTAGAAAGAAACTTCAAAATTAAAATGTCAAAAATATAAAGGTAATTTTTTCCCACGATATATGACGTAGTTTATTTCTGGAACGTAATTAACGATAATTTTCATACGAAAGGGAGTTGACTTAATTAAGTACTTTTACGAAAAAGACCGCGCGAAAGCGACCTTATCACTGGTGCCAGAACGGGCGAGAATCAACTGTAGGCCATAATGATGACGTAGATTGCGGAGAATTTTTTTTTTTTTAAATTTCGAAAATGGCGATTATAAAATATGTATTTTTACTGTCGCGGTAATTTTTTTCTACAACATATGTATATATATTTTGAATAGTTTTTTAACGATCTTTCCGAACCTGCTACTCAATTTCCAAAGGAGTTGATAAAAAACCATGACAACCTCACTTAAAAATATGAGAATCACAAGAGATCGTGATTAAAACCGAGAATTGAAAAAGAAAATTTGAATAAAATTTGGAAAAATTTGTCAAATTATATTAAAATTTCGGAATAATGTTAAAATTGTGGTAAATTCTATGATTAATATCAGAAATAGAAAAAAATGTAGTCTTCCGACAGTTAGTCAGGAAGGGGCTATAATTTCTCAGGGATCTCAAATTACATCTAGAAAGTAATTAATGAGGTTTTCGTGGTCTCTTAATTACATCGGATCGGGCGCCGAATAAACCCATCTATCCAAATTAAAAAAGAGAAAAATTGAGAGGTGGGAGGGGAAGAAATCCCGAAGTAGGATGGTATGCCAATTTTGGCGATGAAGAAATTTGTGGGACGATATGAGCGCCAGATATAGAAAACCAATTTAGAAGGAGGCAAAAAAATCCCACCCAATTTGTCTTTATATCTACGCGACCTCGCGCACTTACCCTTTTATGATCGCTCTAACTTGTCACTATTATCGAAAGCTAAGAGACCATCTTATCTCCTTTCTCCTACTCTCCGCATATCGGGGAATATTAACTTTAAATAAAAAATGTTTCTTTCACGAGCTCGCGTTTTTTTATAGTCGTTATAACTAATCACTGTTACGAAAGGCGAAGTTACCCTTCTATCTCCCTTTTCCTACTCGCGCGTTACATTGTTCCCCGTACATTAATAGTCAGTTTGAATCTAGAGAGCTTAAAAAAGCTAGGTTAACCTTCTATCTTCCTTTTCCTACTCGCGAGTCTCATTGTTAACTAGACAATAAAAGTCAGCATAACCCGAAGAGTGTGAAAAAAGCTAGGTTTACCCTTCTATCTCCCTTTTCCTACTCGCGAGTTTCATTGTTAACCATACAATAAAATTCAGTATACCCCAAGAGTGTGAAAAAGAGCTAGGTTACCCTTCTATCTCCCTTTTCCTACTCGCGAGTTTCATTGTCAAACAGACAATAAAATTCAGTTTTAGCCCGAGTGTGTGAGAAAAAGCATGGTTACCCTTCTATCTCCTTTTACATACTCGCGAGTATCATTGATACACCAATAATCAAAGTCAGTTGAACTCTAGAGGGTTAGATAAGAGCGCTATCTCCCTTTTCTAGTAACAAGTAGCAATGATTTAGTTCGATTTTCTAATAAAGTCATAGCAAGGGTAGCTTTAAAAGGAAGTCAAAACGACCTGAAACTAACTGTGTCAAAGACGATATCGCGTACTCAATTTCATCTATTTTTTGATTAAAACTGAATTAATTTGAATTTTATTTATTAATTAAATTTTTAATTCTAGGCGTCGACGGCAACCGGAAGTGGTAATTTGGTTATTGAACCGAGCCATCGAATTGGATCCGGAACTGGACGAAGCTTACGTTCTATTGACTTCCGTTTACGCGGAAAACGAGAAAACTCAAAATAAAGTCAAGCTAACCACCAAAGAAAAAATAGCCACCGGTATGAAGTAGAAATTAATTTTAAATTTTAAATCAATGAATATTATTTTAATTAAGTCTCGTGATCTTGAATTCATTTCAAATCTGGTGACCTTGAAATTGATTAAAATAAATTTCTCGTGACCTTGAAATCGATTAAAATTAAAATTACATGACCTTGAAATCTATTGAAATAAAAATTTCGTAACCTTGAACTCGATTAAAATTAAAATCTCGCGACCTTGAAATCGATTAAAATTAAAATCTCGCGACCTTGAAATCGATTAAAATTAAAATCTTTCAATCTTGAAATCGATTAAAATTAAAATCTCGCGATGAAAATAAAGTTTAGTTTGATTTCCATCAATTTCAAAGTCGCGAGATTTAGATTTTAATCAATTTCAAAGTCGCGACATTTTGATTTCCATCGATTTCAAAGTCAAGAGATTTTAATTCCATCAATTTCAAAGTCGCGAGATTTTAATTCCATCAATTTCAAAGTCGCGAGATTTTGATTTCCAATTTCAAAGTCGCGAGATTTTGATTTCCATCAATTTCAAAGTCGCGAGATTTTGATTTCCATCAATTTCAAAGTCGCGAGATTTTGATTTCCATCAATTTCAAAGTCGCGAGATTTTGATTTCCATCAATTTCAAAGTCGCGAGATTTTGATTTCCATCAATTTCAAAGTCGCGAGATTTTGATTTCCATCAATTTCAAAGTCGCGAGATTTTGATTTCCATCAATTTCAAAGTCGCGCGATTTTGATCAATTTAAAAATCTCACTACTTTTAATAAAAATAAATTAAAACTTTTTGTTTCTTTGATCCATGGAAAATATTAATATTAAGAATTTCAGAAAAGGTTATGATTTCTAAAATCCAGTTACGTAAAAATCAAAATCCAAAATTCTTCATAAAAATAAATATCGCGAGACATTCAAAACTAAATTGAAATCCAAATTTTGTGACATCGAAAGTCGATTAAAATAAAATGTCGCGACATTTAAAACCAAATTAAATTAATTACGTCTAGATAATAATACCACGAGACTTTAAAAGTTAAGAGTTGACAAAAGCATACACCGGTATTTCAATTTACCCCCGTCCAATTGGATGAACATCGTGTTTAATTTTGTTCAAGTCAAATGAAATGGAAATAGGTCATTATATTGTAGTTTAAACAATAGCTATTTTCTCCAACCCTTTCCGCCTTATTAGCTCAAAACCGTTTAACCATACAATACTTATTAAGTATATTATACAGCGAATTAGCAGCAATTATATTTAACCTAAGTCTACCCCCTACCTCTACGATTTAATAATACAAAGAAATAAAGGCCATTCGTAGCTTGCTACCCGCTGTAAATTGGAGATGAAATTAACTTTACACACCGAGGGAATTTGTAGAATAAATTATGTTGAATTCAATAGCAGGGGGAAGGGATTTCTAAACATACAAATATGTTAATTATATCAAGAGGCAATAAATTTTGAGAAACTCCCAAACACAAGCGATATTAATTAGTGAAGAAGGAAGCTCGAGTAAAATGTAGAAACAGCAATTAGTACATATCCCCCAATATGATTTAATAGGGACAAGGATATAGTAGTGCCATTACTCTTAATTTAGAGAATATTGAGGGGGAAAATAATGAATGGCGAAAAGATCAACGATTGCTTAATTAATTAGCGATATCAATTTTGAATAATTAGCCCATCCCCTTCGTTTTAAGACCAATATTTAAATGAGCCAGCTGTTTACTAAGACTACTTTTATCATCTATGAGAATTAACATTGTGCACCACTCCGCCATAGATTTTAATATTAAAGTGACTCTGTAACTAATTTAAATAGAGTTTTTGAATTTATTTTCGGAATTACCAGATGCCAGAAAACGTATTCTAGAATTTTTTTCGCAGTTATTAGACACGTTTTTCGTGTTTAAATTAATTTATAAAGTTTGGTAAAGTTTGAATAAAAGGAAATAGAAAATCGGGCCAATCATATTATGTCAGCCTTCAACAACGCTTGTAATGCGTTAAGATTAAAAGAATAGGCCGGTGTTTGATGGCCAAGGTCTTAGGCGGCCTATTCTTTTAATTTGACACTTTACAAGCACTGTTGAAGGCTGAAATAATATGATTGGCCAGTAACTTTGCCAAATTAATTTCCACACGAAAAACGTGTCTAAAATTGGGATCCGGTGATTCCGAAAATAAATTCAAAAGCTGTTCTATTTTGAGCTCCATTTAATAAAATCTAATATTCTAATTTTTGATTTCCTTCTCTTCAACAGATAAATGGTTAAAATCCAGCGAAAAGCGAGCAAGGTCACCAAGGTCACCGACCTCCTCATCCGGGGTCATAAACCAGACGACGGGGTCAGCAAATAGACCGAGTACCAGCGCATTACTTTATCCAATGGCAGTGGGAGAAAGAGACCAAGTCGTCAAAAGATAAATTCAATTAAATTTCAAATAAAACAAAAGCAATATTAATTAATTTCATGCAAAGTTACTTAAAATTATTTATGAAATTAATTAAAAAGAGAGATGAAATATTACTGTATATTTGTATTACGGAAGCCGCGAAAAAAAGAAGTTATATATTAAATAAATAAAAACAAAATGGAGACCAATTAAAAAACATTATAATTAAATTAATGAAACCCCAAAAAAAATGGAATTAAAGTGAAAATAAAAAAAAAAACAAAAAAAAAACAAAAACAAATAAAAGTTGGTGGAACGTTTTTTAGCTCAAACCAATGTGATAGCATTTTACTGTATTTATCCAAATAAAAAGAGTTTTTGTAGAACAATACTATGATATCATCACCTTATTGAAATCAATTGTTTTAAGGGAAACAGCTTCTGAATTTATTTTTGGTATCAACAATACCAAAAAATATATATTTTCGAAGAATTTTTAGACACGTTTTAGGTGTTTAAATTTATTTCTAAAGTTGGGTAAAATTTGAATAACAGTCAATATAACTTAGGACCAATCATATTATTTCAGTCTTCATCAGCGCTTGTAATGTCCTCCTATTAAAATAATAGGACGGCGTTTGATATCCAAGTTGTTAGGACATCGACAAGAGCTTGTCCATATGGCCAAGGGAATGTGATCTAGGGATTGTGACCTACTGAATGTGATCTAGGGATTGTGACCTAGGGAATGTGACCCGGATCACATTCCCCGGGTAATGTGACCCTGGGAATTTGACAAATTGAACTAACATCATTCTCTTAAGACGTTTTTAAGCCGTCAAATGTGTAGCTAATTATGTGGGCTTACCCGTCTTTCATTACAAGGTCATCGAATAAAACATCAGTTGGACTGATTTGGGCTCGGGTTATAGGCTAAACTGGTCACCAACTAAATTAGAGAAACGTGGAAAAATGTTGGATACAAGATGGTCAAGGTTTGTTCATTTGGTTTTCAAAAGTAAACTTTTCATAGCCGTGTAAAAAATAGACAAATTTGTGCCTTAATTCCCAAACTTTGATCCAGACGTCCATTAAAGTTAAGTTTCAAACGCCATCTATCGTACGTGATTGAAGTTCTTTAATATGAATACTAGTGATAATGCCAATAACAAATTGCAGTAACTAAACCGACAATTTTATCAAATACTTGCACAATTTTTAAAAATTGAATTAAATGATAGTTATCATAGCTATTATAAAATCGATATTTGTATGTCAGTAAAGTAATCGATGCGATAAAGGTTGAGGCGTCATCTATTTTGTGCAATTAAATTGACTGGCGTAGTTAATTACTATACTGGTAACTAAAATAGGATTAATTTTAATTCTACGAGTAGAATCAAATTAGTTTAACTTTAAATAAGATTTTAAATAAGATTTAAAATTATAAGAATCGATAAACTGTATTAAGAGAAAACCAAAAAATCAATATATTTCAAAGAAACGTTGGAAAATGAGTAGCATTTTCGGAAAGGTTGAACATTGTTAAAAAATATTAAAATTATATATGAACATATAGACATATGTAACATATAAAACAATTATCGTAACAGTAAAGAGTTAATAATCGACATTTTCCAAATCGCCAGGAAATGTTTATTATGGTTCCTATCCATCGCCAGCCAATGTTAATTATGGTCCCTAGGTGGTCCATAGGCATTCAAAAAATGATGACAGCCTCACTTTAAAAAGTAAGGTGGGCCTAAAATTACGTGATACTACCCCTTTAAGTCTAAAATTGTAGAAACTAACTCGGAAACTACGGATTCAATATATTTATTTAAATTGAAATTTAATTTTTATTACTATTTTTTTAATTAGTCTAATTGTTTTCATACTGTAATGCGAACGTAATCTAAATTGCCTTTTTGGTTTCCATAGCAACTGCATCCCACTCTCCGAATACCGCGTATTGTTTTCGTCAGAGCGCTAGGAATTTTTGTGGAGCGCAAATATTTTGAAGATAAACAATTAACAAGGCCAATTAAAACTCTCTCCACGGGGAGTGCCGTTAATTAAGAAAATATATTGATATAATACCTAACTGTAATGTCATTCTGGTGTTATTAATAAAAAAAATGATCATTTAAGAATGAACTGTCTCCGACAACGATGGATTTTCTATCAAAGATTCCCCTATCGCTTAAATATAAATATAATCCACAAGGAAAACAAATGAAAAATTATTATTAAGCATAGAAAATTGATCGCCTGAAATGAATTGAGTCAAAAACTAACCTAACCTTATCTAAATCATGTCGATCATTTGAAAGTCGATCAATTGGTTAAAAACCCTAATGTCGATCATTTGAAAGGCTATCATTTGAAAGTCGATCAATTGGTTAAAAAACCCTAATGTCGATCATTTGAAAGGCTATCATTTGAAAGTCGATCAATTGGTTAAAAACCCTAATGTCGATCATTTGAAAGGCTATCATTTGAAAGTCGATCAATTGGTTAAAAAACCCTAATGTCGATCATTTGAAAGGCTATCATTTGAAAGTCGATCAATTGGTTAAAAAACCCTAATGTCGATCATTTGAAAGGCTATCATTTGAAAGTCGATCAATTGGTTAAAAAACCCTAATGTCGATCATTTGAAAGGCTATCATTTGAAAGTCGATCAATTGGTTAAAAAACCCTAATGTCGATCATTTGAAAGGCTATCATTTGAAAGTCGATCAATTGGTTAAAAACCCTAATGTCGATCATTTGAAAGGCTATCATTTGAAAGTCTATCAATTGGTTAAAAAACCCTAATGTCGATCATTTGAAAGGCTATCATTTAAAGTCGATCAATTGGTTAAAAAACCCTAATGTCGATCATTTGAAAGGCTATCATTTGAAAGTCGATCAATTGGTTAAAAAACCCTAATGTCGATCATTTGAAAGGCTATCATTTGAAAGTCGATCAATTGGTTAAAAAACCCTAATGTCGATCATTTGAAAGGCTATCATTTGAAAGTCGATCAATTGGTTAAAAAACCCTAATGTCGATCATTTGAAAGGCTATCATTTGAAAGTCTATCAATTGGTTAAAAAACCCTAATGTCGATCATTTGAAAGGCTATCATTTGAAAGTCTATCAATTGGTTAAAAAACCCTAATGTCGATCATTTGAAAGGCTATCATTTGAAAGTCGATCAATTGGGCAAAGCCTCTCGTCGATAATTTTATAGCCGATCCATTGAACCAAACTCCCCGTCGATAATTTGAAAGTCGATCAATTGGCAAAATCCCTCGTCGATCGATTGGGCAAAAACTCCTCGTCGATCAATTGGGCAAAAACTCCTCGTCGATCAATTGGGCAAAAACTCCTCGTCGATCAATTGGGCAAAAACTCCTCGTCGATCAATTGGGCAAAAACTCCTCGTCGATCAATTGGGCAAAACCTTCGAATGATCGAAGGTCGATCAATTGGCCAAAGCCTCTCGGCGATCAATTAGGCAAAATACCTTTCCGATCATTTGAAAGTCGATCAATTAGGCAAAACCCTTCGTCGATCATTTAAAAGTCGTTCATTTGGTCAAAACCCTCGTCGATCATTTTAAAGACGATCATCTGAGCAAAACCCCCCAACTGACGATTATTTGAAAGTCGATCAATTGGGCAAAACCCCTATAGTCGACAATTTTAAAGTCGATCAGATGGGCAAAACCCCAATTGTCGATCATTTGAAAGTCGATCAACAGGGAATAACCCTACTATTCTATCATTTTAAAGTCGTTCAAATGGGAATAACCCCGATTGTCAATCATTTGAAAGTAGATCCAACCATGTTTACAATTCCAGGTTTTGTTACAATAATACCGCTTATACAAAACGTATTGACAATGGCGATGTAATTTGAAAATGATTACATAATATATTATGAGAATGCAGGCGTTATTAAATACACTGTTTTTCTTATCAACGCAGTTGCACGAAGTCTTGTAATTGTTTTTTAATACAATTCTAATAATATCGCATCATTGTAGATTAACCCCGTGATCCCGTGGTATCTTTCCAAAGTTACAACAATTCCTACTAACTGAGTATTATTAACCGTATAAAACCATAAAGCCCAGAATAATACTATATAATATATAATACAAATAATAGTCAGGTATGGGAGAGCGTGACACCCGTCGACGATAACGTCAAGTAAGAGAAACAGAAATTGACATTTTTATTGGCTGATCCTTCGATCTATATACCTCAGTACCTGTCAAGAATATATTTTTTTTTAACTTACAACGTATATGTTGTCAAGATTTATTTTTAGACAACTTCTATCTAGCTCTCAAACAATTTTGTTTCGTATACGTGATATTAGGTGAAAACCTTGGTAATACCTTTTCTAGACGTCACATTTAAAGGACGGGTCAAGATGGGAGATGAAGTGTTTTCTTATCGAGTCTAATATTAAAAAAAAGACCCGTTCGCCTCGATTAAAACATAAGAGAAATGTATACTTATATGTATATAGCTCGGAATTTGAAATATATTTCATTAATTAGATAGATCTACTGAATTAAATTCAGATATTATCTATTTGGTTAAAAATATACTATTTTCCAATTCTGTTAACTTATCCAAGGATAAAAATACTAGAATATATTTTTTCCTAGAATATTATCCGAGTTAGATGTTCGGATAAAAACAATTTAAAAATCTATTTTCTCCAAAAATAACTAATAAACCTTAAAAGTTTGGTTTAATTGTTTTATTAATTTATTAATTTCCTTGGAATTTCAAATAAATTTAAAATATATTTTATTTTCCATGAATTCTGCGAATGGAAACTTTCCTAACCATCGTTATAATTTTCTTATCCTTCAATTAAAATACTTAATATTCCTCTTCATTCTTCATTTAATTTTTTTTAATTATTAAAATTATTTAATTGCTAAATTACTTAGACCTTAAGAAATATAACTTTATCAACGTATTTTAATTGCAGTCAGAATTAAAAATAAGTTATTTTCAGAGTCAATATAGCCCATTAAAATATATAAAATGTGGTAGAGTTATATATTTAATTTCGAGGTTTCTTATTTACGTTTTCATAAAAATGATGACAGCTCCAATTTAAGAGGCAAGGCTATCAATATATTATTACAACCTTAGAAAGAGACCCAAACAAGTATCATAAAACATGTTTCGAAATTTATTTATTTTATATATTTGTATATTGAATTTTATTTCATGCTTCTCTTTAAAGGGAGAATGCCATCTAACAACAAGTTATTTTTTATCTATTCCTTATCGTTTAAATAGGCCTAATCTACTAGTGAAAAAATTTACTAACATATATTAAACTAGAAATAAATTTAAAATAGGCTTAGCGAGATTCATGGAGATCCTGATTTCCTCGCGTATAAGGTCTAGCGACCAATCGAATGCGATTGTAAGTCTCGTGGAGATCTCGCGTGAACGACGGGCCTTCGCTCATTGGTCGCTAGACCTTACACGGAGGCAATTCAGGATCTTCATGAAACCCGCTAAGCCTATTTTCTGGGTAAGTTTTAAAATTTATTTCTAGTTTAATATTTGTTTTGTAAACATTTCATTGGTGGGTTAGGCCTATTCAAGCAATCACTTGTTATTAAGTAGCATTCTCCCTTTAAGAAAATAAATTATGTTTTATTACGAATATGCCCTAACGTGTTTGAGCAGTGGATAATTTAAATCACTATTAAAGGGAGGTTAAAGAGGAAAATGAAGTGATTTTTTATCGATTCTTCTAGTAATCATAAAACCTATAAGCGTAGTTAATTATTATGGTAATATATCCCAATGATTATAAAAATCAAAATAGATCCAGATTTCACTGTTCTTTTAAACTGAACCCCTCCAACCAATCACGTAACGCCTTGCCTTCTAGCGAACACGAAATACTCGCGACACGCTCTATGTCGAGCGCGAGATGTGATAAAAACATGGCGCGCGACGAGTATTGTGTTCGCTGGAAGGAAAGGTGTTACACGATTGGTTAAAGGGGTTTAAATTTAAAATAACAGTGAAATCTGGATCTATTTTGATTTTTAAAATCATTGGGATATATTTCCCAAAGAATCGATAACAAAAATCACTTGACTTTCCTCTTCACCCTCCCTTTAAGGCTGCAACTTATAGCGAATTCACTTGGGCCGCTTTAGGAGTGCTCTGAATTTCCCTTAAAACCTAATATCTCTTGCCATATTAGCTCGATACACAGCATGAAGCGGTAGGCCTGGAATGTCAATTTAGAAAAAGATTGCATCATCCAATCATACTATGGAAAAAAATTGCTCTTTTTCGGTTGCTCTTTCGAAAAAACAGAGCAAAAAAATTGCCTTCAAGAGGTAGAATGTAAATTGGAAAGAGATTACATTACCCAATGATATCATTGAAAAAAGTGCTCTTTTAATTTTCGGTTGCTCTTTCGAAACAGACAGAGCAAAAAAAGTTGCCTCGCGACCAGAAAAAGTTGCTAGACAATGCTTTTGACTCACCCAGAGCGATTTTCTCACGCTCTAAAGCACCCAATGAAATTCGCTATTATCCGAGATAGGGTACTTAAATTTAATTATAGACTAATTTTCAAGACAACGGAGCAATTTAAATTAGAGCACTTCAAAGAGGACCATAATCTTAAAGGAATACTGACACGATTTATATTTTGAAAGTTAATTAAACTTCAAATTAAAAATATAAGATTTCCTAATGTTACTTAAATCAGCAATTTCAATAAATGAATATGTAAATATACAAAGAATATTTAACATATTGCTTAACCTATCAACGACGCGAAAAAAACTTTGTAAATTTCTTTTTGGTTCTCTTGAATTGATGTTGCTAACGGGATGGACAAGAAAAAACCAGTTTTTCCAGAAATATTTCCCTGAAATTTCCATGTTTTTTCCACAAATATTTCCCTGAAATTTCCATGTTTTCCACAAACATTTCCCTGAAATTTCCTATTTTTTTTCCAGAAATATTTCTATGAAATTTCCAGGTTTTTCCACAAATATTGTTGTGAAATTTCCAGGTTTTTCCACAAATATTTCTATGAAATTTCCAGGTTTTTCCACAAATATTTCTCTGAAATTCCTGGTCCAAGACCGTCGAATATATTAAGATAAATCAAGAGAGATATGCCCAAACTACCGATTTCTGACAATAAAATGGAGTAATAACATTGTGAGACCCATTAAGATTTGATTTTACCGTTTCAAATCGATTTAGAAATGCTAGTGTGACCGTAACTATAGAAGAGACTCGTGGATTATGACGTCTATAAATTCCTGCTTGAAGTAAATTTCCAGATTTTAATCTAAATATAATATTTTAATATTATTTTTTATTTTTCACGTTTTAATTGAATTAATTTATATCGTATTAGTATCCCTTTATTTTTCTACCTAATTCGCCAGCTTAAGTGATCCTCGACTCACTAATTTCCCTCGCGTTTTCGATCGTTATTAGAATGGAACACTTTTAAAATTATATACACAACTCGGTTAAAATAAAGTTTTCAATATATAAAATAATAATAACAAGACAAAAATAATATTTTCTTAATTACCTAGCTTAGTTCCGATACCTAAGCAAAGCTTAAAGTGAGGCTGTCATAAATATGGATTAAATTTTTTGTTTTATGATATTATTAAAAAGCCATACTGAAAATTGCGAGCCTCTGTCGGTTGACGCGTGAAGTAAAAAACTTCCAAAATGAAAATGTCAAAAATATATAGGTTCTTTTTTTCCGATGTATGACGTAGTTTATTTCTGGAACGAAATTAAGGATAATTTTCATACGACTTGATCAGGATTAAGTACTTTTACTAAAAAGACCGCGCTGGTGCCAGAACACGCGAGACTGAACTGTAGGCTCTACAATAGCGAAATCACGACACCATAGTGCGATGACGTAGTATCGCGGGGAATTTTATTTTAAAAACTTAAAAAATGGCGGCTATTTGTTACTGTCGCGGTTATTTTTTCTATATTTTGAATTGTTTTTGTACGACCTTTCCGAAAATGCTACTCATTTTATTTTGGAAGTTCATGAAATATATGTTTCAGCCTCAAGAGTTACGGACTGTATTTTAAACTAAGCGCGGGTCACTACGGAATTTATTAAGTCGTCTAAGGCCTAACTTTCATTTGTTTATTAATCGAGCTTCAAATTTTATCTCCGGGTCTAATTGGTATCCATTTGATACGCGTCTGTCTATATAATTTGTGGTTTTATATTAACTTGCACAATTTATCCGAGATTAAAATATCTGAAAAAAGTCTAGTTATCAATGGATATCCTAATTGATTCCAAGCTCTATACTAGGCTGCCTGCTATTCTAATCTTATAACTCTCCTTCCCCCTAACAGTTGTTAATTCAATCTCGTCTCGCGGATAAAAGGGGAGATTAAAACACGCGCGAAAAGCTCGCACTCGCGAGAAGAAGAAAAAGAAATATTCTAAAAAAGAAAAACATAGATAAACTTTTGGCGGGAAAAAGCTCGAGGGGAAAAGGCGCGAGCCCGTGCGGAATAAAGACCGGTTACCAAGGCAACCGGGGAATAAAGTGACCAATGGCGAGAGGCCAATCTTGGGATAAGGAAGAAGTTGGGGGGTTGCGAGAGAAACGGCTGAGCCCAACTTGAGATAACTTTTTGGGCTTTTTCGGACACATACACACATACAGTGCACGAACTAAGTCGACTTTGGAGACTTTTGTAAGCGCGAAAGACCGAGCCAAACGTTTACCGTTCGTAAAAAAATATATAAAGCAAACTATTGGACGGCCAATATGAAATTAATTAAGTCAAAGGAGTAACGCGACCACAATATGAAATGCAGCCGGGGAAATCTCAGGTAATTCAAAGACTTTTTGTTTAATTTAAAGTTAAACGCTTCAACTATTAACTTTAATAGGGGAATATTGAAATTAACAAAGTATTAACTATATTAGGGGGAAACGTTTAGACCAATCAAATATTAACTATATTAGGGGGAAATGTTTAGAACAATCAAATATTAAAGATATTAGGGGGAAATTAATTAAATTACCTTGGTGAAATATTTAAACCAATCAAATATTAACTAAATTACCTTGGTGAAATATTTAAACCAATCAAATATTAATTAAATTACCTTGGTGAAATGTTAAAACCAAAATCAACTATTAAAGAGGAACAAGTAAAATATTAACTATGTATTAGGGGAATTAATTATTTCAATTAACTATTTAAGAAATTAAACAATGAAAATCTCAACTATTAATTATAAGAAACCTAACTCGACTAAGTATGGGAATTACTATAATTACATAACTAGTAATAAACAACTACTTAACTAGTATAAAAACAATGGAAAATATTTAAGATTACTGGCGTCGTATATATTAATTTCTCTGAAAAATTAAACACTTAAGTTAATACTTAAATTATTTTAATGGGATTAAAGCCTCGTTTTCAAACTTTTGATTTCCAAGAGTAGGTTTAATAAAATTAATTTTGAAATGGGGTTCACTGTCAATTGAGGTCTGTTATCGTTTGTTAAACGAAAAAGCATGATTTAAGCTTCACCTACAGTTGTTTTGACGGCAAAAGCTCGAGTCTTGACCCAAAAAACACTTCTTTAAAACACAAAAATTGGAATTTGTAAGGTTGCCTTTCGAGCCTGCTTTTCAATCCTGCTAACACTGCAGTGCGTTAATACATTTAAGATTAAAAAAAAGTTGATGGAGTCATTTAATTTGTTTGTAAGATAATTAAGCTAAAGAACTACGAAAACTATAAGGCAATTATTCGAAGTGTTTTTCTCTTTCAACAACAAACAAAATGCTCTGAGATCCCAAATAAAAAATGTTTAATTAAGACGTAATCCCAGCCGGCTTGGAGGGCATATTTTTATCATTAATTGCTCTATAGGCTCCGATAATTGGAAAATCGAGTAGACAACCGAAACCAAGCTCAAAACAAAAACATCAAAAAAAAACTAGGGTACCCAACCCATCTCCAATAGAAAATTATATAAAAAAATTAAAGCAGGAATAAAAAAAAATTAAAGCAGGAATAAAAAAAAATTAATAGCCGGAACAAAAAAAAAATTAATTAATACTCCCAGGGAATTTAAAATAGAAGTAGGGAAATTGGTACTAATTAAGCTATATAGAGAGATTATATATTACACGTAATTTTCAAAACGGACTAAATTTATGCAAGTGATTTAGAAAATAATGAAAAATATAATCGTAACTTGGTTTGAAAAATGATCAAAATTGTTAATATAACTTGATTTAAAAAATTATTATAATTAAAAATAAAATCGTAACTTGATTTGAAAATTAATTTAAATTTAAAATATAATCGTAACTTGATTTGAAAATTAATTTAAATTTAAAATATAATCGTAACTTGATTTGAAAATTAATTTAAATTTAAAATATAATCGTAACTTGATTTGAAAAATTGTCGAAATAAAAATATAATCGTAACTTGATTTGAAAAACATTAAAATTATAAGTATAATTGTAACTTGATTTGAAAAATCATTAAAATTGAAAATATAATCGTAATTTGATTTGAAAAATTATTAAAATTCAAACAGCGCGTCTTTCTTTAATTAGAAGGAAAATTAAAAAAAAAAGACTTGATTTAAAAAATGATGGAAATTTAAACTAGGTCTATAGCGCATGATTTAAGAAATAGTAAACTAGGGATTTAACGCGTGATTTGAAAAAGTATGCAAATTAAATTAAGACGTGTTTTAAAAGAATATTGTAAAATTAAAAACAGCGCGCAATTTTAAATGATAACTGTAAAATTAAAAACAGCGTGCGATATTAAGAAATTAGAAAATTAAAAATAGCGCGTGATTTCTTCTTAAAAAAGGGAAACTAAAAAAAGCACGTTTTTTTTTTAATTTAAAACTAAAAATACCACTGGATTTTCTAAAAAGTTAGAAATTAAAAATACGACTTCATTTTTAAAAAAAAAATTGGGAAATTTTAAAAAAAAAGGACGTAATTAGAAAACATCACGGAAAATTAAAAAAGGGTGATTTACGAATGGAGAAGAAAGATCTCAAGAATTTCTATGAATTTTTAATTTGACAAATAGCCTATTTTTAGGGAAAGAAATCTTGACCGTCAGACTATATTATAACTGAAAACTTTTGAAGAGTGAATATCTGTCGGTCGATATTAGCGAAAATGACGAAAAAAAAGCGAAAACTTGATGAAGAAAAAAGATATTAGAATAAATTAGATTGGGAAAGATTTAACCGATCTGACATTTTAATCAAAAACTATCGAAACGAAAGAATAATCAGAAAAAAAATCTTGAATTATTTTATCACGAAAGGAATATTTGTATGGCTTTATTGAGTGCGCATCATAGTACTCGACCGTCATCAATGTAAGGGGGATATAAAAGAAGAGAATGGTATTATTTTGCTTAGGCAAAACCGGGGTCGTAACCAATAGTTGGTATACTTCTTTGAGTTCGTTCCAACCTCATAAATGCAACAACTTTCATAGAAAGAGATTATATTTAACAGCTCTTTTGGTTTGGTTTCAAGGCTGGTAAAAGTATAGATAATACTATACTCTCATACAATCTTGAAAAAGGCAACATCTTCAATCGAAAAGGGTGATTTAACGGCTCATTTTGATGGTTTCAAAGATGAAACTGGTTCCCGAAGCATTTTCGGGAAGACCGATCAAATCGATTCCAGACAGTTTTCCGTTCACACGAATCTAACGAAACGTTTAGAAACGGTCTAAATCGATTTCAAGGCCTAGTATGAACGCTACTTACAAAGTAAATATAATTTATGTCAAATTTTCCTTCTATAATTATATATGAATTCCTGATAATTTAAAAATTTACTTCAAAATACGTTTTTACGGTAAACGCGAGTAAAAGTTTCGAAATAAAGTTTTAGGTTTTAACAAAAAAAAAAAAAAAAAAAAAAAAAAAAAAAAAAAAAGAATCTAATGAGTTGACATTGGAATTAATGGCTAGGAAAGTAAAAGCAAAAAAGATAGTTTTAATATGTTTTAAAATTATAATTTATCGTATTCTCTAATGGCGTAAATTTATTATTTAAGCTTTGGTGTTTTAGAACTTTAGTGGGCTGTAGCCCCATACCCTTAGCCAAGCTTTTAGCTACAACCGGGCAAAACTATAACTGTCAAAACTTGAAAAGAAGAAAAAGTTTAAAAAACATAACAAAACTAAAGCCTTTTAGTTGGAAATTTTTAAAAGCTCGGAGAAACGAATATGTATAATAAAAGTTGGAATTTCTCCAAACTATTTAAGGAGAGATTTCACAATGGTCAAAGCCAAAGTAGATTGATAAATAATACTAAAGCTCATAGCGTGGGAAAAACATATTGGGAAAAACATTAACTTCCAGCGAACAAGTAAGAGTTGTTTCTAACCCTATACAGTACCTTTCATTTCATTGCCTCTAAATTGGTAGACGGAATATGGAGTAAAAATACAACTTAAGCTTAACGAGGTTTTAGACAAATTTAAAGAGAACTTATCTTTGCATCTCATTTTAAAACTGGGTCGCGCTATATTTACATTATGACAATAATTAAACATACATATGTCTAGTAAAGTGAGACTGTCATAGATTTTTCATGAACTTCAAATAGAAATTGAGTAGCAAAGATCGTTAAAAAACGATTCAAAATATATATACATATGCCATAGAACAAAATTACCGCGACAGTAAAAATACACAATTTATAATCTCCATGTTCGAATTTTTAAAATAAAAATTCCTCGCGATACTACGTCATCATTATGGTCACGTGATTTCGCTATTGTATAGACTTTTTGTCGTGCCTTATGAAGGGGGCTACAATTTTTTCCCGTTCACCGTAATTCCGCCCCGCAATCCACCATTTTGGTCACCAAGAAACGAGGTGATAGTTTTTTTTTAATATACATTAGTTGAGCCCCTACGGCGGAAAGATCCTACGCTGGAGATATTTCATACCGGTATCCCTCACTCCCCTAGAAGCCTCTAGTTCCCACAACACAAACTATATAGTTGCCGAAACTCAATCTATAGTAGTTTTAACCCTAACAGTATGAATAGTACCTACTGCGCCGAAAAACACTTCCAGAGTGCAGGGTTACCATATAATCTTTGGTTTAAGATGGCGACCTTCAAAAAGTTCACAGAACCAACAGTTGATTCTCGTGCGTTCAGGTACATTTCGCGCGATCTTTTTCGTAAAAGTACTTAATGCAGAATGTCAATTACCTTTCATATTAAAATTAAAGTTTAAGTAAGGCTGTCACCATTTATTTTGACGGCATATATATTAAATATTTTGTTTTCTCATATTATGGAAAAACAATATTGAAAATTTTAAACCTCTTGGGTTGACGCGTTAGAAAGAAACTTCAAACTTTAAATGACTTTGATAACGTAATCTAATTCTGCATCTTAATTAACGATAGTTAATCCGTATTAAGTACTTTCACGAAAAAGATCGAGTGAGGACGACCGTAGGCTCTAGAATTTAGAGATATCACGCGACCATAGTGATGACGTATTATCGTGGGAAATTATTGATTTTCAACAAATATCCAAGATGACAATAATAATATATTTATTTTTACTGTCGGTCTAATCTTTTCTTTTGCAATTATATTTGCAATAGTTTTTTAATCATCTTCTCCTAAATTCCAAATGGAAATGATTAAAAATTAGCCTCACTTTAATTAACAAAATGTTGAGTATTATTTAGAAACCACTTTTAAATTTTTTAAATTTAAAATAAGTGAATCAATTTGAAAATTGGATAAATTGACATTGCGTTAGAAAGAAAATAAAAAAACTGTCATAATAATATTATGAAATTTCCAAAATATTCATCATCCAATAAGATTCGGGGGTTTTTTTTTTTTTTATTCAAATCAAGAATTTGGATCAAATTAGGAAAAAATCTTTATTATTTTTTTTTCTTCTGTGACGAGAGAATTTGTCATAATGTAAATAAACCATGGCGGATTGATATTAGATGTAAATACCCAATAGAGAATAAAGTAGTACTACCCTAATATATTACATAATATTGTATTTGGCCCCGGGCGGCAGGGCCTGGCTTATTTAATGCACTTTTAATTAACCTAGTTTGACTCGTAATTGGGACATCAACAGTTTTCAACGAATACAACGGCTACCTGGTTAATAAATCACGGGGAAAAGTCAAGGTAGTCTAGCTTCGAAGGCTCTGTCAAATCAAAGTGGAAATCAAAAATTGTTATTTACCGGTGCAGGAATGGGAGTAACCTTAGGAAAAGCCCAAACATCTGATCTTAATATCAAAATCTCGGCCATCAGCTATACTTACTTAGCTAACCAGGTTAATTTTGCCAAATTTTATAGGATTCATTATCCGTTGGTTTAGTTTAGCTTCAATATACGGATTTTATAGGTCGAGTTTAATTATAAAATGCTCTAATTAAGAATAAGCCCTCAATTTTAGTATTAAAATATTAAGGTAATTAAAAATTTAAATTCAGAATTGTAACGATCCTAATATAGAGCTCGGAATTTGTAAAACTTTTATTAATTGAATAAGACCATCGTGAATGTCAATCAGATATTATCCGTTCGCGAAAAAAACATATATTTCTTATTCGAGTTAAAGGGAAAATGCAAGCTAATAAAAAAGTGTTTTTTATCGATTCCTTATCGTTAAAATAGGACTTATCCACCAATAAAAAGTTTACAAAACAAATATTAAACTAGAAATAAATTTAAAACTTATTTAGCGGGATTCATGGAGATCCTGAATTGCCTCCGTGTAAGTTCTAGCGACCAATGAGTGAAGGCCCGTGGTTCACGCGAGATCTTCACGAGACTTACAATCGCGTTCGATTGATCGCTAGACCTTATTCTCGAGGAAATCAGGATCTCCATGAATCTGGCTAAGCTTATTTTCCGGGTAAATTTTCACTTGTTGTTAGGTTGCATTCTCCCTTTAACGTATCCAATGGCGCTGGGTCCGAGAATATTTTCAAAATCGCGAGCGAGCCCTGAAGAAACGTTTCATATATATGGAGGCCCAATCAAGGGGCAATATTTGGTTAAATACTTAGAGATAATAGTTGACTTATGATATTTCAATATTGATCTTTTCTGCTCTATCTTTTAGATCATAAAATCTCGGATTTTTGGATTTAGCCACTCGTGTGAAAGTTTATTTTAATGGTAGGCGCTAGAAGTTATTTCAAGGACCCATGAATATTATTTTGTATATATGTCAAAAGCACTGGAATAACCTCATAAAAATGTCTCGAACGATTCTTGGCTTATTTTTTATAAAAATAACATTTTCTCTAAAACTTCTCTTTCGAAACATGATCAGGGTCACGAATATAAGCGGGACATGGAAGAGTATTCTTATTTAAATTTATATTTTGGTAAACATAAATAAAATCCTTTTTGAACAGGATTTTATACACCAATGGTTTGTTTGTTATTTAAATCCCGGAATTCGGGGGATTTCTGAGGTTAGATCCTCCTTATTTTGATATTTTCCTAGGAGACACGGTTGTTTTTTTACCCACGCTCGATAAACTCTATTTAAACTTGACATTTTAAGCCAATCAGAAAAAGGAGAAAAAAAATCCTTCAAAGTCACATTCATTAAATCTCGAGAATTCCCAGAAATGGCGAATGTAAGAAAAACAAATTTCAAGATCACGAGATAAGCCGTGACCTTCGAACAAACGTCGCGCTTGCTTCAATTATTGCTTTAAATATTTTTACTTTTTATTTAATTCAATCAAATCGCGCGAGGTTTTTAATCGCGTCAACAATCAAATAAGAGCGCGAGCACTTTATTACATCACAAACAATTAAAGCGAGAAATAAAATGGAGAATAAAAATTTTTTAAAGGAATTATGACACGATACAACAATTCGATTTTTGGAGTTAAATAAAATGGCTAAAAACGAATTGTTGAAAAAGTGTAATAAGCCTACAGTAAAATTAAATATAAAGATAGAACTAAAATGAAATTAAAAAGATAAATCTAAATAAAGATAAAATAACACTAAAAAGATAAATAAAATAAAATTAAGTAAAGAAATAAAATAAAACTTAATAAAGATAAATAAAACAAAACTAAATAAAGATAAAATAAAACTAAAAGATAAATAAAATAAAACTAAATAAAGATAAATAAAGTAAAACTAAATAAAGATAAATAAAATAAAACTAAATAAAGATAAATAAAATAAAACTAAATAAAGATAAATAAAATAAAACTAAATAAAGATAAATAAAATAAAACTAAATAAAGATAAATAAAATAAAACTAAATAAAGATAAATAAAATAAAACTAAATAAAGATAAATAAAATAAAACTAAATAAAGATAAATAAAATAAAACTAAATAAAGATAAAATAAGACTAAATAAAGATAAAATAAAACTAAGTAAAGACAAATAAAATAAAACTAAATAAAGATAAATAAAATAAAACTTGATAAAGATAAATAAAAACTAAATAAAAACAAATAAAATAAAACAAAGATAAATATATAACAAACTAAAAGATAAATATGTAACAAAATAAAAGATAAATAAAAAAATAAAAGATAAATAAAAAAATAAAAGATAAATAAAAAAATAAAAGATAAATAAAATTAAAAGATAAATAAATAAAACTAAAAGATAAATAAATAAAACTAAAAGATAAATAAATAAAACTAAAAGATAAATAAATAAAACTAAAAGATAAATAAATAAAACTAAAAGATAAATAAATAAAACTAAAAGATAAATAAATAAAACTAAAAGATAAATAAATAAAACTAAAAGATAAATAAATAAAACTAAAAGATAAATAAATAAAACTAAAAGATAAATAAATAAAACTAAAAGATAAATAAATAAAACTAAAAGATAAATAAATAAAACTAAAAGATAAATAAATAAAACTAAAAGATAAATAAATAAAACTAAAAGATAAATAAATAAAACTAAAAGATAAATAAATAAAACTAAAAGATAAATAAATAAAACTAAAAGATAAATAAATAAAACTAAAAGATAAATAAATAAAACTAAAAGATAAATAAATAAAACTAAAAGATAAATAAATAAAACTAAAAGATAAATAAATAAAACTAAAAGATAAATAAATAAAACTAAAAGATAAATAAATAAAACTAAAAGATAAATAAATAAAACTAAAAGATTAAATAAAACGAAAATATAAATATAATAAAATTAAAAGATGTATCTGTAGTAAAACTAAATAAAGGTGAAAATGAAGTTAAAAAGGATAAATCAGGATAAAGTTTCAAAAAAGTAAACTAATCAACTTCCTTCATTATTCTTAATTTCCTAAACTTAAACTTAGTAGAGTTAGGAAACAAAAGCAACTTTATTTTCATTATCTCTTTGGGTAATATTAAATTTGATTTTGAAATCTTTTACGCTATATTATTATCGTTACAAATTTGGTTGGAAGTTTATTATTTGTAATAAGCGAAGATGATGAACTTTAAATTGAATTCTCGGCATTATTAATATTATTATTAGTCTAAAAGGGTTCGCTAGCGGGTACTCATTCCTATATAGTTAAGTACACGCTCGAGGGAGTGGAACTTTTAATAGATGCGACGCGGAGCCCGGGCAAGACTAGATTTGTCCATTAAGGATCTCGAGTTTGATACATCCCAATTACAAGCTGCAGTAACCGTGGAAACAAATTTACAATTTTGGCCCTCCCTTAAATCTTTCCCCTACTCATCGCTCGAGTCTTAACTCGATCAATTAAATTTAAACTTAAAGTGATTCTCTCACGGATTTTTCATCAACTTCAAATGGAAATTGAGAATCATTTTGGGAAAGGTCGTTAAAAAAACCTATTCAAAATATATATACGTATGTCATAGAAAAAAATACCGCGACTTTAAAAACATGTATTTTATAATACAAATTATAGAATGAAATTCTCCGTAATACTGCTTCATCACTATGATCGCGTGGCTATTGTAGAGCCTACAGTTAATGATTCTCGGGTGTCTGGCATCACTGATAAGGTCGCTTTCGCGCGGTCTTTTTCGTAAAAGTACTTAATAGAGAAAGTCAACTACAGAAGAATGAAAGGTCAAAATATTTCGAAAAGTCACGGGTGGAAGAATTAAAAATCACTAATATATCGAAAAAGTCTCGTCGCGGTCGGAAGAAGGAAAGGCCAAAAATCTTTTTCGAGTTTATTAAAGTGTTATCGTATATTGAATCGAATTTTAAAATCGCGGTAGTCTTAAAGGGAGAAAAAGTAATTTTCTATAATAATAGAGCTTATTCGATAGAAAAAAAAATACAAAAATACTTGTAAAATGTATCTCTCTACGTCAGAGCTGGTGAAATTTATAACCTAGCCCGTGAAATGGTATGTTTTCGTCTAGCGCGCTAAAAATCTCACCTTTAACGTGACGTGCAACGATAAAACAAGTTTATATTAAACATCTTAAAGGGAGAATTTATTCACTTAGATAAAGGCAGAAGCCGATGAAACCCTCCTTTGAAGTCTACTACTCCAATGTTCCATATAGCGCTCCTCTGTATGGGTAAAATTCCTATTTCATCCCCCCTGTCTACGGAAAATTGGAAATTCTCTCTCTCCACAAACGACTACGTTTTTTGGACGAACTCCAAGGCTGCTAGAGATATTCGCTCGACGAGCTCCCGCTCCGAAAACATCTACCGTTAGGAGGCGTACGAATCGCGCCTTTTGATACTAACCCATACAGAGAGGGGTAGACAACACCCGGGAGTAATAGACTTCAAAGGAGGGTTTCATCGGCTTCTGATAAAGGTGACTATAGATTTGAGAGTGCTGCCAACTCAAGATCAAATTTTATTATCTCGAGACGAGCGCGAGCAATATTTTCATCACATTTTGTTTTAATACGTGATATTTGGCGGGAACTAAGGAGTGTCGCGATATTTTTGATACCACGTGTAATTAATCTTAGCGCGAGAATTTGAAGAATCAGTTTGAGTTTTCAGCGCGTGCAAAACTAGAGCTCCGTTCTCTTTCCATGTAACGTTTGGTTATATAACATAAAACTTGAGGAAGAGCTTAGCTTCACGCAGGCTGTAAATTCAAATTGTGGGCGAAGTTTCAAGAGGATCGTTCGCGTTCAAAAGAGAGAGTAGATAATTATATACCTAGAGATCATCGACATCCAGGTTGAGGTTAGCGGGAAGGTATGGAAAATGAACTCCCCCCCTCCAAAAAAGGGTGCATATAGGAAGAGAATAATTTAAAAGCTATTTACATCTCTAGCTCGTTAAACAACAGACCCGTACCGCTCTCTTCATCTTTGTCAATTAAATTTCAATTAATAAAGTTCAATCAAGATATACAATTATTAATTGGATTCGTTTTAGAAAGATACTCTTAAAAATATGTTATTGATTACAGCGGGGCATTGTTACTAATTAATACATTTTATTTGAATAAATTTCTAACTACCCCGAGGGTTTATTTTTGAATATTTTTAATTAATTTCCCGCTGATAATCTTAATTCAGCAGTTTTGTTAAAAATACTTCAATTTTAAGTTCAATTACTAGTTTCAATATTATTTATGGAATTCAGTAAAAATTAAAAAGATGGAAATCATGATAAAATAATTAAAACTTTAATTATTAATTAAAACTTTAATTTATTCCTAGCTGTTGAAATAATTATGATATTCTAATAGCTTGATTGTTTCTAAGAAAACATTCCTAGCAGAGCTAATATTTTGATTGAAGTTACGATTTTATTTAATATTTTTAGATTAATTTCCCTATTTCTCAATTTTTTAAATTTTACAATAAACATTCCCTGCAATATTACGTCATGGCACTATGGTCGCGTCATTTCGCTAAATTGTAGAGACTACAGTTGATCCTCACGCGTTCTAGCACGAGTAATAATTAAGGTAGAATTGCTTAATCGTTAATTACGTTCCAGAAATAAACTCCGTCATATATCGAAAAAAAAAAAAAAAAATACCTTTACATTGTTCAAATTTTCATTTTAAAGTGTCTTAAAAATGCCTCAACCCAGAGTTATAAAATTTTGAATATGACGTTTTACTAGTATAAAACTAGTCATTCGAAGAAAAATGGTGAAAGCCTCACTTTAATGAAATATTTTCAATTTTTTGTTTATAGCTCTCTTAAACTTTGGAACATCCAAAACCCTGGAAAACTGGTCGCCCACTGAATTGAAATAGAATCAAAAATAAATATAACGATGTTAAGTAGAGGTTACCTCGACGACAAATCCCTCAATTAAATAAATACATCGTGTACCAAAATATTTTCGAGATATCGAATTATTGAAGAAAAAATATTAACGGGTCATTGCATTTCTAAAAAGGAATGTCATTATTTTAATTTACTCCCACAACTTAAACCATCTCTAATCCAATCCAATCCAATCCAACCCAATTATATTAAGGAGACAAGGGTTCAAACCGGAACTTGTATAAAAATGAACGAAACGGGTTTACCGAACGTGGAAAATCTCCTACGAACTTTGACCTTCGGTTCAACGTCCTTGATCTCGATGGGGAATTCTAGTTTATCGGATTCTGGGTTGTTATTGTCTTCCGGGGTAACCGAAAGAGCGACCTTTTTCAACCAAACGGATTTGAGGGCTTATCTGGCCATGCATTTGGGTCCCCAAAGATTGGCTTTCAGCGCTCTCATTCCCATTACCATCGTCTACGCGGCCATCTTCGTCACGGGGACTGTCGGCAATATAAGTACATGCCTGGTCATCGTCAGAAGTCCTCATTTGCAGACAGCTACCAATTACTATCTATTCAGTCTCGCCGTTTCTGACGTGCTCACACTTTTATTGGGTAAGCGAATTTAAATATATATTTCGTTTCAGTCTCCTTTTAAGCCTAGTTAAGTCAATTAATTTCTTTTATATTTTTTAATAGTGGATTGGGTATATTTAAACGATAAGGAATCTTATGATAGAAAATAATTCGTTGTTGGGTTGCATTCTCCCTTTAAAGAATGGCTTCTAATAAAAGATCCAAGGACTAGAGATATTTTTCGAAATTTAACCCTACAATCTTTAGACCCTTGGGTGAACTTTTTTTTTCCAATCAAGTTCGAATGAAATGTTTATACCTAGAACGTAGGGGATTTCTCGATTGAGTACATTTTGTTTGCTCCGTTGAATCCGTTCTCCGAAGCGGGGGTTAAAATTTGTTTGCTCTAGCGAACGCTTCGTTGGAAAGTTTCAAGTTTATATTTGCTAAAAATCTAATCTAAACGAGAGGCTATAGCTACGTTTCCAATACTTCGAAGTTAACCCAATACCTAAAAATAGGATTAAATCCGGGATATTTGCGTTTCCAAAATACGGTTGGTCTATTGGATTTAAGGCTAATTTTCACTAGACCAATTTCGTGGGGAAAACATACATGAATAAGCACTTTTCAATTAAAATTATATTTGCCCTTAGAAGCAAGAGCTCTTAAGGACATTATTATTCGTATTACAATAATCCCGCCTTTCCTTCTATTGCTTACAAAAATCGGACTAATCGGTGGATTATTTGAATTATCTTAATTTCGTTAATATTTTACTTCGACGCCGCCTAAGAATACGTTAATCTACTAATTAAGGAATGAATGAATGTTTATTCCATCCTATTGAAACTGAGAAGCCTTTAAAGGGAGAATGCAGCCTGATAACAAGTGATGCTTATATTCGATTCATTATCGTTTAATTTAGTTTACAAAACATATTAAACTAGAAATAAATTTAAAGCTTACCCGAAAAATAGGCTTAGCTGGATTCATGGAGATCCTGAATTTTTTCGCATTGATGGATCAGCGGCCAATGAGCAAAGGCCCGTCGTTAAGGAGAGATCTTCATGAGACCACCAATACCATTCGATTGGCCGATGACCCTTCAATGCGAAGAAATTCAGGATCTCCATGAATTCAGCTAAGCCTATTTTCATGCGTAAGTTTTAAATTTATTTATAGTTTGTAATTTTTATTACTGTTGGATTAGGCCTATTTGAACAATAAGGAATCGATAAAAAACACTTGTTCTTAAGTTGTATTCTCCCTTTAAAGAATTAAAATTAAAATGAATATTTACGTGTAAATAAAATTACGAAGTACAAGCATAGTTATAAATAGACAATGTATCTATATATAAATATAACCTGGGACGACAGAGATCGGCCTACTCAAACGCTAACATACGCGAGAGAGATGATTGGTTATCAAGTTATAGGATGAATATTCATTTACTCCTCTATATATAGAGTCAGGTTGTCAGGCTTACCGGTTTAATTGGTTGCCGGACAAAGAGCACCCTTTTGTAACAAGTTAAAATACAAAATTACAAATTTAAACACAATACGTATTTGAACGTGAGTTCCTTCAAAGGTCGTGAACCTGTCGACCATCCTACCCCTTTCCAGGAAAAAAGGAGGGCCCTAAAACAAAAGGCGGATGCACCCAGACCTACTTTCAAGCTTATCAAGCTCGGGCGTCAATTGAATGAATATTTATTGGTTCTCCATTTACAAAAAAATATATCCCTTTTGGATCAGGGAGGAACAATCTTCCACAAGCAAACAACTTAAGACGCGCCTCACAAGTAACAATATTAATATTTAAGTAAAAATATCAAAATTCAAAAATAAGTCCAACAAATTAGTCCGTTTTACGCGAGCACGCGCAGGAAGTTATAAGTCTACGAGAAGAATTTAAGTTTTCAGGTACAAGAGCGAGAAACGCGTGAAAAGATGTCTGTGTGCATCAGCCTTATTTTTTATTTTTTTTAAATAATGAACAAGTGCAAAACTCATTTTCACTGTATTTATATTGGTTATCGAGTTCTACGGTGACTAGACAGAAGTATAATCGTAGGGGCAAAATTTCTCACGTTAATCCTACGAGCCCCTGTAGAAATGTTCTACCTGCCGAACAATAAAGCGCAGCGAGAAACAAACGTGTAAGGGGCTAACAAAAATGTATTAAAAATTCTAATTACAGGGAATTGTAATGTAAATAAATTTTACTAAATTAAAGTGAGGCTGACAAAATATCTTTTAAAGTTTTATGGATTGTATATTTTTTGGTCTTGTTAAAGGGCGAATGAAGATAAAATGAAGTGATTTAAATGAATAGAAATTTTTCAGAATTTAAGCAATTTTTAGAATTTCCTAGACTTCTCCGGACTTTTTTGGAACCTTCTAGAAGATTCTAGGTAAAGTTACGGACGTACGAAAGTACGGACATTGTAAATTAATACTGTTTGATTGATTTATTTCTAATGACTATCTACTAGCCTATAAAGTTAACCCTAAAACGCAACGACACGGATATTAAGCCTCGGTCCTTTTCGGCAAATAATCTTTAAGAATATATTTCCGGCATCATCACTCCAACGAACGAATGAATGAATGCTGGAGAAAAAAACTGTCTTCGTATCTGTCTCTACGTCTCTCAATAGTTTCCAACCCAATAACATTCTATTGGAAATATATATTGTATATTAACGGTGTATCTTTCGTGACGCGGGGTGGCCCGAGATATTGTCCGTAAATTGAGGGAGGGGGGGGGGTGCTGAACATAAATACGTCTTACAGTTCACGGGCTTGATATACTTCGAAACGAGGACTCTCGCTAAGGGAAAAATTTAACACGGAAAAAACAGATTTTCTATGGAACTTTTTACAGTTAAAGGGAGGGTGAAGAGGAAAATCAAGTGATTATTTATCGATTCTTCTACTAATTATAAGACCAGGCCCAGTGTATTCTTTGTAGAGTAATTCGACTCAAATTGCGACAGCCAGGCGAGACACGCTCCTTCGTTTCGCGAGATAGAGGGGAGAGTCGTTTTCTGTCGATACATTTTCACCCCCGTAAACGTCTAGAAAGTTCAGTGGGATATTAGCCCCGCCTACTTAGTTCCAATCTCAACCGCTAGAGAGGGCAATTTCGAATTCCGAATCTCGACCGTTTAGAGTTTTGAATTTTTTCCTCTCTCCTCGGGCGAAAGCTATGACGACAAAACTTTTGCATACCAATCATAATATGCCTTGTCGTAAACTTGAAGCATGATTTACCCGTGACTACGCGGATATGGTTTATAATTATTAGAAGAATCGATAAAAATTCACTTGATTTTCCTCTTCATCTTTCCTTTAACAAGGCCGTTCTTTATCGATATATTTGTCCGTTATGTCGACCCAGATTTCATATTTTCTATCGCAACCCCCACGAGATGACAAATAACTTATTTCTTATAATTGAATAAGTATTTCTCTCGTAATAACTCGTACGAAAGATTACGTAACTCTATAGATTTAGGCTCATGTACTGGTTCCTTAGAAGGAGACATTTCGTGCGGGGGAGGGCATTAGATATTTAAAACAAAACACAATTCATTTAAGAAATAATATTTAATTAATTAAAGGAAAATTGGGTATTGAGCTGCCTCTTTAATCGGCATTCAATTAAGACCCAACTCCAGAGGAAAGTCAAAAACAAAACCCCAAAATGCAACTGAAATTCATAAAATTAAAAAGAAAAGAAATCATGAGAAATAATCTTTGTTACACCTAGAGATTGAACAAGATATTTAAACAAGATTTTTCTGATTATTTTATATTTATTCATAATTTGAAATTATCCACGGGAATTCTATGATAAATACAATGTAATCGCGAATATCTAACCGATTATTTTTTATGATCAATTGATTAACTGATATTTGTGGATTATCTTGTCCAAACCCCGATCTCTAGATACACCCCTAATGATTTCCCAAAATATAACTTAGTTCAGCTAAAGGTAGAGCGCAGAATGGGCTATTTACAATTTCCACACTTTTGACCTTTGACAATTTTCCCAAAAAAATACATACTCCTAAACTTAGCACTTTTGTAGCCCTTAGTTTCCCCACTATTATTTCAATTTTTTCCCATTTCTTTGAACCGCCTATTTTTATCAATGTAAATGTCTCATGTGATTTATTTTAAAAATTCTTCTCGGGTGACGATAAACGAATTTTTATTTTCTTGAAATAATTTATACGCGAACGAGAGCATTATTTTTGAGCCGTCTTTTCTATAAGTTGGCCCTCCCTTTTTCTCCCCGAAATATAAAGGGTGTGGTTGTATATTGTGTGAATTTTCCTCTCTGGATTAAACATATATATTCTCTCACGTCAAAGATAGTTCATTGCACCCGACGACACGTAGGAAAAAAATCTTAATAATATTAAGAGTGAAAATCCATAACCCAGCCAAGTATGTCCGTAAAATAAAAATCAAAAGCTTCATTCTCAAGACTATAAAGGGCCAAGTCGGAGCTCAAAGAATCCTGACATATTTAAAAAGCCCTAAAGTAAAAGAAAAATCGAATTCGAGAAAAATCTTTCCGTAAATATTTCTTTTACTCGTTAAGTCTGAAAGAAGATAAGTTTTCTTTAGAACTCCGCTTAAATATTATCGAATAAAAATCAAGCTTCGAAGAAATAAGAACCCAAACGTTTCGTATATGATTTTTGGGAACGTTAAGGTTCTTCTCTAAATACACCCAATGCGGACGGAAATATCGAATTTCAAAGGATTAAGATTTCCTATAAATAGCATCTAAAGTCTATCACTCGATTCCATAAATGTAAACAACGCCCTGTAGCTTAATACTATCAGCAACGGTTCGGGTAAATGTATCGGCAGATTCTGTTTCGAGACACTTTAGCGGGCCGCAGTCGCCGTGTAAATAGTGAACGAAGGAAGCGCCACTCTTGGGGAGTTGGGGGAAGACATAGCCAAGCGCGGCCCGCCTAAATTTCTTCTCTCTCCCGACTCAAAATATCGAGGAAAAGTTCAAATTACTCGAGCCAGACAGGAGTGATGACTTTTTTATGTTGTTTTAAGTGATGGGCTAGTACATTTACCTGGCCTTTTGCTTATAGTATTAAGCTACGTGACGCTGTTTTGATAGAGCTATTGATTGCATAAATATGGTAATTTTATCGTAAACTTCGTATATAAGTCCGTAAGGGAATTAAAAATTTTACCCACTTCAAAATTAGTGAATTAGAGTAGACTATTAAATTGTTTTTATCCAAATTTTACGAAGGAGATTTAAGTCTTTGCGTTGTGAGTTAATTTTGCAAATCTAAATATAAATTGAAAGAAGAATAATATTTAATAAACATATTTGAAAATTCGTAGTTTTGATAGGCCTGAGTTTGATGGCCAAAGTCTTAGGCATAAAACGCCAGCCTTTTCTTTTAATGTTAGGGAAGCGCTGTTGAAGGATGAAATAATATGATTGGCCCGAATTTATATTTACTTACATTAAATTTTTACCAAACTTTAGAAATTAATTTAAAGGCCACAAACGTGTCTAAAAATTGTTCTGAAAATTCTGCAATACGTTTTTAGGGAATCTGGTGATTCCGAAAATAAATTCAAAAGCTGTTCCAATTTTAGCTCCAAGTTTCCCTTTAACTATATGAAAACCTAATATACGGTTGCACAGTCATAATTGCTTGAGAATTTCAATTATTTTGTTCATTCGAATACACCACGTGTTTTAAAAATTATTTTTATTTCGAGCCCGTGAATTCGAATAGAAATTCCACGAGATTTAGGCCTACATCATTTTTTCAAGAGTAGAATAAAAAATATATATATTTTTAGTTTTGTGGGGAAACTGACAATTTTTCTAGAAACATTTATGGTCCTATATATGACCAGTAAAAGTTTCCTCGAAGTTTAAACCGCTTGTTAAAAACATATAAAAGTATAAAGTAAGAAGCAAATTCCCAAGAAGTTTCGAGTAGTAAGGCTAATTTTCACCAGGCAGTTTTTGCGGCGAAAAGCAAAAACCCAAGAATGTTTCCGTCAAGAAAGCGAAAAAAAAATAAGCTTTATTAAAGGTAGAATGCAACTAACATTAAATAGGCCTAATCCACCACTAAAACGTTTACAAAATAAAAATTAAACTAGAAATAAATTTAAAACTTATCTGAAAAATAGGCTTAGCTGGATTCATGGAGATCCTGAATTTCTTCGCATTCAATGATCATCGACCAATCGAATGTTATTGGAACTCTCATGGAGATCTCGCCTTAACGATAGGCCTTTGCTCATTGGCCGATTACCCATCAATGAGAAGAAATTCAGGATCTCCATGAATTCAGTTAAGCCTATTTTCATGGTAAGTTTTAAATTGATTTCTAGTTTAATATTTGTTTGTAAATTTTTCTACTGGTGGATTAGTCCTATTTAAACGATAAGATATTAAAAACTTAACCGGAAAATATGCTTAGCTGTCCAGAGTCAGTCATAGAGATCCTGAGTTTCTTCGCATTGAAGGGTGAGCGACCAATCGAATGGGACTCTCATGGAGATCTCGCCTTAACGACAGGACTTAGCTCATTGGCCGATTACCCTTCAACGCCAAGAAACTCAGGATCTCCATGACTGACTCCAGCTAAGACTATTTTGATGGTAAGTTTTAAATTTATTTTTAGATTAATATTTGTTGGTAATATTATTGAGTGGTGGATTAGGCTTAAACGATTAGGAATCGATAAAAAATTACTTGTTAATAGTTTGAATACTCATTTTAACAATTTTTCGCCACAGGAAACAACAATTTTGCTTTAGTTACGAAAATCGCTGGGTGAAAATTAACCTTGAGTCGAAAAATATAACTAATAAATCATCAGATTTCAGATTTAAAAAAAATCATATAAACCCTTTATGATAATAAAAATAAGAAAGGAAATAAAATTTTCCGGTGAAATTATATACTAAGAGTTACAATCTTAAAACACTTCAAAATATCCATAGGCAAACCGGTTTTATTAAGTAAAATTAGATCATTTCTAAGGTTGCAACCAGGAAAGCGGTATATCAGATTATATTTCATCAAACTCCCCGTCTTTTAGAAAAAGAAAAATTCTTCCCCTTTGGAATTTAAAAAAAAACCGAAAAGAAGAAATGGTTTGAAGCGCAATTTTTCAGAAACTTCAAATCCCGAAATATAACTCGTAAAAAAAAAACGTTTTAGAAAAGAGTTTCAGTTATAGCCGCCAGGAGAAAGATAAGTCCGCAGCGCCAAGCTTCAACCCACCAACCAATCATTGCTATTTTATCAGTGGGAAAAAAAACGATGAGGGAAGAGTTCTTTAAGTTTCCCCTTCCCCGGAACTACAACGGAATAAAGCCTAAAGTCAATTTCATTGGCTTGCCTTTCTTATGTGTGTCAGGAAAGAGAAACTACCCAATAGTAAGGTTAATGTCATTCAAGCTCGATTTAAAATAAAATTCGACCTCTAAAATATAAAATCTTGTAATAATAATATTAATAGACACGGAGAATGGGAAAATCAAATACAAGTATTAAAGAGCAACTAAAAAGCTAAAAATGGAATAGATTTTGAATTTATTTTCGGAATTACATTCCAAAAAATGTATTTGAGAATTTTCAAACAATTATAAGACACGTTTTTGGTGTTTAAATTAAGTTTTAAAGTTTGGTAAAGTTTGAATAAAAGGAAATATAAATTCGGGTCAGTCATATTAATTATGTCAGCCTTCAACAGTGCTTAGTCTTAACATTAAGAGAATAGGCCGGCGTTTGACGGCTAAGGTCCTGAATGGGCATCAAAAATCACATGTATTCTCTTAATGTTAGGATATTACAGGCGCTGTTAAAAGCTGAAATAATATGACTGGCCTGAATTTAATTTATATTTACTTTTATTCAAACTTTACCAAACTACAGAAATTCAATTAAACACCAAAAACGTATTTAAAAATTCTCGAATACGTTTTTGGCATGGCGATTCGGAAAAATTAATTCAACAGCTGTTCCATTTTTAGCTACAAGTTTCCCTTTAATTTTACACGTTAGATATAGTTTATTTATTAAAATAAATAAGTTATTTGCGGTTAAAAATATGGTTCTGATTGAAATTATGTGTGGTTTAAAATTAAGGTAAAACAATAAGGATAGTAAAAAAGTTTAAATTATAAACGCATCTTCACTTAATTCAAGAAATTAAATAAAATCGCGAGGTTGTTTTACACACGCGTGACGTCGGTTTTACTTCTCATTTCATCGTGCTTTCATAGAATATCCAAAGAAATTTGTTATCCCAATGAGGAAAAATCTTCTAATTTCGTTAAACATGGCCCAAACTCGAAAATTCCAACAGTATTCGATCAAATAGACCAAATGTAAAAATATGAATACAAACAAAATTTAATCAAAAAATGCCTTTACTTGATTTTTGCTGTACTAATATTATCTCAATTGGTGTACTTGTTTGAATTCTATTGAATTTACCCATTTTTCGACCAATTTTAAAGATTTTTCCTCATTGGGAAAGCTGTTTTCTTTGGTTATTTCATGGGAGCGTATTGAAATGAAAAGTAAAACTTACGTCACGAGTATGTAAATAGAACATCGTGATTAAAATCGCGAATTTGGCACGAGTTCAATTTAACAAGACTTCCCGGAATCGAGTAAAGTAGCGTGTTTACTTTAAAATCAGATAATATTTGTGTGTACATAGGAAGTTTGCTCGTGTTTTTTTCCTGGCGCATGGTCTTATTTTTTCAAAAAGCTCATGATTATAAGATCTTCTGTAAATTCAATATGTTATCGTAAGGGTTAGCCAAGGAGATATATTCGGGTCAGTGAGTCTACCGTCTAATATCTACGAAATTAGAAGTGACTGAGTTGAAGACAGGGATGAAGGAGATATACGGCTGACCATGTCAATACGTGTTTATCAATCCTCTGCCTTTGGGCTACGTATTACTCCCTCATATTGGCTATTTTCCCTTGTCGTTTCTGCAGGAGGCCGCCATTGAATATGGGATTTAAAGTGAGGTTGTCACGGAAACTCCGAATTACAATTGAGTAGCATTTTCGGAAAGATCGTTAAAACACGATTCAAAATGTATCATATACATACACGTGTCATAGAACAAAATTACCGCGACAGTAAAAAAAAAACGTATTTTATAATCACCCTTTTCGCAATTTTGAAAATAAAAATTCACCGCTATTTTACGTCATAGCTATGGTCACGTGTAGAGCCTACAGTTGATTCTCGCCCGTTCTGGCACTAGTGATAAGGTCGCTTTCGCGCAGTGTTTTTCGTAAAAGTACTTAATCGATATTCAAGTCAAATACATTTCGTACGAAAATTATCGTTAAATACGTTCCAGAAATAAACTACGTCATATATCGGGAAACAATGACCTATATATTTTTGATATTTTTATTTAAAAGTTACTTTCTAACGCGTCAACCCAGAGGTATATAATTTTGAATGTGGTTTTTTAATAGTATGATAAAACTAAAAATATCATCCATAGGCAATCGAAAAATTGTGACAGCCTCACTTTAAATACAGCCAAGACTACACTAACCTCCCCAAAAATCTATTCTTTCGCCTCTTTCGGTTTTTTGTCGCTGAAAAAGGTTTATTGGTGAGCTCAGTCTGCTATAGTGGATGGAGAAGGACGTATAATCCATTTTTGATGGTCGAAGCTCGGGTGGGATTTCAAAGGATTATCCGAAACTCGAGAAAAAAAAATCCACGATAAAAGAATAAAGGAATAAAACTGAACCTCCATGGATAGGCTCAACAAAAACGTATTACTAAGCAATTCCGCTTATTATAGGTTTACTTATAAAGCGATCTAGACTCTATAAGTATAACTTAACTTATATAGTTTCCTAGAAACATATACACCAAGAAATAAATAAGAAATATTCACGTTAGAAAAATTTACGAATTTGTTTCCCCGCGTTTTTAGGTTTTGCCCGAAAATTTCAGGTGTTTTTACCATAATTGTCCAGGTTTATCCCCATAATTGTCCAGGTTTATCCCCATAATTGTCCAGGTTTATCCCCATAATTGTCCAGGTTTATCCCCATAATTGTCCAGGTTTATCCCCATAATTGTCCAGGTTTATCCCCATAATTGTCCAGGTTTATCCCCATAATTGTCCAGGTTTATCCCCATAATTGTCCAGGTTTATCCCCATAATTGTCCAGGTTTATCCCCATAATTGTCCAGGTTTATCCCCATAATTGTCCAGGTTTATCCCCATAATTGTCCAGGTTTATCCCCATAATTGTCCAGGTTTATCCCCATAATTGTCCAGGTTTATCCCCATAATTGTCCAGGTTTATCCCCATAATTGTCCAGGTTTATCCCCATAATTGTCCAGGTTTATCCCCATAATTGTCCAGGTTTATCCCCATAATTGTCCAGGTTTATCCCCATAATTGTCCAGGTTTATCCCCATAATTGTCCAGGTTTATCCCCATAATTGTCCAGGTTTATCCCCATAATTGTCCAGGTTTATCCCCATAATTGTCCAGGTTTATCCCCATAATATTCCAGGTTTATCCCCATAATATTCCAGGTTTATCCCCATAATATTCCAGGTTTATCCCCATAATATTCCAGGTTTATCCCCATAATATTCCAGGTTTATCCCCATAATATTCCAGGTTTATCCCCATAATATTCCAGGTTTATCCCCATAATATTCCAGGTTTATCCCCATAATATTCCAGGTTTATCCCCATAATATTCCAGGTTTATCCCCATAATATTCCAGGTTTATCCCCATAATATTCCAGGTTTATCCCCATAATATTCCAGGTTTATCCCCATAATATTCCAGGTTTATCCCCATAATATTCCAGGTTTATCCCCATAATATTCCAGGTTTATCCCCATAATATTCCAGGTTTATCCCCATAATATTCCAGGTTTATCCCCATAATATTCCAGGTTTATCCCCATAATATTCCAGGTTTATCCCCATAATATTCCAGGTTTATCCCCATAATATTCCAGGTTTATCCCCATAATATTCCAGGTTTATCCCCATAATATTCCAGGTTTATCCCCATAATATTCCAGGTTTATCCCCATAATATTCCAGGTTTATCCCCATAATATTCCAGGTTTATCCCCATAATATTCCAGGTTTATCCCCATAATATTCCAGGTTTATCCCCATAATATTCCAGGTTTATCCCCATAATATTCCAGGTTCATCCCCATAATATTCCAGGTTCATCCCCATAATATTCCAGGTTCATCCCCATAATATTCCAGGTTCATCCCCATAATATTCCAGGTTCATCCCCATAATATTCCAGGTTTATCCCCATAATATTCCAGGTTTATCCCCATAATATTCCAGGTTTATCCCCATAATATTCCAGGTTTATCCCCATAATATTCCAGGTTTATCCCCATAATATTCCAGGTTTATCCCCATAATATTCCAGGTTTATCCCCATAATATTCCAGGTTTATCCCCATAATATTCCAGGTTTATCCCCATAATATTCCAGGTTTATCCCCATAATATTCCAGGTTTATCCCCATAATATTCCAGGTTTATCCCCATAATATTCCAGGTTTATCCCCATAATATTCCAGGTTTATCCCCATAATATTCCAGGTTTATCCCCATAATATTCCAGGTTTATCCCCATAATATTCCAGGTTTATCCCCATAATATTCCAGGTTTATCCCCATAATATTCCAGGTTTATCCCCATAATATTCCAGGTTTATCCCCATAATATTCCAGGTTTATCCCCATAATATTCCAGGTTTATCCCCATAATATTCCAGGTTTATCCCCATAATATTCCAGGTTTATCCCCATAATATTCCAGGTTTATCCCCATAATATTCCAGGTTTATCCCCATAATATTCCAGGTTTATCCCCATAATATTCCAGGTTTATCCCCATAATATTCCAGGTTTATCCCCATAATATTCCAGGTTTATCCCCATAATATTCCAGGTTTATCCCCATAATATTCCAGGTTTATCCCCATAATATTCCAGGTTTATCCCCATAATATTCCAGGTTTATCCCCATAATATTCCAGGTTTATCCCCATAATATTCCAGGTTTATCCCCATAATTGTCCAAGTCTACCCCTTATAACTGTCCAGGTTTATCCACCATAATTGTCCAGGTTTATCCCCATAATTGTCCATGTTTATCCCCATAATTGTCCAAGTTTATCCCCTATAACTGTCCAGGTTTATTTCGCCTAATTGTCCAGGTTTATCCCCATAATTTTTCGAGTTTTCTCATAATTATCCAAGTTCATCCCCATAATTTCCCAATAAATAAGAAATATTCACGTTATAAAACGTAGAAAAATTTACGAAATTGTTTCCCCAAGTTCTTAGGCTATGCCCGAAAATTACAGGTGTTTTTCCCGTAATTGTCCAGGTTTATCCCCATAATTTCCCAGTTTTTCCCATAATTTCCCAGTTTTTCCCATAATTTCCCAGTTTTTCCCATAATTTCCCAGTTTTTCCCATAATTTCCCAGTTTTTCCCATAATTTCCCAGTTTTTCCCATAATTTTCCAGTTTTTCCCATAATTTTCCAGTTTTTCCCATAATTTTCCAGTTTTTCCCATAATTTTCCAGTTTTTCCCATAATTTTCCAATTTTTCCCATAATTTTCCAGTTTTTCCCATAATTTTCCAGTTTTTCCCATAATTTTCCAGTTTTTCCCATAATTTTCCAGTTTTTCCCATAATTTTCCAGTTTTATCCCCATAATATTCCAGGTTTTCCCATAATATTCCACGTTTTCCCCAAATGTTTTCCCATTAAGTCACGCGTGTTTGCTGATATTACAAAGATGTCCCGCAATTTTGCAGTTTCCTCCAAAGATTTTTAGAATATTCCACTGAAATTTCCCCGAATTTTCCAAGTTAGCCTAGAAGTTTGGCGTATTTCAAAAATGTGTTCCTGGACTAAATACATAATAAAAAGGGAGGGTGGTAAAATCTGTCGTAACCATGACAACGCGATGCCAAGTTTCTGACTTTTACTCTAGCTCTGTTTACGCGAAATGTGTTTTGTTAAAAAGAGAGAAGAGATTGACCATGCACGCCAACAAAAATCTTATCTGAAAATATCCGTTTCAAATTCCCTTAAAGAGATACTGAAACGCTCTAACAAGTGGGAATTATCCGGAGATAACCTCGATTAATAAACAAATTACGCGTTTATTCAAACGTTTCTCGAAATCCGTGTAAAATGAAATATAATAATTATATTTTAATCTAAATCGAAAGGAACAGCGACTAAATGACTACATTCTAGCTTCGATATCTCAATTTGGGTTAAAATCCGCGAAGAAACTCGATGGGTTTCAAATTGTTCTTATCGGCGAATGAATAACACGTATAACGTATCAATTTCCTATAACAATTGAGTACGAATTGCAAGTTTGCCCTTACATTCGGGTATACGTTAACTCGAAAAAGAAATGGATAATATCTGATTGACATTCACGCTGTTTTATTCAATGAACAAAAGTTATACGAATTCCGTGCTCTATAACACAACGCACACAATAAAATTGGAACGTTTCAATATCCCTTTAACAGGAAAAAAAAAAAGCCAAATTGGAATAACCCCCCCCCCCCCCCACCCGTTGGTCGCGAGTACTCAATCAAAATCCGATCCCTTTGCGGTTTATGCTAAAGTTTGACGCAGTCTTGAAAAGGGCAAATTTTACTTTGGAAACACGGTTTTGTACGTTAATTTCAATTCTTACTCGGGTTGTAACAACGAGTATCAAGAGGCGTGACACGGAATTTCCCAACAGGCATTATTTTACTCTATATAAGCAAGAGGTGAGCCACAAAACGACAGATAATTTGATGAAGTATATCTCTTTTAAAAAAATTGCGGGGGTGGGTTTTGATAACGTATATATGAAGCTATTGTTGGACTAACCTCAATTTTAGCAGAACGGGGTCAAAAGTCAAAACGTTTTATCATTTTTAACCTTTGACAAGCGGGTGGGACTCTACAAAGTTTCATTATATTAAGTGAAATCGAACTAATTTTAGTTGACTGATACGTGACTTTTAAAGTGCAGTACCTCTTAGGGTTATTTCTAAGGGTTATTTATCTAAGATTCAATTATGGCTAATTTATCTAAGATTCAATTATGGTTAATTTATCTAGGATTCAATTATGGCTAATTTATGTAGGATTCAATTATGGCTAATTTAGGTAGGATTCAATTATGGCTAATTTAGGTAGGATTCAATTATGGCTAATTTATGTAGGATTCAATTATGGCTAATTTATGTAGGATTCAGTTATGGCTAATTTATGTAGGATTCAATTATGGCTAATTTATGTAGGATTCAATTATGGCTAATTTATGTAGGATTCAATTATGGCTAATTTATGTAGGATTCAATTATGGCTAATTTATGTAGGATTCAATTATGGCTAATTTATGTAGGGTTCAATTATGGCTAATTTATGTAGGATTCAATTATGGCTAAATTAACTCCGATTCAATTATGGCTAATTTATCTAAAATAAAACTATGGCAAATTTATCTAAGATAAATCTATGGCAAATTTATCTAAGATAAAACTATGGTAAATTTATCTAAGATAAAACTATGGCAAATTTATCTAAAATAAAACTATGGCAGATTTATCTAAGATAAAACTATGGCAAATTTATCTAAGATAAAACTATGGCAAATTTATCTAAGATAAAACTATGGTAAATTTATCTAAGATAAAACTATGGTAAATTTATCTAAGATAAAACTATGGTAAATTTATCTAAGATAAAACCATGGTAAATTTATCTAAGATAAAACTGGTTAATTTATCCTAGATAAAATTACGGTAAATTTATCAAAAAAAAAAAAACTATGGTAAATTTATCTAAGGTAAAAGTATTTTAAATTAATCTAAGCTTAAAGTATTTTAAATTTATCTAAGATTAAACGCGGAATATTTTCTATTCCGAACAAAACTTAGTTCCAATCCTGGGAATCAAGTTAGGATAAAATAGTTGTAGCTTTCCACGAAATTTTTTTGTAAAATTAGTAATTAGCAATTAGGAAAGCTGAGAGAACGGTAATTAATGTCTAGAGGACTAATTACGCTAACGAGCACTCGTTAGAAACAGTGGCCGAGAAACTTTCCCAACGTAGCGATCTATGTCAATAATTATTTTCTACACAAAAAAACCCAACAAAAGTCACCGAGTGTCTTTATTAGCGACAGTTATTAGCTAAAGAAAGCCATTCCCCTAATTATTTCATCTGTTCGTTTATTTACAGGCCAGTTCTTACCTTAAAAAAAAAAAAAAAAAAAAAAAAAAATTCAACTAATTTCTAACCTAGATTAATTTGGGTTAAAATTTTAGGTTCGAAGGGAAACTATGATCTAAAGACTCTAGTAAATAAAATCGACTGAGAAATTTCAAAAATTTTAACTCAAAAATAGTATTTTTCTTTTCATAAAGGGAAACTTGGAGCTAAAAATGGAACAGTTTCAAGCAATTTTAGACACGTTTTTGACGTTTAAATTAATTTCTAAAGTTTGAATAAAAGTAAATATAAATTCGGGCAAATCATATTATTTCAGCCTTCAACAACGCTTGTAATGTCCTAACATTAAAGGAATAGGCCTGCTTGACGGCCAAGGCCTTTGGCATCAAACGCTGGGCTCTTAGTGGTCCATTATAAGCGCTTAAAAAACCGTGATTGTCACAAATACTTAACCTATTTTAGAAATTAATTTAAAAAACCAAAAACGTGTGTAATAATTGTGAAAAATAAATTCCAGAATACGTTTTTTGGCATGTTGATTCCAAAAAAATAAATTCATAAGCTATTCCATTTTTAGCTACAAGTTTCCTTATAAGCAAAGGTTGATTAGTCGGAATTTAAATACCTATATCGCTGGGGTGCTAATTACAAGTACCACTAAACAATTACTAAGGAAGAGTGTGTCAAAAACAGTCATATAAACTTTCAATAACAAAGTTTATAAGTTTATATTTAGTGTATAAAAAAAATCGAGGAATTCCCTTAGACCCGTAAACAATACAATCCTTCGCAATCTTATAATGGCCTTATTATCCCATTGAAAAACCAGTTTTTTAATGATAGTTTATATCCTTTCTAAGGCTGCAATATAGTTGATATATTATATAGATGGTATATAAATCTATATTATGGGAAAATGCGGAAATAAAAACGGTGCGGAACACAATAGAACTTCTTAAAGTAAGTGAAAGCTGCTAATATATAGCAAGCTTGTTTTGTTCCCTTTTTTTAAAAATCATTTAAGAGATTTGACATTGATTGATAGCTGGGCCTTAGTTCGGACCCCGGGTCGACCGACCCCAATATTCACCCGCCCTACTTATCGTATTTCTCGGAACAGTAACCCAACTAGTCTCTATAAATACTTTTAGAGAGAAACCAATTGAAGGAAAAGTCTCGAAAAAATCCTTATTTTTGATGAAAGATATTCATATTTAAAGGAAAACAGCTTTTGAATTTATGTTAGGATGCCAAAAAACGTATTTCGAACAATTATTAGACACGTTTTTGGTGTTTGAATTAATTTTTAAAGTTTCGAAAAATTTGAAAAAAGGAAATATAAATTCGGCCAATCATATTATTTCAGCCATCAACAGCGCTTGTAATGTCCTAATATTAAAAGAATAGGGCGGCATCAGCCTAAGACCTTGGACATCAAACACCGGCCTATTCTTTTAATCTTCTCGAATACGTTTTGTTGGCATCCGGTAATTCCGAAAATAAATTCAGAAGCTGTTCCATTTTCCTTTAAATTTAAAGGGTTAGTTAAATTTTATGGTGGTCACTGATATAATTTTTCCCTAACTTAAAGTACCAGAGTCGTATCAATGTCAGTATTTTCCAGTAGAACTTAATGCAGGCTTCAAAATGAGACCAAATACGAAAAAATAGGGCAAATATCAAGAAAGATATTTTGACCGACGTAAAGCTGAAATAATTCTTGAATTAAAATTCAAGAATTATTTCAGCTTTACGTCGGTCAAAATATCTTTCAAGAATTATTTCAGCTTTACGTCGGTCAAAAAAATATGAACTTTAACCCCTTAAAAAACAAGTATCATACAAATAACGATATATTATAGTATAACTCAGTGTAGGCTTCAAAATAAGACAAACGACGTCAAAATCGGACCAAAAAAAAAAACAAAATTAATAATTTTGAAAATTTACAAATTATTTCAGTTTTACTGTAGTCGACAAAAATTGGGATTTTAACGTCTTAAAATTCATATATTGTAATTTTAATAAAACATTTGATTAGAGTTAAATTATAGCTTTAAAACTAGACCAACTATATCCAAATCGGACAAGAAATAAGATAGATATTAATTTTTAAATTATGAAACTAAAATCATGTATTTAAAGTATAAAATGCTGAGTTTTCCGGACGTCTAAACTTGCCCTTTACGCCTTGGTTATTTCTATAATGTATGCAAGCCATATAGGGGGATACTTAGCTTAAAATATTATAGCAAACTCCCCTCGAAATGGATTATATCGGAGATTAGGAGGAATGTAAGACGTGGGTGGGTCCTAGATGTTTAGTGGAGCGAAAGATGAACTTTAAAACTAGACCAACTAGGTCAAAATCGGACAAGAAATAAGTAAATCATTAATTTTTAAATTAAAAAAATGTCTAAATACATAATTTTTAGTCTAGACTTGCGCTTTACGCGTTGATTATTTCTATAATGTATGTAAGACGCATAGGGGATATTTAGCTTTAAGTATTATCGCAAACTCCCCTTGAAACGGATTATATTGGAGATTAGGAGGAATGTAAGACGGGGGTGGGTCCTAGATGTTTAGTGGAGCGAAAGACGAGCAGAAGCCATCAGCTGCACCATCATCATGCAGAAACTTTCCTTTTTATTTTGTACGGCCTTTGTATAGTGTTATTATTTCTTTTTTTACTGACACAAGTTGCTGTATAATGTTAAATATATGCAAATTCGGAATTTTCATGAATATTTTTTTTAATCTTTTTATGTGTATATGTAATGCTTCCGAGTTCTTGGTAAAATATTTTTATAATATATTTTTTTAAATTTTAGGTTATATTTATATTTATACGATGATCCACTTTGAAACGAAAATTCGAATTTAATTTTATTTATATTTCAAAATTCGTGTAGAGTGTTGAAACCCGAATAGGTTATACTAGGTCGTTTATATCAGTTCAATAGAATTCAATATCAATAATTCAGTTCATCTTTCAGTTGAAAATAATATCTTTATCATAGAAATCCACATATTTTTGATTTCCCGCCAAATTCCTAGACGGGCACGAGCTAAATATAAACTCAATAAAAATATAAGCTCGCAATTTGACGCCAAAAACACGAAGCCTGCGATTTGATGCCAAAAAAGACTAAGGTCGCGATTTCATGCCAAAAAAACTAAGCTCGCGATTTGAAGCCAAAAACACTAATCTCGCGACGATTTGACGCCAAAAGAACTAATCTAGCGACGATTTGACGCCAAAAAAACTAATCTCACCAAGATTTGACACCAAAGAAACAAATCTCGCAACGATTTGACAGCAAAAAACTAAGCTCGCGACGATTTGACGCCAAAAAAACTAATCTCGCGACGATTTGATACCAAAAAAACTAATCTCGCGACGATTGACGCCAAAAAAACTAATCTCGCGACGATTTGACACAAAAAAACTAAGCTCGCGACGATTTGACACAAAAAAACAAAGCTTGTATTATCATTCATACGTTAAAAATAACGCGAGACAAAAAGAATATGATGGCAAGCTTTGGTGCTTGAAATACAAAAAAACATCTTTCTTTTACCAATATAGGATACAATCACCGTGGGAACCGAGACTTAATGGCACCAAGCATTGATCGAGTATTAGAAAAACTTTAGGATAAACCGGATTAAATCGGGGAGAAAAAAATCTTGACAGAAAAAACAATCACTTACGGTAGAATCATTAAATAGAAAGAAATTAATTAAATCTAATCGTAGATCGCCGCGACACCATCCTGCTAAAGGCTGATACACACCTAAAGATTATAAAGGCCTACTACTACAACTGCGCTATCCTAAAACGCGGGAAAATAGCTTAGTGAGCATTCAACTTTAGATACAAGCGAGAGCTTGCCTCTCGAAAACAAATAACATTCCTTAGAAAACAATATCACTACGAGAAGCTACACAAATAAACTAGGTAAAGAAAAAAATTCAATCAATTCGCATTTACTGTAGCGATGTAAATTCGGAATCCCATCTCGAACCGGTAACGATATTCGAAGCTATACTCTAAGCCTTATCTCTAAGATTTTTTACGCTTAGAGGTAAAGTGAAACAATAGGTTCGCCCGTATTGTCAACTTAGATTACAACTGACTAAATCCGTACAAGTACAATAATGGGAAAAAAAAATCAAAAGAATAAAATTCTTTTCTCAGAGATTTTTTTGCCTGACATTTAAAAGATGAAGATTATTGAATTTCTCAACTGCAATTTAAATGGGATTTAAAGGGAAACTTGGAGCTAACAGCTTCTGCATTCATTTTCGGAATCAACATGCCAAAAAACGTATTAGAGAATTTTAAAACAATTTTTAGACACGTTTTTGGTGGTTAAATTAATTTCTAAAGTTTGTAAGTATAAATTCGGGCTAATCATATAATTTCAGCCTTCAACTGTGCTTATAATGTCTTAACATAAGAGAATAGGCCAGTGTTAGATGCGCAACACGTTTGAAATTAGGCTTAATCTAAGTTTGAAATTAGGCTTAATCTACGGTTGAAATTAGGCTTAATCGACGTTTGAAATTAGGCTTAATCGACGTTTGAAATTAGGCTTAATCGACGTTTGAAATTAGGCTTAATCGACGTTTGAAATTAGGCTTAATCGACGTTTGAAATTAGGCTTAATCGACGTTTGAAATTAGGCTTAATCGACGTTTGAAATTAGGCTTAATCGACGTTTGAAATTAGGCTTAATCGACGTTTGAAACTAAACTTAATCGGTGATTGAAACTAAACTTAATCGATGTTTGAAACTAAACTTAATCGATGTTTGAAACTAGGCTGAAACGAAGTTTGAAATAAACTTAGTCGACGTTTGAAATTAGGCTTAATCGACGTTTGAAATTAGGCTTAATCGACGTTTGAAATTAGGCTTAATCGACGTTTGAAATTAGGCTTAATCGACGTTTGAAATTAGGCTTAATCGACGTTTGAAATTAGGCTTAATCGACGTTTGAAATTAAGATAAATATTGTTTGCCATATGAAGCTAAAAAATCCAAAATTCCGCAGACCAGTATGGCTATATGTATAGAACAAAGTAGATGTTTTCTCGCAAATCGCTGCATCCCGCATTCTCTAAGGCATTTGAAATAAATAAACGCTAAGAAAAATACTTATGTCATAAAAAGAACAGTCGTGCCAAAAACCCAAAATTCTATTTGTTTTTGGGAGCGGAAGAAATTCCCCAAACTACCATCCAATCGCGATACGCGACGAAAACAAATCCACGCTTATTAAGAGGGATATAACCTCTCCTTAACTCCCTCTGAAATTTGGCTTTTAAGTTTACCACTAGGCTATTTGTTCTACGTTAACTTTAGCGTTAGTTAGTTGCTCGTTATGACAAGGAATCATCCCTTAAAGTGAGAATGTAACCTAATAACAAGTTTAAATAAGTCTAATCCACCAGTAAAAAATATTTACAAACCAATATTAAATTAGAAATTAATTTTAATCTTACACGGAAAATGGGCTTAGCTGGATTCATAGAGATTCTGATTTATTCGACCAATCGTATGTTATTTTCAAGGCGATCTCCATGAATTCAGCTAAGCCTATTTTCCTCGTAAAGATTTAAATTTATTTCTAGTTGAATATTTGGTTGTAAATGTTTTTACTGGTGTATTAGGCCTTTTTAAACGATAAGGAATCGATAAAAACAAATCTCTTTAAAGGAAGAATGCAATTATGTTCGATTCCCATAAAAATAGGTCATTGTCTTCTTATTTCAAACAATTACGAAGGAGCTTAATATTGTAAACATTGTAAATTCAGGTTGAAACTCATTCCGCCCGCAAGATGGATCAAAAGAATAAATGACCGTAAATTTTTTACCCAGAGGGTCGTCTGTACCAGACAAATTCTACCCACACCACATTTAATTCTGTAATTTTCTAGCTATGAAATCGCGCGGAAGATTTAACCACTAAACGTATATATATATAATTAAATATTATTAAGTTATATAACCGTAATTAATTTAAAAAATTAAAGAAATTCAAATATTGGGAAAATTTCAAAAATATTATTTCGTAGCCCCTTTGAGTCTAGCTTCTGTCAGAACAGCGAAGTATAGAGGTTAAAGCACTTTTACAGGCGCCTATAGAATTAACATGGGAAGGTTTGCCCCCGTATGTCAGCTTTTCGATAAACAACTTTCTGAGAAATTGAAACTATTTTAAAGGGAGAATGCAACCTAACAACAAGTGATTTTTTATCGATTCCTTATTGTTTAAATAGGCCTAATCCACTACTGAAAATATTTACAAACAAATATTAAACTAGAAATAAATTTAAAACTTACCCTGAAAATATGCTTAGTGGGATTCATGGAGGTCCTGTTTTCCTCGCGTGTAAGGTCTAGCGACCAATCGCACGCGACGTAAGTCTCGTGGAGATCTCGCGTGAACGACGGGCCTTTGCTCATTGGTCGCTAGACCTTACACGGACGCAATTCAGGATCTCCATGAGTCCCGCTAAGCCTATTTTCAGGGTAAGTTTTAAATTTATTTCTAGTTTAATATTTGTATTGTAAAATTTTTATCGATGGATTAGGCCTATTTAAACGATAAGGAATCGATAAAAAATCACTTGTAATTAGGTTGCATTCTCCCTTTAAGGGTTTCTAACCATGATCAAACTAAGATGTGATTTAAATTCTAATGATGAAACTGGTTATTCAAATATAAAATGCAGCAGGGGTCGTACAAAATTTTGGAAATTAATCAGAGTCAGGATAGTTTGCTTGAAATATAAGAAATAAATTAATCTTTGGCAGAATTTTTCAGCTTAAAATAATTATTTATGACAATTAAAAGGTCAGCCTATCATAAACAAATGTCCCTGACCTTTTAGGCCCATTTTTAGATTCCTTGACCTTTCCAGGTCTCTAGGTCGTGTACAAACCATATCTTAAAACCCTATTTATTTTTCATATTAAAGAAAATTTGAATTCTATTGATAAGGATATACGTCACCAATTTAAATATACTATTAAGTCGACAGTGCGATGGCAGTTCCCGCCTTTGCCTGTATTAACTACAATTCGAAAATAACATTTAGTGCCAAGCTCCTTTAGAGGATTTTGAACTCTATAAGATATTTCGTTTCAGTTTGGGTTATTAGTACTTACAAAGCTAGGTTCCTTTTATTTCTATAAGTTCGTTTCTACGAAACATATTTAGAGGGTCTAGATTTCCACGCGCTAAAATTTCAAACTGATACGTTTTCTATATTACCCTATACATAGAAAAAAAAAAATGAAAAATCTTATTGAGCAGGTTTAAAATACGGGGTCAAAGATTTCTATTTAAACTTTGAAAAGAGAGCTCGAAGATCGTGGGTCGTCGGTGAATGGAAATTGCATTCGGGTCACCGGACCCTAACCCCCATTTTCTACTTTAAATTACGTAATATACATAAAATATACTTAGAACCAAATAAAGTAAAAAAATATATAGAGGATATCGTTGCAAAAGGAACAACTTTTTACATAATTTCTAGCTAAAGTTTAAAAATTAAATATTGCTAATGCTTGATTTCTAACTTATTTGAATGTCTTGCGTCAATTTTATTATTTTTGAATGATCTACGAAATATCTACTTTCTTATGATGTAATAGGTTTCTATTTAGGAGATAATAGATAAAAGTTAAGGCTATTTTAAGAAAGAGATAATTTTGGGAAATTTTACCCGATTTCGATTAGTGGCGAGGTAGGATTTTATTATTTTATAATAATCTCAGGAATGTCTACTTTAAAATAATGCACACGGTATATGATTAGGAGATCGTGGAGAAAAGTTACGGTCAATTTAAGATATGGGTCATTTTTGAAACTTTTGCTCGAATTCTATTAGTGGCGAGGCCACGTTTTCGAGTGGCGAGGCAGGATTTTATGATCTGAAAATAATCTAGGGACTATCTACTTTCTAATTGCGCAATCGGTTTATGTCTAGGAGATCGTAGAGAAACGTTATACGGCCATTTTAAAATAGGGGTAAGTTTCTATCAAAGGAAAGTGGCTGCGCTATATAAGCTCAGAAATTTTATAGGTTCGTATATAATGTCGGGCACGCTACCAAATTGATAGAAAATCAGGAGAGGCTCGAAGAGAGTCTGACAACTCTCTTTCTCTAGACTTTAACAACTTAATAATGGCGTGTCCGAGGGCGTCGTCTGCCTGTTTCGCGATAAAAGTTTCCAGAAAGTTCCTCTTGTAAAAGAATTTAAGGAAACTTTATGGCCCAAGGAACTAAAACTAGAACAACCCCCTCCACCGCTATACTGTCTCGATTATTTTTAGAAATTCCCGAATCAAACACGCCCCCCTGCGAACTCCATTCAGGCTACAATGAACCGATGAAAACCCAATGCGTAATACTGTATATTCAAAACTCTTTCATTTTCTAATTAAAAAATAATTCGCATTAGGATACGTCTTATCTAATTAATGGTATTTCATATTCCCCGATAAAAAGGAATTTAAGTGTCTGTCTGTCGATCAGGAACGCTAAAGTTTACTCCCGACGTTAACAACATGCGAAAAGCTGAAGCGAATTGATACTCAAATGGGTTGGTAAAAAATTCTGGAAGATAATTTCCCTGACATTTCCATGTTTTCCCAGACCATTTCTAAACAATTTACCTGACACAATTTAATATTTTACACGAATTTATTCTTACGCTTTTAGAATTCCCACTTTTTATTTGACATAATTTATCAATCATGGGTCGTTAGTTTACCCAAAAATATGAGAAAAAATTTAATCTTTAAGCAAATATTTCAGTTTATAATAATTACGTTAAAATTAATTGGTCAATATTTCATAAACAGTTACTTGACACGTACCAAAATATTTAATTTCTCTGACCATTTGGGTTCATTTTCAAATTCCCGGGCTTTTCCTTAATACCTTTTGGGTCAATTTTGAAATTCCCTGATTTCCCCTGACCTTTTGAGTGAATTTTCAAATTCCCTGACTTTTTAAAAACTGGGTCTCTAGCCCTTTTACGAAACCATGCGAAAGAAGCGTTGGTAGTTTTGTTTCAGATGAAACACGAAAGTCAAATTGACTATACCGATCTTTTATAGAGAAGGAGCGAGAGAAAGCTTTGAGTAATTGAATAGCGGAGAAGACAAGGCTTTTATCGCCGCAGTTTTGGGAAAATTGTTTCTTTCGGGGCCAGCTAAGAGATACTGGACTAAAAGAGATATGTCTGCTAGGAAGAGGGTGGAGAATGAAGCTATATAGTTGGATTCTGTAAGGAAGCAGACACCCAGCCGCCCGCCACAAACCTTAAGACAGACACTCACACGCGGAGAAAAACTTGATTCATTCAAGCGGGAAAAAATAAAAAATAAAAAAAAAAGTTTTATAGATTGTATATCAGGAACTGTCAACGAAGGAAAATTATTACGAATCAAATTATAAATATGGGTATTTGCTTCTAAATAAAACTAAAACAGACATAGTAACATCATATTTGCAAGAGATGAGAACAAACGTCGATTAAGCCTAATTTCAAACGTCGATTAAGCCTTATTTCAAACGTCGATTAAGCCTAATTTCAAACGTCGATTAAGCCTAATTTCAAACGTCGATTAAGCCTAATTCCAAACGTCGATTAAGCCTAATTCCAAACGTCAATTAAGCCTAATTCCAAACGTCAATTAAGCCTAATTCCAAACGTCGATTAAGCCTAATTCCAAACGTCGATTAAGCCTAATTCCAAACGTCGATTAAGCCTAATTCCAAACGTCGATTAAGCCTAATTCCAAACGTCGATTAAGCCTAATTTCAAACGTCGATTAAGCCTAATTTCAAACGTCGAGTAAGCCTAATTTCAAACGTCGAGTAAGCCTAATTTCAAACGTCGAGTAAGCCTAATTTCAAACGTCGAGTAAGCCTAATTTCAAACGTCGAGTAAGCCTAATTTCAAACGTCGAGTAAGCCTAATTTCAAACGTCGAGTAAGCCTAATTTCAAACGTCGAGTAAGCCTTACAAGATTATGACCTTTTTCGCGATGTGTAAGGACATAAAAGAACTGAAAGAAGGCAAGTGAAATTTCAGTAATTTTCATATATTACGTATATAATTATGCCAGGTAACCAATAACTAATTAATTTTTAAAAACGACATTTTCAACTTGGGTAATAGCTAGTTACAACATAAATTGTAACACGATTGTAATTATTCAAAGGGGTGGCGAGATAACAAAATAAGCTTATTTTGATACGTTTCCTTGGCTAAAATAAAAATCCATTAGCGTGCAAAATGCTAGAGCGCTTTTCTAGTCCACGCACAAAGAAAGTTATATAAAAATACCCTATAACCCTTTCAATATATATGTTTACAAAACCTTACTTTCATTCTCTATGAGGTTTAACATCGCGTATTAATGCGCCGAAGTATTGTCCCCTATTGTAAACTTATCTTGAACACGGGAAAAAACACGAGAAGCTCTCTAATATATATAGCAAAGACTTATTGTCGGTCGGTAGGTCATTACGGGGAAAATCCCCCAAGGGGTCACTTTCGCCTTCCTGTTGTGGCTCAAAAGAGGAACCCCCCGGACTAAATGTATCCGCTTCCGGTCAAAGTCAACCGGAAATAGCCTCCCGCTTCCCCTCTCCCACACATACGTCATTTAACAGACTCATCTCATTCACACGGGGAACAAAATGATACTCTAAACCTAACACGTGTCAAGAAAAATATCGAGTGTTAAAAAGATAAAAATCAAAATTCATAGGCTATATCAAAAGTCTATAACTTTATTCCATAAAAGTAAACAACGCCCCGTAGCTCAAAACTATCAGGAAAGGTAAAAGTACCTGCAGATGCTGATTCGAGACACTTCAGAGGCCGCAGTCGGTGTAATTAGTGAAATCGGAAGGGCTACTCTTTGGAGAAATTCCGGAGTTGTGGGGAAGACAATATAGCCAAGCGCGGCCCGCCTAAATTCTGTCCCTCTCTCCAGACCTTCAGACTCAAAATATCGAGGAAGAGTCCAAACCACTCGAGCCAGACAGGGGTGATGACTGTTTTTTCTATTTTGAAGGCTATGACGTAAAACTCGACCTTTGCTGATGGTATTAAGCTACGGAGGGTTGTTTACTTTTATGGAATAATGTGATATTTATTCGCGCGAGATTTGCTTGAATAAATAAATATTGATTTTCTGAAGGTGATTAAAATCGGGTCTAGGCAAATTTATCTCGAACCAAATACGTGAATTTCATTTTGAAGAGTTCAAAAAACATCCGAGGCTGTTTTTACACGGGCCTGACGTCGGTATTATTTACAGGAATCGTTAATCTAAACGTTGGGTAAGAAATCGTAGCCCTGTTCAATTAATTAAGATGTTAAATGACTCATGATCTGATTATCCTATAAATTAAAGCGATATATCATGGAACTGGGGATTTTATAATGTATCACTATTATTTACAGTTCTATTTCAAAACGCGTTAATCTAAGGGGTAAGAAATCGGAGCCCTGTTCAATTAATTAGGATGTTTAATGACTCATATTTGATTATCCTGTAAACTCCAGCGAAATATCATTTCCTGAATTGGTGAGTCAATTTCTTTGGTTTTTGGTAAAACCGACGTTACGCGTATGTAAAAACAACCTCGGGAATTTTTTAAATTCTTGAAAATGAAATTTACGTGTTTGGCGCGAGATCAATTTGACCAACAAGGGTGTTTTTGGTTAAGTTATTTTAGGTTTAGAGAAACCAAGATTTTGAGGAACGCTTTTAGGAAAACCGCATCACCATGCAGCCCACAAATCGAACTTGATCTATATAAAATTATAACTTAACTAGGTTAATGACTATAGGCATAGGCGAGCATAGGTTAAGTAGAGAATAAATTAACTAAAATCAAGTTAGGAGGTACTATAAGAAATTATTTCGAGTCTGGCCAGGTATACTAAATGTTATCCATATATTAAGGCTATTCAATGACGTTGCAAATAAATAAAATTGCCTAGAGTCAAGATAACAAGCTGACAGTGAATCCTCGAATGTCAATTATATTCCACCTCAATATCTCAATGGGACTTGACACTGATCACATCATTTTCTATATGGATCTAATATTAGGTCTAAGTCCGCCTCAGCATTGAACCCTTATGCCAACTGTTATTGTACAGACAGAACCATAAACAGTGAATCGAACACACGTCACGATTAGTGTTGACCTACATTGAAGGACAAATTAAGGTCTATGTCAACAAGAGCAACGAATATAAACATTTGTTAGAGTTTCGCAGTCCTTATCAAATCATATCAAGGTCAAACATTTTATCTGGGCCTAGATCTATGCAAGGAAGCTATTTAAGGATAAGGGTGGTCAGAAAACGACACAAACTCGGCATCTATTTGACGCTACTGTTTAGCCAAGTTCATACCCTTTTCAGACGAAGCGTAACGAGCCGGTTTAATCAGATTTAATCGTGGTTTAATCACAATTAAGCGAGGTTTATAGAAATGAGAAGGCTACGTAAACATCAGTTAAATATGATTAAACCACAGCTAATTACGCCTCGTCTGAAGAGGATATAAAACACTGAGACGATAAATTCTGGGCTAAATTACAGGACTGGTTAAAAATCAGTCACCTATCTTATAGAGAAGAGATGCAAATTAAAATTTTGGGAAATTCCCTAATCTGATAATGAAACTGAAGAAATAACGTAATAAAGAGATGTCTATAATTTTGTGTATATAGGTTTGCCTAACGACTTGTGGGTGTATTGGCGTCAATACCCGTACATCTTGGGTTCGACCACCTGCTCTCTGAGGGCGTTAGTCTCCGAAATGACGAGCAACGCCTCGGTGCTGACCATCGTGGCCTTCACCGTCGAACGCTACTTGGCCATCTGCCACCCATTATTCAAGCAGAAAATGTCCAATTTGTCGCGAGTGGTCAAGATAATCACGGCCCTTTGGGTGGTCGCTTGCATCTCGGCCATTCCCTTTGCCGTCCTGACTAACGTCAACTATATCGACTATCCCCCTAACAGTGGACACGTTATCAAAGGTATTCAACTTATTAACGCCTTTTCGAATTAAGCCTAAGATTGACTAAAGGGAAAACTAATCAGCGCTAAGCCTAAAAATTTCAAAATAAGTTTAAACTAAATTTCTATTGGCGAATTTTACTCCTTTGATGTATTTCTCCCTTTAAAGTCAGAAATAATCCTTGTTTCTAAAATTTAAATTAATGTCATAGATGACTCATCTCTAACATCCTAATTAAAGCCCCTGATTCCATTTTTCTCAAATTTAAAGTCACAGATGAAATTTTTCTCAAATTTAAAGTCACAGATGACGTTTTTCTCAAATTTAAAGTCGCGGATCAAATTTCTCAACTAGACCTAATTCCCCTCAAATCCAAATTAAAGTTATATCTCACCGATTCATCAAATTAAAGTCACAGATTACCTATTCATGAAATTAAAATTAAAGTCGCAGATTACCCATCCATGAAATTAAAATTAAAGTCGCAGATTACCCATCCATGAAATTAAAATTGAAGTCACAGATTACTTATTCATCAAATTAAAATAAAAGTCGCAGATTAATTGATTAATTATTCATCAATTAATTAAAATCATATAATACTTATTCATCAAATATAAATATAGTCAGCAGATCACCCATTGCTGAAATTTAAAGTCACGGATCACCCATGAAATAATTTAACGTGACACTTTAACTAGGAAATGGTATTCTCGAATTTTTGGTGCGGATATATTCGACCAAAAACTAAGAATTTACTAAATTTAAGGAGAGTACGTGTACCAAAATATTACACTTTATGACCCAGAACAGGAATTCATATATAAATATAGAATAAATATTGTCTGGCTTTAGTGAGTGCGTGTCTTAATCCGCAGCCCCTTCTATGAGAGGGGGGTGGGTCCTAATTATTACCCTTAGGCAAAACCGGGGTCGTAACAAGGGCAACAATGTTGTTTCTCCCTTTCCCGTCAGCAACATCAATAAGTTTTGACAGGCATTGGGGAGGAGTGGGGTGGAGCTCTTCCTTGGCCCTTTCCCGTCAGGAACGTCAATTCATGAGAGCCAATAAAATATTTAGTTTTGTTTGCGATACGTTATTGGGCTATCAGTCGGAATACAGTAAAAGTAATAATATTCCTTCAATATTTATATAAGAATTTCTGCCCGAAGCAAAATTAAAAATATCTGCTTAAAGTACTTACCCGATAGTAGAAACTTGAAGATCTCGATGAAAATTAAAACGTCTAATTAAGGCGGTTAAACACTCGCGACTATAGTTGGGCCATATTTTGGTACTCCTAATGTCACTACACGCGTTCGGGAACCATTTTGTTCGTGATGGGTACACTTTGTGACGTAATTCTATTGCTACGCCGTGATTGGTTCCCACGACCCCCTCTTATCAGGACCGCCAATTAAACTTGATCCCGACGTTGATTGGCCTCTACGCTGCTCCAGTGACCATACGTGATCCTTCGAGAGAAGTTCTAGATGATCATCATAATGTCATGCGGAAATCATGTATCTAAAATTAAAAAAAAATAAATATATCATTAGATTTTAAATTATTAAATAAGAATTAAAATCTTTTTTAAAATAATAAACCGTAATAATAGTTAACAGTGTTTAACTTAAAAGTTAATTGATTAAAATTAGCCAATAATTAACCAATGTATTAAAAATTGTAAATTTTGAGGGGGTCATTCCGAAGGATTAGTGGTGTATTAGGGATTATCCCTAAAGACGCGTGTTCTCTAATTATCCTCTATTTTACGTTTCAGAATCGGCATTCTGCGCAATGGCTGTAGAAAACAACCACCGTAACATGCCATTACTCTTATTTTCATCTTGCGTATTTTTCGTGGTTCCAATGTCATTCATAGTAGTTCTCTACGTCAAGATCGGACTAAAACTACGCAGTTCAAAGGTCACGCGACATATTTCCGAGAACCACGGTGGTCAAGCCGGAAGACAAAGTTCATCCAGAAAAGTTCTCAAACTTTTAGGTAAAATTTAATTTATAGATTTCTTATAAGTTGCGTAAGAAATCGGTGTCAGAATCACTTTAATTTAGAAATAATATCACGTTTGACCTTGAAGGCACGTTTTCATGATAGCCATTTTCGAGATAAAACACCAAAAAAAAAAATCAATAAAAATGGACACATGTTTTAATAATAGATAAAGATCAATAACAAAATCTCGCGTTCATTTAAGCGTCCTCTAACGGCTTAAATAGTGCGGATGCAAATATTTCTACCCATTTCGATAATTGCTCAGGGTATTTCAAACTATCCGGCTTAAATCTTGGGCCATCTGGGTATCCTTGTACAAATTCCCTAACACCTCAAAAAGGAATGCTCCCAAGGAACCCTTCTAATCCTCAACTAGTGTACTACGAATTACAAAATACTGGAATTTTAAACCTTGTAGAAGGATAGAAGAGTTAACTTCCTTCATATGATGTTAACTCCTGTTCAGGAATGGCTAAGAGCAACTATTTTTTATACCTTGAAAACCGACGTCGATGTCTCTTAAAAAAAACGGTTTGACCTACTGACATAAGACCGAGGGGTCAGACTCTTGAATTCGCTCTACACCTAAGTTCAAAGAGTTCAGCTTTGACAGTGCATTGAGTTCGAGCCACTCTTACGAACTCTGATAGTGCAAAGAGTTCAAAAGTTTTTTACACCTGAGTTCGCGAGCGTCTGCCCCTTCGCATTAGACTAACTAAAATCCGAGATAGCAAAAGTTCCACTGTGTCGATTGGGCAAACGCGATCGAAAATTCTAACTAACGTCAAAAGTTCGTAAGTTCGAGAGCCCCAATTGGTCCACAACAGTTTCAGCCTGACACTGTTGCTACCAATGCCACCTTTATCAATTGTTAAGAATCAGAGCTCAGCGATATCGCTCATTCATAAATTTATCTCCAAAAAATTTCGCTAGTGTGAAAACTCAGCTTATAATGTAGCCAATTTGACATTTCACGCGGTTGTCATGGTAACGAAGGAGAAATTATTGAATCGCGATGTACGGGGCATATGGGAACATAAAGTGGCAAGATAACTACGCAGTAGAAACCAGCCTTGAAAAGGGTAGAATATAACCCGTAGAAAACCGGTAGTCAACAGAATTAACGTTACTGTTTCTAAGCTTTGGATTCTAATATAGCGTAGGGGTAAAAGCCTAATAAGGAAGATCAGAGAGAGAAAAATGAGCCAATTACGGCTCGGCTAATGCTTAATTGAATAACCCCAGACCAAACTGACGAGCGGACTTCAGAGAGGTCAGATATCTCCATGGATGTACAAACTCTAGATTCCCGCAAACTATATAACTACACGCATCTCAATGACGCTACTCGAAAAGCACTTAAAGGGAGAATGTAACCTAACAACAAGGGACTTTTTTATCCATTAATTATCGTTTAAATATGCCTAATCCAATAATAAAAAGTTTACAAACAAATATTAAACTAGAAATAAATTTAAAACCATCTAAATAGGCTTATTCATGGAGATATCCTAAACTCACTGTATAAGGACTAGCGACCAATGACATTCATGTAGATTCTGCATTCCCCATATAAGAGCCATCGATCAATGTCATTGGTCAATCCTTATATGGGGAATTCAGGTGATCTCCAGCTAAGCCTATTTTGATGGTAAATTTTATATTTATTTCTAGTTCAATATTAGTTTACTGTTGGATTAGATCTATTTAAACGATAAGGAATCGATAAAAAAATCACTTGTTGTTAGGTTACATTCTCCCTTTAAGAAATTCGTCTTTTTATAAGGGAATTGAATAAAACTTTTATTGTAACTTTTCAATTCTACCTAGCTTTTTTAATTTTCACTGTCAATTTCAGTTAATTTCCCAGGCCGATAAACTCTATGTCCAGAGAGTCCCTACTACTTCTAAAATTTTAAATTATCGATATTAAATATCTGTCTAAATACTTCAGAAATAATTCCAGATGCAGAAAAATTGGTGGAATTTATTTGATAATAATTCACTCGCCCTTTGTAAAAAAAAAAAAACAAAGAAAAAAAACATCCGATGTTATTTATTTCCCTCATAAGTCCCTGTTATTTCGATTATTACTTAGCAAACGTCCATTTGAAATGACCTAAGAATGACCTTTGACCATGGCGTGGGAGACTTTTAACGATAATTATTATTTTTTACGTTTCTCGCGTTTTAATCTTTATCTTTGGTGGTCTAACGCAGTGTCGGTAGTGGTGATTTTCTTTATCTGTTGGGCGCCGTTTCACGCCCAACGACTCTTATTCGTGTACGTGGACGCCGAGGGTTGGACGCCCGGACTGCGTGACGTCAACGAAAAGCTCTATTACGTGGCTGGTAAGTACTCAATTACTGGGACGTTTACTTTCCCCTTCATCACTATAGCGTCTTTTAGCAATTTGACGGTTGTCACGGTAACCGACTCGTTTTCTATTCATTATTACACATCGGCGCGTTTAAGAGTAGATCGCAATTTCCCGCCAAAATTTATTATATTGTCACGCGAGAGCACGTGCTAAACAAATACCATAGGGTAATGATATGGAGGCTTTCAAGGTCACGTAATAAATGAAGAATGATTATGATTTATGTTGTTTTTCAGAGAAAGCAACATGGAATTTACAGAAAACTCTAGCTACGGTCACACTAGCATTTCTTAATCGATTTGAAATGGTAAAATCAAACCGATATTCAAATCGCCAGGAATCGTTTTAAGCGTAACGTGTTCGCGCATTATCTTTATAAATCGATTTATCGTAGCTTCATCTATCGGTTGTTGAATCTGAATCGGTACGAAACTGCATGGTTCCCGAAGCAGTTTCGAGAAATCGAATCAAATCAATTCGAGAAAAGACGGTTTCCCGTTCACACGACTCTAGCGAAACGTTTTGAAACGGTTTAAATCGATTCCAAGGCCTAGTATGAACGCAGCTTAAGATTTAAAGTCACGTGAGCAAAAGGTCAACGTGTTAAATAATTTACAAATGATTTTCTAACAATTTTAGGCGCTTAATAAAATCAATTTCACGGGTAATTCTAAAGTAAAATGCAAATCAATTTAAATAATAAAATTAAAGGGAAACTTGGAGCTAAAAATGGAACAGCTTTTGAATTTATTTTCGGAATCACCGGATGGCAAAAAAAGTATTGGGGAATTTTCAAAACAATTAAAAGACAAGTATTTTGGTGTTTAAATTCATTTCTATAAAGTTTTTGTCTTTGACGCCAAATGCCGGCCTATTATTTTTCTGCTAGGACATCACAAGCGCTATTAATGGCTGAAATAATCTGATTGGTCCGAATTTATACTTACATACAAAATTAACCAAACTTTAAAAAATAATTTAAACACTAAAAAAAGTGTCTAATAATTGTTTGAAAATTCTCGAATACGTTTTTTGACATCCGTTGATGCTGAAAATAAATTCAAAAGCTGTTCTATTTTTAACTCCAAGTTTCCCTTGAAGTATTTGATGCGTAAAATTGTTAAGATAGCTATGAGAAAACGAGATGTTACTATGAATGTTGACTATTCCTAGCTGTCTTCTTAATTCGAGCTGCACGGCAAGAGGTTTACCGCGTGCGCACTCGATTTGGTGAAAGCATACTTAGAATTCGCATTATCTTAAAGGCATTCTCGCGTAATCCTTCCTAAGATTATTTACCCAACAGATTTATTTTACGAGTAAGATAAGCTCTTAAGTCGCATGCCAGACTAGAAACAGATACAAAATTCGACTGAAAAAATGTGGGGTTTAACGCGATTTAGATTCCTTTCAAGATTGCTAGTAATTCGAATCATTTTAACTTATGGTATCAAACTTTTTACTTAAGGTTCCCTTGATTTCAAAGAGATAAAAATAGTAGGGATTTTAAAGGGATACTGAAATGGACGTTAATAATAAGGAAAATACGAATCTTTATTTGGATTTGGTTTGCAATAAAACTCCTTGACCAATCACGGTGCGCGTTTTTGATAATTCACGGGATATTAAGAAGAATCTCGTGTTGCAGGCGAGGTTTTAAATATAAAGTTTTTAATCACTGCACGTGGTACAGATTAGTCTTCTTCATTTGGCGCGTAATTGGTCAAGGAGTTAAGTGCCAAATTTAAATTAATGAAACATTAAAAAATTGGTATTTATGGGAAGAAAAGATTTCGTGAACATTTCAAAGGATTTGAATTTACTCTAAAGGGAGGGTGAAAAGGAAAATGAATCATATTTTCGGATATTTTAATCTCGGATAAATTGGTTGTTAATATAAACCATCAAATGGATACGAATTATACACAGAAATTTTTTTAGGCTCGATTAATAAACAAATTACGCGTTTATTCGAACGGATAACTCTAAGATAAAAATACGACGTTTCTCGAAATCCGTGTAGAATGAAATATAATAATTATATTTTTAATCTAAATCGAAAGGAACAGCGACTAAATGACTACATTCTAGCTTCGAGATCTCAATTTGGGATAAAATCCGTGAAGAAACTTGATAGGTTTCAAATTATTCATATCGGCGAATGAATAACTCGTATAACGTATCAATTTCCTATAACAATTGAGGGTGAATTGCAAGTTTGCCGTTCGGGTATACGTTAACTCGAATAAAAAAAAAAAAATGGATATTTTTTCGGGAACGGATAATATCTGATTGACATTCACGATGCTCTTATTCAATTAACAAAAGTTATACGAGTAATCAAATGACGCTCCCTGTAAGCTTTGGCTTAATAAAATCACCGATACACGTGCCGCGCCATTCCCACTCTTTAGCAAATGTTTATCACAAAGTGTCTATAATTATTTTTTTTTCTTTTGTTTTTAATTGCAGGTTGTTTCTACTACGTTAACTGCACAACTAACCCTATTTTATACAACGTCATATCCCGGAAATACCGTCGGGCATTCGGCGACACTTTATGCTGTTGCTGTTTCGTTCGACCCAATCCCAGTCAAATCTACTACAGCAATCGTTATCACCCTCGTTCCAGTTGTGGCCACAGCAACGCCGCGCGTGACGATCAGCTGGGCGAAAATGGCGCCAAATCGCGCGAGACCAACAACCGACTATTTCAGCGCGAGCAACAACAGCGCGTGTATCAACAGCGCGTGATTGGAGGAGGTGGTAGCGCGCGCTACAAATCACTTTGGCGTCAACCCAAAGCCGCCATCGCTAATACGGTGACATTCTCAAATGGAAACGGGACACCGCTTATCATCGGAGCAACAGCTGTCTGTCCGCCCGTGACTCAAAGGAACGGTTCACTCAGAGAACACAGTGTTTATTTACAAATTGGGGATAGTCCCTTAGCGTGGAGTTCGGAAAAAACCTCAAATACTGAAGATATAGAAGCTTCGGATTAAATCGAAGTTGAAAAATGTCGCGATAATCGATTTCTCGTACCTGCTTCGGGAACCAGTTTCAATTACTGATTCGGCTTCAACAACTTAACCGATGAAACTATAATAAATCGATTGATGAAGTTATGATACGTGAATGGATAGCGAGCTTAAAACGGATTCCGGGCGATTTAAATATCGGTTTGATTTTATCAAAATCGATTGGAGTAAATTAGTGTGAACATTGGTTTAGTTTCGAATTACAAAACAAATATCAATTTAAATAAAATGCATTCACCCCAAGAATGATTGAATTAATGTATGGCAGACAAAAGATTTATTATATCTGTAATAGTCTGGGAAAAAAAAAGAAAAAAACTTTTTTGGAGGTCCTGCGACGAAATTGTAACGAGGACATTAAGAGCTAACCCTCTAACTTGATTAAACAACAGGGCTTGATCAATTTTATAATCTGACAATGAGAGTTAAGCCTAAAAATGACTTAATAGTGGCGCACGCCATCCGATCGTGACGTCATTATGATACGAGTAAATACTGCCCAATTTAAGTCTATTCAAACTTTTCTGCTACGAAATTGGAAGGGTAAAAAAGGCTTAAAAAAACTAATAAGTAAATATATTTAATCATATTAAGGTTTGTTTGAAGTCAATTAAAATTTAAAAACATTTACATTTGGAGTCTGTAGCCCTTGAAAGAGATCTGGTTATTATTTTAATTGCTAGAAAAATCTCCAGGGTTCGCACAACAATCAAGAAGCTAATTTCCCTGACTTTTCCAGGCTTACCCTGACCATTTCTAAATAATTTCCCTAAGCAATTTTAATATTTTTCATGAATTTATTCTTACGAGCGAGCTCTTAGCAATTCCCACTTTTTATTTGATATAATTTATCAATCAGGGTCAGGATAATTTAATCAGAATCTGACAAAAAAATTAAAAGCTTCTAGGCAAATATTTCCAGTTAAAAAATTATGTTACAAATAATTGGTCAACCAATCATAAACAGTTCCCTGACAGGTACCAAAATATTTAATTTATCTGGTCTTTGGGCTAAATTTTCAAATTCCCTGACTTTTCCCTGAACTTTTGAGCCAATTTCCAAATTCTCCGACTTTTCCAGATTTTTTGGGTCTGTACGAACCCTGCCATTGCTCCCCTGACACTTTAAATTAAAATAATATCTAGTATTTAATTGTCATATTGGTTCATCGCGCGGCTTGAGGATAATTTTCCAAGGATCCCCCTGACACTCTAAAATATGATATACTAACCCTTTAATACTATATAATCAAGTGGTTACGTTAATTAAAATATCACCAACTATTACCAACCCAGAAAAGCAAGGTGGGTTTGGCTTATGGACTGTCATTAAAACATGAAGTTAAGGTTATTTTGTGACATAATTAATACCGTGGGTACAATATAAACTTATTGATATTGAAATATACGTAATTCGTAGTATAATTGTATTCAAAAATCATTACGTTAATTTAAAGGGAAAGTGCAGCTCGACAACGAATTAATTTATATCGATTTACTTAAACAAATATTAAGCTAGCGTTATAATTCAATTCTGGTGGGATGGATCCTTTTCGTTATATCCGTAATTTCGTTATAGCTGATAAGCCTTGGTTTTGCAGATGATACGGCGGGGAATTCAAAAACATTTTCGTTTTTAGCTAGATTTCCTTATAATACGAGTTTTAAACTAGGATTAAAGGTAGAATGCAACCTGTTAAGTTAGTATTTATCGATTCCTTATCGTTTAAAGGGAGAATGAAATGCCAAAACAACCTATTTTTAATCAATTAAGAATGCTAAAATAATGAGAAAAACAATAACATAACTCATCAAAAATATTTCGTTATTTTATAATCAATTTCCAAAGTTCCGCAACTTGCAGATGCTAAGCCATGGCTGCCTAGCTCGGCAGCCAATCGATTAAAAATAGGTTGTTTCGGCCTTTCATTCTCCTTTTAAATAGGCCAAATCCACCAATAAAAAGTTTCCAAACAAAAATTAAACTAGAAAAAAATTTAAAACTTACCCGGAAAATAGGCTTAGTGGGATTCATGGAGATTCTGAGTTTCCTTCGTGTAAGGTTTAGCGACCAATGAGCAAACGCACGTCGTTCACGCGAGATCTTTAGGAGACTTACAATCGCGTTCGATTGGTCGCTAGACCTTAAACGCGAGGAAATCAGGATCTCCAGGAATCCCGCTAAGCCTATTTTCTGGGTAAGTTTAAAATTTATTTTTAGTTATTCGTTCTTAAATTTTTTCACTAGTGGTTTAGTTAACTAACTATTTAAACAATAAGGAATCGATAATAATTTGTAAGGTTACATTATCCGTTTTAATAGAAGCGCACTTTCGATGGTGACTCCCATTGGATCCCCGTTAAGCCTAGTATCCTTGTTACAAGTTAAATATTGATTTCTAGTTTAATATTGGTTTGCTCTTTCTTTTTTACAAACAGGATTTAAACGATAAGTAATATGCGATAGAAAATGGTTCGTTGTCTTACATAGTTCAATCTCCCTTTAATAAAAACGAAAATTTCATAAAATCATTTCATTATAAACGATGTTTGTAAATTGAATTAGTATATACGGCGTACGAAACTATTTGCTCATTTTAAGAGTGTATCCTTTCACATATTAAACCACTAAAATATTATCCCAATTAATGTTGTATAGTTAAATAAATCAGGGTTATTTAAAGGGAGGTTGTCACCATTTTTTTCGAATCAGTATGGATTAGATTTTTAGTTTTATCATACTATTAAAACGACATATTCAAAATTTTATACCTCTAGGTTGAGGCGTTCGAAAGAAACTTCAAAATGAAAATTTCAAAGATTTCTAGCTTATTGAATGATAATTTGCGTACGAAAGGTAGTTGACTTGATCTAGATTAAGTATTTTTCGTGAAAGACTTACGATAATTATCGTTAATTACGTTCCAGTATCAAACTACGTCATCAATCGAAAATAAACAGTTTATTTAAAAGTTTCATATGAACTTGCCAACTCGGAGGTTTACAAATTTGAATAGTGGCAGAAGCCAATGAAACCCTCCTTTGAAGTCTATTACTCCCTGGTCTTGTCTACCTCTCTCTGTATGGGTTAGTTTCAAAAAGCACGATTCTAACGTCTCCTAACGGTAGATATTTTCGGAGCGGGAGCTCGTCGAGCGAATATCTCTAGCAGCCTTGGAGTTTGTCAAAAAAAAAACGTCGTCGTTTGTGGAGAGAGAGAGAATTTCCAATTTTCCGTAGACAGGGGGTATGAAGTAGGACCCCTCCGATCTCTTAAAATTGGGAATTTTATCCATACAGAGAGGAGCGCTATATGGAACATTAGAATAGTAGACTTCAAAGGAGGGTTTCATCTACTTCTGATAGTGGTCTTAGTAAAATTTAAAAACGACGCCTAATCTTCGAAAAAAAAATTGTTACAGCCTCACTTTAAATAGAAAAATTCTGGTTATCGGGTTGAATATTTAAATATTGTATTTGATCTAGAAATATCATGTCTTTCACATTTTTTGAAATTAAACCAGTTTCCTAACATAAATGGTAATAGTTATTAATAAAATTAAATGGTATATCAAGTTAAATTCTTTTTCTCTTTACAAAATATAAACAGTATTAAAATAGGCCAATCTCACCTACTACACCTTCTTAAATATAAAATAAACCAATTTTGGAAATAGGTTTAATTAATAGTGTTTAATTACGCTTTATTTAAGAGATGCTTCATGATTTAAAACCTCTAAAAGCTGTGTTGAGTATATTAAAAATGTGTTTCCTCTACTAAAATGCGGTAAGTATATTAAAAATAGGTTTATCTTGGTTTAAAAAGTTGTGAATAGATTAAAAATAGGTTTATCGGGTCTAAAACGTAGTGAAGATTAAAAATGGGTATATTTGGACTAAAATGTGGTGAGTATATTAAAAAACATTGGTGTATCCTGTACTAAAATGTGGTGAGAATATTTAAAATAGGTCTAAAAAGTAGCGAATAGATTAAAAATAGGTCTTTTCGGATCTAAAACGTGGTGAGTACATCAAAAATAGGTTTATCTGGTCTAAAAATTAGGTCTCAGGTCTAAAATGTGGTGAGTACATAAAAAAAAAAGGTTTCTCTGGTCTAAAAAGTAGGTCTTCTCAGGTCTAGAATGTGGTGAATACATCAAAAATAGGTTTATCATAACTAAAAAGTGATGAATAGATTAAAAATTGGTGTTCTCAGGTTTAAAATGTGGTGAGTATATTAAAAATGAGTATATCTGGTCTACAATATTGCGAGTAGATTAAAAATAGGTGTTGCTGGTCTAAAATTATATTAAAGTAGACCTAATCACTTTAGTTCAAAAGTAGGCTTAAGTTTAGGACGCAAAAACAAAATAGGAGTCATCTGCCTTAGCCAAAAAAACATTCCGCGTATATGCCTATAGTATATAAAGGCAATCAAAGTGACTGGTCAAGCGTTTAATAGGACGGCCCGATGTCCGCAGAGAAAGATTGAAAGTAAGGGGTCACCTGGAAAACTAATAAAAAGAGGTCGAGGAATCGCGACTGACTATTAGCGCGGAAGTAAAATAAGATTAAGCCCCTTGAAGATGGTTTCTCCTCTACAACGACGAACTACAAAATAACGCGCGAGCAAGCCTATTTACAAAGATTTTTAATCGCGTCTTAAACCCACTAATTGTTTAACGGAGTCGAAAAACATTAGCCCATAAATAGACCAAAATATTAAAAAAGACAATTTTCTGAATTTTTAGCCTAATTTATAGCAAATTGTACTGAGAGAAATCACTTTTAGAGCAAGTTTTATATTTCACTGGGTCAGTCAAAGCAGCAAACATTTTATAGTCAACTTTTTTGATTTCCGCTGGGAAAATCCAGCGATAGCGAGGCAAGTTTTTTGCTCTGTCTTTTTCGAGAGAGCAACCAAAAAAGAGAGCTTTTTTTCACTGATTTCGATGCTCTTTACCGAGCGATTAGGTTTTCAGCGTGATTCAGAGCACTCTGAGAGCGCAGTCCAGTGAAATTCGCTAGTGTTATCAAATTCCCTTATATTTTAGCAATATTTACCTAATTCCCTAAGCTTTTAGCCCTAAATTCAAATTACGAAAGCTTTTTTTCTAACCTTTTAATTTAATTCCCAAATCGTTCACCTTTCCCTGACCATTTAGCTTTTTTTTAACGAATTGCTAATTTACCTAATTATCTGACCTTTAATAGCACAATAATTCTCTGACTTGTGAGACAAAGAATTCAACGACATTTTAGCCCAATAATTCGTTGACCTTTTAGCCTAAAAATTCCCTGCCTTTTTTTGTCTAAAACCTCGACCTTTTAGCCTAATTCCCTGACCCTTTAACCTAATAATTCCCCGACCTTTGAGCCTAAACATCTCCTGATCTATTAGCCTAAACATTCCCTGACCTTTTAACCAAAAAATTCCCTGACCTTTTAGCCAAAAAATTCCCTGACCTTTTAGCCTAAACATTCCCTGACCTTTTAGTCTAATAATTCCCCGAATTATTAGCCTAATAATACCCTGATCTTTTACCAGTTTTCTGAACTTATAGCCTAAAAAATCCCTGACCTATTAGTCTAAACATTCCCTGACCTTTTTATCCAACAAATTCCCTGATATTTTAAGGTAATTATTCCCTGACCTATTAGTCTAAACATTCCCTGACCTTGTTATCCAACAAATTCCCTGATATTTTAAGGTAATTATTCCCTGACCTTTTAGCCTAATAAAGCCCTGACCTTTTAGCCTAATAAAGCCCTGACCTTTTAGCCTAATAATTCTTTGACCTTTAAGCCAAACAATTTCCTGACCTTTAGGCTTTATGCCTAATAAATCCCTGACCATTTACCAAAACATTCCCTGACCTTTTAACCTATTTTACATGCTTTCCTGACCCTTCAACCAAATTTTTAAATCCCCAGACTATTTCTTGGCCTTTTAACTTCGATTTTCACTTTCAACCACCCTTTAAATAGACGAAAACATTAAAAAAGGCATCCCAAAACTATTTATAAATAAATGTGTCCTAAAAATGGGTCATTTCGAAAATAAATTTAAGTTACAAGAATAAAAGAAAATGGCATTTCCTCCTCATGTACAAAACAAAATTATTCTAAGAAATGGAAACGAATAAAAAAAAAAAAAAAACGAAAATAAAAACTGTTTCCTTTCAAATTCTAAAAAAAAAATACTAAATTCAAAACAGAACCAAAATTTGTTGTAAAAAAATTACCCCCAGCGGTTACATAAAAACATAATATAAATGGATTTCCATAAATAGATTTGTCAGACAAACTACGGTTTGTATTCAAAATTATTTACAACCTTCGAATGAACATAAATTATCGTTATAATAATTTATCTTAGGAATCGGAATTTCATGAAAAAAAAAAAAAAAAAAAAAAAAAAAAAAAAAAAAATCATAAACCTTCGAAAAAATCGTGACATCTTCCCTTTAATTATTTAAGAAGAAACGTTTTGTATTGGCAGTATTATACGAGTTAAACCAAGTCTATATTCAATAATAAATATATGGTCAAGTAACATCATTCTAACTACAGAATCAAATATTGTCAGCCTTATACATATTACAGTCCTGACTTTCATAGTTAATATTCTATGGTCAAGTAACATTGGTTCAAATAGAGTTTGAATTAGGAGTGAGACGTGATTTTATTTTCCGCTACAGTGCAACTCCAACTTTCTCGGATGGCTTTTCTCGGGTCAAGAACAAAGCTAGAGCTCAAAGGATCACGTGATTTATGGTCAAAAGGGCGCCCTAACATCCGCCCACCCATGTGGATCATTTCTTACCCTTTATAATATACTGTTAGTCTATTTATATTCTAGTGTCATTGCACTAGGACAAAATAGATTTGGTCATTACAACAGATGATTGGATCCACCAAAATAGACCCGCCCCCCCCCCCTCTTAAGTTATTGGTGATTCACGAGGTCAATTTATTTAAGAATGGAAATTCGTTGCTTGTTATTGAAATGGATTATTTTAAATTATTCTCTTAACCTTTTTGGCGTGATAAGTTGAAGGGTCAATTAAAAACCCCAAACATTATTATATTTAATCCCAAATAAAGGCATAATCTGGTTAAAATTAATCCCAAATAAAGCCTCAATCAGGTTAAAATAAATCCTAAATAAAGCCATAATCTGGTTAAATTTAATCCGAAAAAAGTCCATAATTTGGTTAAAATTAATCCCAAATAAAGCCACAATCTGGTTAAAAGTAATCCCAATTAAAGACAGAAACTGGTTAAAAGTAATCCCAATTAAAGACAGAAACTGGTTAAAAGTAATCCCAATTAAAGACAGAAACTGGTTAAAGATAATCATAATTAAAAAAAATGGTTAAAATTATTTAGAATTATAGCCCGCCCTTGGTTAAATTTAATTATAACGTGAGGCTAAACCTCCGTTAACAGAATGAAAATTAAAGCTAAAACACTATTAATTTATTCCGAAATTTCCAATTAAAGCTAAAACATTATTAATTTAATCCCAGTTAAAGCTAAAACTTCGTTAAAAATCCAAAAAGTTCACCCCATTCCATCTTAATTAGAGCCCCAACCCGCTATCAAATAGGTATTACAATTAAATCTACGCTTAAAACTAGCTACTGCATCGCCAAAAAGTTCAGAACCATGAAATTAAGCTATAAATAAAGCAAAATAAAAACCCCTACACTCAAAATAACACCCGAAAATTATGCTACGTTACATAAAATATAGCGTATTACATTATTTTCTACTTAAATTGCACTCTACACTTATAAAAAGACAAGGAGCCATTCGCCCCCCCCCCCCCCAATGGCGGCTATCGCTGAACAACCAAATTTTCCTATTTCGTGGCCGCTCGCTAAGCCTAATATTGTCAAGATCAACGAGGCCTAGGCTTAGCATAAACCCATAAAAACATCAAAAATCCAAATTACCTTCGTTTTCCGCGTTGTTTTCTGTATGAAATTCGTATTACTTGTTTTAAATAGTATTCAATTTTCATATTTTCTCTAATAATCACGTTTAATTTACGTTAATCACGGCGATTAAAAATTTGGCATAACTGTCAGCGAACCTTCCCGTCTTCCCTTCACCGGCGAACTGTTACTACGACCGTGCTCGTGTTTAAGAGGCGCTAGCAGCGCTGCGCCTAGATTTAGCATTGTGTATCAATCCGCCTTAAGTTAGTACACATTGTTTAGCAATTTTGAACAGAAGTTACAGTAGCTCGCCCCTTACTTAAAAATGGCAGCTAATTATTGGTTGTTTCAAAACCTACCAGTATGTTCTTTATTTGAAAAATTCAAATTAGGCCTAACCATAGGCCATAAATCTATTATTACAAGCCTAAGGAATAATTATTTGATGTTGTGATTAAGTAATTTCGAATACAATAAAATTATGTTTATAAAAACTTTGAGAATACCTTTTATCACTATTAAAAATTATTTAGGAGAGAACTAATGAGAAATACATTATTTCTGGCAAAGTGAATGTTTAATAAGAGTTTCCTTTACAAATCCACATATTTAAACCATCCTAGATTCCAATTAAAGATAATTTTTACGAGCTAAGAGACTAAAATTATTCTCCTAATTATCTATAATTAAGTATAAATAAAGTTACGCTTCATATAAACATGTCATCAGTTAAAGAAAATATGTATTTGTAAATTCAATAACATCTGCAGAAAAGCAACGCTTAAATTAGAAATTACCTATTTTAAGCAAATCTAAATATTTTTAAGTTAAATGCTATAGCCTAAAGGCTAAATTGATATCCTAATTAACTATCTGAACTGTCATACTTAAATAATTGAGTTTTAATGAATGATTATTTAACCTTTCAATGTTCGATACCTGCGGTAGAAATTTATTATCCCTTTAAATTTCAGAAATTTTTACCCAAAAGTATAACGTTGATATTCGATAACAAAGCTAGCAATATGTCAATTATAATTTTTTTTTTAAACACTTAGAATTTCATAAAAATGTTCCCTGGGTTCATTGACCTCCCGTCAGAACCATATCGTATGATAAATGAAAATTGTTCCCCAATGTTTGATCACAATTAAAATAAATTAGATTAAAATTGGGAAAAGAATAATCACTTTTATTCCTTTAGAAAGAAATTTTGTCAGATCACACGAGTCATCTTAATGTGATAACTCCGAGGTTTTAAAATTACATAATGATAGCGAAAACAAATATTAGGTAACATAAAAAACAAGTTTTTTTTTTTACATCTAGTCAACACTTTCGACAGACACCATGCTATTATTCTTAACAGCGGTGTCCTTTTCGGTGACATCACTACCGGTAATTGGTCCATCATCGTTAGCGATTCCCCAATGTTTTATCCCCAATATTTTATCAAAATTAAAATAGATTAAAATTAGGAAAAGAATAATCACTTTTATTCCTTTAGAAAGAAGTTTTGTCAGATCACACGAGTCATCTTAATGTGATAACTCCGATGTTTTAAAATTACATAATAGAAAAAAAAAAAAAAATATTAAGTAATATAAAAAAAACCTTTTTTTTTTTTTTTTTTTTACATCTAGTCAACACTTTCGACAGATTCCACACTATTATTCATAGCAGCGGTGTCCTTTTCGGTGACATCACTACCGTTAATTGGTCCATCATCGTTAGCAAGATTCTCTTCATTACTCATCGTTATATCTTTGCGCAGAAACATGTCGATACCCTTTTGCCAGCTAGGAGTTGGTCTCTTAACCAAAGGACTCATTCCTCCTGATCTGTTGCTTGACTTTCTGGCATTTGGAATGTTATAGTTGGCTATTTGATTGCCAAATTTCCTGGGTGCCTTGGCACCAGCTACCCTTCGTTGAGTAGTAGCACTAGCTGATGAATTTCCAGTTACTTGAGCTTTGGTCCTAGCCATATTCTTATCAGCCTCGCAACAAATTATCAACTTGACAACAGCTTCGGAATCTAGAAGTACGCTTATCGAACTCGTATTCACGACTAACTAGTGGTTATGATGAGATAATTAAGGTCAGACAGTCAGCGAGCTTTGTCTTCTTGGTGTACAACAGCAGTAATTTTATCAACTTTCTCTTTAGTCACGTGTTGAATGTTGATAGGTATTTTTTCTAGAAGCCACCTATCAACGCGCGGTCGAAGTAAACACCGCGAAATTTAAACGTTTTAAAACACGTTTACCCTAGTATGTTAGTAATTTATCACTTTTTTAATGATTTAAATCTGTTATTAGACTTAATTAGTTCCAGCATCATGAGTATCGGTCTAAGATGCGTCAGAGTACTTAGAATTCTCCCAGTGAAACGAAGAATAAGATTAAGCCTAAATTTAATAATATTAACTAATAAAAAATATTTTTGAGAGTTTAAATATGTTATAGCTACTATAAAATCACAGAAATGAAATGAAATCATTGAAAACTAAAGAAATGAATTCAAAACCAGTGAAATTTCTTGAAATAACTTAAATCTGAAATCATCTGTACAGATTTAAAGTCGCCTTCTCTTTAAAGAAGGCAACTTTAAAGGGGCTCTACAACACCTAGTGAAAATGCAGCTCCCTGCCTTTGGCTGTATTAATTTGAATAGGAAAATACGACGGTGTACCAGCCCCATATTACCACTTTATGCAGTGTCCTCTACCGGACACTTCGATACGGGTCGCTGGCCATGAATAACATGTAATGGGTTATATTCTAATATGTTCGCTTGTCACTGGTCAGATTCCGATGACCTGGGAAGTGACCGACTCCCTAACCTTGGAAGAGACGCGATTTGCCAATCAAAACCCCTTTTTCAGTAAGGAATCAGGTCCTTTTTAAGGCTATAAATATATACATTTTTTTCTTCCGGGTTTTTTACGATGTCAAAACGGGAAGAAGAAGTCACTTTTGTATATACGTGGTGACACTTTGTACGAAGAGATTATTTGACCGCTAAAGTAACGAAATAAAAACAGGATGGTCAAGTTCATTGAAAGTCACACCATCAAGGGCAATGTTTTCTGGAGTTTTACTAAATTTCAAGGCCCTATCTGCTCTAGAATCTGCCCCTTGAAAGTCATCTTCCCTAATGCACACAGTCTAGTTTTTGTTATCGCCAAAGTCGTCTGCTAAGCAAGAAAAGAAGACGACTTTAAAAAGGCTTTACAAATTAAAGCTCCGCTAAATGAAGAAACAAACTATCTTAATCATTCCTTTATTCTATTCAAAAACATCGCGGGATAGACTCTAAGCACTGATTGGGCGAAAAGCCATTTCATTATGATATAAGCCCAGTAGTAAGCCTAAAAAAGTTTCAAATGTTGTGAAAAATGTAAGATTTGATATTTAATTATTAAAAACCAGAGATAAATTCAAAAGGCTAGTAAAATTTTCAGTCAGTAGTCTTCTATTAAAGGGCCCATCTGAGATTTTCAAATTCCCTTTAAAGTCGCCTTATTTTCTAGCTTAGCAGACGCCATTGACCACAGTCAAAGCTAGGCTGTGTGCATAAGGGCAGATCATTTGGTGTGGGGGCTTTTAAGACAGAGGTGGGACTTAATCGAAGCACTAGCACTGTAGATGCTAGCGAAGCACTTTTCGGCGAAGTGCGTCGCGAGCGCAAGAAGGATCAGATAAGGAGAGGAAAAGTGGGGCTGCGTTGAGTTAGAGAGAGAAGAGCCAACCTCCCACTCGGGTGGAAAGGGGGGATAGGAAATTCTCGATGTAAACTGTTGTCACGTGGTCGCTAGCTAGCGCGTCTCATAAAGGATTCGTTTTACCCACGTGACAACAATTTACCCCCGTCTGTGCCCCGTTCTCCCAGAGTGGGAGTTTAGGCCGACGCAGTAGGAGCCGCGCCGTTCCCACTTTTCCTCTCCTTATCTGATCCTTCTTGGCGAGCGTTCCACCGTATTACCCCCTGCGAAGCACTCCAACCACTGCAAGACAGATATCCAATGCTAAAAGTCTTAGGCCTTAGTATTTATCTACACGGGTACTACGCCAACTTAAGGAATACAAGAGCTAAACCCCTCCCTTTGGGATTTTGTGGCTAAAAGGACATACTCGTTTCTTTTGTGGTAACCCTATAGCTCCATTCATCACGAGTTCGCGACAGTATTTTTGACCTTTTTAGGAGATATGTCAGAAGGATGAGAGACTCAAAAATCCCGTTTCCATGGATACCATATCCTTCATCCTCGCGACCCCGATTTTTAGCACGCGCGCGCAAATAAAAGAACCCCAAAACTCCACCACCAATTTTGAAAAAAAAAAAAAAAAAAAAAAAAAAAATCATTAGAAGATTTGATCCAGAATTTCCTTTCACTGAAAGGCTAATTGAATATCTCAAGGGATAGAATTTTTTAACCATTGATAACTGCGATCGTTCAAGAAGACGCTTCAATTAAGATATCCTTTTACTAGATCTTTACCACAATTTGATGCCATTCAAAGTTTAAAGAATACCAGGTATCTTAGTGGTTTCGATTTAAGATTAAAGTGAGACTATCACTAATATCTCATCAGGTTCAAATGGAATTTTTCTACAATTTTACGTAACAAAGGAGAAAGAAATTAATTTATAATTTTTTCTTATTTTAATTTTGAAAAATCTCTTTCTTCACGCGCCAACCTACAGGCATAAATTTGGAAAATTGATTTTAATAGGATAAATAAAATCCAAATATAATCTAAATAGTTTCAGCCTCACTTTTAAAGAAAAATAAATAAACTTATTAATATTATCGTCTTGGATAACCATTTTCTTTTGTATTAAACTGTCGTCTGCCTATCGTGCAAATTTGTACACACTAAAAATAGGTCATATACTGACCGAGATTAAAATCAAACTTTACAAATTGAATTAATCATCATGACGCAAAATTGATACCAACCAATTTTAGAAGAAAAATCTGATCCAAAAAAAATTACTTGAAAAAAAGGCGCGAAGTTGAAAAAAAAGGCGGGAAAATTTGGCGCGAAATTAAAAAAAGGCTGGAAATTTTTCGAGCACTGATTAAATTTTTCCTTTCTCGAGTTACACTTTTTGACAGATTGTCACGTGGCTATTAATTAGTAGAGAATGAGATAATTGGCGGGAAAAAAGAAATTAAGCCCTAAGAGACAGTAAAAGATAGAGCGCGAGATACCCAAGATGAATCGGGAACAACTACTTTTTATACTACGACTTTTAACATTGCGTGTTAATACGGCACTGTTGTTGCTAGTATAAAAACTCTTCTCGAATTAAGAAAAAATATAATGTAAAAAGATTGGTTAAAAATAACCTAAAGAAGTCGAGCTACTTCGGTACTATTGACGGCAAAATAAATTGGGGTGGTTTAAAGAGTAACCGGATAGAAAAGGGTTTTCGACGGGAACCGGAAGTTTGGAAAAAAGTAGAATAAAAGCGAAAAAATAATGGTTTTCCCGCGGGATTGACAGAGTATTCGTGTGTGTGTATATAAGACTATAAGTAAGCTAAGACAAGAATTTTTCCAATTAGGCAAAAACAGGAAGGATACATCTGTCCGAAAACTTGAAAAGCGGAAGTAAGTTAATGTCATCGTGTCGTTGACCTTCTAAAGACAACTTCCTAATTGCGCGGTTTTGTGGACAGTAACTTTTTCGGGAGGAAGAAAAACCCACAAGTTTATGGTTATCTACTTACTATGTATATATGTGGTTTATTTCCAATGGGAATTTGTGATTCTAACCGAGGCTTAAAGGTCGTATCTGCTCTAGAATTTTCCCCTTTAAAGTCATCTTCCCTTATGCACACAGGCTGGCTTTGGCTGTACGATTTGTTACGGTCAACGTCGTCTGCTAAGCAAGGAAAATGACTTTAAAAGGCTTCAAAAATCGCAGATAGATATATTTTACATTCCATTTAAGGTTAAAATAATGAAAATAACCATTAAAAATCTATAAATCCCAAAATGGTCTAGTATTTAATTTTTGCGTTTCTTAAATAGGCCTAAATTTAACTGGACGGAATTCGAAGGACTTCTCTACGCCTTGTAGATAAGAATACATTTCTCTCTACATTTAACGCTAAAATAAAGTAGAGTTTACTATAATACAAATCTATGTTATTCTAAATATTGTCAATTTTTAGTTGTTGGGTTTCTTAAATAGGCCTAAATTCAACTTATTGTTGGATAATTTGAATTACTTAATATTTAACGATAAGATTACATTTCACATTCCCTCTGCACTTAAAATACAGCTGATGCATTTACCATTAAAATGAGAGAGGTATAAAATTTTGAATCTGGCGTTTTAATAGTATGATAAAACTAAAAATATAATCCATAGACATTCGAAAAAATGGTTACAGCCTCACTTTAAGTTACAAAAATAAAATTCTCAAACTAAACCTTTGCGTTTCTACAATGGATATATTTTGGAGAAAATTGGAAAGACTTCTTTAAACCATTGTGACTCCTAAAACTTTAGGAAACGTTTATGACTGTTGTAATGTCGCGATAAAAACCATTGGGAAAAGGAAAGAACTGATTTTTTTTGGGGGTAATAAAAGGAATTACTATAAAACGTATTCTTTTGAGGGAAAAAACAAAAAAAAAAAAAATCTATTTTGTATCAAGAACGGAACAAAAATATTTGGATTCGCTAATATCCGCAAATAGTCATTAATAATATCATGGCTCCCATTTCTAATTATTGTGTAAAAAATTTAATAAATGTTAAGTATTATTATTCTATTATCTATTAGTGTTGAAATAAAAGCTATAAATATAGGAGATTAAACGACCCCACGCTAATCCTACGAGCGCTTGTAAATGTGTTTCAACCCTATCGCATGGGTGCACGATAAGAAGAAGTTACGAAATGGGAAAAAATATAAAAATTCATGAATCTGTTTCCTAATAACAATACTATTTGAAACATTTCATTATCCCTTTAAAATTAATCATATATTTTTAAGAGAAATCAGTCGTTGACCTCCTATAGATTTATCATCCAGCAAATATATTCCAGGTCTACTATCCGGTCTATTGCACTAATCGAATTTAAATTTCATTACGTAGAAAGACTAAACTCCGTTTTAAAGGCCCTGTCTGCTCCGAAATTTGCCCCTTTAAAATGCTCCTCCCCTAGACATTTTTCCGACGGGGCATAACTAGCCGATTAAATCAGATTTAACCGAGGTTTAATCACAATTAACCGAGGTATATTGAACATAAAAGGGTACGTAAACTCGGTTAAATCTGATTAAACCATGGCTAATTACGCTTCGTTTGAAGAGGGTATTATGCACACAACATAGCTTTGACTGTACAGTTTGTTATGGTCAACGTCGTCTGCTAAGCTAGAAAAGAAGAGATTTCAAAGGGAATTTAAAAATCGCAGATATCACCTTTAAATTCGAATAAACAAAGCTTCGAATTCGTCTATAGAGATAACCTTTGTACTTGATGAAATTTAATTGTGATTCAAACCGGAACTCAAAGTTGTATTAAAGCTCAATGCCATTTCATATCGAGTATTACTAATTTATAATTCGTCAAAGAGTCGCCTGGACGCGTTTGAACTTTTAAATTGATTTCTCGTTTCTTAATTAATATAATTATTACTTCGAAATATGCCAGTGAAGGCGATCTCTGAGTCCAACCGACCAAGTACCCGATTATTCAGCGGTAGCAGTGCCTCCCTTAAACCCCGTAGCATCGTCTCCCCTTCATCAGCTGACGTCATCGCGAAGAAGAAGAAAAAATCTAAGCCAATGTCTTTCGGACGCTACTTGTTGAAAACCTTGAAGGATATCCACCCCAACATGGGCCTCTCTAACAAGACCGTTCTGGTAATGGATAACTACTTAATGGACATGATGGGACGAATCGCCACTGAAGCTGGGCACTTGGCAAAAACGCGTCATAGCGTCACCATGACTCACAGGGACGTGGAATCGGCGTGCAAGCTAATCCTACCAGGGGAGATTGCGACATTGGCCATGTCGTCTGGAATCAAAGCAATCCGAAGATATAACGGAGATATTCCGACTGAAGACGTTGATTTTTGATTCCAATTGGTATTTTAATCCATCAATGGAATTAACTTTTAATCTTGTGATGTAATTTTGTTTTTATTGCAATTTCCAACTCTGTCTTAATTTTTAAAATGTATATCGTCATTGATGAAAAAAATATAATGTAATTTATAAATCAATAATGGGTTTTTACTGAAATTAAACTAACACCTGACTAAAGAACCATAATTATAATTTAAACCGTGTTTATAATAACACAACTTAATCCCTTTTAAGATTGCAAATGGGAAATTCCTATAACCACTATTTTGTAAAAAACTAAAAAACAAGGACGTAAAAAAACCAAATTTAAATTATATGCAAGCTAGAAATCCATTCAAAATTCCATTTGAAAAGCGCCTGAAGGTATCACTTAAGCTGCATTCACACTAAGCACTTTCATATAAATTTCAAAACAAATCGATTTTTCAAATTTAGAATTTTCGAGCAAATTGAAAAGGATTCCCTATATAGTACAGCGAGTCCAAATTTTACATTTGACCTTTACAAAACGCTAACTCTTAAAGGCTTTTGTTTGAACGTAACTTAAGTAATTACACACTAGGGTATCCAAATCGATTTTAAATGGTAAAGTCAAACACAAATTCAAATCACTCGAAATAGTATTAAAGGGAAACTGTCACCATTTTCTTTCGAATCCATATGCATAATATTTTTAGTTTAATTAGACTAAATATTGAAAAACCATATTCTTGTCTGACGCGTGTTTTTAAAGGCCTAGAATTTCTTCGGCCTGTTTCACTGGAAGTGGGCTCACCTTCTAGGCTTACCCTTGGGGAACAAGGCAAGGTGAGTTTGTTTCCAGGGTGGCAGCAAAAGAAATTCTAGGCCTTTAAGAAATTTCAAATTAAAAATGTCCAAAGATATAGGTAATGTTTTCCGATAAATTATGTAATTAACGATAATTTTCGTACGTGTGTCCAATAATTGTTTGAAATTTGTACAACAGACCAAACTGGGAGTTTAGTTTTAAACTCATGTTTTCCCTTAAAAAGTATAAGTAATAATAATTGTCTTAATAATGAAAGTGCTTACTATTTTTACTCTTGGCAAATTAAAACGTTTTCCTATAAAAATACTTCTTGAAGCGTTTTATTATCCCTTTAAAGGGAGAATGCAACCTAACAACAAGTTATTTTTTTATTGATTCATTATTGTTTAAATAGGCCTTATCCACAAGTGAAAAAAATTTACGAACAAATACTAAACTAGAAATAAATTTAAAATAGGCTTAGCGGGATTCATGGAGATCCTGATTTCCTCGAATGCGATTGTTAAGGCCCGTTTACAAAAGAGCGGAAAGCTGAAGCGTAAGCCGATGCATGGAGCAATAACAAGAGGAGGCATGGTTTCCAAAATCACATATTTAAACGATGTATGAACCTATGCCTCCTGTTGTTATTGCTCCATGCATCGGCTTACGCTTCAGCTTTCCGCTCTTTTGTAAACGGGCCTTAAGTCTCGCGTGAACGACGGGCCTTTGCTCATTCATCGCTAGATCTTACACGCAGGCAATTCAGGATATCTCCATGAATCCCGCTAAGCCTATTTTCGGGGTAAGTTTTAAATTTATTTCTAGTTTAATATTTGCTTTGTAAACCTTTTATTGGTAGATTAGACCAATTTAAACGATAAGGAATAGAAAAAAAGAAATCATTTGTTATTAGGCTGCGTTCTCCCTATAAAACCAATCGTAATTTTTAACTAAAATCAGCAATGATCTTCCTTGTTTTTTTACTTTGATATATTCCGTAGTTCTACAGTAGGTTTAATAATTTTTTTTTTGGTGATTTTAAACCTTACGTAACTCAAAGTTGTATAAAAACTCAAAGCTTCGTCAAGTTAAAGGTCATAATGTCACAATTTATCAACTACAGAACTACTTGCTCGGTGTGTTTAATGTAAATTGATTTCCCGCGTTTTAGATGATAACTATGACTTAATTTTTCTGGACTAAATAATTTATATTCCAAATATATATCTCAGTCGTGATACTTAAAGAATCGGAGTAATTAAAAACGCGTCTACAGTATCTTAAATTCTTCGTTATAACTTAAATCAAAATATGCCGGTGAAGGTGATCTCTCAGCCCAACCGCCCAAGTACCCGATTGTCCAACGCTGCCTCTCTTTATCCCCGTCTCAGCGTCTCCCCTTCACCGGTTGACGTCATCGCGAAGAAGAAGAAAAAGTCTAAGCCAATGTCTTTTGGACGCTACTTGTTGAAAACCCTGAAGGATTTGCATCCCAACATGGGCCTCTCTAACAATACAGTTCGGGTAATGGATAACTACTTAATGGACATGTTGAGACGCATCGCCACGGAAGCCGGATACTTGTCTAAAACGCGTAATAGCGTCACCTTGACTCACAGGGACGTGGAATCGGCGTGCAAGCTAATTCTGCCAGGGGAGATTGCGAGATTGGCTGTGTCCTCGGGAACCAAAGCAATGCGGAAATATAACGGAGATATTCCGACAGAAGACATTGTCTTTTGATTTCGGTATTAATGCCTAGCTATGAAATTCATTTCTATTTTGTGCTTTAATTTATTTTAAAAGCGAATTCCAACTGTATTTTAAAGTTGAATAACTCGATTTAAAAATGTATAGCTTCATTGATGAAAAAAATCGAATGTAATATATCAATAAATAAGACTTTTTACTGAATTATTAGGTTTCTATTTAATCATTTCGTTGAGCACCTCTTACCCCAATTCTTTTGAACTAAAGAAAGCGGTTCGTGACTTTTAAGATTTATTTTCCCTTATCTGTATCTCTTCTAGGAAATTTCTGCTATGCACATGTGCAAATTATAATATCATTCGATCATACTTTTAACACTACTCCTTTCATATACCTCGTGAAATCTTGAGTTGAAACTAATTAAGTTGCAAGAAGCCTAGAGCTACGAATGCGTAAAACTTTTGTTAATGAAATAAGATCGTCATGAATGTTAATCGGATATTAACCGTTCGCAAAAACATATACATTTCTTATTCGAGTTAATTAAAAAGTGTTTGAACCTAACGGCAAACTTTGTATTCGTACTCAATTGTTGTATGAAATTGATATGTTAAATGAGTTACTCATTGGCCGATAAGAACCATTTGAAACACAAAGTTTCTTCGCGGATTTTAACCCAAAATGAGATTTCGAAGCTAGAATGTAGTCATTTAGTCGCTGTTCCTTTCGACTAGATTAAAATATAATTATTATATTTCATTCTACACGGATTTTGAGAGAATCTCCGGATGATTCGTATCCATTTGCTACACGTCTGTGGTTTTATATTAACAAACAATTTATCCAAGATTAAAATATCCGATCAATCAAAGTTATCAATGGACATTCAAAGTTATTCATAATCGGATTCCGAGCTCTAAGGAAGCCTATATATCCGTTTCTCTTCATTTGGAGAAAAGTAAATTTCATTTCATCCGGATGACGTCACGATGACGTGTTTATCTTCGGAATTAAGAACGAGTAATAAAAAGGTTCGAAATACACCAATATCTTTATTCCTCAACGTCTATACTATATATTAGTGGCTTATAAATATATTTAAACTTTATCTGGAAATTTCAAGCGTTTCCAAATATGCAGGGCAAAATCAAAATCAACTACTTTTTGTATTTATAGACAAAATACGTCATAGTCTGGATTTTTTAATGATATCGGCCGCTTTTTCGCCAGCCATGATGCAAGGAACGTTGGTATTACCGGAAATAGGGGTCGGAAAAACGGAAGCGTCCACTACGCGTAGCCTGTCGACGCCAATCACTCTGATTGGTCAAAAAGTAATACACCAACATCATTAATATTCTAATTAACAGACTCGGTAAGCCTAAGCTCCAATGAAGGACGTAGTTATAATGAAATATATGCAACGATGAATCAACATACGACACGAATGAAATTAATAATCAAAGCAGTTGAGTGACTAAATTAAAAGCTGAATATTGGAAATAAACTGGAAGAATTTGGAACAAATTGCAAGACTTTGTAACAAATTAGAAGACTCTGGAACAAATTGGAAGACGTTGGAACAAACTGGAAGACTTTGGAACAAATTGAAAGGCTTTGGAACAAATTGAAAGGCTTTGGAACAAATTGAAAGGCTTTGGAACAAATTGAAAGGCTTTGGAACAAATTGAAAGGCTTTGGAACAAATTGAAAGGCTTTGGAACAAATTGAAAGGCTTTGGAACAAATTGAAAGGCTTTGGAACAAATTGAAAGACTTTGGAACAAATTGAAAGGCTTTGGAACAAATTGAACGACTTTGGAACAAATTGAAAGACTTTGGAACAAATTGAAAGACTTTGGAACAAATTGAAAGGCTTTGGAACAAATTGAAAGACTTTGGAACAAATTGAAAGACTTTGGAACAAATTGGCATACAATTGGATCAAATAGGAATAAATTAGATTAATTGGAACAAAAGGGGAAAAACAGGAAATACAAATGTGAAACAAATGTGGAACAAATCGGATGATAATAAAATCAAATTCGATCAAATTGGAACAAATTGGAAAAAAAACTGAACAAATTGGAAGCAAGGTGGGACAATTAGGAATAGTTGGTTCAAAATTGAACAAATAGTATCAAAGGTGGAATAAATTGGAAATAAAATTGAACGAATTGTAACAAAGGTCTGACAAATTAAAAAAAAAAACTAAACTAAACGAAATGGAACAAATACCGTACTGATACAATAATTTACATTATGGCGTGATTGAATAAAATAACTAAAAGCAAGTGTGCAACAAAACTGGTAGACCTATATAATGAAATGAGGAAGTTTTGTTACTTACCTTAACTGATTGTCGACGACGGCCATCGGGTCGGTACGGAGTCCCATCTTGCAAGTGCCAGTAGGATGATAGATTCCCATGGTCATATGTTCCACGACGCATCCCCAATACTCTACGCTGAATGACACGAACGATTCGCAACCAGGAACCAAAGATTGAAACAATTTGCTGCCGTATCGTTTCATCGGAGCTGACTGCCCGATTTCCATACCAATTTTCATCGCTATAACAATTCGCAAAGAAACAAAACAAAAAAAGTCATTAAAACTTTTTTTTTAAAACTATTTTTTTAAGAAGCCTGATTCTAATATTAAAAATTAACCTACTCAGATTAATTATTATTAACCTACGCTTAATTAATATTAACCTACACATAATTAATATTATTCTACACATAATTAATATTAACCGAATCTTAATTAATATTAACCCACTCTTAATTAATATTAACCCACTCTTAATTAATATTAACCCACTCTTAATTAATATTAACCCACTCTTAATTAATATTAACCCACTCTTAATTAATATTAACCCACTCTTAATTAATATTAATCCACTCTTAATTAATATTAATCCACTCTTAATTAATATTAATCCACTCTTAATTAATATTAATCCACTCTTAATTAATATTAGCCTACTCCTAATTAATATTAGCCTACTCTTAATTTGAATTTTAAACCAAAAGGTCACGTGAGGAACTCGCGGCGAGAGGAAATTTTGTCATAATTTGATAATATAATTAAGTTCATTAAATTAAAATAATTTTCAATTGAATCATTACCTTCGGCTAAGACAAATTTGTCTCTCGGATCTTCGAGAAAGTGAGGGTCAATAGACGGATGATGGTAAGGGTTTCTGGACACCAGAGTGATCTCCCCTCTGCTCCGGGGTTGAAGTAAAACGGGGAAAAACGAAACCGATTCTTTATTCAAATAAGGGCCGTAAAATTGGGTGATGACCTAGACACCGAAGAATTAAAAACGATTAAATTAACACCATTTTCAAAAATATTCCCCGCGATACTACGTCATCATGCATTATGGACTCCTAAATGATTAAATAACGCGAGTCTCTCACCTTTTCGTTGAAATTCATATTCCTGAAGGAGAAGAATTCGGACGATGGCGTTGTCGTGACGAAATGGAACTGTACATCGGGGCAATCGTCGTCCGAACCGTTGCTGTATTTTGTCCTGATAAAGCCCATTGTCTCGACACCCCCGAGGACCATAAAGGGACCGGTTCTTCTCGTCATAAATTCTTCCCTTCTGTTGGCTAATTGCGGATAACTGAGCGCCGCGTTCTTGTTGACCTTAAAATGTAACCCCGCCGAAGCCACGTGCTCCGCCAAATTACGTCCAACACCGGGAAGGTCCGCGACCACGGGAATGCCAAGAGATCGCAAATGATTCCCCGGACCGATTCCCGATAGCATCAGTAATTGAGGAGAATTGATCACGCCAGCTGATAAGATGATTTCCTTGTTGGCGTTGACCACATGACCTTGACCGCCCTCCCAATCGAATTGGACTTGACGGGCCACTTTCGCGTCATCAAAAAGAATCTGGATGTAAATATAAATTTAAATGCTTGATTCAATTTTGATCCAATACTCAAATTTAATCACTGTTCCCATCGTGACATTTCACCCAATCATCAAAATAGATTATTCTCTATGTAACAACAATGTCTGACTGTCTGTCCGTCACTAACGCTAAACTTCACAAGCGACGTTAGCAAAACGAGAAAAGTTGAAGCAAATTTATAGGCAATGCTAAACTTTATTAGGGAAAAAGTAGTCCATGCAAACTCCCCTTGAGTTAAGAAGCGCGAGTTTTTATTGAAAAAGCGCGAGTTTCAATTTCATTGATTTTTTAATTAGGCTAAATGATTTTGAGGTTAAAATGTTTTTTGTCATGTTTAACAAGCGTTTTAAGTTAAGTTTCGTGAATTTAATTATCTTTAAGTGAAGGAAAACATATTCTTGAACTGCAGCTGTGGTCTCTATCAAAGGAATTTGGTCAAGAACCGAATCGAAGAGGGATTTTTAAAATATTACGTATATAATTTGGCTTATACCACATAACTATAACTAATATAAAAAGTCCCGCATTTGTTATCATATAATAATTCGAGATTGTTCCCACGACCACTTGGTCTCGCCATCAGCGAAGAAACAATAATCCAGGACATGATTGTGTGAGGAAATAAAATTCAAGGTCGTCCAAACAAACAGCCTCCGTACAGCGTATGAGGTCATATGACATAACTTTCCTGAAAACCACCATAGCTTTGCCTGTACAAAATTAACCTTAAAAAACGTGTCATCACCGTAGCCTCTATACTCATGTCCTTTATTCATCGTTTCTTGGCCCATGGTCTGGCGTACCAAGCACCGCGGTGCCCTTTACCGATGTTTGTATCTAGTACCTTGGTGACGAAGGCTCCTTTGAGGACATGAACGTTGGACCTGAGACTAGCAGGTCGGAGATAAGCCTTAGCCGCACTCCATCGGAGACCGTTTCTCAGGGTTCCTTGAGGGATGGCGAAGCCCACGTGTTTGAGACCATTCAATAAGATGGTATCGTACCCGAAAAGGCGAGCCCCTGCCAGCAAACCGTTGATAATTGGGCTAACGTATTTAACCGTTTCGATAGTCAAAGGACCGCCTCTAGTGTGCAAACCTAATTACGAACACACATTGGAGTCGGACAAAAAAAAATTACTTAAACCAACGAATAAACAATTATTTACAAAAACTGTGATTTTCGAGCTTTAGCCCGATTCCTATAGATTTGGGTCCATCTATCTAATTATAAAAAGATATTAGCTGCACTCGCCTTCTCGCAAGAAGCGTGGATCAGTCTGATCTTCAAGCTTGAGGAAATAGGGTAGTACGTCTTTCCAGGACCATCCTTTGGCACCGTCCCTCTCCCAAGTGTCGTAGTCGGAAGGGTTACCTCTGACGAAAAGGTTAAAGTTGATGGTACTGCAACCACCCAGTCCGAAACCGCGAGGCCATGGGTTTTCCTGACAACCAAGCAATTAACATTTAAATATTAGAGTAAGGTATAAAAAATAGAAACACGGCGTTTTAATAGTATGATAAAATTAAAATGTAATCCTTATAGGCATTTGAAAAAATAGGCTTAGCGGGATTTATGGAGATCCTGATTTCCTCGCGTATAAGGTCTAGCGACCAATCGAATGATATTGTTCGTCTCGTGGAGATCTCGCGTGAACGACGGGCCTTCGTTCATTGGTCGCTAGACCTTACATGGCGGCAATTCTGGATCTCCATGAATTATATTTTCCGGGCAAGTTTTAAATTTGCTTTTAGTTTAATATTTGTTCTGTAAACTTTTTATTGGTGGATTAGGCCTATTTAAACCATAATGAATCGATAAAAAGTCACTTGTTATTAGGTTGCATTCTCCCTTTAAAGAACATTTGCTTAAAACTAAACCGTGAGCCTTCAGACTCGAGATATTCCCGGGGAAATATTACCCAAATCGAATTTGATTTTTATTTGCTTGTAAAATCACGTGTCTTTAACAAATTGTTTTCTATACGCGGAAAAGTCTTGTCCTAGACTTGTTTTTTAATATTTATTTAGGTATGGGTGGCTCTTTGCCTTGGCCTATTTGTTAATTAACCAAGTAATTCTAATAAGTAAAACTTACCCTATTTTTGAGACCGTAACAAGCGTGTTTCTGAGACGTGGTTGTGTAATTCCAATCAAGTTGACCTTTTTGTAGGAAAAAGGCCGCGATTGGGAATTCGGAAAGTTCAGTCGGTTCAGGACCAGCTTCTAGTACCAGGACCGACACGTCATCTTCGGACAGACGATAGGCTAAAGGACAACCAGAACTACCGCTACCAACTGTAAAAAACAAAACAAGAAATAGAAAACCATTTAAGCATTAAGGTGAATCGCATAAATTGCGAGCATATTTCTAGGGCTCCATTATCTACTTCTGATAAAAAAATAAATTTAAAGTTCAATTAAATTTTTCAATATCTGTAGAAACTCAAATCACCTGAGTTTCTTAAATTTGAATTAAAGGTAAAATGCAGTGTTTATTTATTGTCGTTTTATAGGGCCTAACCCACAATACAACAAATAATAAGAAACAAATATTAAGCTAGAAATCAATATTAATCTTACCAGGACACTAGGCTTAACAAGGATCCATGGAGAGTTTGAAATCTTGTCGTTATTACGAGTATCCCTAAGCCTAATTTGAAACGTGTATAAAACCTTTGCGTTGGGAATATTTTCTTTAAATATTCGCAACTCAATGTATATAACTGTCGGAATAAAGCGGTCTCTTCTCTCGTACGTGATTGGCTGGAGACTCGTTAACGATCGAAGGATATTAAACGATCAATAAATCCCCGTTAAGCCTACTTTTGGAGTAGGTTAAATATTTATTTGTCACTTAATATTTAACTAGCGAATTAGGCCTATTTAAAAAAGACACTCCGTAGTTCATTCTCACTTTAATATCTATTATTATCAAAAAAAAAAAAAAATAGAATAATTAAAACTCACTGATGACGTAATCGTAGCTGCTTTTGTAAGTTCGCGAAACGCGAACGACATCAATGATTGTTGTCTTAGCTCGCAAATACCAAATCAGAAAAGCCGTTAAACTAACGGCTGTTGATAAATATTGAATTAACATTACGGTAAATAAAAAAAAAAAGAGAAAAATTAAATATAGATAATTATTGGAGCCCTAAATTAATGTGATGGTCTGATCGGGTTCGTATTCATTTTAAAAATAAAAGTTTTTATCCTAAAATTGTTCAAAATACTCCTTAAAATCAAAATGTAGAATACTTCAGATATGATCATGATTTGATTCTTAATTTTGAAATACGGATATTATAAGGCTACATCTTCATTCTTCGAAGGGTTCAGAATTGCCATAGTAAGCGGGGTTTTTCATGGAATTCCTGACCTTTCTAACGTTGCCACAGCGTTTTCAAGAGTAGTTGCGATAAAATGGGACAATAGTAGGCGCGGAATGATACATGTTTAAAAACTCTTAGGGAAACTTTCCTACACCCTGCGCATCGCGATTGACAAGATTCGTTATCAAAAACAAAACTCAATAGGAACGAATGACCTTGTTAATATATATTTGTATAGAACTTTCGAGATATCAATTATGAGTTCAATCATTTAATAGGAGCATGTAGTTGAAAACTGCGGCGAATGAATACTTCGTATAAACCACAAAGAAATAAAAGTAGTATTAGAAGTTAAACGAAATTATAATATTTGCAAAAACTTTGTAGAAATTTAATTATCTTCTTGAACTTTTGATTAGTAGCCGTTATACTTACAATATACAGCTATAATTAAAGCAACCTTGTTTAGAAGGAAATAACTAAAGTGGTCTTTCTTTACACTACGATAGAACCTTAAAATTTTAGGGTTTATATGAATTGGATGCAAATGATCGACTTTGAAATGAAATGAGTTCAATAACTAACCTTACCTAATTTTCCCTAAACCTTTTACGATCATTTTAAAATCGACCAAATGGGAATAACCCCTGGTCGTTCATTTCTAAGTCGATCAATTGGACTAAACACTTTGTAAGTCGATTAATTGGACAAAATTCCAATTGTTAATCATTTGAAAGTCGATCAATTTTGAGAAAACCCTAATAGTCGATCATTTGAAAGTCGATCAATTGGAGAAAACCCTAATTGTCGCTCATTTGAAAGTTGATCAACTGGCAAAAACCCCAATTGTCGATCATTTAAAAGTCGATCATTTAAAAGTCGATCAGTTGGGAAAAAACATCTTGTCGACCATTTGTAAAGCGATCAATTAATGAAAAATTACAAATACCTAAATTTAGCTCTCTTGCCCGAGAGAAAAAGAAGTATTATTGGTCGAGCGATTTTGATGTAGTTAGGCTCAATTTGTAGCAATTATTACCTTGATAAAGCCTTACTATCCTGAAAATTAAAAATAAAAATAGTGCCTCAAACTTTTTTTATAAAACAAAAAAAAAATTATAAATGGGATTATTATTGGTCGATCGATTGTGGCGTAGACACAAATGCCTTAGGTCTGACGATGTAAAACAAAAATATAAACTGGATTTTTTTATTTAATTTTTGTTTTAAAAAATGTATTTTTTTTTTTTTTTTTTGAGTTTATAAGAATACAAAAATTAGGATTAAATTTAAATTGGGAGCTTAAATATCCCTAAACTGGATATGAAAAATATTCTTAAGAAATTCCGTTTAAATTTACTAAAAATAATTATAATTAATTGCCAAATGAATCTCCAGATGGCATCCAAATTAATTTCCTGTAAGTGGCGTAAGCTTTGTAATCAGTTAATTTAGGGTTTGAAAAAAGCCACACGACTTCGTTAGTATTGACACCCGATTTAAACTCAAAATCACTCCAAAAACCAGCAATATCGTGATGTTGGTAAAGACATTTGCATAATTCATTAGCGTCACCGCTAATAATGTTAATCACGCCAGGGGGCGTGTCGGAAGTGTCTAGAATCTGAATTAATTATATAAAAATGAATTAATAAATTTGATTAAAATTAATATTGAAATTAATCAAACCTGATAAAATGTGAGAGCCGCTAACGGATATTTGGTGGATGGAACCGCAACAACCGTATTACCGGCTGAAATCGCCGCAATTGTAGGGGTTAGGAAAGATCTTAAGATATTTGAGTCATTTTGAGTGGCGATAGCGATCACACCCAATGGTTCATTTACTGACAGACAGAAGCCAGTTACTGGTACATCCTTGTGAAAGGGGAGGGTAAAATCATTAAAATATCCATTTAAATCGTATTTAAAATTTTAGAATATAATTTATTAATTTATATTATATTATCCCTTTAAATAAAAATGATTTTCAAATTACCATTAGAGTTCCCTTCGATTTATCACATAATCCTGCCAATTGGAAAAGATCTCTCACACAATTTTCAATTTCTTCATCAGCGGAGCTTTTTGATTGGCCAGTCATTTTGACAATCAAATGAGACAAATCTTCTTTGCGTTTTTGTAAATTTTCAGCCATGTAATAAATAATTTGCGATTTATTGTGACCCGGTTTTTTTCTCCAACTAGATTAATAATTTTATTAATTAAAAATGAATTAATCACTGTAATTAATATTAAATAATTAAATACCCATCAAATGCAGCCAACGCAGATTCGACGGCGTTTCTGGCGTCTTTTTTGCCACCTTTTGGGGCTAAACCAATGTGCTCCCCTTTAGGATTTTTTACAGCGTACGAAGTCGAAGATAGGGGTCTTTTTTGACCCCCACCGTAATATAGTTTGTAAGTTTCGTCGAGTCTGTAAATTAAATTACATAATTAACTAATTATACTCGTATTTAATAATTTATTCGAAACTAACCCTGAATTATCTATAGTTGAAATTTCATACGATATTTGAGTATCAGCAACTTTATTTTTAGTTAAATCTATTTTTGAAGAACTTAACTGAAATTAAATTAAATTTTTAAGCTAAATAATTAATTTAATTATTAATTTATAAACGAAAAATTGAGTTAAAGTCAACATCAGTAGGATGGTACGATTATATTACTTAACTTTCGGGTGAAACTAAAAAACAAGTTGGTAACTCCAAATTAAAGTTTCACCCGTCAAATTTTGAAATTAAGTTGTGTGCCTAAATAAAATGACTGGCATTTTTATTCAAATAAATTAAGTTTAAATGCTAATTAAATACGGTTCAATTAAGCTAAAATATTAAAAACTGCATAAAAAATTTGAACTTACCAAAGAAGTATCATGGAGTTTATCATAATGATTTTGCGTATTAATCCAAACAGTTTTTGCGTTAATGGCTTTTGCGATTTCAGTCGCAACTGTCAATCTTTCACTCCAAACGCTGGCTACTTCCGTTCCTGGACTACTGTTGGTCAAAGCTATCGCTTCTTTTATCGAACGAAAGGGAATCAATAAAATAACTACGCCTTTCGTCTAATAAACAATCAATTTAGGAATTTATAATCAAAAATCGAATTTCAAAATTGAAATGGTTTGAAAATGAAACTAACTTGTTTTTGGACAACGGTCGAAGCTGGTTGGACACCAGATATTAAATAAATCGGTGATGTTTTTTCTAATCTCACAATCTAAAAATAAATTGAAATTAAATCCCGCAATTCTCATTTTATTTTAAATTATATTTTATTTTTTGATCTTATTTGAAATTATTGCTTTATTTAATATTATTCATTTAAAGGGAAACTTGGAGCTAAAAATGGAACAGCTTTCGAATTTATTTTCGGAATCACCGGATGCCAAAAAAAGTATTTGAGAAATTTTCCATACTTTTTAGACACTTTTTTGGTGTTTAAATTAATTTCTAAAGTTTGGTTTTTGAAAGTATGTATAAATTCGGACCAATCATTTTATTCCTGCCTTCAACAGTATAAAAATAATAGGGCGGCGATTGATGCCAAAGACCTTGGACATCAAACGACGGCCTATTCTTTAATGTTAGGACTTTAAAAGGGCTGTCGAAGGCTGAAATAATATGATTGGCCCGAATTTATACTATTATTTATATTTAGAAATTAATTTAAACACCAAACAGGTGTCTAAAATTTGTTTGAAAATTCTCAAAAACGTTTTTTTTTGGCACCGGTGATTCCGAGAATAAATTTAAAAGCTGTTTTATTTTTAGCTCCAAGTTTCCCTTTAATATTCTATATTTTATTGTATATTATTTTATCTTACGTCAACGTAACTATGAAGAACTACCAAAGGCAAGGAAAACTTTTCTTAAACATAGGGTAAAATTCTTTACAATACCAATCAAGATCAGCGTAACTATGAAGCGTTATCAAAGGCATGAAGACAATTTTCTAGCCCTCTAAGGTTACATTGATAATATTTATACATTATCAAATTTCTAACTTGACATCAAATCTGAATTAAGTGAAATGAAATTCTAATTACCTGGGCTCCTTCTTCTTCAGTTTCGCGTACGATATTTAAAAGCTCATCAACATAATCGGCGTTGGTCATGCAAGCACTGAAATCAGCGTTTTTATCATTCCAAACGCCAATGCGTAAAGATTTGAATTTCTCCGTCAATTCTTTCTCAAATTTAGAGAAGATTGATTCTTGCGCAAATATTCTACATCCTTGTCGAGTTCCCTGTCAAATTTAATTACAATTAAATTAAAAACGAATTGTGATTAATTTAATTACAATTAAATTAAAAACGAATCGTGATTAATTTAATTAAAATTAAATTAAAAACGAATCGTGATTAATTTAATTACAATAATTCTAATATTGTATTTAAATTCGCTAACTTATTAACAAAAATAATAACAGTATTGTAATTAAAAATTAAAAACAAAACTAATCACGATTAATTTAATTATGCTTAAATAATTTTCAAATTGCCTAAAATAATATATTTTTGATTAATATATATAATATTTAAATTCTAAAAAAGGGGTTTTTAATTATTATAAATAATTAAAACCCAAATAAAACTAATTGTGATGAATTTAATTCAAGATTATTAATTAAACTTACATTTGCATTATAAGCCAACGTTAAACATCCTTCGACTGCTGATAAAATATCAGCCGTATCAGTCACTATAGCCGTAGGTCGTTTATTTGGGAAGATATGCAAATGCTCGATATTCAAATGAGTATCTAGTCGAATTTCGTTAATTCTGATATCGTCCGTTTGACAAACAATATCCAATGGGAATTGAATATCACGTAGAACGTCAACCAATGACGTTTTAGAAGTTATTACAACGTTCAAATCAAATTCTCCGAGACTAAAAAATATATTTGCGTTAATTATATTAATCTCAATTCAAAAAAAATGTGCATATTTAATTTAAATTAATACCAATTAAATTAAGTTCAAATAATACGAATTAAATTTACCTTAAATACCGATTGAATTAATCTCAAAGACAGATTAAATTCAACTAATCTCAAATTAATATATTTTAAATTAAACTAATCTCAAATTAATACATTTTAAATTCAATTAATCTCAAATTAGTATATTTTAAATTAAACTAATCTCAAATTAATACATTTTAATTTAAACTAATCTCAAATTATAGAATAAACTAGTCTCAAATGAATACATGAAATTAAACATTAAATTAAATGAAACTAAAATTGATATAGATTAAATTAAACTAAACTAAATTACGAGGGGTAATTTAATCTACAATTAATACAGATTTAATTCTCAAATTAATGAGGATTAAATTAAACTGAAATCAAATTTAACTTGATTTAACTCGGATGATTTTAACTTAATCTGAAATAATATAAATTAAACCTAAATTAAAACTGATTCAATTATTAAAATAAACAAAAATTAAGGTGGATTAAATGAAAAAGAACTCAAATTTAACTGGGATCAATTTGAATTATAATTAACTTCAAATAATAATTACCCAGATTGTTTGCAAATATCAGCAAAAACAAGGGTGGATAGTGCTGTTTCGACAGTAGCGTAGAATATTATTTTGATTCCTTTGGCCAATAATGGCAAAATGGCCCAAGATTGGGCGAAAATAGGTGAAGGACTATCCGTCGTGACGATAACTTTAACGTCGTGGGAGGTTTCTTTTAAATCTTCCGTATTTTCCCACAAACTAGCGCAATGATACAAACAACGAATCAAATTTGGCAAATCCGAGTTGGTAGTGGCGGCAATATGACGTCCAGTCGAAACGCTCTCAGCCAATGCTAACAATCTTTGATTTTTTTGGACATTACGGGCGATACCGTAGATTATTTTCGATCTTTCGTAATTAGTTAACGTTTTCTTAGGGTTTATCGCCTCTTTATAGACATTTTCTAGATTAATTCGCAATTTATCGGAGCCTCCTTTGTAAATTCGTAAATTTGAAAGTTTGTCCCCCGTCATGGGATTACAAAATTCAATTAATTCCTCGTTAGAGTCGAGTTTAATCCATTTTTGACCAATTAGGGTTCCTAAATCATCATTCTTCGATTTAATCCATTCCTAAATAATATTTAGTAATTTTACGTCATACAATTAAAATTATTCCAATTAAGTTTCAAATAGAATAAAAATTCAAGTCTTGTAACTTATTTCCTTAATTTCCGTATTTTTAAAGGGATAGTAACATTTTTTTTATTTATTTTAGTTAAATCCATATTTTTTGGGTTTTAATTTGAATTTGACTCAAAAATGGTTGTGAATTTATAGGGAATATTTTTAGTGACAACATTAATAAGTCTACTCGTGGTAACTGTTCCCTGGCAACATTGAATGCGCTTTGCTTCCAATTAATATGTTTGGAGTATAATATCCCTTTAATTATAGAAAATCATAATTTTTGGATTTATTTTGATAAATTTTGTGTCAAATTGCCCAATTTTAAGCTGGAAATCATTAAAAATGGAAAACATTGTCATATTTTGACCAATATTGAAATATTTTAGCCAATATTGTAATTTACATAGTTTTCACTAAAGGAGGTAAATGCCATTCCTCCATTGTTGCCAGCCACTTGTGAGTGAAAACTGAAGCATAGAGCAAGGCTAGCAGTTTAGTTTTGGAATTGATATGTTCTGAACTGCGCTCACAATCATTTGGCAACCCTGCGTTGAAAGGAAAGCTTGGAAAGAGGGGTAGAATTTTCTTTTGCCACTTTATCAAAAACTATGTATTTCTATCAATATTCCTATATTTTGTCCAAGATTGTCATATTTTCACTAAGATTGTCAAAGTTTGACCAAGATATTTAAAGCAATATTGTCATATTTTGACCAAAATTGTCCTATTTTAACCGATATTGTCCAATTTTAACAAATATTGTCCAATTTTAACCAATATTGATCTATTTTGACCAAAATTGTCACATATCATATTATTTAGTATATTTTATTATATCATATTTATATCAAATTTGTCTAATACTCGTAACAAAACTAATTGATATATTCCAAAATTATAAGACTTGTTTTTAATAAGTTAAATCTCACAATCTCACCTTCAAAAGAGCATCGTTATCAAACGTTTTTGAATATTCCATGTTGTTAAAAATGCTTTTAAGTTTTTCAATTTTGTCGGCGTCCAATAAATCCATGTCACGAACTAAAAAGGGTCTGTTTGCGCGATAACTCTCGACGCTATTTGTTTCCACGTAATATTACAATTCGATAACAATTTATAAGATAATGATATGGAAATGACCTTGCCTAAGATGCGTCGTTGCGCCGCTAATTGTAATATCTACTAGGTCACCTTATCTATCTTCGAGTGAAAAAAATTACTTTACGTGAAAGTTTTCCTCATTGCAATTTGATTATCAATTTTTAGTTTTTATCAATAACAGTTTTATCAAGTTATGCCTCGTTTTCAAATTAATACCGATATGAAAACCAATGTTTTTTGTACGTTAAACGAACTAAATTAGCCTTAAAATATCTTCAGTAAAGATGACAATGGTTATTTTACCGAAAAACGACCTTTTTTTGGCTGATTATGCCACAAATCCTGATTTCAATCGCTTCCTAACAAATCGTAATTGTAGCGGAAGCATTAGCAGACGCTGCTTGTAAAATCAGGTGGGTATTAAAGGGGTAGATTATCTAAACGATTCTGATTGGACAGTTGCTTTTAGGCCTTCACACCCATGTGACAAGACGGGAGTAAAAAAAAAAAAAAAAAAAAAAGAACCTAGAGGCTAGAGCTTTCTGCTTTCATAGTTCAAGATTTCAATATGGCGCAAAATGGCAATGACGCGAATGCAAATGGCGAGGTACAAACGCAAGAATCGCAATCCAGGATTCCTTGGTTGGATATCGGAGGTAGATTCGCGGTAGCCGCGATTTCCCATCCATTTGAATACGTTAAAGTACTTATACAGGTAATTAAAGTCGGATAATTTAAAATTGATTATTAAGCCTTTGCTATCTATCTTTAGGTTCTTCTCTAGCCGCCTAGCGGCACCTATGTATACTCCCATAAAACCCAAGATGTTATACTTTCCCGTATTACATCAAATATGATATCATTTGGAGTCATTTTAATCATTAACACCTTAATTGAATTAACTATTCAGTATTTGATTATTAATATGAATTTACGTTGATTGATAGATCGGTCATGAACCACTGCCACCAAGAGCAACTCACACCCTATTTGGTCGCCCAGCATTGGCGTTACCCGGTGCATGGCAATACAGTAAGATTCATTTTGATAAAAATTAACATAAAGGTGAGTTTAGAGCCATTTTGAGTAAAAAAAAGAAAAAAAGGGTTGAAAATAAGTAAAATTGTACTGAAGTTACGAACTTCAAACAATTGTAACTCCGTTAGCTTATGGCTGATTTTGAGCAAATTAGTTTAGTTTTGTTGCCCCGTATGTATTCTATCTTTAAATATAACAGACGCGAAACTAGAAAGATGACGAAATATATCCTACTTTCTAATCAAATTAATTCTGTTTCTCAAATACTAGTGAAACACATCAAAGCCGTTGATGGTTTCTTTGGTCTGTACCGTGGATTGGGACCGAAATTATGCACCAATCTAGTAACTGGTTATGTTTACTCGGCTGTCATGGAACAATTGCCCCAATTAGATGATAAATCCAAGAAAGAAGGCGAAGAAGAGGAAGAACTAACGGAAGAGGAGCATGTACAGCGTTTTTTGAAACGCACCGTCAAAGAAACTCTTTCCAGATGTGCAGCTGTTTTGGCTAGCCATCCTTTTCACGGTCAGTCATAATTTGTTTTAAATAGATCTTATACAATAATACATCAGTTCCGATGCCATTTTGGCCAGGCTTAGCGAAAAACTGAATAAATCTGGTAATGATTGATATACTTCTGGTCATCCACCTCTGATTCAGATTAAAAAAACCCAGTTTAAACACTCTAAGCCTTTTCAAAAATGTCCTCCGGAATAATGTGGACTAAATTAACTTTAAATTAATGCGTTAGTTGCGATTAATTTTGATAGTAATCACGATTCGAACAATGGCCCAATTTGTGGGTCGCGAAGAAAACTATCGAGGATTATTTCCGTCAATTTACCATGTTTTTAAAGAAGACGGAATAAGGGGATATTTCGTGTATGTTATTAATTAATATCCACACTCGTTTAATATATAATTTAATTTTTTTTATATAATTTAAGAGGATTAATTCCGCGTATGGTTGGCGAAGTTTTGACTCTCTGGTTCGCTCAAGTTGCAACATTCGTAATAAATACTTATATTGTCGAAGAGAAAGTTTTGAGAAGCTATATAGGAACTTCCTTAATGGTGATTAAATTCTTATTAATTAAATTGGTTAAAATAATTAAGGATTTTCACCAAAGTTAAATTCAATGTTTTTTTTTTATTAAATTTGATAAAGTTTTATTTTTTTTAAAATTTGATTTTTTTTTTAATTATAGTTTATTTTTTGCGTTTGATTTAATTAGCAATTTAATATGAATTATAATTGATATTATTTGTTGATATTTTGTTTCAGTACGTGGCTAGCGCTCTGACATATCCATTCACCGTTGTTTGCAATGTCATGGCGACTAATAATTGCGGGTAATTATCCATTTAAATTAATACTGCTCAAAGTAATTAGAAGTAAAATATGGTATTTATAGTTAGTAATTCCTAGTTATAATTAATTAACCTGAAATATTTTACCATTTCATTTAATTCATTTGGAATTGGGCCGAGTTTTAGAATGGTAACTTCAGTGACCTTGACCCTATCGCAGTGTCGTCTGCAAATCCAAAGTTACCAAGGCTTAGAAACTCGTTTAACAATAATATTTTCCCTTAGAATTAGTTTCTAATGAGGTTTTAATCCTGATATTTTTAATTTCCGAAAAAAATTGCTATAATTAGCCTCAACTCTTTACTTTCTCAAATACAATAATTTAGAATTAGGCCTATTTTGGGCTTAGTTTTAGAACTCTTAATCAGTGACCTTGACCCTATATCACAGTGGTGTCTGCAAAGCCAAAGATTACCAAGGCTCAAAGCCTCATTTGCAATCAATGTTTTCCAAGCTTTTTTATGAAAACAAAGCTTAAATTTAAATCTAGCTTTTCGTTTAACCTGTACATTGGCAGGCGGGTATCTAACTGAATTTCATTTAGGCTTCTCTTGGAAAAGTGAAAGTTTGAAAAATATTAAAAACTGAGCTTTAGCAACTCTCGTAACTGATTATTTTCCCAAGAATTAGTTTTTAATTAGGCTTTAATTGATTTTAATTAAATTTAATGTTTTTTTTTTTTAATTTTTAATTAGTTTGGCAGCTGGTATGCCGCCTAATATGCCAATTTATCTGGGATGGACTGATTGTTGGAGCCATCTTAGTCAAATTGTAATTATATAATTTAATATTATTTTCAGAAACTTACGGCTTCCCATAAAAATCTTAAATATCTTAAAATCTGAACCCATTTCGATAAAAAACACCAAGAAAATAATTTCTCATCACACTTTATGAGAGAACAAATATATTAGAAATTGTTTCACCTTTTATTTAAAAAAATCTTTAATTAATTTTAATTGCCATTAATTATTTAATTAGGGTCACTTGAAGAGGGGTTCGAGTATCTTGTGGCGTTACTATACTGGTCCTATCATGCTAGACGCTCATGGACGTCCGTCTTATCCCAAAAAAACTAGTTTCAAAAATCCTTCACTTTCCTATTAAACTAGCGAACAAAATTATACCAAATTTAGGTAATTATTCGTTGGTTTAATCTTAACCGAGTTAATTTTCATTATTTATATTTAGGGCGTTTATCTTTGGCGTCTTGGTAGATTTAAAAAATAACTTTTTAAGTGTCAAGCCTTTTTAAGTGATTTAATTGTAATTAAATTAATTTCAACTTATTCCCGATACTTTAAACGTTTAAAGAATTATAAAAAAGTCATTTTGTACAAAAATAATATTGTCCTAAAAAAGATACGAGCATTAAAAAAATATCATTTAACTATCAATAAAGTGTAATCTACTTTATTTTGCTCGCTACTTATTTACATTATTTTCAAGTTAATTACGTAGTTAACGCTAATTACAGGGAGTCCAGCCATAAATTTATATTCCTTATGGGAAAATATTTTTTTTTGTTTTATATGATATTATATGACTAAAATTTTATTTAACCTGGAAATTAGGCTTAGCTGGATTCATGGCAGATCTTGAATGAGCAAAGGTCTGTTGATAAGTCGAGAGATCTCCATGAGACTTTAATTTGCTTGCTAACCCTTAAATGCGAAGAAATTTAGGATCTCCATGAATCTAGCTAAGCCTATTTTATGGGCAAATTCCAAATTAGTTGGGAAATTTTTTTACTGGTAGATTAACGATATGGAACAATAAAAAAATTCACTTGTTATTAGAGTCAAGTTCCGATCCCCCACCCTTTTAGAATGCACAGCCTTGTGCTAGAAAAGGGGGTAGGGAACCCACTGGATCAGATGTGCAAAGGAGGATGAAATGTCACCATCACTGCGACATTTCATCCCCCTTTGCACATCCGATTCAGTGGGTCCCCTACCCCCTTTTCAAGCGCAAGAGGTCTATTACACGAACTAACAACAAATCCTGGCTAATAGGGTCTGCTTATGCAAAACAGTCTATTTACTAAATATAGGATATAAAAGATAATATAGGAAATGGGCAAGAAGCTAGACATTTCGAAGCTAATTACGAATGTGGGGAAGTATATTTTAAGCCTAAAGGTAATAATTAAGTATTTGTGGCGAAACTAACCATTTTTGTACCAGGATTCGTACAAATGATTTTATTTTCACGATTAAGGTCATACCAATATATCATTCAATCAAGAAGGATCAGATAAGGAGAGGAAAAGTGGGGCTGCGTTGAGTTAGAGAGAGAAGAGCCAACCTCCCACTCGGGTGGAAAGGGGGGATAGGAAATTCTCGAGGTAAACTGTTGTCACGTGGTCGCTAGCTAGCGCGTCTCATAAAGGATTCGTTTTACCCACGTGACAACAATTTACCATGAAGCATCTCTACCCCCGTCTGTCCCCCCATTCTCCCAGAGTGGGAGTTTAGGCCGACGCAGTAGGAGCCGCGCCGTTCCCACTTTTCCTCTCCTTATCTGATCCTTCTTGATTCAATGTGGGTAGAAAAATTGTAAAATTCCTAAACCTTTTTGACGTAGTAACGTTGAATTTAAGCTTAAATATTACGTTGTACAATGTTACCTTGTACAAAATTCAACCAATGTTTTTTGTACAAAATTTAATACAAATTTCTCCAACTGTACAAAAACAATATTTTCTTTTTCATTTTGCTTTTTATAATTTACCATATTTTTTCCGTGGTACTTTTAAATTAACGTTAATTAAAAATATGACTTTATTCAACGAACCTTTTCAAATTTTTGGTTTTAGAATAAAATTAATAATCAAAGGGAATCTTAGATCTCAAAATAAATGGTAAATTAAAAAGAAAATGGAAGCTTGACCGATAATCCAAATTAAATTGAACTTAATCTTGAGCAATACCGGTAATTTTATTTTTCACAGCAATTATCGCATTTAAATTTAAGCTAAAACTAATATTAAACTAGCGAAAACTTCAACTACCGCTAAATCAAAATGATTAATGTTATTTAAATTTAATCTAGATTATAAATTTAAAATTAAACTAATAATTAAATTAGTACATTTAATTCAAGATTAAATTTAAACTAGCTTAAAAATTAAAATAAGCGCTTTTAAAATTAACTATTATTTAATTTTGATTATGATAATTAAATTTTACTATCATGTTAGTGCATTTAAATTTAATTTAGATTAAAATTAAACTAAGATAAAATCATACCGCAAATTAAATTAATACTCAAATTAAAATAGGTTTAACTTTGATAATTAAATTTAATCTAGATTAAAATAACGCGTAAATTAATATTGATATTCAAATATTTATAACACTAATTAAATTTAATATTTATTAATACCTCAATTAAAATTGAAAATATTTGATTTTGATAATTAAAACCAAAATTCAAATTTTTTAGATTTTAATATTTAATTTAAATACTAAAAACAAATTGTTTTGTGTTTTTATAATTAAATTTAATTATAATCAAAATTATATTAAGGTTTAAATTAATACCAAGATTCTAATCATCGCCTGTTTGAATTTAATTAAAATAAATGATTCGAAATTGTTAAATTTGATAACTTACTATATTTAAATTTGATCAAGATTAAATTTAATTTGGCTAAAAAAGGAAGCTCAATCTACTAGGTTAAATATAATTTATTATTCGTAAGTATTTTGTTTTTGGTTGTTGATTAATTTTTAAGTTTTTCTCTTCGAGTCTTTGATAGATTAATTAGAATTATCTAATAGTTAAAGATATTAATTAACCATAGAATTTAATTTCTTCGTAATTAGTTTTAATTTATCTTTCTAATTACTGCTCGATTAACTGAACGTAATTAGCGGGGAAAAGACCAGAGTTACCAAATTTATCTTCGCCTCTCCACCAACCTTCGTCAATCTAAGAATTAATTTCAATTAAATTGAATTAATTATTAGATCATTTTTGTAAGAATAATTAAATTGTGATTCGTGCGATGTGAATTAGATGTGTGCATTATGATCAAGGGTCAAGGCTTGTTAAAAACTTAAAATTAGTGTTTCTATGCATTAATTATGCAAGTTAAACGCAAATCACCAACAAAAGCATCAAAGCCATTTGAAATAAAATATGACAAGGTGATAAAAGCGGACCCAAGTTTTAGGTGAAAAAGGTTTGGATACATTTTGAGTTATTTCAAAAATGGTAGCAGGTAGGATTTGATTTGTACTTTGTGGAATTTTTATATTTAAAAGCATTTTTGATTAGGATAAAATTAAGAATTTTTAACTGTTATTTCGTGGTATTTCAAAGAATTTCGTGGTATTTCAAAGAATTTCGTGGTATTTCAAAGAATTTCGTGGTATTTCAAAGAATTTCGTGGTATTTCAAAGAATTTCGTGGTATTTCAAAGAATTTCGTGGTATTTCAAAGAATTTCGTGGTATTTCAAAGAATTTCGTGGTATTTCAAAGAATTTAGTGGTATTTCAAAGAATTTAGTGGTATTTCAAAGAATTTCGTGGTATTTCAAAGAATTTTGTGGTATTTCAAAGGATTTCGTGGTATTTCAAAGAATTTCGTGGTATTTCAAAGAATTTCGTGGTATTTCAAAGAATTTCGTGGTATTTCAAAGAATTTAGTGGTATTTCAAAGAATTTAGTGGTATTTCAAAGAATTTCGTGGTATTTCAAAGAATTTCGTGGTATTTCAAAGGATTTCAAGGTATTTACTGTAATTTCGAAGGATATCAAGGTATAGTGGGTAGGTTTATGGTAATTAGGATAGTTTAATGAACTTTGGAATACTTATGATACGATATGATTAATGATATTTTAACCATTAAACAAAAAGGGATTAGAACGCTCATTGTAGAACCAGAACAACCAAAACCACAACCAACCAATCACGGAAGAACGCCCGTGAAAAACACGAATGATTTGTAACTTGAATGAATTATCAACTACTTGCGCAATCGCACAAAAATACTATGTCGCAAGCACAAAAAGACTAACGCAAGCTCAAAAAATACTAACGAGAGGATGCCAAATAAAGATTGAAATGTTTGTGGACTCACCATTTCGATGTTTATGATAAGGTCATCGGGGTCGAAAGAAATCTCGTCATAATCGGCCGCCTGGTAATCATAAAGAGCGATGGCTTGTAGTTTAGAAATACCGTTTCTTGTTTCGGACGAAGTTTCTTCCAAAGTTTCCTCTTTGGCTACCGCTAATGGCTCCAGAACTGCGTAAGCTAAACCAAACAAATGAGCTATTAGCCTACAATAATTCCCTGACTTTTCCCTAACCTTATAGAATCAATATTCAAACTCCCGGACTTTTCCCTAACCTTATAGAATCAATATTCAAACACCCACACTTTTCCCAGACCTCATAGAATCATTATTCAAACTCCTGGACTTTATAGATTAAATAAAATAAAAATTGCAACTTACTGGGTTCTTGGGGTTGCTGATGTTGAATGACTATTTGTGGAGGTGATACTGGAGTGGAATGTTGCGTTGGGGCAATCAAATCGGGCGTGACTAATTGAGGCGATTCTGGAGAAGGCGTAGCGGCGGGACTAATAACTCTAATGGCTCCAGCGAATTTACTGGGAGGCGGAATAGCTTCTACTTCTTCCTCTTCATTTGGAGCTAGGTCCGCCAATTTCCTCGGAGGCTCGGAAGCGATTATCAGCGGAACTTCTGTCGTTTTCCGCGGTTCCGGTTCGGGGGAAGAATTTCTTCGTTCTTGTTGCAATTTCTTTTGCCTTTCTTCTTCGGCTTTAATAGATTCTTCTTTCTCTTTTTGTTCCCTGGCCAATCTGCGCGTTCTTTCTTCTTCAGCTCGTCTTTGAGCTTCATCGTTCTCCGCTTTGTTCATGTTTTCGAATTTGGCTCGTAAACTGCTGGCAGTTGTCGAACCAGAGTTTGGTTTGGGTCTTTCATAAGCCGTTTTCGGTTTCTCAATCTCGTCAAACCCGTGCGCTGATTTATCCCTTCTATCTTCTTCCACGCCAAATTTTCCTCCGAATCCTTTTTTCATATCTTTTTGCGAAGGATGAATCTGAGGTTTGGTTTTTTCTTCCCAACCATGCGCTGAAGGATCTTTACGATCCGTTTCAACTCCATATTTGCCACCAAAGCCTTTAGAATAATCTATCGCAAAAAGAAATTAAGCTTAATTACAAACTTTAGACCCTAAAACATTATTTTCAGACAAAAAAGGGTTAGGTTTTGAATAGGCTAAAGTTAGGGTTAGGTTAAGCTTGGGTTATTGTTAGATTACATTAGGATAGGGTTAAATTAGGCTCAGGAAAGGGTTAGCTTAGTGTTAGATTAGGCTCTGGTTAGGGTTGGATAAGGCTTTGATGGGTTAAGGATAGCTTAGCTTCTTTCCATAATAAGAAACTCTAGGGAAAAAATTCCCCTTTTTCCCCACTATTGATAATTACGGTTTTTGTGTTCAGCCACTGGTGTATATTTTCTTACCAGTTTGCGAGGCGTGTTTTTCAATTTTTTCCTTATGGTCCCATCCAAGGGCAGCCGCATCTTGTTTGTTCTTTTGAACTCCGTATTTTCCCCCGAATCCCTTGGCGTAATCGGTTTGCGAGGCGTGTTTCTCAATCTTCTCTTTGTGCTCCCAACCCACAGCAGCAGCGTCTTGTTTATCCTTCTCAACCCCATATTTACCCCCAAACCCAGAAGAGTAATCTTTGTCAAATAATAAGAGAAATCAACCAACCAATGAATGCAGAAACAAATCATAAAAAGAAACAAAACAAAAAAAGATATAATTTTAAACAAAATAATAAAATAATAAATAAAATAAATTAGGTTTGGCGGATTTAAAAAAAATTATGGATTTGAAATATAAAAAAGATATACACAGGATGTTGAAGATTTACGCCAGATATTAAAAATTTATGCAACACTAAGGGGTTGGCAGCACTGTGGGAATAGCATTCACCCCCCTTTATCGAAAATTATGCATTAGAGATTTTTGAAAGATTTCAAATAATTTTGATAGATTTTAAATATTTTTAAATTTTTTAAATATTTTTAAATATTTTTAAATTTTTTAAATATTTTTAAATTTTTTAAATATTTTTAAATTTTTTAAATATTTTTAAATTTTTTAAATATTTTAAATTTTTTAAATATTTTTAAATTTTTTAAATTTTTTAAATATTTTTAAAGGATTTTAAATATTTTTAAAGGATTTTAAATATTTTATAGAGAAAAATAATAAGAATTCAACATTTGAAGAAACCTAACGGCTAACTAGTAAAAAGAACTACATGCCAAAAACAATTTGAGACTGACCTTTTTGGGAGGCGTGTTTCTCAGTCTTTTCTTTATAATCCCAACCGACTGCGGCTTTATCCTGTTTATCCTTCTCGACACCAAACTCTCCTCCATAACCGAAAGAAGACTTTGGTCCAACTTCCTTCTTAATTTTTGCATCGTCTTGAGTGACTTGAGCTCTCAACTCGGAAATACTGAAGAAAATTAACAAAAAACGAGCCAAACACGTATAAATAATTACGTAATTAACTTTAAATGAAAGTAATTAAACTATAAAACGCCTTACTTTAGCGCAGCTCCAGTTCTTCCAGAACCTTCCACGGTTTTTGAACCCCAACGTTGCTCTTCTTCAGTTACGTCATTCTTAACGAGTCGAAAATAAACTTGACTACTAATAACTCTTCTCGTTTAAGTAAAAGTCTTAGGTTATTATTGAAACTTACGACAAAATCAGGATCGGTTTCCCAATCATCGTCCCCAGCATTGTTATTTATTACTGGAGCTGTAGTGTGCCCAGCGGATGCTTTCCACATTATTTATATATTTGTACAACAATTAAACCTGTAATTAAAATATAATTTGATTAGTCTTAAATTAAAAACTCTGTTAATCAAATCCTAATTTTATTTACAAAAACACCCCAGTCACTGAGTCGCCTCACCACTGACCACAGTGACCCATGGATGTATAAAGAACGCTAGTTCTTTATACATCCATGAGTGACCTGACCCTAGTTACTAGGGTCAGCCTGGTCAGGTCACTCAACTAGGGCCTAGTAATATTATGACCAAGGCCTAAGTGTCAAACAAACTAAATATCATTTTCATCAATTAAGATTTCGTAAAAAATGTTGCAAAACTGTAATTACTTGATTATTAAACAGAATAGAACTATTAATTGCATAAAATTTTGTTATTATCGCATACTGTTTCAATAAGTTAACTATTTTTACTTTTTAAGCTTAACGGGCGTTAAAGACAGTCGGCTTCCGTTCGATTTCTGAATGAATAACCGCGTAGCGGCGTATGACGCATTACTCTCAGGAACGGAAATAAGAATATTTTCTTATAATAAAATTCTCCAGTAACCAAATTTCCTATATCAGTAAATACTTTTTCTTATCGGACAAATGTCCAGTGATTCCGTCTCGAAAATTGAAATTTATAGAACATTTGAAAAATTTATTTAACTAATTCTAGTGCTTTGGGCTTATATCCGTCCCTAATTATATTACGTCATGATAGCTATGGAGAAATTACACCGAAACCTCGTGGAGTAGAAATCAGATGTAATATTTTAATTTTAGTGTCGTCTACTCTAGCTAAAAATACACTCTGGAGGAATGACATTGTTATTAATCGGAATAGAAATGATAATGTTATAAAAAGGTTTTTAGAGAAGTCTACTCTTTAAAAAACACCTAAAATGCAAATGAAGTACAAAAATAGTTAATATACATAAAATTTAAGGTTAAAACAAATTTTGATTGTTTTTCACAAACGTCATCAGCTCTTTTGAAAAACAAGTTATAAGGAATTTCAAATCACTATTGAAATTTTCAAAATTTATCCACGGAATTTAAAATGCACTCGAGTGGTTTTACGATACTTTTTCAAGTATAAGCGCCGAAATGGACGCAAAAATCGAACTAAAATTATAGAAAACACTTGTTTAAATAATCGTAACTTATCAAACCTTGCAATGGCAATAAAATTAGTTACCAACGCGTGATAGTTAACAACAAGGACTTATATTCCGCTAAGCCTAACTAATAAATGCATTCGTTAAAGGGCGAAGTAGAGTAGCTGGTTAAGCTGCGTGGGACATTCAGACTTAATATAGTACGGTAGTTTTACGTAGCTTTCATTCGTAAAATACCGGTATTAATTTCTATATGTGTTTTAGGCCAAGGCTTTTAATACAACACTATACACGTAACGGAGGTTGCAGTATTATTATCTAGCATAGATATTCGTATCAGAATCATAGTCGGAAAACACTAGGCATATATTTCATTCATGAACGCGTTTAAAATTAAATTTACTAATTATCGGGCAATATGTCCGAAACGTGTGCAGGCCAGAACACGTTTCCCAGAGTGCATAAATTAAATTTAAATTTGAGTGAAAAAATACGTCTATATGATTTGCTTCTGGATAATAACTGCTTCGGGGGTAAGTTTCAATTTAGAACAGCATTTCTACTAATTAAATAATACGATAAATTAGTTAATTATTGGTGATGGTTAATAAATTAAATTTGATTAATTTAAAATAATCTATGATGTATTTAAAAACAAGAAGAATTTAATTTTAAGTAAGCGCTTACAGTACGACAATTAATAAGTTTAATTTGTTTAATTAATGACTTAAGACGTGATCAGTACGTACATATATCGAATGGTTTTTGCAAATTTAAAGATTACCAGAAATGACGCGATATATGACGTCATAATTATATCATACGTGCTTCCGATAACCTCACTCCATTACAAACCCGAAGATGGCGAATATAAAACATTTATCCTTACTGATATCTCACTTAAAATGATACACAAACTCCATTAAAAGATTTTCATTTACGAAAAGTCAGTGAAATTAATCGCGGCTTTGGAAAAAGGATCGGAATTATCATTATAAAATTAAGATTCATTTTAAGGCTGTAACTGACAGAATAGATATTAGACGCTATAATAGGATTAGTGGCAGAGCGTGACGTCACTATCAGCGATATTTGATCAATGAAATAATGACTAGATTAATCCTTTAGGAATTTAACACAATTTTCAACGCCCGCTTGACAAGAAAAATAATATAATTTATGCTTTTACTAACTGAGACGGGCATATTCAATTGAATCTACGTTCACACTAAGTATTTTGAAATCTTATAGTGAGCAGTGGCCATTTTTTTCCGATGTATGACGAAGTTTATTTCTGGAACGTAATTAACAATAATTTTCATACGAAAGGTAGGATTTTATGGATGAGAAATACCGCGCGAGAATTCACTGTAACATTGGATAAATTAATAGGGATGACGTAGTATCGAGGAAATTTTAATTTTAAAAATTTTGAAAACGGAGATTATAAAATATGTATTTTCATTGTCGAGGTATTTTTCAATGACATGTATATATATTCCACACGCTACTACGTCATCAATATAATCGAGTGGCTATTGTAGAGTCTATAGTTGATTATGGCACGTGATAAGGTCACTTTCGCTCGGTCTTTTTGCGTAAAAGTACTTAATACAGAAAGTCAACTACCTTTCGTATGGAATTTAACGTTAATTAAGTTCCAGAAATAAACTACGTCATATATCAGACAAAAATGATCTTTATATTTTCGACATTTTCATTTTAAAGTTTCTTTTTAACCTCTACCGGAAATTTTGAATATGGCGTTTAATAATATAATAAAAATATAAACCAGAGACATTCGAAAAAAATGGTAACAGCTGCTCACTTTAATTTGTCTAGTGTATTTGTCGGTAAAATGGTAAAATCAGCGTTGATTTTAGATGGTAGTTCATTCTCTCTTTTTCTGAATTGAGCCCTGGATTAGTAAAATTACGTAACGAGTCAAAACACTGACGTAAAAGACTGTATAAAACTGTTAGAAACTGAACGACTAATCCCAAAAATAACTCGGCCCTAAGATAAAATGAGGAGTTAACCTTAATCGGGATTAAATGTAAAATCGTGACAGATAAATGATTAATCCAGGGGTATTAAAATAAACAATGCCATGAATGTCTGATTATCGAACGGAATGAAAAGAAACTGAATCGAGTTTCGCAATAGATAAAAATGAAGCAGCTTTCACAATCGGACCAGGGATTGGTACAAGATTTTCAAAATGAATTCAGAATTCCCCTAATATATTCATATTTCCCAGGCTACTTTTCATATTTTTACAATAAAGGGGTCTTTAAAAGCAAAAATTATGTTTGAAACATAGAAAAATTAGGTTGAATTTAGAGTAAGTATTCAGTTTCAGGTGCTAGAAAAATCGGGCCTTTTTGGGTTTGCAAACAGCAGTTTTAAGTTTTTCTTATCATACAAATTTACCTAATAGTTGGTATTATAATATTTCATTTCGTCCCAACATCTTTCATAAAGGTGACAGGGTTCGTACACGACCTGGAAAAGCCGGAAAATTCAGGGAATTCGGAAATTGGCACAAAATGTCAATGGAAAATCAGGGAATTTGAAAATTGGCACAAAATGTCAATGGAAAATCAGGGAATTTGGAAATTGGCCCAAAGGATGGGGGAAAAGTCAGGGAATTGGAAATGGGCCAAAGGGTGGGGGAAAACGAGAAATTAAATATTTTGGTACATGTTAAGTAACTGTTTATTGTTGGCTGACCAATTAACATAATCATTTTAATAAACTGAAAATATTTACCTAAAGATAAAATTTTTTCTCATATTCCGAGTAAACTACCCTGACCCTAATTGATAAACAATGTCAAATAAAAAGTGTAAATTGCCAAGAGCCCACTCGTAAGAATAAATTCATGTCAGGAAAAGTATTTTGAAATGGTCAGGGAAAACCTGGAAAAGTCAGGGAAATTAACTTCAAAAAATTAACTTCAAAAAGGCAATATGTTCAATAGAAACAAGTACTTTTTAACGGCTCTTTTTGTTGGTTTCAAAGTTTGGAAAAGTAAAGATAAACCTATACTTCAACCCAACCTTGAAAAAAGGGGATATCTTCAATATTTACAGGTAATATTTAACGGCTCTTTTTGTTGGTTTCAAGGTTGTCAAAAAAATAGATAATCCTATACTTCATCCCAGCCTTGAAAAAGGCAACATCTTCAATAGAAACATGTGCTTTTTAACCTTTCTGCTGGTTCCAAGGTTATTTATAATATTTACCAACTATTTTTACTGATTTTTCCCAAATAACTTTGATTTTTCCTGATTTTTTTAGTCAAAATAATGTTCCCTGATATTTCCCCGATGTTTCCTTTTTTCCATATTTGTACGAACCCTTTAAGTTGAATCGAGACTTTAACTGCTTCACCGTTTTGTACAGGTCATACTGTAAAAGTTAGGGTCAGCTGCAAAGATTCTTCCTAATTAAATATAATCCTAGGCTATGAAAGTTGTTTTGAACTGATTTGAAAATGGTTTTAAAAAGGTGATTCGTAGTCTTTATTATGGTGTGAACCTAGCTTCAATATCGCTCACGTAAAAAGCCACAAATAAAAAAAAAATAATATTAACACGTAATTTATGATTAAGGAAATATGACAAAATATAGTAAACAAAAATTCGTAATTTGGGCATTGATAAGGTAAGAACTTTTTAATCCTCGCGGTAGTGTTAAGTCGTATTTTAAATTAGCGCGTTTTCAATCAAGAGCTTTTGCGTCAAATTAAAGGTAAAGCTTAATAAAATCAAGATTTTCGTTTAACCCACGTTAACCGGCTTCGAGTGATAAAGAGGCGGATATCCAAATTAATTTGATATAAACTTCTCTTGGAAAAGAGAAAGTAAAAGCTTGAAAAGAGTTGATTTACAAAAATTAAGGTTTTCGTACCAAAGTTCAACGGGTGAGTTTTTTTCCCTGTCATACAAATTTAAAACTTTATTTATATTTACTATCTCAGTAACAACTGTTAATAGTTAAAGATGACACTAGTCTTATTTCTGACTCCACTTGGGCAGCTTGTCAATTTGATCTCGCGCCAAGCTCGTGAATTCAATCACGAGAAATTGAACACAAAATACCCTAGGCTGTATTTACATACGCTGTATTTCTACGCGCTCCCAATGAGGAAAACATCTTCTAATTTGATTACATATGCTCCAAGTTGGAAATTTTCAACAGAATTCCACCAAATTGATCAAATAAAATCACAGGGTTCGTACAAAATTTTGATAGTTAATTTCCCTGACTCTTACAGGTTTTCCTTGACTATTTCTAAATAATATAGTTTATCAATCAGGGTCGATAGTTTACTCGGAATACGAGAAAAAAAATCTTTAGGCAAATATATTCAGTTTATAATAACGTATCAAAATATTAAAATTTTCTGATCATTGGGCTTATTTGCAAATTCCCTGACCTTTTGGGGCAATTTTCAAATTCCCTGACCTTTGGGGAAATTTTCAAATTCCCTGATCTTTTGGGGCAATCTTCAAATTCCCTGAACTTTTGGGGCAATTTTAAAATTCCCTGACCTTTTGAGGTAATTTTCAAATTCCCTGACCTTTTGAGGCAATTTTTAAATTCCCTGACTTTTCCAAGTTTTCTAAGTCGTGTACGAACCCTGCAGAATAATCTGAATTGAACAAAAGTGGTCAATTTTTCAAGCTACTTGAAGCGAGTCAGCAGTTGCGTTTCTACTTTAAAAACGATAAAAATTTGGGATTTTAAAGTATAAATAAATATAAGCTCTAGCATTTTATTGCCTTGACAACGAAAATAAAATGAGTTTAAAAAAAGTGCGCGAGATATCGTTGCCTTGACAACGAAAATAAACAAAATTTCCCTTTTATCTCGCGTTCGCTTGTTCGCGCGCAATTTGTGTTAAACTATTTTAATCCCAATTAGATTTATTATTGCGTATCAATCCGCGTTAAATACGTTTAGTATTAGCAAATGATTATAGAATTTCCATCCATCCATCCGAGAAGACCTTTCACGCGCGTTCCGAAATCAAGGCTAACTATATGACAATATGCGACAATTCGTATTAAAATTATTATATCTTTATAGCTTATAATCGAGCGTTTGTAAGTTTTGAATAGCGGAGCAAAGTTCGATCCAAGAGTTTTTAAATCTCGGTTATACCTAGTTTAATATTAACACGCGGTGCGGAACGAATCACAGAATTTAAAGGGTAACACAAGGATAAATACAAAACAAAACGAGATTTTATGCTCAAAAACCAACACAACAATCCTAAACATTCATAGGAAAATAGGAAAGTTTTCATCGATTTATAGGAAATTATATAGGAATATTTTTTTAGAAATATAGGAAATTATAGGAATACTTTTTAGAAATATAGAAAATTACAGGTATAATTTTTAGGAATATAGGAAATTATATTAATATTTTTTAGAAATTTAGGAAATTATAGGAATATTTTTAGAAATAAAGGAAATTATAGGAATACTTTTTAGAAATATATTATTTTTTTTTTTGAAATATATGAAATTATTTAGAAATATATGAAATTATTTAGAAATATTTGAATTTTTTTAGAAATATATGAAATTATTTAGAAATATATGAAATTATTTAGAAATATATGAAATTATTTAGAAATATATGAAATTATTTAGAAATATATGAAATTATTTAAAAATATATGAAATTATTTAGAAATATATGAAATTATTTAGAAATATATGAAATTATTTAGAAATATAAGAAATTATTTAGAAATACATGAAATTATTTATAAATATATGAAATTTTTTAGAAATATATGAGATTTTTTAGGAATATATGAAATCTTTTAGAAATATATGAAATTATTCAGATATATATGAAAATATTTAGAAATATATGAATTTTTTAAGAATATAGGAAATTATAGGAATCATTTATAAGAAATATCGGAAATAATAGGAATCATTTATAAGAAATATCGGAAATAATAGGAATCATTTATAAGAAATATCGGAAATAATAGGAATAACGTTTTAGAATTATATGAAATTATAGGAATATTTTTGTTTAGAAACATAGGAAAATATAGAAGCGAGATTTCGCGCACTAAGCTGGCAATTTTACGAGGTATGACGAAGAGCAACATTTTCCTACTAATCCCCTCAAATATTCTGGGAAAAAATTGAAATATCGCTTAAATGAATAAAATCGAGATTGGCACGTGTGGAAATTCGCGCGCTTTTCTCAAAATATAGAACTACAATTTGGCGCTAAAATTTGGGACACTCCCCATTTCTGAAAATTCAAGTTTCCTCTTTACGCGAAAACAGTTGAATATATTTGAGTTAAAATTTGTGTATAGGATTTTTAGACAACGGAATTCATTTCGCCGTGCGTCTCCCTTTAATAAAAATAATGCTTGAGCTTACAGGGCTTCTAACAGCAGCCTTCGATCGCGATTCATTGAAAAGAATAAATCATATTTGCCGGAACAGATTTCGCCCGAATAATCTTTGAGTTTCGAAAAAATGCACGTTTGTTTCGTATACACTCTTTGGCAATCTCCTAAGGGATACGGATTACCATAGAAAAAAACCGGTTTTACTATACTAGTTTGGATTGATTTTTAGATTGTAACGGCTAGTGCATAAAGGGGTGGATATATTTTACACGGATATTAGTGTTAATTAATTCAATTATCATTTTATAATCAACATTATTAGTTCTACCGTTACGTGTATTCAAGAGAGACAAGGTAACGATTAAGATAAGTTAACCCTGAAATATTAACTAGCGATAAATGACGAATCTTAATGACACTAACATCTTTCCATAGATCTTTCCTATCAATTTTTCTAGACATATATCTAAACTTTTCCCTCATGAAATGTTTAAATTAATACATTTTCACCATATTTGAAAATGAATATGATATAAGTTTAATTCTCTCGGAAAAGCGAAAGCAAAAGCTTGAAAAACGTTGATTTACATTAAATGGCGTCATCAATTGCTTTTAGTTGCGGTTTAAAAATTGTATTTAAGTGGTCGCCAAAGATTCGCTTCGTTTGTTCTTGGGAGTTTTTGATGCGCGGACCTTAAGTTATACTTTTCACAAGCCAACATGTTAGCGAAAAAACCCTTTGCGCAGTAAAAATCTGTCTTAAATAAAGGGTGAAAAGGAAAATTAAGAGATTCTCCTTTTAATTGGTCGGAGGTTCTCCAACTTCTCCTTTTAATTGGTCAAAAGTTCTACTTTTAATTGGTTGGAGGTTCTTTTAATTGGTCAAAAGTTCTACTTTTAATTGGTCGGAGGTTCTCCTTTTAATTGGTCGGAGGATCTCCTTTTAATTGGTCAAAAGTTCTACTTTTAATTGGTCTTAGGTTCTCCTTTTATTTGGTCGGAGGTTCTCCTTTTAATTGGTCGGAGGTTCTCCTTTCAATTGGTCGGAGGTTCTCCTTTCAATTGGTCGGAGGTTCTCCTTTTAATTGGTCGGAGGTTCTCCTTTTAATTGATCGGATGGCTTTCCATCATCCTTTTCGGAAAGAAATATTTTTCGACGCGAATATCGCTCGGTGAAAATTAGCCATAACGCCCAATTTGTTATTTTATAAATAAAAACAAGCGTAAATAAAGTAAATAAATAAATAAATTCCTTTGAACCGTCACGATAAGAATATACGGCGGCATGAGTAATCACATTTTAAAAAGGGAGTTTCCTTTTTTTTCTAAAAAAGTTTTTTTTTTTCATTTGAAAAAGATTTTTTTTTTTTTTTGAAAAATAAATAAATAGATTATTGTTTAAAATGACGGTGACTTTAGTCTTGGATGGGCATCGCTTAACAAGCTATAATTTCATTGTTTTTACTTGGTTTTTTTTTAGCTTAGAGATAGAGAGGTGAGATATATTCGTAGGCGCTACCAATTAGATGTAAAATTTACCATATAATATATATTCAAAATAAATTAAATTAATAACTAAATTTATTAACTTTCAAATTGATAATTTTTTAATAATTTGATAATTTAATAATTAATAAAAATTGGACTTTATTTAATTTAAAAAATTAATTATTAAAAATTAGACTTTATTTAATTTAAAAAAAATATTATTAAAAATTGGAATTTATTTAATTTAAATAAATTAATTATTAAAAATTGGAATTATTTAATTTAAATAAAAATGAATTATTCAAAACTGTAATTTATTTATATTAAATTAAAAATAGTTATTAAAAATTAGAATTGATTCAATTTAAATAAAAATGAATTACTAAAAATTGGAATTTACTTTATTTAAATAAAAATTAATTATTAAAAATTATTATAAATTGGATTTTATTTCATTTAAATAAAAATGAATTCTGAAAAATTGTAATTGATTTAATTTAAATAATAATTAATTGCTAAATATTGGAATCGATTTAATTTAAATAAAAATTAAGTATTAAAAATTTTAATTTAATTTAAATAAAAAATAAGTGATAAAAATTGGAATTTAGTGATGACGAGGTATTGCGGTGAATTTGTACTTTAAAAAATTAAAAAATGCGATTATAAAATTTTTACTGTCGCGGTCATTTTACTTTTTTCTATAGTTCATATCGAAAATGCTACTCAATTTCCATTTGAAAGCCTCACTTTAATCCACTCTAATCTATGAGGTTAATCCTAACCTTGGAAAACGACTAAGCCAAATTTGGCGTTAAAATATTTCCCCATCAAATAAATTATCCGACGTTAAATTATTAACTAGATTTGTCAAAAAATGACATAGGTGCTAATTACCCACGATTTATTAAACATGTTTAAACTTCTCACACTAAAACTACAAAACCAATTCCAAAAATAAAAAATAAAAAAAAAGACCAAAGACTAAACAAAAAACTGACAGAAAAAAGAACAATACATTGTTCAGTCATGTTCAATTTAAATCTAGTACTTAATAATAATAAACATTTAAATTAAATTTAACTTTAAATATAATCATTAACGCGGGCATGTTTCGAGTAATTTAAAATAAAAAAATGAACTTTTATTTTTATTCTTATTAAAGTTACCCGTAATAGCTAGCCGTCCTTGAGAAATTGTCAAATTCTAATCTAATTGGTTAAAAGAAGTTTATGACGTCAAGGCCAAGGTATTTCCTTATTGGTTCGTTACCTATAGCTCCGAGCGCGTCTTAATAGATAGATAAATTTTCCCTGCAGAATTCGAAAAGGGTTCAAATATAATATAAAATAAGATATCGGATCATTTTGATTGCTTTGACATCAGGAACAGTCGCGTTTTGGAAAATGGCTGTCGTTGAATAATTTATGCAGAGCGCGCCTAGGAAATTATTCCCTCCCTCCCTCAGTATATTTATCTATTAATATGACAGACTTTAAGACGAGTTATATTAAGGTTCTTCCTTAAAGCGACTTAATTTCAATAACAAAACGCGGGAACAATTTATTTTTCTAATTTGTTTCATTGTTTTATTTTAATTACCATATTCAATCATCTAAACCGCGTATTGAACTATTAAAAGTAAGTTTCAATTAATTATTAAATTATTAATACATGTAATTTTAATTTATAAGCTAATTTATTTAGCTTTACCTTTAATTAAGTGTGGATTATGTAATTTAATTTTTACGTAACACGCGCTGGTTTGAATTTCATTTCACTAATTTTCACGCGCGCCACGTAATTTTACGCGCCTGTTTTTTATTTTTAATTTAAATTCACGTGACAATCTTTTTTAATTCAATATCACACGCGTTAGTAATTTAACGTGCAGGGTTTTTTTATTTTTAATTAAATTTAAACGCGCTAAATAATTTTACGACATATATATCATGAATTATTCGTACGATATCATGAATTATTCATATGATATCATGAATCATTCGTAGGATAACATGACTTATTCGTAAAATATTATGAATTATTCGTACGATTTATAAATTACTCGTACAATTTATGAATTACTCGTACTATATCATGAATTGTTAGTACGAAATCATGAATTGTCAGTACGAAATCATGAATTGTTAGTACGAAATCTTGAATTGTTAGTACGATATAATGAATTATAGTTAAGATATCAAGAATTATTGGTAAGGTATCACGAGTTATTTTATGGATATCACGAATTATTCATAAATATCGCGAATTATTCGAATTAAATTAATACGATATTATACCTCGAATTATTCGTACGATATTATATCTCGAATTATTCGTACGATATTATATCTCGAATTATTCGTACGATTTTATATCTCGAATTATTCGTACGATATTATATCTCGAATTATTCGTACGATATTATATCTCGAATTATTCGTACGATATTATATCTCGAATTATTCGTACGATATTATATCTCGAATTATTCGTACGATATTATATCTCGAATTATTCGTACGATATTATATCTCGAATTATTCGTACGATATTATATCTCGAATTATTCGTACGATATTATATCTCGAATTATTCGTACGATATTATATCTCGAATTATTCGTACGATATTATATCTCGAATTATTCGTACGATATTAAATCTCGAATTATTCGTACGATATTAAATCTCGAATTATTCGTATGATATTAAATCTCGAATTATTCGTACGATATTATATCTCGAATTATTCGTACGATATTATATCTCGAATTATTTGTACGATATTATATCTCGAATTATTCGTACGATATTATATCTCGAATTATACGTACGAAAAAGAACTGTTTTTTGGAAATTTTAAAATTAAACATAAATCTACCTACGCTTAATCTTCCACACATATCTGTGGGATTTTAAATTTATTTTTCGTTAAAAGACATTTGTTCAAACTAAGATCTGGTATCCTAGAGAATAAACACGGCGTAATTTCATTGTTTAATTCAGTATCAGTCGGGAAGGGGTGCTAGATGTTTTGTATTTGATTTGAACTAATTAACTTTTTCATCGTATTAGAAATAAATGTTCCCAAACCACGCGATCTACGAAATTCAAGTTCAAAAATCAGAGATATTCCCGCCTTTAATGCTTGAACATAAACCTAACTTATTTCAACACGTACCGGGATCTGTCTGTTCAAACGATAGTTAAAATATATATTCAAATATCTTCGACAATACCACAATACCTAGCCAACTAAACGGTGATTTATACAGCCATTATGTACTTATTAAATGGAGTCTGTCATAGCAGAAAAGAAAATTAAATATAATAATAATAAATTAACTTGGACAATTATGTTCAAATCTATCCGTCGTGATTAAAAAAAAATACTATCAGGTGCCAAGTTAAGTTATAAAAAATAGGAATAATAGAGAAAGTGAAATTCTAAAATACGCACTAATAAAAATATATCAAAAGGTATAACACGTGCAAGAAAATAATAAAAACGAGTATTGCACGTGCGAAAAAAATAAGCGAGAAAAATTATAAAAATATACTGCAAGTGCGAAAAATAATAATAAAAGTATTGCACGTGCGAAAAACACAATAAAAATATTGCATGTGCGAAAAAAATACAATAAAAAATATTGCATGTGCGAAAAAAACTCAATAAAAAATATTGCATGTGCGAGCTAAAAACAAAAGATATTGCATGTGCGAAAAAAACAATAAAAAGATATGCCAATTAGTGCGAAAAAAATAGTAAATAGATATTGCACTTGCGAGAAAAATAATAAAAATATTGCACCTGCGAAAAAAATAATAAAAAGGTATGGCATGTGCGAGAAAAATGATAAAAGTATTGCACGTGCGAGAAAAATAATAAAAAGGTATTGCACGTGCGAGTAAATTAATAAAAATTTATTGCATGTGCGAGTAAATTAATAAAAATTTATTGCATGTGCGAGTAAATTAATAAAAATATATTACACGTGCGAGAAAAATAATAAAAAATATTGCATGTGCGAGAAAAATAATAAAAAAGATATTGCATGTGCGAATAAATTAATAAAAAGATATTTCATGTGCGAGAAAAATAATAAAAAATATTGCACGTGCGAGGAAAAAAATTCACGAGCTTGGAAAAAAAAAAAAAAAAAAAGATTCCATTGCTAAATAAACAGAGAAAATAATAATAAAATAAATAACCAATTCACGCGCAATTAGTAAAATAGAATCTAAGGCACGCGCAAATTAATAGTATTAATCTTACGAGTAATTCGGGCGTCAGTCATAAAATGTAAAACGATATCAAATTCAAATGAAACCGTAAAAAAACGAATATATTGAAGTTCACGTTCCATTTAAAATACAACTATGAGTAGAATGTTTAGTTGAAATCGTGTTTTTTTGACGCCAATCTATCCGTGAAATAATTATAGAGTAGTGGTACAAAGCTTTTTTTTTAACCAAAAAAAAATTTAAAATATTTTTAAGGGAAACTGCGAGTTTTCAAGGGCAATTAATTCGGGTATCAAATTCCAAAATTTTCATTTCTTTTGAAATTAACACTTCGTACAGGATAGCCGACAGAATAATAGAGGCATATTGCTGTATCGAAATGCACGCTTTCAAAAGTCTATACCACCGTCCACCACCTATGTCTACTACCTGTGCAGGTATAAAGTAATAAAAAAAAGGTCTTTCTCTTTCTAACCAGTTTGGCAAGAACAATAGGTGGACCTGTCATGTTAAATGAACCCAAAACTCACTTAAATTAAAGGGAGAATGAAATGCCTGGGAACGAGTGATTTACTGCCAATTACTTATTATATTCTTACTAGCAAAAACCCGTGAAAAATCTAGAATTTTTCAGAATTTTCACGAAGTTCACAGAATGCTCTAGACTTTCCAGAACTTTCCAGGATTTTATAGATTTTTCTAGTCTTTTCTAGAATCTTCTAGAATTTGTCGGAATTTTCTGAACTTTCAAGCACTTTCCAGAATTTTCTAGACCTCTTTAGATTTTCTGGAACCTTCTAGAACATTTTAGGAAAAGTTACGGATATACGCACTAACTAGGAAAGAAATTACTATTCTTTGTTCCTAAAAGTCTATCTCAGACAGAAATGCTGATATTATAGGTTCAAAGCTGTATAATAAAATAAGTTTCCAAGTTAATTGTTAAAGTAAGGCTGCCACGGACTTTTCATGAATTCCAAATGGAAATTGAGTAGCATTTTCGGAAAGATCATTAAAAAACGACTTAAAATATATATATACATATGTCATAGATCAAAATTACAGCGGCAGTAAAAATGCATATATTATAATCATTCATTTCTAAATTTTTTAAATTAAAAATACCCCGCAATACGACTATGGTCGCGTGATTTCGCTATTGAAAAGCCTACAGTTGGTTCTCGCGCGTTCTTGCACCAGCGATAAGGTCAATTTCGCACGGTCTCTTTCGTAAATGTACTTAATTCCAGAAATATAACTACCTTTCGTACGAAAATTATCGTTAATTACATTTCAGAAATAAACAATATAATAATCCATAAGCATTTGAAAAAATCGTGAAAGGTTCACTTTAAGTTTTTACAATTTCGGTTTAAACTAACTGAACACCTGAAAAATAATCTTACTTAATACTTCATTAAGGAATCTGTAGTATAATATCGCTGGTTGCCTCAACTGCTGCATTCTCACCTTTGAAAATAATTTTGCCATTAAACTTAGAAAGTTGATTAAACACCATTAAATTTCCAACTAATATTTTTCAACACTGTGATTTAGTCGCGAAACAAGCATAAGGAAAATGTTTAAATTTGACTAAAAAATGATAATAATCATAGTAATTAAGTTAATATTAACCGTAATTAGCTAAAAATATAAAGAAGAATCTATCTTCTATGTACAATACTTTAAGAACTTCAAGGAAGCGACACGAGCCGATCGCCAAGTTTATTCATATTTAATCAGGCTAATAAATCTAATTTAATAAGGCTAATAAATCTAATTTAATCAGGCTAATAAATCTAATTTAATCAGGCTAATAAATATAATATAACCAGGCTACTCAATATAATCAGGATAATCAATCTAATTTAAGCAGGCTAATTAATCTAATTTAAGCAGGCTAATTAATCTAATTTAATCAGGATAATCAATCTAATTTAAGCAGGCTAATTAATCTAATTTAATCAGGCTAATAAATCTAATATAATAAAAATAATCAATCTAATATAAGCGGGCTAATCAACTTAATTTAATCGGGATAATCAACTTAATTTAATCGGGATAATCAACTTAATTTAATCGGGATAATCAACTTAATTTAATCGGGATAATCAACTTAATTTAATCATACTATTGAAACTAATCAATCTAATTCAATCAGGCTAATCAATATAATTTTATCGGGTAAATCAATCTAAGTTATTGAATAACAATAACGCAAAATAATTTAATCAGGCTAATTAATGTAGGATCTAATTAAATCAAAAAACTAGAGCTCGGAATTCGAAAACTTTTGTTAATTGATTAAGACCATCGTGAATGTCAATCAGATATTATCCGTTCTCTAAAAAATATCCATTTCTTATTCGAGTTAACGTATATCCAAATGTAACGGCAAACTTACAATTCGTACTCAATTGTTATAGGAAATTGATACAAGTTATACTAGTTTTAAATTTTAATCTCCGGATAATTCGTATCCATTTGATACGCGTCTGTTTATATAATTTGTGGTTTTATATTAACTTGAACAATTTATCCGAAATTAAAATATCTGAAAAAAGCCTAGTTATCAATGGATATCCTAAGTTTTTCATTATCCGATTCCGAGCTCTACAAAAATCAATAAATGTATAAAAAACCAATTTCTTCAAGTTAATCGTTATCTGTTGAGTGACCGCCCGGTCTACCCTTCCATCTCGTCAAGATATGACCTTTAGAGCGACTAATGTCATGGCTATTGAGTGACTAAAGTATTGTCAAAAGTAGCTTCGCTAAAACAGACTTGTGGGTGTTCCCAAAATACGATTTTATTCAAGTTGTCTAAATTATATTGTTCGGAAGCGTGTAACCACGACGAGTACGAAGAAATAATTTCGGAGTAAATCACCACCAAAATCAAGGTCTTTTTATATTCAAACGATTCGGAGTGAAACACGAACTACTTTTAATTTCCACGTGAATTTATGTTACGTATCAGTTCGCCTTAGATTTAACTACTTTGCAATCTTATCTTGGTCAATAATAAATTGATATTTCGCATGAATTTGCGCTTATACTTTACTCTAATTCAAATGAATCGAAAATAATTATTTTTGTTGTACTAGGCTTAGCACCCACAAGTTCTTTTATAATATCAACTATTGTTTCTAACACCCGAATGTGTAATCGCAAAAATGTTGTTTTGATTTAATTATTAAGCTTTGATTAAAATTAGGCTTAGCCTCGAGTATGATGTACATATAACTTTATTATTAAATTTAAAATTATTAATGCGTCAGTCAAATTATATCTGGTTGGTAGAGTGCGTGTGAGGAAACATAGGAAGACTCTTTTTCGCGCCAAAATGTAGGCCACGCGATTGTGGGTGCAAAGTGGTTATAAACAGTACAATGAAAGCAGCTTAGTTGGGATCCACCAACCGGAAACAGACTTAAATTTGCCCTAATTGTTTAAGGGAAATCTACATCCAATTGTCGAAGAAATTAACTCGTATTAGTATCCCTTTAAATTGGAAATATATTAGAATAAAAAGAATAAAAATAGTAATACAGAAAAAATAGGCAGGCTTAGCTAGGATCCGTATCCAGAAGATGGATTGAAATTTAAATCGCCCTTATAGGAGGCAAATTCTACCAATCAGCGAAGAAATCCCTTAACCCAGCCTCTTCCAGTGAAATTTTTTTTTCTGGGTTTTTGCAAGTGGTCTTTTAATTATTATGTGCAAAAAGGAAAAATTCCCTACCACGAAAACCACATTATTCACCATCATTGAGGTGAGATAGAAAGAGCGTTGCGGTGTATATATAGTGCACATGTTCACGGCCATCGCTCACATAGTTCAATTCTCTCGAGTTCCGCAGCGAGGCTTCGATCAGCCTCGATCCCAAAGTCAATAACGCATTGAGGGAAACTTATTCTATTAATTTATTTATTAACTGTTTCGCAAAAATGAGGGAGAAAGGTAAGCAAAAAATCACGCGATTTTACTGTACTCACTATTTAATCGGTTTAATCACAAGATTTAATCGGCTTAATCACACGATTTAATCGGTTTAATCACACGATTTAATCAGTTTAATCACGAACTACTCAGTTTAATCACAATCTACTCAGTTAAATCACAATCTACTCAGTTTAATCACAATCTATTGAGTTTAATCACGATCTACTCAGTATAATCACAATCTATTGAGTTTAATCACGATCTACTAAGTTTAATCGCGATCGAATCAGTGTTTAATCAGGATTAATTCAGTGTTTAATCACGATCTAATCAGTGTTTAATCGCGATCTAATCAGTGTTTAATCACGATCTAATCAGTGTTTAATCACGATCTAATCAGTGTTTAATCACGATCTAGCCAGTGTTTAATCACGATCTAATCAATCTATAATCATGATTTATAATTTTATATTGATTTAATCAGCCTGTAATCACTATTAAATGAGTTTAATCACTTTTTAATCAGTCTATACGCTTCCAAGTAATAGTCTTAAGTCTCTATAACAAAGATAAAATAAAATCAGTTTTGATGGAAATAATTTAATCATCGTAATTATGATTAAACGTTATTCAATCAATCAATCAACTTTGATCGTACCCGTTAAATAGTCACGAAGTTGGAAAGTTTCCAATTATAGTTTTTTTTTTTACTGTCGGTACAAATGCTTGTTAATTTATGTTAAACTTATTGTTTATGGCATTGTAATTTTAGCGTGATCTTTATCTCGATATGAAATCTTGTAAAGGTAGATTTGATTGCTTCTAAAACATAATGTTCCTTCGAGGAACTAGGTACAGTCCGCGATTTTTTTATTTAAATATAAATTATGTGTTAGACGCGTATGTTTCTAAATCGAAATTTCACTCGGAAAAGTAATTATGTTGAACGACCTTGCCACCCGAAAGCAACCAGACAAATCTTGAGTCAACCAACCGCTTTTATGTGCAATTTTATAAAACTCGTTTATTTTTATTTCCTTTAAACTACTCCGTCTCAATTGAATTAATTAGTTTAGAAATTATATTTTTTTAAATAATTAAACAAAATCTTTTCCGTTTTAATATTTTTTGGAGATGCGTTCGAACTTTGACGTAAATTTTTTGGAGATGCGTTCGAACTTTGACGTAAATTTTCATGCGTGCTTCTAAAAACGTGACTTAAAAAATAAAAGTATATTTATGTTTGGTATAAGCACCTGTTGATACCAATTAAATTATAAATAATATATAAATTAAATATACATAATATACAAATTAAATTATACATAATATATAAATTAAATTATACATAATATATAAATTAAATTATACATAATATATAAATTAAATTATACATAATATATAAATTAAATTATACATAATATATAAATTAAATTATAAATAATATGTAAATAAAATTATAAATAATATATAAATAAAAGTATACATAATATATAAATAAAATTACATATAATATATAAATTAAATTACATATAATATATAAATTAAATTATAAATAATATATAAATTAAATTATAAATAATATATAAATTAAATTATAAATAATGTATAAATTAAATTATAAATAATATATAAATTAAATTATAAATAATATATAAATTAAATTTTAAATAATATATAAATTGTAAATAATATAAATTATAAATGATAAATAAGAAAAAAAAAAAATAATACGAAATTTATAAATTCCATGACCCAGTGAATTATTATAATTATAATTGAAAATTTTTAACTGGCTGGCCCTGATTTGAATATTCCCCGAGATGGAAAAACTAGTAATTTAAGAGTCTATCTTCAATGTCGAATAACGCGAGCAGCACACTTCAATAAGAATAAGAACGAGCCTGAATCGAGTAATTAAAGGCGTGAAGAGTCTTGTACAATATTGAATTTTTTGTTCGATATATTTAAATTGAACAGGTGTCCAAAGTTACACACTATGGCTACACACCCGCAATGTCGTTTAGGTGTACGTAAGCGTTACTCTTAAGCCACGGGAGAGGAAATACAATTTTAGATAATGTTAAACAACATTGCGCAATGAAACCGAGTTCCCAAGAATCGAGGAAATAAATAAAGGAGTTCGAAAAAAAAGAAACCCGCTATCGACGATCAATATAAAATTAATGCATTTTTATTTCTCATATAAAATTCCGTTTTAATCAACCAAATGGCCAATTTTTTATTCATTATTTTAATTTTCAATTTTTTATCATTTTTTATTTTTTTTATAAATTTATTAATTTCATTTTCTATAAATTTATTAATTTTACTTTTTATATATTTAATAATTTGATTTTTTATAAATTTACTAATTTATTTTTATAAAATTATTCATTTTATCTTTTATAAATTTACTATTTTTATTTTTAAAAATTTATCAGTTTTATTTTTTAAAATTTATCAATTTATTTTGTAAATTTATTAATTTATTGTTATAAATTTATAAATTTATTTTTTAAATTTATTAATTTATTGTTATAAATTTATTAATTTATTGTTATAAATTTATTAATTTTATTTTTGTTAAATTAATAATTTTATTTTTGATAAATTTATTAATTTTATTTTGATAAATTTACTAATTTGATTTTTGATAAATTTATTAACTTTATTTTTTATAAATTTATTAACTTTAATTTTTATAAATTTATTAATTGGAGTTTTTATAAACTTATAAATTTTTTATAAAATTATAAATGTTTTATAAATTTTTTATAAAATTTTAATTTTTTTATAAATTTATAAATTTGATTTTTTATAAATTTATTAATTGGTTTTTATTTTTTTCTTACTGTGATATATAATATATAAGATTTTATTTATTAATTTATTTATTTCGTCATTCAAACATACTTTTAATTATTGATATTATTCAAAATTCAAATAAATTTAATTGATATTGGTAATGCGTGGTATAAAAAATCTTATTCGAACTTTTATTCCAATCTTAAAAAGGGATTTAATTCCTATCAAAAATGGAATCAAAATAATTGAGTTGGTATTCCTTGTTAAGAGCCAAATGAATAGAATTTCCGTCCCAGTTCAAAAATGCAATACGAAGGAGACAGAATCCTATAAATACCTGTCTAATTTTTTTATTTCTATTTAATTTCGGGTTTGGCTTCGCAGAAAATTCGGAATATAAATTACAAAATTTTTCCCTCTTCTTAGATTTCAATCTAGTCAAGTCATTCTTAGACTAAAGCCTGTCGCGCGCTGAAAAATTGTTCGTATTTTTCAAGCTCGTACCAAAGATCTTACAACTCTGTGCTATTGAGACCCTCTATGTCGTCGACAAACCAAGGGTTGATTGCAGTGCCATCTATGAGTCGGGGATAATAAGTAACATTGACAGCACCGTTTTCCACGCCACCTCGAGACTGGAGGTCACGTGTGTGACGCGTGCGTATTTGGTTTGTAAAAATACGCAAATTGATCTAATTGGCTAAAATACGACGTGTTCCGCGCATATTTGAAAAAGGCGCGAATTTGAAATCTCTTAAGCCTTGCAAAAATACATATTTGAGATGCATATCTCTGTAGCGCAGCGTTGTAAGATATATGGATCATACTAGTCTAAAAAGCACGAAAAATGGCCCGTGTGCGCCTGGCTTTAATCCGCATTTGAAGATAAAACTGGACGAGTTATCGCTTTGGGCGTTAAAAATAAAATAATTTGAAAATAGCTCGCAATTTCACAATATTGGAACATGTTCCCCTTTTTTCCCGTCAAATTTAAAATTCTCTCGGGGTTTTCTGAGAAAATTTTTTTCTTTAACAAACTACTGGTATTTTTTTTATTTTATTTAATTTCTTCTAAGTGATTCAATTCTTAGTTTTCAAGGATACCCGTGACGTGACGTTATAACTAAGATATTTAGATTATTATCAGTTTGGATATATCCCAGAAAATTTAATTAAGATTTTTTATAACTAAGCCTATTCAATCAGTTATGGGTTACTGACCGAAAAGAAGAATTTAAATGAATGTGTTAATGTATTAATCAATAATTTAATGCATTAATTCAAAATTGAATGCATTAATCAATTCAGTAATCGATAATTGAATTCATTAATAGATAATTTAATTCATTAATCGATAAGTTCAATCATTAATCGATAATTTAATTCATTAATCGATAAGTTCATTCAATAATCGATAATTGAATTCACTAATCGATAATTTAATTCATTAATCCATAATTTAATTCATTAATTAATAATTCAATTCATTAATCGATGAATAAGCATTAATGGGGTAATTAATGAATAGTAAATTAAGTATTAATGGGGTAATTAATGAATAATAAATTAAGTATTAATGGTTTAATTAATGAATACTAAATTAAGTATTAATGGATTAATTAATGAATACTAAATTAAGTATTAATGGATTAATTAATGAATAATAAATTAAGTATTAATGGATTAATTAATGAATAATAAATTAAGTATTAATGGATTAATTAATGAATAAATTAAGTATGAATGGATTGATTAATTAATGAATAATAAATTTAATATTACTGGATTAATTAATAAATAGTAATAAATAATAAAATAAGTTTATTAATTATTAATAAACAAAATAATTTAAAGAATTAATAAATAATCAATAATAAAATAAGTTAATAAATAAATAATAAAATAATTTAATGCATTAATAAATAATAAATTAATTTAATGAATTAATAAATAATAAAGTATTTTAATGAATTAATAAATAATAAATTAATTTAATGAATTAATAAATAATAAATTAATTTAATGAATTAATAAATAATAAATTAATTTAATGAATTAATAAATAATAAATTAATTTAATGAATTAATAAATGAAAAATAATAAAATAATTTAATCAATACCGGAAATAATTAAGTTGAAGAGCTTACGAATTAATTATATGTTAAATAATGAAATAAATATTTTTAGTGTAACTGTAAAGATTTAGAATTATACCATTATTAACTTTCATTCTTAGAATCTTGACTAAAACGGCAGTAAGTCCCATAAATTAGCGATAAAAATGACTAATTTATTTCGACAATTTATTTCCAGCGTGGACGGTAAAGGGTATTTTTTTGCAAAAATTAAATTTCGTATATTTGGAAACTAATTGAAAGTATTGATGCATCACGAGCGTTAGACACGCTTATAATACGGAATTAGACAAAAAATTCCCGCGCGAAAAGTATTTAATCTCGAAAGGTAATTTCACGAGAAACAAAAGGAATCCTAATTTTGTATCCTCGGCATGTAGTCAGCGTAAGGTCATTGCCAATTTTACTACCGATAAAGAAATAAAAAAATTAAAAATACCCATAACAAGTTAAAATTTGGGGAAATTTCCTCTATTTCCTGTTTGTGTTTAAATTACCAGTACTTCACATTGCAGGCAAACTCCATCGCGTGTGACAAGAATATTGAATACGCGCAACTTTACTACAGAAATGGTTGAAATGTTTTTTCTCAATAACACGAATTTATTTACGCAGAAACGAACAGAATCACATTTCTCATCTAGATCGTTAGATGCAAAACAGCCAATCAGAACGACGGGAAACGAGTGTCGCGAATACACGAGTCTGTGAACTATGATTGTCATTTAATGACTAATTATTTAAAATATTTCAATTGTCAGCTGATAAACGTGTCGTTAGGTCAAGGATGATTTTAGGTTAGTTGGCGTTAGTTTGAGTTGGGTTAGTTTAGGTTGGGCTGGGTTAGTTTAGGTTAGATTAGGTTGGGTTACTTTAGGTTAGGACCCTCTTCAGACGAGGCGTGATTAGCCGATTTAATCAGATTTAACCGAGGCTTAATCCGATTTAATCGAGGTTTAATCAGATTTAGCCGAGGTTTAATCAGATTTAACCGAGGTTTAATCAGATTTTACCGAGGTTTATTGAAATGAGAAGGTTACGTGTAAACCTCGGTTAAATCTGTATAAACCGGCTAATTACGCCTCGTCTGAAGATGATATTAGGTTGGGTTGGGTTAGATTTGATTAGATTGGGTTGGGTTAGATTTGGTAATAACCGAGGTTTAATCAGATTTAAATGAAGTTTATTGAACTAAGACGGCTATGTAAACCTCGGTTAAATCTGACTATACCCGCTAATTACGCCTCGTCTGCAGAGGGTATTAGGTTGGGTTAAATTAGGTTAGGTTGCAATCTTAAGTGAGGTTAGTATAAATTTGATATCAATATACCGAAAAGTACCAAGACCAAAGTGTTAAGCATTTTCAACTTTGACCCGACCAAAGGTTTTCCGAGCGCTAGTGGATACTAAGCTTAATGAGTAAAGGGTTTTAATACAAATTCAACGTTTATATAAGAGCCTGTAATTTGTGGGATTTGCGCCATACTTCGAATTAAATTCGCGCGTAACATCTGCTCGGTACGAGACAAATAATTTACCCGATCAAGGGCAAAAAATGAAACAAATCCCTAGTAACCTAAAGTTTCGGATAAATTGATAACTACAAGTTTAAATCTAGGAAAATCAGAGGCGAATTTTCAAATAAATTAAGATTAAACGATTTTCAATATGGTTCAAATTCAATTTTGTCAAATGGCGCCCTGGCAAATGGCAGGGGCAGCGGACACTCCATTTTTGGGAATAAGATTTATGATTTTTTGAAGATTATGAGATTTCGCTAGCTAATTTTTGCAATGTTTAAACTAATTTTTAAACCTGATAATTCCACACATTAATTTTATTATTTACCATGGTTAAAATATGACAGAAATTAGGGAGAAAACGACATGGTATTTAACGAAAAATATCATTTTCGAGCCGAAGCCCATCACTAACGATTGACTGAAGAAGAGCATAGGCTCGAAAAAAACCTAAAGTCAATCAATAATTACTTTTTAAACTCATCCGTACACAATTATATATTTTATCCTTTGATAAATATAGCTCGCATTTTGTATAACTTTTGTTAATTGAATAAGACCATCGTGAATGTCAAATCAGACTTTAACGTTCGCGAAAAAATATCCATTTCTTATTTGAGTTAACTTATACCCGAATGTAGCGTCAAACGCTATATTCGTACTCAATTGTTATACGAAATTGATACGTTATACGAGTTATTCATTCTCCGTAAGAACAATTTGAAACCCATCGAGTTTCTTCGCGGATTTTAAACCAAATTGAGATCTCGAAGCTAGAATGTAGTCATTTAGTCGCTGTTCCTATTAATTTAGATTAAAATATAACTATTATATTTCATTCTACACGGATTTTGAGAAACGTCGTATTTTTATCTTGACGTTATCCGTTCGAATAAACGCGTAATTTGTTTATTAATCGAGCTTCAAATTTATCTCCGGATAATACGAATCCATTTGTTACTCGTCTGTTTATATAATTTGTGATTTTATATTAACTTGAACAATTTATTCGACATTAAAATATAGTTATCTCCTACAAGTTATTCATTATCCGATTCCGAGCTCTACTTTCAAAGTCTTTAGTGTGAACGCGGCTCATGTAAATACCCCATAGATAACGTTTAGAGATTTTAGGATTTTAATGTAAATTTCCCATAGAGAATGTTTAGATATTTCAATATTTGGAGTTTGAAAAGTGTCCGAGAACCCACACTTTGAACATTTCCTTAGAGAACCGGTTTTAAACGGCTTAATTTTCTTCTAAACAATATAATTAATATTTAAAACTATCAAAGGGAGAGTGTAGCGCTTCACAACGAATCATTTTCAATCGTAGAGTCCTTATCGTTTAAAATTAAATAGGCCTAATAAAATAGTAGAAAAATTTCCACCAATGAAGTTAGTTTCCATCTTACTCGTGAATGCGTGGAGAATTCGTATATTGTCTTTAAACAGTCTTCGGCCAATTAAGTATCGAGTAGCGGACGCTTTATTCCGACAGTAACAAAAAAGGTTTTGGATTATAGGCTTAAATGGAGTGCTCTTTCGCTGGTTGGTCGGAGACTCGTTAACAATCAAATTTGTATTCATTATAGCTTTGAATTAGCGTTATTTAAAAGATAGGAAAGTTCCACGGTAGAAAATCAAACGCTGTACCTAATTCATACTCCCTTGAAGGTGACAATATGGGATGCGACTTAATTGATTGGTGGGTAATAAATAAAAAAATTATATCGTTACGCCAGATGACCCAAGAAGGAAAATTTTTGGAAATCACGACTGTTTTTCTCTCATCCCTTCTCCTATTGGTTAAAAGTTCCCCCAGGTTCCCCCGCAATGTTTGGAAAATCCTAACTTACACCCTAGAAATACAATTTTTGATACTAGTACATCGAATTGCGTTTAGATATTGAATAAATTTTGATTTCACTATACGCGAGAAACGAAAGTGAATTAAAGACACGTTTTCCTATTGGTTACAAAAACGGGGACGTAATGAGGAAATAGGAGGGGACTGTCTAGTTTCTAAAAACACCATAAATAAATTAAATTTTATTTCAATAACATCAGCCGAGAGAATAAGATTGAAAATATATCAGCATGGCCAAATACTTAGGTTAGATTCGAGATTAATTGAAAAATTTTCCCGATAAGCGCGTGGTGGGTAATTTAACTCCTTCGAAGGTTGGAACTTAATGATTACGGCCTTACGAGGGATCGAAATTATTGTTTTTTTTTTTTTTTTTTTTCTAAATAAATTAGATTGTAAGAACAACATATTACTATTTGGTTACTATCTTAGTATGTCCCCAAATTAACTCTATTTAATATTATAATTATTTAATATTATTATTTAAAATTATAATTATTTTATATTATAATAATTATTAACATTTATTTATAACTATTTTATCATTTTTTTATTTATTTATCGGAAAATATTTTTATTTATTTATAGGAAAATATTTTTATTTATTAATTTATATATTTATTCATCGGAAAATATTTCACTTTTATTATTAATTTATATTAATTATTTACTATCATTATTAATTTAATTTTTATAATTTTATTTTATTATTATTTTTATTGTTTATTTTATTTTTTAATTTATATTTATTATGATTATAATTATAGTTAAATTTGAATTTTTTATAATTATTTTCTACAGTCAAAAAGATGAAGGAACTAAACAATGACCTCCACAAAAGCCAGAGCGAACCAAAACTGTCAGCAATAACGAATTTGGACACGAATTCGTTGCGAGCCTCGCCTTCAAACATCATTAACACGGGTGGAGGAGGTTCCCAAGACAATTTGGACGCCAGTTCGCAAGACATTCCTCAACTACGAACACCACGATTGGTCATTGATCGTCCGGTATGGACGGTGTCCGAGTGTTATCAGATCGGATCGGACGAGAGCGGCCTTATCCCGGGCTTTTCGACCAAATTGGGTGGTGGCGACTTGGCCAGTCTAGGAGGAATCAGCTCGGTGACCGGAGGGCCAGACGACGTCAAGAAGAAGAAAGTCTTGCACGAGGCTGGCGCCCAATTGAAAAAGAAGTTATCGAAAACCAGAAGAAATATTTGCACTAGTGATAAGATTTTACGGATCGTCATAAGTTTGTTCCCGTGCATCGGATGGATGAGGACGTACAAGATTAAGGAGTATTTAGTCTGCGATATCATCTCTGGGATTACATCAGCGATATTTCACGTGCCTCAAGGTAAGACTTCCAATTTTAAAATATATAATTCTATGTCTGTCTGTCTGTTTGTGGGATCGTTAAAATGTACACGCAAAGTTAGATACACTATGGTAAACTTCATTGGAAACTTGAATTAGAGATATCTTTCAAAACAAGTGTCGGGCTTTTATTTAAAAAACACGCGGTTTATCATATCGCGAGATTTAAGTCACGTACTAAATTTCAAACGTTAATTAGACCTAATTTCAAACGTCAATTAAGCCTAATTTCAAACGTCGATTAAGCCTAATTTCAAACGTCGAATAAGTGCGAACGTATCTATATTATTGTAGTTCATTCTATCTTTAAAATTTCTTTGAACAGGTATGGCTAACGCGTTAGCGAACGCGGTGGCGCCAGTTTATGGTCTTTACGGTTCTTTCTTTCCGTCGGCTGTCTACAGCGTCATGGGAACATCGATGCAATGTTCCGTCGGTACGCCATCACCCTTATAATCTCCCCCAATTATAATTGACCCCGTTCTGACCTCCGTGATTTAAAGGAACCTTCACGGTGGTGTCCATCATAACAGCTAACGCCGTCAGGCGACTAGCGACGGTGGAAAGCGGGGAATTATTTGTGGCGCCACAACCGACCCACCAACCAGGATGGCTGGACTCTGGTAACAACGATACTATCTACTACTACTCGAACGATACCACGACAGCCACGCCGGGAGTGGTGGGACCAACTGGTGGTGGCAAAATTATCACGCCGATTCAGGTCACCGTCGCCGTCACGCTTATGAGTGGAATCATACAAGTAATTATACAAAAACTAGCATCGAGCTTCTAATCGAATTAAGGCCATAAATTAGGAATAATTAAATATTTTTTTAAATTTAATTTCTAAAGGTTCTAATGGGAATTTTGCGTTGCGGGAGATTGGGCATTTTAATATCGCCTTCTTTGGCCAGCGGATTCATGACGGGTTGCGCCGTACAAATCATCGCCTCCCAACTTAAGGGTTGCTTTAATCTAAAGTTCAAAGATTTCACAGGCGTTTTTGGAGTCATAAACGTTAGTTTTCTGTTTAATACTACGAATGAGGTTACCGTAACGACGGAGAATAATGAGAAAACAGGCCTGAGATTATTTATCCTAGCAAGTGCTAGGCCGATAGAAAAATGAAAATTAGAAACCACGAGCTGGAGAAAAAGAATAAATCACGCGCTAGAGAAAATAATAAATCACGCGCGAAAGAATAAATCACGTGTTAAAGCAAAGAATAAATCGCGCGCTAAAGAAAATAATCATGCGCTAAAGAAAATAATTAAACAAGCGTTAAAGAAAAGAATTAAACAAGCGCTAAAGAAAAGAATAAACCATGCGCTAAAGAAAAGAATTAGTCAAGCACTTAAGAAAATAATTAGTCACGCGCTAAAGAAAAGAATTAATCAAGCGCTAAAGAAAAGAATTAGTCAAGCACTAAAGAAAAGAATTAATCAAGCGCTAAAGAAAAGAATAAATCACGCGCTAAAGAAAAGAATTCGTCACGCGCTAACGAAAATAATTAATTAAGCGCTAAAGAAAAGAATAAAACACACGTTAAAGAAAAGAACATATCACGCGCTAAAGAAAAGATTTAATCAAGCGCTAAAGAAAATAATTAATCAAGCGCTAAAGAAAAGAATAATGGGGCACGAGACAAAAAATGATATAAAGGTCACGCACCAAGCTATTGTTTAATTATATCCGTCGCTATGGTTGCCTCGGGTTGTATTATATAAATAATTATAATAATAATAAACGTTGATAATGGTCACAGACATTAGTAGCGGTGGTTGAAAACATTGGCGACGCCAACATGATCACGACGATCATGTCGGTGTGCGTTTGCGTCATGCTAATCATGGGCAAAGATCTAGCCGGACCCAGATTCCAGAAATTCGCCAGAATTCCTCTACCAGTAGATTTAATTATGGTAAATATAATATCGAGTAGAATCAAAACCAATCTTTATAAAACTAAATATATGTTTACATTTCGATCCTCAGGTCATAATATGCAGCATAGTTTCGTACTATTTAGAACTAAACCACAAATACAGCGTCCCCATCGTCAACAACATTCCTAAAGGGTAAGTTCAAACATGGCGTCATAACATCCTCTAGGTCAAGAGATAAATAAACATACTAATCTGAATTTTACAGGTTACCGAAACCAGTAGCGCCCTTAGCCGAATTACTACCAAAAGTAAGAATTGTTATACAATTTTATGTAAAGAGTCAATCGCGGACATTTAATTAGGCTAGGTTAATAACGTTTTCAAACCTAATTTAGCAAACTAAATAATTTAAAAACACTTGAGCTAGGGTCACACTTGCATTTCTTAATCGATTTGAAACGGTAAAATTAAACCGATATTCAAATCGTCAGAAATCGTCAGAAATCGTTTTAATTGTCACGCGTTCACGCGTTATCTTCATAAAAATCGGTATGAAACTGGTTCCCGAAGCAGTTTCGAGAAATCGAATCAAATCGATTCGAGAAACGACGGTTTCCCGTCCACACGACTCCGGTGATACGTTTTGAAACGATTTAAATCGATTCCAAGGCCTAGTATATAAACGAAAATGCTATTACAAAAATCCCTGAAAGCCTCACTTAAATAGTATTATTAAAGTGTTGTTGTTAATTTATTTCAGGTTATTGGCGACGCTATCGCTGTGGCGATTGTGGGTTTCGCTTCTACGTTCAGCATGGGTAAAACATTCGCGCGTCGATACAACCACGAAGTGGACGCCAATCAGGTTGGTCACGCCCCCCTTTCAGCGCCTTTAATCCGAATATTAAGAACTAAATGATTTCTAGGAACTTTTAGCCCTTGGTTGCGGCAATATCTTGGGAGGATTCTTCCTATGTCTGCCCGGTTGCGGTTCCCTGGCTCGTAGCTCCGTCATGGAGAGCGTCGGTTGCAAGACCCAACTGACAGGCATGATATCGTGCGTTTTTCTGGCCCTCGTCTTGTACTTCATCGGACCCCTTTTAGAGCCCCTACCGAAGGTAAATTAACCCGCAACTAACCCTAATCAAATTTTAATGCAGGACTTTCTGGATTAAGTACTTTTACGAGAAAGACAGCGCGAACGCGACATTATCACTGGTGCCACAACGCGTGAGAATCAACTGTAGGTTCTACAATAGTGAAATCACGCGACCATAGTGTGATGACGTAGTATTGCGGGCAATTATTATTTTAAAAAATTCAAAAATGGCGATTATAAAAATCTTAATTTCGATCTTTTAATTCACGCGCCAAATGATATTTAAATTGACGCGCGATTTAGGCCTACTCGTACAAATATTTATTTATATTTATTTAAATTTATTTATATTTATTTATATTTATTTATATTTATTTATATTTATTTAGATTTATATATATTTATATTTATTTATTTAGATTTATTTACTTTTATTTATTTAGATTTATATATATTTATATATATTTAGATTTATATATATTTATATATATTTAGATTTATATATATTTATATTTATATATATTTATGTTTATTTCCTTTTATTTATTTATTTATATTTATTTATTTCAACAGTGCGTCCTAGCGACAATTCTGGCTACGGCTTTAAAGGGATATCTATTCAACATTTCGGAAGTTAAAAAATTATGGAACGTCTCTAAAGCGGACGCTGTGAGTTTGTGGAATTAACATTAATCCAATTGTCTTAGAATAAACAATTAACTAGGTGGTAATTAACTTAGATCATCTGGGTTACAACTTGCATTTGCGTCATAGTATTAGACGTGACGTACGGACTCATGATTGGAGTAATCATTACCTTATTGAGCGTAACTTGGAGAATGCAAGGGTAATTTTGTCATTTAATTACGTAATAACTTAAAGGGAGAATGAAATTGCCCGAAACGACTGATTTTTTTAATCTTTATTCAACCTAATTCACTAGTAACCAAAATTTACAAACAAATTTTAAGCTAGAAATCAATTAAAAACTTACTAAGGAAAGTAAGTTTGATATCTCGTCGGTAATCAAGTAGCGAGAAGCGCGTGCTTTAATCTGACGTTACAAGAGAGGCTTAAGAGGTGCGCTCTTTTATTCGTTAACAACGAGATATCAAACGATCTCAATGGATCCTTGTTAAGTTAAAAATTTATTTCTAGCTCAAATTTTGTTTGCAATTTTGCAATTTTTGTTAGATAAGGAATCTGAGACAGAAAATCATTGGATGCCGAAGATAGTTCATTCTCCCTTTAATAAACAATTACCTTAATTAAAATTTGATTTATTTTAATTAGTTATCGTGGAACTTTACTGCGAGAGGTTAAAACTTCGGGTATATTTTTGCCAAACAACAAGAAGAAGAAAGTTGTACGTTAATAACGATTAATTCAATATTTTTTTATAATTAATAACTTAATAATTTTGTTTAATTTTAATTGTTCCTGATTAGCGTCTAGGTCCGGATCAAGGTCGACTTATTTTGTTCAGATTCGGTAATCCATTGTGTTTCGCGACTGCCGGAAATTTTGTGGCTGACGTCAAAAGAATTATTAAACAACTAGAACAGTAAGTAATCAATCTTGTTAATTTATTCGTCTAGCCACGCGCGGAATACCATACAAATATTGCCCTTCAAAATGTCACTCATTTTTGAATCTCTATGAAAATTTAAGGCGACAGAAAAAAAACTAATTCATTAACCCGATTGTAAATTATTATTTTGTCGTTATTTAGACACAAGCCTCGAAGTAATTTGAACATCAACGGTTCAATAGATTTGAACTCGCATTCATTCTTGGTGGTGGACTTGTCATCCACTTGTTTCGTCGATAACACCGGAGTCGAAGCCTTACAAGAAGGAATCGAGAAATGTCGAAAATACAACATTGAATTCTCCTTGGCCGCTCTTCCCGGTACGTAAAACGTCTTGTATTTCAAGAATTGTTTCAATGAACCGTTTCAGTTGTTAAAGGCCTAGGATTTCTTCTGCTTGTCACCCACCTGTTTCACTGGAAGTGGGCTCCCCTTTTGAGCTTTCTATTGGTTAGCAAGGCAAGAGAAAGCATGGAGGGCGAGTTTGTTTCCAGGGTGACAGGCAGAAGTAATCCTTGGCCTTTAAAACGCTTCAAAGAGAGGGTGAAGACGAAATCAAGTGATGTTTTTCATCGTTTCTTGTACTAATAATCAGACCTATCTGCGTGGTTAATCAATCAGAAAAGATATCACAATTATTTTAAAAATCAAAATTGATCCAGATTTCACTGTTCTTTTAAACAGATATCCTCCAACCAATCGCGTAACGCCCTGCCTTCCAGTGAACAAAATACTCATGGCAAACGCTACGTCGAGCGCGATTATAGCGCGAGATGTGATAAATAAAGCGCGCGATGTAACAAACGTGGCGCGTGCCACGAGAGTTTTGTTCGCTGGAAGGCAGGGCGTTACGCGATTGGTTTTAGGGGATCAATTTTAAAAAACAGTGAAATTTGGATCTATTTTGATTTTTAAAATCATTGGGATGTATTTCCTGAATCTACGAGGATAGGTCTCATAATTAGTAGAAGAATCGATATAAAATCACTTGATTTTGATCTTTACCTTCCCTTTAATACGCCAGGTTAAAAACACTAAAACAGCCTTGTTAATTGTCGAAATTAATGTATAGATAACGTGTTGGGAACTTTGCAACGTTCGGGTATCTTGGACGTGGTCGGATACGATAATATTTTCCCAACAATACAAGACGCTGTTCTGGCGTGCACAAACAGAATTAACGTCGTCAGTTTCGACAGCCTCTCGACCTCCATCAGTTTCAATATCGAAAACAACGATAACAACAATCAGGATAAAGTAAGCTCGCCTCCCCTCCACCCTAATTTAGAAATTAAATATCTAAATTGCTTTCATTTGTAAATCTAATTTCGGTTTATACCCCTGCACAACTAACACTAAGCTAATAGCTTTAATTTCAGATTAAAAATACTAATGACCCGATTAAACCGAACTTTAATCCCTAATTTAACCGAACTTTAATCCCTAATTTAACCGAACTTTAATCCCTAATTTAACCGAACTTTAATCCCTAATTTAACCGAACTTTAATCCCCAGATTAAATAGAACTTTAATCAAAGATTAAATCGAATTTTAATCCCAAATTAAACCAATCTTTAAACCCAGATTCAAACGAACTTTAATCCAAAATTAAACCAAACTTTAATCCCAGATTAAACCTAACACTTAATCCAAGATTAAACGGAACTTTAATACAAGATTAAACAGAACTTTAATCCTAAATTAAACTGAACTTTAGTCCTAGATTAAACCTAACTTTAATCCCCAATTTAACCGAACTTTAATCCCCAATTAAACGGACCTTTAATCCCACATTAAACCGAACTTTAATACTCGATTAAACCCGTCTATTATCCAGCAATTAAATCTAATTCTAATCTTGTTGTAAATGGCTATAGGGAGACGGCAGCAACAGTCTGCGGGTTCCTGGCGGAAGCGATTCTCCGTCGTCAGTTCAAAGTGATCTTGGTGTCCGCGTGAAGGACATACACGTGGCGGAGGGGAGTAGAACGGGGTCAATGAGCGCGGACGAGGATGACCTCGAAGACGACGATTACGCCAAACAGGTCAATTTCTCCATTAGCGAGAATGGCCGGACGCAGAGGGCGTCCATCGTCAGTAACGCGGGCGGGCATATTGTCCGTAGTTCCTATTTGTGAACCGAATTGAACTAAACTTTAAACCGCGCGGTAACGTAATCGCGCTTATCCGTATTTTCTTGTTTGTAATATTAATTGTCATTAGTTTAACTGTAAATATTTAAGGCTAGGAATATTTTTAAAATATAATTAAGATTATTTCAGAAGGCGACAAAGAATTTGGAGACACTATAAAGTCACGTTTTCAATCAAAGTTTTTCAAGCATTCGTTTTTCTGAGAGAAGCTCGGATAAATTAATTTTCATATTCGCTTCTCTGTTCCTCGAAGCCTGTTAACGTGAAAGGTTAAATCTTGATGTAAGCTTCACCTTAGTTTTCACGCAAAACCTGGATTCTTATCCAACAAAAAACCTTGATTGAAAACGCGGCTTAATTCTTTAGTTTCGCTTAAAGTGAAGCTGTAACACATTTTCATCAATTTCAAATAGAATTACATATTAAATAGAAAATTACCCGTGATTATAAAATATGTATTTTTAATTTCGCGGTAATTTTTACTATTCTGCATTTGTTTTTAAAGATATTTTGAATCTATTTTCAACGAAAATGCTACCAATTTCCATTTGGAATTCATGAAAAATCCGTTACACCCTCTCTTTAATTACTGTATTTATTGATTCTTGGCGCTAATTGGATCGCGTCTTTTACAATTTCCTAAAGATTAGTGTGTCCATCCTTAATTCTACGTCTGTAATTATTTAACATTTTTATAGTTTTATTAGAATTTTTCCATTTTTATTTTAAAATATATTAGGATGATAAACCAGGAATTCCAAATTAAATAAATTTAGAAGGAATATTTCTCTGCAAGTTTTTAGTGAGATAGAAAGAAGAGGCGGGGCTTATTATATTTAGGCCAAACCAGGGGTCGTAGCCATAGCAAATGAATATATGTTGATTGTTTGCCTCTCCCGCCAGCAACGCCATTTCAAGAGAGCTAATAAGACATAAAGTTTGGTTTGGTGTTGAGGGGTGGAGTTTTTCCTTGGGCTATGAGTATAGGAATAAACTAAAGATACTATATCCAATATCCCTTCTATATTTATATACGAATTACTGTCGTATAGAAGAAACCATAAAGTTCTATATTCAGTGGCGACCCTAGAAGGAACCGAAATTCTCATTGGAAACCGGTTTTACTACGGGAATTAATATATCTCGGATTCCTTACTAAGGTTGTAATCGAATATAAGTAACCTTGACCACTTTGACCCCCTCTCCAATTCATTTTTTTCATTATTACTCATTAAATCCGGTTAAAAATAATAATAACGATAAATATTAAATATTATTTGTATTCATTTTTAAGGAAAGAATTATCAATCGACGCGTTTTAAATTTTCTACAAATTAATAAAAACGTTTCAAGATTTTAAATTATTTATATTTGTTAATAATTAATGACTTTTTCCCACCAGGAAATAATTTTAAAGGGAGAATGAAACCTAATATCAATTAGTTATCGTTTAAATAGGCCAAATCCACCAGTATAAATATTTTTCAAACAAATATTAAACTAGAAATAAATTTAATCTTATCAGAAAAATAGGCTTAGTTGGATTCATGGATATCTTGAATTTCTTCGCATTGATGGGTCACCAACCAATGAGGTCAGTCCCGTCGTTAAGGCGAGATCTTAAGGTGAAATTTCCAATAACATTCGATTGGTCGCTGACCCATCATGTGCGATGAAATTCAGGATCTTGATGAATCCAGCTAAGCCTATTTTCCGGGTAAGTTTTAAATTTATTTTTAGTTTAATATTTGTTTCTAGATTTCTTTGCTGGTGAATTAGGCTTATTTAAACGATAAGGAATCCATAAAAAAATCACTTGTTATTATAGGTTGCATTTTACCTTGAATTCAAATAGAAAATAAAGATTACATAGTCATGAAAACATTTTCAGAAACCTTGACCTAAAGTTGTTATAGCCCCACTGTTAACAACAAAATATTATCCCAATTAAAATTTTAAATCGCTAATTTACCCTGGTGATTATCATTATAGCCGAAGTTTTTTGATTATAAGAATTTAAGAAGGACTTTAGCCTTGTACGCATTGGAATTTAAATCAGATTAATGGAATGGTAGAGCTACTGGAATATAATTGGATAAAATATCTAGAAAAGTCCAACGGTTGATTTCATTTAAAAATTAATGATTGATCTTAAAGGGATAATGAATTTCGTTAAAAAGTACTTTTAATATTAATGTTATTATTATTAGTACTATTTTTAATATTATTATTACAAGTAATAATTCTACTAATGTTTAGTAATATTTACAGTACTATTTCTACTAATTTTTAATAATATTTACAGTACTATTTCTACTAATTTTAGTAATATTTATAGTACTATTTCTACTAAATTTTAGTAATATTTACAGTGATATTATTTTTTTAGTGTTATTATCTATTACGTAATTGTTTTGAAATGAGGCTGTCATAATTTTTCTGAATGATTTAATTATATTTTTAGAGTTCTTAACCAAATCTTCCACTAAATAACGATGGTTATGCACTAATTAGGACCAGGGGAGTTCAGAAAAAATACTAAAAAAAATTCTTTAACCGCATCGAAAATAAAAAAAAAAAAAATTAAAATTTTTAAATTTGTAGATTTTATTTTAATATATTTTCTGAACTCCCCGGGTCCATAATTAACATTCGATATTTAGTTGTGTCCTCAATTTCAGTCTATTCTACGAAGATACCCCATTGACCATTGAATTAACCCGCTATCAGCGATTAATTATATTCTTTAATTTAATTAAAGTAACAAGGTAAACCGCGCTTGAAATGGAGCTTCTGCAGCGATATAGGAAAATAATGAAATATTTTCCTCAGTTCGATTATTGCGTAAATATATAGGTAGATAAATGGAAATTTGGCGTCGTTCAAGGGGGCGGTATTGCGTGTAGATAAAATAAATCAAATAGTAGTTCATAGGCGGCGTATTATAGTCGAGAGAGAGCGAACTAATATTACGAACGGGATAATTACACTACCTGTATAGAGATATAGTGCCTAGCTGCTGGCTTTATAACGTGCCCGGGATTCTCATTTCTATATCATGCATTTCTATATTGTTAATATTATACGGTAAAAGTTCGAACTATATAGAACTAATAGTAACACTCGCGATATTTGGAAGAATCCAAGTACTCAGATCGAATTATTATTAAAAATAATATCGCTAACGCGTGATTTACTACAAACGAAGATTATATTCTTCTATAGCATGCAATACTGTTAATATTATACGGTATAAGTTAAAACTAAAACTAGAAGTAACACTTCCGATAGTTGGAAAAATCCGCGCTAGACCGGATTATTAAAATTAATATCGCGCGTGATATTACAGACCATATATTGCACGTGTCGATATAATACGGCGAGAATCACGTGCTGATATATTATTCAATATATAAAACACACGACCAAAAAAAAATCACGCGCTAAAACAAGAAAATTCGGAAAAAAATCACGCGCTTCAAAATAATTTTTTTTATGAAATTTCGCGCCTAAAAAGTCAAGTGCTTACGAATTTATTGGTTTAAAAATATCAAGGAAGAATAAAGTAAGAAAAATCTCGCGCCAAATTTAATATAAAACACGTGACAAAAAATTACCCGCAAAAAAAAATTTCAGGAAAAAATCACGCGCTTCAAAATTAAAAAATTATAAAATCTCGCGCGTAAAAAGTCACGTGCGTATAAACTGATTGGTTTAAAAATATCAAGGAAGAATAAAGTAAGAAAAATCTCCCGCCAAAATAACTTAATCAATAACAAACACGCGATAAAATTCAAGCGAAAAAACAAAAAGATTCTGAAAATATTTTTAAAATTAAATCATCCGCTAATATAGTCAAGAGTTGAAGTCACGCGTGTATAAATTGATTGATTTAAATAAAATCGAGGAATATAAAGTACGAAAATATCGCGCTAAAATAATTGATATAGAAATCTGGCGCCAAAATAATTGATTCAAAAATCTAACGCCACAAAAAAGTATCTCGAAGATTGCGCCAATAATTATCTTTCCGTTGATATATCACGTTTAAATATTAAACGCAAACAAAAAAACAAAGAGAAAACAATGAACTTACCCCGCAGTGCGATACAGAAATCGTCGAGTTAGACAGTGACTGACAGCAAACGTTAATTGGTGAGTTAATTCTTTTATTTGGGAGAAATCTGGAAAAAAAAAAAAAAAAAAAAAAATAATTTATATTTTGACTATATATATTATATATTATACTTTATACTTTAAATAAATTTTTCGAATACTTAAATATATAGGCTCTGTTAATTTAACATAAATAATATTTCACAATTATAAGACACGTTTATGGTATTTAAATTAATTTCTAAGTTTGGTGAAGTTTGAATAAAAGTAAATATAAATTCATTTCAGCCTTCAATAGCGTTAGTAATGTTCTAACATTAAAAGAATTGGTCGGGTCTGATGCCCAAGAACTTGGACGTCAAACGCCGACATTACAAGCGCTGTGTAAGGCTGAAATAATGTGATAGACACGATTTTTTATTTACTTTTATTCAAATTTTACCGAACTTTAGAAATTAATTTAAACACCAAAAACGTGTCTAAAAATTGTTTGAAATTCTGGAATATGTTTTTGGCATAGTGATTTCGAAAATAAATTCAAAAGCTGTTCTATTTTTAGCAAAATCGCGCGTACAACAATACTTTTTGGGGAGGATTTGATTAGACGTGGGGTTTTCCACTTAAATTAATTCCAAAATCTCAATCTTTCCCATTTTTTCCCACTAATTCATGCAAGTACATTTCCCGAAAGATTTAATCCACGCGAACAAATCTTATTTTTAATGGGATTGAACCGATAAATAATCACTACAATTTCCTCTTCATCCTCCCTTTAACAACGTTCCTAATCGCGATTAAAAATTCAATGTTACACTTATACCCTCTTCATGAGCCTTTATTTTTTAATGAACCAGCCGCTCTCTTCCAGATTTTCATTTTAAAACGTGTATATTTATTGTATTTTATACCTTGTTTTTTTTTTTTTTTTTTTTTTTTTTTTTTTTTTTTTTTTTTAAACGCGTTAAATAATTAACTAATCAAGGCGCACGACGCAACACGCTCTAATTAGGCGTAAACTCCAAAAAATGCGTTTCAAATTAGTCTAATTAAAATCTCGAAGTTATTCCTTAGCAAAGTTTACATTAGATACTTTGAAACCAACTTCAAATAAAACTACTTAAATTTTATAAAATTTTTCATTTATCAATTTACTTCATGTTCCCTTCAAATAGCTGAATAATCTAACCTAAACTAATTATCACAGATAGTTATAGCGTTTTTATAAAGGAGGAGACCCCTATAGGCATTCTCTGCAAAATAATTTTTCAAATTTCGCAATATTAAATCACCGAATCTTATCTCTGACATTATTTAAAAAAAAAAATGCCCAGACTTTTCTCTGACCTTACGTTTTAATTTTAAAATACCCAGACTTATCTCTGACCTTATGATTATATTTTAAAATACCCAAAATTATCTCCTACCTTATGATTCCATTTTGAAATATCTAGACTTATCTCTGACCTTGATTTATTTTTTAAAATACCCAAAATAATTTTTGACATAACGATTGTATTTTAAAATATCCAGACTTACCTCTGACCTTATGATTCAATTTTAAAATTTACCCAAACTTATTTCTGACCTTACGTTTCAATTTTAAAATGCCCAGGCTTATCTCTGACCTTATTAAAATGCAATTTTAAAATGACCAGGCTTATCTCTGACCTTATTAAGATACAATTTTAAAATAGCCTTATGATTCATCTTTAATGTATTCATCTCGGTGTATTAGTAGCTTTATACAAGGTGCAAACTCTGACACGTATGTTTCGTAGCATTCGTTATACTCCTAAAATATTAACTAAAGGTAGCGATATTCCAAAAGTTATCTAGATTCTATATACAAGCTGTAACCTGGCTACTTGTAAACTACCTTCTTCAAGGCGTTTGCCACTTGGTCACTTACCAACAAGTGCTTATTATCGACTCCTTATCGTTTAAATAGGTTTAATCCACCAGTAAAAAAATTACAAACAATATTAAACTAGATATGGAGATCCTGAATTTCTCCGCATATATAAGGGTCATCGACCAATGAGCAATGACCCGTCGTTAAGGCAATGAGAATTCCAATAATATTCGGTTAGTATCTGACCCTTCATACGAAGATATTCGGAATCTCAATGAATCCAGCTAAGCCTATTTTCGGGATAAGTTTTAAATTTATTTCTAGTTTAATATTTGTTCGTAATTTTTTTTTGCTGGTGGATTAGGCCTATTTAAAACGCTAAAAACATCACTTGTTTTTAGGTTACATTTTCCCTTTAAAATTCAATTAACGTGGGCGTTCTTCGTAACATTTCTCAAATCGTTCGCTCTCGTGTTCAAAACAAAAAACCAAAACAACAACATCTGTCGGAAGACAGAATTGTGGTTTACACAAAAATTTGTTGACCATTGTGAATAACTTATAATAAATGGATTAGTTTAGAAATGGATTGAAAAGGCATTTAGTAGGTCCGAAAACTCTCCAATAAACATTTATATAATATAACAATCATGTAGGTAACAATCTCGTAACTTAACTTATATTATTATTAAAAGCAATGTCCTTGTTTACAATATATGAACTATACCTTATCTGCTTTTTCTTCGATGAGATTTTTGAAAAATATGTTTTCGACAACATATTGTTTTCGACAAACTGCTCTCTGGTAGCTAGTTTCGAAGAGCCAATAGTTTAACGATTATTTGCCAAGGTTCCATTCCCCGTAGGTTCTACGCAGTTTCAACACCCCCGTACCAGGCAACTGCGTGATTAATAACACAAGGTAACCCATCCTTCTCAATTTCCATTTGAAGTTCATAAAAAATCCGTCACAGCCTCACTTTAAATAACACGATAATTTTTTTTATTAAAAAAAAACCTATTTAAAAATGATTGCCTGGGTGATATTTCTCGTATTAATTTGATACGATCTATAATTTTGAAGAAAAACACAACAAAGATAGGGGTGGAACGATGTTGAAAGTCACGAGTTCTAACCTTTAGTCATTGATCTGACGTAAACAACGTATCTGTACAATATTTATCGTTATCGGCACGTGGGGAGAGGGAAAACCTACCAGAAAACCCAGACACGATTAATACGATTGCCTATAATTATATTATAACTAAAGTCAGACATCATGTAGCTTTAATATAAGCTTGGAGGAAATAGGTAGAGTACTCAATGATGGGAATGTTTTCACTTCCGTGTGAGACCAGCGGAGCCAATAAGGGTTGCCAGATGACCAATTTAAATTCAATTAACAATTTAATTATACTCTAACTAAATTCATACATCATAATCTTGGAGGAAATGGGTAGATCACTCAACGACTAGATAGTTTCACTTCTGTGTGAGAGCAGCGGAGCCAATAAAGGGTTGCCATATGACCACTTAAAATTCAATTAAAAATGTAATTATATTCTAACTAAATTCAGATATCATGTAGCTATAATCTTGGAGAAAATAGGTAGAGACCTCAAAGACAGGACAATTTTCACTTCCGTGTGAGACCAGCGGAGCCAACAAGGGTTGCCATATGACCAATTTAAATTTCGATTAACAATTTAATTATATTATAACTAAATTCAGACATCATGTCTACAATCTTGGAGGAAATGTGTAGATCACTCAACGACGGGACAGTTTCACTTCTGTGTGCGACCAGCGCCGATTAGGGTTGCCAGATGACCACCTTCAATTTAATTAACAATTGGTCAACAAGAGAGTGGTTGTTCGAGGGGAAATACCCCGCGTAGTAAAATATTCAAGAAGTGTCCGAGAGTTGTACCAAAATTCCCGCCACCTCACTCTTTATAGCTTAATAAAGTCCTTGCTTATTTTTGAACGCCTCTGCCTTATTCCTCCAATGCCTATAGCGCTATAACAAATGAAATTTAGGTAATCAGATTCAATTTGCAACGCGTACAAAGTTAGATACTAACTTTTTACGAATATATCCCAATCATTCGGTTTTAATAAAAAATAAGGGATGGATTAAGCAGCGTTGTTAACGTTGCAAATTTCGATCGTTTGTTTATGGATGTCTGCATGGTGTGTCACCTTTATTATATCGTATTCGATTATGATAATTAGGATACTAGACTATTTAAATAAGTTATTTTTAAACGATTTGTAATGTTATAATACGCGTAAAAACCGTGGATCAAAAAACTCTCCAAAGGTTTCGAGGTAATTTGTACTGTTAATAATCAAGGTGGTGAATTCGATTCGCAGTTTTGGTAAAAACAATTTAAATCGAAAGGGAATTAGATATATTAGAATATTTTTTCCTTATTTTTGATATCATTTTCTTATTTAATATTTCAGGGATTTAATCCAAGTTTTTACGAAGAACAATAAAAAAATTGTTTAACATAATTTAATTGTGGAAAAATGAGGCGATATTCGGAACCAGGAGACATTTCTCAAAAAGCGGATTACTTCTCTAAAATCCAACTCAAACACGCTAACAAACGAGGAAAAGAAAAGAAACAAACGTAAGTTAATTCGTTTTGAAAAATAAATAATATTCCTTCGTGACGTCACTAGGATAAAAGCAAATGCGAGCTTCAAAACGAGACAAATTAGATCAAAATCGGATCATATTTAACAAAGATTCGAATTAATTTCAATCGGATGATTAAAGAATAAAATTTGTGTCTTCGTGTCTCGAATCTGCAATTAAGATTTACCCTTAAACGGGAATTGATAAATATTCCTTCGTGACGTCACTAAGATAAAACCGACTGTGAGATTCAAAATGAGACAAATTAGATCAAAATCGGATCATAATTAACAAAGATTCGAATTAATTTCAATCGGATGATTAAAGAATAAACTTTGCGTCTTCGTGTCTCGAATCTTCAATTAAGATTTCCGCTTAAACGGGAATTGATAAATATTCCTTCGTGACGTCACTAAGATTAAACCGACTGCGAGCTTCAAAATGAGACAAATTAGATCAAAATCGGACCACAAATAAAAAAGATAGGAATTAAATTCCACAAGATGATTAGATTTTAGTATTTTCGATTTATATATAGTAACATTTAACACTTAACGAAAAAAGAGCGATAACTTAATATATTTTTTCGTATCAATTTAACTTCAGGGCTAAATTCCTTGAATATTTCACAGGTGCGTAAACCTACATAGGTGTAATAGAAATTCTACGAAATGTCATTGTGAATATACCAGCTACGTAGAAACATGCTACAAAAAGATTGCAATCACTTGTTCAGAACAAAATGAAAGTTTCACTGTAGTTGAGTTCATTATTCAAGAACATACGTATTGTACCAAGGTCGTATTGGTATTAAAATACTAATTTTTAATAGCAATAGCTAAGCCAGAATTAGGCGGAATAATACGTCATGTTAAACCCTAATAGGAAAGAAGTTTTGATAATATAAAGGTATATACAAATAGAATAATAGCGGCTGTTTTAAGTTGACAATTTAAATATATTCAAAATTTTAAAGTTCGATTTTTCGTCAGTTGATGAATAGTAAATAGACGTACCCGTTGGGTATCGGTCAGACACTCTTGAATTCGCTGTACACCTGAATTCACTGAGTTCAGCTTTGACAGTGCATTGAATTTGAACTCTTATGAACTTTGAGTTCAGCTTTGATAGTGCAAAGAGTTCAAACAATTTGCACACCTGAGTTCGCGAGTGTCTGCCCCCTCGGCTATCGGGAGCACCCGGCCTTTGGCTGTATTAATTCAAATAGGTAAATAACACGGTGTGCTGATATCATATAGGAATAAATTCACGATTTATTTCTATGTACCACGCATTCCATTTACGTCACTCGATCGTTGGGTTTTTCTAACTTGTTAATTGATGCTAATAATTGAAATTGATTGATGACAATAATTGAAATTAATTCATGTCAGTAATTGAATTAAATTTATGCCGATAATTGAAGTTAATTCATGTCAGTAATTCAAATAAATTGATGTCGATAATTGAAATTAATTGATGCCGATCATGGAAATTGATGCTGATAATTGCTATTACTTGATGCTGATAATTGAAATTAATTGATGCCAATAATTGAAATTAATTGACGCCGATAATTGAAATTAATTAATGCCAATAATTGAAATTCATTGAAGGGAATGATTGAAATAATGTGATGTTTAAGGTATCTCGTATTTGTATAATTTTAGATTGAATGGTCAAGGACAAGGTGATTCTGACAGCGCTGGTTCGCTTCGAATCACGGTGGACAGACCAATTCTACGTTTCGCTGACGTCTACCCTCCATCGCCGGTCATTCAAAGACCAAAAAAGGCCAAATATGAAGCAAATGGACGACTGGGGCTCAGGAGTAAAAGTAATTATTTTCAAGTTAAATCACGAGTTATATTTAAAATTTCGGAATAATTCCACGTTTTAGCTATCGTTACCCTTACGCTTGTAGAAATATCTTTTCCTACGAGCATCGTTGATCGGGGCAAAGGCATTTTACAGGGGCTCAACTCCCCGTCTAAATCCTACGGGCCCCTGTAGAAGTGTTACGGCTACCGTGCACCGAAGCTCAAAGAAAAGATATCATAACAGGGGCAAACAATTACCACTAGATTTTCCCGCATGTCAGGATTATATTAATATTATCGCGATATTACATTATAAATATAATTATAATTACCCGACTTACTCCTGATATTATAAAATACTATTATAATTTAAATTTTGGGACTTATTCCTGACCTTATAAAGTAGTATTATAATTTTTGGACTTATCCCTGACCTTATAACATAATATTATAATTATCCGACTTATTCCTGACCTTATAACGTAATATTATAATTACCCGATTTATCCCTGACCTTATAACGTAATATTCTAATTACCAGATTTATCCCTGACCTTATAACGTAATATTCTAATTACTCAATTTATCCCTGACCTTATAACGTAATATTACAATTACCTGACCTTACAAACGTAATATTTTAATTACTTTTCTGGCTGAAAGCTACTCTCGACATTAATGAGTTGAATATATCCCATTTATAGTTAAGACCTGGAGTTCGGTGAACAGCGTGAGTAGTCTCCATTTTCCGAAAGAGAACTTAAGTACAAGAGCCACAATTAGGAAGGAATATAAACGAATCAGAAATAGTTATTGCAATTGCGACGCCTTCGTCAATTTCCTCTTAATTACTTTCCCGTTCGTCTCCTGGCTCAAACAATACAAGCTCAAGGAATGGCTAATTTCGGACATAGTGTCCGGAATTACAGCTGCCATTTATCAAGTACCGCAAGGTATTTTAAAAAGTAGATTCTAAAGCATATAGTTTCTATTAGCGAGAATATCAACGCGTTTTTCTATATGCCGGTAAAACTTTGCTCGTGCAAAAATAGAGCGTTTAAGCGCGCAATTACGTGCGCTAATGGAAACTAAGTTTAAAGTAGACAGGCAATTGCTGACTCGATTCGGGCCTCATCAAATAGATCTCGGGCCGAGCTCGCGAATTTAATCCCAAGAAATTGGAAAAAAATATCGATCCTGTATTTACACACGCGTGACGTCAGTTTTACTTTTTATTTCAACGCACTCCCATAGAATAACCAAAGAAATCGACTTTCCCAATGATGAAAAATCTTATAGTTTGGTCATAAAATGTCCAAATTGTAAAATTTAAACATAATTTGATCAAATAGACCAAATGAAAAAAAACTTGATTCAACAAAAATGAACTAAAATCAAAATGTCCTATTTAGTGGAATTCTGATTTTTTCATTTGATCGAGTTGGTCAATTTCGGGTGAAATTTTCTAATTTGAACCATTTTTAACCAAATTAGAAGATATTTTCTGATTGGGTAAGCCGATTTCTTTGGTTATCCAATGGGAGCGCGTATATAGCTGCGTTCATACTTGGCCCCAATCGAGTCAGTGGTAACTAAGGTTTACGATTATAATTCCGAGTAATTTAAATTAATTAAAATTGTTTAGGTTTGGGTAACGCCTTATTGGCGAGAGTGCCCGCAGTGATTGGTCTATACTCTTCCTTCTTCCCTCCATTGGTTTACAGTTTTTTGGGAACTTCCAGACAAACTTCAGTTGGTGAGTTTAATTAGATGCTGGCATTCGCCATAATCTGTTATTCCTAGCTCTAGTTTTCCGTAGACGGCTAGCAGCTCCTTTGTTTGGGCTGTATTAACTCCAATGGGGAAATAACATGGGCTGCCAAGATCCGAGATTCTTATACATTAGGGAAGCTCAAAAATCATGGGATTATCCATGACGCTTTTTTTGATACACGTTAAAGTTCAGTGTGTCTGTAACTAGCGTCGCCGATTACCCCGGCCTATCTATAATTTAGAAGATCTTTGTTTACCTTTTTTTGAGTGATTTCGTTTAATCTTATGTCGATATGTGTGCTTTTGACCTTTTTTTCCCCAATCAGACTTTAATATAAAGTAAAATAAATTTTAAATCTATGTTATACAGAATGGTCGCTCGCTTTGTACGCGTTGAAATTACGGTTGCCTCTAGCTAGTGCATAAACGCCCATAGAGTATTTGCACAGCCCGCTTAGACAACCCGCTTAGGCAAAAAAGGCTATAGCTTCAAGCTCTATCATTGCTATGAACGTCACACCTACCGTGTCACCCCAGTAATATTAATATTATGTATAGCCAAACCTCCGTGTCACCCCTACCGTGTCACCCCAGTATTATTAATATTAGAAATACATTATCAATAATAATAATAAAATCACAATTTAGGATGATAACAAGATGGTCAAGCCCATAAGTATAGCCAAACCTCCGTGTCACCCCAGTATTATTAATATTAGAAATACATTATACATAATAATAATAAAATCACAATTTAGGATGATAACAAGATGGTCAAGCCCAAAAGTATAGCCAAACCTCCGTGTCACCCCTACCGTGTCACCCCTACCGTGTCACCCCTACCGTGTCACCCCTACCTTGTCACCCCTACCGTGTCACCCCTACCTTGTCACCCCTACCGTGTCACCCCAGTAATATTAATATTATGTATAGCCAAACCTCCGTGTCACCCCTACCGTGTCACCCCAGTATTATTAATATTAGAAATACATTATCAATAATAATAATAAAATCACAATTTAGGATGATAACAAGATGGTCAAGCCCATAAGTATAGCCAAACCTCCGTGTCACCCCTACAGTGTCACCCCAGTAATATTAATATTAGAAATACATTATCAATAATAATAATAAAATCACAATTTAAGGTGCTAACAAGATGGTCAAGCCCATAAGTATAGCCAAACCTCCGTGTCACCCCAGTATTATTAATATTAGAAATACATTATACATAATAATAATAAAATCACAATTTAGGATGATAACAAGATGGTCAAGCCCATAAGTATAGCCAAACCTCCGTGTCACCCTACCGTGTCACCCCTACCTTGTCACCCCTACCGTGTCACCCCTACCTTGTCACCCCTACCGTGTCACCCCAGTAATATTAATATTATGTATAGCCAAACCTCCGTGTCACCCCTACCGCGTCACCCCAGTATTATTAATATTAGAAATACATTATCAATAATAATAATAAAATCAAAATTTAGGATGATAACAAGATGGTCAAGCCCATAAGTATAGCCAAACCTCCGTGTCACCCCTACCGTGTCACCCCTACCGTGTCACCCCTACCTTGTCACCCCTACCGTGTCACCCCTACCTTGTCACCCCTACCGTGTCACCCCAGTAATATTAATATTATGTATAGCCAAACCTCCGTGTCACCCCTACCGTGTCACCCCAGTATTATTAATATTAGAAATACATTATCAATAATAATAATAAAATCAAAATTTAGGATGATAACAAGATGGTCAAGCCCATAAGTATAGCCAAACCTCCGTGTCACCCCTACCGTGTCACCCCTACCTTGTCACCCCTACCGTGTCACCCCTACCTTGTCACCCCTACCGTGTCACCCCAGTAATATTAATATTATGTATAGCCAAACCTCCGTGTCACCCCTACCGTGTCATCCCAGTATTATTAATATTAGAAATACATTATCAATAATAATAATAAAAACACAATTTAGGATGATAACAAGATGGTCAAGCCCATAAGTATAGCCAAACCTCCGTGTCACCCCTACCGTGTCACCCCTACCTTGTCACCCCTACCGTGTCACCCCTACCTTGTCACCCCTACCGTGACACCCCAGTAATATTAATATTATGTATAGCCAAACCTCCGTGTCACCCCTACCGTGTCACCCCAGTATTATTAATATTAGAAATACATTATCATTACCGTGTCACCCCTACCTTGTCACCCCTACCGTGTCACCCCTACCGTGTCACCCCTACCTTGTCACCCCTACCGTGTCACCCCTACCGTGTCATCCCAGTAATATTAATATTATGTATAGCCAAACCTCCGTGTCACCCCTACCGTGTCACCCCTACCGTGTCACCCCTACCTTGTCACCCCTACCGTGTCACCCCTACCGTGTCATCCCAGTAATATTAATATTATGTATAGCCAAACCTCCGTGTCACCCCTACCGTGTCACCCCAGTATTATTAATATTATAAATACATTATCAATAATAATAATAAAATCAAAATTTAGGATGATAACAAGATGGTCAAGCCCATAAGTATAGCCAAACCTCCGTGTCACCCCTACCGTGTCACCCCTACCGTGTCACCCCTACCTTGTCACCCCTACCGTGTCACCCCTACCTTGTCACCCCTACCGTGTCACCCCAGTAATATTAATATTATGTATAGCCAAACCTCCGTGTCACCCCTACCGTGTCACCCCAGTATTATTAATATTAGAAATACATTATCAATAATAATAATAAAATCACAATTTAGGATGATAACAAGATGGTCAAGCCCATAAGTATAGCCAAACCTCCGTGTCACCCCTACCGTGTCACCCCTACCGTGTCACCCCTACCTTGTCACCCCTACCGTGTCACCCCTACCTTGTCACCCCTACCGTGTCACCCCAGTAATATTAATATTATGTATAGCCAAACCTCCGTGTCACCCCTACCGTGTCACCCCAGTATTATTAATATTAGAAATACATTATCATTACCGTGTCACCCCTACCTTGTCACCCCTACCGTGTCACCCCTACCGTGTCACCCCTACCGTGTCACCCCTACCTTGTCACCCCTACCGTGTCACCCCTACCGTGTCACCCCTACCGTGTCACCCCTACCTTGTCACCCCTACCGTGTCACCCCTACCGTGTCACCCCAGTAATATTAATATTATGTATAGCCAAACCTCCGTGTCACCCCTACCGTGTCACCCCAGTATTATTAATATTAGAAATACATTATCAATAATAATAATAAAATCAAAATTTAGGATGATAACAAGATGGTCAAGCCCATAAGTATAGCCAAACCTCCGTGTCACCCCTACCGTGTCACCCCTACCGTGTCACCCCTACCTTGTCACCCCTACCGTGTCACCCCTACCTTGTCACCCCTACCGTGTCACCCCAGTAATATTAATATTATGTATAGCCAAACCTCCGTGTCACCCCTACCGTGTCACCCCAGTATTATTAATATTAGAAATACATTATCAATAATAATAATAAAATCACAATTTAGGATGATAACAAGATGGTCAAGCCCATAAGTATAGCCAAACCTCCGTGTCACCCCTACCGTGTCACCCCTACCGTGTCACCCCTACCTTGTCACCCCAACCGTGTCACCCCTACCTTGTCACCCCTACCGTGTCACCCCAGTAATATTAATATTATGTATAGCCAAACCTCCGTGTCACCCCTACCGTGTCACCCCAGTATTATTAATATTAGAAATACATTATCAATAATAATAATAAAATCACAATTTAGGATTATAACAAGATGGTCAAGCCCATATAATATTAGAAATACATTATTCAAAATAATAATAAAATCTCAATTTAGGATGATAACAAGATGGTCAAGCCCATAAGTATAGCCAAACCTCCGTGTCACCCCTACCGTGTCACCCCTACCGTGTCACCCCTACCGTGTCACCCCTACCGTGTCACCCCTACCTTGTCACCCCTACCGTGTCACCCCTACCTTGTCACCCCTACCGTGTCACAAGATGGTGCTAACAAGATGGTCAAGCCCATAAGTATAGCCAAACCTCCGTGTCACCCCAGTATTATTAATATTAGAAATACATTATACATAATAATAATAAAATCACAATTTAGGATGATAACAAGATGGTCAAGCCCATAAGTATAGCCAAACCTCCGTGTCACCCTTACCTTGTCACCCCTACCGTGTCACCCCAGTAATATTAATATTATGTATAGCCAAACCTTCGTGTCACCCCTATCGTGTCACCCCAGTATTATTAATATTAGAAATACATTATCAATAATAATAATAAAATCACAATTTAGGATGATAACAAGATGGTCAAGCCCATAAGTATTAGCCAAACCTCCGTGTCACCCCTACCGTGTCACCCCTACCGTGTCACCCCTACCTTGTCACCCCTACCGTGTCACCCCTACCTTGTCACCCCTACCGTGTCACCCCAGTAATATTAATATTATGTATAGCCAAACCTCCGTGTCACCCCTACCGTGTCACCCCAGTATTATTAATATTAGAAATACATTATCAATAATAATAATAAAATCACAATTTAGGATGATAACAAGATGGTCAAGCCCATATAATATTAGAAATACATTATTCATAATAATAATAAAATCACAATTTAGGATGATAACAAGATGGTCAAGCCCATAAGTATAGCCAAACCTCCGTGTCACCCCTACCGTGTCACCCCTACCTTGTCACCCCTACCGTGTCACCTCTACCTTGTCACCCCTACCGTGTCACAAGATGGTGCTAACAAGATGGTCAAGCCCATAAGTATAGCCAAAACTCCGTGTCACCCCAGTATTATTAATATTAGAAATACATTATACATAATAATAATAAAATCACAATTTAGGATGATAACAAGATGGTCAAGCCCATAAGTATAGCCAAACCTCCGTGTCACCCTTACCTTGTCACCCCTACCGTGTCACCCCAGTAATATTAATATTATGTATAGCCAAACCTTCGTGTCACCCCTATCGTGTCACCCCAGTATTATTAATATTAGAAATACATTATCAATAATAATAATAAAATCACAATTTAGGATGATAACAAGATGGTCAAGCCCATAAGTATTAGCCAAACCTCCGTGTCACCCCTACCGTGTCACCCCTACCTTGTCACCCCTACCGTGTCACCCCTACCTTGTCACCCCTACCGTGTCACCCCAGTAATATTAATATTATGTATAGCCAAACCTCCGTGTCACCCCTACCGTGTCACCCCAGTATTATTAATATTAGAAATACATTATCAATAATAATAATAAAATCACAATTTAGGATGATAACAAGATGGTCAAGCCCATATAATATTAGAAATACATTATTCATAATAATAATAAAATCACAATTTAGGATGATAACAAGATGGTCAAGCCCATAAGTATAGCCAAACCTCCGTGTCACCCCTACCGTGTCACCCCTACCTTGTCACCCCTACCGTGTCACCCCTACCTTGTCACCCCTACCGTGTCACAAGATGGTGCTAACAAGATGGTCAAGCCCATAAGTATAGCCAAACCTCCGTGTCACCCCAGTATTATTAATATTAGAAATACATTATACATAATAATAATAAAATCACAATTTAGGATGATAACAAGATGGTCAAGCCCATAAGTATAGCCAAACCTCCGTGTCACCCTTACCTTGTCACCCCTACCGTGTCACCCCAGTAATATTAATATTATGTATAGCCAAACCTTCGTGTCACCCCTACCGTGTCACCCCTACCTTGTCACCCCAGTATTATTAATATTAGAAATACATTATCAATAATAATAATAAAATCACAATTTAGGATGATAACAAGATGGTCAAGCCCATAATTTAGCCAAACCTCCGTGTCACCCCTACCTTGTCACCCCTACCGTGTCACCCCAGTAATATTAATATTATGTATAGCCAAACCTCCGTGTCACCCCTACCGTGTCACCCCTACCTTGTCACCCCTACCGTGTCACCCCAGTAATATTAATATTATGTATAGCCAAACCTCCGTGTCACCCCTACCGTGTCACCCCAGTATTATTAATATTAGAAATACATTATCAATAATAATAATAAAATCACAATTTAGGATGATAACAAGATGGTCAAGCCCATAAGTATAGCCAAACCTCCGTGTCACCCCTACCGTGTCACCCCTACCTTGTCACCCCTACCGTGTCACCCCTACCTTGTCACCCCTACCGTGTCACCCCATTAATATTAATATTATGTATAGCTAAACCTCCGTGTCACCCCTACCGTGTCACCTCAGTATTATTAATATTAGAAATACATTATCAATAATAATAATAAAATCACAATTTAGGATGATAACAAGATGGTCAAGCCCATAATTATAGCCAAACCTCCGTGTCAACCCTACAGTGTCACCCCAGTAATATTAATATTAGAAATACATTATCAATAATAATAATAAAATCACAATTTAAGGTGCTAACAAGATGGTCAAGCCCATAAGTATAGCCAAACCTCCGTGTCACCCCAGTATTATTAATATTAGAAATACATTATACATAATAATAATAAAATCACAATTTAGGATGATAACAAGATGGTCAAGCCCATAAGTATAGCCAAACCTCCGTGTCACCCTTACCTTGTCACCCCTACCGTGTCACCCCAGTAATATTAATATTATGTATAGCCAAACCTCCGTGTCACCCCTACCGTGTCACCCCAGTATTATTAATATTATAAATACATTATCAATAATAATAATAAAATCAAAATTTAGGATGATAACAAGATGGTCAAGCCCATAAGTATAGCCAAACCTCCGTGTCACCCCTACCGTGTCACCCCTACCGTGTCACCCCTACCTTGTCACCCCTACCGTGTCACCCCTACCTTGTCACCCCTACCGTGTCACCCCAGTAATATTAATATTATGTATAGCCAAACCTCCGTGTCACCCCTACCGTGTCACCCCAGTATTATTAATATTAGAAATACATTATCAATAATAATAATAAAATCACAATTTAGGATGATAACAAGATGGTCAAGCCCATAAGTATAGCCAAACCTCCGTGTCACCCCTACCGTGTCACCCCTACCTTGTCACCCCTACCGTGTCACCCCTACCTTGTCACCCCTACCGTGTCACCCCAGTAATATTAATATTATGTATAGCCAAACCTCCGTGTCACCCCTACCGTGTCACCCCAGTATTATTAATATTAGAAATACATTATCATTACCGTGTCACCCCTACCTTGTCACCCCTACCGTGTCACCCCTACCGTGTCACCCCTACCTTGTCACCCCTACCGTGTCACCCCTACCGTGTCACCCCAGTAATATTAATATTATGTATAGCCAAACCTCCGTGTCACCCCTACCGTGTCACCCCAGTATTATTAATATTAGAAATACATTATCAATAATAATAATAAAATCAAAATTTAGGATGATAACAAGATGGTCAAGCCCATAAGTATAGCCAAACCTCCGTGTCACCCCTACCGTGTCACCCCTACCGTGTCACCCCTACCTTGTCACCCCTACCGTGTCACCCCTACCTTGTCACCCCTACCGTGTCACCCCAGTAATATTAATATTATGTATAGCCAAACCTCCGTGTCACCCCTACCGTGTCACCCCAGTATTATTAATATTAGAAATACATTATCAATAATAATAATAAAATCACAATTTAGGATGATAACAAGATGGTCAAGCCCATAAGTATAGCGAAACCTCCGTGTCACCCTTACCTTGTCACCCCTACCGTGTCACCCCAGTAATATTAATATTATGTATAGCCAAACCTTCGTGTCACCCCTATCGTGTCACCCCAGTATTATTAATATTAGAAATACATTATCAATAATAATAATAAAATCACAATTTAGGATGATAACAAGATGGTCAAGCCCATAATATAGCCAAACCTCCGTGTCACCCCTACCTTGTAACCCTACCGTGTCACCCCAGTAATATTAATATTATGTATAGCCAAACCTCCGTGTCACCCCTACCGTGTCACCCCAGTAATATTAATATTATGTATAGCCAAACCTCCGTGTCACCCCTACCGTGTCACCCCAGTATTATTAATATTAGAAATACATTATCAATAATAATAATAAAATCACAATTTAGGATGATAACAAGATGGTCAAGCCCATAAGTATAGCCAAACCTCCGTGTCACCCCTACCGTGTCACCCCTACCGTGTCACCCCTACCTTGTCACCCCTACCGTGTCACCCCTACCTTGTCACCCTTACCGTGTCACCCCAGTAATATTAATATTATGTATAGCCAAACCTCCGTGTCACCCCTACCGTGTCACCCCAGTATTATTAATATTAGAAATACATTATCATTATCAATAATAATAATAAAATCACAATTTAGGATGATAACAAGATGGTCAAGCCCATATAATATTAGAAATACATTATTCATAATAATAATAAAATCACAATTTAGGATGATAACAAGATGGTCAAGCCCATAAGTATAGCCAAACCTCCGTGTCACCCCTACCGTGTCACCCCTACCGTGTCACCCCTACCTTGTCACCCCTACCGTGTCACCCCTACCTTGTCACCCCTACCGTGTCACAAGATGGTGCTAACAAGATGGTCAAGCCCATAAGTATAGCCAAACCTCCGTGTCACCCCAGTAATATTAATATTATGTATAGCCAAACCTTCGTGTCACCCCTACCGTGTCACCCCTACCGTGTCACTTGTCACCCCAGTATTATTAATATTAGAAATACATTATCAATAATAATAATAAAATCACAATTTAGGATGATAACAAGATGGTCAAGCCCATAATATAGCCAAACCTCCGTGTCACCCCTACCTTGTCACCCCTACCGTGTCACCCCAGTAATATTAATATTATGTATAGCCAAACCTCCGTGTCACCCCTACCGTGTCACCCCTACCTTGTCACCCCTACCGTGTCACCCCAGTAATATTAATATAATGTATAGCCAAACCTCCGTGTCACCCCTACCGTGTCACCCCAGTATTATTAATATTAGAAATACATTATCAATAATAATAATAAAATCACAATTTAGGATGATAACAAGATGGTCAAGCCCATAAGTATAGCCAAACCTCCGTGTCACCCCTACCGTGTCACCCCTACCTTGTCACCCCTACCGTGTCACCCCTACCTTGTCACCCATACCGTGTCACCCCAGTAATATTAATATTATGTATAGCTAAACCTCCGTGTCACCCCTACCGTGTCACCTCAGTATTATTAATATTAGAAATACATTATCAATAATAATAATAAAATCACAATTTAGGATGATAACAAGATGGTCAAGCCCATAATTATAGCCAAACCTCCGTGTCACCCCTACAGTGTCACCCCAGTAATATTAATATTAGAAATACATTATCAATAATAATAATAAAATCACAATTTAAGGTGCTAACAAGATGGTCAAGCCCATAAGTATAGCCAAACCTCCGTGTCACCCCTACCGTGTCACCCCTACCGTGTCACCCCTACCTTGTCACCCCTACCGTGTCACCCCTACCTTGTCACCCCTACCGTGTCACCCCAGTAATATTAATATTATGTATAGCCAAACCTCCGTGTCACCCCTACCGTGTCACCCCAGTATTATTAATATTAGAAATACATTATCAATAATAATAATAAAATCACAATTTAGGATGATAACAAGATGGTCAAGCCCATAAGTATAGCGAAACCTCCGTGTCACCCTTACCTTGTCACCCCTACCGTGTCACCCCAGTAATAATAATATTATGTATAGCCAAACCTTCGTGTCACCCCAGTATTATTAATATTAGAAATACATTATCAATAATAATAATAAAATCACAATTTAGGATGATAACAAGATGGTCAAGCCCATAATATAGCCAAACCTCCGTGTCACCCCTACCTTGTCACCCCTACCGTGTCACCCCAGTAATATTAATATTATGTATAGCCAAACCTCCGTGTCACCCCTACCGTGTCACCCCAGTAATATTAATATTATGTATAGCCAAACCTCCGTGTCACCCCTACCGTGTCACCCCAGTATTATTAATATTAGAAATACATTATCAATAATAATAATAAAATCACAATTTAGGATGATAACAAGATGGTCAAGCCCATAAGTATAGCCAAACCTCCGTGTCACCCCTACCGTGTCACCCCTACCGTGTCACCCCTACCTTGTCACCCCTACCGTGTCACCCCTACCTTGTCACCCTTACCGTGTCACCCCAGTAATATTAATATTATGTATAGCCAAACCTCCGTGTCACCCCTACCGTGTCACCCCAGTATTATTAATATTAGAAATACATTATCATTATCAATAATAATAATAAAATCACAATTTAGGATGATAACAAGATGGTCAAGCCCATATAATATTAGAAATACATTATTCATAATAATAATAAAATCACAATTTAGGATGATAACAAGATGGTCAAGCCCATAAGTATAGCCAAACCTCCGTGTCACCCCTACCGTGTCACCCCTACCGTGTCACCCCTACCTTGTCACCCCTACCGTGTCACCCCTACCTTGTCACCCCTACCGTGTCACAAGATGGTGCTAACAAGATGGTCAAGCCCATAAGTATAGCCAAACCTCCGTGTCACCCCAGTATTATTAATATTAGAAATACATTATACATAATAATAATAAAATCACAATTTAGGATGATAACAAGATGGTCAAGCCCATAAGTATAGCCAAACCTCCGTGTCACCCTTACCTTGTCACCCCTACCGTGTCACCCCAGTAATATTAATATTATGTATAGCCAAACCTTCGTGTCACCCCTACCGTGTCACCCCTACCTTGTCACCCCAGTATTATTAATATTAGAAATACATTATCAATAATAATAATAAAATCACAATTTAGGATGATAACAAGATGGTCAAGCCCATAATATAGCCAAACCTCCGTGTCACCCCTACCTTGTCACCCCTACCGTGTCACCCCAGTAATATTAATATTATGTATAGCCAAACCTCCGTGTCACCCCTACCGTGTCACCCCTACCTTGTCACCCCTACCGTGTCACCCCAGTAATATTAATATTATGTATAGCCAAACCTCCGTGTCACCCCTACCGTGTCACCCCAGTATTATTAATATTAGAAATACATTATCAATAATAATAATAAAATCACAATTTAGGATGATAACAAGATGGTCAAGCCCATAAGTATAGCCAAACCTCCGTGTCACCCCTACCGTGTCACCCCTACCTTGTCACCCCTACCGTGTCACCCCTACTTTGTCACCCCTACCGTGTCACCCCAGTATTATTAATATTAGAAATACATTATCAATAATAATAATAAAATCACAATTTAGGATGATAACAAGATGGGTAAGCCCATAAGTATAGCCAAACCTCCGTGTCACCCCTACCGTGTCACCCCTACCTTGTCACCCCTACCTTGTCACCCCTACCGTGTCACCCCTACCGTGTCACCCCTACTTTGTCACCCCTACCGTGGCACCCCAGTATTATTAATATTAGAAATACATTATCAATAATAATAATAAAATCACAATTTAGGATGATAACAAGATGGGTAAGCCCATAAGTATAGCCAAACCTCCGTGTCACCCCTACCGTGTCACCCCTAATGTGTCACCCCTACCTTGTCACCCCTACCGTGTCACCCCTACCTTGTCACCCCTACCGTGTCACAAGATGGTGCTAACAAGATGGTCAAGCCCATAAGTATAGCCAAACCTCCGTGTCACCCCAGTATTATTAATATTAGAAATACATTATACATAATAATAATAAAATCACAATTTAGGATGATAACAAGATGGTCAAGCCCATAAGTATAGCCAAACCTCCGTGTCACCCTTACCTTGTCACCCCTACCGTGTCACCCCAGTAATATTAATATTATGTATAGCCAAACCTTCGTGTCACCCCTACCGTGTCACCCCTACCTTGTCACCCCAGTATTATTAATATTAGAAATACATTATCAATAATAATAATAAAATCACAATTTAGGATGATAACAAGATGGTCAAGCCCATAATATAGCCAAACCTCCGTGTCACCCCTACCTTGTCACCCCTACCGTGTCACCCCAGTAATATTAATATTATGTATAGCCAAACCTCCGTGTCACCCCTACCGTGTCACCCCTACCTTGTCACCCCTACCGTGTCACCCCAGTAATTTTAATATTATGTATAGCCAAACCTCCGTGTCACCCCTACCGTGTCACCCCAGTATTATTAATATTAGAAATACATTATCAATAATAATAATAAAATCACAATTTAGGATGATAACAAGATGGTCAAGCCCATAAGTATAGCCAAACCTCCGTGTCACCCCTACCGTGTCACCCCTACCTTGTCACCCCTACCGTGTCACCCCTACTTTGTCACCCCTACCGTGTCACCCCAGTATTATTAATATTAGAAATACATTATCAATAATAATAATAAAATCACAATTTAGGATGATAACAAGATGGGTAAGCCCATAAGTATAGCCAAACCTCCGTGTCACCCCTACCGTGTCACCCCTACCTTGTCACCCCTACCTTGTCACCCCTACCGTGTCACCCCTACCGTGTCACCCCTACTTTGTCACCCCTACCGTGGCACCCCAGTATTATTAATATTAGAAATACATTATCAATAATAATAATAAAATCACAATTTAGGATGATAACAAGATGGGTAAGCCCATAAGTATAGCCAAACCTCCGTGTCACCCCTACCGTGTCACCCCTACCGTGTCACCCCTACCTTGTCACCCCTACCGTGTCACCCCTACCTTGTCACCCCTACCGTGTCACCCCTACTTTGTCACCCCTACCGTGTCACCCCAGTATTATTAATATTAGGATTACATTATCAATAATAATAATAAAATCACAATTTAGGATGATAACAAGATGGGCAAGCCCATAAGTATAGCCAAACCTCCGTGTCACCCCTACCGTGTCACCCCTACCTTGTCACCCCTACCGTGTCACCCCTACTTTGTCACCCCTACCGTGTCACCCCAGTATTATTAATATTAGAAATACATTATCAATAATAATAATAAAATCACAATTTAGGATGATAGCAAGATGGGTAAGCCCATAAGTATAGCCAAACCTCCGTGTCACCCCTACCGTGTCACCCCTACCTTGTCACCCCTACCTTGTCACCCCTACCTTGTCACCCCTACCGTGTCACCCCTACTTTGTCACCCCTACCGTGTCACCCCAGTATTATTAATATTAGAAATACATTATCAATAATAATAATAAAATCACAATTTAGGATGATAACAAGATGGGTAAGCCCATAAGTATAGCCAAACCTCCGTGTCACCCCTACCGTGTCACCCCTACCTTGTCACCCCTACCTTGTCACCCCTACCGTGTCACCCCTACTTTGTCACCCCTACCGTGTCACCCCAGTATTATTAATATTAGAAATACATTATCAATAATAATAATAAAATCACAATTTAGGATGATAACAAGATGGGTAAGCCCATAAGTATAGCCAAACCTCCGTGTCACCCCTAACGTGTCACTCCTACCTTGTCACCCCTACCTTGTCACCCCTACCGTGTCACCCCTACCGTGTCACCCCTACTTTGTCACCCGTACCATGTCACCCCAGTATTATTAATATTAGAAATACATTATCAATAATAATAATAAAATCACAATTTAGGATGATAACAAGATGGGTAAGCCCATAAGTATAGCCAAACCTCCGTGTCACCCCTACCGTGTCACCCCTACTTTGTCACCCCAGTATTATTAATATTAGAAATACATTATCAATAATAATAATAAAATCACAATTTAGGATGATAACAAGATGGGTAAGCCCATAAGTATAGCCAAACCTCCGTGTCACCCCTACCGTGTCACCCCGACCTTGTCACCCCTACCTTGTCACCCCTACCTTGTCACCCCTACCGTGTCACCCCTACTTTGTCACCCCAACCGTGTCACCCCAGTATTATTAATATTAGAAATACATTATCAATAATAATAATAAAATCACAATTTAGGATGATAACAAGATGGGTAAGCCCATAAGTATAGCCAAACCTCCGTGTCACCCCTACCGTGTCACCCCTACCTTGTCACCCCTACCGTGTCACCCCTACCGTGTCACCCCTACCTTGTCACCCCTACCGTGTCACCCCTACCGTGTCACCCCTACCTTGTCACCCCTACCGTGTCACCCCTACCGTGTCACCCCTACTTTGTCACCCCTACCGTGTCACCCCAGTATTATTAATATTAGAAATACATTATCAATAATAATAATAAAATCCCAATTTAGGATGATAACAAGATGGGTAAGCCCATAAGTATAGCCAAACCTCCGTGTCACCCCTACCGTGTCACCCCAGTATTATTAATATTAGAAATACATTATCAATAATAATAATAAAATCACAATTTAGGATGATAACAAGATGGGCAAGCCCATAAGTATAGCCAAACCTCCGTGTCACCCCTACCGTGTCACCCCTACTTTGTCACCCCTACCGTGTCACCCCAGTATTATTAATATTAGAAATACATTATCAATAATAATAATAAAATCACAATTTAGGATGATAACAAGATGGGTAAGCCCATAAGTATAGCCAAACCTCCATGTCACCCCTACCGTGTCACCCCGACCTTGTCACCCCTACCTTGTCACAGTACCGTGTCACCCCTACCGTGTCACCCCTACTTTGTCACCCCTACCGTGTCACCCCAGTATTATTAATATTAGAAATACATTATCAATAATAATAATAAAATCACAATTTAGGATGATAACAAGATGGGCAAGCCCATAAGTATAGCCAAACCTCCGTGTCACCCCTACCGTGTCACCCCTACTTTGTCACCCCCACCGTGTCACCCCAGTATTATTAATATTAGAAATACATTATCAATAATAATAATAAAATCACAATTTAGGATGATAACAAGATGGGTAAGCCCATAAGTATAGCCAAACCTCCGTGTCACCCCTACCGTGTCACCCCTACCTTGTCACCCCTACCGTGTCACCCCTACCGTGTCACCCCTACTTTGTCACCCCTACCGTGTCACCCCAGTATTATTAATATTAGAAATACATTATCAATAATATTAATAAAATCACAATTTAGGATGATAACAAGATGGGCAAGCCCATAAGTATAGCCAAACCTCCGTGTCACCCCTACCTTGTCACCCCTACCTTGTCACCCCTACCGTGTCACCCCTAATTTGTCACGCCTACCGTGTCACCCCTGTATTATTAATATTAGAAATACATTATCAATAATAATAATAAAATCACAATTTAGGATGATAACAAGATGGGTAAGCCCATAAGTATAGCCAAACCTCCGTGTCACCCCTACCGTGTCACCCCTTACCGTGTCACCCCTACTTTGTCACCCCTACCGTGTCACCCCAGTATTATTAATATTAGAAATACATTATCAATAATAATAATAAAATCACAATTTAGGATGATAACAAGATGGTCAAGCCCATATAATATTAGAAATACATTATTCATAATAATAATAAAATCACAATTTAGGATGATAACAAGATGGTCAAGCCCATAAGTATAGCCAAACCTCCGTGTCACCCCTACCGTGTCACCCCTACCGTGTCACCCCTACCTTGTCACCCCTACCGTGTCACCCCTACCTTGTCACCCCTACCGTGTCACAAGATGGTGCTAACAAGATGGTCAAGCCCATAAGTATAGCCAAACCTCCGTGTCACCCCAGTATTATTAATATTAGAAATACATTATACATAATAATAATAAAATCACAATTTAGGATGATAACAAGATGGTCAAGCCCATAAGTATAGCCAAACCTCCGTGTCACCCTTACCTTGTCACCCCTACCGTGTCACCCCAGTAATATTAATATTATGTATAGCCAAACCTTCGTGTCACCCCTACCGTGTCACCCCTACCTTGTCACCCCAGTATTATTAATATTAGAAATACATTATCAATAATAATAATAAAATCACAATTTAGGATGATAACAAGATGGTCAAGCCCATAATATAGCCAAACCTCCGTGTCACCCCTACCTTGTCACCCCTACCGTGTCACCCCAGTAATATTAATATTATGTATAGCCAAACCTCCGTGTCACCCCTACCGTGTCACCCCTACCTTGTCACCCCTACCGTGTCACCCCAGTAATATTAATATTATGTATAGCCAAACCTCCGTGTCACCCCTACCGTGTCACCCCAGTATTATTAATATTAGAAATACATTATCAATAATAATAATAAAATCACAATTTAGGATGATAACAAGATGGTCAAGCCCAGAAGTATAGCCAAACCTCCGTGTCACCCCTACCGTGTCACCCCTACCTTGTCACCCCTACCGTGTCACCCCTACTTTGTCACCCCTACCGTGTCACCCCTACTTTATCACCCCTACCGTGTCACCCCAGTATTATTAATATTAGAAATACATTATCAATAATAATAATAAAATCACAATTTAGGATGATAACAAGATGGGTAAGCCCATAAGTATAGCCAAACCTCCATGTCACCCCTACCGTGTCACCCCGACCTTGTCACCCCTACCTTGTCACAGTACCGTGTCACCCCTACCGTGTCACCCCTACTTTGTCACCCCTACCGTGTCACCCCAGTATTATTAATATTAGAAATACATTATCAATAATAATAATAAAATCACAATTTAGGATGATAACAAGATGGGCAAGCCCATAAGTATAGCCAAACCTCCGTGTCACCCCTACCGTGTCACCCCTACTTTGTCACCCCCACCGTGTCACCCCAGTATTATTAATATTAGAAATACATTATCAATAATAATAATAAAATCACAATTTAGGATGATAACAAGATGGGTAAGCCCATAAGTATAGCCAAACCTCCGTGTCACCCCTACCGTGTCACCCCTACCTTGTCACCCCTACCGTGTCACCCCTACCGTGTCACCCCTACTTTGTCACCCCTACCGTGTCACCCCAGTATTATTAATATTAGAAATACATTATCAATAATATTAATAAAATCACAATTTAGGATGATAACAAGATGGGCAAGCCCATAAGTATAGCCAAACCTCCGTGTCACCCCTACCGTGTCACCCCTACCTTGTCACCCCTACCGTGTCACCCCTACCGTGTCACCCCTACCTTGTCACCCCTACCGTGTCATCCCTACCGTGTCACCCCTACCGTGTCACCCCTACCGTGTCACCCCAGTATTATTAATATTAGAAATACATTATCAATAATAATAATAAAATCACAATTTAGGATGATAACAAGATGGGCAAGCCCATAAGTATAGCCAAACCTCCGTGTCACCCCTACCGTGTCACCCCTACTTTGTCACCCCTACCGTGTCACCCCAGTATTATTAATATTAGAAATACATTATCAATAATAATAATAAAATCACAATTTAGGATGATAACAAGATGGGTAAGCCCATAAGTATAGCCAAACCTCCGTGTCACCCCTACCGTGTCACCCCTACCTTGTCACCCCTACCTTGTCACCCCTACCGTGTCACCCCTAATTTGTCACGCCTACCGTGTCACCCCTGTATTATTAATATTAGAAATACATTATCAATAATAATAATAAAATCACAATTTAGGATGATAACAAGATGGGTAAGCCCATAAGTATAGCCAAACCTCCGTGTCACCCCTACCGTGTCACCCCTTACCGTGTCACCCCTACTTTGTCACCCCTACCGTGTCACCCCAGTATTATTAATATTAGAAATACATTATCAATAATAATAATAAAATCACAATTTAGGATGATAACAAGATGGTCAAGCCCATATATTATTAGAAATACATTATTCATTATAATAATAAAATCACAATTTAGGATGATAACAAGATGGTCAAGCCCATAAGTATAGCCAAACCTCCGTGTCACCCCTACCGTGTCACCCCTACCGTGTCACCCCTACCTTGTCACCCCTACCGTGTCACCCCTACCTTGTCACCCCTACCGTGTCACAAGATGGTGCTAACAAGATGGTCAAGCCCATAAGTATAGCCAAACCTCCGTGTCACCCCAGTATTATTAATATTAGAAATACATTATACATAATAATAATAAAATCACAATTTAGGATGATAACAAGATGGTCAAGCCCATAAGTATAGCCAAACCTCCGTGTCACCCTTACCTTGTCACCCCTACCGTGTCACCCCAGTAATATTAATATTATGTATAGCCAAACCTTCGTGTCACCCCTACCGTGTCACCCCTACCTTGTCACCCCAGTATTATTAATATTAGAAATACATTATCAATAATAATAATAAAATCACAATTTAGGATGATAACAAGATGGTCAAGCCCATAATATAGCCAAACCTCCGTGTCACCCCTACCTTGTCACCCCTACCGTGTCACCCCAGTAATATTAATATTATGTATAGCCAAACCTCCGTGTCACCCCTACCGTGTCACCCCTACCTTGTCACCCCTACCGTGTCACCCCAGTAATATTAATATTATGTATAGCCAAACCTCCGTGTCACCCCTACCGTGTCACCCCAGTATTATTAATATTAGAAATACATTATCAATAATAATAATAAAATCACAATTTAGGATGATAACAAGATGGTCAAGCCCATAAGTATAGCCAAACCTCCGTGTCACCCCTACCGTGTCACCCCTACCTTGTCACCCCTACCGTGTCACCCCTACTTTGTCACCCCTACCGTGTCACCCCAGTATTATTAATATTAGAAATACATTATCAATAATAATAATAAAATCACAATTTAGGATGATAACAAGATGGGTAAGCCCATAAGTATAGCAAAACCTCCGTGTCACCCCTACCGTGTCACCCCTACCTTGTCACCCCTACCTTGTCACCCCTACCGTGTCACCCCTACCGTGTCACCCCTACTTTGTCACCCCTACCGTGGCACCCCAGTATTATTAATATTAGAAATACATTATCAATAATAATAATAAAATCACAATTTAGGATGATAACAAGATGGGTAAGCCCATAAGTATAGCCAAACCTCCGTGTCACCCCTACCGTGTCACCCCTACCTTGTCACCCCTACCGTGTCACCCCTACCTTGTCACCCCTACCGTGTCACCCCTACTTTGTCACCCCTACCGTGTCACCCCAGTATTATTAATATTAGGATTACATTATCAATAATAATAATAAAATCACAATTTAGGATGATAACAAGATGGGCAAGCCCATAAGTATAGCCAAACCTCCGTGTCACCCCTACCGTGTCACCCCTACCTTGTCACCCCTACCGTGTCACCCCTACTTTGTCACCCCTACCGTGTCACCCCAGTATTATTAATATTAGAAATACATTATCAATAATAATAATAAAATCACAATTTAGGATGATAGCAAGATGGGTAAGCCCATAAGTATAGCCAAACCTCCGTGTCACCCCTACCGTGTCACCCCTACCTTGTCACCCCTACCTTGTCACCCCTACCTTGTCACCCCTACCGTGTCACCCCTACTTTGTCACCCCTACCGTGTCACCCCAGTATTATTAATATTAGAAATACATTATCAATAATAATAATAAAATCCCAATTTAGGATGATAACAAGATGGGTAAGCCCATAAGTATAGCCAAACCTCCATGTCACCCCTACCGTGTCACCCCGACCTTGTCACCCCTACCTTGTCACAGTACCGTGTCACCCCTACCGTGTCACCCCTACTTTGTCACCCCTACCGTGTCACCCCAGTATTATTAATATTAGAAATACATTATCAATAATAATAATAAAATCACAATTTAGGATGATAACAAGATGGGCAAGCCCATAAGTATAGCCAAACCTCCGTGTCACCCCTACCGTGTCACCCCTACTTTGTCACCCCCACCGTGTCACCCCAGTATTATTAATATTAGAAATACATTATCAATAATAATAATAAAATCACAATTTAGGATGATAACAAGATGGGTAAGCCCATAAGTATAGCCAAACCTCCGTGTCACCCCTACCGTGTCACCCCTACCTTGTCACCCCTACCGTGTCACCCCTACCGTGTCACCCCTACTTTGTCACCCCTACCGTGTCACCCCAGTATTATTAATATTAGAAATACATTATCAATAATATTAATAAAATCACAATTTAGGATGATAACAAGATGGGCAAGCCCATAAGTATAGCCAAACCTCCGTGTCACCCCTACCGTGTCACCCCTACCTTGTCACCCCTACCGTGTCACCCCTACCGTGTCACCCCTACCTTGTCACCCCTACCGTGTCATCCCTACCGTGTCACCCCTACCGTGTCACCCCTACCGTGTCACCCCAGTATTATTAATATTAGAAATACATTATCAATAATAATAATAAAATCACAATTTAGGATGATAACAAGATGGGCAAGCCCATAAGTATAGCCAAACCTCCGTGTCACCCCTACCGTGTCACCCCTACTTTGTCACCCCTACCGTGTCACCCCAGTATTATTAATATTAGAAATACATTATCAATAATAATAATAAAATCACAATTTAGGATGATAACAAGATGGGTAAGCCCATAAGTATAGCCAAACCTCCGTGTCACCCCTACCGTGTCACCCCTACCTTGTCACCCCTACCTTGTCACCCCTACCGTGTCACCCCTAATTTGTCACGCCTACCGTGTCACCCCTGTATTATTAATATTAGAAATACATTATCAATAATAATAATAAAATCACAATTTAGGATGATAACAAGATGGGTAAGCCCATAAGTATAGCCAAACCTCCGTGTCACCCCTACCGTGTCACCCCTTACCGTGTCACCCCTACTTTGTCACCCCTACCGTGTCACCCCAGTATTATTAATATTAGAAATACATTATCAATAATAATAATAAAATCACAATTTAGGATGATAACAAGATGGTCAAGCCCATATATTATTAGAAATACATTATTCATTATAATAATAAAATCACAATTTAGGATGATAACAAGATGGTCAAGCCCATAAGTATAGCCAAACCTCCGTGTCACCCCTACCGTGTCACCCCTACCGTGTCACCCCTACCTTGTCACCCCTACCGTGTCACCCCTACCTTGTCACCCCTACCGTGTCACAAGATGGTGCTAACAAGATGGTCAAGCCCATAAGTATAGCCAAACCTCCGTGTCACCCCAGTATTATTAATATTAGAAATACATTATACATAATAATAATAAAATCACAATTTAGGATGATAACAAGATGGTCAAGCCCATAAGTATAGCCAAACCTCCGTGTCACCCTTACCTTGTCACCCCTACCGTGTCACCCCAGTAATATTAATATTATGTATAGCCAAACCTTCGTGTCACCCCTACCGTGTCACCCCTACCTTGTCACCCCAGTATTATTAATATTAGAAATACATTATCAATAATAATAATAAAATCACAATTTAGGATGATAACAAGATGGTCAAGCCCATAATATAGCCAAACCTCCGTGTCACCCCTACCTTGTCACCCCTACCGTGTCACCCCAGTAATATTAATATTATGTATAGCCAAACCTCCGTGTCACCCCTACCGTGTCACCCCTACCTTGTCACCCCTACCGTGTCACCCCAGTAATATTAATATTATGTATAGCCAAACCTCCGTGTCACCCCTACCGTGTCACCCCAGTATTATTAATATTAGAAATACATTATCAATAATAATAATAAAATCACAATTTAGGATGATAACAAGATGGTCAAGCCCATAAGTATAGCCAAACCTCCGTGTCACCCCTACCGTGTCACCCCTACCTTGTCACCCCTACCGTGTCACCCCTACTTTGTCACCCCTACCGTGTCACCCCAGTATTATTAATATTAGAAATACATTATCAATAATAATAATAAAATCACAATTTAGGATGATAACAAGATGGGTAAGCCCATAAGTATAGCAAAACCTCCGTGTCACCCCTACCGTGTCACCCCTACCTTGTCACCCCTACCTTGTCACCCCTACCGTGTCACCCCTACCGTGTCACCCCTACTTTGTCACCCCTACCGTGGCACCCCAGTATTATTAATATTAGAAATACATTATCAATAATAATAATAAAATCACAATTTAGGATGATAACAAGATGGGTAAGCCCATAAGTATAGCCAAACCTCCGTGTCACCCCTACCGTGTCACCCCTACCTTGTCACCCCTACCGTGTCACCCCTACCTTGTCACCCCTACCGTGTCACCCCTACTTTGTCACCCCTACCGTGTCACCCCAGTATTATTAATATTAGGATTACATTATCAATAATAATAATAAAATCACAATTTAGGATGATAACAAGATGGGCAAGCCCATAAGTATAGCCAAACCTCCGTGTCACCCCTACCGTGTCACCCCTACCTTGTCACCCCTACCGTGTCACCCCTACTTTGTCACCCCTACCGTGTCACCCCAGTATTATTAATATTAGAAATACATTATCAATAATAATAATAAAATCACAATTTAGGATGATAGCAAGATGGGTAAGCCCATAAGTATAGCCAAACCTCCGTGTCACCCCTACCGTGTCACCCCTACCTTGTCACCCCTACCTTGTCACCCCTACCTTGTCACCCCTACCGTGTCACCCCTACTTTGTCACCCCTACCGTGTCACCCCAGTATTATTAATATTAGAAATACATTATCAATAATAATAATAAAATCCCAATTTAGGATGATAACAAGATGGGTAAGCCCATAAGTATAGCCAAACCTCCGTGTCACCCCTACCGTGTCACCCCAGTATTATTAATATTAGAAATACATTATCAATAATAATAATAAAATCACAATTTAGGATGATAACAAGATGGGCAAGCCCATAAGTATAGCCAAACCTCCGTGTCACCCCTACCGTGTCACCCCTACCGTGTCACCCCTACCGTGTCACCCCTACCTTGTCACCCCTACCGTGTCACCCCTACCGTGTCACCCCTAACTTGTCACCCCTACCGTGTCACCCCTACCGTGTCACCCCTACTTTGTCACCCCTACCGTGTCACCCCAGTATTATTAATATTAGAAATACATTATCAATAATAATAATAAAATCCCAATTTAGGATGATAACAAGATGGGTAAGCCCATAAGTATAGCCAAACCTCCGTGTCACCCCTACCGTGTCACCCCAGTATTATTAATATTAGAAATACATTATCAATAATAATAATAAAATCACAATTTAGGATGATAACAAGATGGGCAAGCCCATAAGTATAGCCAAACCTCCGTGTCACCCCTACCGTGTCACCCCTACTTTGTCACCCCTACCGTGTCACCCCAGTATTATTAATATTAGAAATACATTATCAATAATAATAATAAAATCACAATTTAGGATGATAACAAGATGGGTAAGCCCATAAGTATAGCCAAACCTCCATGTCACCCCTACCGTGTCACCCCGACCTTGTCACCCCTACCTTGTCACAGTACCGTGTCACCCCTACCGTGTCACCCCTACTTTGTCACCCCTACCGTGTCACCCCAGTATTATTAATATTAGAAATACATTATCAATAATAATAATAAAATCACAATTTAGGATGATAACAAGATGGGTAAGCCCATAAGTATAGCCAAACCTCCGTGTCACCCCTACCGTGTCACCCCTACCTTGTCACCCCTACCTTGTCACCCCTACCGTGTCACCCCTAATTTGTCACCCCTACCGTGTCACCCCAGTATTATTAATATTAGAAATACATTATCAATAATAATAATAAAATCACAATTTAGGATGATAACAAGATGGGTAAGCCCATAAGTATAGCTAAACCTCCGTGTCACCCCTACCGTGTCACCCCTACTTTGTCACCCCTACCGTGTCACCCCTACCTTGTCACCCCTACCGTGTCACCCCTACCGTGTCACCCCTACTTTGTCACCCCTACCGTGTCACCCCAGTATTATTAATATTAGAAATACATTATCAATAATAATAATAAAATCACAATTTAGGATGATAAGAAGATGGGTAAGCCCATAAGTATAGCCAAACCTCCGTGTCACCCCTACCGTGTCACCCCTACCTTGTCACCCCTACCGTGTCACCCCTACCGTGTCACCCCTACCTTGTCACCCCTACCGTGTCACCCCTACCGTGTCACCCCTACCTTGTCACCCCTACCGTGTCACCCCTACCGTGTCACCCCTACCTTGTCACCCCTACCGTGTCACCCCTACCGTGTCACCCCAGTATTATTAATATTAGAAATACATTATCAATAATAATAATAAAATCACAATTTAGGATGATAACAAGATGGACAAGCCCATAAGTATAGCCAAACCTCCGTGTCACCCCTACCGTGTCACCCCTACTTTGTCACCCCTACCGTGTCACCCCAGTATTATTAATATTAGAAATACATTATCAATAATAATAATAAAATCACAATTTAGGATGATAACAAGATGGGTAAGCCCATAAGTATAGCCAAACCTCCGTGTCACCCCTACCGTGTCACCCCTACCTTGTCATCCCTACCTTGTCACCCCTACCGTTTCACCCCTAATTTGTCACGCCTACCGTGTCACCCCAGTATTATTAATATTAGAAATACATTATCAATAATAATAAAATCACAATTTAGGATGATAACAAGATGGGTAAGCCCATAAGTATAGCCAAACCTCCGTGTCACCCCTACCGTGTCACCCCTACTTTGACACCCCTACCGTGTCACCCCAGTATTATTAATATTAGAAATACATTATCAATAATAATAATAAAATCACAATTTAGGATGATAACAAGATGGGCAAGCCCATAAGTATAGCCAAACCTCCGTGTCACCCCAGTATTATTAATATTAGAAATACATTATCAATAATAATAATAAAATCACAATTTAGGATGATAACAAGATGGGTAAGCCCATAAGTATAGCCAAACCTCCGTGTCACCCCTACCTTGTCACCCCTACCTTGTCACCCCTACCGTGTCACCCCTAATTTGTCACTCCTACCGTGTCACCCCAGTATTATTAATATTAGAAATACATTATCAATAATAATAATAAAATCACAATTTAGGATGATAACAAGATGGGTAAGCCCATAAGTATAGCCAAACCTCCGTGTCACCCCTACCGTGTCACCCCAGTATTATTAATATTAGAAATACATTATCAATAATAATAATAAAATCACAATTTAGGATGATAACAAGATGGGCAAGCCCATAAGTATAGCCAAACCTCCGTGTCACCCCTACCGTGTCACCCCTACTTTGTCACCCCTACCGTGTCACCCCAGTATTATTAATATTAGAAATACATTATCAATAATAATAATAAAATCACAATTTAGGATGATAACAAGATGGGTAAGCCCATAAGTATAGCCAAACCTCCGTGTCACCCCTACCGTGTCACCCCTACCTTGTCACCCCTACCTTGTCACCCCTACCGTGTCACCCCTAATTTGTCACCCCTACCGTGTCACCCCAGTATTATTAATATTAGAAATACATTATCAATAATAATAATAAAATCACAATTTAGGATGATAACAAGATGGGTAAGCCCATAAGTATAGCCAAACCTCCGTGTCACCCCTACCGTGTCACCCCTACCGTGTCACCCCTACCTTGTCACCCCTACCGTGTCACCCCTACCGTGTCACCCCTACTTTGTCACCCCTACCGTGTCACCCCAGAATTATTAATATTAGAAATACATTATCAATTATAATAATAAAATCACAATTTAGGATGATAACAAGATGGGCAAGCCCATAAGTATAGCCAAACCTCCGTATCACCCCTACCGTGTCACCCCTACCTTGTCACCCCTACCGTGTCACCCCTACCATGTCACCCCTACCTTGTCACCCCTACCGTGTCACCCCAGTATTATTAATATTAGAAATACATTATCAATAATAATAATAAAATCACAATTTAGGATGATAACAAGATGGGTAAGCCCATAAGTATAGCCAAACCTCCGTGTCACCCCTACCGTGTCACCCCTACTTTGTCACCCCTAACGTGTCACCCCAGTATTATTAATATTAGAAATACATTATCAATAATAATAATAAAATCACAATTTAGGATGATAACAAGATGGTCAAGCCCATAAGTATAGCCAAACCTCCGTGTCACCCCTACCTTGTCACCCCTACCGTGTCACCCCAGTAATATTAATATTATGTATAGCCAAACCTCCGTGTCACCCCTACCGTGTCACCCCTACCGTGTCACCCCTACCGTGTCACCCCTACCTTGTCACCCCTACCGTGTCACCCCAGTATTATTAATATTACAAATACATTATCAATAATAATAATAAAATCACAATTTAAGGTGCTAACAAGATGGATAAGCCCATAAGTATATCCAAACCTCCGTGTCACCCCTACCGTGTCACCCCTACCTTGTCACCCCAGTATTATTAATATTAGAAATACATTTAATAATAAAATCACAATTTAGGATGATTACAAGATGGTCAAGCCCATAAGTATAGCCAAACCTCCGTGTCACCCCTACCGTGTCACCCCAGTAATATTAATATTAGAAATACATTATCAATAATAATAATAAAATCACAATTTAAGGTGCTAACAAGATGGTCAAGCCCATAAGTATAGCCAAACCTCCGTGTCACCCCAGTATTATTAATATTAGAAATACATTATACATAATAATAATAAAATCACAATTTAGGATGATAACAAGATGGTCAAGCCCATAAGTATAGCCAAACCTCCGTGTCACCCCTACCTTGTCACCCCTACCGTGTCACCCCAGTAATATTAATATTATGTATAGCCAAACCTCCGTGTCACCCCTACCGTGTCACCCCTACTTTGTCACCCCAGTATTATTAATATTAGAAATACATTATCAATAATAATAATAAAATCACAATTTAGGATGATAACAAGATGGTCAAGCCCATAATATAGCCAAACCTCCGTGTCACCCCTACCTTGTCACCCCTACCGTGTCACCCCAGTAATATTAATATTATGTATAGCCAAACCTCCGTGTCACCCCTACCGTGTCACCCCTACCTTGTCACCCCTACCGTGTCACCCCAGTAATATTAATATTATGTATAGCCAAACCTCCGTGTCACCCCTACCGTGTCACCCCAGTATTATTAATATTAGAAATACATTATCAATAATAATAATAAAATCACAATTTAGGATGATAACATGATGGTCAAGCCCATAAGTATAGCCAAACCTCCGTGTCACCCCTACCGTGTCACCCCAGTAATATTAATATTAGAAATACATTATCAATAATAATAATAAAATCACAATTTAAGGTGCTAACAAGATGGTCAAGCCCATAATATAGCCAAACCTCCGTGTCACCCCTACCCTGTCACCCCTACCGTGTCACCCCAGTAATATTAATATTATGTATAGCCAAACCTCCGTGTCACCCCTACCGTGTCACCCCTACCTTGTCACCCCTACCGTGTCACCCCAGTAATATTAATATTATGTATAGCCAAACCTCCGTGTCACCCCTACCGTGTCACCCCAGTATTATTAATATTAGAAATACATTATCAATAATAATAATAAAATCACAATTTAGGATGATAACAAGATGGACAAGCCCATAATATAGCCAAATCTCCGTGTCACCCCTACCTTGTCACCCCTACCGTGTCACCCCAGTATTATTAATATTACAAATACATTATCAATAATAATAATAAAATCACAATTTAAGGTGCTAACAAGATGGGCAAGCCCATAAGTATAGCCAAACCTCCTTCTCACCCCTACCGTGTCACCCCTACCTTGTCACCCCTACCGTGTCACCCCAGTAATATTAATATTAGGTATAGCCAAACCTCCGTGTCACCCCTACCATGTCACCCCTACCTTGTCACCCCTACCGTGTCACCCCAGTAATATTAATATTATGTATAGCCAAACCTCCGTGTCACCCCTACCGTGTCACCCCTACCTTGTCACCCCAGTAATATTAATATTATGTATAGCCAAACCTCCGTGTCACCCCAGTAAAATTAATATTAGGTATAGCCAAACCTCCGTGTCACCCCTACCGTGTCACCCCTACCTTGTCACCCCAGTAATATTAATATTATGTATAGCCAAACCTCCGTGTCACCCCTACCGTGTCACCCCTACCTTGTCACCCCTACCGTGTCACCCCAGTAATATCACAATTTAAGGTGCTAACAAGATGGTCAAGCCCATAAGTATAGCCAAACCTCCGTGTCACCCCTACCGTGTCACCCCTACCTTGTCACCCCTACCGTGTCACCCCTACTTTGTCACTCCTACCGTGTCACCCCAGTATTATTAATATTAGAAATACATTATCAATAATAATAATAAAATCACAATTTAAGGTGCTAACAAGATGGGAAAGCCCATAAGTATAGCCAAACCTCCGTGTCACCCCTACCGTGTCACCCCAGTAATATTAGATGCTGGCGGTCGCCAGCATCTGTTATTCCTAGCTCTAGGTCGCCAGCATCTGTTATTCCTAGCTCTAGTTTTCCGTAGACGGCTAGCAGCTCCTTTGTTTGGGCTGTATTAACTCCAATGGGGAAATAACATGGGCTGCCAAGATCCGAGATTCTTATACATTAGGGAAGCTCAAAAATCATAGGATTACCCATGACGCTTTTTTTGATGCACGTTAAAGTTCAGTGTATTTCTTCTGGCAACCACCCAGAATAGGTTACGCCTCTGACGCTGCCCACGGGGTTAGGTTAGGTTAAGTTTCTCGGAGAGGAAATTGTTTGGTTTCCCAGCTTACAATGATACTTTCACACTTGTCACTTTGCACGAAAACGTTTTAAATTTTTTTTTTTTTTTCAACATTAAAATAAATTTTGTAATGCAACTATTTTGTTTATTGACAAACTAACTCACCAGTTCACCCAGACTACTTTTTACAAAGGGACAAATATTAGTTAAAAACCTAGTTGCCTGTTGCCAGGCCACTAGAAGGAAGGTGCTAACAAGATGGTCAAGCCCATAATATAGCCAAACCTCCGTGTCACCCCTACCCTGTCACCCCTACCGTGTCACCCCAGTAATATTAATATTATGTATAGCCAAACCTCCGTGTCACCCCTACCGTGTCACCCCTACCTTGTCACCCCTACCGTGTCACCCCAGTAATATTAATATTATGTATAGCCAAACCTCCGTGTCACCCCTACCGTGTCACCCCAGTATTATTAATATTAGAAATACATTATCAATAATAATAATAAAATCACAATTTAGGATGATAACAAGATGGACAAGCCCATAATATAGCCAAATCTCCGTGTCACCCCTACCTTGTCACCCCTACCGTGTCACCCCAGTATTATTAATATTACAAATACATTATCAATAATAATAATAAAATCACAATTTAAGGTGCTAACAAGATGGGCAAGCCCATAAGTATAGCCAAACCTCCTTCTCACCCCTACCGTGTCACCCCTACCTTGTCACCCCTACCGTGTCACCCCAGTAATATTAATATTAGGTATAGCCAAACCTCCGTGTCACCCCTACCATGTCACCCCTACCTTGTCACCCCTACCGTGTCACCCCAGTAATATTAATATTATGTATAGCCAAACCTCCGTGTCACCCCTACCGTGTCACCCCTACCTTGTCACCCCAGTAATATTAATATTATGTATAGCCAAACCTCCGTGTCACCCCAGTAAAATTAATATTAGGTATAGCCAAACCTCCGTGTCACCCCTACCGTGTCACCCCTACCTTGTCACCCCAGTAATATTAATATTATGTATAGCCAAACCTCCGTGTCACCCCTACCGTGTCACCCCTACCTTGTCACCCCTACCGTGTCACCCCAGTAATATCACAATTTAAGGTGCTAACAAGATGGTCAAGCCCATAAGTATAGCCAAACCTCCGTGTCACCCCTACCGTGTCACCCCTACCTTGTCACCCCTACCGTGTCACCCCTACTTTGTCACCCCTACCGTGTCACCCCAGTATTATTAATATTAGAAATACATTATCAATAATAATAATAAAATCACAATTTAAGGTGCTAACAAGATGGGAAAGCCCATAAGTATAGCCAAACCTCCGTGTCACCCCTACCGTGTCACCCCAGTAATATTAGATGCTGGCGGTCGCCAGCATCTGTTATTCCTAGCTCTAGTTTTCCGTAGACGGCTAGCAGCTCCTTTGTTTGGGCTGTATTAACTCCAATGGGGAAATAACATGGGCTGCCAAGATCCGAGATTCTTATACATTAGGGAAGCTCAAAAATCATAGGATTACCCATGACGCTTTTTTTGATGCACGTTAAAGTTCAGTGTATTTCTTCTGGCAACCACCCAGAATAGGTTACGCCTCTGACGCTGCCCACGGGGTTAGGTTAGGTTAAGTTTCTCGGAGAGGAAATTGTTTGGTTTCCCAGCTTACAATGATACTTTCACACTTGTCACTTTGCACGAAAACGTTTTAAATTTTTTTTTTTTTTTCAACATTAAAATAAATTTTGTAATGCAACTATTTTGTTTATTGACAAACTAACTCACCAGTTCACCCAGACTACTTTTTACAAAGGGACAAATATTAGTTAAAAACCTAGTTGCCTGTTGCCAGGCCACTAGAAGGAACAGGTTATTCCTAACGTAAGTACTACTTTCACAGTTGTAATTACAACTTTGAATGGGCAGATATGATTATCATTCCGAGAACACCCATCACAACTTTCAATGGACATATATTATCATTTTAAGTGGGAGTGCCATTGATCCAAACCTTTCACGAATAACTCTGCGAAAATTTGTGTTATAGAATGTAACAAGCACCACTATTTCCAAAACTAAGCGATAGGGAAGTCTTGGGTACAGCATAATAGACCAAGTAGAAATTTTCGCAGAGTTATTCGTGAAAGGTTTGGATCAATGGCACTCCCATTTAAAATGATAATATATGTCCATTGAAAGTTGTGATGGGTGTTCTCGGAATGATAATCATATCTGCCCATTCAAAGTTGTAATTACAACTGTGAAAGTAGTACTTACGTTAGGAATAACCTGTTCCTTCTAGTGGCCTGGCAACAGGCAACTAGGTTTTTAACTAATATTAATTTTCCTTTGAATTTTTTCCCCAAATTTTGGATCATTTTAATTTAGGTACATTCACGGTGTTATCGTTAATGATGGGTAACGTCATTAAGAACTACGCTCACATTGAGACGATTACCGTGGCCAATTCAACTTTCAACATCGTCAGCGGCATCAAAACGCCCATCGTCGAAGTCAACGCCCCGAGTCCCTTACAAGTAGCCACAGCGGTTGCCTTCTTGTCAGGAATCGTTCAGGTCAGCATTTTTAAATAAATGCCGTATAGACTTTTTGCGGATAGGCGTGAAAAATTCTCTACTAGGCGTAAAACTATAAAAGGTGAGAAACGTCACGAAAGTCACCATTATCCCATTGGTTGGGAGGTCATGGCGCCCCCTCCCCTCGTCGACAATATCCGGCAAAAAGTCTATATGGACACGAGATGACCATTAGGAGTGCCGCGAGTCATAGATTTAAGTTTTACCATAGATAAAATAAGTACGTATATAGTTTTTTGTCTATGGGCATACTTAAAACCATCGACAAGAATTTTTTATTTTAGCGCCTACCATGTGAGGTTGTCACGAATTTTTCATGAACTCCAAATGGAAATTGAGTATCATTTTCGGAAAGATCGTTAAAAAACGATTCAACATTTATTTACATATGCCATAGAACAAAATTACAGCTACAGTAAAAGTACATATTTTATTATCGCCTTTTTCTAAATTTTTAAAATAAAAATTCCCGCAATACTACGTCATCACTATGGTCGCGTGAATTCGCTATTGTTGAGCCTACAGTTGGTTTTCGGGCACCAGTGATAAGGTAGCTTTCGCGCGGTCTTTTTCGTAGAAGTTTTTAATCCAGATCAAGTCAACTACCTTTCGTACGAAAATTATCGTTAATTACTTTCAAGAAATAAACTACGTCATATATCGGGAAAAAAAAGATCTAAATATTTTGGACATTTTAATTTTGAAGTTTCTAACCCGTCAACCGGCAGAGGTATACAATTTGGAATATAGCGTTTTAATAGTGTGATAAAACTTAAAATATAGTCCATAGACGTTCTTGAAAAATGGTGACAGGTGCGCACGTAAAAAGAATTCAATACTAATTGAACATTCTTGTTATCTTAGATAGTATTATACTTGTTGAGGTTGGGCAAATTGGGAGTATTGATTTCACCGGCTTTGGCTAATGGTTTTACGGCGGGTTGCGCTGTGCAAATTGCCGTTAGTCAACTCAAAGGAATGTTCGGCCTCCAGTTCGAAGACTACGGAGGCACTTTCAGCGTCATTTACGTAAGATTTATAACACGCATCATAATTTTGCTATTAAGAAATTAACATTTATACATAATTAATCCGAGATTATTTATATATATATTTTTTACGCAGACCTTAATCGCGTTTTTCAAGAACATTCAATTTGCTCACGTCGTCTCAACATCTCTGTCTATGTCGGTAATTGTACTTATCGTTGTGGGCAAAGACGTACTCGGACCGATTTTTCTAAAGAAGGCCAGATTTCCTCTACCTGTTGATCTTATAGTCGTAAGTTCCAAGTGTCGAGGGATGGATTTTATTTAAGATTAATGATGTATGTTGAATTTCAGGTGGTAGTGGCGACGTTAACATCGTATTACTTAGATTTGAACGCTTCATACGGTGTGACCATAACCGGTCATATTCCAAATGGGTAAGTAACTTTAATTATATCGTTTCGCCGGTCAAAATTTAACTATTAAAGTCAATAAATTAATTCTAACGAATAGTCTTCCCGGTCCCATTCTGCCGGAATTTTCCATTTTCAAAATGGTCATGACCGACTCGATCGCCATTGGCCTGGTAGCTTTTACTGGTACTTTCTCAATGGCCACTATGTACGCCAAGAAATACGACCACAAAGTTGACGCCAATCAAGTAATTAATCCCAAATAATTAGGATAGTGTTCGTCTTAATTAAACTTTTCTAATATGTATGTAATTGTGAAATTAGGAGCTACTGGCGTTGGGGTTAAGTAACATTGTAGGAGGTTTATTTTCGAGTATTCCAGCGGCCGGTTCCTTGGCCAGAAGTTCAGTTTTGGAGAGTGTCGGTTGCAAGACGCAATTAACTGGGATGATTTCGTGCGTCCTCATGGTTTTTGTCGTGTATTTCATCGGGCCACTTATGGGACCATTACCCAAGGTATACCAATTTTATCATCTCAACATTATCTACTTTCCAATGGTGCAATCGTTTTATGCCTATAGGAGGTCGTACAAATAAGTTACGGTCGTTTTATTAATTTTGCTTTAGGCTCGTTTCAATTGGTGCGATCGGTTTCCATATAGAAGATTGTATAGAAAAGTTACGGCCATTTTAAGATAGGGGTCTTATTTGGAACTTTGGCTCGATTTCAATTAGTGGCGAGGCATTTGATTATTTTAAAATAATCTAGGGAATGCAATCTTTTTAATGGTGCAATCGGTTTAATATAGGGCTCATTTTTGGACTTTTGCTCGATTTCTATCGAGTAGCGAAACCCATTTTTCTAGTGGCGAAACATAATTTTAAGATTGGGGTCAATGCCCCATTTCGTAAATTAACGCTTTTAATTGAGGTCAGGCAGACACGTTGCCGCGATGTTGATATTAGATAATTTAGGCAGTATCACTTCTAATATATTGAAATTGATCTTTATAGTGCGTTTTGGCGGCGTCTATCGCTATCGCGGTCAAAAACTACTTCGCGACCATCAAAGAAATCTTCGTCTTGTGGCCAGTTTCCAGAGCCGATTCCGTAATATTTCAAAATTAATATAATTATTTTTCAAATCAGAACGAGGAATTTGATTGGTCGTTGTTGTTGTCGTTATAGATTGTGTGGGCGGTGACCTTTTTTGGCGTGTTTTGCCTGGACGTGTCTTATGGTTTGATCGCCGGCGTTATCACGGCTCTCTTCTCGATTACTTGGAGGATGCGTAGTTACCGGGGAGCCCTACTCAAGGAGCACGAAAATTCGGGCATCTACGTGGTTCAGTCTCGAAAACTTAAATCGGTGAATATGCCTTTTATCTTGTTTGCGTTAGTAGTACCCATTCGGGCGTTTCATTAAAGCGATTAAAATAATTTATACAATTTTCCGAAACAACGAAAATTCATCTTCCGACCTTGCCATTTCCGTAGTGAGCATTCATTTTTCTTGAGCTTCTGCTTCCATAGCGACCAAATTCAAGCATCTTTATCCTCCAGTTTTCATAGCAACCAATTCATTATCATCTTTCTTCTTAAGCTTCCCCTTTTCCATCGCAACGAAACTCATACATCTTTCTTGATCTTCCATTTTCCATAGCAACCAATTCATTCTCATCTTTCTGTTATCTTCCCATTTCCATAGCAACAAAACTCGTATAGTTTTCTTGATCTTCCATTTTCCATAACAACCAATTCATTCTCATATTTTTTTAAGTATCTCATTTAAAAAGCTGATTTTATTTAATTTAACTCATTGACGTTTAATCTTTATTCTTTAGACGATCAGTTCCGATTTGGGCGAGATCATAATCTTTCGTTTCGCGTGTCCGTTGTTCTTCGCGACAACGGGTCACTTCGAGAGAGACGTCGAGATCATCATTTCGCAGTACAGGAGGTTCAACGAGGTCCAAGATACTACAGTTCCCGTTCATTTGGTCATCGACTGTTCTTCCATGTGTTTCATCGATCATAACGGAGCCGAAACTCTCACCCAAGTAAGAAGTAGATAAATTTCAAAGTCTCCCAATAATTATTCAGTCTATAATTTAACAGAACCCCAAATTTCCATAATCCATTTGCACAGCGATTAAAGAGAGGGTCAAAAGGAAAATAAAGATTTTTTTATCGATGCTTAGAGGTCCGGATTATGACAAAATAGTCCACAAATATTTTGATAATCAGTTAAATATTAATAGAATCAGAATCAATAGAAATCCCTTCATTTTCCTCTTCCTTGAATTTAAAGCTACTTTCTGATTGGTTTATTTCATTGCCGCGTAAAGGTTGTGAAAGATTGTCGAGGAAACCAAATTGAAGTCTTAGTAGCGGCTGCACCAGGTAGTTTTAATTGCATTAATTAATTGTAAATGGTTTTTAATTATGCAAAAACTAAATATTATTTTTGTTTTAGATAAGATGCTTAAAACTTTGGATCGATCGGGATTATTAGAACAAATCGGATACACGAAAATATTCCCATCCATTCAAGACGCCGTCAAAGCCGCCAAACTTAATCAGGTACGAGTGTTTGCGAAGAATCAACCCGTGATTGAAGATATAGTAAAGCAAATCGTATTAAATTTAAATATATAAGAGACGGTTTTACATTTAAAGTAAGGCTGTAATAATTTTTTCGAATACTCATGAATAATACTTTTAGTTTTATCGTACTGTTAAAACGCCATATTCAAAATTTTACGCCTCTGCCGGTTAAAAATTAAAATGTCAAAAATATATAGGTAGTTATAGGTTTCAAATGTATGACGTAGTTTATTTCTGGAACGCAATTAACGATAATTTTCGTACGAAAGCTAGGACTTAATCGGGATTAAGTACTTTTACTAAAAAGACCACGCGAAAGCGACCTCATCACTTGTGTCAGAAGGCGCGAGAATCAACTGCAGGCTCTACAATTGCGAAATCACGCGACCATGTTGATTACGTAGTGTTGCGGGGAATTTTTAATTTAAAAATTTCTAAAATGGCGATTATAAAATATGTATTTTTACTGTCGGGGTATTCTCCGCATGTATACATGTATATATTTTGAATCGTTTTTTAACGATCTTTCCGAAAATTCTACTCAAAAGTCCGTGATAGATTAATTTAATTTTGATATTAATTTTATTTTAACATTCTTTTTACTTAGTTTTAATTTGACTTGAATTAAAGGATCTTTCTAATGGTTTTTGTTTTTTCTTCAGGAAATGGCGTCGTCTAAGGACCTGGTATCGCGATTCTAAACACGTGATCAAAATAGTTCGGTGATAGGCAGTTATTAAGAGAGGCAATTTGAATATCAATAAGTATATCAACATTTTAACTCTCAAAGAGAGACTCAACATATCTGATTTTTAAAAAAACAAACAAAAAAAACAATAAATATCGGCTATTATCATTTTCATTAATCTTTATCACTGTTACGAATATTATTAATTCAATAAAAGTGAAAATTTTAACTAGTTTTTAAAAAAAGTCGTCTCATTCATTAATTATAATGCCGAAGAAATTTTTTTAATCGCATTTTGGACTGAATTTGAATATAGATTTGATTATTAAAATCGCGAACTGGGTAGAATTTTACTAATCTTACGTAAAACTAACCTAACCTAACTTTAAAATATATATTTTAATATTTAACCCATCAGATTTGATTTTCCCAATGCTGAAACTCTCCGAAACAACTGTTTTCGGTATAGGACACTCAAAAAATTCCACCGCGAACTGTACTCATTAAGCCTAAATATGAAAGGTTTTAGACTGGTGGGAAACTCTCCTCGGTGATCTTGTGCTTTTATTTTAATCTGATTCAATTTCAGTCTAAATATAATTTGGGGACTTTGATGAAATAAACTTAGAGGAACCGTAAAATGAACTCACTATAGAATGGGCTAATGACCTCAATAACTCCTTTGACGTCGTAGTAATTAACGTCTTTTGAACCTTTTGCGGGTTCAAAAATTATCGCCGTAGTATTAATAATAATTGAACCTTAAATCTAATCCCGAAATCTAATTTTTGTATTTAATTAACATAGTTTAATGACACTGATGTCACGACATCCCACGAAACCTCGTGATTCAAATTTGCAATCGCGAGAAATTGAATGAAACTCCGATAATTATCGTTTATCTAAAATTGTATATTTGAGCTTCGACCTCTAACGGTTCGTGTTTATTGATATTTAGATCGGGGTGTTTATATTTCGGATATTTCCGCAATAAGTGACGATTTCAAGGGAGACTGAAGGAAATCTTAATTTTTAGATTTCTTAGATCACATAACATGTTATGTTAACAAGATTAAGAGCGCAAAGACTATTAGTTAAAAACCTAGTTGCCTGTTGCCAGGCCACTAGAAGGAACAGGTTATTCCTAACGTAAGTACTATACTTTAACAGTTGTAATTACAACTTTGAATGGACAGATATGATTATCATTCCGAGAACACCCATCACAACTTTCAATGGACATATATTATCATTTTAAATGGGAGTGCCATTGATCCAAACCTTTCACGAATAACTCTGCGAAAATTTCTTCCTGGTCTATTATGCTGTACCCAAGACTTCCCAATCGCTTAGTTTTGGAAATAGTGGTGCTTGTTACATTCTATAACACAAATTTTCGCAGAGTTATTCGTGAAAGGTTTGGATCAATGGCACTCCCATTGGATAAAATCTACTAAATTCTGATGTATATTATCCGTTTGATTAAAAATACACAATTTTTCATTCCAGTTAACTTATTCGAAGTTACACCAATGACACTTCAATATCGTCTCACTTTTCGTTTGGGTCCGACTTTTCGTTAGGGTCCGACTTTTCGTTTTGGGTCCGACTTTTCGTTTGGGTCCGACTTTTCGTTTTGGGTCCGACTTTACGTTTGGGTCTGGGTCCGACATTTGGGTCCGACTTTTCGTTTTGGGTCCGACTTTTCGTTTTGGGTCCGACTTTACGTTTGGGTCCGACTTTTCGTTTGGGCCCGACTCTTAATTTGGGTCCGACTTTACGTTTGGGTCCGACGTTTGGGTTCGATTCTTAATTTGGGTCCGACTTTACGTTTGGGTCCGACTCTTAATTTGGGTCCGACTTTTCGTTTGGGTCCGACTTTTCGTTTGGGTCCGACTTTACGTTTGGGTCCGACTTTTCGTTTGAGTCCGACTTTACGTTTGGGTCCGACTTTTCGTTTGGGTCCGACTCTTAATTTGGGTCCGACTTTACGTTTGGGTCCGACGTTTGGGTTCGATTCTTAATTTGGGTCCGACTTTTCGTTTGGGTCCGACTTTTCGTTTTGGGTCCGACTTTACGTTTGGGTCCGACTCTTAATTTGGGTCCGACTTTACGTTTGGGTCCGACTTTTCGTTTGGGTCCGACTCTTAATTTGGGTACGACTTTACGTTTGGGTCCGACGTTAGGGTTCGATTCTTAATTTGGGTCCGACTTTTCGTTTGGGTCCGACTTTACGTTTGGGTCCGACTCTTAATTTGGGTCCGACTTTACGTTTGGGTCCGACTTTTCGTTTGGGTCCGACTCTTAATTTGGGTCCGACTTTACGTTTGGGTCCGACGTTTGGGTTCGATTCTTAATTTGGGTCCGACTTTACGTTTGGGTCCGACTTTACGTTTTGGGTCCGACTTTTCGTTTGGGTCCGACTTTTCGTTTTGGGTCCGACTTTACGTTTGGGTCCGACTCTTAATTTGGGTCCGACTTTACGTTTGGGTCCGACTTTTCGTTTTGGGTCCGACTTTTCGTTTTGGGTCCGACTTTTCGTTTTGGGTCCGACTTTTCGTTTTGGGTCCGACTTTTCGTTTGGGTCCGACTCTTAATTTGGGTCCGACGTTTGGGTTCGATTCTTAATTTGGGTCCGACTTTTCGTTTGGTCCGACTTTTCGTTTGGGTCCGACTTTACGTTTGGGTCCGACTCTTAATTTGGGTCCGACTTTACGTTTGGGTCCGACTTTTCGTTTTCGGTCCGACTTTTCGTTTTGGGCGACTTTACGTTTGGGTCCGACTTTTCGTTTTGGGTCCGACTTTTCGTTTTGGGTCCGACTTTACGTTTGGGTCCGACGTTTGGGTTCGATTCTTAATTTGGGTCCGACTTTACGTTTGGGTCCGACTCTTAATTTGGGTCCGACTTTTCGTTTGGGTCCGACTTTTCGTTTTGGGTCCGACTTTACGTTTGGGTTCGACTCTTAATTTGGGTCAGACTTTACGTTTGGGTCCGACTTTTCGTTTGGGTCCGACTTTTCGTTTTGGGTCCGACTTTACGTTTGGGTCTGGGTTCGACATTTGGGTCCGACTTTTCGTTTTGGGTCCGACTTTTCGTTTTGAGTCCGACTTTACGTTTGGGTCCGACTTTTCGTTTGGGTCCGACTCTTAATTTGGGTCCGACTTTACGTTTGGGTCCGACGTTTGGGTTCGATTCTTAATTTGGGTCCGACTTTTCGTTTGGGTCCGACTTTTCGTTTTGGGTCCGACTTTACGTTTGGGTCCGACTCTTAATTTGGGTCCGACTTTACGTTTGGGTCCGACTTTTCGTTTGGGTCCGACTCTTAATTTGGGTCCGACTTTACGTTTGGGTTCGATTCTTAATTTGGGTCCGACTTTACGTTTGGGTCCGACTCTTAATTTGGGTCCGACTTTTCGTTTGGGTCCGACTTTTCGTTTGGGTCCGACTTTACGTTTGGGTTCGACTTTTCGTTTGAGTCCGACTTTACGTTTGGGTCCGACTTTTCGTTTGGGTCCGACTCTTAATTTGGGTCCGACTTTACGTTTGGGTCCGACGTTTGGGTTCGATTCTTAATTTGGGTCCGACTTTTCGTTTGGGTCCGACTTTTCGTTTTGGGTCCGACTTTACGTTTGGGTCCGACTCTTAATTTGGGTCCGACTTTACGTTTGGGTCCGACTTTTCGTTTGGGTCCGACTCTTAATTTGGGTCCGACTTTACGTTTGGGTCCGACGTTTGGGTTCGATTCTTAATTTGGGTCCGACTTTTCGTTTGGGTCCGACTTTACGTTTGGGTCCGACTCTTAATTTGGGTCCGACTTTACGTTTGGGTCCGACTTTTCGTTTGGGTCCGACTCTTAATTTGGGTCCGACTTTACGTTTGGGTCCGACGTTTGGGTTCGATTCTTAATTTGGGTCCGACTTTACGTTTGGGTCCGACTTTACGTTTTGGGTCCGACTTTTCGTTTGGGTCCGACTTTTCGTTTTGGGTCCGACTTTACGTTTGGGTCCGACTCTTAATTTGGGTCCGACTTTACGTTTGGGTCCGACTTTTCGTTTTGGGTCCGACTTTTCGTTTTGGGTCCGACTTTTCGTTTTGGGTCCGACTTTTCGTTTTGGGTCCGACTTTTCGTTTTGGGTCCGACTTTTCGTTTGGGTCCGACTCTTAATTTGGGTCCGACGTTTGGGTTCGATTCTTAATTTGGGTCCGACTTTTCGTTTGGTCCGACTTTTCGTTTGGGTCCGACTTTACGTTTGGGTCCGACTCTTAATTTGGGTCCGACTTTACGTTTGGGTCCGACTTTTCGTTTTGGGTCCGACTTTTCGTTTTGGGCGACTTTACGTTTGGGTCCGACTTTTCGTTTTGGGTCCGACTTTTCGTTTTGGGTCCGACTTTACGTTTGGGTCCGACGTTTGGGTTCGATTCTTAATTTGGGTCCGACTTTACGTTTGGGTCCGACTCTTAATTTGGGTCCGACTTTTCGTTTGGGTCCGACTTTTCGTTTTGGGTCCGACTTTACGTTTGGGTTCGACTCTTAATTTGGGTCCGACTTTACGTTTGGGTCCGACTTTTCGTTTGGGTCCGACTTTTCGTTTTGGGTCCGACTTTACGTTTGGGTCTGGGTCCGACTTTTCGTTTTGGGTCCGACTTTTCGTTTTGAGTCCGACTTTACGTTTGGGTCCGACTTTTCGTTTGGGTCCTACTCTTAATTTGGGTCCGACTTTACGTTTGGGTCCGACGTTTGGGTTTCTTAATTTGGGTCCGACTTTTCGTTTGGGTCCGACTTTTCGTTTTGGGTCCGACTTTACGTTTGGGTCCGACTCTTAATTTGGGTCCGACTTTACGTTTGGGTCCGACTTTTCGTTTGGGTCCGACTCTTAATTTGGGTCCGACTTTACGTTTGGGTCCGACGTTTGGGTTCGATTCTTAATTTGGGTCCGACTTTACGTTTGGGTCCGACTCTTAATTTGGGTCCGACTCTTCATTTGGGTCCGACTTTTCGTTTTGGATCCGACTTTACGTTTGGGTCCGACTCTTAATTTGGGTCCGACTTTACGTTTGGGTCTGACTTTTCGTTTGGGTCCGACTTTTCGTTTTGGGTCCGACTTTACGTTTGGGTCTGGGTCCGACATTTGGGTCCGACTTTTCGTTTTGGGTCCGACTTTTCGTTTTGAGTCCGACTTTACGTTTGGGTACGACTTTTCGTTTGGGTCCGACTCTTAATTTGGGTCCGACTTTACGTTTGGGTCCGACTCTTAATTTGGGTCCGACTTTACGTTTGGGTCCGACGTTTGGGGGCGATTCTTAATTTGGGTCCGACTTTACGTTTGGGTCCGACTCTTAATTTGGGTCCGACTTTACGTTTGGGTCCGACTTTTCGTTTTGGGTCCGACTTTTCGTTTGGGTCCGACTTTTCGTTTTGGGTCCGACTTTTCGTTTTGGGCGACTTTACGTTTGGGTCCAACTTTTCGTTTGGGTCCGACTCTTAATTTGGGTCCGACTTTACGTTTGGGTCCGACGTTTGGGTTCGATTCTTAATTTGGGTCCGACTTTACGTTTGGGTCCGACTCTTAATTTGGGTCCGACTTTTCGTTTGGGTCCGACTTTTCGTTTGGGTCCGACTTTACGTTTGGGTCCGACTCTTAATTTGGGTCCGACTTTACGTTTTGGGTCCGACTTTTCGTTTGGGTCCGACTTTTCGTTTTGGGTCCGACTTTACGTTTGGGTCCGACTCTTAATTTGGGTCCGACTTTACGTTTGGGTCCGACTTTTCGTTTTGGGTCCGACTTTTCGTTTTGGGTCCGACTTTACGTTTGGGTCCGACTTTTCGTTTGGGTCCGACTCTTAATTTGGGTCCGACTTTACGTTTGGGTCCGACGTTTGGGGGCGATTCTTAATTTGGGTCCGACTTTACGTTTGGGTCCGACTCTTAATTTGGGTCCGACTTTTCGTTTGGGTCCGACTCTTAATTTGGGTCCGACTTTTCGTTTGGGTCCGACTTTTCGTTTGGGTCCGACTCTTAATTTGGGTCCGACTTTACGTTTGGGTCCGACTTTTCGTTTGGGTCCGACTTTTCGTTTTGGGTCCGACTTTACGTTTGGGTCCGACTTTTCGTTTTGGGTCCGACTTTACGTTTGAGTCCGACTTTTCGTTTGGGTTCGACTCTTATTTTGGGTCCGCCTTTTCGTTTGGGTCCGACTTTTCGTTTTGGGTCCGACTTTACGTTTGGGTCCGACTCTTAATTTGGGTCCGACTTTACGTTTGGGTCCGACTTTCCGTTTTGGGTCCGACTTTTCGTTTTGGGTCCGACTTTACGTTTGGGTCCGACTTTTCGTTTGGGTCCGACTCTAAATTTGGGTCCGACGTTTGGGGGCGATTCTTAATTTGGGTCCGACTTTACGTTTGGGTCCGACTCTTAATTTGGGTCCGACTTTTCGTTTGGGTCCGACTCTTAATTTGGGTCCGACTTTTCGTTTGGGTCCGACTTTTCGTTTTGGGTCCGACTTTTCGTTTTGGGTCCGACTTTACGTTTGGGTCCGACTCTTAATTTGGGTCCGACTTTACGTTTGGGTCCGACGTTTGGGGGCGATTCTTAATTTGGGTCCGACTTTACGTTTGGGTCGACTCTTAATTTGGGTCCGACTTTTCGTTTGGGTCCGACTCTTAATTTGGGTCCGACTTTTCGTTTGGGTCCGACTTTTCGTTTGGGTCCGAATTTACGTTAGGGTCCGACTCTTAATTTGGGTCCGACTTTACGTTTGGGTCCGACTTTTCGTTTTGGGTCCGACTTTTCGTTTTGGATCCGACTTTACGTTTGGGTCCGACTTTTCGTTTGGGTCCGACTCTTATTTTGGGTCCGACGTTTGGGTTCGATTCTTAATTTGGGTCCGACTTTACGTTTAGGTCCGACTCTTAATTTGGGTCCGACTTTTCGTTTGGGTCCGACTTTACGTTTGGGTCCGACTTTACGTTTGGGTCCGACTTTACGTTTGGGTCCGCCTTTTCGTTTGGGTCCGACTCTTAATTTGGGTCCGACTTCACGTTTGGGTCCGACTCTTAATTTGGGTCCGACTTCACGTTTGGGTCCGACGTTTGGGGGCGATTCTTAATTTGGGTCCGACTCTACGTTTGGGTCCGACTTTTCGCTTGGGTCCGACTCTAAATTTGGGTCCGACTTTTCGTTTTGGGTCCGACTCTTAATTTGGGTCCGACTTTACGTTTTGGGTCCGACTTTTCGTTTTGGGTCCGGCTTAACGTTTGGGTCCGACTCTTAATTTGGGTCCGACTTTACGTTTGGGTCCGACTTTTCGTTTTGGGTCCGACTCTTAATTTGGGTTCGACTCTTAATTTGGGTTCGACTTTACGTTTTGGGTCCGACTTTTCGTTTGGGTTCGACTTTTCGTTTTGGGTCCGACTTTACGTTTGGGTCCGACTCTTAATTTGGGTCCGACTTTTCGTTTTGGGTCCGACTTTTCGTTTTGGGTCCGACTTTACGTTTGGGTCCGACTTTTCGTTTGGGTCCGACTCTTAATTTGGGTCCGACTTTACGTTTGGGTCCGACGTTTGGGTTCGATTCTTAGTTTTGGTCCGACTTTACATTTTATCCGACTCTTAATTTGGGTCCGACTTTACGTTTGGGTCCGACTCTTAATTTGGGTCCGACTTTTCGTTTTGGATCCGACTTTTCGTTTGGGTCCGACTCTTAATTTGGGTCCGACGTTTGGGTTCGATTCTTAATTTGGGTCCGACTTTACGTTTGGGTCCGACTCTTAATTTGGGTCCGACTTTTCGTTTGGGTCCGACTTTACGTTTGGGTCCGACTCTTAATTTGGGTCCGACTTTACGTTTTGGGTCCGACTTTTCGTTTGGGTCCGACTTTTCGTTTTGGGTCCGACTTTACGTTTGGGTCCGACTCTTAATTTGGGTCCGACTTTACGTTTGGGTCCGACTTTTCGTTTTGGGTCCGACTTTTTGTTTTGGGTCCGACTTTACGTTTGGGTCCGACTTTTCGTTTGGGTCCGACTCTTAATTTGGGTCCGACTTTACGTTTGGGTCCGACGTTTGGGGGCGATTCTTAATTTGGGTCCAACTTTACGTTTGGGTCCGACTCTTAATTTGGGTCCGACTTTTCGTTTGGGTCCGACTCTTAATTTGGGTCCGACTTTTCGTTTAGGTCCGACTTTTCGTTTGGGTCCGACTCTTAATTTGGGTCCGACTTTTCGTTTGGGTCCGACTCTTAATTTGGGTCCGATTTTTCGTTTGGGTCCGACTTTTCGTTTGGGTCCGACTTTTCGTTTTGGGTCCGACTTTACGTTTGGGTCCGACTTTTCGTTTGGGTCCGACTCTTATTTTGGGTCCGCCTTTTCGTTTGGGTCCGACTTTTCGTTTTGGGTCCGACTTTACGTTTGGGTCCGACTCTTAATTTGGGTCCGACTTTACGTTTGGGTCCGACGTTTGGGGGCGATTCTTAATTTGGGTCCGACTTTACGTTTGGGTCCGACTCTTAATTTGGGTCCGACTTTACGTTTGGGTCCGACTTTTCGTTTTGGGTCCGACTTTTCGTTTTGGGTCCGACTTTACGTTTGGGTCCGACTTTTCGTTTGGGTCCGACTCTTAATTTGGGTCCGACTTTACGTTTGGGTCCGACGTTTGGGGGCGATTCTTAATTTGGGTCCGACTTTACGTTTGGGTCCGACTCATAATTTGGGTCCGACTTTTCGTTTGGGTCCGACTCTTAATTTGGGTCCGACTTTTCGTTTGGGTCCGACTTTTCGTTTGGGTCCGACTCTTAATTTGGGTCCGACTTTTCGTTTGGGTCCGACTTTTCGTTTGGGTCCGACTCTTAATTTGGGTCCGACTTTTCGTTTGGGTCCGACTCTTAATTTGGGTCCGACTTTTCGTTTGGGTCCGACTTTTCGTTTGGGTCCGACTTTTCGTTTTGGGTCCGACTTTACGTTTGGGTCCGACTTTTCGTTTGGGTCCGACTCTTAATTTGGGTCCGCCTTTTCGTTTGGGTCCGACTTTTCGTTTTGGGTCCGACTTTACGTTTGGGTCCGACTCTTAATTTGGGTCCGACTTCACGTTTGGGTCCGACTTTTCGTTTTGGGTCCGACTTTTCGTTTTGGGTCCGACTTTTCGTTTGGGTCCGACTTTACGTTTGGGTCCGACTTTTCGTTTGGGTCCGACTCTTAATTTGGGTCCGACTTTACGTTTGGGTCCGACGTTTGGGTTCGATTCTTAGTTTGGGTCCGACTTTACATTTGGATCCGACTCTTAATTTGGGTCCGACTTTACGTTTGGGTCCGACTCTTAATTTGGGTCCGACTTTTCGTTTTGGGTCCGACTTTTCGTTTTGGGTCCGACTTTTCGTTTGGGTCCGACTCTTAATTTGGGTCCGACTTTACGTTTGGGTCCGACGTTTGGGTTCGATTCTTAATTTGGGTCCGACTTTACGTTTGGGTCCGACTCTTAATTTGGGTCCGACTTTTCGTTTGGGACCGACTTTTCGTTTGGGTCCGACTTTACGTTTGGGACCGACTTTTCGTTTGGGTCCGACTTTACGTTTGGGTCCGACTCTTAATTTGGGTCCGACTTTACGTTTGGGTCCGACTTTAAGTTTGGGTCCGACTTTTCGTTTTGGGTGCGACTTTTCGTTTTGGGTCTGACTTTACGTTTGGGTCCGACTTTTCTCTAGGTCCGACTTTTCGTTTGGGTCCGACTCTTAATTTGGGTCCGACTTTTCGTTTGGGTCCGACTTTTCGTTTTGGGTCCGACTTTACGTTTGGGTCCGACTTTTCGTTTGGGTCCGACTTTACGTTTGGGTCCGACTTTTCGTTTGGGTCCGACTCTTAATTTGGGTCCGACTTTACGTTTGGGTCCGACGTTTGGGTTCGATTCTTAGTTTGGGTCCGACTTTACATTTGGATCCGACTCTTAATTTGGGTCCGACTTTACGTTTGGGTCCGACTCTTAATTTGGGTCCGACTTTTCGTTTGGGTCCGACTCTTAATTTGGGTCCGACTTTACGTTTGGGTTCGATTCTTAATTTAGGTCCGACTTTACGTTTGGGTCCGACTCTTAATTTGGGTCCGACTTTTCGTTTGGGACCGACTTTTCGTTTGGGTCCGACTTTACGTTTGGGACCGACTTTTCGTTTGGGTCCGACTTTACGTTTGGGTCCGACTCTTAATTTGGGTCCGACTTTACGTTTGGGTCCGACTTTACGTTTGGGTCCGACTTTTCGTTTTGGGTGCGACTTTTCGTTTTGGGTCCGACTTTACGTTTGGGTCCGACTTTTCTCTAGGTCCGACTTTTCGTTTGGGTCCGACTCTTAATTTGGGTCCGACTTTTCGTTTGGGTCCGACTTTTCGTTTGGGTCCGACTTTTCGTTTTGGGTCCGACTTTACGTTTGGGTCCGACTTTTCGTTGGGGTCCGACTCTTAATTTGGGTCCGCCTTTTCGTTTGGGTCCGACGTTTCGTTTTGGGTCCGACTTTACGTTTGGGTCCGACTCTTAATTTGGGTCCGACTTTACGTTTGGTTCCGACTATTCGTTTTGGGTCCGACTTTACGTTTGGGTCCGACTTTTCGTTTGGGTCCGACTCTAAATTTGGGTCCGACTTTACGATTGGGTCCGACGTTTGGGGGCGATTCTTAATTTGGGTCCGACTTTACGTTTGGGTCCGACTCTTAATTTGGGTCCGACTTTACGTTTGGGTCCGACTTTTCGTTTTGGGTCCGACTTAACGTTTGGGTCCGACTCTTAATTTGGGTCCGACTTTACGTTTGGGTCCGACTTTTCGTTTTGGGTCCGACTTTACGTTTGGGTCCGACTCTTAATTTGGGTCCGACTTTTCGTTTGGGACCGACTTTTCGTTTGGGTCCGACTTTACGTTTGGGACCGACTTTTCGTTTGGGTCCGACTTTACGTTTGGGTCCGACTCTTAATTTGGGTCCGACTTTACGTTTGGGTCCGACTTTACGTTTGGGTCCGACTTTTCGTTTTGGTTGCGACTTTTCGTTTTGGGTCCGACTTTACGTTTGGGTCCGACTTTTCTCTAGGTCCGACTTTTCGTTTGGGTCCGACTCTTAATTTGGGTCCGACTTTTCGTTTGGGTCCGACTTTTCGTTTGGGTCCGACTTTTCGTTTTGGGTCCGACTTTACGTTTGGGTCCGACTCTTAATTTGGGTCCGACTTTACGTTTGGGTCCGACTATTCGTTTTGGGTCCGACTTTACGTTTGGGTCCGACTTTTCGTTTGGGTCCGACTCTAAATTTGGGTCCGACTTTACGATTGGGTCCGACGTTTGGGGGCGATTCTTAATTTGGGTCCGACTTTACGTTTGGGTCCGACTCTTAATTTGGGTCCGACTTTTCGTTTGGGTCCGACTTTTCGTTTTGGGTCCGACTTAACGTTTGGGTCCGACTCTTAATTTGGGTCCGACTTTACGTTTGGTTCCGACTATTCGTTTTGGGTCCGACTTTACGTTTGGGTCCGACTTTTCGTTTGGGTCCGACTTTACGTTTGGGTCCGACTTTTCGTTTTGGGTCCGACTTTTCGTTTTGAATCCGACTTTTCGTTTGGGTCCGACTCTTAATTTGGGTCCGACTTTACGTTTGGGTCCGACGTTTGGGTTCGATTCTTAATTTGGGTCCGACTTTACGTTTGGGTCCGCCTTTTCGTTTGGGTCCGCCTTTTCGTTTGGGTCCGACTTTTCGTTTGGGTCCGACTCTAAATTTGGGTCCGACTTTACGATTGGGTCCGACGTTTGGGGGCGATTCTTAATTTGGGTCCGACTTTACGTTTGGGTCCGACTCTTAATTTGGGTCCGACTTTTCGTTTGGGTCCGACTTTTCGTTTTGGGTCCGACTTAACGTTTGGGTCCGACTCTTAATTTGGGTCCGACTTTACGTTTGGGTCCGACTTTTCGTTTTGGGTCCGACTTTACGTTTGGGTCCGACTCTTAATTTGGGTCCGACTTTTCGTTGGGGACCGACTTTTCGTTTGGGTCCGACTTTACGTTTGGGACCGACTTTTCGTTTGGGTCCGACTTTACGTTTGGGTCCGACTCTTAATTTGGGTCCGACTTTACGTTTGGGTCCGACTTTACGTTTGGGTCCGACTTTTCGTTTTGGTTGCGACTTTTCGTTTTGGGTCCGACTTTACGTTTGGGTCCGACTTTTCTCTAGGTCCGACTTTTCGTTTGGGTCCGACTCTTAATTTGGGTCCGACTTTTCGTTTGGGTCCGACTTTTCGTTTGGGTCCGACTTTTCGTTTTGGGTCCGACTTTACGTTTGGGTCCGACTTTTCGTTTGGGTCCGACTCTTAATTTGGGTCCGCCTTTTCGTTTGGGTCCGACGTTTCGTTTTGGGTCCGACTTTACGTTTGGGTCCGACTCTTAATTTGGGTCCGACTTTACGTTTGGGTCCGACTATTCGTTTTGGGTCCGACTTTACGTTTGGGTCCGACTTTTCGTTTGGGTCCGACTCTAAATTTGGGTCCGACTTTACGATTGGGTCCGACGTTTGGGGGCGATTCTTAATTTGGGTCCGACTTTACGTTTGGGTCCGACTCTTAATTTGGGTCCGACTTTTCGTTTGGGTCCGACTTTTCGTTTTGGGTCCGACTTAACGTTTGGGTCCGACTCTTAATTTGGGTCCGACTTTACGTTTGGTTCCGACTATTCGTTTTGGGTCCGACTTTACGTTTGGGTCCGACTTTTCGTTTGGGTCCGACTTTACGTTTGGGTCCGACTTTTCGTTTTGGGTCCGACTTTTCGTTTTGAATCCGACTTTTCGTTTGGGTCCGACTCTTAATTTGGGTCCGACTTTACGATTGGGTCCGACGTTTGGGGGCGATTCTTAATTTGGGTCCGACTTTACGTTTGGGTCCGACTCTTAATTTGGGTCCGACTTTTCGTTTGGGTCCGACTTTTCGTTTTGGGTCCGACTTAACGTTTGGGTCCGACTCTTAATTTGGGTCCGACTTTACGATTGGGTCCGACGTTTGGGGGCGATTCTTAATTTGGGTCCGACTTTACGTTTGGGTCCGACTCTTAATTTGGGTCCGACTTTTCGTTTGGGTCCGACTTTTCGTTTTGGGTCCGACTTAACGTTTGGGTCCGACTCTTAATTTGGGTCCGACTTTACGTTTGGTTCCGACTATTCGTTTTGGGTCCGACTTTACGTTTGGGTCCGACTTTTCGTTTGGGTCCGACTTTACGTTTGGGTCCGACTTTTCGTTTTGGGTCCGACTTTTCGTTTTGAATCCGACTTTTCGTTTGGGTCCGACTCTTAATTTGGGTCCGACTTTACGTTTGGGTCCGACGTTTGGGTTCGATTCTTAATTTGGGTCCGACTTTACGTTTGGGTCCGACGTTTGGGTTCGATTCTTAATTTGGGTCCGACTTTACGTTTGGGTCCGCCTTTTCGTTTGGGTCCGCCTTTTCGTTTGGGTCCGACTTTTCGTTTGGGTCCGACTTTTCGTTTTGGGTCCGACTTTACGTTTGGGTCCGACTTTTCGTTTGGGTCCGACTCTTAATTTGGGTCCGACTTTTCGTTTGGGTCCGACTTTACGTTTGGGTCCGACTCTTAATTTGGGTCCGACTTTACGTTTGGGTCCGACTTTTCGTTTTGGGTCCGACTTTTCGTTTTGGGTCCAACTTTACGTTTGGGTCCGACTTTTCGTTTGGGTCCGACTCTTAATTTGGGTCCGACTTTACGTTTGGGTCCGAGGTTTGGGTTCGATTCTTAATTTGGGTCCGACTTTACATTTGGGTCCGACTCTTAATTTGGGTCCGACTTTTCGTTTGGGTCCGACTTTTCGTTTGGGTCCGACTTTACGTTTGGGTCCGACTCTTAATTTGGGTCCGACTTTACGTTTGGGTCCGACTTTTCGTTTTGGGTCCGACTTTTTGTTTTGGGTCCGACTTTACGTTTGGGTCCGACTTTTCGTTTGGGTCCGACTCTTAATTTGGGTCCGACTTTACGTTTGGGTCCGACGTTTGGGGGCGATTCTTAATTTGGGTCCAACTTTACGTTTGGGTCCGACTCTTAATTTGGGTCCGACTTTTCGTTTGGGTCCGACTCTTAATTTGGGTCCGACTTTTCGTTTAGGTCCGACTTTTCGTTTGGGTCCGACTCTTAATTTGGGTCCGACTTTTCGTTTGGGTCCGACTCTTAATTTGGGTCCGATTTTTCGTTTGGGTCCGACTTTTCGTTTGGGTCCGACTTTTCGTTTTGGGTCCGACTTTACGTTTGGGTCCGACTTTTCGTTTGGGTCCGACTCTTATTTTGGGTCCGCCTTTTCGTTTGGGTCCGACTTTTCGTTTTGGGTCCGACTTTACGTTTGGGTCCGACTCTTAATTTGGGTCCGACTTTACGTTTGGGTCCGACGTTTGGGGGCGATTCTTAATTTGGGTCCGACTTTACGTTTGGGTCCGACTCTTAATTTGGGTCCGACTTTACGTTTGGGTCCGACTTTTCGTTTTGGGTCCGACTTTTCGTTTTGGGTCCGACTTTACGTTTGGGTCCGACTTTTCGTTTGGGTCCGACTCTTAATTTGGGTCCGACTTTACGTTTGGGTCCGACGTTTGGGGGCGATTCTTAATTTGGGTCCGACTTTACGTTTGGGTCCGACTCATAATTTGGGTCCGACTTTTCGTTTGGGTCCGACTCTTAATTTGGGTCCGACTTTTCGTTTGGGTCCGACTTTTCGTTTGGGTCCGACTCTTAATTTGGGTCCGACTTTTCGTTTGGGTCCGACTTTTCGTTTGGGTCCGACTCTTAATTTGGGTCCGACTTTTCGTTTGGGTCCGACTCTTAATTTGGGTCCGACTTTTCGTTTGGGTCCGACTTTTCGTTTGGGTCCGACTTTTCGTTTTGGGTCCGACTTTACGTTTGGGTCCGACTTTTCGTTTGGGTCCGACTCTTAATTTGGGTCCGCCTTTTCGTTTGGGTCCGACTTTTCGTTTTGGGTCCGACTTTACGTTTGGGTCCGACTCTTAATTTGGGTCCGACTTCACGTTTGGGTCCGACTTTTCGTTTTGGGTCCGACTTTTCGTTTTGGGTCCGACTTTTCGTTTGGGTCCGACTTTACGTTTGGGTCCGACTTTTCGTTTGGGTCCGACTCTTAATTTGGGTCCGACTTTACGTTTGGGTCCGACGTTTGGGTTCGATTCTTAGTTTGGGTCCGACTTTACATTTGGATCCGACTCTTAATTTGGGTCCGACTTTACGTTTGGGTCCGACTCTTAATTTGGGTCCGACTTTTCGTTTTGGGTCCGACTTTTCGTTTTGGGTCCGACTTTTCGTTTGGGTCCGACTCTTAATTTGGGTCCGACTTTACGTTTGGGTCCGACGTTTGGGTTCGATTCTTAATTTGGGTCCGACTTTACGTTTGGGTCCGACTCTTAATTTGGGTCCGACTTTTCGTTTGGGACCGACTTTTCGTTTGGGTCCGACTTTACGTTTGGGACCGACTTTTCGTTTGGGTCCGACTTTACGTTTGGGTCCGACTCTTAATTTGGGTCCGACTTTACGTTTGGGTCCGACTTTAAGTTTGGGTCCGACTTTTCGTTTTGGGTGCGACTTTTCGTTTTGGGTCTGACTTTACGTTTGGGTCCGACTTTTCTCTAGGTCCGACTTTTCGTTTGGGTCCGACTCTTAATTTGGGTCCGACTTTTCGTTTGGGTCCGACTTTTCGTTTTGGGTCCGACTTTACGTTTGGGTCCGACTTTTCGTTTGGGTCCGACTTTACGTTTGGGTCCGACTTTTCGTTTGGGTCCGACTCTTAATTTGGGTCCGACTTTACGTTTGGGTCCGACGTTTGGGTTCGATTCTTAGTTTGGGTCCGACTTTACATTTGGATCCGACTCTTAATTTGGGTTCGACTTTACGTTTGGGTCCGACTCTTAATTTGGGTCCGACTTTTCGTTTGGGTCCGACTCTTAATTTGGGTCCGACTTTACGTTTGGGTCCGACGTTTGGGTTCGATTCTTAATTTAGGTCCGACTTTACGTTTGGGTCCGACTCTTAATTTGGGTCCGACTTTTCGTTTGGGACCGACTTTTCGTTTGGGTCCGACTTTACGTTTGGGACCGACTTTTCGTTTGGGTCCGACTTTACTTTTGGGTCCGACTCTTAATTTGGGTCCGACTTTACGTTTGGGTCCGACTTTACGTTTGGGTCCGACTTTTCGTTTTGGGTGCGACTTTTCGTTTTGGGTCCGACTTTACGTTTGGGTCCGACTTTTCTCTAGGTCCGACTTTTCGTTTGGGTCCGACTCTTAATTTGGGTCCGACTTTTCGTTTGGGTCCGACTTTTCGTTTGGGTCCGACTTTTCGTTTTGGGTCCGACTTTACGTTTGGGTCCGACTTTTCGTTGGGGTCCGACTCTTAATTTGGGTCCGCCTTTTCGTTTGGGTCCGACGTTTCGTTTTGGGTCCGACTTTACGTTTGGGTCCGACTCTTAATTTGGGTCCGACTTTACGTTTGGTTCCGACTATTCGTTTTGGGTCCGACTTTACGTTTGGGTTCGACTTTTCGTTTGGGTCCGACTCTAAATTTGGGTCCGACTTTACGATTGGGTCCGACGTTTGGGGGCGATTCTTAATTTGGGTCCGACTTTACGTTTGGGTCCGACTCTTAATTTGGGTCCGACTTTTCGTTTGGGTCCGACTTTTCGTTTTGGGTCCGACTTAACGTTTGGGTCCGACTCTTAATTTGGGTCCGACTTTACGTTTGGGTCCGACTTTTCGTTTTGGGTCCGACTTTACGTTTGGGTCCGACTCTTAATTTGGGTCCGACTTTTCGTTTGGGACCGACTTTTCGTTTGGGTCCGACTTTACGTTTGGGACCGACTTTTCGTTTGGGTCCGACTTTACGTTTGGGTCCGACTCTTAATTTGGGTCCGACTTTACGTTTGGGTCCGACTTTACGTTTGGGTCCGACTTTTCGTTTTGGTTGCGACTTTTCGTTTTGGGTCCGACTTTACGTTTGGGTCCGACTTTTCTCTAGGTCCGACTTTTCGTTTGGGTCCGACTCTTAATTTGGGTCCGACTTTTCGTTTGGGTCCGACTTTTCGTTTGGGTCCGACTTTTCGTTTTGGGTCCGACTTTACGTTTGGGTCCGACTTTTCGTTTGGGTCCGACTCTTAATTTGGGTCCGCCTTTTCGTTTGGGTCCGACGTTTCGTTTTGGGTCCGACTTTACGTTTGGGTCCGACTCTTAATTTGGGTCCGACTTTACGTTTGGGTCCGACTATTCGTTTTGGGTCCGACTTTACGTTTGGGTCCGACTTTTCGTTTGGGTCCGACTCTAAATTTGGGTCCGACTTTACGATTGGGTCCGACGTTTGGGGGCGATTCTTAATTTGGGTCCGACTTTACGTTTGGGTCCGACTCTTAATTTGGGTCCGACTTTTCGTTTGGGTCCGACTTTTCGTTTTGGGTCCGACTTAACGTTTGGGTCCGACTCTTAATTTGGGTCCGACTTTACGTTTGGTTCCGACTATTCGTTTTGGGTCCGACTTTACGTTTGGGTCCGACTTTTCGTTTGGGTCCGACTTTACGTTTGGGTCCGACTTTTCGTTTTGGGTCCGACTTTTCGTTTTGAATCCGACTTTTCGTTTGGGTCCGACTCTTAATTTGGGTCCGACTTTACGTTTGGGTCCGACGTTTGGGTTCGATTCTTAATTTGGGTCCGACTTTACGTTTGGGTCCGCCTTTTCGTTTGGGTCCGCCTTTTCGTTTGGGTCCGACTTTTCGTTTGGGTCCGACTCTAAATTTGGGTCCGACTTTACGATTGGGTCCGACGTTTGGGGGCGATTCTTAATTTGGGTCCGACTTTACGTTTGGGTCCGACTCTTAATTTGGGTCCGACTTTTCGTTTGGGTCCGACTTTTCGTTTTGGGTCCGACTTAACGTTTGGGTCCGACTCTTAATTTGGGTCCGACTTTACGTTTGGGTCCGACTTTTCGTTTTGGGTCCGACTTTACGTTTGGGTCCGACTCTTAATTTGGGTCCGACTTTTCGTTTGGGACCGACTTTTCGTTTGGGTCCGACTTTACGTTTGGGACCGACTTTTCGTTTGGGTCCGACTTTACGTTTGGGTCCGACTCTTAATTTGGGTCCGACTTTACGTTTGGGTCCGACTTTACGTTTGGGTCCGACTTTTCGTTTTGGTTGCGACTTTTCGTTTTGGGTCCGACTTTACGTTTGGGTCCGACTTTTCTCTAGGTCCGACTTTTCGTTTGGGTCCGACTCTTAATTTGGGTCCGACTTTTCGTTTGGGTCCGACTTTTCGTTTGGGTCCGACTTTTCGTTTTGGGTCCGACTTTACGTTTGGGTCCGACTTTTCGTTTGGGTCCGACTCTTAATTTGGGTCCGCCTTTTCGTTTGGGTCCGACGTTTCGTTTTGGGTCCGACTTTACGTTTGGGTCCGACTCTTAATTTGGGTCCGACTTTACGTTTGGGTCCGACTATTCGTTTTGGGTCCGACTTTACGTTTGGGTCCGACTTTTCGTTTGGGTCCGACTCTAAATTTGGGTCCGACTTTACGATTGGGTCCGACGTTTGGGGGCGATTCTTAATTTGGGTCCGACTTTACGTTTGGGTCCGACTCTTAATTTGGGTCCGACTTTTCGTTTGGGTCCGACTTTTCGTTTTGGGTCCGACTTAACGTTTGGGTCCGACTCTTAATTTGGGTCCGACTTTACGTTTGGTTCCGACTATTCGTTTTGGGTCCGACTTTACGTTTGGGTCCGACTTTTCGTTTGGGTCCGACTTTACGTTTGGGTCCGACTTTTCGTTTTGGGTCCGACTTTTCGTTTTGAATCCGACTTTTCGTTTGGGTCCGACTCTTTATTTGGGTCCGACTTTACGTTTGGGTCCGACGTTTGGGTTCGATTCTTAATTTGGGTCCGACTTTACGTTTGGGTCCGCCTTTTCGTTTGGGTCCGCCTTTTCGTTTGGGTCCGACTTTTCGTTTGGGTCCGACTTTTCGTTTTGGGTCCGACTTTACGTTTGGGTCCGACTTTTCGTTTGGGTCCGACTCTTAATTTGGGTCCGACTTTTCGTTTGGGTCCGACTTTACGTTTGGGTCCGACTCTTAATTTGGGTCCGACTTTACGTTTGGGTCCGACTTTTCGTTTTGGGTCCGACTTTTCGTTTTGGGTCCAACTTTACGTTTGGGTCCGACTTTTCGTTTGGGTCCGACTCTTAATTTGGGTCCGACTTTACGTTTGGGTCCGAGGTTTGGGTTCGATTCTTAATTTGGGTCCGACTTTACATTTGGGTCCGACTCTTAATTTGGGTCCGACTTTTCGTTTGGGTCCGACTTTTCGTTTGGGTCCGACTTTACGTTTGGGTCCGACTCTTAATTTGGGTCCGACTTTACGTTTGGGTCCGACTTTTCGTTTTGGGTCCGACTTTTCGATTTGGGTCCGACTTTACGTTTGGGTCCGACTTTTCGTTTGGGTCCGACTCTTAATTTGGGTCAGACTTTACGTTTGGGTCCGACTTTTCGTTTTGGGTCCGACTTCTCGTTTTGGGTTTCTTATATTTTCGACTAATTCTGGAAACGCGTACGAACTTACGTTCATAGCAATGATAGAGCTTGAAGCTATAGCCTTCTTTGCCTAAGCGGGTTGTCTAAGCGGGCTGTGCAAATACTCTATGGGCGTTTATGCACTAGCTAGAGGCAACCGTAATTTCAACGCGTACAAAGCGAGCGACCATTCTGTATAACATAGATTTAAAACTAATTTTACTTTATATTAAAGTCTGATTGGGGAAAAAAAAGGTCAAAAGCACACATATCGACATTAGATTAAACGAAATCACTCAAAAAAAGGTAAACAAAGATCTTCTAAATTTGAGATAGGCCGGGGTAATCGGCGACGCTAGGTACAGACACACTGAACTTTAACGTGTATCAAAAAAAGCGTCATGGGTAATCCCATGATTTTTGAGCTTCCCTAATGTATAAGAATCTCGGATCTTGGCAGCCCATGTTATTTCCCCATTGGAGTTAATACAGCCCAAACAAATTAGCTGCTAGCCGTCTACGGAAAACTAGAGCTAGGAATAACAGATGCTGGCGACCGCCAGCATATAATAATTTAGTCTTCACTATTTTTATCGACTGTTCTTTTTCCGTTCGGGCATACAGGGCCAACAAGAGTCCTACCAGAAGTAGAGATACCCCAGTTTCAGCTTCCTTGAAATTGTAGAGAGAGGGCTGAAGCTTCTATTCCTTTTACTATATTTTCTATGGTTTTATCAACAAAATAGAGCTTTCAATTTTTCCTTCAGGCTCCCTTTAAATCGTAAAAACTACCATACAAATTCGTGTCAACTGATTAAGAAATAAAACTCATTCTAGGTTTCGAATTTCACGAGAAGAAATATTTCGATTAAAATTTTAATCTGACATTTGCCTTAACCCTACGTAAACGTTATTTAAGCTAGACGCCACGGAGTCACGATGACGTCATCAATTTATTTATTTATTTAAACTAAGAATGATAATTTTCTCTTTGCGATAGTTTTCATGGTGCCTCGAATTTCTCAATATTGTAAATTTAATCTTTATACGAGAGATCGGAATTTTGAAATTTTAATTTAAAGGGAAACTTTCAGCTATACGTGGATTAACTTTTCAACAGAACTTGTAATGTCCTAACATTAAGAGAAAAGACTGGCGTTTGATGCCCGAGACCTTGGACGCACGAACGTGAAACGCGTGAAAATATGTTTCCAAAAGTGCGTGAAATGGAGCGTAAAAATTCTCAGCTTTGGTACGAGCAATTTTTACGAGCGTAAAGCGTTCACACTAAAGACTTTAGAAACCATTTTCCAACCGTTTCGAATGTTCAAATTAACTTTTCTAGCTAATAATTTTATAGTTTAACCCTGGATCTTTACAGTAGACCTAAAATTTTTACAATTTGACCTTTCCAAATCGTTTAAAAACATTTTCAAGGTTTCTAGTGTGAACGCGGCTATAGTTTCCACTAACGCGCGTAACGGCGCGTTTTTCATAACGCGCGTAAAATCTTTGCTCGTTAATGAAAACTTTGACACCGTTTTTAACTGTTTTGGAAAGATCAAACTGTAAAGTTTTGGGGGTCAACTATCGATATGTCATTTGCTAAAAAACGGAATTATTTGCTTAAAAAGTTGATTTTAAGCTGAACAAAAAATGTGTCGTTGCGCGCGCTAGTGGAAACTAAAGCCGCGTTCACACTACAGACTTTCACACGGTTTTTAACCGATTTGGAAAGGTCAAACTGTAAAGTTTTGGGGGTCAACTATCGATATGTCTTTTGTCGAAAAACCGAATTATTTGCTTAAAAAGTTGAATAACGTGGAAACTAAGCTTTACACGCGATGGTATTTTTCCACTTTTTATTTTGCAAGAGAAGCAGGCTGGAGATTGTTTCGTCATCTTTAAAAGTTTTCTCCTTCTCAGCGAGACGGGATGTATATACGTGCCCCGGACCGCGTGACATCTTCGCAAAATTGGAAGGAAGTTTAAATTTATCTTAACGGGAACTGAGAGACTCTGTAAAGAGATGCGCTATTCGAGGGTTATGGAGCTTATGGCTGACAATTAACGACGCGTGACGATGCGCCCAACAACACCCCCTCCTTTCCCCCTTAGGGGGTGGGGTTATCGCGAAATTAAAGGAGTTCTTATGAAAAGAACTGTTTATATTTTACAATACAGTGGTACTATACTATCCTCTATCTAATAAATTCCAAGATTCAATAATAATATTTAGTTTTTCGCTTAGTAATGATAATGTTACGAAATACGGATTTTTTTGTAAGAAGGCTTAAATGATAAATGAAAATTGGAGCGTTATTCTGAAAACCTAACTTTTATTTTCAAGTATTCCCAAAATATGATAAAAATTAGCTTAAAATTTCGTACTTGTCGTCCGCTCCCAAAATGTATTTACAGCCTGTTAGAAATTACAAAAAGAGCCCGGCCAAAAAGGGTACAATAGTCCCTTGGTAATGGTCATGTTAAAAAGATTCTGTGAATGATTTTACACGATGTCCAAATGGAAATTGAGCAGCATTTTCGGAAGGATCGTTAAAAAAACCATTCAATTTATGTCATAGAACAAAATTACCGCGACAGTAAAAATACATATTTTATAATCGCCGCGATACTACGTCATCACTATAATCGCGTGATTAAGCTATTGTAGAGCCTGCAGTTGATTCTCGCGCGTTGTGACACGAGTCTAAGGTCTCTTTCGCGCGGTCTCTTATGTAAAAATACTTAATCCAGAAAGTCAACTACCTTTCGTACGAAAATTATCGTTAATTACGTTCCAGAAATAAACTACGTCATATATCGGAATTTAAAAATGACCTATATATTTTTGACATTTTTATTTTGAAGATTCTTAAGAACGCTTCAACTCAGAGGTATTAAATTTTACATAAGGCGTTTTAATCGTATAATAAAATTAAAAAAAAATAAACTGATGTTAGGCTAATACATTCTTTGAAATTGAAATACAAATTTAATTTAACCGAAAATGCGAAATAAAATAGTTTTAATTGTGGCCTCAATCGGGTTGACCTTGCGCCATTTCTTCGCTCGCGTTGCCGAAAAATTAATAACAAATTTTCAGGAAAAGTTACGTGTTTTTGACACCCACGCTGAAGCCTATTTACGCCGTTATATTTCGCCTTTATTTAAAATTACTTCAATTATGACGTAACCGCGTACCTCTTTAACCATCTACGGGTCCTTTCCAATATAATTGTATTACGAAGGGTACAAGGTTGGAAACGTATCGTTACCAATCATAAATCTTGCACGAAGTAACTAGGTGTATATGGTTTTCAATCGTATTGTATAGCTTGTATTGTATTATTATACACGATTTTAGGCGTTCCATTGATAAATACCCGGACGTTATATACGAATACAATTTTTTTGCGGTTTCCTATTGGGACAAAATACTAAAACATAATTGAACTGCATCTACGCCGCGCAGTTACGATTTTGGCGATGGCCATTAAAACTTCCTTATAAAGGTTTTCCCTGCATCGCATTGCCTTCAATAGGGATAAAACACGGTGTGCAATAACATTACTATGATAATTTAGGTTCATTTCAAGATTATCAATACGATTGAAATGAGCGGATGAAAAAATAACGGCGCGAGTGAAAGTTGAGAAAATGGATTTCCAATTTTTAAATCTTACTTCATATATTTATATATTACTTTGAGTTTTTAAATTTTACTTCGAGTTTTTAAATTTTACTTCGAGGTTTTAAATTTTACTTCGAGTTTTTAAATTTTAGATCGAGGTTTTAAATTTTACTTCGAGTTTTTAAATTTTACTTCGAGTTTTTAAATTTTACTTAAAACTTTTAAATTTTACTTCAAGTTTTTAAATTTTACGTAAAATTTTTAAATTTTACGTAAAATTTTTAGATTTTACTTAAAATTTTTAAATTTTACTTAAAATTTTTAAATTTTACTTAAAATTTTTAAATTTTACTTAAAATTTTTAAATTTTACTTAAAATTTTTAAATTTTACTTAAAATTTTTAGATTTTACTTAAAATTTTTAAATTTTACTTAAAATTTTTAAATTTTACTTAAAATTTTTAAATTTTACTTAAAATTTTTAAATTTTACTTAAAATTTTTAAATTTTACATAAAATTTTTAAATTTTACTTAAAATTTTTAAATTTTACTTAAAATTTTTAAATTTTACTTAAAATTTTTAAATTTTACTTAAAAGTTTTAAATTTTACTTAAAATTTTTAAATTTTACTTAAAATTTTTAAATTTTACTTAAAATTTTTAAATTTTACTTAAAATTTTTAAATTTTACTTAAAATTTTTAAATTTCACTTCAATTTTTAAGTTTCACTTCAAATTTTTAAACTTTCGAATTTTTCGAATTTACTTCGAACTTTTCATTCTTATTTCGAATTAAAAAAATATATAATTTTAAGAGTTTTCATCTAATATAATGGGTTTACAAAAGCTGCGTTCATACTAGGCCTTGGAATCGATTTAAACCGTTTCAAAACGTTTCGCTAGACTCGTGTGAACGGGAAACCGTCTTTTCTCCAATCGATTTGAATCGATTTGATTCGATTTCTCGATACTGCTTCGGAAAGCAGTTTCATATCGATTCGGTTTCAACAACCGATAGATGAAGCTACGATAAATTGATTAATAAAACGATTCCTGGCGATTTGAATATCGGTTTCATTTTACCGTTTCAAATCGGTTAAGAAATGCTAGTATGACCATAGCTAAAGTTAGGTGCTACATTACCATGTTAGGGTACGCTACTACCTAATTTCGTAATAGCAACTGCGCCTAAAAAATTGTACAAATTTAAGAGTTCCTACTTATCTATTTCCAAAATAGATGAAATTAGACTTGCTATAGAAAGAGTACGAGAACGAAAATTAATTATTCTATCGTTTCAAAGATGGAATTTAGAACGAGCGTTGGTTCTTGGAAAAAAATAAAAATGTATAAAATTAATTATTATTACTAACGCGGCGGTGGTCGGGTAATACAAAACTTAATTAGTAGCGTGTAATAATCGCGAGTATACTTAAGAATGAGTCGTGGGATTCATTTTCCCTCCGTGCTTCCTAGACATAATTTCGTCTTACGACGGGCCGCGTAACCGGCAACTAAGATTACGTCAGACAAATTATTTTATTCTAAAACAAGACCCACTCTTTGTTTTAAGAAATTAATCCAATTTAGTTTTTTTGTTCTTGTTTATCAATTAAGACGGGCAAAAATTTCTTTCAAATTTCGCGTCGTTTGAAATTTATCTGGAACAAGGCCCGATTTATTTCAAATGGGGGTGTTGACTGCGTCGTTAACTAACGCGTTGCCTGGTATGGATGGCGTGATAAAAAATTACAATTATTATGGCTTCTGTATTATTATATGGAATTTAGGGGGATCAAAAGGTTCATCTCATAAACTGGGAATGAGAAGCCGCGTTCATACTAGGCCTTGGAATCGATTTAAACCGTTTCAAAACGTTTCGCTGGTTCGTGTGAACGGGAAAACGTCTTTTCTCGAAGCGATTATGTTCGATTTCTATAAACTGCTTCGGGAACCAGTTTCATACCGATTCCATTTCAACAACCAATAGATGGAGCTACAATAAATTGATTTATCAAGATAATGCGTGAACACGTGACGCTTAAAACGATTCCGATTTGAATATCGGTATGATTTCACCGTTTCAAATCAGCTACGATCACATAAGCGTTTCTTAATCGATTTGAAACGGTAAAATCAAACCGATATTCAAATCGCCAGGAATCGTTTCAAGCGTCATGTGTTCACACATTATCGTTATAAATCGTTTTATTGTAGCTTCATCTATCGGTTGTTGAAACCGAATCGGTACGAAACTGGTTCGCGAATCAGTTTCGAGAAATCGAATCAAATCGATTCGAGAGAAGACGGTTTCTTGTTCATACGAATCCAGCGAAACGTTTTGAAACGGTTTAAATCGATTACAAGGCCTAGTATGAACGCAGCTATCGATTAAGAAATTCTAGTGTGACCGTAGCTTTAGAGGATTGATTGCAAAAGGGAGAGATAGATGTGTGTGTGGATTTAATTTATTGACGACGATATACTACTTTTGGTAGTTAAAGAAAAGATTTGAGTTCAAATGATGGACGGGAAAAAACCTATACCTAAGTCAATATACCTGTCGATCAATTGGACAAATTGTTGTATTCATTTTCTAGTGTAAGATTTGTAATAGATGAAAAACTACAATTAAATAAACCTTGAATTAACTCTACCACGAAACGACGCCCATTTTTCTTCTTATTTCTTAGTATTTAAGTCTATGAATTTTATTTTTAGTTTAATCATATTATTAAAACGCCGTATTCAAAATTATATACACCTCTGGGTTGAGGCGTTCTAAAGAAATATATAGATTCATTTTGTTTCCGATATATGACGTAGTTTATTTCTGGAACGTAATTAACGATAACTTCCATACGAAAGGCACTTGACTTCCTGGATTAAGTACTTTTACGAAAAAGACCGCGGGAAAGCGACCTTATCACTGGTGACAGAGCGCGTGAGAATCAACCATGTAGGCTCGACAATAGCGAAATCACGCGAACATAATGATGACGTAAAATTTGGAAAATGAAGATTATTAAATAGCCTATGTATTTTTACTGACGCGGTAATTTTGTTCTATGGCATACGTATACATATGTAGAATCATTTTTTAACGATATTTCCGAAAATGATATTCATGAAAAATCAGTGTCAGTCTCACTTTAAAGGTACTGTAAATCCACCAACATTTTTCGAAAAAAATCAGGTGTAATTGACGTCACTCTCGTCGTCAGAACAGCATATATTTGCTTACAATCTGAGAGAATTGTCGTCAATGACAATGACACATGATATTTTTGAAAGGTGGCTTGGTCGGAAGATTTACAGTTCCTTTAAATTGTTATTTATGAAATTGGACAGCGGAGGCCAATTAAGGTTCTTTCGTATTAACAGCAATTTCGTTTTAACTAAATCAATTCTTAGACAAAGTTGAAAGAGATTTCATTATGAAAATAACACGTTTTATACTGAATATTTTCATAAAGTCGAAAGTGGCCGCTAACAAATGGATAAGTGTTGAAATTAGGAGGCGTATTTCATTAAAATGAAACAATTAAATCGCTAAATGATAATCGATAATAATTCGAGATTAACTTAATCTATACTTAATAATTAACGACAATTATATGATTAAATTACAATTTTTTTCGTTGCGTATTTCATTTAAGCAAAAGAAAATTATCATTTGCGATTCAAGGGATAATGAAATGAAATTTAAAATTTTTCCAAAAGTTCGATATTATAAAGTTTTGCATTTTTTCCTTCTTCAAGTATAAAGCGTTGTTATAGGATATAAATTCCACTAGTAAAACCAGTAATTTTATTAAAATATTTATGTCAAATTCTTTAATTCCTATGAGAACGTATTATTGGTTTATTTGAATGAAACAAAAAGCGAATGTTGTACAATAGCTAAAGGTTACTTCGTGATTGGTTAACCTTGTAAGTGTACGTGTAGAGAGAATAAAAAAAAACCTTAAAATAATAAAATACACCTGGCTGCCATGGTTGGCACCCATGCATTTTTAAAATTAGTTCCCAGCAACTGGGGAAAATTCGAAGAAATTTCAAGAGACTGGGGCTAAAGTTAGCGAATTTAGCTATGATAATTTGAGTTTACAACGAGTACGCAGCTAGGAACCTTTCTATCTCCAATTATTTCTCACTGAAATCAAATACGTATGACAGTTTGACTCGCGCTGACTTTATTTAACAAATTATCAAATTGACGATCTCGAGATTTAAAAATAGTCTCGCGCGACGAGGGTTTTAGGTAAAGCGTCACGCGCTGCCGAAAAATGACGTCATTAATTTAGGAGGCCAATCGGGGAGCAGAACGCGCGCCAAACAGTCTGCACGAGCCACTTTTATAAAAAATTGAAAATAAAAGTCTCGCGCGCGAATGGGAGACAAACCGAAACGTATACTGAGAAACACGTAGTATGACAAGCGCGATGTTACTTGAAATATTGCGCGATAAAGGCGCGTACACACAGACCAATAAAAATAAGATTGACTTCTAACGTCGCGCGCGCGCGTCAAACCATTCTAGACCATTCAGAAGAATTCAAAGTTCAATAACTTCGACTCCAAGGACCCGAAATGAATTCTACAAAGGTCCAGATTCTTGTTAGCCGCGTTCACACTAGAGACTTTAAAACAGTTTTAAACTGTATTGCGTAAGCCATAACATCAGATAAATTAACATATAATAATTTACAACCGTAATCTTTCCCAGAAAGGTGCAATAGGTTGGGCTTCACCCTGAACACCGGAGCGCGGTGGTTGGAACACTTTTACAGGCACTGAACCAATTTATATTATTGATTCAAAAGGGTGTACCACAAGGTACGGCGCTAAAATCAACCTGTAAACCTGTATTAAAGGTATCATCAACATATAATAATCAACATATATAAACATCCCGTGATTTTATTTTTTTTATTTTTTGGATTTAACCTCCGAGGTCACCCTTGAAAGAACAAAATGGTATATTTAGCGCGTGGATAAAAGATGGATATCTCGTGGTTACCATGGCAACCACGCGCGTGCGAGGTTAAAACGAGTTTAATGTCACGCGCGCGCGCCACTTTTCTTTCGTTTTATTTTTAGGCCTAAAACCTTTTTGGCGCCTTTTCCATTTACAACTACGTGTATAGTCGGAACGACTTTCGGGTTGCAACGCGTCTAAAGCTACGTTCCAATTCGAAGTCCGTAAATGATTTGGATGATAGAAACATAGTTTCGCTTACGTTTCGCTGATTACGCCGTTATTCTAGGAGGTATATCGCGACTTTGAAGACGTTATCGGGCACGAAGCCATTCGGTTGCTAGACCGAAAATTTCATCAGATTAAGATCTCGATTGTCATTTGGCTCCTTTATCAATTTTTTTTTATTCCTGAGCCATTTTTGGGGGGATGCGGTATATTAGAATTGAAAGGTTAAATTTAGTAGATTAGTATATGTCTACTGTACGATGAGACGACCCTGTCACGTCTCGTAAACATTTAATTGGGGCAAGGTGTTTCTACTATAAACTCATTATCAGAGACAATTATTTCAATACAATGATAAAAAAAAATCTACGAGATTTAGTAGACTTGAAAATTTTAGAAAGTTCCGCTTCCAAATTACAACTTTAAGTGCAATTAATATTGGTTCCTGTATCACTGAGACAATTATTTCAATACAATGAAAAAAAAATCTACGAGATTTAGTAGACTTGAAAATTTTAGAAAGTTCCGCTTCCAAATTACAACTTTAAGTCCAATTAATATTGGTCCCTGTATCACTGGGTTCCATGGTGTAACGGTTAGAACTCTGGACTCTGAATCTAGCGATCCGGGTTCAAATCTCGGTGGTACCTAACGTTTTATACTAATTTAGTTCACCCCAGATTATAAATGAAGATTATTAACTTTATACGAAAAAGTGCGGGTTCCATGGTGTAATGGTTAGCACTCTGAGCTTTAAGTCCAGCGATCCGAGTTCAAATCTCGGTGGAACCTAACGCTTTACACTAATGTAGTTCACCCCAGATTATAAAAGAAGATAATTAACTTTATACATAAGATAGCGGGTTCCATGGTGTAATGGTTAGCACTCTGGACTCTGAATCCAGCGATCCGAGTTCAAATCTCGGTGGAACCTAACGTTTTAAACTAATTTAGTTCACCCAAGATTATAAATGAAGATCATTAACTTTTAATTAACTTTATTCGAAACGAAACGGGTTCCATGGTGTAATGGTTAGCACTCTGGGCTTTGAATCCAGCGATCCGAGTTCAAATCTCGGTGGAGCCTAACGCTTTACACTAATGTAGTTCACCCCAGATTATAAAAGAAGATAATTAACTTTATACTTAACATAGTGGGTTCCATGGTGTAATGGTTAGCACTCTGGACTCTGAATCCAGCGAGCCGAGTTCAAATCTCGGTGGAACCTAACTTTTTATACTAATTTAGTTCAACCCAGATTATAAATGAAGATTATTAACTTTATTCGAGAAAGTGCGGGTTCCATGGTGTAATGGTTAGCACCCTGGGCTTTGAATCCAGCGATCCGAGTTCAAATCTCGGTGGAACCTAACGCTTTACACTAATGTAGTTCACCCCAGATTATAAAAGAAGATAATTAACTTTATACATAACAGAGCGGGTTCCATGGTGTAATGGTTAGCACTCTGGACTCTGAATCCAGCGATCAGAGTTCAAATCTCGGTGGAACCTAACGTTTTAAACTAATTTAGTTCACCCCAGATTATAAATGAAGATTATTAACTTTATGCGAAAAATGGCGGGTTCCATGGTGTAATGGTTAGCACTCTGGGCTTTGAATCCAGCAATCCGAGTTCAAATCTCGGTGGAACCTTACGTTTTAAACTAATTTAGTTCACCCATGATTACAAATTAAGATCATTAACATCTAATTAACTTTAAACGATGAATCGCGGGTTCCATGGTGTAATGGTTAGCACTCTGGGCTTTGAATCCAGCAAGCCGAGTTCAAATCTCGGAGGAACCAATCGTTTTAAACTAACTTAGTTCACCCCAGATTACAAATTAAGATCATTAACATTTAATTAACTTTAAACAAAGAATCGCGGGTTCCGTGGTGTAATGGTTAGCACTCTGGGCTTTGAATCCAGCAATCCGAGTTCAAATCTCGTTGGAACCAAACGTTTTAAACTAACTTAGTTCACCCCAGATTATAAATGAAGATCATTAACTTCTAATTATCTTTAAGCTAAGATTATCGGGTTCCATGGTGTAATGGTTAGCACTATGGGCTTTGAATCCAGCAATCCGAGTTCAAATCACGGTGGAACCTTACGTTTTAAACAAATTTAGTTCACCCATAATTACAAATTAAGATCATTAACATCTAATTAACTTTAAACGAAGAATCGCGGGTTCCATGGTGTAATGGTTAGCACTCTGGGCTTTGAATCCAGCAATCCGAGTTCAAATCTCGGTGGAACCTTACGTTTTAGACAAATTTAGTTCACCCCAGATTACAAATTAAGATCATTAACATCTAATTAACTTTAAACAAAGAATCGCGGGTGCCATGGTGTAATGGTTAGCACTCTGGGCTTTGAATCCAGCAATCCGAGTTCAAATCTCGGTGGAACTTAACGTTTTAAACTAATTTAGTTCACCCCAGATTATAAATGAAGATCATTAACCTCTAATTAACTTTAAACGAAGAAACGCGGGTACCATGGTGTAATGGTTAGCACTCTGGGCTTTGAATCCAGCAATCCGAGTTCAAATCTAGGTGGAACTTTACGTTTTAAACTAATTTAGTTCACCCCAGATTACAAATTAAGATCATTAACATCTAATTAACTTTAGACAAACAATCGCGGGTTCCATGGTGTAATGGTGAGCACTCTGGGCTTTGAATCCAGCAATCCGAGTTCAAATCTCGGTGGAACCTTACGTTTTAAACTAATTTAGTTCACCCCAGATTATAAATGAAGATCATTAACATCTAATTAACTTTAAACGAAGAATCGGGGGTTCCAAGGTGTAATGTTTAGCACTCTGGGATTTGAATCCAGCAATCCGAGTTCAAATCTCGGTGGAAACTTACGTTTTAAACTAATTTAGTTCACCTCAGATTACAAATTGAGATCAATAACATCTAATTAACTTTAGGCAAAGAATCGCGGGTTTCATGGTGTAATGGTTGCCACTCTGGGCTTTGAATCCAGCAATCCGAGTTCAAATCTCGGTGGAAACTTACGTTTTAAACTAATTTAGTTCACCTCAGATTACAAATTGAGATCAATAACATCTAATTAACTTTAGGCAAAGAATCGCGGGTTTCATGGTGTAATGGTTGCCACTCTGGGCTTTGAATCCAGCAATCCGAGTTCAAATCTCGGTGGAACCTAACGTTTTAAACTAATTTAGTTCACCCCAGATTATAAATGAAGATCATTAACCTCTAATTAACTTTAAACGAAGAATCGCGGGTTCCATGGTGTAATGGTTAGCACTCTGGGCTTTGAATCCAGCAATCCGAGTTCAAATCTCGGTGGAACCTTACGTTTTAAACTAATTTAGTTCACCCATGATTACAAATTAAGATCATTAACATCTAATTAACTTTAAACGAAGAATCGCGGGTTCCATGGTGTAATGGTTAGCACTCTGGGCTTTGAATCCAGCAATCCAAGTTCAAATCTCGGTGGAACCTTACGTTTTAAACAAATTTAGTTCACCCCAGATTACAAATAAGGTCATTAACATCTAATTAACTTTAAACAAAGAATCGCGGGTTCCATGGTGTAATGGTTAGCACTCTGGGCTTTGAATCCAGCAATCCGAGTTCAAATTTCGGTGGAACCAAACGTTTTAAACTCACTTAGTTCACCCCAGATTATAAATGAAGATCATTAACTTCTAATTATCTTTAAGCTAAGATTAGCGGGTTCCATGGTGTAATGGTTAGCACTATGGACTTAGAATCCAGCGATCCGAGTTGAAATCTCGGTGGAAACTTACATTTTAATTATTTTTCTCAGATTATAAACTATGGTGATTAACTAGACCCCTCCCAGCGCCTGTCCGTACTGTTTAAGGTTGAAATAATATGATTGTCCCGAATTTATATTTACTTTTTATAGAAAATTTACCAAACTTTTGAACTTTAATAAATAAAAAACGTGCCTAATAATTGTTTGAAAAGTCTCGAATACATGGTGATTCCGAAAATAAATTCAAAAGCTGTTAAATTTTTAGCTCCAAGTTTCCCTTTAAGTGTAGAATCAATCGTAAGATCATAAAATGTTTAAAAGCCAAAGTTATTTAACGACTTTTCCGACTAATTTCTGATTTAATATTTGTTTCTCGTCTCATATTCGTCCGATCTGTCGACTTTTTATCAAGAATGAAATCGGTCAATTACATTTTGAATTCTTTTAACTACGCGCGATACTCGCCGCTGTCAACTGATGATAGAAGTTTACTTAATGTATAAGGCTGAGGTGGAGTTGTACGTAATGTTTAAATCTCATAAAGTGAAATAGAGTTGATACGAAATTAACTTCGAAAGCGGAACTAACGAGGAATGTCGATTTGTCTTATCGCAGCGATCTTTTCGCGTACTTAAAGATTTTCGCAATCTGGATTTCTAATTATTTCGATTCAAATGGCATTTTACGCTCTTAATTTGCAAGAGTTTGAAGTTATACTTGATATATCCACGCAATCTTTAAATTAATTGAAATATTAAATTCGGGATCCTTAATTGGGTCATTTTCCAAATTCCCTGGCTTTCCCCTGACCATTTGGGCCCAATTTTGAAATTCCCTGATGTTTCCCTGACCTTTAGGACCAATTTTCAAATTTCCTGACTTTTCAGTGACATTTTGGGGCATGTTTCAATTTTCCTGACCTTTTGGGTCAATTTTCAAATTCTCCTACTTTTTCCTGACCTTTTGGGAAAAATTTCAAATTACTTGACTTTTCCCTGATCTTTTGGGCGTATTTTCCAATTTCCTGCCTTTTCCTGACCTTTTGGGGCAATTTCAAAATTTACTGACTTTTTCCTGATCTTTTGGGGAAATTTCAAAATTTACTGACTTTTTCCTGACCTCTTGGGGAAATTTCAAAATCCCCTGACCTTTTGGACCAATTAACAAATTTCCTTACTTTTCCAGGTTTTTCATACGAACCTTGGAATGACAAACCATCTTTCTTCTGTTTCCCCGCCTTACACCGTACTACCTCAACTGGTAATATACTTAATCTTAACTTCGTCCTTAATATTTAAATAGTGTCATATTTTTTATATTTGATTGACAGTTTTATGTCGGCTGCCTTAAAGATGACGTCACTATCTGGTTTCATTCATAATCTCTGGCTTACCCGTTTATAAAGTTGGACGCAGGATTTTAACAACGACAATAAAATAAAAAGTGAAATCGCTAAAAACTTTTTTACTACGCGAATAAAGTCAGTCGCGCGCGGATAAAACGACCAATAAGAAGTGTTTTGGACCTAGGCGCGTGCCCGGAAATGCGTATAAAAAAACCTTAAAAACTAAAATGGAAAATATTACAGGTTATCAACTAAAGACCCTACTTACACGGTGTACAAATGTTATGAATGGGTAGGATCCAAAATCTGAGATGCCTTTGCTATTTTAAAAAGGTTTCTTCAAGTTTTAGCCTTGGAATCTTCATTTTAATATTTCTCTCTTAACTGACCATATCACTCGAGCTGGAAAACTCGAGAATCAACTGTAGGCTCTACAATCACGCGACCATAGAGTGATGACGTAGAATTAAGGGGAAAATTTAATTTAAAAATTTCTAAAATGGCGATTATAAAACATGTATTTTTACTGTCTCTGTAATTTTGTTCTATCATATATGTATATATCAGAAGCCGATGAAACCCTAGTTTGAAGTCTATTACTCCCGGGTCCTGTCTACCCCTCTCTGTATGGGTTAGTTTCAAAAAGCGCGATTCGTACGCCTCCTAACGGTAGATATTTTCGGAGCGGGAGTTCGTCGAGCGAATATCTCTAGCAGCCTTGGAGTTCGTCAAAAAAACGTCGTCGTTTGTGGAGAGAGAGAATTTCCAATTTTCCGTAGACAGGGGGGTATGAAGTAGGACCCATCCGATCTCGAAAAATTGTGAATTTTACCCATACAGAGAGGAGCGCTATATGGAACATTAGAGTAGTAGACTTCAAAGGAGGGTTTCATCGGCTTCTGGTATATATATATATTGAATCGTTTTTTAACGATCTTTCCAAGAACGCTACTCAATTTACATTTGCAGTTCATGAACTATCCGTGACAGCTTTACTTTAAAATAATTATTTATACTTTAAAGCCTTTTTTAATTCATTGTGATTTTCTTTCTTTGTTTCTTTTGGGTTTTGTTATTAAATATGTTTTCCAGTTATTGAGTAAAATACTGTTATTTGTTTGGTGTTTAATATTTGTTTGTAAATTTTCTACTGTTGGACTAGGCCTATTTAAACGATAAGGAATCAATAAAAAAATCACTATTGTTAGATTGCATTATTCCTTTAAGAAACACCGTTAATAATAATATTTTCTTTGACCTTTACCCAAATGTTTTATTTCCCTGACTTCTCCATGACCTTATGGGTTCATTTTTAAATTCCGTGGTTTTCCAGGTCGTGTACGAACTATAATTAAATTTAAAACGTGGAGATGGTCCTTGAAATCTATTTTAAGCGACATTTCGGAGGAAGAGTCGTTTCAGGCGTAAAGCGCGTAAGCCTTTCGGGGTAATCACCTTACCAGGGGTTAAAAAGTAAACTTGATCATAAATTCTAAAAGGACGTATCTCGTACGATTCCTCGTGAATCTCGGTTTATACGCGCTTTTTCGTCTAACTTGGGTTTCTGGGAAATGAACCCTTTATTTAGAGCCCGAAAATAGGTTCAATAAGCTTAAATAGCCTAAAGAAGCGGCGGGATTATATTACGGAGAATGACCGGAAGAGGTCAATCTTTATTTAAGGACTGGGTGTCGAAAAGGGCGTGGTTGAAGATTATCGGAACTTAATTAAGGCTTTTGATTAAAACTAAGCGAACTGCGAAAACGTCACAACCGCCCACGTTGATCAACGGCTCGCGGTCTAAGAAAAGACCGAAAGAAATAGCGATATCAACAAAAAAACATACACTTTCAAACACTCTACCACATTAAAGGGAGAATGAACTATCTTTGACAGTGATTAAATTTTTATCGCGTCTTATCGTTTTTAATGTGAGCAGCTGTCACCATTCTTTTCATTGCCTACTGATTATATTTTTAGTTTTATCACAGGCCTACTATTAAAAATTAAAACGTCATGTATTCAAAATTTTATACCTCTGGGTTGACGCGTTAGAAAGAAACTTCAAAATGAAAATGACCAAAATATTTAGCTGTCAGAAGGCGCGAGAATCAACTGTAGGCTCTGCAATAGCCATGTGACTATGGTGATTAAAAATTTCCTTCATTTCCCTGATAATGTCAAATATTTAAGATTTTCTCCCTGATTAATATCAAATTTTAAGATTTTTCCTGATTAACGTCAAATTTAAGATTTTCCCTGATTAATGGCAATATTTTTTCATGATTAATTAATTTAAGATTTCACCTGATTAACGTCAAACTTTTAAGATTTTACCTGATTAACATAATTTTTTTAGATTTTCTCTGATTAATGTCAATTTTTCAAGATTTTCACTGATATTAATGTAATATTTTCAAGATTTTCACTGATATTAATGTAATATTTTCAAGGTTTTCCCTGATTAATATCAGATTTTTTGACAACATTAAAATTAAAAATAAATCCATTATTGTTATTATCGCGGATAGTATTAAAGTTTAAAAATGTTTTAGTACGTACGAAGAACACGAGATTAAAATATAAATTCCATTGAAAAATCACCGCATTCTCCCTTTAAAATGGAATTCTTAGATTGTAAGCGGCCATATAGGTTCATAGTTTTGGTAATTGAGTTAGGTTTCGTCCCACGCTGCTTGACCGTTAATTTCCTGTTATTTGGATCATTCGGACAATTGTGGTGAAAATCGAGAGGGGAAGGAGGCGCGTGAGATTTTCGTTGGTTGTTTTTCTTTGTCGGGTTTCCCTGATTTGTTTCGATTCTTTATATCTTCCGGTATAGTTAACCGGAAAGGTTCTAGTTATTTCTAGGAATTATTTGTTCTCTTAATTGACCAATACTCGAATCTCTTTTCATCGCGTCCAGTTAATTAAAAAAGAAAAACAATCGTTCACACGTGATTGACACGTGACTATATTAAAGTGAGGCTGTCAAAGATATTTGATGAACTCCAAATGGAAATTGAGTACCATTTTCGGAAATGTCGTTAAAAAACTATTCAAAATATACATTTACATATGTCACAGAAGAAATTACAGCGACAGTAAAAATATTGTATAATCGCCATTTTCGAAATTTTTAAAATAAGAATTCCCGCAATACTGTGTAATCATACGGACACGTGATTTCGCTATTGTAGTCTACAGTTGATTCTCGCGCGTTCTGACACCAGTGATAAGGTCGCTTTCGCGCGGTCTTTTCCGTAAAAGTACTTAATCCAGAAATTCAACTATACCATTCGTATGAAATATAAACTATGTCATATAACGAGGAATAAATTCTATGAGCTATATATTTTTGACATTTTCATTTTGAAGTTTCTTAAGAATATGGCGTTTTAATAGTATGATAAAATTGAAAATGAAATCGTGATAGCTTCACTTTAACGCTTTTTAGATAGAGAATATTTTAATTCTGGGTATAATAGAGTAATTATCATTAGAATCTTCTATTTAATCGGAAATAGAATCGCTGTACCGGAAGGAAGGCAGTCAGCCAGCTATCGTAGCTGACTATAGTAGAATGAGAATTAAAAAAAGGGGGCGTGGTCTAAAAAATGATTACATCAATCGTTGGCGCGAGCTACACTACGGAAAAAACAGAGATGAGAGATAGCGGAGGAAAAAAGTTGGTAGGGAGGTTTAGATTTGTGGGTGGGGAGAGCGCGCGCGTTTAGAAGCACGAGGGAAGCCGTGGATGAGTGAGGGATTTAAAGAGATCTCGAGATACATTCGCCATTTGTATTCGAAGCGTACAACGGTTAACACACGCGTTCTTACAACTCGATCGAAACCACGCGCTACCACGAGTTTAAAAATACGAGATCTTTATTTTGTTGTTTTTTTAACTCTAACGCGTGTGAATATTTATAAAAAACGTTTTGTTTGTTGAATTTCACAACTTAACGGTTTTTTTAAACTATTTCTAACCAATCACCGGCGCGATTAATTGATTTGGAAACCGTGAGCATTCTTTTTAAAAATCGAAAAAGAGTTTTGGTTTTTTACCAAAACTTTGTTCATTGGTTCAAAAAATAATATACGTTGGAAGTATTTATAAAGATTTGAATATCTCGAGATCTTATTTAACGGTAAGTTTATTTTAGATTTTGTATTATCTTATTATTCTTATATAATAATAAAATTGGTTTAATTTACGAAACATTCAAAATTGTTCGCATTTAAAAGAATTTCGTCACGTGTTCACCTTGCTTTCGAACACATCATATTATTTTTATTAAAATAAATCTATATTCAAAATTCCATACGAAGAAATAAATTTAAAAATTAAATTGTCAAAAAGAAATTAATTTTGACTGTTATGCAAGTTTTTTACGTCATTGAAATTCTCTCTGTGACAGCCTCAGTTTCAATCAATTTTTACAATTTACTATGAAAATTTTAGTATAAATTAAGCATGATTGTGGAAACCATAAAGGAAAAATTGGAGCTAATTTTGGTTTAAATTAATTTCTAAAGTTTGGTAAAATTTGAATAAAAGTAAATATAAATTCGGGCCAATCATATTATTTCAGCCTTCAAACAGCGCTTGTAATGTCCTACCATTGAAAGAATAGGCCGGTGTTTGTTGCCTAAGACCTTGGCCATCTAACGCCGGCCTATTCTTATAATGTTAGGCTGCTGAAGGCCGGAATTTATATTTACTTTTTTTCAAAATTTACCAAACTTCAGAAATTAATTTGGACACCAAAAAGTGTCTAAAAATTTGTTCGAAAATTGTCGAATACGTTTATAGGCATACTGGTTCCGAAAATAAATTCAAAAGCTGTTCCATTTCCCAAGTTTCCCTTTAATTAAGAATATTTTTTATCTGAATTAAGTACTTTTACGAAAAAGACCCCACGAAAGCGACATTATAAAATAAATTGGTTCATAAATTGAATATTTTTAATTCAATTTCAGAATCCGAGATAAACTACCACTTCATAACCCGAAATTATTTTTGAACTAAAACCAAAAGAAAAGTACTATATTCGAAAGGTTTTTTGAGCCTAACATAAAGTATAGGGATGGCTACCAATACCGGTACATTACTAAACCAAATATGGGCCTTAATATTGATAATCTGTTGCCTAACGAGCGCCAACGTGGTCGTCCAATCACGATTCGCCAGGTACCAACAAGTATCTTGTCCGCGTCCCGAATTTATCCAACCATGCACGTGTCGTATGACGGTCTACGGAATGCACGTCGTCTGCTTAAGGGTCAGTAACGTTCACGCCTTACAGAGAATCTTCACCGTCTTGAAAGATTACGAATTGGGAACGTTATTGCTACAAGACTTCCAATTACCATCCTACAACCAATGCAACCAACTCTTCCAAGGCTTAAAACCGGTTATTTTACGTCTAGTCACGTGCGCGCTACCAACCACGGCGTCTACCAACGACGGTCAAGTTCAAGGGTCATCGTACATCTTGGAAGGAATGGGTTCAGCCTTGAAGAGAATCGATATCACGAAATGCAACGTCGGAAGCGAAGGATTGCAACAATTAGGCTTAGGAAGATTACCGCAATTGAACGAAGTTAACGTCTTGCACGAGCAACTGGGAGTCGTCGGACAAGATTGGTTCAAAATGGTACCCGGAGAGTATTTGGGAGGACACGATAATTTGAAGATTAAAACGGTCCGTCTTGAAGAGAGCGGGATTACCGCGGTGGAATCAAAGGCATTCGCGGCGTTGACCAACTTACAGATCTTATCTTTGGCCAAGAATTCCATCAATACCATCTCTAGAAACGTATTCCCCGTTGAAGCTCCTTATCTCGCAACCATTGATTTAAGGTAAGAACATTTCATTTAAAGGGATCAGGGTCAAGAAGAACAGAATTTGTTGTTGGTTGCATTTACCCTTTAAGGATAGGAACCATAAAGACCAAATTTCAACAATATACTTCGCGTAATATCCATAATTAAAATTATTACGAGTATAGAGAAATTGTCGGAGACCCCGGAAGTTAATTTAAAACCGAGAGACATTAACCTCGAAGGATTAGAGTATGTTAAGCTTAATTACTTCAACGGAGCTCGGCGATAAGCCTCAAACAATACCTCGAGAGAAAATTATCCCATAATTAAGAAATTAAGAAGCAGGGCTAATTTTAAATTCTAAAGAAAGTCTTTTTGGAATTCATCCCAGATTCTATCCACTGATGGATGCAAATTTTGGCAAACTTTCGTCTTGAGATTTTACAGGATTTTCTTAGAATTCGTTAATGATCGTTAAAGATCGTTAAAGTGAGCCTGTCACGATTTTTTCGAATGCATATGGGTTATATTTTTAATTTTATTACACTATTAAAACGTCATATCCAAAATTGTATATTTCTGCCGATTGAGGTGTTACAAAGAAACAAAATTAAAATTTAAAAAAGTATGTATTTATGGATAATTTTCGTACGAAAGGTGGGACTATATGGATTAAGTACTTTTCCGAAAAATATTGCGCGAAAACGACCTTAACACTGGTGCCAGAACGCTCTACAATAGCGAAATCACGCGACCATAGCGATGACGCAATATTGCGGGGAATTGTAAAATATGTATTTTTTCTATAGGGGTAATTTTTTCTATGATATTTTGAATAGTTTTGCAACTATGTTTCGACAAACTATGTTTTAGACAAAACTTATTTTGAACGAAAATAAAACGTTTTGCCTCTTTGGAAATAACAAAATAAGCTAAAACGTTAGATTGTAAAATCCAAAAATCTGTTGAAACGTTAGCTTGTAAAATCCAAAAATCAGTTACAACCTTAGCTTGTAAACCCAAAATTTAACTTGTAAACCCAAAATATAGCTTGCAAATCCCAAATATGTCCAAAATTTAGCTTGTAGACACAAAATATATCCAAACTTTAGCTTATAAACCCAAAATATATCGAAAATTTGGCTTGTAAAACCCAAAATATATCGAAAATTTGGCTTTTAAAACCCAAAATATATCCAAAATTTAGCTTGAAAACCCAAAATATATCAAAAATTAGCTTTAAAATCTAAAATATGTCCAAAATGTAGCTTTAAAACCCAAAATATGTCCAAAATGTAGCTTGTAAAACTGCAAGAATATATCCAAAAATTAGCTTGTAACTCAAGAATATATCCAAAATTTAGCTTGTAAAAATCAAAATTTGTTCAAAATTTAAATCCCAAAAGGCCAAATTCTTAAAATCCAGTACACGTACACGACTGTTTGGCGGACCCGTCGGGCGTCGGTTGATGTAATAATTAAAATATTTCACTATAGCCTAACCACTTTTGCGTGTTCTTCCCATGACTGAGTACGAGTCGCTTTCGAGGTCAATTATTATCCCGCCCGGAGTCATGGTTACGATTAAATAAAATTAAATTGAATGAAATTGAAACCACATATTTACGCAACTATGGGGGATAAAAAAAGGGGTGTGTTTAATTAATGGCGACGTCAATATGACGTCATTTTTATGTTCAAGCGACAACCCCCGACTTTCCTTAAATTATTACGTAGAAATTTCGTAAGATTAGAATTAAGACATTCTCATCATTTAAATTGCAAGGTCATCCTAAAGTAATTCAATTAAGAGCTGATGTAAACTACTTTTTTCCTACGTGGGTTTAACATCATGTATAAATACGCCACAGTTTTATCTTACTACATCAACTTCAAGGTAGAAACACCCACACTTAAAGGGAGAATAAAACTATCTTTGGCAATGAGTGATATTTTTTTATCCTTATGCATAATACAAACGTAAAAAAAAATATTAAGCTATAAATGAATTTTTAACGTTCTCGGAAAGTAGGCTTAACGTTGATCCATGGATAATTTGAAATCTCGTCATTGACGGACAAGTTTTACGAGTCTTCAGCGAATGAAATCACCGAGGGGGCAGACACTCGCGAACTCAGGTGTACAAAATTTTAGAACTCTTTGCTCTATCAAAGCTGAACTCAGAGTTCATAAGAGTTCGAATTCAATACACTGTCAAAGCTGAACTCAGTGAACTTAGTGAACTCAGGTGTACAGCGAATTCAAGAGTGTCTGACCCCTCGGAAATAACATATACGTTTCAAAATATAGCCTTCAGAAGCGAACTTTTACTCATTGACCGGAGACTTCTTATCGGGGAGATATAAAAATACCCATGGATCTCCGTTAAGCCTATTTTCCGAGAAAGTTAAACAATTGATTTATAGATTAATAATTAATTTTCCTATGAATTGGATTAGACTGTTATTTAAACGATAATGAATCTACGATACAAAATATCAATCATTACCCGTGATAAAAAAATTGAATTATCATTTCTAAAAAAAAACTTTTCCTCAAAATTGATTTTATTTTCGGGAGATATTTTGTGACAGGATCGCTTTAACGTTGGGTGTGTTTAAACTATCAACCAATCAGAAGACGAGGATTTAAGAGAAGAAATATAAAAAAGAAACAACAAGAAATTGAAACCCAAAGATTAGGTATCCGCCTCAATTATAAGATAGCGAAGGAATCGGTCCATCGGAACATTTAGAAAATTTAATCCTTATCGTCATAACAACTTGAATTTAGAATATTTTAGTTTCCGTTTTTCTACGGGAGTTATCGTGCAGGTATTAGTCCGCGGTAGGTTCGTAAGCGATGCAAAAATTAAATCTGATCCCGACATCGAGTTAAACGACGATGAAATACGTAACAGAAACAAACAAAAATATTTTTCCTAACTTGCAAATATCATGCACTTGAAAATAACCTCGAGACAACGGCAGAGATAAAACATTACCAGCCTTGAAAGGGAACTAAATAAATATTGGATAACAAGCTTTTCTTTAGTAATAAAAGTACCTTCAAAGGGGGCAATAATAATTATTTTTATTCTTGAAAGAGAAGAATAGAAAAATCTCAAAATATTTTGTTGAAGTTTGGTTAGAGTTTTCGAAATTGATTCCATTTAAATTAATTGTTTTTATTAAATTAATATTAATTTCATATTATATTACATTCATACTCATTTCGTATTTAAGTAGTATTATTATTTATAATAGTTTCATATTATCTTCATATTTTGTATTAATTTTAGTAGTGTTAGTTTTATAACTTCATATGATAATTTTTAACAATTACATTACACTTTGTATTAATTTCATATTCATTTAATAATTATTTCATATTCAATATTAATTTCACACAAGGTTGCCACAATTAAAATTCCCCGATTTTCCAGGTTTTTCCCTGACCTTTTCCAACGATTTTCCCTGACTTTTTGCACGAGTATCTTTGTTCTAATCTATACAACTGATACGGTCAGTTTCAAATCTTTTCTGCAAATAATGATTGTAATTTCCTGGCTTCTTGAAAGATCTTTAAAATTCCTGACGTTTTCCTGGCTTCTTGAAAGATCTTTAAAATTCCTGACGTTTTCCTGACTTTTTAAAATATCTTAAAATCCCTGACTTTTTTGGTTCATTTTCAATTCCCTGACTTTTCCCTGTATTCCCTGACCTGTGGCCACCCTGTTCATACATATTCGTATTAATTTCATACAAAATTAGTATTAATTTCATACAAAATTCGTATTAATTTCATACAAAATTCGTATTAATTTCATAAAAAATTCGTATTAATTTCATACAAAATTCGTATTAATTTCATACAAAATTCGTATTAATTTCATACAAAATTCGCATTAATTTCATACAAAATTCGCATTAACTTCATACAAAATTCGCATTAATTTCATACAATATTCGTATTAATTTCATACAAAATTCGTATTAATTTCATACAAAATTCGTATTAATTTCATACAAAATTCGTATTAATTCCATACAAATTTCTTATTAAATATTAATTTAATGTCTAATTCTAGTTTCAACGCCTTGACTGGTCTGCCACGCGATTTCTTCAACAATATGCCTGCGCTACGGAAAGTCGTATTGCACAACAACAAGATAACGACAATGGACGAAGCCACTTGGAGACACATTTTCCTCTCGTTAAACACATTATGGATTGGAGGTAAGAAATAATTTCAACTTCTAAACAGTGCGAATGAAAAACCCGAGCAATTCGTGGAGGAGTTAGACATAAACATCCTAAAATAGACAACCTTCGCTCTGCCAAAAACAACTTCGAACTCCCCCTAAAAACCTCTTAAATATTGGAACCCATGTTACCCATCAGCCTATATTTTTCCACGCAATCTGCAAAGCGACGCTAACATTCTTTTGTTCTAGGGTTTAAGGTTTATTCATAATATTTATGATGTGATTTTTTATCGACTTTACTTATTAAAAATAAGTCTCGATAGGGTATTAAATCATTCGTGAAATGTACTGGTTTGAATTGTTAAGAACATCTGATTTTATAATAGCTACGCGACCATATAGTGATGACGTATTTGTCAGGGTTCGTACAAAATTTTGGAAGTTTATTTCCCTGACCTTTCCAGGTTTTCCATGATTAAACCTCGGTCAAATCTGATTAAACCGGTTAGTTACGCCGCTTCTGAAAAGGGTAATCGTTAAAGTTAATTTCCCTGATTTTTCCAGGTTTTTAACTGACTATTTCTAAATAATTACCCTTAACAAATTTATTCTTACGAGCTCTACTCTTGGCAATTCCCACTTTTTATATGACATATTTTATCAATCAGGTTAGGATAGCTTACTCCGAATATGGGAAAAAATTTGAATCTTTATGCAAAAATATTAATATTTTCAGTTTAAAATAATTATGTTACAATTAATTGGTCAATCAATCATAAACTGTTCCTTGACACGTACCAATATATTTAATTTCGCTGACCATTTGCGCTCGTTTTCAAATTCCATGACTTTTCCCTGGCCATTTGGGCCACTTTCCTAACTCCCTGACTTTTCCCTGACCTTTTTGGGCGAGTTTCCAAATTCCCTAACGTTTCCCTGACCTTTTTGGGTAAATTTCCAAATTCCCTGAATTTTCCTGATTTTCCATGTCGTGTACGAAAACTGTAGTAGATTATTTCTTCCAAAACTTTTCAAAGACGCGCAGATTGAATGCGCGAGAAATCGGGTGACAGTGTCACTTGGAATCAGCGGCCAAGTAATCCCTCGATAGAAGACTTGAAACTAAATTATTATATTCTACGAATAAAAAGAAAGTGGAGATGGTTCAACCACTTAAAAAAAAACTTTCAATTGAATTTCCGAGAATTGCCAAAATGAAGCCATCAAAGTAGGTGGTAAAAAGTTCGGGGATTTAAAAAATCGTTAATCGCCCTCTCTCTCTAAAAAGTCTCGAACGGAACAAAAGAATTTGTTGGCTAGAATCTGTAACAGCTTACAGAGGTTTATTTCGAGAGAGGATACGGACACGGAGATCGCGTCAAGGTGTTGATGATTTTTCAGGAAGAGGGCCAGATTGAAATAACAGTACCCAGCATGACCCACTAATGTCAACTTAAAGTTTCCAAACTCCAAAAAGTTTGGCTTTAAATAACGCGCGCGCAGCCTACATGTAAATACGTCATCTTTTAAAGTGAGGCAATCAACGCGAATTGCGCTTAAATTTGAATTTTTCTGGATAATATCAGAAGTTCATCACTTTATTTCATAAAAGTAAACAACGCCTCGTAGCTTAATACTATCAGCAAAGGGTTATTAGACGTACTAGCCCATCATTTAAAAATAGCCAAAAAAGTCATCACCCCTGTCTGGCTCGAGTTATTTGGAATCTTCCTCGATATTTTGAGTCGAAATAGAGGGATGGAATTTAGGCGGGCCGCGCTTGGCTATATTGTCTTCCCCACCAACTCCGGAATTTCTCCGTTCACTATTTACACGGCGACTGCGGCCGCTAGAGTGTCTCGAATCAGAATCTGCCGGTAGATTTACCATGACCTTTGCTGGTAGTATTAAGCTACGAGGCATTGTTTAATTTTATGGAATAAAATGGTACACTTTGGATAATATTAAGTTAATTTTAAAGAGATATTGCGTTTTGATATTTTAAAAACAATTTAACATTTATTTGACAACGTTTATATACGATATACGTTCATCATCGGGGTCAATCGATCACTCGAACAAACATCGAAAGGTTGCAAAATAAACGTCAATTTGTTTAAATTAAGATATTAAATTGTTTTTAAAATATTTAAAAGTACTGTGTCCTTTAAAAATCACGATCTAAGCTTTAGTAATTACAAAAATTTGTAAAAATTACACGCGATGGGCAATTATTTAAATTGATTAAAGTCCAAGCATTTTTGGAAAGATCGGTAAAAAACGTTTCAAAACCAGCGGGTGTTCTAGAATTTGCAATCCAGAACTATCCAGAACTTCCCAGAATTTTCTAGAATTTCCCGGAACTTTCCAGACCTTTCTAGAATTTTCTGGAACCTTCTAGAACATTTTGGGAAAAGTTACGGACGTACGGACATCGTAAATTAATAGTGATTGATTTGATAGAAAATTTACAGCGACAGTAAAAATACATATTTTATGGCACGAGTTAATTTAATTTATAATCAAAATTAATAATTAATTCCGTACTATTTTTATAAATGTAGATAAGTTTCACGTGATTAATTGTTATTATTTTCAACCTAGCATCGCGCTATCGCAACCGGTAGAGCTAATTTAAATGAAAATAGAACGAATAAAAGGGGGTAGAAAAAAATTTCCCATCAATTTTATAAATTTGGTAAACAATATAGGACGCGTTCAGCGACGCGTATCGAAGCGCCCGGTGCAATACCGGTTTCTGAATATTCTATAAAAAAGCGGTATCACCGGTATACGTCACTGAACGCGTCCAAAGGAGTGAGGTTTTTATTTTTGGTTTGAGTTCCTTTACAATAATTGATTAAAATTAAATGGGAAAGATAATCAGATCTGGTTAAATCAAGGATTTTGTCCCCTTTTGATATATTTCGATTTGATCGCCAAATCGCGAAGGCGATTATAATTTCTGTGATTAAGATTAAATCTATTGTAGTTAAAAAAAACATAAAAAACCTGTGAGATAAAATTGTTACTAAGCGCCCAAAAACAAAGTATTTTCAAAAATACGACAGTAAAATTTCCATTTGTCGGATTTTTTAAAGGGAGGATGAAACGAGTCATTTTCTATCCTAGATTCATAGAGTTTTACAATTTACGTAATTTCCGAACGATTAATTATGGTTTGAATAAAACTAATCCATTAGGAAAAAATTACAACTCAATATTAATTTGATCTCGCACTCGGAAAGTACTTAGGCTTAACGAGGATCCATGTAGTATATATCTAGCTTTAAACGAATCACCGGCCAGTCATAAACCACGCTGTATTCAAACAGTAAAATATATGGGTTTCAAAGTAGGCTGAAGAGGTGCGCGCTTTTCACGTGATTGGTCGGAGACTGTTTAAAGACCACATATTAAACTCTGTAAGGATGGTTCCTAGTTAAGCCTACTTTACGATTAGGTTAATATTAGTTCGTAATTTAACTAGGAAAAACCTGAAAAAACCACGGATTTTGAAACTGAAAATTCATGAATAGAATTTTTTTTTTTTAAATTAACTTCAACGAATTTTCTCGAATGTTCTAGAAATTTCTAGTTTTCTAGAATTTTTCAGAGTTTTCTAGAATTTTTGAGAGTTTCCTAGAATTTGTGAGAGTTTTCTAGAATTTTTCGGAATTTTCTAGGCTTTTCTAGAATTTCCAGGAATTTTCCAGATCTTTCTAAAACTTCCCAGCACTCTCCAGAATTTTCTAGACCTCTCCAGATTTTCTGGAACCTTTTAGACCATTCTGTAAAATGTTACTGACTGTAAGCGCATTGCAAATTAATAGTGTTTGATTACATTTAAGGTATAATTTTAACGATAAGAAATATAAATATATTCTTAGATCGAAAATGACTCGTCAGTCTGTCGGACTCGACTTATTGTAAGATATTGAGATTATAATTAGGAGTAAAGTGATGCTACGTAATGTTCAAGGTCAATTAGATGCTTAGAAAATATGTTTGCGTGTTTAGATTATTGAGAGGGGGACCTATTCTAATCTATTGGCGTGCGTGTCCATTGATCTCTATACTGATATCGTTTAAAAACGACAGAAAAATAAATATTATCTCCAAAATTGGCGCCGCCCGACCATAAAAGAACGAACTACGGATAAAATAAAAATTGATAGATTGATGACATTATCAATCGCTAAATATTAATCCAAACCAAACCAGTATTTGTAACTTTCCAAGTTCGTACTCTTCGTGACATTCACGCCTGACCTACGGACAAAGCAAAACCATCTAATGACGCTTTATTGTCTCGAAATCACGGAACAAACGCGATAAACACGTTTCAAAGGGAAAATGAAAACGCGGAATATTTTTCAAATAACTAAAATCCAAAATCTCTCAACGTTCTTAATAAAAGACTAACATTTAAATCCCAATATTCACTCCCAAAACAGATTTAAAATCTCAAATCTCTAGAAAATTCTAAAATCCCCTACACAATAATGGCAAGTGTCAAGGACCCCTCGGGTGAGACTGTAAAGATACTTTTGCAAAACGTTTTACGCGTGTTAAAATCGACTATTTAAGCTGATAATTGAGTGTTTTAGGCAAAGAATCTCTAGAGTTGACCTCAAATGTTTCCATTATGACCTTTCCAAAACGATTAAAAGGGTATGCAAAGTCTCTAGTGTGAACGCGGCTTTCAACTCCAGCCTAACGCCGTGTTTCGTGAGAATTTAGGGGATTAATAGAATATGGTATTTAAAATTCCACGTTTTACCTAACCATCTTAATTAAAAGAAAATATAAAAGTTTAACTATCGGAGTTCATTATCCCTTTAACTATCGGAGTTCATTATCCCTTTAACTATCGGAGTTCATAATCCCTTTATCGCGTATACTGAAAATCAAGAAGGATCAGACAAGGAGAGGAAAAGTAGGGCTGCGTTGAGTTAGAGAGAGAAGAGCCAACCTCCAACTCGGGTGGAAAGGGGGATAGGAAATTCTCGAGGTAAACTATTGTCACGTGGTCACTAGCGTCGTTGGCTACTACGAAGCTGATAAAGGGTCCGTTTTACCCACGTGACAACATTTTACCACGAAACATCTCTACCCCCGTTCTCCCAGAGTGGGAGTTTAGGCCGACGCAGTAGGAACTGCGCCGTCGCCACTTTTCCTCTCCTTGTCTGATCCTTCTTGTGCAATGCACAAAACGTACATATGTTTGTTTCAATAATGAGAGAGAAATATTAATCGTCACGAGATTCCCCGCGTGTCATTTAATAATTACTATCGTATTATAACTCGATTATTATTAATCATTACGCCTTGTTGAAGGGAGAGCCCGAAGGAAAATTCCAAAGCTCTAGTTTGTTGATAAAACAGTAGTACAGTAAATAAAAAAATTCCCTTCCACCAGTCAAATATTTTTTACTCCGCTTAATTATTCCAATCTTATTATAGGAATTTTGAAACCCCATTTCAATCATTTTGAAACAAAAAAATTATCATTTTAGATTCCATCTCCTTTGGAAGTTAATTTTCCTGACTTTGCCAGGTTTTTCCTAACCATTTCTAAATAATTTTCTGACTAATTTTAATCATTCGAGCGAGCTCTTGGCAATCCCCATATTTTATTTGACATGATTTATCAATCAGGGTCAGGATAGTTTACTCAGATTATGACAAAAATTTGAATCTTTAGGCAAATATTTTCACTTTAAAATAATTATGTTGCAATTAATTGGTCAACCAAACATAAACAGTTCTATGACACAAAAAACAATATTTAATTTCCTTGACTTTCCCTGATCTTTTGGACCAATTTCCAAATTCCCTGACTTTTCCCAGACATTTTGGGTCAATTTTCAAATTCCATGACTTTTCCCTGACCTTTTGGGTTAATTTCCAAATTCCCTGACCTCTCGGGTCAATTTCCAAATACTGTGACTTTCCCCTGACCTTTTGGGCCACTTTCAAAATTCCCTGACCTTTTGGGCCAATTTCCAAATACCCTGACTTTTCCCTGACCTTTTGGGCCAATTTTCTAATTCTCTGGCTTTTCCAGATTATCTAGGTCGTGTACGACCCTGTCTACAGTTGATCCCAAAATTAATCAATTATGCATCTATTTCCGGTACTAAATTTACGTTTTATTTTTGTTTCATTGTAATTAGTTAACCCTTTGAACTGCGATACAAGTATGAGCTGGTTAATGACGACCAGAAAACCTCAAGATTTGGAAGGAACTTGCGATTCGCCGGACGACAAAAAAGGAATCCATCTAACGGATAACATCGCTTATCTCTCCGAAGAGTTAGCAGATAGGGCGTAATATTAAAACAACTACAACTACAACAGAGGCAATTAAAACGCTTTGCCGATACCACGAAACAAAAATGGAACAATGATATAATTTTTGGTTTTACTTTGGTTCCAAAAATTAAATATATTTTTGAAAAATAAAATAAAAATTCGCCGAGTATCCAAAAAAAAAAACGAAGACTTAAAATAGGTCCAAAAAACACTAAATTAACATTTTTATGATTTAGCCAACGAGTATTAAAAAAAAGGTGTCGCGCGAGTTCGCGCTGATCAGAATTGAATTGAATTCAACTAAAATACGAACAATTAAGGGATGGTGACGTCAAAAAAACGCCCGTGACGTCGCGTCCGCGAGACAATTGATATCTATTTTTTAAAAACTGAAAGATTTTGAACAAATATTCATTTTCAAAACCTGTTTTTTTTTTAAATTTTAAAATATGATTTGGGTCTATACTCTACGGTTACTATCTTGAAAGGGACTTAATTCCCGTAGAAAATATCAGTTTCGCAATGAGAATTACATTCATTTTAAGGTTGTAATGGAGATATAGTTTAATGTACTTAATATAAAAAAAAAAAAAATTATAATACGATTAATTATATTTGTTTGTAAATATTTTTTCACGTAAATTTAAAATTAATTTTTAAATTATTTAATTATACTAAATTTGAGATAATAGTCTTGGAAACCATTTAATTTTAATTAAACTTTGGAAACCATTTAATTTTAATTAAACTTTGGAAACCATTTAATTTTAATTAAACTTTGGAAACCATTTAATTTTAATTAAACTTTGAATTTGAAAATCATTTAAATTTAATTAAATTTTGGAAACCATTTAATTTAAATTAAACTTTGAAAAGGTTTTAATTTAAATTAAACTTTGGAAACCTTTTAATTTTAAATTTAAATAATTTTAATCCCAGTTTTTTTACTATTATTTTAAATTAGAAAAAAATACTAATCAAAATTTTATTTAAATTTTAAAATAATGAAAATTCTAAATTAATTTCAATAACTGAATAATTAATTTTAGCGCGAATTTAATTCAAAATCGATTATTTTATTTTTGGCGCACTTAGGACTTAGGGCGCCATCCTAACTAAAATTCCTCACATTGGTTATATATAAGGCGGGAAATTTAAAACGCCCAAAAGCGAAACAGTATTTTTTATATATATAATTGAATTATTAAAATATTTGATCATAAAAATCTTTGCCAACTGATTGTAGAAAGTAAATGATGGAATCTAGCCTAATACTTTTTAGTTTTTGTATATTATTTGCGAATCTCCGATGAGACGCGATATCTCGTCCAATTTAAAAAAAAGATATTCGAGTGTTTATATTGATGTAAATTTTCAATAATGGTAATTAAGTTAATTGATTTTGTTTTTACGATGCCAACCCAATCCTTTCCCCCATTTTCTTTCCGCCACAAACCGTATGTTCCATAATTAAAATATATTAAATTATTCTGAAACATAAATTGTATTTTCAACTTATTCGTGTTGTTCTAGTAAGGGGATCGCGATCATTATTGACTGATTTACAAAAAAAGGGTCAGTTTAAACTGCTTTAGAGGGTGAAGGATTATAGGTGAGCCCTCGTGACATGTATTACCGTTAGCATCCGTTATTGTTTATGCAAATGGAAAACCCAGGGTGACCACAACAAAAAGCCCTAATAATAATAATAAGAAATATTCCACCAAATTTTAGGAATTATAGGGAGCTTACAGCTATGAACTTATGATCTTACAACGTCACACCATTCTAGGAAGAAAATCTCATTTCACACTGACAGACGAGGAGAGAACTGGCTAACTCAATGTGGAAGAGCATAAATCAAAGTTGAAAAGCCAGTTCGGATCGAAGTAGGTTTAATCATGCAGGGTTAAACTCATTTAAATAGTAGTTGCTAGTCATCAGAATTACTGGAAAATTTAACAAATCTATGCCTATTCAAAATAGCTAATCTACCTTCTTCAAAATGGTATAATTTCACAATATTCAACACTTAGCGATAATGATAAATTTACCTTAAACCTTGGATCCATTAATAATAGGTCAAACTTCTGTTCATTGGTCTATCTCCTAGTTTTTACTAGCAAAAAAATCATTGTATATGATACAATGATGTAATCATGGTAAGAAATGAGATAGTAAGTGTTGAGTGAACCTAAAACTACAACACCTTAACCTCGGAATCTCATAATCTAAGATATTTGTGGGTTTGAAGTTATCATGGTTACGTATCTTCTATAATATCAATGGTACCATAAGAAAAATTATTTTTCTTACGCTGGTACTTAATTTCAATTTCATACTATGCACTTATAAAAACCCAAAAAAGGTTACAACGTCCCTCTCCCAAACAGTTCCGCAGCATGCAAAGAAAAAATGCTTGAACACTTACAGGTTCGATGTTCTCGAAGATTTGTAATCCATAAGTAGTTATTTGATCACAACTTAATAATATTGGTTTAGTTTGCCTGTATAAGATTTATCCATTAGCACTGATCAAGCTTTGTCGCCGGAGCTCGTTACTTTTTTTTTATTCAAATTAGTAGACGCAGGACGTTTGGAAACCTTTCATGGTTGTTTAGTTATATAGCCTGAAAAGATACAAAGAAACTTTGATTTAAATTAAGTTTTTAAAACATAAATATAATGTTTAAATGTGAAGACAAAATGCAAGCTAAAATTCCCATCTCTGAGCAATTGACCTACAGAACTATATTTTTCCATTTTAAAACATAATTAAATCCTATAATAATCCAAAGATACTTATAGTACCTTTTAAAAACCATTACTAACACAATTAGCACTAGTTAATTACGCGATTAAAGTTTTAACGGGCAAAAATTAATCACCTTCATATAAAACAACGTCAACCATCCACTTTTAGCCGCCATGACTTCAAATTTTTAATAGAGCAGACGATATTTTGGGAAAAACATTAAAAGTTTAAAACAACTTTCATACATAGGAGCAATAAACATTAGAGACGATAGTAAAAATAAGAAAATGATAATACCAGAAATCTATTTCTGATAATACACTCTCTTCTTGGTCTTAATTAATAATGATAATTATAAATAAACCAGACAAAATTATTAATTGGATTAATGATTAAGCTTGGTTAATTGGAGTAAAAATTATTTTTTAATACCTCAAAAACTAGAAGAAACTTGGATTAGAAATCAAATTTTAAAATTTTATGGCGTTTTTCATTGGGCTGAATGTAACATAACACTCCCGGATTCAGCCAATGGGTTAAAGCAATACCCAAGTAATTTTAAGATAAAAATTACGTAGGCATTGGTTTAAGAGTGCTCCGGAAAAAGTCCAATTTCCTAAGATAATCCATTGGAATTCTAGTTTTCGATCGAAAACTGTATCTTGAATGGTTAAAAAAAAAAAAAAGCCCAAGTTTGCGCAGTAAACTGAGCAGATTGTAAAAATTACGGTACCCCTGGTATATTAGAATTAATTACAACCACTGACCCTCAGTTTTTGAATTAAAAAACTAAATTTTGTTATTGTAGAATTGAATGTCTTCTTAACAGACAACATTTTGGTCGCGAATTAAAGTTAAAAATAATATCAAATTAAACAAAACTAAATTCAATAAAAAATGAACCAATTGTAGTTAAAAATGTTTTATTTTAATAGAAATTGAAGAAATAGATGTTTTGAGTCTTTTGAAAGATGGATCTTAAAGTACGCTGGTCTCCATTTGAGACTCAGGGGACGTAACTGATCGCGAATGAACCTGTTTATCCCAGCCGCATGAAATTAATTCATCTTCTTTCTTTAAATCCCACAACAAATCACGAACAAAATGATCGTGCGACACATACTTTGAGCTGAAAAATAAAAACCCCGTTAAAAATAATTACGAAATTATTAATTTTGAAATTTACTCACATATGAACTGGATTTTCCAAATTAGTCGTATCTGTCACGATAATATCACAATCATTGGCGCAAGAAGCTAACATTTTGGATCTGAATGATAATCGCAAAATTAATTAAGTTAATACTATTGAAATAATTTATAATTCCAATTCGGTTTAATTTCATTGAGGTTTTACTTGTTGGGGTTGAATCTTAGTTTGGTGACTCTGCGCTCGTGGATTTTGGAACTGTTTAAATTTGGTTCCAGTTGCAAATGTTTTCTATTGTTGGAAATGTCGGGAATGTTTCTCAAATCTCCCAACATAATCGAACCATTTTCGGTTCCAATAGCGTAAATTAAAGAATCCGGTTTCCACGCAACCGAAGTTGGCGTTAATTTACCAAATTCCTGACCTGAAAAATTTTCCACAAATAACTCAAATTCACTGACTTTTTTACAAGATTTTGGCCCAATATAATTACTTTACCACAAGATTCTGGCCTAATTTTAAAATATCCTGACTTTCCGACGAGTTTTAGGTCTAATTTTCAAACTCCACAACTTTAAAAACAAGTAACACTTACTTATAACGCAGCTTCCTATACAAGCTTTGTATCCGGCTCGCAAATCCCATAATTTCACTTTAAAATCTTCACCACTCGACAAGAATACATTATCGTTAGTTGGGCAAGCTGCCACTTGAGTTACCATATCGCCGTGAGCTAAATAAAACAACAATTAGTACCATAAATAAGTTAAACCGTAAACTAATCCTTCAATTTTACCAGGACGATAAGTAGCGATGGAACAAGCGACTTCCAAATCCCAAACTTTAATGTTAAAATCGTAGCTACCACTAACTGCCTTAGTCTTATCAGACATTAGATCTATAGAAATGACAGCATCATCATGTTCGAGACCGTAAAACCGAGAAATTAGTATTGTTGGATCATCTTGTAACGATAAGATTTCTACAGCGCCTAAGAATCCAATGATTTAAGACTAATTAAGTCTACCTTCCATAATAAGTGAGTTTAAAGAGATAAACAACACGCTTACCAGTATCTAATCCAACCATGATGTTATTATCGGGTAAAGCTATGACATCGCATGGTCCAGAGTCAGTTTCAACTCCGGCTAAACATTTTTCCATTTTACCGTTAATGTCAGCCACATTTTTGAAACACCAAACACTACCGCTCCAATATTTTCCAGTCAAACATGAAGCGGCTAGTATTATTGTTCCATCTAATAAACGTAAAATTTATGTAATTATTGTTTTTTAAAGATCTAATCGAAACAAAAGCTGGCTTGCTTCAAGTTGCTTGAGGTTTGAGCAGCTTGAATTATTGAATCTAATTTAAGCAACTAAGCCTTGGTCTAAAAAATTAGATAAAATTAATATTTACCTTCCCACATGGATAAAGCGTCGTAAAACGTCTCGTTGCATTTTGGTATATAAGCCATAGTTTTAACTTTATCCAAATTCGCGTTAATTAATAATAGTTAAACTTAAATTAACTCTGGAACATCCTGGAATTCATACACAAACACGCCGCAGAAATTCCCGCTAGTCCGCTACTCAAAAAATACCAATATTTTTACCCAATGATAGTCGATTTTTAATTTATGCGTATAAAGAGTCAAACGTCAGCTAAAATCACCGCATAATTAGCAATGGTCGCCGTTTGTTTATCATTTTATGCCCTGTGATTGGTTTAAAAAATGGAAAGGGTCACAGGGTAGATCACGAGAAGAAACTTTCGTCTGCTATTATCACACTTAGGTCTTGGGAATTTTCGTTTCATGGGTGTATTTTAACTACAAATAATTAATTAAGTAACTAAGTTAATTTTAAACTATTTTAAGATAATTAAGATGAAATGGTATTATTTTTTACCCGTTTTGGTGGCCTGTTTTACATTATTACCCAAAGAAACCCAGGTAAGCTTTAAAGAACTCTTAACAGAAGCCAAGGCTTCCGAGTTAATAGTTATTAAAATTTTAATTATATAAGTTAAATGTCAAATAACTCGATTTAGATCGTTTTTTAAATCTAATTAATGTGATTTAAGGCCCAATACGAAGACGTTAGATGTAAATGCGTCTGCCCCAGTTCCAAAATAGTTAACGGTTCCGATGATAATAATCGTAAACTTTATATCGGCAATGTTATACCAAGCAACTGGTAAGTTCGAATTTAATATAATCATCGAATTGATGTCGTTTTACGTTCCAATGGTTCTAACCATTTTTTTTATTATTAATTATTTATAACTAGCAATTGCGATGGAGTAGTTTTACCGCAAGCTGTAGAAGAAGTTAGACTCAAGGCTAAAGAATTTTGTCCTCGTTGCGAATGTCGATACGAAAGTAGAAATACTACAACCATCAGGGTAATAATTAAAATCTTTTAGCTCTTGATGAAATTCCTTGAAAAATTCTAATAAATCACATCAAATCTCAAAAAAAAAAAACCCTAATTTAGGTCGTGGTAATTCTAATAATCTGGGTGATTTCGCTCTTGGTTGTTTACATGTTATTTTTGATGTGTTTGGAACCGTTATTGAATAAACGTCGCGGAGGAATTAACGCGTACACCGAACATACTAACGAAGAAGTTAATATGGTCAGCTTTTCTTTGTTTTTAATTAAATTAAATCCCCGTTTAAATAAAATTAAAATGAATTACTTGGGATTTAGCAGGATGAGCCTTTACCAACAGCGGCTATAAGTCGTCCTGCTCGTATGGCTCAGTCGGGAGTGGCGAGCGGAAACGTCCTGAATCGGGTGGGATTGCAACAAGATCGTTGGAAGCGTCAAGTCCAGGAGCAAAGACGTAACATCTACGATAAACATACCATGCTCAATTAGTCTTGTAATATCACTTTTATTATTTGTAAATTAATCAAATTATCTTATCGCATTTTTTGCACTCTTAGTAGGGATTTAGCCCTATCTAAGTTTACAGTCTTAGGAGAGAATTTTTCTTAAAAACTACTGGCTTTTATTAAAAGAAGTTAGTATTTTCTAAGGCTGCAAAATTTAATAATGAAATAAGAATCACGTTTATGTATATTAATTCGTTGCACTCTTAGAATGGACCTTTTTCTTAGGGAAAACCGTTTTATTACAAGAATTTGGTCCTTTTTAAGGCTGATAAGTTGAATAATGAAATAAGAATCAAGTTTTTGATAAATTAATTGGTTGCAGTCTTAGAATGGACTGATTTATTTATTATAACAACATTTCGTTCTTGGAAAAATTGGTCCTTCTAAGATTGCCATTATATAAGTAATTTTTTGCAGTAAAATTTTACTTAAGTCGAAATTTCTTCTTGAAAAAATGTGTAATTTAATTCTTTAACGTAATTATGTATTTGTATTTTAACTTAGCCTATTTATAAATTAATTTCTAATTAGTTATTAAACTTGTTAAATTAAATCTTCGATAAATGAATGAAATTATTTAAATTGAATGCTTATACTTTTATTATTTCTTATTAAAATGATGTTTGTAAATTTAAAAATATGTAAAAAATAGTACCATGTCTCTATGTATTTGTAACTCCCAAAAAAATCGGCTTTTATATAAACAAAACTAAGTTCCCTTTTCCCATTTGTTGAAATAAAATTAACATAATTGATTTCAGTTTTACTTACTTTTCATTAATTTAAATTAAAACTGACAGACAACACAACATGTATTTCAATAACCTCTTATTATTGCTCTAATACCTTTCAGAGACAGAAATAATCGCATTATTATAAGCGCTTATTATAAGAATAAGACATTGTCAGATAAATTTTCTAAATGTCCCTTAATTTTTGAGAGGGGATCACTGGACATTTGTCCATTAAAAGTACTGGTGAAAGTCCAGCCATGTCTGATACGATTTTAAAATGTCCAACAAATTTTCATTTTTGAAAGGAGGTCACTGGACATTTGTCCATTAAGTAAAATTACTTTTTGGGTACAGGAAAGTCTGGCCCAAAACCTTTTTAATTGTGAAATGGACAATTGTCCAAAAAGAAATAATTCTTATTTCCCTTCTTGGTACTATTGCCATAGCGAATATTAAATGAAATTCCACCGGAAGTCGAGAGCGTAATCAAAGGCTAGTCGACTCCCTTATTTCCCTTTAATAATTCTAACCTTGAAATAAAAATGAAGTAGGAGCGTGATTTGAGCGCGCTCTGCACAATTATTATTATTATTTCTTTATTTTTTTTTTCTCGAGGAAAATCTCACGCTAACAATATAACCTGTCAGCGTTATCAAAGGATAATTTACTCTCGTACATTAATATATGGGGTGTAAAATAACAATGACCGTGAAAATTTCAATATCATCTTAACTTACGAGTACTATCGAAGGCTAGAAGATCATAATATCTCCCTTTCATGACTCTAAAATAATATTGACCACGTTTTGACCAGAGAAGATGAAGATTAGGAAAATCTGGAGAGTTAAGTACTTTAACCGCGACTTACGCTCCTTATAGTTAACGCATCAGTTTATGTTTGCAGCGCCTTCAAAGGTAAGTTAACATTTTATCTTTAATAAACCTTAGAAATAAAATGGGTCTCGCCTTTCCACGCGCTTAATTCTAAAAGTGGTTTGATATTCCGAAATATTCGAAGTTTGTTGTTATAGTAGACTGTGGAAGAATAAACACGAAATAGAACTAACTACGCTTATCAAAACTGTTCGCTAACAATAATAATAGAACAAATATTATTATACACATAATGATTAAATTGGAATATTAAATTATTAATTAAAAACAGATAAAATTTAATCATTAAATTTCATACGATGTTTTTCGCTTAGCAAAGTGCGTTGTACAACTCAAATTGTTTGCTCCATAACAAGGACTTATACTTAGAGCTCGGAATTCGTATAATTATTATTAATTGGATAAAATCAACTAAATTCTGATGTATATTATCTGTTTGATTAAAAAAAGACTATTTTTCATTCGGGTTAACTTATTCAAAGGTAAATTAAAAACAATCCATATCCGTTTTTATCCGAAAATGGCCTTATCTTAGAATATTATACGTTCGGATAAAAAATTCTAAATTCATTTTCGTGAAAAAGATTATTTAAAATCTTAATTTCATGGTTTTATTTATATTCTTCAAATTAAAGGCAATTTGAAATATTTTTCTTATATTTTAGATTGATTCTGGAAATTAGTATTTTCTTATTCATCGTTATACGTTTGAAAACGAATAATTTGTTCGTAGATAAAGCGCCATATGCTTATCTTCGGGTAAACCTTATACATTTAGCAATTACACGAATATACATTTTTCATTTTTTAGTTACAAACAATTTATCCGAAACTAAAATATCTGGAAAAATACGAATAACAGAAGATAGTGGATATCCGATTCCGAGCTCTACTTATATTATAGATCCTAATACTAGCAAAAACCAGCGAAAAAACACTGGATGTTGATATATGTCGATTATTATACGTTCAAATTGTTAACTTAACTTTGTTATTGATTTCATTATACCCTTTTCAGACGAGGCGTAATTAGCCGGTTTAATCAAATTTAACCGAGGTTTACATAACCTTCTTAAACCACGGCTAATTACGCAGCTCGTCTGAAGAGGTAAAAGGGGCCAAGTATTGGCAGCCCTACGGCCAGTAATATAAATTGGTTAAGCGCCTGTAAAAGTGTTCCAACCTTCGCGCTTCGGTGTTCAGGGTGAAGCCCAACCTATTGCACCTTTCTGTGAAAAATTACTGAGTACGCACTACGTACGTCAATTATTATATGTTTATGATTATATTAATATTTTATATTTGTATTAGGATAAACACGTTCGTGTTTATTAGGATAAACACGTTCGTGTTTATTAGGATAAACACGTTCGTGTTTATCCCTTTATCTAAACTCGAATTTCATCAGAAACCGTAATGTCTTTTCCAATGGACCCGCGGCGCTTGATAACTGAAATCGTCGTCGTCGTCGTTTCCCTCTTCCCACCGTCCACTGAATTCGAATTAATACAGACAAAGGTACTTTTGAAAAAATTTGATAAGACTTCGTTCGGGTACAAGAGTATCTCTAGTTAAACACAGATTTCAATAATGAAATGTTGATTAAGTATATGAAATAATAGAAAGTAAGGTGCCTGAATGGGTTACAAAAGGGTGAGATCTTAAGCTTAGCCGAGCTTTACTAATTGCTTCAAAATGATAAACAAAATTTTATTTCTTAAACAGTAGAATGATAATGAATATCCATAGAATTCGAGTTAATAGAGAGACAGATGGCTGTATGGGTGACGAAAAGGGTAAAACATATAACTAGCCGAGCTTTATTAATTGGCTTTAAATTGATAAACAAAAATTGATTTTATTAAACAGTTGATAAGCTTTTTTTAATGGCATTTTTTATCGTTAACGGAAAATTGCATTTATTGGGTTCTTTTACTAGGGTAGCCCTCTTCAGCCGTCTAATTTTGACTATTATGTCATATCATGAGTATCCCATGATATTCACCCTAATTCACCGTAATTAAAAAATCATTTGATTTTTTAACTTTAATAATACATCTCTTCTCGGCCTATATAAACGAGATTAGCAGATTCAGTACTGAAAGATGCACCGTCTTTGATTGTTTAGGCAATCGTTTCTCACCTATATTTCGGTGATAAGAGACCTATTTCTCACGATCTTTTGGGTAGAGTACTCGAATAAAGCGAGGCGATTGAATGTAAATCGCATTACCTAGAAATGTGGCCAATTTAATATATTAAGTCACTGTAAAAACGTTTCACAATGAGAGTTCTAGGGATTAAATATCACTTGAGTTGGACTTCATATCCTGCCAAGTGCTCGATTACACATGAAATTTATAGTTTAACGTTTTCTATCTCTACTCTATTTCTTAAAATACTTGAGTTTTGCGACTAGGATGTGCTTTAGATCCAATAGCTTCGTCATTACTACTACGTAATAATGTTGCTATTAAGTAGTTGGCCAATTATTGAAGTCTGTATCTAAAGCACGTCTAACTTAAGTATAATAAAAAATAAAGATTTAGAATGTTAAATAGGATATACACTTGAAACCAACGACACTTGAAACCAACGACACTTGAGACAAACGACACTTGAAACAAACGACACTTGAAACCAACGACAGTTGAAACAAACGACACTTGAAACAAACGACACTTGAAACCTACGACACTTGAAACCAACGACACTTGAAACCAACGACACTTGAAACCAACGACACTTGAAACCAACGACACTTGAAACCAACGACACTCGAAACCAACGACACTCGAAACCAACGACACTCGAAACCAACGACACTTGAAACCAACGTCACTTGAAACCAACGACACTTGAAACCAACGACACTTGAAACCAACGACACTTGAAACCAACGACACTTGAAACCAACGACACTTGAAACCAACGACACTTGAAACCAACGACACTTGAAACCAACGACACTCTAACCAACGACACTTGAAACCAACGACACTTGAAACCAACGACACTTGAAACCAACGACACTAGAAACAAACGACACTTGAAACCAACGACACTTGAAACCAACGACACATGAAACAAACGACATTTGAAACCAACGACACTTGAAACCAACGACACTTGAAACCAACGACACTTGAAACAAACGACACTTGAAACAAACGACACTTGAAACCAACGACACTTGAAACCAACGACACTTGAAACCAACGACTCTTGAAACCAACGACACTTGAAACCAACGACACTTGAAACCAACGACACTTGAAACAAACGACACTTGAAACAAACGACACTTGAAACCAACGACAGTTGAAACAAACGACACTTGAAACAAACGACACTTGAAACCTACGACACTTGAAACCAACGACACTTGAAACCAACGACACTTGAAACCAACGACACTTGAAACAAACGACACTTGAAACAAACGACACTTGAAACCAACTACACTTGAAACCAACGACACTTGAAACCAACGACAGTTGAAACAAACGACACTAGAAACAAACGACACTTGAAACCAACGACACTTGAAACCAACGACACATGAAACAAACGACATTTGAAACCAACGACACTTGAAACCAACGACACTTGAAACCAACGACACTTGAAACCAACGACACTTGAAACCAACGACACTTGAGACAAACGACACTTGAAACCAACGACACTTGAAACAAACGACACTTGAAACAAACGACACTTGAAACCAACGACACTTGAAACAAACGACACTTGAAACCAACGACACTTGAAACCAACGACACTTGAAACCAACGACACTTGAAACCAACGACACTTGAAACCAACGACACTTGAAACCAACGACACTTGAAACCAACGACAGTCGAAACAAACGACAGTCGAAACAAACGACACTCGAAACAAACGACACTCGAAACCAATGACACTTGAAACCAACGACACTTGAAACCAACGACACTTGAAACCAACGACACTTGAAACCAACGACACTTGAAACAAACGACACTTGAGACCAACGACACTTGAAACCAACGACACTTGAAACCAACGACACTTGAAACCAACGACACTTGAAACCAACGACACTTGAGAAAAACGACACTTGAAACAAACGACACTTGAAACAAACGACACTTGAAACCAACGACACTTGAAACCAACGACAGTTGAAACAAACGACACTTGAAACAAACGACACTTGAAACCAACGACACTTGAGACAAACGACACTTGAAACAAACGACACTTGAAACCAACGACAGTTGAAACAAACGACACTTGAAACCTACGACACTTGAAACCAACGACACTTGTAACCAACGACCATTGTAACCAACGACACTTGAAACCAACGACACTTGAAACCAACGACACTTGAAACCAACGACACTTGAAACAAACGACACTTGAAACAAACGACACTTGAAACCAACGACACTTGAAACCAACGACACTTGAAACCAACGACACTTGAAACCAACGACACTTGAGACAAACGACACTTGAAACCAACGACACTTGAAACAAACGACACTTGAAACCAACGACACTTGAAACCAACGACAGTTGAAACAAACGACACTTGAAACAAACGACACTTGAAACAAACGACACTTGAAACCAACGACACTTGAAACCAACGACACTTGAAACCAACGACACTTGAAACCAACGACACTTGAAACCAACGACACTGAAACCAACGACACTTGAAACCAACGACACTTGAAACCAACGACACTTGAAACCAACGACACTTGAAACCAACGACACTTGAAACCAACGACACTTGAAACCAACGACACTTGAAACAAACGACACTTGAAACCAACGACACTTGAAACCAACGCCCTTGAAACCAACGACACTTGAAACAAACGACACTTGAAACCAACGACACTTGAAACCAACGAAACTAGAAACAAACGACACTTGAAACCAACGACACTTGAAACCAACGACACATGAAACAAACGACATTTGAAACCAACGACACTTGAAACCAACGACACTTGAAACAAACGACACTTGAAACCAACGACACTTGAAACCAACGACACTTGAAACCAACGACACTTGAAACCAACGACACTTGAAACCAACGACACTTGAAACCAACGACACTTGAAACCAACGACACTAGAAACCAACGACACTTGAAACCAACGACACTTGAAACCAACGACACTTGAAACCAACGAGACTTGAAACCAACGACACTAGAAACCAACGACACTTGAAACCAACGACACTTGAAACTAACGACACTTGAAACCAACGACACTTGAGACCAACGACACTTGAAACCAACGACACTTGAAACCAACGACACTTGAAACCAACGACACTTGAAACCAACGACAGTTGAAACAAACGACACTAGAAACAAACGACACTTGAAACAAACGACACTTGAAACCAACGACACTTGAAACCAACGACACTTGAAACCAACGACACTTGAAACCAACGACACTTGAAACCAACGACACTTGAAACCAACGACACTGAAACCAACGACACTTGAAACCAACGACACTTGAAACCAACGACACTTGAAACCAACGACACTTGAAACCAACGACACTTGAAACCAACGACACTTGAAACCAACGACACTTGAAACCAACGACACTTGAAACAAACGACACTTGAAACCAACGACACTTGAAACCAACGCCCTTGAAACCAACGACACTTGAAACAAACGACACTTGAAACCAACGACACTTGAAACCAACGACACTTGAAACCAACGACACTTGAAACCAACGACACTGAAACCAACGACACTTGAAACCAACCACACTTGAAACCAACGACACTTGAAACCAACGACACTTGAAACCAACGACACTTGAAACCAACGACACTTGAAACCAACGACACTTGAAACCAACGACACTTGAAACCAACGACACTTGAAACAAACGACACTTGAGACCAACGACACATGAAACCAACGACACTTGAAACCAACGACACTTGAAACCAACGACACTTGAAACCAACGACACTTGAAACCAACGACACTTGAGACAAACGACACTTGAAACCAACGACACTTGAAACAAACGACACTTGAAACCAACGACACTTGAAACCAACGACACTTGAAACCAACGACACTTGAAACCAACGCCCTTGAAACCAACGACACTTGAAACAAACGACACTTGAAACCAACGACACTTGAAACCAACGACACTTGAAACCAACGACACTTGAAACCAACGACACTTGAAACCAACGACACTTGAAACCAACGACACTTGAAACCAACGACACTTGAAACCAACGACAGTTGAAACAAACGACACTTGAAACAAACGACACTTGAAACAAACGACACTTGAAACCAACGACACTTGAAACCAACGACACTTGAAACCAACGACACTTGAAACCAACGACACTTGAAACCAACGACACTTGAAACCAACGACACTTGAAACCAACGACACTTGAAACCAACGACACTTGAAACCAACGACACTTGAAACAAACGACACTTGAAACCAACGACACTTGAAACCAACGACACTTGAAACCAACGACACTTGAAACCAACGACACTAGAAACAAACGACACTTGAAACCAACGACACTTGAAACCAACGACGCATGAAACAAACGACATTTGAAACCAACGACACTTGAAACCAACGACACTTGAAACAAACGACACTTGAAACCAACGACACTTGAAACCAACGACACTTGAAACCAACGACACTTGAAACCAACGACACTTGAAACCAACGACACTTGAAACCAACGACACTTGAAACCAACGAGACTTGAAACCAACGAGACTTGAAACCAACGACACTAGAAACCAACGACACTTGAAACCAACGACACTTGAAACTAACGACACTTGAAACAAACGACACTTGAAACCAACGACACTTGAGACCAACGACACTTGAAACAAACGACACTTGAATCCAACGACAGTTGAAACAAACGACACTTGAAACCAACGACACTTGAAACCAACGACACTTGAAACCAACGACAGTTGAAACAAACGACACTTGAAACAAACGACACTTGAAACAAACGACACTTGAAACCAACGACACTTGAAACCAACGACAGTTGAAACAAACGACACTTGAAACCAACGACACTTGAAACCAACGACACTTGAAACCAACGACACTTGAAACCAACGACACTTGAAACCAACGACACTTGAAACCAACGAGACTTGAAACCAACGAGACTAGAAACAAACGACACTTGAAACCAACGACACTTGAAACTAACGACACTTGAAACCAACGACACTTGAGACCAACGACACTTGAAACAAACGACACTTGAAACCAACGACAGTTGAAACAAACGACACTTGAAACAAACGACACTTGAAACCTACGACACTTGAAACCTACGACACTTGAAACCAACGACACTTGAAACCAACGACACTTGAAACCAACGACACTTGAAACCAACGACACTTGAAACCAACGACACTTGAAACAAACGACACTTGAAACCAACGACACTTGAAACCAACGACACTTGAAACCAACGACACTTGAAACCAACGACACTTGAAACCAACGACACTTGAAACAAACGACACTTGAAACAAACGACACTTGAAACAAACGACACTTGAAACCAACGACACTTGAAACCAACGACACTTGAAACCAACGACACTTGAAACCAACGACACTTGAAACCAACGACAGTTGAAACAAACGACACTTGAAACAAACGACACTTGAAACAAACGACACTTGAAACAAACGACACTTGAAACCAACGACAGTTGAAACCAACGACACTTGAAACCAACGACACTAGAAACAAACGACACTTGAAACCAACGACACTTGAAACCAACGACACATGAAACAAACGACATTTGAAACCAACGACACTTGAAACCAACGACACTTGAAACAAACGACACTTGAAACCAACGACACTTGAAACCAACGACACTTGAAACCAACGACACTTGAAACCAACGACACTTGAAACCAACGACACTTGAAACCAACGACACTTGAAACCAACGACACTTGAAACCAACGACACTTGAAACCAACGACACTTGAAACCAACGACACTTGAAACCAACGACACTAGAAACCAACGACACTTGAAACCAACGACACTTGAAACCAACGACACTTGAAACCAACGACACTTGAAACTAACGACACTTGAAACAAACGACACTTGAAACCAACGACACTTGAGACCAACGACACTTGAAACCAACGACAGTTGAAACAAACGACACTTGAAACAAACGACACTTGAAACAAACGACACTTGAAACCAACGACACTTGAAACCAACGACAGTTGAAACAAACGACACTTGAAACCAACGACACTAGAAACAAACGACACTTGAAACCAACGACACTTGAAACCAACGACACATGAAACAAACGACATTTGAAACCAACGACACTTGAAACCAACGACACTTGAAACAAACGACACTTGAAACCAACGACACTTGAAACCAACGACACTTGAAACCAACGACACTTGAAACCAACGACACTTGAAACCAACGACACTTGAAACCAACGACACTTGAAACCAACGACACTTGAAACCAACGACACTTGAAACCAACGACACTTGAAACCAACGACACTTGAAACCAACGACACTTGAAACCAACGACACTAGAAACCAACGACACTTGAAACCAACGACACTTGAAACCAACGACACTTGAAACCAACGACACTTGAAACTAACGACACTTGAAACAAACGACACTTGAAACCAACGACAATTGAGACCAACGACACTTGAAACAAACGACACTTGAAACCAACGACACTTGAGACCAACGACACTTGAAACAAACGACACTTGAAACCAACGACAGTTGAAACAAACGACACTTGAAACAAACGACACTTGAAACCTACGACACTTGAAACCAACGACACTTGAAACCAACGACACTTGAAACCAACGACACTTGAAACCAACGACACTTGAAACCAACGACACTTGAAACCAACGACACTTGAAACCAACGACACTTGAAACCAACGACACTTGAAACAAACGACACTTGAAACCAACGACACTTGAAACCAACGACACTTGAAACCAACGACACTTGAAACCAACGACACTTGAAACCAACGACACTTGAAACAAACGACACTTGAAACAAACGACACTTGAAACAAACGACACTTGAAACCAACGACACTTGAAACCAACGACACTTGAAACCAACGACACTTGAAACCAACGACACTTGAAACCAACGACAGTTGAAACAAACGACACTTGAAACAAACGACACTTGAAACAAACGACACTTGAAACCAACGACACTTGAAACCAACGACAGTTGAAACAAACGACACTTGAAACCAACGACACTAGAAACAAACGACACTTGAAACCAACGACACTTGAAACAAACGACACTTGAAACCAACGACACTTGAGACCAACGACACTTGAAACAAACGACACTTGAAACCAACGACAGTTGAAACAAACGACACTTGAAACAAACGACACTTGAAACCTACGACACTTGAAACCAACGACACTTGAAACCAACGACACTTGAAACCAACGACACTTGAAACCAACGACACTTGAAACCAACGACACTTGAAACCAACGACACTTGAAACCAACGACACTTGAAACAAACGACACTTGAAACCAACGACACTTGAAACCAACGACACTTGAAACCAACGACACTTGAAACCAACGACACTTGAAACCAACGACACTTGAAACAAACGACACTTGAAACAAACGACACTTGAAACAAACGACACTTGAAACCAACGACACTTGAAACCAACGACACTTGAAACCAACGACACTTGAAACCAACGACACTTGAAACCAACGACAGTTGAAACAAACGACACATGAAACAAACGACACTTGAAACAAACGACACTTGAAACCAACGACAGTTGAAACCAACGACAGTTGAAACAAACGACACTTGAAACCAACGACACTAGAAACAAACGACACTTGAAACCAACGACACTTGAAACAAACGACATTTGAAACCAACGACACTTGAAACCAACGACACTTGAAACAAACGACACTTGAAACCAACGACACTTGAAACCAACGACACTTGAAACCAACTACACTTGAAACAAACGACACTTGAAACCAACGACACTTGAAACCAACGACACTTGAAACCAACGACACTTGAAACCAACGACACTTGAAACCAACGACACTTGAAACCAACGACACTTGAAACCAACGACACTTGAAACAAACGACACTTGAAACCAACGACACTTGAAACCAACGACACTTGAAACCAACGACACTTGAAACCAACGACACTAGAAACAAACGACACTTGAAACCAACGACACTTGAAACCAACGACACATGAAACAAACGACATTTGAAACCAACGACACTTGAAACCAACGACACTTGAAACAAACGACACTTGAAACCAACGACACTTGAAACCAACGACACTTGAAACCAACGACACTTGAAACCAACGACACTTGAAACCAACGACACTTGAAACCAACGAGACTTGAAACTAACGACACTTGAAACAAACGACACTTGAAACCAACGACACTTGAAACCAACGACACTTGAAACCAACGACACTTGAAACCAACGACACTTGAAACCAACGACAGTTGAAACAAACGACACTTGAAACCAACGACACTAGAAACAAACGACACTTGAAACCAACGACACTTGAAACCAAGGTCACATGAAACAAACGACATTTGAAACCAACGACACTTGAAACCAACGACACTTGAAACAAACGACACTTGAAACCAACGACACTTGAGACCAACGACACTTGAAACAAACGACACTTGAAACCAACGACAGTTGAAACAAACGACACTTGAAACAAACGACACTTGAAACCTACGACACTTGAAACCAACGACACTTGAAACCAACGACACTTGAAACCAACGACACTTGAAACCAACGACACTTGAAACCAACGACACTTGAAACCAACGACACTTGAAACCAACGACACTTGAAACAAACGACACTTGAAACCAACGACACTTGAAACCAACGACACTTGAAACCAACGACACTTGAAACCAACGACACTTGAAACCAACGACACTTGAAACAAACGACACTTGAAACAAACGACACTTGAAACAAACGACACTTGAAACCAACGACACTTGAAACCAACGACACTTGAAACCAACGACACTTGAAACCAACGACACTTGAAACCAACGACAGTTGAAACAAACGACACATGAAACAAACGACACTTGAAACAAACGACACTTGAAACCAACGACACTTGAAACCAACGACACTTGAAACAAACGACACTTGAAACAAACGACACTTGAAACAAACGACACTTGAAACCAACGACACTTGAAACCAACGACACTTGAAACCAACGACACTTGAAACCAACGACACTTGAAACCAACGACAGTTGAAACAAACGACACATGAAACAAACGACACTTGAAACAAACGACACTTGAAACCAACGACACTTGAAACCAACGACAGTTGAAACAAACGACACTTGAAACCAACGACACTAGAAACAAACGACACTTGAAACCAACGACACTTGAAACAAACGACATTTGAAACCAACGACACTTGAGACCAACGACACTTGAAACAAACGACACTTGAAACCAACGACAGTTGAAACAAACGACACTTGAAACAAACGACACTTGAAACCTACGACACTTGAAACCAACGACACTTGAAACCAACGACACTTGAAACCAACGACACTTGAAACCAACGACACTTGAAACCAACGACACTTGAAACCAACGACACTTGAAACCAACGACACTTGAAACAAACGACACTTGAAACCAACGACACTTGAAACCAACGACACTTGAAACCAACGACACTTGAAACCAACGACACTTGAAACCAACGACACTTGAAACAAACGACACTTGAAACAAACGACACTTGAAACAAACGACACTTGAAACCAACGACACTTGAAACCAACGACACTTGAAACCAACGACACTTGAAACCAACGACACTTGAAACCAACGACAGTTGAAACAAACGACACATGAAACAAACGACACTTGAAACAAACGACACTTGAAACCAACGACACTTGAAACCAACGACAGTTGAAACAAACGACACTTGAAACCAACGACACTAGAAACAAACGACACTTGAAACCAACGACACTTGAAACAAACGACATTTGAAACCAACGACACTTGAAACCAACGACACTTGAAACAAACGACACTTGAAACCAACGACACTTGAAACCAACGACACTTGAAACCAACTACACTTGAAACAAACGACACTTGAAACCAACGACACTTGAAACCAACGACACTTGAAACCAACGACACTTGAAACCAACGACACTTGAAACCAACGACACTTGAAACCAACGACACTTGAAACCAACGACACTTGAAACAAACGACACTTGAAACCAACGACACTTGAAACCAACGACACTTGAAACCAACGACACTTGAAACCAACGACACTAGAAACAAACGACACTTGAAACCAACGACACTTGAAACCAACGACACATGAAACAAACGACATTTGAAACCAACGACACTTGAAACCAACGACACTTGAAACAAACGACACTTGAAACCAACGACACTTGAAACCAACGACACTTGAAACCAACGACACTTGAAACCAACGACACTTGAAACCAACGACACTTGAAACCAACGAGACTTGAAACTAACGACACTTGAAACCAACGACACTTGAAACCAACGACACTTGAAACCAACGACACTTGAAACCAACGACACTTGAAACCAACGACACTTGAAACCAACGACAGTTGAAACAAACGACACTTGAAACCAACGACACTAGAAACAAACGACACTTGAAACCAACGACACTTGAAACCAAGGTCACATGAAACAAACGACATTTGAAACCAACGACACTTGAAACCAACGACACTTGAAACCAACGACACTTGAAACCAACGACACTTGAAACCAACGACACTTGAAACCAACGACACTTGAAACCAACGACACTTGATACCAACGACACTTGAAACAAACGACACTTGAAACCAACGACACTTGAAACCAACGACACTTGAAACCAACGACACTTGAAACCAACGACACTAGAAACAAACGACACTTGAAACCAACGACACTTGAAACCAACGACACAAGAAACAAACGACATTTGAAACCAACGACACTTGAAACCAACGACACTTGAGACCAACGACACTTGAAACAAACGACACTTGAAACCAACGACACTTGAAACCAACGACACTTGAAACCAACGACACTTGAAACCAACGACACTTGAAACCAACGACACTTGAAACCAACGACACTTGAGACAAACGACACTTGAAACCAACGACACTTGAAACAAACGACACTTGAAACCAACGAGACTTGAAACCAACGACACTTGAAACCAACGACACTTGAAACAAACGACACTTGAAACCAACGACACTTGAAACCAACGACACTTGAAACCAACGACACTTGAAACCAACGACACTTGAAACCAACGACACTTGAAACCAACGACACTTGAAACCAACGACACTTGAAACCAACGACACTTGAAACCAACGACACTTGAAACCAACGACAGTTGAAACAAACGACAGTTGAAACAAACGACACTTGAAACAAACGACACTTGAAACAAACGACACTTGAAACCAACGACACTTGAAACCAACGACACTTGAAACCAACGACACTTGAAACCAACGACACTTGAAACCAACGACACTTGAAACCAACGACACTTGAAACCAACGACACTTGAAACCAACGACACTTGAAACCAACGACACTGAAACCAACGACACTTGAAACCAACGACACTGAAACCAACGACACTTGAAACCAACGACACTTGAAACCAACGAAACTTGAAACCAACGACACTTGAAACCAACGACACTTGAAACCAACGACACTTGAAACCAACGACACTTGAAACAAACGACACTTGAAACCAACGACACTTGAAACCAACGCCCTTGAAACCAACGACACTTGAAACAAACGACACTTGAAACCAACGACACTTGAAACCAACGACACTTGAAACCAACGACACTTGAAACCAACGACACTGAAACCAACGACACTTGAAACCAACGACACTTGAAACCAACGACACTTGAAACCAACGACACTTGAAACCAACGACACTTGAAACCAACGACACTTGAAACCAACGACACTTGAAACCAACGACACTTGAAACAAACGACACTTGAAACAAACGACACTTGAAACCAACGACACTTGAAACCAACGACACTTGAAACCAACGACACTTGAAACCAACGACACTTGAAACCAACGACACTTGAAACCAACGACACTTGAAACAAACGACACTTGAAACCAACGACACTTGAAACCAACGACACTTGAAACCAACGACACTTGAAACCAACGACACTAGAAACAAACGACACTAGAAACAAACGACACTTGAAACCAACGACACTTGAAACCAAGGTCACATGAAACAAACGACATTTGAAACCAACGACACTTGAAACCAACGACACTTGAAACCAACGACACTTGAAACCAACGACACTTGAAACCAACGACACTTGAAACCAACGACACTTGAAACCAACGACACTTGAAACCAACGACACTTGAAACCAACGACACTTGAAACCAACGACACTTGAAACCAACGACACTTGAAACCAACGACACTTGAAACCAACGACACTAGAAACCAACGACACTTGAAACCAACGACACTTGAAACCAACGACACTTGAAACCAACGACACTTGAAACCAACGACACTTGAAACAAACGACACTTGAGACCAACGACACTTGAAACAAACGACACTTGAAACAAACGACACTTGAAACCAACGACACTTGAAACCAACGACACTTGAAACCAACGACACTTGAAACCAACGACACTTGAAACCAACGACACTTGAAACCAACGACACTTGAAACCAACGACACTTGAAACCAACGACACTTGAAACCAACGACACTTGAAACCAACGACACTTGAAACCAACGACACTAGAAACCAACGACACTTGAAACCAACGACACTTGAAACCAACGACACTTGAAACCAACGACACTAGAAACAAACGACACTTGAAACCAACGACACTTGAAACCAACGACACTTGAAACCAACGACACATGAAACAAACGACATTTGAAACCAACGACACTTGAAACCAACGACACTTGAAACAAACGACACATGAAACCAACGACACTTGAAACCAACGACACTTGAAACCAACGACACTTGAAACCAACGACACTTGAAACCAACGACACTTGAAACCAACGACACTTGAAACCAACGACACTTGAAACCAACGAGACTTGAAACCAACGACACTTGAAACTAACGACACTTGAAACAAACGACACTTGAAACCAACGACACTTGAGACCAACGACACTTGAAACAAACGACACTTGAAACCAACGACAGTTGAAAAAAACGACACTTGAAACCAACGACACTTGAAACCAACGACACTTGAAACCAACGACACTTGAAACCAACGACAGTTGAAACAAACGACACTTGAAACAAACGACACTTGAAACAAACGACACTTGAAACCAACGACACTTGAAACCAACGACAGTTGAAACAAACGACACTTGAAACCAACGACACTAGAAAAAATCGACACTTGAAACCAACGACACTTGAAACCAACGACACATGAAACAAACGACATTTGAAACCAACGACACTTGAAACCAACGACACTTGAAACAAACGACACTTGAAACCAACGACACTTGAAACCAACGACACTTGAAACAAACGACACTTGAAACCAACGACACTTGAAACCAACGATACTTGAAACCAACGACACTTGAAACCAACGACACTTGAAACCAACGACACTTGAAACCAACGACACTTGAAACCAACGACACTTGAAACCAACGACACTTGAAACCAACGAGACTTGAAACCAACGAGACTAGAAACCAACGACACTTGAAACCAACGACACTTGAAACTAACGACACTTGAAACAAACGACACTTGAAACCAACGACACTTGAGACCAACGACACTTGAAACAAACGACACTTGAAACCAACGACAGTTGAAACAAACGACACTTGAAACAAACGACACTTGAAACCAACGACACTTGAAACCAACGACACTTGAAACCAACGACACTTGAAACCAACGACACTTGAAACCAACGACACTTGAAACCAACGACACTTGAAACCAACGACACTTGAAACCAACGACACTTGAAACCAACGACACTGAAACCAACGACACTTGAAACCAACGACACTTGAAACCAACGAAACTTGAAACCAACGACACTTGAAACCAACGACACTTGAAACCAACGACACTTGAAACCAACGACACTTGAAACCAACGACACTTGAAACAAACGACACTTGAAACCAACGACACTTGAAACCAACGCCCTTGAAACCAACGACACTTGAAACAAACGACACTTGAAACCAACGACACTTGAAACCAACGACACTTGAAACCAACGACACTTGAAACCAACGACACTGAAACCAACGACACTTGAAACCAACGACACTTGAAACCAACGACACTTGAAACCAACGACACTTGAAACCAACGACACTTGAAACCAACGACACTTGAAACCAACGACACTTGAAACCAACGACACTTGAAACAAACGACACTTGAAACAAACGACACTTGAAACCAACGACACTTGAAACCAACGACACTTGAAACCAACGACACTTGAAACCAACGACACTTGAAACCAACGACACTTGAAACCAACGACACTTGAAACCAACGACACTTGAAACAAACGACACTTGAAACCAACGACACTTGAAACCAACGACACTTGAAACCAACGACACTTGAAACCAACGACACTAGAAACAAACGACACTAGAAACAAACGACACTTGAAACCAACGACACTTGAAACCAAGGTCACATGAAACAAACGACATTTGAAACCAACGACACTTGAAACCAACGACACTTGAAACCAACGACACTTGAAACCAACGACACTTGAAACCAACGACACTTGAAACCAACGACACTTGAAACCAACGACACTTGAAACCAACGACACTTGAAACCAACGACACTTGAAACCAACGACACTTGAAACCAACGACACTTGAAACCAACGACACTTGAAACCAACGACACTAGAAACCAACGACACTTGAAACCAACGACACTTGAAACCAACGACACTTGAAACCAACGACACTTGAAACCAACGACACTTGAAACAAACGACACTTGAGACCAACGACACTTGAAACAAACGACACTTGAAACAAACGACACTTGAAACCAACGACACTTGAAACCAACGACACTTGAAACCAACGACACTTGAAACCAACGACACTTGAAACCAACGACACTTGAAACCAACGACACTTGAAACCAACGACACTTGAAACCAACGACACTTGAAACCAACGACACTTGAAACCAACGACACTTGAAACCAACGACACTAGAAACCAACGACACTTGAAACCAACGACACTTGAAACCAACGACACTTGAAACCAACGACACTAGAAACAAACGACACTAGAAACCGCGACACTTGAAACCAACGACACTTGAAACCAACGACACATGAAACAAACGACATTTGAAACCAACGACACTTGAAACCAACGACACTTGAAACAAACGACACTTGAAACCAACGACACTTGAAACCAACGACACTTGAAACCAACGACACTTGAAACCAACGACACTTGAAACCAACGACACTTGAAACCAACGACACTTGAAACCAACGAGACTTGAAACCAACGACACTTGAAACTAACGACACTTGAAACAAACGACACTTGAAACCAACGACACTTGAGACCAACGACACTTGAAACAAACGACACTTGAAACCAACGACAGTTGAAAAAAACGACACTTGAAACCAACGACACTTGAAACCAACGACACTTGAAACCAACGACACTTGAAACCAACGACACTTGAAACCAACGACAGTTGAAACAAACGACACTTGAAACAAACGACACTTGAAACAAACGACACTTGAAACCAACGACACTTGAAACCAACGACAGTTGAAACAAAAGACACTTGAAACCAACGACACTAGAAACAATCGACACTTGAAACCAACGACACTTGAAACCAACGACACATGAAACAAACGACATTTGAAACCAACGACACTTGAAACCAACGACACTTGAAACAAACGACACTTGAAACCAACGACACTTGAAACCAACGACACTTGAAACAAACGACACTTGAAACCAACGACACTTGAAACCAACGATACTTGAAACCAACGACACTTGAAACCAACGACACTTGAAACCAACGACACTTGAAACCAACGACACTTGAAACCAACGACACTTGAAACCAACGACACTTGAAACCAACGAGACTTGAAACCAACGAGACTAGAAACCAACGACACTTGAAACCAACGACACTTGAAACTAACGACACTTGAAACAAACGACACTTGAAACCAACGACACTTGAGACCAACGACACTTGAAACAAACGACACTTGAAACCAACGACAGTTGAAACAAACGACACTTGAAACAAACGACACTTGAAACCAACGACACTTGAAACCAACGACACTTGAAACCAACGACACTTGAAACCAACGACACTTGAAACCAACGACACTTGAAACAAACGACACTTGAAACCAACGACACTTGAAACCAACGACACTTGAAACCAACGACACTTGAAACCAACGACACTTGAAACCAACGACACTTGAAACCAACGACACTTGAAACAAACGACACTTGAAACAAACGACACTTGAAACAAACGACACTTGAAACAAACGACACTTGAAACCAACGACACTTGAAACCAACGACACTTGAAACCAACGACTAAGAAACCAACGACACTTGAAACCAACGACAGTTGAAACCAACGACAGTTGAAACAAACGACACTTGAAACAAACGACACTTGAAACAAACGACACTTGAAACAAACGACACTTGAAACCAACGACCCTTGAAACCAACGACAGTTGAAACAAACGACACTTGAAACCAACGACACTAGAAACAAACGACACTTGAAACCAACGACACTTGAAACCAACGACACATGAAACAAACGACATTTGAAACCAACGACACTTGAAACCAACGACACTTGAAACAAACGACACTTGAAACCAACGACACTTGAAACCAACGACACTTGAAACCAACGACACTTGAAACCAACGACACTTGAAACCAACGACACTTGAAACCAACGACACTTGAAACCAACGACACTTGAAACCAACGACACTTGAAACCAACGACACTTGAAACCAACGACACTTGAAACCAACGACACTTGAAACCAACGACACTTGAAACCAACGACACTTGAAACCAACGACACTAGAAACCAACGACACTTGAAACCAACGACACTTGAAACCAACGACACTTGAAACCAACGAGACTTGAAACCAACGACACTAGAAACCAACGACACTTGAAACCAACGACACTTGAAACTAACGACACTTGAAACAAACGACACTTGAAACCAACGACACTTGAGACCAACGACACTTGAAACAAACGACACTTGAAACCAACGACAGTTGAAACAAACGACACTTGAAACAAACGACACTTGAAACCTACGACACTTGAAACCAACGGCACTTGAAACCAACGACACTTGAAACCAACGACACTTGAAACCAACGACACTTGAAACCAACGACACTTGAAACCAACGACACTTGAAACCAACGACACTTGAAACCAACGACACTTGAAACCAACGACACTTGAAACAAACGACACTTGAAACCAACGACACTTGAAACCAACGACACTTGAAACCAACGACACTTGAAACCAACGACACTTGAAACCAACGACACTTGAAACCAACGACACTGAAACCAACGACACTTGAAACCAACGACACTTGAAACCAACGACACTTGAAACCAACGACACTTGAAACCAACGACACTTGAAACAAACGACACTTGAAACCAACGACAGTTGAAACCAACGACACTTGAAACCAACGACACTTGAAACCAACGACACTTGAAACCAACGACACTTGAAACCAACGACAGTTGAAACCAACGACACTTGAAACCAACGACACTTGAAACCAACGACACTTGAAACCAACGACACTTGAAACCAACGACACTTGAAACCAACGACACTTGAAACCAACGACACTTGAAACCAACGACACTTGAAACCAACGACACTTGAAACCAACGACACTTGAAAGCTACGACACTTGAAACCAACGACACTTGAAACCAACGACACTTGAAACCAACGACACTTGAAACCAACGACACTTGAAACCAACGACACTTGAAACAAACGACACTTGAAACCAACGACACTTGAAACCAACGACACTTGAAACAAACGACACTTGAAACAAACGACACTTGAAACCAACGACACTTGAAACCAACGACACTTGAAACCAACGACACTTGAAACCAACGACACTTGAAACCAACGACACTTGAAACAAACGACACTTGAAACCAACGACACTTGAAACCAACGACACTTGAAACCAACGACACTTGAAACCAACGACACTTGAAACCAACGACACTTGAAACCAACGACACTGAAACCAACGACACTTGAAACCAACGACACTTGAAACCAACGACACTTGAAACCAACGACACTTGAAACCAACGACACTTGAAACAAACGACACTTGAAACCAACGACAGTTGAAACCAACGACACTTGAAACCAACGACACTTGAAACCAACGACACTTGAAACCAACGACACTTGAAACCAACGACACTTGAAACCAACGGCACTTGAAACCAACGACACTTGAAACCAACGACACTTGAAACCAACGACACTTGAAACCAACGACACTTGAAACCAACGACACTTGAAACCAACGACACTTGAGACAAACGACACTTCAAACAAACGACACTTGAAACCAACGACACTTGAAACCAACGACACTTGAAACCAACGACACTTGAAACCTACGACACTTGAAACCTACGACACTTGAAACCAACGACACTTGAAACCAACGACACTTGAAACCAACGACACTTGAAACCAACGACACTTGAAACAAACTCACAGATGCACCGTACCAATGGGTGGTTTACGTTAGCTTTTAAAATTGTGGCGAACCCTCTCGTTTGTGCAATGGTGACGTCTTTGATTGTTTAGGCAATCGTTTCTCACCTATATTTCGGTGATAAGAGACCTATTTCTCACGATCTTTTGGGTAGAGTACTCGAATAAAGCGAGGCGATTGAATGTAAATCGCATTACCTAGAAATGTGGCCAATTTAATATATTAAGTCACTGTAAAAACATTTCACAATGAGAGTTCTAGGGATTAAATATCACTTGAGTTGGACTTCATATCCTGCCAAGTGCTCGATTACGCATGAAATTTATAGTTTAACGTTCTCAATCTCTACTTTATTTTTTAAAATACTTGAGTTTTGCGACTAGGATGTGCTTTAGATCCAATAGCTTCGTCATTACTACTACGTAATAATGTTGCTATTAAGTAGTTGGCCAATTATTGAAGTCTGTATCTAAAGCACGTCTAACTTAAGTATAATAAAAAATAAAGATTTAGAATGTTAAATAGGATATACACTTGAAACCAACGACACTTGAAACAAACGACACTTGAAACCAACGACACTTGAGACAAACGACACTTGAAACAAACGACACTTGAAACCAACGACAGTTGAAACAAACGACACTTGAAACAAACGACACTTGAAATCTACGACACTTGAAACCAACGACACTTGAAACCAACGACACTTGAAACCAACGACATTTGAAACCAACGACACTCGAAACCAACGACACTCGAAACCAACGACACTTGAAACCAACGACACTTGAAACCAACGACACTTGAAACCAACGACACTTGAAACCAACGACACTTGAAACCTACGACACTTGAAACCTACGACACTTGAAACCAACGACACTTGAAACCAACGACACTTGAAACCAACGACACTTGAAACCAACGACACTTGAAACCAACGACACTTGAAACAAACTCACAGATGCACCGTACCAATGGGTGGTTTACGTTAGCTTTTAAAATTGTGGCGAACCCTCTCGTTTGTGCAATGGTGACGTCTTTGATTGTTTAGGCAATCGTTTCTCACCTATATTTCGGTGATAAGAGACCTATTTCTCACGATCTTTTGGGTAGAGTACTCGAATAAAGCGAGGCGATTGAATGTAAATCGCATTACCTAGAAATGTGGCCAATTTAATATATTAAGTCACTGTAAAAACATTTCACAATGAGAGTTCTAGGGATTAAATATCACTTGAGTTGGACTTCATATCCTGCCAAGTGCTCGATTACGCATGAAATTTATAGTTTAACGTTCTCAATCTCTACTTTATTTTTTAAAATACTTGAGTTTTGCGACTAGGATGTGCTTTAGATCCAATAGCTTCGTCATTACTACTACGTAATAATGTTGCTATTAAGTAGTTGGCCAATTATTGAAGTCTGTATCTAAAGCACGTCTAACTTAAGTATAATAAAAAATAAAGATTTAGAATGTTAAATAGGATATACACTTGAAACCAACGACACTTGAAACAAACGACACTTGAAACCAACGACACTTGAGACAAACGACACTTGAAACAAACGACACTTGAAACCAACGACAGTTGAAACAAACGACACTTGAAACAAACGACACTTGAAATCTACGACACTTGAAACCAACGACACTTGAAACCAACGACACTTGAAACCAACGACACTCGAAACCAACGACACTCGAAACCAACGACACTCGAAACCAACGACACTTGAAACCAACGACACTTGAAACCAACGACACTTGAAACCAACGACACTTGAAACCAACGACACTTGAAACCAACGACACTTGAAACAAACGACACTTGAGACCAACGACACTTGAAACAAACGACACTTGAAACCAACGACACTTGAAACCAACGACACTTGAAACCAACGACACTTGAAACCAACGAGACTTGAAACTAACGACACTTGAAACAAACGACACTTGAAACCAACGACACTTGAAACCAACGACACTTGAAACCAACGACACTTGAAACCAACGACACTTGAAACCAACGACACTTGAAACAAACGACACTTGAAACCAACGACACTAGAAACAAACGACACTTGAAACCAACGACACTTGAAACCAACGTCACATGAAACAAACGACATTTGAAACCAACGACACTTGAAACCAACGACACTTGAAACAAACGACACTTGAAACCAACGACACTTGAAACCAACGACACTTGAAACCAACGACACTTGAAACCAACGACACTTGAAACCAACGACACTTGAAACCAACGACACTTGAAACCAACGACACTTGAAACCAACGACACTAGAAACCAACGACACTTGAAACCAACGACACTTGAAACCAACGACACTTGAAACCAACGACACTTGAAACCAACGACACTTGAAACAAACGACACTTGAGACCAACGACACTTGAAACAAACGACACTTGAAACCAACGACACTTGAAACCAACGACACTTGAAACCAACGACACTTGAAACCAACGACACTTGAAACAAACGACACTTGAAACCAACGACACTTGAAACCAACGACACTTGAAACCAACGACACTTGAAACCAACGACACTTGAAACCAACGACACTTGAAACCAACGACACTTGAAACCAACGACACTTGAAACCAACGACACTTGAAACCAACGACACTTGAAACAAACGACACTTGAAACAAACGACACTTGAAACCAACGACACTTGAAACCAACGACACTTGAAACCAACGACACTTGAAACCAACGACACTTGAAACCAACGACACTTGAAACCAACGACACTTGAAACCAACGACACTTGAAACCAACGACACTTGAAACCAACGACACTTGAAACCAACGACACTTGAAACCAACGACACTTGAAACCAACGACACTTGAAACCAACGACACTAGAAACCAACGAAACTTGAAACCAACGACACTTGAAACCAACGACACTTGAAACAAACGACACTTAAAACCAACGACACTTGAAACCAACGACACTTGAAACCAACGACACTTGAAACCAACGACACTTGAAACCAACGACACTTGAAACCAACGACACTTGAAACAAACGACACTTGAAACAAACGACACTTGAAACAAACGACACTTGAAACAAACGACACTTGAAACCAACGACACTTGAAACCAACGACACTTGAAACCAACGACACTTGAAACCAACGACACTTGAAACCAACGACACTTGAAACCAACGACACTTGAAACCAACGACACTTGAAACCAACGACACTTGAAACCAACGACACTTGAAAGCTACGACACTTGATACCAACGACACTTGAAACCAACGACACTTGAAACCAACGACACTTGAAACCAACGACACTTGAAACAAACGACACTTGAAACCAACGACACTTGAAACCAACGACACTTGAAACCAACGACACTTGAAACAAACGACACTTGAAACCAACGACACTTGAAACCAACGACACTTGAAACCAACGACACTTGAAACCAACGACACTTGAAACCAACGACACTTGAAACAAACGACACTTGAAACAAACGACACTTGAAACAAACGACACTTGAAACCAACGACACTTGAAACCAACGACACTTGAAACCAACGACACTTGAAACCAACGACACTTGAAACCAACGACACTTGAAACCAACGACACTTGAAAGCTACGACACTTGAAACCAACGACACTTGAAACCAACGACACTTGAAACCAACGACACTTGAAACCAACGACACTTGAAACCAACGACACTTGAAACAAACGACACTTGAAACCAACGACACTTGAAACCAACGACACTTGAAACAAACGACACTTGAAACAAACGACACTTGAAACCAACGACACTTGAAACCAACGACACTTGAAACCAACGACACTTGAAACCAACGACACTTGAAACCAACGACACTTGAAACAAACGACACTTGAAACAAACGACACTTGAAACAAACGACACTTGAAACCAACGACACTTGAAACCAACGACACTTGAAACCAACGACACTTGAAACCAACGACACTTGAAACCAACGACACTGAAACCAACGACACTTGAAACCAACGACACTTGAAACCAACGACACTTGAAACCAACGACACTTGAAACCAACGACACTTGAAACCAACGACACTTGAAACAAACGACACTTGAAACCAACGACAGTTGAAACCAACTACACTTGAAACCAACGACACTTGAAACCAACGACACTTGAAACCAACGACACTTGAAACCAACGACACTTGAAACCAACGACACTTGAAACCAACGACACTTGAAACCAACGACACTTGAAACCAACGACACTTGAAACCAACGACACTTGAAACCAACGACACTTGAAACCAACGACACTTGAGACAAACGACACTTCAAACAAACGACACTTGAAACCAACGACACTTGAAACCAACGACACTTGAAACCAACGACACTTGAAACCTACGACACTTGAAACCTACGACACTTGAAACCAACGACACTTGAAACCAACGACACTTGAAACCAACGACACTTGAAACCAACGACACTTGAAACCAACGACACTTGAAACAAACTCACAGATGCACCGTACCAATGGGTGGTTTACGTTAGCTTTTAAAATTGTGGCGAACCCTCTCGTTTGTGCAATGGTGACGTCTTTGATTGTTTAGGCAATCGTTTCTCACCTATATTTCGGTGATAAGAGACCTATTTCTCACGATCTTTTGGGTAGAGTACTCGAATAAAGCGAGGCGATTGAATGTAAATCGCATTACCTAGAAATGTGGCCAATTTAATATATTAAGTCACTGTAAAAACATTTCACAATGAGAGTTCTAGGGATTAAATATCACTTGAGTTGGACTTCATATCCTGCCAAGTGCTCGATTACACATGAAATTTATAGTTTAACGTTCTCAATCTCTACTTTATTTTTTAAAATACTTGAGTTTTGCGACTAGGATGTGCTTTAGATCCAATAGCTTCGTCATTACTACTACGTAATAATGTTGCTATTAAGTAGTTGGCCAATTATTGAAGTCTGTATCTAAAGCACGTCTAACTTAAGTATAATAAAAAATAAAGATTTAGAATGTTAAATAAGACATACGAAACGGAAATTGATGTCGGCGAGTTAAATAAACGGCCACATACTTCTGGTCTCCATAATTATGTTCTCTTGCTTTAAAGAATTGTTTCGCTTTCCATTCTCATTTTTTGTCGATGCGATTCAATATTATAAATTTAATCTCTAGTTCGGTCTAGCCCGTGCCTCTTGTAATATTCCCAGGTTAGTTAATCCCTCGACCTCCCCCGTCCATCTGGTAATCTTTAAGGTGAGGTTAGGTTAGTTAATCCCTCTAATAAGCCAATCCCTCCAACTAGTTAATCCTTAGCTCGGGCTATTTGTAATATTTTAGGTAAGGCTAGGTTAGGTTAGTTAATTCCTCGAATTAGCCCATCGTTCCAACTAGTTAATCCCTCGGGTTCCCCATTCCATCAAGTAATCTTTAAGGTTAAATTAGGTTAATTAAACCCTGGAAATAGCCCATCCCTCCAACTAGGTAATCCCTATAACTCGGGCTAACCTGTTCCTCTTGTAATATTTTAGGTAAGATTAGTTTAGGTTAGTTAATCAATTGAACTAGCCCATCTCTGTTTTACAACTTAGGTAAGGTTAGTTCTCTGCCTTTCGAAATTTGTACCAGGGTCTCAATTACGAATAGATTGAAGCCTCAATTAAACGCTTTAATTTTTATTCAGCATTAGTAAGAATTAAGGTTCATAAACCTATAAAGCAAAATAGTGAAATGTGGAAAAGGTGTATATTTTTGGTGAAAAAAGGACAGAAATTATACAAAAAAGAGGTTGCTTCGCACCCTTAAAAAAACTCTTTATCTAACTCGAATCAAACCCGTGAAGGGACAGAAATTATTTGTAAGAGAAAGAGCAATTTCATATCTTTAAAATTATAGTTAGTAGATTTAGTCTACTACTTCAAAGATTTTATTACTATTATATATTTTCCAAAAAACGGATAAAGACGACCTAGTTAACCTTCCTCTCCCAATGATGTTAATTTTAAATTCTATCAGTATCACTAATAAAATTAGCTAAAGATGGAGTTCCTTTAATGTATATATATATATTTATCATTAGTACTAGGTCGTCTTTATCCGTTTTTTGGAAAATATATAATAGTAATAAAATCTTTGAAGTAGTAGACTAAATCTACTAACTATAATTTTAAAGATATGAAATTGCTCTTTCTCTAACAAATAATTTCTGTCCCTTCACGGGTTTGATTCGAGTTAGATAAAGAGTTTTTTTAAGGGTGCGAAGCAACCTCTTTTTTGTATATACAATTATATATACGCGTGACGTGGGTTTTACTTTTCTTCATTTCAATGCCCTCCCATATTATAACGAAAGAAATCCGTTTACCCAATAAACGTAGGAATGTCAGATAATGTTTTTATATTATCCAAAGAATATCACTTTAATAAAATTATAGCTTTTAATGTTATAAATTATAATATAAATATATAATAAAACTATCATGGTATTAAAGGAGGAATGCAACCTAACAACCAGTGAATTTTTATCGATTCCTTATCGTTTAAATAGGCCTAATCCACTAGCGAAAAAAGGCTTAGCTGGATCATGGAGATCCAGCATTATGTTTTAAATTTTTATTTAAATTTTTTTTATTGTAAAATAATATAAAAGACTAAAATTATCAGTAATCCTACGAGAAACATGTTAGCTGCGTTCATACTAGGCCTTGGAATCGATTTAAACCGTTTCAAAACATTTCACTAGAGTCGTGTGAACAAAATGCCGTCTTTTCTCGAATCGATTTGATTCTATTTCTCGAAACTGCTTCGGGCACCAGTTTCATACCGATTCGGTTTCAACAACCGATAGATGAAGCTACAATAAATCGATTTATGAAGATAACGCGTGAACACGCGACGCTTAAAACGATTCCTGGCGATTCGAATATCGGTTTGATTTTACCGTTTCAAATCGATCAAGAAATTCTAGTATGATCGTAGCTCTTTTCTCCCGTTGAATAAAATGAATATAAAATGAAATGGCGAAGATTCTCCGTTTGTTCTCCCGCGCGAGATCAAAAATTCGTTAATAATAAAAAAGGAATTTTTGTGTTTCCACGGCAACCACGCTTTATAAATTGAAAGATAAGAAAAAGCACGAGCGCTGTTCGTTTGATTTGATTTTATTTTTTTAGGCGGGAAAGTTTTTGGCGCGAACGAATAATAATACGAATTTCAAGCACGCGCTCGCGGAAACAGACACGTGCTTAGGATTTTATCGACAAAACGGAAAGCGTAATAAAAGGTACAGCGCCGTTATTGCTAGCCTAACTTATGCATGGAAGGGCGAACCGAGGATAACGAGTTTCAAATTGCCGTAGGATATTTTATTTTTTAAACAGGTATAGAGAAAGGGAATCAATTTTTGAATATTTTGAAAAGTTTGAAATTAAATAAAATATTAAATTGGTTTTATTTAGATGAGTTTTCTTTAAATTAACGTAGAAAAAACCTGGCTCTCTATTTAATAAGTGCTAATATTATGAAATAACCTTGGAACCAAAAAAAATTACGGTTATAAAGAATCTGTTTCTATATGGAAAATCTTGCTTTTTTTAAGATTGGGACAAAATGTAGGAATATATATACTTTCTTTGGTTATTCTACGAGAGAACATTGAAATAAAAAGTAAAACCGACGTCACGCGCATGTAAAAACAGCCTAGCGATTTTTTTCCTTGACGGGTTTATTACGATCCTGACGAGTTTGTTACATTTCCTGATGAATTTATTTCGACCATGACGAGCTTATTTCGTTCCTAACGAGTTTATTGCGTTCCTGACGAGTTTATTGCGTTCCGGACGAGTTTATTTCCTTCATGATGAGTTTCTATCGTTCCTGACGAATTTATTTCGTTCCTGACGAGTTTATATCGTTCCTGACGAGTTTATTTCGTTCCTGACGAGTTTGTATCGTTTCTGACGAGTTTATATCTTCCTGACGAGTTTATTTCGTTCCTGACGAGTTTATTTCGTTCCTGACGAGTTTATTTCGTTCCTGACGAGTTTATTTCGTTCCTGATGAGTTTATTTCGTTCCTGACGAGTTTATTTGTCCCTGACGAGTTTATTATGTTCCTGATCTATTTCTCGTGATTAAATTCGCGAGCTTGGCGCGAAATTAATTTGATAGGGTCCCTGAATCAAGTCAGTAGTTGCGTGTCTACTATAAGATTGGTGTACATCGGAATCTACGTGTTTCCAGTCTTTAGGGGTCTTAACATTACGTATTCATCCGCCTCAACTTTGTTCACTTTGTCAACTCTTCTCGAGAATAGAGATATCTCCGCTTCTGTTATAGATAATGTTATCAGTCGCCGTAATCCCCGGCGGCGGCCATAATATTCTTTTAAAAGACTTTTAAATAAAAGTAGAGCGTTCTTTTCAGCTCGAGTATGGTATTATACCTCTGTACAAGCGACGCGCCGTATCCGTTCAGATTAAAACGTACTTGAATTATAAAGCTCCATTGTTATACTTAGGCTAACAAGACGCCCGACAGATAAAAAACCACCCGCATATTCTAATACTCATTCGAGGACACGTTTTAAACTAATTAAGGTAAGTATAAATCCTTCATTTTAACTTTCAAACTATCGTTTAACTTACTGTTCTCAACTATGCGATATAATTTACTGAGATACAAGATTAAAAGGAATCGAAATTGTACTATAAAATATTTTTTACAAATACGGTAAAGTTAGCTTCTTTCTAAGAAAGCAACGGAGTTTATTAATTATTATTTATTCGTTATTTTTAATTATTTTTATTCGTTATTTTTAATTCATTTAATTCGTTATTTTTAATTATTTTTATTCTTTAATTATTTTTTATTAATTTTTATTAATTATTTTTCATTATTTTTATTCGTTATTTTTAATTATTTTATTCCTTATTTTTAATTTTTTTTTTTTTTTCGTTATTTTCGTTATTTTTTTCGATATTTTCCATTATGTTCTATTAAGGTTATTTTATTTACATTTTTATTTTTTATTGTTTTATTAATTATTTATTATAATTTTAGTTATCAAAATTTGTTAAAATATTTTTCGTCAAAATATAATTTTATTGCTCAATTAGTATAATTTTTTCTTCAATTATAATTTTATTGATCAATTATTATAATTTTATTGATCAATTACTATAAATTTATTGATCAATTATTATAATTTTACTGATCAATTATTATAATTTCATTGATTAATTATTATAATTTTATTGATTAATTATTATATTTTTTCTTCATTATTTGCTATTAATTTTATTCATTAAATAATATACTTTTCATCATTATTTGCAAATAATTTTATTCAAATACTTAATATATAGTTTCTTCAATATTTGCAAAATAATTTTATTCCTTAATTAATATACTTTTTCTTCATTATTTGCAATTAATTTTATTCATTAATTAATATACTTTTTTCTTCATTATTTGCAATTAATTTTATTGATAATGTTTGAAGTTATTCGTAAGTTTGAGGCGTGCGCGGTGATAATCCGATGATGAAACTTTATACTTTAGTTAAAGATAGTGTTTTGGAACCAAACATTCGAACTACTACGGAACTACGGGAGCTTTCCTCTATATGAACCCTTAAAAAATTAGGTTTCCTCGGAAACGTCAACTTAACCGTAAACCAATAACAGCCTTATTAAATTATCATATTCCCAATATCACTAGTTTCGCGACGTTAACTTGACTATTTCCTAATAGGAAAAAGACTGGGGACTTTTTTCTGATCGATTTCACGCTGGAATTCAACGTAACTTCGTACCGTTGCCAGACCCTACGCTCTTAATATATTATTAACAAGGGGATTAACAATTTCATCGTAACATTCTTACGTTGATACGAGACTCGGCGTTTTAGTTACGTTATCGTCCGCTAGGAGTACATTTTTTGACGATTTCCCCTTAGCCCGCCTTATAGCTCTTCCGGAGAAGACTAGCCGGTTGCCGTGGCAACAGCCGCAGCCAAACGCCGCATTTCTAACTCTCCTAGTGTTCGAAATTCTAGCTTGTAGTATCGAAACAGAATTTTTGGGATTAAAAGTACACACGATAGCCAGAAGCTCCAGCAAAAGCGCGCGAAGACGTCCCCAACTCACGATAAATGCTGGCGCTCAATTTTTAATCTCTCTCGCGCTAATTACTCTCGGTCAAAGGTTACAGCGCGTGAAACAAGATCAAAAAACAGTATCGAAAAAACCAATAAAAAAAACTGCGCGCGCGCGAGACAAATTGTTTAAAAATATACGTAAGTACTGTTATTGCACTTTTTCCTATTTAGGCACGAGCTTCAATCAAGTCTCTCTTTTTCTTATTTATGTACGGATCGCGTGAATAAAAAAGGCGCCAAAAAAGTGCGCGAACGAGAAGAGAATCGTGAGATTTTTGTGAAGATTAAAATCTATGGTGTCTAGCGCGTGCTCCAATCAAAATTAAAAACACATAAAAAGCGCGCGAAAAATGTAAAACTTTGGTTTTAGTTTTTTTTTTCTTTTTGATGTTAAAAAGAGCGTGAAATTTAAACGCTGTTTTTTGGCGCCAAGAAAAATTAATGGCTCGAAACGAAAGAAGAGTTTTGAAATCCGTCACGCCTCTCAACTGAAAAAATCTCTCTTTTAGGGAGATTTGGATGAAATCGTAAAAATTCCACCTCTGGTTCCTTCAGCCCAAAATGTATTTGCACCTTTATAACTCATCTTTCCGTATTTTGCTACATTATATATGTATATAAATAACGAAATTGAATCAAATCAACTCAAAATTTGGCCAATATAACCACGAATCGTATTTACCCCTCGAACAATTATGAAATTATAAATTTTTGATAACCTTACACAACAACCAAAAAAACCAAAAATATTATTAGAAATTAACGTAAAACCAAATCCATCCGCTCAAATTATGAAATCAAATCATTATTAAATTAAATTAAAATCGTATTAATATTTTAAGTAAAGGGAAAATCAGAAATAAATTAATAGGGAAAACTAGAATTGAATTAAATTACTGGGAAAGTCTGAATTGAATTATATTTAAATTAACGGAAAACATATTTGAATTAACGGAAAACATATTTAACTTAACGGAAAAACATATTTAAATTAACGGCAAAATATATTTAATTTAATTTTAATGAAAACCTAAATTAAATTAATGAAACTAACTGAATCCCCAAAATTAAAATTAAATAATTGAAATATTTAAATTAAATTAATGAGAAAAACCTATATTGATTGTAAATTAAATTAAATAATCAGGAAAAACTAAATTAAAATAAAATAAACAGAAAACTAAAATAACCGGAAAAACGAAAACAACCGGAGAACTAATATAACCGGAAAACTAAAATAACCGGAAAACTAAAATAACCGGAAAACTAAAATAACCAGAAAACTAAAATAACCGGAAAAACTAAAATAACAGGAAAAACTAACTTAATTAAAACCTAAATTAAATTAAATTATCAGTAGTAAAGTTTAAATTAAATTAAATTAAATTACCAGTGGTAAAGCCTAAATTAAATTACCAGTAGTAAAGCCTAAATTAAATTACCAGTATTAAAGCCTAAATTAAATTAAATTATCAGTAGTAAAGCATAAATGAAATTAATTTACCAGTAGTAAAGACTAAATTAAATGAAATAATTAGGCAAGACTAAACTAAAATAAATTAACGTACAAATGCAAATTAAATTTAATATATGGGAAAACCTAAATTAAATTAAATTACCAGTAAATCCTAAATTAATTTAATGATGAAAAACACGACCAAAGAAAAATGAGCCGTATCACAAACTAAATTAGCAGAAAATAAATAAAACGAAATCATGAAACTACGATTAAAATTAAAAGACGAAAAGTCAAGGTGATTAATATTTAATAAACGGACTGATGGCCATGCGGCTTGAAATTAAAATTAGCGTAATTCAAACTCCAACCAAAGAAAACTAACGAGTTAAACTCAATTAATATAAATAATCCATTCAAACTGCAACTGAAAGTGATACTAACACGATGGAAAACACGAGCAAAGAAAACTGCAACGTCATCCAACAACAACAATCGGAAACGGAAATGAGTAGCAAAAGCGGCTTATTATTCGCTCCCAGAACTCAAACAGGAAATGAAGCAGCTACCGCGAAAATTCCGCGGTATTTGCGTAATATTCCCGTCAAACGGATCGTGCACCCGATGGACCAAAATATAGCCGGAAGTTTCTGTTTATCAGTCTTGTTCGTTAGCGTCGCCATGGTAACGGGACTTCCGCTGGTAGCCGCTTTATTATTGCTACTTCCGGTCGCGTTGGGACTCAGGTATTCCCTGGCTAATTGTTGTTACCGACAAAATTTACGCGGAAGTAGAAATACGTCAAGAGGAAGTACGTCGGAAGACGGTGTTGGTGCTCGAAAAAACCTTCGTTTAAATAATTTAAATCCTACTTGCGCTTGCTGTTGCGCTAGAACAAAGATGGTGTCGTCCTTCGACAGCTATTGGTTGAACGGTTTCGATAAGGACCGGACTAGTAGTAGCTCGAGTAGGAATGGCCCAGCAGGCTCCATTTATCCGACCAGTCAGAGGTCTTGTTCCATCGGGACGCCGGTTAGCCCCCAAGGAACGCGAGTGTCCGTGTCTTCTGGTAGTGGACGCGTCAAGAACAATCCCGCGTGCGTCGCTCATTGTCTCATGTACTTGGATCCCGGTATAAGTACCGATTGCATCAGGGATCTCGTACAAACCAGGTTGATACTCAAGACGTGCGACGACGGTACCAGGGCTTTCTCCAGGTTTACGCAAAGGTACGTCACACCATTCTAGCCTACGTCCGAAGGACGTGTCTTATCTATGTTGAAAATTACTGTAAGACCTATCTTTATTATGATGGACAATTACTGTAGGACATATCTTAATTATGTTGACCGCCTGTAGGATGATGTTGACAAATGACAATTAGAGAAAGACATATTAACTATGGTTTATAATTACTGATCTTATCTGTGGTGACAACTACTTTAAGACATATCTAATAAACTATGGATGGCAATTACTCGCTGTAAGACATACCTAATAAACTATGGTTGAAAATTACTCGTTGTAGGACGTCTGTTAAGTATGGTGATAATTAGTGCCCTGGCAGTTAGTTTAGGGCAAAGTTATATTCCTTCCAATGTCGTATCAGAGAATACTTGTTTTAAGGTCTTGTATTGTCGTTGCAGAGTGGTTAACTTGAGTAGCGGTTATGTCTGGGTGGAGGACGCCGATTTCAGCATGGATTGGCACGTCAGGCAAGAGGTGGTGAAAGTGAGCCGTTCGCGTCAATTGCGGCTGTACTTGTCGTACTTGATGAGGCAGAACTTGAATCCGGATCGACCTTTGTGGGAAATTCGAGTTTTACCTCAAGTCGGCAAAACCAAGAACACCGTTCTTGTCATCAGGGTTCATCACGCGCTCAGCGACGGTATCGCCTTAGTCAAGGTAAGCCACACCACTCATCGTTACCATACACACAATTCACTCCAATCACCGTTGATATTCTTTGAAATAACGTTGATAATATAAAAATTATCGTTGTTATCCGTTCACTTATGATTGTTTTCCATCGTTAAATCGAATTATCGTTGATATCCCGGAAATCGTCGTATATCGGTTGAATTATCGTTGATATTCCTTGAATTATCGTTGATAATACTTGAATTATCGTTGATATTCCTTGAGTTACCGTTGATATCTCATGACCTATCGTTCATATCCCTTGAATTATACTTGATATCCCTTTTATCGTTGATATTCCTTTAAATATCGTTGATACCCCTTGAATTATCGTTGATATCCCATGAATTGTTATTGATATCAATTAAAATATAGTTGATATCCCTTGAATTATCATTAATATCAATTGAAATATAGTTGATATACGTTGAATTATCTATGATATCCATTATCATATTTTAATATTCGATAAATTACCTATGATATCAATTAAATTATCGTTGATATCCCTCGAATGTTTCATAAAAAAACTGTCAAATCACTGGAATACATAATTTGTCCGAATTATTGACGCCTAATTCTAAATCTAACAAATTTGCGTAGCCAAATCCATGGTATAATCTTGAACGTCATAGTTGATTACATATTTTCAAAGTGACGCGTGTCGCTTTACATAATGTCCACCTAAACATTTATTAAGGTTTCGTAATATTACTACGTATTTATTTTTTATAATTCCCTCTCACGTAGACATCCGTACTATTTAGTAGTAGCCTAGACCTTCGTTTTACTGACTCGTTTTCATTTATTAGATCTTTAGGTCCAGAGCCAGCGAATCGGGCCTCTTTTGTTTCTACTAAGGTTTCCATGGTTATTCTCCACGTGTACCCATTCACTTTTGAACAGGCTAAATTCATAGACCTACTACATACATATATACGTCATTTGAAAATTTAATATCAAGCATAGGCCTAGCTTCTTTTTTATTTGCAAAAACTAGGGCGAGAATTAAATAAAATTAGTCTTCCATGGCACGTGAATTTCATTTCTAAAATAATAATAAAAAAAATCACAGCGCATGCTCACTTATTTAAATTAATCGTAGCGCGTGTCATTTATGAAATTAATCATGGCGCGCTGCAATTTAAATTAAAACTCTAATATTTCAATACCTTTGTATTAAGACTAGTTCCCACTTGGAAAACAATTTACATTATTTGCTCGCATTAAAGGGAGAATGCAACTTTAGTAATTTTTAATCGATTTCTTATCGCTTAAATAAACCTAATCCACAGTAAGAAATTTACAAACTAATATTAAACTAGAAATAAATTTAAAAATTTCCATCAAAATAGGCTTAGCTGGATTCATCGAGATCTTGAATTTCTTCGCATTAATGTGTCAGCGACCAATGAGCAAAGGCCGTCGTTAAGGCAAGATCTCTATGAGACTTCCAATAACATTCGATTGGTTGCTGATCCATCAATGCGTAGAGATTCAGCTGAACTCCATGAATCCAGCTAAGCCTATTTTCGGGGTAAGTTTTAAATTTATTTCTAGTTTAATATTTGTTTGCAATTTTTGTTACTGGTGGATTAGGCCTAAATCACTTATTGTTAGGTTGCATTCTCCCTTTAACAGGCTTTGGATTGGATATCTAAATGGATTTTATACAAGGTTCTCTTGGAAAACGAGGCTTAACTACACGTCACCATTTTTAACGCGCGATTTTGATTCGCCGGTGATAAAAACAGCAATAATTCAGCGAGTGGGAAGTAGCCTTTATTGACTAGGATCCTCCTTCTACGTGTTGAGACTTTAACGAAACTTTTATTTAAAACAGCCTAGATATATAATACGCTAGAGAAATCCCCGATAGCGTGATCTTATTATAATTAATTTAATAATAATAGCCGAAACATTGTCGGAATACAAAGCGATTTAAAAAGAGCTCAGGCTTTGTAAACCTTCCAAGTATAATAAGAAAAGAAGATTTTGATTATTCGCGTCTTGGCAAGGATTAATAGTTGGAACATTTGTTTAAATTATAAGAATTAAAAATTAGACGTGAGTTTTAGAGGGAATGGGTTCAAGGGGCTGGGGGAGATGTCCAAAGAGCCTGAAGGGCTTCTCGTAGTACTTATAGTACAGGGTGGTTCAGATCAAAAAACTCAATAGCTTCCATGGAGGGATAAAATTAACATTAAGCGCGTGCTATTCGAATTCATTTTTTTTAAACTCTCGCGCGCTCTAGTTTGAATAATGAATTAGTTTAACACGCGCCAGACACATGCGCTCAATGTTAATTCGAAAAGCACGCGCTCAATGTTAATTCGAATAGCACGCGCTAATGTTAATTCGAATAGCACGCGCTAATGTTAATTCGAATAGCTCTCGCTCAATGTTAATTCGAATAGCACGCGCTCAATGTTAATTCGAATAGCACGCGCTCAATATTAATTCGAATATCACGCGCTCAATGTTAATTCGAATAGAACGCGCTCAATGTTAATTCGAATAGCCCGCGCTCCATATTAATTCGAATAGCCCGCCCTCAATATTAATTCGAATAGCACGTGCTCAATGTTAATTCGAATAGCACGCGCTAATGTTAATTCGAATAGCTCTCGCTCAATGTTAATTCGAAAAGCACGCGCTCAATTTAATTCGAATAGCACACGCTCAATGTTAATTCGAATAGCATGCGCTCAATGTTAATTTGAATAGCACACGCTCAATGTTAAATTTATCCTTCAATTGAAGCTATTGATTTTTTTGATCTGAACCATCCTGTATATACATATACGTATAAAGATCTATGTCTGTGTTTTCTCTGTCGAGTAAGTCTCTGGAAACAAAATCCCGTGCAGAAAGAAGAAAGAAACCCCACTCAGTCTATCCATGGAGAACAAATTACAAAGAGAGATCCAGCCATATATGATAAAAGGGAAGATTTGAAATCGGAGAATTTCTCGACCCCCTTTAAAGTGATACTGTCAGGGATTTTTCCAGTCCTCCAAATGGAAATTGAGTATCATTTTCGGAGAGATCGTTAAAAAACGATTCTAACTTTATATACATATGTCATAGAACAAAATTACCGCGACAGTAAAAATATATATTTTATAATCGCCATTTTCGAAATTTTCCGTGCAATACTACGTGATCGCACTATGGTCGCGTGACTTCGCTATTGTAGAGCCTACAGTTGATTCTCGCGCGTTAAGTGGTAAGGTCGCTTTCGCGCGGTCTTTTTCGTAAAAGTTTCATGTATGATAATTATCGGTTATTATGTTCCAAAAGTAAAGTTTCTACGTGACATATCGGAAAACAATGAGCCTATATTTGACATTTTCATTTTGAAGTTCAGGATTTTCAAATTGAAAGGGAAACTTGGAACTAAAAATTTAACAGCTTTTGAATTAATTTTCGGAATCACCAGATGGCAAATACGTAATAATGTATTATTAGGCACGTTCTTGGTGTTTAAATTAATTTCTAAAGTTTTGGTAAAATTTCAATAAGTAAATATAAATTCGGGCCATTCATATTAATTCAGCCTTCAATAACCTAACATTAAAAGAATAAGCCGGTGTTTGATCCCCAAGGTCTGAGGCATCAAACGCCGGCCTGTAAGTGTGAATGCGACTCAATGACGTGTTCGCTTCCGCAGACCCGTGGAATAGGGGAAATACAATTAAGAGTGTTCGCATCTAAAGGTTACGTTTTCTCATCTCAAGCCGCATGTTTGTCTCTCAATTTGTAATCAATTCTCCTTGTTCTTTGTAGTGTCTTGTGCCTCTTTCAACTTTATAAGGTCACGCGTAGTATAGCTTTTATAAACTCTTTCTTCCACGGTATCCATCCCCGCATGGCAATCAATATTGCATTCACCAAGAGAGAGAGAGTTACGAGATTAGTTTTCAGCCACTTATCCCTAGTTCTAACAACGTCTACGCGTACGTATAGCGATAAAATAGCCTTCTTAAATTAATTGGCGCAATTCGTTCTCTCGTAAAGGCTTAATGAAGAATGTATTATTTTTAATCAACTGGGAACATTTAATAACGGTATTGAAACTCACTAAACTTTTGTCGTTAATGATCAAAGTTAGAGCTCGGAATTCGTATAACTTTTGTTAATTGAATAAGACCATCGCGAATGTCAATCGGATATTATCCGTTCGCGAAAAAATATCCATTTCTTATTCGAGTTAACGTATACCCGAATATAACGGCAAACTTGCAATTCGTACTCAATTGTTTTAGGAAATTGATACGTTATACGAGTTATTCATTCGCCGATAAGAACAATTTGAAACCCATCGAGTTTCTTCGCGGATTTTAACCCAAATTGAGATCTCGAAGTTAGAATGTAGTCATTTAGTCGCTGTTCCTTTAGATTCAGATTAAAATCTAATTATTATATTTCATTCTATACGAATTTCGAGACATGTCGTTTTCCGTTTCAATAAACGCGTAATTCGTTTATTAATCGATCAATTCTTGGCACCACTTTTTATTTGAAATAGTTTATCAATGAGGGTCGATAGTTTACCCGGAATATGAGAAAAAAATCTTAATGCAATATTTTTAGTTTAAAATAATTGTATTACAATTAATTGGTCAACCAATCATAAGCAGTTCCTTGACACGTACCAAAATATTTAATTTCTCTGACCATTTGGGCTTGTTTTCTAATTCCCTGATTTTCTTCCTGACCTTTTTGGGGTCATTTTCTATTCCAGGACTTTTCCCTGACCTTTTAGGATTTATTTTCACATTCCCTGACTTTTCCCTTCACCTTTTTGACTCATTTCCAAATTCCCTGACTTTTCCATGACCCTTTGGGGCTAATTTTCAAATTTCATGCCTTTTTCTGCCCTTTTGGGTCAAATTTCGAAATTTCCTCACATTTCCATGTTTTCCAGGTCGTGAACGAACCCTGAGTAGCTTATACTCGGTGTTACAGCCTTGAAAAGGACATAACTTTATATTGAAAAACCGAATTTTCAATAGAATATTAGAATCTTTCTAACGTTGTAACTATTTTGAATTTTGATTTCAATTCCAATGATTCGAATTGAAGAAAAATGGTAGATTAGATATTTATGCAAAAAAACAAGTAATGTGGAATATTCAGCCTCGATGCCTTAATATGGAAAGTAGGCGATTAAATATTAACATTTCTAGCGAAATATCCATATCACTTCCCCCCGAAAAATATACGAAACTGAGAAATAAAAAATAAAAGTTGTCTATTTATAAGTTACATTTCTTTTATCAATTCTTTTTTCCCAGACGGGAGTCAGTAAATAGCTAGCAATTGAAAATAAATAAAAATTGAAGTTGGTAAAAGATACATAAAGTTCGATTACCCATGGCAAGGCGCTACTGATCTATTTTAGTTTATTTTATTTTGTAGTCAATTCCACTTCGAGCTGAAGGCGGACGTAAAGTTTGTCTTTCTATATATATCTATATCAATATAAATATGAGATAACATTAGCCGCGTTCACACTAGAGACTTTGAAAACGTTTTTAACCGCGCTTTGGAAAGGTCAGAATAGAAATTTTTGAGGTCAACTTTAGAGATATTTTGTTAAAAAATGCAATTATTTGCTTGAAAAGACTATAGCTGCGTTCACACTAGAGACTTTAGTCGCGTTCATACTAGCCCCCGGAATCGATTTGATTCGATTCCGCGAAACTGCTTCGTGAACCAGTTTCTTACCGATTCGGTTTCAACAACAGATAGATGAAACTACAATAAATAGATTTATAAAGATAATGCGTGAACGCGTGACGCTTAAAACGATTCCTGGTGATTTGAATATCGGTTTGATTACACTGTTTAAAATCGATTAAGAAATGCTTTGTGACCGTAGCTATTGTAAGACCGATTCAAGAAATATATCCCAATAGCCAAGATCACATTTATTAATCCATTTGAAATGGTAAAATCAAACCGATATTCAAATCACCAAGAATCGTTTTTGGCGTCACGTGTTCGCGCATTATCTCTGTAAATCGATTTATTGTAGCTTCATCTATCGATTGTTGAAACCGAATCGGTACGAAACTGGTTCCCGAAGCAGTATCGAGGAATCGAATCAAACCGATTTGATAAAACACGGTTTCCTGTTCACACGGCTTATAGCGAATCTGTTTAAATCGATTCCAAGGCCCAGTATGAACGTGGCTGAAGTGTCTAGTGTAAACGCAGCTATTGGATAGCCGAACCTTGTCAGCGCTGCCAATTCGACACGTAATTTCGTCAATATTATACTATATATACTGGAGGCGAATCAGGGTAAATGATGGGATGTTCAATTTTCATCGATTTAGATAAAACGTGGATTTAAATCTCGTGTTTCGACTATATATGATTTACAGACACCGTGGAGTCTTCCTATATCACATATCTTATAGTGGATTTAATCACGCGAAACTTTTATACGCCTGGTAATGGAATCAGTAGGCATAGCACGCGCAAGCCAGAAAAAATATAATATTTTGCTCGAACAAATTTTTTAACTTTTTATTTTTATTTTTTTCTAGCGATATAAACTTTTAATAGTGGCGCGCGTCTTAAATACATTTTTATTTTTCACGCGCGAAATATTATTTTCACGTCTGGCGCCTTTTTTAATAATTAAAAAAAAAAAAAAAATGCCTAATATGGACTATATTTTAAGTTTTATCATATTATTAAAACGACATATTTTATACCTCTGCCGGTTTGAGGCGTTAGGTCATTTTTTTCCATGACGTAGTTTATTTCTGGAAGGTAATTAACGATAATTTTTGTACGAAAGTTAGGACTTGATCTGGATTAAGTACTTTTACGAAAAAGACCGCGCGAAAGCGACCTTATCACTGGTGCCAGAACGCGCGATAATCAACTGGTAGACTCTACAATAGCGAAATCACGCGACCTTATGACGTAGTATTGTAGGGAATTTTTATTTTAAAAATTTCGAAAATGGCGATTATAAAATATGAATTTTTACTGTCGCGGTAATTTTGTTCTATGCTGGATATATAAAATATTTTCAATTTACATACTCAATATATATGGTACTCCATTTCAATTTAGAATTCATGAAAAATCAGTGACAGCCTCACTTTACCCATAATGTTTATTTCCCTAGGCCTATTTGATTTTTTTTTTTTTTTTTTTTTTTAAGTTTTTTGCTCGAAAAAAAATTTTATCTTTTAATAATGGCATTTTTTTTTTTATCTTTTATCTTTTATTTCCACGCGAGAAATAAAATGTAAGAGAACACCAAATTTTATATATGCCTATATATATTTTTGGTAATACGAGCTTGGGTATAGTTTAGGCTATAGATACTGAAGAATATTTTAAATATTTATTTTCTTCGCTGCCTGAGCCTTATTGATCTTTAGCTTCGGACTAGGCCTCTTATATTTGATCTATTTGTCTTACGCCACAAAGACAATATAGAAGACACAATTCTAAGACGACAAACAAAACACGCGACTTCAGTCCTAAATATGTTCTTTAACACGGAAATCAATTCACGAAAAATATTTTCGAACTACGCCTAGAGCTACAGCTACCTCGAAAGCAACCAAAATACATTTATAAAACATTTTTCAGTGATGTCATATACTGGACATATAATTTAAAACTGTTTTGATTTTGTTTATGACAGATTCTGGCAAATTCATTGACGGACCATTCGCATCTGTTGCGATTGAAACCTCGTTTCGGCGGGGCGACTTTTCCGTTGAACGTGTTTCGGGCCTTGGTCGTGGGTCCCTTGACGTTCCTCGGTTGGCTGTTGACGGCTAAGAAGGACTTTAACTTGTTACGTCACGAGCAACCGGTGTCCGGGGAGCGTGTTGTGGCCTGGTCATCCGATCTGAGACTCTCCAAGATTCATCGCATCAAGCAGATCACCCGTTCGACGATTAACGACGTCCTAGTCGCCGCCATCACCGGATGTATCAGGGATTACTTCCGGAGACACGGAATCACTCATCCTCCCGATGTTACCGTAAGTTAATCATCTTTCGTATCATTATGGAACTATAACTATTAAAGCTACGTTCGCACTAGCGCGCAGCCTAATCGATTTTAATCCATAAAATCAAACCGCTATTTAAATCGCTCGGAATAGTTTTAAAGGAAATATTTGCGTTTTTAAATCCCTATTAAATTCGCCTTCTTTTCTAGCTTAGCAGACGAGTCATTGACCATAGCAAAGCGTACAGTCAAAACTAGGATGTGTGCACAAGGGAAGAGCATTTTAAAGGGGTAAATTTCAGAGCAGATAGGGTCTTTAATAAGCGCCATACGTTCTAAGTAAACGTTTTCCTTTTAATGAAACCAAGGCTTAACAGATATACGAAACATTGCCCCAATCACTGCCCATCTATTATATTTATTATAATATTTATCGTAAAAGATATTGGTGACAAGCCACGTAATCCTCTTCAATAAAGATTTCTGAATTTTAACTACTAGCTAAGTCGATAAACACGTCATTTGACCAAGACCTTGTCTAGATGGTCTCGATAAAAAATTAAAAATATGATGTAACCTCGCGAAAACACGCGGCACAGTTTTCGAAATTGTACGCTCGTTTCTGATTGTTTCGTTCTGAACATGGGCGAAATCCAGGATATGACAAAGAGCCTTCGCACAGCATGTGACGTCACATGACGTCACTTTGCTCCCATGACGCCATATCTTTGTCTGTACATAATTTATCCCAAAAAACGCGTCATCAATCATCATGGCACGGTGATGACGTAGATAGATTCTTTTAGTACACTAAGGATTCATCGTTTCTTGGCCGAGTGAAAACCAACTTCAAGTTAATTCAGAGTTCGTATTGACTAGAAATTTACCACTTTATTTTAGGTTTAAAAGTTGGAATATTAGTTAAAATATTTTTTTCTATCCTAATCTTTTGCCCATCTTTGAGAAGTTTCGTTTTTCGAGATCTTTTTCTCGCCTGAGGCTTTTATTATAGTATTGTATAAGCGGATTTGAAGAAATCAATAATTTGGTTGATCAGGGAAGACGTGAAAATCTCGCTAAGCCTATTTTTCTTGAATTTGTTCCCAGCGATCGCTAAATCACAAAACCGTTTTCGGTTTCCGATTGGGATAAATATGTCGAAATACGAGTATTGAGTTACAATAGTACAAAGAAACCCGATCTAAAGCGTCGCAAAATTCGAGTACAAAGGTTGCTACGGAAACAGGACAAAGTTATTAACAATATCGGATACTGAGAAGCTTCAGTGAAATTGAAAATACTGTATTTAATCCCTATATGTAGAAATCTACACCAATCACGTGGTAAAACTCAAAAAGGTCACACGCCAATTTAATTTGGAAATATTTTAAAAAATATTTAAATTATTTATGGCGAGAATTAAAGGGAGACTGAAGGAAATCGTGTGGAATATGCGATAACCTCATTTTTAGATTTCTTAGACCATAAAATGTTATTTAGTACAAAAAACTATCTAAAATTTAGTTAAATTGCGAAAAAACCGTATTTAAATAAGTACTTTTTAATCTCAAACTTACAGATTGATCACCGTTTTGCATCCTACTTGGAGATAAGGGGATACGAGCCAATCAAATGTCGTCTTTTTATTTCAATATTATATAAATACAAGCGGCAAACCCAAATAAGGTGGAGCCACATTTCCCATAAAACATCAATATCAATTCAAGGAAAACTATGTTTTTGCAACCACGTTAGAGACTGTGTCACCATCTAACAATAACACGTAATAAGATTTCCCCAAAGTAAAATTCTGATTGGCCATGGTTTCCCCTTTTATACATGGAACAAGATAGTTGACGATTTAAATATATAAGTCGGGTGGGTGTAATGCCGACTTTAAACTTTAATTTTGGAGTAATTAAGCGGAGTAAAAAATATTTCACTGCCAGAGGAAGGAACCTTTTAAATTTTTCCTTCGGGCTAACTTTAACCTTTTCCCTGAGGAAAAAACCCGCGCATCATTTTCAATTAAGGCGTACTATATTAAAGAAGTTACCATGGTAACGTTTTAATGATTATAAAGAAGAGCTCGGTTTGCTTTAAAAAATAAATACAAATTCTCGCGTTTGATGTGACGCGATAAATAGGTATAAGAAATTAAAAAAGGTTGTCATGGAAACGAGCGCGTGGCGATGAAAAGCGTTGTACACTATAGCTCCGTTCATACTAAGCCTTGGAATAAATTCAAACCGTTTCAAAACGTTTAGAGCTCTGCAATCGTACTGAACGGGAATCTTGAATCGATTTCTTGAAACTGCTTCGGAATAAACCAGTTTCAAAACGATTCAGATTCAAAACAACCTTCGTTTTAGTCGTGCGAACAGGAAAGCATATTTTATCGAATCGATTTGATTCGATTTCTCGAAACTGCTTCAGGAAGCAGTTTCATACCGATTCGATTTCAACAACCGCTAGATGAAGCTACAATAAATCAATTTATAAAGAAAATGCGTGAACACGTGACGCTTAGAAACGATTCCTGGCGATTTGAATATCGGCTTGATTTTACCGTTTCAAATCGATTAAGAAATGCTAATGTGACCGTAGTTGTTGCAGATTCATCTATCGCTTTTGAAATCGAATCGGAATGAAACTGGTTCACGAAGCAGTTTCGAGAAATGGAATCAAATCGATTCGAGAAAAGACGGTTTCCCGTTCACGACTCTAGCGAAACGTTTTGAAACGGTTTAAATCAATTCCAAGGCCTAGTATGAACGCGGCTTATGTAAACAAAGATGCTTAAACAATTACGAATGATTTAAATATCGATTAGAATTTATCGATTAAAATCGATTGGGATACACTATAGTGTGAACGTAGCTTACATATTATATATCATTCAACCTTTCATTTGTCACCACTATTAAAATCTAGTACACCATCGTATTCCCTTTCTTCTCATAGACAGGTTCTGTTAGCGAAAAAACGAAAAAGCGGAGCGCGCGCTAGGGATAAAAATGTCAAGCTCGCGCGCTACGTAATATGCTAAATAAAGTTAGAATCAGTTTGAATTGACAGCGTTAGTAAATATAACCTTTCCCTTTATTCTAAGTAAACAATTTATAAAGAGGTAACGAGTATACTAGGCGTTGTAAGTACTGTAAGCTCAAATTGATATATAAAATAGAATTTATAATTTCACTTCGATTTGACAGCGCGGGAAGAATGGGTTACCCTATGATTTAAAAGTGCTTTGAAATAAAGGGATGCGCTAGCTTCGTACGCGTTACGTGTTCGAGGTGGAATTATTTGAACGACATGTACTTTATTTTTTTCATTTTCCCCTTGAAATATCTGTCAACAAGGAGGGTTTAATAAAGCAGAAATTAAGCGATGATAGGGTTAGGGATCCTAGCTGGAGTTGAAAGCTCTTTATACGGTCGCGGTAACAATGGCTCCTTCACATATAGAAGATAAAATACTCTAAAAACCACTTGATCAAAATTCAAAAGAATTTAATATCGTTTGTCAATGCAGGTTAGAAAATTAGAAAAAACCTAACGTTTTTAGAAATATCGTGGCAATCTTGGAACGGCCTATAAAATATTACACTATTAATACAGGGTGTTTCGAAAATGGTGGTAGGACCGAGCTCTAGTGGGTTATATGGGTCATTTTAAGATAAAAATATTCTATGGCGTTTTGTCGTACGTGGCGCTGTTTAAGAGTTACGAAATGAATCATGTACGGATGACCCCTTAACGATTAATAAACGTATACTCAAATCAAGGAGGATCAGAGAAGGAGAGGAAATGTGGGGACGGCGCGGTTCCTACTGCGTCGGCCTAAACTCCCACTCTGGGAGAACGGGGGTAGAGACGTTTCGTGGTAAAATGTTGTCGCGTGGGTAAAACGAATCCTTTATGAGACGCGCTAGCTAGCGACCACGTGACAACAGTTTACCTCGAGAGTTTCCTATCCCCCCTTTCCACCCGAGTGGGAGGTTGGCTCTTCTCTCTCTAACTCAACGCAGCCCCACATTTCTTCTCCTTCTCTGATCCTCCTTGCTCAAATGAACATTATATAAAACGCGCGCGCTTTTAAAATACCAGGTAAATAATTTAACGTATTTTATCATTGAATATACGTTTATTATTACGTTACGGAGTCATCCGTACATGATTCATTTCGTAACTCTTAAACGGCGCCCATACGACAAAACGTCATAGAAATGACCCATAGAGCCCACTGTAGCTCGGTCCTACCATCATTTTCGAAACATCCTGTATAAAATCCAAAAATAAAATATTGTGGAGCCTTCAGCTGATTCTCGCGTGTTCGGGTCAGTTTCGTGTGGTCTTTTTCGTAAAAGTACTTAATCCAGATAACAATTGTCCTTAATTAAAGGGAAACTTGGATCTAAAAATGGAACAGCTTTTGAATTTATTTTCGGAATCATCAGGTGACAAAAAAACGTATTCGAGAATTTTCAAAGAATTATTAAACACGTTTTTCGGTGTTTAAATTAATTTCTAAAGCATGGTTTGAAATTCAGTGATATAAATTTGGGCCAATCATATTATTTCAGCCTTCAAAAGCGCTTGTAATGTCTTCTATAACATTAAGAGAATAGGCCGGCATTTGATGCCTATAAAGACATTGTCCAGAAAATAATCTACGTCCTATATTTGAATTTAAAAATGATCTAATTTTTGTCAATTTCATTTTAAAGTTTCTTTCGGTTGCGGTATACAATTTTAAAAATGGCGTCGTTTGATGACAACTTCACTTTAATAAATTCATTTCTCAAATTCTTCAAATTAAACATATCCATTGGATAAAGGGTAATAGGCCCAAACCTTTGAGACTAAACTGATGGGTTACCTTTTACGACGATTTTCCTAAAACATATTCATTACCGTTTTGTCCTAGAACATCAATTATTCGTGGTTCAAAACATAAATGCATAATTTCGAAATTTCGTGTTTTGTTTAATCACTACGAAGCAATAAAGGCTAGAGGCGGGTTGAAAGAAATCATACAACGAAGAATTATATTAAAAATGCCCTTACGCCGCCTTTTTCTTTATTACGTTCGTGAATCCTTAATTGGATGGAAATTAGAGATTGGGAATATATTCGTAAACATAATACTCCAATTTCTCCAGAAAGTATTATTATTAATTATAATTGGAATGGATTTCGTGCGTGGATTTGCAACTTGATATACCGCGGGTCAACTCGAGATATTTGCGTATTTCTAAAGCGTTTCAACGTCCTTAATTATAATCTATACCTTAATGTATCATTTTAAATTGATTTGGGATTTAAATTATCATTTATAAAAATACTAATTAAATCGGTTGAATTTTGTTATTTATTAATTATTCGTATGATTTAGTTCATTAGGTATGTTTAAATTTAATGGCAGTTATTTTAGGTTAATATACGTCTATAAGAACTTAAAGATTAATATTCCAAATAATTCAATTGAATATTAAATTAAATATATTTAGGTTCAGTTTTATTTCAAAACGATTTAATTCTCAAATTAAATTTTATTTCAAAACGATTTAATTCTCAAATTAAATTTTATTTCAAAACGATTTAATTCTCAAATTAAATTTTATTTCAAAAGGATTTAATTCTCAAATTAAATTTTATTTGCATTGATTTACTTTGAAATTTATAAATTAAATTTTATTTGCATTGATTTACTTTGAAATTTATAAATTTAATTGAATTGAATTTGAATTAATTTGATTTCAATTCGTTTAATTGAATTTCTTCAATAAATATCAAATGATTTAATTTTTTCAATTTATTTATTTTAATTTATTTTAACTTTTTAAATTGTTTTATTTGAATTTAGTTTAATTTTCAATTGATTTATTTGAATTTATTTTAATATTAAATTGATTTATTTGAATTTATTTGAACTTTCAATTGATTTATTTGAATTAATTAAAATTTTAAATTGATAATTTTTTATTTTTTTTAATTTTCAATTGGCTTATTTGAATTTTAGTTTGATTTATTTGACTTTATTATATTTAATTCAAATTGATTTAATTTGCATCGATTTAAATTAAATTAAATCTCAAGAAACTTAATTAGCTGAAATGCAATCACAATTAATTTAATTTGTTGAAATTTTTTTAATTTATTTTATTAGATGAAATGCAATCATAATTAATTTAAATTCTTGAAATGATTTCAAATTAATTTAATTTCTTGAAATGTAGTCATAAATTTAATTTAATTGGCTGAAATGTAATCATTTATTTAATTTAATTCGTTGAAACGTTTTAATTCATTTAATTAGCTGAAATATAATCATAATTAACATCATTTCATTGAGTTTAATATTAATTATATTGATTTAATTGGGATTATTTAAAATATATCCGAGATAAGTCAGCCCCTATATGATAGCATTTCTCTGAGCACATATGCTCAGGGGTAAAAGCATTTTTACAGGCGCTCGTAGGATTAACATGGGATTTTTTGCCCCTAAATGTTGGTATATCTATGAACACTTTTGCTCGTCTACAAAAATACTTATTAACATAGAATAGTTATCCCTGCTAGTGTGCTTTTTATTTAAAAAATATTCTCAATTAGCGAAACAGTTTCTTTTACTATTAAATAAAATTAATTTGAATTATATCTAGATTTAAATTCGCTTTTAAACTATAAATGATAATTAATTTAATTAGGTAATAAGTTTGTATTTGAAGGCAAAATATACGAAAAAAAAAAAAAAAAGAATTTTAAAATCTTATTAGCATAAATAAACCCTGCAAAGTTCACCAGATGTTTTTAGATATGAAAAAAACTAAAATCAGTTTAGCTTCATTGTAAATATTATTATTGTAAATATTATTTTGCTATACGTATTATTATAAACAGATTCTGGACACGTACCGAAATATTAAATTTCTGACCATTTGGGCTCTTTTTCAAATTCCCTGACTTTCCCTGACCTTTTGGGCATAATTTTCTAATTTCCTGACCTTTTGGGCTTAATTTTCAAATTCCCTGACCTTTTGGATTTCCGCTAACCTTTTGGATTTAATTTTCATATTCACTGACTTTTCCCTGACCTTTTGGACCAATTTCCAAATTACCTGACTTTTCCCTGACCTTTTGGGCTCATTTACAAATTTCCAGACCTTTTGGACTCATTTTAAAATTCCCTGATTTCCTCTAACCTTTTGGACTTAATTTTCAAATTCCCTGACTTTTCCCTGACCTTTTGGACCTAATAATTCCCTGACCAGTATTTCCAGGTCGTGTACGAATCCTGGCGTTGCAAACTCACAATTTTAGGCTTTTTATTTTTCATTCGATTGCTGTCCTAGTACGTCTCTCGAGATTAAATTGGAGTTTTGCTTGGACAAATATACGATTGGAGGAAAATCTTAGGCGCGTCGTTCAAAATATAAAATCGATTTTTCAGGGAATTCGGTCGAAAATGATTTAGGCCTATTTCGTCGAGAAATAAAATGCCTTTTCAAAGTTTACTGTTTACGCGCAGATTTCGCTTTAGAAGATATTCGTAAAGTCGCGAATCGATAAATATATATCTCTAGGGATTAGGCTTAACGATATTGAATGCATTGACGTGTATAAAATTGTAAACGTCATTGAAAATTTCAATTTTTGTTTTGTTAATTTTTGGAAAACAAGTTGCGTTCATACTAGGCCTTGCAATCGATTTAAACCGTTTCAACACGTTTCGCTGGATTCGTGTGAACGTGAAACCGTCTTTTCTGGAATCGATTTGATTCGATTTCTCGAAACTGCTTCGGGAACCAGTTTCATACCGATTTATAAAGTTAATGCGTGAACACGTGACGCTTAAAACGATTCCTGGTGATTTGAATATTGGTTTGATTTTACCGTTTCAAATCAATTAAGAAATGCTAAAATTCTAGATTTGATTTAGAAAAATAATTCCTACTTAATGGATAGTTAATAATGTATTAAAATTATTTATATAATGAAAAAAAAATTAAAGCATTTAATGAAATTTAACTAATAATAATGACATAGCATCCCAAATTAAAAATTAATGAAACTAAATTACGTATTCTGGATCAGAATCTAGATCTGACTCTCCCACTAAAAAAAAAAAAGAAAATATAAAACCCATAAAGGTCAAAAGGTCACCTCTTGCTGCCACATTTTTCCATTCCTTCTAGTATTAAAGCTAACGAAGTGTTAAGTTATCGTCGATGCAGTGACTCTTTAGTTATACAGCCTCGAAAAGATACAAAATTCTCGTAGAAAACCCTATTTTTCCAATGATAGTTTATAACCCTTTCTAAGATTGTTAGCGACTATAATTCGTAATATGATGAATGACCCGCGAGATAGAGTTTAGGGGCCACCTATTTGTAAGCGAAATGGTCGACAAGCGAACGATAAGGCTTAAAACGACGTCTACGTGACACGAATAACGCGAAAAAAATAAGTTTTTTTTTGTTTTTGCATTCTTTGACCCACTAGCGGGCGATGTATACGTGAGGGTCAAGACTTATTCGCTCCGTGCAGTTCGTTTTTGTACTATTAACAAGTTACCAATTTCCTAAACCATCAGCTAACAGCCCATTATTTATCGGTAATGCGGAAAAAAAAGAAAAAAAAAATTGTTTCTTTTTTGAAATGAGCTTAGCAACCAATGGGATTCAATTCCTTATACATTACCATGGAAAAATAAGCTTATTTTTCCATGACATTACTCGTTAACTCTATGATTTGTTTACTATAGCCGGATGGTCATAGGCAAATTCCCATTTGTTTTAAATTAGGCAACGCAACTGCTGACTCGATTCGGGCAGGGTGTGAATGTGACTTTAGAGATAAAGCCCTCGAGACAGAACAAAAGGGCTCGAGTGCAAAAGTAAAATGGAAAATCGTCTCTTTTAATTTTTAATTTAACAGATGACGCGTTCGCGCGGTTTCTACGACAACCGCGTGTTCAGAAACTCATCACGTGATTTAAAAAATTATAAAAAAACTCGCTCCATCTTATCCAGCACGCGTTATTTAACGAATCAAAAGGCCTAAAGCAAACTGATTTTATTTGATTAAAGGGAAAATTTTTATTATTAATTTTAGGTGAGTCTGCCTATCGATCTTCGATACGAGCCGTCGTCGCCGGAAACGATACCGGACATGAGTAACGGTTACGCCATGGTCACGTGCTCTTTACCGACCAATACGGAAGGTTCCATCCCGCGCTTATGGGAAGTTCGTCATCGAATGGAAGATTTGAAAACATCGGCCGATCCGGTGGTCATGTACGGCGCGGTCAATTTCTTGTTGTCCCTGCTTCCGGAAGGACTGGCCCAATGGCTGCTGGGCAAGGCTCAAGGGAAGGCAACTTTAACTTATTGCAATCTGCCTGGTCCGGAGGAACCGGTCGTCTTGGGAACGCACAGGGTCAAGAAGATGGTCATCTGGATGGCCTCCAAGGTCGAGGTGCCGTTGGCTTTCTCTTTCTGTTCCTACGCGGGAGGATGTTGCGTCTCCATGTCCGCCGACAAGGACATCATTCCAGATGGACGTGTCATCATCAAAGAAGTTGTTGCTCAAGTAATCTTATCTTAAATTTTTACAGATTTATCTTTTCCATATTATTATTTATTTTTTTCAGCTTTTTGGAACTTTTAAAATGCCTGGAATTTTACTTACAACTATCGCTTGAATTTTACAATTATCCCTTGAATTTTACAACCATTCCTTGAATTTCACAATCATTCCTAGAATTTTACAATTATCCAGTGAATTGTACAACCATTCCTTCAATTTTACAACTATCCCTTGAATTTTACAACCCTTGAATTTTCCACCTATCTGTAGAATTTTCCACCAATCCATATATTTTTGATTTTCTTGTGCTTTCTTTTTTTCCAGAGCTCTTTTTATTTTAAATTTGCATCCATTTCCTTGATTTTTCCAGCTGCTTCTTTAATTTTTCAACGTGTTGTTTTGTCTTAATTTCAAGCTCTTTATTTTATTTCTGTCCTTTTATTTTATCAGTTTTTATTATTTTCCATTTGTTTCTTTGAAATTCTGATCTTATTTTGTATTTCAAAGAAATCTGACTTAATTTTCTCTAAATGTTCCATTTTATTAAAGAAGCCTTGTCCCAAAGATCCAAAATGACTCTAACAAAAGATTAGCCAAATGTCAAATCGCTTAATTGGTAACCGCCTTTGAAACGTTATTAAAATTGATTTTTTAATTTTTGCGCGAAGATCGAGAGATTGGCTCGTCTGCTATCGAAGCGTCGCATTCCTGGGGAGCATCGTCGCAGGAGCAGTTTCACGGCCGAGAGGAGACAAGAGGAAATATTCAAACCATCAGTCCAAGAGGTACTTTAGTATATTCCCGCTCTTCCGTAAGCGAAATATTAGGCCTAACCATTCCAAGCTTTAGAGCTAATTAAGCTTATTAATTGTTAAAGGACGGGTGAAACGTAAAAGATTACCTTATTTTTATTAAAAAAAACATGTATTTATTTTATTTTCGTATTATTAGCGTATTTCAGAAATTGAGAACGCGCTTTAAATCATCTTTAATTATTCCTTGTGTTAGGCTTAATCGATGTTTGAAATTAGGCCTTGTGTTAGGCTTAATCGACGTTTGAAATTAGGCCTTGTGTTAGGCTTTATCCACGTTTGAAATTAGGCTTTTTTGTAACCCTATCCTTTTTACACGCGTATTGTATCGGTTGCTATTGGTAACAGCTCGCGCTAGGAGATAAAACTCCAAGGAATTATCGTTTTAACTTTTAATCCTCTAATATAAGAAGCAAGCCACCAATATAGGGAGGAATTGCGAGTGAGGGAGGTGGATGCGGTAAAAGAACCGCTTTATATTGTAGCCCGGTTTCTCTCTCTAGGTAATTAGAACGTTAGCTGGGTTGAAAAAGAGCGTTTGTGCTGGAAAGGCTGAACCCAAAAAAATAAGAGTTATTTTGAGGTTAAACCACGATGTATCAGTCTCATTATAGGGAGAATGCAACCTAAAACAAGTGTTTTTTATCGATTCCTTATCGTTTAAATAGGCCTAATCCACCAATAAAAAAAATAAAAACAAATATTAAAGTAGAATTAAATTTAAAACACACCATTAAAATAGGCTTAGCTGGATCCATGGAGATCACCTGAACTCCCCGTATAAGGACTAGCGACCAATGACATTGATCGAAGGCCCTTATACGCGAAGAATTCAGGTGATCTCCACGAATCCAGCTAAGCATATTTCCAGAGTAAGTTTTAAATTTATTTCTAGTTAAATAATTGTTTGTAATTTTTTTTACTGTGGTGGATTAGGTTTATTCAAACGATAAGGAATCGATATAAAAAATCACTTGTTATTAGGTTGCATTCTCCCTTTAATAAAGTTTACTTTCTTTATCAAATTCAGAGTAGTTAATAAATTTAAAGATTATGTACGCGTGAGTCAGCATAAAAGGATCATCAAAATTTTTGGTACCACTCAATTCATCCGAAAAATTAACCACGAGAGCATAGTACCAAGGTTGTACTGTCCGAACAGGCCTCCTTTCTCCTGCACTCACGGAGATGAGAGAAGTGATGATGACATTAAACGAAGAAACCCAGGATGGTCAATTACGAGCCTCTAATTTATCCAGCACGCGCGCTAACCATCAAATTAGCCTTTCATTTTTTTAATCACGGGAATTTTTTTTACGGGGACCATCGTTAAATCTAACATTGCAAAATCGATATCAAGCTTGAGAGAGTGAGAGAGATTATAATTAGAAATTATATTTTTCGTTTTATCCTTCTCTAATTTGGTTTTTAATTACCTTCAATTTATTAATATCTAGAACCGGATCTAGCATTAAACAGAAGTTTTTAATCTTTTATATTTCGTAATAGAATTAAGAACCAATTACGTTTTGTTATTTTATATTTATTCTTTGGGAAGCAGTTACAATTTTTTAATTAAAACAAAGGAAAATATTATAATTTAGACATTTTTAGTATTGAGAAGTGGGCAGTCAGTTTGACGCTCTGGGCTGTCAGCGGAAATATCTAGGGGCTAATCACTCTAGGATTCCCTGTACACTAATTACAGATTACGCCTAATCATTTTAGCGCGGGATATATCGCGAGAAGATTCGCGCGTTTTTGTAAAAGATTTCGGCGCGCTTTTTCTCGCGATAGTTCTACTGCATTTCCGGCGGGAAACATAATTCGCGCAAAAATTTATCAGTCCCCTTTTTCAGGAAATTCAATTTTCTCTTGAAAAAACAAGGTCTTGACGCGAATTTCAAATCAACTTTACGAGAATAATTATTAAGTGAAATTTCGAATAAGCCACAATACACCCATTTCAAATTGAAATAGGTTTAGACGAAATTTCTTCAATCTCATGGAGATCAGCTGAATTTCTTCGTATTGAAGGGTCATCGACCAATGAACAAAAGTTTGTCGTTAAGGCGAGATCTCCATGAGACTTCCAATAACGTTCGATTGGTCGCTGACCCTTCAATGCGAAGAAATTCTGGATCTCCATGAATCCAGCTAAGCCTATTTTCCGGTTAAGTTTTAGATTTATTTCTAGTTTAAGGCCTATTTAAACGATAAGGAATCGATAAAAAAATCTCTTGTTGTTAGGTTGCTTTCTCCCTTTAAGCGTGGGTTATCGTTTTGAGGTCAGATAACGCGCTGGATGGGCGATTCGTTGACCAGCTGAGCTGTCAATTTAAACTATAGCTATTCATTATGTCCCTAATTATGCTAATTTGTGTACTGGTGCTGCGTAGATTCAAGAACGTCTTCACCGAGTTCAGGACGAGTTGCACGAGATTACGCAACGTCTAGAGATGGCTAGTATGAGGCCCGAAGAGTGCGCCTTCGCCTTCGACGGACAGACGGAGATCTCTGCCGCGTCTAAGGCTTTCCTTTGTCGACGAGTGGAGGAGCTCAAAGAAGAGTTTTCCGAATTGCTCACAGAACTCAGAAGACGCAAAACCATGCACGACGGCACCATACTAGAGGTCATTATAATTCGCGCGTATATCAGAGTTTTTAGGAACCCTCATACTATGTTGTGGTCAAGGGATGTAAAGTTTTTTATACAATAGAGCTGACATAATTAAATTTAGTACAGTGATTTGGCGAAAGTAGATTTTACTTTGCAATTATGATAATTTGACTATCTATTTTTATGCGAATTTCTTTACCGTTATCTATGATATTTTGGCTAGCAATTTTTACGTAAATTTGGTGTTACTTAAGCGAATTTAGTTATCAATATTTATGCTAATTTGGTTACCGTTATTTATGCTAATTTCTTTACCGTTATTTATGCTAATTTGACTAGCAATATTTATGGAAATTTGTATATCGTTATTTATCGAATTTATCTATCGATATTTATGCTAATTTGGTTACCGTTATTTATGTTAATTTGTCCATCGATATTTATGCTAATTTGTAGATCGATATTTATGCTAATTTGTCCATCGATATTTATGCTAATTTGGTTATCGATATTTATGCTAATTTGTCTATCGATATGCTAATTTGATAACCGATATTTATGCTAAATTGTCTTTCGATAGTTATGCTAATTTGTCTTTCGATATTTATGCTAATTTGTGTATCGATATTTGTGCTAATTTGTCTATCGATATTTATGCTAATTTGTCTATCGATATTTACGCTAATTTAGTTTCTAGATTTCCAATGATGAGTTAATTAAATTAAATTAACAGGGATCCAATTTTCGTCGCCCACTTTATTTTAGGACATTTAGCTTCCCGTTAATTACTATCTGTCTAACAATTAAACTGAATGAATAGATATAATTATTTTAATTTTAATTTAAATTAGGAAGAAGACATGGACGGCGAACTGCGTCGTCCGCGTCGACGCGCCTTATCGTCCGCTAGCGCTGTTAGCGTGGTGGGAATGCGCAGAGCCTCAATGAGTTCGGTGACGGCCATTACCCCTTTGATGTCCACTTCCCGGCCACTAACCACCCCGAATATCGCCCACCATCGCAGAGCGCCCATGTTACTCAACACCGGTCAATCGGCTTGCAACAGTCCCGGCCCAGCCTACTCCTTGGTCGGTATCATAGTCGAATCGGCCGCCAGCCAATCGGAGCAAGCCGAACATTCCTCACCCGGTAGCGCTGCCGATCAACAACGCGCCTTATTGGCCAATATCGACAGAGTAAGATAACGTCCCCCCCGTATGTCGTCATCGTGAATGAAGGCACGTCACGTCAAAAATATAGTGTATGTGTGTTTGTTACCTCGCTTGTTTGTTTGTTTAAGCGGTTACGATAAGCTAGGGCTTGTTTTTTGTTTGAAAAATGTCACTGTTGTCGTGTGACGTCATAAACCAGATTGAAGTTCGCATTTAAGGATGCAATAAAGGATGAAGGAGAAAAAGTGATTTAAAGACGCGTTTGCGTATAGTAAAACATTCATGAAGTGTACTTGTCTGAACTGTACAAAAAATAATCGGAAACGTTCAAAATTTTGCCATCAAATTAAAAGGAAAACCTCCGACCAATTAAAAGACGCCTCTTTTCCTTTGGCTTGATAAAATCCCCGCAACACGTGCTGCGGCATTCTACGAATGACGCTTTAATCACGTGTTTGATTATTTTCTCGCGTACAACAGAGCGTGTCGCGGATATTTTACTTCTAGACATAGACAAAGAAACAAAGGGAGTCTTTTGATTCGTCGGAGGTTCTCCTTTTAATTCAATGCTCAAATCATATTTTTTGCAATATTCAGGCAAGAACACTTTAATCCACGCTAAATAGTCTTCTTTTAAATGAATTACACTTGATGATAGGTCCATAACATTGAAGTCTCTCGCGTTCAAACAATAGTAGAATCGACAAAATATCACTAGATTTTCCTCTTCATCCTCCCTTTGAGTGTCCACCCTTTAAATTTTTGTTTTCTATCACTTACCGGTTTGTAATTGTGACATTGCAGACGAAATTATCTTTCGAGAGAGTTCAATACAGCAGTCGACGTCACTCGGATTACGGGGGTGGTGCGGGTGGCGGGGCGACGTCATCGTCTTCTCATTTTTGTTGACGTCATCGTCCCCCGCTGGCCTTGTCCTCGTTTGACCCGTGGGGGACCAAACCTCCGTTCCAAAAACCAAATTGGCATCCCGCTGGCTACCGAAGAAACAAAATACAGAAACTTATATTGAATACTTTGTGTGAAACCATATTTCGGATATTCGACAACCAAAAAAAAATACACCAATTTATTTTATAAAATATAATTAATCATTTCTAGTTAAAATATCGGATATAATTTACTATTTAATTTGTAATTTAATTTTAAAATTATATATATTTACAAATTATGTTTAAATTAACACGGGGTTATTGAACGTCAGATTAAATTTAGGTTTAAATTTAAATATTTTAACACAAATTAAATTAATTATTACCGTATAAAATTTAACTACGTTATTTAATTAAATTAATTTAAATACAATAATTTAATTTTAATATTTAATTAATTTGTTAACTGATTTAAAAATTAAATTAATATTATTTGTAAATTAATTTAAAAATTAAATTAATATTATTTGTAAATTAATTTAAAAATTTAATTAATATTATTTGCAAATTAATTTAAAAATTAAATTAATATTATTTATAAATTAATTTAAAAATTGAATTAATATTTTTTGTAAATTAATTTAAAATTTTAATTAATACTATTTGTAAATTAATATAAAAATTTAATTAAAATTATTTGTAAATTAATTTAAAAATTTAATTAATATTATTTATAAATTAATTTAAAAATTTAATTAATATTATTTGTAAATTAATTTAAAAATTGAAATTATATTATTTGTAAATTAATTTAAAAAAAGTATTTATTTTAAAAAGTTAATAATATTAATTAAAAATTAAATTAAATATTTTTAATATTTTAAAAAAAAATTTAATTCTATTTTGACTCGAAATTCATACATCACAAGAAATTAATATTTCAGATAAATATCGCCCATTAATCCCAAATCTTTGAATTTTTCCCCCCAAAAGAATTTCAAAATTTAAAACTTTATAACGTATTTGTCTTTTTGTAAAATAATTAAATTTAAATGGAAATTAATATAACATCTTGTGAAAAAAATAATAACCATTAACCTATTTAAATATATTGAAAATTTATTTATACCGAACCGCAAATGATAATTAAAAAGTGTTTCTAAACCTTTAAAAAAATTCGATTATTTTTCTCGGTGTAACACTCTTATAAAGGATAAAAATTACTATAAAAACGTTGTTTTTCCTTTGGAATTTGTATCCTTTTAAAGGCTGTAACTCGGTATAGGTGTAAGTTTCCTAGAATTATCATGTTAAATAGTAAGAGCATAAGCTCCCCTTTTATTGTCAATTTTACAAACTATTCCATCCATAAACATCAATACAATTAAGCCTGAAAACCTAATAATATTAATACCATTGAATTTCCTTAACTAAACCCGAACAATATAGAATCCTTGGTTTGAAACGGAATTTAAATAGCGATGGTGAGAGAGGCGCGCGAGAATCTCGAGAATCGCGGGAGATTTCTGAATAGACCGTAGTTACTTGTCAGCGATATTAGACAAGGAAAGATAGTAACTTAAGCTACGGTTCAGTCACCACTCATCCTGTTTTCGCGGAGTATAGATAGTAGCGTATGGCAGGCGAAAGAGAGATAGATTCAGTTAAAGATTGCATTGGGTACAAACTTACAGCCTTATTTAAAACTTGTATGATTTCATATAGGCATAATTTCGCACGTGCTGCAAATTAAAATTGATTCCCAACAGAAGCTCGCGCGCCACCACGAGATTTGGTTGGAAACAGCTCGAGATTTCAGCACGCGCGAAATTAAACTTCCCTAATTTCCCTTATTTCTCTATGATTTAGATTAATAACAAGGGAATCTAGTTTAAAAGAATTGCAAACTCGTAGTGGAATGGATTTATGGAAAGTTTCTTTATTAGTTTACAGCGCGTGCGAAACTAGTCTTTGCTTTATTTATAGGGTTTTCTTTTGAATGAAATAGAATGGTAAGTCTAGTATTATACCCCCTGCAAACTGTAGATGTTAAACTATGAAAATAGGGAGGTTTATGATATGGCAGAAGCCGGTAGCGTGTTTTTTCCCAACTAGACTACTAGAGCCAGCCTGCCTTCAGTTGGTCGCTCAACACTATTGGGACAAGTTCGATACGGAAAATTCCCCATCAATTTTAGTTCAAATTGAACTTACGTAACGTTTTGTTGGTTAATTTTTGACAATTTCTTGGTAAAATAACGCTGGACTTGAAGCCCGAAAATTGTGTTTGATTTATGGACTCGGAGTCGTAAATATTTGGATCTTCAAAACGTCGCAAACGCGTGGGAATATTTTTGGGCCTAAAAGACTCAGGTAAGGTTTCTTTGTGCGCGTGTGTGTGGGGGTTTTTGCGTAGTTGATAGGAGCTAAAACTCGGGGGACTAAGGTTAAAGGTATTTCAAAGTAAATATAGGTTACTTTGAAACATCGGTGTTATTTTTTTAAATTAAGTAATTAATAATTTCTGCAAAATTTAAGTAAAAGCTTTCTGAACGTTGGTTACATTCAAATTTATTTGTTAAATACATAGTTTTCAGTAAAGGGGCAAAAGATAATTCCACCCCTCTTACCCAGCTTTGCTTTCATTCCCAGGTTGCCAGGAGCTTGTGAGTGCAGTTCAGAACAGATCAGTTTCAAAACTGAACTCTAACCTTTCCCTCTGCACTCACAAGTGGTTGGCAACATGGGGGGAACGGCACTTACCCCCTTTAGTGAAAACTATGTATTGTTGTTTTTAAAATACTACGTCATCGCACTATAGTCACGTGGCTATTATAGTGGCGGCTAAGTGGCCTATAGTTGATACTCGAGCGTTCTGGCACAAATGATGCGATCGCTTTCGCGCGGTCTTTTTCGTAAAAGTACTTAATCCAGAAAATCAATTACCTCGCGTATGGAAATTATCGTTATGTTTTTGGAATGGCTGTTCCATTTTTAGCTCCAAACATTATTTTTAAATCCACAACTAATTAGACTCCCACTCAATATCGCACTGTCAAAATAAATTATAATAATGATGATAATAATTGGGGTTGAGATTATTTTTTCTTAAATAAACAGATTAAAAAAAAGTCCCAAGTTTATAATAATAATAATTAAAAATCCGATTTAATTGGATCTGTAATTAAAAATAAATTCAAATCGGCTGTCTCGATTTCTTAATGGAAGTTCTCTTATCAAATTCCTTTTTCTAAGAAAATTGAATCAATTGGAATCCGAGATTACGAACCTACATTGATAAAGCCACGTCCCCTTTTCTCTAACGCTATAGAGTTAGATAGATAAAGTAATATAATAATCTGAAAAACAGTAACTTGACACTTTGATATCGGTACAGTTTGGTGGGAGGTGTCACGGAGAGGGGAAGGGGGAGCCAATTAAAAATCGACGAGCTGTAATACGAGAAACAATCTATTCTTATTTTAGTTCGCTTTTGAAATTCGGTACACTTTCAGGTTACGAAAGATTAAAAAAAATCATTTAAAAACCCGATTTATAATGAAGTTTTTCAACCATACTAAGCTTGTAATTATAATTATTTTTTCACACTTGAGTGTCATTGCCAGTTTGACACGTCATTTAAAATAAGTTTTATTTTAAACTAACATTTTTATTTGTTATGCGATATTTGAAAAATCAACGTTAAATTAAAAAAAATAAATTAACGTTAAAAAATTAAAGATCAACGTTAAATTAAAAAAATTAAAACTCTACGTTAAATTAGAAAATAATTTAAAAATCAAAGTTAAATTAAAAAATTTAAACTCTACGTTAAATTAAAAAATTTAAACTCTATGTTAAATTAAAAAATAATTTAAAAATCAACGTGAAATTAAAAAATGAATTAAAAAGCAACGTTAAAAAAGTTTTCGTTGACTTTTAATTGATTTTTAATTTAACGTTGCTTTTTTAATTTAATTTTAGTTTAACGTTGATTTTTAATTTATTTTTAATTTAACGTTGCTTTTTTAATTTATTTTTAGTTTAACGTTGGTTTTTAATTTATTTTTAATTTAACATTGAACTTGAATTAATTTTTAATTTAACATTGAACTTGAATTCATTTTTAATTTAACATTGAACTTGAATTAATTTTTAATTTAACATTGAACTTTAATTAATTTTTAATTTAACATTGAACTTTAATTAATTTTTAATTTAACATTGAACTTTATTTTTAATTTAACATTGAACTTTATTTTTAATTTAACATTGAACTTTAATTTATATTTAATTTACCAATGACCTTTAAAATTAATTAATATTAGTATTATTAGTATTCAATAAAGTATTCTAAAGGTACAAAATAAAAAATAAAACCACAAAGAAAATGAAAACTAAAGCGTAAAATGAATTTCAAAATTTCCATAATAATAAAAATCAGTTTTTTGTTATTAAGTATTGTTACAAAATTATAGAGATTCCGTTTAAGTTTACATCGAATGGAGAGTTACCATCCACTTTTAAAATATATAACTTGGTGTTAAAGATATATATTAAGCCCGCCTTTGCACGCGCTACGTACTTAAAACTAATCATGAATATGAGCGCGAGATTTCATTTTCAATAGCTAGGTACCTATATTCATAATCAGATTGAGTTTAAAGCGCGTGCGAAACTTGTCCCCCTTTCTATCTCTTAGAAACGAAATAATAGTAATGAAAGGGAGTTTAAGTTTAAAACTCGAACTAGGCCTATGCCTATAATACCTTTAATTCTAAATATATTATTGCGCCTCGCTATATCAATTTAAATTATCAGCGCGTGAGAATCTATTCCCAACTTTTTTATCTTAAAGAGAAAATGCAACCTAACAACGTGATTTTTTATCGATTCCTTATTGTTTAAATAGGCCTAATCCACTAGTGACAAAAATTACGAATACATATTAAACTAGAAATAAATTTAAAACTTACCCGGAAAATAGGCTTAGCTGAATTCATGGAGATCAGCTGATTTCCTCGCGTATAAGGTCTAGCGACCAATCGAACGCGATTGTAAGTCACGTGGAGATCTCGCGTGAACGACGGGCCTTTGCTCATTGGTCGCTAGACCATACACGGAGGCAATTCAGGTGATCTCCATGAATCCCGCTAAGCCTATTTTCCGGGTAAGTTTTAAATTTATTTCTAGTTTAATATTTGTTTTGTCGATTAGGCCTATTTAAACTTGTCATTAGGTTGCATTATCCCTTTAAGATTTTATTTCAATGATATAAATCGGAGCCCATACGTACGTACGCGCTACAAACTTAAACTGACTCTAACTATATCTAGATACAATGTTGTTTGAATCAATTTAAATTTACATCGCCTGTAAAACTAAGGCTCCCCTTTTTATATCGAATTAATAATTTTAACTTAGCTGCAAACTCAAAGGCGTCTTTTAACCATAGAGTGTTTTGGCGGGGCGAAGGTGTGTGGTTTTCAATATACAAATATATTTTGTCAGAGAAATTATAATAACAATGGTAAAGTTATCGTAACAAAGGCGAAACCATTGGACCATATCGTGGGAAAAACTTAACTCCATACCTAGATATAACAACCTAAGAATGGGTAAGATTTTACATTTAAATCTCTGTATAAGTAGCGATATTTAAACCCATTTATAAGACTCTTAATAAACATAGTTGACTAAACCAATAATGAGGCCCCCGTAATTTATACGATTGTAAGCTTGAAAGACATTTAATTCTTATTTAAAATGCAGGTTTTTCAGTGTTAATGTAACTCTCTTCTAAGATCGTGACTGATTTTAAACAAAGTTCAATGTTTCGATGTTCAATTTAAAAAATAAATAAATTCAAAATGGATGACCTTTGTTAAAATTGATATTGAATTTAAGTATTGATGGTATTGACCTCGCTCTTGATCCCAATAAGGAACCGTAATGAACTTTAATGACCCCGAGGGATTCTAGTTATTTTTAGAAGCAAAGCGTTATACTATTGTTATTCTACATTAAATTTACATAAATTAGTTTAACGGCAAAACAAAGCGTCGTATATGTTAATTTACAAATTTTCGGAACATTCAACTCTTTGTTTTTATGTGGAAATCTCTAGGAATATTAATTTTTATACGGTTCAAAGTTAAGTCAAAATTTAGGGTCCTTTTTTTTATTATTTATTATTTTTCTACCAATCTTTTACGTTTCAATCTAAAGTTATTAAAAAATCGCAAACCCTCCTCAAAAATTCCACGATAATTTGAAATTAGTTGGAAATTATAATGAAAGCCCCAAAAATACTCAGGTAATTTTGTTTACAGACTTTTTTTCCAGTAAAAAGCAAATATAAAATTTTCAAAAAAATATTCTGCGGTTTTAGGTAAATCAAATAAAAATTAATTTAATAAAATCTCATCTGACATTGTGAGTGACGTCAGGACTGGTTTATTACGATCGAGGTCCAATTGGGTAAAGGGCGTATACGTTTCTTTTTAAAGTAAAACTCTCACGGATATTTAATGAACTTCAAATGGAAATTCAGTAGCATTTTCGGAAAGATCGTTGAAAAACGATTCAAATTACCGCGACAGTAAAATTACATATTTTATAATCGCCAGTTTCGAAATTTTTAAAATAAAAATTCCCCGCGATGCTACGTCATCACTGTGGTCGCGTGATTTCGCTATTGTAGAACCTACAGCTGATTCTCGCGCGTTCTGGCACCAATGATAAGGTCGCTTTCGTAACAGTACTAAACCCAGAAAAATTATCTTTAATTACGTTCCAGCAATAAACTACGTCATATATCGGAATTTAAAAATGACCTATATTTTTTTAACATTTTCATTTTGAAGTTTCTTTCTAATTGGAAAAAAGATTATAAGAGTTCCACTTTAAATTAGCTGTGTTACTTGAATAAAACTTTATGAAACGGAAACTAATCAGCTATTATTTTAATTAAAAATATTAAAGTCAAATATAATTTCTATTGTTAGTCTAATTTACATTTCGAACCTAAGTCATTTTGGAAACTTTTATTTCTTCAACTTGGTATTTGAATTATTCAAATTGAATCGGTTTTTAATCTCCATATATTAATTTTAATTATACTTAATAATAACGATGTTTTCGTATCGGAATTATTTTCAAGGTCAGATATTATAAAAATAGGACCACCCTGCAATATTATAATCACTCGTCTATGGCCTTCTATAAAAAAGTAATATAACCCTAGTAATATGGGCGCTGTCCAATCACGTCGTTACCAAAATTATTGATTTTTGGTTTGTTAACTTACACGGAGAAAGGTTGGCCATCTAACTTCAACAATACAATGAATTTATAGTTATATTTTATAATTAAAATATAATTAAATGATCGTCATTAGAAATAATCTATTTAATTAATTTAATTGCTTTAATTTTAAAAATATATAAGAAATTATCTTTTTCACGACATCAAGGGCCTCAAGGATCGATATTTATGCCGGCGTTATTAATTATTTTCACTAAAAACAATTAGAGGAACACCTAAATTTCCAACAAATAATTTTTATTTAAGCTTTGTATTTGATATTAAAGGGAGAATGCAACTTAACAAGTGATTTTTTATCGATTCCTTATCATTTAAATAGGAATAATCCAACATTTACAAACAAATAGTTCTAGAAATAAATTTAAAACTTACCAGGAAAATAGGTTTAACGGGATTCATGGAGATCAGCTGAATTTCTTCGCATTGAAAGGTCAGCGACCAATCGAATGTTATTGCAAGTCTCGTGGAGATCTCGCCTTAACGACGGACCTTTGCTCATTCAATGCGAAGAAATTCAGGATCTCCATGAACCCAGCTAAGCCTATTTTCCGAGTAAGTTTTAAATTGATTTCTAGTTTAATATTTGTTTGAAATTACCTTTTAAAGTGTCAAATAATTGTAAAGCTTTTACAGTATTTAAAAATTCTAAGAGAGATATATTTTTGTGTAAACACTATTAATCACTCGTGTTTTTCAGTGAAAAACGCGGAAATGGCAAATTCTTTTGCAAAGAAACGTGAAAAAATGCTAGAAATTTGTTTTACCAAGTATTCGAAATCGTGGTCGTACATATTTAAATATTATTAAAGTATATTTCAGCGCTTCTCAACACTCGAGACGATCCTATAAATCTTTACGGAAAAAGAAGCTCATATAAACCTTTTAAGATTATTAAGTAGTTAAGTATAACCCCATAAATTCAACTTAAGGCATTAATGGAACGATGACCGCAAACTGACTAATTAGGACTGGAAAAATAAGGACCCGTGGACTTCAGAAAAAAATACTAAAAACTTAAAAAAAAAAATTAAGAAAAACGAATTTGAAAATTTCAAATTTCGGATATTAAAGTTTTATTCTACATTTCGAAAGGGCCAAGTCCTAAAAGACATTTAGTTAGTCCCATAACTAATGGCAGACAGTAGACTAATTTCTTAGCTTTTACTAATTGGACAGTTTACCAATTATTTAATTAACAAGCGCGTGAAATTAAATAAATACGATAAAACGAGCGAAATTATTAATGTGTTATCAAAACGCCAAGATTTAAATGAAAAAGCACTTGGATTTAAATGAAAAAGCACGTGGGTTTAAATGAAAAATCACTTGGATTTAAATGAAAAATCACTTGGATTTAAATGAAAAAGCACGTGGATTTAAATGAAAAAGCACGTGGATTTAAATGAAAAAGCACGTGGATCTAAATGAAAAAGTGCGTGGACTTAAATGAAAAAGCACCTGAATTTAAATGAAAAAGCACGTGTATTTAAATGAAAAATCACGTGGATCTAAATGAAAAGGCACGTTTATTTAAATGAAAAAGCAAGCACGTGGATTTAAATTAAAAAGCTCCTGAATTCAAATAAAAAAGCACGTGGATTTAAATGAAAAAGCACGTGGATTTAAATGAAAAAGCCCGTGGATCTAAATGAAAAAGCACGTTGATTTAAAGGAAAAAGCACGCACGTGGATATAAATCGAAAAGCACGTGACATTCAATTACAGACGTGATTTATGAATGCAAAAACATTAATTAATCAAATCCGGAAAAAAAAATGCTAGGCCCATTTATAAAGATCAAGGTTAGTTATTTGAAGCGTTCTAAAACATATTTGTCAATCTTTATAAAACAAAATACCTATATACAATTTGTATTTAACATTTGGGGCGAATGGCGTGGTTTGTTAGCGGGACTAATTAGCATAAATTGAGAGTATAGACGCGTGACTCAGCGGGTTGTTCAAGCCTTAACTATAAACGGGGTCTATATACTAAGCTATGTACATTAAGCCTCGTGCAGGTAACAAATTCCCAATCAGGGTATAAAATTGAAGCCTCGTTCATACTTGAAGGCAAAGTCGGTTCCGAAACCGGTACTTCACGTTTTCCATAGCTGCGTTCATACTAGGCATTGGAATCGATTTAAACGTTTCAAAACATTTCGCTAGAGTCGTGTAAACGGGAATTGATTTATTTCGATTTCTCGAAACTGCTTCTGGAACCAGTTTCGTACCGATTCGGTTTCAACAACCGATAGATGAAGCTACAATAAATCGATTTATCAAGATAATTCGCGAACACGCACGCTTTAAACGATTCCTGGCGATTTTAATATCGGTTCGATTCTACCGTTTCAAATCGATTAACAAATGCTAGTGTGGCCGTAGCTAATATTTATCAATCGATTTATTGTAGCTTCATCTATCGGTCTTCGAAACTGAATCGGTTTGAAACTGGTTCGCGAAGCAGTTTCGAAAAATTGAAAAGATGGTTTCCAATTCACACGACTCAAGCGAAACGTTTGCGAACGGTTTGAATCGATTCCAAGGCCTAGTGTGACCGCAGCTAACATGAACTGATTTTTAACATTAGTTTGATAAACAGTTAATATTCTAAACCGAATAGATTTTAGGTGTATGTATGAACGAGGCTTAAAAGAGACTCCCTGCCTACAATGTAGAGTAATTTCAGTTCCCCACCTTTCAACGTATTAGCTCACAGGTCTATATGGGAATATTCCTCCCATATATATTGATGTTACCGTTATATGGGAAATTGCGGGAGCTTTTTACAAACTTCCCACGTTTCCTCTTCGGAGCTTAGACATAATTTAAAATACCGTGTACCCATATGACTCACAGCGTCAAGATTCAAACCCAATACAGATAGAGAGAGAGAGTGAGAGAGAGACCGCGGAGAAATATACTAATAATAAAACATAGTCATTCGAGAGTAGTGTCAAAGTACAACGAATCCTTCTATCTCAAATCTTTTAGTGTCAACTGACATAAGCATCCGCTTCTAATATTAAATTTCAATATTATATTTAACGCTATGGTCTCCCCGGCAATCGAGAAAATGGATTTCAATAATTAAAATTTACTTTTACTCGCTATCAAACACTTTAAAATCCGATTAAAGGGAGAATTCAACCTAACAAAAAGTGATAATTTATCGATTACTTATCGTTTAAATAGGCCAAATCCAACAGTAAAATAATTTACAAACAAATATTAAACTAGAAATAAATTTAAAACTTACCCGACACTATAGAATTCGCTGTGCACCTGAGTTCGGCTTTGACAGTGCATTGAGATCGAACTCTTATGAACTCTGAGTTAAAAAGTTTTGTACAACTGAGTTGGCGAGTGTCAGCCCCCTTGCCGAAGAATAGGCTTAGCTGGATTCATGGAGATATCCTGAACTCCCCGTATAAGGACTGGCGACCAATGACATTGCTCATAGAGATCTTGTATTCTCCATATAAGAGCCATCGATCAATGCCATTGGTCACTAGTCCTTACATGGGGAGTTCAGGTGATCTCCGTGAATTCAGCTAAGCCTATTTTCCTGGTAAGTTTTAAATATATTTCTAGTTTAATATTTGTTTCTAAACTTTTTTAGTAGATGATTAGGCCTATTTAAACAACAAGGAATTGATAAAAAATCACTTGTTGTTAGGTTACATTCTCCCTTTAAACACTCTAAAAACAAATTAGGCATCGCGCGAGGTTGTATATACTATCTTTAAACTACATTTCAACCAATAGGGAGACGTCAAACGGCACGGGGGGAAAGAATATCCAACATTACGTCACCCCTTTACCGTTAAGGCAGATGGCACAGCGGTGTGCGTATGTACATTTAACCTTCGGACGTCACGATTTCAGAATGTATGGAAAAAATTTGGGTAGTGCCCATCTGAACTAAGTAAGCCTACTTCCTAATCCGTCTACTACATACTCTGGCCACGATAATGGAAAAGTATTTGGGGGAAAACTCCGCACCATGTCCCTAATGGTAAGAGCTAGGTTACCCTCCTAGGTAAGAGATCGGTTGTCTCCATCCTTGCCACTAATAGTGGGATTAACACCCCTCACCCACGCTGCCGCATGACTTGGACCAAGTGGAGGAGCTTTGGCTATAGAGAGTCAGCAGTGGAAATACTGATACGTCAGAGGTTTCTATCTCTGACCTCGGTGTCATTCCCCTTAGTGGGGGGAGCCACAGTATTCACCCTTACAAGCTCTCCACCAGTAAGGGGGTTCCATGACGTCAGGCTTTTTTCCCCCTTTGACTCTTTGCTGTCTCCCAATTATAACGTTATAACCCAGCCGGGGAATGAGCTATAGCATACACAACGAGGGCTACGTTCAGCGAAGGATACCAAAACGACCGGTATAAGCTACTTCTTAATACATTTTTAACGGAGACAGCATCTAAACTTAGCACATCGTTCTGTCTAAATATTTGTAGTAAGTGTTGAAAAAGGTCAGAAACCCCTAGAATATTCTATATTGCGAGTTCCCGTCTTGCTAAACAGTTAAAGCTTACGCTTTCATAGGATAATCTTCTGTATCATTGGGATTTAGGTCCCTACCAAGGTTGCGAATCTCAGTGTAAACTATATGATGATAACAAATGGGTGTTTTATCTTCTATTTGCTAATGTGGACGAACGGACCAATGCTGTAACAAAAAAATGTTCCCCGCTCTGAAATCAATATTATTCTCTATGCAATAATCATGAGATTTGAAAGGCAGGCCCTATGTATGTTCTCTACCGCTTGAGGGAGTGATCGTATTTGGAACCTTCGCTTGTTGAAGATATAGAAGGGCATTTTATCTCACTTGTGGGTCCTGCATTCGCGTCAGAGCAGAGTTATTGAGAAAAGGGAGGTTTTCTGATCGAATCATTTATTTCAAAGTATTTTTCACCCTAGCAACGCAACAGGGTCTAAATATTATAAAATAAAAACCGCATTTTAATTAAAAGTTTTAAATATTTTACACTGAGACCTTTACTTTAATTTAAAATTAGTTTTAATTACTTTCAGGTAACTTATTGAGAAGTTCGATTAAAATTAAATAAACTGTTGGGATCTTCAATTGATTATTAATTGGTATAATTAACTGAGTTGAAATTAGCTTCAAAATTTAAAACTTTAGAGATTTTGTAACAACAAAACTCATTTCAAATAACGAAAATCACTATCTAAAATTTAATTTTAAAATTATCTCGCACTCGATGCTTTCAAGAAGTTTACTTTGACGTCACAGCTTACGTCACGGCCCGCCTTTTACTACAGTGACGATTCTACAAAATTATAATCAAGCTGAACTGAGAAAGAGAAATTTTCTTATACTATATAAAATAAATTAATTTTTTTCTGTTGTACTCGTTAAAGTCCGCGTACTGCAAATTGCGATTGATTTGAAATCTGGCGTCACCGGAAACCATGTCCCCCATTTCTTTTAGTTTACGAGATGACATTTATTATAATGATTGTCTGCGGGGATTCCATTTCCCCCATAGAGAGCGGGTCGGCTTCCCTTTTATTTTTCCTACCCAACATATTCGTCGCGAGAAATGTAACATTACGTAACATATTCAGTTAAAATCTTATTAAAGTGAGGCTGTCACCATTTTTTTTAATGTCTAAGGATTATATGATTTAGTTTTATCATATTATTAAAACGTCATATTCAAAATTTTATACCTCTACCGGTTCAAAATGAAAAAGACAAAAAAAAAAATATATTAATTAATTGGAAAAACCGGATTTTTAGTGGAATTTAAGTCCCTTCTAAGCCAGTAACTCGGTATGATATAATTTGTATGTAAATTAGACTTAATTTACAGTATTTCGTTTTAAATTTAATTTTTAATTAGTTTTTTCGATTCCTTAGAAGTTAGTGCCTCATTAAAAATCAACCCAATATCTTATTGGCTCCAACAATTGAAGACGATAACGACATATTCGTGACGTCAGTTTTACTTTTCATTTCAATGAGCTACCGTAAAATAAACCAAAAAAATCGGCTTTCCCAATTAGGAAAAAATCCTCTAATTTGGTTCAAATTGGAATTTGACCAAATAGACCAAATTAAAAACCCAAAATTAAAAAAATACCTTTTGGTCCTCTTTAGATTGAATTCAGGTTCTCTTATTTCATCTGTTTGGTTAAAATACCTAGATAATTCATCTCTGTAATTTTTGGAAGACTTTTATAAGGAATTAACAAAAATAATACTCATCCCAATGGATAATTTAAAAGCTCTTTCCCAGGCAGGAAATGAAAAGGGGCCAAATTAGGAAAAATTATCTTATAATTTATTCATTTCCAACTGAATTCCCGTGCATGAATGCTTAATTATAATTATTAAATAATCATAACTTTCTGCACATTCCAATTAAGCTTCAATTCTAAATAATAAAAAAAGCACGAGTTTTAAAAATTTACCTAATATTGAAACGAATAATTAGCCTTAAGAAATAATTTTGATCTAAATTACAATTCAAATCGTATTTAGCCAATTATATAATTTTATATTATTACGTTATATTGCGCGCAATTCCCAAGTACAAGCCACAGCCAATAATCGCGTGACATAATTTCAAACGCGCGCGTGATGCGAATTTAAAATAAGAATTCGCTAAAAGTGACGACGCGTGAAATGTCAAATTTAATTTATACTCGGTGGTATGACAATTAAAGAAATCAAAAGGGAGTGGGAATAAAGTTGAAGCGGATTGATACGTTATGTTAATTCTCATAGAGGAAAAGGTAGTCTCGGCTAATTCATCTTCGGAACGAGAGTATAATTCAATCCGACTCGTGTCGATTTAAATTATTTGATTGACATTTTCCCCAAGGTATTCAAGGTCACTTTGTAGTCTGCAGGGCAAACATCGTTACTATGGCTATTAATATAACGATTTATTCTTATCGTGGCCTACTCCCTAGCTCTAATGACGTCATATACTCAGGTGGATAGTTTCCTTAACTCCGTATCAAACTATAGCAACCTAACTTACAATGTTAGAACGAAACTTTCCGAAGGGAACGGGATTGCTCTATTAACTTTATTTTAAAGGGAAACTTCGAGCTAAAAATTGAACAGCGAAGCGCATATAGGGCGTTAGGTAACTAAGCTATTTCTATTTGTTTCGTTATAACCTTAAAGTCGTCTGTGACAAAAAAAAACTGTGGTGGTAATCGAGCCGGGTGGGTGTCGACTTTCTTTAGCAGACGGATAATTTATATATTTGAAAGTACAAGTTTCGATTAGCATTGTTTTTTTACTCGGAATTGATGGATGGATTTGTTTTTCATCCATGAACTTAACCTTTCCACCCTCGTAGGGTCACTAAATTACATAATAAAAATAATAACAATAACAATACGTTTGAAGGTTCTTCAACTAGCAAAGTCTCAGGATGTTGATATATGTTATTATTACATGTCGATGATCACGTCAATAATATAAATTGGTTAAGTTCTAACCTCCGCGCTCCGGTGTTCAGGGTGAAGCCAAACCTATTGCACCTTCCAGGAAAAAATTACGTACAAAACAATTATTAGACACGATTTTGGTGTTTAATTAGTTTCGTAAAGTTAGAATAAAAGTAAATTTAAATTCTGGCCAATTTCAGCCTTCATCAGCGCTTGTAATCTCTTAACATTAAGAGAATAGGCCAGCATTTGATGTCCAAGAACGTAGCCTTCAAACGACAGTCTATTGAAAACTGAGATAATGTGATTGGCCCAAATTTATATTTACTTTTATTCAAACTTTACCAAACTTGATAAATTTATTTTAATACCGAAAAACGTGTATAATAATTGTTTGAAAATAGTAGAATCCGTTTTTTTGGCATCCGGTGATTCCGAAAATAAATTCGAAAGCTGTTCCATTTTTAGCTACAAGATTCCCTAATTAATTTATATTTTAATTCTTTCGCGATTCATTCATTGATATAATTTTCCAAGTCTTAACATTCTGCAAAACAAACTTGTGAATCTCTAGGCCTACTCGTGAAATTAAAAAGAAAAAACTTTGAAAACGCACGTGGGTTTAAAAATATTGTTACGAGATTATAAATCACATAATGTGCTCAATATTTTCGCAGCAATATTTTATAATTTTCAACGTTTTTATAGGGGTTTGGTTTTAAAAGTGACTTCGCCTTTCCTCAGCTAGATTAACTATCTTTAAAGAACTTTCCAAATTGTATTAAAATTAGAAAGCGGATTACTTTTTTTTCTTACAAGTTAACTAAAACCACTTTCACACTTAGCTGCGTTCATACTAGGCCTTGGAGTTGATTCTAGAGCTCGGAATCGGATAATGAATACCTAAGGATATTCATTGATAACTAGGCTTTTTTTCAGATATTTTAATCTCCAATAAATTGTTCGAGTTAATATAAAACCACAAATCATATAAACAGACGCGTATCAAATGGATTCGTATTATCCGGAGATAAAATTTAAAGCTCGATTAATAAACAAATTACGCGTTGATTCGAACGGAAAACGCCAAGATAAAAACACGACGTTTCTCGAAATCCGTGTAGAATGAAATATAATAATTATATTTTAATCTAAATCGAAAGGAACAGCGACAAAATGACTACATTCTAGCTCCGAGCTCGAACTTTTAATTGCAAAACGATTTCAAAATGTTTAGTGTGAACGTGGCTTAAGGGATGGCTGTTTTTCTTTTCATTCCATCAGTTCCACCAGAAACTTTCTTCTCAAAATAATAAAAAAAAAAAAGAGACTACACCCTCTCTAAACCGTTAAAAAAATTCCCAAAAAAAGCGGCCCGCTAAAACCCATCACCACAAATTTCACCCATAATTTTGACTGAACAAATGGGGATTAAGAAGAGCGTTAAAGTAATCTTTGGTTTAATTTACGGTAAATTCTCAGGGTGAAAAAAATGACCCGTAATATTTTGAGGGTTAGTTTTTTTCTTTACTTTTTCGGTGTTATCGAAAAAAACGGTGAAATTGTGTAAGTGGGAAGACGCAGTGCGTCAAAACATACACCACCTGTCGCGATTTCAAAAATAATAATCGACACATTTGAGACAGAAACGGTTCAAAAAATGAAATAAAACAATATAAATGTTATTGATTTTGTCATCGATAACGTCCAAGAACACCTAGTCTCGTATTTTGAATCGTTTTGACAAGTCGGGGTCCTTATACACAAATTATATCGGAAAAGGACCCAACCTTGAAATTCTTATATACTTATAATAGTACACGGATCAATTGAACAACTCTAAAATATCTCAAGCAGAGTGTTGTGATTAACTTATAAGTAGAAAGCGTCAGGCCCGGGCCAATTTGTTGTATTTCGGAGCCCCTGCCAGCCTCGAATAAATATTTTTAGGGCCCCCAAAAATAAGGTTATCCTATAATTGCTTTTAAGAAGCTGTCATAATTTTTTTATCATCCTTAAAAAAGTTTTATGCCTCTTCCGGTTGAGGCGTTAGAAAGAAACTTCCAAAATGAAAATGTCGAAATATATAGGTCATTTTTTTACTGATATATGACGTATTTTATTTCTCGAACGTAATTAACGGTAATTTTCGTACAAAAAAAGGTACTTGATTTTTCTGGATTAAGGAGGCAATTCTCTAACGCGTTCGTCAGTTTTCGAATCGTTATGAATACGAGACCCCCAACTCGAACGCGAATGTTCGTTTTCGGAAATTGCAATTCTCTAAGCGCCTTGGTTCGTTTTCGAGTAGAGATCCGAACTCAAAATTCGAATACGAAAATAATTTTCTAAACGTCACTTCCGGTCACGTTATCTGTGGCATTAACCAATCAGCAGGGGTCGGCGGTAAAAAGCGCAAATTGCCAAGTTAGGCTTAACACATAGTTAAATTCGGTTGTGCTAAAAGTAAATTTTGTAGGCGGGAAACGTCTTTTTTTTAAATGGACGAATCTTTTAATTCTACGGTTTCTTCTCAAAGTAATCGCTGTCGGAATTCAAACGATTATGAAACCCTGCGAGTTGTTTTCATTGTATTAAAGGGAGATCAAAGTTTCGAAGAGAAAAATAAAGTGTTTTTCTTGATTTTATTTCTAAGTAAAAGCGAGAGAGAAAATAAAATAAAAACCAAAGCTTAAAGGCCTAGGATTTCTTCTGCCTGTTTCACTGGAAGTGGGTTCACCCTCCAGACTTTCCCTAGCCTCGCTTCCCAGGCCCAGAAGGTGAGCCCACTTCCAGTGAAACAGGCAGAAGATATCCTAGGCCTTTAAAGCTTCCTGATTTTAAACCGAATTTCTCGCTTGACGCAGGGTTCATGCAAATCTGGTAAATTAATTTATTCTGGAAAATTTAAAAATATTAGTGAAATTCAGGGAAATTTGAGGTGTTAGGCATTATAATTGGTTGTTTCATCAAATAGACTAAACACCACTCTAGGGAGGTGTCCCAATGTTATAAATACATTTTATTGACAGAAATGGGTAGTTCGGTCTTGGACCTGGAAATTCAGGGAAATCAGTTCGCAAATGTGGTATGAACTCTGCGACGTCTCGCGGAGATTTTATACGACTACAGGATTAAAGTACGCGTGATTAGTCAAAGATTTTTTTAATTATCTTAGACAAGGCCAAAATATGCATTAATTTTAGATTATTTAGATAGCCTTGTTTTTAGTTCATAAATCAATAAAAAGCTTTCTCTTCACCCTCCCTTTAAATTCATAAAAATAAAACCATAAATCCATTGTTAAAAATTAATTGTAAGTAAAGATATTTGTAAACTGTAAAACTAGGATTAATGGCCTAAACCAAAGATTTCTTAAATTTACGGGTAAATATTAGGATTCATAGTGCCCTCTCGAGACATTAAACTGAGCAAAATAGTTATTTACAAGCTGAACATTAATTGAAAAGAATCCTTTTCGATTTATAAAGTGATAGGCCCCAAGTTCTTCGTCCTTTTTCGTTGGAGAAACAACTGCTACATGAGTACAGTCCAGTGCTCCAATTACTCCGGGTATGTGACAAGATTCCATGAATCTGTTGCGTAAAATATTTATTTAAAATTAGAAACTATTACATAAGTTCCCGTGGAAATGGATAAAATTGATCCGCTTCACTGCCGCAAATTGAGTTACTAGTATAAATTTCCACCAATAATGATTCAGAAATTACAAAAACTTGACTTACCCTTTCTTTATTCTACTCTTTTGATCTTCACTTGCAGGGAACGTCACCCATTTGTCCATGAGTTGGTCAACTATGGCTTGGCTTACCGATCTTACGGTTCGACTAACAGTGGATTGGCTAACATTTAGCAAAAAATCCTGCGCTACACTCATCTGGTAACAACCAGTTGCGAAGAAACGCAGGCGATTAATATCTAATAATAGAATAATATATATTAGAAAGAAATTTAAACATTTTCATAGTTGACAAATGACAACCGAAGGCTTACCTTTAAATGGACAGGCAAAGAAGTAGATCTCTCTCCAGAGAGTGGCTCATCCAATTCATCACACAAATCAAAAACCAAACATCTTGAAAGGCGAAACAGTCTTACAAATTGTTGGTCACTTAACTCGAAAGCCATCGTAGGATCTCTTAAAACTCTTTCTCTCCTAATAGCGCGCTTGTTTTCATCCTCAACTTTCTTTAAAAGTTCTAAAATTACGAGTTGATTGAACGCCATCGTAACAAATGCAATAATAATTTTACGTGACCCTTTTGCAGACGCCTTACGAAGGTCAAAAAAGTGTCAACGACAGCCTGACACCTGTCGTTTAGTTTATACGAAAATAATTTCATTATTTACGAACGCGCGAAATTTAAAAATTTACAGAATTGCGTTTTGAGCTTTTGAAGTTCGTATTCGTAATATTCACACGAAACGAACGATAAAACGAACGAAAAATCCTTAGAGAATTGCCTCCTAAGTACTTTTACGAAAACGATCGCGCGAAAGCGACCTTATATTGATGACGTTATTTTAAAATTTTCGAAATGGCCATTATAAAAATATGTAATTTTACTGTCGTGGTCTATTAATTTACAATGTCCGTATGTACGTCCCTAACTATTTTCAGAATGTTGTAGAAGGTTCCAAAAAAGTTCTGGAAAGTGATTGAAAGCTTTGAAAAATTCTAGAAAAATCTGAAAAATTCTAGAAAATTCTGAAACATTCTAGAAAATTCTATAAAAGCATGTCCTGTGAATTTTTAACGGGTTTTTGCTAGGTGATATAATGTTTTGAATCGTTTTTAACGATCTTTCCGAAAATGCTACTCAATTTCCATTTGTAGTTCGTGAAAAATTCGTGACAGCCTCCCTTTAACTACAATGTACGGTGTGGAACGAAATTTGGTGCGTTTAATAATCGTAGAAATATTGTCACGGTGCACAATGGTTTCTTTTCGCAATTTATTTGCTATTTTGTAAAAGGTCAAAGGTGGCGTATATCGATAACACCTACTATAAGTTATTGTTAGTGGGCGAATAGCGGTTGTCAAAAGAATAAAGCTTCTGAAGGGATGGATAAAATCGAATTGTTTAACTCTCATAACCTTGAATGTCAATTTAAAGCGAAATTAGTTGCCGTCCTACGCCACCCCGCCCCCAAAGAGAAACACAGTGAAACGAAAAATTTACAAATTATAAAATTTTAAAACCCAAAAAAAAAAAAAATAAATAAATAAAAAAATCCACGACTATTCTATTTTAAAAATACAAAAAAATCATTAATTTGTATAATTAAATAATATTTTAAATGTGAAAAACATTTATTTAAATAGACCTAATCGGTTCCTCGACATATACCAAAATATTTAATTTCTCTGACCATTAAACTATTTTTCAAATACTTTTCTCTGACCTTTTAGTCCAATTTCCAATTTCCCTGATTATTTCCTTGACCTTTTGGGCCCATTTTCAAATTCCCTGATTTTTCCATGACCTTTTGCGCCAAATTCCATTACTTTTGGGCCAATATCCAAATTCCCTGACTTTTCCCTGACCTGTTGGGTAAATTCCCTGACTTTTCCCTAACCTTTTGAGCCAATTTCCAAATTTTCAGACTTTTAAATTACTTTTGGGCCAATTTCCAAATTCCCTGACTTTTCCATGACCTTTTGGGCCACTTTCCAAATTCCCTGACCTTTCCATGACCTTTTGGGCCACTTTCCAAATTCCCTGACCTTTCCATGACCTTTTGGGCCAATTTCCAAATTCCCTGAAATTTTGCTATATTTTCTATGGTGTCACCCTTTAAGCCAAATTTCCGATTTACCATTTAAATCATCCCGTGATCTATAGTGTGGGCCCCAAAAAAAAAAAGACGATCGCGCGTGAGAAAATGTTGCCGCCAACGCTTCACGCAGCCAACACAAACGCGTTAAACGCGGAACACTCCGAACAGATATTGAATTGCAAAATATAATTCCCACGCCGAGTCGACACAAAAAAAACTACGCAATATTAAATAACTAAACATTGCTTAAAAACTGAAAATAAAACATTTACGCCATCGGCTATCCTATGGAATAGTAATCCTTGCATAGAGTACATTAGTGAAGTAGCCTTGACCATGGATCAAAAACAATTAAACCATAATTAAAATTCACATCAGTCATTGACACTGAAATTGTTCAAGGGAGAATGCAATTGCCCGACAAAGAGTTTTTTCTATGGTATATTTCCAAATATCTACCACTTAATTCCTTAAAAGTAAACCACGTCCCGTAGCAAAGGTCCCGTTTTACGTCATAGCCCATCAATTAAAAATAGGCAAAAAAGTCATCACCCCTGTCTGGTTCGAGTGATTTGGACTCTTCCTCGATATTTTGAGTCGGGAAAGAGGGACGGAATTTAGGCGGGCCGCGCGAAAGGTTTCCCCTTAAGATTATAACTTGAAACGTATATATTATTGTTAGAATATAGCGCGCGTTTCTTGTTACGTGATTCGCCGGAGACTCTTTAACGACGAGATGTAAAACTATTTTTAATATGGATCTTTGTTAAGCCTACTTTCTTAGTACAGGTTAAAAACCTTAATATTTGTTTGTTACTTTTGAACGATATATAAAATCACTCCTTGGGAACTGCTGGCTGCATTCTCCCTTAAAAAACAATTAAACACGTGTACAGAATATAATTAATAATAGGGACATCCTCCTATATGTGAAAGTCGGGAAGTTGGTACAGAGATAATTCCCGAAGGATCCTACGTGGGACAATTTGACTCCCACTCCGGGAAATTGAGATATATAAAATTTCTAACGATTTCGAAATTAATTTCTCTTTTAACGTGCACGCGGGGATCTTTTGGCGGGAATATTTGGCGGGAAAAGTTCAAGGGTTTCGTAAGAGAGAGAGAGGTTTAAAGTATCATTAGCGTTAAAGTGTAGGCGCGAGACATTTTGAAGAAAAAACATCAGGCGCGCGATAATATAGGGATTAAAATCGCTCTCTTTGATTCGATGTTGCCATGGTAACCTCGAGTCATTTTAGAGGGAGAATGAAATGATGAAATCTTCAAGAAGAATAAAGAAAGGGGATAAAACTCACGCGCGAGTTAATTTCCATGACTTTTTCAGGTTTTCCCTGACCATATCTAAATAATTTCTCGGACCAATTTTAATCTTGGCAATTATCTTACATTAGTTTATCAATCAGGGTCAGGATAGTTTACGCAGAATATGAGAAAAAAATAATCTTTAGACAAATATTTTCAATTTAAAATGATTACGTTAATTAATTGGTCAACCAATCATAAACAGTTCTTTGATTTGTACCAAAATATTTAATTTCTTTGAGTATTTGGGCTCATTTTCAAATTCCCTGACTTTTCCATTACTTTTTGGGCCAATTTGGAAACTCCCTGACTTTTTTGGGTCAATTTCCAAAATTCCCTGAACTTATGGGCCAGTTTCCAAATTCCCTGACTTTCCCTGACGTTTTGGATCAATTTCCAAATTCCTTGACTTTCCCTGACCTTTTTGTACCAATTTCCAAATTCCCTGACATTTGAAGTCTGTTATCGTGGGTTAAACGAAAAAGCTTCATTTAAGCATCACAAAAATCTTAATTGAAAACGCGCCTTTAACGCTTCATTCTCCCTTTATAATAAATGAACGAAAAAAAATAAAAGTTTGACGCGCGACTTTAAGTTATTAAAACCCTTTATATCCGAGTAAATAAATTGTAGGGGTTAAAGGGGTAGTTTAGATTTGTACACGTAGTCAACTCAAAGTGAATTTAAATTTAATTAAAATCATATTGTTGGAAATGATGGGCGGATTGATATACAATGTTAAACACCATTGAATTTAAAGTAGTCCCATTGAAATAACACTTATAATCTACTCCTAGTTGTTGAATAAATAAAGGCACGCGCCTTTCATGCGATGATAATTAATGTTTACAAAAAATAATTAGGTTTAAAATTTAATTTTAATGATTTCGCGATGACGCGAGCTCGGACTGCATCACGTGATTTTACTTAACTCGTGTTAAGTACAATTGTGTTCTAAGCCTTAAAACCTACAATGAAGAATTTGCTTAATTTCGCTCTAATTAGCGGAATAATTTTTGGACCTTATGAAATGTAAACAAGAAAAGAAAAAGTGTTTAATTATTATTTAATGCGAACTTGAAAGCTTTCTTCAAATTCACTTTTATGTCCACAAAAACGTCATTAATTTGGACTAATTACAACGGGTCCTAATTTCATTTTAATTGCCCAGGAGATTCCACAATTTTTTACTTTATTTTTCGCCGCCCAAGCTTAGGTTTTTGTTTTCTTACGCCAAATATTTTTTATTAAATTTAACTAAATTAAATCTTACGAATTTCTTTTAATAAAATGATTAAATCTTACGAAATTCATTTAATTTAACTATTAAATCTTACGAAATTCATTTAATTTAACTATTAAATCTTACGAAATTCATTTAATTTAACTATTAAATCTTACGAAATTCATTTAATTTAACTATTAAATCTTACGAAATTCATTTAATTTAACTATTAAATCTGACTAATTCCATTTAATTTAACTATTAAATTTTACGAATTTCATTTACTTTAACTATTTAATTTTACGAATTTCATTTATTTAACTATTAAAGCTTACGAATTTCAATTTTAACTATTAAATCTTACGATTTTCAATTAAATATTTAACCTTACAAAATTTATTTAACTATTTTAAATTTCAGTTTGGTAAAATAATTTTTTTTAGGGATCACGTGATTTCTAGGAAAAAACTTCTTTAAAATTAATAATAGGTCTACTGCGTGGTTTTAAAATTGTCAAGGTTAAAATGAGCGTTTGATAAAATTTGAGGGAGAGAAGGCTCATTTTGATGGATAGTGGACGATTAGCTAATATTATATCAAAACAATCCTTCGGGGCAAAAAACGTAAAAATATTTTCAAGCAATTACAACGGTACGACCAGGAAAGTTTTCAAAGGAAAAATGGCACGCGAATCAATAAGAAGAAATTCGTAAAAATTAATTGTTTGATCATTTTTAAATTCATTTGTAATGATTTATTATGAGATACATTTTTTCCTAATTAAATATAGGCATAGTTTTAGCTAGATTAAAATGGGGGGGGGGGTGGGAATACACTATCAAAGGCTGCAATTGTTAAGCTTTAACGTCGTCTGCTAATAAAAGTAAAATATTTAGATGCAAAGGATACATTAAGTAATATTTATTTTAAAAGATAAATTAATTTTGATCTTATAGGAGAAATTAATTGTGAGACTGAGGGGATAAATTAATTGTGAGACTGAGGGGATAAATTAATTGTGAGATTGAGGGGATAAATTAATTGTGAGATTGAGGGGATAAATTAATTGTGAGATTGAGGGGATAAATTAAATGTGAGATAAATAAATTAATTTGGAATATATGATAAATAAATAAATTAATTTGGAATATATGATAAATAAATTAGTTAAATTGAACTTTAAAAATTATATCTTTATAAATTGATTTTTATTAATGTAATTTAATTATTTTATGTCGTTATCCCTTTACTTCTGCAATTGCAATAAATTCTAGTAATTTGTAAAAAATATAATAATAATTTTAAAGTGGAACTGGGCTAAATTTAAAAGTAAAACATCATTAATTGACTACATTAAATAAATAATATATAAATTTTTATTTCCGTGTCACTTTCCCTTTTAAAACTCCGACACAAATTAAAAAATAAACTATGAATCAAAATTGAGGAAAATTTCTCCCGTTAACTACGATTAGTGTATGCAGTGTTCCACTTCATTTAAGTAATAAAACTACTGTAATTCTTAAGTGAGATTAAATCGCGTATTATTCCGCCTTAGTTTTAACTGTATTACAACTTTTTTCGCGAACGAGATATTATTATCGGAAATATTACATCGTTCATTCAGCCTAACTGTCGCCACTTCTATAAAACCTGACGTTCAACGACGCGTATCGACGTGACCGGTAACTTATCGCTAATGAATTTTCTATAAATATGGTATCTCCGGTACGCGTAGCTGAACGCGCTACTAATTCGATTTTAATCGCGAACACTAATCATAATTAAAAATTAAATTCACGGTTCGTAATAACTATCATTAAAAACGATAATTATTTTCTAGATTTAATAGCGTAATTAAAATTTGAAACCTAACATTTATTCAACTTTAAAAGTGTCGAAGAATTGAAATAAAATTCATTTAAAATGAATTTATTTACGATTTAAATATAAATTAAATTAAAAGGTTAAAGGTCAAATAGTTTAAGATCATTTAAAGTTAAATATAAAAAAGATTGAAAAGAAATGTATTTTGAAATTAATTAACTTTTACAAGGATAATGAAGTAATTAATGAAAATTTTACACTTTCGAAAAAATAGCCGAGGGGCAAAAATTTCAATTTTTTTTCAACAATTTTAAGTGTTTTTTGGGCTTTTAAATTAAATTGTGAAAGGGAGCTAATTTCAAATTGTAAAACCAGTGTTTCTATGGTGATAATGATAGTATTGTAAATTCAACTATCGTGTGTTATATTAAACATTAAATTTACGAATTAACTTTTAAATCATATTAAATATCAATTCTACGAATTAAGTTTTAAATTGGATTAAATATCAAATATGATTTAAATTTAAATATTATATTAAATATCAGATCTGATATAAATTTATATTATAGTAAATATCAAACCTGATTTAAAGTTATATATAATATTAAATATAAAATCTCATTTAAAGTTATATATAATATTAAATATAAAATCTCATTTTAATTTTAATATTATATTATATATCAAATCTCATTTTAATTTTGATATAAAATTGAATATGAAATCTGATTTAAATTTAAATATTATTTTTATATATAAATCTGATTTAAATTTAAATATTATTTTATATATAAATCTGATTTAAATTTAAATATTATTTTATATATAAATCTGATTTAAATTTAAATATTATTTTTATATATAAATCTGATTTAAATTTAAATATTATTCTTATATATAAATCTGATTTAAATTTAAATATTATTTTTATATATAAATCTGATTTAAATTTAAATATTATTTTATATATAAATCTGATTTAAATTTAAATATTATTTTTATATATAAATCTGATTTAAATTTAAATATTATTCTTATATATAAATCTGATTTAAATTTAAGTATTATTTTATATATAAATCTGATTTAAATTTAAATATTATTTTTATATATAAATCTGATTTAAATTTAAATATTATTCTTATATATAAATCTGATTTAAATTTAAATATTATTTTTATATATAAATCTGATTTAAATTTAAATATTATTTTTATATATAAATTTAAATATCAAATATGTGATTTAAATATTTTCTAGTAGAATAGCTTGAAAAAATGATGCCTAAGCATATATAAAATGTATTGTTTGAAATGTAAAAATATATATGAAGCAATTTATAAGCGTGTTTTTATCTAAAACCTCTCAGACACTTTTGTTTTTTTTATAAAACCAACATCAATCCCCAAAAAACCAAAAGTCATCAAAACAAAGTTGAAAGTTATTTCCTCCAATCGTGTTACTTCGCTTAGAAACGGGCGACTCAAAAATATGTCTCAACTTTATTTTATAGCAGACGACCATAGACAAAACAAAACCAAAAAGAAAAAAACCTTTTTACATAAAGGAATTGTCTAGGAAACCATTCTATTCTCAGACCTAAAACAAAAGAAATACTTATTCGTGTAATCCCAGTTAATAAAATAGCTTCTTCTAGAAACTATGTCCCAACTTTCCTTGAATTAAACATTCATCCACGAACAAATTCCATTCCATATTCGTTTTAACTCAGTTAATAAGATTAAACCTTCTTCAAAACAACCCCGTTAGATGTTAGGCCTAAATCCTTCTATCCTTACTTTATTAACTATTAATCCACGAATAAAGTCTATCTTTATATTCGAATCATCCGAATTAATAATAAAAAAAACCTTGGTTATACAAGGCTATTTTCCTTTTAACTAACTTTCATTTAATTAACATTTCATTCGCGAATAGAAATAGAAGAATCGCGTGAAAAAAAACCCGAACAAGTCGGTTCCGTTATGGCGAGCGCGTGCTACGACTTTTTGTCCCGTCTTTGAAATCAGGTGAAGTCTTCACTAGATACAAAGACAGGGTCTCCTGCTATTTATATTGAAATGAAAGGTATAATCTATTTCCTCACGCGCTGACAACTTACATGGATATTGAGTATATTTGATCCCATTTACGAGTTTGCAGCGTGTATAAACTTAACCTACCCCCTATTTTCCTTGTTGTAAAATAATGCGAAACACTATAGAGTAATATTCAAACCGATGACAATTGAAACTGATACCGAATAAAGTTCGTACCAATTTCATTTTGCAGTTCTGTATAAATCGAGATTAAAGGGAGAATGAAGCAAATCGTTTGGAAAAATTAATTTTTAGATTTCTTATACCATAAAATATGTTATTTAGTACAAAAACAGTATTTGAATAAGTACTTTTAAATCACGAACAGGTCGACCACCATTTTGAATTCCGCTCTAGAGAGAAGGGGATACGAGCCAATCAAATCTTGTCTTTTTATTCCCATAAAAATGTATATCAATTCAAGCAAAAGTATGGAAACCGTGGCGTCGTCTAACAAAACATAATTTTTCTCAAAGAGAAATGATGATTGGCTGGTATCCTCTTTTCTACATGGAACAATCGAAAGCGATTTTTTATTACAATTTTATCAACAAAATAGGGCTTTCGATTTTAACTTCAGTCTCCCTTTAACCTCTATTTCTCTTTGTATAAAAAATAAGGGTAGTTTCTCGAGCGCTGAATACCGTTGTTGATAGTTCTTGGTGAATTTCTCACGTGGATCAATCGATGGGTGCGCGAGACTTTCCCTCCTTTTCCTAGATCCTCCGTTTCCATAGCAACCCCCCTTTCAGTCTCCTCTCCCTCCCTCCCTGGTTACGCCGTCACTACTAGGCTACGGGTTTTACTTCCGCGCGCTTTTCCCAAGCGTCGAAAGACAGTCGGAGAAGAGGATTATAAGCGGCGAGTGGAGTCGTAGCAAGTCGAGGCTCGCGCGCGCCGCTAAGTTTGTACATAAAACAATGTTTAAATACTAAAGATACGTCGTAAGATTTAGGGTTAACGATTCCGAAACGATATTAAAGTTGTTTGAAAGGAAGGATTAAAAATTAATACGGAAAACTCGGGGGAAACTAAAGATGAGTCGTAATATTAGCGATCCAATCCGGTCAGTTAGGCGTCTGCCGACAACATAGTGAGAGATAACCCTTCGAAAGTCTAAATCTAACGCGTGACAACATTTTGTGTTCAATATATATGGATTACGGATTATATTAATCGATTTATAAATTCGGATTATCGTTAATCTATTAAAAGGTATGGTATATTTAAATTTAATTTAATGTTGTTTCGTTTTCTTCAAATAGGATTTTATAATGGTTTGGTTTAACTTACAAATCTGTCTCGTTGACGTATCCGGTTTTTCCTAATAATCTATTCTGGAGAAAGTGATATTTGTATTAACACTCCGTTATTTAGTGATGTAATTTCTCAATTTATAGATTTAACATTTTTCCGCTTTAACTATTATCACCATAACGCTAATCTATGCCAGTACCAAGAGATGTTTTGTAATTTTATGATGGACATATCGCTAAGTTTCCTAATATTCAGTATTACTTATTTTTCTGATGTTTGGAGTTAATTTTAACACTTCATGAAGGTTCTCAAATTATAAAATTCCAACTCTTACCGAAGACCCTGACCTTGAATTTAAATGGGTCATTTATTTGCATTTAACCAATGGCTTATAATATAGATTCAATTTTGATATTTTAATATTAAAATGACTAGATAAATTTTGAGGTTTTGAAATCAAAATGACAATTTAAATTTTGAAATTAAAATAACAATTTATATTTTGAGATTTTAAAATCAAAATTTGAAATCAAAATGATATTTTTTTTTTATTTAAAACCGCCATATAAATCTTGAAATTCAAATGAAAATTTAAATTTTGATATTTCGAAATCAAAATGACAATTTTAAAATTAAAATTTAAAATTTTGAGATTTTAAAATCAAAATTTAAAATTTTGAGGTTTTAAAATCAAAATTTAAAATTTTGAGATTTTAAAATCAAAATTTAAAATTATGAGATTTTAAAATCAAAATTTAAAATTATGAGATTTTAAAATCAAAATTTAAAAATTTTGAGATTTTAAAATCAAAATTTAAAATTTTGAGATTTTGAAATCAAAATAACCATTTAAATTTTAAAATTTATAGAAATTGATATTAAAATTAATATTTTGAAATTTTGAAATTAAAATAGCACTTAAATATTGAAATTAAAATAGCACTTAAATATTGAAATTAAAATAACCACTTAAATATCGAAATTAAAATAACTACTTAAATATTGGAATTAAAATAACCACTTAAATATTGGAATTAAAATAACCACTTAAATATTGGAATTAAAATAGCCACTTAAATATTGCAATTAAAATAACCACTTAAATATTGAAATGAAAATGAAAATTTAAATTTGGGAATTTTGAAATCAAATGACAATTTAAATTTTGAGATTTTGAAATTAAAATGTCAATTCAATTTTTGAGATTTTGAAATTAAAATGCCAATTAAAAGTTATTCAAATTAATTATTAAAAACAATTAAATTTTAATTATATAACCTTTCCATAATTTCTAGTTAAATATTATTATTATTTTTTAATTTGAGGGGGTTTGGATCAAAATCTAGAACACGTTCGTGGGTCGTAATAATTTAAATATGATTACGTAATTAAGGTGACAACTTAATTTGTCAATTATTCTTCACACCGTGAGATCAAAACTTGAAAATACGCGAATTTATAAAGCTGTTTTTCCACGTCAGAACATCTAGGTTATAGAAGTTAATTTCAAGATACAACATTTGAGGGGTTATGTATCATAGCAAAAATATTAATTGCCATTAAATTTCGTATGATAAAGAGGCGTGTAAGCGAGTACACCTCCCTTATAGGACTCTTACACCCTGATAATTTCGCGGCTTGAACTTAAAACGAGTCTTAGTGGCGCCCAACAAACAATTAATCAAAATTTAATCGCCCCAAATGTATCAATTCGCGCTTGGTTATTTCAATAGTAGGCATCGTACCGGTATTTTAAAACATTTCAATTTCTTTTCACTCTGTTTTTAAAGGCTCGATGAAATGCAAACAACAACTCATTTTACAAATTAATTTCTTAACCTTGAAATATAAATTTAATTAAGTCGAATTTCTGAATCAATTAATTCATTACTTAATATTTATAAAATTAATAATTTATATTTTATTAGTAATTAATTTATAAAATTAATAATTTATATTTTATTAGTAATTTACTTATAAAATTAATAAATTATATTTTATTAGTAATTAATTTAGAAAATTAATAATTTATATTTTATTAGTAATTTACTTGTAAAATTAATAAATTATATTTTATTAGTAATTAATTTAGAAAATTAATTAATAATTTTAATTTATTTGTAATTTATTTGTAAAATTAATAATTTATATTTTATTAATAATTAATTTAAAAAATTTAATTTATATTTATTATTATTTTTTTTATAAAATTAATAATTAATAATATCTATTTATAAAATAACTTTTTAAAATTAATTATAATTAAATTTATGGATTATAGCAATATTTTAAATATATAATTAATCACTCGGTGTGGTAACGTTTCATTCTCCATTTAATTTCAAAATTGATTTAAACAAAACGTAGGGTTTACATTTTCCGGTTAATTTTTATTATTATGGCATTTTGTTTGTATTAAATTTGATAATGAGATGAAATAATGTTTTCATTTTATTTTAACAATGGGTGCCACCCTTTTCGGGTGTTGGTAGAGTGGGCGAGGTTCCTCGATTTCCGCCCAAAAATATGGGTTAAAAACTTAAAATGAATATAATTCGCGCTTCGACAATTTTCACCCTCAATTAACCGCCTGTTAAAATTTAACAAGCTTTAAAAGCGTGCGAAATTGCAAACTTTGCCACACCAAAAATAAAAAAATAAAAAAAACTGTTTTAAATGAATTATAAATTAAATTATTTTTAGTTAAGTTTCAAACAAAAGAAATAGATTTTAATATCTAATTAAATTAATCATTTCTCTTAAATTAAAATTAAATTATTTATTAGTTATGTTTGAAACAAAATAAATATATTGAAAGATATAATTAAATTAATTATCTCCCTTAAGTTAAAATTAAACTGGTTTAAATAACTTCCAAATTAATTTTAAGTTAAATTATTTACTAAGTTTCAAACAAAATAAATAAATTTTAAGATCGAATTAAATTAATTATTTCTCTTAAATTAAAATTAAACTGGTTTAAATGATTTCCAAATTAATTTTAAGTTAAATTATATATTAATTACGTTTCAAACAAAAGAAATAGATTTTTAAGATCGAATTAAATTATTTCTCTTAAATTAAAATCAAACTAGTTTAAATGCATAATTAATTTTAAATTAAATTATTTTCGAAGTTTCAAACAAAAGAAAAATATTTTAAGATCGAATTAAATTAATTATTTCTCTAAAATTATAGTTGAACTGGTTTAAATGATTACCAAATTAATTTTAAGTTAAATTAATTGCTATCTAAGTTTCAAACAAAATAAATATATTTCAATATCGAATTAAATTAATTAATTATTAAAATTAAATTTAAGTAAAATTCAAATTGAACTACTTTAAAGTAAAAATAAACTAAATTGTGAAAATTGGGGGTTATTAGACCATCGCGTGATTTATTGGGTTACGTTAAAAATAGGACAAATCGATATTAATCTGAACTTGATTAAATTTAATACCGAAACTAGTTCGACGGAATTAAATGTCGCGATACAATATCAATAACCCGAAATAAACCGTCCAACATCGACCTTATAAATTAAATAGTGGGTGATAAAAAAAAGGCCCAAAAACCACGTGCCGACCCTTTGAGAATTAAATTTATTATCATTTTGAACTATCGTAAAACTTGTCTTAATACAACTTTTAATCGAACACATCATTTAGGAATCAATTTGAATTTGCAGAACGTACAAAGCTAGCTTCCTTTTAATCCTTGTGATTTAATTTCGAAATTAAAAAGGAACCTAGTTTGCGCGTGCTGAAAACATAAGATGATTCCGACAGATACAATCACGAGCGCGCGAGCTCAAAATCATGAGTTATGTCAGTTTACAGCGCGTGCGAAGTTAAGATACATTTAATTTCTATATCATTGCGTTACTCTTACATAAAGGGAGGTTATAGAATCACATGCATTGAAAACTGAACTGATTCTATATAGAAAGATGAAATCGCGAGCGCGAACAAAAAACTCGAGCTTATTTCTAAATCAATTTCAGTTTACAATACGTAGACTTTAAAGGGAAATTTGGAGCTAAAAATGGAACTGACTTTGAACTTATTTTCGGAATCACCGGATGCCAAAAAACGTTTTAGAGAATTTTGGTTTTTAAATTAATTTCTAAAGTTGGAAATATTTGAAAAAAAGAAAGTATAATTTTGGGCCGATCATGTTATGTTACGGTCTTCAACAGCGCTTGTAATGTCCTAACATTAAGAAAATATGCCGGCGTTTGACCATCAAGAACTTAGGCATCAAACGCTGGCCTATTCTTTTAATTTCAGGACATTATATAAGCACTGTTGAAGACTGAAATAATATGACTGGCCTGAATTTATATTTACCAAACTTTAGAAACTATTTTAAACACCAAAAACGTGTCTAAAATTTCCAAAAAATTCTCTAATATGTTTTTTGTCATGGTGATTCCGAAAATAAATTCAAATAAGTTCCTTTTTTAGTTCCAATTTCCCTTTAAGTAACGAATTAATAGTAATACAATAGGTATACCTTCAGGCGTGATGAAAACTCCAACTGACTCTATACGATAAACTAAATTAAAATTAGTTTACTAAATGGAACGAAGATAAGGCGGATGAATATATAATGTTAAATTGGAATAGAGAAATAGTTTTTACAAAAATCTTTTTTAACTTTAGAAAAAATCTATTTCAGTTTGAATTAATAACGCGTGCGAATCAGGGCTTCACGTATAATAAGTGAATAAGTAAAACTATGAATAAAAATATAACGGTAGCTTCGTACGGGTTGTCAATTGAAGATAAGAATGGCAATCAAATATGAAAAGAGATATTATTATAAGATTATAAGCTTCGTTTTCACCCGAAAAAAAAAAATCGTCATTTTTACAATCTTAAAATGGGATCATTTTTTGTTCGAGAAAAACCAGTTTCTTATCCTTAAATCGCATTCTTTCTAAGGATGTGGTGTGTTAAGTCGTTGAATGAAGGGTCAGGAGTGGCACGGCGACCATTGTCACGTGACGTAGGTGCTCTAACGCGTTCGACTGAGTAAAATGTCGATTATTTTTAACGAAATTTAATATTTCATCCTTTAAATATACTAATGGCAGTTGACAGCCTCTGTTAAAAAGTCCATGGAAATATATTTAGGGTGCATTACGGCGTGACCGCTAGAGAGAAATCGCGACCGTTAGGTTAAAGGGAAACATGGAGCCAAAAAACGTATTCGAGAATTTTCAAGGAATTTTTAAGCACGTTTTTTGTGCTTAAAATACTTTATAAAATTGGGTAAAATTTGAATAAAAGTAAATATGAAATCGGGCCAATCATATTATTTCAGACTCCAATGTAATGTATTAAAAATATAGGCGTTTGATTCTAAATGTCTTAGGCATCAAACACCGGCCTATTCTTTTAATGTTAGGACATTGCAAGCTCTGTTGAAGCATAGACCCAAGCAAGGGTTTAACCCTTTCTTAGTCTATGGTTGAAGGCTGAAATAATTTGATTGGCACGAATTTATATTCACTTTTATTCAAACTTTAACTAGGTTCCCACTTGACCGAAAATAACGACCGAAAAAGTTGTCGCTGCGGCAAAAAATGTCTATTAACGCAGAGCCCCGACGGTATAATTTTCCATTGGTTCACACATACGACCGAAAACCGCGACCGAAAGGAGATTCTAGTAATCACGTGGTGTGACGTAAGTGTCTCGTATAATCGCGAAAATAACGAGACACTAGAGTTCTTGACACGTCGTCTGCTTAAAGTCTGTTTTTGAATTTACCGCCAAATATTTTTTAAAAAACTAGGCTGCAGCGCAATCTCTGATGGAAGACCTGTCAGATACGAGTTTTTCTGTTGAAATAATTAATACACTATGCTTATTTAATTATACAATGCTTTCGTATCTTATGTACAAAAAAATTTCCAATATTAAACGAAGACGGTTTTGGATGAGAGATATTTTTAAAAGAAGGCTTGCTCAAGGATTTCAAGAGAATTATCTTTCGGTCGACTTGTGCGGTAAAAATAGAACACAGATTCTGTCCGACCGAAATCGTTTTCGGTCATCTTGTGCAGAAACTTTTTTACCGCAGAGGTGTTAACGCAGTGTTTCGGTCGTGTTTTCGGTCAAGTGGGAACTAAGCTTAGTTTCCTTTCCAATTATAATTAACAACATTATTATTATTTAATTTTCTATTAAAAATAATTGAAGGCTATTTTTTATTGAAATTTTCTATTCGTCTATTTTTTTTATATTGGTTTATTTTATTATATTTGTCTATTTTTTATATTTGTCTATTTTTCTATTTTATAATTGAATAACCTAACCAGTAGAATCGGAAGTTGTTTATTTTCTAACAAGTAGATTTCTATCGAAATTTAATTATATTTTACTCTCAATCAAAATTATTCATAAATTTCTAATTTTAATAATTGATTATTAATTCAAAGTTAATGCAAATTTCTACTATAATTCAAATCATTAACCCTTAAAAATTATTTCCCAATTAGAAATCTTGAAATTATTAAAGTTTTAACTTATTCCAACCACTCTCGAGTCTAAATAATAAATATATAATTTGAAATTTTTTTATATTATATATATTTTTTCTATTAAAACCCATCAAGAATATATAGATACGCAGATGTGGTATATCTTGATACATATTTTGGTATCGCGGTTGGGTGATTTTTCGTCCCTTGAGGCCCTAAGAGTCACTAGCACATTGACGCTCTCCGCCCATCTCTTCGCGTCTATGTATAATACAGTACTGACCATATATTCCCGGGTCGTTTGATATCATCTGTTCGATTAGGATCGTTTACGCTGATTAAGACCGGCCCGGGGCCGGAAGAGAGTGCATGCGAGATGACCCGAACGCGTGCCGAGTCTAAACCCAGCGCGTCCACTCACCAAGAACCGATACAGTTGAAAGGCAGGGAGAAAGAGACATCATTTCACACATTATTATTTAACTTCCCGCCTTTCAACTCCATTACGTCTGAAATAATGAACAGATGGAGCCGTTCACCAATTTAGACGCAAGGAGAAAGAGATACACTCTATAGACATTATTAACCATTAACATTTAATTCCTATACGCCTTTAAACTCTATTACTTCTAAATTAATGAACGTAAAATAAACAGCTGTCAAATGAAAACTCGAGCCAACCTACATTAAATAAACCTCCATTTATTTAAATATTTTAAGGGAGGGTGAAGAGGAAAATTAAGGTATTTTTTTATAGATTCTTCTACTAATTCTAAGACCTATCCGCGTACTTAATAATTCGAGAAATATATCACAATGATTTTAAAAATCAAAATAGATCCAGATTTCACTGTTCTTTTAAATTGAAACCTTCCAACCAATCGTGTAACGCCCTGCCTTCCAGGGAACAAAATACTCGAGGCACGCGATTGGTTTTTAGGGGTCAATAATAAAGAAGAGTGAAATCTGGATCTATTTTGATTTTTAAAATCATTGTGATATATTTCCTGAATGATAAACTACAAGGATAGATCTTCTAATTAGTAAAAGAATCGATAAAAAACACTTGATTTCCTCTTCATCCTCCCTTTAACAGATTGGATAAACTTAGCTTCGCATGCGCTGTCAATTAAAGTTGAGATATTTGACTATAAATATAAAGTCTCGCGAATTTATTTTCAGGCGAGTTCCCTTTAAAAAAATTGATTATGAAGCGGAAGAGATAGAAATAAGGGGAGACGAGGTACGTACGCGCTGAACTCTTAAACCGATACGGAACATATTTTTAATTATATATGAAAGGCATCAACACTATATGGCGTGGGGCGTGGCTCTAATGTCTCGCGAAAAAGGCGCCAAGGATTAGCGCGAGCGTACGTAATAAATTATTAAATCCAAAAACCATAATATTATTGTCACGTGTATTATAGTGCGTGTCTGACAATATAGTTAAACTATAGTCAAACTATAAGCAAATTATAAGCAAACTATAGTCAAACTATAAGCAATCTATGGGAAAATTATAAGCAAACTATAGGAAAACGATAAGCAAACTATAGGAAAACTATAAGCAAACTATAGGAAAACTATAGTAAAACTAAAGTAAGACTAGTCAAACTATAGTCAAACTAGACAAACTATAGTAAGACTATAGTCAAACCATAATCTGACCATAGTCAGACCATAGTTTGATCATAATCTGATCATAGTTTGACCATGGTTTAACTATAGTCAGGCTCCAGTTAAACTATATAGTTAGACTATAGTCAGGCTCCAGTTAAACGATATAGTTGGACTATAGTCAGGCTCCAGTTAAACTATATAGTTAGACTATAGTCGGATTATGGCCAAACTATGCTAAAACTATGGTCAAAATATGCTGAAACTATTGTCAGACTATGATCAAACTATGGTCAGACTAAGGTCGCGTTCGCGTGGTCTTTTTCGTAAAAGTACTTAATCCAGAAAGTCCTACCCTTTGTAGTAAAACTATAGTTAATTACGTTCCAGAAATAAACTACGTCATAAACTGAAAAAAAAAAAAAAAATACCTTCAACCGGCAGAGTTATACAATTTCGAATAACAGTATGATAAAAATAATAAATATAACCCATATGCATTCAAAAAACAAAAATGGTGATAGCCTCACTTTAATAAAATTAATTTTGGTCCCAATTAAAATTTTAATCAAATCGTGACACTAACCCTTTAACATAGTGGTTTTAAAAAATTGGATCAAAGGTTATAAGATTGATTGGCAACCCCAGTAACTCTTTTAAAAATGATCCTTCGTGACTTATTCGTTCTAATGTTACGCCTAATATCATTGTTTTAAATCACCCTAAATAAAAAACTTATTTGTTTTCTTTTTAAAATTTTTCAGAAACAATTGATGGGAATTTAATGATAAGGAAAGAATGGAAAACCGGAATGGTTGCTTTTTCAACTTCTCCGCTCGTTATTAAAGATTAATTCGAAATTTAAAGTTTGAAATGATGACGGGACGTCATGCAGGATGGAGAGAATATAGAGGACAAATATTTTAAAAACAGTTTCAACATTGAAGGGAAATATTGCTGCTTTTTCAAAAATTCAACGGAATCTAACCAAATCAAGCGCTCACGTATTACGTAACGAGGTAAAGATTTTGGAAATTGTTGTCTTAGGTGTGGAGTCACAAACCCAGGGAGCCCAGATACAAATTTCAATACTTGTAGAAAATATAGGATTATTTTTAAGGGGGTAGGACAATTTTGAACCCATTAATACTGGCAAAGGCAGGGCGCTAACCCGATGGATCAGACACTCTTGAATTCGCTGTACACCTGAGTTCAGCTTTGACAGTGCATTGAGTTCGAACTCCTATGAACTCTGAGTTCAGCTTTGATAGTGTAAAGAGTTCTAAACTTTTGTACACCTGAGTTCACGAGTGTCTGCCCCTTCGCGCTAACCATAATTTGTGTCCGAATGATCGACATTGTAATGATATACCGAAATGAAAATTTTTAAGTTATTGCAGATCAGTTAGGTTAGAAACTCAGCAGCACAATGTCGAAATTTATGGGATTTTTAACAAAAACGTTTTCTTAAGGAATTCGTGTCATAAATTGAGATAAAAACTAAGCCTGCCTAAGCTATTGTTGATCATTTCAAAGTCGATCAATTGGACAAAACCCCAATTTGGATCTGTACCAGTAACTAGATTTTCTTTTCCCCCTTAACCTTTGACCTCTTTTTTCTTTATAGACTTTTGAACTGTGGAAGGAAGATAAGGCCATATCGAGATAAGACCAGTTTTGTCAACAATAACCTCTCCACAAAAATAAAAAGAACACTCAAAACTTGTCAAAGAACAAACAAAATTATCCTAAACTTCCAAAAAATTTGGTTCAGAGAAGAAAAATTCTACCAAGTTTTATACATTTAAATATGATAATCATTCTGTCATTGACCCTCTCCCAAATTGGTAAAAGGAAACTTTCTTCCGTGGATTCGCGATTTAATAAAAATCAAAACTAATTTAAAATAAATATATAGTAATTAAATTCGCGATTTCTTCAACAAAACAATTTATAGTTACCGGGTAATGAAAAATGACTATTAAAACTACGCGTAATTAAGTCTACCGAGAAATGAAAGTAACTAACGAATTACGGTGAAATTACTCGAAGAAAAAAATTCAAAACAATAGGTGGTGAATGTTTTTCATGATTAGGCGATTATCGTGGTGACGCGTGAGGTTCTGTAAAGGACATTTGTTAAAACGAGTAGAAGAAGATTCAGCGTTGCCGAAATGGCAACGGGGTCATTCGTCCCCTGGAGACGCGACAGCGACGAAATATCGCTGGTCGAAGGTGACCACATCGAAAGACAAATCGCCCAGAAACAGGACGAACACCTATTGCCCCTTAAAGAGGATGTCGCCGAATGGATTGGGAAAACACTCGGTAAGACTAATTCCAATTTATATTAAACTTATGATTTACCACGGTGAAGAAGTAGTAGCAATTGTTTTATTTCAAGGGAGAATGCAGCCTAACAAGTGATTTTTTTTTTTTATCGATTCGTTATTATTTAATTAAATAGCCGTAATCCGCTAGTGAAAAATTTACGAATAAATATTAAACTAGAAATTAATTTAAAACTTACCCAAAAAAATAGGCTTAGCTGGATTCATGTCTACCCTGATTTACTCGCGTATGTGGTCTAGCGACCAATCGAATGCGATTGTAAGTCTCCTGGAGATCTCGTCTTTGCTCATTGGTCACAATTCAAGATCTCCATGAATCCCGCTAAGTATATTTTCCAGTATTAAATTTATTTCTAGTTTAATATTTGTTTTGTAAACTCTTTATTGGTGGATTAGGCCTATTTAAACGATAACGAATCGATAAAAAATCGCTTATTAGGTTGAATTCTCCCTTAAAGGAGATAACGACATGGTATTTATAGAGATAGATAGATTTTTATTAAATGGAAACTTGGAGCTAAAAATGGAACAGCTTTTGAATTTATTTTCGGAATCACCTGATGCTAAAAAACGTATTCGAAAATTTTCAAACGATTTTAGACACGTTTTTGTTGTTTAGATTAATTTCTAAAGTTTGATAAAATTTGAATAAAAGTAAGTATAAAGCCGGGCCAATCATCTATTGTAATGTCTGAACATTAAGAAAATAGGCCGGCGTTTGACCACCAAGGTCTTGGGTATCAAACTCTGGCCAATTCTCATAATCTTAGGACAATCCAAGCGCTGTTGAAGGCTGAAATAATATGATTGGCCCGAATTTATACTTACTGACAAACATCCAAACTTAAGAAATTCATTTACCCAACAAAAACGTGTCTAAAAATAGTTTTACAAATTCTCGAATACGTTTTTTTGGCATGGCGATTCCGAAAATAGCCAACAAAAAATACAGCTGTTCCATTTCTAGCTCCAAGTTTCCATTTAAATATTTAAAAGTCATTGGTTTAAAATATAGACCCCCCCCCACACACACATAGAAGTCTCGCGCGTTTTCATAAACATTGTGTGGAAAATGGTTTTAATTAAGTCTCTAGTGCGAACTTAGCTTTACAGTAGAATCACACCCCCAAATTTGGTCTAAAATTTCTATAAAGAATTATAAGAATTCTCCGAATTGAATCAATTTGAAATGAAATATTTATTTGGGGGGAAAAACATTTAATAAAAATGTATTAAAGTTGCGGGTTTTATGGGAAAGTTCAATGGTCACGCTTTGCCCGCCGCGTTCGCATCCCTGGAAACGAGAGTTAAAAATATAAATTGGTTCACTTCCGTCCAACCGCAAACAAGAACCAAAAGTTTAAAAAATTTGGAATATTTCCTCGTCGAATCTTTAATTTGATTTAAAATCGAGTTACGCCAATTGAACGTCAAAACTCGAATTAAAAAAAAAAAAGTTACCATCAAATTCCTATCAATCTCTTTTCCTAAACGATTACTGATCAAATGGATTGAGAGTCGGCACTCCGTGTTATTTTCTTATTCGATGATGGCCATATAATGTACTTTCGTTTCTCTATTTAATAATTTAATATTGCGCGGGAAATTTAAACCTACATCTCACAATGAAATTGCGTTTTTATGTCAATCTAGGGTTAATCTTAGATTTAATTACGATTAAAGAAATTCGAAATTTAAAAAATATATATAGTTTCATTATCCCTTCAATTTCGCGATCTAATTTAACATAAAAGTACATTGTTACAAAATTTATTTTAAGAAACCCTATCAAAATTATTTGATTTAGTTTCATCAACCCTTCAATTTCGTGTTCTAATTTAACCTAAAAGTTGATTTTTACCAAAAATATGGTAAAAACCTTTGACTTTTCAAAACTATTTGAAGTTTCATCAACCCTTCAATTTCTCTATCTAATTAAAAAAAAAAAGTTCCTTCACACAAAATTAATTAAAAAACAACTTGACTATTAAAAAATTATTGATATTAGTTTCATCAACCCTTTAATTTCACGATCTAATTTAACCTAAGAGCTCATTGTCACAAAAATTATTTAAAAAAGCCTTGACTTTTAACTTCCAAACTTAGTAACACTTTCCAACAAAAAAAAATAATAATTATAGAATAATAATAGACAATGAAAAGCGCCAATTAGAAAGTTAATCGCTTATATTTTTAATTGCCTTTTAATAGGACGAGAGTGAAATTTAAATAGATAATAAATAAAACATTCTAACGGTATAAATTGAATTTGGTTAAATATATTTTATTTTACCGAAATTATTTTTCCTTTTTCGCAATCTTAAAATTGATTTAAATTTTGTATGGTAAAAGGTATGGTTTTCAATGTAAATTTGTATCATTTTGAGACTGCGAATGGTGAATTTAATTTTGGTTCTCCATTGACCCGTGTCCGACACGATCCAAATCAGACAATGAAAAAGATTTCGAGAGAAAAAATCTATTTTAGTATTTGAAGGCTTCGATGCTCGAACACGCGACAGAATTTAATTTTAATTCCTCAAAATTCGTCTCCCCCCTTTGCCAATGCTTTTACAAAATGTTCAAGGATAAATTTAAGTAACAAGTTGTACCGTTGTATTGTTGAAACGAATGCATTCAATTTATTATATTATAATTTAATATTAAAGGGAAACTTAGAGCTAAAAATGGAACAGTTTTTGAACGTATTCGAGAATTTTCAAACAATTATTAGACACGTTTTTGGAGCTTAAATTAATTTCTAAAGTTGGTTAAGTTTGAATATAAATGAAGAAAAACTTTGGGCTATTCATATTATTTCAGCCTTGAACCGCGCTATCATGTCAGATGGAGAAAGCGACGGTTTCAGAATAAATTGGGATATTTATACAGTACGTTGAAGGCGGGAATTGACATCATCTGATTGGCTCAATTTTTACTTCACTTACATTTCAACTTAACCAAATTTTAGAGATTAATTTAAACACCAAAACCATGTCCAATATTGTTTAATAACGATTGAAAGGGAACATCTCATTGAGCTCCCCAAAACGTTTATTTAATAAAATGTTTATATATAATCGGTAATAATTGTTTTCACAACGATAGTAAACAAATTTTGTATCATAAAGACTAAAAATATTGTTAGTATCTGGGATAATAGCCGAAAAAAATGACCTTATTTCTTCATTTTAACTAAATTTAACTGACCCGCTGAACTGATAGAAGCTAAAAATGGAACAGCTTTTGAATTTATTTTCGGAATCACCGGATGCCAAAAAACGGATTCGAGCATTTTTAAGCAATTATTAGACACGTTTTTCGTATTTATATTAATTACTAAAGTTTGGTTCCGTTTGAATGTAAATATAAATTCGGGCCAATCATATTTCAGCCTTAACCAAACTTAAGAAATTAATTTAAACACAAAAAACGTTTCTTAAAAAGGCATCCGGTGATTCCGAAAATAAATTCAAACCCTGTTCTATTTTAGCTCCAAGTTTCCCTTTAAAATTAAGGCGATTAAGATTAGATTTCCCATAGTTTAAATAGACAGACATTGATATTAAATTCGTAAGCCCTCCCATAAACTGTCCTCTCGACTGTCCTTCTAATGGCTTGGGATTTGATTTCGTAAAGTTTTGAAAACAAAAGATTATATCCTGTCTATGATGTCGGGACAATTCCTGCCTATGTTCAACGCAAATGTAATCCCCCTGGATATCGGATTCATTGCCGACACTTAAACCGGTTTTCACAAATATCGTTTAAACAAAAAAAAAAAGTGAATTAAAATCGGGATGTGCGCTTCGACTACGAAATTATTAAAAAGTGTTTTTCACCGAGCCATTTCAGTGTCCGAAATGACCCCGTACAGAATACACGGGCAACGCGTTACGGTCGAGCCAGAGCTAAAGTTTTAATTCATTTTTAATTAATAAATACCTTAACAAAGTTTAACACCAGCACGCGAATTACCATTAATTAGCTCGCGTGATAATCGACTTAAAATAATTTTAATATCATTGATTTAAATTAAGCTCGTGAATTTGATTAATGATTTAAGACCGCGCGAAATTTCTATTTGAATATCTTTGGCGCGTGAGTTAAAATTTAAATTAAGCGCGTGCGACTTTCATTAAATTTTTTAATATCTTTAATTGGCGCGTGACAAAAAAAGCTCGTGAATTGAATTTAAAAAAAGCTCGTGAATTGAATTTAAAAAAAGCTCGTGAATTGAATTTAAAAAAAGCTCGTGTATTGAATTTTAAAAAAGCTCGTGAATTGAAATTAATGTGAGCTGAATTTTAAAATTAATTTATTTTCATTAATTAGAATTTATATCGTCTAATTAAAACAAAATCATACGGTAACTGAGAAAAATATTAATTGTTAAATTAAAATATGCATTAATTTAAACCTCAATTAACGCATTAACATAACTATTTGTTATTGATTATAATTAATAGTAATTTAGTTAATACTCGTGAGTTTCTAACTTGGATTATTTTAATCGGCTAAATTAATTTTCAAGTTAAATCTCTTCGCGAATAGAATTAGAGTTAATTAACTTTGTAAATATGCGATTATTTCGTCGCGAGCGCAATTTGTTGACTGCGCAGAAACGCGTCTTAAGTCGATGGATGAACAGAACAATGCGTAAGTTTAATTACAATGATTCCATTATCCATATTGGGAATTTTAAGTTATTTTTGATAATTGTTCCTCCTATTCCAATCGTGCTTAGTTTCAGCTTAGTTACCGGAGAATACCGCCTTTGTAATGAAAATACATAAAGAGGTAGCCTACCGAACGCTTAGGTACGCGGCAGTGATAACACACTAGAGCCGTATTCATACTAGAAACTTTGAAACCGATTTGAACCGATTTGGAAAGGTCAAATAATAAAATTTCTTGGTCTCCGGTTGAGATCTTTGATCAAGAAATAGAAGTAATTTCTTGAATAGTCCATTTGATCCATAAAAAACGGTTCGAAAACGATTTCAAAGTGTCAAGTGTGAACGTAGCTCTAATACTTTGCAATCGATTTAAAATCGTTTCGTATATTAAAAATCGCCTTTTTAACAAAAAAAAATTATTTTATGACGAAGGAGCTCTAAAACTGACCCCAACATTTTCTATCTTGACCTTTTCAAAACCATTAAAAACGGTTTTACAGTGTCTTGTGTGAACTAGGCTTTATAATAAGTCCATAAAGTCGAACACCTTCATTTTACTTTCCCTTTGAAGAAATTAATTTAAAAATTTTAAAACTACCATATAAACCTGAAACTTAAAGGGAATTTGGGCGGATGTATACCCGATATTAAACCCCATTTGAAAAGAAAGTAGTTCCTACCAACTCCCATTTGTGAAGAAACCACCAATCGGAGCATAATAGAGCTCTACTTTTTGATTATACCCACTCATTGTGAAACTTATTACATTTAAATATAGGCCTAGCTTTGGAATGAAATTTATTTTCAATTGGAAGAATGTTTTTCTATGTTAATTTATGACCTTTTCAAGGTTGTAACGTGGTAGTGCACGAGCTCTAGTCGTAGTTTTAGTTTTTATTCGTCGTGTTCCATTTTTAGCCGAGTAGACAAAACGTCTGCGAGGAGTCTCTGTGTAGAGTGAGTGGTCTGATAAGTTTTATTTTTGGCCTATTTTCTATTCCTATTCAAAGGTATCATTAGGTAACCAACGTTAGGTCCGTCTACTATGGTTTAGCCTCACTAAAGACTCTTTATTGGACATAATGTGAGTTGAGATAGCGTTTGAGTCTAAATCGAACGAGTAATTGTCTAAATCGAACGAATAATTGTCAATAGGTTAGAGTTAACCCGCGTGGCAACCAACGTTGGGTTCGTCACATTTCGTTAAACGTAAGAAAGAACCCATGGTTGGAAAGGAATTGGTTATCCTTTCGATTATGAAATCATCGTTATTATATCAGGATTAACCTAAAAGGTAATCAACGCAAGGTCCGTTAGGTATAGTTTCAAGAAAGAAAGGACCCAAGGTTGGAAAGGATTCGGTTATACCCTCAATTTATAGAATTATTAATGGAATTGTTATAACATCAGAGTTAAAATTAAAAGTAATCAACGTTAGGTCCGCTACGTATAGTTTAAAGTAAGAAGGGACCCAAGGTTGGAAAGTACTAGATTAACAACTCAAGCTCTAGAATTAATAATGACATTGTTATTACATCAGAGTTCTGATAAAAAGTAACCAACGTACGGTCCACCACGTATAGTTTAAAGTAAGAAAGGACCCATGGTTGGAAATAAATTGGTTATACACTCGAGCTTCAGAATTATTAATGACATGTATTGTATCATGATTAACCTATAGGGTAACCAACGATGGGTCCGTCACGTATAATATAACGTAAGGAAGAACCAATGGTTAGAAATGGTTATAGACTTGATCTTTTTAAGCCCAACCTGTCGTTAAATATACTTGACAATGTTTGGTTATTTTTACTCGTACATACTTGTAGGCGGCTAAAGGTTAAAGAAACCTTAAAAATAGATCTCGGGAAAATAGCGATTGGAAAATAATACAACAGCATTGGTTGGTTGTTATGGAAACGGGCGGGCATCTGATCCCAATATAATACTTTCTTATCCATTGCGGAAAATAAAAAGTTTAAAAAATACACTCATTTTTACGATGTTTTGAAGTTTTGGGTGGATTACTAACCGTATAGGTCTTGGGATTGTTTATTTTTTTTTACTACTGTACCGTTGATATATCTTATATCCTGGGCTTTAGTTTAAGTGGTCGGTACATCTTCTGGTTGGGCCAGAAAACAACAATCATGCGCTCTTGAAATTTAGGCTTATACTATACTAGTTCATAAACTTTTAAAGGCAGGAAAAAAATTCAAACTTAAATCAATATTCAGTTCGAATTTTCGAATTGATCAAATGAGTTGAATAAGGAGGATTATGGTAACTTATAGTGTCAGAGTTCGTACAAAATTTTGGAAGTTAATTTCTATGACTTTTCCAGGTTTTCCCTGACCATTTCTAAATAATTTTCCTGACCAATTTTAATCATTTTTACACGAATCTATTCTTACGAGCGAGTTCTTGGCAATTCCTAATTTTTATATGATATAGTTTATTAGTCATGCTTGATAGTTCACTCGGAATATGAGAAAACAAAATTTAATCTTTTGGCCAAATTTCCCAATTCCCTGACCTTTTGGGCAAATTTCCATATTCCCTGACCTTTTGGACAAATTTCCATATTCCCTGACCTTTTGGACAAATTTCCATATTCCCTGACCTTTTGGACAAATTTACATATTCCCTGACTTTTCCCTGACCTTTTTCGACAAATTCCATACTTCTCCTGACCTTTTAGGTCAATTTCCAAATTCCATGTCTTTCCCCTGACCTTTTGGGTCAATTTCCAAATTCCATGTCTTTCCCCTGACCTTTTGGGTCAATTTCCAAATTCCCCCCGTCTTTCCCCTAACTTTTGGACCAATTTCTAAATTCCCTGACTTTTCCAGGTCGTGTGCAATAATTGACACGATTTTTTTAAAAGATTAATTTAATTAAGAATTAACACCTAGGAAGAAAACTGTTGGTTTCTATGGTAACCTCCATATTATGAAGATAGTTCTACTAATGTTTCTTTATAGTATTCCCCAAATAGCAATATTAAAAGGAGCTATAATCTAATTTTGTCCCTTATCGCTTTGAATGTAATTAAAAGCGGGCTGATTTATTATATTGATACTTATGTTTGTCTTTCTGTTTGGTTTGCGCCGCTATAGATATGACGGGGCTGTGCGTCGATAATTTCATGGAATCTCTGGAGACTGGGGTCCTACTCTGCAGATTAGCCAGGATAATTCAGCAAAAGGCAGAGGAATGTCGCAAAGCCGGAATCGTAAACGAGGTAAGATTACGAATCGAATGTTACCAAATATATTTAGTTTGAAATTAGTTCAATTTTGACTTAAAATGGTTGCAATAGTTGAGGGTGCTTTCCTAAAATCTAACGGATAGTAACCATGTTTAATAAATCAATGCCCCCCTAGGGCCCTTAAGATTTACTTAATATTGAAAATATATTTTTTCAAGCAAAGGGAAAATGAACCACGAAGAGTGATTTATTTTTTGACATATTTATTTCTTATTTTCAAAATATTCGCCTAATTCATCAGGGATTTTTTTCCACACTTACGTTGGGGCTATAAGTTAAAGGGAGGATGAAGAGGAAAGTACTTTATCGATTGTGCTTCTAAAAATAAGACCCGTTTGCGCACTAAAACGACAAGGAATTGTCTCTGAATTGCGCAGAAAATAATCGGAAACCTTAATATTTTGGCATGAAGTTAAAAGGAGAGCCTTCGTCTAACCAAAAGACGGTCCCTATACTTTGGCTTAATAAAATCCCCGTGACACGCGCTGCGGCATTCACTCTTTGAATCGCGATAAATCTCTTTCAAGATTATTTCCACGCTACACCAGCGCTTGTCGCGGATATTTTACATACGGCCAAAGGTAACAGGTGAGTCTTTTGATTGGTCGAAGGTTCTCCTTTTAATTCAACGCCCAAAACGTGAATCTTTTTTTTTTTTTTACACAATTCAGACAAGTATGTTTCCCGAATGTTTCAATATACGCGAACAAGACTTATTTTTAATAGTAGAATCGATAAAAATCTGTTCATTATTAAAGCCTGAGGGGATTAAATAATAATTTTAAATCCCATATAAAAAGTGAGTTACATTCTCCCTTTAAATTTATCCAATCTTGTAAATTCTTAAGTTCGTGTTAAAATAAGGATTAATTCAAAATTTCCCTTTTACTTAAATTCTTTAAGGCGTGGTTACGTTGTAAATACATTTTTTACTCGCTTAAATAACGTTATATTTCAACAAGCTTTAATAAAATAGGTTTTTAGATATTTGCGTATTGTTAAATGAAATGCATTGTGTTGAGAAAAATTTAAATTTGACCTCCACGACCTACATAAAACTTTCATTTTTTTACTCCTAGAATTATTTTCGAGAAACCGCCTTTTGATTTAACAATGAATAACATTTAAGATACCTAAGACACGCGTCCTTAGAATTAAGAACCAATTAAAATCATTTTAATTGCTTAAAAAAATTGTTTTTAAGTGTCAAAACAATTGAAAAGGATTACATCATCCCTTTAAATAATAATCAGCTTTAGAACTCAGTACGTACCAAGCTATCGTCCCATTTCTTTTCACAGAAACCTAATGAAATACAAGATAGACTATACCTTTGCGCGCGTTGAAAACCATTCTGATTATTATTTACTGACTGAACTGAGATTGTACGTGGAAAGACAGTTAATAAGCTGGAAGGCTATTTTTATGAGAACCCTACAGATTTGTGTATTCTTAAATCTATCCTAATATCGCTTTATTAAGCTTTGATTCATGGACGGATTAAACAAAAAAAAAAAAAAAAAAAAAAAAAAAAAAGCACGTGAAAAAGTTTTAATTTTAAATCGGTGTTCATGCGGATAAAGATAATAAGCTGGAAAGCTTTACCAGATAACAGGATGAATATATATTCTACACTACCCCCTAATATCGTTTTATTAAGCTTTGTTCCATGAACAGACTGAATATTAAAAACGCGCGCGAATTAATTTAGGCACAAATTAAAAGGTGGGGGAATTTTTGCGCGAAATAAATGGTGGGGGAATTTTTGCGCGAAATAAAAGGCAGGGAATTTTGGCGCGAAATAAAAGTTGGAGAAATTTTAGCACGAATTAAAAGGTGGGGAAATATTGGCGCAAAATAGAAGTGGTGACACTTTGGCGCGAAATAAAAAATAAATAAATATTATTAAAATAGAGGGTTATAAGTAATTTAATTAAATTCTATGATAAAAGTTAATTAGATCGAATCAAAACCTCGATTCTAAATTGATAATTTGCTTGACCCACAAATATTAAACACTCAAGAGTTCTTGTAACAAAACGTTTTCTTCGGGTAATTAAATCCTCAAAAAATAATGAATGAAATTACTTGTCTGGGCTAACTTTAGAAAGATATCTCGTTTGAATTGCTAATGTAATTCTCTATGATAATTGTGCTATGTTCGAAGTAATGTCTGACGTAATTAATGTTTTCCCGACAAAAATCTAACCTCGATGTAAGCTTGCATAATAATTATGAACCAAATTCCCGAGAAAGGTAGCTTGTTTAAATCGTTAATTAAATGAATATTTAAATTAAACTTTAATTAAATTCGATCATTCGTTGATTATATCCGAAAAGTAATTTAGGTCAAGAATCGATTTTAAATTTACGTGACTTGTCGGAATACCTAATACGTTTTGAATTTTAGCACGTTCAAAGCCCCTAGGATTCCTATGACCTCTGACCTGCCGTTCTTTATATATTATTCTAATTAAGTTAAATAGATTAGTTTAAAATGATAATAATCTTTAAAAGTTTGAATTAATTTCAAAAATATTAAATCTTATATTTCAAACGTAGAAAACCGAAAAAGTTTTAAATTTGACGGATCACGCGAATCGTGACTTTCACTCTTTAAAAATAATTTTCAAAAACAGGAGTTAAATAGAACAATGAAACTATTACCCCCTACACCCTCCCTTTGAAATTATTCAAATTAAGCTTGTATTTTTAAAGGGAGAATGAAATATATTATTTATATGAAAATTTCCTAGGGGTCTTAAATTCTTAAAATTAATTTCGGAACATTCCTGTTAATTTTAAGCAAGGGATTCGAAATACGCAGTCTTTAAATCTTGATTAATATTATATTTGACGGGTTTCTCATCTATCCATTGAGTGATGAAGAAACTCGCTAATTTATAGCGTTGTCTGGCAACTGCCTGGTCTTTCTTTCTCTTAAGCTGGGTTCATACTAGGTCTTGGAATCGATTTAAACCATTTCAAAAGGTTTCGCTAGAGTCGTGTGCACGGGAAGCGGTCTTTTCTCGAATCTATTTGATTCGATTTCTCGAATCTATTTGATTCGATTTCTCTAAACTGCTTTGGGAACCATTACCGATTCGGTTTCAACAACCGATAGATGAAGCTACGATAAATCGATTTATAAAGATAAGTGTGACTGTAGATCTAGATAAAATTAAAAAGTGAGGCGGATCACAGCACAAGACCATTGGCTGTATTTTTCAAATAAATAAACAAGGGTGTTTCACTCTCCCTTTAATATGCCGAAAAATGATAGAATTATAAAATTTGATTGGCGCGTTCGTGAGAACAATGGCGTATCAGCGCGTGCAAGGTCAAGTCACGTGAATAAAAATAAAGAAAAATAACCAGCGCATGCTTTCCCGCAATTATCATTTTTGCACGATCCCGAAAGAAAAAAAAAGTTTTATTCAAATGTCACGCGCTTCCGTTTCGAATTTAAAACTTTTCTTTTTTCGTATTTAGCAGTCTTGGAATGGCATTAATTTTAATACAGATAATTCGTTGTTCATCCTACTATTCTAACGTTTCTTAAAATATTATATCTGAATCAATTCTACGCCATGTTCTTTTAATATGGTATTGTTTCGAAACTATCTTAGCTACCAAGAACAATGATATATTATCGAGTTTTATATCATCTAAACGTTTTGTAAGTTTGATTAGACATTGTTTTTGATAGGACGTACATTACGAATAAATTCAAATAATAATTAAAATAATCTTAGTGCTAGCTAATTGATATATTTTAATAATCAATTAGTTCCACTTTAACTATTAATAATTAATTATTGGGTTTAAATTCGATAAACCGTGCGAGACAATGGTACAGGGTTTATTTATTTTTCGGTCCTTGGCGTAATTATTGTGGAAACAAATTGACCTTTCAATAATAGAATTTAATGGTACACCCACCCGGGATTGATTTGAACCCACGACCTTCCGTTAACAGGGCGGTCAACTCTACCATTTGTGCTTCGAAAGTCATGTCAACTGAGGTCCGAAGACTTTCATACTTGAAGGGAGAATGCAGCCTAAAATCAAGTGATTTTTTATCGATTCCTTATCGTTTAAATAGGCCTAATCCACCAATAAAAAAAAACTAGAAATAAATTTAAAACATACCCAGAAAATAGGCTTAGCTAAATTCATGGAGATCAGCTGATTTCCTCGCGTATAAGGTTTGGCGACCAATCGAACGCGATTGTAAGTCTCTAAGAGATCTCGCGTGAACGTCGGGCCTTTGCTCATTGGTCGCTAGACCTTAAACGGAGGCAATTCAGGATCTCCATGAATCCCGCTAAGCCTATTTTCCGGGTAAAATTTTTATTTATTTCTTGTTTAGTATTTGTTTTTAAACTTTTTATTGGTGGATTAGGCCTATTTAAACGATAAGGAAACGATGAAAAATAACTTGTTAATAGGTTGAATTATCCCTTTAACTACTGTGAATTAGGTTCAGAAACAAACTTCATTAATGAGACTGATACTTTGAGGCATAAGCCTAAAAATATTATATTATACCCTCTTAAGACGAGGCGTAATAAGCCTTGGTTTAATCAGATTTAATAAACCTTGGTTAATCGTGATTAAACCACGGTTAAATCTGATTAAACCGGCTAGTTAAGCCTTGTCTGAAAAGGGTACGGTGTGTAGTACACTGGAAGGCAAGCGAAGCTCTTTACTAGCCTTCCTAAAATAGACAATTAATTACCAATCAGTTTAAATTCAGTTGGCGTGTCAATGTCCCTTGAAATTGGTTTGCTTTCCACTTTCCCTATTTATTATTATCATTTTAATTGTGTCAGGAAGAACGTTTCAATTGTGTTTATATTCCAACCCCTTTTTTTTTTTTTCAAATCAACAATTATAAATTTTAAGTTGGTTATTATTCTAAACTTCCTGACATTTTTTTCGAGTTTTAACTTATAATTAAAGGTTTTTCAATTTATTTCGGATATTCATTAGACATTTGTGGCCCCAATTATACAACCCGGGGGTCATTAAACCGCGAACGGGATATTTAAAACTATAAAATAAAAATGTATGTTTGATTTTATAAAAAAAAGAAATTTATAAAAAATTAGAAATAATATTTTTAATTTCGTTAATTCAATTTAGTAATTAGATTAATTTAATTTGTTTAATTAGAAAATGAAACTAAGAATTTACAGGGTTCGTACAAAACTTTGGATGTTAATTTCCCTGACTATTCCATGTTTTCCCCGACCAATTTTAATTTTTCTTTCATGGATTTTTTCTTACGAGCGAGCTCGTGACAATTTCCACTTTTTTTTGGACAGAGTTTATCAATCAGGGTCAGGATAGTTTACTCAGAATATGAGAAAAAATTAATCTTTGGGTAAATATTTTAAGTTTACAATTAATTGGTCAACCAATCATAAACAGTTCCTTTTCAAGTACCGAAATATTTAATTTCTCTGACTATTTGAGCTCATTTTCAAATTCTGACTTTTCCCTGACCTCGACTTTTGCCAATTTTCAAATTCTGACTTTCCCTGACCTCTTGGGCCAATTTGAAATTCCCTGACTTTTCCCTGACCTCTTGGGCCAATTTCCAGATTCTCTAACTTTTCCCTGACCTCTTGGGCCAATTTCCAAACTCCCTGACTTTTCCCTGACCTTTTGGGTCAATTTCCATATTCCTTGTGTACGAACCCTCTGCTTAGTCGCGTTATGGTCGGGTGTTTAGCAAAACCTAAATCAGCAAGGGCAAAAATTTGAGGAAATTCGAGAAAAATAGAATAAGCTCTATTTAGTTGCGTGTCATCCTCTCTTTAAATAAAATCAAACGTTCCACGTGACTTTTTCTTTGACGTTGGAGATTCAACGTAAGTCTTGACTAAGCAAAAGGCTACTGCGTAATGATAATTCTAACGGTGACTAGCTAAAATGGTGAATTGTGAATTAAGCTAAAGAATGGCGCGTGCGACAGCGCGTGAAAATAAATTAAAATCGAGCTGGTTGTCATGACAACCCGGGGTTGTAACGGTAGTCGGTGGAATCAAAAGGATGAAAGTCTATTTTTAATCCAACCTACATCAGTCAAGTCATCCGAACTTGTTAGCGTTACCAAAGGTTGAATTACTATTTTGTGTCTAATCTCAAATTCTCGGGTAATAATAAAATTGTTCACGTAGCAACCACGTTTTCGAGCGAGATTCTTATTTTATTTTAATCTATTTTCTTTTTTCTTGAAAATGTAGTATAGCTACGGTCACACTAGCATTTCTTAATCGATTTGAAACGGTAAAATCAAACCGATATTAAAATCGCCAGGAATCGTTTTAAGCATCACGCGTTCACGCATTATCTTTATAAATCGATTTATTGTAGCTTCATTTATTGGTTGTTGAAACAGATTCGGTATGAAACTGGTTCCCGAAGCAGTTTCGAGAAACCGAATCGATTCGAGAAAAGACATGTTCCCGTTCACACGACTCTCGCGAAACGTTTTAAATTAATTCCAAGGCCTAGGTTGAATGGAGCTTAATTGTAACCGCATAAACGATTACGCACGTTAGAGCTGAGTTCACACTAGGCCTTGGAATCGATTTAAACCATTTAAAAACGATTCAATAGAGTCGTGTGAACGGTAAATCGTCTTTTCTCGAATCTATTTGATTAGATTTCTCAAAACTGCTTCGGGAACCAGTTTACTAGCTATACGGTTTCAACAACCGATAGATGAAGCTACAATAAATCGATTTATAAAGATAATGCGTGAACACGTGACTCTTAAAACGATTCCTGGCGATTTGAATATATGTTCGATTTCACCGTTTCAAATCGATTAAGAAATGCTAGTGTGACCGTAGCTTTATTTTATACTTTGTTACTATAGCAAAGCGCGAGATTTTGAAAGTGTATTTTAAAGGGCTAGTGACTTGTTTTTCTAAAAATGTACAATTTGGATTTAAAATATTAATTTACGATAATCGTCATGAGAAAACATTTAATAATCTAAAATTAGAGTTAAGCCTAATGCGAGTTTAAAATCTCCGTCGTAGCACGTGCTAAGCATAAAATACTATTAAAAAATTACTTATGACGTCATTATGAGTAAGAATTCACTAGGTTAAATATATATATATAATGAAATTCAGGTTCAGGTTTTTTGTCCGTTAATAAAAGAAATAAATTAATATGTTTGAGGGTTTTAACTCTTTAAGAGAATTTTGGCGGGAAATTAACGCAGTTTTGTATTTATTTCTTAGCAGCCTTTCCCTTCGATGAAATTCAAATGTTGGGAGAACGCCAAACCGCAGTCTTTCTACGCCCGAGATAACATGGAAAATTTCTTGAAATGGTGTCGAAGAATAGGAGTTCACGAAGCTATCATTTTCGAATCGGATGGATTAGGTAATTAAACTATAACTATATCAAAAGTCTATATCTTTATTCCATAAAAGTAAACAACGCCCCGTAGCTTAATACTATAAGCAAAGGTCCAGTTTTACGTCATAACCAATCACTTAAAAATAGCCAAAAAAATCATCACTCCTACCTGCCTCGAGTGATTTGGACTCTTCCTCGGAAGAGAGGGACGGAATTTAGGCGGGCCACGCTTGCCTATATTGCCCAACTCGCCCAAGAGTGGCGCTTCCTTCAATCACTATTTACATCGACACCGGCCGCTGGAGTGTCTCGAGTGAGAATCTGCTGGTATATTTATCCGGACATTTCCTGATAATATTAAGCTACGAGGTGCTGTTTACTTTCATGGATTAAAGTTATAGGCTTTTGTTATATATATAGTGTCAACTTCATTTTAAATTGGTTTTAAAATATATCGCTTCAATTTCAATTTGAAAGGAAAATGTTAAAATTTTAACATTTTTGAGCTCAAGTGTCGGAATTCAATTTTAAATAACATTTTGTTTATATTATGTTTTCGGTTTAGTGCTGCATCAACAACCCAGAACAGTGGTGTTATGTTTGTTGGAGATTGGTCGTATCGCGTCGCGGTTCGGGGTGGAACCTCCCGGATTGGTCAAGTTGGAAAAAGAAATAGAGGACGAATACGGGCGTGGAGGAGAAAGCGAAGAGACGGCTTCCAACTGCTCTTCGCGGGCCTCATCCTCACCCATTCTCCTCTGCAGGAGTCGAACCGAATCAGCCATGTCCTACGGAAGCAACGGAACCTCCCGCGCGAGAGCCCCTTCCGCCGGAAGTTCCCCTAGATCCTCTCCCAGGTAACCATATACATAGTTTTCACTAAAAGGGGTAAATTCGGTTCCCACAGTGCTACCAGACACTTTTGAGCGCAAACTAAAGCAGAGATAAAGGCTAGCAGTTCTATTTTGGAGCTGAACTGTTCTGAACTACCCTCATAAGCTTCTGCAACTGTACAATGAATGGAAAGCTATGAAATAGGGGTAGAATTTTCTTTCCCCCCCTTCGCAGAAAACAATGTCTATTAAAAACAAAGACGTGCTAGGTTTTCGAGGGTTAAGAGGTTAACCTTTGGTAATGGTAAATGCATCCTCAGTTACGTAATCATTAATAGTACTGTTAAAGCTACACGCATAAATTATATTCGTCATCAAATCCTCCTACAAAATATCTACGTGAAATCCAGAAATCTCCCAATCGCCTTCGTAAAACATACAACTGGCAAATGTAGGACATCTTAGTATTTCTGGTTTCCTAGGGCTAACAGTGTACAATGAGACGATTCTAATAATTTCATATTTTAAAGATAGTTTGTGGTGAGAATAAATTTGGGAAACAAGTTGGGTAACTCAAAAATAGTTTCTCTAAATACGCAGTTTTAACTTGAATTAGATATTCAAAATTTAAATTAACATCTAATAATAATAATAATAATTAAAGTCAAATTGATCGATTTAAACTTAAATAATGATATTGGAAAATATTAAGTTTTTCATCTAAACAAGTTGGACTGTACGCCATTATGATTTCTCCCCAAATTTTGATTATTTTTAATTTATTTCAAACTTAATAAATGTAATGATTTTTTTTGGATTAGGAGTTCGCCCAGTAGGAATGGCTCAAGCGGCTCGGGCACCCCACCCGCTACCTCGGAATTAGACAAAAAAGTAAGTTGAAATATAATTTCAAGCCTGACGAATTAATTCTAATTAGTTTTGTTTTAATTTGCGTCATTAGGTGATGCACGTTGCCAAAAGTGTTTGCGAAGATACATCGCGAATCAAAAGGATAAGCGAAGGAAGATACAAAATTGCCGGCAAAACTGTTTATATTAGGGTATGTAATGGTCACCCAGCAGTCAAATACTTAACATCACATTCTAAAACCCATCAAATATGAATTTAATACTACCCTAAAACTATTTAAACTCAGTGGATTATCAAAATCTTATCCAAAAAAGTCAATTAAATCTTAGAATCTTATTGGTAAAATCTTATCCGTTAATCGGTCAAATCTTATCTCTAAATTGGTAAAAATCTTATCCATAAATTGGTAAAAATCTTATCAGTAAATTGGTAGAAATCTTATCTGTAAATTGGTAGAAATCTTATCTGTAAATTGGTAGAAATCTTATTTGTAAATTGGTAGAAATCTTATCGGTAAATTGGTAAAAATCTTATCCGTAAATTGGTAAAATTTCAAAAACCCCTCAAAATCCCAAAGTTTGACAAAATGATTTTCAAACTCACCTTAAAAATGAATCCAATTAATCCTTTAGTTGTTGAAAGGAAGGCACGTTATGGTACGCGTTGGAGGCGGTTGGGACACACTCGAGGTAACTATCCGCACTTAATCCGGAATTATCACAGTTTAGTATCACTTATTATCATTTTTTGCTATCTGGCGCGAAGCACTATTTGACCCGACACGAACCATGCCAAGTGAACGTCGTCAGCCGACGCCAATCTTTCAACGAATCGACAAAGGTTAAAACTCCACTTTCATCGAGGCAATCTTATCCGGGTCCCAACCTGGCCAACAGTCGACCGGTCAGCGCTTCGGCCATCATGTCCAGTTTAAGTTCGGCCATGGAAAACCAAATACCAACCCCCAAGAGCAACGGGGTTCATCGCAGGGCGTCTTCGGGAGCCTTGATCAGTTCTGCCACCAGGGGAGTCAGTCCTGACTCCTATTTGCAAATAAGGTCCAAATATCGCGCCAAAACGCCCGAATTAAACGGTGGCGGCGTTTCGACCAATGGCAAGAGTTCTGTCAGTCACGGTGGTGCCATTATGAAAACCACCAATGGCGGAGTTTATTCTTCGTTTCGCGGAACAAGTTCAACTGCGGGAAATAAAAGTAGCGGTGAGTTGTCTAATGTCTAGAATTAAATGTTTTATTATGGTAGTGTTAATTCTCCCTCGTAAAATAGGCCCAACTAGTACTCATTCTCACTCAATATGGTTAACGAGTACTCGTTCTCGTTAAATAGGTGGTTTAATTGCGTTGTAAGCTTAGAATGGGTTTGTTAACAAGTTAAAATAGAGGGTTTTGGTCATTTTGAATTAAAATACTTAATATTTTTAATGTTGAGACTAGAATTAAAAAAAAATATATATATATATATATATATATATATTGCAGTTACAACCTAAGAATGTGTTTTTAGAAAATATAGTGAGTTTTTAATCCTTTTTCAAGATTGCCAACTATTAAAATAATTAATATACAGTTTCTAAATTAGCAAATTAAATTTATAAGATAAAAATATATAAATTAAATAATAGGGTTTTTTAAGATCAAAAGATTTTAACTAAAAATTGTTGCGAATTTTGAAAAAGAATATCACTTTATTTTAAAACCTCCATAAATAGTATAAAAACTTAAAACTGAACCCTTCTAAGACTGAAACAAATTATCATCTAATCAAATATTATAATTTTTTGAAAAGCTATTCTATTTTAATTTAAATACCATCTCTAAGTTTGTAATTTGTACAAACTTGAAATTTCATCTTTTCAAAAAAGTATATAATTTTAATATCAATTAATTATTAATTTAAAAATGGTTTTTACAGCGTTAAGTCGTCAAATGTCGAGTCCTATAAATGGATCGTCAATTACGAAAACAGTGAGGGTTTCTACGGCCGCTTTGCACACAGCGGGAAATCTCCGACCCTCGATTAGTCGCCGTCCGAGCAGCGCTCAAATAACTACTGGCCCCAGAAAGAGCAGCTGAATCCTCCCCTGAGTCTACAATCAAATCTCAACTACTACTACTACCTAATAACTGCAATGTTAACAAAATCAATAGCCCCCAATTTCAACTTTCTCGGGATAAACTTAAAAATTAGCGAGTAAAATTTAACCCAGAAAAATAGAACGTTGGAATTAAAATTCAAATCCCTAACCTGGAAATAAAATACGAGTAGTATTTTAAATAAAACTTAATTAAAATTAACGGGATGATTAAATAAAATAATAATTAAGGAAAAGTGATAAGTTTTAAAAATTTGGCGCGCGCTTTAAAAAATAAATTTGAAAACATTCCGAGGAAAATTAAATTTGGTTTTCTTTATGTATAAAATTTTTCTTTTTATCTTTCCAATAAAATCTGAAGTTTTAATTATCATTTCTTAAATTATTTTAATTATAAGATGTGATTAAATATAACTATCATAATTTTAGTTACTGATAAGTACCACGATTAATTGGAATTTAATTTTAATTAGTCCAAAATTTTAGATTCTGGGAAAATTAAATTAATCTGGACCAATTTAAATTCCAATTAGATTAAGTTTCTATCTTATTAAATGTTAATCTTAATTAAATATCTGGTCTAATTTAAATTCATATCTGATTGAATTATCAATTTCATTGTTTAAAATCAAATCAAAATAGATTAATATTATTTAGATGATTTTAATTAATCTAATTGTTATTAACTAATTAATTTCTGTAATAATAAAATTTATCTCAATCTCAACATATAGTAAGTTAAAATTATATAAATTAATCTTAAAATCTGATTAGTTTATTTTAGTTAACTCTAAGTTTAAATTTAATAACGTAATTGAAAGTTAGATTAGTTTAATTTAATCATCTTAAAAAGTTAAAATTTAACAATTGAATTGAAAGTTTAATTAAAATACCTCTTAAGTCTAAATATAAACTAATAAATCCATTCTAAGTAATAGAGTTATTAAAATTGATTAAAATTAAAATATTCAAATTTTATTGGAAAGATAATGTTAATATTTCGTTTCCTAATTTGGCAGATTATTGCGTACGATATATAATAGTATATTTAAATCAAAAGCTAACCATTTGGGTTGCGTGTCTAAGGGGGCGGCGTGTCCTCTCGTATCTCACCCGAATCTATATTTTTTTGTAATTTCTAGTTTTAGTCCTTTTGTAAATACGATAATAATAATTAGCGTAAAAATTTCCAAAGAGTAAAAGACTTGATCGAGTTAAACGGAACATTTTTAAAAATATGTAAATTTTTTGGCAGAAGTTTTTGTACAAAATAATAATCTTTAAATTTTGCAATTTTATTTTTTTTCTCCCGAAACGTAGTTAACGTTTTTAAGCTAATTTTAATTCTTTCAAATTAAGTTTTATCAAAATAGTTTTAGCGTCATTTCACTATTTTTGTAAGAATTTTTTAAAAGTGATAAAAATATTTTTTTGGTCCCCAAACTCTTAATTTTCTCGCCATAATAAATTTTATTTCTGATAGTTCAAATAAACTGCGTCCAATTTTTTAAAATATTTTACTAATTTTTGTTATTTTCTTCGAAGATTTTAAATTTTTTCGGTCAATTTTGGGATTGCGAATAATTATGAAAGTTAGTTTCAATGTTATAGTCTGAAAATCTATTGAAAAGTGTATGATATTTAATTCCTTTCAAGACTAAAAAGATCTTTATCTTCAATAACGTGGAAAAAATCGGAGTATAGTTTCAAGAACTATATTTAAAAGGAGAATGCAACCTAATAAGAGATTTTTTATCGATTACTCGTTTAAATAGGATTAATCCACCAATAAAAAGTTTACGAAATAAATATTAAACAAGAAGTAAATTTAAACAAGAAATAAAATAGGCTTAGCGGGCTCATGGAGATCCTGAATTGCCTCTGTGTAAGGTCTAGCGACCAATGAGCAAAGGCTCGTCGTTCACGCGAGATCTCCAAGAGACTTACAATCGCGTTTGATTGGTCGCTAGACCTTATACACGAGGAAATCAGGATCTCCATGAATCTCGCTAAGCCTATTTTCCCGGTAAGTTTTAAATTTATTTCTAGTTTAATATTTGTTCGTAAATTTTTTCACTAGTGGATTAGGCCTACTTAAAAAGTCACTTGTTGTTAGTTTCATTCTCCCTTTATAGGGGTAATGAAAATTCTCGAAAAAGACTATCATGGGCACATGAACATTTAAATAGGCCTAATCGACTAGTAAACTTAAACTAAATTAAGCTAGAACTATATTGTTTAATTAATGAGAAAAGAACCTATTCAGAAAAGGTGAGAACGTAAGAAGATAGATGTCCAGTTTTTTCTCCCGATTTCCCAGTGGTCCCTTGAAATTTCACCATCTAACTAAGGTTATAACGAGTCCTATTGAGAGCGAGACTCAATACTGAATGTATTCGAAAAATATAATGGAGGTCTCGAGTTTAGATGGCCAATCACCGTTAAATTTACTGTCAATAAGTCTGTTTTGATTAAGTTCTGCCTCTTAATTTTTAATTCGCCTTCCGCTGCTTTTGTTTTCTTTTACGCCGAATCCGACCCAATCCTGGTACCAAAGAAAATATGCCAAAGAAATACAGGGGCTCCCCTCTAGCTTCACCCCCATTTTAGGGCTCTCCTGTTCCGGTTGTCTCTCATTGGCTGTCACCACATGTACTATTTTATTTTTATTTTGTGGTGCATTTAACTACACTCCATCTACTTTCAACTACTATATCCATTTTAATTACTCTGTATTCCTCTTCACTAGACTTTCATGGCCACTTGACTCTTGTAAACTGTCCCATTACTAAATAAACTGGACCAAAGATTTGACGTCATAACCGTAAATAAAAGGATTGAATCACCTTTTGCTCGTGTCATTTTAAACTGCTCCTTCTATTCCCTTGGTATATTTTCTCTGCTGGTACTCACCATATTCCACTTCCTTCGCGAAAACCTTTAAGCCTTGGTCGGCAGGCCATAGTCTCATGACACCATAAGTTTATAACTTATCTTAGAAGATAAGTTATAAACTTATGATGACACCACAAGTAAATCATCCCCAAGTCTCCAAGACGACATACTACGGGTTACAATGATGAAGGTCCGATTTCCTCAGTCAATGATTCCACCCTAAGTATTCCAAATTTCTACAGAAGAGCGGTATGGCCCAGTATTGCTGGTAGAGTAAATCAAACTTGAACTCGCGACGCCCCGGCGAGGGCCTCTTTCGTTTCGCGAGAGAGAGGGGAAAGCCGAGTTTCTTAGTTACATTTCCTACCCCCCTTAACGATTCTACAGACGACGCGCGAAGTCGCGAACGAACTTCAACGAAGGCAAAATAATTAGCACCGCCTACTTAGTTCCTATCTTAACCGCTAGAGAGGGCAATTTCGACTTCTGTTTCTCGGCCGTTTTACAATTTTGAGATTTTTCCTCTCTCCCCGCGCGAAAGTTGTGACGACACAACTCTCAGACCTTCAGTTCATTCGTTATATGCCCGGTTGTAGACTTGAAGCATGATTTACCTGTGATGAAACTTATTTCGCCTTAGCAGCTAAGCCTATGGAGTTCCCACACACATCCATCCACACAAGACACACTAAGCCTCGTTACTTTAGAGAAATGTAATTTAAGATTAAATACCTTTTAAGCTCCCAATAAGTACGCTTCTAACAAACAGTACAAACTTAGCGCAATATTAATTGACAAATTATTCAAATTCATCATGTTTTCAATGATTTCTTTCTCAATTTGGACGTTTCAATTTTGTTGAATAAAACTCGCTATTGAGCAACATAGACCTCAAAAGCCCTAATGTAGATGGCGCTTACAAACTTACAAAAAAAAAAAAAAAAAAACAAGTTGGGTAAGCCGCAACTGAAAATAATTGGAACAGGAAAAGTAGGCTTAACGGGGTTTAAGTGACGTAATGAAACAATTTTATTTTAGTTATCAACTTTTTAACTATGCCTTTAAATTAATTTGAAATTGAATTATTTTTAAAATTAAATTTTAATATTTTATAATCAGTTCGCTAGATTTGTACTTTCATGGTTATTTGTGAAGCATTAGATTGAAATGAAATTAATACGTCAGAGGCAGTTTTGAACAATAGTTCAAATAAATAAAATCGTTTCGTTACTTCGTACTACCTTTATAAATAAATCCTTTGATAAATCAGTTTTAACCTGATAGTATGAACAAAGGAGGGAAAAATAACTTTGGCGTAAATATTGTATTAGTAGGTTGGCAATTATTGCTGGAAATTAGGGCTGGGCGAGTAGTACTTTTAGGGTACCGAGTCGAGTATCGAGTACCAAAAATTTTCGTTGTCGAGTACCGAGTCGAGTATTAAATATTGGGTCGAGTATCGAGTAGTTGGGCCTAGGTTAATTTTCATGCACTCGAGTACTCGCGAGTATTTAAGCCTACTACTCGCGAGTATTAACTAATTAAGGAGTGAGCTTAGGTTTAACCATTCCACATTAACAATAACAATATAAAGAAAATCACATTTTAAACTTTTACAACTGTTTTGTGTTATATCACATTACATGAAGTAGAGATCAGTCAGAACAAAAGTTAGAAAATTTCACTGTTTAGATTTTCATGTAGAAATAATAAATCAGTGCTTGCAAAGAAAGTTCCAGTTTCCCACCTTATGACCCAAAAGTAAAAATCCAAAAGAATATAAGCTCCATTTGTATTAAAACTTCAGAAGACAGAAATCCAAACTAAAACGCTTGCAGGGTCCAGGCAGGCCAAGAAATTCCATTTCGCCGCCTGGAGAGATACAAAAGTCTAGAGAGGGGTTGTCAGGTGGCAGTTATAATTTTTAGTAACAATTGATGGAGCAGACGACGCTATAGAGGCGCTATTTTCAAATAGCCTCTATCGCGTCGTCCGCACCATCAATTTTTACAAAAAAATATAACTGTGCTACATGACAACCCCTCTCTAGACTTTTGTACCTCTGCAGGGAGCGTTTTTATTTCCTTTGTGTACGAATTCAATATTAATTTCTATTTACTAGCCTTGCCGAGTTTCTAATGAGTTCCGCGAATTCTTATCGCGAATGCTTATCGAGTAGTAAAACCAATACTCGATACTCGTCACGAGTAGTAAAATGAGGTCGATCGAGTACCGAGTCGAGTACTCGACTCGGTACTCGATCGAGTTACTCGAATCAATCGAGTACTCGCCCAGCCCTACTGGAAATATTAGTAAGAAAAGAAAAGTAGTTTTAAGACAGATTTGAAGATTTCAAAGTAGAAATATTTATTTTATCAAAGCTTTTTGACAAATTTATAAATTCAATCCAGATTTGAAAATATTTGCCAGTTTAAACAAAACAAAAAACCTTATTTGCATAGCAATTTAATTTTAATTAATTTTAAATTTAATATAAATTGGTTTTTTCAAAACTGCAACTTACGTAAGTTTGCGAAGAAATTATAAATTTCAGGAAAAAAAAAAGAATTGATAAAATGAAAATTCAATAACTTTAAGTCGCAACCTTGGAAGTTTCCGTAATTATTGGCTATCCTATTGAAATTAGGTGCATTCTAAGGTTGCGAGAGTTACTGAATTGAAATTATAGTAGAAAAAATTGGAAAATAAATGTAAGAAAAGATATTAAATAATTGTATTGTTGCGATATTAGAAAGGGACATATTTTAGGTTATTTGTACAGAATTTCACATTCCTTCTAAGCTTTCAACTAGGCCTGTTCGAGTACTCGATACTCGACAATTACTCGAGTACTTGTCTCGATACTCGACCCACCAAATTCCTATTACTCAAAAGGTATTCGAGTAGCAATGAACCGAACCATTCTCAAAGGGAAAGTGAAATAAAATAATTATTTTTTGGGGAAGATTTTTTATTTTTTGTAATCATGTCCAAGAGTTTGAGGACAGGTGGGGTAGATTTAGGGTATTCAAGGCAGCTGGATGTATGAAATCGCATATTATAGGAGTACTAAACTATTACCAGTAATAGTGCAAAAATATTTACAAAAAAAAAACCTTTAGGAGGATGCTCGTATCCCAATTGCAAATAGAAATCCCTAAAACAACAGTCAAGTTGAGGCAAAATATTGAAGAATGTAACTATCATTATATTAGTTACTAGTAGTAATTTATTTTTAATTTAAACTTATTTAACACTAAATAGAATTTTTCACACTACCTATTATGATTTTCACTGCTCAATTGGTACTCGACTGGCTTTTTTCCCCCAAATCAAATTACTCGAGTACTCGACAGAAATTTTGATACTCGACTTGATACTCAATAAGTAAATTTTCAATTACTCGTACCCGACTCGACACCCAGAATGCACTACTCCCACAGGCCTACTTTCAATAATTATTGTATTGAAATTAAGAGGGATATATAAATAACTTGTTGCAGTATTCACGTTTATTTTAAACAGACTTCGCATCCTTTCTAAGCTCGCAACAGTTATATAATTGAAATATAGAAGAATATATGAAAATAATATCATAACCTTGTTGCAAACTTGCAATCGCAGAAACGGGCATTTTTTTTTTTTGCTTTTTCGTTCAGAATTTTGCATCCCTTTTAAGTTTGCAACAGTTATTGTATTAAAATTATAGAAAATAACACGAAAATAAGTGGAAAAGAAATTAAATAACTTGTTGCAATCTTAAAAAAAAGGGACATTTAGATTTATTTTCAACAGACGACGAATCCCTTCTAAGCTTGCAACAGTTATTGAATTAAAATTTATAGAAAAAAATATGAAAATAAGCCATAAAAATCGTTACAGTCTTCAAAGGGTAGCATTTTGGTTTATTTCCAATAAGTTAAAATCCCTTTTAAGGTTGCAACAAAGCGAAAAAAATAATAAAATCATAAAATAATAATAAACGTTACAAACATTCGTGCAAAAAAATTATAAAATAATAAAAATAAAATGACGTCACGAAAATGAAAAAAATTATTGTTAATTTAATTTAAAGCGCTTTTTTAGGAAGAACAGATGAGAGAAAGAGTCAGAACCTGAAAAAGATCATCAGAAATTCATTAGACTCGTTATTGTAATAATTGTGGACCCGCAATTATTTAAAATGCTATCGCAACTAGAACATTTCTCGATAAAATGATTTAAAAATTGGTCTTACGCTATTTCGTTTATCAAACTGAGCCTCACATCGATTCTGGTCAACGTTGAATGGCAGAAAGAAATCAGTTTTGCCATAAACGCCTCGAGTATCTTCCAAAACTATGCGATCTTCACCGATATCCAAATTTAACTTTCCGCTGTCCGTCTAAAATAAATTTAGAAATAAAACAAAATTATTAGATTATTATAATTTAATAAATATAAGGAGTAAACTAATTAATCTGGTTGAAATTGACTTCAAAAATAGATAAGTAGCAGTAAAATAATGAAAGTTAATTTGATTTTGATAAAAGAGTAACGCAGTTACAGACAACTTCGGAAACATTGGTCGTAAATTTTCTGTCTTATTAGGATAGCTAAACTAAATCCAGGGTAGGAGTTTAAACTAATAGTAATCCGGCTAGTTAGTTACGAACTTAATTATGCATAATTAAAGATAATTTACATCCTAGTATGATGATCCCTAAAAGGCACACCTAGCGCACAAGCACACCTGGCACACTAAACCTAATGTGCACACCCGCCACACTAAACCTAATGTGCACACCTGATATGGATTTTCAACAATTTCTTAATTACTGGCACAACATCCTGAACACTGGGCACACTTTCCCGCCATTACCAGCGCTGTCAGCACACCTTTTTGGCACACTAGGCACACTTTTCTAAAAATGGAACACCAGGGTATAACGTATAAGAAAGTAGCTCAAAATTGGAAACTTTGGAAACTTGGAAATTTTGGAAACTTGGAAACTTTGAAAACTTCGAAACTTTTGAAACTGGAAATTTTGGATACTTTTGAAGCTTGGCAACTTTGGATACTTTTGAAGCTTTGGATACTTTTGAAGCTTTGGATACTTTTGAAGCTTTTGAAGCTTTGGAAACTGAAAACCTTTTAAACTGAAAACCTTTTAAACTGAAAACCTTTTAAACTGAAAACCTTTTAAACTGAAAACCTTTTAAACTGAAAACCTTTTAAACTGAAAACCTTTTAAACTGAAAACCTTTTAAACTGAAAACTTTTTAAACTGAAAACTTTTTAAACTGAAAACTTTTTAAACTGAAAACTTTTTAAACTGAAAACTTTTTAAACTGAAAACTTTTTAAACTGAAAACTTTTTAAACTGAAAACTTTTTAAACTGAAAACTTTTTAAACTGAAAACTTTTTAAACTGAAAACTTTTTAAACTGAAAACTTTTTAAACTGAAAACTTTTTAAACTGAAAACTTTTTAAACTGAAAACCTTTTAAACTGAAAACCTTTTAAACTGAAAACCTTTTAAACTGAAAACCTTTTAAACTGAAAACCTTTTAAACTGAAAACCTTTTAAACTGAAAACCTTTTAAACTGAAAACCTTTTAAACTGAAAACCTTTTAAACTGAAAACCTTTTAAACTGAAAACCTTTTAAACTGAAAACCTTTTAAACTGAAAACCTTTTAAACTGAAAACCTTTTAAACTGAAAACCTTTTAAACTGAAAACCTTTTAAACTGAAAACCTTTTAAACTGAAAACCTTTTAAACTGAAAACCTTTTAAACTGAAAACCTTTTAAACTGAAAACCTTTTAAACTGAAAACCTTTTAAACTGAAAACCTTTTAAACTGAAAACCTTTTAAACTGAAAACCTTTTAAACTGAAAACCTTTTAAACTGAAAACCTTTTAAACTGAAAACCTTTTAAACTGAAAACCTTTTAAACTGAAAACCTTTTAAACTGAAAACCTTTTAAACTGAAAACCTTTTAAACTGAAAACCTTTTAAACTGAAAACCTTTTAAACTGAAAACCTTTTAAACTGAAAACCTTTTAAACTGAAAACCTTTTAAACTGAAAACCTTTTAAACTGAAAACCTTTTAAACTGAAAACCTTTTAAACTGAAAACCTTTTAAACTGAAAACCTTTTAAACTGAAAACCTTTTAAACTGAAAACCTTTTAAACTGAAAACCTTTTAAACTGAAAACCTTTTAAACTGAAAACCTTTTAAACTGAAAACCTTTTAAACTGAAAACCTTTTAAACTGAAAACCTTTTAAACTGAAAACCTTTTAAACTGAAAACCTTTTAAACTGAAAACCTTTTAAACTGAAAACCTTTTAAACTGAAAACCTTTTAAACTGAAAACCTTTTAAACTGAAAACCTTTTAAACTGAAAACCTTTTAAACTGAAAACCTTTTAAACTGAAAACCTTTTAAACTGAAAACCTTTTAAACTGAAAACCTTTTAAACTGAAAACCTTTTAAACTGAAAACCTTTTAAACTGAAAACTTTTTAAACTGAAAACTTTTTAAACTGAAAACGTTTTAAACTGAAAACGTTTTAAACTGAAAACTTTTTAAACTGAAAACTTTTTAAACTGAAAACTTTTTAAACTGAAAACTTTTTAAACTGAAAACTTTTTAAACTGAAAACTTTTTAAACTGAAAACTTTTTAAACTGAAAACTTTTTAAACTGGAAACTTTTTAAACTGGAAACTATTTAAACTGGAAACTTTTTAAACTGGAAACTTTTTAAACTGGAAACTATTTAAACTGGAAACTTTTTAAACTGGAAACTTTTTAAACTGGAAACTTTTTAAACTGGAAACTTTTTAAACTGGAAACTTTTTAAACTGGAAACTTTTTAAACTGGAAACTTTTTAAACTGGAAACTTTTTAAACTGGAAACTTTTTAAACTGGAAACTTTTTAAACTGGAAACTTTTTAAACTGGAAACTTTTTAAACTGGAAACTTTTTAAACTGGAAACTTTTTAAACTGGAAACTTTTTAAACTGGAAACTTTTTAAACTGGAAACTTTTTAAACTGGAAACTTTTTAAACTGGAAACTTTTTAAACTGGAAACTTTTTAAACTGGAAACTTTTTAAACTGGAAACTTTTTAAACTGGGCACTTTGGACACTTTGGACACATTGGACACATTGGACACATTGGACACTTTGGACACTTTGGACACTTTGGACACTTTGGACACTTTGGACACTTTGGACACTTTTGGACACTTTTGGACACTTTTGGACACTTTTGGACACTTTTGGAAAGTTTCCGAAGTTTCCGAAGTTTCCGAAGTTTCCGAAGTTTCCGAAGTTTCCGAAGTTTCCGAAGTTTCCGAAGTTTCCGAAGTTTCCGAAGTTTCCGAAGTTTCCGAAGTTTCCGAAGTTTCCGAAGTTTCCGAAGTTTCCGAAGTTTCCGAAGTTTCCGAAGTTTCCAAAGTTTCCAAAGTTTCCAAAGTTTCCAAACTTTCCAAACTTTCCAAACTTTCCAAAGTTTCCAAACTTTCCAAAGTTTCCAAACTTTCCAAAGTTTCCAGTTTCTTAAGTTTCCAGTTTCCAAAGTTTCCAAAGTTTCCAGTTTCCAAAGTTTCCAAGCTTCAAAAGTATCCAAAATTTCCAGTTTCAAAAGTTTCGAAGTTTTCAAAGTTTCCAAGTTTCCAAAATTTCCAAGTTTCCAAAAGTTTCCAATTTTGAGCTACTTTCTTATACGTTATACTCTGGTGTTCCATTTTTAGAAAAGTGTGCCTAGTGTGCCAAAAAGGTGTGCTGACAGCGCTGGTAATGGCGTGAAAGTGTGCCCAGTGTTCAGGATGTTGTGCCAGTAATTAAGAAATTGTTGAAAATCCATATCAGGTGTGCACATTAGGTTTAGTGTGCCAGGTGTGCTTGTGCACTAGGTGTGCCTTTTAGGGATCATCATTAGGATTTTAAAATTTAAACTCACTTTAGACTTAGCATTAAGCCGAGAGCAGAAGCAGATTCAAACTTTTCGTATTGAAAAAACTAAAACTTTCTGCGGAACCTTAATTTAACTTCAAACTAATCAAAATGTTATTTAATAATCGTAACTCTAACTTAAATAAAAATAACTAAGCTAATTATAGTTAATTTAAACGATTTAAACTCGAACCGATTCACCAACGAACTACGCCGTAGCCTAGACTGCCTAGTAGCAATTGCAGTAATAAATCCTAATCCCGCCTAAATAACCGTTTTTTTTTTAATTATTTTTTCGCCACCTGCATAGCCTCCTCGATCACGCGCTTCGGCTGCGCTCGCGCTATAGAAGCCCCGGCAAAGAAAAAAATTAGCATGTGTTTGAGAGAATAAATGGGAAATTAAAACTCCCCCAAAAGACGGCGCGAAAAAGCACTAAAATGTAGGGGGGAAAAGTCGAGGGGAGAAACAAATTCTTGTCTAAAGTTTTAAATTTACGCTCCAGCTTCCTGATTTTTTAAACACATCTAATTAAGTATGTAAGGATAATTTACAAATTAATTCCAAGCCTTTGAGAATTACAGATTTGGCGTTAATAATTGTTGAAACTAGCGAACCTATTATTTTTCTTTACTGACGGAGCTTTTTGCGGTTTTCACCTATTGCGCGGGGTTCTTTTTAAATCTAAAGCCTTGATCCATTAACACAGGCACTGCAGTCACGCTGTAGATGCTATTTAAAAACTTATATTCTAATTTCACCCTCTGATTTGATTTTTATTCTATGACAATATACTATTTTACTCAAAAACAAGTGTTAAAATTAATAAGGTTGCAATTGTGAGAATTGATAAGAGAGAGAAATTACTAAATTTTGAAGCCGGGTAATTCGGGACAACTGTTTTCAAACCACTCTTCCCTGTTTCGGCGCGAAAATCTAAATACGGCGGTCCTCTCTTGTCTTTTCGTAGGATACAGTTGTCTAAAAATTTTAAGAGCTCTATGATGGGTATTTATTTCCTAGTAGCACATCACATTCTTGTACAACTTGTAAGAAATCCCTTAATATTTTCGTAAACAATAGCATTGTGGAATGAGAGTCCCCAAATAATTTGAGATTCTCTTTAAATTTAAAACATTCACCACCATCTAAACCTATGATAATAGTAGTAGTATCAATATGTTGTAAAAAATATATAAAACTATACCAATATAAGATTGCCCCGAACAACATTTTTTCCAAACCTAGTTATTTAATCTAATCTAGGGTTGTAAGCCGAAATATTTCCCTAACCAGATTTCGTAATTTTAGGGTGATAAATTTAAATTATACAATATAAATACAAATTTTAATTATCAATGTAAGGTGGTAGCGTGTAAGTTGTGAAATTTTGGGAGAGAAGTTTTTTTGCCGTTTTCAAAACGCCGTACATAGGTATGTAACTATAATGAGAGTAGATTAACACTAATCTATTATCATTATAGTTAAATACCTATGTATGGCATTTGGAAAATGGCAGGAAAACGTCTCTCCCAAAATTTCAAAACTTACCCGAGTTAATGGTTGAAGCACCAAATTGTACGCGGTAAAGCTTTGCACACGCTACAATCTTACGTTGATCTTTAATTTTTTACTTAAAAACTAATCACCCTAAAATTATGAAACTTGGTTAGGGAGATAAAATAAACTAATTTGCAAAACATATATTTTAATTGTGGCTTTTAAAAATCATTAAAGACCTGAAAAGGGCAAAACCCTTCAAATTTGATCAGTTTCCCCCCTTTGAGACGTGCATCAGTTTGGGGGAGTTTTGTAAATCTCGAGAATTCATTTATTCGCGATTTTCGGCCGATTGCCGGGGCTTCTATAGCGCGAGCGCAGCCGAAGCGCGTGATCGAGGAGGCTATGCCACCTGTGAACGAAAATGAGAAGTTTTACTCACGTGACCATCCAAATTAAATATGACACGAATTTTGGCGGGTTTTTCAAAATGAGGCGGCTCTTTTATCATGACGAAATTCGGTTTTTTCGGACTGGTTGTTGATTTTTCAACCGGTTTTTTTGTATATTTAGTTGCTTTCGCGCTCAGCAAAGGCGTTTCCGGTTCGTTTGGACTACATTTTGACCTGGAAAGTATAAATAAACAACAAATAAGAATTAGCCTTATCTATTTTAGAAGATTATCGAGAAGAAAAAAACAGATGGGTTTAATTATTTTAAGGGAAATATGTTAATAATAATTAGGCTTAACAAATAGGGTTAAAAGTATATTAGGCTTAACAAATAGGGTTAAAATCATATTAGGCTTAACAAATAGGGTTAAAATCATATTAGGCTTAACAAATACGGTCCAACCCATATTAGGCTTAACAAATAGGATTAAAGCAATATCAAGCTTTACAAACTGAGTTTAAAACCATATTAGGCTTAACTAATAGGGTTTAAACCATATCATGATATCAGGCTTTACAAATTGAGTTTAAAACCTTAAAAAATAGGGTCCAAAACATATTAGGCATAGCTAATAATATAAAAATTATAATAAGGTTTAATTGATACGATAAAAACCAAAATTAGGTTTAGTTAATTTATAACTATAGACTTAAAACAAAATTTGATATTTTAGATATCAAAACTGAAAAGTAAGCTATTGTACGAGAACCGAGACCAATCCAATCAAATACAATTAGAGCTTAGCTGAGTATAATTTAAAATTAGGCTTAGGATACTTTACTAAAACTAGAGTGAATAACCGAAAATAAGATTAATTTTTAAGCCCAAAACAAGATAATCGGAGGACCAAAGACATTTATTTTCACCGGAAAAGTGAGAAATCCCGGTTAGGCCTACCAAATTATGCAAATTAGGTCAGGGGAAAAGGCCAGAGGTGACTAATAAGATAAAATATATCGCAAATACACAATAAACACGAATGGAATTATTTATGAGCGTAAAGTGGCTTCCTTCCGCCGGAAGTGTCAGAAATATACCAAGCCATTCTCGTATATCTTTAATTATCTTATTATATTAAATTACGCTTAATTGTTTCTATTTTGGAATGAAATGTCAGAATTTCGGGATATTTTTAAATAAATGTTTTCCGGTTTGAAATATTTCTTTATTTCCCAATTTCACACACGGTGCATCAATCGAAATTTCCGGAAAATGTGATTTAGGCCTAAATACTTTTAAAAACCAATTATTTCGATTTAGTAACATTGAATTTATAGAAACTAATTGTAAGTGAGTCAACTAGTTACAAATTTTTTAAGATATGTAGACAAATTATACTCGCTTTCATTTTAGTTCTCTCAAAGTTAACTTTACACGCACCACTTTACGAGGATACCATTTCTTAAAGGGAGTATAAACCACAACAAAAAATCGTCTGCTAACGCGAGCGACATCTTGTTTCCTAAAGCCGGATTCACACAGACCTATTTTCACGCGTTTCACGCTCGCGCGCTAATGATACTTCTATGAGCGCACGAGAGGGAAACGCGTGAAAATAGGTCTGTGTGAATCCGGCTTTACTTTAAAAATACACGTACTCGCTCGTGATTGGCGATTAGATCAGACGGGAATATTAAAGAAAATACGGCTCGTGCTCGCCTAGTTCGCCGAGCTAGGCAGCCAAGGCTTAGCATCTGCAAGTTTCGAAACTTCGGAAATTGATTATAAAATAACGATATATTTTTGGTGCGTTATATTATAGTTTTTCTCATTATTTTAGCATTCTTAATCGATTAAAAATAGGTTGTTTGGTCTTTCATTCTCCCTTTAAAACTCTACTCAGTCAATTGCCACAAATAAAACGTCCATTAGCAAAGTTCGGTATTAATATCATTATTTTATAGTACAAGCGAAGTTGGCACAGTATATTTTTTCCCAATAGGGTTTAACAGGGAGTATCACATCCATAGATATAACTGGGTTAGGCCCTTGGAGTAAAACGAGGAAGGGACAAATAGCAGACGACGGCTATATGGACCTCCAGGATGAGGGCAAAATCAATACATGCGCAACGTCGAGCGCAATTATAGCGAGAGATGTGATAAACATAGCGCGTGCCAGGAGTATTTTGTTCGCTGGAAGTCAGGTCGTTACGCGATTGGTTGGAGGGATTTCAATTTAAAAGAACAGTGAAATCTGAATCTATTTTAATTTTTAAAATCATTGGGGTATATTTCCCGAATGATAAACTACGTGGATAGGTCTTAGAATTAGTAGAAGATCGATAAAATATCACTTGATTTTCCTCTTCACTATCCCTTTAATGTACCGATTCCACGCCACCTCTCTAAAAACAGCCCTAGCAGTTTGTATAATTTTTAACATAATAAAACGATTCAATCAATTACTTTTAAAAGTAATCACCAAGATCCGGTAATCGGGTCACCGAAATTATCGGACAATACAGGAGAATTACAGAAACTATAGAAAAATTTAGGAGAATTACAGAAATTATAGGAAAATTTAGTAGAATTGCAAAAATTATAGGAAAATTTGGGAGAAATACAGAAATTATAGGAAAATTTAGGAGAATTACAGAAATTATAGGAAAATTTAGGAGAACTACAGAAATTATAGGAAAATGTAGGAGAATTACAGAAATTTTAGGAAAATTTAAGAGAATTACAGAAATTATAGGAAAATGTAGGAGAATTACAGAAATTATAGGAAAATGTAGGAGAATTACAGAAATTATAGGAAAATTTAGGAGAATTACAGAAATTATAGGAAAATATAGGTTTCAAATATGAAGATATAATAAAACTCGCGCTTTTTTAAACAAAAACCTAATGAAGATGACACTTCTACCAAGTTCCCCAAAACCGTTTCACTTAATTTTTTGTAGTTTTTGAGCACCTTATCTAATTTAAATATATTCATTCATTTTTTGTAGTTTTTAGGCGCCACATACATATATTAGAAACACGCAGTGGAAACCCGCAAATACAAAAGAAATCTTGAAAGAAAATTAAATATATAGAAAAAAGGTCGAATTATAGAAACTTTTAAGAACCAATTGAAAATATAGAAAAAATTATAAAATATAGGAAGTGTGGTCACTCTGATGTTAAGTTGCGGGTTTACTTAATGGGGCAAAGCTGGTGCGGATTGATACATTATGTTAAACCATAATAGAGCAAAATGTAGACAATGGCAGCAGTAATTGAGCCCCCAAATAAAATAAAATTGGGCAGGTGAATATGGTAAAACATTTCTTTCTTCAATGTTCCGGTGTTCCCTTTAATAGCTGGAAGTTGAGGATAGTCAACCCAGAAACTCCTATTCAAGGATCCAAGGATTAGCACTCGATGCCTCGGGTAAGGTGGGAGAGGGGATAAACCAACCAACGAGAAAGCACCGGGACTATGACTACTACAATAACTATTCCCTAATCGCGTTCAAGTTCGACGCGTTTTTCCATGATTAAGTTCGCATTAGCGACTAGCTTAGGTACACGAAACCATAGTAATTATCGTGACGTGTCTCACCAGGATTTTACGACCATCAATTTAAATTTAACCTTGATTTGATGAGCTGAAGATACAGCTATAAATGGTTGCATGCTTGGATAGCACCTATTTTCTAAGTTTGACAAAGAGGTTTTTCTTAAAGGGAGAATGCAACCTAACAAAGTGATTTTTCATCGATTCCTTATTGTTTAAATAGGCCTAATCAACTAGTAAAAAAAACTACGAACAAATAATAAATTAGAAATAAATTTAAAACTTACCCGGAAAATAGGCTTAGCTGGATTCATGGAGATCCTGATTTCCTCGCGTATAAGGTCTAGCTACCAATAAAACGTAAGCATTCGCTTACACGGCTCGCCATTCAAGATCACCATGAATCCGGCTAATCCTATTTTCCGGGTAAGTTTTAAATTTATCTCTATTTTAATATTTGTTTTGTAAACTTTTTATTGGTGAATTAGGCCTATTTAAACGATAAGGAATCGATAAAAAAATTCACATGATTTGAGGTTACATTCTCCCTTTAAAATAAAATTACACGCTTTTACTTTCAATAAAATAAAGTTGAAACTAAATAGTAATAAATATAAACCGGAATTTAAATTCTTTAAAAATTTCAAAACGGGTTTTGACACCTAATTGACCTCATTTCTATTAAAATTTATTTTATATTTAAATTGAGAAATAATAAAAAAATGAATAATATCGAAATGTGAACAAGTCTTCGTAATATTATCACTAAAAAAGCACCACCTATTAAAAAGGGGGTGGTAAGGGATAACATCAACCCAACACGAAAGCGCTATCAAAGGTGGAATAGTATCTTATAACTCCAATTATGTAATCCAGAGTTAAAAACTGAAAATATTTCATCCAATTAAAAAATACCAATATAACTCTATAGCATTATCAAAGGCAGGAAGTAATTTTCTATCTCCATAACAGTAATTCCAAGTTATATTTGTCAATATTATCATTTAAACGAATTTTATCACCCTAACTCGATAACGTTATCAAAGGCGGGAATTAACCTTGCCTATCTATGATTGCAATTCGAAGTTAAATTAGTTAATTTTATGGCTTAAACACACCTTAAATCAACCAAACTTCATAGCGTTATCAAAGGCGGAGAAGAACCTTTGGAAGTTAAATTTTTAGCCAATATTTAGTAGAGGCAGGAAGCAGGGGTGGGTTTTTTTTAACACACCTGGTGACGTCATAGACCTTATAAACGCGAAACCTTCCTTACACTACTGAATTCAATGGGGCCAAAAATTGGCCTGGGGGGCCATGGACGCCGGGAATACAACTAGAAAGGGGGGAAAGGAGAGTAGAAGGGGGAGATAAAATGTTCCGGTGTTTGGTGTTATCGACAGAAAGCCATTCAATTTCATTCTCCTTGTGTTAAGAACTGTTAGCTGGGAACCTAGCAGAAGTTTTACAGGTAAAAACGATATCACTAGGGAAAGACGCACTCTCAATTTGCGTTCCCAGGTAGAGAGAGACTGAGAGAGAGCGAAACGAGCTCTTGAGACGTGAGATTTTTGTTTGTGAACTTTTGGAATTAAATTTAAATTTTAGTACAACGACAAATATTGGTGAGTTTATTTCAAATTAATTTCTAGTTTTAAACGGGATTTAATTTAATTTATTGTTTAATAATCAATTTTAGTCGCTCTAATCATTATTACAGACGTTTAATTAAAATATAAGCCTAATTGATTAGACTGTAAGGGATTGACAAATCAATTAAAGTAAAAGTTAAAGTTTCAATCAAGTTTTAGACCTTCAAATTCCAATTATAGCCTACTTTAAATTTTAGGACCATAACAAATATTGAAGAGTTTATTTCAATTTTCAACAAATTTCTAGTTTTAAACCGGATTTAATTTAATTTATTATAATTTAATTGATTAGTTTTATCAATTTTGGACGTTTTAGTCGAGTTAATAATTATTACACCCGATTAATTAAAATATAATTGATTGCAATTGTTAGACTATTAGGGATTAATAGGCAAATAAATTAGAGTATAACGTAAGTTTCATTTAAGTTTTAGATTCTATTCAAATTCCAACTAGTACCGCTAGAATTTGATTTTATAATTAAGTAATATATGAAGTACTCGGTGTTGTTATTGCTCGCAAAATCTTTCAATTTTTAAATAATTATTAATTCATTCAATTATCCAATGTAAACCTAATCATTTTGATTTTATAATCATATGCAAAGACATAATCCTAATTTAAACCCAACCTGAGCTTAGATCTAGGCAAGAACTAACCTGGCATGGACTGAAACAAAATCATTATCTAGGTCTACACCTAAATTAACATAATTAATTGATATATGTTACCTAAACTTATTATTAAAACATTACCATAATCAAATCCAACCTAACATGTCGAGACATAATCGTAATCTAAACAAAACTTGGGCTTAGAACTAACCAGGCATGATCGACTGAAATAAAATCAAAATCTAGGTTTAAACCTAACTTAGCGTAATTAATTGACCTAAGTTACCTCAAATAATTAAAAGGGTAACTAAAATGAATTTAAAGGGATTATAAAATATCTAAATCAATCTGAAATTAAGCGTAACACCCTCTCTGATATGTTAATTTTACCGGCAAAATTAATATAATATCATAATTATTATTTAATTAAAGTTGAAGTTTTGATAAAAATAATTCAATACATCACAGGTGAGACCCAATGAACCCAAATTTGTTTAAAATTAAAATAGATAAAATTCCCGTATTTTCCGAATCTCATCCCACACATTTAAAATCCTATTAATAATTTTAAGAGAAATACGAGGAAAAAAATGTTGGACTTTAAATTTAAAACCAGTTCCGTAGAAAATTTAAAACCAGTTCCGTAGAAAATAATTTGTATTGAAATTTCACCTTCTCAAGGATGCGCGCCTCTACTTAAAACATTACAATAAATCTTGAACTTTATATAGTAAAAAATACATTTAATAAACTCGCAGAAAATATTACGGATCGGAAAAACCCATACATCCTTGAAAAGGGAAATAAACGGCTATTTAAAACAGTCTTAGTACATGAAAAATTTGTCCTTCTAAGCTCGCAACTCGTAATTGTATAATAATTATAGTAACTAAGAACATTGAGTTACGGTCACACTACCTTTTTTTTAATCATAAGCTACGTTCACATTTGACACTTTGGAACAGTTTTCAAACCGTTTCGAGTCCTCAAATCGACTTTTTTAGATATTAATTTGGTTTCTTAATCAAAGGTCTACACGGATGACCCCAAAATTTTATAATTTGACCTTTCCAAAACGGTTTAAAACGGTTTCAAAGTATCTAGTGTGCACGCAGCTAATTTGAAACGGAAAAATCAAACCGATATTTAAATCGCCAAGAATCGTTTTAAGCGTCACGTGTTCACACATTATCTTTATAAATCGATTTATTGTAGCTTGAAACTGGTTCCCGAAGCAGTTTCGAGAAATCGAATCGATTCGAGAAAAGACGGTTTCCCGTTCAAACGATTCAAGAAAAAGGTTTTGAAACGGTTTAAATCGATTCCAAGGCCTAGTATGAGCACAGCTAAAGTGAAGCTGATATCGATTTCGCGAATGTCCTACTACATTTCCTTCCAAACTAATCTTTAAAAGGAGGAAGAAGTGATTTTTATCGATTTCTACAATTAAATATAAGACTCTGAATCGGGAAAGATTCATATTTTGAGAATTAAATTAAAAGAAGAACCTCCGACCAATCAAAAGACTTCCCTGCACCTTTAGCTAGAAGTAAAATATCCGTGACACACGCTGTTATACGCACGCGATTGTGCGCGAATGAAAATAAGGAAGAACGAGATTTATCGCGATTCGTGTCGTGGGGATTTTAATAAATCAAATGTACAGGGGCGTCTTTTGATTGGTCGGAGGTACTCCTTTTAATTGAATTATAAGGTTTAAGATTGAATTTTTTACAATTAAGACAAGTACACTTACTGAAAGTTTCACTAAACAAATTCGCCTATTTTTAGAAGCAGAAAATAAATAAACTTCATTTTCCTATTCATCCTCCCTTTCGTTAGAGAAACAATTACGTCATCAAACAAAAATCATTAAATATACACATATTTTCCATTTTAATTTTTTCTTCGCACGTTTAACCAGAGAACGTGTAACATTTTCAATAGTACAAGAAAACCCCAAAAACCTTAACAGTCTAACTTTAATTAATCATTTAGTTCAAAAATTAAACTAATAAAATTGATAACCTTTTTAACTAACAAGAAATATCTTTAATCGTTTGTATTTCTCAATATTTAATTAATTTTATATTTTGAAATAAAGCCTAGAGAGAAAATGTATCCCGTTACTAATGAGTTAAATATGTTTGAGTAGAAAATCAGAGGTATGTTTTGGCCCTCGAGGACATTCCAATTTTAAAGGGGATAGTGTCATTAATGGAGAGTGTGTCATACATTGACCCTAGGCCATCATATACGTTTCGCGTTAAAATTGATTGATTATGCAAATTAGATTCTTCGCGTTATCGTGTAAGAGAAAATCGAAACTATATTTTAAATCGGGTTAATTGAAATCTAAGCAAAGTAAGTTTCGTTCAAATTTAATTTCCCTGACCAATTTTAAATATTTTATATGAATTGGCAATTCTTACTTTTTATTTGACATAGTTTATCAATCAGGGTCAAGAGTTTACTCAGAATATGATATAAAACTTTGAATCTTAAATCAAATATTTTCAGTTTAAAATAATAATCATAAAACTACAAAATTATTTAATTTCTCTGAGCATTTGAGCTAATTTTCAAATTTCCTGTCTATCCCTGACCTTTTGGGGCGATTTTGAAATCCCCTGACTTTTCCCTGACCTTTTGGGCCAATTTCCAAATTCCCTGACTTTCCAGGTCGTGCCTAAGACCGCCAATCATATTATTTCAACCTTCAACAGTGCTTGTAATGTCCTAACATCAAACGCAGGCCCATTCTTTTAATGTTAGGACATTGCAAGCGCTGTTGAAGGCTGAAATAATATGATTGGCCCGAATTTATATTTACTTCTATCCAACCTTACAAAATTCTAGAAATTAATTTAAACACCAAAAACGTGTCTAATATTTGTTTGAAAATTTTCGAATACGTTTTTTGCCATCCAATGATTCCAAAAATAAATTCAAAAGCTGTTACATTTTAGCTACAAGCTTCCCTTTAAGCAAAGTTTTACAATTGATTTTATTTGAACTTCATTTAAATGGATTTTTACGTTCATTTTAAAATGCACGAATTTTGAAATATAAATAGATCTAATTTTAATTTCTAAGCATAAATAATTTATTTATAAATTCAAAGTTCTTAAGGTTCGTATCTTCTATCAATAAATAATTCATTAATTCAAAAACTGGATAGTTTTGTTTACTCGAAAATGTAAAACGCGCTCTTCAAAAGGAAAAAACTGGTCCATTTCTTTTTAAACTAAAATAATTTTGGTAAAATGTATCCTGATTCATCGAAACTCAACTTTTAAGGTCATGATAAGTCCCGTAAATAGATAAAAACACAATGTGAAGCGACATTAACACGTATCAACTATTTTCCGTATCGAAACACGAATATGTTACTGTCTCACGACTACCATAAGTAAATTAAAAACCTCCCAAGTATTCAAATTTGAATTAAGTGATTAGTACCAGAGATCTTAAAACGCTGCGCTATAGGGAGACAGCAACGAGCCAAGGGGGAAAGAAAGGGGGATGACACCGAGGTCAGAGATGTAAACCTCTGACCTATCAATGTTTCCCTTGCTGACTCCCTACAGAGATAGGCCTCTTTGGGGGAGGGGGGGAGTGACTTCTAGAGATGGGTGGTGCCATCTACTAGACGGAGATAATGTGGAAAGACCCAGAATTATATATAAAGGTGCTATCACTCTGACAACGTCAATTATTCGCGAAGCTGGCCAGAGCCATCTACCAAAAACGTAGGGAAGAGATTAGTTCAGTGTAGGACAAACTAGAGGGCCTAAGATCGAAGTGCATGGAATTTAACCACCGTCGCTGTAGGTAGGTCCCTCTACAGTATACTTGGTCCATGCTGGCAAAAGGTCTATACTCCTTATCATTAGATGTTCTAAGTAAACACGAGTTCTTGGTTGTTAAAGGCCTAGGATTACTTCTGCCTGTCACCCTGGAAACAAACTCACCCTCCAGGCTTTCTCTTGCCTTGCTACCCACAGGGGAAGCTCAGAAGGTGAGCCCACTTCCAGTGAAACAGGCAGGTTACAGGCAGAAGAAATCCTAGGCCTTTAAGCTTTTACGTAATCTCTCGCGCGTGTAAATAGGACTTTTGTTAAAATGTCCAAAGTGAAGAAAAAGTGTTTTACGTATTCTTTGGAAGCCATTCTTTATTCTTTGTAAAGAATCTTTCTTGTCAAAAGAAGAGGGCCATAGATTCGCGATTATATTCGAGTTGCGAACTTGAAAGTTATTCAAATTCTCATTATAATACGGGTTTTTCAATGGAATAACGAGTTCCTTTTAAGCTTGATAACCGATAGAAGTTTTGTTTACCGTGTTGCCGGCTAGCTGACTTCGAGTCCTGACTGGCCAACACGTGTTTGTCGAATTTAAAGAGTAGATAAAAATATAAGGCCTTGGATTATTCTCGCGTCGCGCGGGTTATCTACCTGTCCTTTCTAGGGTTTCGCCATAAACGTTGGGGGGATTAAACGACGGGTCAAGAGGTCAAAAATTTTACGTTTCTATATATTTCTTAATGCAGCCTTAATGTTATCGAAAAAATTTATTTTCAAATTCCAAGAGTCAGTTTTAGATTTAACTTTTCATAAAGGGAAACTGTATTAATAAATATCTTAAAATTAATCCGTTATAATAAAGGAATAATAACATTACCTTGTTTAAAATAATGTAACCTACCATTGAACCAATGACAACTGAAACGATCTTAAAATGGATCCGTATTATAAAAGGGATAATGAAACATTATTCTAACTTTACCAAACTTTAGAAATTATAATAAACACAAAATAATTTCCCTTTAAATCCATAATAACCCCCTCAAGTCTTTAAATTAATCCGAACTATTAAAGGGATATCCTCGCTGATAAAGGGATAATAACACTAATTTCAATTTAATTTTTTTCTAGTAAAATAGGAGGACATGGTCCCATCATTTAATTAATATGCATTTAATAAGTGTAACTTTTAATTAGTATAAACAATATTTTAATTATTTAAAAAAGTATGATGGCAAACCAATTGATTAAATTTTAACTCGATGAACATTTTGGCTTAACCAAGGAGTTATATTTTTCGTGCTTTTAACCGTTTAAAATAAACTAATATTAAAGTGACAATGAATAAATCTGATTCTAATATTATTCAATTTAATTTTCAGACTGATTATGGGTGATCATCTGGCGACACTAAGTCTGCTAGCGTTATTATGTTGGTGCGGGTTAGTGTCATCAACTACTAATTACCCCGGTATGTCATCATCGGCTTTCAAAGGTGTTCAAAGTGTCTCGGAACACGACGACTACTCTTCCTCCTCAAGTACCACCACCAGTCCAAGTCCGGACCTGGTTCTTCTCAACAACAAAAACAAAGAGCCTGACGATGAACAACCCGAATACGACTACAAACCTCCACGTGATCGTCCATCTAATACGCCACCTCTAAATCAAGATCAGGCTACCAGAATCAGCTCGAGTTCCGTCATTCAACCAACTACTTTCACTACTACGGAAGTAATTTCTCCAACAACTATCTTGAATTTCGATTCTAATATTTTAACTACAGCTACGAGACTTCCAAAAACTACTAATATTGTTGGAAAAAACACTACGAACGAAACTACGGAGGATTTACGATCGAGTAGTTCAATTATAGATGGTATTTTTTCTACTACTGCTAAACTACCATCAACTACAAACGTTGTTGGAACCAATACGATTGCGATTTCGCCTACAACTACGAGAGAATCTAGCGGGGTTATTACAACGATTGAAACTACTACGACAATTTCACCTACTGCTACTACGACTACTACAAGAGATGAAGCTAGTATAATTCCTACAATAGAAAGTAAAATTACTACTACGGACACTATTCTTACTACGGAGAGTGAAATTTCAAGTAGAGAAAGAATTACTACGGATAGTAGCAATCCTACTACCAATAGAATTTCTTCTGCTGATAGTAGGAATCCAGCTACTGATATAATTCCTACTACGGATAGTAGAAATTCCGCTACTATTAGTAAAAATCCAACTACCAGAGATTCAGAAACGACTACGGATAGAATTTCTACTATCCAAAAATTAATGGCTAGACTACCAACTACTATTACAACTACAGAGTCTAGTTTTACTACTGAAGTTCCCAATTGGTCAACAACTATATCGACTACTTCCGGTTCGAGAATAACTACGCCCAGATGTCGTACGAACTCTCCTAAAAGGAACAACAAACCTACTACAGCGTCTCCTACTACGGTGGCGATGGAAGGACCTAGTAAAATGGAACCCAGGAGGAAAGTGGCGTCTGGACTTCAAAAACAAGTGTGTCCGAGACCAGAAGATATTCACCCATGCGAATGTATCGAAATTTCGAGCCATCAAAACCCAGAACAGGTAATACTACAATAGGTTTATGAAGGTTACAATACTGGGTGAAACCCTGCAAATACCTGATTTTTCCCTGACCTTTTGAGTCAATTTTCAAATTCCCTGACTTTTCCAGATCGTGTACGAACCATTTTAATTGGTTCAGATTACTTCGTAAATTTGGTCAAACTTTCGTGTCACTTTCCCTTTAAATTATAAATATCCCCAAATTAAAAAGAAGCTCGTGTGGTGGTTTTTAATTGGTTCAGTAAAAATACGTCTAAATGAAATAGGGCAATATTTGTCGAATTGCAAAATGAGCCGATTTAAACGAAATTTTAATTATGAGGAGCAAAGTTTAATTTTATTTTCATTATTCTAAAGGTATTCTAAGGTTGCGAGCTAAGAAGGGGTACAAAATTCCGTTTAAAAAAGTAGTTTTGAAATGGGAATTTCGATAACTTCCAAACTTGTAACTAAGGAAACGAGGTTTAAATATAAAATACTAAAATATAAATATTTTGAAAACTTTACGAACAATATGAAAAAGTCGCTTTTGACGCTTTATAAAATAGAAGGAATTCTAGGAATTTATTTCGTGACGGCCGGGGTTTGATTGAATTTATGTTGATATTAAAAAACGCGCCAATTCATCCTAGCGTAACGACAGAACTATCGACGAAATGTGTCCAAACAATTTTGAGTGATAATTTTAATATGAATGGAGAAATAAAAGCACCACTCCCTGAAATACTTTCCAAAGGAAGTGGCATCATTGTTGAATAATATAACGACGCGATTCCAATAAAATGGACCCAAAACACTAAATTCAATCTACATTATTATAATACTAACAATACTGAGAAAATTCTCAGCCAATTAAAATGCTTTTTAAAGGGAAGGTGACAGTCAATGACTTTGTTAGCGTTTATTAATTTACAGGACCTTAAGCTCTTAAGTATTTTCCTGGCAAAATTATAGGATTTTATGGGATTTTTCTATTAAATTAGAGGATTATATAGGACATTTTCTACGAAATTGTAGGATTTTATAGGACGTTTGCTACGAAATTATAGGTTATATGACAGTTAATCACTATCTTTATATTTTTAAACCGTAATATAAGGAAAAAAGTATAAAACCTACTGATTAAATTTTAATAGCTTTCGCATCTATTTTCAATTTTACTAATATTAGCCTAATTACTATATAAATTCAAAGGCTAGCCTAAGAAATGTTACTATTTCAAAGGGAATACAACCACTCAGATTTGTTGGCGAGTGTCTGCCCCCCACGAATTCGTACTCCCATTAGGGTCAAGGGTTAAACAACCAGAAACTAACCAAATGTATTTTCTAATTAACAGATTGAAACTGTGGCTTTCTGCAAGAACATTCGTAACATGGAAGTGTTGAAGGACGCTATGAAGGGCATGCAAGGTCACTTCATCAAGTACTTCGTGATTGACAGTTGCAAAATGCCACCATTCCCTAACGGATTGTTTCACAACGTCGGTATCGGATGGCTCGAAATGCTCAATTCAACCGTTCAATTCCAACAATCTTTCTTTTCGTGTACTAACGGTTGTTGGTAAAGAGCGTCGTGAGGTCATCACGAATCCCGCGAAATTGCCTTATCATCGTCACGATCATTGTTATATATATTGCATAATTACATCATCTCTAATTAATATGTTCCCAATTTTTAGTATTATTGTTATTATTAAAAGTATTTTGTTTCTAACACAATTTCGGCGAAATGTACAAAATCTATCTCTTTGGTATATTCTACATTAACCTTGTCATTTTCTTTTGAACGTCCCAATTTCTATCATGAATTGTATTGTTAATTGCCAAAAAATAAAAAGATGTTTTATGAAAATTGAATTAATCCAATCATTTCTAATTATAATCTCAACTAAATTGCACGGAAATAAAGAAAACTATTTCTAATTAGTAGTCTCTATTCACTAATTTCTAACAAAAACTAGCTAATTCAACATTAATTTCTATGAAAATAAAACTAATTTCTAATAAAAAGTTACTAATCGTCGTAGTTTCTATTAAAAACTAGGTGATGTAAAATTCTAAATGATTTCTATCAAAATATATATTTTTAAGAACACAACTTACGATTGATATCCAGCAAAAACTAGCTAATTTAACATTTTCTGTGAAAATAATGTAATTTCTAACAAAAAGTTCCTAATCTTTTGTAGTTTCTATCAAATTCTAAATGCATTTCTCTCAAAAAATATATTATTCTAAGAAAACGTATTTTCTACCAATATCTAGCTAATCTTACTCTATTTGTTAGAAAATAGGGAGATTTTAACTGAGTTCTATCAAAAAGTATTAAATCTTCAATAGATTCTATCAGAAACTTGGTAATTTCTATTAATACTTGCAAATATTCCCATAATATTCTAATAGAAAACGGGCAACTTAGATTAAATTTTTTCAGAAACTCGATAATCTCAATTAATTTCCCAAATTGTAAACTAACCAAAACCTTCATCATTTCTAAAATATCTGAACCAATCTCACTTTTAGGCTACAATTTCATCTAATTTTAACGAACCTTTACTCAAAATTACAACACTACATCTAACCAATATCATAATTATTTGTCATTCAAAAGCATATCAGTGTTTCCCGCTTTAATAAGGAGCAAAACTACTATATTCAACGAAAAATCATTGGCAATTTTCAGTTTGTAATCGCTTAAATTGAATCATAGATAAAAGCCAACAATGCGAGAGTATTGACTATAGTTTTAGATCCAGAAACAAATATGTCACAAGCCCTTTAATGCTTTCAGTTGTTTATCCGAGCACCTAGCGCCATCTATGCAAAAAGCGCAAACTAAATTCTGATATTTTCATTTATTCATAATTCTTTGCGGAGCCCTTGGCGCCATCTATGCGACACTATGTTTTATTTATTTTAAATGGAAATTATTCCACGGAGCCCCTGGCGTTATCTATTCCTACGTTCTCATTTTGGCGGGAAAATTCAATTAACGCTTAATTATAAACAATGAATAATGGAAAATATGACTAATTTGGGCTTAAATAAAGGTCAATTAAGGGTTATAATGAAACTTTTAAACTCACCCAGTAACTGGTGAATGTTGTTTATTATCCATTTCGGTGATTAAAGGTTTCGGCTGCGATCTTATGAAATGTCTTTGCATTTTGCCGTGATAATGTTTGTTTTTCAAACATTTCAAGTTATCTGGAAAGAAGAATAAAGGAAAATAAATTAATTAATATTGAAATAATAGTTAAGGTACATTTTGAAAGGCATTTTAGGTATATTTAAAATTTTTGAGTGATCCTTATTAACTTAACCTTGATAATTAAAATTAATTGAAAGGCAAATATCGATATTGTCAAAAAATACAGAATTTCCCCCCAAAAACAAGAGACAAAATCATACTCTCAACCTCTAAAACGAGCAAATTAACCGACAACCGTGTAACAGAACTAAACATTTACAAACAATAAAAAAAGATTATAATTACCTCGAGCGAGTTTGCAAGAATATTTGATTTCAACTCCTTCAATAGCGATGTTTACGAAGAAATATTTGAAGAATTCGCTGGTTTCAGTCTTTTTATAAAATTCACTGTTAATGACAACGTCGTAAGCCAAACACATTTTTCCACTGTTATCGCTTTCTTCGTGAGCCGTGCCTAAACTCATAGGAACTCGATATGCCGATTCCTCTTCGGACATTAAAATCTCGCGAAGTTCATCTTCACTGATTTTTGGGGGAGCGGTGATATCGTCGCAATGACAAATATTCAGAAAAACTTTCTTTCCTTCTTCGTCTACAGTCTTAACGCAAAATCCTGGCTTTACTTGGATCTCTTTAGCGTCGGCAGAGATTTCCGATAATGGCAGATCTGCAGAAAAATCGCCACCATCAGAATCTTGCAGTAATTCTTGGAAGGTCTAATAGGGTCAAGAAAAAATTAAAAAAATAATAGTTAAAATCAGTAAGAAATTTAATAAAAGGGTTAAAAAAAGGCATTGATAGTTTAAAATTGCCCCCTTAAAGAAACATGGTTAATGAACTTATTACTAAGTTAATGATGGTTTACACAGGGGCAAGGCTTACCTTAATAAAAGTTTGTACTTCCATTGACTCTTCTTTTTCCGGGTTTTCTACTGGATCGGGCAATTTTTCGACCGTTTTACGTTTACTTTTATCTTTCGGCATCCTATTTAACTTTAATTAAACTTGATAAACCTAATTATGTAAAAAAAACTGGATAACCGCGCAAAAACGACTTCTCTTACGGAGGTTCCTAAATAAACTGATGATAACCAATTAGAGAACAGTATTTTGCCGGCAAGGTTCCAGAAAATAGTAAGCGTCCAATCAGAGTGCAGTTGCAACTTCAAAATCCTATGACACTTTTTAATTTACAATAATTTTGGTATAAATTAGTTTTAAAATATAAAATCAAGGCACAATACAATTAAATATTTATGAATACGATTAGTACCAGCCATTTTTAACAAAAATAATTGATTAATTTAATTAAATTCAATAGAATCTAGTGGTAACCAATAAAATCAAGGATATTTTCCCGCCTCATTTTGAAACACATAAGACACTTTTTGTTTTAATTAATTTAAACTTTAATCGCTTTTAAAAACCAAAATAAACTATTTAATAGAATTTATTTGCATTTAATACCTGTATAATCATCACATTTATACACAAATTACATTAATTTTATTTAAAATCCAGAAAAACACAACTTTACATAAGAATCTAAGAAATACCAATGACCTTTAAACTTCCGGAATTTTCTGCTTGCCACGTGTCGTCTGCTTGTGTTATTTGATTGTTGACAAATTCCACGTATTCAAATAAATCAATATTTACTTCTATTTCTGAACGCGAAACTATGTAAATGAAGTTTAAAATAATAGAATCGATAGTTTCAATCACTATTAAGTCTAATTAACTACAATTTCTTATTTTATAGGAGCGATAAAGTGATTTTGGTGACCGGAGGTACAGGCTTAGTGGGTAAAGCCATTGAAAAAGTCATATTAGATGAATCGCCACACGATGAAAAATGGATTTTCGTCTCGTCAAAGGACGCTGATTTATTGTAAAATAATTTTTAACTATCCTTTAATCAACTACTTTTAACTATAATTAAAACTAAACCCGGTTTAAGATCGAAAGAATCAACGAAAGCAATGTTTGAAAAACATAAACCAACGCACGTTATTCATTTAGCAGCGATGGTCGGTGGATTATATCGCAATCTCAAATATAATCTCGATTTCCTGGTAAATAATTTTAATTAGGATTAAATTGAAATCAGATTTTAACGAACCGAAAACGATTGAAATAGAGAAACAATCTAGCCATTAACGATAACGTCTTACAAACTTGTTTTGAAACGGGTGTGGTTAAAGTCGTCTCGTGTCTTTCAACATGTATTTTCCCCGATAAAACGACTTATCCTATCGATGAAACTATGGTTAGTAATTAGTATAGACTTAATTACTATGAATTAAAGTTAAAGGCTTTAAAATGTGTTTTTTTTTGTCAACTCAGGTTCATAATGGACCTCCTCACGAATCTAATTTTGGTTATTCTTACGCAAAACGTATGATTGATGTCCAGAATCACGCTTATCACGTTCAATATGGTTGTAATTATACGTCTGTCATTCCCACCAATGTTTTTGGACCTCACGATAATTTTAATTTGGATGACGGACACGTTTTACCAGGACTAATTCATAAAACTTATCTAGCCCAAAGTAAATAGCCATTTTAATTAATTACTTTTAATTAATTCAATTAATTTAATAATTTTTTAGAAAATAGTAGCGATTTAACTATCTGGGGGACGGGAAAACCTCTGCGTCAGTTCATTTACTCGTTAGATTTAGCCAAATTGATCGTTTGGGTCCTTAGAAACTATGACAATGTCGATCCAATCATTTTATCAGGTAAGAAATTAATTTTAGTTAATTATAATTAGTTTTAATAATGTTTTTTTAGTTGATGAAGCTGATGAAGTTAGTATCGGAGACGCGGCCAAAACTATCACTGATGCCTTCAAATTCCAAGGGAAACTTAACGTAAACTTGAACAATTAATTTGAATTCTTTGCTCTTCATTATTTTAATCAAATTAATATTTTTAATCTTGATTATTAATAAATTTAATCATTTAATATTGATTAAATAATTAATTTTGTTTAAATTATTTAATCTTTATTATTATTTAATCTTGATGAAATTAATTTAATTGGATTTCTAGTCATTAAAAAACAATTTCTATTCGATTTTATTCCATTTCTAATTGATTTAATTGCGTTTTCTAACCACTTAAGTTTGACACAACAAAATCTGACGGTCAATTCAAGAAAACTGCGAGTAACAAGAAATTGCGGAGTCATTTGCCAGATTTCAAATTCACGCCTTTCAAAACTGGTAATTTAAATATTTAATTTTAATTTATTCTAATTCAATTTAATGTTTCTAATTTCAAGCTGTGGAAGAAACGGTCGAATGGTTCCAAACTAATTACGAGACTGCTAGAAAATAATTTAAAATAATTATATTTATTTTTTATTTATTTCAATTTAATCGCGATTAAGTTCAATTATTTAAATGATTTTGATTTAAAAATTTATATAAAAACATGTATTTTTCGAGTTTATGGAAATAAAACAATAATTAATTTCACCTGAGGCTTGCTTAATTTTAATTTTTTCTGATTAAATTTGATTAGAATTCGATTTTTTTTTTTTTTATTATTGGTAAGTCTGATATTTTAATTTTTCTTTGGCCTAATTAACTATTAAACAATGTTTTTTAATTAAATTAAACCAAATTTTTTTACATATATTTTTATTTTATATGGAATCGGCGCTCCGTGTTATTTTGCTATTCGATTTAATACTACTAAAGGTAAGTAGCTGTCAACTCTCTTTAATTTATATATTTTAATCAGAATCACCACGTTAATTTGAAATTAATCGTTTTTAAAGAATATTTATGATTTAAAATTAATAAATACGAACGATTTTGGTTTAAAATTAATTAATTTAGGCCTAATTTTAAACTAAATTTAATTAGCTTTAATATGAATTAAAATAAAGTGGAGTGTTAAAATTATGTATACTATGAATTTAATTTTAAATTTTAAATAATTATGGTATTAAGTTTAATAACGATTAATTTAATTACAGTTAAATAAAATTACCTTAAAGTTTAGCATTTAATTTATTTTTCGTCTAAAATACAATTAGTTGTTATTAAACCAAATTAAATCTAAATATAGAAGCAAAATTAATTTCAAAACTCAAACCTAATTACGGTATAATTCAATTTATATAATAGTATTTTAATGATTATATTTATTTTACATTTAAAGTTTAATTAAATATAATTATAATTAAAATGTTATTTTATTATTTTCCCTATAACTCCTTCAGGCGCGCTTTGCCATGCGCTTATTCGCTCAGCAGATGAAACATTTTTACAGGGGCCATAGGATTAACGTGGGGTTATTTTCCCCTAAGATGTAGGCTTCCTTTAAAGCTGTAAAAAAACTTTAAATTCAATAACAAATTTAATTTAAATTATTTTTTATTTCTAATACGTATTACAGTTTAAATTGACTAGATAAACTCATCACCATCAAATTTTAATTATATTTGAGCTAATTATGATTAAAATTAACACTATAAATATTTATTTACAATCAAGACATTAAAAAAGATTAAAATTATGTCAAAAATTATGTTTTTGATATAGAAGATATCCATTTTAAGGTTGCAAATGTACAGAGGCTGTGAAACTACGTCATCTATAAGTTCCTGACGTAGACGTTGGCGTTCGAGGATGGAGAAAATTACCCAGGTTAATTATTTACACACATTTGATTACATGGTCACTGGATTTCAAAAATCTCAAATGGTTGAACTATTCGTCATGTTTTCCTGACTAAAATTTCAATACTCTACTCTTGATAAGTTGATTTAAAGGCTCTTTGAAATTGTCATCCCTTAGGTACACAGCCTTGCTTTAACCTGTACAATTTGTTATGGTCTGCTAAGCCTGAAAAGAAGTCGACTTTAAAGAGGCTTTAAAAAATCGCAGATCGTCCCTTTAAAAGGGGCGAAATCTTATCAGTTTAGTTGTAGCTTAGGAGCGACGTCATAGTATTGCCTGAGTTCAAAACGGTTTCTTCGTCTCTCCGGAGTCGGTGAAGACGCGATTTAAATTTTAACCTAATTTATTGCTAATCGCCCTTTGGAAAGGCTTTTCTTTTAATTAAAGGTTTGATAATTATTGGTGTTGTTTTTCTGTCTTTGTTCCCGTTCGTCGGCTTCTTGTAGAATATCTCGTAAGTCGTGTATGTAATCAATGGCGTATCTTAGCGTCTCCACTTTGCTGAATCTTTTGTCTTTCTCTTTGCCTTCGAGGGGTAAATGATTACGTAATCTTTCGAAACCTTCGTTGACGTTTCTTACACGTTGACGTTCCCGTTCGTTTCGTCTTCTAACGTCGGGAAAAGAAAATAAAACATTGAAAATAAATATTAAATCAAAAAAAATATTCAATCTTGTAATTTGAAACACGTTTAAGTTTAATTATCTTTGTTAATTATGGTCCGATTTTATTTTGACTACAACGATTTAATAATTATTACTTTGGGTTTGAACGATGATCTTAAAGGGAGAATGAAGAGGATATTTCTATTTATTCTGATTTCTAAATTTTATTATTTATTCTGACTATTGAATTTAATTCGTAACTTTTTTAAATATGGTCCGATTTTAGTCTAATTAGTCTTAATTTGAAGCTTCCAATTATTTCTATCCGAAAAAAAGTATACAAAGTTAATTAAAGTTAATTATTTAACTTACCTAATGAAAGAAGGTTCCAACCAATATTCAAAAGGACCAAAAGGGGTCGGTAATGGTATTTTGCAATTGGGCGAAAAAGGGTCCTGTACCTCTGACCTCGAACTCTGATCACTTTTCTGAGAACCAGGTGAATCGACTCTATTCTCCGAGGGTGAAAACTGTCCGTAATTGAAATCTTGAGAGTCACTCCTGCTCAATAATTGACCTCCGTCCACTAAGGTCGTGTAGAATTGGTCCACCATCAGACCATCTTGACTCAGGGTAGCCGTTGTGGCTTCTTGAAGAGTTAGGTTGGTAATTAAACCGGAACCCGTTGCTCTTAGGCCCGCTTCGAAGTCATTTTGGTGGATTTGTAAAAGGTCAACGGCGTTCAGTGAGCCTCCCCCGTAATTACTCAATGCCGGGGTCAACATCAGGTATTCCGGAGGAGGGGTGGATGCTGATTGGTCAATTGAAGGTGTGGTTCCGGTTTCATCTTGATTATTAGCCTCCATTGTCTGCAATCATAAATTAACATAAAGTATTGAGTACAAGAAATAGTTAAACAAAATAAATTAATAATAAATGTTACGTTGCGTAAATTAATTATAATTTAATTATATTATTACAATCATTAAAAATCATAAACTATAATTTTATTAAAGTAATTAAACCAAAATTGTATTTGAACTATTATTAAACCACTGTTATGATTGTATTTTAACTATTACAAGATTAAATTAAAATAAACCTATTCATTTTACATTTATTTCAAATAAACTTAATTAAACTTTTCATAAATTAACTATTTTTCGAAATTAACCAAAACTTACTGATTTTCTATATCAAAAGCTAGGAATAAACGTTTATATTAATATTCCAAAAACCATTTCTCCTAATTATAGATTAAAACAATAATATTTTAACCAATGAAAACCAAAAATTAACCAAAACTTATCTACTCTAAATTATTTTTCAATATCAATTCATTCTAGTACTTAATAAACTTACTTTAAACAATTTAAACTGTTAAAAACGTAATTAAAATTAAACAAAACTATCCATAAAGTAATCTTTCCTTATTATTGGTTAAAAATACCGTATTTAAACTTATTAAAACTTTTAAAAAGTTATCAAAAACAAATTTAAAACAAAACTAAGCAAATTTATCCTAACCAAATATTAAATTTATTTATTTTAATCTATTTCAAAGTTTAACTTACTAAATCTTAAATTAATTTAAACAAACCTGAAAGTAATGTTTTCTTATTATAGTTAAAAAATAGAGTATTTAAACTTATTAAAACTATTAAAAAGTTATCAAAAACAAACCAAAATTTTCATCCTAACTATTTCAAAGTTTAAATTACTGAAACTCAAATTAATTTTAACTTACCCTATAAAACAACAAGTGTCCTTAGAAGGGCTGTCTCTTTATCTATTACTCTTTGGCTTCGTGTAGTTCGTGTAATCCTCACGATGGAGTAAGTTTATCTCCAAATAAATCCTGATTTGACGATGAACACTTTATTCCTCTAGTTCTAGTTTAATCCCCCCTACCTTTTATAAGCCTATTGTATTTGCCAGTTAGTATGAAGCGGGCAGGATGTATTGAGAACCAATGGGTGCTGATGCATTCGACCACAAGCAGGCACCTGTCCGATGAATAAATAAAGTGTCTATTGCGCGTGCCCAGAGATGGATGTCTGTCCGTTTGTAAGTAAGCCTATTCAATGTAGATACAGGTGCCCAGAGTTTAAAAAAATATAACAAAAAGGAGGAAATTTTGACAAAAAAGGTACCTATAAAGATACAACCTTTGATTGGATATAATTGGTATAAAAAACTATCGTTTTTCAATGGAAATTCGGATCATATTTAGGTTGAAATAATAAATATAGAAAATTACTGATTGTAAATGATCGGTTTTAATGGCACGTGCCGATGGGATATCGCCTGTTCAACGTATCTTGAGATTAAAGGATAGTAGAAATAGGTATCTTGTCTAAGCCTTTGACAATACTAACCAATTGAACTGATTTATTAACTCTATTCTCAGGAGCATCTTTTCGATACGTCAATCAAAATCGGTCCCTTTTGAAATTGCGCACTTTTCTTTTCCCTTTTCCTGTCGAGTTCATATTGGAAGCCGAGATTCAATTGTCCCAGAGTAAATGAATGTTTAATAGGATTGCCTTAAAAGCTACCCAAGTACTTGTGGATCAAATTTATTATTGACAATTTTTTTGTAAAGAAAACTATTAAATTTTAGAGGGAATAAAAAATTTTAAATTTTTTGTTTTTCATTATTATTATTATTTTTTTTTTTTCAAGTTTTACAGACTTAGAAGCTACTTAAATTGAGGCTGTCAGTCTTTTTTCGAATGCCTATGGATTATATTTTTAGTTTTATTAAAGACAATATATAAAATTTTAAACTTCTGAGTTGAAAATGAAAATGTACAAATATATAGGAAATTTTTATTTTTCGATATATGAAGAAGTTCATTTCAGATAACTTTCATACGAAAGGTAGTTGACTTTCTGGATTAAGTACTTATACAAGAAAGACCGCGCGAAAGCGACCTTATCACTGGTGTCAGAACGCCCGAGAATCAACTGTAGGCTCTACAATAGCGAAATCACGCGACCATAGTGATGACGTAGTATTTAATTTTAAAAATCTCGTAAATGGCGATTATAAAATATATATTTTTACTGTCACTGTAATGTTTTCTATACCGTATAACTAGTTTTTTAACGATTTTTCCGATATTGCTACTCAATCTCAATTTAGAGTTCATGTAAAATCCGTGACAGCATCACTTCAAAATCTATTTAAAAATCAGTTATCCAATGGAAATTTAGGTATCTTTTATGACTGTAACTATTACTATGTACGTGCTCCATTTATGCTATCAGAAAAGTTGCAAATTATGAATTGAATTCAACGAAAAACATCAAAATTAACATTATATTATTTAATTATTTAAATAAAGTTAATATTTCATAGGAACTGTAACTTTATTAAGAATGTTTTCAGACATTTTCAAGAGAATACGTTGAAAATTTTACCTAAAAAACTGAATTTTTCAAATGGCCTCGAAATTACTTATTCTTTTTCGTAGATAACGGAGTTATATCTGCTAATTTGCATAACAAATATCCGTATTTTTCAATCCCGTTGCAAACTTGATATCAAGCTTTCCCACGTTATTTCTAAGCAAAAATTTTAATCTCTTTATGTTCTTCTAGATCCGTATTTGATAAACTTTTGTTTGACCGGAAATGGAGGCCGAAATTAACGGATTCTAACTTCCGGTAGGCAAGAATTCCGGTTTCTCTTTCTAACAATAGATAATAAATGTTAATTTGGTTGTATTATCCTTTTCATTGAAAATGAGTCGGAAGATTTTTCTCAAAATTTAATAATTAAGATAATAATTAATAATTAACCAAATTTAAACGTTTAAATTTTTAATTTATACTATTTGTGACGTCATAATGCGAAGGTAATCTACTTAGATTAACTTTAACATAAAAAATATGTAAAATAAGTAAATTTTAATTAAATTAGCTAATTTTAGTTAATTATTAGGCAATTAATATCATAAAAACAAAACATTTCATAGATATAAATATTTTAAGGTTTAATAAATATTTAATATTATTAAAATTAAATTAAAATAAACTTAAAACATAAATTAAGTATTGTTTTGCGTTTCTCGGTGTTTCTGACGTCATTCCAAGTTATGTCCTGCAAAATGTAATACATTTAAAAAATTTGTTAATAAATTCCTTAAAATTAAAGGGAAGCTATTAGCTTTAGAAACGTATTAGAGCTTTTCACAATTATTGGAGGCTTTTTCGATGTTTAAATTATTTTCTAAAGTTTGTTTAAGTTTTGAATGTAAATGATGAATAAATTGGGGCCAATCATATCATTTCAGCCTTCAACAGCGCTATAACGATAGAGTTTGTTACTTAAAAGTGACGCCTTCAGAAAAATTGGGATATGTGTAAGGTACGTTGAAGGCGGGAGCGGTTGGGTTCATCTGATTGGTTCGATTTTATTCTTCACTTACATTCAAACTTAAGAAATTAATTGAAACATATAAAATGTGTTTAATAATTGTGGAAAAGATTCTCGAATACGATTTCTTGGCATTCGGGGATCCAGAAAATAAATTGAAAAGCTGTTCCATTTTTAGCTTACAGTTTCCCTTTAGAGTATTTGATGTCGTCACGAATATCTATTCAATATTGGTTTTTATTACATTAGAATGAATTACAATATTTAGTGCTCATATGTTCGTGGCGCCGTGGCTTAGTTGGTTAAAGCGCCTGTCTAGTAAACAGGAGATCCTGAGTTCGAATCTCGGCGGTGCCTTGCTATGGTCTCTACGGGACTATTTTGCTTGGATTTTAATTTCATTTTGAAATACTTGAGTTAAATTAAATATTGTGCTTAATTAAATTGAACTAAGGTCTTTAATGATTTTTGCTGAAGTAAAATTTAGTTTTAAAGTTGAAAATATATTTATTACCATAGAATTAACTGGAAGGCGCTGGTATTGAAACTCTTAAAAATTTGAATTTTGATACCGTTGTAAATTGTAATTATGCTTAAAACCGAGTTAAATAGAGTTAAATAATGTATTAAAATCCACATATATGCTGTGTTATTTCACAAAACAAGTTTAAGGGTTAAATCCGACTCTTAATTTTACTTAATTTCATTGATTTACATTAAAATCATAATTTTCTTATTTAATTTCTATAACATTAATTCAAGTCGCAGTAAAGCATTTGAACACGTAATTTGATTCCTAATAATAATTAGAATAATATTCATTCATTTAAATATAATTAAATCCAATAATTAAGCTTAATTTTATAATTTTAATTTCTACCAGTCGGAGTTTTCTCAGTTATTATACAAATTTTTCATTTGAAGTTGACTTGTACGCGTGGCATACTGGGGCTGTAAAAATATATATCCAAAAATCGAAAACCCCTCAATTTTCTGAAATGGAATAGTCCTGACACATTTTGTCGTCGTTAAACGCGTCTTCAATGTAACCACTTTTCGAGCTAAGATCAGCCACAAATTACATAATGTTTTCTACGGTAAAACGTAAAAGTTTATTATTTTCCTGATGAAAATGAAATCTGGTTCAGAGCATGCTGAATTTCCCCGGGAATATTTTTCCCTTCTCTTTTCCAGCCCCCCTTATCTATCGTTTTCTTTTGTTTATCCGAAAATCCGAATGAAATTTTATTGAAACTAGACAGAAAAATCAGGTTCAGATTTCCCCTTTATTAAGGTTTCATTCTATTCACACTTTTGCATGAACACCAATAACTTTTACTTTGTTCATGGATGAAAAGTAATGAGGCTATGGGGTAAAGGACATCTAATCCCCTCAAATGTAGTTTCCGCTCTATTACAACGCGCTCCATGAACGAGAAATGGGAGAGAATGTGGAGGGGGTTTAATTTAAATTAAATATTAATTTAAATACTTACTTTTGAACAGTGAAATTAACATTTTTGAAATCTCCGTGTGCAAATCTATCGGAATATGTAAATTTATCTTAATTTACATTTTATTTTAAAGCCGTAGTGATGTCATACATATTTTGTAATCAAGAAAATTGTCTAATTAGTCCTGAACTTTCTTAGATATCTAATTAATGGATCATCGTAGGATAACGAAACAAATTTTATTTTATTCTCCATATCTTAATTGACTTTTTTACATACATCATATTTAAATGCAACTTAATTTCAAGGCGTGAAAATTATTTACAAACTTCAAAACCCCAGAAAATTGGTCGAAATAGTTGAACTTAATTACGTAACTAATTAACCGCTTATACCAGGATAATGAAATTAATTTTTTTGAGTTTCTCGCGCGTTAATTCACTAGAATTAGTATGGTTGTTTAAATATAATCTAATTCGAAGCGTAAAACACCGCTTCAACCAATTTTTAGAACTGAAAAATGATTTAGGCTTAACTTCGTACTTGAATAACTAATTATCTATAAGTCTTATGGTAATTATAATAACATGAGCAGATTCCTCGTACTTTAATCTATCAGAAAATATGTTTTTGCTTTTAATACTCGTTAAAATTAAGCCAAAATATTACGTTCAATGAAGCTACTCGTTCATGAAATTTTTTCTCAAAACTAAAATTTCAAGACGGCATACATTCTTATAGTATTTTTATGGGTCCGATTTTAAATTTTTAAACACAATTTAAATCTAGTTTTTATTTAATTACAGGCCCTAATTAAGATAAATTAAAAAGAAAAAAATGTATTCTTAGGTTTTAGTACACGGGAAATTCGAAAAAAAAAAAATTTTAAGAACGTAGGAGCAAATTCAATTTTAATTAAGATTAATTTTAATTGTGATTAAAATTTATTAAGAATATATAAGCACTTAATAACACTTCTCGCACCTTTATATAGTGGAATAAACCATTTTTAGCCCCAAATCGCGATAAAAACTATTTCAATTAACTTAATTTTGTCAATTAACTTTAATTACAAAGATATTAGATTACATTTAGGCTTATAAACATTTATATATCGTTTTTGGTCAAATTTACACCATTTTGCGCCAAAAAATCCTAATTTACTAATTATCGCGTTAATTTCCATATTTTAGGCCTTTTACAACATATATATGGAGATTTATAAAATATAATAAATATTTCTAATATTTTATAACGTTTTGAAATAAAATTGTATAGATATTGGTACAAAATTAAATTAATTATTTAATAAATCTAATTTAGTTACATATAAAAATATGTATTACAATGTTTTTGGATTTTTTAATACCTTAAATTCTAATAAAAATCAATTTTAATCACTAATTGTAAGATTTTATGCAAATTTTGTTGATGTAAGCCTATTTCAAAGAAAATAAGTCAGAGAAATCAGAAGCTTCTGCCTGCTCTAATCTTAGGTTGACTACACATTTTCTTCAATCTATAGAGTAATGCTGAATTATAGACGTCGCTATCTACTGAAATAAATTTAAACCAACTTTTAATATTTACCTAAATTAAGAAAAATTTTATTAATTAAATTATAAATTTACTAGATTCAAATAATTTTAAGTTTAACTAAAATATAGTTAAAGATAAAATAATTTTACCTATAGATATCGCTTTGTGATGTCTGTTAAATTCAGCCAATGGCAAGCCGCGACCCGCGAGTATAGAAAACCATCAAACCATAGAATGCAACTTTAAATCTTTGAACGTGTAGCTTCATAAATCCAGTTTAATTTGATTAAAAGTAAATAATTACTTAATTATAATTCAAAATATACTGATAATTTGAACTAGAAGTAACATTACGTCGAATGGGACAAGTTTTGGGACCCTAATAAAAGGTAAAATAGCAGTTTTTGTTCACTTTGAAAACAGGTCTCTTGAAATCAATGTTTTCTTGAGCTTTTAAATCAATTTTAATCAGACTAATATTTAGACAAATCCATTTATTATATTATCAACTAAAGAAGATGGTAAATCCTAAAGATTTCGCATCTGCCATAGTTGATGATATAATAAATTGAATCAGTTCGATAACGTTAAGTAGTAAGTCTTGCATGATCATATAATTTTGTACGCAGTAGTGAATGAATGAATATTTATTTGCTTTCCATTTACAACAAAATGGATCCCTTTTATATCAGGGAGGAACAATGGTTCGCAAGCATGCCAATACAATAACTAAAGTTACGCGTTACAATTAATAGTATATATATAGTAGTGGGGTTAAGTTTAGCGGCAGAAGTACGCTGTATCCACGCAATAGAGTTCTCTAAGCCTTCGTAAAAATTGACATTGTTTGAAAGTGTAAAATTAATAGAGAGAGTGTGCTAAGTGAGATTTTGATAGAAACAAACCTTGCTCTCGAACTTTACAGGAGTTTGGGGATGTTACCCGGCAGTAGATAGATCGAAAATAAACTCTGTAACTGCCCACTGATTTGAGTAAATAATTGTTAACAACTTGAAATTCAGCTGTTGTTAGTTGACGATCTTGTAATGTATGTCTCTATTTCGCCACTTTCGTTGTTGATCTAGAAGGTTTTGTTATAATCTTATTATTTGCGCATTAATAACTACGTGTTCTAATAATTAAATAAATATTTTAACATCCTTTTTAATCCAGGGTTGCCACAGTTTTTTCAGATTCAAATTCCCTGACTTTTCCAGGTTTTCCCTGACCATTTCCAACTATGTTCCCTGACCGTTTCGGCTAATACTACACAATTTTTAAGCTTTTATTTTTTATATAATCGCTTTCACCAAACTTTCGCACGCGTATCTTTGTTCTAATCTATACCACTGACACGGTCAGCTGAGAATCTTTTCTGCGGATACTGATTGCAATTTCTTGGCTTCTTGAAAGATCTTTAAATTCCCTAAGATTTTTGGTTCATTTTCAAGTTCCCCTAATTTTCCCTGGTTTCCCTGACCTGTGGCAACCCTGAATTTATATTAAGACTAGCGAAAAACCCTTGAAAAATCCTCTAAAATAATTAATCCTCTGGTTATTTACAGGAAGATTTAAAAATAAGTTAATCTAAGGGGTAACGAATCATATCCCTGTTCAATTAACTAAAAGCGCCATGTATCGGTATTACAGGACGACCAGGGAAAAAACTTGAAATTTTATAGGAAAATAGGAAATTTAAAGGCGAATTATAATAGAAGAAAATAGGATTGGAAATTTGAAAATATAGGATAAATAACAGCGAACTTACAGGAAAAAATAGGAAATATAGGAAGTCTGGTCACCATGATATATCTAGCGTAGTTAGCTTAAAGCTGGCTCCTATGCCTAGATTGTCCGCTCACCTGGTATTTAACCAACTTGAGCTTCTCCTGATTGCGTTGTTAGCTAAAATAGTCATCATTAGCTTATCTTAGTAGAATGATATGTAAATCTAATTAACAGCAAACCCTAATATGGTGGCCTTCGTAATAATGCATCCCGTAGTTTTATACACTGGTTTTAATTCCACATTGATCTAATAATCCGCAAAATTAATTAGTTTCATTTGTTGAACTTTTGACAGCTGCTAAGCCTAAATGTTTATAATTCTTGTCGTATTATTATCTTGTTGAACAACTTTATTTGGAAGAGACGCGTCACATCCGTCGTCCAAATATCTCAATTTTCCCTATATTTTTAGCCAATAGCGGACCTTAAAAAAGTAAATATTGTCTGGTCGATCAAAGAAAAGTGTCGGCCATTGCAATAAGGGCGGGGCATAGAAAGTTAAAAACCAATTTTTGGGGTGGCTTACGAAAATTTAGAAATATGTCTGTATTCCTTATAAAATGATTTCAGCCAATAACGAGTCTTAAAAATGTAAACATTGTCTGCTCAATCAAGTTTTAGTGGCGGCCATTGCGAAAAAGGCGTGGCCAGCCAAGTAGAAAACCCATGGCTTATGAATATTTTCAAACATGTCTGTATTCAAACTGAATGTTTTTCTCTTTGTATTATATTCGCGTAGGAATAGGTAATAATGAAAAGTGAAGAAGGGGCGGGCGAATACTAGTCGTTAAGACCCCTAAATATCTATAGGGAAAACCAAAGCCTATAATATTAATCCTTACCGAAACTTTCAAAATACGTTGAATATTACAAATCAAAATGATAAAAAATTACTAATTAAACGTTAAAATTTCTTTTAAACTGATTTTAGCGTTGTTTTCGATGGTGTAAAATATAATTTAAACCAAGTAGTTTAATATCATTTTATTTTAATTAAAAAAAGATTAATATAATAAAAAAATTAAATTTTTTTGATAAAAATAGTTAAATATGACGTCATGTCTTAGACGAGCGGCCAGGAGAGTTAATTTTTCTTGTTCTTAGTGACGTCACTCTGTCTCAGAGCTAGAAAATTATTAAACTAATTAATTTAAAACGAATTATTAAAGTTATTAATTTAAAATGAATTATTAAAATAATTACTTGAAAATGAATTATTAAACTAATCAATTTAAAATTAACTATTCAACTTATTAATTGAAAATGAATTATTAAGCTAGTTACTTTAAAATTAATTATTCAACTAATTACTTGAAAATGAGTTATTCAACTAATTGAAAATGAGTTATTCAACTAATTGAAAATGAGTTATTCAACTAATTAATTGAAAATGAATTATTCAACTAATTAATTGAAAATGAATTATTCAACTAATTAATTTAAAATTAATTATTCAACTAATTGAAAGTGAACTATTCAACTAATTAATTGAAAATGTTAAACTAATTGAAAATGAATTATTCACCTAATTAATTGAAAATGAATTATTCCCCTAATTACTGAAAATGAATTATTCACCTAATTAAAACCAGTTTAATATGATATCATAACTTATCGGGAGGCCATGACAGTTACTTCTTCTACGTAGATGCCATCACTCTAGATTGTTACCTCAGAGATATAAATACAAGCAATAATAAAATTAATTAAATAAATTAAAACAATAATTATGCGCTATATAATATTTTAATTCATATCAATTTATGCTACATAAGTTTTTTTAGCATTTCTTATAAATTTCTCATATATTTCTTTTATTTTTAATATATTTACAATATTTACAATAATATATTGCAAATAAAAACAATTTTTATTTCTTTTTTTTAAAAAATGACCGGGTGTAAAAATTGAAATTCAGATCTTTGGTTTTGTTGGTTTTTGAAATATTTGAATATTTAAAAACAAAAATTAATAAGGCATATTTTTTATTAAATATATATATTTTAAATATGCAAATAATGCCCTAGAAAATATGGCTCACAATGTTTTTTTGGTAATTATCATTATTATTTAATTTTATAATTACCGCCTTGGTAATTAATAAAAATTTAAATAAACGTATAAAAAATGAGATTTTTTCCCCATAAATGTTCGTTTTTAAAATGCCAAACATAAAATGAACTCTTTGGTTTATTTAATTTAATTAATTATGTAAATTAGGTACCGGATATTAATTAATTTTTGGTTTTATTAAAGCTTACTGTTATATATTACGAATGCGTTACAAATGCCAATAATTAAATTCGCGTTAAATTGGATTTTAATTCAAAGATTAGTTTAAATTTTAAGTTAATTGTTTACATCGTTTAAAGTTTTATTAATTTAATTTGTTTCAAATTAAAATCCGATTAAACCCGATTTAATTTTCGCATTGAAATTGGTATTTATTTTCCTTTTAACACATTTAACTACTATACTTAGTTTATTTTTAATAGTATTAATATTATTATTATTTTTTTCGAAACCTACCATTAATACTCCCCTATTCTGTAATTTAATTATCTTTAATTATCATGATTAACATTTAATATATATTTTAATTATTATTTTTTTTAATATTTTCTGGTCTATAATATTATCATAAGTAAATACAATAATTATATATAAATATGCCGAAGTAATTAAACTGCGGTTGCACCCTTGAAATCAATCTAAATTCCATTGAAAAATCGACTTTTTACATCAATTAAGATGCCTTTTGAAGATTGTAATATTGTATACAATGTCCGCTGTGTAGTTAGTGGTTTTGAAATCGTCTTACTTTGTGTTATTTAGCTCTTAAAAGACCCTATCTGTGGGCTTAAAGGAATATGAGAAAGTGTGATTTGAGAGGGTAAAAAAACCTATCTAATGAAATACAATTAAAGGGAGAATGCAACCTAATAACAAGGATTTTTTAATCGATTACTTATCTTTTAAAAAATCACTTACTGGATTGCATTCTTCCTTTAATCAAGAACCTATCAATCACGCAAATTTCTCACCTGCCGAATTCTAGAGGGGATTCCAAATTACCAAAGAAAAATATAATTATTCTGATTTTTTTTCCTGAGCTTTCGTCAAAATGAAATTTTGAAACTATCCTTTCTATAGAATAATACCGTTCCAGCATTTCAAGAGGATAGAAATAAGCATGTGCTAATATAATTTTGTGAGAGTCGAACCCTTTCATGGCGCTGGCGTAATTATATTTATTTACGGTACACTTATGATAATATTTGGGGTGTAACTACTGCAAAGTTAACGAGATTGGTACTGGTACGGCGCTATTGTGTCTGGTTTTTCTGACGCTGTCATCCAAAATGCTGGGATTATTGGAGGAATTGGACAAAGCGGCCGTTTTATCGAAGTCTATAGTCGCGTAACCTTCGGCGGGATTACCGGGACTTCCAGGAGGCGATAATCCCACGCTAGGAGCCACTCCATTGGCCGGAGGAGAACTAGCCCCGCCTCCAACTTCGTTCATATCCGTCGAAGGTTGGCTGTGATTCAAGTCCAACGTGATGTAATTAACCCTGGGTTCGTCTTCGGACAGATCGGGTTCGATCTCGGTTTCGTCTTGATGACCTTTGACCGCCTCTAAAGAATTGGCGACGACGGGGTCAATCGGAATCGATGGTAGAACCGTCGAAGGTGGACTGTTTAAATTGGCGTAAAAATGAACTACCGGGCTTTTTGGGGCTGTTAAGCCCGTGGGTGACGTCATCGTGGGCGTTCCCCCGCTGACAACGACTCCCCGATTGGTCGAAGACGATGACGTAATTTTTCCGTTTAAACCTAATATATTAACAGTCGGTTCAGGGGTGACGTTTTCGTAAAATCTGCTGTTATTGTCTTTCTGTCTTTTGGCCGAATGTTGTTGTTCTTGTTTGAACAAATCGTCCAATCGCGCGTAGTTTGTGTTCTGATCGACGTACGCGATGGTAGTAGGGGGCGGGGCCACGCAAGGTAACTGTCCATTGACGTAAAATGGATCGCGCGACACCCCGTTACTCAAAACGTTACTAGGGTTAATTTTATCAGGAACGACGACGCTCGAATTAACGTATTGATGCGGTAGTGACGTCACGGTGGGAGTGGTTACCGCCCGCGTCAACGCGTTACAAGCCGCGCAAGAACACGTGGTTGTTAGTCCCAAGGATACCGTAGTCGTAGTCGCGTTATATAAACCGGGAAGCGAACTTCTGGCCGGCGAAACGGCTGTCGGGTTCATCCCCGTTTCCGGTTGAGTCGTGGAACTCAAGGAACTGCTTCGTGGTTGGCTAGCGGCGACAGCGGCGGCTACTCCTATCGGTTCCAAGTAACCTACGTTATCGACGGACAAAGGAGCCGGTAAACCGCTGGGTAACAACGGACCCGTTCCGTTGATGACGGGCGGTCCCGAAGGGTAACCGGATACCGTGTTACTGGAAGCCGAATTGGGGACGTTGTTTACGTTGGGTGTCGGACCCGAAACGCTACCGACGCGTTCTTCGTTGGGTGACATCATTCCGGCGGTCGCCGCTGATAGGCCAGGACCGACGGCGCTGCTTCGACATTGAATGAATTCTTGCACCGAGTTGAATAAGGTCTCGGCTTGGCGACATTTGAAAGCGTAGATACCTGGACCCGTCGGACAACGGCGTCCGCTTTCGAACGAGAATAGTTCGGCGTCGAATCCGTATCGACGTAAACAACGTAGCGGCCATCTGATCGGAGTTTTACCCTTTTGGTGAAGCACCAGGTCAACTCGGGTCACTTCGATCTTGCCCGGGTTCAATTGGTTGCCGTGGTCGTCCACGTTCCATACCTATAGAGCGTAATAAAACACGTTACAATCGGTTATCGTCTTTCTCAAAATGATTATTACACGTTTCTTGAACTTTAAACCCACTTATCAAATTCCTGGATTTTCCCTTGAGCCTAGACCAAACTATCAAAACTCTGAACTATTCCTTTAACCTTTTAGTCACATTTCATTTAAACTGGACTAATCCTGGACATTTAAAATGCCCAATTGTATTAAATTTGAATTATTCTATAACCTTTTCGTCCCATTATATTTTAACTGGAATACTCCTTGATCTTGTAACCACATTTATCAAAATCATGGACTATTCCTTGACGTTTGAGCCCCATTTTATAATAAAACTGGACCCTCATTTATCAAAATTGATATTTTAACCTAATTTAACAAGATATTGAACTATTCTTTGATCTTTTAATCTCATCGATCAAATTCCAGAACTATTCCTTGGTCCTTTTAGTTCCATCGTATTTATTTAATCTGGAAAATATCCTTCGATCAATCCCCGCGATCATTTAAATGTAATATCCAATATAAAACATTATAATTAATTTGGAATGGTTTTAAGTTTATTTATTTGTCAAATAAAATAATTAAGGTAAAATATGATTTAGAAATTTTTAAATAATTTAAATAAATAAATATATCTTTCCCAGCCCCCCTCTTTGCAGCTAGAACTCGAAATACAATCCCGAATAAATAAAACAAATGAAAAAAAAAAAAAAAAAAAAAAAAAATAGAATTATGGGTTTGAATTTCAATTTCAAATTTCACAAATTCAAAGTTCAACTTCGCTTAATTGTAAACGCTTTAGCTATGACTAAAAGCAGAAAATAAAGTTACAATAATTAATTACCTGGAAAAATCTCGGATTTGTGTCTCCAAAATGCTTCGAAAAGACACAGCCCATAGCTCCAAATCGCCAAGATCGATTCTTGGCTTCGATAATATTAAAGTATTTTACATCTTTAAAAAATTTTCAATATCTTTCATCTGAAATAATTAGAAAAAAAAAAAACAACTTTAATTTACCAGAACAAACTCTAAATTACCGATTTCGAACTCTAGTTTAAGTCTAAACTACGCGTGTGTTCATTTTATATGTTCAAGGAGAGACATGTTCAAGAATGTAGGGAAATTTGCCAACTATTTCGAAAATGTTCTAAATAGTTTTCACGTTTTAAATAAAATATAAATACCATATTGAAATTTAAATAAATTACCATTAATAATATTACAATATTTTTTAATTACCAGTATTTAAATTAAATTAAAATTAGTGGAAAGTTTTCGTAGATACTTTTTTAATAATGTTTAAAATTTAAATTTCAGTTAGGTTTAATAGGACAAACTAAAATTAATTATCAATAAACATAAAATAAATAGAAAAATTCATAAACTAAATTATAATTAATTCGTCCAAGTTAAAGTTTGTAAATGATATTAAGATTTTCTTAATTATTATTACTGGTATTTAAATTAATTAAATTTAATTGGGAGTCACCACCGATGTTTAATGAAATTAAATCAAAATTAATTGTTTATTAGTTTTAAAAACAATAAATTTAGAATAACCGATATTCGAACTAATATAGTATAACTATTAATATATAATAGTTTGAAACTGTTAATATATAATAATAAATAACGATTTATAGATAATAATATATAACAATTACTATATAATTATATATAACTATTAATATATAATTATATATAACTATTAATATATAATTATATATACCTATAAATATATAATAATATAATAGTATAACTTGTAGGACTATTAATATAATAGTATTACTTGTATAACTATTAATATAATATATAGTAGTGTAACTATTAATATAATATATAGTAGTCTAACTATTAATATAATATATAGTAGTATAACTATTAATATAGTAGTATAATTATTATAATATATAGTAGTCTAACTATTAATATAATATATTGAAGTATAACTATTAATATATAATCTATAATAGTATAAATATTAACATTTAAAGATATATAAATAGCGTGGGAAAAATTTAATCTAAATGGTTAATGTTTTATTTTCAACTCCCATAAGGTAACCTTTTATTGAAAGGTCAACTCGCTTTCTCCAGCAGTCAACCTAACGTATAAAAGTTAATTTAATCATTTGACCTTTGACCTTTAGTTTTCGTTCCGCGCCGAATCTTACAATTTTGAAGAGAATGAAAAACCTTAGACATTAATTCTTTAAGCCTTAACCCTAAGACGTTAACCATAAACCTAGGCTTAAAATTCTTGCAAAATGAAATTTAATTTACAATTTTATTAAATTAAATATAATTAAAAATTTGCGTAAATTATTTGAGTAGTACTTAATTAAACGTTTAAATTTAACTATACACGCGACAGAATTAACTCAATTCTAATATTTAATATAATTAATTTAAAATACTGTAGTCGATCAAGGCGATTTAATTTTTTTGCTAATTAAAATTAAACCCAGATTACTCAAATTACCGTAATAAGTCAATATTTAGTGTATTACTTTTACAGTAATTAATACAGCCAAACTATTAATAATGCTATGCTACCAATAATTTAAAATTTTAACTAATAAATTATTACTTAACCATTATTAACATATTAAGTATGATATAAATATCACGTTCCACTAGTTAAATCATAATCGTAATAATAATTAACGATGATTAAATATTACGTATTTTAATATAATTATTAATAAAATATAAAATTAATAAAAATTAATAATTATTAATTTGAAACTTACCTCTAAAACGATGAAATTTAATTCAAATGGAAATAATCCAAATTTGGCGCATTTCTTTCTTTTTTTTTAACAAATTCACTAATATCTCAACAAACTATTAATTTCATTTGAAAAATATATAATAAATTTGATGTCATAGTAAAACTTATTTAAGGATTGCTTCGCCGTAGTTAAAATAGTCCTAAGATAAACTTTAAAAAAATACCTACTTTTTTTTTCGGTTAAGTTAGATTAGACGTCATTATTTGTTATATTTAAGTTAAGTTTTTCGTTTCAATTAGTTACCGATTAGTTTAGTATTACAAAATAACCCTCGTATACGCTTTCGTTTTGTTTATCAACTAAAAGGTCCCTAAATTTTGATGGTTTTTGGGCCTAAAATTTAGCCGGGCTCGCGTCCAGAATGCCGGCGCCATTTGCGAGCCACTTCTATAACGTCTAGAGAGCGTTCGAGCAACCCAAAATACACCGCTTCAATATTAACCAATATTAACCAATCGAAATTTGCAATGAACACTAACCCTACTTTTCTAGCGTAGTGAAGAAGGCTTATCTATCTCAATTCAACTCGTTAGCGTGTCTACTTCTAGGCTACCCTTTATATCTAAGCTTTTTCTAAACAGGGAAAAGATTTCACGCGCTGAAGAATGAAATGAAATCGACTATAAACATTGTCAATTTAACTGTACACTGTTAGAAAACTCGGGGATAACGTGTGTTTCTCTATCATTTCTGTCTAGAGTAAGACTGATATCTTAGTATAGGGATTGTGTATTGATAATCAGGTTGAATTTGCAGCACCTACGCACTGTTTATCCCCTTTTTAAAGTTTATAAATTTATCGTAGAGTGTGGAATGGCTCGAGTTGTAATCTTGGGCTGGGCTAGAAATGATAGCGCGAGCTCTGAAACTCAAGATTGAATCTCGAGCTTGGAGATGCGCGCGCTGCCTCGGGCCCCGGACAGAAAAGAGGGAGAGTGACGTTTCCCATATCAAAATCGTTTAGCCACGCCCATATTTCATCAAGGACCGTCTAGTAGAGTGTTGCGCGAGGTACACTTTCACGATAAAAGACCCGAAAATTCCATGATAAATATACTTGTTAACTTATTTGAACAATGAGAAAATTAATTTTGAAAAGTTAGTTTTAAAGTCGATTATAATGGTTTAAATAAATTTATAATTATATTATTTTGACAGCGTCATGTATAGGGTAATGTGTGCTCAAAAATGAGCATAATTTGGTCATAATAGGACCATAAACAACAACAAAAAATCAATTTTAAATTTTTGCGTGTTTTTTTAGTTTTATATTTTTTCTGTACTTTACTATCGTGATTTAAATGCAATTTAAATTAAGTTGAAAGTTAATCATGTATAAAAATTTAATTAGGTCTTAATTAAATCTTTAAAATGATACAAATATGGTCGGAATCGGACTATAAATAAGAAAGTTACAAACTTTTTTAGTTTATGCTAATTTTATTTTAAATCAAAATTTTAAACATTTTTAGTGCAAATTTAACTTTAATTCTAACCATATTAAATCAAATTTTAATACAAATTTATACTATTTAGAATCGCTTTAATAATGTACTTATAAAATAGACATAACGAAATGTTTTATAACGAAATATCACTTAAAACGAATTAATTTTAAAATCTCATCATAGAAAATACATGGCCCCTGTTGGTTCGGCTTCAGCCTGAGCATCGAAGTAGGAAGATGAAACCATTCAAACAGGCGCGGAATAAAAATTACGCTTAACTTTACGACAAAAATGATTTTAATACCATTTACACTTGATTAAATAAATATTTAATTAATATAAACATATAATTAATAATCGTACTTACAAAATGAAACCAATTTGGTCAAAATCGGACCATATTTAACAAAGTTACACAAACTTCCGGAAAAAGTTTCTAAAAAAATCAGTTCGTTTCCCTCTAGATTGAGTGTTTTCTTCGGCGTGTCTTTGAGTCTTGTTTTCGGCTACCAGTGTTACCCCCCATTCTAGTAGGGGAAATACAATACCAGTAGTAGTCGGGGAGACACAAAGGTACCCAGGACCGGGAGAGAACCCCCACTGGGTCTCGTAGAATCAGGTGTACGTTCATAGACGGGACATGGACCTCTAGACGGTACCTATCAATGAGAGGCCCCTAAGAGGAGGGAAATATATGAACTGCTTTTTTTATTGAGGAAATTTAACATTATGAATCAATGCGCTTAACAGTTTTTATTTTAGATACTATTTTAAAGGGAGAATGCAGCCTCGTTGTTTAAATAGTAACTAATCTACTAGAAAAATAACCAAATAAATTATTTAATTTCTTGGAAAGTAGGCTTAACAGGGATTCATGGAGAGTTTCATATCTTGTCGAGTCGTCGTTAACGCGTCTGCGGCCAATCATAGCGATAAGCACGCGCTATATTCCGACAGAAAAACCGCTTTGAAGTCGATATTCAAAACGATTCGATGCAGTCGTGTGAACGGTAAACCACTCTTTTTGAATAGATTTCTCGTGCCTGCTTCGGGAACCAGTTTCAAATCGATTTGACTCCAACAGCCCAACAGATGATAAATCGGGTTTATACCGCTAGGTTTATGCGATGATGATACTTGAATAGCCTACTTTCCAGTTAGTTAAACAGTTATTTCCTGGCGATTTGAAATCGGTTTGATTTTTACCGTTTTAAATCGATTAAGAAATGCTAGTGAAACCGTAGCTCTATAGTACGAACGCGGCTTTGTTGTCTATTAAATTTAATTGCATTCTCCCTTTAAAGACCTGGATTTGAATGTAATGCAGTTTCAAACTGACTTTAACCTTAGTTTAGAAACCTTCAGTCAATTTAAGTGGTTAGCGTGTAAATCGAAGGGTTTCTTCGAGTTCGTTCCAAAGAAATTGAATTGAGTCCTTCTCCTATAGGTTCCTAAGTACTGAAAACTTGAACTAAGATGACATTTTATTTTTGCCATAACTTTCCCCGTAATTGTATATACGCTATGGACGATGCAACTTGTCCCTAATATATATTGAAAGATATACAACGAACAAGGTTCGGTTTCACTGTCATGTGTCCGAAAAACGTTTTAGCCTTGGCGTGGGAATTTGGAAGCCAGAAGACAATGGTTATTTTTTTACGGTTGCCTCGTGTTGGGGAGAGGATAATAGCATTGTCCGGGAGAGAAGGAGACAGGCCTAAAGGGAAGCGCACCTGCCTATCAATTCGGTTCCCACAACTATGGCTTTTAAGTACACTTGACAATCTATGAGAAATTTTCAACATTTTTTTTTTCTCTCTTTTAAATTTTTTATAAGATTTCAATTTTTTTTTCCGCTCGTGAAATTTGCGCCTATAGACAACTTCCAGTTATGAAATAAGCGCGGAACCTTTTACAGGGACGCACACATTGTAGGCTGAATTTTAATCTAAACGGGTAATCTTACAGGGAGGCAGTGGTCGGTGGAGGTTTTGTACAGGACTTGAGGAGGGGTTATAAGTGGAAAAGTACCCCATTTATGGCGGGGGAAGCTTCCTGGTGATGTTTCTTGTTTGTAAAATCGACATTTATTAGCCTCAAAAGCTTAGAAAGAAACTTCAAAATGTAATTTTTTACGATGTATGCCGTAGTTTAATTCTGGAACGTAAATTAACGATAATTTTCATACGAAAATGTAAGGTAGTTTACTTTCTGGATTAAGCACTTTTACGAAAAAGACCGCGCAAAAACAATATTCTCACGTGTCAAAACACGCAAGAATCAACTGTAGGCTCTACAATAGTAGATGACGTAGTATAGCGGGGAATGATGATGTAGTATTGCTGAAAATGATGACGTAATATTGCGGGAAATGATGACGTAGTATTGTGGGGAATGATGACGTAGTATTGCGGGAAATGATGACGTAGTATTGCGGGGAATTTTTCAAAATTTCAAAAACGATGATTATAAAATATGTATTTTTACTGTCGCGGTAATTTTGAGTTCTATTACATATGTATATGTATTTTGAATCGTTTTTAACGATCTTTCCGAAAATGCTACTCAATTTCCATTTGGAGTTCATGAAAAATCCTTGACAGCCTCACTTTAAATAAATATGAATCTCTACAAATATTTCGAACTTAATAATAATTTTAGCTAGAAAATTACCTCACAAACTAAAGGAATGTTTCCGTTGCGTGTTTGAACTTATTTTTGCTTTGATAAGGCGTTGATTCTTATATTATTTTGTTGTCGGATGCGGTATGGAAGGGCGTATATAGTTAGGTTAGCGGAAATGTGTGTTTGGTTTTTACTCTCGGTTGCAATCTTACATAAGTATGGAAATTACCACACTAAAAACTGGTTTTTCAATGGTAATTATAGTTTTTTTGAAGCTTTCTGAGATTGTACCTGATTACAGACTTTATTCAACCCCGACCTGTTATTATTCTTATAGTAGAAAGGAAGAAGGGGCCAAAACACCCAAAAAATATGACAAAAGAATGGAGAAAGGTAAATTTTCTATCCGCCAAGATCGACCACACCGACTGTAGTTACGCTTGGCTTAACTCTCAACTTTTTCATTCAAGTACTTTATATCGACTTAAGATTGTACCGTTATTTAAGGCGGGAACCAAGTTTTATTAAATGAATGGATTTTAAATGTTTTTTAGCCTTTATTAATGGAATAACTTTGCAATCAAATCTCATTTAATGAGTGGCCATCTGAGAATTGTTATTTTTACGCTGGAAAATGCTTTTTTCCTTTCAGGGTATGGGTCTTTCAAGGTTGTAAGGCTGGTAAATAGAAAAATTATATAAAAAAAAAAATCATTCATGAATTTATTCTTAGATTTATTTCAATTTTAGCATTTAATTTAAACAATAATTAAGCTTATCGTTTAAATAAATTTTTAAATTTTTTTTTAAATATTGAAAAATCGAAATTTTAAGTACTCCAATATTTAATACTATATTTTTGATTTAATTTATATTATTTAATTGAGACCAAATTGAAATTTTATCTGATTAAACTTCAATATTTCATTAAATTTTAGTATATATTACAAATCAGTAAGATTATGGTACGATTAAATTTAAAACTAAACTTTAACAGTAGTTTAATTTAATTTTTATAATTAAACTCGGAGTTTATAGGAATTTAATATTATTATATAAGTGTATATACTTTGATTTAGACCCCGGAGATAACTTGGTCCCATGGTGTAATGGTTAGCACTCTGGACTCTGAATCCAGCGATCCGAGTTCAAATCTCGGTGGGACCTAACATTTTGTTTAACTTTATTGTTTTACCAAATTTTAGCTATTCTTGTTTTAAATTATATAATAAAATATTAATCGTCTTCCTCTATCATAATATAGTATTTAAATTTAATTATATTTTGTAAAATAATTTGAAGTTTTATTTTTATACCCACTAGGTGGCAGTACATACGCTTATATATCATAATCTTATTTTCGTAACAAAGATTAAAATCAAACGAATAAACCCCCGTAAAAGTTTAATATAGATAAAATAGGGCCTATTGTTTCATAATAAATCGTTAAAATAACTTTTTTTAATCGTTTAATTAAGATAAGTAAAAATATGTAACTCTAACGTTGTATTCCCGCCACCTTGTAGATCATAGGCTCATAGCAGCCTGCAACTTGCTTTAGCCAATCAAATCGAAGAAGACGCCGGTTTCAGTTGAGAGGGAGAGTATACTTGGGAAAGTTCGACAAGCGCTTCGTTTTAAACATTTAAAAGTCAATTTAATTAACTTAAACGTCCTAATTAATCCTAAACCAAATATATCGCCAAAAAGCTGAGATTCTGGGCTACAAGTTGTTGGTAAGATATTTATATTTTCGGTAGTTTTAAGTTAGTTACGAAGGTATTACAAAATCAACCCAAATCATTTTTCCGAAGAATTTTTTTCATCGACGAGTAATGATTTAGGGTCGGCAAACTTGACCCACTTATGCAAAATGTAAACAACAACATAAAAACCAAATAAACTTATTAAACCTTAAACAATTAGGTTAATTTATCCATCTTAGTTCCAAAATTACGTTGGAATAAGTTTTGAAGTTTAATTTAGCTTTGGGAAAAGTGTACATTGGAGTTTAAAATTAGTTGGCAGAATCTTTTTGGTAACAGCAGTTAGGCGTAGTGTCTACGTGAATTTAACATGGCGTGCTGTTAGTATATTTTAACGTTAAATATATTTCATGTCAATAGAGGATTAACAATTATGCAATTTTCAGCCATATTTAAATAATTTGTAAGGAATTTTACCATTTTATTGGAATAACTTGTAATTTTTAAATGTTTACGGTATCAGTACCGACTAATATAAATTAATTTTTACGGTATCGATATGAAGGAAATTTTTACAGTATCGATCAGTAATGGTATTCTTTTTAATTTTTATTACCAGTGATAATTAATTTTATTACTTTAATGTTATAAATTAATTGTAATTGAAATTATTTTTATTTTAGGATTGCTGCGTTATTGTTCGATAAAAAAATATTGGAAATTTGTGCTTGAAAATATAATTTGGTGCGCGTTTCAAATATTTTGTGCGCGTGTGAAATATATCGGGAAAGAAGATCACTCTTTGGATTAATATTACGACGATGGAATTTTAAAGGTAAATAAAATAGTTTTCTTACAGGTGGGACTTAATCGAAGCGGTTTGCGAAGCACTAGCACTGTAGAGACTAGCAATGCATTTTTCCGCAAAGTGCTTCGCTACCCTTCCACTGTACTAGATCCTGCGAAGGAGTCCCACCAATGTTTTTCTGAGAGCCAAATTCATAAATGCAAAAATTGTGCAGTCAAAGGCAGCGCAGATCTAAAAATTCTTGTGGCATTGGCTCTACAATTTTTGCATGTTTCAAATTTAATATTTTGAGACTATTTTAAAATTATACTTCTGATCAAGTAATGTTAACAATATGGGAAACTTTGGGGCGGATTGATATACAATATTAAATCCTGGTAGAGGAAAAGTAGTACTTGAACATCTTTAGTAGATACTCAACTTTAATGTTAATTATAAGATTAATTATAATAAATTTCTCGAATGGGGAAAAATGTAATTGAGGCTAAAATATTTATTTTTAATGTTAAACTTGATTTAATTTAGTTAAATTAGTTTCTGTTAGTTTTAAATGTTTCGTACACTAGGAAGAGCCACCAGCGTAAGCAAAATTCCCTAAATATTGTATTGCTACTCCGCTAGATTATAGATGGCGCCAGATGTACCGTTTCTGAAAATTTTTCTTAAATATTTTGTTCGATTTTCACGAATACCTCGTACAAACCTTTTACTGCATGTAGGGTAGGTTCGTTGAAGGTAACTGGAAGGGGTACGTATGCCGGGGTAACCTTATGTAAGAATATGTTAAAATTGTATAATGATGTGTCGGGGCGATTAAAATGGGGTAGCTATGTGTAATAAATATGAAAAAAAAAAAAAAAAAATGTAACAAGGTGATGTGGAGCTGAAGATAAGTGCGGCCGCCAGGTTAATCTGGCCCGTTATGTAAATTACGGTTGTAATCTTGAATACATGGCCAATATTAAACTTAAGTTAAGTGCATGGTAAATTGCGTTCTCGCGCTTTTACGGGTTTTTCTAATCCACAAATGATTCCTCTACTAATTCTTCTAAATTGAACAAATCTTCTTGCTCAGTTGCCGGCGACTTTTCGCGCCAATTTTTATTTTAAAAACGTTCCTGGTATTGATTTTACATAATTTTAATTTAATTTAGGATTTTTGTAGCTATTATCGGTTAATATAATGAATAATACAATGTATTTGATTAGTTTTAATTATAGTTTAGTAGTATTTAACCCATATTTGGATGAAATTGGAAGTTTTTAAACGTTAAATACGCAGTTAGGATTGTTTTTGAAAAATTATTTACGTATTATATATGTGACGTTTTGGAATTAATTGAGATTAAATTAAGTTATAAAGTTAATGATCAGTTGATAGCTTGGCAAGGTTTCCGATAACCGACCCCCCACAAAATAACGATGGTTTTGAACTAATTAGGACCTCGGGAGAAAAAATACTTAAAAAAATCTTCGCCATGTTATTCTCCATAGGGCACCAATTAATGTTTTCTTTAAATGATTTGGTTGATTTTAACCGGGTTTTTTCTCGTTAAAAGACACTTAAACGGCGTAATTATTATTTACTTAACTAATAACGAGGATAAAACCCGGTCAGGATGAACCAATTACTCAAAATAATACATTTACAGCGCTCTATGGGGATTTATAATGGGGAATCTGGATTTTAAATATTTTATTTTGACAAAACTAATGAAATGATCGGTCTCAACTCGCTTTAATGGAAATAGGACCCCAAAACCAACATAAAACCACCAAAAAAAGTTTCAGATTCGAAACTTTATATTTGGCCATTTTCAAAAAAACGAAAAAGCGAAAAAAGGGAGAATGAAATTTTGAGATTTTCGCCGAGTTCGAAAATGTCAAAAATAAAGTTTCGAATCCGGAACTTTTTTTGTTGGATTTCGGTTGGTTTTGAGGTCCTATTTCCATTAAAGCGAGTTGAGACCGATCAGTTCATTAGTTTTGTCAAAATAAAATGTTTAAAATCAGATTTCGCCATGTTATTCTCCATAGGGCACCAATTAATGTTTTCTTTAAATTATTTGGTTGATTTTAACCAGGTTTTTTTCTCGTTAAAAGACACTTAAACGGCGTAATTATTATTTACTTAACTAATAACGAGGATAAAACCCGGTCAGGATGAACCAACTACTCAAAATAATACATTAACAGCGCTCTATGGGGATTTATAATGGGGAATCTGGATTTTAAATATTTTATTTTGACAAAACTAATGAACTGATCGGACTCAACTCGCTTTAATGGAAATAGGACCCTAAAACCAACATAAAACCACCAAAAAAGGTTTCAGATTCGAAACTTTATTTTTGGCCATTTTCAAAAAAACGAAAAAGCGAAAAAAGGGAGAATGAAATTTTGAGATTTTCGCCGAGTTCGAAAATGTCAAAAATAAAGTTTCGAATCCGGAACTTTTTTTGTTGGATTTCGGCTGGTTTTGAGGTCCTATTTCCATTAAAGCGAGTTGAGACCGATCAGTTCATTAGTTTTGTCAAAACAAAATGTTTAAAATCAGATTTCGCCATGTTATTCTCCATAGGGCACCAATTAATGTTTTCTTTAAATTATTTGGTTGATTTTAACCGGGTTTTTTTCTCGTTAAAAGACACTTAAACGGCGTAATTATTATTTACTTAACTAATAACGAGGATAAAACCCGGTCAGGATGAACCAACTACTCAAAATAATACATTAACAGCGCTCTATGGGGATTTATAATGGGGAATCTGGATTTTAAATATTTTATTTTGACAAAACTCGCTTTAATGGAAATAGGACCCCAAAACCAACATAAAACCACCAAAAAAGGTTTCAGATTCGAAACTTTATTTTTGGCCATTTTCAAAAAAACGAAAAAGCGAAAAAAGGGAGAATGAAATTTTGAGATTTTCGCCGAGTTCGAAAATGTCAAAAATAAAGTTTCGAATCCGGAACTTTTTTTGTTGGATTTCGGTTGGTTTTGGGGTCCTATTTCCATTAAAGCGAGTTCGGACCAATCCGTTAATCCGTTTTGTCAAATTAAAATAATTTAAATTCAGATTTCGCATGTTAATCTCCATAGGGCTCCAATTAATGTTTTCTTTAAATGATTTGGTTGATTTTAACCCGGTTTTTTTCTCGTTAAAAGACACTTAAACGGCGTAATTATTATTTACTTAACTAATTACGAGGATAAAACCCGGTCAGGATGAACCAATTACTCAAAATAATACATTAACAGCGCTCTATGGGGATTTATAATGGGGAATCTGGATTTTAAATATTTTATTTTGACAAAACTAATGAAATGATCGGTCTCAACTCGCTTTAATGGAAATAGGACCCCAAAACCAACATAAAACCACCAAAAAAAGTTTCAGATTCGAAACTTTATATTTGGCCATTTTCAAAAAAAACCAAAAAGCGAAAAAAGGGAGAATGAAATTTTGAGATTTTCGCCGAGTTCGAAAATGTCAAAAATAAAGTTTCGAATCCGGAACTTTTTTTTTGTTGGATTTCGGCTGGTTTTGAGGTCCTATTTCCTTTAAAGCGAGTTGAGACCGATCAGTTCATTAGTTTTGTCAAAATAAAATGTTTAAAATCAGATTTCGCCATGTTATTCTCCATAGGGCACCAATTAATGTTTTCTTTAAATTATTTGGTTGATTTTAACCGTTTTTTTTCTCGTTAAAAGACACTTAATCGGCGTAATTATTATTTACTTAACTAATAACGAGGATAAAACCCGGTCAGGATGAACCAACTACTCAAAATAATACATTAACAGCGCTCTATGGGGATTTATAATGGGGAATCTGGATTTTAAATATTTTATTTTGACAAAACTAATGAACTGATCGGACTCAACTCGCTTTAATGGAAATAGGACCCCAAAACCAACAAAAAACCACCAAAAATGGTTTCAGATTCGAAACTTTATTTTTGGCCATTTTCAAAAAAACGAAAAAGCGAAAAAAGGGAGAATGAAATTTTGAGATTTTCGCCGAGTTCGAAAATGTCAAAAATAAAGTTTCGAATCCGGAACTTTTTTTGTTGGATTTCGGTTGGTTTTGAGGTCCTATTTCCATTAAAGTGAGTTGAGACCGATCAGTTAATTAGTTTTGTCAAAATAAAATATCTAAAATCCAGATTCCCCATTATAAAAACCCATAGGGCGATGATAATGTATTATTTTGAGTATCTAATTCATTCTGACCGGGTTTTTTCCTCGTAATTAGTTACGTAAATCATAATTACATCGTTTAATTGTCTTTTAACGAGAAAAAATCCGGGTAAAATCAACCAAATAATTCAAATAAAACATTAATTGGAACCCTATGGAGATTAACATGCGAAATCTGAATTTAAATTATTTTAATTTGACAAAACGGATTAACGGATTGGTCCGAACTCGCTTTAATGGAAACACGACCAAAATCAACCGAGTTTCGAATCCGGAACTTTTTTTGTTGGATTTCGGTTGGTTTTGGGGTCCTATTTCCATTAAAGCGAGTTCGGACCAATCCGTTAATCCGTTTTGTCAAATTAAAATAATTTAAATTCAGATTTCGCATGTTAATCTCCATAGGGCTCCAATTAATGTTTTCTTTAAATGATTTGGTTGATTTTAACCCGGTTTTTTTCTCGTTAAAAGACACTTAAACGGCGTAATTATTATTTACTTAACTAATTACGAGGATAAAACCCGGTCAGGATGAACCAATTACTCAAAATAATACATTAACAGCGCTCTATGGGGATTTATAATGGGGAATCTGGATTTTAAATATTTTATTTTGACAAAACTAATGAAATGATCGGTCTCAACTCGCTTTAATGGAAATAGGACCCCAAAACCAACATAAAACCACCAAAAAAAGTTTCAGATTCGAAACTTTATATTTGGCCATTTTCAAAAAAAACCAAAAAGCGAAAAAAGGGAGAATGAAATTTTGAGATTTTCGCCGAGTTCGAAAATGTCAAAAATAAAGTTTCGAATCCGGAACTTTTTTTTTGTTGGATTTCGGCTGGTTTTGAGGTCCTATTTCCATTAAAGCGAGTTGAGACCGATCAGTTCATTAGTTTTGTCAAAATAAAATGTTTAAAATCAGATTTCGCCATGTTATTCTCCATAGGGCACCAATTAATGTTTTCTTTAAATTATTTGGTTGATTTTAACCGTTTTTTTTCTCGTTAAAAGACACTTAATCGGCGTAATTATTATTTACTTAACTAATAACGAGGATAAAACCCGGTCAGGATGAACCAACTACTCAAAATAATACATTAACAGCGCTCTATGGGGATTTATAATGGGGAATCTGGATTTTAAATATTTTATTTTGACAAAACTAATGAACTGATCGGACTCAACTCGCTTTAATGGAAATAGGACCCCAAAACCAACAAAAAACCACCAAAAATGGTTTCAGATTCGAAACTTTATTTTTGGCCATTTTCAAAAAAACGAAAAAGCGAAAAAAGGGAGAATGAAATTTTGAGATTTTCGCCGAGTTCGAAAATGTCAAAAATAAAGTTTCGAATCCGGAACTTTTTTTGTTGGATTTCGGTTGGTTTTGAGGTCCTATTTCCATTAAAGTGAGTTGAGACCGATCAGTTAATTAGTTTTGTCAAAATAAAATATCTAAAATCCAGATTCCCCATTATAAAAACCCATAGGGCGATGATAATGTATTATTTTGAGTATCTAATTCATTCTGACCGGGTTTTTTCCTCGTAATTAGTTACGTAAATCATAATTACATCGTTTAATTGTCTTTTAACGAGAAAAAATCCGGGTAAAATCAACCAAATAATTCAAATAAAACATTAATTGGAACCCTATGGAGATTAACATGCGAAATCTGAATTTAAATTATTTTAATTTGACAAAACGGATTAACGGATTGGTCCGAACTCGCTTTAATGGAAACACGACCAAAATCAACCGAAATCCATCAAAAAAAAAGTTATAGATTCGAAACTTTATTTTTAGCCATTTTTGAAAAAAAAACGAAAAACTGAAAAAAGGGAGAATGAAATTTTGTGATTTTTCGCGGACTTCAACAATAGGAAAAATAAAGTTTCGAATCTGAAACTTTTTTTGTTGGATTTCGGTTGGTTTGAGGGTCCTCTTTACATTAAAGCGAGTTGAGTGCGATCAGTTCATTCATTTTGTCAAAATACAATGTATAAAATCCAGATTCACCATGTTAAATCTCCATACCTTTAAATTATGCAAAATTAAATATAATTTACTGAATATGGTTTCACTTTTTAATAGGTAATAAAGGTCAGCGGTGATAAATTTTCGATCTCGTTTGAGTTTCAAATTATATTTGGTTTTAATGATTAATTAAATCACGATTAGAGGATAATATTAATCATAGTTTTACGTAGCGTTTAAAAACCAAATAGACTATTTAGGACCTGGGGAATTCAGAAAAAATAATAAAAAAAATCTCCGACCACCGGAAGTTTTATGTATTTTATTTTAGGTTGGGTTTCGTTGGGTTTATTTTAGGTTGGGTTGGGTTAGAATCTATGGGATTTAACACGCAAACTTCAAATTTTGAAATGCGTTTTCCTCAAACTTTTTTTTAAGAATCTTTTCTGAACTCCCCAGGTCCTAATTAGTTCAAAACCATGGTTATTTTGTGGGGGGTCGGTTAATCGTCGTCAATTTGGCAGAATCGGTCGTTCATTCGGCCAGAACAATCGGCCCAAAAAATTTCCCAGATTCTGCCAGACTCGCGACTCGAGATATGACCTAAAACCATTTTAAGACCTACCTATCAAGGTTTAGTTTTCGACGAATTTTACGGTAAAAACGTTAAAATAAGGGGTAACTGAAATCATTTATCATAATATTCATTATTTTTAATATTTTAACTATAAATGCTTTGTAAAAAAAGCATTTAAACTAAAATTAACAAAATTTTACGTAATCACTTCACAATAGATGGCGCATTGATGACGCAAATAAAGCTTCAAAATTCAAACTAGCTTTTTCACATATACTGTATATTTATCAAGGGGGTGGATAAAAAGCCATATATCTCGGCTCAAAAACGGTCAAAGTTTTTTAAATTATTCTCAATTATTCTAATTAAACTCCTCTTTCGAATGAGATAGGTCTAGTTAAAATCAACTCATTCCTTCATTAGGAAATAAAATTATGAAACTTAGGAAAAAACTAGTTTTTTCACAAATTTTATACTATATAAATATCAGGGGGTTACATATAAAGCCATATATCTCGGCTCAAAAACGGTCAAAGTTTTTTAAATTATTCTCAATTATTCTAATTAAACTCCTCTTTCGAATGAGATAGGTCTAGTTAAAATCAACTCATTCCTTCATTAGGAAATAAAATTATGAAACTTAGGAAAAAACTAGTTTTTTCACAAATTTTATACTGTATAAATATCAGGGGGTTACATAAAAAGCCATATATCTCGGCTCAAAAACGGTCAAAGTTTTTTAAATTATTCTCAATTATTCTAATTAAACTCCTCTTTCGAATGAGATAGGTCTAGTTAAAATCAACTCATTCCTTCATTAGGAAATAAAATTATGAAACTTAGGAAAAAACTAGTTTTTTCACAAATTTTATACTATATAAATATCAGGGGGTTACATATAAAGCCATATATCTCGGCTCAAAAACGGTCAAAGTTTTTTAAATTATTCTCAATTATTCTAATTAAACTCCTCTTTCGAATGAGATAGGTCTAGTTAAAATCAACTCATTCCTTCATTAGGAAATAAAATTATGAAACTTAGGAAAAAACTAGTTTTTTCACAAATTTTATACTATATAAATATCAGGGGGTTACATATAAAGCCATATATCTCGGCTCAAAAACGGTCCAAGTTTTTTAAATTATTCTCAATTATTCTAATTAAACTCCTCTTTCGAATGAGATAGGTCTAGTTAAAATCAACTCATTCCTTCATTAGGAAATAAAATTATGAAACTTAGGAAAAAACTAGTTTTTTCACAAATTTTATACTGTATAAATATCAGGGGGTTACATAAAAAGCCATATATCTCGGCTCAAAAACGGTCAAAGTTTTTTAATTTATTCTCAATTATTCTAATTAAACTCCTCTTTCGAATGAGATAGGTCTAGTTAAAATCAACTCATTCCTTCATTAGGAAATAAAATTATGAAACTTAGGAAAAAACTAGTTTTTTCACAAATTTTATACTGTATAAATATCAGGGGGTTACATAAAAAGCCATATATCTCGGCTCAAAAACGGTCAAAGTTTTTTAAATTATTCTCAATTATTCTAATTAAACTCTTCTTTCGAATGAGATAGGTCTAGTTAAATTCAACTCATTCCTTCATTAGGAAATAAAATGATCAAACTTAGGAAAAAAGTAGTTTTTTCACAAATTTTATACTATTTAAATATCAGGGGGGGGGGGGACATAAAAAGCCATATATCTCGGCTCAAAAACGGTCAAAGTTTTTTAAATAATTCTCAATTATTCTAATTAAACTCCTCTTTCGACTGAGATAGGTCTAGTTAAATTCAACTCATTCCTTCATTAGGAAATAAAATTATCAAACTTAGGAAAAACTAGTTTTTTCATAAATTTTATACTATATAAATATCAGGGGGGGTACATAAAAAGCCATATATCTCGGCTCAAAAACGGTCAAAGTTTTTTAAATAATTCTCAATTATTCTAATTAAACTCCTCTTTCGAATGAGATAGGTCTAGTTAAATTCAACTCATTCCTTCATTAGGAAATAAAATTATCAAACTTAGGAAAAAACTAGTTTTTTCACAAATTTTATAGACGGGTTGAGAAAGAGTTGAGACGGGTCGAGAAAGAGTTGAGACGGGTCGAGAAAGAGTTGAGACGGGTCGAGAAAGAGTTGAGACGGGTCGAGAAAGAGTTGAGACGGGTCGAGAAAGAGTTGAGACGGGTCGAGAAAGAGTTGAGACGGGTCGAGAAAGAGTTGAGACGGGTCGAGAAAGAGTTGAGACGGGTCGAGAAAGAGTTGAGACGGGTCGAGAAAGAGTTGAGACGGGTCGAGAAAGAGTTGAGACGGGTCGAGAAAGAGTTGAGACGGGTCGAGAAAGAGTTGAGACGGGTCGAGAAAGAGTTGAGACGGGTTGAGAAAGAGTTGAGACGGGTTGAGAAAGAGTTGAGACGGGTTGAGAAAGAGTTGAGACGGGTTGAGAAAGAGTTGAGACGGGTTGAGAAAGAGTTGAGACGGGTTGAGAAAGAGTTGAGACGGGTTGAGAAAGAGTTGAGACGGGTTGAGAAAGAGTTGAGACGGGTTGAGAAAGAGTTGAGACGGGTTGAGAAAGAGTTGAGACGGGTTGAGAAAGAGTTGAGACGGGTTGAGAAAGAGTTGAGACGGGTTGAGAAAGAGTTGAGACGGGTTGAGAAAGAGTTGAGACGGGTTGAGAAAGAGTTGAGACGGGTTGAGAAAGAGTTGAGACGGGTTGAGAAAGAGTTGAGACGGGTTGAGAAAGAGTTGAGACGGGTTGAGAAAGAGTTGAGACGGGTTGAGAAAGAGTTGAGACGGGTCGAGAAAGAGTTGAGACGGGTCGAGAAAGAGTTGAGACGGGTCGAGAAAGAGTTGAGACGGGTCGAGAAAGAGTTGAGACGGGTCGAGAAAGAGTTGAGACGGGTCGAGAAAGAGTTGAGACGGGTCGAGAAAGAGTTGAGACGGGTCGAGAAAGAGTTGAGACGGGTCGAGAAAGAGTTGAGACGGGTCGAGAAAGAGTTGAGACGGGTCGAGAAAGAGTTGAGACGGGTCGAGAAAGAGTTGAGACGGGTCGAGAAAGAGTTGAGACGGGTCGAGAAAGAGTTGAGACGGGTCGAGAAAGAGTTGAGACGGGTCGAGAAAGAGTTGAGACGGGTCGAGAAAGAGTTGAGACGGGTCGAGAAAGAGTTGAGACGGGTCGAGAAAGAGTTGAGACGGGTCGAGAAAGAGTTGAGACGGGTCGAGAAAGAGTTGAGACGGGTCGAGAAAGAGTTGAGACGGGTCGAGAAAGAGTTGAGACGGGTCGAGAAAGAGTTGAGACGGGTCGAGAAAGAGTTGAGACGGGTCGAGAAAGAGTTGAGACGGGTCGAGAAAGAGTTGAGACGGGTCGAGAAAGAGTTGAGACGGGTCGAGAAAGAGTTGAGACGGGTCGAGAAAGAGTTGAGACGGGTCGAGAAAGAGTTGAGACGGGTCGAGAAAGAGTTGAGACGGGTCGAGAAAGAGTTGAGACGGGTCGAGAAAGAGTTGAGACGGGTCGAGAAAGAGTTGAGACGGGTCGAGAAAGAGTTGAGACGGGTCGAGAAAGAGTTGAGACGGGTCGAGAAAGAGTTGAGACGGGTCGAGAAAGAGTTGAGACGGGTCGAGAAAGAGTTGAGACGGGTCGAGAAAGAGTTGAGACGGGTCGAGAAAGAGTTGAGACGGGTCGAGAAAGAGTTGAGACGGGTCGAGAAAGAGTTGAGACGGGTCGAGAAAGAGTTGAGACGGGTCGAGAAAGAGTTGAGACGGGTCGAGAAAGAGTTGAGACGGGTCGAGAAAGAGTTGAGACGGGTCGAGAAAGAGTTGAGACGGGTCGAGAAAGAGTTGAGACGGGTCGAGAAAGAGTTGAGACGGGTCGAGAAAGAGTTGAGACGGGTCGAGAAAGAGTTGAGACGGGTCGAGAAAGAGTTGAGACGGGTCGAGAAAGAGTTGAGACGGGTCGAGAAAGAGTTGAGACGGGTCGAGAAAGAGTTGAGACGGGTCGAGAAAGAGTTGAGACGGGTCGAGAAAGAGTTGAGACGGGTCGAGAAAGAGTTGAGACGGGTCGAGAAAGAGTTGAGACGGGTCGAGAAAGAGTTGAGACGGGTCGAGAAAGAGTTGAGACGGGTCGAGAAAGAGTTGAGACGGGTCGAGAAAGAGTTGAGACGGGTCGAGAAAGAGTTGAGACGGGTCGAGAAAGAGTTGAGACGGGTCGAGAAAGAGTTGAGACGGGTCGAGAAAGAGTTGAGACGGGTCGAGAAAGAGTTGAGACGGGTCGAGAAAGAGTTGAGACGGGTCGAGAAAGAGTTGAGACGGGTCGAGAAAGAGTTGAGACGGGTCGAGAAAGAGTTGAGACGGGTCGAGAAAGAGTTGAGACGGGTCGAGAAAGAGTTGAGACGGGTCGAGAAAGAGTTGAGACGGGTCGAGAAAGAGTTGAGACGGGTCGAGAAAGAGTTGAGACGGGTCGAGAAAGAGTTGAGACGGGTCGAGAAAGAGTTGAGACGGGTCGAGAAAGAGTTGAGACGGGTCGAGAAAGAGTTGAGACGGGTCGAGAAAGAGTTGAGACGGGTCGAGAAAGAGTTGAGACGGGTCGAGAAAGAGTTGAGACGGGTCGAGAAAGAGTTGAGACGGGTCGAGAAAGAGTTGAGACGGGTCGAGAAAGAGTTGAGACGGGTCGAGAAAGAGTTGAGACGGGTCGAGAAAGAGTTGAGACGGGTCGAGAAAGAGTTGAGACGGGTCGAGAAAGAGTTGAGACGGGTCGAGAAAGAGTTGAGACGGGTCGAGAAAGAGTTGAGACGGGTCGAGAAAGAGTTGAGACGGGTTGAGAAAGAGTTGAGACGGGTTGAGAAAGAGTTGAGACGGGTTGAGAAAGAGTTGAGACGGGTTGAGAAAGAGTTGAGACGGGTTGAGAAAGAGTTGAGACGGGTTGAGAAAGACCGGTCCAAGATTGGAGATTGGATGCGAATCCGCTGACAATGAGGTACGATTCGACCCGTTTCCGTCACCTTGGCCTTTCCTCTGGAACAAAGCTGAATGCCCTACATTTAACTACTCCACTCTGATACACTAAACCCATTGAACGCATTTCGTAAACGATGCTTCATCAAAAGTTCGCTTTTCAAAAAAATATATATATTTATATATATATAAAGTAATAATTATTTTAAGGACTTCGTCTGTTTTTGAGCAGAGATATAAGCGTAAATTGAATTCCTCCAAGATTAATATAAAATCGTTTTTTTTTTTATTTTCAAAATTATATTTGATTATGAAGGTATGAGTTGAATTTAACTACACTTATCTCATTTGAAAGAGGAGTTTAGTTACTACAAGTAATAATTATTTCAAAAACTACTCCCACATTATGTGAAATAAGTGGTATTGATTTATTTTCATAATTATATTTGATTTTGAAGCAATGAGTTGAATTTAACTAGACTTATCTCATCGGAAAGATTAGTTTAAATACTATAAGTAATTATTATTTCCAAAAAATTTACCGTTTTTCAGCTGAGAAATAAGGGATTTTTTCTCCAAAAAAGTTTTAGATTTTTTTGTTATATTAGCGCTCTTTTTTTGAAAAGCAAACTTTTGATGAAGCATCGTTTACGAAATGCGTTCAATGGGATTAGTGTATCTGAGTGGAGTAGTTAAATGTAGGGCATTCAGCTTTGTTCCAGAGGAAAGGCCAAGGTGACGGAAACGGGTCGAATCGTACCTCATTGTCAGCGGATTCGCATCCAATCTCCAATCTTGGACCGGTCTTTCTCAACCCGTCTCAACTCTTTCTCAACCCGTCTCAACTCTTTCTCAACCCGTCTCAACTCTTTCTCAACCCGTCTCAACTCTTTCTCAACCCGTCTCAACTCTTTCTCAACCCGTCTCAACTCTTTCTCAACCCGTCTCAACTCTTTCTCAACCCGTCTCAACTCTTTCTCAACCCGTCTCAACTCTTTCTCAACCCGTCTCAACTCTTTCTCAACCCGTCTCAACTCTTTCTCAACCCGTCTCAACTCTTTCTCAACCCGTCTCAACTCTTTCTCAACCCGTCTCAACTCTTTCTCAACCCGTCTCAACTCTTTCTCAACCCGTCTCAACTCCAGAACACCGGAGCGCGGAGGCTGGAACACGCGTTATCATCAATGTATAATAATCAACCAATGCCTACTGAATCATTCGAAAAATTTCTAAAAATTCCGTAGGCATTGAATCAACATATGTCGACATTCCGTGATTCATTTTTCGCAGGTTTTTGCTAGTCACAAAATGAAAACAAAAACTTACTACCTATTCTTTGATAGAGTTGAAAAAATAAGCTTCTATCTAATGTGTTATAAACTAATGTCACCAGTTAAGTCAAATATGCTACCCATTATATCTGATTATACGTAAACAAATCATAGAGATATCGGAGAAGCCAAGGGTTCTCATAGATGAGAATTTAGGATGGAACATTACTCTCTCTCTTCTTGATTTTAATAAATTATTGCGCATGCGCGTAGTTAATCTATATGAACAAAATTCTTTCCCCGTTTGTCGGCAACGGCCATATCACGCTGAATACACCGGTTCTCGTCCGATCACCGAAGTTAAGCAGCGTCGAGCGCAGTCAGTACTTGGGAGGGAGACCACCTGGGAACACTGCGTGCCGTTGGCTTTTTTTTTTTTTTTTTTATATATAATTAATATTTTTAAATTAAGTGAAGGTTAAACTTTATTTCTTATGTACTTTGACCTTAAATAATTTAAATTTTACTTCAGAGCTCCCAGTGCAAAGTCCACAAAAATTATAGGTCCAAAAATGATAAATTTAATGGATATTTCTAGGACCAAAATTTTAAAAATATACATTTTATTTTTAACATTTTGATAATTATTTAATTTAGAAGTCAGGTACTTGAAACTAAACAATTTCACTTGAAATTTTTATAGTTAACTACCTCTCAAATTCTTAATAATTTGAAAAGATCTGTATTTTCAACCATATGTACAAGCCGAAATATTTGCAAGGGGGAAGGCATGTAACAATTTAGTTAACACGCAGAAATTTGGTTTGGTGGCGAAGCCCCATAGCCACTATGGAGGTTTTTTATTGGAAACTTCATCAAAACTGATTAAACGAAATTAACATACATATAGGATTGAAAAACCTTTTAACTATTCTTATTTTAAATTATATAATAAAATAGTACTCGTTTTTCTCTATCATAATATAATATTTAAATTTATTTATATTATGTAAAAATAAACTGAAGTTTTATTTATATACCCACTAGGCGGCAGGAAATACGGGCTTATATCATACATTTATTTTCGACTAAAATCATGGGAATAAACCCTCCTAAAGTTTATTATAGATAAAATAGGGCCTATTTTTTCATACAATATCGTTAAAATAACTTTACTTAATCGTTTAATTAATATAAGTAAAAATATGCAACTCGAACGTCTTTTTCCCCCAACTCACAGATCATAGGCTCGTAGCACTATGCAACTTTTTTTTAGCCAATCAGAGCGAAGAAGACGCCGGTTTCAGTTGAGAGTAGAGAGAGAGAGTAAACTTGGGAAAGTTCGACAAGCACTTCGTTTTAAACATTTAAAAGTCTATTTAATTAACTTAAACGTCCTAATTAATTCTAAACCAAATATTTTGCCAAAAAGCTGAGATTCTGGGCTGCAAGTTGTTGGTAAGATATTTATATTTTCGGTAGTTTTAAGTTAGTTACAAAGGTATTAATAAATCAACCCAAATCATTTTTTTTTGTGAATTTTTTCCCGGGCCCTGTAACGGTCGGTAAACCCTTTATCGACGAGGGTCGGCGAACTTGACCCACTTATGCAAAATGTAAACAACAACATAAAAACACAAATAAACTTATTAACCCTTAAACAATTATGTTAATTTCACCATCTTAGTTCCAAAATTATGTTAGAATTATTTTTGGAGTTTTATTCAGCTTTGGGAAAACTTTTCATTGGAGTTGACATTTAGTTGGCAGAATTTTTCTGGTAACAGCAATTCTGCGTAGTGTCTACGTGAATTTAACATGGCGTGCTGTTACTATATTTTAATGTTAAATACATTTAGTATCAATGGCGGAGGGGTAACAAATATGGTGTTTCATCAATATTTAAAATATTGATATATATGAAATATGAAATATATGAAATATTTTAAAAACTATAATGGTATTCATTTTAATTTTAATACCAGTGATAATTAATTTTATTACTTTAATGTTATAAATTAATTGTAATTGAAATTATTTTTATTGCAGGATTGCTGTGTTATTGTTCGATGAAAATATTGGAAATTGGTGCTTGAAAATATAATTTGGTGCGCGTTCCGAATATATTAATTTTGTGCGCGTGTGAAATATATCAGTAAAGAAGATTGCTCTTTGGATTAATATTACGACGATGGAATTTTAAAGGTAAATAAAATAGTTTCCTTATCGAGGAGCGTTTGGTTTTTCTGCAGAGCTGGGACTTAATCGAAGCGGTTTGCGAAGCACTAGCACTGTAGAGGCTAGCGAAGCATTTTTTCGCAATGCGCTTCGCTACCATTCCACTGTATTACATCCTGCGAAAGAGTCCCACCACTGTTTTTCTGAGAGCCAAATTCATAAATGCAAAAATTGTACAGACAAAGGCAACGCAGATCGCTGTACAATTTTTGCGTTTAACTCAATTTTTTTGCAACTTTAATTTCAATTATTATTTGAAATTTATATTGAGACTATTTTAAAATTATACTTCTGTTCAAGTAATGTTAACAATATGGGAAGCTTTGGGGCGGATTGATATACAATATTAAACCCTGGTAAAAGAAAGGTAGTACTTCTCTTGAACGCCTTTAGTAGATACTCAACTTTAATGTTAAATATAAAATTAATTATAATAAATTTCACGAATGGGGAAAAATTTAATTGAGGCTAAAATATTTATTTTTATTGTTAAACTTGATTTAATTAAGTTAAATTAATTTTAGTTAGTTTTAAATGTTTTGTACACTAGGTAGAGCCACCGGCGTAAACAAAAATTCCAAAATATTACGTAGTTACTCCGTTAGATTATAGATGGCGCCAGATGTACGGTTTTGGAAAATATTTCTTAAAACTTTTGTTCGACTTTCGCGAACTACCTCGTACCAATCTTATTGAACTGTAAAATGTGTTCTCGGGTGTTTACTGGTTTTCTAATTCCCCCCGTGATTTCTCTACTAATTCTTCTAAATTGAACAAACTTTCTTACGCAGTTGCTCCTGACTTTTCGTGCCAAATTTGTTTTTTAAATGTGTTCCTTGAATTGATTTTACATAGTTTTAATTTAATTTTGGATTTTTGTAGTTGTAAGCGGTTATTATAATGAATAATACAATGTATTTGATTAGTTTTAATTATAGTTTAGTAGTATTTAACCCGAATTTAGTGGCAACTGGGAGTTTTAAAAAGTTTAATGCATCACGAAAAATGTTTTACATACTATATATGTGACGTTCTGGAATTAATCGAGATTAAATTAAGAGTTTATACAGAATTTAAAGTTGAGCTGATACCTTTTACGTATATTTAAATTTAAATTAATTGAACTTTGTATTTAATTGAAATTTATTCTTTCAGTAAGTTTTTGGGTTAATTAAGGATAGTGTAATGGTTTTTGGGTTTAATTATGATTAGCTCCAAAGCCTCTCATTCAAAACCCATGTAATTTGCGCTGTTAGGGTGTTCGTCGCCTTTTGCCAAGGTGATTCGAAATATCTCTCTAGTTTCTAAGAAAAGTACGCGTGGGCGAATCCTATCTATCTATATGAACAAATTTCTTTCCCCGTTTGTCGGCAACGGCCATATCACGCTGAATACACCGGTTCTCGTCCGATCACCGAAGTTAAGCAGCGTCGAGCGCAGTCAGTACTTGGGAGGGAGACCACCTGGGAACACTGCGTGCCGTTGGCTTTTTTTTTATTATAATTAATATTTTTAATTTAAGTCAATTTTAGAACATTGATCTATTTATTGAGACGTTAAATATTTTTTATATTAGTTAAATTGTACGAAACCTTTCTCTGGGATCACCTAGGCATAAACCGATTGCATCAATAATATTAAGACTTTCCCCAGATTATTTTAAAATAATAAAATCCTGCCTCGCCACTAATTGAAATCGAGAAAAAGTTGCAAAAATGAGCCCTATGTAAAAATGCAAATGACCGTAACCTTTCTCCGCGACCTCATAGGCATAAACCGATTGCACCATTACAAAGTAGTTTTAAACAGATAGGAATAAAAATAGTTAATTGCAAACTGAGTTCGAGATTTAGTGTTCAAATGAATTTAAGATTTTAGTACGTATAAAATAGGAAAAATCTCAACGCAATGTAATTTAGTTTATTAAAGAAATCAGCGGATTCTATCTTTGTGTCTTCTGAAAACTTCAGTTGACTTTGACTAAACTCAAGGTTAAAACCTTAATTTTATCAACATATAATTATTTACAATGTCCTCGCGTACCCCCGTAAATTTTTCCTGAAAGGTACAATAGGTTGGTCTTTCTTTACCCAGAACACCGGAGCGCGGAGGCTGGAACACGCGTTATCATCAATGTATAATAATCAACCAATGCCTACTGAATCATTCGAAAAATTTCTAAAAATTCCGTAGGCATTGAATCAACATATGTCGACATTCCGTGATTCATTTTTCGCAGGTTTTTGCTAGTCACAAAATGAAAACAAAAACTTACTACCTATTCTTTGATAGAGTTGAAAAAATAAGCTTCTATCTAATCTTATATATAAAAACCACGACGTTCGTTCGTTCGTTCGTCGTTCGTTGGTTCGTTTTTTCGCGGGGGAATTTATTCCGAGCCGTTCCGGCCCCCCACGAGTTCGCTAATTTTATTGCTCTTGGAGAAACACGCCGTCTACGGAACAAAATTTAATCTGGGTTCGTAGTTCGTTTTAAATTAAAATTAGAATTAATTGAAAAATTAAATCTTCGATTTGGTATCGTTACAAACGTTTCAGTGTTTCGTTAATTTTCTTCCTGTTAGGCCTCCGCTCAGTTTAAATTATAAAATTTAATCGGGGTTCGTACCGCTTTTTACTCTTTTTAAATTAAAATTAAAGTTAAAAATTCCAGTTCGATAAAGGCTTCCGTTCGTTAACACGATAATCTGTCGTTTCAGGAGGATCCCGTTGCGGGATGCCTCGCCTTAACGCCGGCCTCCCATTGGTTGATAATGATTTGTATAGTGTAGGGTCTTTTTTTTTTCCCCCACGGAGGATTGTTAGACGCGGAGTAGTAGTCTTATATATTAAAACCCCGCTTAGCATTACAGGGAGCATTTAAAAATGGAGTGGTAATAAATTTTAAACGGAACCTTTTAAACTAACGGAAAAAGTTGAACATCAAGATGGCCGCCTGCAAAAAGATGAGAGTTAGATGGACGCCTGAAAAAAGATGAAAAGCAAGATGGCCGCCTGAAAAAAAAGATGAAAATTAAGATGGAAGCATGAAAAAAGATGAAAAGCAAGATGGCCGCCTTAAAAAAGATGAAAAGTAAGATGGCCGCATGAAAAAAGATGAAAAGTAAGATGGCCGCATGAAAAAAGATGAAAAGTAAGATGGCCGCATGAAAAAAGATGAAAAGTAAGATGGCCGCATGAAAAAAGATGAAAAGTAAGATGGCCGCATGAAAAAAGATGAAAAGTAAGATGGCCGCATGAAAAAAGATGAAAAGTAAGATGGCCGCATGAAAAAAGATGAAGCAAGATGGCCGCCTGAAAAAAAAGATGAAAATTAAGATGGAAGCATGAAAAAAGATGAAAAGCAAGATGGCCGCCTTAAAGAGATGAAAAGTAAGATGGCCGCATGAAAAAAGATGAAAAGTAAGATGGCCGCATGAAAAAAGATGAAAAGTAAGATGGCCGCATGAAAAAAGATGAAAAGTAAGATGGCCGCATGAAAAAAAAGATGAAAAGCAAGATGGCCGCCTGAAAAAAAAGATGAAAATTAAGATGGAAGCATGAAAAAAGATGAAAAGCAAGATGGCCGCCTTAAAAAAGAAAAGTAAGATGGCCGCATGAAAAAAGATGAAAAGTAAGATGGCCGCATGAAAAAAGATGAAGCAAGATGGCCGCCTGAAAAAAAAGATGAAAATTAAGATGGAAGCATGAAAAAAGATGAAAAGCAAGATGGCCGCCTTAAAAAAGATGAAAAGTAAGATGGCCGCATGAAAAAAGATGAAAAGTAAGATGGCCGCATGAAAAAAGATGAAAAGTAAGATGGCCGCATGAAAAAAGATGAAAAGTAAGATGGCCGCATGAAAAAAAAGATGAAAAGCAAGATGGCCGCCTGAAAAAAAAGATGAAAATTAAGATGGAAGCATGAAAAAAGATGAAAAGCAAGATGGCCGCCTTAAAAAAGATGAAAAGTAAGATGGCCGCATGAAAAAAGATGAAAAGTAAGATGGCCGCATGAAAAAAGATGAAAAGTAAGATGGCCGCATGAAAAAAGATGAAAAGTAAGATGGCCGCATGAAAAAAAAGATGAAAAGTAAGATGGCCGCATGAAAAGCAAGATGGCCGCCGAAAATAAGGTGGAAAGGAAGAGGACCGCCCTTAAAAAGATGAAAATAAAAATTAGAATTAAGTGAAAAATTAAATCTTCTTAAAATTAGAATTAAGTGAAAAATTAAATCTTCTTAAAATTAGAATTAAGTGAAAAATTAAATCTTCGATTTGGTATCGTTACATGCTGTTACTAATTATAACACTGTTCAATCCTTTTCACCTCTTTTCATATGGCAGGCGCGTGGAAACTCAGATTTTAATACAATTTCATTAGGCCCGAAGCAACTGGATGAAACCCGCCCGTAGGGCGGGCTTTCAGCTAGTCTATATATATAAGCGACTGCACGTACGTACGTTTCGTCCTTTTGCGTCGCTGCGTTTTTCGCTCTTTTCAAAATTTTGTTCAGGGTCCCTTCGAGCTGCCACGCGTTCGGTAATTTTAGTGCTCTTAGAGAAACACGCCGTCTACGGGTAAAAATTAAATTGGGCTTCGTATCTCTTCGTAAATTATAATTAGAATTAAGTGAAAAACCTAAAAATAGGGCCCAGGGCGCCATTCCCGCGTTTTTCGCTCTTTTCAAAATTTTGTGCAGGGTCCCTTCGGGCAACCACGCGTTCGGTAATTTTAGTACTCTTAGAGAAACACGGAGTCTAAGGGTAAAAATTAAATTGATCTTCGTATCTCTTCGTAAATTATAATTAGAATTAAGTGAAAAACCTAAAAATAGGGCCCAGAGCCGTACGTTTCGTCCTTTTGCGTCCCTGCGTTTTTCGCTCTTTTCAAAATTTTGTGCAGGGTCCCTTCGGGCCGCCACGCGTTCGGTAATTTTAGTACTCTTAGAGAAACACGCCGTCTACGGGCAAAAATTAAATTGAGCTTCGTATCTCTTCGTAAATTATAATTAGAATTAAGTAAAAAACCTAAAAATAGGGCCCAGGGCGCCATTCCCGCGTTTTTCGCTCTTTTCAAAATTTTGTGCAGGGTCCCTTCGGGCAACCACGCGTTCGGTAATTTTAGTACTCTTAGAGAAACACGGAGTCTAAGGGTAAAAATTAAATTGATCTTCGTATCTCTTCGTAAATTATAATTAGAATTAAGTGAAAAACCTAAAAATAGGGCCCAGAGCCGTACGTTTCGTCCTTTTGCGTCCCTGCGTTTTTCGCTCTTTTCAAAATTTTGTGCAGGGTCCCTTCGGGCCGCCACGCGTTCGGTAATTTTAGTACTCTTAGAGAAACACGCCGTCTACGGGCAAAAATTAAATTGAGCTTCGTATCTCTTCGTAAATTATAATTAGAATTAAGTAAAAAACCTAAAAATAGGGCCCAGGGCGCCATGTTAACTCAATTGCCCCGGATGTCGGCTTTTCGCTGCATATGTCACATCTATATTTTTATCGATTTTTGGTTTTCTTGGTTCCCGCGTTAGCCGCCTCTCTCTACAGGTTTATTGCGGCGCCACACAAAGTATACCTTTTTAGATCACGGCGGCTCCCCTGTTGGGGGAGCTCAGCAAAATAATACATTAATAAATAACAAAGATATCTCTCCATGTTAAAGACCGCCAAGAGTGGGGCTTAACACTTCCACGCTAGGGGAGCTCAGCAAAATAGTAGATTAATAAATAACAAAGATATCTCGCCATGTTAAGGACCGCGAAGAGTGGGGGCTTAACACTTCCACACTAAAAGTTCGGCATATGGATTTTGTGTTATTGGAGACGATTTTGGGTTATCGAAGTGGGGTTGTTCGGAAAAATACCTAACCTAACTCAAAGTTGGTGCTTTATTACGCTTCTAAGGAACCTAAACACCTCAAAAGGGTTATGTAATGGAACCAGAGTTCTTATTAAAGGAAATGAAAACAAACATTCTTATAGGAGAAACCGTTTTATTCCTCGGATAAATATAGCTCCATCCGATTCCAACATGCCTTTTGTGTTAAAAAGACGCCACAACCCAGTTCGTTCGCTTATTCTTCAACAAATAACACATTTCAGGGTCAAACACTGGAAAGGGTGGGAATATTTTTACATGAACCGTTTTCGCCCAAAGTCAACAATACGTGGCGTTCTCTAGAGCAACATCGAAAAATAATGTTAAGGTAACAATTGCTGATACGGATTACCAAGGGGCGCTCTTAAAAAGCAAATCAAACATGTTCAATCATTACCAATTCATCTCATAATGACCACAAACAGGTGTTTTAGCGTGTAAACTATCATATTTCAATACAATTTCATGGGGCCCAAAGCATCTGGATGAAACCCGCCCGTAGGGCGGGTCTTCAGCTAGTGTGTTATAAACTAATGTCACCAGTTAAGTCAAATATGCTACTCATTATATCTGATTATACGTAAACAAATCATAGAGATATCGGAGAAGCCAAGGGTTCTCATAGATGAGAATTTAGGATGGAACATTACTCTCTCTCTTCTTGATTTTAATAAATTATTGCGCATGCGCGTAGTTAATCTATATGAACAAAATTCTTTCCCCGTTTGTCGGCAACGGCCATATCACGCTGAATACACCGGTTCTCGTCCGATCACCGAAGTTAAGCAGCGTCGAGCGCAGTCAGTACTTGGGAGGGAGACCACCTGGGAACACTGCGTGCCGTTGGCTTTTTTTTTTTTTTTTTTATATATAATTAATATTTTTAAATTAAGTGAAGGTTAAACTCTATTTCTTATGTACTTTGACCTTAAATAATTTAAATTTTACTTCAGAGCTCCCAGTGCAAAGTCCACAAAAATTATAGGTCCAAAAATGATAAATTTAATGGATATTTCTAGGACCAAAATTTTAAAAATATACATTTTATTTTTAACATTTTGATAATTATTTAATTTAGAAGTCAGGTACTTGAAACTAAACAATTTCACTTGAAATTTTTATAGTTAACTACCTCTCAAATTCTTAATAATTTGAAAAGATCTGTATTTTCAACCATATGTACAAGCCGAAATATTTGCAAGGGGGAAGGCATGTAACAATTTAGTTAACACGCAGAAATTTGGTTTGGTGGCGAAGCCCCATAACCACTATGGAGGTTTTTTATTGGAAACTTCATCAAAACTGATTAAACGAAATTAACATACATATAGGATTGAAAAACCTTTTAACTATTCTTATTTTAAATTATATAATAAAATAGTACTCGTTTTTCTCTATCATAATATAATATTTAAATTTATTTATATTATGTAAAAATAAACTGAAGTTTTATTTATATACCCACTAGGCGGCAGGAAATACGGGCTTATATCATACATTTATTTTCGACTAAAATCATGGGAATAAACCCTCCTAAAGTTTATTATAGATAAAATAGGGCCTATTTTTTCATACAATATCGTTAAAATAACTTTACTTAATCGTTTAATTAATATAAGTAAAAATATGCAACTCGAACGTCTTTTTCCCCCAACTCACAGATCATAGGCTCGTAGCACTATGCAACTTTTTTTTAGCCAATCAGAGCGAAGAAGACGCCGGTTTCAGTTGAGAGTAGAGAGAGAGAGTAAACTTGGGAAAGTTCGACAAGCACTTCGTTTTAAACATTTAAAAGTCTATTTAATTAACTTAAACGTCCTAATTAATTCTAAACCAAATATTTTGCCAAAAAGCTGAGATTCTGGGCTGCAAGTTGTTGGTAAGATATTTATATTTTCGGTAGTTTTAAGTTAGTTACAAAGGTATTAATAAATCAACCCAAATCATTTTTTTTTGTGAATTTTTTCCCGGGCCCTGTAACGGTCGGTAAACCCTTTATCGACGAGGGTCGGCGAACTTGACCCACTTATGCAAAATGTAAACAACAACATAAAAACACAAATAAACTTATTAACCCTTAAACAATTATGTTAATTTCACCATCTTAGTTCCAAAATTATGTTAGAATTATTTTTGGAGTTTTATTCAGCTTTGGGAAAACTTTTCATTGGAGTTGACATTTAGTTGGCAGAATTTTTCTGGTAACAGCAATTCTGCGTAGTGTCTACGTGAATTTAACATGGCGTGCTGTTACTATATTTTAATGTTAAATACATTTAGTATCAATGGCGGAGGGGTAACAAATATGGTGTTTCATCAATATTTAAAATATTGATATATATGAAATATGAAATATATGAAATATTTTAAAAACTATAATGGTATTCATTTTAATTTTAATACCAGTGATAATTAATTTTATTACTTTAATGTTATAAATTAATTGTAATTGAAATTATTTTTATTGCAGGATTGCTGTGTTATTGTTCGATGAAAATATTGGAAATTGGTGCTTGAAAATATAATTTGGTGCGCGTTCCGAATATATTAATTTTGTGCGCGTGTGAAATATATCAGTAAAGAAGATTGCTCTTTGGATTAATATTACGACGATGGAATTTTAAAGGTAAATAAAATAGTTTCCTTATCGGGGAGCGTTTGGTTTTTCTGCAGAGCTGGGACTTAATCGAAGCGGTTTGCGAAGCACTAGCACTGTAGAGGCTAGCGAAGCATTTTTTCGCAATGCGCTTCGCTACCATTCCACTGTATTACATCCTGCGAAAGAGTCCCACCACTGTTTTTCTGAGAGCCAAATTCATAAATGCAAAAATTGTACAGTCAAAGGCAACGCAGATCGCTGTACAATTTTTGCGTTTAACTCAATTTTTTTGCAACTTTAATTTCAATTATTATTTGAAATTTATATTGAGACTATTTTAAAATTATACTTCTGTTCAAGTAATGTTAACAATATGGGAAGCTTTGGGGCGGATTGATATACAATATTAAACCCTGGTAAAAGAAAAGTAGTACTTCTCTTGAACGCCTTTAATAGATACTCAACTTTAATGTTAAATATAAAATTAATTATAATAAATTTCACGAATGGGGAAAAATTTAATTGAGGCTAAAATATTTATTTTTATTGTTAAACTTGATTTAATTAAGTTAAATTAATTTTAGTTAGTTTTAAATGTTTTGTACACTAGGTAGAGCCACCGGCGTAAACAAAAATTCCAAAATATTACGTAGTTACTCCGTTAGATTATAGATGGCGCCAGATGTACGGTTTTGGAAAATATTTCTTAAAACTTTTGTTCGACTTTCGCGAACTACCTCGTACCAATCTTATTGAACTGTAAAATGTGTTCTCGGGTGTTTACTGGTTTTCTAATTCCCCCCGTGATTTCTCTACTAATTCTTCTAAATTGAACAAACTTTCTTACGCAGTTGCTCCTGACTTTTCGTGCCAAATTTGTTTTTTAAATGTGTTCCTTGAATTGATTTTACATAGTTTTAATTTAATTTTGGATTTTTGTAGTTGTAAGCGGTTATTATAATGAATAATACAATGTATTTGATTAGTTTTAATTATAGTTTAGTAGTATTTAACCCGAATTTAGAGGCAACTGGGAGTTTTAAAAAGTTTAATGCATCACGAAAAATGTTTTACATACTATATATGTGACGTTCTGGAATTAATCGAGATTAAATTAAGAGTTTATACAGAATTTAAAGTTGAGCTGATACCTTTTAGGTATATTTAAATTTAAATTAATTGAACTTTGTATTTAATTGAAATTTATTCTTTCAGTAAGTTTTTGGGTTAATTAAGGATAGTGTAATGGTTTTTGGGTTTAATTATGATTAGCTCCAAAGCCTCTCATTCAAAACCCATGTAATTTGCGCTGTTAGGGTGTTCGTCGCCTTTTGCCAAGGTGATTCGAAATATCCCTCTAGTTTCTAAGAAAAGTACGCGTGGGCGAATCCTATCTATCTATATGAACAAATTTCTTTCCCCGTTTGTCGGCAACGGCCATATCACGCTGAATACACCGGTTCTCGTCCGATCACCGAAGTTAAGCAGCGTCGAGCGCAGTCAGTACTTGGGAGGGAGACCACCTGGGAACACTGCGTGCCGTTGGCTTTTTTTTATTATAATTAATATTTTTAATTTAAGTCAATTTTAGAACATTGATCTATTGTAACAGTTACATCGATTTCACTGTCACTGCCCCTTTAACAAAAAGAAATTTTAGATCCTAACACCGACCTCTGGACTATGAGTCACTCTATACTTCGCCCTAGAGTTTCTCTAGGTGGTGCAATCCTAGAGCCCCGGAGAAAACGTAGAATAGAATAGGAGGGAGTTGCGAGCCCGGAGCCGACCAGATAAGGCTGCACTCAAGTTAGCATTTGCCATAATGTTTCGATTTTTGTTTGTATATATATTTTAGTATGTTCGTTAATTAAATATTCTTAATTTTAAACTGCCGTGTATTAATTTTATACTAATGGTCCGCGTTTGGAGTGTCGCCTCAGACGGAACCATTACAATGGCGCCCAACGTTTTTTGCCCCTGTGCCGTTTTTTGCCGTGTTTAGTTTTACTTTTGTTTTTGCGATGTTTCGGACTCCGGTTCAGCGCGCTTCGCTCGCCTCGCCATCGCCTGGTGGAGGGGGTGTTGCCGCGGCCCCTGGAATCACGTCGGGAAATGTGACTAACACAATGCCAAATTTACCGTTAATGGTAGCAAACCCTTCCCAGAACACAATGGGTGTTCGCTCTCGCTCTGCTGGTAATCTTACCAATATCGCGACCCCAGTAAACGCGTCCGTCAGACGCAGTCGCCTAGCAGCATCATTCTCACACCGGCCAGTACACACCAGTACTCCAATTCAACAACCAAGTCAACAACAAGCGCAAGTACCTATTTCCTCAAATCTTACTCAATCCGTTCCATCAACTCCTCAACTGCCAGCCAATGCCGTACAAATGTTAACTAACGCCTTAAGCGCCTTAACCTCTCAAATCTCACAAGTTAACCAACGTTTTGATTCTCTGGAACAAAATATACAACAAGAATTCACTAATCAATCGCAAGAAAGAATAAACCTAGCCCAAGATTCAAATGACCGCTTTAAGGTAATGGAAACACGCCTTGACAGACTAGAAACGTCCGTCAACAAAGTTCCAAATCCGCCGCAGAATCCACTTACGATAAACGTGCCGACTACGAATGTTAACCCTTCAGGTACCCAAAATACATCTAGCTTTGCTGCAGCATCGTCGGTAGAAAGCAAAATGGGCTCGCGGATTTGCTATAATTGGCTCGCTACCGCGTCGTTTCGCGGCGCGAAAACGGATAACGCTTTCCGTTTCTTACGAGATGCGACGAAAGTATTTACAGCGAGTGGAACGCCGTCCTCGCAATGGATAGGATTAATTTATCACGCCTTTAAAGGGAACGCGTCGCGATGGTTTGATAATCGCCGACATTCCTTTACCGATTGGTCGGATTTCGCAACCGTATTTTTGTGCGAATTCCGCCAAAAAACACCTTTGGAATTACTTAAAGTCGCCTTAAGTAGAGAACAAAAGGTAGGAGAATCTTTTGAAAAATTTGTTTGGGATATTCAAGACGCGCATGAGCAACATGATGCATCCACCGCGGAATCTATTATATTCGATACTGTAGTAAACAGCGCCCTGCCTGAATATAGTCGAGAATTACGAAACGTAGCCGAATCAAAAAAAAACAATTCAAGAACTATTACGCGTAGGACGTTTAGTCGCTCTAGATTTAGAGAAAGCGCACGCTTTATATGGTTCACGGCATGAACCGAAATCGCGGGTGGAAACAAAAAATGAAGAGAGAGAAAAGGGAGAAGAGCGACCCGCCGCTGCTCGCCCTTCTCGACTTAACGACCTCGAAAAACAATTGGTGAAAGACCAAAAGTGTTTCGCTTGCCAGAAAGTCGGACACAAAAGAGTAGATTGTCCAGAAAGGGCAAGTCTCAGAGTTTTGACAACAATGTGTACAAAAGATTGCCAGCACGTATCCGTGCTGGTTAATAAAGTTGCGAAGATTGCTTTCGTAGATTCTGGCGCCACCTATTCAGTAATCGCCGATACCGAATTGGTTAGTCTCGGAAAACCGTTGCACGACATAACTCCGTGGGTAAAAGAAAATATGACCCCCGCCATTGGCCCAGCCATAATGCCAATAGGTACCTGCTCGGTGGAGGTCTGCATTCAGGGTATAACAATGAACGTTGATTTTGCCGTGCTGAGGAACTTTAACACGCCAGTACTTTTGGGTCAAGATTTTATACGAGGTGTTGGATTTGTCGTCTTGCCCAATAGCAATGTATATGCATTTGAGACAAATCTCAATTGTAGATGGCCTCTCTATTCATTCGGATCGAAACCGGAAGAAACCAGCCCGAAACAGCTTAAGAAAAATGCCGAGAACGACCCAGAAGCGTGTCTCACAATGAAACAAACTGTCGAAAATAACAGGTCAAAAGTAGACAACATCTTGACAAAATTTGAAGACGTAGTATCCTCGGGTAGGCTCGGACATACTATGATCGTTAGACATAAAGTATTTACCGGAGACGCAAACCCAGTTAAGAGTCGCCCCTACCCATATTCGCAGACGAAACGGGCCGAAATCAGTCGACAAATAGAAGAATTACAGGAAAGAGGGATAATCGAACCCTGTAGTTCACCCTGGGCCTCGCCCGTCGTCCTTGTCACGAAAAAGGAAGGTGGATTTCGACTATGCGTTGACTATCGCTCACTAAATGCCATATCGTTGGACGACGCTTATCCAATGCCATCAGTCCAGTATATCATGGACAGTCTCAAAGGAGCGAAGTATTTTAGTCGGATAGACTTACGATCAGGCTACTGGCAAGTAGAACTAGACCGGCAATCTCAAGATAAATGCGCTTTCGTCACTTCAGACGGTCAGTTCCGATTCAAACGAATGCCGTTTGGACTTAAGTCGGCACCCATGACGTTTCAGCGCCTTATGAATGACATTTTAAAGGACTGCCGAACATTTTCCTGTGTCTACCTTGATGACATAATTATCTTCAGCTCCACAGTCGAAGAGCATTTACAACATTTAGAAACAATACTGGAGGTGTTGAGGAAAGCGAATCTAACGTGCAATTTGCCAAAGTGCTGTTTCTTTCAAGAACAAATAGATTTCCTGGGCTTTGTAGTATCAGCTGACGGTATCCAAACAAACCCAGAGAAAGTTGCCGCTGTTCAACACTTTCCTACTCCGAAGAGTCAAACCGCTTTACGGTCATTTTTGGGTTTGGTCAATTTTTATCGAGGATTTATTCCAAAAATGTCCGAAATAGCTATGCCATTATTTCGGCTACTCAAGAAAAACGTCCCCTGGCGATGGGAAAAAGCAGAAGTAGAAGCTTTTCGGAGATTGAAACAAGAATTAATAGACAGTGTGGTTTTGGCGTTCCCTGACTTTTCAAAACCCTATATCCTACAAACGGACGCCTCCTTAACAGGTATGGGAGCCGTTTTATTCCAAAGGGATGAAAATGATAATGAACGAGTCGTCGCGTTCACAAGCTATATGCTGAAACCCGCCGAACAAAGGTATCACGCGACGGAACGCGAACTTTTGGCCGTAGTTATTGCAGTTAGGAAATTTCGAAACTACTTGGATGGACAAACGTTCACATTAAGAACTGACAATAAGGCCCTAGTTTGGCTGCACAGAATGAGAGACATCAACAGCAGGCTAGTAAGATGGGCTCTACTACTCCAAGAATTCAGCTTTGTCGTTGAACACGTTGCTGGGAAGGACAACGTAGTCCCAGACGCTATTTCAAGAGCTGAATACGACATCGTTGACGAAAACACCGAGCCTTTTGAAATGGAAGAGGAAAGGTTGTCCATTCCAGAAAGACTGAAAACTACAACCGGGTTAACCCTCCTAACCGTTACACCAGAGGAAAAAGAAGGAATGGAGGTATTACCAGCACTATCACCGGACATTTTACGAGATCATCAAAGGGAAGACGACCGGCTTAACTTAATAAGAGACTTTTTAAGCCATGGGACGCTCCCAGAAGTTAAACCTTTAGCTCGCTCGATCCGAAAACAAGCCGCGCAATATCTTCTCTGTGACTCTGTGTTGTATAGAACAGAGAATACTATCAACACCGAACCAACTTGGGTACCATGCATCCCTCGCTCGTTACGCGAAACAGTTCTACGTTTCCTACACGACCATCCATCGTCGGGACATCTCGGGTACGAGAAAACGGTATTCCGCCTTCGCCAACGCTGTTATTGGGATGGGATGGCTCGCGACACGAAGGAATACGTGTTATCTTGCGATCTTTGCCAAAAGAGTAAACCGCGACACGAGAAACCCATGGGATATCTACAACCTATCGAACCAACAGCTCCAGGAGAAGTTTATAGTGTAGACTTAGTCGGACCCTTACCAAAAAGCGCGAAACAGTTTGCCTTCATCCTAGTGATTGTTGACACGTTTTCGAAATGGGTCGAAGCGTATCCTTTGCGTCGCGCCACTGCCAACGCAGTCCGGAAGCTTTGTTTTGAGCACATGTGCCGGTACGGAATACCTCGAATCATCATTTCTGACAACGGGAGTCAGTTCACTTCGCGCTTATTCACTGAAATGTGTAAAACAAGTGGTATCGCGCACCACACAACCTCAGTTTATCACCCCCAGAGTAACATGGTCGAGAGGTACAATCGCTCCTTAAAGCAAATCTTGCGTGTCTACGCTCACGACACACACCGACAATGGGCCACGCGCCTACCCGAGGCCCTTCTCGCACTAAATTCGGCCGTAAACTCTTCCACCGGATATCCGCCCGCGAAGTTAACCTTCGGAAGAAATTTACGGTTACCGGTCGAAAATAGTCTCGCGCAACCGCCGGTCGAGCCCCTATCGATGGACGACTACGTCGATAAAATAGAGAAGACCATGGAGGCGATGGAAAAGCGTGTCCGCGAAAATATAGCGCGTGCTCAAAAGCACCAAAAGAAAAACTATGACCTTCGCCGTAGTGCGGTCCACGTTAAAATAGGAGATTGGGTCCTAGTGCAAGCGCACCCCCAGTCATCCAAAGATGAGGGTATAACAGCGAAGTTGGCTCTCCTATACTTGGGACCTTACCGAGTTGCCAGTGCCGCGGGTAACCTCGCGTTTCGTTTGGAAGACGAAAACGGAAAATCCGCTGGAACCCAACACGTGTACAACCTCAAGGTATATACAAAGAGAGAGGTCCTACCGGGAAAAGACATTGTTTCCCTTAACCCTGACATTCCTACAGTCCAACAATCCACCCGAGTTTTGCGACCGAGACAGCACATTGACTATGCAAAACTCTCGGGGATTCGTTACTAAGACACTGAAATAGAAATCGTTTCTAAAGTGTGTATATATGTTGTGTTTTTGTAGTATTAAGTAACTCTTCTTTATTTCAATTTCGGTATATTCATTTTGTTATATTTTAAGCCCATGTTTGTTATAGATAGTGTATTAATGTAATAGAATTTCCAAACAGGTAGTTGAACAGAAACAATTCCTACGGAAAAATAGAATAACTAGTTCACTTGGATCATAGAAAGCCAGTGCTAGTACTACGCCATTGCCCAAAACTTAATCTGTTGCCATTAGATTAGTTTTTTTTGTTATTTAGTCCACTAGAGTAGGAAAAGATCTAGCGCTAAAACCTGAGCCATTACAAATCCAGAGTATTGCCCACATAGTCTGTTTGTATTTCTAAGGCATATTAAGATCCTTATAACTTAATTAGCTTTATAAGCTGCCGTAGACTTTCTAATTGTGTAATCGTAAAATTGACCTAGTTAACTTAGTAATTGTATTCCATTTAAAGAAAAAAAAATTTTTAGTTATTGTTTTAACTACTTATCCCCGGGTCAGTTTAGTGGAGGGGGATGTAACAGTTACATCGATTTCACTGTCACTGCCCCTTTAACAAAAAGAAATTTTAGATCCTAACACCGACCTCTGGACTATGAGTCACTCTATACTTCGCCCTAGAGTTTCTCTAGGTGGTGCAATCCTAGAGCCCCGGAGAAAACGTAGAATAGAATAGGAGGGAGTTGCGAGCCCGGAGCCGACCAGATAAGGCTGCACTCAAGTTAGCATTTGCCATAATGTTTCGATTTTTGTTTGTATATATATTTTAGTATGTTCGTTAATTAAATATTCTTAATTTTAAACTGCCGTGTATTAATTTTATACTAATGGTCCGCGTTTGGAGTGTCGCCTCAGACGGAACCATTACACTATTTATTGAGACGTTAAATATTTTTTATATTAGTTAAATTGTACGAAACCTTTCTCTGGGATCACCTAGGCATAAACCGATTGCATCAATAATATTAAGACTTTCCCCAGATTATTTTAAAATAATAAAATCCTGCCTCGCCACTAATTGAAATCGAGAAAAAGTTGCAAAAATGAGCCCTATGTAAAAATGCAAATGACCGTAACCTTTCTCCGCGACCTCATAGGCATAAACCGATTGCACCATTACAAAGTAGTTTTAAACAGATAGGAATAAAAATAGTTAATTGCAAACTGAGTTCGAGATTTAGTGTTCAAATGAATTTAAGATTTTAGTACGTATAAAATAGGAAAAATCTCAACGCAATGTAATTTAGTTTATTAAAGAAATCAGCGGATTCTATCTTTGTGTCTTCTGAAAACTTCAGTTGACTTTGACTAAACTCAAGGTTAAAACCTTAATTTTATCAACATATAATTATTTACAATGTCCTCGCGTACCCCCGTAAATTTTTCCTGAAAGGTACAATAGGTTGGTCTTTCTTTACCCAGAACACCGGAGCGCGGAGGCTGGAACACGCGTTATCATCAATGTATAATAATCAACCAATGCCTACTGAATCATTCGAAAAATTTCTAAAAATTCCGTAGGCATTGAATCAACATATGTCGACATTCCGTGATTCATTTTTCGCAGGTTTTTGCTAGTCACAAAATGAAAACAAAAACTTACTACCTATTCTTTGATAGAGTTGAAAAAATAAGCTTCTATCTAATCTTATATATAAAAACCACGACGTTCGTTCGTTCGTTCGTCGTTCGTTGGTTCGTTTTTTCGCGGGGGAATTTATTCCGAGCCGTTCCGGCCCCCCACGAGTTCGCTAATTTTATTGCTCTTGGAGAAACACGCCGTCTACGGAACAAAATTTAATCTGGGTTCGTAGTTCGTTTTAAATTAAAATTAGAATTAATTGAAAAATTAAATCTTCGATTTGGTATCGTTACAAACGTTTCAGTGTTTCGTTAATTTTCTTCCTGTTAGGCCTCCGCTCAGTTTAAATTATAAAATTTAATCGGGGTTCGTACCGCTTTTTACTCTTTTTAAATTAAAATTAAAGTTAAAAATTCCAGTTCGATAAAGGCTTCCGTTCGTTAACACGATAATCTGTCGTTTCAGGAGGATCCCGTTGCGGGATGCCTCGCCTTAACGCCGGCCTCCCATTGGTTGATAATGATTTGTATAGTGTAGGGTCTTTTTTTTTTCCCCCACGGAGGATTGTTAGACGCGGAGTAGTAGTCTTATATATTAAAACCCCGCTTAGCATTACAGGGAGCATTTAAAAATGGAGTGGTAATAAATTTTAAACGGAACCTTTTAAACTAACGGAAAAAGTTGAACATCAAGATGGCCGCCTGCAAAAAGATGAGAGTTAGATGGACGCCTGAAAAAAGATGAAAAGCAAGATGGCCGCCTGAAAAAAAAGATGAAAATTAAGATGGAAGCATGAAAAAAGATGAAAAGCAAGATGGCCGCCTTAAAAAAGATGAAAAGTAAGATGGCCGCATGAAAAAAGATGAAAAGTAAGATGGCCGCATGAAAAAAGATGAAAAGTAAGATGGCCGCATGAAAAAAGATGAAAAGTAAGATGGCCGCATGAAAAAAGATGAAAAGTAAGATGGCCGCATGAAAAAAGATGAAAAGTAAGATGGCCGCATGAAAAAAGATGAAAAGTAAGATGGCCGCATGAAAAAAGATGAAGCAAGATGGCCGCCTGAAAAAAAAGATGAAAATTAAGATGGAAGCATGAAAAAAGATGAAAAGCAAGATGGCCGCCTTAAAGAGATGAAAAGTAAGATGGCCGCATGAAAAAAGATGAAAAGTAAGATGGCCGCATGAAAAAAGATGAAAAGTAAGATGGCCGCATGAAAAAAGATGAAAAGTAAGATGGCCGCATGAAAAAAAAGATGAAAAGCAAGATGGCCGCCTGAAAAAAAAGATGAAAATTAAGATGGAAGCATGAAAAAAGATGAAAAGCAAGATGGCCGCCTTAAAAAAGAAAAGTAAGATGGCCGCATGAAAAAAGATGAAAAGTAAGATGGCCGCATGAAAAAAGATGAAGCAAGATGGCCGCCTGAAAAAAAAGATGAAAATTAAGATGGAAGCATGAAAAAAGATGAAAAGCAAGATGGCCGCCTTAAAAAAGATGAAAAGTAAGATGGCCGCATGAAAAAAGATGAAAAGTAAGATGGCCGCATGAAAAAAGATGAAAAGTAAGATGGCCGCATGAAAAAAGATGAAAAGTAAGATGGCCGCATGAAAAAAAAGATGAAAAGCAAGATGGCCGCCTGAAAAAAAAGATGAAAATTAAGATGGAAGCATGAAAAAAGATGAAAAGCAAGATGGCCGCCTTAAAAAAGATGAAAAGTAAGATGGCCGCATGAAAAAAGATGAAAAGTAAGATGGCCGCATGAAAAAAGATGAAAAGTAAGATGGCCGCATGAAAAAAGATGAAAAGTAAGATGGCCGCATGAAAAAAAAGATGAAAAGTAAGATGGCCGCATGAAAAGCAAGATGGCCGCCGAAAATAAGGTGGAAAGGAAGAGGACCGCCCTTAAAAAGATGAAAATAAAAATTAGAATTAAGTGAAAAATTAAATCTTCTTAAAATTAGAATTAAGTGAAAAATTAAATCTTCTTAAAATTAGAATTAAGTGAAAAATTAAATCTTCGATTTGGTATCGTTACATGCTGTTACTAATTATAACACTGTTCAATCCTTTTCACCTCTTTTCATATGGCAGGCGCGTGGAAACTCAGATTTTAATACAATTTCATTAGGCCCGAAGCAACTGGATGAAACCCGCCCGTAGGGCGGGCTTTCAGCTAGTCTATATATATAAGCGACTGCACGTACGTACGTTTCGTCCTTTTGCGTCGCTGCGTTTTTCGCTCTTTTCAAAATTTTGTTCAGGGTCCCTTCGAGCTGCCACGCGTTCGGTAATTTTAGTGCTCTTAGAGAAACACGCCGTCTACGGGTAAAAATTAAATTGGGCTTCGTATCTCTTCGTAAATTATAATTAGAATTAAGTGAAAAACCTAAAAATAGGGCCCAGGGCGCCATTCCCGCGTTTTTCGCTCTTTTCAAAATTTTGTGCAGGGTCCCTTCGGGCAACCACGCGTTCGGTAATTTTAGTACTCTTAGAGAAACACGGAGTCTAAGGGTAAAAATTAAATTGATCTTCGTATCTCTTCGTAAATTATAATTAGAATTAAGTGAAAAACCTAAAAATAGGGCCCAGAGCCGTACGTTTCGTCCTTTTGCGTCCCTGCGTTTTTCGCTCTTTTCAAAATTTTGTGCAGGGTCCCTTCGGGCCGCCACGCGTTCGGTAATTTTAGTACTCTTAGAGAAACACGCCGTCTACGGGCAAAAATTAAATTGAGCTTCGTATCTCTTCGTAAATTATAATTAGAATTAAGTAAAAAACCTAAAAATAGGGCCCAGGGCGCCATTCCCGCGTTTTTCGCTCTTTTCAAAATTTTGTGCAGGGTCCCTTCGGGCAACCACGCGTTCGGTAATTTTAGTACTCTTAGAGAAACACGGAGTCTAAGGGTAAAAATTAAATTGATCTTCGTATCTCTTCGTAAATTATAATTAGAATTAAGTGAAAAACCTAAAAATAGGGCCCAGAGCCGTACGTTTCGTCCTTTTGCGTCCCTGCGTTTTTCGCTCTTTTCAAAATTTTGTGCAGGGTCCCTTCGGGCCGCCACGCGTTCGGTAATTTTAGTACTCTTAGAGAAACACGCCGTCTACGGGCAAAAATTAAATTGAGCTTCGTATCTCTTCGTAAATTATAATTAGAATTAAGTAAAAAACCTAAAAATAGGGCCCAGGGCGCCATGTTAACTCAATTGCCCCGGATGTCGGCTTTTCGCTGCATATGTCACATCTATATTTTTATCGATTTTTGGTTTTCTTGGTTCCCGCGTTAGCCGCCTCTCTCTACAGGTTTATTGCGGCGCCACACAAAGTATACCTTTTTAGATCACGGCGGCTCCCCTGTTGGGGGAGCTCAGCAAAATAATACATTAATAAATAACAAAGATATCTCTCCATGTTAAAGACCGCCAAGAGTGGGGCTTAACACTTCCACGCTAGGGGAGCTCAGCAAAATAGTAGATTAATAAATAACAAAGATATCTCGCCATGTTAAGGACCGCGAAGAGTGGGGGCTTAACACTTCCACACTAAAAGTTCGGCATATGGATTTTGTGTTATTGGAGACGATTTTGGGTTATCGAAGTGGGGTTGTTCGGAAAAATACCTAACCTAACTCAAAGTTGGTGCTTTATTACGCTTCTAAGGAACCTAAACACCTCAAAAGGGTTATGTAATGGAACCAGAGTTCTTATTAAAGGAAATGAAAACAAACATTCTTATAGGAGAAACCGTTTTATTCCTCGGATAAATATAGCTCCATCCGATTCCAACATGCCTTTTGTGTTAAAAAGACGCCACAACCCAGTTCGTTCGCTTATTCTTCAACAAATAACACATTTCAGGGTCAAACACTGGAAAGGGTGGGAATATTTTTACATGAACCGTTTTCGCCCAAAGTCAACAATACGTGGCGTTCTCTAGAGCAACATCGAAAAATAATGTTAAGGTAACAATTGCTGATACGGATTACCAAGGGGCGCTCTTAAAAAGCAAATCAAACATGTTCAATCATTACCAATTCATCTCATAATGACCACAAACAGGTGTTTTAGCGTGTAAACTATCATATTTCAATACAATTTCATGGGGCCCAAAGCATCTGGATGAAACCCGCCCGTAGGGCGGGTCTTCAGCTAGTGTGTTATAAACTAATGTCACCAGTTAAGTCAAATATGCTACTCATTATATCTGATTATACGTAAACAAATCATAGAGATATCGGAGAAGCCAAGGGTTCTCATAGATGAGAATTTAGGATGGAACATTACTCTCTCTCTTCTTGATTTTAATAAATTATTGCGCATGCGCGTAGTTAATCTATATGAACAAAATTCTTTCCCCGTTTGTCGGCAACGGCCATATCACGCTGAATACACCGGTTCTCGTCCGATCACCGAAGTTAAGCAGCGTCGAGCGCAGTCAGTACTTGGGAGGGAGACCACCTGGGAACACTGCGTGCCGTTGGCTTTTTTTTTTTTTTTTTTATATATAATTAATATTTTTAAATTAAGTGAAGGTTAAACTCTATTTCTTATGTACTTTGACCTTAAATAATTTAAATTTTACTTCAGAGCTCCCAGTGCAAAGTCCACAAAAATTATAGGTCCAAAAATGATAAATTTAATGGATATTTCTAGGACCAAAATTTTAAAAATATACATTTTATTTTTAACATTTTGATAATTATTTAATTTAGAAGTCAGGTACTTGAAACTAAACAATTTCACTTGAAATTTTTATAGTTAACTACCTCTCAAATTCTTAATAATTTGAAAAGATCTGTATTTTCAACCATATGTACAAGCCGAAATATTTGCAAGGGGGAAGGCATGTAACAATTTAGTTAACACGCAGAAATTTGGTTTGGTGGCGAAGCCCCATAACCACTATGGAGGTTTTTTATTGGAAACTTCATCAAAACTGATTAAACGAAATTAACATACATATAGGATTGAAAAACCTTTTAACTATTCTTATTTTAAATTATATAATAAAATAGTACTCGTTTTTCTCTATCATAATATAATATTTAAATTTATTTATATTATGTAAAAATAAACTGAAGTTTTATTTATATACCCACTAGGCGGCAGGAAATACGGGCTTATATCATACATTTATTTTCGACTAAAATCATGGGAATAAACCCTCCTAAAGTTTATTATAGATAAAATAGGGCCTATTTTTTCATACAATATCGTTAAAATAACTTTACTTAATCGTTTAATTAATATAAGTAAAAATATGCAACTCGAACGTCTTTTTCCCCCAACTCACAGATCATAGGCTCGTAGCACTATGCAACTTTTTTTTAGCCAATCAGAGCGAAGAAGACGCCGGTTTCAGTTGAGAGTAGAGAGAGAGAGTAAACTTGGGAAAGTTCGACAAGCACTTCGTTTTAAACATTTAAAAGTCTATTTAATTAACTTAAACGTCCTAATTAATTCTAAACCAAATATTTTGCCAAAAAGCTGAGATTCTGGGCTGCAAGTTGTTGGTAAGATATTTATATTTTCGGTAGTTTTAAGTTAGTTACAAAGGTATTAATAAATCAACCCAAATCATTTTTTTTTGTGAATTTTTTCCCGGGCCCTGTAACGGTCGGTAAACCCTTTATCGACGAGGGTCGGCGAACTTGACCCACTTATGCAAAATGTAAACAACAACATAAAAACACAAATAAACTTATTAACCCTTAAACAATTATGTTAATTTCACCATCTTAGTTCCAAAATTATGTTAGAATTATTTTTGGAGTTTTATTCAGCTTTGGGAAAACTTTTCATTGGAGTTGACATTTAGTTGGCAGAATTTTTCTGGTAACAGCAATTCTGCGTAGTGTCTACGTGAATTTAACATGGCGTGCTGTTACTATATTTTAATGTTAAATACATTTAGTATCAATGGCGGAGGGGTAACAAATATGGTGTTTCATCAATATTTAAAATATTGATATATATGAAATATGAAATATATGAAATATTTTAAAAACTATAATGGTATTCATTTTAATTTTAATACCAGTGATAATTAATTTTATTACTTTAATGTTATAAATTAATTGTAATTGAAATTATTTTTATTGCAGGATTGCTGTGTTATTGTTCGATGAAAATATTGGAAATTGGTGCTTGAAAATATAATTTGGTGCGCGTTCCGAATATATTAATTTTGTGCGCGTGTGAAATATATCAGTAAAGAAGATTGCTCTTTGGATTAATATTACGACGATGGAATTTTAAAGGTAAATAAAATAGTTTCCTTATCGGGGAGCGTTTGGTTTTTCTGCAGAGCTGGGACTTAATCGAAGCGGTTTGCGAAGCACTAGCACTGTAGAGGCTAGCGAAGCATTTTTTCGCAATGCGCTTCGCTACCATTCCACTGTATTACATCCTGCGAAAGAGTCCCACCACTGTTTTTCTGAGAGCCAAATTCATAAATGCAAAAATTGTACAGTCAAAGGCAACGCAGATCGCTGTACAATTTTTGCGTTTAACTCAATTTTTTTGCAACTTTAATTTCAATTATTATTTGAAATTTATATTGAGACTATTTTAAAATTATACTTCTGTTCAAGTAATGTTAACAATATGGGAAGCTTTGGGGCGGATTGATATACAATATTAAACCCTGGTAAAAGAAAAGTAGTACTTCTCTTGAACGCCTTTAATAGATACTCAACTTTAATGTTAAATATAAAATTAATTATAATAAATTTCACGAATGGGGAAAAATTTAATTGAGGCTAAAATATTTATTTTTATTGTTAAACTTGATTTAATTAAGTTAAATTAATTTTAGTTAGTTTTAAATGTTTTGTACACTAGGTAGAGCCACCGGCGTAAACAAAAATTCCAAAATATTACGTAGTTACTCCGTTAGATTATAGATGGCGCCAGATGTACGGTTTTGGAAAATATTTCTTAAAACTTTTGTTCGACTTTCGCGAACTACCTCGTACCAATCTTATTGAACTGTAAAATGTGTTCTCGGGTGTTTACTGGTTTTCTAATTCCCCCCGTGATTTCTCTACTAATTCTTCTAAATTGAACAAACTTTCTTACGCAGTTGCTCCTGACTTTTCGTGCCAAATTTGTTTTTTAAATGTGTTCCTTGAATTGATTTTACATAGTTTTAATTTAATTTTGGATTTTTGTAGTTGTAAGCGGTTATTATAATGAATAATACAATGTATTTGATTAGTTTTAATTATAGTTTAGTAGTATTTAACCCGAATTTAGAGGCAACTGGGAGTTTTAAAAAGTTTAATGCATCACGAAAAATGTTTTACATACTATATATGTGACGTTCTGGAATTAATCGAGATTAAATTAAGAGTTTATACAGAATTTAAAGTTGAGCTGATACCTTTTAGGTATATTTAAATTTAAATTAATTGAACTTTGTATTTAATTGAAATTTATTCTTTCAGTAAGTTTTTGGGTTAATTAAGGATAGTGTAATGGTTTTTGGGTTTAATTATGATTAGCTCCAAAGCCTCTCATTCAAAACCCATGTAATTTGCGCTGTTAGGGTGTTCGTCGCCTTTTGCCAAGGTGATTCGAAATATCCCTCTAGTTTCTAAGAAAAGTACGCGTGGGCGAATCCTATCTATCTATATGAACAAATTTCTTTCCCCGTTTGTCGGCAACGGCCATATCACGCTGAATACACCGGTTCTCGTCCGATCACCGAAGTTAAGCAGCGTCGAGCGCAGTCAGTACTTGGGAGGGAGACCACCTGGGAACACTGCGTGCCGTTGGCTTTTTTTTATTATAATTAATATTTTTAATTTAAGTCAATTTTAGAACATTGATCTATTGTAACAGTTACATCGATTTCACTGTCACTGCCCCTTTAACAAAAAGAAATTTTAGATCCTAACACCGACCTCTGGACTATGAGTCACTCTATACTTCGCCCTAGAGTTTCTCTAGGTGGTGCAATCCTAGAGCCCCGGAGAAAACGTAGAATAGAATAGGAGGGAGTTGCGAGCCCGGAGCCGACCAGATAAGGCTGCACTCAAGTTAGCATTTGCCATAATGTTTCGATTTTTGTTTGTATATATATTTTAGTATGTTCGTTAATTAAATATTCTTAATTTTAAACTGCCGTGTATTAATTTTATACTAATGGTCCGCGTTTGGAGTGTCGCCTCAGACGGAACCATTACAATGGCGCCCAACGTTTTTTGCCCCTGTGCCGTTTTTTGCCGTGTTTAGTTTTACTTTTGTTTTTGCGATGTTTCGGACTCCGGTTCAGCGCGCTTCGCTCGCCTCGCCATCGCCTGGTGGAGGGGGTGTTGCCGCGGCCCCTGGAATCACGTCGGGAAATGTGACTAACACAATGCCAAATTTACCGTTAATGGTAGCAAACCCTTCCCAGAACACAATGGGTGTTCGCTCTCGCTCTGCTGGTAATCTTACCAATATCGCGACCCCAGTAAACGCGTCCGTCAGACGCAGTCGCCTAGCAGCATCATTCTCACACCGGCCAGTACACACCAGTACTCCAATTCAACAACCAAGTCAACAACAAGCGCAAGTACCTATTTCCTCAAATCTTACTCAATCCGTTCCATCAACTCCTCAACTGCCAGCCAATGCCGTACAAATGTTAACTAACGCCTTAAGCGCCTTAACCTCTCAAATCTCACAAGTTAACCAACGTTTTGATTCTCTGGAACAAAATATACAACAAGAATTCACTAATCAATCGCAAGAAAGAATAAACCTAGCCCAAGATTCAAATGACCGCTTTAAGGTAATGGAAACACGCCTTGACAGACTAGAAACGTCCGTCAACAAAGTTCCAAATCCGCCGCAGAATCCACTTACGATAAACGTGCCGACTACGAATGTTAACCCTTCAGGTACCCAAAATACATCTAGCTTTGCTGCAGCATCGTCGGTAGAAAGCAAAATGGGCTCGCGGATTTGCTATAATTGGCTCGCTACCGCGTCGTTTCGCGGCGCGAAAACGGATAACGCTTTCCGTTTCTTACGAGATGCGACGAAAGTATTTACAGCGAGTGGAACGCCGTCCTCGCAATGGATAGGATTAATTTATCACGCCTTTAAAGGGAACGCGTCGCGATGGTTTGATAATCGCCGACATTCCTTTACCGATTGGTCGGATTTCGCAACCGTATTTTTGTGCGAATTCCGCCAAAAAACACCTTTGGAATTACTTAAAGTCGCCTTAAGTAGAGAACAAAAGGTAGGAGAATCTTTTGAAAAATTTGTTTGGGATATTCAAGACGCGCATGAGCAACATGATGCATCCACCGCGGAATCTATTATATTCGATACTGTAGTAAACAGCGCCCTGCCTGAATATAGTCGAGAATTACGAAACGTAGCCGAATCAAAAAAAAACAATTCAAGAACTATTACGCGTAGGACGTTTAGTCGCTCTAGATTTAGAGAAAGCGCACGCTTTATATGGTTCACGGCATGAACCGAAATCGCGGGTGGAAACAAAAAATGAAGAGAGAGAAAAGGGAGAAGAGCGACCCGCCGCTGCTCGCCCTTCTCGACTTAACGACCTCGAAAAACAATTGGTGAAAGACCAAAAGTGTTTCGCTTGCCAGAAAGTCGGACACAAAAGAGTAGATTGTCCAGAAAGGGCAAGTCTCAGAGTTTTGACAACAATGTGTACAAAAGATTGCCAGCACGTATCCGTGCTGGTTAATAAAGTTGCGAAGATTGCTTTCGTAGATTCTGGCGCCACCTATTCAGTAATCGCCGATACCGAATTGGTTAGTCTCGGAAAACCGTTGCACGACATAACTCCGTGGGTAAAAGAAAATATGACCCCCGCCATTGGCCCAGCCATAATGCCAATAGGTACCTGCTCGGTGGAGGTCTGCATTCAGGGTATAACAATGAACGTTGATTTTGCCGTGCTGAGGAACTTTAACACGCCAGTACTTTTGGGTCAAGATTTTATACGAGGTGTTGGATTTGTCGTCTTGCCCAATAGCAATGTATATGCATTTGAGACAAATCTCAATTGTAGATGGCCTCTCTATTCATTCGGATCGAAACCGGAAGAAACCAGCCCGAAACAGCTTAAGAAAAATGCCGAGAACGACCCAGAAGCGTGTCTCACAATGAAACAAACTGTCGAAAATAACAGGTCAAAAGTAGACAACATCTTGACAAAATTTGAAGACGTAGTATCCTCGGGTAGGCTCGGACATACTATGATCGTTAGACATAAAGTATTTACCGGAGACGCAAACCCAGTTAAGAGTCGCCCCTACCCATATTCGCAGACGAAACGGGCCGAAATCAGTCGACAAATAGAAGAATTACAGGAAAGAGGGATAATCGAACCCTGTAGTTCACCCTGGGCCTCGCCCGTCGTCCTTGTCACGAAAAAGGAAGGTGGATTTCGACTATGCGTTGACTATCGCTCACTAAATGCCATATCGTTGGACGACGCTTATCCAATGCCATCAGTCCAGTATATCATGGACAGTCTCAAAGGAGCGAAGTATTTTAGTCGGATAGACTTACGATCAGGCTACTGGCAAGTAGAACTAGACCGGCAATCTCAAGATAAATGCGCTTTCGTCACTTCAGACGGTCAGTTCCGATTCAAACGAATGCCGTTTGGACTTAAGTCGGCACCCATGACGTTTCAGCGCCTTATGAATGACATTTTAAAGGACTGCCGAACATTTTCCTGTGTCTACCTTGATGACATAATTATCTTCAGCTCCACAGTCGAAGAGCATTTACAACATTTAGAAACAATACTGGAGGTGTTGAGGAAAGCGAATCTAACGTGCAATTTGCCAAAGTGCTGTTTCTTTCAAGAACAAATAGATTTCCTGGGCTTTGTAGTATCAGCTGACGGTATCCAAACAAACCCAGAGAAAGTTGCCGCTGTTCAACACTTTCCTACTCCGAAGAGTCAAACCGCTTTACGGTCATTTTTGGGTTTGGTCAATTTTTATCGAGGATTTATTCCAAAAATGTCCGAAATAGCTATGCCATTATTTCGGCTACTCAAGAAAAACGTCCCCTGGCGATGGGAAAAAGCAGAAGTAGAAGCTTTTCGGAGATTGAAACAAGAATTAATAGACAGTGTGGTTTTGGCGTTCCCTGACTTTTCAAAACCCTATATCCTACAAACGGACGCCTCCTTAACAGGTATGGGAGCCGTTTTATTCCAAAGGGATGAAAATGATAATGAACGAGTCGTCGCGTTCACAAGCTATATGCTGAAACCCGCCGAACAAAGGTATCACGCGACGGAACGCGAACTTTTGGCCGTAGTTATTGCAGTTAGGAAATTTCGAAACTACTTGGATGGACAAACGTTCACATTAAGAACTGACAATAAGGCCCTAGTTTGGCTGCACAGAATGAGAGACATCAACAGCAGGCTAGTAAGATGGGCTCTACTACTCCAAGAATTCAGCTTTGTCGTTGAACACGTTGCTGGGAAGGACAACGTAGTCCCAGACGCTATTTCAAGAGCTGAATACGACATCGTTGACGAAAACACCGAGCCTTTTGAAATGGAAGAGGAAAGGTTGTCCATTCCAGAAAGACTGAAAACTACAACCGGGTTAACCCTCCTAACCGTTACACCAGAGGAAAAAGAAGGAATGGAGGTATTACCAGCACTATCACCGGACATTTTACGAGATCATCAAAGGGAAGACGACCGGCTTAACTTAATAAGAGACTTTTTAAGCCATGGGACGCTCCCAGAAGTTAAACCTTTAGCTCGCTCGATCCGAAAACAAGCCGCGCAATATCTTCTCTGTGACTCTGTGTTGTATAGAACAGAGAATACTATCAACACCGAACCAACTTGGGTACCATGCATCCCTCGCTCGTTACGCGAAACAGTTCTACGTTTCCTACACGACCATCCATCGTCGGGACATCTCGGGTACGAGAAAACGGTATTCCGCCTTCGCCAACGCTGTTATTGGGATGGGATGGCTCGCGACACGAAGGAATACGTGTTATCTTGCGATCTTTGCCAAAAGAGTAAACCGCGACACGAGAAACCCATGGGATATCTACAACCTATCGAACCAACAGCTCCAGGAGAAGTTTATAGTGTAGACTTAGTCGGACCCTTACCAAAAAGCGCGAAACAGTTTGCCTTCATCCTAGTGATTGTTGACACGTTTTCGAAATGGGTCGAAGCGTATCCTTTGCGTCGCGCCACTGCCAACGCAGTCCGGAAGCTTTGTTTTGAGCACATGTGCCGGTACGGAATACCTCGAATCATCATTTCTGACAACGGGAGTCAGTTCACTTCGCGCTTATTCACTGAAATGTGTAAAACAAGTGGTATCGCGCACCACACAACCTCAGTTTATCACCCCCAGAGTAACATGGTCGAGAGGTACAATCGCTCCTTAAAGCAAATCTTGCGTGTCTACGCTCACGACACACACCGACAATGGGCCACGCGCCTACCCGAGGCCCTTCTCGCACTAAATTCGGCCGTAAACTCTTCCACCGGATATCCGCCCGCGAAGTTAACCTTCGGAAGAAATTTACGGTTACCGGTCGAAAATAGTCTCGCGCAACCGCCGGTCGAGCCCCTATCGATGGACGACTACGTCGATAAAATAGAGAAGACCATGGAGGCGATGGAAAAGCGTGTCCGCGAAAATATAGCGCGTGCTCAAAAGCACCAAAAGAAAAACTATGACCTTCGCCGTAGTGCGGTCCACGTTAAAATAGGAGATTGGGTCCTAGTGCAAGCGCACCCCCAGTCATCCAAAGATGAGGGTATAACAGCGAAGTTGGCTCTCCTATACTTGGGACCTTACCGAGTTGCCAGTGCCGCGGGTAACCTCGCGTTTCGTTTGGAAGACGAAAACGGAAAATCCGCTGGAACCCAACACGTGTACAACCTCAAGGTATATACAAAGAGAGAGGTCCTACCGGGAAAAGACATTGTTTCCCTTAACCCTGACATTCCTACAGTCCAACAATCCACCCGAGTTTTGCGACCGAGACAGCACATTGACTATGCAAAACTCTCGGGGATTCGTTACTAAGACACTGAAATAGAAATCGTTTCTAAAGTGTGTATATATGTTGTGTTTTTGTAGTATTAAGTAACTCTTCTTTATTTCAATTTCGGTATATTCATTTTGTTATATTTTAAGCCCATGTTTGTTATAGATAGTGTATTAATGTAATAGAATTTCCAAACAGGTAGTTGAACAGAAACAATTCCTACGGAAAAATAGAATAACTAGTTCACTTGGATCATAGAAAGCCAGTGCTAGTACTACGCCATTGCCCAAAACTTAATCTGTTGCCATTAGATTAGTTTTTTTTGTTATTTAGTCCACTAGAGTAGGAAAAGATCTAGCGCTAAAACCTGAGCCATTACAAATCCAGAGTATTGCCCACATAGTCTGTTTGTATTTCTAAGGCATATTAAGATCCTTATAACTTAATTAGCTTTATAAGCTGCCGTAGACTTTCTAATTGTGTAATCGTAAAATTGACCTAGTTAACTTAGTAATTGTATTCCATTTAAAGAAAAAAAAATTTTTAGTTATTGTTTTAACTACTTATCCCCGGGTCAGTTTAGTGGAGGGGGATGTAACAGTTACATCGATTTCACTGTCACTGCCCCTTTAACAAAAAGAAATTTTAGATCCTAACACCGACCTCTGGACTATGAGTCACTCTATACTTCGCCCTAGAGTTTCTCTAGGTGGTGCAATCCTAGAGCCCCGGAGAAAACGTAGAATAGAATAGGAGGGAGTTGCGAGCCCGGAGCCGACCAGATAAGGCTGCACTCAAGTTAGCATTTGCCATAATGTTTCGATTTTTGTTTGTATATATATTTTAGTATGTTCGTTAATTAAATATTCTTAATTTTAAACTGCCGTGTATTAATTTTATACTAATGGTCCGCGTTTGGAGTGTCGCCTCAGACGGAACCATTACACTATTTATTGAGACGTTAAATATTTTTTATATTAGTTAAATTGTACGAAACCTTTCTCTGGGATCACCTAGGCATAAACCGATTGCATCAATAATATTAAGACTTTCCCCAGATTATTTTAAAATAATAAAATCCTGCCTCGCCACTAATTGAAATCGAGAAAAAGTTGCAAAAATGAGCCCTATGTAAAAATGCAAATGACCGTAACCTTTCTCCGCGACCTCATAGGCATAAACCGATTGCACCATTACAAAGTAGTTTTAAACAGATAGGAATAAAAATAGTTAATTGCAAACTGAGTTCGAGATTTAGTGTTCAAATGAATTTAAGATTTTAGTACGTATAAAATAGGAAAAATCTCAACGCAATGTAATTTAGTTTATTAAAGAAATCAGCGGATTCTATCTTTGTGTCTTCTGAAAACTTCAGTTGACTTTGACTAAACTCAAGGTTAAAACCTTAATTTTATCAACATATAATTATTTACAATGTCCTCGCGTACCCCCGTAAATTTTTCCTGAAAGGTACAATAGGTTGGTCTTTCTTTACCCAGAACACCGGAGCGCGGAGGCTGGAACACGGTATCATCAATGTATAATAATCAACCAATGCCTACGGAATTTTTCTAAAAATTTCTAAAAATTCCGTAGGCATTGAATCAACATATTCATTTTTCGCAGGTTTTTGCTAGTCACAAAATGAAAACAAAAACTTACTACCTATTCTTTGGTAGAGTTGAAAAAATAAGCTTCTATCTAATGTGTTATAAACTAATGTCACCAGTTAAGTCAAATATGCTACCCATTATATCTGATTATACGTAAACAAATCATAGAGATATCGGAGAAGCCAAGGGTTCTCATAGATGAGAATTTAGGATGGAACATTACTCTCTCTCTTCTCGATTTTAATAAATTATTGCGCATGCGCGTAGTTAATCTATATGAACAAAATTCTTTCCCCGTTTGTCGGCAACGGCCATATCACGCTGAATACACCGGTTCTCGTCCGATCACCGAAGTTAAGCAGCGTCGAGCGCAGTCAGTACTTGGGAGGGAGACCACCTGGGAACACTGCGTGCCGTTGGCTTTTTTTTTTTTTTTTTTTTTATATAATTAATATTTTTAAATTAAGTGAAGGTTAAACTCTATTTCTTATGTACTTTGACCTTAAATAATTTAAATTTTACTTCAGAGCTCCCAGTGCAAAGTCCACAAAAATTATAGGTCCAAAAATGATAAATTTAATGGATATTTCTAGGACCAAAATTTTAAAAATGTAGATTTTATTTTTAATATTTTGATAATTATTTAATTTAGAAGTCAGGTACTTGAAACTAAACAATTTCACTTGAAATTTTTATAGTTAACTACCTCTCAAATTCTTAATAATTTGAAAAGATCTGTATTTTCAACCATATGTACAAGCCGAAATATTTGCAAGGGGGAAGGCATGTAACAATTTAGTTAACACGCAGAAATGGGGTTTGGTGGCGAAGCCCCATAGCCACTATGGAGGTTTTTTATTGGAAACTTCATCAAAACTGATTAAACGAAATTAACATACATATAGGATTGAAAAACCTTTTAACTATTCTTATTTTAAATTATATAATAAAATAGTACTCGTTTTTCTCTATCATAATATAATATTTAAATTTATTTATATTATGTAAAAATAAACTGAAGTTTTATTTATATACCCACTAGGCGGCAGGAAATACGGGCTTATATCATACATTTATTTTCGACTAAAATCATGGGAATAAACCCTCCTAAAGTTTATTATAGATAAAATAGGGCCTATTTTTTCATACAATATCGTTAAAATAACTTTACTTAATCGTTTAATTAATATAAGTAAAAATATGCAACTCGAACGTCTTTTTCCCCCAACTCATAGATCATAGGCTCGTAGGCTCGTAGCACTATGCAACTTTTTTTAGCCAATCAGAGCGAAGAAGACGCCGGTTTCAGTTGAGAGTAGAGAGAGAGAGTAAACTTGGGAAAGTTCGACAAGCACTTCGTTTTAAACATTTAAAAGTCTATTTAATTAACTTAAACGTCCTAATTAATTCTAAACCAAATATATTGCCAAAAAGCTGAGATTCTGGGCTGCAAGTTGTTGGTAAGATATTTATATTTTCGGTAGTTTTAAGTTAGTTACAAAGGTATTAATAAATCAACCCAAATCATTTTTTTTTGTGAATTTTTTCCCGGGCCCTGTAACGGTCGGTAAACCCTTTATCGACGAGGGTCGGCGAACTTGACCCACTTATGCAAAATGTAAACAACAACATAAAAACACAAATAAACTTATTAACCCTTAAACAATTATGTTAATTTCACCATCTTAGTTCCAAAATTATGTTAGAATTATTTTTGGAGTTTTATTCAGCTTTGGGAAAACTTTTCATTGGAGTTGACATTTAGTTGGCAGAATTTTTCTGGTAACAGCAATTCTGCGTAGTGTCTACGTGAATTTAACATGGCGTGCTGTTACTATATTTTAACGTTAAATACATTTAGTATCAATGGCGGAGGGGTAACAAATATGGTGTTTCATCAATATTTAAAATATTGATATATATGAAATATGAAATATATGAAATATTTTAAAAACTATAATGGTATTCATTTTAATTTTAATACCAGTGATAATTAATTTTATTACTTTAATGTTATAAATTAATTGTAATTGAAATTATTTTTATTGCAGGATTGCTGTGTTATTGTTCGATGAAAATATTGGAAATTGGTGCTTGAAAATATAATTTGGTGCGCGTTCCGAATATATTAATTTTGTGCGCGTGTGAAATATATCAGTAAAGAAGATTGCTCTTTGGATTAATATTACGACGATGGAATTTTAAAGGTAAATAAAATAGTTTCCTTATCGGGGAGCGTTTGGTTTTTCTGCAGAGCTGGGACTTAATCGAAGCGGTTTGCGAAGCACTAGCACTGTAGAGGCTAGCGAAGCATTTTTTCGCAATGCGCTTCGCTACCATTCCACTGTATTACATCCTGCGAAAGAGTCCCACCACTGTTTTTCTGAGAGCCAAATTCATAAATGCAAAAATTGTACAGTCAAAGGCAACGCAGATCGCTGTACAATTTTTGCGTTTAACTCAATTTTTTTGCAACTTTAATTTCAATTATTATTTGAAATTTATATTGAGACTATTTTAAAATTATACTTCTGTTCAAGTAATGTTAACAATATGGGAAGCTTTGGGGCGGATTGATATACAATATTAAACCCTGGTAAAAGAAAAGTAGTACTTCTCTTGAACGCCTTTAATAGATACTCAACTTTAATGTTAAATATAAAATTAATTATAATAAATTTCACGAATGGGGAAAAATTTAATTGAGGCTAAAATATTTATTTTTATTGTTAAACTTGATTTAATTAAGTTAAATTAATTTTAGTTAGTTTTAAATGTTTTGTACACTAGGTAGAGCCACCGGCGTAAACAAAAATTCCAAAATATTACGTAGTTACTCCGTTAGATTATAGATGGCGCCAGATGTACGGTTTTGGAAAATATTTCTTAAAACTTTTGTTCGACTTTCGCGAACTACCTCGTACCAATCTTATTGAACTGTAAAATGTGTTCTCGGGTGTTTACTGGTTTTCTAATTCCCCCCGTGATTTCTCTACTAATTCTTCTAAATTGAACAAACTTTCTTACGCAGTTGCTCCTGACTTTTCGTGCCAAATTTGTTTTTTAAATGTGTTCCTTGAATTGATTTTACATAGTTTTAATTTAATTTTGGATTTTTGTAGTTGTAAGCGGTTATTATAATGAATAATACAATGTATTTGATTAGTTTTAATTATAGTTTAGTAGTATTTAACCCGAATTTAGAGGCAACTGGGAGTTTTAAAAAGTTTAATGCATCACGAAAAATGTTTTACATACTATATATGTGACGTTCTGGAATTAATCGAGATTAAATTAAGAGTTTATACAGAATTTAAAGTTGAGCTGATACCTTTTAGGTATATTTAAATTTAAATTAATTGAACTTTGTATTTAATTGAAATTTATTCTTTCAGTAAGTTTTTGGGTTAATTAAGGATAGTGTAATGGTTTTTGGGTTTAATTATGATTAGCTCCAAAGCCTCTCATTCAAAACCCATGTAATTTGCGCTGTTAGGGTGTTCGTCGCCTTTTGCCAAGGTGATTCGAAATATCCCTCTAGTTTCTAAGAAAAGTACGCGTGGGCGAATCCTATCTATCTATATGAACAAATTTCTTTCCCCGTTTGTCGGCAACGGCCATATCACGCTGAATACACCGGTTCTCGTCCGATCACCGAAGTTAAGCAGCGTCGAGCGCAGTCAGTACTTGGGAGGGAGACCACCTGGGAACACTGCGTGCCGTTGGCTTTTTTTTTATTATAATTAATATTTTTAATTTAAGTCAATTTTAGAACATTGATCTATTTATTGAGACGTTAAATATTTTTTATATTAGTTAAATTGTACGAAACCTTTCTCTGGGATCACCTAGGCATAAACCGATTGCATCAATAATATTAAGACTTTCCCCAGATTATTTTAAAATAATAAAATCCTGCCTCGCCACTAATTGAAATCGAGAAAAAGTTGCAAAAATGAGCCCTATGTAAAAATGCAAATGACCGTAACCTTTCTCCGCGACCTCATAGGCATAAACCGATTGCACCATTACAAAGTAGTTTTAAACAGATAGGAATAAAAATAGTTAATTGCAAACTGAGTTCGAGATTTAGTGTTCAAATGAATTTAAGATTTTAGTACGTATAAAATAGGAAAAATCTCAACGCAATGTAATTTAGTTTATTAAAGAAATCAGCGGATTCTATCTTTGTGTCTTCTGAAAACTTCAGTTGACTTTGACTAAACTCAAGGTTAAAACCTTAATTTTATCAACATATAATTATTTACAATGTCCTCGCGTACCCCCGTAAATTTTTCCTGAAAGGTACAATAGGTTGGTCTTTCTTTACCCAGAACACCGGAGCGCGGAGGCTGGAACACGGTATCATCAATGTATAATAATCAACCAATGCCTACGGAATTTTTCTAAAAATTTCTAAAAATTCCGTAGGCATTGAATCAACATATTCATTTTTCGCAGGTTTTTGCTAGTCACAAAATGAAAACAAAAACTTACTACCTATTCTTTGGTAGAGTTGAAAAAATAAGCTTCTATCTAATGTGTTATAAACTAATGTCACCAGTTAAGTCAAATATGCTACCCATTATATCTGATTATACGTAAACAAATCATAGAGATATCGGAGAAGCCAAGGGTTCTCATAGATGAGAATTTAGGATGGAACATTACTCTCTCTCTTCTCGATTTTAATAAATTATTGCGCATGCGCGTAGTTAATCTATATGAACAAAATTCTTTCCCCGTTTGTCGGCAACGGCCATATCACGCTGAATACACCGGTTCTCGTCCGATCACCGAAGTTAAGCAGCGTCGAGCGCAGTCAGTACTTGGGAGGGAGACCACCTGGGAACACTGCGTGCCGTTGGCTTTTTTTTTTTTTTTTTTTTTTTTTTTTATATAATTAATATTTTTAAATTAAGTGAAGGTTAAACTCTATTTCTTATGTACTTTGACCTTAAATAATTTAAATTTTACTTCAGAGCTCCCAGTGCAAAGTCCACAAAAATTATAGGTCCAAAAATGATAAATTTAATGGATATTTCTAGGACCAAAATTTTAAAAATATACATTTTATTTTTAACATTTTGATAATTATTTAATTTAGAAGTCAGGTACTTGAAACTAAACAATTTCACTTGAAATTTTTATAGTTAACTACCTCTCATATTCTTAATAATTTGAAAAGATCTGTATTTTCAACCATATGTACAAGCCGAAATATTTGCAAGGGGGAAGGCATGTAACAATTTAGTTAACACGCAGAAATGGGGTTTGGTGGCGAAGCCCCATAGCCATTATGGAGGTTTTTTATTGGAAACTTCATCAAAACTGATTAAACGAAATTAACATACATATAGGATTGAAAAACCTTTTAACTCTTCTTATTTTAAATTATATAGTAAAATAGTACTCGTTTTTCTCTATCATAATATAATATTTAAATTTATTTATATTATGTAAAAATAAACTGAAGTTTTATTTATATACCCACTAGGCGGCAGGAAATACGGGCTTATATCATACATTTATTTTCGACTAAAATCATGGGAATAAACCCTCCTAAAGTTAATTATAGATAAAATAGGGCCTATTTTTTCATACAATATCGTTAAAATAACTTTACTTAATCGTTTAATTAATATAAGTAAAAATATGCAACTCGAACGTCTTTTTCCCCCCAACTCACAGATCATAGGCTCGTAGGCTCGTAGCACTATGCAACTTTTTTTTAGCCAATCAGAGCGAAGAAGACGCCGGTTTCAGTTGAGAGTAGAGAGAGAGAGTAAACTTGGGAAAGTTCGACAAGCACTTCGTTTTAAACATTTAAAAGTCTATTTAATTAACTTAAACGTCCTAATTAATTCTAAACCAAATATATTGCCAAAAAGCTGAGATTCTGGGCTGCAAGTTGTTGGTAAGATATTTATATTTTCGGTAGTTTTAAGTTAGTTACAAAGGTATTAATAAATCAACCCAAATCATTTTTTTTTTGTGAATTTTTTCCCGGGCCCTGTAACGGTCGGTAAACCCTTTATCGACGAGGGTCGGCGAACTTGACCCACTTATGCAAAATGTAAACAACAACATAAAAACCAAATAAACTTATTAACCCTTAAACAATTATGATAATTTATCCATCTTAGTTCCAAAATTATGTTAGAATTATTTTTGGAGTTTTATTCAGCTTTGGGAAAACTTTTCATTGGACTTAACATTTAGTTGGGAGAATTTTTCTGGTAACAGCAGTTCGGCGTAGTGTCTAAGTGAATTTAACATGGCGTGCTGTTACTATATTTTAACGTTAAATTCATTTAGTATCAATGGCGGAGGATTAACAATTATGGTGTTTTCATCAATATTTAATAAATTTGTAAGGAATTTTACCAAGTTTATTTTGATTATTTTTTATTTATTACATTAATTATATTTAAGAAAGCAATTTTTAAATCTTTATGGTAGCGGTACTGACTACTGATATGAATTCATTTTTACGGTAGCGGTACTGATATAAATGTAATTTTTACAGTATCGATACAGTAATAATTTTTATTGTATCAGTAATGGTGTTAATTAAATTTAGAAAATTCCCATCTAATTTAACTTGCGCAAATTTCTAGTTTTTAAAAAAGTAGAGATGACCAAAGCTTTATCAACCCAAGCGTTAATTACAGTCAAGTTTTAATTTTAAATTTTGAACGCTTTGGCACGAGAAAGCTTTCGTCGTCTCTACTTTTTTAAAAACTATAATGGTATTCATTTTAATTTTAATACCAGTGATAATTAATTTTATTATTTTAATGTTATAAATTAATTGTAATTGAAGTTATTTTTATTGCAGGATTGCTGTGTTATTGTTGAAAATATAATTTGGTGCGCGTTTCGAATATATTAATTTTGTGCGCGTGTGAAATATATCGGTAAAGAAGATTGCTCTTTGGATTAATATTACGACGATGGAATTTTAAAGGTAAATAAAATAGTTTCCTTATCGGGGAGCGTTTGGCTTTTCTGCAGAGGTGGGACTTAATCGAAGAGGTTTGCGAAGCACTAGCACTGTAGAGGCTAGCGAAGCATTTTTTCGCAATGCGCTTCACTACCATTCCACTGTATTACATCCTGCGAAAGAGTCCCACCACTGTTTTTATGAGAGCCAAATTCATAAATGCAAAAATTGTACAGTCAATTGCAGATCGCTGTACAATTTTTGCGTTTAACGCAATTTTTTTGCAAGTTTAATTTCAATTTTTATTGGAAATTTATATTGAGACTATTTTAAAATTATACTTCTGTTCAAGTAATGTTAACAATATGGGAAGCTTTGGGGCGGATTGATATACAATATTAAACCCTGGTAAAGGAAAAGTAGTACTTCTCTTAAAAGCCTTTAGTAGATACTCAACTTTAATGTTAAATATAAAATTAATTATAATAAATTTCACGAATGGGGAAAAATCTAATTGAGGCTAAAATATTTATTTTTATTGTTAAACTTGATTTAATTAAGTTAAATTAATTTTAGTTAGTTTTAAATGTTTTGTACACTAGGTAGAGCCACCGTCGTAAACAAAAATTCCAAAATATTACGTAGTTACTCCGTTAGATTATAGATGGCGCCAGATGTACCGTTTTTGAAAATATTTCTTAAACATTTTGTTCGACTTTCGCAAACTACCTCGTACCAATCTTATTGAACTGTAAAATGTGTTCTCGGGTGTTTAGTGGTTTTCTAATTCCCCCCGTGATTTCTCTACTAATTCTTCTAAATTCTTACTCAGTTGCTCCTGACTTTTCGCGCCAAATATTTTTTAAATATGTTCCTTGAATTGATTTTACATAGTTTTAATTTAATTTTGGATTTTTGTAGTTGTAAGCGGTTATTATAATGAATAATACAATGTATTTGATTAGTTTTAATTATAGTTTAGTAGTATTTAACTCGAATTTAGAGGGAACTGGGAGTTTTAAAAAGTTTAATGCATCACGAAAAATGTTTTACATACTATATATGTGACGTTCTGGAATTAATCGAGATTAAATTAAGAGTTTATACAGAAGTTAAAGTTGAGCTGATACCTTTTAGATTTATTTAAAATTAATTGAACTTTGTATTTAATTGAAATTTATTCTTTCAGTAAGTTTTTGGGTTAATTAAGGATAGTGTAATGGATTTTGGGTTTAATTATGATTAGCTCCAAAGCCTCTCATTCAAGACCCGTGTAATTTGCGCTGTTAGGGTGTTCGTCGCCTTTTGCCAAGGTGGTTCGGAAATATCTCTCTAGTTTCTAAGAAAAGTACGCGTGCGCGAATCCTATCTATCTATATAAACAAATTTCTTTCCTCATTTGTCGGCAACGGCCATATCACGCTGAATACACGCTGCGTGCCGTTGGCTTTTTAATTATTTTTATAATGATTATTATGTTTTTTTTTTTTTTTTTTTTTTTTTTTTTTTTTTTTAAACCTTGGTATATTTATTATTATGACATCAAATAATTTATCTAGAAAAGTGTACAAAAAATTAGTTTCGCCACTCGATAAAAATCGAGCAAAAATCCAAAAATAACCCCCGTCTTAAAATGGCCGTAACTTTTCTCTGCGACCTCCTAGGCATAAACCGATTGCCCCAATAGCAAGTAGCCATTCCCTAGATTATTTTAAAATAATAAAATCCAGCCTCGCCACTAATTGAAATCGAGCAAAAGTCCAAAAATGAGTCTTATATTAAAATGCAAATGTCCTTAATTTTTCTCCTCGACCTCTTAGACATAAACTGATTGCACCATTAGAAAGTAGACTTTTCATATATTAATATTATTTTAAGCTTTCGTATGCCGACTTTATGTGTTTTTTGGAAAATATTTACCTAATCATAATTAATAAAATCTTTGGAGTAGGAGACAAAAAACCATAACTATAATTTTAAAGATATTAAATTACTCTTTCTCTTACAATTAATTTCTGTTCCTTCACGGGTTTGATCAGAATCAGATAAAGAACCCTTTTTCAGGGTGCGAAGCAACCTCATTTTTGTATAATTAGTCAATATTTCCCAATTGTTTCGTCTAGATTTGACGTAGTTGACCAACGTGGATGGACCTTCGAGAGGTCGACGCCGTTGGAGCTGCTAGAGGCCGAACAACGTTTGGATCAAGGTTAATTGAGCGGTCCTAATTAAGAGGGTCGCGGGAACCACAACACGAAAAACATATTACGACGTCTGGCTGTCCATTTCTACATCCTGATTGGTTCCCGAACGCGTAGTGTCGCGATTATCCTAAATCTTTTCGTGAACATTCTGTGAACTTTTCGTGAACGTTCTGTGAACTTTTCGTGAACATAAGCTCAAACAAGCCGGCATTGGATGTTATCGTATTCTGAACTGACATCTAGTTGCATCGGCATCATTTTTAGGTTATTTTGAGGTCAGGTCCCGTGCCGGCCAACGCGTTAAGTCTTCTTAGTTAATTAGGCTTAGCTTTGCGGACGGACGTACGTGTTATAAACATCATTCGCGCGCGGTTAGGTAATTCTCCGAGATCTTCAACCGGAATGGCAGTAATGTGTTAACACTAAATTACTTATGCCTACTGTCTTTCTTTGACCCTGTACCTATAGTCAAATTCACATCCAATTGACGGCTTTAAGGGTCAATTGGATCCGAATTCGTCTATTATTTCTTAGTGACCTTTTTATCATAGGTAGTATTTATTGCAGGGGTTTATACGTTAGGGGTCACCCTTTTGGGAAATTAGTTGAACCCTTTTTGTTGCCCCCACCACCAATTAATTGTACTAATTATTATTAACCGCGCCTGCGCGCTGCCGCTTTGCGTTTACCTTAGTCCCATAGTCCTTTTCCCTACACAGGTTAATCAACTGAAATTAAGGATTTTAATTAAACGAGTTAAGTATTGTTTTTTAAATTATTTTTCAAAAATATTTCAGGGTGACCACTCAACCTGTAAAATAATTTTAATATTTCACTGCCAGTTTAAATACTCAAATCTATGAAAGAATTTAAATCTCTTATTTCACTCTCCCTTTAAATACTCAACTTATAAAATAATTTGAATGTATCATTTCACTGCCCCTTTAAATATGCAACTTGTAAAATAATTTATAAAATTAAATTGTCTCATTTCACTGCAACTTTAAATACACAAACTATAAAATAATTTAAATGGGTCATTTCACTGCCCCTTTAAATACTCAACTTTTAAAATAGTTTAAATGCCTCATTTCACTGCCCCTTTAAATAAATTATTGGCTGGTCACCCTGAATACAATATTACCATTATAAGATAACTAACATTTTTTTTATTCGCGTATCGTCGTTAGGTTGTTTTTTTGCAGCGAGTTTTCATTGGCTGTCACGAATTATCACGTGATATAATTGGTGAGATTATATTCCGCAATTAAGAAAGTGTTGGAATTAAATTTTTGCACCCCATATGTCGACGATTTTAGTTAAGATTGGGTATGGGAAAATCGTCCGAAAGGTCATGAATTGACCATGTGTATGACCCAGAACTATCTACTTAAACGCAAACCCAACAAACTTAAGTACTTAACCCAAACTAAATCTATCTGACCTTAAAGTCAAATTGACCCCAATGCCATCTACTTGACCCCAAAGTTCCACGGACATATTTAAGTAAATTTCCACAATTTAATAAGACGCATAAACCTCGTGATTAGAGTTCATTAACCTTCAGATTGACCATCAAAAGATAATTGAATCTTCGCAAAGGCGTTAATCTTTCGTATAGATTTTAAAGATTAAACCTACTAAGCGTCGTCAACCCTAATCAGTTAAGTATAGTTAATCTGTGGCTTTTTATATTAGATTTATTTTTAATAAAATTTCTTTACCACAGAAAAATTTTGAGATTATCATAATTTATCCAAGCTCAAATACGAGAAAAAGACGCTATTAATTAAATGGTAATTAATTTTAATGATACTTTAATTAGGGTTCTCTCAAACACTACTACTACTACTACTCCGAAATTTCGTCCTAACTGAATTTAAGTTAAATCCTAAATATGTTTTTTATTACAATACTCGTAAAGGTCCAAAATATTTAAGAAATAATAATTATTATATGAATATAATTATATGTTAACTAAAGTTAGGCTTAGCGGTTGCTTATATCGTGACACTATTTATTTAACTGTAAAATTAACTAAGAAACTTCATCTCGAATTGTATTTATCGCGCGAAGCACTTTTCCTATTATCTCCTTCTGATATGACGCGCGATGTAAAGCTGCGTTCATACTAGGCCTTGGAATCGATTTCAATCGATTGGAGTCGTGTGAACGGGAAAACGTCCTTTCTCTAATCGATTTGATTCGATTTCTAGAAACTGCTTCGGGAACCAGTTTCATACCGATTCGGTTTCAACAACTTATAGATGAAGCTACTATAAATCGATTTATAAAAATAATGTGTCAACACAGCTAGGGGTCACACTAGCATTTCTTAATCGATTTGAAACGGTAAAATTAAACCGATATTCGAATCGCCAGGAATCGTTTTAAGCGTCACTTGCATTATCTTTATAAATCGATTTATCGTAGCTTCATCTATCGGTTGTTGGAACCGAATCGGTACGAAACTGGTTCCCGAAGCAGTTTCGAGAAATCGAATAAGATCGATTCTAGAAAAGACGATTTCCTGTTCACACACTTCAACGAAACATTTTGAAACGGTTTAAATCGATTCCAAGGCCTAGTATGAACGCTGCTCACATGACGCCTTAAAACGATTCCTGGCGATTTGACTATCGGTTTGTTTTGACCGTTTCCAATCGATTAAGAAATGCTAGTGTGACCGTAGCTTAAGAATACTTGTGGCGAGCGGTGAATGTCCTGCTCAGCCACCTTACCGATAACAACAAATTCCTCATTATTACTATAGGGTCAATGATTTTAATCCTCTTTGACATCATGTCAACTTTCGTTTTCCGCAAAGAGATTTCGTTTATGATATACACGCGATAACTTTATATTACAGACAATAGAATCAAGGGATACTTAATTACTATTTTATTATACCTTAGATTCGGTTTAAAGGGAAAATGAACTATCTTCGACAACGAGTAATTTTTATAGCGTAGAGATTCAGTATCGTTTCAATTACATCCTATTTGACTATAGTGTAACAAAATTACCAATAAATTTTAAGCCGTAAATGAATTGTTTAGTCTAATCGGAAAGTAGGCTTAACGGGGATTCACAGAGATAGGTTGAGATCTAGTAGCAACGAGAGTGTTTTTTATCGATTCATTATCGTTTAAATAGGCCAAATCCAACAATAAAGAAATTACCAACAAATATTAAACTAAAAATAAAAACTTAACCGGAAAATTGGCTTAGCTGGATTCACGAAGATCCTGAATATCTTCGCGCTGATGGGTCATCGACCAATGATCATTGGCCCGTCGTCTAAGGGAGAATGCAGCATAACAACAATTGATTTTTTTATCGATTCCTTATCGTTTAAATAGCCATAATCCACCAATAAAATGAATTGCAAACAAATATTAAACTAGAAATAAATTTAAAACTTAACCATTAAAATAGGCTTAGCTGGATTTATGGAGATATCCTGAACTCCCCGTATAAGGACTAGCAACCAATGATATTGATCATGGAGATCCTGCATTCCCGCCATCGATCTATCTCATTGGTCGCTCTCCTTATATGGGGAGTTCAGGTGATCTCCATGAATATAGCTAAGCCTATTTTTAAATTTATTTCTAGTTTTAGTGTTTGTTTTTTATTTATTTTTTACTGTTGGATTAGGCCGATTTAAACGATAAGGAATCGATAAAAACACTTGTTGTTAGGTTACATTCTCCCTTTAATGCGAAATCTCCGTGTAACTTCAAATACCATTCGATTGGTCGCTGACACTTCAATGCGAAGAAATTTAAGATCTTTGTGAATCCAGTTAAGCCTAGGAAAATAGGCTTAGCTGAGTGTTACCATTTAATACTGGAAAGAATTTCTTTCCAGGGAAGTCTAGGTTCCATGATATATCTTCGTCTAAGCCATTATTGTTTTAAAGATATAAATTTTAACGAGGGTCCGTGAAGGAATCAGATTTAGAAAAAATAAATGATATGACAATAGAATTGTGAACGGAACCTTACTAACGTTTAAAAATAAGAGGGGGGGGGGGTGATCGTTAAACGTTATTTCGTGATCGGAATACAGCGGATTAGATTTAAACGACGTTTCAATACGAAGTAGTACACCTATACATTATCGTCACGATAATATGCAAATTAAATATTTCAAGCGGTTCTATGAACCCTAGGATGGAATAGGATTTAATTTCAGTATATCCTTAAACAACGAATATGATTTGAACTAACAATTTTACCAGCCCGAGTCAAAAATGACCGACTTTAATATATTATAACAATAAGGTTTTTTATATTAATTAGTGTTGCATAAATCATATTGAAATTACTTAAATTTCTCTTACTTTATTTATTATTGAGTAATTTGGTCAAACATCGGGAAAAATCTAATAATCTACAAAGCTCTAGTGTCTAAAGCATATAACAATTAATTTGGGCCTTGTTTGAATTTTATTAATTAAGTGAGACTTAATTCATTTGAGATTATAAAGGTGAAACTTAATTAATTTGAGATTAAGGTGAGGCTTAATTAATTTGGGATTAAAATTAGACTCAATTAACTTGGATTTAACTATTGATTTAAGTTTAAATTGAATTAATTTGGGATTAAGTTTAAATTTAATTAATTGGGGACTAATTTTAAATTGAATTAATTTGGGATTAAGTTTAAATTGAATTAATTGGGGACTAATTTTAAATTGAATTAATTTGGTATTAAGTTTAAATTGAATTAATTTGGGATTAAGTTGAGATTTAATTAACTTGGAATTAAGTTGAGATTTAATTATCTTGGGATTAAATTGAGATTTTTTTAACATGGGATTAAATTGAGATGTATTTAACATGGGATTAAATTAAGATTTAATTAACTTGGGATTAAGTTTAGATTCAATTTTCTTCCAAGCATTCTGTTCAAACTTGGCTTATTTGACTTATAGTTTTAAAATTTATTATTTATTTATTTAAATTGTTAAATTTCCTCTTTACTCGATTTTGAAAGATGTCAATATTTTCTTTTGTGAATTATATTCTTTACGATTTAAATAATGACATATAATAGCGTTATTAGAAGGAGGAAATTAGGAAACATAGTTTAGCCCGGACCAACCCGTTAAAGCCCTCCCATTTCCTAGCGATCTTTTCCCCGTAGCTGCTATTATTTCGTACCGTATTCAACTTTGAATATAGTATTTAGTTAAATAAGTTTGAAGTGGTGGATCTAGAAATGCCATCAAGCGGAACAAAATAAATAAATTCTTTCAAACTTAAGAATAAATCTTTGATACAATTTCGGATTTACATTTTAAATTAAATTTAAATTACATCGTAAGATAATTTCTCGTTGTGAACTTTGACCCTTAATGGGAGAATACGGTCCAACATTTTAATTTCCATCTTAGAGATCGAGTTATTGAACTGAACTGAATCAAATGAAATAAAATTGAACTAATTTAAAGTCAGAATTTTTTATCTAATAACACGTTTTTTTAACCGATTCCTTATCGTTTAAATAGGCCAAATCCACCAGTAACAAAATTTGCAAACAAATATTAAACTAGAAATAAATTTAAAACTTACCCGAAAAAATAGGCTTAGCTGGATTCATTTAGATCCTGAATTTCTTCGAAATTGAAGGGTCAGAGACCAATCAAATGTTATTGGAAGTCTTATAGAGATCTCGCGTTAACGGCGAACCCTTGCTCATTGATCGATGACTCTTAAATGAGAAGAATTTCAGGATCTTGATGAATACTGCTAAGCCTATTTTCAGGGTAAGTTTTAAATGGTTTCTAGTTTAATATTAAATTTTTACTGGTGCATTAAGTTTATTTAAACGATAAGGAATCGATAAAAAATCATTTGTTATTAGGTTGCATTCTCCCTTTAAATAATTCTCAAAATCGCGTTTTATTTTTTGATTGTTTAAAATTGCATTAAATCATTATTTATCTTAATTTTCTATTCAAGCTTAGATTTTAAAGAAAGTCTCATTTTTAGTTTAATTTTATTTAAATTAATTCAAGTTCATCATACTTAATAGTGAACCTTAAACAAAATTTCCATTCTACCAACTATAAACTGTAAAATTTCAAGGGCAAAACAATCATTAATTAAAATAACCTCCCATTTTTTTTTAAATTTAAATATATTTCAAATCCGGTAGTGTGCTGCTAGCTACTTCTATATATAAAAAAAAAATAATAATTCACATAGAAAGTTTAGAATCAAGGTTTTTCGAACATAAATTTACTTAGACGGCGAAAATTTATTCTTTTATTACATTATATATTATTTCTCAAGTGCCAGAGAAATTTTATATTTCATTTTTTATTTTTTATTTTCATTATCACCCTCGAGATTCTGATTGAGTTTCAGTCTTAGTTTTCATCAATTAAAGAAGGTAGACCCTTACTTTGATCTACGCTATTTAATTTCATAGAAATAAATGAAAGAACATTTATTCTCACACTGTAATATTAAACAGATTTTGATTCAAATTTGAACTTCCTTAGTTTTCAGTAGAGTCGAAGGTTATCTTCATATTATTTATTTTCCTAGATTAAACTGGAATTTACTTAATCTCGTGCTGAATTAATAAACTGGCATCAGTTTTAGTTTAATTTCACCTCTAGTTGGCGATACAGTGAAACTTCAGACCTGGTATTAGCTTTGTATTATATTTTATATGATTTAAAAGGAATCTTGCAATCGCTCGTGCTGAAATCTCGCGCTGAAATGGAATGATTTTTATTACAGCTCGAGAACCGAATTTCGTGAATTTTGTACTTTTTGTCCATGGTATAAATGCGAATAGGATTTTAATTGAACATTTGTATTCGAAGGAGATTAAATCGGCCCTTCCCCACTCTTCCTCTGTATTCAATTAATCTCCGTGGATAAAGGAACGTCAAGGCCATATTTATTCAAGGGTTACTTGTTATTAAAGATATACCCCTTCATGTTCCCCCTACCTTATCTTTTTCATTGTCAAAATCGTGATGAGAATCTCGTGACAAACACAAACACGCAGTTTGAATCGCAAATATCTATTCACGAAAAATTATATTTTTAATTACAAAAATCAAGAATTAAAATTTCAATCAAGTTCCACCGAGATTTGTACTCCGATTACTGGAATCAAAGTGTTAACTAGCCATAAAACCATTGAGTCACACAAAATTAATTCTAGATTTCTTAATTTATAATCTGAGTTGAATTTAATATTTAAAATTCCACCGAGATTTGAACTCGGATTGCTGGATTCAAAGTCGAGAGTACTGACCATTACACCACGGAACCCGCGATTAATAGAATAAAGTTAATTCTAGTTGAATACGTAATTATAATTACCTGATAATTAAAACTAGAATTAAAGTCTTGGGTTCCACCGAGATTTGAACTCGGATCGCTGGATTCAGAGTCCAGAGTGCTAACCGTTACACCATGGTACCCTCGATCAACAGGCTAAAATTAATTCTAGTTAATTACATAAATGTAATAATCTAATAAACCGATTGCAATATTAGAAAGAAGGTATTTCCTAGATTAATATAAAATTATAAAATTAACATGAGCCACTGATGGAAATCTAGCAAAAATCCAAAAATGACCCCTATCTTGAAACGGCCGTAACTTTTTTATTTCTACACCGAGGCATAAACCGATTGCACCTTTAGAAAGAAGGTATTTCCTAGATTAATATAAAATTATAAAATTAACATGAGCCACTCGTTAAAGACTATTTCGCCACTGATGGAAATCTAGCAAAAATCCAAAAATGACCCCTATCTTGAAATGGCCGTAACTTTTTTATTTTAACACCTAGGCATAAACCGATTGCACCGTTAGAAAGAAGGTATTTCCTAGATTAATATAAAATTATAAAATTAACATGAGCCACTCGTTAAAGACTATTTCGCCACTGATGGAAATCTTGCAAAAATCCAAAAATGACCCCTATCTTGAAATGGCCGTAACTTTTTTATTTTTACACCGAGGCATAAACCGATTGCACCGTTAGAAAGAAGGCATTTCATAGATTATTTTAAAATAATAAAATTAACATGAGCCACTCGTTAAAGACTATTTCGCCACTGATGGAAATCTTGCAAAAATCCAAAAAGGACCCCTATCTTGAAATGGCCGTAACGTTTTTATTTCTACACCGAGGCATAAACCGATTGCACCTTTAGAAAGAAGGTATTTCCTAGATTAATATAAAATTATAAAATTAACATGAGCCACTCGTTAAAGAATATTTCGCCACTGATGGAAATCTAGCAAAAATCCAAAAATGACCCCTATCTTGAAATGGCCGTAACTTTTTTATTTTAACACCTAGGCATAAACCGATTGCACCGTTAGAAAGAAGGTATTTCCTAGATTAATATAAAATTATAAAATTAACATGAGCCACTCATTAAAGACTATTTCGCCACTGATGGAAATCTAGCAAAAATCCAAAAATGACCCCTATCTTGAAATGGCCGTAACTTTTTTATTTCTACACCGAGGCATAAACCGATTGCACCTTTAGAAAGAAGGTATTTCCTAGATTAATATAAAATTATAAAATTAACATGAGCCACTCGTTAAAGACTATTTCGCCACTGATGGAAATCTAGCAAAAATCCAATAATGACCCCTATCTTGAAATGGCCGTAACGTTTTTATTTTTACACCGAGGCATAAACCGATTGCACCTTTAGAAAGAAGGTATTTCCTAAATTAATATAAAATTATAAAATTAACATGAGCCACTCGTTAAAGACTATTTCGCCACTGATGGAAATCTAGCAAAAATCCAAAAATGATCCCTATCTTGAAATGGGCGTAACGTTTTTATTTTAACACCTAGGCATAAACCGATTGCACCGTTAGAAAGAAGGTATTTCCTAGATTAATCTAAAATTATAAAATTAACGTGAGCTACTCGTTAAAGACTATTTCGCTACTGATGGAAATCTAGCAAAAATCCAAAAATGACCACTATCTTGAAATGGCCGTAACTTTTTTATTTTTACACCGAGGCATAAACCGATTGCACCATTAGAAAGAAGGCATTTCATAGATTAATTTAAAATTATAAAATTAACATGAGCCACTAGTTAAAGACTATTTCGCCACTGATGGAAATCTAGCAAAAATCCAAAAATGACCCCTATCTTGAAATGGCCGTAACGTTTTTATTTTTACACCGAGAAATAAACCGATTGCACCTTTAGAAAGAAGGTATTTCCTAGATTAATATAAAATTATAAAATTAACATGAGCCACTCGTTAAAGACTATTTCGCCACTGATGAAATCTAGCAAAAATCCACAAATGACCCCTATCTTGAAATGGCCGTAACTTTTTTATTTTTACACCGAGACATAAACCGAATGCACCTTTAGAAAGAAGGTATTTCCTAGATTAATATAAAATTATAAAATTAACATGAGCCACTCGTTAAAGACTATTTCGCCACTGATGGAAATCTAGCAAAAATCCAAAAATGACCCCTATCTTGAAATGGCCGTAACTTTTTTATTTTTACACCGAGACATAAACCGAGTGCACCGTTAGAAAGAAGGTATTTCCTAGATTAATTTAAAATTATAAAATTTACATGAGCCACTCGTTAGAGATTATTCCGCCACTGATAGAAATCGAGCAAAAATCCAGGGTGACCACATCTCATATATTTTATAATTTTTCATATATTTTCATAAAGTTGTTATATAAGTTGAATCAAATTCCTTTTTGAAAAGCGTATGTTATGTTATATAACTTCATATTTCAACCCTTTTTTCCTATAATTTCCATAGTAATTCTCCTACATTTTAATATATTTCTAAAAATATTCTTATAAGTTCCTATTTATCGATAATAAATTTCTTATATTCGTATAATAGTTTGGGTTTTTTCATAGTGTAAAATATATACACTGAACACACGCATAATTCCAGTAGAGTTTGGTAGTACTGAGTTTCATAATGGCCTTATTAAAAAAATATAGTGAAAGTTACAGGCTCGTACACCTCAATGACGTGTATTTATATTTAGAGATAGGAATGCATTTCATTTCGCAATATCTTGACATTCATTTTCATATTATTTTGATTAATATATCGTTGCTTGAAGGATTCCATTGTTTGACCTTTTTCTTCGAAATGAGATGAGACGTTGCGTCTTTATCTCTCTCTGTAGTCCTCGGAGTACTTACGATACAATTACTTTCGTAATAAAGTTTCGTAATACACCATAGTCTAAGAATTCAATTTTTATTTTACATTTTATATTTGTAGCCTTGAAAGAATTACAATTCAAATTCGAGGCTTTTTATGGATATAGCCCAATGCCAGTTTGATATTGAGACCGATTTGACCAAAATTGGTCCGTAATTAACTAAGTTACTTACCGAATTAAGGTCGACTTGGAGCTAAAAACTTAACAGCTTTAGAATTTATTTGCGGAATCACAGAATGTCAACATTCGAGAATTTTTCAAACAATTTTTAGACACTTTTTTGGTGTTTAATTTAATTTCTAGAGTTTGGTAAAGTTTGAATATAAAAACGGACCAATCATATTATTTCAGCCTTCAATAGTGTTTGTAATGTTATAACATTAAAAGAATAGGTCAAAGTTTGATGCCTAAGACCTTAACCATCAAACTCCTGCCTATTCTTTTTAGGAAGTTACAAGTACTGTTGAAGGCTGAAATAATATGATCGGCCCAAATTTATATTTACTTTTTTCAAATTTTTCAAACTTTAGAAATTAATTTAAACACCAAAAACGTGTCTATTAGGTTTGCGTTTGATACCTAAGACCATGGCCATCAAACTCTGGCCTATTCTTTTAATGTATGGAAATTAAAAGGGCTGTTGAAGGTTGAACTAATATGATTGGTTCGAATTTACTTTTATAGAAATTTTACCAAACTTTAGAAATTAATTTAAACACCAAAAACGTGTCTAAAAATCCCAAAAAATTCTCGAATACGTTTTTTGTCATGGTGATTCCGAAAATAAATTCAAAGCTGTTCCATTTTCAGCTCCAATTACCCTTTACAATTTAAACAATATCATTTGGCATTCTCTAACACTTTGAGTAACCCTTTAAAGTTATGATCTTCTAATCATAAACAACTACGCCCCCACGCGGGAAACCGTGAGAACTTTGCGAATTTGAAAAATAATATATTCAGCAGACGAAAGGGAGGGTGGTATACTACTCTAGGAGTCGAGGGAAGTTGAATTAGGACGGACTGACTTCCCCCCAGTTTGTTATATGGTCGAAGAGAAACCTCAGCTCCCTAAACCCAGTCCAGGAAAGCTTTCAAAGTTCAGTCTGACGTTAAACCTAACGGACGCCAGGCAATCTAACAAACGCGGTACTTAAAACTTAGTTTATAAGGAAATAAAAACATTCGTGAATTTATATTTAATTTCATTTTATAAAGGAGTGCGATTTTGAATTTGCGTTTTATTTTTGTGAATATTTATCTTGTGTCGGATTTTGTTTTAACTTTGGATTTACTTTAAAAATCATATTTTGGATTGATTTTGAATTATCTTCCGGCGTTTTGGAATCGCTTGTGAGTTCAAATTTGGTTATATTTATATTTTAAGTTGACATTAAAATAATTATAATTAATTTATAATATTCATTAACTATAAAACAAATTAATTAATATATTATTTTGACATTCATTTTGATTTATTACCTATTTTCAAAATTTATTAACTTAAACTTAGATTTACGATTAATTAATTATAATTAAAATTAACTATAATAAAACTAATAAATTAAATATTATTTGAAATTTATTTTGTGACGAATACTCGCTTTAATTTATCTATTTCCCAACCTTATTAATTTAATCTAAAATTTAAGTTTAATTAATTATAATTAATATTAACTATAATTAAAACATAAATTAAATATTAATTTGAAATTTATTTTGAGACGAATACTTAAACTATCTATTTTCAAACCTTAGTTAATTTAATATTTAATTTTAGTTAATTATAATTAAAATTAACTATAATTTAAACAAATAAATTAAATATTAATTTGACATTTATTTTGAGACGAATTCTCGCTTTAAATTATCCATTTTCGAACCTTATTAATTTAATCTAAGATTTAAGTTATAAACTTAATTTATGGACAAAACTATAAAGCCAGGAATGACCCGTATTTCAATTTAGTTCGTTCTAATGGTCAAAGAAGGTACATAATATTATCATAGGTAGCTCAAGTCAAAGAGTGAATACAGCAGACGACAAGTAATTTATTTCCCACATAGATTTATTACCGTTTAAATAACAGCCTAATCCAAAAAAACAAAAAAAAAAAAATCAAATTAAAATAAATTGTTTTACTCAGAAATAGGATTAACAGGGATCCACGAATTTATTGAAATCTCGCCGTTAAAGAGTCACTCTCCACGGTCATAAGCACGCGATTCTGGACACGTGATTGGCAGGAGACTGTGCAACGACGAGATACGATACTCTCCATTAATCCTTGTTAAGCCTACTTTACGAATAAGCTAAAAATAATTGATATCTAGCGTAATATTTATTGGTTTATTTTTATCCTATTGGATTATATGTCTATTTTATCGATAAGATAGGAAAATATCAGTCGATGTTAGAAATAGTTTGACAATCTCCCTTTAAGTCGCGTTACTTTTGATATTATTGATTGATACGTGAAAGTTCAAACTCATTGGATTAACATCAAACGGGGTCGTAAGAAATCCGAATTTTATTTTGTGACCAAATCAATATAACCAACCATATCGTTCTCTCGCTATATATATGTCGACTTGTTTTTGACTCTTAAAGGCGCGTTTTCACGAGAGCGATTTGCTAGAAAAACCCTTAAAATATCGCCAGAGCGCGCGATATCGGACACATTTTTATTTCAAATTTAAGGGCCTAGTCGAATAAGATAGTAAAAATTACCTTTGAACAAAGACTAAAGAAATATGATCATATTCAGCGATATATCTCTCATGAAAACTCACCATTAGGTGGACGCGACTCGAGTGGAAATGGTCAAGTCAATATGCAAATACGATTAACCTCATTTAAGTAAAATAAAACTTTATCCGTCAAATATGGTTACCATAGCGACGGAGAATATAATAATACATTTAAAATGAACCTTCTGTAAGCAAAAGTTTAATTATTAAACAACAATCAAAATTAAACGTCTTGGACGGGGTATAGTAGTTAAAGAAACTTTTGATTTAGTTATTTAACCCGTTTGCAGTCTTAAAAGGAACTAATAGTATCGTTAGTTACTTAAGGTTAATTAATTCCAAATTCTGTCATCCTAAGATGGGTATCCTGGTATATTAATTTAAAGGGAGAATGAATTTAAATTACAAAGCAATCCTTTAAGCTAGAAATCAATTTTCAATTTAGGAGGAAGTTAGGCTTAGCAGGGAGCAATGGAGATTTTCTAATTTCGTTGTTAACGAGACTATAAAACGACCATTCCTTCATCCTTGTTTTTTTAATTGATATCAGAATTAAGCGCGCTTCTCGCGACGTAATTGGTCGGAGACTCGTTAACGGCGAAATATGAAACTATCCGCGGATCCTTATTAAGCCTACTTTTGGTCTCTAGCTTATTATAGTTGTTTCTAATGGGGTTGTTTAAATCCCATTAGAAACAATTATTGGACTTATCATTCGAGCTACTTTGACAAATCGATTTGAAAAGTTAAAATTTTATTCGAGAATTTTTTTTTTCTAGTTCACACGAATACAACGAAAATTTTTAAAACAGTTTAAATCGATTCAAAGGACTAATGTGAACGTTTATTTGGTGTCGAACAATCGCATTCTCCCTTTGAAAAATCATTTTAAGTTTATTCTAAGATTCTTACTGTATATTGGCAAAGAACTAACTCTTGTTTTAATCTCCTAAATGTTTTTTATTTTTATTTTTCGGGGGCTATCCACCCGGTATATACCCATTGAATAGAATCCTATTGGACCGAATTCCCATTGGTCCGAAATAAAAAATAAATAGTCCTAATCAACCGAATCTTGGCCGACCGAGCCCAATGCACCGAATTCCCATTGAACCGAAATCCCGCTGAACCGAATCCCGCTGAACCGAATCCCCCATAGACCGAATTTCCCATTGGGCCGAAACCAAAAAGGGCGTCCCGATGAATTTAAGCCGATAATGGTTAGGTTAGGTTAGGTTAGGTTAGAATGTGTTAATGGACTTCTGATTGTGAACGTCGGTCGAATGGGATTGACGGTCGAATGGGATTCGGTCGAATGGGATTGACGGTCGAATGGGATTCGGTCGAATGGGATTCTGGTTTACGAAAACGTATCGGTTGAATGGGATTGTGGATCGAATGGGATTCTGCCCAATGGGATTCTGTCCAATGGAATTCTGTCCAATGGTCGAGAAGCATTCACCCCGCTTTTTGAATTAATCGCGAACCAATTCCGTGTTGATTTAGACCAAAACTACTTCTTCCTCGCGAGGGTAAATATCGAGTGTTAATCCGCCTTGACTTTGACCATATTGTATCGCTAATGTTTTCCGTACTGGTCAGTTGAAGATTAATATTTTGATATTGAGCCGTCTACGGTTGTTAGATTTAATGGTGCTTTGAAGTTACGTTGTTATGAAGGGGGTTTGGCGGTAAACCGACAAAAATGACCGTTAGGACGCTATAGGTTTGCGTGACATTACGATGATTTTCTTGGACTCAATATTAAAACTTCCTTATTGTTTATCATACGCGCAATACGTTGTAATAAAAATTGCGAATTAATTAAATATATTTTTTTCTTCTTTGAGATGAATTTGCAATATGGTTTAAAGCTGAGGTTGATTTATACACCATGCTACGAATAAACAGGAAAGTAGTATTGGTTAACTCAGTTTTGAACAATTTTGCTTGAAAACAAAGTTTAGAGGTTATAATACCTTTTAAAAACTTATTTGAAGTACACAATCAATCGATCCGGGCCTCGTGAAATTGATATCACGCCAAGCCAGCCAATATCCTATTTTTCCTATAAATTCGCTGTTATTTACCCTATATTTTCCTATATTTTCGTTATTATATATCCTATATTTCCTATAATTTAAAATTTTTAATCCTATTTTCTCCTATAATTCGCCTTTAAATTTCCTATTTTTCCCTAGTCGCAGGACGCGTGAATTTAAGCTCCGTTTTCAATCAAGTTTTTCAAGCTTTTGCTTTCGCTTTTTCAAGAGAAGCCCTGTATCAAATTCATTAAGCCCCTTTTTCAATCAAGATTTTGGTTGAAAACGAGCCTTTAAGGTATCCGCTTTTCTGTCACTCGAATGTTTTTCAGTTTCTTGTTATTAAATTATCAAGCTTGGCGACAGTACAATTTTACAAGCTTCCCCGAATCGAGTCAGCAATTGACTTGCCTACTTTAATTTTTCAAATTTAGGTTGAAATTAAAATTTTTTTTATTTTTGTGGGACGCAATTTTGATAAAATATATTTTAACAAAACTCGGTTTATTTTTTATAATATTCCTAAACTATTATTTTAATTAAATTTAATAATAGGGTGTGAAGACTCTAATCTAATCCATCACCTAATAATAATAATAATTATAATAATTTGGTATTAAGGCAACTTTCGCTATGTAATCAAATTTATTGAAATTTTATCTCAGTGTTTACGTTATTACTAAAAGCACCTTTAGCGATTTTAGTAGATTTTTTTTCTTGATAACGTTAATGGAGCCTGGGGTTTTGTTATCCAAACCAAGGACCACCCAACCCCCGAGCTGATTATTATAATATATGAAAAATATGAATTTATATTTTAATATTAAAATTATTTAATAATATTATAATTATCAGGTTTCAGAGAAATTTTGTAATTTAGGTTATTTCTAAAGCTTCCTTCTAAGTTGTGTAGTAAATTATCGGTACGAGATCGAAATCGGATAACGAATAACTATCCACTGATATTTTAATCTCGGATAAATTGTTCAAATTAATATAAAACCACAAATTATATAAACAGACGCGTATCAAATGCTGGATTCGAATTATCCGGAGATAAAATTTGAAGCTCGATTAATAAACAAATTACGCGTTTATTCGAACGGATAACGCCAAGATAAAAATACGACGTTTCTCGAAATCCGTGTAGAATGAAATATAATAATTATATTTTAATCTAAATCGAAAGGAACAGCGACTAAATGACTACATTCTAGCTTCGAGATATCAATTTGGGTTAAAATCCGCGTAGAAACTCGATGGGTGTCAAATTGTTATTATCGGCGAATGAATAACTCGTATTGCAAGTTTGCCGTTACATTTGGGTATACGTTAACTCGAATAAGAAATGGATATTTTGTTCACTAACGGATAATATCTGATTGACATTCACGATGGCTTTATTCAATTAACAAAAGTTATACGAATTCCGAGCTCTAAACCACTGGGGATATTTTGGCTGGTGTGAAGTAGGTTTTATTATTTATTATATAGTTTATAGGCGCTTTCCCCACAGGAGGTTAAATGGGTTTCAAATTGTTCTTATCGCCGAATGAATAACTCTTATAACGTATCAATTTACTATATAACAATTGAGTATGAATTAAAAGATTGCCGTTACATTCGGGTAGTAATTACCTATCTGTAATTTAAATTAAAAATATAATATTACCACAATTTTAATTTTAACCGTTGTATAATTAGAAATTACTATTAATTAATTATTAACAGTTAAAATTAAAAATATAATATTATATCAAAATTACCCCAATTTTAATTTTATGTGGTACATATAATTAAAAATTCCAATTACATTGAGGTATAATTTATGTAATTTAGGAGGTTACTTCTAATATAAAGGGTTCGAAATTGCTAGACGGCGAGACTTGTGGGTGGGTGTAAGAAAAATGATTATATTTTGTGTTTTGATGATTTTTTGTTTTTTCTATATTTTCCGATATTTTTATCGGATCGTATCAACAAAGCGAGTTGGTTGTTTGGTCATAAAGTTGGGAAAAAAATTAGGTTAGAGGGCCACGCCCAATTTTAAGAGGAAAACGGAAATATTAATGAGATGATGCACTATACGCGCCGGTTCAAACGAAGAGGTTACCAAACCTAGACAACCTCTAACCACCCTATCCCCTATCGCTAATGAATAGAATAAAAATATGATTAATTTATTAATTCATTTAATTCCACACCCAATGCATTTTGTTTTAATGAAAAAATATATTACATACCGTTAATTTTATAATTTATTCATATTTTTATTAAAAGGAGAATGAACTAATTCTGACAACTGGTGTGTAGATTCTACGATCGTTTGACCAATCACGTAACGAGAAACGCGTGCTTCTTAATAACTCTTTTAGAACATAAAACTCTTAACGTCGCGTAGAAAAATCAAATTTTAAATGATCATTTTGGTGCCTTTCAACCTCGTAACAGTGTTTGAATTTAAAATATTATTTACCTCTGTAGTTAAAATTAAAAACCTCTAGATCCGGTTAATTTTATGACATTAATATTATATATTTTTTTTTATTATTTTTCAAGTAGTACTTACATTGCCAAGATTTTATAATTAAACTAAAATTCCCCTTCTAAACGAAAATATTATTGAATTTAAATATAATATTCGTCCAATTGCGTAATCAGTTTCAGAAAAATAACCGGGTATAACATTTTTCGAAACGTGAGAAATCTTTAAACTCAATCGAAATTGAATCTTAAAACGAAATAGGAAAAAATAAGAATTCAAAATCAACGGGCGGTCTGCTGCTTCTGTCGAGCTGACCGTTAAAACGTCTAATTAAAAGTCAATTTATAAAAACCTTAAGGGAAAACACTCATTTTTAATGATAATTAAACGGACTTTCCTCAAATTCTAATCGTTACTATCGAAAAGGATAAATTGTTTTCAAAACTATTACGACACATTTTATCTCGCATTCTTAAAGAGAGGGTGAAGTTAAAATAAAGCGATTTTTGTGTGATTTAATATAAAAAATTTGATTTAATATAAAAAAATATAAAAACTAGTGATTTAATATAAAATTAGTGATTTAATATAAAAATTAGTGATTTAATATAAAAATTAGTGATTTAATATAAAAATAAGTGATTTAATATAAAAATTTGTGATTTAATATAAATATTAGTGATTTAATATAAAAATCTGTGATTTAATATAAAAATTAGTGATTTAATATAAATATTAGTGATTTAATATAAAAGTTAGGGTTTAATATAAAAATTTGTGATTTATTATAAATATTAGTGATTTAATATAAAAATTAGTGATTTAATATAAAAATTAGTGATTTAATTTTATAATGAACGATTTAATATAAAAATTAGCGATTTAATATAAAAATTTGTGATTTAATATAAAAATTAGTGATTTAATATAAAAATTAGTGATTTAATATAAAAATTAGTGATTTAATATAAAAATTAGCGATTTAATAAAAAAATTTGTGATTTAATATAAAAAACATTGATTAAATATCAAAATTAATTAAAACCCAAAGTCAACAATGTAATTTAGCAAATTCAACAATATAATAGCATCGGTTATGAAACCTAAGCCTTTTCAAGTTGATTAGAAATATTTGATTAAAAATCTCACAAAAATTGAACCGCTTGAAGCGATGTTTATAGCCTCTCTTTGAAAGATGGGGAAAAATCTTTTAAAATCGCGTATGACAGGGCCATCGAGGCGCCCCTGGTAATATAATTTTAAACCATGAGCTCATCTTTAAGGTTTTTTGAGTCTAGTAAATGGCCGGAATATTTGGGATATAAACCAGTTACTTAATATAAATTGTATTCCATTCGTAGGTTGCTTCATTTTAATTTGTAAAGCGTAATCGTTTCGGAAATCAAGGTTGTTAGGTTGTTAGCCCACTTTTTAATAAAACCAAAATAATAAGCCACACGAAAAACATATTGAGTAATGTTCCCACTGGCCGGGGAGGTAAAATAAGTATTATTTAAATTTTTTATTAAAGTTGTAAAATTACCGTAATTTTGGAAATTGGTAAATTACGTGGTAATTTACCGTTACACTGTAATTTACCGGTATGCACAATATTATTTTTATTTTAATTTCTGTGATTTTAAAAGCTGATTTCCTTTTTCACACATCGCTTCAAAATTCTTATTTCCAATTTCTCTTATAGACCTAATAATTTCTCTTAGACCTTACAAATTTCTTTTATAAACCTTACAAATTTCTCGTATATACCTTACAATTTTTCTTCTAGACCTTACAATTTCTTTTATAGACTTTACAATTTCTCTTCTAGACCTATAGACCTTGGAATTTCTCTGATAGACCTTACAATTTCTCTTATAGACCTTGCAATTTCTTTTATAGACCTTGCAATTTCTCTTATAGACCTTGCAATTTCTCTTCTAGACCTTACAATTTCTCTTATGGACCTTATAATTTCTCTTATAGACCCTGCAATTTCTCTTCTAGACCTTACAATTTCTCTTTTAGAACTTACAATTTCTCTTATGGACCTTACAATTTCTCTTATAGACCTTACAATTTCTCTTATAGACCTTACATTTTCTCTTTACAGACCTTACAATTTCTCTTATAGACCTTACAAATTTTTAATTTTAAAGTGTCAGTGTAAATGCGACTTTAAATTAAAAATGGCGCGAACAAAAAAAAAAAAAAAAAAAAAAAATTAAAATGCACGCTTATTAAACAATTAAAAATGGCGCGAGTTTTAATTTTATTTAAAAAATTACTCGCGCCTTTTGTTGAACGCGAATAGATATGGTTACTATGGAAACGAGAGATTAAAAAATATTTCCGACAAATCTTTAAAGTGAGGCTGTCACGAATTTTTCACGAACTCCAAATGAAAATTGAGTAGCATATTCGGAAAGATCGTTAAAAAAAGATTCAAAATATATATACATATGCAGAATATAAAAAATACATATTGTATAATCGCCACTTTCGAAATTTTTAAAATAAAAATTCTTGCGATACTACGTCATCACTATAGTCTCGTGATTTCGCTATAGTATTATTATCGTGCGTTTTGAAACCAGTGGGTCACTTTCGCGCGGTCTTTTTCGTAAAAGTACTCAATCCAAATAAAGTCATACCTTTCGTATGAAAATTATAGTTAATTACGTTCCAGAAATAAACTACGTCATATTTCGGAAAGAAAATTAACTATATAATTTTTGATATTTTAATTTTGAAGTTTCTTTCTAGTGCCTCAAAGGGCAGAGGTATAAAATTTTGAACATGGCGTTTTAATAATATGATAAAACTAAAATATAATCGAATGGTGATATCCTCACTTGAAGTTTTATACAATCTTAAATTATAGGTTCCCATGATAATAAAATGCCAGTTGTAAAACTCCTATCCATGAGAGAGAAAAAGGCTCATCAGAAACTGTTGAACACGCCCTTTTAAATCTTGAACCTGTCTCACGTAATATTATTAATGCTAGCTGTACTTGTATTGTTGCTTCATAGCTCAAATAATCCTTCAACCCTTTTTTTGAAAACATTACACGATTCCAACCCTAAGGCCGACAGCGCGCGATGAATCATGGTTAGAAATAAATATGGGGGGATATTATGGGTGGGAATAAATGGGGGAGGCTATCACGTGACGGCTAGGGTCACGTCACGTCACGCCAAACAATACTGGCACCAATCATGAACTCCATCGGCCATCGTTGGTTTCCCTAAGCTACATATATTCTTTTTCTATGATATTGATTAATATTCAAAGAGAGTTTCTTATAGTTTAAAGAACTATAGACAATCTATTTCTTAATTATGGTTAAAGGGAAACTTGAAGCTTGAAATGGAACAGCTTTTGTATTTATTTTGGGAATCATCGAATGCCAAAAAACCTATTCTATAATTTTTTGAAACAATTATTAGACACATAATTTTTAACTAGCACACTTCTAAACGCAATAAGTTCAATAACTAACTTGTATTGAACTCAGTTGAGTTTCGCAATTTATGTAATTTGAAGGCTACTTGGGGTGGGATTGGGGGACATGGTTTAAGAAGCTTTTTCATTCATAGTAATCCAAAGAACTAGCACCTTAATTTTTACATACTTTTCAACAACACCCTGCATAAATTCGGGCCATGCAACTACAATTGTTATGGCCTACCATTAAAAGAATAGGCCCACAAGTACTTGGGCATCAAAGGCTGGCATATTCTTTTAATGTTAAGCGCTGTTGAAGGCTAAAATAATATGATTGGCCCAAATTTATATATTTTCAGTGTATTCCTAATCCTACAAGTTTTTATAATTTTGTATTTATTCGTTTCTACCGCATGTTTATAATAAAAATGCCTTTCAAAAACTAGAAAAATAAAAAGTGAACAGATTTGGAAAAATGGGATTGAGTTTTAGAATTATTAAATTAATTTATAAGACCTTTAGTTATAATGTATCAAAGTTATATATTTTAATAGATAAATTTACATATGAGTTGTTCTATCACCGTTAGTAGGGAAATTTAATTACAATATCAGAACATTAATCTTTGGATCAGTCCGTAACCCTTTAATCCTAAATTGGTCAGTGAAATTCATTTCAATATGGTTACTCAACTCGTGAAGCGAAGTCACGCGGACCTTCAATCTATATTCTTCAATAAATGATCGTATCTTTATAGGTAATGAAACTTTCCATTGGTCCAATGGTCCTGACAATATAGTTTTAAAATTCGTTTTTGAACCGTCTTTTTTTTTTTTTTTAAATCGAGCCTGTTTCGTTGTTGCCCTCAGGCTATCCTTGACTTTTTAAAGAGATCTCTTCTATAAACGAGTGTGAGTTAAGAAAAATTCGCGCATGCCTTGCGTAAAAATCACTTTTTTAAATCAACCGGTTTTTTCAGAAAACAAAAAAGTTGTGGGTGTATAGTGTATAACGTATCGTAAAGGGGGGGGGGGGGGGCAAAAAATATGAGATGACTAATAACACGATTTTAGAAATTACCAAATTTGATTTTTTTAGAATAATTATGATATAATTATAGTCTCTTAAAGGTAAACTTCGAGCTAAAAATGGATCAGCTTTTGAATTTATTTTCGGCATCACCATGCCACAAAAACCTATTCGATAATATTTTCCGAATTTTTAGACACGATTTTGGCGTTTAAATTAATTTCTGAAGTTGATAAAATTTCAAAAAAGTAGATTTAAATTCAGGCCAATTATTTCAGCCTTCAACAGCGCTTGTAATGTCCTAACATTAAAAGAATAGGCCTGCGTTTGACGACCAAGACCTTGGCCTTCATATCTTTTATATTATAACATTACAAGCGCCGTTGAAGGCTGAAATAATATGATTGTCCCGAATTTATATTTACTTTAATTTGAACTCGAAAAACGTGTCTAAAAATTGTTTGAAAATTCTCGAATACGTTTTTTTGTCATCCGGTGATTCCGAAAATAAATTCTAAAGCTGTTCCATTTTTATCTCCAAGTTTCCCTTTAAACAAATTCAGCGTAATCTCAATATTAGGTATAAATCCAAGTGTCGACTTTGAAATTATCCACAAGGGACTTTGTTTAAATTTTCTACTTTCAAATGATTGAAAACATTTGGCTTTGGTAAGTTTAATTAACTTTTATTAAAAAGAACCTCAAAAAAGTTCCTATTCAACACAGCTAACATATTAAATGCTCGAAAGCTTCTCAAAAAATAAAGTTTTTAAGCTTTTAAAACCATGAAGTAAGCATAACCTATATCGTTCACTTTAATAAAAGTTAATTAAAATATTTCACTGTGTTAGTAATTTTAATATTAAAGGGAGAATGTAACCTAATAACAAGCGATTTTTTATCGATTCATTATCGTTTAAATAGACCAAATCCAACAGTAACAAAATTACAAACAAATATTAAACTAGAAATAAATTTAAAACTTACCCAAAAAATAGTCTCATCTAGATTCATGGAGATCAAATGAACTCCACATTTAAGGACTAGCTACCAATGATATTCATCGATGAACCTTATATAAGGAATGCAGGATCTCCATGAATCCAGCTAAGCCTATTTTGATGTTAAGTTTTAAATTTATTTCTAATTTAATATTTGTTTGTTATTTATTTTACTGGTGGTTTAGGCCTATTTAAACGATAAGAAATCGACAAAATATCACTTGTTGTTAGGTTGCATTCTCCCTTTAAAGGTTTTGGTAAGGTTAGGTTAGTTTAGAATATTATTAAACTAATTAAGGACACTTCATAGTTGAGGAAAAAACTGTTTATGAAATAAACCTTTTCGAATTGAGCACTTTAGTCTCTTTTCAACCCTTTAATCAACTAATTAGGTTCTGATTAGTTTTTATCTCAATTCATTACTTAATTCAATAACTTGGATCGTAATTTGAATTTGATATCATTCACCTTGTAAGCTTTCTGTTTACTTGGAAAGTAGACTTTTACCACGTCATTTGGGGCGTAGACTTTTATAATATTTATGTTTGGTTCTTTTGAAAGTGGCGACCGAGTGGCGACTGAGTCTCGAGTGCTTCTCCCCTATACAACACGAGACATATTTTATGTCGCTCAAAATAAGGGTTCCTTGTTTCTAAGGGTGTCTCCCTCCTCCTCCGCCTCGTGATATACTCGACTGGCCATTCGCTGACGTCATCTCGAAAAAAAGCATTAAGCTCTATAACGTAAATATATTACCCAAAAAATAACCAAATCTAGATAATTATTTTTTCTAAATATATTTTGATTGAAATTATAAATATGTAATAATCATTATTTTAATGGGAGATTAATTCTATTGTAAATTTGGTTTTTAACTGGCCTCTCTAACTGCCTCTATGGCTTTCTGGGTGCTAATTGAAAAGTCCAAAGAAAGTACCATAATTTTATGTAGAATAATTCCTATAATTTTGATGGAACTGAACTGAACTTGAACTAAATGGTTCTAAGAGTCAGACACACAGGTTTTATTTATTTTCAGATAAATATATCTAATTAAAAATTCCAAAAAAATTAAAAAAATCTTTAATAAATTCAATATTTAAAAAATTATTAAAACTACAATATTTTTGTAATGTATTTACCATAAATCTCACAATCTAACAACCTCTTCCCTGTTAAAATTTGGGTCACAAACTATCGCAAGCTTATTCAAATTATCAAAACCAATTATTCATAATTTTTTCTTTAATAATAAATTTAAATTTAAAGAATAAACAATCTAGTTTAAAACGTCGATCTTAAACAATGGCTTCGCTTCGAAAACGCGCAGTAATCTAGTTCATTTGAAACTTTCCGTAAATATTTTGAGAATATTTTTCGTTTTTAGATCGCGTTCAGCGACACGTACCGGAGATACCAACCTCTATTGAAAATATATTAGACGGTAGCCAGCCTGTCGCTTCGGTACGTGTCGTTGAACGCTGTCTTGGTTGTAATAGAAAGCATTGTTTCGTTAGACATTTTAACACGTCTTTGGCTGTGTTAATATTTCGTGTTTATAAAATTTTACTTCGTCCCAACCTTGATAAAAGGCAACATCTTGCATAGAAATAGGTTCGATTTAAGGGTTCTTTTGGTTGTTTTTAAGGATGGCAAAAGTATAGATAATCCTATACCTTGACCCAACCTTTAAAAAGACAACATCTTGCACAGAAATAGGTTCGATTTAAGGGTTCTTTTGGTTGGTTTCAAGGATGTCAAAATTATAGATAATCCTATACTTTGACCCAACCTTTAAATAGGCAACATTTTCAATTGTAACGGATTCTTTTTAACGTCTGTCTTTGCTGTTTTCAAGGTTATTTTATAATACCAACAGTTACTATTCTATTAAGGAAATAACTCTTAGTGGACCGATTTCCTACCCGCTTATCTGTTCGAGAGTTTTTGGCGTAATCTTGAAAACACTGAGGCGGATTGATACACAATGGTAAACACTTATAAATAATAAATTAGTTCACGATAACTGCCCTTGAGTAGATAGATATCAATTATATTTTTGTTTTCCTCGTAATAAATCCGTTGAAGACATTGAAGGGTGAATTTTGTAATCCGCTATGGTTTAAACCAACGAGCTCTACTGACCCTTATCTCCCACCAAGATGACCCTGACTCAAATTCGCGACATACACTTAATTTATAGGTTTGAAACGTATGCACGTTTTTTTTAAAGGAACCCGGCAATGAATTGATAAAATTCAATTCTGATAAAGTTATGAAATATTAACTATATTATAGATTAAAATATTATATCTTGTGATTTGTTTTATACAAATATAATTGCAATTAACAAGTTCATTACAGCGTATAATTAATAATAAATTAATGAAATTAAATTTCAATTCGATACAATTCAATTTAATTAAGAAAATATATCAAATTTCACTTCAATGGAATTCAATTTAATTATGAAAATATATCAAATTTCAATTCAATGGAATTCAATTTAATTAAAAAAATATATCAAATTTCAATTCAATGCGAATAAATTTAATAAAATAAAATACCAAATGTCCATTCAGTGCAATTCAATTTAATAAAATAAAATACTAAATTTCAATTCAATGCAATTCAATTAAATAAAATATCAAATTTCAATGCTATTCAATTTAATAAAATTAAATATCAAACTTCAATTCAATGCAATTCGATTTAATAAATTAAATATCAAACTTCAATTCAATGCAATTCAATTTAATAAAATTAAATATCAAACTTCAATTCAATGCAATTCAATTTAATAAAATAAAATACACAATTTCAGTTCAACGCAACTGAATTTAATAAAATAAAATACGAAATGCCACATCAATACAATTCAATTTAATAAATTAAATATCAAACTTCAATTCAATACAATTCAATTTAATAAAATTAAATATCAAATTTCAATTCAATGCAATTCAATAAAATTAAATATCAAATTTCAATTCAATGCAATTCAATTTAACAGAATGAAATATCAAATTCAATACAATTCAATTTAACAGAATGAAATATCAAATTCAATACAATTCAATTTATTAAATAAAATATCAAATTCAATACAATTCAATTTATTAAAATAAAATATCAAATTTATGTTTAATACTGTTTAAAATAATTCAATTCCATATCACTATTTTACAGAACATATTTGAATTTATTTAAATTCCTAATAATGAATTTCAATTAGATTTTCCGCTTCTTTCGCGAAAGATAAATTAATTTAACTTCAATTAATTATTTTTAAATGAAGAAATAAATGATAGGTATTCACGATAAATCGTCCTTTCTTCACGAGACACATATTCTTAAAATATTGGTATCATTTCATTATCCCTTTGTTTCCAATCCGACACTCATTACATAAATTTTGAGTTGGTCGTCATCGTTCTCGCGACCTTGTTATATTTTCCCGTGAACTTTAAAAATATAGGTTACGAGCTTTAAAAACTTAATTAATAGTTATTTCGGGATAACAATGGCGGGAAACCAACAGCGTTTAATTGCTCATCATTATTCTTCAATCAATTTACCGACACCGCCACCACAAACCGCGATTATTACTTAACCTTGTATTTAATTGCAATTCCTTTTTTCCTTTTAATTATTTTACTTTTAATCAAAACAACCTTGGCAATAATAATAACAAAAATATAACCATTGATAAGTAAACCAACGCTTTAAAGAAAATATTTTCCTAAAATAACTTTAAAGAATTAAAATAATCATTGAAATAAAGACAATAGGGAGGATGGAGGGGGCTAAAACCCGTTTTTCTTGTACATATATGACTTCCGGTTCCGGCCGAGCTCAGATTAACAACAAAATAAGATCGACCTTGTAAAATAACAAATATAATTAAAAATTCACGAAATTTTTAAGAATAATAAATGATTAACGATATAGTTGAATTGAATTGAAATGATTAGAGGAATATAAACTTCTGAATATAAATTAAATTAATTAATATTAGGTTTGAAGTATAAAATAAACTGACTTCAAATTAAATACACTATTTATTAAAATTTAATTTATTAATTGAATATTAAATAAAATTAGGTTTTATATAGTTTAATACCCATTTAAATATTTAAAAATATGAACTAACGTAGTCTGAAGTTGAAACTAAATTTTAAACAAGTCCATTTTTACCATAAAACTTAAGTTTAAGATAATTAAATTTCAAAATGACCAAATTTCCTGTTTCTGAAGCCACTGGCGCAAATTTAATAATCTAATAATAGTAAGATTTTTATCCTTGAATATTTTTGATTTTCAATTTTATTCATTTTTTATTTTAAAATTATAATTCAGCGGTTTTTTGCATAAAATTATAATTTCTGGTTCAATTACCTCGAAATGTCGACAATTTAAAGTTTATTTCACTCGCCATATTCCACGTTAATTACTTTCGTCTTGATATTAAACAAAGACCTTGTAATTAACGGATTTAGTATTAAATTTTTAAGCGTGAGATTAAGCAATCAGAATCGAAAGCACCAGATGAGATTTCAATATTTCTGTTACCATGACAACCGGGTGATAGGGATTCAATTACTAACCTTAATGCTTAACTTTTCTTTGCAACCACCTAGGCATAAACCGATTGCACCATTAGAAAGTAGACATTCCGTATATTATTTTAAGATCATAAAATATTGCTTCGCCACTCATAAAAGTTGTTTCGCCACTCGATACAAATCGAGCAAAATTCCAAATATGAGCCCTGTATTAAAATGCAAAAAGGCATAACTTTTCTTTGCAACCACCTAGGCATAAACTGATTGCACCATTAGAAAGTAGACATTCCGTATATTATTTTAAGATCATAAAATATTGCTTCGCCACTCATAAAAGTTGTTTCGCCACTCGATACAAATCGAGCAAAATTCCAAATATGAGCCCTGTATTAAAATGCAAAAAGCCATAACCTTTCTTTGCAACCACCTAAGCATAAACCGATTGCACCATTAGAAAGTAGACATTCCGTATATTATTTTAAGATCATAAAATATTGCTTCGCCACTCATAAAAGTTGTTTCGCCACTCGATACAAATCGAGCAAAATTCCAAATATGAGCCCTATATTAAAATGCAAAAAGCCATAACTTTTCTTTGCAACCACCTAGGCATAAACCGATTGCACCATTAGAAAGTAGACATTCCGCATATTATTTTAAGATCATAAAATATTGTTTCGCCACTCATAAAAGTTGTTTCGCCACTCGATACAAATCGAGCAAAATTCCAAATATGAGCCCTATATTAAAATGCAAAAAGCCATAACTTTTCTTTGCAACCACCTAGGCATAAACCGATTGCACCATTAGAAAGTAGACATTCCGTATATTATTTTAAGATCATAAAATATTGCTTCGCCACTCATAAAAGTTGTTTCGCCACTCGATACAAATCGAGCAAAATTCCAAATATGAGCCCTATATTAAAATGCAAAAAGCCATAACCTTTCTTTGCAACCACCTAAGCATAAACCGATTGCACCATTAGAAAGTAGACATTCCGTATATTATTTTAAGATCATAAAATATTGCTTCGCCACTCATAAAAGTTGTTTCGCCACTCGATACAAATCGAGCAAAATTCCAAATATGAGCCCTATATTAAAATGCAAAAAGCCATAACTTTTCTTTGCAACCACCTAGGCATAAACCGATTGCACCATTAGAAAGTAGACATTCCGCATATTATTTTAAGATCATAAAATATTGCTTTGCCACTCATAAAAGTTGTTTCGCCACTCGATACAAATCGAGCAAAATTCCAAATATGAGCCCTATATTAAAATGCAAAAAGCCATAACTTTTCTTTGCAACCACCTAGGCATAAACCGATTGCACCATTAGAAAGTAGACATTCCGTATATTATTTTAAGATCATAAAATATTGCTTCGCCACTCATAAAAGTTGTTTCGCCACTCGATACAAATCGAGCAAAATTCCAAATATGAGCCCTATATTAAAATGCAAAAAGCCATAACTTTTCTTTGCAACCACCTAGGCATAAACCGATTGCACCATTAGAAAGTAGACATTCCGTATATTATTTTAAGATCATAAAATATTGCTTCGCCACTCATAAAAGTTGTTTCGCCACTCGATACAAATCGAGAAAAATTCCAAATATGAGCCCTATATTAAAATGCAAAAAGCCATAACTTTTCTTTGCAACCACCTAGGCATAAACCGATTGCACCATTAGAAAGTAGACATTCCGTATATTATTTTAAGATCATAAAATATTGCTTCGCCACTCATAAAAGTTGTTTCGCCACTCGATACAAATCGAGAAAAATTCCAAATATGAGCCCTGTATTAAAATGCAAAAAGCCATAACTTTTCTTTGCAACCACCTAGGCATAAACCGATTGCACCATTAGAAAGTAGACATTCCGTATATTATTTTAAGATCATAAAATATTGCTTCGCCACTCATAAAAGTTGTTTCGCCACTCGATACAAATCGAGCAAAATTCCAAATATGAGCCCTATATTAAAATGCAAAAAGCCATAACTTTTCTTTGCAACCACCTAGGCATAAACCGATTGCACCATTAGAAAGTAGACATTCCGCATATTATTTTAAGATCATAAAATATTGTTTCGCCACTCATAAAAGTTGTTTCGCCACTCGATACAAATCGAGCAAAATTCCAAATATGAGCCCTATATTAAAATGCAAAAAGCCATAACTTTTCTTTGCAACCACCTAGGCATAAACCGATTGCACCATTAGAAAGTAGACATTCCGTATATTATTTTAAGATCATAAAATATTGCTTCGCCACTCATAAAAGTTGTTTCGCCACTCGATACAAATCGAGCAAAATTCCAAATATGAGCCCTATATTAAAATGCAAAAAGCCATAACCTTTCTTTGCAACCACCTAGGCATAAACCGATTGCACCATTAGAAAGTAGACATTCCGTATATTATTTTAAGATCATAAAATATTGCTTCGCCACTCATAAAAGTTGTTTCGCCACTCGATACAAATCGAGCAAAATTCCAAATATGAGCCCTATATTAAAATGCAAAAAGCCATAACCTTTCTTTGCAACCACCTAAGCATAAACCGATTGCACCATTAGAAAGTAGACATTCCGTATATTATTTTAAGATCATAAAATATTGCTTCGCCACTCATAAAAGTTGTTTCGCCACTCGATACAAATCGAGCAAAATTCCAAATATGAGCCCTATATTAAAATGCAAAAAGCCATAACTTTTCTTTGCAACCACCTAGGCATAAACCGATTGCACCATTAGAAAGTAGACATTCCGCATATTATTTTAAGATCATAAAATATTGCTTTGCCACTCATAAAAGTTGTTTCGCCACTCGATACAAATCGAGCAAAATTCCAAATATGAGCCCTATATTAAAATGCAAAAAGCCATAACCTTTCTTTGCAACCACCTAGGCATAAACCGATTGTACCATTAGAAAGTAGACATTCCGTATATTATTTTAAGATCATAAAATATTGCTTCGCCACTCATAAAAGTTGTTTCGCCACTCGATACAAATCGAGCAAAATTCCAAATATGAGCCCTATATTAAAATGCAAAAAGCCATAAATTTTCTTTGCAACCACCTAGGCATAAACTGATTGCACCATTAGAAAGTAGACATTCCGTATATTATTTTAAGATCATAAAATATTGCTTCGCCACTCATAAAAGTTGTTTCGCCACTCGATACAAATCGAGCAAAATTCCAAATATGAGCCCTATATTAAAATGCAAAAAGCCATAACCTTTCTTTGCAACCACCTAAGCATAAACTGATTGCACCATTAGAAAGTAGACATTCCGTATATTATTTTAAGATCATAAAATATTGCTTCGCCACTCATAAAAGTTGTTTCGCCACTCGATACAAATCGAGCAAAATTCCAAATATGAGCCCTATATTAAAATGCAAAAAGCCATAACTTTTCTTTGCAACCACCTAGGCATAAACCGATTGCACCATTAGAAAGTAGACATTCCGCATATTATTTTAAGATCATAAAATATTGTTTCGCCACTCATAAAAGTTGTTTCGCCACTCGATACAAATCGAGCAAAATTCCAAATATGAGCCCTATATTAAAATGCAAAAAGCCATAACTTTTCTTTGCAACCACCTAGGCATAAACCGATTGCACCATTAGAAAGTAGACATTCCGTATATTATTTTAAGATCATAAAATATTGCTTCGCCACTCATAAAAGTTGTTTCGCCACTCGATACAAATCGAGCAAAATTCCAAATATGAGCCCTATATTAAAATGCAAAAAGCCATAACTTTTCTTTGCAACCACCTAGGCATAAACCGATTGCACCATTAGAAAGTAGACATTCCGTATATTATTTTAAGATCATAAAATATTGCTTCGCCACTCATAAAAGTTGTTTCGCCACTCGATACAAATCGAGAAAAATTCCAAATATGAGCCCTATATTAAAATGCAAAAAGCCATAACTTTTCTTTGCAACCACCTAGGCATAAACCGATTGCACCATTAGAAAGTAGACATTCCGTATATTATTTTAAGATCATAAAATATTGCTTCGCCACTCATAAAAGTTGTTTCGCCACTCGATACAAATCGAAAAAAATTCCAAATATGAGCCCTGTATTAAAATGCAAAAAGCCATAACTTTTCTTTGCAACCACCTAGGCATAAACCGATTGCACCATTAGAAAGTAGACATTCCGTATATTATTTTAAGATCATAAAATATTGCTTCGCCACTCATAAAAGTTGTTTCGCCACTCGATACAAATCGAGCAAAATTCCAAATATGAGCCCTATATTAAAATGCAAAAAGCCATAACTTTTCTTTGCAACCACCTAGGCATAAACCGATTGCACCATTAGAAAGTAGACATTCCGTATATTATTTTAAGATCATAAAATATTGCTTCGCCACTCATAAAAGTTGTTTCGCCACTCGATACAAATCGAGCAAAATTCCAAATATGAGCCCTATATTAAAATGCAAAAAGCCATAACTTTTCTTTGCAACCACCTAGGCATAAACCGATTGCACCATTAGAAAGTAGACATTCCGTATATTATTTTAAGATCATAAAATATTGCTTCGCCACTCATAAAAGTTGTTTCGCCACTCGATACAAATCGAGCAAAATTCCAAATATGAGCCTTATATTAAAATGCAAAAAGCCATAACTTTTCTTTGCAACCACCTAGGCATAAACCGATTGCACCATTAGAAAGTAGACATTCCGTATATTATTTTAAGATCATAAAATATTGCTTCGCCACTCATAAAAGTTGTTTCGCCACTCGATACAAATCGAGCAAAATTCCAAATATGAGCCCTATATTAAAATGCAAAAAGCCATAAATTTTCTTTGCAACCACCTAGGCATAAACTGATTGCACCATTAGAAAGTAGACATTCCGTATATTATTTTAAGATCATAAAATATTGCTTCGCCACTCATAAAAGTTGTTTCGCCACTCGATACAAATCGAGCAAAATTCCAAATATGAGCCCTATATTAAAATGCAAAAAGCCATAACTTTTCTTTGCAACCACCTAGGCATAAACCGATTGCACCATTAGAAAGTAGACATTACGTATATTATTTTAAGATCATAAAATATTGCTTCGCCACTCATAAAAGTTGTTTCGCCACTCGATACAAATCGAGCAAAATTCCAAATATGAGCCCTATATTAAAATGCAAAAAGCCATAACTTTTCTTTGCAACCACCTAGGCATAAACCGATTGCACCATTAGAAAGTAGACATTCCGCATATTATTTTAAGATCATAAAATATTGTTTCGCCACTCATAAAAGTTGTTTCGCCACTCGATACAAATCGAGCAAAATTCCAAATATGAGCCCTATATTAAAATGCAAAAAGCCATAACTTTTCTTTGCAACCACCTAGGCATAAACCGATTGCACCATTAGAAAGTAGACATTCCGTATATTATTTTAAGATCATAAAATATTGCTTCGCCACTCATAAAAGTTGTTTCGCCACTCGATACAAATCGAGCAAAATTCCAAATATGAGCCCTATATTAAAATGCAAAAAGCCATAACTTTTCTTTGCAACCACCTAGGCATAAACCGATTGCACCATTAGAAAGTAGACATTCCGTATATTATTTTAAGATCATAAAATATTGCTTCGCCACTCATAAAAGTTGTTTCGCCACTCGATACAAATCGAGAAAAATTCCAAATATGAGCCCTATATTAAAATGCAAAAAGCCATAACTTTTCTTTGCAACCACCTAGGCATAAACCGATTGCACCATTAGAAAGTAGACATTCCGTATATTATTTTAAGATCATAAAATATTGCTTCGCCACTCATAAAAGTTGTTTCGCCACTCGATACAAATCGAGAAAAATTCCAAATATGAGCCCTGTATTAAAATGCAAAAAGCCATAACTTTTCTTTGCAACCACCTAGGCATAAACCGATTGCACCATTAGAAAGTAGACATTCCGTATATTATTTTAAGATCATAAAATATTGCTTCGCCACTCATAAAAGTTGTTTCGCCACTCGATACAAATCGAGCAAAATTCCAAATATGAGCCCTATATTAAAATGCAAAAAGCCATAACTTTTCTTTGCTACCACCTAGGCATAAACCGATTGCACCATTAGAAAGTAGACATTCCGTATATTATTTTAAGATCATAAAATATTGCTTCGCCACTCATAAAAGTTGTTTCGCCACTCGATACAAATCGAGCAAAATTCCAAATATGAGCCTTATATTAAAATGCAAAAAGCCATAACTTTTCTTTGCAACCACCTAGGCATAAACCGATTGCACCATTAGAAAGTAGACATTCCGTATATTATTTTAAGATCATAAAATATTGCTTCGCCACTCATAAAAGTTGTTTCGCCACTCGATACAAATCGAGCAAAATTCCAAATATGAGCCCTATATTAAAATGCAAAAAGCCATAACTTTTCTTTGCAACCACCTAGGCATAAACCGATTGCACCATTAGAAAGTAGACATTCCGTATATTATTTTAAGATCATAAAATATTGCTTCGCCACTCATAAACGTTGTTTCGCCACTCGATACAAATCGAGCAAAATTGCAAATATGAGCCCTGTATTAAAATGCAAAAAGCCATAACTTTTCTTTGCAACCACCTAGGCATAAACCGATTGCACCATTAGAAAGTAGACATTCCGTATATTATTTTAAGATCATAAAATATTGCTTCGCCACTCATAAAAGTTGTTTCGCCACTCGATACAAATCGAGCAAAATTCCAATTATGAGCCCTATATTAAAATGCAAAAAGCCATAACTTTTCTTTGCAACCACCTAGGCATAAACCGATTGCACCATTAGAAAGTAGACATTCCGTATATTATTTTAAGATCATAAAATATTGCTTCGCCACTCATAAAAGTTGTTTCGCCACTCGATACAAATCGAGCAAAATTCCAAATATGAGCCCTGTATTAAAATGCAAAAAGCCATAACTTTTCTTTGCAACCACCTAGGCATAAACCGATTGCACCATTAGAAAGTAGACATTCCGTATATTATTTTAAGATCATAAAATATTGCTTCGCCACTCATAAAAGTTGTTTCGCCACTCGATACAAATCGAGCAAAATTCCAAATATGAGCCCTATATTAAAATGCAAAAAGCCATAACTTTTCTTTGCAACCACCTAGGCATAAACCGATTGCACCATTAGAAAGTAGACATTCCGTATATTATTTTAAGATCATAAAATATTGCTTCGCCACTCATAAAAGTTGTTTCGCCACTCGATACAAATCGAGCAAAATTCCAAATATGAGCCCTGTATTAAAATGCAAAAAGCCATAACTTTTCTTTGCAACCACCTAGGCATAAACCGATTGCACCATTAGAAAGTAGACATTCCGTATATTATTTTAAGATCATAAAATATTGCTTCGCCACTCATAAAAGTTGTTTCGCCACTCGATACAAATCGAGCAAAATTCCAAATATGAGCCCTATATTAAAATGCAAAAAGCCATAACTTTTCTTTGCAACCACCTAGGCATAAACCGATTGCACCATTAGAAAGTAGACATCCCGCATATTATTTTAAGATCATAAAATATTGTTTCGCCACTCATAAAAGTTGTTTCGCCACTCGATACAAATCGAGCAAAATTCCAAATATGAGCCCTATATTAAAATGCAAAAAGCCATAACTTTTCTTTGCAACCACCTAGGCATAAACCGATTGCACCATTAGAAAGTAGACATTCCGTATATTATTTGAAGATCATAAAATATTGCTTCGCCACTCATAAAAGTTGTTTCGCCACTCGATACAAATCGAGCAAAATTCCAAATATGAGCCTTATATTAAAATGCAAAAAGCCATAACTTTTCTTTGCAACCACCTAGGCATAAACCGATTGCACCATTAGAAAGTAGACATTCCGTATATTATTTTAAGATCATAAAATATTGCTTCGCCACTCATAAAAGTTGTTTCGCCACTCGATACAAATCGAGCAAAATTCCAAATATGAGCCCTATATTAAAATGCAAAAAGCCATAACTTTTCTTTGCAACCACCTAGGCATAAACCGATTGCACCATTAGAAAGTAGACATTCCGTATATTATTTTAAGATCATAAAATATTGCTTCGCCACTCATAAAAGTTGTTTCGCCACTCGATACAAATCGAGAAAAATTCCAAATATGAGCCCTATATTAAAATGCAAAAAGCCATAACTTTTCTTTGCAACCACCTAGGCATAAACCGATTGCACCATTTGAAAGTAGACATTCCGTATATTATTTTAAGATCATAAAATATTGCTTCGCCACTCATAAAAGTTGTTTCGCCACTCGATACAAATCGAGAAAAATTCCAAATATGAGCCCTGTATTAAAATGCAAAAAGCCATAACTTTTCTTTGCAACCACCTAGGCATAAACCGATTGCACCATTAGAAAGTAGACATTCCGTATATTATTTTAAGATCATAAAATATTGCTTCGCCACTCATAAAAGTTGTTTCGCCACTCGATACAAATCGAGCAAAATTCCAAATATGAGCCCTGTATTAAAATGCAAAAAGCCATAACTTTTCTTTGCAACCACCTAGGCATAAACCGATTGCACCATTAGAAAGTAGACATTCCGCATATTATTTTAAGATCATAAAATATTGTTTCGCCACTCATAAAAGTTGCTTCGCCACTCGATTAAAATCGAGCAAAAAGTCCAAAAATGAGCCCTATATAAAGTCAGGTAATTTTAAGATATATTAAAAAGTCACGGAGTTTAAAGATCTTCCAAGAAGCCAGGAAATTACAATCATTATCTGCAGACAATATTTCAAGCTGACCGTGTCAGTGCAAAAGGTTTGGCGAACGAAATTATCTAAAAAATAAAAGATTAAAAATTGGATAGAATTAACTGAAATGGTCAGGGAAAATCGTTGGAAAAGGTCAGGGAAAACCTGGAAAAGTCAGGGAATTTGAATCTGAAAAAACTGTGGCAACCCTGTTAAATCTCGAGGCGTCACGACATATCTCAAACCAAATCAATTAATTAAAAATAATATCACCAATATCAAATTTACCAATTTAATTTTTAATAATTTCATAGTAAAAAAATGGGACTCAATTTTATTATAAAATTAAATTAAAATATTAGATTCCATCGAAATATGAACTCGGAACCCTCGAGTTAGTTATAGAACTTTAATTATTATTTAATTTTTATTAAAACATTAGGTTCCACCATTCAGGTATTTTATAATTTTTATGATATAAGTCCAATTAAAATAATAGTTACCTTAACTAATATTATTTATTATTAACTTGTACTCGAACAAAATATGAATCAAAAAATAATAATAAGTGATAGAAATCTGATTTTTTTTTTAAATATTTAATATTTAATTTTTAATCTTTTTTCCAATTAACTTTTATTATCGGCGACCCGATTTCGCTGTGAAATTGGCCGATTGGCGTCGCCTATGGCTTATTATATTTTACTCTATTTTATCTATTATTATATCTACGCGTGTTGTTAAGCCTTTTTTTTTTTCGAATCCAGGCTAATTGTTCCCATTTCTTTTCGCCTAAAGATGAGTCGAAAAATTGTTTCTCAAAAATCGAAATGAAATGTATTTTCCTTATAGAAAAATCACGATTCTTCCAATTTTGAGTGAAATTTCTTATTTTGATTCTCGAGTTCAACGTTTCACCTTTGACGGGTTTATTTTAAAATTTATATCCAGCAATAGCTTTCGCTAACATATATTTCTAATATAAAAATAGGTTAATAGTTTACTATACAATTTATTTTAGATTTTTGATCGCTTATTTTATTTGGTATTCCTGAGACTGTTACTGACAGTTTCTAATCTAGGGCGTAAAATTTACAATTTATTTCAAAGTAAATCAAATACAAGCGTTAACTATGATTTTATGAAATAAATTCACGCGCTAACTTTGACTTAATCAAATAAATTCACGCGCTTACTTTGATTTAATCAAATAAAATCACGTCAAACCTTTGACTTAATCAAATAAATTCACGCGCTTATTTTGACTTAATCAAATAAATTCAGGCTCTAATTTTGATTTAATCAAATAAATCTCACGCTTTTTGATTTAATCAAATAAATTCACATCCTAAATTTGCTTTAATCAAATAAATTCACGTCATAACTTTGACTTAATCAAATAAATTCACGCGCTTATTTTGACTTAATCAAATAAATTCAGGCGCTAACTTTGATTTAATCAAATAAATTCACGCGCTTACTTTGACTTAATCAAATAAATTCACACGCTTACATTTACTTAATCAAATAAATTCAGGCGCTAACTTTGACTTGATCAAACAGATTCACGCGCTAACTTTGATTTAATCAAGTAAATTTACGCTCTTATTTTGACTTAATCAAATAAATTCACATGCTTATTTTTAATTAAAAACAAAATAGACAAAATCAACCGACGATTCGATTGAAGCGTGAGATAAATATTTAACTCCATTTGGATCGAAGATTCGATTTAATCATGGTCTATTCAAGAGCCAATCTATGCTTTAACACAAGTAAACCATCTTTGATTTATCTGTTTCTTTATTAAAATTAAACAATTACGAATTATTTACAATAAAATGGGAACAAATAATATCTCAATTATGATTTCATAAATAAAATAAACTTTCAATCTCTTCAAATAATAAAATAAATCCTTGATTTGCCCGAAGCCCGAATAATGATTGATTACATCTGCATTGAATTCATTATTTTCAAATTAAAACATATACCAGTTATTAATCTTTGTATACACGGTGTAAATCGGTAATGAGTCTCGATGTTAATTAGGTTAAAGTCATTAATATTCTTGTCCGATCGGGGGAAGAGGGGGGAGTTTGGAAATGCGTGTCATCCCACAGCCAGGGAATCAAAAAACTAGTAAAAATGTAATTTAAAAAACGTTTTACGGACATTTACATTTCTCCCTAATATATATAACCAAGAAAGAAAGAATTACCCATTTCTCTTCGGCCCCATACAACAACGACAATATTAAGCCGCTTTCACACACACACACACACACACACTATCGTTAGATTAAATTCATGTTAACCACTTAGAGCTCGGAATCGGATAATGAATAATTAAGCTTTTTTCAGATATTTTAATCTCGGATAAATTGTTCAAGTTAATATAAAGCCACAAATTTTATAAACAGACACGTATCAAATGGATTCGAATTATCCGGAGATAAAAATTGAAACTCGATTAATAAACAAATTACGCGTTTTTTCGAACGGATAACGCCAAGATAAAAATACGACGTTTCTCAAAATCCATGTATAATATTTATATTTTAATCTAAATCGAAAGGAACAGCGACTAAATGACTACATTTTAGCTTCGAGATCTCAATTTGGGTTAAAATCCACGTAGAAACTCGATGGGTTTCAAATTGTTATTATCGGCGAATGAATAACTCGTACTCAATTTCCTATAACAATTGAGTCCGATTGAAAAGTTTGCCGTTACATTCGGGTATACGTTAACTCGAATAAGAAATGGATATTTTGTTCACTAACGGATAATATCTGATTGACATTCAGGATGGCTTTATTCAATTAACAAAAGTTATACGAATTCCGAGCTCTAAACCACTGGGGATATTGTGGCTGGTGTGAAGTAGGTTTTATTATTTATTATATAGTTTATAGGCGCTTTCCCCACAGGAGGTTAAAGACGAAATTTTAAGGAAGACTTAGAAACGATGCTATCTCGACTTTTGTATGTAGGAAATGTTTTGAATCCCGTCTCGAAATGTAATGGTCCTAGTTTTCTACATACGTCTCGATTGAGGACAATTCACCCATATATATTCGCCCACCACATCACCCGCCTGGCCCCCTGCACGCCTTAATAAGCTTACAGTATATTAATAATAAGAAAAAGAAATTACTCAATCGCAAGAGGGAAATGTTAATTACGAGTCTGAGCTCAAGATGAAGATGCGACTATGAAGAGCCGCGTTCACACTAGAGACTCTCAAACTGTTTTGAACAGTTTTGTAAAGGTCAAATTATAAAACTTTTGAGGTCAATCGAGTACATCTTTGATCGTGAAATCCAATTAACACCTCGAAGAATCAATTTGAGCAACCGAAATGGTTTGAAAACGGTTTCAAAGTGAAGTGTGAACGTACCTAAGATGATCGAACTCTCGTCAGATAACGTATTCGTATTTTTCAACGAAAGTTTTTTTTTGGAATATTAGTTTCTTTTGTGTAATATTCTCAAATCTCTCTCGCTCGGGGTGGGTGACTCACTTGGGACGGAACTCGTTCAAATTCCAAACATTCCAACAACATCTTTCAAGTAAACCTTTAGAAGATCATTTTATATATATCATTTGCGTGCAGCCTTAGAAAGGATCGAATATCGCGACCAAAACCGGATTTTCCCACGATATTGTAGGTATTTACAAGCTTGGTTATAAATATCAGTTTTCATTTCACCTACAATTTGCTCTAAGAGAAACTCGAACGCTATTCAGTTTAAAGATAGGCTTAACCTAATATAAGTTAAAGTACCTTGCTTATTCCGGTTGTATTTGACTCTTATTGACGTTTTATGCTCGTTCAACTTAAAGAGAGAATGCAACCTAATTTAACAAGTGACTTTTTATCGATTCCTTATCGTTTTAAAATAGGCCTAATCTACCAGTTAAAAAATTAAAACCTATATTAAATTAGAAATAAATTTAAAACTTATCTGGAAAATAGGCTTAGCTGAATTCATGGAGAACCTAAATTTCTTCGTATTGAAGTGTCTGCGACCAATAAGAACAGGCCCGTCGTTAAGCCAAGAGCTCTATGAGACTTCCAATAACATTCATCAAAACGAAGAAATTCAGGATCTCCATAAATCCAGCTAAGCCTATTTTGACGGTAAATTTTAAATTTATTTCTAGTTTAATATTTGTTTTTAAATTTTTTTACTGGTGGATTAGGTCTATTTAAACGATATGGAATCGATTTAAGGATCTGTTGCATTCTCCCTTTAAGTCATTACCTCCTTTCTTATGTTAAGATATGACATGGCCTAGCTTCATGCGTAGTGTAAACTTAAACTGTTTTAAACTTACTTGAACTCCGTCGCGACCCGCGAGCTCACCTGGGTTTCCTCCCAAACTTTTATACCTCCTATCAATTTCACCTGGGAATGTTAGAATTGATTTGGTTCAATAACCCCCGCTTTTGATAGTACTATAGAGTTATTCTGAATTTCTATTATCATTTTTTTTTATATCAGCGCGTGAGATAAATTCAACTTCACGCGCCGCGAGATCGCGAGACCTCGAATATACTCGAAATATCACGAGGAGATAGTATTGACTACTTTTTTCTTTACCAGGTTTAACAGTACGTATCACTACGCCTATGTGTTTTTAATTATATTAATGAACTTTGAAATAAAATATAGTTGGTTTCAAATTGAGAATGCAACACGAATTAAGCTTTAATATCTTTGATAAATTAGATAGAATTAATACGGGACATACAGTTTTACTCAGGGAATTCTTTGATTGAAATTCGAGACTCGTTGAACCTTTGGTATTAAAGGCTCTTTGAAATGTAAAGTGATATTCAATTCGTGGTTTGGAATATTTTTCAGCCTGGGAAATACGTCTACGTGTTATTCAGACTGATTTCCTGCAAAACGGACTTTCGAACCCGCACCGAACAAATGTTATTTATCATTTTAAATGCGTTTGAAAAAGCTGAGCTGGCTTCTTCTTGTTAGTTTTTGTTCGAAAACTTCAAAGTCGCGAACAACGTAGGCCAATTGCATGCTTGAAAAGTTAAATCGAAAACTAGAAACTAACTCAACTATAGAGACTAGAATTAAATTGAAATAACAATATTTGGATATAAAATGAACTAATTTTAATTGATAAGTGCTGATTTAATTTCAATTGGAACTGATTTGAAATATTTTGTAATGATTTGAAATATTTTGAATTGATTTAAAATATTTTAGAATTGATTAAAAAATATTTTGAATTGATTAAAAAATATTTTGAATTGATTAAAAAATATTTTGAATTGATTAAAAAATATTTTGAATTGATTAAAAAATATTTTGAATTGATTAAAAAATATTTTGAATTGATTAAAAAATATTTTGAATTGATTAAAAAATATTTTGAATTGATTAAAAAATATTTTGAATTGATTAAAAAATATTTTGAATTGATTAAAAAATATTTTGAATTGATTTAAAATATTTTGAATTGATTTAAAATATTTTGAATTGATTTAAAATATTTTGAATTGATTTAAGATATTTTTTCAATTGATATAAAATATTTTGCACCGATTTAAAATATTTTGAATTGATTTAAAATATTTTTGAACGGATTTAAAATATTTTTGAACGGATTTAAAATATTTTTGAACGGATTTAAAATATTTTTGAATTGATTTAAAATTATTTTTAACTGCTTTATATTATTTTGAACTGATTTAAAATATTTTTGAACTGATTTAAAATATTTTGAATTGATTTAAAAATATTTTAAATTGATTTCAAATATTTTAAATTGATTTCAAATATTTTGAACTGATTTAAAATATTTTGAATTGATTTAAAAATATTTTGAACTGATTTAAAATATTTTTGAACTGATTTAAAAATATTTTTGAATTGATTTAAAAATATTTTTGAAATGAGTTAAAACAATTTGAAATGATTTAAAAAAAATTTAATTGATTTAAAAATATTTTGAATTGATTTCAAACTGTTTTGAATTGATTAAAGTAATACAAACGTATTTATAAAACCTCTAATCGTAAAGGTTTCAACTTATCTGAGTTAATTAAAACTAATTAGAACTGATAGCTGATTTATTAAAATTTAAAAGAAAAAAATTAAATTAAATGAAATTTAAATTATATATCCTATAGTTTGAATCGAAATTAAATTACATTTACCATATAATTTGAATTTAAATTTACAAACTTAAATACCATTGATTGTCTGAAATGAAATGAAATTATATAACATATCATCTAAATTAACTGCATTAAAATTAAATATTTATTATCATAATTTAAAACTATTAAAAAACGAATTGAAATCATTTTACCTTTTCCCAAAATAAATAAATAAATAAAATTAAATTTGCCGTCGAAATGAAATAAAATTAAATTTGCCGTCGAAATGAAATAAAATCTATTAATAGACAATTAAATCAAAATTAAAATTATCCTTGTTTAAGAAATTTCCACACTATCTATCATCACATTCCGAAAAAAAAGTTTCGAATTTAAAATCCTTGAATTTGATCTCAAAAATAGAAAGTTTGTCTCTGAATTTTGACCTTTGTCGCACCATGTAGACAGATATCCAATTATCACTTAGCCTATTAACGTTATCAAAGGCAGGGATCTGATAGCTCGTCTCGTCATTAAAAGGAAATTACTGGTTCTCGACTAAAAATAAAGAATTGAAATAAAAATTACTATCCATTTCAAAATCAAGGATAACGAGGTTGTAAGCACTTTTCCTCGAGACACTCGACGCCAAAAATAAACTGTCACGTTCAATTAGCGACCGTCTAATACAGTCAGATCATGATATACCTTTTTATAACAAGAATAGGAAATTACTTTAAAATTAAATACTGATAGGGACGTCGAGATAAATTTAAATTTAGTTTGCGAATAACAAAATTCTGACAATTTTATTTTATCGAAGCTTAAAAAAATGTTCATTAAATTTAGTTCCAAATAAATTTAATTTAATTAAAAAAACTATTCTGAATAATTGAATTTAAAGAATTAATATTTATACAGTGTTAAATTAAGATGTAATTAATATATTCACCTAAAAATAAATTAAAATATCATATATTTTAAATTAAAATTAAAATACCATGAATTAAAATTAAACTAAAATACCATGGATTAAAATTAAATTAAAATATCATACATTAAAATTCCATATATTTTAAATTAAAATTAAAATACCATGATTTAAAATTAAACTAAAATACCATGGATTAAAATTAAATTAAAATATCATACATTAAAATTCCATATATTAAGATTAAAATACCATATTTTAAAATACCATATATTAAAATTAAAATATCCTACATTAAAATACCATATTTTAAAATTAAAGTATCATACATTAAAATAACATATATTAAAATTAAAATATCGTACATTAAAATATATAAACTTATAAACTTAATTTTATATTTTCGGTAAATATTTTTTACATTTCGTATTTAAGAAACAATTATAAATTCAAGAGTAAGTTTATTGCAATTAGTGTGAAGTTTCGCGCGAAAATTCTTAGCTATTTGAATTGTAGTTAATATAATTCGCGTGAAATTGTAGTTAGTCCCATTCGCGCTGTACCTTCAACGAGGTAATTGAACTTGATATTGATAGTTTTTTTTTTTTTTTTTTTTTTTTTTTTTTTTTTTTTTTTTTTTTTAATTTCTAATCACGATCTCTCGAATTAAAACTGATTCTTCGTGCCCGAAGGATTTTTTTCCCCTAGGTGTCAGTTTAATTAATGAAAATATCCGATATTAGTTCCGAGGAAATTGACAGCTCGCTATGAAGAATGAAAAATTATCGTCTGTTTATTTTTACCCAATATCATCGTCACGCGACAGTAATTTTACGCTTTTTATAGACACTAGACCACGCTCACATTTAATTACAACCATAAATAACTCGCAAAATCGATAGGTTATATTATAAAATAAAATTTAATTATCCTTTAATCAAAAACGACGTTGATCAATCAAGTATTTAATTTGAATATCAATTTAATTTAATTTTTAAAATAAATTGGTACAATGTAGCTGCGTTCATACTAGGCTTTGGAATTGATTTAAACCGTTTCAAAACGTTTCGCTGGAATCGGGTGAACGGGAAACCGTCTTTTCTCAAATCGACTCTATTCAATTTCTCAAAACTGATTCGGTAACCAGTTTCATACCGATTCGGTTTCAACAACTTATAGATGAAGCTACTATAAATCGATTTATAAAAATAATGTGACAACACAGCTACGGTCACACTAGCATTTCTTAATCGATTTGAAACGGTATCGGTTTCTACAACCGATAGATGAAGCTGCAATAAATTGATTTATAAAGATAATCACGATTAAAATGATTCCTGGCCGTTTGAATATTAGTTTGATTTTAGCGGTTCAAATCGATTAAGGAATAGTGTGACCGTAAAATATCATTTTTGCTGAAATTTTACATATAAAATCCTTTATTTGAGATAGTCTTTGTCCTGTAAAACCAAATTTTGTGTCCTGTATAATCCTATATTTTGGAAAAAAAAAATAATAATAATAATCCTATATTTCCTATAAGGAATTGGAATGGCTGGGCTCCCTTTAAAGTTCAATGTCCAGGCATTTTCTTAGGCGCATTGACCAGCGAAGAGCCCGTTTTATTTATAAACTCCATCCATTTCACGTATATAGATTGAATGTGTATCAATTTTGACGTGTAGAACCAGGAAGGAAGAAGTTTAAATAAAATTAAACTGACTTGGCCCACCCCAATAGAAAAACATCTCGTAAACATAAAAGTAATTCTATAGATTTCACCCTGGAAGCAAATTCCCCATAGATAACACCGCTATGTCGCGACTGACGGAATTTGGAATTTCTTCTAACCTCGCGAACAATTCCTTTTAAATTAATTAAATTGAATTAAATTTAAATATTTTTAATAAGGATTAAATTTAAATATTTTTAATAAGGATTAAATTTAAATAATTTTTATAAGAATTAAATTTAAATATTTTTAATAAGAATTAAATTTAAATATTTTTAATAAGGATTAAATTTAAATATTTTTAATAAGAATTAAATTTAAATACTTTTAATAAGGATTGAATTTGAATAATTTTAAAAATAATTAAATTTCAATATTTTTGTATAAATCCGAGCAAATTTCAATAATTTTAATATCTAAATAAATAAGGTCATAAATGTTCCATTTTGTCGAAATTTGAAAAAAGCGTAACCTAGCTAAGAAACTTTACAATAATAATTCAAATATTCTTAAACCCACTTTAAAACACAATAAGTAGAGGTATTAAAATATTAAAAAATAAAACAACCACCAAACGATTGGTATCGTATTTGAAGAACAATTGAGTTTTAATTTTTAAATTATAATATTAGTTTATTCTCTACATGTAGGCGTATATCGATTGTTCTCGAATAATTCTCAACAAATTCTTTTTAAAGTCTATGCCTATCCGATCGGTGTTTAACATTAGGTCCGCGGTCTAGGCGTTGACGATTGTCGAATCCGTTCCAATTTCGTGCGGGGGTTTCTGTTCCAGTTCTGAGCCATCAAATACAGGTTTCCACTGAGCGAATTTTGCCCGTTTTTCGCTTAATTTAGCGGAAAAAGGAAAAACACTTTCATATTTTTCTGTTCGCGAAATTCGCTTTTTGGTGTCGAAAGTTCTATTTATATTATCACGGCGGGAAATTGTTTTAAACCTAATTTCAAGTGTCGATTAAGCCTAATTTCAAACGTCGATTCAGCCTAATTTCGAACATCGATTAAGCGTAATTTCAAAGGACGATTAAGCCTAATTTCAAACGACGATTAAGCCTGATTTAAAACGACGATTAAACCTAATTTCAAACGTCGATTAAGCCTAATTTCAAACGTCGATTAAGCCTAATTTCAAACGTCGATTAAGCCTAATTTCAAACGTCGATTAAGCCTAATTTGAACCGTCGATTAAGCCTAATTTCAAACGTCGATTAAGCCTAATTTGAACCGTCGATTAAGCCTAATTTCAAACGTCTATTAAGCCTAATTTCAAACGTCGATTAAGCCTAATTTAAAACGTTGATTATGCCTAATTCTAAGCGTCGCTTAAGACCCAATTTCAAACGTCGCTTAAGCCTATTTTCAAACGTCGATTTTTCCATTTTCCACGTTTTTTGAAAGTTTTTTTCCTGAAACTAAATCGCCAAGTGGAAAGCGAATGTATTTAACCAAAATAATGAAAAGCTGCTAGCAACCAGTTTTCTAATAGAGTAGCGTCACTCCGTGTTATGTTCCCATAGGTTCCTATACGGCCAAAGGCAGAGAGCCTATATTACTCTATTATTACTCGGGCGGTTAACAGTGACTGTTGTTGTTCTACTTTAAATCAATCGAAACGAGTAAAGGAACGAGTCTCCCTCCCACTTTTCTATTCTAAAGTAGAATAATTTTATGAAACTTGTCAGATTACTTAGAAAAAATCGTAAAAAACACCCTCTTACCAATGCAATTTATATTACTTGAATTACGTAATAGAAACTTTTACACCCACGCGAGCTAAAAAGAAAACCTTATTATAACTTTTTTAAAAATTTCAAAGGATTCTTTTTTACTGACCAGAATTAAAAATTAACATTGAAATTTAATATTCAAATCTCAAATTAATTTTTAAAATATCAAATTAATTTTTAAAATATCAAATATATTTTAATTTCATTACCAAGTATTGAAAAATAATATTCAAAACTCAAATAAAGTTTTCAAATATCAAAAATATCTTAATTTCATAATTAGATATTGAAACATTATCATGAAATCTCAAATTGAGTTTTAAAATATGAAAAATTACTTAATTTTATAAGTACTTAAGTATTGAAAAATAGTATTGAAATCTCAAAAAGGTTTTGAAATATCAAAAATATCTTAATTTCATAATCAAGTATTTAAAAATAATCTTGAAATCTCAAATAAAATTTGGAAATATCTAAAATATCAAAATTTGATTACCATGTACGGAAAATTTAGTATTGAAAATTACATTAAAATTTAAAGAAAGTTTTGAAATATCAAAAATATCTTATAATCAGATATTAAAAAATTATATTCAAAACTCAAATAAATATTTAAAATATCAAAAGTATTTTAATTTTATAATCATGTATTAAAAAATAATCTTGAAATAATTTGATTACCATATACTGCAAATTCAAAATTCAAATTTCAAATATTTTAAATTGTTAAGGAAATGTTTTAAAAAAGTCGAAATGTTGATTCAACTTGACTAAACCGCTTTTTTGGCCGATAATTCATCTGTTGCGTCTAAACAAAAGTGAAACTAATTATCAAGCTTTCGTTCAACCCACGTTAACAGGCTCAGGTGACAAAGTCACAAGAAGCCGATATCTAAATGAATTTGATATAATCTTGTAATGGAAAAGTAAACTAGTAAAAGCTTGAAAACGTTAATTGAAAACTATTAGGCTTAATTGTATAACTAATTAACGTTAATGGTTTCCATTTTAAAATACGATACTCTTAAAATTTAATAATTTTATCAGTTTATTTTCGCTTTTATTGAAGTTAACTCGAATCGAGACTAAACAATTAATGTTCTTAACGCGACGAACTCGTGGTTAATATTGGCGCGAACTCGCCATTTGGTTTCTTCCCATTGACTATTGCGTGTTTTATTTAGTCTGTCGCGTAAAATCGTGTTTAACTTTCGAAATTGGAGCGCGTAGACCTTAATCAAAACAGTCCCGTGTTTAAAATCAAACACAAATACATTAAAGTGCTTTACTGATACATTGTGCTGGTTTTAACCTAGAAACTTTTGAGCTTTAAACCCAAATTCCTCTTTAAATTGACTTATTTTAATTACCGTCACTGTCTAAGACATATCCACGTAGTTAATCATACAGGAAATATATCCCATTGATTTTAAAAATCAAAATAGATCCAGATTTAACTGTTCTTTTAAATTAATTCCCCTCCAACCAATCCCGAAAAGCCCTGCCTTCCAGCGAACAAAATACTCGTGACTCGCGCTATGTCGAGCGCGATTATCGCGCAAGATGTGATGAATAACACGTGCCACGAGTATTTTGTTCGCTGGAAGGCAGGACGTTACGCGATTGGTTGAAGGTGTTTCAATTTAAAAGAACAGTGAAATCTGAATCTATTTTGTTAAATAACATTGCGCGTGCCACGAGTGCTTTGTTCACTGGAAGGCAGGGCTTTACGCTATTGGTTGAAGGTGTTTCAATTTAAAAGAACAGTGAAATATGAATCAATTTTTATTTTTAAAATCATTGGGATATATTTGACGAATGATTAAGTACGCGGATAGGTCTCATAATTAGTAGAAGAATGGATAAAAAATCACTGGTTTTCCTATTCACCCACCCTTTAAATGGACACGCTAATGAAACGCTCTAAAACTAATCACTAAAAAGTGGCGCATAATTTTAATATCTCGCGCGTGCGCTAATATATATCATACATATATATATATATATATATATATATATATATATATATATATATATATATATATATATATATATATATATATATATATATATATATATATATTATCATATTTTTCACGTTCGAGCTTCTTAATCGGCTTTAAAATTGAAATTGCGTGAAACGCGCGTGTCATATACGCTCTTATTATTCGCTCCAATTGAGTGTTGCGTTAAGAAAATCTGTTTAAAGAGGAACCCGAATTTTCCGCTAATAATTTTAGAGCCTACCTACCATAGAATGTATATTTGGACGTTATTAGAAATAATATAATGTCTTTCGTCCAATTCTATTGAAAATATGGAAACAATTATATACAACCAGGAACTGAATATTAACAATATCGCGCCATTGAATAACCTTACATGACGTAAATGATACACATTGCAGCGAAAGTTGAGGGGAATTTTTTTTATAGTTCCCCAATCGTTTCAAAATAAGTTTCTATTTTATTGCGATTTAATTCACAATCGAGTTCGTAGATGGTTTCCTTTGTACTCGTGTATTAAATTGAGAATGCAACCTAATAACAAGAAATTTATCGTTTAAATATGCCTAATCCACCAGTAAAAAAAATTACAAACAAATATTAAAATATAAATAAATTTAAAACTTACCATCAAAATAGGCTTAGCTGGATTCATGGAGATCAACTGAATTTCTTCGCATTGAAGGGTCATTGACCAATGAGTTAAGGCGAGATCTCCATGAGAATTTCAAGCCTTTTGCTGACTCATCAATTCGAAGAAGTTCAGCTACTCCATGAACCCAGCTAAGCCTATTTTGATATTAAGTTTTTTTATTTCTAGTTTAATATTTGTTCGTAATTTTTTCCACTGGAGGATTAGGCCTATTTAAACGATTATGAATTGATAAAAAAAAATTACTTGTAGATTTCGTATTGTTTAAATAGCAGCCTAATCCACTAGTAAACAAAATTACAAACAAAAATTAAATAATTTAAATCGAAAAGTAGGCTTAACAAGAATTCACGGGGAATTTCCATCAAGTCGTTAAATGGTTCCTGGCGAATCGCATTTCGAGAAGCCTGTTTTATCCGGCCGGAGACTTAGCATGGATCATTGTTAAGGCTACTTTTAGAGTCAGTTCTAAAATTTATTTAACTAGCTTAATATTTGTTCGTAATTTTGTTTAAGAGTAAATTAGGCCTATTTATAAGTAACTCATTCTCCCTTGAAACTTATAATACGGGAAAAGGTGAATTTTATTTTTCCCATAAATTAGGTATATAATAAAAATAATAAAAATCGAAATTTGTCACTAAAACTATTCAAGCGTTTCAATATTTTTTAACTTTCACGTCATTTGGCGTCCTCAGTTTTCGACTTAAATTCTCATTGTAAAACAGGTTCTTGGGTTTATACCAATGTAATTTAAAACCTTTCTTAGGCTGTGACTGAATTTATAGAAATAATACACGGTTGAAAGTTGGGAACAATAATTTATTCTGAAATTAATGTTTACTATTTTTTTATTATCATTTAACTAATCTTTTTGGGGTTTATTTCCGAGATGTGGTAACTTTGTAAGGATACGTTGGAAGCTTTTTTTGTTAAATTAGGCCTAGCGTCCCGTTTCTCCACTGACCCGTTCCGATTTTTGATTTTTCAAAAGTTTAAAGGTACCTGTATAATAAAACTTCTAGGATTTTACCAAAAGATAATTTGTAACTTTTTATCTTGGCCTTTTCAAGTTTTGACCCCTACGCGCCCATTCTCTCAAAAGATATACAAAATCAAATGTTTCAAAAGTTTTCTAAAGGTTTAAATTCTGCAAAGCGAAGGCGTCGATATTAATTTAAACTTTTAAAATTCGTAGAAAACAGTAAGGTATTAATATTTCACAATTAAAGAGAGAATGCAACCTAATAAGTGTTTTTTTTATCGACTCCTTATCGTTTAAATATGCACCTAATCCACCAATAAAATGTTTACAAAACAAATATTAAACTAGAAATAACTTACCCGGAGAATAGGCTTAGCGAGATTCATGGAGATTAGCTGAATTGTCTCTGTGTAAGGTCTAGCGACCAATGATCAAAGGCCCGTCGTTCACGGGAGATCTCCACGAGACTTACAATCGCGTTCGATTGGTCGCTAGACCTTATACGCGAGGAAATTAGGATCTCCACGAATCCCGATAAGCCCCATTTTCCGGGTAAGTTTTAAATTTATTTCTAGTTTAATATTTGCCCGTAAACATTGAGGTTGCATTCTCCCTTTAAAGGGAGTTTGAATAGTAAAATTAAAACGAACAGAAGCTCTACCCTTGCCTGTGCAATATTTTTAGGGTAGGTTTAGTTGGACGGGAAATACTACACGCCCTATTGCGATGCACTGATTTCCGGAAGTTGAATATACCCATTTTGGATTGAGACAGATACCGTCTGAAGCTTCACCTTTTACTATATTTTCTACTTTTAACAAATGAAACTTTTTGTGTACATAGCAAAACATTCAGGGATTGTCAGAAACCTTCTGAATTAAAATGAGTACCTCCATCCAATCAAAAGACGCCCCCTGTACCTTTGACTTTCTAAAATACCCGCGGTGTTTAATAAGATGAAAAAAAAAAAAAAAAAAATCGTTTGAAACGAATTTTCACTATTTTAGTGAGAAGTTACGAAAATTTTAATATTTAAAAATCTACGCGTTGTAGAATTACGTCACGATTACATCAACTAACCCATAATCGTGATTTAATTTTTATAAAACTAATTTATTATTAAAATTTGTTATAACCTTACTACAGCCTTCAATTTAAGCTGTTTGAAATTCAAAATAAAGGACTTGATAACGATTTTGCAATTTTTTAAAAATATATTACCTTCGTATAAATTTAAATTAATGAACTAAAATTCAAGAATAATAAATTAAAACGAAATTTAAATATGATGAAATACAAGTTATTCTTAGAGCTCGGAATTTGCATAACTTTTGATAATTGAATAAGACAATCGCGAATATCAATCAGATATTATCCATTCGCGAACAAAATATCCATTTCTTATTCGAGTTAACGTATACCCGAATGTAACGGCAAACTTTTTATTCGTACTCAATTGTTATACGAGTTATTCATTCGCCGATAAGAACAATTTGAAACCCATCGAGTTAATTCGCGGATTTTAACCCAAATTGAGATCTCGAAGCTAGTCATTTAGTCGCTGTTCCTTTCGATTTTGATTAAAATATAATTATTATATTTCATTCTGCACGGATTTCGAGAAACGTCGTATTTTTGTCTTGGCGTTATCCGTTCGAATAATCGCGTAATTTGTTTATTAATCGAGCTTCAAATTTTATCTCCGGATAAATCGTATCCATTTGATACGCGTATGTTTATATAATTTGTGGTTTTATATTAAACAATTTATCCGAGATTAAGATATCTGAAAAAGCCTAGTTATCAATTGATACGTTACTCATTATCTGATTCCGAGCTCCACACTTTAAATTTAAATATTACTTATAATTTATAGACGACAAAGGCTTAGTAACACGATCGTGTTCTCAAACAATGGCATACAGTGGTTGCTAAACTTACAAAGAAATATTTGCGTAATAAAAGCGACAATTTTAATTTGACGAATCCGGTAGTCACAGCTCGGTAATCAGTCAAGCGGCATAAACGCCTTCAAGGAGAGAGATGTCATAACGGCGATGAAATTACCATTTATAAGTAAATTGCCGTCTTAGAAAGATAATAAAAGCTCGTAAAATATTCCTTGAAAACCAGGTTATTGTATTACAAAATTATATCCAAATTAAGATTGTAAAATTCAACCAAATGACGATTTAATTCTCCCACTTCTTCGCTTTGTTCGCTAAAAATCGATTAAGGGAGAATCAAAAGGAGAATTTTGTAATTTTTTTTCTCGATTCTACAATTACTTTGATTCGATCGCGTGGATTAAAACAAACTTTTATTTCGATAATTAGCTTCGTCTCAATTCATAAATGGAAACGAGGAGCTCTTGACCCTCTCTTTAATTCACCGGATGTTATTACGAATTAATCGTTTAATGGGAGTCAACTCTTTCAACCCCCTTTCCCATTCATTCACCGATTCAATACGAACAGAATTGTAGTAATATTATTACAAAGAATCATTACAATAGTCAAATTTAAATAAAATTAGAAAAAATACTTAATGAATCATCACATCCTGTCATTTTGCCCGTGTCGCGCGCGGGCGAGATTTCTAGGAAAAAATAATATTATAGAGGTTTGAGAATACTTTTAGCTTACGTGGGTGGATTGCGACGTCAAAAGGAACAGATTTGGGGACATAAAGAAAAAAAATTAGGGAAAAAAGTTTATATGGCAAATCAGGACCGTGCCTTTTATATCGAACCGACGCGAATCACCGGAAGTGACGTTTATAATTCGTATAAATCAAAATTTACCAGATACATGTATTGTCAAGGTTTCAAAGTTAGAGTGGTTTAGTTAAAAATAATATTCGTTTCACGTGTGAATATATTAAAATGTTTAGAATTTCATTTGTATAACATAATTTTTGATTTAATTTGACAATTAAATTACAATTACAAACTTAATTTTAAACATTTTATCGAGTGATGATTTAATTCGGAACCTCAGACTTTATTATCACGTGGTTTATTTTAGTATTAAACTGCTCCTTTCGGGATTAAATCTTAACTTAAAATATTACGTCATTAAGAACTTATTACGTTAGTTAATTAACTCTAAGATCGTTTTACGTTAGTTAATTAACTCTAAGATCGTTTTACGTTAGTTAATTAACTCTAAGATCGTTTTACGTTAGTTAATTAACTCTAAGATCGTTTTACGTTAGTTAATTAACTCTAAGATCGTTTTACGTTAGTTAATTAACTCTAAGATCGTTTTACGTTAGTTAATTAACTCTAAGATCGTTTTACGTTAGTTAATTAACTCTAAGATCGTTTTACGTTAGTTAATTATATCTAGGAACGTTTTACGTTAGTTAATTAACTCTAAGAATATTTTACGTAAGTTAATTAACTCTAAGAACGTTTTACATTAGTTAATTACTCTAGGAACGTTAACGCTAGTTAATTAACTCTATGAAAGTTATCGTTAGTTAATTAACTCTAAGAACGTTTTACGTTATTTAATTAACTTTAAGAACGTTTTATGTTAGTTAATTAACTCTAGGAACGTTTCATGTTTGTTAACTAACTCTAAAAACGTAAATACTTGATTTAAGCTTAACATTATAAGTTTCACCTGATTTAATCTTAACGCTATTAGATTTCACGTGATTTAATCTATTCTTAACATTAAAAAGTTTAACGTGATTTAATTTTAGCGAATGGGCAAGCGATTATGCTTTAAAAAAATGAAATTTGAAACTTTGACAATAGTTTTATTAATAATTTTCAAACTAGATTCTTGTCAAAGTCACGCGCCAACTGTAAATTATATCCCAATATTCTTTTAAAGTTGCTTTTGTCGGTCCTCGTTGTTTGATTATAAGTTAAAGAAAAAATCTGGCGCTGATTTAATTAGGGATGACACGGAGATGGATATCGTCATTGATTCGTGAATGAAGGTGGCGAAATCTTTTTAACTTCTTCCTTCTTCAAGGCGCGCGCGTGGGTGCAATCAACACTCGATTTAATTTGAAGGACATCGTGCTTCGAGCTATCGGGTTTTTAAGAACTTTGAAATAATTATATTCACTTCCCCTTGGGCAACTTGAGCTATATAGCCCTCAATGTATTTGTTTTTTCATCGTGAATTGAGTGAGCTTGCTTAGTAACGCGATATGTTTATGAAGTTTATAGGGTGTCGGCACCACTACCTTATTTCCCTATTAAAATTAATACTGTTAAAGGCGGGAGGATGCCGATTCCATCTAAATTCGGGTACAGTTTCAATCAACCTTGAAAAACGTTTAAATTGTAGGATGAAAACCGGGTTTAAATGGAAAATTGTAATGGTTTTAAGATTGGGAAGTGTTAAGTATTATATATTATATCCTTGTTCTTAATTCAGTCATGCAATCTTAAACTATACTCGAATGACTTGGCATAATGGCTCAAACCTGAGGCGCATTGATACACAATGTTATATTTCATAGAAACGTTTAAGTTTGAAATCTATTTAGTATATTGTTAATTCATTACTTAAAGAGAGATTGCAAGCTAATAGCAAGTGATTTTTTGTCGATTCTTTATCGTTTAAATAGGCCTAATCCACAAACAAATATTAAACTAGAAATTTTAAAACTTACCTGGAAAATAGGCTTAGCTGGATTCATAGATATCAGCTGAATTTCTTTGCATTTAAAGGTCAGCGATCCTCGATTGTTATTGGAAGTCTCATGGAGATCTCGCTTTATCGACGGGCCTTTGCTCATTGGTTGATGACCCATTAATTTCGAAGAAATTCAGGATCTTCATGAATCCAGCTAAGCCTATTTAAATTAATTTCTAGTTTAAAATTTGTTTGTAATTTTTTTAAAAGTTATAAGGCCTATTTAAACGATAAGGAATCGATAAAAAAATCACTTTTTGTTAGGTTACATTCTCCCTTTAAGGGGATGACAGCTCCCTGCTTTTGGATGCGTTAGTTTCAATGATGAAATAGCATTGCGTGTCAATTTAACCTCCGACATTTTTAAATATTTACAAGCTTCATTTTTAAACATAGTGACGTCATACACTAATTTTTTCTGACGATTTAAATTATGGATTATTGAAGAACAATTACTAGAATATTAAACTGACCAATTGAAAACAATCTTTGATCATTTCTTACAAGTTAAAATTTAATTTATATTATTATTTTGAAACCAAGGCTTAGCTTAAAATTTAAGATTTTTCTGGATATTTATGCTTTTGGAAATTGACACTATAATACTTGACTATGAAACTAATTAATTAAAAATATTCTCTGGTAATTAGCTTAAAAATTAAAATTAGTTATCACTTTAACTCCATATATTGATTTGAAGCCAAGGCTTAGTGAAAAATTTAATAAATTCTAACCCTGGATTTTTCTGGCGATTGAAACTGTGTTGAATTGAAACAATATTACTGGAAAATCAAACTGACCAATTGAAACCAATCTCTGGTGATTAGTTTAAAAGTTACAATTAAATATTAAATTAAAACCTAGTACTTTAATTTAAAAATTAATTTAAATATCTTAAATGGTTCAATCGTAAAATATTTAAAATTTTGTCGATTTGAGGTCAAGGTTAAATTCCTATTTTCAATACTAAAAGGGCGTGTTCAATTTAAAACAAAAAATCAAAATCGAAATTGGAATTTCGAAGCGAACAGGATTTTCCAGATAGTAACGGCGGCTTTGCGTGTTCATAGTATTAGAATTGCGTTAAAAATAACCACAGTTTGTCACTACTAAGTAATTTCCCCCTTTCAATAATGACACGAGATGAAACTAACTGATAACACCACGAGACAGAAACAAGATGGTGTAGCCAATAAATAGCGACACCATCCATTTTCAAGCTTTTAATATAGCTTCCACTGAGTTTAGAACTCGGATACTAACCATTACATTACACCATAGAACACGCACAAAACCGGATAAAAACAACTCAAGTTGATTAACATAATTCATGATCTTAGAATTACAAGCTATATTAAGATGTTAGGTTCCACCGAGATTTGAACTCGGATCGCTGGATTCAAAGTCCAGAGTGCTAACCATTACATCATGGAACCCGCGTCCAGTTAGATGAAATTTATTCAAGTTAATTAACATAATTTATAATCTGAGAATCATAATTCATATTAAAACGTTAGGTTCCACCGAGATTTGAAATCGGATCGCTGGATTCAGAGCCCAGAGTGCTAACCATTACACCATGGAACCCGCGTACAGTTTGTTAAAATTTATTGAAGTTAATTAACATAATTTATAATCTGAGAATCATAATTCATATCAAAACGTTAGGTTCCACCGAGATTTGAACTCGGATCGCTGGATTCAAAGTCCAGAGTGCTAACCATTACACCATGGAACCCTGTTTTGAAGGCTTTATTCAGCGTAACTGAACTTGAAATATTTGCGAAATGAGCGTGCGTTTATCAATTGCTTCGTATCGTAATCAGTTCGTCTCAATTTTAGTTAATAATTTCTGTACAACCAAAGATAATCTCCTATTCTATTTTCAATTAAAGAATATGCAGAAATTGGCGTAGAACCTATTTCAAAGTTTCTATATAATTAATATCTAGATAATTAATATCTATTGAAGATTGCGCGTGGAACCTTTTTTTCTCTCATATTTTTCTTACTGAAGGTTTTCAAGTTTTTTTAGAGAATTTGAGATTTAATCTAATCTTACTTCTTATTTTCTTGGTTTGAATAGAATCAAAACTATATCACTTTATTTCATAAATAAACATTTAAATTAATACAATTAACATTTGAATGAATGTAATTAATATTTAAATGAATGCAATTAACATACGAATAAATGCAACCAATATTTAAATTCATTTAGTTAACATTTAAATAAATCTAATTATAATTTAATTTAATCCGATAAATATTTAAATTAGGACAATTATCATGTAAATGAATTATTTTCGTTTGGATAACGATTTTCGTCCTCTGGGACAGACAGACTACAGCCGCAAGTGGTCAATATAAGAGCCTATACACCATCCCCCTCAAAAGGGTGAGGTGTGGCTAAAAATAAATTTTCTAGTTCTTTGATTTTAAATAAGTTATTTCCTCTTAATTTGAAAAATTACAACTTCTACTTGAAAGAAATTTATCATTTTTGTTTTATTTTCCTGGCGAAGGGAAAAATCTTTTTGGGTGTTTTGGGATTTGGGCTAATACATTTTTAAGCGAATCCAACGTGAATCCCCCTTTATTTATTACTCGACCTACTTACCAACAAAAAATGAAATTGTTTCATCAGCATAAATCATCTTCTAATTTTAATTTATTTTAGTCACATTTTAATTGAACTCTGGGAAAATTAAATGTAATTAATAACTTAAACGAAACTCGAGTCCAATGGAATTTAAAATTCCACTATTATTATTTAAAATAAATACGCTAAAAAATAAACAAATAAATAATATAAATATATATGTATATATACAAAAGTAAAATATATAATAAATAAATAAAATAAATAAAAATATATTAACAAAAGTAATCAAATAAATAATAAATAAGAAAAATAAATTTATGAACAAAAGTAAACGTAATATAAAATAAACTATACAATAAAAATAATAAATAAACAATATATAAACAATAAATAAACAACATAACAAAAATAATAAACAAGCAATATATAAACTATATAAGCTATAATAAATAAATAATAAACAAAATATAAAGTCAATCAATAAATGAATAAAAATAAATAATTAAATAAATAAAGAATAACATATAAACGATATGTAAACAATAGAAAAATATACTAAACATTGAAAATAATAAACAAACAATAAAATAATAAACTAAAAAATAAAATAATAAACAAATAATATATATATAAAAATAATAAATAAACAATATATATTAAACAATTAAACAATAAATCAATCAGTCAATAAATGAAATAAATCTAAAAATAAATATCCCACTATATAAGTACACTTGTAATAATAAAAGTTTTTCATTCGTGAGAATAATTAAACTTAATTTTATACAAATAATTAAACTTAATTTTATACAAATAATTAAACTTAATTTTATACAAATAATTAAACGTAATTTTATACAAATAATTAAACTTAATTTTATACAAATAATTAAATTGAATTAATACAAATTAATTAAATTTAAAGTTTAGTTCCATACACACGCGTAACAAGAAAAATTGACGTCATAAAATGACGCAATAGGAAATAAAAATATTATTATATATATAATATTTAAATTCGGAGTAGTAGTGGTAGTCTGATTATTTAGGCGACATCCTTTTGTGTCTTTATAGATATATCTAATTCGATTGTGTTTGGCTTTTTGTGTCTCGTTTCAGTAATTCCGTATCCGCTTAGATGGTCGAAGCGCTGACCATGAACCACCTGGGATAAAAAAATAACACCGAAGCAGCGACGTCAAAAAACCAAATTTTATATTATTATTTGAAAAAAAAAATCGAGTTCATTGATTGGTTGGCATGGAAACGACGCCCATATATTCCAAACCACTAAAATCTCGGCTTTCAACCGGTAAGGAAATTAAACTGACCGTAACTCTGCATTCGACACCGAGCGCTCGTCAATCGCTAGCTAGGCCTAGTCCGTAATTAGTAGCTATCTTAGATACGCTTTGTTAATTTCAATCGTTACGCTACCGTTAGTTGCGTCGTCCAGAACGCCGCGTGTTCTTGTCTTTTACCGGTTGCCAACTCAGATAAATGAAGAAAGCCTCTGCCCAGGGTCATTGGGTCATTTTATAGGATATAGTCTAAGTGTAAAGATGTCACTGTTATTTTTTCCGATGGCCTCTGGGATTACGTTTTTAGTTGAAATTAAACTTTTATTCAGAGAAACCCGAGAAACAGACATGGTATTGAATGAAAAACTTTATTTACTACACGTTTCAAGTCAAGGTCGTTCTTCAGTTGACCGTTAGGCCTAATGTTACTTTAAATTTAAAATTATTAAAAAAAAAATTAAAATTCAAAAAAAAAAAAATTTTTTTAACGTCCGGTGATTCCGAAAATAAATTGAAAAGCTGTTCCATTTTTAGCTCCAAGTTTCCCTTTAAATAAACTTTTCAATGCAATAATCGTGTTTTATAACAGGGTTGCCACAGGTCAGGGAAAACAGGGAAAAGTCAGGGAATTTGAAAATGAACCAAAAAAGTCAGGGAATTTTAAGATATTTTAAAAAGTCAGGGAAAAGGCAAGGAATTTTAAGATATTTTAAAAAGTCAGGGAAAAGGCAAGGAATTTTAAGATATTTTAAAAAGTCAGGGAAAAGGCAAGGAATTTTAAGATATTTTAAAAAGTCATGGAATTTAAAGCTCTTTCAAGAAGCCAGGAAATTACAATCATTAACCGCAGAAAAGATTTGAAGCTGCAGCTGACCTTGTATAGATTGGAACAAAGATACGCGTGCAAAAAGGTTTGGCGAACGCAATTGCAAAAGAAGCGCTTTTTATGAAAATAATATCGGCTGAGGAAAATACAGACAAATTAGTATTATCTGAAACGGTCAGGGAAAGTCGATGAAAAGGTCAAGAAAAACCTGGAAATGTCAGGGAATTTGAATCTGAAAAAAAATGTAGCAACTCTGTATAACAAAAGACTTTTACAGTTGATCTTATAACTTCATAGTTTGACCTTTACAAAAGGGTTTCAAATTTTTTCTGAAGTTTCTAATGTGAACGCTGCTTTAGTTTTATTAAAAATGCGGGAAATTTAATTTTTTGTTTGATAAATTTTAATTTTTTTTAAATGCTATGCTAATTTTCTTTATAATCATTGTCTAAACTACAAACCGCAAATTTATTTTATTTATCGAAAATTCTGTTCGTTCAACCGGAACTTAATTTCCCCATTGTTTTCCAACGTTTACTCAAAAGCAAACTTAATTTTTTTTTTTCCAATTTACTGAAAGAATTGATCGTGTTTTTATTTAAAAACATTTTAATAAAAAGCCCGGCTTTTAATTTTATAATTAAATAATATAAACAGCTTTTTAAAAAATTAACAACTCTACCCGGAATTCCACATTAATTTAATTGTTCGCGATTAAAACTGGGACAATTTAAAAAATTAACATTTAAACTATTCGTGGCTTCATTTCTATCAATGCTAATCGGTTATAGGGGCTTTCGTTAGTGCTTTAATCTATGGATACGAGATTGGATGAAACCGGAAGTTTAAAGGGAAACAAGGAGCTAAAAATGGAACAGCTTTTGAATTTATTTTCTCAGTCGCCATGCCACTAAACGTATTCGAGAAATTTTAACAATTTTTAGTCACATTTTTGGAGTTTTGAAATTAAGACTTTTACATTGAAGTTTAGAAAAATAATTTTTAATTGTAATTTTGCAAATATAACTTTTAAATTCCGAGTTTTGAAACTAAGACTTTTAAATTGAAGTTTGAAAAAGGAAATTTTAATATCAGTTTTGAAAATAGGACTTTAAATTAGACATTTAAAAATAGGACTTAATTTAATTTTAGAAAATTGGATTTTTAAGTTGAACTTTTAAATTGAACCTTTGGAAATAGAACCTTGAAATTGAACCTTTCGAAATAGAACCTTGAAATTGAACCTTTGAAAATTAGGACTTCAATATTTATTAAGAGTGCTCTGAAACTTTAATAAATTTTCTCAACCATGAAGTAGCAGTCACGTTAATTAATTTAATACTATTCTACGTTAATCACCATGCTCAATAAATTTTATGTTAAGAAAAATTGAATATTAATTTTGTAAAAATGCCCCTGGTACGCGATCTTTGCCGTTATCAACCGTATTCGGTTGTTGAAACACTTTTACAGGGGCCTATAGGATTAACCTGGGATGATTCACCCCTAAAAGCTGGCTTTTCGGTTATCTAGGTGAAGACATCTCTAAAGGCGCCCGTAGAAAATACGTAGAATTATAATTTAACTTTAAATCGGATAATAAAATATTTCTTCAATTAAAAATAATTAATTCAAACCGTAAATCTTTTAATATTAGTAATTCTTGGTAATTAAACTTATCACGGTACTAATTAATTTATTTTTTATTTTTAGATGATTGTAAAAAAAGAGAGATTGACCCGGCGACGGAAGTCGTCAAGAAGTTCAATTCTAAATACGACACGATTAATCCGATGGGATTAAGTCGGAAAGAGAGCGTTTCGCCGACGCCGTCGTCAAATAAAGGCAATTATCACGAACCGAATATTGTCGACGAAACGGAACTCATAACCGAACAAGAACTAATTCAAATAGAATCGTTCTACAGAAGTCAACACACGCAGGTACCGAAAAAAACTATCATATTGGCTTTGCAATTCAGAATATCTTCGTCACCATAGCAACCATTGAAATTAACATAACAACTATACCATTGAAATTATATAAAAAAACCGCCCAAATTAAAATTCACGAGCAAGATATTAAAATTCGCGCGCGAAGGCTTCAATTCCAATTCACGCGCGAGGCTTCAATTCCAATTCACGCGAGAGACTTTAATTCCAATTCACGCTAGATGTTTTCCATTCCAATTCACGCTAGATGTTTCCATTCCAATTCACGCTAGATGTTTCCATTCCTATTCACGCTATAGGTTACCATTCCTATTCACTCATGAGGTTTTAATAACAATTTACGCACGAGGTTCTAATTTCAATTCATGCTCAAGGTTTCCATTCAAATTCACTCGAGAGCCTTTAATTCCAATTCACGCGAGAGGTTTCCATTCCAATTCACGCACGAGGTTTTAATTCCAATTCAAGCGCGACGTTTATTTCCATTTTACGAGCACAGTTTCCATCTCATTCTGCATGTGCAAGTTTCCATCTCAATTCACCCGCGATATTTTCATTTAAAATCACGGGCATTCTAATTAATTTCACTTCCAAGATGATTAATTAGTTAAATTTCCTGGTTAATCTCGTTCTAAGGTATACGTTTGCGAATGTCTGGCAAATTTGTATCACATGACGATGGGTCCCAGTTCCGAGCCAATCAGCGGCCACCGTTGCCCGAGCGCCGTCTCCACGTCTAGTTGGAGTTCCGGTCGATCAGATTCCAGTTCGGATTCCAGTACTTTGGCCTCGTCACCCGCTTGGACTTTGGCATTAACCGGAATTCCGGTTCTCTTGTTCGATAGAGGTCACACTAAAGCCAGGTCAAAACGGAGGCTGCAAATAGTTTTGGCCGAAAGAGGTTCAGGTTTCGCGCTCTGGTTTGACGTTCTCGACAATTTGTCCAATTACAGGTCAGTTCATAACCTGAACAATAATCTGAATGCAACTAATTTCACCTAAACATAATCTTAATCATAATTTATTGCTAATCTTACTTTAAGCTAATCTTAATCATAATTTTACGCTAATATCCTACTTTAATCCAATCTTAATTATTATTTAATGCTAATCTTGATTTAATTCTGATCTAAGTTAATCCCAATTTAACGTGATAATATTTTAAATCAATTATAACCTAACCTAATTATACAATAATATTAAACTAAGCTAAATCTACCGTAATCGTAACCTAATCTTTTGCTAGAACCTACCATAATTCAAATCTAACATAATCGTACCCTGATTCAAATGTAACATAATCCAACCTTAATCCAAATGTATCATAATCCTACCGTAATCCAAATGTAACATAATCCTACCATAATCCAAATATAAGATAATCCTACCATAATCCAAAAATAACATTATCCTACCATAATCCAAATAAAACATAATCCTACCAAAATCCAAATGTAACATAATCCTACCATAATCCAAATGTAACATAATTCTGCCATGATCTTAACTCAGCTTAATTAAATTAAATAAAACAATAATTATTTAAACAGTGATTAAATTGTTTTTTGATTGGACAGAGCATTAGCGCCAACGTTCCACGCTATGCATTACTCTGGCGATCATCGTCAAATGGTCGGCTTCAGTTTCGACCGAGTTAACGCCAGTAGCGAGTTCATGCGACGAGTAGAGTTGCTGACCTCTGACCCCTTAAACATCAGTCTATCCGTGCCAAAAACTCGCAACAGTAGCAAAAAAAGGAGACCGGCCAAACGGAGCACTTCGGTGGGTCCGAGTTCGGAAGCCAGGAGACCAGTTTCGGCCGGAAACTCGCCTAGAACGAAAAGCTCGTTGCCTAAAAAGTCCGACATCTCTTTACCGTGTTGTTTTCAACACGTCACCAGCGTCGATTTGAACGACAAAGAGAAACTCTTCAGTTTGGCCACTTTGGTCAACGGTTTGAAAGATATGTCACTAAATACCACGGACAGCAACCATTTGTCCTTAATAACGCGTAACGCCAGTTCCTTGACCAATAGTCCAATGAGGACAAAATCCTCTTCTGACATTCGTAACGTGATCTATTAAAATAATAATAAGAAAACAAACGTTACACCCCGAATCAAATCAAACCTCCACTTAAGCTTAATTAAACATCATTGTAATTAAATAAACAACAATTTAACTCCAAAAACGTCACGTGCCAATTAAGGCGCGCGCGGTGGATTTTTAAAATTGCATATTTTGTTTTTTATTTCGCGTGAAATCGATTTATTGATTGCGCGATGAAATGAAATAAAAAATATTCACGTGCGATAGGCCTAAATGTTAGCACGTGTAATTTTTTATTTTATTTCTCGCGCAATGTTTTTTTAATGTGACCAAGATTTCAGGCGAAATGAATTTGGATTTTTATTTTAGCGCGCGTGAGCTTTTTGATTTAATTCAAACTAGGTATGACTTCACGCACGCGCAGTGTTTTGCAATGTAAGAACCTTTCACGATATATAGGTTGAATCTCGAAACTCAACTTTAATTCAAGTAGGCTTCAAAAAATAAAACAGAAAAACTTCGTAATTATTGGGTTAATTTCGATTCACGCGCTTCAGAAATTAATTTCTGAAAAATACCTTTAAACAATGAATAAGCGTGGGACGTTTTAAACGTCAGTTACTTCAAGATTTAAACGTCAGTTACATCAAGATTTAAACGTCAGTTACATCAAGATTTAAACGTCAGTTACATCAAGATTTAAACGTCAGTTACATCACGTTTTAAGCGTCAGTTACGTCACGATATCAACGTTATTTACGTCACGATTTCAACATCAGTTACATCACGATTTCTACGTCAGTTACGTCAGGTTTTAAACGTCAGTTACGTCACGTTTTAAACGTCAGTTAAGTCACGATTTCCACATCAATTACGGGACGATTGAACGTTAGTTACGTCACGGTTTCAACATCAGTTATGTCAAGATTTCTTCATCAACTACGTTACGTTTTAAACGTCAGTTACGTCACGATTTAAACGTCAGTTACGTCACGATTTAAACATCAGTTACGTCACGATTTAAACGTCAGTTACGTCACGATTACTACATCTGTTACGTCACGATTTCTACATCAGTTACGTCACGATTTCAACATCAGTTACTTCACGTTTTAAACGTCAGTTACGTCACGATTTCAACGTAATTAAACAAAGGCCTACATGATCAATTTTTCAATTTTTGATAAACATAATTAAAGTTTGCGAGTTTAATCGCTCGCTTTTTGACAATTTAATTATTAATCGCGTACCATTATTAATATTAATAATTGTTAAAAGCGCTGTATTTAATGGTGCTTAATTACGTGTAATATAAATTAATTAAACGGAAAATTAAGTTGATGTAATAAAATTTTATCACTATTAATTTATTCGTGATTTTTTATTAAAAGGGAGAATGCGATTTCCCTACAATTAAGTCGCGAATCGATCTTAACCGTTTCAAAACGTTTCGCTGGAGTCAATTTGATTCGATTTCTCGAAACTGCTTCGGGAACCACTTTCGTACCGATTCGGTTTCAACAACCGATAGATGAAGTTACGATAAATCGATTTATAAAGATAACGACACTTAAAACTATTCCTGACGATTTGAATATCGGTATGATTTACAGTTTCAAATCGATTAAGAAATGCTAGTGTGACTGTAGCATTAGTGATTTTCCATCGGTGATTCCTTAGCGTTTAAATGGATTAAAAGAGATATTAATCTGACCTAATAATGGGTAATTAATTAGGCCCATACCATCATTGATGGATGTTGCATTCTAAACTATAACTTTAACAGGGAACTAAAACTATAAATATTTGAACCAACCTCGACATCGGAGTCATTTTAATAATTGTAAGATAAGATTAAAGATAATCTTATAAGTTCTCGAGAAATCTTAAGATAAGACGTGTCATTACCGCTTCAAACAAATCTTGATTTTTTTTTTTATATTTAAATCTAATATAATTCTTCGTATGTAACCAAGATAACGTAATCTTATTTGGAATTACCTAAGGACCAAACCTTGAACACATGGTAAACCTTATACTAAATTTCGCTATGTATTCAACCAGCGGAAGTTTGAGAAAAACGTATAACAAGATAATAAGCTAGGCTTAAAAGAAAATCTGATCATAATGTAGTATACTTAATCAACGTATAGCCCTATCCTAATTAAAACATGTAGGTTAAGGGCCACTCCTTTAATACCTGTTGATATTTCGCGATAACATTTAAGTTCCAACTAAGGCTATAAGAAAAAACTCTATACCTTTCGTCAGTCGTGATAAAACAAATTTTGAGATAAGAGTTTAAATCTTGGAGGATATTTCTTTCAATATTCATGAGACATTCAATTCGAGAGTCGAAGTCGATAATAAAAAATGTCGCCTTCGTCAACAGTTTTAGTTAAATTATGTTGGATTATTTTAAATTTAAGCGTATTTCTGAGTTTGGCGGAAAAAATTGAGACCCCCCACGTTGATAATTGCGATAAATTGAAATCTGGGAATGTTTGTCGTTGTTTGGGCGACAATGACGAAGTCGATGACGAATTTCGGGAATTGGAATGCTCCGGTTTTGAAAACGCGCGAATTTTGAAAGCAGCTTTGCATACGGTTAGAGGCCAATCGTTTTCTAGCATCAATATCGAAGATGGTAACTTGGTACCTTACGCGTCAGAAATGTTTAAGGTAATTTAAATCACCTATTCAATTTTGACGTAAATTTTAATTATATTTCAATAATAATAATAAATTTTATTTTATTTTATATAAAAAATAATTTGAAGTTATTTTTAACAGGAATTTATATTTGAAGCCATATTTGTCTGTCTTTAGTGAGTGCGCGTCATAGTCCACGACCCCCTTTTATGGTAGGTGGTAGGAAAGAGGAGGCAGGTCTTATTTTGCTTAGGCGAAACCGGGGTCGTAAGCAGGGCAACCAAATATGTTTTTCGTCAACTCTCAGCAACGTCAATTCAAGAGAGCCAATAAGATATAAAGTTTTGATATATAGGCATTAAGGGCTGTAGTTCTTGGGCTATCAGTCCCAATAAAGTAAAGACATATGTACAATTTAATTATATTTAAGTTTCTGGTTTTAATTAAAATTTCAACTATTCACAATATGATTTATTCAATATATTCGATATGAATTGCCACTTTGAATTCAAATTCAATATAAATTGCCATTTTGATTCAAATTCCATATAATATGCCATTTTGAATTCAAATTCAATATAAATTGCCATTTTGATTCAAATTCCATATAATATGCCATTTTGAATTCAAATTCAATATAAATTGACATTTTAAATTCAAATTCAATATAGTATGCGATTTTGAATTCAAATTCAATATAGTATGCCATTTTGAATTCGAATTCAATACAAATTGACATTCTGTATTCAAATTCAATATATTTTACCATTTTCGTATAAGTTTCAATATAAATGTCCATGGATTTTTTATAATTAAATTGTGAGCAATGTTAAATGTTAATTGTCATAAATATTAATTAATTTTAACTGTTTAATTACTTTAAATCTGAATTCTAAAACTAAATACCATAATTTCTCCATGACAATAGCAAGCTTAACTTTATTATAATTATTATTATTATTAATAAATCTGAATGTTCCTCTTATAAATAACAGAATATTATTTTTAATTTTTCAAATATAATAATTTATTTTTTAATAAAATTTAGAACATAGACTCTTCGTTTTTGAAATTTACACGAGTGAGCGTTGATTCGACGTTTCAAATGGATAACGAAACGAAAATGATGGAAAACTTACATTCATTGAAGTTGGAATCAGTCCTAGGATTGAATAACATCGATTGGGATCGGGCTTTCGGAGGTTTTTGGGCATTATTCGAATTTACCATCGAATCGAGTCCATTTTCGAGCATTCCTATGGTGGCCAACAGTGTCGGCGCTTACGGCTCTCATCTAAATAGTTTCGCCGTGACGAAAAGCGAGATCACTTGTCTCGATGACTTGTCGTTGTCCACTTTGACCGAAGCTTTGATAATCGACCTCAGTCGTAATAAATTGACCCAAATCAGAAGGGAAGCCTTACCTGTCTGTAAACTCGCCCAAAATCCCAACGAATCTTGCGTCAAACTGAAGACACTCTACTTGAGGTTGAATAGTAACAAACCTTTAAAGTAAGGCTGTCACCGTTTTCAAGAAGGTCTAAAGATTAAATTTTTTTTATATATTAAACTTATTACTTACCAAGGATAAGAAATATAGGCCAAGTTGAAATTACGATTTTTTTCAGAGAAAACTAAATGGTATTTGCTAGAGCTCGGGATTCGTATAACTTTTATTAATTGAATAAGACCGCCTAGTGAATGTCAATCGGATATTATCCGTTCGCGAACCAAATATCCATTTCTTATTTGAGTTAACGTATACCCGAATGTAACGACAAACTTACAATTTGTACTCAATTGTTAAAGGAAATTGATAGGTTTCGAGTTATTCATTCGCCAATAAAAGACATTTGAAACTAATCGAGTTTCTTCGCGGATTTTAACCCAAATTGAGATCTCGAAGCTAGAATGTATACTCATTTAGTCGCTGTTACTTTCAATTTAGATTAAAATATAATTATTTTATTTCATTTTACACACGGATTTCGCGTTATCCATTCGAATAAACGCGTAATTAGTTTATTAATCGAGCTTCAAATTTTAACTCCGGATAATTCGTACCCATTTGATACGTGTCTGTTTATATAATTTGTGGTTTTATATTAACAAACAATTTATCCGACATAGTCTCTATATGAGGGTTTTTCAAGAGGAGGCGGGTCTTATTTTCCTTAGGCAAAGCCAAATATATGTTTTTTTTTTACTCTCCCGTCAGTAAGGTCAGTTCTAGAGAGCCAATAGAATATTTAATAAAGTTATTCAAAATTGAGGATTAAAAAATATTTCTTATTTTTACCAAAATATTCTATCACTTCATTTTTGAAAGTTTTTCCTAAGACATTATATTCAAATTCCATTTGATTTTCGAGAAAAAAGGGTGTCAGCATCACTTTAAATCAAATATTAAATTAATTTAACTTCTATATTTAATTTAATTTGAATGATATTTTGATAACGCAGTCATAATCTATTGAGATTCATACCTGATAATTTACTTCGAGATTTTCCCAAGTTGGATACTGTATTTTTAAACGGAAACCGTCTTTCAACTTTGGGTGAAAACGTAGTGAACGCATTGCTGCCGAATCAAAAAATTTTCATCGACATCACCGGTAAATCACCTTTTTTATAATGAGGATAAAAAGGCGGGAAACATTTTACGTTTAAACCTCGTGACTTTTGTATAGAGAAAGGTAATTCTCTCGTCTTTTTTTCGCGCGAAATGCGTATACCTTTCTTCGTAACAAAAAGAATCACGTGCTTTTTAAAAGCCACTTTCTACGCGAATAAAAATTGCGCGTGAGCGAAGCAAATTTTAATCATAGCTCACCAGGTTGTCGAGTGGGAACTAGTCTTTAAACTAGTCATAGACGACTCTATGACGTCGACAAACCGTGGGTTGATTTATAGCGCCATCTCTGAGTTGGGTCGGATAATACGTCACTTTGACAGCACCTCCCCCTTTCCACCCGACCTTGAGACTGGAGATCACGTGTTTGACGCGTTCGTATTTGGTTTCTAAAATATGCAAATTGATCTAATTTGCTGAAATATGACATGTTCCGCGCAAATATTTGAAAAAGGCACGAATTTGAAATCTCTTAAGCCTTGATAAACGTGTACTTGTGGGTGATTTCCCATTTTGCTCACTTTTCCACAAAGAGACATATCTCTATAGCGCATGCGTTGTAAGATCTCCGCTTTATACCTTATTCTCACGACGTTCACGTCACTTCTTAAAATTAATTATATCTAAATGATATAATTCCAATTTTCCAATCGATATTTTCAGCTAATCCAATCGTATGCAAATGCGACTCGATGAAGTGGATTTTAACCAAAAGGAAAAATATAAAAGTGTACGGAACTTGTCGAGGATATCCCAGTTATTCCATGACAGAAATTCTCCTGGATCGAAACAATTGTAATTAAGAAAACTAATTAAAAATTAAAAAAGATAATTAAAGGAATACTATAATGCAAATAAAATTGAGTCGAGAATTCATTTCTACTTTAGTTTCATATACTTCATTACACCTTTTAAAGAAAAATATTGTAAATTTTCACTCTGTTGGAAATAGTTTCTAGTAAGGCTAGAGTTCTAAATCGGTAATTTAGTCGGTAAATTACCCGGGTAATGGTAATTAAATTACCGAAAAGGGAATTTAAATTATTTAAAACTTTTTGGACTAAAAATGAAAAGAGCATACTTGCTAAAAAAGGTCAAAGTCTAACGTTTTAAATCGTGTAAGAATCTTGTTTCCAATATTTACTCGTATTTGGGGTCGTTGAGGACGTGTTAATGTCATTTTTCATTTCCAAGTCACTTTGTCTGTTAAGTGTTAATGCAACTCAAATGATCAAACCGTATCACGAAAAACATTGCATTTCTCACGAGTGTAGGACGTTGTTTATTCAGAAATAAGCGTTTAAAATAACAGAAATTCAAACAGGAATCATTTTGTAAATTAGGATAATTTTATTTCTGAATCCATTCCAAGGAAGTCAGTGGAGTTAAAAGCGACTTTATCTTATCCAAATTAATTTTGTTTATTATTTTAACGTTTTTTCGGGGTTTCCGCTTGTCCGCTGGTTCCTCCTGACGTCTGTCCACGACCATCATGCCTCTCGTTAGACTTCCGGTTAGTTCGACGTCGATCCAATAGTTGACTTCTTCCTCGATCACTTCCGGATATAGTACCATAGTTACGGCTAACAAATCCGGCAGTGGGATTCCATCCGGGTAGATTTGCTGCCATTCTTTCGTGTAAGAGAATCGGGTGATGTCGTCGAGGATTTTGGCGGCCCTTGTCTCGTGACGGATCCATTTTGAATACCAATCCTATACAGAAAGAGACCACTTATATTATAGGACAAAATTCTCATTTCTTTTAGGGCAAAAGTCTCATTTCTTTTAGGGCAAAAGCCTCATTTCTTCTCATTTTATTTTACGACAAAAGTTTCATTTCTTCTAGGGCAAAAGTGTCATTTTATTTTAGGGCAAACCTTGAAAAGTCTCATTTTATTTTAGTGCAAAAGTCTCATTTCTTTTAGGGCAAAAAGTCTAATTTCTTTTAGGGCAAAAAGTCTCATTTCTATTAGGGCAAAGTCTCATTTATTTTAGGGCAAAAATCTAATTTATTTTAGGGCAAAACTCTCATTTATTTTATGGCAAAAGTCTACTTTATTTTAGGACAAAAATCTAATTTATTTCACGACAAAATATATGTTATTTTAAGGCAGTCTCATTTATTTTAGGTCAAAATTACCTTTTATTTTAAGTCAAAGTCTCAATTAATTTAGGTCAAAATTACCATTGATTTTAGATTAAAATTACCGCTTATTTTAGGTCAAAATTACCGTTTATTTAAGGGCCAGAGTCTAATTTTAGTTTAGAACCAAAGCATAATTTATTTTTAGGACATATGCGACATTTATTTTAATACAGTTAATTAAATTGGATGAAGCTTTAAATCGCTAATTTGCGTATTTACCCAAGGAAGTGCCTGTCGATAACAAAGTTCCCAAGGAACCACAGTAATGGGACAGTCGAATTTAGTTAGGACGTGTTGGGCCGCTTCCGGGTCGCAATGAAAATTAAATTCCGCGCTCACAGTCACGTTACCAATGCCTGCAAACATAATCAGTTCGTTAATTGAGCAGGCTGTCAAAGTAACAAACCCGACCAAACTCATACCGTTAATATTTCCACCCATGACGCAGACTTCTTTCAGGTTACTCGAAAATTGAGGATCCAGCAAATGTGCCAAGGCCAAATTGGTTAAGGGTCCTAAGGCGATCAGGGTCACTTGTCCGAGGTTATCTCGGGCTAGTTTACATAATGCAGACGATGCAGGTTCAACTTGTACTCGGTTATTGGGACCAACTGGGTACTGGCCCGATACTCCGCCGAAACCATCGTCTCCCGTTTGAAACGAAGTGTCTGACGTCACCATTGAAGAAGTCAAGGCTTCCTTACAACCAATGTACACTGGAATCTGATAGAACAAAACCACTATTTGCTCAAAGAAACAAGTGAAGCTTCGTACGAAAATTATCGTTAATTACGTTCCAGAAATAAACTACGTCATATATCGTTAAAAAAAATGACCTATATATTTTTGACATTTAATTTTGAAGTTTCTTTCTAACGCGTCAACCGGCAGAGATACAAACTTGAGTTTTATCTGTGGCGTTGGTCAATCTGAGAACATTGAGGGCGGCATTCTCGGCGGAAGTGTTACCGAAAACGGAAGTGAATGCCAGAATACGATTTTGGCTGGACAATGCCAAGATAATAGCCAGAGCGTCGTCCACTCCGCAGTCCGTATCGATAACCAACAGTTTATCCGACATTTTTGCAGAACTACTTATTTTTTGAGGAGGATTATTATTGAACGCGCTATTTTATCGCCTACGTTAACGAATTGGAATCATATTATAACGTCAGATATTTGAATGATAATATCTTATCCAAAGATATAAAATTGCTTAGATTACTAATTGTACCCTACTTCTAGATTTACGCAATTCGCTCTAGTCTCATAAGTTCACCAATCTCTGTCGCAGCTATAAAATATATACAATAGAGTTGATTCCAAGCTCGTTGCTATCAACTACTAACTTCTTGTCTTCCCCCCAACTCCCTAAGAGTGGCGCTTCCGATTTCACGATTTACACCGCCAAATTTTCGAAGCTAAGCCTATCTAGTTTCAGTACCACAGTTTCAGATTTTAGCGAATCAATACGTACATATCTTTAACCGCGTTCGTACTAGGACTTGGAATCGATTTAAACCGTTCCTAAACGTATCTCTTGAATCGTGTGAACGGGAAACCGTCTTTTCTCGAATCGATTTGATTCGATTTCTCGAAACTGCTTCGGGAACCAGTTTCTTACCGATTCGGTTTCAACCGATAGACGAAGCTGCGATAAATCGATTTATAAAGATAATGCGTGAAAGCGTTATAATGGATTAAACGATTCCTGACGATTTTAATATCGGTTTGATTTAACCGTTTCAAATCGATTAAAAAATGCTAGTGTGACTGTGACCATAGCTTTTGATCCCACGTTCTAAGGCCTCGCGTAAATGTGTTCTCGCCGTTAGAACGAATTACGGCGCAGCGTAGCGGCAGCCCACATTGGACACTCGAGAATTTTGTTATCTTTTCGAGAGGGTGAGATAGACAAAATCCACGTACGTTTCATATTGAATTTCCTTTTATTTATTAAGTAGGTAATATTTTTCGCCCTGCACCTCGCGTCCGTATGACGTTAGGAATGAGTTCCAACTAGTAGATTCATTGAAGTCAGTGTTATCGGGACACCATTTCAATTTATAACTCTTTACCCGTCGTCTTTTCATTACATTACTTCAAAATTCACGGACAATTAACTCTTACGTCGTGGCTTTCAAGCGTGACAATGGCTAGAGCACTCAATCGATCGCGAAAACATCGCTAATATCGCCTGTTGAATCTTATCGTGTCGTAAAATGAAGGTCAGCAAAAATTGCTCTTGAATTTAAACCCCGTTTCCAAAGAGTAAAGATATACCTGGAGTATTTAATGGCCATTTAAAAAGGCATATTTGCTGCAGATTGTCGCCCCAAGATCGCCAATTAAATCACGAGAAATTGAAAACATTCCCCAGGCGTGACGTCGATTTTACTACACCTCATTTCAATTCTCTCCTATTGAATAACCGAAGAAATCTGCTTAACCAGTCTTAACCAGTAAGGAAAAACTATCCAATTTATTCAAAAATTCTGGTTTATACTGAAAGATTCAAAGAATATTCGACTGGCCCAGTGATAAGGTCGATTTCGCGCGGTCTGTTTCGTAAAAGTACTTAATCCAGATCAAATTATACCTTTAAATCGTATTGATTTCCAGAAATAACTATTTCATATCGCAATAAAATGATCTAAATTTCTTTGACAATTTCAATTTTAAGTTTCTTTCTAACGCGTCATCCGGCAGTGGTATAAAATTTTGAATATGGTGTTTTAATTGTATGATAAAACTAAAAATATAATCCATAGACTATGCATACTTAAAAAATGTTAACAGCTGCTCTGCATTTTATAATTTATCGGCTAGATCCGGGATTTATTTCTCCTTGTTGAGATTTTGAAGAGTGTTTTATTAAAAGGCCTATCGCGATATCTAAATATCGTACAAATCCGCTCGCAATAAAAATCAATTCTTTTTTATCTTTATGAATTTGGAAACGTGAAGTCGCGCGGCGCGTTTAAAATCTATTAGTCTTTCATTTGAGTCTTTCGTCTAAAGAGCAACGAAGATCTTCGGATAAGAATAACATTATGTTATTCGCGTTTTTCGCTCCGATTTTAATCGGATTAGCCTTAGTCAGTTCCCAAGTAAGTGCGAATAAACCCGGATGTGATATCGAAAACGAAGACGAAGATCTTTTCGCCTGCCAATACATCGATACCTTCCAAGATTTAAAATCACAATTATCATCCTATTCTGATAAAGAAACTCCAACTATTCTGACGTTAACCGGCATTAAGGAAATACCACATTTCCCCGATGAGGCCGTGGCAGATTTCATTTCTTTGCAAGTGAGTATCAATATCCTTATGATATTAATTCTGAATTGAAACGGTAAATAATGTAGATTAATTCGAATTAATTTAAGTTTAATTCGAATTAATTTAAGTTTAATTCGAATTAATTTAAGTTTAATTCGAATTAATTTAAGTTTAATTCGAATTAATTTAAGTTTAATTCGAATTAATTTAAGTTTAATTCGAATTAATTTAAGTTTAATTCGAATTAATTTAAGTATAATTCGAATTAATTTAAGTTTAACTCGAATTAATTTAAGTTTAATTCGAATTAATTTAAGTTAATTCGAATTAATTTAAGTTTAATTCGAATTAATTTAAGTTTAATTCGAATTAATTTAAGTTTAATTCGAATTAATTTAAGTTTAATTCGAATTATCTCAAGTTAATTTTAAATTAACTCAAGATGGATTCAAAATAATTCAAGACATTCGAATTAATTCAAGACAAAATTCAAAATAATTCAAGACAAAATTCAAAATAATTCAAGACAAATTCAAAATAATTCAAGATAAATTCGTTAATTCAAGTTTAATTCGAAATAATTCACGTTGAATTCGAATTAATAAAGCTTAATTCGAATTAATAAAGCTTAATTCGAAATAATTCAAGTTTTATTCGAAACAATTCAAGTTTTATTCGAAACAATTCAAGTTTTATTCGAAACAATTCAAGTTTTATTCGAAACAATTCAAGTTTTATTCGAAACAATTCAAGTTTTATTCGAAACAATTCAAGTTTTATTCGAAACAATTCAAGTTTTATTCGAAATAATTCGTTTTATTCGAAACAATTCGTTTTATTCGAAATAATTCGTTTTATTCGAAATAATTCGTTTTATTCGAAATAATTCGTTTTATTCGAAATAATTCAAGTTTTATTCGAAATAATTCAAGTTTTATTCGAAATAATTCAGGTTTTATTCGAAATAATTCAAGTTTTATTCGAAATAATTCAAGTTTTATTCGAATAAATTTAAATAATGTAAAGGAAAATAAAATTATTCAATTACTTAGTAAGGATGTTTACCAAAGGATAATTTAATTAAACATAATTAAAATTTACTTTATAAATATATTTATAACTTTTATGATTAAGCTTTTTATGATAATTTTTTTAGACCTTAAAATTGTCAAATATGACTCTGCCTTTCTGGAAAGCTCCGCCAAATCGTGGCAAGAAGTACCAAAACAATTTCGATCGGTTAGAAAAATTAGAGCTTGACTCCATCAGAGGGGTCCACAATTGGGATTGGCTAGAAGTGAAAGAATATTTTGGCTCTAGTCCGAAAGAAATCAAGATAGAAAACAGTCGATGGCCCAGGTTGCCGTCTCACTTGGCCTTATTCTACGACGAAAACGTTAAAGGAATATTTTTCAAAAATTGCAATTTGAAATGGTTGGACGATGGATCGTTGAACTGTCCCAAATGCAACGAAATTGACTTAAGCGACAACGATATTAAGGATTTGAGAGGAACCGTATTTGGAACAGGACCGGATGAACTTACTTTGTTAGATTTAAGGTTAAAGATAGGACTTTTTCTTGTAAATAGTCAAAGCCCCGTTTTCAATCAACGTTTTTCAAGCTTTTCCAAGAGAAGCTGATATCAAATTCATTTCGATATTCGCTTCTTCATGAATTGAAGCTCCAGTTAACGCCAGGAGTTAAAAGATTTAAGATTTGATCGGCTTTGATTTGGCGCGAAAGCTCGATTCTTGGCCAACAAAAAACTTGATTGAAAACGCGCCTTAAGGATTGCCGTATCAGTTCTTTGTGTCAATGGGCGACGCCCTTTATTTCATCCAATCAGAAGTCGATTAAACCTTCTTTTGAAGTCTATTAATCTAATGTTCCATACCCGAAAGAGCCCGATACCGGATAAGAAAGAAACATTTAAGCCGCGTTCATCGATCGCCTTGGAATCGATATAAACCGTTTCAAAAGGTTTCGCTCGAGTCGTGTGAACGGGAAACCGTCTTTTCTCGAATCGATTTGATTCGATTTCTCGAAACTGCTTCGGGAACCAGTTTCGTACCCATTCGGTTTCAACAACCGATAGATGAAGCGTGAACGCGTGACGCTTAAAACGACTCCTGGCGATTTAAATATCGGGTTGATTTTACCGTTTCAAATCGATTAGGAAATGTTAGTGTGAACGTAGCTATAGATTACCCGAAAACCAAAATCACAACCCTCCCATACCCGGAGTAAAAAAAAATCATTTTTTATTCGAATCCAAACTGTTGAAATTTTCTTTATTTTACCGTAATGACGAAGAATTAAAATTTGATTCAATTGATTACTGAAAACGGCAAACCTGTCTTTATCATCTTCTGAAAATAAAACTCTTTTTGCGTATAAAACATTCAGGCAGTGTACTTGTTTGAATTGTACAAAGAAATTGGATACCTTCTGATTTTGGCATTGAATTAAAATGAGAACCTCCGACCAATCAAAAGACGACCCTGCATACCTTTGGCTTAATAAAATCCCCGCGACCCGTGCTAAATCTCGTTCTTGATCATTTCCACGCTCTCTCAATCGCATGCGTACAACAGCGCGTGTCACTGATATTTTTCTTCTGACCAAAGGTAGCATGGGAGTCTTTCGATTGGTCGGAGGTTCTCCTTTTAATCCAATGCATAAAATACTTTATCTTTTCCGATTTTTTTCCATAATTCAGACAAGTACATTTCCCAAATGTTTTAATCCACGCAAATGAGTCTTAGTTTTAATAGTTTAATCTTTTGATTTTCCTCTTCTCACCTTCCCTATAATGGACTGGTAACTTAAAAACGTATTAACCGGTTAATTAACTCCGTTACAGTAACAACAAACTGACGGAATTACCGAATGATTTATTCGATTTTATGGCGACGAAGAAGTATTCTAATTTCGTTTTAGACCTTCGAGGAAATGAAATTCCAAGTTTCAACGAAGAAACTTTCAAGCACTTCAGCAATCGGATAGGTCTTAAGATAAATGGTTAATTATCTATTTATTAATATTTAATTGAAGATCGAAATTGATCGAGAAATGGTCGACGTATTAAGGGGGAACGGGCATCGCCATTTTGGGGGCACACAAATTATCTAAATTACCTTCTTTTGGGAAACTAACGCTTGGTTTCTTTCGAACACCCGCTGGCTCTCCTTAGGTATGTCCACGCTTCAACACTCGTATAATTTCAGGGGCTACAAATTTTCTTTCGGAACCACCATTTCTCAATCGATTTATTTTGTGTTTTCTTATCGTTCAACGGGAGTTGAGCTTTGTCGCTACTTCTTTCTTTACGAGGTTTTACATTACGTATCACTCCGCCATGGCTTTTGCCGTTGAAATCAACTTCCGTTGAATGTAATATGGTTATTTATTTTCGTCGCGATTTGAATTTTTGGAATTCCATATATAGATGGCAGAGATACGTCGTTCATTCTCGACTGCAGTTGCGCCGCCAAATGGTTGCTTAAATTTGATCTCACCATTAATAAATGCAAGGACTCCTCTGGTGGCACTCTAGAACTTTCTGAATTCCTTAAAAATGATTGCAAATGATTTATTAGTCGTTTTCAGGCGTGGAATCGAGTCAAAATAAATATCGCTAAATTATTTGTTCATAGTCCTAAATTTGAGTGAAGTTGTAGTTTACAACTAGAATTGTCAATTAAAACTAAAATGAAACTGCTTACGTACGACTGAGCAATTTTGAGTTGCCGGAGAATGTTTAATTACTCAGACGTGAAAAAATACATTAACACGTCACATCGTTAACGACGCCAAGCACGAATAACTACTGAGAAGTAGACTTACTTATAGATTTAACCAAAAGTCTATCATTTTATTCCATAAAAGTAAACAACGCCCTGTAGCTAATTAAAACTACCAGTTTAACGTCATAGCCCATCACTTAAAAATAGCCAAAAAATGCATCACCCCTGTCTGGCTCGAGTGGTTTGGACTCTTCCTCGATATTTTGGTATGTACCCATTTCGCCCAAAATATTTCGCCCAAAATGATCTATTCCCATTTCGCCCAAGGCATTTTTGCCCAAAATTATCTATTCCCATTTCGCCCAATCCTACTTTGCCCAATCGCTTTATCATTTGGCCCTAAATTATCTCTTCCCATTTTGCCCAAAGTAAAAATTCCTTTTCTCAATTCGCCCAATCCCAATTTGCCCAATCGTTTTATCAGTTAGCCTAGAATTATCTATTCCCATTTCGCCCAACCCAAAAATTTCTCTTCCCTTTTCGCCTAAAACGATTAAAGCTTAAATCTTTTAAAATTTAAGGTCTTAGTAGGCCAAAAAAGTGACTTTTATTTAATTTAGGTTAGGTTAGGTTAGGTTGGGTTAGGTTAGGTTAGGTTAGGTTGGGGGAAAAAAGTGGAAAAATGTGACTTGGGCAAAATGAGATTGGTCCAAATCACAATTGGGCGAAACGAGATTGGGCGAGAAGACATTAGGCCAAATGGGAATTGGGCCAAATGGGAATTGGTCCAAATGGGAATTGGGCCAACGGGAATTGGGCGAAAAGAAATTGGGCGAAAAGAAATTGGGCCAAATGGGATTTGGGCGAAAAGAAATTGGGTGAAATGGGAATTGGGCGAAATGAAATTGTGCGAAAAGAAACTGGGCGAAATGGGAATTGGGCGAAATGAAATTGGGCGAAAATAAATTGGGCGAAATGGGGGTAGACCGATATTTTGAGTTGGGAGAGAGGGGCGGAATTTAGGCGGGCCGCGCTTGCCTATATTTTCTTCCGCCCAACTCCAAAGAATGGCGCTTGCTCCGTTCACTATATTACACTGACTCGAATCAGAATCTGTCGGTACATTTACAAGGACCTCTACTTATTGAGCTACGGGGCGTTGTTTACTTTTATTTTTAATTTCTAAATTACTTTTATTTTCTCAGAGAAACCGTAAATTACCATTACTGTGGTAATTTACCACGTAAATTACCGATTTAGAACTCTAGATGCGGGTACAAATCGTGTACTTCAATTATAAATTCCTATATATATTTCTTTTGCTCTAGTACATTTTGAGCGTAAGATTTTTTTATTAATTTTTTTTTTTTTTTTGGGTTTTAGCCGCTCGTATTACCCTTTAAGTCATCAGGAACACCTGCCGAAAGTTTTTCCTTCGCTTCGTGGCTACAATTAAGCGCAAACACTTAAAGATAACGCGTCGCACGTAGAATTAGCGCGAGTGTTTTATCATAACGCTGAAATCCGCAATTACTAGCGTATTCAAATCCAAATCTGATTTCGTTGAAAAAACATGTTTTTCAAATGTTTTCCTTTGCTAGTGTTTTTATGCTTACGCGATGAAGTTTTTTCGGTTTTAAGTTCTTCGGCCGGAAAATGCGAAATACAAAAGCAAGTGAATAATGACGTTGATTTGTCCTGTAACGATTTTGATTACGATGTTGACGGTAATAGTAAGATCATTCGAGAATTGAATGAAAATTGTTTTTCGCTTACGCGTATGGTGTTTCGACACTGGCGATCACCTACTTTTCTAGAAGCACACTGTTTTCACATGTGTTCAAAATTGCAAGTGAGTTGAATTTTGATACGATATGTTTTATTCTATACAAAACACACGCTTTTAATTTCTTCACCTTGACTAAGTCTTTTACCACTATTCCATTGCCATGGTAACATATTTTTCGTATTTTAGTTACTATGGTAACGAATTCCTCGTAGTTTAGTTGCTATGGAATCATATTCTTCGTTGTCTAGTCGCGATGGAATCATATTCTTCGTTGTTTAGTCGCTATGTTAACATATCTTCGCACTTTTAAGTTGCTATGTTAACAAATTCGTCGTAGTTTAGTTGCTATGGTATCATATTCTTCGCAGTTAAAGCCAATGTTCCAAATATTTCTTCTATATTTAGGCCTATTTATTAAATTAATTAACAGTGCTTAAATAAAAATATTTTACATTTTTTTACAGGATATAACGCTGTTTAACGTAACTATACCATTTTGGAAATCTCCAACGAAAAAAAATGCAATTCAAACGAGGCCTCCTTTATCAAATGTTAAACTTATAACATTCGAAAAAGTTCGTGGAATCGCTAATTGGAACTGGACTCAATTGGCTGAATATTTCGGCAATGGGCCGACTCAATTGACCGTCAAGAACAGTCGATGGCTACAGATACCGTCTCAAATGTCTTCTTTCTACGGGAATCACGTCACCAAGATAACAATTAATAATTGTCAGTCGCGATGGTTGGACGATTCTTCGTTAAATTGTACACAATGCAAGCAGATCTATTTGAATAACAATGATATTAAAGAATTGAGATTGGGCATATTTGGAGACGGACCGGAGAATTTAGTGTTACTCGAATTAAGGTGATTTGAATTGTTATTACGTATAAAAGAGCAGGGCCTAACCATGGCTCAGCAAAATTTAGTATTAAACTTTAAGCGTTATGCGATTAACATGTGTGCTTTTCGCGGGAATTAGATTTCAGTAACGTTTTCAGTGACGTGCTTAACGTCATAGCCTTTTACCACGTGGAAATAAATTAGTATATAAATAAATATGAACTTTTTTGGTTTTGTAGTGACAACAAAATTGAAAAGTTGCCCGATGATTTATTCCAATTTGTTCGAAGAGAGCACAGTGATTGGGCGAAAAAAGTTCGAATTAAACTAATTAATAATCCGGTAATTGAATTACGCCGAGAGACATTCAAACCATTGATAGACCATGGTAAAGTAACAAAGATCTCAATCGACTTAAAAAGTAATTAAACCTTTAAACATGATCATCTTCGCGTCGGTCGAGAAATAACCGAGAACGGCACTTGGTTTACTCGGAACGTGTACTATGGCTATGTCAAGTTAATATCGTGACGTCATTACCGAAGCATCGTGGAAACCAGCTTGACGTACCACGTACGCGTTCTACGAGTAATCCTATATACCGAAAGTCTATTAAAACCCAAGTTCCATCTAACTCCCTAAAATTTGTGCACTGATCTTTCAATGACGAAGCTGAGTTCTGTAGCCTTCGGTAATACTAAATACGTACTCAGTTACGTAATCACTTTAGTACAGTCAAAGCCAGGGGCTTGTACACCAAATGACGTCCTTGAGGTCTCCTAATGACGTCATTGAGGTCATCAAATGGCGTTATTGTTGTCTCCTAATGATGTCATTGTGGTCTCCTAACGATATAATTGAGATCACCAAATTTAGGTTTTAAAATGGCGTCATTGTGGTCTCCTAATGGCGTCATTGAACTATCCTAATGGCGTCATTGAACTATCCTAATGACGTTATTTTGGTCTCCTAATGACGTCGTTGAGGTCTAATGACGGCATTTCGGTAACGTAATGACGTCGTTGAGGTCTCCTAATGAAGTTATTGCGGTCTCCAAATGACGTTATTATAATTTCGTCGCCGAAATGAGACCATTCCAAACGTTGATTTCCTTTAGTACTAATGTATACCTATTGAACCCGTCTACATTTCACAAAATCACTTTATAGACCAAGGCTAAGTGGATAAGAGCTCTTTTAAATTCCAAGAACTTTCAGAATAGAGCAATAGTTATCGTTATAACCCTATTATCTAGTTAATAGGCTTACGCTATCATAGAAGATGTTGACGTGAATAAGGATTCGAATCAAACCAAATTGACGAAAATAGCCCCAAAAAATGTAGGAATAAATACTGATCGTCAAGCTCTAAGAGAAAGGTAATAATTAAACTTAATTTGAAATACGTAAACAAACGGAAAAAAATGTTCTGGCAATTTGGTAACTTCAACTCACCCCGCTCGAATGAAATGGGTTTTAATAGTCTATCGCCAACTTTCTATCGTTTAATCAAGTTTATAAACTTTTAAATTTTATTCGCGCGTTTTTATTTTTGACTGCAGATAGTTCGAAATTCGTTTGCAGTTGCGATAAATTATGGTTGAAGAATGATAAAATATTTGGCATCGATCACGTGTATTGTAGCGATTCACGTGGTCATCAAACGCTTTTAAAGGAATACCTAGAACAACACAAATGTGGAAATTATTAGCGACCGTTACATATGCTATCGTTATAGTCAGAAGAAAATGACTATACGAATATATGTACTTCTGTCGTATATTGTAAAATATCTTTAATATTCGTGATTTAATAGAAACGTATTATATTTTATTACGAAAAGCTCCCTTTTTTTTCTTGATTGAAAACGCGCCTTTAGGCTGTTATTTAAATGATCAGGAATCTACTACATAGGAAATCACTTGTTGTATGATATATTTTACCCTCCCTTTAAGACAAGCGGTGCATATAATAGAAAGGAGGTGATTACGAACACGCAACGTCATCAGAGTTTCAGCTGGGATAATCTACGAGTTAAAACAACGTGATATGTCGAATATTTCGGGAACAAAAGCGCGTATTTTAATATTTTTCTAGCCAGTCATTACTTCGCTTCTAAAATTGAGCGTTCACACCGACAATTGTTTTGATTGTAAATTATACATTTTAGTGATTATTTTATTTTCCAATTTTTATTCTTAAGTCTACTTGTAAAATTCATTATGTAATACTTTTCAACAGGGCATCGACACTGCACTTTAGTAATAAAATTTAAAATTGAGTAAGTACAGCAAACGCTTCGAAGTTAGAACTTCATCACCCGATGCTATGAAGTTCTTTAAAATGAAACCGATATTCTATTCTATTCTATTTAAAAGATGACTCGTTGGTGTGGATTAAAACATTCATTCGGGAAATGTACTTGTCTGAATGGCGACAAAAATTGAAAAAAATAAAAAAAAATCATATTTTGGGCATTGAATTAAAAGGAGAACCTTTGACCAATCAAAATACTCCCTTGTACCTTTGTCTAGAAGTAAAATATTCGAGCCACGCACTGTTGTACTCAAAGATTGTTAGAGTGGGATTCAAAGAGTGAATGCCGCATCACGTGTCGCGGGGATTTTACTAAGTCAAAGATACAGGGATGTCTTTTGATTGGTTGGAGGTTCTATTTTTAATTCAATGCCATAAGGTTTCCGATTATTCTTTTGTACAATTCAAACAAGTACACTTCCGGAATGTTTTATTTATATGCAAACGTGTCTTATTTTTAGAACCACAATCGATAAAAAAATCACTTAAATTTTCTCTTTATATGGTATTTTTAGTCATTATTCATTTCATTCTTTTTCTGGCGCGAATGTGGCTTTAGTTCACTATTTATTATTCGTTAGCACGCGTCGTTCGTGTAGTCGATTTCAGTTTGAATTGACACTTTGACGGCGGGTCTAAAGTAAATATTTATGTGCAAGTAGCGAAGTTTGACAATAGCACGGTACTCGCTATCAATTGGAGCTGGAAATATGTTGGGAAATATAGAATTTCTTCGTCATTCTTTCTCTAGCTTTATGGAGCTTTTGCTGTTACTCGCGGCCACCATATATTTTTTAATCTTGTACAGTTATTTGGCCACCGCTATTTACCCTCAGTATTTGCCTAATTAAGCAACCCCTACGTTAAATAACGTAGGCGTTGAATTATGACTCAAAAAGGAACTCGAATTGTCATTGCGAATTAAAACGGGAACGAAACTAAGGGAAGCGAAGTCGCCTCATGGATCTAAAAGTTACTAAATTTCAAAAGCTCTCGTTCTTTGCTGCGGGAAGTGATCGTGCAGGCAAAATGTGGATCGATTTGCTCGTTTTATTATATACGGTAAAGTTACTCATTGACGATTCTATTTCTTTTAAAATTGCTTCTTAAAAGATTTTTTGCCTACGCGTGATTTTGCGTAAGTCATAGTTCTAATTATGTTCGGGATAGAAATAGAAAATATTGAAAGATGGACAGGAAGCCTATTTGGGGCAATGACCTCAAACGGACCCTCCACTATATAACTATAGTTATGGACTAATTAGCAAGCGCTTAGGAACGTTTTCGATATGATTGCGGCGCAACATGGCATTGAGAAGCCCTTTCGAACAGATTTGGCGCCCTTCAAATATTTTGATTGGCTAATTAGGACCCGGGAAGTTCAGAAAAAATCTACGACCAACAGAAGTGTGAGGAAAACTCCGTGTAAAAATGTCATAGGTTAGGTTGGGCTAGGAACTCTGTAAGATTTTGATATGGAAAATTTGAAAATTTAAAATACGTTTTTCTCGTTTTTTTTTTTTTTTTTTTTTTTTCTGAATTTTTCAAGTCCTTATTAGTTCATAACCATTGAGAGGATGAAGTAATATTAATATCAACTTTTGCAAATTTAATTAACTTATATTTAAGAGAACGAAATATTTCATGATATTGAACCTTAAAAACCTTTCAACTTTTCAAAAAAAAAAAAAATGCTTTTTCTCTTACATCAGCACCCTCCTCCCCAACTACCAGTATATATTGTCTCTATCTCATAATAAACTCCCACCCTTTCCCACGAATTATACCGTAATCTTTAAAAATGATCACTTTGACAGCGCAGTCGTAGTTCTACGAAATCTCGTACATAGGAGGAAAGTTTCAAAGTTCGTGGTATGAAATCGAGATAAAATTAACAACGCATTGCCGTTCGTCTTCGCTATGAAAATTGACAATAACTTTACTCGGAAACGATTCACTTCGACGTTTACTTTAAATTTAAAGACTTTACGCGATTATTTTAATTTATTGATTGTAATTAATTCCTTATTCATTTCTACGGTTAATTGCCAATGTAACAAAGCCGTAAGTGATTATTTACCACCCCAATGTCGCTGCAATTTTCGATCCGTCGTAACGTGCGTTAACGTCACTGAAATCCATGTTTTACGTAAATTACTGAAATCGCTCGTTGAAAATGGTTGCGATAATTTGGACGCTTTGAAATTGGTGAATTTTGGAGGAAATAATACCGTTTTGACGGATGAATGCGATGAAGATCTAAGTCATCGAATTCAAATACAGGTACTTGTCCGGCAATTTTCTGCTCTATTCTATAACGATATCGATGCGACTTGAAATAATGCGTGTACTACTATTGAATTTAAGTTTAATCAAAAGTTCATCACTTATTCCTTAAAAGTAATTAACGTCCAGTAGCGTAAGACTGAAGCAAACTGCGAGCGCGATGTTATCTCCCATTACTTTAAAAAAGTCATCACCCCTGTCTGGCTCGAGTGATTTGGACTCTTCAACTCGATATTTTGAGTAGGGAGAGAGGGACGGAATTTAGGCGGGCCGCGCTTGGCTATATTGTCTTCCCACTCAGCGGAATTTCTCGAAAAATGGCGCTTCCTATTTCACTATTTACACCGACTGCGGCCGCTAGAGTGTCTCGAATCAGTCGGCTCTCTTACGTCGGTTTTGAACTTTGCCCGTAACGATATTCAAAGTTAAATACTTTTATGGAATAAGTTATGAACTTTTGGTTTAGTTTATTTAGAAACCTGAAAATGCTTTTTTTTTCAGACTTTAGAAATTCTTGAATCTCGAAACCCGAATCTGACGTCATTATGGAACGACAAGTTTTGGAACGTAATGTCTTCGACTTATTCGCTGGTTATTCGTGACGTAACTGGCGTCTACGCGTGGAATTGGACCAAAATTTCTACTTCATTACCTTCGTTGCAATATTTGGAAATTGACGAGACTGATTTGAGCCAATTACCCGATGATTTCGCTTCGAATTTCGCTCAATTACTTAGTTTGACTGTAACCAATAACCGAGGTCAAACGGGTCTAGTCTTGGGGTCAAGGTCGTTAAATTGCCTTCGTTGCAAATCCGTCCGATTGTCAAACAATTCTATTTCAAATTTGCCAAATGATGCCTTAAAAATTGGACCATCTTCCATGTTTTACCTTAATCTCGGGTAATTCCAATATTATTTTATCTTACATTCTTAGATGGAACTGTTTTTGTGTGAAATAAATCTCAATATTACGGTTATCGCAGTTCTTTCTAAGAGTGAATTATTATTTATATTTTATTCAATATTTAATTACAGAAACAACAATATCTCGAGACTGAATGATGACGTATTTGAAAATGTCGGTGACGTCACTTACTTCCGTCTTGATTTGGGTGGAAACCCCCTCAAATCTTTCGAATTTAAACATTTTGAAAATTTAAGCCGGAAGTTGAAGAAATTAGACATTCGTTTTTGAACAGACTTAATTACTGTTTTTCACAGAGATTGAACTATGCAAATGTTAAGTGTGGAAAGTGCTTGGAGTTTCTGGAAAAGTCTAGAAAAAGTCTAGAAAAGTCTAGAAAAATCTAAAAAAGTCTAGAGAATTCTGAAAAATGCTTGAAATTTCTAAAATGGTATGGAAAAGTCTAGAAAATTCTGGAACGTTTTAGAAAAGTTTAGGTAAATCTAGAAAATTCTAGAAATTGCTAATTACCTAATATTAGTGCCAATAAATTTCAAATCTTAATTTTAATTAAAATATTATTAAACTGTGCCAACTGTGATACAGTACTAAAATCAGTCATCATCAAACTTTCATTTTAAAATAAACTACAAAGAAATATTAACATTATAAACATTTTTTTTCTGACCAATATTTGAAAGATAAAGTGTTAATTGCAAATTATCCTCATTAATTATTAAATTTCATCATCACTTTAATGCTGGAATTTTTTGGGTAAGCTTAACTCTACGTTCTATCTTAATCTTAAAATCTCTTAAATCTAGTAGATTAAGTAGTTTAATTTAGAAAGCAAAGATTAATTTGTTTAATTAAGTAACCCTGGATAAATTAATTTATTCCAGGTTAGCTTAAAATAATTAATCCAGGTTTGCTTAAACTAATTAATCCAGGTTTGCTTAAACTAATTAATCCAGGTTTACTTAAACTAATTAATCCAGGTTTACTTAAACTAATTAATCCAGGTTTACTTAAACTAATTAATCCAGGTTTACTTAAACTAATTAATCCAGGTTTACTTAAACTAATTAATCCAGGTTTTGCTTAAACTGATTAATCCAGGTGTGCTAAATTAATCAGTTTAAGCAAACCCAAATTAGTTTAATTAAACAAATCTGTTATTTTTATTTAAAAAGTAAATCAAAAATTTAATTTAAATAAAACCATTTATTTTTTATTTTCCTATAAATTACATTTATTATTAATCAATATGATATTTTTTCAGAGATGATGAATTATTCTTGGGATGCTTTTAAGGCGGGATTTTGTTTCAATCCTAAAATCTCGAGGGCGTTTTTCTTGTAATTTTCTAAATTAAGTTCGTTTTCGCCTTCATTAATCAATTTCTCCAAATCTTGACCGTATTTTGTAAGAAGGGGGCTACTGTCAGCTTCAGTTTGACTTAAACCTCCCAATTCCTGCAAATTCAAACAAGAAATTCAACTTTAATCTTATGGGCGCCTAGAAAACTGTTTTTCCCGTGACGCGATAATGTTTTGTGAGAAGCCGATATTCAGGGGCTAAAAAATCCCACGTTAATCCTACGGCCCCTGTATAAGTGTTTCAACTGCCGCGCACGCATGCGTGAAGAAAAGCAGCCTTTAAGGGGTCAAAAGGTTAAAAAAAATGAACTAACCTTTATTGTTTTCTCAATTTTTTTTCTTGAGCGACTATTTTCGAAGAAAAAAGCCTCCATGTCATCTTCTGTTTTATCATCTTCCCAATCTTCCTTATTCTAATTAGGATTAATTTTAATTTAATCGCGGTTAATTAAGTTTAATCGGGAGGAGAGGAGGTTTTAAACGTTTGTTTGGATGGTAAATAAATATTATTTTAACCTTTGATTCGTGGTAAAGGGCGGTTATGACGTAGATGGCGTAATCGTAGTTTTGTTTTCTCAATGGACATCGATCAGCCGCGATCGTCACCGTATCAGTTTTAGGATGGTAACGATCACCTGCTAGACGGATGAATTTGTCACGCGAACGGTAATCGAGATTCAAGTCAGATAAGCGAAACTAAAGAAATTAAATAGATTAAATATTATTAAGATACGGTTCAGGGAAATTAAATTTAATTATAGAGGTTAAAATTAATAGAAAAAATAATTTAATAAACTAAATAGACCAAATAATAAATTAAATAGACCAAAAAATAAACTAAATAGACCAAAAAATAAACTAAATAGACCAAAAAATAAACTAAATAGACCAAAAAATAAACTAAATGGAGAAAAAAAAAAAAATAGACCAAAAAATAAACTAAATAGACCAGGAACTAAATAAATCAAAAATAAATAGACCAGAAACTAAAGAGATCAAATCAACTAAATAGATCAAATAACTAAATAGATCAAATAACTAAATAGATCAAATAACTAAATAGATCAAATAACTAAATAGATCAAATAACTAAATAGATCAAATAACTAAATAGATCAAATAACTAAATAGATCAAATAACTAAATAGATCAAATAACTAAATAGATCAAATAACTAAATAGATCAAATAACTAAATAGATCAAATAACTAAATAGATCAAATAACTAAATAGATCAAATAACTAAATAGATCAAATAACTAAATAGATCAAATAACTAAATAGATCAAATAACTAAACAGATCAAATAACTAAACAGATCAAATAACTAAACAGATCAAATAACTAAACAGATCAAATAACTAAACAGATCAAATAACTAAACAGATCAAATAACTAAACAGATCAAATAACTAAACAGATCAAATAACTAAACAGATCAAATAACTAAACAGATCAAATAACTAAACAAATCAAATAACTAAACAAATCAAATAACTAAACAGATCATACAATTAAACAGATCATACAATTAAACAGATCATACAATTAAACAGATCATACAATTAAACAGATCATACAATTAAACAGATCATACAATTAAACAGATCAAACAATTAAACAGATCAAACAATTAAACAGATCAAACAATTAAACAGATCAAACAATTAAACAGATCAAACAATTAAACAGATCAAACAATTAAACAGATCAAACAATTAAACAGATCAAACAATTAAACAGATCAAACAATTAAACAGATCAAACAATTAAACAGATCAAACAATTAAACAGATCAAACAATTAAACAGATCAAACAATTAAACAGATCAAACAATTAAACAGATCAAACAATTAAACAGATCAAACAATTAAACAGATCAAACAATTAAACAGATCAAACAATTAAACAGATCAAACAATTAAACAGATCAAACAATTAAACAGATCAAACAATTAAACAGATCAAACAATTAAACAGATCAAACAATTAAACAGATCAAACAATTAAACAGATCAAACAATTAAACAGATCAAACAATTAAACAGATCAAACAATTAAACAGATCAAACAATTAAACAGATCAAACAATTAAACAGATCAAACAATTAAACAGATCAAACAATTAAACAGATCAAACAAACAGATCAAACAAACAGATCAAACAAACAGATCAAACAATTAAACAGATCAAACAATTAAACAGATCAAACAATTAAACAGATCAAACAATTAAACAGATCAAACAATTAAACAGTTCAAACAATTAAACAGTTCAAACAATTAAACAGATCAAACAATTAAACAGATCAAACAATTAAACAGATCAAACAATTAAACAGATCAAACAATTAAACAGATCAAACAATTAAACAGATCAAACAATTAAACAGATCAAACAATTAAACAGATCAAACAATTAAACAGATCAAACAATTAAACAGATCAAACAATTAAACAGATCAAACAATTAAACAGATCAAACAATTAAACAGATCAAACAATTAAACAGATCAAACAATTAAACAGATCAAACAATTAAACAGATCAAACAATTAAACAGATCAAACAATTAAACAGATCAAACAATTAAACAGATCAAACAATTAAACAGATCAAACAATTAAACAGATCAAACAATTAAACAGATCAAACAATTAAACAGATCAAACAATTAAACAGATCAAACAATTAAACAGATCAAACAATTAAACAGATCAAACAATTAAACAGATCAAACAATTAAACAGATCAAACAATTAAACAGATCAAACAATTAAACAGATCAAACAATTAAACAGATCAAACAATTAAACAGATCAAACAATTAAACAGATCAAACAATTAAACAGATCAAACAATTAAACAGATCAAACAATTAAACAGATCAAACAATTAAACAGATCAAACAATTAAACAGATCAAACAATTAAACAGATCAAACAATTAAACAGATCAAACAATTAAACAGATCAAACAATTAAATAGTTCAAATAACTAAAATAAATAGGCCAAATAAGTAAACTAAATCGATTAAATAGGTAAACTAAATAGACCAAATAAACTAAATAAAAATTCAACCAATATTTTAATTACCACTATTAATTATAATAGTTATAAAAGAATGGGGTAAGGTTTACCTTTAGAGTTACGAGTCTAGCTCTGGAATCCCTCAAACTGGGTCCCGTGTAAAGATAATCCGAACTAATGACTTCCAAGGGAAAATGTCGTTTACAATCTTCATCGCTTTTAAGGGCGCTCGGCCACGGGGTGCAAAACTCTTAATTTCAACATCAAACATTTTTAACCCTAATTAAACTAAATTAAAATCATCTAATCAATATTTTTTCTCTTACTTTTCAAGGCTTCGCAATGAGTATCGACAGCGGGCGGAGTTAAATGCAAGAAATTTGGAATTTTCATCAATTCGGCATTAGTGAATTTATTAGGAGGCGCTTTTTTGACGGTGTAGCCTTGAAATAACGGTAACGGTACCACTGAAGGTCGAAAACTTTGAGCCGTTGGCCAGACGTCCATCCAATTTTGATCTACCGGCATCCTTTTATAACGGGGCTGAGACAACTACATTTTTCAAAACGGTTTTAATTTAAAGGTAAGTTTTTTAACTTATTTAATTAAATTTAATCATTGGGTATTTAATTTAACGTGCCTCGGTTTTTACAACTCCTTTGGGAGGTCCGCGTCGTCGCGGTTCTTGTTTCGTAATAAGTTGTAGTCTTGTAAATTCTTGTTCTATTTAAAGTTTAAAAAAAATTGGAATCTCGTAAATTTTTATTCAATTACATCTCGCTGAAGCATTAGTGCTTTGGAGAAGACAGCTTCTACAATGTTTTATTGGTCACATGAATATATTGGTTCCTATTCTGAATTTCAAACTTTGGGAATGCTTAACATTTTCCTTGAGGCCCATGGGGTTAACAATATCCGTAAAATCTGTACACCTATTACACGATTGCTTAGCTGATTACAGCCTTTGGTAATGTTAAATAAGTCCTCAGTTACTAAACACTTTAGTTACATTACAGTAAAAACATTAACAAAGATCAAGAAACGGTTAAGCCTCGGTACAAAATACTACTTTTTAGCCTAATTTAGGGTTAAAATACGATAAAACCTACTTTCTCCGAAATTAGAAGACGCGTTACACGTTCCGATTTTAGTTTTATTATTATTTATTAAAAATTTTGATGATAAACGCGTTCGAAACATGATTTTAAATACAATTATTGCCGAAAAGATAGGAAACAAACGTGATTTTATAGACCTAGCGTCTGCTAGAGAAGCTAAGAGAGCGTAGAATATGCAAAATTTGCATAGCCACGCCCAATTCGCCGCATAAATTAACTAAAATTTCCATATTACATCTCATCCTGAAAATTCTATTCGTGAGTTGGATTATAAATAACTTTTCGGGGTTAAACTGTGCTGTATTTTGAGGATGAAATGAATTACAACAAATGATATAGATGGCGCCACCACACTGTGTTTTTGAAAATAGTAAACAGGATATTTAGGATAGCTTATATTAAAGTCATTCCTCTGTCTGTCAGTTTATCTCCAAAAATTATTAGTATTTTAACTTTTGAATTTAAAAAAAATATTTTAAATTTTGATTGAAGTTTTACAGCTTAATTTAATTGCACTGCTGCCACTACGTCTAAAGACAAAGATTTAAAGTTAAAGGGAACTATGAGCTAGAAATTTAACAGCTTTGGAATTTATTTTCGGAATCAACATTGGTTTGATTTTATACTTCACTTACATTCAAACTTAACCAAACTTTAGAAATTAATTTAAACACCTAAAACGTGTCTAATAGAACTTGTGAAAGTATTTTCGTATTTTGCATCCTGTGATACCGAAAATAAATTCAAAAGCTGTTCCATTTTTAGTGTAGCTTCTATACTTTCTTGGTTAGGTTTTTAAATTATTCGTCGATAAATAATAAATATATACCCAATATAAAGCTGATTAGCTCTTAATTTATACCCCTTTAAGGTTGTTAAATAATCTTATAATAGTCAATCAGATAAGTCAATTTGATATAAGTTCGTTATCGATATTTTTGTCAGTGTAGAAATTAGTGCATTAAAAATAGTACTGTTTTCAAAGTGTCAAACATGTAATTGTAGAAAAATTAAGACAAGTTTTACTAAATTTTCATTTACTAAGAAGTGTATTTAGCTCCCAATTTATTTCAATTTTTAGAACTAGTTAAGAAGGAAGTGGAAATGACGTTGCAATCTTTGCAAAATAGGAAACAGACTTATTTTCATATCCTCCATACATTTATAATTCGTTTCGATATTAGAAGCAATATAATAATGCTAGGGATTCAATTTCGGATAAAGACCTTCTGTACACCTTAAAGGGTATTGTTTCATAAAAGTAAACACATTGTACATGTACACAGAAATTAGTTCTAAATCTCGTAAATAAATATTATTTAGGGCTGAACCTTAGTTGGAGTCGGTTGTCAACTAAATATGGATTTTAAATTTTAAACAAGTACCTATTAGATATTCAATTTAAATGAAATTTAATTATATTTCAAGTAATTTTAATTCGTTTAACTAACTGACTAGTGAGTGACGTGACGGTGATCGAATTGAATTTTAAATTTTCAACTAGAAATAAGAATTTAACTTCAATATACAGTATTAACAATTATTTATAGTTAGTTTCAATTTAAATTGACCCTTATGGCTGAAAACGTTGACCCAGATATGCCCCCGGCATTATCGGCAATTTTTCGACGCCGTGAATCAGCTGCCAATGCTTTGGAGCGAGCGTCAAGTACAACGATGTACCGGAAGTCCATCGTGGACACGTTTTACCCGCCTGAAGAGTATCCTCCATCCAGTAGTGGTAACGCTATACCCATTGTTGTGCAAGCGATTCGCAAACCAGGGGCACCCGCCCCACCCCCTAGAGTGTCTTCGCTTAGTATCGATGAAAATTTAGACAATTTACCTCCGCCTCCTCCGGAATTACTGGACACTAAAGGTCGGTTTTCACGATCAGAATACAAAACCAAAGACTCCCAGTTATATGAAAATTCAGAAGTTAATTTGCCATTTCTTGTTTGCTTTTATGAGCTCTTGGTAGGGCTTCGAATAAATTCTGCAGTTAAAACACTTTATCAGGACATAAAACAAATGTGACTAAATCTTTTGCCCTTTTATAGTTACAGACGAGTTTCCGCCTCCCCCTTCACTTGAACCGAAAGTTAACCCTACTGCGGAAGACCAACGTTACTCGAACCCATCTTATTATGAAGAATACACCCCCAAAACTAGGCTTAGCAAGTATGAAAATACTGACAATTTACCACCACCTCCTCCAGAATTACAGGACAATCAAGGTCAGTTTACACGTTGAGAATGGAATACAATTTAAAGTGTGGTCGATTTGACAGATCATAGAACCAATTAACCAGTCTAAATGATTTGCCCTTTTTATTTACAGACGAATTTCCGCCTCCTCCGTCGATGGAACCGGAAGTAGACACTACAGAAGAAGACCAACGTTACTTAAACCAAGCTTACTACGAAGAATATGCCACCAAAACTGACCGGAAAGTCGGCGAATTACGGGAAAATTGCATCTACGAAGTTACGCCCTATCAACAGACCAATGAGGTCACGACCTTACCTAAAGCTTTGGCCAGAAGATACGTCAATAAACCAAAAAGAAGTAAGTCGGTTAGTAGGGTTCTCAAAATGTGGCGGTATTTTTATAAGCATAATGTTTATTGTAATTAGATTAAATTTTTCCTAATTAGACCAAGTGCTTTGAGTTTTCATTTCGGTTTTTGAAACTTTTTATTTGAACTAACGTATAAATAATAGTAACCTGTCGGCGCCATTTCAATTTCATATAAGAAATTGATTGAAATGCATTTTAATCTTAATATAATTTATGTTTTTAATTTATAATATCATACTTTGATACTAATAGCGACGTTTAATCTAATTCCACTAGTTTAAACAATTATAATTTAATTTTTAATTTGTCGAATTCATTGTTATGGTAGTTTAAGTAACAGCAGTAGTATTAGTATATAGACACATTTTAATCTATTTTAAAATAGCTGGTGTTGCCTTTAGATCATCAAGGTGCAATACAGCAGCCATTCCCTATTATAGTTTTGAAGTACGTTATATTAAGGATGTTATCTAATCTAGAATTTGCAACAATTGATCAAAGTTCAAAATGATTCGAGATAAATTACAAGTATTGTCGTTTAGAAATAATTCGGGCGCGTTATGGCCACTAAACAAGGTAATTAACTTGAATTTTCACTCTGAATAAACGTTAAATGTTAAGTTTTAATTAATTTGAGCTATGTTATGACCAATATGTCACCATAAAGATAAGTTTAAAAACATTTTGAAGAGAATTCGAATTTATTCAATGCCCCACCCAATAAATAATCTCAATTAAATTTAATTATATAATTTAATTTAATTTACGATATAAAATTTGTTTTAATTAATTTTATCGTTATGAAAATACAAGTTTTTCAATTTTCCAAATTTGTTACAAATTTAAAACTACTTTCCCATTTAATTAATGTTATTTAATATTTGCAATTGAAATTAAATTTCCAACATGTTAATCATATTATAATTTATGCGAATAATTTTTAAAGTATTTCCTTCGTTTACAATTTATAAATACAAAATTTATTATTTTAAATACATTTTATAAATATAGTTGAGGGAATATAGTATTTTTTAGAATATTTATTTTACAAATTTGAATATAAACTGCTGTTTCTTGAAGAAAAGATAGTTTTAAAACTCCTAGTTCGATTTTTAGACCAGATGACGTCATTTTAACATAGCGCTAGCCGTACTCCTTTTATGGTATTCCAGAAATGTAAGGCGCTCACGCTTCAACAGGTGGTTTCCCCTATCCTCCCTAATCCCCCTACAAACAGGAAGTTGATTCAAATAATAGTATTTTTCAGTTTAAAAGTATAGCGTGTATAATACCAAAAATTATACTAAACTCTGTAATATTGCTATGTTAGACTTAATCTTGTACTCGCTTCAGTCTTAGACTGACTTAAAAAGTTGAGTTTTCGTTCAGAGTTAGGGATAGCCATTGTTTACACAAAAATGGCTTCGCCGAGACCTAAGTCACCCAAACCTCCGGCCGCTACCCCTCCAAAAAAGAAAGATGAATCGTTTTTGGATTATTTAGGAACGTTAGGACGTAGAAAGAAGATTAAAGAAGGTATTTAGTTTAAGTAGGGTGCTAATATTTTTAATTTAACCGAGATATGAGGTCCATAAAGGCTTTAACTACTAAGCCTTGGTGAATAATTTTTAGAATATTGTAATTTTTGCGTGGAATGTCATCGGAATTTGCATGTTTTCAACCTTTTAAATCTTGTTAAAGTTAATTATTACGAAGTTAATCACTTTTTTGTTTAGTTTTAATGATATAGAAGTGTTAACGGATGACGGTTGGTTGTTTGTGTAGTTAGAATTAAGGCTAGTTGTTTTTTGTTTCGAAACTAGGATAACCACACCCCCTTTGGCCTTAAATTCATTGTAACTTCTTTAAAAGATAAAATGTACAAAGTTTAGGCTCTAATATAATGTAAATTTTCGTATAAACCAATTTGAAAGTGTTTCCCTCGATAAGGATTCTGTACCGTTAATTCTAAAAGTATCTAATGGAGTTACGTTTTATTTACAGTTGCTGAACTTCAAGAAGAGGGTAAGAATGCCATTGATTCGCCCGGCAGTCCCACAAACCCAGATTTACCTCCCGACGATTACATTTTGGAGGAATACGAGGAACGTTCCATGATTGAACCTTCGTCCTATGACGATCCTCGTTTGAAAGAACTTATCACTGTTTTAATCGATTGGATTAATGACGAATTGGCGACGCAAAGAATTATTGTGAAAGATATTGAAGAAGATCTGTATGATGGACAAATCCTGCAAAAACTCCTTGAGAAGTTATCTGGCGTCAAATTGGACGTAGTCGAAGTGACGCAATCGGAGGAGTTGCAAAAACAAAAGCTTCAAACGGTTTTAGACGCGGTTAACAAGATTTTGGGATTGCCACGATGGAATCAAAGCAAATGGAGCGTCGAAAGTGTGTAACATTTTAGTTATCATTAATCTAGAGCTAGCTTTTTGGGGATGTTTAAATTTCCCTGTTTTTAGATGAGAACTCCTTTAACAAACTCCACACCACCAACAAATATCTAATAAAGACCTGGGGAGTTGAAGAAAATATTTAAAAAAGTGTTCTATCAACGCAAATTTGAGAAAAATGTATTTGAAATTTTCAAGGTTAGATTACATTGGGTTAGGTAAATTTCAAGTACAGTTTCCGTGAACTTCCGCTGGGTGGAATTTTTTAGATGCTAAACAATCTTTATTTGAGGGATGAGTTAATCTTTAGAATCTTTAAAATCAGAAAATGAATATTTTTTTATATTTCGTTATTTAATTATGAATACTCTAATTAATTATTGTTGCTTTGGTGGTATTTTTGTCATTTTTGTTTAGATATTCATTCGAAGAACGTGGTCTCAATCATTCATTTATTGGTGACCCTGGTGCGACATTTCCGAGCTCCAATTCGTCTCCCAGAGAATGTTTCGGTCAACGTGGTCATTGTACAGAAAAAAGACGGTCGACTTCAAACCAGAAAGATCCAAGAGGAATTAACTTCCACCTACGAGTAAGTAGTTTCATATTTAATAAATACTATTTTAAGCGTTGAATGATCTTGAAAAAAAAAAAAGATTTCGGATACTTCGGGATACTTCAGGATACTTTAGAAAGATTCGGGATACTTTAGGATAATTTGAAAGACATTGAAACATTTATTAATAAATTTATTATCGATATTAATTAATTTTATTTTTGTGACAGTGATTTGGGAATGAGAGTGGAACGCGACGCCTTCGACACTCTTTTTGACCATGCCCCTGATAAATTACAAGTGGTCAAGCAATCTCTGGTCTCATTCGTCAACAAACATTTGAATCGCATCAACTTAGAAGTCAACGATCTTGATAATCAGGTAAGAAGTATTCTTTAATTAAATCACGCGCGTGCTAAATGCTAATTTGTAATGCTCTCGGGCCCGTTATTCACGCTTGACTGGTTTTATATTGCCTGGCGTCCATTGCTGCGCATTGCCAATGGGGATGGGATTAATTTTGTTCGCGACCTTTTAACCCATTTATCTTTGAAACATTTGGGTGTCATTTGTACTTTGGTGTTTTGCGTTTAACCTTTGACCTCACCGTAGTTGGATATAGTTTCATTTAATATGGCGATAGTATTGCGTTTTGGGGATTTATATTTATTTGGGTGTGAATTGATGTTTCATTTGACATTTTTTGACCCTTTTGTCTTCTAATCATTATAATCACTTTTGATGTTAAACCTTATAATCGCGCCTTGTGACCTTCAAAGTAATTTTTCACTAATTTATAATTGGTTCTTGTGGCTTTTAATTTTTTCCATGGAAACACAATCCAAACCATTGACTCTCTTGACCTTTTAGTATTCCTATATTGACTCTTTGACTATTTTATTACAACGTTTGTTGTATGGATAGATGTTTTGGCTTTCCACATTTTTTCATAGCATTATTGTTTAATTTCCACTTGGTCGACGAGCACTCTTGACCTGTAACCCTTGGTGTAGTGTTTTAACTGGTCTTTATATTTGTGATTCAATAACATCTCATTAATTAGTGTGAAATCTAATAATTAGTCTAAAGATGGTAGTTCATTTGACATTTGTTTTCACGGTTCTATAGCATTTGACATTTGTTTTCACGGCTCTATAGTATTTGACATTTGTTTTCACGGCTCTATAGTATTTGACATTTGTTTTCACGGCTCTATAGTATTTGACATTTGTTTTCACGGTTCTATAGTATTTGAGATTTATTTTAACGGTTCTATAGTATTTGACATTTATTTTCACGGTTCTGCAGTATTTGACATTTGTTTTCACCTTTCTAAAGAATTTGGCATTTGTTTTCACGGTTCTATAGCTTTACTATAAAAAGTTTGACCTTTAACTCTCAGCCTAGTTACTCATTTGACCTTATTTTATGACTTTCCATTATCATCCACATAAGGAGCTCGACCTATGACTTTAAATCCTGAGCCTAGTTACTCGTTTGACCTTGGTTTTAACCTTTTCATCATCATCCACATAAAAAGTTTAACCTTTAACCCTGAGCCTTTTTATTCGTTTGACCTTGTTTTATGCTTTTTAATTATCATCCAAATAAGGAGTTTGACAAATATCTGCTTGGACCATTCACTTTCACAATATTCCTGAAGGAAACTTCGTTTAACCTTTGGCGCTTAATTGTTTTTGAATGTGGTACAAGGCAGCCAGCTTTTGGCTTTGACCTTTTTCCATCCTTAATGATATAATCATCACCGTATTTTTACCCAGTGACCATGATGCTGATGATAAATTTTTGTGTGGTATATAGTTTCATGATGGAGTTTATTTGACTCTGTTGATGGGTCTCTTGGAGGGCTATTTCGTACCCCTGTATTCGTTTCAATTGACCCCGACTACCTTCGAGCATAAAGTAGCCAACGTTGCTCTGGCTTTCGAACTCATGATGGAAGCTGGTCTTGGAAAACCCAAAGCCAGACCCGAAGGTAAATTATTATGTTCAATTTTGATTATCCCCTCACCCCACAAACTCCCGTCTTGCTTTTCAAACTTGAAACAAGTAGGCCCCTTCCGAACTTTAGCAATTTAGGAAAGTTCATTAATTGTGTAAAAAAATTTAGACGAATACATCCGTTTTCTATAAGGAAAAGTAGTCCAGTTTTATGGTTTAAAGGAAAAATAGGTCAGTTTTGATAAGTTAACCAATCTAGTAATTTAAAATGTAGGCAGATTTTCGGAAACTAGGGTAAAGTAGGCCAGATTTGATACCATACTATTCATTTAGAATGTAAACTAGTTTTCATACCAATCTAGGAATTTGGAATGTAGGCCAGTTTTCAGAAACTAAGGGAATGAGGCCAGACTTGATAGAAAATTAGGCCAGACTTGATAGAAAATTAGGCCAGACTTGATAGAAAATTAGGCCAGACTTGATAGAAAATTAGGCCAGACTTGATAGAAAATTAGGCCAGACTTGATAGAAAATTAGGCCAGTTTTCAGAAACTAAGGGAAATTAGGCAAGATTTGATAGAAATAAAATTAAGCCAGATTTGATAGAAATAAAATTAAGCCAGATTTGATAGAAATAAAATTAAGCCAGATTTGATAGAAATAAAATTAAGCCAGATTTGATAGAAATAAAATTAAGCCAGATTTGATAGAAATAAAATTAAGCCAGATTTGATAGAAATAAAATTAAGCCAGATTTGATAGAAATAAAATTAAGCCAGATTTGATAGAAATAAAATTAAGCCAGCTTTGATAGAAATAAAATTAAGCCAGATTTGATAGAAATAAAATTAAGCCAGATTTGATAGAAATAAAATTAAGCCAGATTTGATAGAAATAAAATTAAGCCAGATTTGAAAGAAATAAAATTAAGCCAGATTTGATAGAAGTAAAATTAAGCCAGATTTGATAGAAATAATATTAAGCCAGATTTGATAGAAATAAAATTAAGCCAGATTTGATAGAAATAAAATTAAGCCAGATTTGATAGAAATAAAATTAAGCCAGATTTGATAGAAATAAAATTAAGCCAGATTTGATAGAAATAAAATTAAGCCAGATTTGATAGAAATAAAATTAAGCCAGATTTGATAGAAATAAAATTAAGCCAGATTTGATAGAAATAAAATTAAGCCAGATTTGATAGAAATAAAATTAAGCCAGATTTGATAGAAATAAAATTAAGCCAGATTTGATAGAAATAAAATTAAGCCAGATTTGATAGAAATAAAATTAAGCCAGATTTGATAGAAATAAAATTAAGCCAGATTTGATAGAAATAAAATTAAGCCAGATTTGATAGAAATAAAATTAAGCCAGATTTGATAGAAATAAAATTAAGCCAGATTTGATAGAAATAAAATTAAGCCAGATTTGATAGAAATAAAATTAAGCCAGATTTGATAGAAATAAAATTAAGCCAGATTTGATAGAAATAAAATTAAGTCAGATTTGATAGAAATAAAATTAAGCCAGATTTGATAGAAATAAAATTAAGCCAGATTTGATTGAAATAAAATTAAGCCAGATTTGATTGAAATAAAATTAAGCCAGATTTGATAGAAATAAAATTAAGCCAGATTTGATAGAAATAAAATTAAGCCAGATTTGATAGAAATAAAATTAAGCCAGATTTGATAGAAATAAAATTAAGCCAGATTTGATAGAAATAAAATTAAGCCAGATTTGATAGAAATAAAATTAAGCCAGATTTGATAGAAATAAAATTAAGCCAGATTTGATAGAAATAAAATTAAGCCAGATTTGATAGAAATAAAATTAAGCCAGATTTGATAGAAAATTAAGCCAGATTTGATAGAAAATTAAGCCAGATTTGATAGAAATAAAAGTAGGCCAGATTTTATAGAAAAGTAGGCCAGATTTTATAGAAAAGTAGGCCAGATTTTATAGAAAAGTAGGCCAGATTTTATAGAAAAGTAGGCCAGATTTTATAGAAAAGTAGTCCAGATTTGATACAAATGAAAGTAGTCCAGATTTGATACAAATGAAAGTAGTCCAGATTTGATACAAATGAAAGTAGTCCAGATTTGATACAAATGAAAGTAGTCCAGATTTGATACAAATGAAAGTAGTCCAGATTTGATACAAATGAAAGTAGTCCAGATTTGATACAAATGAAAGTAGTCCAGATTTGATACAAATGAAAGTAGTCCAGATTTGATACAAATGAAAGTAGTCCAGATTTGATACAAATGAAAGTAGTCCAGATTTGATACAAATGAAAGTAGTCCGGATTTGATACAAATGAAAGTAGTCCGGATTTGATACAAATGAAAGTAGTCCAGATTTGATACAAATGAAAGTAGTCCAGATTTGATACAAATGAAAGTAGTCCAGATTTGATACAAATGAAAGTAGTCCAGATTTTATACGAATAAAAGTAGGCCAGATTTCATAAAAATGAATTATGAAAAAGTATGTGATATTTAAAAATAAAAAAGTATGCCAATTTCTGGAGATTAGTGAAAAATAGGCCAATTTTTAAAACAAAGGGATAATGAAGTGGTTTGTCAGGAAATTTAGATGAAAAGCAAATAATCCTTTCCTCGAATAATAAAAACGATGCAAATTAATTTGCGAATGTATTTTGTTTAGACGTGGTAAACTTGGATCTGAAATCTACTTTAAGAGTTCTTTATAATTTATTCACAAAATATAAGGGCATTATTTAACAACAACAACCGCAACAGAAACTGAGATTCTATTGAAATAAAAAAAAAACTTTTTTGTTGGACCAAGTTAGTGCCAAACATATAGGCGTTGCGTTTTGCAAAAATAGTATTTAAAAAACTGTGCCTTAACGTTATCGTAGCTAATATTAAAAAACTTAGCATTTAAACAACATTGTTAAAAAATTAATTTAACAATTTTTATCATCGTTTTTAATCTCAAAAGCTTTTTAAAAATATACTAAAACTTACTCACCTATGCAATGAAAATATTGTTAAAAAAACCACAAGGCGTTTTGTGCAACTATTTAAATAAATAAATAAATTAATTAATTAATTAGTTAATTTATTAATAACAAAAAAATGAGTGTTTGGAGCCAAGTGAACAAACAAAACCTTGTTGGTTTTTTCGCCCTAGGATTCTGATTACGGTAAGTTTTTTATTACTATAATTGCAGGAAGTTGATTATTATCGCGGGAAATTGATTATTATCGCGGGAAATTGATTATTATCGCGGGAAATTGATTATTATCGCGGGAAATTGATTATTATCGCGGGAAATTGATTATTATCGCGGGATATTGATTATTATCGCGAGAAATTGATTATTATCGCGAGAAATTGATTTATTATCGCGGGAAATTGATTTATTATCGCGGGAAATTGATTATTATCGCGGGAAATTGATTTATTATCGCGGGAAATTGATTTATTATCGCGGGAAATTGATTTATTATCGCGGGAAATTGATTTATTATCGCGGGAAATTGATTTATTATCGCGGGAAATTGATTTATTATCGCGGGAAATTGATTTATTATCGCGGGAAATTGATTTATTATCGCGGGAAATTGATTATTACCTCGGGAAATTAATTTTTACCGTAAGAAATTAATTTATACTGTAGGCAATTGCTTATTACCGCGAAAAATTAATTATAACGGCGGGGAATTTTTTATTACCGCGGGAACTTAATTATTACCGCGAAAAAATTAATTATTACCGCGAAAAAATTAATTATTACCGAGGGAAATTTATTATTATTGCAGGGATTCCCTAACACTGAAATTTACTTAAAAATAGTTTCATTTAAGTTTAAATTGTACTAAGCTTAATTCCAAACTACACTAAGCCTAATTCCAGAATATTGAGAAAGGCATTTTTAAGCACATGTTTTCTTAACATACGTTCATCTTCGAAAGTGGGAACTTTGTCTGTTAAGGGTTAACTCTAGGAAGGGACTATATGTTTTGTGCACACTGTCAACTGGAGATTGAAACTGGAATAGAGTAAGGACCGCGTCAGGCCTCGAATAAATTCGCGTTTTAGCAATGGGGGTAAAAATAATACACGCGAAGCTACAAATCATTAAATCCTTTCGGAAAATGCATCATTGGGAAAGCATTAGTTTAGTCTGTTGTCAGTTGCCCCCTTCGTTTCGTTGTAATTTTCGGGTGGGTTTCGTAGTTCGGCGTCGTCAGTCTCTCTCTCTCCGGTCGATTCCTTAGCAACATTCCGATCATTCTTGAGCTTCCCGGATGACGTCATCGTACGTCTTTTCCTCCCTGACTGGGTGGCGGGAAATTTATTGCCTAAAGCCTTGGCCACTTTTATTTTAACTTTAGTTTTACTACGACTACGCCGTTCAGGGTCCTAAACTCCCCTCTTCCTCACCCACTCGGATTAAACTTCCTAAAGGGAATGCCTCACTTCGAAATAAGATATATAGCTCTATAGCGTGATTGTTGATCATTGGACAATGTCGTCTTACGCGTTTCATCTGTTGGATCATTTCAATAGCTCTTTAATTGGCGCGTCGTAGAGCTCGGAATTTGCATAACTTTAGTTTATTGAATAAGACAATCGCGAATATCAATCAGATATTATCCATTTGCGAACAAAATATCCATTTCTTATTCGAGTTAACGTATACCCGAATGTAACGTCAAAAATTTTATTCGCACTCAATTGTAATTGCAAATTGATACGTTATACGAGTTATTCATTCGCCGATAAGAACAATTTGAAACCCATCGAGTATCTTCGCGGATTTTAACGCAAATTGAGATATCGATGCTAGAATGTAGTCATTTAGTCGCTGTTCCTTTCGATTTAGATTAAATTATAATTATTATATTTCATTCTACGCGGATATCGAGAAACGTCGTATTTTTATCTTGGCGTTATCCGTTCGAATAAACGCGTAATTTGTTTATTAATCGAGCTTCAAATTTTATCTCCGGGTAATTCGTATCCATTTGATACACGTCTGTTTCTATAATTTGTGGTTTTATATTAACAAACAATTTATCTGAGATTAAAATGTCTGAAAAAAGCCTACCAATCTTAAGATATGCATTCCCGATTCCGAGCTCTAAGTTAGTTCATTCTTCCTTTATGGAATAAATATATTTGATGAGACTGTTCCTTGAAGAAGAGGCTAAAGGCCCGTTTACAAAAGAGCGGAAAGCTGAAGCGTAAGCCGATGCATGGAGCAATAACAACAGGAGGCATAGGTTCGTACATCGTTTAAAAATGAGATTTTATAAACTATGCCTCCTCTTGTTATTGCTCCATGCATCGGCTTACGCTTCAGCTTTCCGCTCTTTTGTAAACGGGCCTTTAATCTGTTTTTGGTTTTTCGTCCCTCTTTCTCTTTGGGAGCTGCTGGTTCGCTCAGGGAGTAAATCTTGTCTAGAAGCCAACTGAAGTTTTTGGCCCACTCAGCCTTTTCAAAGAACATTTTTTTTATAAATGTTTTTATAACAAACTTGTTTTTTTTTTCTTGGTTTAATTTTTCGAGTTAGTTCACTCGGTTTCAAAGTTCGCGAGAGTTTTAATTACCACCTATACTTCGTCGTAATCTTAGAAAGAGTTTAATTTCTCAATTAAATATTCTATTTTTTTCCCCGAGCTCCTTTTGTAATTAATTGAGTGTGAAATATTGGATGCAAAAACCGTATTTTGGATTCTTTTTAATATATTTGTTGGAACTTTGTCAAAATTTTGTCCCAGACTGCGCTGTTTTTATTTTTTTGGTTGAGGCGTTATTTGAGCGTTAAAGGGTTTTAATTCATTTTCATAGACCCCATTTTAATTTTTCAACCTTTCACTAGACGGAAGCGAATTTAACGAATAATAATTATTTTTAGGTATTTTAACAGTTTTTTAGGGCGCTTGTGAACTTTCCTGCGTTTTTAGTCACGCCAAAACTTTCTGCACGTTTTTAAATTGCGCCAAAATAATTTCCCGCGTTTTTAGTCGCGCCAAATTTTTTGCGGCTTTATAAATTGCGCCAAAATAATTTCCCGCGTTTTTATTGGCGCAAAACCTTTCGCGCGATTTTAAATTGCGACAAAATAATTTTCCACGTGTTTTAGCTCCCGCTGTGAACTTTCCCCTCGTGCTTTTAAGCGCGAGCAGCCAGTAAATCCTTATTTTGATATAATTTAAAGGGAGACTGAAGTTAATCGTGGTTAATATACGATAACTTCATTTCTGGACTTCTTAGACCATAAAATATGTTTTTAGTACCAAAAGAAAGTATATATGAAAGTTAAATTGAGAAAATTCGGTATTTAAACAAGTACTTTTAAATTTTGAACTTGTGGGAAGCCCCCAAAAGGTGGCACCACATTTCCCACCAAATTTTTCAGGGAATTCGAAGAAATTTTAGGTTTGGGCATTTTTGGTCTAAATGAATTGTTTCGTTACAATAGACTAAAAAGCACTCCATGGTGACCCAATTTTATTACTCCACAGAAGTGGGTAATAATTAAAAACTACGAAAAATGACCCTTGAGGCAATTAAAAATAAAATGTGGATACTTTTGGTTTTGGACCTGGAAATTTCAGGGTGGAAAAACCTGAAAATTTCAGGGAAATCGGTTTCGCAAAACTTGTATGACCTCTGTACTTGTTGCCTGGCTTTAGTATCCCTTTTATTCCTTTAATAATTAGTTTAGTTAAATTATATAGGTACAATTTTGAAAACATTTCGTATATTCAAACGCGTAGAAGCGTTAAGAAATAAGTTTTCCCGACTTTGATCTATATTTAAATACCTCCGTAGATGGCGACACTAATCTCGGTACTATATAGTCCTGTATTAGTCAATATCATATCGCAACTCTTTTATTCACTGCCAACTGATCTTGTATTGTCGAAATCAGTTGGCTCATTGCTTCAAACTTAAAGCGGATTACTACGCGATGTTAAACCCAGAATAGAGAAAAAATAGTCCGTGTCATGTCCCATCGAATAGGTACGCGTTGAAGATTTAAACTGAAATGACTTTAAAGGACCACAGATAACTGATTCCAAAAATCGGAGATTTAAAAAACTGAGATACAAAATTATCTAAAAAAATTACGTTTTTTATACTTTTATAGTGATTTAAGAATGCCTAGTTTTAGTTTTATCATACTTTTAAAACGCCATGTTCAAAGGAACTTTATTTTCTGGATTAAGTACTTTTACGAAACAGCCAGCGTGAAAACGGGTAAATAGGTATTTGATGAATATAATTTTTATTTGTAAGGACATTATTATTATAGCGTTAAAGGGTTTTAATTCATTTCATTTTTCAATCTTTCGCTAGACGGAAGCGAGTTTTACAAATAATAATTATTTTTAGGTATTTTAACATTTTTTTGTGCGCGTGCGAACTTTCCTGCGTTTTTAGTCGCGCCAAAAATGTAGAGTGTTTTTAAATTGCGCCAAAATGATTTCCCGCGTTTTTAGTCGCCCAAAGCATTTTGCGCGTTTATAAATTGCCCCAAAATAATTTTCCACGTGTTTTAGCTCGCGCTGTAAACTCCCCCTTGTGCTTTTAAGCGTGAGTAGCAAGTAAATCTTTATTTTGTAAGAACACTTGACGGAAAACTATAGACTGCAGCTGCATTTAAGATCGAGGTTTTAAGAGTTTTAATATTTTGTGTCAGTCTCCCTTTACGTTTCGCGGAAAAAGAAAGCCGCGTTCACACTTTTTATTTTTTTATTTTTTTGCTCGCTGATAAAAATAAGACGACGGAAACACGCGCGTGTGCAAAGAGAATTTAAAGGTAGACTAAAAGAAATCGTGTGTAATATGTGATAACTTAATTTTTAGATTTCTTACACGATAAAATATGTTATTTAGTACAAAAGTACCTAAATGTGAAAAAACGGCATTTAAATAAGTACTTTTAAATCACGAACTTAGAGTTCGACCACCATTTTGAATCCTGCTCGTATAGAAGGGGATACGAGCCAATCAAATTTTGCAGGATTGCCTCAGGTCAGGGAAACCAGGAAAAGTCAGGGAATTTGAAAATGGACCAAAAAAGTCAGGGAAAGATCGGGGAATTTTAAGATATTTTAAAAAGTCAGGGAATTTCAAGATCTTTCAAGAGCCAGTAAATTGCAATCATTATCCGCGGAAAAGATTCTCAGCTGACCGTGTCTGTTGTTTAGATTAGAACAAAGATATACATGCAAAAAGTTTGGCGAACGCGATTATATAAAAATAAATGCTTAAAAATTGGGTAGTATTAGCTGAAACGGTCAGGGAAAATCGTTGGAAAGGGTCAGGGAAAAACCTGGAAAAGTCAGGGAATTTGAATCTGAAAAAATTGGAATGGCGGAAAATATAAATAAGTCTGAGGAATGGGAGGGGGGTGAAACGCTGACTTTAAACCTTACTTTTTAGAGTAATTAAGCGCAGTAAAAATATTTGAGTGGAGTAAGTGACTTTTTTTTTTACTGTATTACTGTTTTATCAACAAAATAGGGCTTTGGATTTTTCCACCAGCCTTCCTTTAAAGATAGGGATAGGTTTTTGTTCTCCCAGTTTCAACGAAAATAATATTTTCTACGTTGAAACTACAATTTAAATTCTATCATGAAAACGCTGCTTTATGTTTGTCAGTTTATAGCTCATGCAGTTCCCAGAACTTATTGGTTGATTATCTAGAAATCCATGACTCGAGAGGAAAAAAAGTTTTTTTTTTTTTTTTTTTTTTTTTTTTTTTAAATGTAAATGTGGACTTAAGCTCTTCAAAAGGAGTTGGATATATTGAAACAAACCTGACGCGGAGTGATACTTCGTGTTAAATTCGAATATGAAAGAAAAACTTTATGTCAACACCCTTTGAACAATATTTAGGGAAAATCGTCAGTTCCTTTGACTACTAATTCGAAATGGGAGAATATTAACACGTCGTGACTACTTTTTTCCTTACGAAGTTTAACATTGGGTATCACGCCGCTTTGGCTTTCATTCTGTATCAAGACTTCTTGATTCATATATTTTCAATTAACAGATAATTTTACTTCTATATTAAAAAAACCGCGTCTACGTTAAAAAAATGATAATATTAGATAAAATTAAAAAGATAACGATGCAAAAACGTATAAAAGTAAATATTACTCCCAGTCTGATTATAATTTGCGTACAAAAGCGACTCTAAAGGCTAATATCTCGAGTATTTGCTCAAATTTTTTTTTTTTTTATTTTAAATTTGATGTTAAAGCGAGAATGAAGTGTATGCAGGGTTCGTACACGATCTAGAAATCCTATAGAAAAGTCAGGAAATTTGGAAATTGGCCCAAAAGGTCGGGGAATTTCGAAATTGGCCCAAAAGGTCAGGGAATTTCGAAATTGGCTCGAAAGGTCAGGGAATTTCGAAATTGGCTCAAAAGGTCGGGGAATTTCGAAATTGGCCCAAAAGGTCATGGAAAAGTCAGAAAATTTGGAAATTGGCCCAGAAGGTCAGGGAATTTGGAAATTGGTCCAAAAGGTCAGGGAAATTAGCCCAAAAGGTAAGGAGAAAAGTCAGGGAACTTAAAAATTGGCTCAACAAGTCAGGGAATTTGGAAATTGGCCCAAAAGGTCATGGTAAAGTCAGGAAATCTGGAAATTGGTCCAAAAGGTCAGGGAATTTTAAAGGTTAGTGAAAAGTCAAGGAATTTGAAAATGAGCGCAAATGGTCGGAGAAATTAAATATTTTGGTACGTGTCAAGGAAACTGTTTATGATTGGTTGACCAATTAATTGTAACGTAATTATTTTAAACTGAAAATATTAAAATTGGTCAGGGAAAACCTGGAAAAGTCAGGGAAAATTAACCTTGTCCGAGCTTTGCATGAATTCCCGTTAAGCCTAATAATTCAGAGTAAGTTAAATTGATTTGAAGTTTGTTTTGTTAACACGATCCAGGAATCGATGATAAAATTTTAGGATAATTATTCATTCTCCCATTAAATTAAACTATCAAACTCTTCACGAATCCTTGTTAAGCCCACTTTTCAGTTTTCAATTGATTTCTAGCTTAATATTTGTTTTTTTATTTGTTTACTAAGTGGTATTTAAATCTTCTCGCAGTGGTTGCATTCTCCCTTTATCAAATTTTTTTTTCTACCAGGTTCAGTCTAAGGGTTGAGTTTGTATGTCTCTATCGTGTTTTAAAATTAGGTATTACTCCGCGCCAGCTTTATATTACATTTTAATAGCATCGTACTGCTTTTAGAAACTGCCAAGTCGAATTTATTTGGATTTTCGACCCCCTAAGTTTTTGGCTCATTTTCAAAATGGATATATATAATATATGGGTAAATGTTTTTGGTTGCAGTACGGGTTTAATTTTAAATTCATTTATTTTTGGTTTACATTGTGTCGAAATGCGCTTGACAAGTAGTTACGTTTATTTTGGGGTTAAAGGGCTAGTAGTTTCAAAAATACTGTCCTTGGATTAGTTACCAGAGGTGCCATTGTTGGTTAGCGAAAGCTCGTAACTTGAACGATTTTTACCCGTTGTTCAAGACGTTATTGAAAACGTTACTCAGAATTTTAATTACTATAAAACATTTTTAGATTTATCTTAAATAACTTTTCAAATTCTTTTTAGGATAAATTTCTTTCATGTTAAATTCAATTTATTTTTAGTTCAATTAAATTTATTTTTAGTTCAATTAAATTTATTTTGAGTTAAATTCAATTTATTTTGAGTTAAATTCAATTTATTTTGAGTTAAATTCAATTTATTTTGAGTTAAATTCAATTTATTTTGATCTAAATTCAATTTATTTTGATCTAAATTCAATTTATTTTGATCTAAATTCAATTTATTTTGATCTAAATTCAATTTATTTTGATCTAAATTCAATTTATTTTGATCTAAATTCAATTAATTTTGATCTAAATTCAATTTATTTTGATCTAAATTCAATTTATTTTGATCTAAATTCAATTTATTTTGATCTAAATTCAATTTATTTTGATCTAAATTCAATTTATTTTGATCTAAATTCAATTTATTTTGATCTAAATTCAATTTATTTTGATCTAAATTCAATTTATTTTGATCTAAATTCAATTTATTTTGATCTAAATTCAATTAATTTTGATCTAAATTCAATTTATTTTGATCTAAATTCAATTAATTTTGATCTAAATTCAATTTATTTTGATCTAAATTCAATTTATTTTGATCTAAATTCAATTTATTTTGATCTAAATTCAATTTATTTTGATCTAAATTCAATTTATTTTGATCTAAATTCAATTTATTTTGATCTAAATTCAATTTATTTTGATCTAAATTCAATTTATTTTGATCTAAATTCAATTTATTTTGATCTAAATTCAATTTATTTTGATCTAAATTCAATTTATTTTGATCTAAATTCAATTTATTTTGATCTAAATTCAATTTATTTTGATCTAAATTCAATTTTGAGTTAAATTCAATTAATTTTGAGTTAAATTCAATTTAGTAGTTTCAAAAATACTGTCCTTGGATTAGTTACCAGAGGTGCCATTGTTGGTTAGCGAAAGCTCGTAACTTGAACGATTTTTACCCGTTGTTCAAGACGTTATTGAAAACGTCACTCAGAATTTTAATTACTATAAAACATTTTTAGATTTATCTTAAATAACTTTTCAAATTCTTTTTAGGATAAATTTCTTTCATATTAAATTCAATTTATTTTTAGTTCAATTAAATTTATTTTGAGTTAAATTAAATTTATTTTGAGTTAAATTCAATTTATTTTGAGTTAAATTCAATTTATTTTGAGTTAAATTCAATTTATTTTGAGTTAAATTCAATTTATTTTGATCTAAATTCAATTTATTTTGATCTAAATTCAATTTATTTTGATCTAAAATCTATGGGGCGCCAAACAGGACATAATTCAGGTTTTATCTTCATATATTTCTAGTTTAACAAATATATTTCTAGTTTATCAAGTTTAGGTTCGTATATATCAAGTTTAGGTTCGTATATATCAAGTTTAGGTTCGTATATATCAAATTTAGCTTCGTATATATCAAGTTTAGCTTCGTATATTTCAAGTTTAGATTCGTGTATTTCTAGTTTAGATTCGTATATTTCTAGTTTAGCTTCGTATATTTCAAGTTTAGCTTCGTGTATTTCTAGTTTAGATTCGTATATTTCTAGTTTAGATTCGTATATTTCTAGTTTAGCTTCGTATATTTCTAGTTTAGATTCGTATATATCAATTGCGTTCGCCAAACCTTTTGCACGCTTGTCTTTGTTTTAATCTATACAACTGACACGGTCGGCTTCAAATCTTTTTCACAGATGATTGGAATTTCCTGGCTTCTTGAAAGATCTTTAAATTCCTTGACTTTTCCCTGACTTTTTAAAATATCTTAAAATTTCCTGATTTTTCCCTGACTTTTTTGGTTCTTTTCAAATTCCCTGACTTTTCCCTGTTTTCCCTGACCTGTGGCAACCCTGCGTGGTGTCTGCATAAGACAACACATTCTGTTCTACAATTAATGTAAATCTGTTGTTTTCGGCACCAATAAAATTAATTACACTTTCCTTTTTCTATTTCGTTATATTATAAACTGTTTAAACTAGTAATATACGAAGTTAAACTAGAAATATACGAAGCTAAACTAGAAATACACGAAGTTAAACTAGAAATACACGAATCTAAACTTGAAATATACGAACCTAAACTAGAAATATAAGAAGCTAAACTTGATATATACGAAGCTAAACTTGATATATACGAAGGTAAACTTGATATATACGAATCTAAACTAGAAATATACGAATCTAAACTAGAAATATACGAAGCTAAACTAGAAATATACGAATCTAAACTAGAAATACACGAATCTAAACTTGAAATATACGAACCTAAACTAGAAATACACGAATCTAAACTTGAAATATACGAACCTAAACTAGAAATATACGAACCTAAACTAGAAATATACGAAGCTAAACTTGATATATACGAAGCTAAACTTGATATATACGAATCTAAACTAGAAATATACGAATCTAAACTAGAAATATACGAATCTAAACTAGAAATATACGAATCTAAACTAGAAATATACGAACCTAAACTAGAAATATACGAACCTAAACTAGAAATATACGAACCTAAACTAGAAATATACGAATCTAAACTAGAAATATACGAAGCTAAACTAGAAATATACGAAGCTAAACTAGAAATATACGAAGCTAAACTAGAAATATACGAAGCTAAACTAGAAATACACGAATCTAAACTTGAAATATACGAACCTAAACTAGAAATACACGAATCTAAACTTGAAATATACGAACCTAAACTAGAAATATACGAACCTAAACTAGAAATATACGAAGCTAAACTTGATATATACGAAGCTAAACTTGATATATACGAAGCTAAACTTGATATATACGAAGCTAAACTTGATATATACGAATCTAAACTAGAAATATACGAACCTAAACTAGAAATATACGAACCTAAACTAGAAATATACGAATCTAAACTAGAAATATACGAATCTAAACTAGAAATATACGAAGCTAAACTAGAAATATACGAAGCTAAACTAGAAATATACGAAGCTAAACTAGAAATATACGAAGCTAAACTAGAAATATACGAAGCTAAACTTGATATATACGAAGGTAAACTTGATATATACGAAGCTAAACTTGATATATACGAAGGTAAACTTGATATATACGAAGGTAAACTTGATATATACGAAGGTAAACTTGATATATACGAAGGTAAACTTGATATATACGAAGGTAAACTTGATATATACGAAGGTAAACTTGATATATACGAAGGTAAACTTGATATATACGAAGGTAAACTTGATATATACGAACCTAAACTTGATATATACGAAGGTAAACTTGATATATACGAAGCTAAACTTGATATATACGAAGCTAAACTTGAAATATACGAACCTAAACTTGATATATACGAAGCTAAACTTGATATATACGAACCTAAACTTGATATATACGAAGCTAAACTTGATATATACGAAGGTAAACTTGAAATATACGAACCTAAACTTGATAAACTAGAAATATACTTGTTAAACTAGAAATATATTTGTTAAACTAGAAATATATTTGTTAAACTAGAAATATATTTGTTAAACTAGAAATATATTTGTTAAACTAGAAATATATTTGTTAAACTAGAAATATATTTGTTAAACTAGAAATATATGATGATAAAACCTGAATTATGTCCTGTTTGGCGCCCCATAAAAATCAATTTTGAGTTAAATTCAATTTATTCTGAGTATTCAGTTTTATTTTAAGATAAAATTCAATTTATATTTTGGATTAAATTCAATTTATATTTTGGATTAAATTCAATTTACATTTTGGATTAAATTCAATTTACATTTTGGATTAAATTCAATTTATATTTTGGATTAAATTCAATTTATATTTTGGATTAAATTTTAAATTAATTTCGTTCGTTGCATTCAACACTTAATTTGTTGATATTTAATTAATTTATTCAATGTTGATTTAAATAACTTTAAAATGAAAGCTTTGTTATGTTTTTAAAACGCGCTTAAATGACCATGAAATATGGCAACTTTTCTTATCCATTGTGTTGGGAAAAAATCGGGCTATCCATGTTCTGGTTGCCAGTTAGTGGGTGGGTAGGTGCCGAGAAGTGGCCCGTCTGTACTTTCGAGTTTGTTACTCGTGACGTCACGTATTTATAAGAAGTGTAGTGAGAGGGGGAGGGAAAGCTAGAAAGGGAAGGTAGGGAGGGGAGGTCACGTGCTTCAAAAAGCGCATGTCAAATCTCGAGACGTTTTCGAATATACTTTTTTTTCCGCGAAACTTCGCGAGCAGCCAGAGAAAAAAATTCTTCCCCTCTTCCCAATTTCTTTCCCGCCCTTTTTTTCCTTCTGAGAGTCGCGCCAAGAAAAAAAAATCACCGCGCGGGAGGCAAAAATTACCACCTGCTATACTATTTACCATCGTAACTCGATAGCGAACGATAAACTAAAATTTGATAAGAAAAACTTCAACGTTATTTTTATAGAAGAAAATAGTTTTATACCTACTCTAAACTTACTCTGAAATTTAATTAAATTTTATATAAAAATCTGGGTTTAGTTGGCAGCGGGTGGGAAACCAAGTCTACTACGTTTTTAAAAGCCTTATTTAAACATATTGAATAGGCTCTACACCGCTACGGAGTTAGTTTGTAATTTTAAGTGGGAATGAGAAGCACGAGATATTGTACTTTGATCCACTGTCAGTTGTCAGCGCGCGTGAAACGAAGCTTGCCTTTTAGATCAGATAAATTAATAACATAAATTAAAGCCAGGGTATAGTTTCGTACGTGCTGCGCAGTTACTATGAATCGGTTAAAGGGTGAAGAGAGGGGAGAACTCGCGATACTATATCATTTCACGTTCAATTGAAGAATACAGCGCCTGCGAACCTAAACCGTATTTGAAAAAGATAACGTATTGTTGCTCTAATCGAAATAGAGACGCGCCTTACTTAGTTGTACGCGGTTAAACTGATTCTCGAGAAAAGAAAGGGGGGGAGAGATACGAAATAAATTGTAAAAAAACTTCGTTTCGAGACTTCAGTTTTTAGCGCGTATGAAGGGAGGTTGTCTATTATCTCTACGCTATCGGATGATAGAGATTATAGGCAGCGTAGGTTTTTTACGCGATACGGACTTAAATTGATAAAGAGTCCAGTATCTCCCGTGCGGTACTTGACTATTCACGTTGTCTAAGACTACTTTTAGGTTAACGGCGTTTAATACGGGGAATCAATACGCCCGAGATCGTACGTCGTTGTAAAGTTATCCTGGATTGAATTATAGCGCGCGCTCTCTCTCGGCTAGCGTTGATAGAAGGCTAGAGAGCAACAGGAATCCGTCCAATGGGACGTCGGTACGCTGCCAGGTGACTAAGCGTGACGCGCGGGTCTCGCGGGGGACCGGTGGCGGGCGGATATGACGTCGTACGCGGCCCTTCCGTTACTCCCCACCCATGCGCGGAGTGGGATGCGCGTTAGCCGGGGTAGAAACCTTTCTGGCGTTGTATAGATTCTTTGTGTCATAGTTTGCATACCAAGAAACGGCGCTCGTACGGAAATAGCGCCCGCTAAACCCGTCCAAAATTCGAATAAAACAGTGAACGAGGGCGCTATCCTCTTTTTTAAGGGTAAGTCTAATTTAACGTCTATTTTTGGGGCCTCGGTCGATCGTTTAACGGTCAGAATCGCCACCGAAATGGTCTAATTCCTGACCAAATCGTTGGAATAGTTGGCGTTCCTTTCTACAAATTCTCCGTACCTGACTTCCGGCCCCTCTCGAAAGCCGCGGCTCGCGGGCCTCTCCTAACAGCAACTGGCGCCGGACGCGACCAATAACTTAAAACCTAACCGCTTTTTTACTCGTACCTCCTCGTGCCCCGTACGATTTATTTTAATAGTTAATCTAACTAATATTACCTAGATGTTATTATTATTATTTTCTATTTTAGGCTTAGCTTTCGTTGTATACGGTTAACGTTTAAAGTCTCGCTCGAGTGCCTAGCTAATTTAAAACGCACGAGGTGTTTATTTATTTATTTATTTAACAATTAATTTAATTTAATAGTTAAATTCCCATACTATTATTTTTCGTTAAATTTGGTGTTATTTATTAATATTAATATCATTTAAACATAGTTTTAGTTAGTTTATAATCGGATATTTAATTAGTGAAGAAAGTAAACAACTAGTCTGACGGGCAACACGTTTTAAACTCGATAGTTTTAGTTAAAATAATTAATTAATTTAAATATAACAATGATATTAGTTATTTTTAGTTGAATTTTCGTTTACCAAGTTGGAAAAGAGACATCGCGAATGAAACATAATCAACTTATACAATTCTGATTTATTTATGTTTAATTTGTAGTAGTTATCGTTGTTTATTTCTTAGTATATTTGATTGTTTAATAGGTTTAGGCTTAGCGCTTTTTTGTCTGATCGCGTAATCTTTAAGCTTGTATTTTAGTTAAGCCTCGGTCGCCCCTCATTGAGCGGCCTGTTGAATATCCGCCTAGTTTGCGGGACGTTTTTCGCTCGCTTTTTCGTCCCCAGACGCCGTTTCTTTGTACGGGACGGGGGGTTTTCGCGTTCCATTTCTGCTCCAGGGCATTCGCAACACTTTATTTACTACATCCGAAGTCTATACATTAGTTGTCGCGGTAATATTGCCCAAGAAACTGTTTTTAAAGGTTGTTTAAAGATTTATTTGAACTCTAGGAGAAGTTGTAGGCTTAGTTTGATAAACAACGTCACGTAGGTAACTAAGTTTACTGGAACTAATCAAGTCACGTGATCAAAATAATTATAAGCTTTGTACAAACCTGGAAATATACGGAAATTTTAACCAAACAACGGGGAAACTCAAAAAAAAAAATTGCAGTAAATCAGGGAAATATCACAAAAAGTGTAACAAACTGTCATAAATTATGGTAATATCAGGTAAACTAATAATATATAAATCAGGGAAACTTGAAATAGTGCCACCAGTCAGGGAAAATCTAAAAGAATTTGGTATGAATCGGGAATTAGCAAATAAGGGAAATTTTAGGGAAACTATAAAAATGCTATAAATCAGGGAAATATCGAGGAAAACTAAAACAATTGTCATAAATCTGAAATATCAGTAAATATTGCCATAAAACAGGAAATATAAAAATTTACAAATCACGGAAATATCAGTAAAAATTGCCATGAATCAGGGAAGATAAAAATTTACGAATCAGGGAAATGTCAGTGAAAATTGCCATAAATCAGGGAAGATAAATAATTCAAACCAGGGAAAAATCAGTAAAAATTGCCATTAATCAGGGAAGATAAAAATTTACAAATCAGGGAAATATAGAATTCTGTTATCTAATTATCAAGCAAACTCTAAAAATTTGCATAAATCAGGGAAACTTAAAATACGGGGAATATTCACCAATAACCCTAATAGGGTGGTAATCCATTGGCTTTATTTAGGTTTTTTTCCAGCTTTTCAAAACAAGTTTTGCTCTATTTTCTTCTCAAATTAACTCTTTCAAGTTGTAGTATTACACCACATAACTAATTAAATTTTTAAATAAAACATGGTTGCCGCGAGTCAGGAAAATCCTGGGAATGTCAGTTTGTCAGACAGTTTGAAAAGTCAGGGAATTTCATCACGAAATTGGATATCCCTGTAAAGATGATATCGGTAATATATCGTAGTCGTTTGGTCAGAAAAAATGTTGAAAAATGGTCAGGGAAAAACCTGGAAAAAAATTGGGGTAAATTTGAAACGTCATTTGCGTCAACAACTCGCGTGTTTAAGATTTAGGCTTAAAAAGCACGTGACTATGATGGTAGTGGTCGCGTGACGTATTTTAAATAAAGGCTGGGAATTTATTTAAGAATGCGGAGTATGTATGCGCGCGCGCGTCTGTTGTGTCGCGCGCGCGGGAGGAAAAGGGGGGTGTGAACGCGCGCGCGATTTGTCGTTGCCTAGTAACGCGTTTCGCTATTCTAGTGTTTACGTTCCGATCGAACGATTTTAAGCCTAGCGAGCGGAGCGCGAGATTCAACGATATTTTCTAGTTCAAATCTCCCCCCTCCCCCAATCCTTATCCTCCGCCGCTATCCCCTTCCCTCTTGTGTCTTTGTTATCGTTCGGTGGATATTCACGCGCACCTAACGCTACTTTTTAATTCAAAAACGTCTATCATATACAGAAAGACCCACCCCCTCACGCTTGCCATTAATAAATACCCTTCTAGAGTCTACCTTGTACCTTAGTGTAGGGAGAGAGGTTTTAAATAGCTCGTTTGCGATTTTTTCCTACTTCTATTTAATACACGATCACTTTGAGTTTGCAGCGCACCCCAAAGAGCATTTCTACGTGTTATATAAATAATTGTATCGTACGGATAAAAAAAAAAAAAATGAACACTAGATTGGGAGCTATTGGCAACTTAAACGCCTGCTTGTTGATCTACGACGTAACATATGTTCTCTATTTAAACCTTTAAGCATCGGGTAATAAACTCTAACATTCGCGTCTGTATCTCAAATGTTAAAAACAAATGATAAGGATTATGCCATGGAACCTTTACCTAACTTTAAACACGCTGTCAAATCAAGTTGGTATGGAATATATACTTGTTTAATAAAAGCGCGAGATTACAATTTTTAATGGGAAATACTTGTGCTAGATTTTTGGTGGGAAATAAGTAGGCGAATTAATTTTTTTTTGGGAAATAAGCGCGCGAATTCATTTTTTGTGGGAAATAAGCGCGTGAATTCATTTCTGGTGGGAAATAAGCGCGTGAATTCATTTTTGGTGGGAAAAAAGCCTGCGAATTCATTTTTGGTGGGACAATAAGCGTGCGAATTAATTTTTGGTCGGAAATAAGCGCGTGAATAAATTTTTGATGGGAAATAAGCGCTCGAATTAATATTTTGTTGTGAAATAAGTGCGCGAATTAATATTTTGTAGGAAAATAAGCGCGCAATCATTTTGGTAATTAGTTTTTTCGCGCGAAATTGTAGAAGAGTGGCGCGCGCGCTTTTATTTTTACTGATCTTTAAAACTGGAATTGAAGCGGGTTTGTGTACTTGTAGAGCACTCGCGCGCGCGCCTTCGTTCTTGCCTAGTTGACTAGTGTATCTTTTTTTCTTTTTTTTTTTTTTTTTGGTTGTGGCTTGGCGCCATTTTGGCCACTTGTTGTACCTGTTACTCGGTTCGATGTCGTTTTTTTTTTTTTTTGGCGCCCCGCTTCTCCGTTGGTTGTTCTCTCTCTCTCTCTCTCTCTCTCTCTCTCTCTCTCTCTCTCTCTCTCTCTCTCTCTCTCTCTCTCTCTCTCTCTCTCTCTCTCTCTCTCTCTCTCTGTCTTTGAGACTAGCCTCGGGCTCAGCCCCGGGACGTTTTTCTTTTTAACTTTTACGTAATAATGTTATACGTTACTGGGAATCGTAATGAGTCTGCCGCCGCTCGACTATCTATACGTACTAGTGCCCGTAGGTCTTTTTAAAATGAACTTAAAACTCCCCTTCAGGTTTTTTCTATCACCTCCCTCCCCCAGGCGCCAACTTGAAGGAAATAATTTATTTTTCATAATTTCAAAAACTTAACCTAGGCTTATTTGTTTCGGATTAATTGAGATTTTTTGAGGCATCTTTGCGAAGGTCCTCTTACTTTTCTAAGCTTATTCAAATAGCTCATCGTAACTTGGAAATTTGAGGGAATTTGAATTTTGCCAAAATATCAGGGAAAATCCTAAATATACATAGTTTTCACTAAAGGGGGTAAGTGCCGTTCCCCCCATGTTGCCAACCACTTGTGAGTGCAGAGGGAAAGGCTAGAGTTCAGTTTTGAAACTGATCTGTTCTGAACTGCACTCACAAGCTCCTGGCAACCTGGGAATGAAAGCAAAGCTGGGTAAGAGGGGTGGAATTTTCTTTTGCCCCTTTACTTTTCACTATGTATTAGACATAAATCAGGGAAATATCAAGATAAGTCTTAAAACTTTTCTTAAATCAGGGAAATATCAAGATAAGCCTTAAAAAATTACATAAATCGGGGAAATATCAAGATAAGACTTAAAAATTGACATAAATCAAGGAAATATCAATATAAGTGTTAAAAATATACATAAATCAGGGAAATATCAGGAATAGCCTTAAAAAATAACATAAATCGGGGAAATATCAAGATAAGTCTGAAAAATTTTGATAAATCAGGGAAATATCAGGAAGTCTTAAAAAAATTACACAAATCAGGGAAATATCAAGAAAACTCTTACAAATTTACATAATTAGGGAAATATCAAGGAAACTATTAAAAATATCATGGAAATATGAAAAGTCTTAAATTTACACAAATCAGGTAGTTCGAGTTCTTAAATCATAAATAAATTAGTACAACCTTAATATGCAAAATTTGTAGAGTTTATTGGTGCTTTTGAAATATCAGGGAAAATCTGGAAAAGTCAGGGAAATTGGTTTAACAAATATTAATTATATGAACCCTGTATTATAATGAAGGAACAGATTTAAAGATTTGTTTGGTTAACTGATTCATCATATTCTAAAAATATGTTTCATTTTTATTAAATATTTAGGTTATGTCATCAAACATGATTAATTTCAAATAATTAGTAGTTTGTCGAACCAATAACTGTTTCTTACATCATAACCTGTAAGAAGGGATTAAAACTAAAGCGTAGAGATATTAACGCCCCCTATAATACTTAAAACAAGTTGTTTAGCTCCAAAGCGTTGATAAAAGAAACAAATTAACATAGACCTTGAAATTATTTATCCAATAAGATGACAAATGGTTAAGAGGGAAAAAAATACACGTCGCGTCTTTCAGTCGCCAGTTTACAATCAATATTATAATATTTATTGAATAGGGGTTATCAACTTATGATATTTAATATTAAAAAAAATCATGATTTTACCTTAAATTTTAATTATTTTTAAATTTACCTGAAACCAGAAGTTTCAAATTTAGGTTTTGATATAATTACTGTTTATTTAGTCAGGAATTAAGCCCACCACTGACCACCACCCACCCGAATTATAGCTCGGAATTCGTATAACTTTTGTTAAATGAATAAGACCCTCGTGAATGTCAATCGGATATTATCCGTTCGTGAAAAACATTAATTTCTTATTCGAGTTAACGTTTACCCGAATGTAACTGCAAACTTGCAATTCGTACTCAATTTTTATAGGAAATTGATACGTTATACGAGTTATTCATTCACCGATAAGAACAATTGGAAACCCATCGAGTTAATTCACGGATTTTAACCCAAATTGAGATCTCGAAGCTAGAATGTAGTCATTTAGTCGCTGTTCCTTTCTATTTAGATTAAAATATAATTAATATATTTCATTATACACGGATTTAGAGAAAGGTCGTATTTTTATCTAGGCGTTATTCGTTTGAATAAACGCGTAATTTGTTTATTAATCGAGCTTCAAATTTTATCTCCGGATAATTCGTATCCATTTGATACGCGTCTGTTTAATTTGTGGTTTTATATTAACAAACAATTTATCCGAGATTATCAGTACTAGTTATCAATGGATATCTTATGTGTATCCGATTCCGAGCTCTAGAATTGTTATATCCTAAAGACTAAATAAATTTCCACCAGGCAGTTTTTGCAGCCAAAATCAAAAATACGGAATAAATTATTAAACATCTTCAGCAGAAGAAAAAATAAAAATGTTTTGTTCCAAGAACATTTTTTAAATTTTTCTACGAAAACTGCTGTGTGGAAATTAACCTATAGTCTTGTTAAAGACGTCTATGAAGAATATTATATTGTAAATTGACTGGAATAGAAGTAACTTTCTTCTAGATTTTATTATTATTATTGTTAGCTGGAAATTCGTGGCTTGATAACGCCCGACTCTGTTTTTTCCCCCAAAAAATATAGGCTAGAAAGTTGCTCAACCGTAGAAATAAACGTCCTAACCATAGTGTTCCTTAAACCAAAGGGCCTAACACCCCAATAAAACGTTTGTAAAAACTACCTTCTTAGGTTTAGAAGATATTGAATTTTCAAATTGAAATCCTAGTTCGAACTCGACTCGTTTTTCGTCCAATTCGGAAAGTAATAGAGATAATAAGGGGGAAAATAACGGGAAACTGTAAAGGAATTAACACTCAAATGCCTTACGCCTTATTAAGTTTCTTACCGCGAACAGTTATCTAGAAAAAATAAAATTGTTAAAAAAAAAGTGGTTATTCCAGTTTTTGAAAAACGGTGTTTTTTTTCTAAGATTTATTTTAGACAAAGATTGCACCTTTGTTAAGCCAGATTGAAACGTTATTTAAACTCGTTAGGATTACGTGAGGTGACGTGTTTAGTATCTGGTATAGACTTAGACTGATCTTTTTGATAAGTTTGGGTTTTAATATTGCGCCAAATAGGAAATTTCAAATTTTCGAATGGAAAATAAGAGTGAACTTTTGTTTGGCAGTTTTCGGTCGTGTTTATTAATTTATTTTTGAGATTAACTCGTAGAAGTTTACTTTAAAGGAACCACTAATTTTGAATCAGCGGTTTGAATTATTTAATATTATTTAGTTTAGAGTTTATCGTAGGGAAATTAAAATGTTTAAATTAACTTTTTTAGTAGTTTGTCTTTATTATCGTTAACGTAAATCTCTAACGAATCTAAATTTTTTAAAATTATAATTCGAACATCTGTTAGTTAAAATTAAATTAAATTTATTTAAATAATGTTTAATTAAAATATAAAATTAAACTACTCAAAGTTTTGAATTATTTCGAATATTTTTTAAATTAAATAAATTTAATCAAATCATAGATTTGACCGATTTTTAAATTAATTAATCGAAATAATTAAAAAGTTTATTCACTCTGAATTGAATTGAGGCTGTTATAAACTGCAAATTTATGGAAATTGATAAGCATTTTCGGAAAGATCGTTAAAATCGATTCAAAATGTTGTATTATAGAACATACAGTTGATTCTCCCGCGTTTTGGCACGAGTGATAAGGTCGCTTTCGCGCGGTCTTTTTCGTAAAAGTACTTAATCCAGGTCAAGTACCTTTTGTACTAAAATTTAAATTACGATCCCGAAATAAACTACGTCAAATATCGTGGAAAAAACAACAAATTTTTGATATTTTACTTTTGAAGTTTCTTTCTAACTCGTCAACCTTTTAATAGTTTGATAAAACTAAAAATATAATCCATAGACAAATAGACATTTTTAAAAATGGGACAATCTCACTTTAAGTAAACGAGTAAATATTAGAAATTATTAAATCTTAATTGAATATATTTGCAATAAATTTTATTCTTATTAGACGCATGCTTGTAAAATAAATAAATCAGCGAAGCGTTCAAGCTATAAAATTTTAAAAGCCACGTTAAATTAGATGTAAATACGACTGTCTCAACCCTTCGGTGCGTGTCACTTGACCTTGATATTATTCTTGGCGGGCCAACCATACCATATAGACACAACGAGGCAATCATAAACCCCCTTTCTATTGTTCTTCGGTATGAGAAAGTGCAATTAGGGCAAAACACCGATTGGAAACTGGTCGCGAGGCGCAATTAAAACAATCGGAACATAATCAAAAACTGTAGCGTTAAAACGACACAAATTATAATACAAACAAAGGGCTAGCTAAATTATACATTAGACATATGATCTCTCTTTCTCTCTCTATCTCTCTACCTTTACCGCTACACTTTTCGAGTTAATAAACGTTGCAACATTGAGAACCTGCCAAAAAATGAGCCCTCCTCCTTCTGGACCGTGTACTTTATTATAATAATAAACTATAGCATTTGGCACCTGAAAATAAAGGCACGCTCTACTATAGCGGAACGATCATGATTTAAATTGAGATTTAAATTTTTAATTTCGGTTTTTTATTTAGTGTTTTATTACGAGGTTTATAATTTCTATACGTGCTTTTAAATTTACGTGCTGAATTTGTTAATTTCGCCACGTGCTTTTAATGAAATTTTACGTTTTTATTTCTTCACGTAATTTAACTTGACAAATTTTTATAATTTTTTCGCGTATTTCTAATTTAATGTGTGTTAATTTTACGATAATTATTTATTCGCGTAGCCTACTCGTGCTTTTAATTTTACACGCTGAATTTAATACATTCGCCACATTTTTACAATTGCATACGAGATTTTTATTTTTTCTACACGTGCTTTTAATTTCATGCGCTGAATTAATTCCTCGTGCCAAATTTAATTTTTCTACACTAATCTTTAATTAATTCTACGTGCTGAATTTAATTTCTATACATGCTTTTAATACCACGTGCTTAATTTAATAATTTACACCCGTGCGTTTAATTGCTCGCGCTGAATTTAATTATTTCTACACGGGCATTTACTTTAACGAGCTGAATTTAATTTCTACACCTTATTTTAGTTTAACGTGCTGAATTTCATCATTTCTTCACGTTCTTTTAATTCCACGTGCTGAATTTAATAATTTCTACACGTACATTTATTTTAACGTGTTGAATTAAATAATTTCTACACTGCTTTTAATTAATTTCACGTGCTGAATTAAATAATTTCAACCAGTGCTTTTAATTCCACACGCTGAATTTAATTCCTACACGTGCTTTAGATTTAACTTTCTAGATTACCCGCATTTTTAATTTCACGTGTTGCTTTTTACTAATTTAAGTCTCTCGTATGATTTTAAATTTTAACTAATTAGCTCCGAAATATTACATACGTCACTAAAAATTAAACATATATATATTATTCATTTCGACGTATGTATATAATGTAAATGGTTGATTTTTAATAGGGGTAGTTTTGAAATAACCTTTTGAACTTCGTGATATAATAATATTACGCGTATGTTAGATCCTCGGTCTGGAATGACTCATATTACAGCGGTATTGTTAAAAACGCCGAATACCGAGAGCTTAAGGGGAAAAGGGAATGATGGAATCAACCAACTTCAGCTCCAAATAACGCCCACACGTTGCTCTAATGGCCTGCCAACAACGCGAAAAATAAAATAATAAAACCCATACAGTTCATCGCGTCTTTACAATATCTAAATATTACTTTTAACCTAAACCGGTTTTAACACGTTTTTTAATAATAACAATTTCTAATCCCCCTTTTACGCGTTTAAATGGAGAATTAACTATCTTTGAAACTTTATAAATATATTTCCTCTTTTGAATCGTCGTTGCTGACGGGAGCGGCATAAAAAAGTATTTGGTTCCCCTGGTTACTATCCAAGACATATTCCTTATTTACTTATGAATTCGAGATAATCCTAATCCTCTATTAAAAAAAATCGCAATCAAATATAACAAATTAATTTAAAATTTTTGACTTGAAGAAAAGTAGGCTTAACGAGGATCCATGGATTGTTTGATATTTCGTCGTTAATGAATCGTCGACCAACCAGCGAAAAGTGCCTCTTAAACCTCGCGCACTCTTCTAAAGATTTGCCGTAGACTCGTTAACGAGATATCAAACTGTACGTGAATCCTTGCTAAGCCTACTTTTCTAGCAAATTAATTAATTTTTAATTTGTTATATTGTATTGTATTTATAAAAGTGAATTGGCCCTATTTAAACGATAAGGTATGGTTATATTATCTGTTTAAAGTAAAGATATCAAACTGTGAATCCTTGCTAAGCCTACTTTTCTAGTAATTTAAATAATATATTTCTAACTTATTATATTGTTTTATTTTCATAGTGTTTTAGACTATAGGAAATGATCATTCACCCTTTAAATATATGAAACTTTGAATCCTTGCTAAGCCTACTTTTCTATTAACTTAAATAATTCATTTCTAACTTTAATATATTAGTTTGTATTTTTCATAGTGTATTAGACCTATTTAAACGATGAGTAGTTACATTCACCGTTTTAAAGTAAAGATATCAAACTGAATCCTTGCTAAGCCTACTTTTCTAGTAATTTAAATAACTGATTTGTAGCCTAATATATTAGTTTGTATTTTTCATAGTGTATTAGACCTTTTTATAAACGATAAGGAATCGTTACATTCTCCCTTTTAAGTAAAGAGAAGCGGGATTAGATTTCTATTCTTTCCAAACAAAGTTAGCGTGTCTCTTGCCCTTTAAATTTCCATCCCCAGTTGATCCGTCATATTTTGATGCTAAATTTCAATCTAGCCTTTTATAGCTATAGTTTCAATCTAAGAAGAAGTAATTTTCTCACGCGAAACTCGATAAAATCTAATAAAAATGAAGTTACTTATAAAATTGGTATCGAATATATATATATTTGATTTGTCAGATGTTTTACCATATTTCAAAAGTTGATCTTTGATCTATTCTACAGTATATTCGACAATTCGTCGAATCACTTTGAGTTTACGATGGAAACGAAACTTAATCCTTATTTTCATATCGTTTCATTTCCATGAAAAATAATATGGAAACATACTTCGCTTGTACCGTAAACTTAATCTGATTCCTATTTATTTAAAACCCATGCCCGCGCCATAACGCCAATTTTTATTTTTTAAAAAATCAGTTTAAGATTACAGCACGCGCGAAACTGCCCTACCATTTACCTTTATTACTCGGGTATCCTACACGACCTGGAAAAGTCAGGGAATTTGGAAATTGGCCTAAAAGGTCAGGGAAATGTCAGGGGATTTGGAAATTGGCCCATAAGGTCTGGGAATTTGGAAATTGCCCCAAAAGGTCAGGGCAAGGTCAGGGAATTTGGAAATTGCCCCAAAAGGTCAGGGCAAGGTCAGGGAATTTGGAAATTGCCCCTAAAAGTCTGGGCAAGGTCAGGGAATTTGGAAATTGCCCCTAAAAGTCAGGGCAATGTCAAGTTTGGGAATTTGAAAATTGGCTAAAAATGAACCCTAATGGTCAGAGAAATTAAATGTTTCGGTACGTGTCAAGGAACTGCTTATGACAAATTAATTGTAGCGTAATTATTATAAACTCGAAATATTTGCCTAAATATTAAATGTTTTTCTCGAATTCTGAATCAACTATCCTGACTCTCAGCCCCTGATTGATAAGCGGGTGGAATTGCCAAGACCTCGAGCTCGTAAGAATAAATTCAAGAAAAAAGATTAATATTGGTCAGGGAAATTATTTAGAAATGGTCAGGGAAAAACCTGCAAAATCAGGGAAATTAATTTCCAAAATTTTGTACGAACACGTGTTTCAATGATAAAGGGGGGAGTTGTAATTCACCGGGTTGCGAACTTAAACTGATTCAACTAGAGCTCGCGCGACAACACGAGTTTCGGTTAAAATTAAAAGCAGTTTGCAGCGCGTGAAAGCAATTTGCCCTTATCTTTCTCCGCTTTTTACATAGTTGATATATAATAAGGATCTAGCTTTGCCATCGCTGTAAACTAAAGCCGAACCAATTTTTTTATATTTTATTTTAGCGACACCCACACTGCCTGAAATATGACTTTTATAACGTTAAAGTAGTTTCAGTCTTAAAACCCAATTTGTATGACATGTTTTTATACCGTGCTTAGCTTAAGTAAGTAGTGTATATTAAGCTTGGAAATTGAATTTACCCTGTGGGTGTTTTATTTTTGGGTAATTTTTTTCTTCTAAGGAGAAGTTTTTTTTTTTTTTTTTTAGTGACGCGTTTGAATATAATCAAGGTTTAATTAAGCCTAACATCAACTAGCTTGGATTCTAAACGTAACCCTGAATAATAATTTATTTAAAAAGATTTGTTTTAACGTTTTTGTTTGAGTCTAGCATTTAGAGAGGGTTTTTAAATTGGCTTTCATGGTTGAATTTGACATTTGGTGAAATTATTTAAAATAAAAAAGATTTATACTAATACATGGATCGTACACGACCTGGGAAAAAGAGGGATTTTAGAAAAATTTGGCCCAAAAAGTCAAGGAAAGGTCAGGGAATTTGAAAATGGCCCAATAAGGTCAGAGGAATGTCAGGGAATTTGGAAATTGACCCATAAGGTCATGGAAAAGTCAGGGAGTTTGTAAATTGGCCCTAAAGGTCAGGGAATTTGGAAATTGGCCCAAAATGTCAGGGAAAAGTCAGAAATTGGCCCAAAAGGTCAGGGAAAAGTCGGAAATTGGCCCAAAAGGTCAGGGAAAAGTCGGAAATTTGCCCAAAAGGTCAGGTAATTTGGAAATTGGCCCAAAAAGGTCAGGGAATTTGGAAATTGGCCCAAAAAGGTCAGGGAATTTGGAAATTGGCCCAAAAAGGTCAGGGAATTTGGAAATTGGCCCAAAAAGGTCAGGGAATTTGGAAATTGGCCCAAAATGTCAGGGAAAAGTCGGAAATTGGCCCAAAAGGTCAAGGGAAGTGAGGGAATTTCGAAATTGCCCCGTAAGGTCAGCGAAAGGTCTGAATTTGAAAATTGCCGCATAAGGTTAGGGAAACTAAGGAAATTTGAAAATTAGTTGAAATTGTCAGAGAAATTAAATATTTTGGTACGTGTCAAGGAACTGTTTGATTGGTTTATCAATTAATTGTAAAGTAATTATTATAAACTGTAAATATTTAAAGATAATTTTTTTTCTCATTCTGATTAAACCATGTCAAATAAAAAGTGGGAATAAAGAGGTCTCCCATGTAAGAATAAATTCATGATAAAAATATTGTGTTACAATGTTTACACTATTATCAGATACGAATAATTGATAACCAAATATCAATTGAGAATTTCAATATTATTATTATATTTTTAATTTAATCATTTCAATTTGTATTCACAAAAATTAGTAAAAATTAAATTACTTGAAATTAAAAATTGATTATTAAACCAAATTAAACTACGCCTTCCTGGTATTCTCCGTATTGTCTCTAATAGAAGGAACAGACTATACTTAAATCCAATATTACATACCGTAATATTGTAAAACCCGTTTTTTATCTACATTCGTAGACAGACTTGCCATTTTTTAACAAAATAATAATATATTTGTGGGGGCGGTGGGCGATATTCGGAAATTATTGTCAAAAATCTATTTTGTTCGAGTTGAGAAGGAAGTTTGGGGTCCGGGCAATCGGGCACTAAAAATAAAATCAGCCAGAATTGAAAAGTTATCAAAGCAAACATCCGCCTTTCACGTATTTGATTCGATTCAACCAAAATCAATCACAATTTTTTTGGTCTTTACTCCACTTCCCCCTTTTAGCATGCTTTATAATACATATTTTTGCTTCATTTCGACACAACTAATAATAATATTAATACCATATAAAAAAATCTAGGAAAATTTCCCCTAATAATATTTAAAAACATTTTTTATTATATTGAAAAACACGTGAGTCCTCGACCCAGGCAAATTTTAATTCTTATTCTTCTCTGTTGGGTAATTTTTTTATTAGTCACGTGGAAAAAAAAAAAACGGGCGTTTAAAAAACATTTTTTTACGAAGAACGCGTGCATAAATTATTATTGTCAGCGGGAGAAATTTATTCGTATTTTAAAGGGCACGCGAATTTTTTTAAAATCGCATGAATTTGTGATTTTATTTATTTTTTGGTATGTTTTTTAAATCCCGGGCAACGTCGCTATAGCAACTACATTTGTTTATAAATTAAATCTCGTGAAATGACGTAGCAACCAATTTTAATTTTAAATCTCGCGCAGTCTCATAGAAACCATATTTGTTTATAAATAAACTCTCGCGCATTTCCATAGCAACCACATTTGATTATAAAATTAATCTCGTGCATTTCCATAGCAACAACTTTTGTTTATGAAATAAATCACGGACATTTACATAGCTACCACATTTGTTTATAAAATAAAAAATCTCGCGCATTTCCATAGCAACCTCATTTGTTTATAAAATAAATCTCGCGCATTTCCATAGCAACCTCATTTGTTTATAAAATAAATCTCGGGCATTTCCATAGCAACCACATTTGTTTATAAAGTAAATCTCGTGCATTTCCATAGCAACCACATTTGTTTATAAAATAAATCTCGTGCATTTCCATAGCAATCAGTTTTATTTAAAATCACGCGCTAATATAGGAATAAGTCTTTAAATTTGATTAATACGTTAGAACTAAGGTTATTTTTAAAGTTTCATTGAAAATATATTACAAATTTTATTTTTCGTAATATTTTTAACCATACCTTAAAATTTGTTAAGCTTATAAATCCAACTTATAGATTTTTAGTTTAAGCTAAGCTGGGTTTCGGTGGTTTTTCGCGCTGTGGTTAATGGTTTTTAAGGGGTTGTATGTATATTAACAGTTTTCCAGACGAGTGCACTGCGCGCGCAGTTAGGTCTTATAATTAGTCGTCTAATTGAGCGTGCGACCGTGGGGGACAACTTAAACCTCCACCTCACCTCCCCGTCTCTTTGGCACAACCCCAATATACTTTCCAAGGCACAGACACACAAACACGTATCATTCAAAACTATAATTGCCTTCCTATTCTATAAAATCATACTAGAATTAAAGGGTTAGGCCTACTACTTCAGTTTTAATTCATAAAGATTTCGCAATGACGTTGCAGCCAACCACAGAAGCATAGCTTATACTGGGTGCTTGTCAGGACACTGGTATTGTAACCAAACATAATTTAAGAAAAATATTAGTTGTAACAAAACTTAGTTTATGAAAAAAATTTATTGAACGTTCGTAATTTGTGAATAATTATAATAATTTAATTAATACATTAAATTTAATATGAATAACCTCTGAAGACATTCATTGAATGTTCAAGTACCGCCGCCGTTTCAGATTACTTTTTCAAAAACTAATTTAAACTACCATTTACGTATTTATTCCGATACCCTTAGAATATTTCTGAATTCAGATTCATTAAATTTTAATTTGAAATAACTATTTTCCAACCAAATTAGATGACAAAATAACTTTTTCTAACAAAATTATACGACAAATAAAATTCAGTTCATATTCAACCGTAATTGATCGTTATTACTTTTAATTTATATATAGCTATTAAGTTTTTGACTTTTGATATTATATAGTAACGTATTAGTTGGCAGTCTTGGGTACTAGCCCGACTCCTTTATTTTAAATTACAATTTGCAATGATGCTGATGCTGTCGCGGATGAATACGTAATGATAAATCCAATTGGGAAGAAGTTAATCTTGGCGAATGTTCTCTTTTATCTCTTTCTTCGCGACGCTGCATGAGAGGAGGGTTTCGATGCTTAGGATTTGACGCGTGTGAGGCCACACCAGTTTAAAAATATACCAGCCTGTTGACGATCAACCCAAAATAAACTTCTTCGTCGCTTTTCTTGGCCTCCTTCTGGCTCCCATCTTCTCCTCTTCATCCACGCTCCCCTTACGTAATACCGCCTTTTTTAATTCGCTTTTTATTTTAAAGGGAGGATGAAGACGAAAATAAGTGTTTTTATCTATTCTTCTACTAATTATAAGACATATCCGCGTAGTTAATCATTCGGTGAAATATATCGCAAAAAGTTTAAATTGATCCCTCCAACCAATCGCGTAACGCCCTGCCTTCCAGAGAGAGAAAAAAAAAAGAAAAAAAAATACTCGTCGCGCGAAACGTTTGTCATATCGCGAGCGTTATTTATCACATCTCGCTCCATAGTTGCGCTCGACATAGCGCGTGCCACGAGTATTTCATTCGCTAGAAGGCAGGGCGTTACGCGATTGGTTGGAGGGGCTCAATTTTAATGATCAGTGAAATCTGGATTTATTTTTATTTTTAAAATCATTTGGGATATATTACCCGAATGATAATGTACGCGGATAGGTCTGATAATTAGTGGAAGAATCTAAAAAAAAATCACCCTCCCTTTAAAGGGAAACCGAAATGTATTTAAACTTTAGCTTCAAGTTTCCCTTTAATCATACCATTGTCACTTATTTGGTACGACCTCAATCAGCTAAATTGCTGGTTTTATTAGGGTTTTTCAAAACATTTAATGCACCTGCAGGAATTTCAGGGATAATTCACTGGAAAAACCTGTTAGAAATATCATAAATTGATTTTTTCCAAATGTTGGCTGAACCCTTGCCGTTGTTACCTTGAAATGAATCTTATCACCCTGTTAATAGTGATGAAAGTGAGGCTATCACCATTTTTCGAATGCCTATGGCTTATATTTTTAGTTTTATCATACTATTAAAACGCCAAATATTCATTATTTTATACCTCTGCCTGTTGAGGCATTAGAAAGAAACTTCAAAATGAAAATAACAAAAAATATACATAATATTTTCCCGATATATAACGTAGTTTATTTCTGAAACGTAAATAACCATAACTTTCGTACGAAAGATAGTTGACATCATCAGTATTAAGTACTTTTACGAAAAATACCGCGCGAAAGCAACCTTATCACTGGTACCAGAACGCTGGAGAATCAACTGTACGCTCTACAATAGCGAAATCACGTGACCATATGACGTAGTAATGCGATGAATTTTTATTTTAAAAATTTCAAAAATGGCGATTATAAAATATATATTTTTACTGTCGCGGTAATTTTGTTCTATAACATATATATATAAATTTTGAATCGTTTTTTAACAATCTTTACGAAAATGTTACTCACTTTCCATTTGGAGTTCACGAAAATTTCGTGACAGCCTCACTTTCAGTGTCCCTTCGCGAGACACATTCTATATTGTATATTTACTTTAGAAGCCATCTTTTACGTTATCTTTCCCGTCTCCTTCTTCCAATTGCTTAAAACTAGATAACGAATTCAATTCGACTGAATTTAGATAAGATTTGTCTGAAAAAGTATAACAACAAAATTAAATTTTATATTTCGTCACCCCTTTGATTTATAAAAAAAAAAGGAAAAAAACTCCTCGCGCCATATTATTCGGTTTCCCGCGAAAATTGGAGCACGCACGTGCTTGGACGAGACCCCCGCGCGACAACTCCACGTGCTTTCTATAAATTATTTTCCTAATGTATAGTAATCCCTTAGCAACTAGTTTTTTATTTCCGTTTATCGCGTTGCTAGGGAAAAAAGCTCGCGAAGAGATTGGACGATTTTATTTCTTTTTAAATAAATTAAATTAGTTAGTATATAGGTTTTCACGAAACTTCGAATTTAGTGCAATTGTAATTTGTCTAGCCTAGACTCGAGAAGAAATTGGTGGAATTCCTTATCGATTTTATTATTAAAAAGATTCCTTCTCATATTAAACAATCTGGAAAATGTGATTGTCTGAATTTTGTGCCAAAAAAAAAAAAAAAAAAAAAAAAAAAAAATCGGAAAAGATCTAGATTTTGTGCATTGAATTGAAAGTAGAACCTTCGACCAATTAAAAAATTCCCCCTGTATCTTTGGCCAAAAGTGAAATACTCGCGATACGCGCTGTTGTACGTACACGTTGCGCGAGCGGGAAAGTATATTCTAAAACGAGATTTAATCCGATTCAAAGAGTGAATGCCGGGGATTTTACGAAGCCAAAGGTACAGGAGCGTATTTTGATTTAAACGCCGAGGTTCTCCTTTTAATTCTATGCCAAAATATGAAGGTTTCAGATTTTTGTACAATACACCATTTAGCTCTTCCACTGTACGTATGCCCGCGCTCGAAACGCCTACTAGTGGCGAAAAATAAAACCTTCGCTCGGTGAGGCGCGCATAACCTTGACGCGCATTACCCCATGTAGGTTGTTTCCCAGCTATTATTCACCAAGCGAAGTTCGCCCTATGCCGCCGCCATAGCGCCCCAAGTAATGGCTAAATGGTGTATTCCGAGACATTTCCAGTCATATTTGTAGAAGCAGAATCAAAATGACTTCATTTTCTTATTCATTCTCCCTTTAAAGGGAGAATACAACCTAACAACTGAGTTTTTTTATCGATTCCATATCATTTACATGCACGTAACCACTACCAACAGTAAAAAAAAAAAAAAAAAAAAAAAAAAAATACAAATAATTATTAAACTAGAAATAAATTTAAAACTTACCATCAAAATAGACTTAGCTCCCCATATAAGAATTAGAGATAAATGTCATTGGTCCAAGTTATATGGGGAGTTCAGGATCTCCATGAATCCAGCTAAGCCTAATTTGATGGTCTACCAACAGTAAAAATAAAATAAAAAAAAAATACAAAGCAATATTAAACTAGATATAAAACTTGCCATCAAAATAGGCTTAGCTCCCCATACAAGGACTAGTGACCAGTATGGGCAGTTCAGGATACCTCCATGAATCCAGCTAAGCATATTTGATGGTTAGTTTTAAATTTATTTCTATTTGTTTGTCATTTTTTGTTTGACTGGTGGGTTAGGCCTATTTAAACGATAAGGAATCGATCAAAAAATAACTTGTTAGGTTGCATTCTCCCTTTTAAGTTGTGGATCTAAAATTGTCCATGTAAGGTTTCTCTTTGTTAAATATGTGATACAATGTTTGAAGAGCAACCAGTTTATTTTGATCCTAATTTTATCGATACAAAATGTGTTTATTGTTAGATTTTTTTATTTGTATTTTATTTGGAAAGAAAAAGGTTCCTCAAATAAAGAGACCGGCTTAGAAATAAAATAATAATAAATGTACTCCAGAGACGCGTTACCGTGACAACCGCACGCGTTTCCCGCATTTTATTAGTTGTCACCTATTTTCATGGAATTTTTTAATGTGGGGTGGTGGAGTTAGGGGTGCTAGCTCGAGACTCCTGTGTTTTTAAAGATCAAGGTCACGTGACGCGCTTTTAATCTTTAATCGAAAGCCCGCGAGATTGTGTCTATCGCTACGTAAATGTATTGTTATAAATAGAAAAGCACGCACGCGCGCGCAAAGGATTAAATCTCTCTCGAGACTTTTCCCGCCTATTTTTAGCGCCAAATTTAATAGGCGCACTTTCACTTAGCTCGAATTAAATAGCGTTTTTGGTAGACCTCGGAATTGGATAATGAATAACTTCGTATATCCATTGATAATTAGGCTTTTTTCGGATATTTTAATCACGGATTAATTGTTCAAATTAATATAAAACTACAAATTATATCAACAGACGTGTATTTTCCGTAAATTAAATTTAAGCTTGATTAATAAACCAATTACGCGTCTATTTAAACGGATAACGCGAAGATAAAAATACGACGTTTCTCGAAATCCGTGTTGAATGAAATATAATAATTATATTTTAATCTAAATCGAAAGGAACAGCGGCTAAATGACTACATTCTAACTTCGCGATCTCAATTTGGGTTAAAATCCGCAAAGAAACTCGATGGGTTTCAAATGTTTCTTATCGGCGAATGAATAACTCGTATAACGTATCAATTTCCTATAACAATTAAGTACGAATTGCTAGTTTTCCGTTACATTCGGGTATACGTTAACTCAAATAAGAAATGGATATTATTTTCGCGAACGGATAATATCCGACTGACATTCACGATGGTCTTATTCAATTAACAAAAGTTATACGAATTCAGAGATCTAGTTTTATAGGGGCTAAGGCTAGAAATGCAACCGGTGTTTTGGGGATTAGAAAGTAATATAAAAGTCCGCGGATTATTATGAAACTTAAAATAAATATATATTTTGCATAAAATTGAAAGGAATTTTAATATTCCTTTCTCCCAACCAATCAAATCGGGGTTCCGAACTTTGTTAATGACGTACGTAAAATGCGAATGTAAAAATACAAATATTGTATTTTTAATCCTCCTTTGATATTGTTTTATTTTCAAACTTTTTGATTAGTTTTCTCCCTTTTTGGGAGACCTCAAATCCAATGGGAATTTTTATTTTTACATTATGTCTCGTTACTGTCTTTATACTTGCCATTTAAGTTAAGAAACAGGGTTCGAAAACCTTAAAGAGTCAGGGAATTTGGAAATTTGCCACAAAAGGACAGGGAAAAGTCAGGGAATTTGGAAATTGGCCCAAAAGATTAAGCTAAATTCAGGGAATTTGGAAATTTGCCACAGAGGTCAGGGAAAAATTCAGGGAATTTGGAAAGTGGCCCAAAAGGTCAGGGAAACGTCAGGACATTTGGAAATGAACCCAAAAGGTCAGGGAAAAGTAAGAGAATTTGAAAATGAGCCCAAAAGGTCAGGGAAAAGTAAGAGAATTTGAAAATGAGCCCAAATGGTCAGAGAAATTGAATCTTTTGGTACGTGCTAAGGAACTGTTTATGATTGGTTGACCAATTAATTGTAACATCATTATTTTTAACTGAGGATATTTGGCTAAGATTCAATTTGTTTCATATATTCTGCACCTTGATTGATAAATTATGTCAAATAAAAAGTGGGAATTGCCAAGAGCCCGCTCGTAAGAATAAATTAATTAGGTAAATAATTAAATTAGTCAATATAAATTATATAGAAAATAGTCAGGTAAAACCTGGAAAAGTTAGCTTCCAAATTTTTTACCAACTTATAGAAATATCTAATTTTAATTGATAAACGTTTAAGAATTAACAACTTTCATAGTTTTCGTCCCAATTTGGTCTAGTTGCCCCATACGGCTATATCCAAATCTCTCGTTACTTTAACAATTCCTAAAGACTTAAAAATAGAATGCTTTCCATACTATACAATTCTGGAATTTAACCTCGAAAATATTGAAAACAAAATAATGAAGTTGACATTCAAATGGATTAACGTTTTTCCAAAATAAATCTCGCGAGTCACTCTTCGTTCGCCTAATTTCATCCGCCTTATGACGTCATTTGTTATATCGAATCCCCGCCCTTCCACGCTGTTTGCTTTATCCGAATATAATAGTTTCATCACTCCTAGTCGCGAAATTGGCAACTTGCCGCTTATTGACTGGCTCTAAGCCACCAAAAATTAAAAATATTATACTAATTTGCACGCTTAGAAAGGACATAAGTTACCATTGTAACAAAAAAAAAAAAAAAAAAAAAAAAAAAAAAAAATTCAAAACTCGATAAAATTAAAACTAACGGTTTATTTTAAAGCCTTTAAACCTTAATTATTCGTTTCATTATTTTAATTTTTTATATTTAATGGCGGCATTGTTTTCAATATATTTATTTTTAAAACCAAATTAGGAATTTTTTAATCGAAGAAATTTTATTGACGCTAAATTCTTTATCTTTAGACCTTTGAAACTTCAAATCTTTATCTGTACGATACTACTACTACAAACGATAAAAGACTTTTGGTTTAATCGGGTTTATTAGAGATAAAAGGCTGCTAGTTTTGTACGCAATGCTAACCCAGAGTGCTTTTATCGATGATTTCGTAACTAATATTGAGAGTCAATTAGTTAGCTCTTAATTTTATCGTATGTTAATTATTCACTTTCGATTCTATCAAAATTTGCTGATTAATACAATCAAAAGCGTTAATTTGTTTATTCGCAAACGTCAAATTTATGCTAAGACTCCGTTATTTACCGTTATGAGTAAATATAATGAAAGTTGCAATCCCATTTAGGAACATTTTAATTTCGTTTAGCGTAAAATTGACGTTTTTTTTTCTCTCACTCAGAACGACTCAAAAATTAAAATAATTATCGCTAATGTTTAAAATTATAAAATTAAAATCTACCTTAATATTTATTTATTTGATTTATTAATATTATTTTTTGTTTAATTAATATTATTCTTTATTTTATTGAATACAATTTTTATTTATTGAATACTATTTTTATTTATTTTAAATATATGGTACTAATAGTACGTTAATTTGAATATGATTAGTTTTGTTCAATAATTTAAAGGCAATACTGATAAAGATGGTTAACGGTATCTTAGATAGGATAATCTCTCGTTGTTCTCACGTCGTGAAATCTTTCTCGATGGATTATATTTATAATCGTTTTTAGCCTTTGTACTTATTTGTTTTTTTAATCTGTTGTTCGTTTCCTTCCAAAAATAGATAATAAATCATATAGAGTTTTTGGGGGGTCTTGGGTGACGCATTTAGCCCGCTTTTAGTTTTCCAAATTCATCAATTCTAGCGGTTTTTGGTTTGATTTACTTTATTCGCTCACTAAAGTCGCGGCAATGAAACATAATTAGACTCAAATTCAATATGAAAAAAACATAATTTGACTCTGATTAATGTGAAAAATAATTAGGCCCGAATTTAATGCGAAAAGAACTATTGTATTTGAATTTATTCGGTTTAATGATTGAACTGAATTTAATCGAATAATTTTAACTGATTGTGTTCTCTATGGATGAGTTATTCGATTTGTTTGACGTAACTAACAATGATAACCGGTAAATCATATTATTATTATTATTAGTTTGCATTTTAACTATATTTTTAGTGCCATTCTGATTTATTTAATATTTTTAATAACTACTGTATTGATTATTATAGTTGAGGTAGCAAACCATTTTTAAGTTTAAGTTTTTAAATAGCTTAATAAGTTTGGAATACAATTGATATGACGATTGATAGAATATAATTGAGCGAATGTAGTGTATAGTTGACTTTTCGTAGAATTTAGTTGGCAGGTGTTAATAGAATTTAGTTGACTAGTATTAATAGAATTTAGGAGACAGGTGTTGATTGATTGAAATTAGAGGACAGGTTAGATTATTAGAATTTAGTGGACAGGTGACGATTGATAGAATTTAGTGGGGACAGGTATCGATTGATAGAATTTAGTGGGGACAGGTATCGATTGATAGAATTTAGTGGGGACAGGTGTCGATTGATAGAATTTAGTGGGGACAGGTGTCGATTGATAGAATTTAGTGGGGACAGGTGTCGATTGATAGAATTTAGTGGGGACAGGTGTCGATTGATAGAATTTAGTGGGGACAGGTGTTGATTGATAGAATTTAGTGGACCGTTGTCGATTGACAGAATTTAGTGGGCAGGTGTCAATTCATACAATTTAGTGGACAGGTGTCAATTGATACAATTTAGCGGAGAAAGGTCAATTGAATCAATTTAGTGGACAGTTGCCAACTCACAGAATTTAATTAATAGAAATTAATTAATGTGTAAGTTGTGAGAATGTTGAAACTTATTTTTAAAATTAATTGAATTAAATTTTGACTTATAATTTAAACTAATTTTATGATAATGACATGCCGAGATAAATTTAACCAATGCCAATTTGAATCCTTCCACAAAAAAGAGGGTTAAAAACTCATTTACAGTTTTAAATTCAAGCTGGTTCAAATGCCACGATTTAAGGTTATTTTATTCTAAATTTTTCCCCGTATTTGTACAATAAAATAGTCAAAAAAGTCCTTATTTTTAATGCTTAAAGTAATGGGCGTCGATTTAGGCTTAAGATAGCGGGGAGGGCGAGCGATCCCGTTCAGCAGGGCGAACCTAGAAGAAAAACCGGTTTCTAAGAAATAAAAAAACAAACTTAAATCTCCCAAATTATATTTTTCCCCGAAAAGTTGTCACTGATGAATTAACCAGAAACTGAGCTTGATTTCCAGATTTCAATCTCAAAACGGAATAAGGAACTCTCAATCTAACTCGTTACTAGTTTAAAAGAAATGCGATGGCCGCGCCCGCCTTTAATAACGCTGCCAAATTACGTCGTTATCGAGCGATCAACTTTATAATATAATGAATCTGCGTAATTTACAATAGCGCGAAAACTGGAGCGGAACGATTCTCCGTGTTAAAATCTCGTAGGATTAAAAATAGTATAGATTACTTCTCTTCTTATCGTCAATTTGAATTATCAGCGCGCGCCTTGAATGATTCTTTATTATACCTTAGTTTAGTTTAGTTAGAAACAAAGCCCGAGTCTAGCTTATCGCCTGTTGCAATCTTAGGTTGATTCAAAATAAATCTTAGCACACGTGCGTCTTTAAGTTGCGCACGAGATTTTTATTTTTCATTTTTATCAAAACTTGTATCTTGATTTTCATTTTAATTTGGAAGCGGAACCCAAAGGGGGAGAACCGCTTATTTTGATCGTAATAAATATTTGCGTAATAGTAGCTTTGTCTTTAGTCAATTCTCGGATTGAAATTTGTTAGCAAAATAGCGGAAAATGTTGTCATGGATACAGATTTTATAATACACCGTTTGTTGCTTAGTGTTTAGTTTTTATCGTTGGTTGTTCTTAAAGGGAAGATGTAACAGGGTTCGTTACACGACCTGAAAAAGTCAGGGAATCTGGAAATTGGTCTAAAGGTCAGGGAAAAGTCAGGGAAGTTGGAAATTGGCTCAAAAGGTAGAGGGAATTTGGAAATTTTCCTAAAAGGTCAGGGAAAAGTTAGGGAATTGGAAATATTTCCTAAAAGGTCAGGGAAAAGTTAGGGAATTGGAAATATTTCCTAAAAGGTCAGGGAAAAGTCAAGTAATTTGGAAATTTGCCGAAAAGTCAGGGAATTTGGAAATTTGACCGAAAGGTCAGGGAAAAGTCGCCCAAATGGTCAGAGACATTAAATATTTTGGTACATGTCAAGGATCTGTTTATGATTGGTTGACCAATTAATTGTAACATAAATTATTATAAACTGAAAATATTTGCCTAAAGATTAAATTTTTTTGTCATAATCTTAGTAAACTTTCCTGACCCTGATTAATAAACTAAGTCAAATAAAAAGTGGGAATTGCCAAGAGCAGAGCTCGTAAGAATAAATTCAAGTAAAATATTTAAATCGGTCAGCAAAATTATTTAGAAATGTTCAGGGAAAAGTCACGGAAATTAACTTCCAAAATTTGGTACGAACCCTGGTATTATTTAAACGGTTAAATTGGTCAGTGAAAACCTGGACAAGCCCGGGAATTTTCAATTTTGTAATGAAAAATCTGTGGCAACCTAAATTAAATCTTTTAATTATTTGAACTATGTGTGATATTTTCTTGTTATACTCCCTTTAAATCCGAATTATAATATCGAGTTCAATTGTGTTTGCGTTGCTATTTAATAGTCGAGAAACAGGGGGAGGGGATTGTTTTCTAATTTACGTGGGCCGTATTTCGTGACCTTAAACCGGTACAGGGGTTTCGGGTTCCGACTAAATACGTCCCCAACTTGACTAAATAATTATATACGTAACAATATATTCAAATGATATTTTAAAGGGAAACTTGAAGCTAAAAATGGAACGGCTTTTGAATTTATTTTCGGAATCACCGGATGCCAACAATTTCGAGAGAATTTTCAAAACAATTTTTAGACAAGTTTTTGGTGTTTAAATTAATTTCTAAAGTTTGGTAAAGTTTGAATAAAAAGTAAATATAAATTCGGACCAATCATATCATTTCAACAGCGCTCTCACGATAGAATTAGTTAAAAACGTCGCTAGATGGCGAAAGCGACGCCTTCGGAATAAATTGGGAAATCAGTACGTTGAAGGCGGGAATCGTTGGGTTCATTTGATTGGTTCGATTTTTACTTACTTGCATTCAAACTTAACTAAATTTTAGAAATTGATTTAAATACCAAAAACGCTTCTAATAATTCTTGAAAAATTCTCATATGTTAGGACATGTCAAGCACTGTTGAAGGCTGGAATAATATGATTGGTCCGAATTTATATTTAGTTTTATTCAAACTTAACCAAACTTTAGAAATAAATTAATTAAATTACCATAATTGTTTGAAAAGTCTCGAATTATTTTTTTGGCATCCAGTGACTCCGAAAAAAAATTCAAAAGCTGTACATTTTTTTTTTTTTTTTTTTTTTTTTTTTTTTTTTTTTTTTAGCTCCAAGTTTCCATTTAAATAGCTTTATACCAAATAGAATCAACCGGAAAATTACGAGCTTGGAGACAAAGTTTGGGAGTTTAAAATAAATATTTATTGACAGTTCTAAGAGCTAATTAATGGTTAATCAAAATAAATGATAAAATAAGTTTTCACGAAAATAATAATTATTTTTATTTTTATCGCGTTATTTAAACAAATTGATAAAATATTTAAATTTATTATAGGCTTATTTAAAGTGACTCTATCACTGATTTCTTAAGCGCGATTCAATTGCGATTTGAGTAGGGTTTTAATGAAATATCTTATAGACTTATATGTCACGGAAAACAAATTAGCCTACCACAACAGTACTTAAAAAATGAATTATAATAGAAAAATTGGCTGTCTAAAGCTAAAAATAAAAAAATATTTAATTTTTCTACAAACATTGTGACACTATGACTTTAATTCCGTAGTTAACTTTAGTTTTACACCATAGTCCAATTCATATTTAAATAAATTTATTTTATTTTATTTTTTTAACGGAACTAGATTTTCTTTCGTTTTCTTGGGCCGGGCCAATTCCCTAAATCTTAATGTTATTTGAAAGATGTCGAAACAACTAGTTTTTCACACGATCGTAATTTATCATTATCTATCATGGTACCATGGACTATGATTGAGGGTTTTTTGATAATCAGACAGTAATTATCGGAACAAAAAAAGTTTCCGCTCTGAAACAAACCCAAACCAATATCGAAGGTCAAAGTTACCACTGTCAAAGGTCATTCCCATTTGATCTACTCTGAAATTAACGACAACGCGTTTTGCCCAATTTATCGACTTTCCAATGATCGACAAGGGGTTTTGCCCAATTGTTCGACTTTTCAAATGATCGACAAGGAAATTTGCCCAATTGATCGACTATTTAAATGATCGACAAGGGGTTTTGCCCAATTGATCGACAAGGGGTTTTGCCCAATTGATCGACAAGGGGTTTTGCCCAATTGATCGATAAGGGGTTTTGCCCAATTGATCGACAAGGGGTTTTGCCCAATTGATCGACAAGGGGTTTTGCCCAATTGATCGACAAGGGGTTTTGCCCAATTGATCGACAAGGGGTTTTGCCCAATTGATCGACAAGGGGTTTTGCCCAATTGATCGACAAGGGGTTTTGCCCAATTGATCGACAAGGGGTTTTGCCCAATTGATCGACAAGGGGTTTTGCCCAATTGATCGACAAGGGGTTTTGCCCAATTGATCGACAAGGGGTTTTGCCCAATTGATCGACAAGGGGTTTTGCCCAATTGATCGACAAGGGGTTTTGCCCAATTGATCGACAAGGGGTTTTGCCCAATTGATCGACAAGGGGTTTTGCCCAATTGATCGACAAGGGGTTTTGCCCAATTGATCGACAAGGGGTTTTTGTCCAGCTAGTCGACTTTCAAATGATCGACAATGGCGTAGGTTATTTTTTAAATTCAGTTCATTTCCGTCGATCATATCAAAGTCGGTCACTCGGACAGAAGATAGCTTGTTTAAAATTTAGAAGTTTTATCGCCACAAATTATTTCATTTAACTAATCTATTTTCCTTTTTGTTTTTGCAGAGGCGTCGCGATTTGTTCGCCGTGGAATCTCGGTGTATATCGTATCGGGGGTGATCCCTCGTTGACGGGCGCCCTGTACCCGCCCTTCCAGTCGCCGCCGGGGCCGGCGCCCCCTGCACTTACCCGTCGCCCTTCCACCACTTCGTGCTCGGCTTCGCTGGGCGGCGGGGGTACACCCTCTTTGCCGCAGCCCGCTTCGGGCTTTCCCCGCCCCAACTCGGCGCTCAATCATCACGACCACAGGCGGCCGCCCCCGCCGACAATTCCTTCGGTCCCGGGTTTCGGCACCAACACGACCCCCTCGCTCGTCAGCATGCCGGGGCCGCCGACCCCCGACGGCCCGGGGGGATCCGACGACAGCGACTCCAAGGACAGTCTCTCCAAGGGGAACGGCGACCCGACCAACAGCGACGCCGAGGGGGTTTGGAGCCCCGACATCGAACAAAGTTTCCAGGAAGCCTTGGCCATCTATCCGCCCTGCGGACGAAGAAAAATAATTCTGTCCGACGAGGGAAAAATGTACGGTGAGTAACCTCAATTATCCTACTAATAATGACGCGAGTACGATTAGTAACATCCTGACCTCCACCAAGAGGGATCGTAAACTGTAACTTAGAATGATAAGGGCATCGACGCTTGTTCTTGGGCGGAAGAGGGTTTATGAAAGCGCATTCACTCATCAATAGCTGGACAACTCTTGGTTAGAAATGCCAGGTCGATAAGTGCTTAATTTTGCTCGCCTTAGTGAATGATCTTTACTGGTTTTGTATCGATAAAGACTTAGAATGTGGTCAAGATATTAATTGACGTGTTTGAGGTAGCGATTTAGCATTGAAGACATTTAAATGTACTTGGGGCAGTAAATATGCTTTGAATTGATGGAGTACTTCGGATAATCGAGCCATAAATTATTAAAGTACTTGAGTCACTAATAAATTAAAAGTATCGGTAATTGAACCTAGTCAAGACACTAATTGAAAACACGTGATAAGACATTAATTTCAGTACTAGGGAATGGCTAAGACATTAATTTCAGTACTAGGGAATGGCTAAGACATTAATTGAAGTACTTAAGAATGGCTAAGACAATTAATTGAAGCACTTGAGGATGGCTAAGACTTTAATTGAAGTACTAGGGGATGGCTAAAACTTAAACTTTAATTGAAGGCAATTGGAGATGGTTATGGTTAAGACTTTAATTGAAGGTAATTGGGGATAGTTATGGTTAAGACTTTAATTGAAGTACTTAAGGGTAGCTGAATGCTTAATTAGTGAAACCTAGAGGCGATTTACGTTAGTAGGCTCTATGATAATTAAGGCCGTAATAACTATACTTAACAGTAATTAACTCGAACAAAAAGTAATAAAAGAAATTTAAATTTAAAATAATCACGCGTGAAACAATAATAATAAAGCTAAAACTTTCCTCCTATGAGACGCCAGTTTATCTGGGAGTCGTGGGATCGTCTTCTTCTTTAATTTGTCTCGGAGGCCCCTTACAGGCCTTACGGCAATCTACGGATAGCCTCGAAGAACACACCTTTATAATTTATTCCGCGCGGCGTATTAGTCAGTCGGATAATCACTCCCAGTTCTCTCAGAACTTCCAAAAAAACCTCTTTTATAGTTGTTCTCGAAGGGAAGATGAACTATATTCATATCGCGACGAACGAGAATTTTTTTTAAGCTTTTGTAAAAATAGAGGTTTTGGACATCTTTTTGAAATCTAGGAATTTGAACATCCTAAGAGACATGTCTGTTAATGATGAATGACACAGCCTGGCCAGGTTCATAAGCGTCCTCTAACGGTCCAAATAATGTGGCCAAAAATAGAACTAACAAAACGAGGCGCGCATGCCTGCTATGAATTTTTTAGTTACTATTTTTGTACGTACTGTTTTGCCAGTTAGAGGGCGCTGATCAACGCCGCGTTTAGTTTATTCATCTTTATCTATTAAAAGAAAAAAAAATCGAATACCGCGAAATTACAAAAATAAAAAGTAGTTTTATTCTCCCTTTAAAGGAAAAATGCAACCTAGAAACAAGTTATTTTTATCGATTCTTTATTGTTTAAATATGCCTAATCCACTAGTGAAGAAAATTACGAACATAAATTTAACTAGAAATAAATTACCCTGAAAATAGGCTTAGCAGGATTCATGGTGATCTTGATTTCCTCGCGTATAAGTTCTAGCGACCAATCGAAGGCGATTGTAAGTTTCGTGGAGATCTCGCTTGAACGACGGGCCTCCGCTCATTGGTCGCTAGACCTTACACGCGAGGAAATCAGGATTTCCATGAATCCCGCTAAGCCTTTTTTCCGGGTAAGTTTTAAATTTATTTCTAGTTAAATAATTGTTCTGAACTTTTTATTGGTGGATTAGGCCGATTTAAACGCTAAAGAATAGAAAAAAAGAAATCACTTTTAGGTTGCATTCTCCCTTTAAAGGGCCACTTTTTGTAATCGAATGCAATTTTTTAAGTATTTGTATTTAGATATTGCAAACAGAGACTGCAGGTTGATAAAAAAAACTACTAGTTGGTCTTGTCTTTAAGTTTTTGGATGAGTCACTCGATTTAAAACCAGTAATTTTTCGATCGCTTGCCAGAGGATGGGCTTGTCTATAAGTTTGGGGGTTCCTTACCCCCACCCCTCGCCCCATGTTCATCATTTCTTACTTGACGCGTAGTACAACTTATTAGTAACTGTCTTCTTAAATTGAGTACGCCGCTCTCTTAGAATAGAGGAAGCTCTGTTTTTATTTTGCCTGGGGCCAGAATATAAAATTTTTAACTGGAAAATTATGATAATATATTTCATGGTTGGTCCCTATTTAAACTCCGCCGCCCGAGCTGCAGCTTAGTGACTCCGTTCTTCGCCCAATTAATTCGACAAGAAACTCGACCTTTTTTTTTCAAGTGGCAATATTATATTTCAAGGGATAGTGAAAATCGTGGGAATTAATTTAAAGGGAAACTTTGAGATAAAAAAAGTTAAAAAATGGGGACCCAAGTCAGAGATTTAATAACATTCTTAGAAAGTCAATCAAAACATTTATCGCCAAATATTAAGATAACTTTTTAGACAATTTCACGTTCATCCAACTATACTGTCAGGGATATTCGGGAAAATTGTGTCTGGATAACCTGGAAAAGTCTGGGATTTTCAAACCAGAAATTTCGAATGAACCCTGGATTAGGTCAAAATGTAGTTGCAATACTTAGTTAAATAAGGGGAAAATAGATCAAAATGTGAGGAAATATTTATAGAAAAAGAGACCAAAAGTATGGGAGTTTTCTAAGGGAATATAAAAATGGGCCAAAATAAAATGACAATTGGCATTTTTTTTTATTAAAATTAAGGGAAACGTCTAAGAAAGGAGTAAAATAGAACAAAATGTTTTAATATTATTTGTTTCGTTTTTGGGATTTAAAATATGGTTAATTGGCCAATTTTCAGCAATATTTTAACAACATGCACAATTTTTTTTTTTTTTTTTTTTTTTTTTTAGACTTGTTCAGTCCATCGACATGTACGCTTTAGGCTTTAATTACCCGCCCATGTATTTTAAATTACCAAATCAAATAATTCAATAATTATTATTATATTATTTAGTATATTAATTATAATATAATACAATAATTAATTATATTACTACTTTTATTATAATCAAATATAATAATAATTATTGAATTATTTGATTTGGTAATTTAAAATACATGGGCGGGTAATTAAAGCCTAAAGCGTACATATCGATAGACTGAGCAATAATTCTCAAAAACGAAAATTAAAAACAAAAAAAATTGAAAGTTGTTAAAATATTGCTGAAAATTGGCCAATTAACCATATTTTAAATCCCGAAAACGAAACAATTAAGACATTGTTCTATTTTACTCCTTTCATAAACGTTTTCCTTAATTTTATTATCAAAGTAGTAATATAATTAATTATAGTATTAATTATAATTAATATAATCCACATATAAATGATAATTACCATTATACCACATTTCTACCAAAATAAGTTCAATTTAAATTAATGTTGAAACGTTTACCACGAAAGATAAAAAATAAAATAAATATTTCAAAAATAATTTTATTTAAATCATAGCGGTAATTAATGCATAGAAAAATCGGTACGGAGAATTTTTCACTTTCTCGTTTGTGGCTGGTTGTTAATTCTTAGTAACCCAAATACTCATTGAAGCGAATCTTACACAAACAAGCGGAAACAAAATACGCGAGTTAAATCTCACTTTTAAGTTTTTATTAAAAAAAAAAGCGAAAAAAAAACCTTTAAATTTAATTGATTATTTTACAGCCAATTATAAGTATCTCTGATGCTTAATATTTAAATTAGATACAACGTATTTGTTTTAAATTCTAATTCCGCCATATTTAAAACCGACAGTAATTGGTCTCGTCTCGCTTTAGCGAAGACAAATTAATATTATATTTGCGCTTTTAAATTTATTGAAGCGAACTTAAGTTTTTTAGTTAATAACTCGTTTAACTTTCGTTCGACAAAATGTATCTCTTTATTATTTTTTTTTGGAATGTTTTAAAGGGATAATGAACTATCTTCGACAATGTGTGATTATATATTTCTGATGGTTTAAATATACCTAATCGAACCTTGAAATCAGTTGTTTAACTTACTCTGAAATTAGGCTTAAAGGGAGATGCACCCTAACAAAGTAATTTTTTAATTCCTTATCGTTTAAATAGGCCTAATCCACAAATAAAAAAATTACAAATTTTAAACTAGAAATAAATTTAAAACTTACCCCGAAAATATGCTTAGCTGGATTCATGGAGATTCGGACTTTCTTCGCAATCATGGGTCAGCGACCAATGAGCAAAGGCACGCGATTAGGGCGAGATCTCCATGAAACTTTCATTGGTAACATTCGATTGGTCGCTGACCCATCGATGCGAAGAAATTCAGGATCTCAATGAATCCAGCTAAGCCTATTTTCTGGCTAAGATTTAAATTTATTTCTAGTTTAATATTTGTTTTGTAAAACTTTTTATACTGGATTAGGCCTGTTTAAACGATAAGGAATCGATAAAAAACACTTAAGTTGCATTCTCCCTTTAACGTGGAGTTGGTTCCATCTTATCGTTAACGAATTGATCCTCGTTAAGCCTAATATATTTCTATCTTAATTTTGGTTTGCAATGTTGTTTACAAGAGCATTAAACTTTAAGAAAATAAAGAAAAACTCATTGCCAAGTTGCATTCTCCCTTTAAATGAAATTTTTAATAATATATCGAATGCTTGCTTATCTAAACCAGTCTACGTCTCTACGAATCATGGCCACGTGAAAACTAGATTAATCCGCTCTAGGCCTCCACGTCGGATTTAAAACTAAAGACTAAATATTTAAAATATTTTTTTAAAAATCCCACAAACTAGCTCTATAATCCTTATTTTAATTTTTTTAGAACATTTATTTGAGGTTTAATTTAGTTTAATCTTTCGAACTTCACAAAGTTTTTATATTTTAAGTCCTTGTTAGAGATTTAAGAAGTATATGCCTACTTTTAAATTTTTCTATTTTTTTTTTTTTTTTTTTTTTTTTTTTTTTTTTTTATTATTAAATTTAAGTCCGTGGGTTTTCATAATCGGTACTTCAATCTTCTTATTTTTTTTTTATTATCCCTAGTCGGTTTCAATCTAAATTAACAGCGTGTGCAAAGTTAGTTCTTTTAATATTGTAACCTTGCGCGTTCTCCCATCTTAGACTGAAAAAGTGTTTAATTTTTAAAACTTTGCCCATAAGAATATTTTTTAATTTGAAAATAAAATTCGCCTAATTATTTAATTTTCTTTTAAACCAAAAAATTCTGGTAATTATTTAAATTTATTTGAAAAGCAAAATTCACGTAATTATTTCTTTTATTTATTTTGATCGTTTAATTTATAGATTACCTATTTAGCTACAAACTAAAATAATCTTAAAATGGCCGTAACGTTTCTCTACAATGTCATAAGCATAAACCGATTGCACCATTCGATAGGGAAAGTTAATTTTGCACTCAAAACACTATGATACTAGGCCTATGTCAATTATATATTATTGCAATTATGTGATTAAACCCTCCCTATTTATTTTTATTTCATAAAATTTGCCAAAATAATGACGGTGTTTATGCAAATTGAAAAGAAAATTCACGGAATTATTTTACTTAATTAAATTTAAAACCAAAAACGCACAATTATATTTAGTTTAATTTGAAAGCAGAAAAGGCTTAATTAAATTTGAATGCAAAAAGGCTTAATCAATTAATTTCATTTGAAAGCGAAAAATAATTAATTAATTTAATTTAATAGCGAAAAAGGCTTAATTAATTTAATTTAATAGCGAAAAAGGCTTAATTAATTTAATTTAATAGCGAAAAAGGCTTAATTAATTTAATTTAATAGCGAAAAAGGCTTAATTTAATTTAATAGCGAAAAAGGCTTAATTTAATTTAATAGCGAAAAAGGCTTAATTTAATTTAATAGCGAAAAAGGCTTAATTTTATTTAATAGCGAAAAAGGCTTAATTTAATTTAATAGCGAAAAAGGCTTAATTTAATTTAATAGCGAAAAAGGCTTAATTTAATTTAATAGCGAAAAAGGCTTAATTTAATTTGAAAACGAAAAAGGCAAAATTTTATTAAATTTAATTTCGTCTTTTTTGCTTACAAATTATTTTAATTTAATTTTAAAGCAAAATTACGATAATTATTACGGAATTATTCTCTAATTTAAATTAAAAACAAAATCGTATATTATCTTAATATAATTTGACAGGAAATATGCCGTAATACTTCTAATAATCATATATTATGAAATCCTAAATTTGCCATTCACGTATATTTAAATTATATTATAATTTGAATTTAAAAATCACTTAAATTTGTTTGGTGGGTGATAAAGGCTTCGGTAAATGATTCCTATCTATCCTTAAGTCTGGCAGGGGTTAAAAACCCGTCTTTTTATTCGCTTATCCCTCCTCTTACCTACCAGGTACCAACCCATTCGACTAAACTTTGGCAAAATCGTAAAAATAATAATCTTTGACGCTAATGGTAATAGAGGGTCGTGATTTTGTAACTTCACGGCGTAGGAAGCGAAGCCAGTTGACTCTGGAAAAATGCCCCCAAGCTACAAATTAATGACATCTGGCGGTGGTGAAGAATTATCAGGAATTATCGAACAAAATATCAAGAGTAATAAACTAGTACAACTTAAGCTTCGATAACAATCCTAGTTTTCAACACCAAAACTCCCATTTTAATTTAAGGTGAGACTGTCATGGATTTTTCATGAACTCCAAATGAAAATTGAGATTCTTTAAGATTGTTAAAAAACGATTCAATATATATACCCATATATCGTAGAACAAAATACCGCGACAATAAAAATACATATTTTTTATAATCGCCATTTTTGAATTTGTTAAAATTAAAATTCCCCAGCAATACTACGTCATCATTATGGTCGCGTGATTTCGCTATTGTAGAGCCCACAATTAATTCTCGAACGGAACGAGTTACAAGGTCGCTTTCGCGAGGTCTTTTGTGTAAAAGTACTTAATCCAGAACAAGTTCTACCTTTAGTATGAAAATTTTTGTTAATTACGTTTCAGAAATTAACTACGGAAAAATTATTACAGCCTTTGGTAGTGTTAAATGCAATCAAAACTTTATAAATATCTTATTGGCTCTATAGAACTGACGTTGCTGACGGGGGTGGGAAAAAAAATATAGTAGCCCTGGTTACGACCCCGGTTTTGTCTAAGGAAAGTTAGACCCGCCCCCTCCTTCCTACCCCCTGTCCCTAAGGTATCGTTGAGTATGACGCGCACTCACTGAAGACATACAAATATTGCTTCTTTTATTTACATATGAATGAATTCCTGACGGTATGTAAAAACTAAAAACATAACCTATAACCCATGGAAAAGATTTGCAGCCCAGTGTCTTATATTATCCTGAATTTCCTTAAAAATGTCTTATAAAGTCCTATAATTTTGGATTAATAGACATTTTGGAAAGCAAAAATTATCGCCACACCCTCACAGTTAAGAGCCGGAGTATCCTAAAGGCTGGGGTGGGGGAGCTTAACCAAGCTCTTAACGGTTTCGGGCTAGTTCAATATCTAAACAAATTCAAATGAGTCGTGGTAATCGCGTTTACGTAACTGGAAAATAAAATATAATTTTGTAAAAAGTAGTTTTCCTGAACTTTGCCCTATAAAATCCTTTATTTGAGATAATTTTAATCCTATATTATCCTATAATTCCTTTTAGGAATTGAAATTTTTGGCAGGGCTCCCTTGATTTATGACAGTATCACTTTAATTTGAACGAAACACGCTGGTTTTTCAAAACGGACTAAGCGTGTCTCGATGGATAAGTTACTTAATCATAAAAAATATACTAGAACGTTAACTGAATTTTGAATGTCTTTTTTTTCTATTTTTTTATTTATCGTGGGAAAATACTTAATATCACCTCAGGGATATCCCGAATTTTAATTTATAGTATTTAATAATAATATCTACGTGGTGCTTCTAGATGCGTTTTTAATATTTTTGTCCAGTCACGTTTTTGAATTGATTAAACGCGATGATTATCGAAGTTTCATTAATTAGACGCTTCAAGGAAAAATAAAGTGTTTTTTTTTTCTTCTTTTTCTCATCGATTCTATTAAAAATAGAACACGATCGCGTGGATAAAAACATTCGGGAAATGTACTTGTCTGAATCGGAGAAAGATTCAGATTTTGGGCATTGAATTAAAAGGAGTACCTTCGACCAATCAAGACTCCCCCTATTACCGTTGGTCAGAAGTAAAATATCCGCGGCACGCGCTTCACTTGATTCCTTTTAATTAAATATATCCTGCGGAATTCTTTTACATTTTAAATAAATATTTCGTTTAGAATTAATTATATAAATTTTGTTAGATTGGAAAGATTTGGATAAACTAGCAAAATCAAACGTGAAAATGCAAGATTTTAAAGCTTAAAATTCATGAATACATTTTTTAATTAACTTTATATGCTCGAAAATCTAAAACTAATTTCAGCTTAATTAGGAATTTTCCTGAACTTTCCAGATTTTTCCACGCTTTTCAAGAATTTTCTAGCACTTTCCAGATTTTTTCACACTTTTCTAGAATTTTCCAGAATTTTCTAGAACTTTAAAGACCTTTCTAGAACTTTCAAACACTTTCTAGGTCTTTCTAGAACTTTCCAGACCTTTCTAGAACTTTCAAGCACTTTCCAGACCTTTCTAGAACTTTCGAGCACTTTCCAGACCTTTCTAGAACTTTCGAGCACTTTCCAGACCTTTCTAGAACTTTCGAGCACTTTCCAGACCTTTCTAGAACTTTCGAGCACTTTCCAGACCTTTCTAGAACTTTCGAGCACTTTCTAGAATTTTCTATAACCTCTCGACTTTTCTGGAGCCTTCTAGAACCTTCTAGAAATGTAATGCACTTACGAACATTGTAAATTAATAGTGTTTATTTGATTATATGTTAATTAGAGATTTATTACGATTAAATTTTACGTTCAATAATCTTTTAAGATTCGATAAAGGTCCCAAATTCCGACTTTCTTCTTTGAGCTAGGTTAAGGAGGGCAAATTTGGGATATAATAATATATAATAATAAGACGTTGGGGGGGGGGTGGCTAAATCAGTACCAGTTACCGTAGAGGGGGGGGGGGGTTAAGGGTCAATATAAAGTATAACATTATCGCGTAACTTGGCCCCCAATGCTAGCTAGCCAAGTATACATAGATATATAAACCTCGGTTACCATAGCAACCAAGAAGCTTTGCCTTTTCTTTCTCAAGATTTCTATATTGGCAATGTCTCTTTTCTTCCTCATTTTTGATCGTCCGCACTCGAATCAACCAATCACTACCCGTTCTCAGTTTTCAATACAAAAACGATGAAGTTTTCCCGCCATTTATCCATAGCCCTACTTCGAAAACTGGTAAAGATATGAACCTTCTCTAGCGTCGCGAACTTAGATTGAATCGGTTGCCTAGCAACTCTATTAAACAATATCATTTTCATGGAAAAAGAAAAGTAGGAATAAAGGCGGGAAAAGGTGGAATTGGGAGGGGGAAGAGGAGGAGCGCGATCCAACAGATTATCATCGATGCCTTCTCTTCTTCGCTTTTAATCGAGATAGGAAGGTTTCTGGGAGAAACATTCAGGGGGTGGGAGACGGTGAAAAAAGAATGCGCGCGCGCCAGATATTAAACAAAAAGATATTGAAAGAGTCGCGCTCGTGACAGATCAATCTAACTTCGTACCACTAACCAAAGTGGAGAAATACTAGTAACCCCTTTCGGTTAATACGAACTAATATTTACCTTTATACGAGCTGATTCATTTTAATTTTATAGCGCTGTGAAAGGCGTGGATACACTTATAATTATCTTTTCCAAGTTTGTAACTATTAATTGATAATTGTATAGATATAGCGAGAAATTAATATAATAACGAATTAAGCGCGAAATTAATATGATATTAAGGAATTAAGCCCGAAATTAATATAATATTAACGAAGCAACCGCCAAATTAATATAATATTGACGAATTAAGCTCCAAATTCCTATAATATTGACGAATTAAGCTCCAAATTCCTATAAAATGACTGATTAAGTGCGAAATCAATCTAATATTAAAGAATTAAGCGCGAAATCAATCTATTATTAACGAATTAAGCGCGAAATTAACCTAATATTAACGAATTAAGCGCGAAATTCATCTTATAATAACGAATTAAGCGCGTAATTAATTTCAAATTTGATAGCGTTTCTAAAGGTTTACCGTAGTATGTTAAAACTGTTCTATTCGATCTAGGGTAAAGTTGATAAGAAGGGTTATCTTGTAAATACATTAGCTTGTAACGCACGAACAATCAAATTGAATCATAAGTAAAGAGTAGATCCCCTACTTATTACTTCTATTCGTGTTTCGACATTTTTCTCATTTGTTGCTCAATTCTTAGCGAAAGTAATTAGAAATAATTACAATTAATTTAGTGTCGATACTCTCGACTCTCCACGCTCCGGTGCTCCGACGTCTAGCAACCCCCCCCCCCCCCCACCCTCTACCCCACTCAGCCGGGGTCCGGAAAATAATTAGTGCGGAAATATTTGCTATATTGTGTTCACCGCCAAATTATAAACTCTTTCAAATCTTATTTTGAAAAAGATGTCATTTAATATACCGTATTTTTTAATGAAATTAAATGACGTATCTTTACTATATCATTTAAATTAGACAATGATAATGTTTGACCTCATTTCCCTTGCAATATAAAAGACTTTGGATTTTCTTCTACACCTTTTTAAGATTTATAAATTAAATATTTATCTTAGTTTTGGAAACTTTTTGATTTTTATTTACAACTTTAAATACGGTATTAGATTGAAATTAAAATATTAAACTAAACTTAACTCTTAATTTACATTATTAAAATTTAAAATTAGTTTGATTTAATAGCGTACTTAACTCGTATTGGCAAATTTTTATTTTAATTAAATTACGTTATTTATATTTAAAATTAATTTGATAATTTAATAGCGTATTTGATATTTAAATCAATGTAATAATATTTTGCATTAATTCTCTATGGCCCCTGATTGGTATCTTTGCCCCGCACATCCGAGCTCAGAGGTTGGAACACTTTTACAGGTGCCATAGCAAATACATTACGACGTTTCAATTTCCTTATGCATTCATAGGATTCGTTCATGGGAAAGTCAAGGAATTTAAAAATTGGCCCAAAAGGTCAGGGAGAAAGTCATTGAATTTGAAAATTGGCCCAAAAGGCCAGGGAAAAAGTCTGGAATTTGAAAATGAACCCAAATGGTCAGGGAAAAAGTCTGGGAATTTGAAAATGAGCCGAAATGGTCAGAGAAATTATAATATTTTTTCGAGATTAGAGATTAAGAGATTATAATTTTTTGGCTATGTTTGGCAAAGAAAGTAGTGATAAATTTCAGTAATTTTAATACATTACTGTGTTCAAATAATAATATCATTTAATTAAGAACTAATTAATATTTAAAAACGTCATATTTTTATGATTTTTTTAAGAACATCATTTTTGAATCAAATACTAGCTAGTAAATCATAATTACCTTTTGCCTTAAGTTAATTATAATTAAAAACATAATTAAAACTTGTAATATCACGCGCAAATTGGGAAAATCTCCAGCTTTGAAATAAATAAATTTTTTATTTCATATCAAATTTGGCGCGATTTCAAATATATTTATACTAAACTTGAGGTGACGAATAGACCGTATTTAAGCCAGTATTTTTAATCTCAAATATATTTGAATAAAATTTGACTTTGCGGGAATTGAAGTGGTAAGAAAATGTCTAGGAAATATAGAGGTCATTTTTTGGGGAAAAAATGAAATAGAAACAAAAAATAGGCTTATTCCAATATATTATTATCAAATGTCTGGTAGACAGCGTGAAGAAAAAGACAACCAATATTTTCCACAAAAATTCCTGAAATTGAAAAATAAAAATAAAAATTTCTTTATCTTTTAGGGGTGCCTAGACTTAAAACTACGTCCACTTCTTGAAAAGGCAGAAAATGTGGTTTCACTCTTATAATTCCGTGCAATATAAGCTTAGAAACCTTGGTTATATAAGCATATATTTTATAGTTAATCGATAACGTAAAATATTGAACTTTCAAAATGAGATAAATTCAGTATCTTTAAATAGTTCATCTCAAAATCAAAATTTAAGCCTAAATTCCATAGAACTGTGAACTCGAGACGAACTAGAAGATTAAATTCTTCATCTCACCTCGAAAATTCAACGCATAATAAACGGCAAAGTCGTGTAGAGTTCGAAAAAAATCGCGACTAAATCATTCTACGTAGAAATCTAATTTGAAACGAACTTTGTTCGCTAGGTTAGAGGTCTAAAACCCGAAAGATGTTGCGCTAGGACGTATAGAGAAAGCCTTAGTAGTACACTACGCGTGCGCACCAATGGTAGAGCGGCTGAAGAGACTCTAGAAATTAATTAAACGGATATTTGGTGGACATTCCTGGAATTCTTGAGACCCCCATTGTCGACCCCCTTTTCGTTCTACGCCTTTACACAACACGTACGCTTCGCCCCGGGGAAAGGGGAGCTTTCAACCAATCGAAAACGACTATCTCCTCCACCCGGGCACCCCAAATACGTTAGCGCATGCGCCCAGCCGATAGTAATTTGACATTCCTGGAATAGTTTCGAGGGGGAAAGCAAAATATATCGGCCGAGAGCGAGCTCGGAGCTGACGTCATATCTTTTATTTTATATAGGATGTATACTCCACCCGCCAATCGTAGTTTGCAACGCGTTTAAAGCTATTACACTCCGAGTCAGCGGGAGTTTGCAACGCGATTTAAATTAATAGTATATAATATAAAATTAGTTCGTATCTTCGTATCAGCTCGAATTGTTAGCGAATACGAAGCTAAGTTACCCCTTAATTGTTCACTTAGAAAAAATGGAAGACTACTATTAACACGCGCTGACGAATTAACTTGAAATAAATTGAATCTGGATTAGATTTTAGTTTGCAATACGTCCGAAACACAAGAACTAGCGTCGTATTTACTACTGTTTAACTATATAGAATCAAGCACCTGGAAAAGTCAGGAAATTTGTAAATTGGCCCAAAAAGGTCTGGAAAAAGTCTGGGAATTTGTAAATTGGCCCAAAAAGATCAGGGAAAAGTCAGGGAATTTGTAGATTGGCCCAAAAAGGTCAGGGAAAAGTCAGGGAATTTGGAAATTGGCCCAAAAAGTGAGGGAACAGGGAATTTGAAAAAGAGTCCAAAAGGTCTGAGAAATTTAATATTTTGGTACGTGTCAAGGAACTGTTTATGATTGGTTGACCAATTAACTGTAACATATTTAAAACTGAAAATCGTTTAAATTTGGTTTCTCATCTTCTGAGTACACTATCCTGACCCTGATTGATAAACTATATCAAATATGAAGTGAGGATTTCTAAGATCTCGGGCGTAAGAATAAATTCATGAAAAAGGATAAAAATTGCTCAGGGAAATTATTTAGAAATGATCTGGGAAAAGTCAAGGGAAATTAACTTTTGTATGAACCGCACAGGTCTAAGAATTCGTACGCGTTGAAAACTTAAATTGATTTTAAAACTTATAACTCTCATGTGCGCGAGTTTCGTTTCATTCAAAGTCATATTGAGGTTACACTTCGCGCTATCGATTTAGTTTCTATGACGTAGAAGATAGGCCTTATTTCGCGCGCGCTGTTAACCGCGGTTGATACGGAAATACACGAGATGAAATCGCGCGCTTCAGCGCGAGTTTTAGTTTAAATCACTTTTAGTTTTCAATACGTACGAAGGTAGAAATCACTTTTTTTTTTATCTTGCAATTTTATATTTTAAGAATAGATTTCAGCCGCGTTGCAATTTACGGTTGAAATTGGTGGCGTATTTTTGCGCCGGTCTGGGTTTATTTTTGTTCAAGAAGGTTTTTGGATGGCTCTACAACTTCTAGTCTTCTCTACAAATGATTATAGGCGCGATAGGGGTGGCCGGGGGAAGGGAAGGGCGTCCAATTCGGTGCAAAACGGTTTTCTATTTTTTTTATTATTATTTTTTTTTTCTCGAGAAGTGGAGAAGTTCGCATTACGTTGGTTTAAAATGTTTTTAAATATAATATTCACGTGGCTGTTATGAAATGGAATAATAAACTGGAAATAGAATATTTGGCTAAAAAAATATATACCAATATTTGTGAAAGAAATGCGGAAATTAATATTAATTAATTATTAAAATAGATAAGTATTCGTGACAGAATTTGGAAAAGTTACCAATACAACTAATAAAATTTTTAAAATAGACAGAAATTAATTATTGGAATAGAAAAGTTGATCAATCTTCGTGTATGATTTAAAAAAATATATATAGACCAATCTTCGTGATAGGGTTTCAAAAATAGACCAATATTCGGGGTTGGGTTTCAAAAATCGACCAATCTTCGTGGTAGGGTTTCAAAAATAGACCAATCTTCGTGGTAGGGTTTCAAAAGTAGACCCATCTTTGTGGTAGGACTGCAAAAATTTACCACTGTTTGGGGTAGGATTGCAAAAATAGACCGAATATTCATGGAAGGATTTCAAAAATTGACCAATCTTTGTAGTAGGATTGCAATAATAGACCAATCTTTGTGGCAGATATTGCAGTTATTTAAAATAGACGAATAATCGTGACGTGAATCGAAAAATAGAGTAAATTGGTAGCCTGAACCGTACTCGTTTTTATGTTCAGGGTTTATCTTGAGGAGAGTGATGGTGAACTCGTAAAAGTACCTTCAGTTAGTAGCCCTTAAAATTATTTTTAACCGTCGTTAAAGATGATTTCCGATAAGATATTTAGGCACACAAGCACCCCCAAAATAAATGTCACCACTATCTATATATTCTATAGATAAATAGCCTAAAAGAGGGTATAATTCTATCTTCAGGGTGGTCCTTTTAGAACCTAGTGTTAGAGACGCCTTTGATTTCAGCTGTTAAACATATTTTCTAATAAATTTCTAGAAACGTATAACTAGAGCTCGAAATTCGTATAACTTTTGTTAATTAAATAAGACCATCGTGAATGTCAATCAGATATTATCAGTTCGTGAAAACAATATCCATTTCTTATTCGAGTTAACGTGTACGGCAAACATTTTATTCGTACTCAATTGTTATAGGAAATTCGTACAAGTTATACGAGTTATTCATTCGCCGATAAGAACAATTTGAAACCCATGGAGATCTCGAAGCTAGAATGTAGTCATTTAGTCGCTGTTCCTTTCGATTTAGATTAAAATATAATTATTATATTTCATTCTAAACGGATTTCGAGAAACGTCGTATTTTTATCTTGGCGTTATCCGTTTGAATAAACGGGTAATTTGTTTATTAATCGAGCTTCAAATTTTATCTCCGGGTCTAATTCGTATCCATTTAATACGCGTCTGTTTATATAATTTTATATGGTTTATATAATTTAATATGGTTTTATATTAACAAAAAATTTATCCAAGATTAAATATACGAAAAAAAAGACAAAGTTATCAATGTATATCCGAAGATATTCATTATCCAACTCCAAACTCTAAACACACAAGTCATGTGAACAAAATCACTTTAATAATTATCTGTTCAGTAAACTTAGTAGTTATAAATCAATATTCGGCGCCAGTAAATTTAAACCTCGTGATAAAACCGGTTTTCTAATGAGGGAAATAACCAGTTTTAAGAGTGGTTATATATATGTAAACTACCTCTTCGATATCCCGCTTGTAAATATTTACGATTTCATCCTAATTGGGGGAGGGTAAGGTCGGGGCTGGTATTAGTTTAAACACGTATATTCGCGCCTCTCACATCAGTGTTATCTCTTTAATTTTTGATCTAAGTCGCGAGAGGTCATCCGATTTAATTTTCGTCGTAATAAGCAGAGAGGGAGGTTGAGATGGCGCAACCAGTACCTAGTCCGCCGTAGTCTGCTATTTTATAAAAATTTGGCGTCTGTTAGGAGGCCCCCGTCGAGCCAGCATAGAGACACGGTTTCCGGTGATGTTTCTAGGTATTTACGGATGCCCCCCCCCCCTTCTTCTGTACTTTTCCTCCCTATTGCCTCGCTGTTTTTGTGATATCTTGAATGGTATCATCGCCAAACGGGCCAAATTAAAGATAGTATCCCGAATATTACGCGGCGCAGCCCCAGGGCTTCCAACTAGCGACCCAGACTGGTTTTGTATTAAATAATAATAAAAAAATACACACAAAAAAGATCCAATGGTGGAGAATAAGTAATAATAATAATATACCAAACGATATCGAATATATTTTTTTCATTAACACATCGGGTCTTGTTCGCGTTCGAAATTAAAAGAAGGGTTTTGTTTAAGGTTAGTGTAGACTAGGACTAGTAACAATAGACAACACTTTGCCTGGTTCATAAGCAGGACACGCACACTGTAAGCAAAGGTAGAGGAACTAACCATACCACAACATTGAGAAGTTACAAATATGCAAAATTACTAAAATGTTCAATAATTAAACCTAGATCTAATTTTTAAAAGAAAAATAAAATTAGAAATAATTGTCGAAGGAAATTTAAAATTAGATTTAATATTCAAAGGGTAATTGAAATTAGAAGTAATATCGAAGCTAAAATGAAAATTAAACATGGTATTGAAATATATAAATTCCAATTAAGTAGATCTACAATATAAAGGAAAATTAAAAAATAGGCATAATATTCAAGAGGAAATTAAAAATTAGACGTAATATTCAAGGGATAATGAAAAATTTGACATAATATAAAGGGGGAAAATAAAAATTAGACCTAATATAAAAGGGGAAATTAAAAATTAGATCTAATATTCAAGGGATAATGAAAAATTTGACATAATATAAAGGGGGAAAATAAAAATTAGACCTAATATAAAAAGGGAAATTAAAAATTATACAATATTCAAGGTGAAAATAAAATAAACTTAGTAAGTCAAGTCTATTAAAAAGAACATTAAAAAATACCTAATTATGAAGGTTAAATTTAAAATAAGCTGAACTGTGTTTAAAAATATAAAAAATATTCGATAACGAGTATATTTCAGTGACTGACCCATGATTGGCTTTGAACTAATTTAATTTAAAATTCGAATTATAAGTTTTCGCAAAATGTAAAATAGGTAATTTCCCCTATGGAGTCAAATACGGATCTACGATTAATTAATTTAGTTATCGAATAACTTTACAAAATGAATTTTATTTGAATGAAAACAAGACCCTTGGGGCATAGGGCTTAGTACGAGAGGTTGGTGTATAAATTTGAGCTCCAGCGGGCGGCATACGGAGAAATATTTCATTTGTTGAAGAATAAGCGGGGGAAAAAACCCACCAACGGCTATCCACCATCCATACATTCATCCTTACAGCTGGATTCGTTGGAGCGAAGCCAGTGAAGCCACGGAGAAATACCCGAGGAGAGAATGAATATAGATGCCCATTGACATCCATTCCTGACGTAACACTCCCAGGTTATTCCCATATCCAAGCTTAATAACGTTGAATTCTTATTCAAAACGACACCTATAAATCCAATATAAAAGATACTTGGGGATCATTGGTACAGTCAAACATCGTCAAATGAATGAAAAATAATCTACTTATTTTCAAGAACGGTTTGCGTAATGCTTTAAAGTTGAGGCGGAATGATATACCGTGTTAAATCTAATATAGAAAAAAGTAATCCGTGTAAACTCTCTTTGAATTACATAGTATTATTTATTCCACCTTGAATTGGAAGCGCGTACTGATCTAGTTTGTCTTATATCTTTAATAAAAAACAACATAAGGAGATTAAAGATGTAGTATTTCACGCGCTGCAAACCTAAAGTGATTTTAAATCGAAACTCGTGATTTTATTCAAGCACGCGCGCCACGATTATAGGACGCCATTGGTGGTTGTCAAGGTAACGCCGGGCACGTGCGTCAACATGAATGAACCAATTAAATTGAAACCGCGCTAGCCTTTTTTAATACGATAATTTTATGTTGCAAAAGCGCGTGTTTTATTCGATTTTTCAAGATGAGTTGATAATGTGAAAGAAAACTGAGGTTTGCTACGAGCTTCTAAACAATGCAATTATGTAATTCCGATCAATGCATGGGACAGAAACGGTTAAAGAAACAATTTCGAATAAATAATTTAGCATTTCTAAATCGAACAACGCGTCGATCAGGTGGCAAGCTTTGATCTATTAAAAGGAGAACGCAACCTAATTTTTTATCCATTGCTTATCGTTTAAATAGGCCTAATCCAACAGTAAAAAAAATTAAAAACAAATATTAAACTAGAAATAAATTTAAAACTTACCCGGAAAATAGGCTTAGCTGGATTCATGGAGATCCTGAATTTCTTCGCATAGAAGGGTCATCGACCTTGATCGAATTTTATTGAAAGTATCATGGAGATCTCGCCTTATCGACGAACCGTTGGTCATTGGTCACTGACCTTTCAATGCGAAGAAATTCTGGATCTCCAATCCAGCTAAGCCTATTTTCCGGGTAGGTTTTAAATTTATTCCTAGTTTAATATTAGTTTGAAAACAATATTATAGGATTAGGCCTATTTAAATTAAAAAATCATTCGATGTTAGGTTGCATTCTCATTTTAAAGCTAGCTTCGAGTAAACGCACCCGTTCTTCGTTGGAATTCGCCACAAGTTCTTTATTGGATTTGTAAATAAATGAACAAATAGTAAAACCTTTATGATTTCTCCCTTACAAATAATATCAAAATTATATTTATTAATTATTTTTGATACAATAGCGACAATAGGCGATCTGGCTGTTGTATCAGGGGTTGTAAATACGGGTATTATATTTCTGTTGGGTTGTTTTTAAATTTTTCGGCTCCACTGGTCATCGTCAATGGGAAAACCGGGTTCCTTGTCTTTTGTTACTCTATTCGTTCTAAGAAACGCACGGCCATTTCACGCCCGTCAACCATATAACACACTTTTTTTATGTAATATAAATTTAATACTTCATAGACAATATATATATTTTAATTTATGCGTATATCACAAAATGACAGGCTTAGAAGGGATTTCTTTTCCACGCACGTAGAAACCAGATTTACCAATGTAATTTGTCTTTTTACGACTGCCACGAAATAGACTTTTGTTCAATTATTTTAAATATGAATTTTCTATTTTATATTTAAAAGTGACAGGCTTAGAAAATCTAAGTTCATTTTTTAGGTTGAAAGTTGAACTTTAATTTAATTTTGAAGGGTTGCTGCGTTTGATGCCTAAGACCTTGGACATCAAACGCCGGCCTATTATTTTAATGTTAGGACATTACAAGCGCTGTTGAAGGCTGAAATAATATGATTGCAGCCCGAAATTATATTTACTTTTATTCCAATTTTACCAAACCTTAGAAATTAATTTAAACACCAAAAACGTGTCTAAAAATTCAAAAACAATTTCCAGAATAGGTTCTCTGCATGGTGATTCCGAAAATAAATTCAATAGCTGTTAAATTTTTAGCTCCCAAGTTTCCCGTTAAAACAATAGGCCGGCAAGATCTTGCGCAACAGATGATGCTCTATTCTTTTAATCTTAGACCATTACAATTGCTGGCTAGGTGATAATATGGAGATCTTAATTTCAACTTAAGATTTGATTTAGAAAAATTTATAAATATTCTCCAATTGAAGAAGTTGGTACGTTTTAAAAACAATACACTTCGCCAGTTACGAACTTTTGATTATAATGATGCAGCTAGAAATCTTATATAAACCTAATTTTCAAAACACACGATTTCCGTCAGTCTCCCTTTAAGTAAATTAGTTCTACCTATAAAAGTAGGTTTAGTGAATATTTTGCGAATATATTTAACTTTCAAGCTCGAAAGTGTCCTTCTTTCCCATTGAAAAACCCGTTATTTATGATAATTTCTGTCCCTCGTCAGGCTGAAATTCGATATAAATGTTTTGATATATTTATATTCCCTTTGTTATTTAAAAAAAAATGGACAAAATTTTAAATAAAAGTAATTACGGTACGTTCGTAAAATACGATTCATTCTCAGTAAATATTGAATGTATTCTTAAATCGTAAATCAAAAAGCTAATTTAATATCGTGTTTTTTTTTTTTTTTTTTTTTTTTTTTTTTTTTTTTTTTTTAATTTCGATTATTTATGATTTTTTCTCGAACTCAAATATAACATTAGATGATTTAAAAGGAAAATTTTATTTTAAATAATATTTGAAAGGGAGAATGCAATTGACAAGTGTTTTCTTTCGTAGACTCCTTAATTTTTAAATAGGCCTAATCCATTAGAATATAAAATAAGGGTGAAGGGAAAAATATAGTTCATTGATACTGCTTCTAAAAATAAGACTTCAGGAAGTTTATTGTACAACAAATAAAAAATCTTCTGATTTTTGGCATTCTATTAAAAGGAGAACCTCCGACCAATCAAGAGACCTCTGGTTTAATAAAATCCCAGCGACACGTGCTGTGTCATTCACTTATTTAAATTATTTCTTGATTATTTTAACGCGTACATCAGCGCGTCTCGCGGATATTTTACGAAGCTAAAGATACAGAGACGTCTTTTGATTGGTCGGAGGTTCTCATTTTTAAATTAATGTCTAAATGCGATTTTTCTATCCAAATTCTGACAAATACATACCTGAATGCTTTAATACTAGAACTAGTCTTATTGGTAAAAGTAGAATCGATAAAAAATCACTTTTTTTTTCCTTTTCAGTTTCTTCCTTTAAGGTGGTGACGCGCGTAAAATAATTTCCATGTTTTTTCTTTAATTTTACGAAAACAGATGAACGCGTGTAAATACCTAGATTTCTTATCGATGTATTCAAGTTTTACGCTTATCTAGGTCTAATTTTGCGTCTGCGTTTTATCTCGAATTCTATAATAATTAATATTATGTTAGTCTAAGAGATTTTAGTCATGGTTTTTGTTTATTCCGAGGTTATTGCGATTGAAGACCTGATTTCAGTTGTTGTTGGTGGGGGGGGGGGGGTCATTGTCTTTGTTTGAATTCACTACACGCCCGTGACGTGCTTCTTCCAATTATTCATCGAAAATATACCAAACATTCATTGGTTGCAACAGGTTGCATAAATTTATCCAACACTTCAGATATTTTGTAGGAAAAAATTAATTAATCTGGGAAAATTACATGCATAAGGCATATATATAATTGTTTGAAGAAATATTAGGGAATTTAAAACTATCACAAAACTCGGGGAACATTTTAAGAATTTCTACAAAATATTGAAAATTATTTTAAGATTGGAACATTTTTAAAGATTTTTTTAAAAATACTTCAATGGAAAAAATAATTTAATAACAAAATTATGAATCTATAAAATTGTGTGGGAACTAAACTTATCTAATGGGAATGTTTAAGAATTTCTTGAAAATCTTGATTTGAGAATTATTTTGAAGATTCGAAACATTTTCAAAATACTAAGATTGATTTTTTTTTTTTTTTTTTTTTTTTTTTTTTTTTTCCCCAAAATATGGGAAAAATTGTGAATCCAAAAAATGACAGAGAAAAAGTTTAAGAATTTCTACAAAATATTGAAAATTGGACAAAATGAGTGTGGAAATAAATTGAAATTTCAGATATCCAAAGAAATTAATTTCATTTCCAATTCTATTTTGAAACTCTATTTTTTTTTCCCAAGCTGGTTATGAAAAAACATTCACAGTGATTTAACTAATTAAATTAAATTTTAACGTTAATTGGTTATTTTCCTCTTTTTCAGGTCGAAACGAATTGATCGCCCGATACATCAAACTGCGCACTGGGAAGACGAGAACTCGGAAGCAGGTGTCTAGTCATATCCAAGTCCTCGCCAGAAGGAAGGCACGTGAGATTCAAGCCAAACTGAAGGTAATTGAGAAGAGTGACAACGACCAACAAATGACCCCCCAAAACAGCTACTTTTAAATAAAACCAAACTAAAATTGATTGGTTAAATAATCGAGTCGTTGAAATCCTGACTCGTAGAAACCATTTATGGATATTTAATTTATTATTTCGAAACGAAAAAAATCATTTTTACTTTTTATTATTTCCTACGCGAAAAAATATTATACCAATCAGATCCTGGCTGGCTGGCTGGCCACGTTTTATTTTCATGTTCCCTCGTTTTTGTTGTTTTATAATTTTGACATAAATTATATTTAATTTTTAAATTAATTTTCGCGCGTTAACGAGGCGTGAGGATTTGATTGCGTTAATTTCGGAATTATTATTATGATTTAAAAAATAATAATTTAGTTGTTGTCACCCTACTCTCCCACGTACCCCCGGTTTTGCATGATATAAGAATCCTGAACGAGCTTGTGTCATTTTTTTTACGCTAGGGTTGCCACTCCAGGTCACAACTCGACCGTTTGGGGGTCCTCAAGATGGTAAGATATGTGAGCCCTCATTTAATTATTATATATTTGTTTGATTTTGATTTTGTTGATTTGCGTATTTGACAATAATATTTGTGACTCGTAAAAATAATTTATATCTAATAATTAATTATTTCAATCGATTAAACTGAATTCTAATTGGTTGAAATTATATTTAAGGGAGTAAGATTTTTCTTATTCTTTAGAATTCATTTATGAAGGTTACCCAACCTTATGAAGGTTACCCAACCTTACGTGGGTTGTGTAGTCCACAACCGGCTTTGAAGTTTGCCACCCCATTGTCATTGTGAATTTTTCCTCTGGCGCTGCTTAACGATTTGTTGCAAATGTTTATGACTGCATTCGCCGAATTGTAATGTCTTAGGTTAAGATTAATTGTTGAAATGGAATATTTATTAAAACCTAAGACATTAATGGCAACAGAGATGGGTTATTTAAATTTGGTTACCAAATTAAATTTGGTTACAATAAATTTCGAAGGGTAATTTTATTTCATTCTCTTCTATTGTCCCTAACTCAGTGGACTAACTTTAAATTGCAAAATGTTTGGTTTTCTCATTAAATGAATGAGGGGATGTGGCTTAAATTTAATAATGCAAATATTACTTTTAAATTCCGCTTTATATTAAATTTAATTTTAACGCATGTTAAGTGGCAACCCAAGCCGTTAATTGCGTGCTAACAAAGTTGCCGAAACGTAACCGTTTAATTATAAGCCAGCCATTTTCTCTCTCTCCCCCTCTCATTCAAACCAATCAGGATCAGGCGGCCAAAGAGAAAGCCCTCCAATCGTTGACGTCACTGTCTTCCGCCCAAATCGTCTCAGCCGCAGCTATTCAAAACAAGGCTGCCGCGGCGGCAGCCGCGGGTTTAGCCTCTTTAGTGCCACCCGGTGTCGGTTATCCCGGAGCAGCTGTAAGACGATTATATTTAATAATTAAAAAATATAATTAATATTCAATTATACTTTATTTTGTTTAGTTTTGGCAAACTAATCTTGGTCAACCTGGGACATCAGATGAGTAAGTACTTGTTAAATAATTAATCGGGGTTCTGCTAGATGAATGGGGCGTGGTATAATCACTCTGGGCGTGGTATAATTACTTTGGGCGTGCTGTAATCACTTTGGGCGTGCTGTAATCACTTTGGGCGTGCTGTAATCGCTCTGGGCGTGATGTAATTACGTGGGGTGGGGTTAATCTAAGGTGTGATCTAATCATTTGGGGTGCTGTTAAGACGGGGTGGCTAATATGTGGTGCGGTTTAATTATGGAGTGGGATTTATTATTGTAGGCTGCAGGTTGTTAATTAAAGGTGAAGACAGTTTATTGATGAATTTTGTATTTTTCCTTTTGATTAGCGTGAAGCCGTTCAGTGGTTCTCAGGCGTATGGTCTCCCTCCAGCCAAATCTTCCATCAGTTCATCGGGAGGCGGGGGAGGTCTCGACCTCTTGGGGAGCGGTTCGGTGGCCGCTTGGGAAGGCCGATCTATCGCCACGCACAAATTAAGACTCGTTGAGTTTTCAGCCTTCATGGAGCAACAAAGAGAGCCCGATACTGTAACTTTTAATCACTTATTATATTTTATCTTAATCATTGTCGATCTAACAACGCCTTTCATTTTATATTTTCTAGTACAATAAGCATCTATTCGTTCATATAGGCGGACCTCCTAATTATTCCGATCCTTTATTAGAGGTCAGTCGATTACGTTAGTCTCAAAACATTTGAAAGGTTTTAGATTAATTAATTCGGAATGCTTTCTAATCCCTTTAAGTTATGAATTCCATTTATTCCATTTTTACCGCTTCATAATCCCTTTTAATATTATTGTAAAATGATAGAATTAGTTCAAAATTCTTAAGAATTAATTCAGACAACCACTAAATAATTTATATCGCTGGCATTTTCTTCAGTCAGCCTTTAAAAATTATATTTGGGAAGTACGCATGAAGCCGTTAAATATTTTCTAAAATGAATTGTAATAATTTATTTTTAAAAGCTTTGTATCGTATTCGATGAACATTTTGCTTTCCCTTTGAATAGTTTTATTTCTAAATTAATCCTTATATTATTTTTGCCATAAATAAGTATTAATTGAAATGATTAAACCAACGCGTGTTTTGAATGTTTTTATTTCAGTCGGTAGATATCAGGCAAATATATGACAAATTCCCAGAGAAAAAAGGTGGCTTAAAAGAACTTTATGATAAAGGTCCGCAAAACTCTTTCTTCCTTGTCAAATTCTGGGTAATTCATTCAATTCTTAATTCATTAATTAAGTTCATTGAAATTTTGTTTCAATTAATAATGGGTGGGTTTTTTTTTTTTTTTTTAACATATAATAGGCTGATCTCAATACGAATATTCAAGACGAAGCCGGCTCTTTTTACGGCGTCACCAGCCAGTAAGTTGAATTAAAATAAATTAAATTCATATTTGAATTGAAATCAAATAATTAATTATTAATTAATTAATTAATTAATGTTTGAATTCAAATCAATTAAATTCATATTTGAATTGAAATCAAATAATTAATTATTAATTAATTAATTAATTAATGTTTGAATTCAAATCAATTAAATTCATATTTGAATTGAAATCAAATAATTAATTATTAATTAATTAATTAATTAATGTTTGAATTCAAATCAATTAAATTCATATTTGAATTGAAATCAAATAATTAATTATTAATTAATTAATGTTTGAATTCAAATCAATTAAATTCGTGTTTGAATTCAAATCAATTAAATTCGTGTTTGAATTCAAATCAATTAAATTCGTGTTTGAATTCAAATCAATTAAATTCGTGTTTGAATTCAAATCAATTAAATTCGTGTTTGAATTGGTAATTTAATTTGAATATATTTTAGATACGAGAGTAATGAAAACATGACAATAACGTGTTCTACCAAAGTGTGTTCTTTCGGGAAACAAGTCGTCGAAAAAGTAGAGGTAAGATTTCACGCAATTAATAAAGTGGGGATTTAGTCGCTTATCAATGTTTGTTGTTAGACGGAATACGCGAGGTTTGAGAATGGTCGTTTTGTATTTCGCATTCATCGTTCGCCCATGTGCGAGTACATGATCAACTTCATCCACAAGCTAAAACATCTTCCAGAAAAGTACATGATGAACAGCGTCCTAGAAAACTTCACCATTTTACAGGTAAGAGTCTGGAAGCTTACTTAATCCATTCCATATTTTTCTCCACAAATTTCACCAATTCTCAATGAATAACGCCTCTTTTTTTACCATTTTGCGCTAGCTAGTATTAGTTTGCATTGCAATTTTTGCCATGATGCCGCGTTTCCTGCTCTTATTTGGTCAATGTTGTTACTCTTGAGACCATATAGTTTATGCTCAATTTTGGCCACTTATTCGTCTAGCTAGTTGATCATTAAGTAGTATTCTGTGCGCCATTTAGTCACTTTGTTTCTTCATATTTGGTTGTGGTCGACTTAATATTCTGATCTGGTCAATATTTTTGGTCATTTTGTCAATGGGTTTTGTAGTCGCGGGTCAATGGGTTTTGTGGTCGCGGGTCAATGGGTTTTGTGGTCGCGGGTCAATGGGTTTTGTGGTCGCGGGTCAATGGGTTTTGTGGTCGCGGGTCAATGGGTTTTGTGGTCGCGGGTCAATGGTTTTGGTCATTTTTAGTTGCCGGTCTTATATTTTATATTATCTTTTCATTTTTCTGGTTGTTGCATTTAATATAATTCGATCATTGATCGCGTTTAAATGGTCCATTGGTCCATATAATTGAGTACAATCCGTTATTTGACTATAATCCAAGTGAATTTTGAGCTCAATTTTTTTGTTTTTCTTGATTGGTTTTGGTCTGAAGCGCATGTGAATGTTTTTCTAAATAGATCTAATATTAGTTCAATGTTCTTAAGAACAATTTGATGTAATCCCCGCATTTCCCTAAAAACACCACCGTTTCATCTTAACACTTTAGTCTGTGCATTTTCGTCAAAAATTTGTTCGTAATCTTGCATTTAGTCATTGAAATTACTTTAGAATCGTACTTAAAACATTTTATCACGCGATCATTCGTACCATTCATAAAACATTGAGATTATAATTTATATTTTTTCGCCCCCCTCCCACTCAAAACAAATCTCCGATTGCAACTTGGATGCAATTTCAAATCCATATTACACGTTCAATCTTATCAACTTGAACTCCCATTTGGAATTCAACTCAATCGCGTTTTTGAAATGATGCGTGTGTTAGGTTGTTACGAGTCGCGAAACTCAAGAGACCTTGTTGTGCATCGCGTACGTGTTCGAAGTGAGCACGAGCGAACACGGAGCTCAACATCACATTTATAGACTGGTCAAGGATTGACCTTGGGCCCCCCGCGAGCGAGGAACCTCGCTCCTCGACGAGGAACAACGCCAGACCCGTAAAAAAGCCTTCGCCGCCTTCAAAGACCAATTACGAGAATTCAATCAATTCAAACATTTTTTGACATGAACGCTAACGCCCACACACTCTTAACCATCACCGTCACTTTGAAGGAAACAAAAAAATACGAAAAACGCTAAGCCAAAACTTGGCAATTCGCCAAATAAATACCTTTCTTGGATTTTTATTGGGAAATTTGTGTTTTTTAAGCAACTTTTTTAAGGTAGTAAGATAGATAAGAATCAGTTAAACAAATTAAGAACAGTTTGGTCCAAATCGGCCTTAGTGCTGTTTAGTCCTAATTTGGAGCTCACAGTGATGACTTGGAAATGTAGATAGATTAGAGTCAATGCTTCAAAATGAGACAAATTTGGTCATAATCTGACAAATAGTGGTTTTAGTTTTTAACGTCTTTGATTGATTTAGTCCTAATTTGGAGCTCACAGTGATGACTTGGAAATGTAGATTAGAGTCAATGCTTCAAAATGAGACAAAATTTGGTCATAATCTGACAAATAGTGGTTTTAGTTTTTAACGTCTTTGACCTATTTAGTCCTAATTTGGAGCTTCAGTGATAACTTAGTAACTTCAGATAAACTCTATCAAGACTACAAACTGAGACAAATTTGCTCCAAATTAGACAATATATAAAAAATTTTTTTTTTAAAGTCTTGACCTATTTAGTCCCAATTTGGAGCTTCCATAATGATTTGGTGAAATCATAAGATTAAAGTCAACGCTACAGACTGAGGCAAATTTTATCCAAATTTTACAATAAATAAATAATTTAAATGTTGACGTATGATTTGGATATAAATTGTCTTAATTTGTAGCTTCAATAGTGACCTAAATTTAAATTTACTGATGGAATTTAATAGAGGAATTAGGGCTACCAAATGAGACCATTAAATACAAATTTGGACCAAAATTTAATCAAGTTATGAATTGTAAATAATTTGAACTATTTTGGACCAATTGGCCTCATTTTAAAGGTCATCAATAGGCTTCTTATAAATCCTAAATTAAAATTTTGAGGATTAAGGACCAAATAGGGCAAAATTGGACTAAATATAACATAATTAAAATTAAATTAATATTAAAAAAAATATTTTCAACTTGTGTCAGAAAATGTTTTTTAACAGGGGTGATGTCATTTTAACAATTTTGGTCTAATTTTGACCAATTTCGACATAACGTTAGGTATCAAAATTACCTAAATTAGCACTAGTTCAAATAAAAATTAGTTATTCTTAAAATATTTCAATTAATAAATTTCAAATTTGTATATTAACAAATTTCTGTAAAATTACCGTAACTTTTTTAAATTTTAGTCCAATTTTGAAATAATTTTCCCCGCATTTAACGTTGTAACAGTTTCATACTACAAACTGTAAATAAAACCACCAATTTCCCAACAAGATCCTTTGACATGTAAAATTTAAAATGAAAAAGCTAGCGTTTCTTTGTGTTTGGTGGCGAGCTTAAGTTTAATCGTTCGCGCGATTGTGCTAAAAACTGATATTAAAAAATCAACAACAGAAAGGATTTATAACAATACGGTAAATTTACCATCTCTCACTTATGGTAAAAATAACGGAGAATTAAAAAACCAGTGCCTATTTCATGATAAAACAAAAAATAAAACATTTTTTTAGAATAAAAAAAAAAAAAACAAGAATTTTCATCGGAATTTTGTTTTTTCAAATTTTAATTTTTTTTCACATTCAAAATTAATTGAAAAAAAGTGAAAAAATAAACAATAATGTTGTTTTTAGTTGTGTAAATAATTATCCATAAATATTTACATTTGAAAGAGAAAAAAACAAAAAACTTTGGGGGATTTTAAAAATATATTTTACTACAAGTTCGTTCTGAATTTGTTTGCAAAATTTGAACATTTATCATGAATTTTTTAATAATTATCATGAATATTTTTAAATAATTCATGAATGAAATATGATTTTTTTTAATAATTCATGGATGAAATATTCTTATGAATCTTTTTAAATAATTCATGGATGAAATATTCTTATGAATATTTTCAAATAATTCATGGATGAAATATTTTTATGAACTTTTTAAATAATTCATGGATGAAATTTTTATGAACTATTTAAATAATTCATGGAAGTTGTGAAATAATATTTCTTATGACTTTTAAAATAATTCATGGAAGTTGTGAAATAATATTTCTTATGACTTTTAAAATAATTCATGAAATTCATGTTCAAAAAATTTCTTGTAACTTTGAATAATTCATGAAATTTACAATGGCTTCTTTTAGAATAATTCATGCAAATATTTCTCAATGAAAGAATATTTCTCATGATTTCTATGAAATAATTCAAGGGAAATATTTCTTATGACTTTTGAAATAATTCATGGAAAGAATATTTCTCATGACTTCATTTGAAATAATTCAAGGAAAAAGTATTTCTCATGACTTATGAAATAATTCATCAAGAAAATTTCTCGTGATTACTTTTAAAATAATGAAATTCATGAAAAGAATATTGTGAATAATTATTATCGTTGCTTAGACCCCCATTTAGTTCAATATAAGTTTTTTTTCATGCATGAATTTATAAAATTCATGAATTTAATATTAGAAAAAAATTGGCCGCTATTTCTTTTCTTAACATACTTTTACACTCGCAGTCTTATAAGGGTTTAAATTACCATTGAAAAATAGCAATTTTCAATGTGATATTTGATCCTTTCTCAGGTTGTGAGAAAACTTTTACACAAATGCGTTTTTCTTTTCCAAATATTTTAATTTTAATTTTCTATTTTTTTTTTTCAACTTTGAAATTAAATACAGTATTATACCAAGTTAATTACCCTTTAAATATGATTACCAATAATTAAAAGATACTAAATAATTGCAAAATTCACAATAATTAAAGAAAAATTCAAATTTTATTTACAATTTTTAATTGTATATTTAATATTAAATATATACGATCATTTACAACCTTAAAAGGGACCTTAATTTAAATTAAGAAAACAGATTTTCTAACGGGTAATTAGGTCACTTTCAAGGTTGCGACAAAAATCAAAATGATTATCACATTGCAATTTTAAATTTTCGCAATAAAATGGTTTTCCAATTTGTAATTTTAGTCTTTTTAAAGGGATATGTATTTTTTCTGATTCCTTATGTAAAAATATGCTGCCCTGACGTTTTTCATGAAGTACAATTGAAAACACCCTAAACAAACATTTTTAATTTTTCTACCATTACCAAGAAGCCAATCAGAGCCAAGCGCCCATCTCACGTGGTACGAAAGTATCGTAGAACTCCTGGCGACATCTAGCTGATAAAATCTCTATATTACCACCTAGATGTCGCCAAGAGTTCTACAATCTTCGGTAGAGCTTCCTGTAATTGGCTCTTGGCTCTGATTGGTCCTTTGGTAACATTGAAAAAATTCAATACCTATCTAAGCCTAAGTTTTTAATAATTCTAATGGAAATAATCCTTTAAAAATTAGAAAAAATTCTGCAAGATATTTTTAATTACAAGGAATCATGGGAAAAAATTAAATTTCGTAGGAAATTTTAACCAAATAATCTCCCTTTAATTAAGATTGAAACTAACTAGAATATTTTGGTACAAATTCTACATTTAATTTCACTTTTAAAAAGCTCCTAATGTTTCAAAAAATTACTCTAAATTCTCGATAAATTTAATTTAAAAAATTAAATTTCAACGATTTCCAACTTGGAATGATACTGTTGAATAATTTCTAATTGGGCCATAATTAAACGAATTAAATTTAATTAATTAACCCCAAATTAAAGTGCCAGTTTAAAAATAAAAACTCCAATGCCATGTTTTTTTTTAATCAGTATAATAAGGTCAAATTAAAAAAAATAGATATTTTATTTCAACGCAAAGCGGACGAACGCTACCAATTTTTGAAATGGTCATCTGTGATAATTAATCATTTTAAAATTAATTAACGGTAGCTATAATCATCATTATTATTTTTTCGTCTATGTCTGATTTCGTTAACTACGCCCCCTTTTTTTTAATTTCTCCTGAAAAGAAAAATTCAAAAGAAGTAAATTAATTTTTTTGAATTTAATTTTAGACCTATCACTTTTTTTTTTTTTTTTTTGAAAATTTGAAAATAGTAAATTCTATGTTCTCAAGAACATGTTCGATGTTCTTTAACAAAACATGCAAAAAAAATAGTACTTGTTCATAATTTATAAACATTTTTTAAGCCATTTTTTTCCAAATTATTTCACGAATTTTTTACAATCTCAAATATATAACCTTTAAGATCTTGCCGAGGGATCTTACGTTTTTAAAGTGCTAATGTCAAGCGAATCAGGGTCAATTTTATTTGAAACGAATAGACATTTTGTCAGAGTGCGGAGCACTTTTCTATCAGATCTAAGGTAAAGTTGATAATAAGGAGTATTATCACAGGTAAATCATGCTTCAAGTTTACAACAATGCATATTAAGTTTTCGTCGTCAGAGCTTTCACCCGAGGAGAGAGAAAAAATTCAAAAACTATAAACGTTCGAGATACGGAATTCGAAATTGCCCTCTCTAGCGGTTGAGATTGGAACTAAGTAGGCGATGCTAATATACGGGGGTGAAAATGTATCGATGGAAAAAAACGACTCTCTCTCGCGAAACGAAGGAGTGTCTCGCCCGACCGTCGCAATTTCAAGTCGAATTTACTCTGTACAAATTTCGGAATACTTAGGTGAAACCTTGGACCGAGAAAATCGGACTCACTTCATTGTGCCATCCGCAGTATGTATAAGCTTGAAGTATGATTTACTTGTGCCAGAACCAATCTTTCAATTTGCAGAAATTAAATACCAACGGTTCATTTTATCAAGTAGAAGAATCCCGAAAATGGCCTATTCATTCAAATTTGAATTGAAGCTGATTTTCCTTAGAGTATTGCAATGAGCCAGTTCAGAGACGTGTACGGAAGCGTACACTAGGGAAGCGGTATCACCGGAACTCGGAATAACCTGTCTCTTTACTAACCTTGCGTCTCCCAGCCTCTGTTAGGGTCAAAGCTTATAACTATAATTTTTTGTAGAGTTTCTTTCCAAGCTATTTTTACCAAGTTTGTTTTAGTATTTACCTGTATCTTGCGGATGTTGCTAACGATGGACGATCTTGGTCATAAACACTCTGGTGTGTTCCGATTTCGCCCAAATATTTCGCCCAAAATTATCTATTCCCATTTCGCCCAATTGTTAGGTTAGGTAGGGTTAGGTTAGATTATTTGAGATTGGGCGAAATGGGAATTGGGTCAAATGTTTTGGGCGAAATGGGGGTAAACCAACACTCTTGCACGAATGTTGAACTGCCGTAAGATGCGCGCGACATCTAGATCGACTTTAAAACCAACGTAAGTCCAATTAGTTTATTTCGATGTACTTCTGTTGTCTTTAGACAACAATTATTTCCTCTTATTGGCCTTGTAGATAATTTAATTGTCTGGTTCAATTACTTGTTGTTCAATTGCCCACGCGATTAGCGAATTTAGAATCGCGGCAATTACTATTTAGTATCGCAAAATCAAACAATAATACATTTGTAATAGATTTATTTCCAAACGTTCAATTATATGATTTTGGTTTTAAGCGTCACGTGTTCACGCATTATCTTTATAAATCGATTTATTGTAGCTTCATGTATCGGTTGTTGAAACTGAATCGGTAAGATACTGGTTCCCGAAGCAGTTTCGAGAAATCGAATCAAACCGATTCGAGAAAAGACTGTTTCCCGTTCACACGACTCTAGCGAAACGTTTTGAAACGGTTTAGATTGATTCCAAGATCTAGTATGAACGCCGCTTTCATGTCAAGTCCCGTTTTCAATCAACGTTTATCAAGTTTTTTTCGTTTTCCAAATGAAGCTTAGGTATCAAATTAAACGAAAACTTGATTTAAAGTTTCTTCTTCGTTTTCTCAATTCGTGGCAAAAAATCTTTATTGAAAATGTGCTTTTATTTTTTCCCAAGGTAATGAAGTATTATTAAAATATCTTTCGATTAAGAAAAGTAAATTCCAGATAACTCCAAGGGTTGTTTTTATCAAACAGAAAAATCTAATCCAGTTTTGAAGGACTTCTATTAGAATATCGAATAAATTTCAAATAATTAAATGAGCCACAATTTATCACTCCGTTTTTTTTAACATAGTTTTAATTTTGAAGTTCGAGTCAAATTAAAATTTGATAAATTCACAAAAAAAAAAGAAACCCGAAATAATTTGCATATTTACGAAATTATCATCTTTACTTAAATAACAACAAAAAAATCAAACTTCCGTTAAGGTTATCCTGTTAATTTCTCCCTAGGGTGAATACACCCTTAAGGCTTTAAATTAACGTCAATTTAACTTGGCAACACCTTATAATCTCTAGCCTGTAAATTATTTATAGAATATTGTAAGTAATTTTAAGCCTTACTAATGTTATCACGTTTACCTGATTTTAAACTTTAAAAATACGTGTTTAAGTCGATGTTAGTTTACACTGGGCGGAAAGAAAGTAAGGTTTAAGTAAGCCTTTGATAGTACTACAAAGTTAAATTGAGAAATAATGTAATTTCCTAAGTATAATTGAGGAAGAAAGCTTGTTTTAACTCGTAATCTTTCTAGACTATACTTTCCAAATAATGGATGCCGTTCACCCTGAATTTGTCGATGACCTTTAAATTTTAAAGTTCCGGTGCCCACTCCCCCCCCCCTTTTTTTTTTTTTTTTTTTTTTTTTTTTGAACGAAAACGGAGTTCTACAAACTTTTACAAAACTTTCTTTTTAACCTGAGAAACATATCTCACTTCACTTGTCCTGCCTGATCCACAAATATCTCAGTGGGGAATTGAACATCAGTATTATTGAACTCAGTCATATCACAGTTATTTTTAAACTGTGAGTTTTGAATTATATCATTTTCATTATTATTATAATTTTTTAATATTATATAAAGTAATTTTTTTAATATTATAGAATAGTAATTTTTTAATATTATATAATAGTAATTTTTTAATATTATAGAATAGTAATTTTTTAATAATATAAAATAGTAATTTTTTAATAATATAAAATAGTAATTTTTTAATATTATAGAATAGTAATTTTTTAATATTATAGAATAGTAATATCTTAATATTATAGAATAGTAATATCTTAATATAATAGAATAGTAATATCTTAATATAATAGAATAGTAATATCTTAATATAATAGAATAGTAATATCTTAATATAATAGAATAGTAATATCTTAATATAATAGAATAGTAATATCTTAATATAATAGAATAGTAATATCTTAATATAATAGAATAGTAATATCTTAATATAATAGAATAGTAATATCTTAATATAATAGAATAGTAATATCTTAATATAATAGAATAGTAATATCTTAATATAATAGAATAGTAATATCTTAATATAATAGAATAGTAATATCTTAATATAATAGAATAGTAATATCTTAATATAATAGAATAGTAATATCTTAATATAATAGAATAGTAATATCTTAATATAATAGAATAGTAATATCTTAATATAATAGAATAGTAATATCTTAATATAATAGAATAGTAATATCTTAATATTATAGAATAGTAATATCTTAATATTATAGAATGGTAATATCTTAATATTATAGAATGGTAATATCTTAATATTATAGAATGGTAATATCTTAATATTATAGAATGGTAATATCTTAATATTATAGAATGGTAATTTTTCAATTTATGGAATAGTAATATTTTAATTTTATGGAATAGTAATATTTTAATATTATGGAATAGTAATATTTTAATATTATGGAATAGTAATATTTTAATATTATGGAATAATAATTTAATATTATGGAATAATAATTTAATATTATAGAATAATAATTTAATATTATAGAATAATAATAATTTAATATTATAGAATAATAATATTTTAATATTATAGAATAGTAATATTTTAATATTATAGAATAATAATATTTTAATATTATAGAATAATAATATTTTAAAATTATAGAATAATAATATTTTAATATTATAGAATAATAATATTTTAATATTATAGAATAATAATATTTTAATATTATAGAATAGTAATATTTTATTTTTATAGAATAGTAATTTTTTAATTTTATAGAATAGTAATTTTTTAATTTTATGGAATAGTAATTTTTTAATTTTATGGAATAGTAATTTTTTAATTTTATGGAATAGTAATTTTTTAATTTTATGGAATAGTAATTTTTTAATTTTATGGAACAGTAATATTTTAATTTTATGGAACAGTAATATTTTAATTTTATGGAACAGTAATATTTTAATATTATGGAACAGTAATATTTTAATATTATGGAACAGTAATATTTGAATATTATGGAATAGTAATATTTGAATATTATGGAATAGTAATATTTTAATATTATGGAATAGTAATATTTTAATATTATGGAATAGTAATATTTTAATATTATGGAATAGTAATATTTTAATATTATGGAATAGTAATATTTTAATATTAAGGAATAGTAATATTTTAATATTATGGAATAGTAATATTTTAATATTATGGAATAGTAATATTTTAATATTATGGAATAGTAATATTTTAATATTATGGAATAGTAATATTTTAATATTATGGAATAGTAATATTTTAATATTATGGAATAGTAATATTTTAATATTATGGAATAGTAATATTTTAATATTATGGAATAGTAATATTTTAATATTATGGAATAGTAATATTTTAATATTATGGAATAGTAATATTTTAATATTATGGAATAGTAATATTTTAATATTATGGAATAGTAATATTTTAATATTATGGAATAGTAGTATTTTAATATTATGGAATAGTAGTATTTTAATATTATGGAATAGTAATATTTTAATATTATGGAATAGTAGTATTTTAATATTATGGAATAGTAATATTTTAATATTATGGAATAGTAATATTTTAATATTATGGAATAGTAATATTTTAATATTATGGAATAGTAATATTTTAATATTATGGAATAGTAATATTTTAATATTATGGAATAGTAATATTTTAATATTATGGAATAGTAATATTTTAATATTATGGAATAGTAATATTTTAATATTATGGAATAGTAATATTTTAATATTATGGAATAGTAATATTTTAATATTATGGAATAGTAATATTTTAATATTATGGAATAGTAATATTTTAATATTATGGAATAGTAATATTTTAATATTATGGAATAGTAATATTTTAATATTATGGAATAGTAATATTTTAATATTATGGAATAGTAATATTTTAATATTATGGAATAGTAATATTTTAATATTATGGAATAGTAATATTTTAATATTATGGAATAGTAATATTTTAAAATTATAGAATAGTATTTTTTTAATATTATGGAATAGTAATATTTTAAAATTATAGAATAGTATTTTTTTAATATTATAGAATAGTAATTTTTTAATATTATAGAATAGTAATTTTTTAATATTATAGAATAGTAATTTTTTAATATTATAGAATAGTAATTTTTTAATATTATAGAATAGTAATTTTTTAATATTATAGAATAGTAATTTTTTAATATTATAGAATATTAATATTTTACAATTCTTAAAAAATAACAGAATTATTAACCGTTACGATTTTTCACACAAATATGGAGCTATAAAACCTGGAGGCGAAATTATATTAAATTTCTTAATGTCTCCGGGTTTTGTTGAAACTACATGTGGTGGTGCGTTCAGAAACGTAACCCATCGTAACTGACAATCGCTTAATTTCTATCCCACAGGGTAATTGCCTGCTGTCAAAATGGTCAATTCCCCCGTCAATATGGTGACCGTTCGGAACTCGGTTAGTTTCTTCATGGCTCTCTTCAGTATCAATTATATTAGGAACGATGACCGGGCCATCCCAATTATCGCTGAATCCTTCAAAATGGAGTACGATTACGTCATCAGTAAGTACATACTCATTTTTATATAAATTATCGTATTCAGTAGACGCTTTTGCATCTAATGTTATGGGCTGATCGTCATGCGTACTTCAATTCGAATTCCTCTAAAAAAAATTGGCCCTCGAGCCCATCAGGACGCTCCATTTTTATTTTCTTTTATTTTATTTTAATTTTTTTCATTGCAATCTTTTTTCCCTCTTGTAAATCCGTCAGTAACTCATTCAGGAAGTGCCTTTGAACTGTGCAAATTCTAGAAATTAGTAGAACTGATTGAAAAATAGCACTAATAAAATTTCAAAGTTTGTACATTGTAGCCAAAATGGTTTTTGATCATACTAATTCAAGTTTCCTTAGCACGATAACGGCTGTGGTTTGGGAATTGTCTTTTCTCATTGGCAATTAAATAAGCGGATTAAAAATATTGAAATGAAATTTCCCCTGGTTATTTTCGACAGTTGGTTCCGGTTCCGCCGGTTCAACGCTAGCCAATCGGTTGTCCGAGGATCCGGACACTTCAGTCTTGGTGCTTGAAGCTGGTGGTCCGCCAAATGTCTTCAACGAAATGCCCTTGGTGGCCAGTGGACTCTTCAAGACCGACCAAGATTGGAATTATTTCACGGAACCCCAAAAAATGGCCTGTTTAGGACTGAATCAAAAAGTAAGTTCACACGCCTACCAACGAGTTACGAGGTCGTATATAACTATTATAACTTGTATCGTAGAGAAGTTATTGGCCACGCGGCCGAGTGGTGGGCGGGTGTGGTTCCGTTAACTTTAACATCTACATCCGCGGCAATAAATGGGACTACGAGCGTTGGAAGGAATTGGGAGCCAACGGTTGGGGCTGGGACGATGTATTCCCCTATTTTCTCAAGTCCGAGGACAACAGAGATGGGCCCCAGTATGCCGCTCCAGGTAATTAACTACTTTGTCGCACCATATAACTTCGAATGACCTTATCCGTTGTTAATGATGACCTAATTCATTCATTGATAACCTTTTGCTCTTCATTGATGCTTATTTAAACTACTTCACTTTGGTGGGAGATTTTCGTTTTTTACTAATTATCTTTGAGTCATTGCCAACCTTTAGCATCGGTAACTTTGACTTTTTGACCTTTTTGTTTGATATATTTGACCTTTGTATCTTTAACCTTTGTCTATGATAATTTCGCGTCTTTTCGGAACTTTTATTTAAGATTTATCTTTGATATATTTGACATCAATGTCTTTGACCTTTGTTTATGATAACTTCGCGTCTTTTGAAGTTTTGAAACTTTTTTTCAAACTTCATCTTTGGTAGCTTTGTCTCTTTGGTAGTTTTGACCTTTCCCTCTGGTAACTTTGGGTCTTTGACCTTTCCCTCTGGTAACTTTGGGTCTTTGACCTTTCCTTCTGGTAACTTTGGATCTTTGACCTTACCCTCTGGTAACTTTGGGTCTTTGAAATTTCCATTTGGTAGCTTTGGGTCTTTGACCTTTCCATTTGGTAGCTTTGGGTCTTTGACCTTTCCCTTTGGTAACTTTGGGTCTTTGACCTTTCCCTTTGGTAAATTTGGGACTTTGACCTTGGTAAATTTGGGGCTTTGACCTTGGTAAATTTGGGGCTTTGACCTTGCTAATTTGAAGCATTTACCACCTTTAATTTGAGTCTTTACCACCATTTCTTTGAGTCTGATCTTTTGTATTTTGTTATTTTTGAGTATTTGACCTTTTGTATTTTGTTATTTTTCAGTATTTGACCTTTTGTATTTTTTTTATTTTTCAGTATTTGACCTTTTGTTTTTGTAATAATTCGGTTTGTATTGTTACGGTTCTTGTAATTATCAGGTTATCATTCTCGGGGTGGTGAATTGAAGGTCGAGAAACCATCGTATTCCACCAACCTTGGTCAGACTTTCATCGAAGCTGGCAGGTCATTGGGTTACCAGGTCAACGATCCTAATGGACCCAGACAAACTGGTCAGTTTATATTGACCATTACCTTGAACCAAGAATGAAATCATGCAGTAATTCCCCAATTTTTAATTGTCCTTGTCCCGTTGGTATTAGGTTTCCATTACCAACAAGGTACGTTGAACAACGGTTTCCGTAGCAGCCCGGCCACCGCTTTTCTGGTTCCCGCCAGTCGTCGACCCAATGTGGACATTTTGACATACGCTTTCGTTACGAAAATCGTCTTCGACGAAGAAAAGCGCGCCAGATCGGTCATGTTCAACCGTAAGAACATGTCCATGATCGTTCATGCCAACAAGGAAGTTATTTTATCAGCTGGCGCAATCAATTCTCCTCATTTGCTGTTACTGTCGGGCGTTGGACCAAGAAAACAGTTGGAACGTTTCAAGGTCAGATACATCTCAGTTTTTAAAAGCTTAAAAATTAATTTTAATTACGGTGAAGTAACATTACCACACTTATTGATTTTATTGATTGAAATTAAAGAGATAGTTCCACGAGAGATAATTTATATTTAAAGGGATATTAACACGAGTTATTTTTTAACAATTTAAGGGATAGTAGCGTGATTTTTTTTTAATTATATTTAAGGGCCTAGTTCCATGCGTGGTTTTTAAATTATAATTGATAGGATAGTAGCTTTCGTCCGTCTTATTTTTAACAAATTAAAGTAATTGTACTATTAATATTATTTATATGGATAGTATTACGCGTGTTAATTATAATTAAAGAGTTAGTATCACGTATCACCATCTTGTCAAATACGTTTTAATAGGGCGAACATTAACCTTTTTTGAAATAAAGATCCCTGTGGTGGCCGATGTACCGGGAGTTGGAGAGAATTTGCAGGATCATATTAGTCCGGGCGCCGTTGACTTTGTGGTCAACGTAACGAACGTGGGATTGATCGAATCTAGAGACTTAACACTCATCGATGAAGTGGAGACGTTTTTCTATAATCAAACGGGTCACGTAACCATGTTGGGGGGTTCGGATAACTCCGCCTTCCTTCAAACGAAATACGCCGATCTATATCGCGATTGGCCCGATCTTCAATATTTCTTTTTCCCGTTTTCCACGTCGGCTTTTGCCCAATCCGCTCGCATCGCGACCAATTTCAATGATAAGGTAAAAATAAACGTTTTGTTACAATGACGTCATTCTCGTGGATAATTCTGAATCGTTATTTTTCGTTTTTCTTAGATTTGGGACGCGTATTACGCTCCTTACGAAGGTATGGAAAGTTTCTCGTTGCCTCCAATATTATTGCGGCCAAAAAGTCGAGGTTTCATTCGTCTTCGGTCGAGAAATCCGTACACTCACCCTCTTATTGATCCCCAGTATTTGACTCATCAAGAAGATGTCGAAGTCTTAGTTGAAGGTCAGTTTTAAATTAATCAATCTTATAAAAACAATGAAATAAAATTGTTGAAATGATGAAAATGAGTGTTATCATAGTTAGGCTTAGCACACGTTTCAAATAATTATAATCACAAATTATTTTCCAATCATTTCAGTAAATTAATTTGATAATTATTTTAATATCGAATAACTTCTTCAATATTTTTTGAATACCGATATTTTTTTAAATCAATCGATTTTATTAGTTTATAACCTTAGGGACGTCTTAATGTTAAGTTTTAATAAGTTTTAGATATCGTAATCATCGTATGTTATCAATGTTAACACTTCATTATCAATTTAAATAGTTTTATGAAAAAAGTCTTTTTTTAACATAAATCGTTAAATTTCACAATATACCTGATTTTTTTAACGTAAGGAATCAAACTAGCGATGAGCATTGGTGAATCTGAACCTTTTAAACGATACGGGGCTCGTATTTTCGATCGAATTATGCCAGGATGCGAAAATTTCGTTCAATTCAGCGACGATTACTTACGTTGTTGGACCAGGGTCAATACCTTGACCGTTTGGCACCCAGCGGGTACTTGCAAGATGGGAGACCCTCGGAACGATCCCATGGCTGTCGTCGACAACCACTTAAGGTAATTACTCTACACCTGACCTTTGACTTTTCAATCAAAATAAATAAATAAATAAATGTGCTTTATTGGCACTGCCACTTTATTTTTATTTTACAGGGTTGTTGGCGTGAAAGGTTTGAGGGTGATAGACGCTTCGATCATGCCTAGCATCGTTTCTGGTAATTTGAACGCGCCCACTATCATGATCGCCGAGAAAGCGGCCGATCTCATCAGAGGAATTCGATCAATCTCGGATAATTCTCTGAGAAATCGAAGACTCAACTACCCCATCACTCCGAGGTGAATTAACCTGCCTAATTTGTGCTAGAATTAACCATTTTTAAGTAATTAGCCCGCACCATTATCATTTCATATATTTAAATTGTTTTTTCACTTATATCGTTTTTTTTATTTGCTAAGCCAATTTTATTTTATTTCTAAGCCAATTTTATTTTATTTCTAAGCCTATTTTATTTTATTTCTAAGCCTATTTTACTTTATTTCCAAGCCTATTTTACTTTATTTCCAAGCCTATTTTACTTTATTTCCAAGCCTATTTTACTTTATTTCCAAGCCTATTTTACTTTATTTCCAAGCCTATTTTACTTTATTTCCAAGCCTATTTTACTTTATTTCCAAGCCTATTTTACTTTATTTCCAAGCCTATTTTACTTTATTTCCAAGCCTATTTTACTTTATTTCAATGCGTATTTTACTTTATTTCAATGCCTATTTTACTTTCTTTCTAAGTCTATTTTACTTTATTTCTAAGCCTATTTTATTTTATTTCTAAGCTTATTCTATTTTATTTCTTAAGCCTATTTTATTTTATTTCTAAGCCTATATTTATAAGCAGTATTAATTTAACTCAAAAACATCTTGTCATCTTCCCTTTAAAAGCAACTAGTTAAATCGTGATAGAACTGAAAGTTGGCACGCTTAGATCGCGGGGTAAAACATACAGGAGGGTCAACCTTTCCAGGGATCAATATACAATTAAATAAAAACTAATTCAAAAAATTCAAAGCTAGGTAAAAGTATTTGCGCCCTTTTTTTTCTGTTTCGATAAATTTGACCGTTTTACCTTGACCATGTTCCGCCGGTCATTCGACTCGAGGTCAAACGAGGTAAGATATGATTTGAACATTTTCAATATAATATATTCTCGAGTTTAGCCTTTTCAGGAAGAGAGGGGGGCCAAACGAGTAGCAGCCACGTTTTACAAATAAGTTTCTCGTTTGTTTTATTATTCTAAAAAGTTTAAAGTTTTAATAAAATTGGAATTTGGGCTATAACCCACAAAAGCATCAGGCTATAAAAACAAAATTTCTCTTAAATCGAGATTTAGTCAAATCAATTCTTTCAAACCAACTTAACTAGTAAGTTTCAATCCAGTGATTTTTAATCATTTATATATTAATTTAGAATTCGAGAGGGGATAGTTAAAGTAACCATTTCTTTAAAGGGAGAATGCAACCTAACAATTAATTTTTTATCAATTCCTTATTGTTTAAATATCCCTAATCCACTAGTGAAAACATTTACGAACAAATATTAAACTATAAATAAATTTATAACTTAACACGAAAATAGGCTTAGCTGGATTCATGGAGATCCTGATTTCCTCGCGTATAAGGTCTAGCGACCAATAGTCCTGGTCGATTTCCAAAACCGGAAGTGTAGAGACCCTCGCGAAAATATTGGCGGGGAAAACTTTTGTCACGTGATCGTCCGCCATCTTTTTGTAGTGTGAAATTTTCGTCTGCTCTAGTGGTCTGTTCTAGTGGAGAGCGACAGACGTTCTTGAATTTGGTTTGTGGGAAATAAAATTAGAAATAGTCTGGCAAACTGTTACTACAAAAAGATGGCGGCGCGGCTATGAGACAAGCGCCCATTTCCGGGAAATCGACCAGGACTATCGAACGCGATTGTAAGTCTCGTTGAGATCTCGCGTGAACGACGGGCCTTCGCTCATTGGTCGCTGGACCTTACACGGAGGCAATTCCCGATCTCCATGAATGGCGCTAAGCCTATTTTCCGGGTAAGTTTTAAGTTTATTTCTAGTTCAATATTTGTTTTGTAAACTTTTTATTGGTGGATTAGGCCTATTTAAACGACAAGGAATCTATTAAAATCACTGTTATTAGGTTGCATTCTCCCTTTAAGAAGGTATAATTTATTTTTAAAATATTTTAACCACGAGTTCTGGTTAATTATTTACTTGAATAATAATTTAATTTCATCACCATTATAATTCTCCTAAATTGTGGTGGGTGGCTTTAGGTTTTTGGCAATTTATTATTTAAATGGTTGAACAAATTGTTAATTTGAATTGAAGATAACCAACAAAATTCTACCTTTAAAACCCAGCTAGGCAGCCCAACTATAGGGACGGCTATTTGCGATAGATATTAAAACTCAGAATGGGCACATATTAAATTACATCATGGAATTTACAGATATTTTTATTTGAGAACTTATATATATTTTCTAATGTAAATATTAAAATCATTTTAATTTGCATTTAAACCACTGTTACTACGCTTATTATCTTAAATGAGTATCGTATGCAAAATAACTCTTAACAAATAAATCAGAATTAATATTTAGCCCAAAGTTCGATAATGGATTTATAATAGGATTGTTTTATTTTTTTTTTTGTTTTTTTTTTTTTTTGCCTTTAAAATTTAAAATATTGAGGTTAAGAAAATGATACAAGTTGCGCAAATATATACTAAAGATGATAACAATTCATTCAAACATTTCTAAATTTTAATAAATATACATATTTGTTTAATTGAAAACGGAACATGTGTTTAATTAAATTCAAAACACGTGCGATTTTTAATGAAAAAAGAAATAAAATATCCAAATCACGCGCGATCTTTAACAAAAAAAAAAAAAATAAAAAATTCAAAACACGAGCGATTTTTAATGAAAAATAAATTAAATATTTAAAACACACGCTTTTTTTAATGAAAAATAAATTAAATATTCAAAACACGCGTGATTTTAAATGAAAAAATAAATGTTAAAAATCACTCGCGTTTTTTAATGAAAAAAATAAATTTTCAGTACACACTCAAGTTTTAATGAAAAAATAATAATTATAGATTCCGTTTTGATTTGACCCGAAAAATTCAATTGTTATGCGTAAGCGTTTTATAATTTTTCTAGAAAAAAAAAAAATTTTAAGATTAAAATAGACTTATAATAGGCAGTTTCAATCAAATAATGATAATGTTTAATACAACATTTGAGGGTTAATTATGATAACATTTTAGTGAGTGAAGGAGTAAGCTGTCGACCTTCTGACTTCGAGAATTCCCGGTCTAGTAACTAATAACGCCTTAAAAATATTCAAGGTATTGAACAATATGTCATAACATTTCAAAAATACACTTAATTTAAAAATTTTAAAAGTTTTCCGAGTGTTAGAAAGAAGGGCTTTTCCGAAACAACGCTAGCTCCGTAAAGAATTAGCCAATAAAAGCGTGGGTCTAAAAGATTAGAGAAATTAATTTTTTAGTTGAATCTCAGGGCTACGATTTGTAAGGCAAATTATGATTAGCACCTGAGAATTTGGATTCAGTTTATAATCTTTCGGATAAACTATGGACAATTAAATATTTTTAAACTTTTTAAGCGAAAATTAGTTTTAGCCACATTCACCCCCTCTACCAAGGGGGAGTAGGCTCTAATATTGTACGAGGATGTAGTGCTCGTAGTCGTATGATGTGGAAAAAGAGAAAACAAAACCAGTTTCTAAGAATCATCCAGACAGGTTATAACCACCAAGAAAAAGCTATGGTTGAAATCGTTTTGTATGATGTACTACTAGTAATAGTATGTTGTGGGAAAAGAGGTAGGGTTGACAAGAACCAGTAAGGTCAGACAGACTTTAACTAGCCGATATAAAGAGGTTTTTTACCAACAAGAAAAGCTATGGTTAAAACCGTTTTTTATGATATACCATTGCTGTCACCTGTTTCCCTATTGAAACATAACCAGGGTTGATCATGGAAATGAATTTAAAGAATTTCATAGACGAACCGTAAATTTTTTATCTCACAAACCTTGATCCTTACTGGAGGTTGCGAAGTATGTTTCGTTTTAGCTAATCGTTATCTTTGAGGAGGTTTCCCATTTTCTAGTTTCCTCAAATTCAAGGGTAAAATATTTATATAAAAAAATCATTTTAGAATGAGTCAGGTTTCTAATTGAAAAGGCGCATTTACGAAGAAAATGTGGATCCATTTTAAGAGCGGTCGTTGTATGGTTAGCCTTATAACGTCTGTATCATTATTGAATACAATATGTTCTATAACCCTGAAGTTTACTAAAATCCGTTTCAACTACCGCCTCGGGTCAAACACGCGCTGATAACTCGTAAAAAGAAAATAAAAAAAAAAAATGGGTAAAAACCCTTATTTAGTCATCTTCAGAACGAAACTTTTGAAATTCTACGATCTACTTTTTCTCTACGAAAGTTATCGTATAAGTATCCTTCCGCGATTGGTTTCATAAGAGCTGAGAAATCAAAGTGATTTAATTTATCTTCAATTCAAATTTACAATTTGATCGCCCATTTAAATAATAAATTGCAAACTAAAAAACCTAAACCCACCCACCTCAATTGGGAAAAATTTTAAAATTATTATGGTGATGAAATTAAATAATTATTTAACCAGACCTCGTGGTTATAGTATTTGAAAGGGAACTTGTACTTTCTTAAAGGGAGAATACAATCTAATAACAAGTGAATCAATTGATTCCTTATCGTTTAAATAGACCTAATCCACCTTTTCTCAATCTCAATTTTTCTCAATCTCAATTTTTCTCAATCTCAACCTTCTCAATACGAAAAACGCTCACGGTCATGTAGGCGGCTCGAGAAAGGGCCTAGATGGATAAAATGGTGAAAATTGCCTTTGAACGAATCGACACGAAAAAAATAGTCCCATAATCAGCCTGACAAAAGGTGGTTATCTGTAAAAATTAACTTCGTGTTTAAAGGAATCTCGAGACGCCATTCAAATTGTTTAAATAGCGTTTATGCATGCATAACACACCCCTGCTAAAGCACCATTCCTTTCAGCCTCTTTTACAAAGTCGGGGGTCTAGCTATTCCTATGGGCTTGACCATCTTGTATTATTTATTTACGCTTATAATCATTTTCGGTCACAAACTTAACCAAAGCAGCATTGATATTAGACCTTCGAATCGATTTAAACCGTTTCAAAACGTGAGAGGGAAACAGTCTTTTCTCGAATCGATTTGATTCCTTTTCTGGAAACCGCTTCGGAAACCGATTCGATTTCAACAACCGATAGTTGAAGCTACGGTAAATCGATTTATAAAGATAATGCGTGAACACGTATCGCTTAAAACGATTCCTGACGATTCGAATATCGGTTTGATTTTACCGTTTCAAATCGATTAAGGAATGGTAGTGTGACCGTAGCTCAAGAGAAACTTGGAAATTTATATATTAGAGCAAATTTTTTGTCTCTTGAAATGCGATTTTTACTATCGTTGGAAGTGTAATTAAAGAAAGTAATTAACTTTTAATATCATCCTTATTTGCGTGAAATTTCAAATAACTTCTTTTTAAAATAATTCAAGGTAATATTCAATAACAATTATATTCCGCTTAATATTGTTGTTGTAAAATTATATATATTTTTTTCGCATTTAACGAAAAATGGTAGGCTTAGTAACCTTATCTTATAACTGATATATTTTGACCTAGACATAAAATTTGCAGAATAAATTACCGTTAGAAAAATCTTGAATTGTTATTTTTTTTTTTTTTTTCGCGATTAGTGGGGTCGGCCTTGTATTGGTGTCACTTACAAAATAATTTCGAGGAAATAAATTTAATACCTTTCAAGTAAAGTTGACGTAATGACAAAAACCTAGGCGGATTGTTACGCTTTATTAAATCTCGTATAAAAATAGTAGACCTTGCCAACTTATACAAACCCCTAACCTATTACGAATATGCAAAGCACTCGAAGCTAACTTTTATCATCTTACTCTATCGTATGTTTTAAATGAAATTAATGGGTATACCTACCTTTTCACGCGCTGTCAACTCGCGCTGATTTCAACAGTCAAATCTGAGCGCGCGTGCGATTTCACTCGCGAGTTTGGTTAAAATCACAGACTGTTTGCATTGCCAGCGATGTTAAACCTCCCTTCAATCTCTATAAGATTGATTATAAATTTATAACGTGTCCGCCTTTGACAACGCCGCAAATTCAGTCTGATTCCGAACGAAAATAAGTCGTAAACCCTGAAAATGCCAATTTATATTTTTAAGCGCGCGTTTTGATTGAATTCAATTTTCGATTTCTAGGCTTTTTTCAGTTTGGTGGTTGGATCTCAAAGGACGCAGTCATGGAACCGAGACTCTTGGACGCTAGGACCACTCTGGGTCTTTTGTTAGCCATCTTCAGCTTTAATTACACCCGAAAAGAGCATCGGGCTATGCCAGTACTTACCTCCCAAGCCAGACAAGAATACGATTATGTTATAAGTAAGTTACTCGATGTTAATTTTTTAAAAGTAATACATATATATTTTATCCATTTATTTATATATTTTTTATCCATTTATTTATTAATTTTCACCCATTTATTTTAAATTTTCACCCATTTATTTATAAATTTTCACCCATTTATTTATAAATTTTCACCCATTTATTTATAAATTTTCACCCATTTATTTATAAATTTTCACCCATTTATTTATAAATTTTCGCCCATTTATTTATAAATTTTCACCCATTTATTTATCAATTTTTACCCATTTATCAATTTTCACCGATTTATCAATTTTCACCGATTTATCAATTTTCACCGATTTATCAATTTTTACCCATTTATCAATTTTTACCCATTTATCAATTCTTACCCACATAATGATAATTTTCCCCCATATATTTATAAATTTTACCCCATATATTTATATTTTTTCCCCATTCATGGATTTTTATCGATTTACTTATAAATTTTACCTATTTATTCATTTTTATCCATTTATTTATATATTTTTATCCATTTATTTATATATTTTTATCCATTTATTTATATATTTTTATCCATTTATACATTTTTACCCGTATATTTATAAATTTTTATCCATTTTTTATAAATTTTTTTACTTTTTTTATAAAATTATTTATACATTTTTAATACATTTTCATCCATTTTTTATACATATTCATCCATTTTTAATACATTTTTATCCATTTTTTTAATATATTTTTATACATTTTTTTTATAAACTTTTATTAATTTTTTTTATAAACTTTTATTAATTTTTTTTATAAAATTTTATTCATTTTTTAAAATTCTTATTCATTTTTTAAAATTTTTATTCATTTTTTATTATTTTTTATCCATTTATTTATAAATCTTTATCCATTACAAATCTAATATTTTTTTCTGTAATGTTTTTAATTAGTCGGAGCTGGTTCGGCAGGCTCTACGCTGGCATACAGATTGTCCGAAGACCCGGATGTGTCGGTATTGGTCCTGGAGGCCGGAGGTCGGCCCAATGTCATGAACGAGATCCCGTTCGCTGCCCTTTGGCTATTCCGGACGGGAATGGACTGGGGATACCAAACTGAACCGCAAAAAACGTCTTGCTTTGGACTCAAAGATAAGGTAAGTCTTAGATTTTAAAAAAATTTGGGAGTTAATCATTTCGTTATCCCTTTAATGCTAATATAGTAGCGTCACTCAACATTATCTTCCCATATACCATAATACGGTGAAAGGTGGGGAGCTGATATTACTCTATTGGTGTCCCAAAATGTTTCTAGCACGCTTCCCTTAAATTGGGTTTAATATATCTTCACCTTGCAGAGGAGTTACTGGCCCAGGGGAAAAGTTCTTGGCGGTTCTTCTAACATCAACTTCAACATTTACGTCCGTGGTAACAAGAAGGACTACGACTTATGGGAATCTCTGGGTGCCGAGGGTTGGAACTGGAAGAATGTCCTGCCTTATTTCATGAAAGCTGAAGACAACCGGGACGGAGCCGAGCTAATAGACACGGATATGCACGGCACTGGAGGTCCTCTGACCGTCACCAAGCCCAAATACTCCACCGTTCTGGGAGACGCTTTCCTAGAAGCGGGCAAAGAAGTTGGTTACGATACTGTGGACATCAACGGACACCAACAGACGGGTAAGAATATATAGCCTTATTATAATGGTTCAGTCCATCTTGTACCGGAACGTTTGGAACATTTTTCAAAGTGTAATTTTGGGGTGTCAAGATGCACGTCAAGTACAGAGAATTATTTTCATGAAAAGATGAAGAATTCTTTCCATATCAAGTAAAGAATTCTTATTATTTTTGACGCGTCAGAAGTTGGTCGTAGGCAGGGACGAAAATAATAACATTTTCTTATTGAGCAATTCAGAGTTATTGTACATTTTGAAAACTTATCTTACATTATATTTCCTGTACCAGTAAATACTTTTTCTTATTGGACAAATGTCCAGTGAAATTTGGAAAATATACCGGACAAATTAAGGCCCTTGTCCTGCGCTTATTTCGGTAGAGCCCTTAAAGTGGTAGAGACCGGGTACATGGTAATTTGACTCCAATTGAAGGATTTAACAATAATAACGAGTGTGGTGCTTCAAATTACTAAGAATTATATCTAATAACCGAAGAATTAATACTTCTCGTATTATTTATATCACTCGCTTTTTAAATGACGTTATCCGTGTTTTTCTTGAATTATAGGGTTTTCGCGTGTCCAAGGGACGATAAGGGACGGTTTACGTTGCAGCACTGCTTTAGCTTACTTGAGACCGGCCAGTCTTCGTCCTAATGTTCACATAATGACCTTCGCCATGGCCACCAAGATCGAATTTGACGACGAGAAGCGAGCCCGTTCAGTCCGGTACGATCACAACGGTACCAACTATCAAGTCTTCGCCCGTAAAGAGATCCTTCTGTCCGGAGGCGCCATCAACAGCCCGCAATTACTCAAACTGTCCGGAATCGGACCCAGGAAAGAATTGGAGAGATTTAACGTAAGTTTAAGGAAAGCGGACGGGAACGGCTAGCCTTATCTTAAATAGAATCAAACAGGAACGCAGTGTAAAATGTAGTTTGGCATATACGTAAACGTTGGAAGAAGGGATAATGATACTTTTCATCGTATAGATTCCGGTAATAGCGGATTTGCCCGGAGTCGGTGAGAATCTTCAAGACCACGTGTGCGCTGGTGGAATTCAGTTGAACGTGAACCGCAACAACGTAGCCATCACGCCGGATATGGTGTACGGAGAACCGGCTTTATTACCTGAACTCTTTAAAAACGGGACTGGCCCCTTAAGTTTACTTGGAGGCGTGGAAGCCATCGCCTTCATCAATTCCAAATACGCCAACGCCTCGGAAGACTGGCCCGATATTCAGTACCATTTCTTGCCGTTGGCTCTTTCCACCTTCCCCTATGCCACGGAACGAATATCCAACGTTAATCCAGAGGTACCTTGACTTCTCTTTTTTTACTTTATTTTACCCGTTATTGGTTATTCGAGAGTCAGTTTAATACCCCTTATCGTAAAGAACCCATGTTTAATTGATAACCCCTAACGTAAAGTACTAACCCGTGTTTTATTGATGACCCTAAAGCACTAACCCGTGTTTTATTGATGACCCTAAAGCACTAACCCGTGTTTTATTGATGACCCTAAAGCACTAGCCCGTGTTTTATTGATGACCCTAAAGCTCTAACCCGTGTTTTATTGATGACCCCTAAAGCACTAGCCCGTGTATTATTAACTATCTTCACTTCTGGCACAATGTTTTCCTATATTTGCTCTCAATATTCTTAATTAAGGCGGATCATAATTAACTCTTGTTTATTTTTAACGATGCTATGTCACGTTTTTTGTTTTCAGTTGGCGGCGTCATTGCGTAGTTACGGAGATTCTGAGGGTTTCGTCATTTTCCCGTTGTTACTTCGACCCAAGAGTCGCGGTTTCATTCGTCTGCGGTCCGCTAACCCTTACGAGCATCCGATCATCGATCCCAAGTATTACAGTCATCAAGAAGACATCGACACTATGGTCGATGGTAAAGAAACCTTTTCCCGAATAATATCCCTTTGTACACAAAATATATAGGTCGTAGTGAATTTTAGACCAAACTTTAGAAACTATTCCATTTCAAGAAAACCAGCTAGATTAATAGTTGATATTATAAAAGAACTTGTGGGAGCGACATCTTGTTCGAATGTTACTAACTACGTCACGAACTCACCTGACGTTCAGGTTATACAGGGCAGTTATTTCCGTTTTCATAAAACGCTAGGGGCCAGACGGCTCAAAAGTAACTCGGGAGAGACCCGACCTTGAGAGCTGACACGGAATAGAAAAAATAAGCTCGGTGCTCACGAAGGCTATGAGCTTTACAAGCTATGGCGTAGCTGATGACGTCGACAGCAACATTCCCTAAGCTCCTCCTCTTTTATGATAGCAACTATTGAATTGGTTTAAAAGTTGTAAGAGTATATGAAATATAGGCATATGTACCCCTTTGGTGAACGTTTCATTAACTTTTGTTGGCGTTCGATGTTCAGGTATGTGGCAGGCCTTCAATTTGGGTGCCAACACAACGGCCTTCGGTAAATTGGGGGCTTACTTGCCCAATATCAAGTTCGACGGTTGCAAAGGTGTCGATGACCCTTTCACCAACGAGTTCGTGGAATGCGTCGCCCGTACCGTCACCATCACCTTCTACCATCCGGTCGGCACGGCCAAGATGGGAAACCCCGACAAAGACGCCATGGCCGTCCTGGATCCGCAACTCAGGTATGTTCATTTAGCCTTCGTTTATTAGGCTAGATTGAGTTTTCTGCGATCTAGTTAACTTTTGGGTTAGTTGCCAGATAAACTTTAGTCTAGTAATATTAACTACTGAATACCTTAATATATAAAGATGAATTAACAAAACCTGGCCAGGTACATCAGCGTCCTTACGGCACAAACATGTTTCAAAGGCAAAAGCTATAGAACTTTTTCTAGTTTTTCTACTTTTTCCCGCACTGTTTGGGTCGTTATAGGACGCTTATGAACCTGGTTCAAAGTTAGAAAAGATACAGTTTAAGCAGACTCGGCTAAGCCACGTGACTGTTTGGAATCCTCGCTTGATTTTTGGTGTGTGACCAGTTTAATTTTGGCGGCCGTTTTAAATCGCTGCCTTGATGCCTTGAGCCTAATTGATATCAAAAGGAATTGTAGCAAACTGAACTGTCATGTATTCAGTTGTCACGAAAACGCATGGCCGCGCTCTGGAAATCGAGCTCAGATTCAGGGACAGAAATATATTTTCTTTTTGGACAATTGTACAGTAGTCCCCTCACACAAATGAAAAGTTATTGGATATTTTAAAACATTATCAGACATTGTCAGAATTTTTCATACCATTAGTAAGTACTTTTTCTTATTGGACAGATGTCCAATAATCCCTTATCAAAAATGAAAAGTTATGGGACATTTGGAAAATTTATAGGAAATGCCTAGTTCCCTGCGCTTATTTCCGTCCCTTCCCAGATTCCAAAAAGTCACGTGGCTTAACCGCGTCTGCTTAATATGTCTATTTACTAACTTTGACCTCGCCAGGTTTTGTTATCTTAATGTATTGAGATAAAGATCCATTGTTACTAGCCCATTCCCGAAAAAAAAAAACCCGAGCTGTTTGTAGAATTAATTTTTTAAATTCAATTTGTTAAATTAGTTGCTAGACTAGTTTTGTTAATCTTATTAATTAGGTTAGGTTGGCAATCGAAAGAGTAAATAATATAGTTGGGCGTTGTTTTGATTGTCGCGTAGAGTGATTGGAGTGTCCGGGCTTCGCGTAGTGGACGCTTCTGTGATGCCGACAATAGTGTCGGGCAACACGAACGCTCCGGTCATCATGATCGCCGAACGAGCCGCGGATCTCATTAAGATAGCCAACATGGATATCGATAATACGTTGAACAGAAGACCACCAAGGACGCCTCAGGAGTCAAAGTTAGTCGGAACCTAATTTTCAAGTGTACCTATATATTTAAGAATGTTTTTGTTTGTTGTTGAAACGCGTTTAAGACAAACGTAAAAATAATTGTGATAGTTTGTTTTAAATGTTTGCAACCTTATAAGGGATTTAATTCGCCCATCTTTAAGACTGCACTTGAGATTCCTCGTAAGGTTGTTTTTATATTTTTGTTCCCATCTCCCAACCAAATACAAATTTATTTTTTGTTTTTATCATTTTCGATTTTATGATTTATTTTATTTTTAATTTCATTGCGTTTTTAAATTAAGCATACACCCCTTCCCTCCTTTTTTGTCGCCTTTAATTTGGCGCAATTATTTGAGGCAAGATTTACCCATTCAACAAGCATACACCCTTTCCCCTATTTTACCGCCTTTAATTTGGTGCAAGATTTACTGATTTAATAGGCATACACCCCTTCCCCCTTTTTTTAGCGCCTTTAGTTTGGCGCGAGATTCACTGATTCAACTAGCATGTATCAATGCCTTTAATTTGGCGCAATTTTTTGGCGCGAGACGTACCGATTCAACAGGTATACAGCGTTGCCTTTAATTTCGCGCAAGTTTTTGGCGCGAGATTTACTGATGAAATAGCGCGCGAGTCTGATAATTTTAAAAAGCGCCTGAAGCCTGAAGCGAGTGCTGGTTTTAAAATTTTATTGGCGCGCGCGCCAGTGACGTGCGTTAGCTTGACGTTGCGATTAAAGGCTTAGCGCGAAAATTTGTTTTTAAGAAACTGGTGCAGTCGTATCTAGAAGAAACTTTCCTATTTAGTCACGCAAAAGAACTACAATTTCATAACTTTCGCGATCAGTCTTTTGTTTCCCACCGATGCTTGGGCGAAAAACAAGTCGTTGCGTTTGCGACCTATCTTGATATATGGATGACCTATTGACCCCCGTAGAAAAGGTAAAGATTAATTCTATCGAAAACGTTGGCTATATTGTCTTCCCTCACAACTCCGGAATCTCTCCAAAGAGTGGCGGTGCCTTCGGTCACTAATTACAACGTCTGCGGCCGCTAGAGTGTCTCGAATCAGAATGTTCCAGTACCATTATCCGGACCTTTGCTGATAGTATTAAGCAAGGGGTGTTGTTTACTTATATGGAATAGAGTGATAGACTTTTGTTATAATCAATATATCGCGTGTATACCGACTGCCATTAGAATATTAAGAATTGAAATACATTCCCTAAGCCTAGATTGTAATCGCAATGTTTTGAATTCGCGTCACGCGCGCTTAGTTATTAATCATATATACATTTAAATTTGATTAAAAAAATGGGTAAACTGAATAATGGAAGATTAGGCGATAGTCAGTCGACAAAACTGGTTCTGGTTGAAAGTTTTAATCATAATCTTAAGCACGTACAGCACCAATTATAATTAAATGCCAGTAAGACCCCGGGTTTGCAACCTATCTCGCCTATTATATTTCATTTTAAAGTGAGGCTGTCACGGATTTTACATGAACTTCAAATGAAATTTAAGTAGCATATTCACAAAGATGGTTAAAAAACGATTCAAAATAATATACATATGTAATAGAACAAAATTACCTCGACAGAAAAAATACGTATTTTAAAATGGCCATTTTCGAAATTTTTAAAATAAAAATTTCCCGTAATACTACGTCATCACTGTGGTCGCGTGATTTCACTATTGTACAGCCTACAGTTGATTCTCGCGCCGCCTGGCACGAGTGATAAGGTCGCTTTCGCGCTGTCTTTTTTGTAAAAGTACTTAATCCAAATTAAGTCCTACCATTCGTACGAAAATTATCGTGAATTACGTTCCAGAAATAATCTACGTCATATATCCTAATTTAAAAATGACCTATACTTCTTTATTTTGAAGTTTCTAATGCCTCAATGGGCATTAGATTTTGAATATGGCATTATAATAATATCTGATAAAACTAAAAAATTTTCTAGACATTCGAAAAAAAATGGTGACAACCTCACTTTATATTCGAAGATGAGTCCAGAGCGGTTTAACCCTTTTACTCTTTAGTGGCATTTACTAGCCTTTCACCGTGGTAGAGTTTAAATGGAATGTAACACGTATAACGTATGTTTTGGGATTTCCAACATGAACCACGTACAACTTTTCGTTCTGAAATATTATTTTCATAGCTGTTTACTATTTTGTAATTAACCAAATTTTACCAATTATTTTTAATTATGAGTATTATAATTATAATTGTAACGTTTTTAAAACTGGTTCCGCCGCCTTTGCTCGTGTTCCTTTAAAGGGAGAATGCAATCTAAAAACAAGCGATTTTTTTCGATTCCTTATCGTTAAAATAGGCAAAGGCCAATAAAAAGTTCACAAACAAATATTAAACTAGAAATCAATTTAAAACTTCCCATCAAAATATGCTTAGCTGGATTCATGGAGATCACCTGAACTCCCAGTATAAGGACTACCGACATTGATCGATGCTTCTTATATGTGGAATGCATGATCCCTATGATCCATGCCATTGGTCCCTAGTCCTTATACGGGGAGTTCAGGATATCTCCATGAATCCAGCTAAGCCTTTTTTTATGGTAAGTTTTCAATTTATTTCTAGTTTAATATTCGTTTGTAAATTTCTTTAGTGTTGGATTAGACCTATTTAAACGATAAGGAATCGATAAAAAATCACTTATTATTAGAGAAAATAAGATTGTGTGTAGAGGGAGCCGCTGAAGGTGTAAAGCTTTGAGTTCTATAGTTCTCGAAATGCTTCGTAGGAAGCGACACTTTCGCCAATGTCTAGATAGTTTTTTCTCAAACTATCCCCGCGTTCAGCGACATAAACCGAAGCGTCCGGTAGACTACCGCTTAATATATTTTTATGGAGGTGATATATTGGATACTTGTCGTTGAAAGAAGTGTACATCTCATTTCGTAATATATCGCTATTAAATTCCCTCTTTAAAATAAGGTTTTCCTTTAGATATTTTGAGCCTTTTTAAGATTCTAACTTATTATCCATAATTTAATCCCTCCCGGGACATTGTAAGGTTTTCAAGGTAAATCTAATTTTTAGGTACATTTTATATTATTTAATATCATTGATATTCTATGTTATATTATTTAATATCTTCAAAATTTTATCTCGTATTATTTAATATATTTTAACGTGTTACCCCTTTAATTTAAAGGTCAAAAACTAAAGGTCATGTAGGGCATAATGGGTCATTCTAAAGTTTTCAACGCAAATCTAAATATTAGTTATATTTTATGGAAATTTAATATCTTGGAAATTATCTTATATTATTATTTTTTGTTTGCAAATGCTAAAGGTCATAAGGCCGGACGCAGTTAGCCTCATTATTTGTTCGAACGAAAGGTTTGAGAAGCTACGTACCTACAATTTGTATAACATTATATTTTGTACAAAATTTTCAATTCAATTCTATAGTTATTTAAAGGGAAAATTGAAGCTTTTTAACTTACTTTCTAAATCACAATGCGAGGATTTTCAAACGGTATCGTCCCAATTGATCGACTTTTAAGTGATCGAAACCAGTTTTTTGGATTAAATGATCGAAATATTTAGGTTAGGTTAGGTTAGGTTAGTTTTTTAACTCAATCGATCATATGAAATTCGATCATTTCGACCCAAATCTTTCAAACAATCATTAGACATATGTTTGGTTAAATTTGAGTGTAAGTATAAATTCGGGCCAATCATATTATTTCAGGCTTCAAAAACGCTTGTAATCTAATGTCTTAACAATAAGAGATAGGCCTGCATTTGATGCCTATAAAGACATTGGACGTCTAGCGCTGTTGAAGGCTGAAATAATATGATTGGTCAGAATTTATCCTTACTTTTATTCATATATTACGAAACTTTATAAATTAATTTAAACACTAAAAATACGTTTTTTGGGATCCGGTGATTCCGAAAATAAATTCAAACGCTGTTCCATTTTATCTCCAAGTTTCCCTTTAAGCATTAAATTTGTGCGCTTGTTACGTCGTTCGAGATGTTGAATTTCTGCTGGTTCTATAAGGTATCGGTCACTGGGTCGTGTCGGCCAACAGAACCCCGCTTTGTTAGACAGCAGGAGGCGGGTTAATTCATATAGCATCAATTTTCTTTAACCCCCAAAAATGAAAAACTCTCTTTCTATATCTTTGTGAGATTACATTTTTTTTTTTTTTTTTTTTTTTTTTGTAAGAAAGTTAGTTTGATGTCTGAGACTTTCACTATAAAGGAGTAGGCACATTACTTCAACACTGAGGCGCATTGATAGGCAATGTTAAACCCTGTAAAGAATAAAATAGTCCGTGTCAACTTCAATTTAAATTATAGTATTAAAAGTTAGCCTTTCAATTTTTCCGGTTCTCATCTAGGTTGACTTTTATAATACATTTTTTGATGATTTTTTTGTATTTAAATTAGTGGTTAGATTAGCGGTCAAAAATGACGGTTAAATTAAACATAATCATGACCATAACGTGACAAATACACTCTTCTACGTTAATTTTCAAATTATTTCATTTTTTTATTTACCAATTTTCTATTGTTCCATAACAATTTATAAAATAATATATTATAGTTCAATATGAGACTAATTATATTGTTGGTAGATTAGAAATGACGGAGGAATGCTTTTAGATGTTTATTTTTTTTTTTTCTAAATTAATCGCGAAAGAGACCCAAGAGAACAACTAATATTTATTTATTTTTTATGAAATTTTCCAAACTTATTTTTTTCTATCCTCAATTAAAGGCTAGGATCTCGTTATAGATTCAATTGATCGGCTTTCAGACGATCACCTATTAACCTATGACTTAGGTAAAGTTAAGTTAGATATTTAACTTAAAGCTCACATTTTAACTGGTCCTCTCCTGGCTGAATTTTTTATTCTTAGAGCTCGGCATGTGGTCCCAACTCTATGTATTTCATACTCCCTTAAATATTTTAAGTATATTTACTAATACCGGGATTTTCGTCGGTTACAATCTCCCTTTAGCCCGCTAAGCCTAAATCCTAGCATTGCCAGGTGTTTAGATTTTTGTACGGGATGAACGCGTAACAAAAGCAACACGAAATTCGGGGTGGAACTATAAATGGTGTTTACTTGAATGCCGCACACATAAATTACACTTTAATTACATCCAGAGATCTTACAACGGTGCGCTATAGAGATATGTCCTTTGGGGAAAGGAACATCTTGTTAGAATGTTGCTAATTACGTCACGAAATCACGTGGCGTTAAGGTTATATACATATCAGTTCCGTTTTCATAAAACGCTAGGGGTCAGATGGATCAGAAGTCACTCTGGAGAAACCCGACCGTGAGAGCTGACGCGGATATAGAAAAATAAGCTTAAGAAATGCTCTGTGCTCGCGAGCGCTATGAACTTTACAAGCTATGACGTAGCTGATGACGTCGACGGCAACGTGCCATAAGTAAGCTCCTAATCTTTTATGATAGCAATTGTTGGGTTCTATTACTCTGACCGTCAATTATTTTCGAAGCTAGCACCATCTACCGAAATGGGTAATCGGCCACAAATACGTGTTTTTCAAGGCTTAACAGATTTCAAATTCACGCCTTTTTCAAATATGGCCGGAACACGTCCCATTTTTAGCAAATTTTGCATATTCTAAGAAACCAAATACGCACGCGTCTCCAGTCTCGAGGTGAGTGGGGTGGAAAGGGGAGAAAGGTGACTGTCAAAACCCACGTGTATTCCCCGACTTAGAGATGGCGCTATAGAATCAACCCGTGGTTTGTCGACGACATAGAGACTATGGTAAGAGGCATATCTCTACACCGCAGGGCTGTAAGATCTCTGATTACATCTTCACGCATACTACATGAATATAAGACTTTGCACTAACTTGGCTGGGTGTGTCTAATTAGGAGGTTCTATAAATTCGACTGCTTTCAAATCAAAATCCGTTCTTCCAAGTCTGGCTGCGTAGCTCTCTCTACATAATCTTTTCTCCATGATCAATATACCGTCAAAAAATACCTGGGTTGTATGATAAGAGAACCTAAACCCGTTTAAAGAGATGCTACAATTCCCATTGTTTACATTTTTCGTTATTAGAATTAGCCATAAATTCCGTGTTTGAAATTTTATTTGAATTCCGGTTTCCATTGGGTGTGAGTATATTATCCCGGATTTGGCCCCCCTCGCCTCATTGTTCTACAAAATGTTCGTAATGAGCCTATCTCTTTGTATTTTAATCTCGAATGAATCGTTATATTATGATGATATATTTAATCGTCATTCCAGACTTTGGAAGAACTTAAGTTAGGTTAGACTTCTATTAAAATTCTGGTAACTTCTAAGCTTGCCAGTTATTACTCGATAACGCAACCAGATTTTAACCCCGGTGCAAAAACCGGATATTCCGAAAAAAATTTCAAACCAGAAAAGTACATTTTAAGAGAAAATTTAAGCTTTTAAAGGGCGTTTGAAATAAAATCTTTTAAAGTGAGATTGAACCTAATTCAAAATATATCTTTAATATAATTTAATAGAAAATAAAAATCAATTTTTAAGTTGAGGCTAAAATATACTCTATTTCAAGGGACTATGATATTATTTTAAATGGAGAATGAACCGCAACCAAATTAATTTTCTATCATTTCTTTATCACTGGCCTTTCCTAAAATTTGCTTGGATGGTAAAAAAAAATTTTTTTGAAAATAAATCAATTCATAATAAATCAAGCCATAATTGAGGTAAGCTATGATCCAATCAGTGCTCTTATTTAAAGGGAGAATGCAACCTAACAAGTGGTTTTTTTTTTTTTTTTTTTTTTTTATCTACCCATTCCTTATTGTTTAAATAGGCCTAATCGACTAGCGAAAATAATTACGATCAAATATTAAACTAGAAATAAATTTAAAACTTACCCGGAAAATAGGCTTAGCGAGATTCATGGAGATCCTGATTTCCTGGCGTATAAGATCTAGCGACCAAAACCGGAAGTGTAGAGACCCTCGCGAAAATATTGGTGGGGAAAGCTTTTGTCACGTGATCGTCCGCCATCTTTTTGTAGTGTGAAATTTTCGTCTGCTCTAGTGGTCTGTTCTAGTGGAGAGCGACAGACGTTCTTGAATTTGGTTTGTGGGAAATAAAATTAGAAATAGTCTGGCAGCCTGGTACTACAAAAAGATGGCGGCGCGGCTATGAGACAAGCGCCCATTTCCGGGAAATCGACCAGGACTATCGAACGCGATTGTAAGTCTCTTGGAGATATCGCGTGAACAACGGGCCTTCGCTCAGTGGTCGCTCGACCTTACACTAAGGTAATTCAGGATCTCCATGAATCCTTCTAAGTCTGTATTTTCCGGGTATGTTTTAAATTATTTCTAGTTTAATATTTGTTTTGTAAACTTTTTATCGGTGGATTGGGCCTATTTAAATGATAAGGAATCGATGAAAAAAAATCACTTTATATTAGGTTGTATTCTCCCTTTAAAGGGAAGCTAGCCTTTCCGTTTCCTCCGGCCCTCATAATTAATAAACATTGTCAAGGGTTTCTCCGCCATTTTTTATTTTTTTTCGAAAATATTTCAGTCCTATCACGGCCTTTATGGGCAAATACGTCACCGCCAATCAAAAACAATAGGGACATTATGGCGCAATTGAAGGCTAACGAATCAGAAAACTTAAGGGAAAGAGGTCGCGGGAAAACAAATTTTGCGGAATACGGCTAGTGGTTGGTAGAAATTAAAAAGAATTTCCACCATATATTTATTTTTAAATTATGAGTCTTAAACAAGTCATCATGACTAATTTACGAACTCTTCAATGGGTTCAAAAAAATCACCCAATACTAAATAACTTAAACACGATCTATTATTTAAAATTTTATCCAATCTTAAAAGGTACCAAAAACCTAAACGAAAAACTGGTTTTTATTTTTACAAACTCGACCCATTCAATACTTCAACTAACTATACATAAACGATTATATATAAAGTTATAGATTTTTCTATGAACCAAAAACATCGGAAAAAAACCGGTTTTCCGTTTACAAACTCTCCCCATTTTAAGACTGTCAGTGAACATAATGAGAGGATTTTTACACGATCAAAAAACCCCCGTGGAAAGTAAAAATAATGTTCCCAAAAAATTAAGGTGGTTCCTCTGTTACCACGCTCTTCCGACGCTTTTTATCATAATCTTCAAGACAAGATTAATTTGCAATGAACATTAAACTGAGGCGGATTGATATTCAACATTAAAATCATGTCGAAAGAAAGTTGGTTTGGTTGTTAAGAAAAGACTTGGTAAAGAGTTACAGACACCAAAAATGGTTCGTTTTTAAATTAAATGGAAACTTGGAGCTGAAAATGGAACAGCTTTTTAAGTTATTTTCGGAATCAACGGATGCCAAAAAACGTATTCGAGAATTTTCACAAGAATTCTTAGACGCGGTTTTGGTGTTTAAATTAATTTCTAAAGTTTTTGGTAAAATTTAAATAAAATCAAAAGTCTATCACTTCATTCCAAAGAAGTAAACAACGCCGCGAAGTAATATCACCAAAGGTCTTGGTGAATGTACCGGTACATTTTGATTCTAGACACTCTAGCGGCCGCAGTCGGTGTAAATAGTGAATGGAGGAAGCGCCACTCTTTGGAGAAATTCCATAGTTGGGAGGGGAGACGATATAGTCAAGCGCGGCTCGCCTAAATTCCGTCCCTCTCTCAAGACTCAAAATATCGAGGTAGTCCAAATCACTCGAGCCAGATAGGGGTGATGACATTTTTAACTATGACGTAAAACTAGACCTTTGCTGATAGCCTGATAGTATTAAGTTGGTTACTTTTATGGAATTAAGTGATATACTTTAATATAAATTCGGACCAATCATTATATCGGCCTTCAGTAGCGCTTGTAATGCCGTAACATTAAGACATTAAGGCGTTTGATGTCCAAAGTCCAAAGAAGCGTCACCCTGCTGAGAATTGATTTTTTTTAAATCAAAATTGGAATACACTTTTGATAAAAAAACAAGTCCGGACCTAGTACTTCAAAGAGGGTGGGTGTGTGAGGGGGGAAAGGGATTGTCTAAGATGATTTTATCTAGTACGTGTTACGTGATCGGGGTGGCGTAATATTTGCTTGGCCCCTTTTATTAATCCTAGCTCGCTCGACTTTCACTTTTCAAAATATAAAAAAAAAAACTTTTTTGGGTTTTTCTCGAACATTCTCTATCGCTAACGGTATTTAACCATTTTTTCAGTCAAATATCAAATCCCTAAGACGTTACGTGCATAAGATTTTTTTAAATTATTTAATTACTATATTGCGTCGTATAAAAAATGACCGTACTAGATAATTTTTCGTTAAATATTAAAGTCACGTAAAATCAGGGGATTTTGTTAAACATTTTTTATTTTCAAAATTTGTTTCGGTTTTCTTTTGATTTCCGGATGGCATTTTTTTAATTTTGAGGATTTAGTCAATAGACACGTTTGACGCTTCGGATCGACAACACGTTGTTTTACTTTCTAGCGCTACAATTCAGCCTTTAATTGTTTTTAAGCGCGTGTACTTTCAGCAAGAGATTTTATTTCATTCACTCGCTGATTAAAAACCCCGTCGTTTTATTTTATTCACGCGCTGATTAAAAAAAGCTTTGCGAGATTTTATTTTATTATTCAGGGGTTGATTAAAAAACCGTCGAGAGATTTTATTTTATTCGCACGTTGATTAAAAAAAAGCCGTCGCGAGATTTTATTTTATTCGCACGTTGATTAAAAAAAACCGTCGCGAGATTTAATTTTATTCACGCGCTGATTAAAAAACTGTCGCGAGATTTAAATTATTCAAGCGCTGATTAAAAATACCGTCGCTGATTAAAAATACCGTCGCTGATTAAAAATACCGTCGCTGGATTTTATTTTATTAACTCTGATTAACAATACAGTGCATTTATTTTAATTGACGCGCAAACAATGAAATATATTTCCTTTTGGCACGAAATATTATTTTAATCGCGAGGATATTAAAAAGCAAAACTGATAAAATTATTTTAATCACAATTAACTAAATTGACGCGTTATGGATACAAATGATAAATTATCCTTTCGTTTCGGACTAATGCGTACCGTCATTTCGATCTGTTTACCGTAAGTTATTTCCTTTAATTTAACCACATGCTTATCCAAGTTCGTCGCTTAGATTTGAATCTCTGTGATATTTGAAAATATTTTCCTTAGAAATAAATTAGTGCCAACTTAGGCTTATCATTTTTTTTTATTATTGTTATTTTTGTTGAAAGTGAATATGATGATGTAAATAGGTTAAGATTTCACGATCATGGTCGGTTGGGACCCCGTTTTTTACGAGTTCGGAAACTTTTAAATTATGTCCCAACATCAAGCACTCGTGGCCTAATGACACCGAATAAGGAAAACTAATTTTTTTCGCTAGCTAAAGCTCAAAGTGAAAGTGAAATACACATTCATCATCGGTGGTAATTGGAACCGTTAAAATAATCCCAGACTATTTTTTATCCATTAAAGGGAGAATGCAACCTAATAGCAAGTGACTGTTTTATCGATTCCTTGTCGTTTAAATCGGAATAATCCAACAGTAAAGAAATTACTAACAAAAATTAAACTAGAAATCAATTTAAAACTTACCCGGAAAATAGGCTTAGCTATATTGATGGAAATCAGCTGAATTTCTTCGTATTGAACGGTCATGTACCAATCGAATGTTATTGGAAGTTTCACGGAGATCTCGCCTTAACGACGGGCATTTGTTTATTGGTCGATGACTCATAAATGCGAAGAAATTCAGGATCTCCATGAATCCAGCTAATCCTTTTTTTCGCTAAGTTTTAAATTTATTTCTAGTTTGATATTTATTTATATTTTTCTTTTACTAGAAGATTAGGCCTATTTAAACGATAAAAATCACTTGTTATTAGGTTGCATTCTCCCTTTAAATCAAAATCAATTCAAAAATTGTAATTTGGATTCTTATTAGCTCATCTGAAGGTGGAATACATTATGCGCGATTATCAATCTTTAAATTTTTCTTCCGTTAAATTGTTTTTTGTCTATTGTTCGTAATCGAACCGCGCGCGTTATTTCAATTATTCCTTATTTCAAAACTAATATTTATTTCGCATATCCGTTAAGTGGCTAAAATTCGTTCCATTTAAGCGTTTACCCGTAAAAATTTAAAATAAATGTAATGTAAGTTTAAATATTTATTATCTCTCCCTAGGTCGTGAATTTTTATCAATGAAATTTTATCAATACCAATTATTCCTCGTTATATTACAACAGCAAAGTTTATAGTAGAAACATTTTCTTTAGTCTTTTGTTCTTGGTTAAGTCTCGTTTACAATTTTATTTTTGAAAAATGGTAATTTAATGAATCTGCGCACTCCTTTTTAACTAACAAAATTAAATGTTTCGCAGCGTGCGCTTGGTTACCAAGGAAATTCTTTTATTTTCATCAAACGCGCGCTCGGTTAGCAGGGAAATAATTTTATTTTCATAGCGCGTGGGTAGTTACCAAGAAAATCATTTTGTTTTCATAGCGTGTGGTTAGTTACCAAGGAAATAATTTTTTCATCAATCTGCACTTGATTACCATGGAAACTTATCTTGTTTTCATAGCACGCGCTTGGTTACCATGGAAAATTATTTTGTTTTCATTACACGCGCTTGGTTACCATGGAAACCATTTTATTTTCATTAAACACGTGATAATTATCACGGAAATAGTTTTATTTTAATCAAAAGCGCGCTTGGTTACTACGGAAATCATTTTATTTTAATTAAACGTGCTTGGCTTCCAAGGAAACCATTTTATTTTCACTAAACGCGCTTTGTTACTACTGAAACTATTTTATTTTCATCAAACGCGCGCTTGGTTACCACGGAAATCATTTTAATTTCATCAAACGTGCTTGGTTTCCACGGAAACCATTTGGTTTTCATCAAACGCGAGTTTAGTTACCACGGAAACAATTTTATTTTCATCAAACGCGCGCTCGGTTACCACGGAAACCATTTTAAATATTTTAATATAAATATATTTTTTTCTGGCGAATAGACATAGTGTATTATTATAATTAATTGGCACGCGCTGTTTTCTTGGAAACCCTCGATGTACGGGCTATTCGTTACCTGTACCACTTTTCCGGTTTAAATTTTCAATCTAACTGGTGGCGCGCACGCTCCTGACAATTTCCCGAAATTCCTGTCGCGTTGTCACGTCTGCATCAATCCACTCCCAAATTGAATTTAAATTTATATAATCATAATAATATTTTATTTTATTACGAATTCTTACATTTTTTTCGTCATAATCCGGAATTTTATCGGTTTGGGGTCAATTACTTAATTTCTCTCTCGGGCCTTTTTTTTCTTTTTTATTTAATGAACAGGTGTTTGAAACCTAATTTCGTAATAATAAGAAATGACGATCAGGATTTTAGAATTTATCGACAGACACACGCGGTTAAATAGACAGACGGGTTTTGAAAACCAAACCAGCTATGATAGTTTTATAGTATCGGCCCTTTTTAATCGGGGCCACATTCGTTAAATTTTATGACTTTTTGTACAACTACGTGGGTATACATAAATGTGATGAATTTAGATTTTGACAGTAATATCAGCTCCCTGCCTTTGACTTGACTACGGTCTTTATGAAAATAACAGGAGGCAGTACTCGTGTGAATTTATTAAAGCTAAATCTCTCTTCGTTCAGAAACCCCGAAAAATCTCTTAATTTCTTTTAAAAACCCCGAAATCTCTCTAAAAAAATCTTCGTAATTTCAAAATCCTCAAATTTCATAACCTACAAGTCCCGTGGCTCTCAGACTCTCCTATTCGCGACGCTGTCGTCTGCTGTTCCGATTGGCGATATAGTCCCTAGAAAGGTACCACGCATTGCTTATCAACACGAAGACGTACTGACTGTGTAAATAAATTCACGTTAGAACTAGCTTTCTAAAAGGAGATAAATTTTCGTTTCGTAACTCCTAGTAACTCCCCTTCACCCAAAACCGTACGAATAATTAATTACTTCGCCTTACCTTAATTACTTTCTTTAGAATTTGAGTAATTAATTTTCCTTTCGTTGACTGTGAACCTATATAATTCTAAAGTATATTGGCCTCAAAGAAATATTTAGGATAATTTAATGAATTAAAGAGTAATTACGACATTCCAATGGAAACTTAAATTCTTAATTATTATAATTAACCGTTTGTCTCTGTTTTGACTAGCGTGTACATGTACGTTAAATCATCGTTAAATATCGTTGCGCGTTCTCCTTTTGACAACGCCGTTCAAATTTTAAAGGTAAAAAACAAGCTACTTCAATACCGAACAAAAATATCGCAAACAAAAGCGCTATGTCTACATGTATAAGGAGTCCGCAAGGGAGATATTAATACGTCAGAGGTTTCTATCGCTCAACTCGGTGTCATCGCTCAACTCGGTGTCATCCGAGGGGTCAGACACTTGAAAACTCAGGTGTACAAAATGTTTGAACTCTTAGCCCTACCAAAGCTGGACTCCGAGTTCGCGAGAGTTCGAACTTTTTGCACAGTCGAAGCTGAAAAACGTGAACTCAGGTGTACAACAAAATCAAGAGTGACTTCCCCTTCAGTGTCATCCCCCTAAGTGAGGGAGTTACAGTATTCGCCCCTACAAACGCTCACTCAGTAAGGGGGTTCAATGACGCCAGGCTTTCTTTCCCCCTTGGCTCTTTGCTGTCTCCCTACAATCAGTATCCATGGTCTAACCATAGACGTTGTCGACTGGGGAAGCCATTACCCCCAACCAATGGGATAAAGGTGACTTTTGTGACGCAAGATTAAGGTTTCTGAACTAATCGTAATTTTAAGAAAGGTTAACTACTTCTTTGCTATATATATATGTCTGTCTCAGAACTAGAATTGTAATTTTAATATTTACATCAAAGGTCAAAGGTTACCCTTAATTTACTCCAGTCCTTGTTATTAAGTTATACTGTTTGAGTCTTTTACCTTTAAAAAGACTCGTTTGTCGCCGACGTTTCAGCTAGAAATAAGTTTGCTGACATTTGTACGAATGACACTCTTAAAAAAAAAAAAAAAAAAAACGTAAGAAAATCTTGCGTAAAAGAAATACCTAATATTTTTTTTGAATTTTATTGATTGAGGTTATTTCGGTTAAAATTAGTTCGTCGTCCCGTATAAATTATACACATTTTAAAAATAAGAAAGGGTGTCAATTCGACGTGTCACAGCGGGCTACAAATACAACTTTCTTATTTCAATTATTTTAATTATGTCATCATTTATGTATAGAGTTTTACGAGTTACTAAAACAAAAAATTGGCGCCCACTCTCGCACGTGATTGGTGGTTTTTATGGAAACGATTGGAGTAACACGCCCTTTTGTTTCGAAAAGGCGCACACTCAGGAACATTTTGCTTATATTTTAATTCCCGCACGTGATTGGTGATTATCATGGAAACAATTAGAGTAACACGTGCTTTAATCTATAAAGTCGCACGCGACTTTTCTCGAGAGAGATAAATCGTAACAAAAAGTAATCTATATCGTTTAAATAGGCCTAATCCACCAGAAAAAAAAATTACAAACGAATATTAAACTACAAATTAATTTAAATTTACTTGGAAAATAGGCTTAGCAGAATATCATGTGAGCCTTGATTTCTTTACACATAAGAGTCAGCGACCAATGATCAAAGACCGTTCTATAAGACGAGATCTCCATGAGACTTTCTTTGAAAGAATTCGATTGGGCGCTGACCTATCAATGCGAAGAAATTCACGATTTGTGTGAATCCAGCTAAGCCTATTTTCCTGAGAAGATTTAAATTTTTATCTAGTTTAATATTCGTTTGTAGTTTTTTTTTTGCTAGAGGGTTAGGCATATTTAAACAATATGGAATCGATATAAAAATACTTATTGTTAGTTTGCATTCTCCCTTTAATAAAAAATATTGAATCTTTAATAGCCGGTATTTTGTTTGGAATAAACACAAACCATTAGAAATAAAAATTACGTAACTCGATTATTTTTTTAACCCTAATTTAAAAACAATAGAAATTAAGAGGATGATAATTCAATCGCGTGTCTGTCAAAAAATTTCAAAACGCGGTTAATTTCAATAATTGGGGGATGACTAGGATCGTATTTGAGGAATAGTTTGTAATACATGAGGGGGGAGCCCTATTGACATTTTGTCGAGCTGGGAATAGTGTTAGTGGAGCTCCGCGGTGGTTAGGATGACCTACTTCCGGCGGTAGTTCACTAGTAACCCGTCACAAGGCCATCGCCGCCAAGATAAACTTTCTCTCTTTTTCAAAAAGCTTTCGAAAAGATTTCTAGACACTCTTTCGAATAGGCGAGCGGACAGTTCTTCCAAAAAAATAGTTAAGATATAACTTATATAGTTAAACTTAGTTTTAAATATAGATTTTTAATTATATTTCATTTAATAAGCAATAGCAAAATGAATTTATAATACTTTGTAATTTTATTAGTTGGATTTATAATTTCAATCGTAAGTTTATTTTTTACTTTTTTTTACATTTATATGTATTACATGATTCAAAATTTCAAATGATCAAGGAGTTGACGTAATGGGAAAAAGCCTAACGCGCATTCGTACACTATGTTATATGTTGGTTATATTTAATAGAGAAAGAAGAGTCGCCAAATTTCACCGAATCAAACCATCAGTGAATGCTAGAAGAGATGACACGCGACTACTTTCTTTATTACAAGTTTAATTACCATTATGTATCAATCCGAGGATCAGTTTTTTACCATTATGCAAATTTCACTTGAATCACGGTTTTTTGAACTCTACTTGTACTCTTGTCACACATCATTGTGCTTTTCCCTTACCATTACTTTACCCTTATCGCATTCCATTTTAATCTTACTTTACCCTTATCGCATTTTATTTTAATCTTCCTGTACCCTTGTACTTATAATCTTCCTTTACCATTGCCGTACTCCATTTTAATCTCCCTGTACCATTGCTGTACTCCATTGTAATCTTCCCGTACCCTTGCTGTACTCCATTGTAATCTTCCCGTACCCTCGCTGTATTCGATTGTAATTTTTCTGTACCCTTGTTGTACTCCATTGTAATCTTCTTTTACTCTTGTCTTATTAATTTTATTATTCTTGTACTCTAGTCCTAAGAACTCCATTGTACTCTTCCCGCTTTCTTGTCATACCTTTTGCATGCTGTCTTCATTGTACTTTTCGCGTACTCTCGTATTCCATTGTACTTTACACGTACTCCTGTACTCACTCCTAACGTACTTCATCGCGATCCTCTCGTATTGTTCGGTTATTTTGATGTTGTTCTAATTTCTAATCGATCGCGTGCTTTTTATTTTACGGTTCTCAACTCTCTCTCTCTCTCTCGTTTTCACTTTCTACTTTGTATAAAGTAATAGCAATGCAATAAACTCTAGATCTTTAATTACATCAAATTGAGGCAAATTTCCTCGTAAGAACGAAATTTGTGATACGTAACGATGGAGGCGTGTATTCATCAATGACGCGAAACAACCCGGCGGTGAAACTATAAAAGATACTTTTTCTTAATTTTAACCCCAATTTATTTATTTATTTTGCGTCTTTTATTTTGAAAAACCAGTTTTAAGTTATCCTGAAATCTTCAGAGCGGAGGTAACTGTTCCTCCGGGTCATTGAAGGATAACAAAGTCGGAATTTTACGACTGTAGTTTAGAAACTTCGTAAAATGAAACCAAGATGGTCAAAAACGCGCGTCAGATCGAGAGGGACAGCCGACTCAAATATATTTAAAGGGAGAATGCAATCTAATAACAAGGAACTTTTTTTAACGATTCTTTATCGTTTAATTAGGCCTAATTCACCAGTAAATTTTTACTAATTCCGTGAACGTTAAATATTGTTTTCAAGGTTATGTTTTTCTTCCAAGCTTTTAAAGTTTTGTTTAAATTATCTCTAATAAAACTAATATATTTATTATTTTAATTTAAGGTTGGTGGTAATTATCCTAAGGAGGTGATTAACAGCTTAAGATGGCCGTGGAGAAAGTGACGCGTATCGTGGGTGGTCATTGGGTGACCATGTTCATGACCTTTATGGCGCTGTCTTTCATGAGAACCTATAACAACAGTCTTCCCAGGACTGTCAAATCATTTGCCAAAGAATACGATTACATCATAGGTAATATATATTAATTTATCTATATCTATCTATATATATATATATATATTTTTTTTTTTTTTGAAATTTCTAAATCGGTAAATTGGTTGATATTTATGATAGCGCGCTATAGGGGTTCAACAGGAAATGAAAGTAATATACGACTAAGTTTCGCCCCCAGGGCCAAAAACACCTTTTTCTTTCAATTTTCCAAATACGGAATCTTCTTCTCCGGCGACCGAAACGTTTCGTACAATAATTTTAAATTAGAAATTTGATAAGGAATATTTAGAAATTTTTATTTTCGCACCAAATATCGAGAAAAATAAGAATAAAGGACCAAATATTTGAGAAAGGTTTGAACAAAAACTGAAAAGAAAATGCAAACTCAATTCGCTGATTATTTATTGATAAAAAATAATTTTATTTTATTTTTAAACCTCGACCATCACGATAGTTTTACCACAAAATTAATTCGCGCCAAATTTAAAATAATGAATGTTCTTCAGACAAACTTGACCTCGCGCAATTGCTGCTTGTCAATAATTTCTTTCTAACACAACAAGTGCAATTAATATCTATAATTTTACTCTATAATTTCCATCTTTAGCTCGCTTATATATAATTTACAACTTTAGCTCTCGCAATTATCTATAATTCCCATCTTTATCTTTAGCTCGCGCAATTATCTACAATTTCCATCCTTAGCTTGCGCAATTATCTACAATTTCCATCTTTAGCTCGCGCAATTATCTACAATTTCCATCTTTAGCTCGCGCAATTATCTACAATTTCCATCTTTAGCTCGCGCAATTATCTACAATTTCCATCTTTAGCTCGCGCAATTATCTACAATTTCCATCTTTAGCTCGCGCAATTATCTACAATTTCCATCTTTAGCTCGCGCAATTATCTACAATTTCCATCTTTAGCTCGCGCAATTATCTACAATTTCCATCTTTAGCTCGCGCAATTATTTACAATTTCCATCTTTAGCTCGCGCAATTATTTAAAATTTAAATCTTTAGCTCGTGCAATTATATAAAATTTAAATCTTTAGCTCGTGCAATTATATAAAATTTAAATCTTTAGCTCGTGCAATTATGGCATATGTGTCACCAATCAATTTGAATTTTATTAATTTAATTTATATAATATAAAATACCTTTTAAGCACTTTAAATTATTTTATTCTAAGTGGTGAATTCTTCACGTCATCGTGAGGAGGATCTATTGGTTTTTCCATCCTTATACGACCTTTAAGAACGTCTTAATGGTACTAGCGCTTATTTTAGGCCCCTCACTAGCTCGTTTTTAAAGAAATCCTTGAAATTTTGGGGGCCCATCGCCCATTAAAATATTTCAAGATTATTTTATCTGTAAAAAGAGCCGTAATCCTTGACTATAGTCCTTTTTGGGGGTGGGGCCTCTCCCGTATGCCCTTGATCCTGACTGCCAAGCCAGGGATTAACAAATAATTTTATCCTTGATTTCATCCCGCCGTGGTGGCCATGACGATAAACTTAAATCATCAAACTTTCCCTTATTATTTATAACCTGACAAAAATACGCGTTTCTTTCCTCATACTGAGAATTACTACTACTAGTGAGAATTTACATGTAACAAAACGTTTGCCACGCTACTTTTAATTTTCATTCATAATTTTATCCAAATGGAAATTCGCGCGCCTCATTTGCAAATAATAATTTCAACCAATAATAATTTATAATTCAAACAAGCGTGTGCTTTACGAAAAATAATTAAATCCAGTTCGTGATCTTCCAAGATTTGTTAAAACCAGCGCGCGATTTAATAATTACAAATAATTAATAAAAAAAAGGCGGGTATTTTATGAAGAAAAATTAATAAAAAGGAGAGTATTTTATGAAGAATAATAAACGTAGCGGGTATTTTACAAGAATAATTATTCAAATACTAGCGCGTGGTTTACATCGATTTATTGAAATCTGCGCGTGATTTAAAAAGATTTATTTAAACATTAAACCAGCTCGTGATTTACAAAGATTTATTAAAACCAGGGCGTGATTAACAAAGATTGATTAAACCCAACGCGTGATTAAAACAGATTTATTAAAACCAGCGCGTGATTTACAAATATTTATAAAAACCAGCGCGTTATTTACAAAGATTGATTAAAAACCGCGCTTGATTTATAAAGATTGATTAAAAACCGCGCTTGATTTATAAAGATTGATTAAAAACCGCGCTTGATTTACAAAGATTGATTAAAAACCGCGCTTGATTTACAAAGATTGATTAAAAACCGCGCTTGATTTACAAAGATTGATTAAAAACCGCGCTTGATTTACAAAGATTGATTAAAAACCGCGCTTGATTTACAAAGATTGATTAAAAACCGCGCTTGATTTACAAAGATTGATTAAAAACCGCGCTTGATTTACAAAGATTGATTAAAAACCGCGCGTGATTTACAAAGATTGATTAAAAACCGCGCGTGATTTACAAAGATTGATTAATTCCGGCGTGTGGTTTTCAAAGATTTATTAAAACCAGCGCGTGATTGACAACGATTTATTAAAACCAGGGCGGGATTTACGAAGATTTTTTAAAAACAGCGCGTGATTTACAAAGATTTCTTAAACCCAGCGCGTTATTTACAAAGATTTCTTAAACCCAGCGCGTTATTTACAAAGATTTCTTAAACCCAGCGCGTTATTTACAAAGATTTCTTAAACCCAGCGCGTTATTTACAAAGATTTCTTAAACCCAGCGCGTTATTTACAAAGATTTCTTAAACCCAGCGCGTTATTTACAAAGATTTCTTAAACCCAGCGCGTTATTTACAAAGATTTCTTAAACCCAGCGCGTTATTTACAAAGATTTCTTAAACCCAGCGCGTTATTTACAAAGATTTCTTAAACCCAGCGCGTTATTTACAAAGATTTCTTAAACCCAGCGCGTTATTTACAAAGATTTCTTAAACCCAGCGCGTTATTTACAAAGATTTCTTAAACCCAGCGCGTTATTTACAAAGATTTCTTAAACCCAGCGCGTTATTTACAAAGATTTCTTAAACCCAGCGCGTTATTTACAAAGATTTCTTAAACCCAGCGCGTTATTTACAAAGATTTCTTAAACCCAGCGCGTTATTTACAAAGATTTCTTAAACCCAGCGCGTTATTTACAAAGATTTCTTAAACCCAGCGCGTTATTTACAAAGATTTCTTAAACCCAGCGCGTTATTTACAAAGATTTCTTAAACCCAGCGCGTTATTTACAAAGATTTCTTAAACCCAGCGCGTTATTTACAAAGATTTCTTAAACCCAGCGCGTTATTTACAAAGATTTCTTAAACCCAGCGCGTTATTTACAAAGATTTCTTAAACCCAGCGCGTTATTTACAAAGATTTCTTAAACCCAGCGCGTTATTTACAAAGATTTCTTAAACCCAGCGCGTTATTTACAAAGATTTCTTAAACCCAGCGCGTTATTTACAAAGATTTCTTAAACCCAGCGCGTTATTTACAAAGATTTCTTAAACCCAGCGCGTTATTTACAAAGATTTCTTAAACCCAGCGCGTTATTTACAAAGATTTCTTAAACCCAGCGCGTTATTTACAAAGATTTCTTAAACCCAGCGCGTTATTTACAAAGATTTCTTAAACCCAGCGCGTTATTTACAAAGATTTCTTAAACCCAGCGCGTTATTTACAAAGATTTCTTAAACCCAGCGCGTGATTTACAAAGATTTCTTAAACCCAGCGCGTGATTTACAAAGATTTCTTAAACCCAGCGCGTGATTTACAAAGATTTCTTAAACCCAGCGCGTGATTTACAAAGATTTATTAAACCCAGCGCGTGATTTACAAAGATTTATTAAACCCAGCGCGTGATTTTTAAATAATAATTAATTGATAAATATTAGTATCGTGATTAAATATTTTTGTTACATTAAATTGCACAATCTGAGCTCTTTAGTATATAAATATAAGCGTAGATAAAAGATAACGTCGCACCGGAAATGAATTACCAAAGGCTAAATGAATTAATTTAATTCAATCAAAACCTAAAGCCATCATAAGGGGGCATTATAATATCATTAGGTTATTCGCTGTCTTAGAAGTCACCATTAATAATATATTTAAAACCGGATAAAACCGGTTTAACTTTGATTATAGACCATATAGTTTATGCAAATTATCCTTACTTCTAAATGTAACAAGTTTTCGAAATTACCACTCTCATCAATTTAGGTTAGAATTAAAATCAAATTTAAATAAACAATGTATTAAAATTTAAATTTTAGAAAGTGGAGCTACCAAAAAGAAAATTTTAAATTTTGAGGGTATTATTATATTTTTTATTTTTAATTAAATTCCTAAGATTGAAAGGGAGCGAAATTCGTTAAAATATTAGGATTAGGATACAAATTATCATAATGACGAAACCGAACCCAAATATTATGAAAAATTCTTAAGGATCTTGGGTCTCAAAAACCCGCGTTCAAAGGGTAAGTGACACGTCGTAAAATAATTTAGGACCAAATATTTAAAATTGAACCTGAATGGTTTCACCGCTAAAATTCAAATTTATCTCATTTGAAAGAGTGTTACAATCCCATTTATGTCTCAATGCATCACCCTTAAATTTATCTTGGTCGGGGTAACAGTGATGAGAGTGAAAGTCGTACGTATCATCCCTTGCAACCAATGAATGAATTAAAATACTCGTTTAAAAACCTGTTTTTCTAATATAAAAATAGGTCCTTTCGTAGCTGGCGACAATAACAACTCTTCGAGCTCTCGGGCTAATAAACCTCCTTGACATAAATAAAATATTATACCGTAGGGTGTTTTTTTGTTTATAAAATATTTTCTTTTTAATTTATTTGCGGGGGAGGTTACTCGTAGTATTACGGTATTTAAAGGGATGCCATAATCTGAAATGAAGTATTTTTTTTCCGATTCATTATGTAAAAATATGCCTCCCTGAATTTTGTCAAAATTTGTAAAGTACAAATACTATTATAAAAGATTTTTTAATATTTTAAATCCTATTCATGCAAATTTTACTACCATTGCCAACAAACCAATCAGAGCCAAGCGCCCATTCCGAATCAAAGAGCCCCTAGCGACATCTAGGTTATAACGTAGAGATATTAATTTGTTTTATAATAGTGCACTATCGTAAAAGAGGGGGAGCTTACTTAGGGCATGTTGCCTTCGACGTCATCAGCAACGTAATAGCTTTTAAAGCTCATAGCGCTCGTGAGCACAGAGCATTTCTTAAGCTTATTTCTTCTATGTCCGTGTCAGCTCTCAAGGTCGGGTCTCTCCGGAGTGACTTCTGAGCCGTCTGACCCCTAGCGTTTTATGAAAACGGAAATAACTGTCCTGTATAAGTTACCTTAACACCACGTGATTTTGTGAAGTTCTACGATAAAGCGTCATGTAATTGGCTCTTGGCTCCTGGCTCCTGATTGGTCCTTTGGTAACAATGAAAAAATCCAACAAATATCTAAACCTAATTTTTACATAATTAATTATAATCGAAATATTTTTTTTTTAAATGTGAAACTATCGGGGAAAAAATTGAATGGCTAGAAATTTTCACCTAATAATCTCCCTTTATAGAGGATTTGTATAAAGGGCACATGATTTCGAATCAAAACGAAGAACCTCATTAGTAACCCTCAAACCTTAATTTCACTTATTTTTTTAAACCAGATTTTTTTTAAGTTAAAACGTAATTCTCTTTTATATTTATTATTTCCGGCAACTTAACCTTATAAGTTATTGAGGTTATTCTGTATTCTTTCTGAGCGTGTGGGATTTTCCAAGAATTTTATATAATTTCGCTTTTAAAGAAAATTTTAACCCTCATTTCTTTAATATTTTTTTAATTGGAATTTAACAGGTTGACCACGTGGTTTTTATTTCCGCGGGAAATTTTCACGCGCTCTTTTTATTTAACGTTTTAATACGATTGGCGCGTGGTATTTCATAAAAAAAATAAACGGTACGCGCTTTGAATAAATTATTAAAGGTTTAGTGACACTGTTTTTATTTATTTTAATGATTGATTTTTTTTTTTTTTTTTTCCTATTTTATTAAAGTCGGTGCTGGTTCAGCCGGAGCGACGCTAGCCAATCGTTTAAGCGAAGATTCCTACGTCAGAATTCTTTTGTTAGAGGCCGGTGGTCAACCGGATTTGGTTAGCGAAGTGCCTCTCATGGCTGCCGAGTTGCAGACGACGTACCTCGACTGGGGATATTTTACCGAACCTCAAGAGTTCGCTTGTCAAGGAATGGTCGAAAAGGTATTACTTAAACTCGAAAGTTTACCCGAATTTTTTCGCCTAATGAGTAACCGGAATATTGTGGGAAAGTGACCAAAACATCTTTATGGATGACCCCGGTATATATTTAGAAAAATCATTCTAAGACAACAAGTACACATTTAGGAATGACCCAGGCGGCTACTTCGAGTAGATGGTCTTATGGATATCACGCTTTATTGTTTTAAGAGATGACCTCTACCTAATTGGGAAAAAAAATCCTACTACATCTTGACGAATGACCCCCCCCCCCCCCCCGGGAGAAAAAATTCAATATTAAAATTGAACCCATTTATTTCCCGAATTGGTTTGTAATTTTTGGCTTAATTATTGTTGTCCATTCGTATAGCGTAGCCGTTGGCCAAGAGGTAAAGTTCTTGGCGGTTCCAGCGTTTTAAACTATATGTTGTACGTAAGAGGGAATCCCAAAGATTACGATTCGTGGGCCCAAAACGGATCTCCCGGTTGGAGTTGGAAGGAAGTTCTGCCCTATTTCATCAAATCCGAGGACAACAGAGATCCGAACATCGCAAAAAATGGTCAGTTCGAACAGCTACTTCATTGGGTCAATGTTTTGTTCTTGCCAACAGTTAATTCGCCAATAATTTAATGTCACATAATACGCCATTAATTTAATATTTGTTAATACCTCATTAATTTAGTGTTCAGTCTCATTAATTTAGTTTGAGTTAATACCTCATTAATTTAACGTCAGTTAATACCTCATTAATTTAACGTCAGTTAATACCTCATTAATTTAACGTTAGTTAATACCTCATTAATTTAACGTCAGTTAATACCTCATTAATTTAACGTTAGTTAATACCTCATTAATTTAACGTTAGTTAATACCTCATTAATTTAACGTTAGTTAATACCTCATTAATTTAACGTCAGTTAAAACCTCATTAATTTAACGTCAGTTAAAACCTCATTAATTTAACGTCAGTTAAAACCTCATTAATTTAACGTCAGGTAAAACCTCATTAATTTAACGTCAGGTAAAACCTCATTAATTTAACGTCAGGTAAAACCTCATTAATTTAACGTCAGGTAAAACCTCATTAATTTAACGTCAGGTAATACCTCATTAATTTAACGTCAGGTAATACCTCATTAATTTAACGTCAGGTAATACCTCATTAATTTAACGTCAGGTAATACCTCATTAATTTAACGTCAGGTAATACCTCATTAATTTAACGTCAGGTAATACCTCATTAATTTAACGTCAGGTAATACCTCAACAATTTAACGTCAGGTAATACCTCAACAATTTAACGTCAGTTAATACCTCAACAATTTAACGTCAGTTAATACCTCAACAATTTAACGTCAGTTAATACCTCAATGATATAACGTCAGTTAATACCTCATTAATTTAACGTCAGTTAATACCTCATTAATTTAACGTCAGTTAATACCTCATTAATTTAACGTCAGTTAATACCTCATTAATTTAACGTCAGTTAATACCTCATTAATTTAACGTCAGTTAATACCTCATTAATTTAACGTCAGTTAATACCTCATTAATTTAACGTCAGTTAATACCTCATTAATTTAACGTCAGTTAAAACCTCATTAATTTAACGTCAGTTAAAACCTCATTAATTTAACGTCAGTTAAAACCTCATTAATTTAACGTCATTTAAAACCTCATTAATTTAACGTCATTTAAAACCTCATTAATTTAACGTCAGTTAATACCTCAATGATATAACGTCAGTTAATACCTCAATGATATAACGTCAGTTAATACCTCATTAATTTTACGTCGGTTGATACCTCATTAATTTTACGTCGGTTGATACCTCATTAATTTTACGTCGGATAATACCTCATTAATTTTACGCCAGATAATACGTCAGATAGTACGTCATTAATTTACGTCTTTACTTTGTCAGGTTATCACGGTGTCGGTGGTCCATTGACGGTAGAAACGGCTCCTTACTCTTCGCAACTGGCACACGCTTTCGTGGAAGCTGGTAAATTGTTGGGTTATCCCAATGTGGACATCAACGGTCCAACGCAGACAGGTAGACACAGGCATGTACTTCAAACGCGTCCTGCTAGACAAAAAAATAAAAATAAAATAAAATAAAAATAGATATTTTTCGCGATGCTTACAAACTTTTGCAAAAATATAAAATTAAACAATGTATCTTAAAAGACGCGATTGAAATTTCCGACAGGTTTTACTCTACCTCAAGGTACGATACGTAAAGGTCATCGGTGTAGCACGGCTAAGGCTTATTTGGCAAGTGCCAGAGATAGACAAAATCTCGACATTGTCACCGAAGCCATGGTCACTAGGGTAAGTCTGTCAAAATTAAGTAACTGGTTAGGATAGATCAATAGGTCGATTTCCAGCCATCTTGTCAAAACCAAATTACAAGGACACTGAGTACGCAATACGTGTCGCGATTGTCGAGTACTCGATAAAGATAAAATTAGAACAGTGTGTTCTTTACTTGAACTCGAGTTGACTTTGAATCATAGATTCTGTTCGATGAGAGGAAACGGGCTGTGGGTGTTCAATTTGATCACGACGGTCTTAGTCACGTGGTCAGTGTCAGGAAGGAAGTCATCATGGCGGCTGGAGCCATAAACACCCCGCAATTACTCATGCTGTCCGGAGTTGGACCCAGGGAACATCTACAGCAACTCGATGTAAGTGTCGACCGATTTTATCATTTAATTAAAAGTCTAGTAGAGAAACCGGTTTTATGGTTATTAACGGGACATAAATTTGAAAAACGTGACACTCGTGTGAGCGTGACGTCACGTATGTGGGGAAGTACGTAACGCCCGTATTAGCCGAAAAGAGAAACCAACGAAGTAACCTGAACTCCCTTGTGACGTTTTTCGAGCTGGGCCCGCCGCAACTTGTGTTTCTCTAAGTTCATTCCAAGGTTCTAACTGTAGAAAGTTTGATTTTTTGCCAACAGATCCCTGTTATTGCCGACCTACCAGTCGGATTGAACCTTATGGACCACGTTGGTCCTGGGGGTGTCCATTTTACCATCAACGACACCGTGTCTATCGTGCCCACCCGTTTGACCGAAATGGAATACATGTTTAATTTTTTCAAGAACGGTAAAGGACCTTGGTCAATTTTGGGCGGCGTTGAGGGCTTGGCTTTCGTTAAGACCAAATACGTCAACCAATCGGAAGACTTTCCTGATATGGAATTCCATTTCATCTCGGCTACTCCGTCATCGGACGCTGGTATTACCATCAAGAGAGTGGCCGGAATTACCGACGAGGTTTTTAACGAACTGTACGAACCTTATCGCTTGCAAGACACATTTTCCTTCTACCCTGTCCTTTTGAGACCAGAGAGTAGAGGATACGTCAAGTTGAAGACTTCAAATCCCTACGATAAGCCCATCATCGATCCTAAGTACTTCTCCGATAAGAGGGATTTACTAACAGTTGTTGAAGGTAAGTTTAACTTTCCAATTTATTTTGAAAATTAATTACTCGAGTTGCAAGAGTTATGTACTCTATATTATAAGGGATGTCTCGTAGAAATTTTGTAGAATTCTATCTAATAGTTTGGGAATTTTATGAAATTTTGTAAACCATAAACTTATCGCGCGGTTAGGGTACGATGCTATAATGAATACCGCGTAGAAAATTGATAGAATTCTATCACACAGTTATACCCTCTTCAGACGAGGCGTATTTAGCCCGGTTTAATCAGATTTAACTGAGAAGGCTAAGTAAACTTAAATCAGTTAAATCTGATTAAACCGGCTAATTACGCCTCGTCTGAAAAGGGTATAAGGGAGTTACACTAAAGTTTCTTCATCCATGAATTGTCTAACAATCAAAATAAGTCCATTTTTAAGGCATATATGTTGTATTTCCACTGAATTCAAAATATAGAATGTGCGCCCCATATTCTAATGAATCACTAATAAAAATTTGATAGAATTATTTCAAAGAATAAGGAAGTTGAGTTCATTTTTCCAAACTCTATTATTTTAAAACTTTTAATATTTTAATGGTTACTTTATCATAACAAATATCTCAATATCTAGTATTAAAAATTTTCATACAACTCCATCGAATAACGTTGTCTAATATAAAATGTTTTTTATACGTTTTCCGTCGTTACAGGTATGAAAATAGCCATAGAAGTTGGTTTGGCGGCGCCGTTTCAAAAATGGGGGGTTCGACTGTTTGACCCGATGATGCCCGGTTGCGAGGGATACCGACCCAAATGGGGCGACGAGTACTTGGCCTGCGTTGCCATGAGCATCACGGCCACGACTTATCATCCTTCGGGTACGTGCAAGATGGGTGACGTCAGAGATCCAACCACGGTAGTTGATCCGGAACTAAGGTCAGTACATCCATTTATTTACTTTCATTTCCTGGTTTACGCTTGGGTGTATAATCAAAATGCCTTATTCGTAAGTTTGATCCCGCGTTCCATTGAAGTAACTTGAGTTGGCTTAGAGAGGCAGATGCAAGGAAGGTCTTGAGCATTTTACAGGAGAAAATAGGACCTTTTAAAACCTAGCTTTTGTAGGTTTTGGTACGCGGTGTATGGTCTGCTGGCTTTTATGATGAAAACGCGCTAGTGGCTTTGCGTTTAATCTTTACATTACTTCGTCAATCGTGTGACGTATTAGTTGTTTTTGGGCGCGTGGTGCGAACTAATTATTAAAAAAAGCCGCTATCGAATTGTGATTTGTATAAAGCGTGGATATTTGCGTTAACGTTTTATAGGATCAAGGGTCTTGATCGAATCAGAGTGGTGGATGCCTCAATCATGCCAACCATCGTATCAGGCAACACGAATGCCCCTGTCATTATGATCGCCGAGAAGGCTGCGGACATAATACGGGGAATTCAAATAGTTTAGGACCAATTTAGACCAAATTGTTTTTAATTCAAATCAAATCAAACCTTGGGCGTGTTTATCGCGTATACGACTGATAGGTGTCGCCTGGGGGGAATTTCAGCCAGTAAAAACCTAATTTCCACAACTGACATTCGGCACGCGATTGGAGGATATTCCAGTAAGCCAAGCCTTATTCGCGCGTAAATACATTTTAAGAACTATTTGTAACAAATTATGTTTAATTTTTATACTCAATTTCACCAAGTTTTTATATTAATTGATATATTTGTTTGCAGTCTGAAAAAGGTGTAAAATACTTGATAATAACTGGTTTTATTTCATGCTAATTTGCGCGTTTTTCAGGATTGTAAATAATTTTATATCGTACCATAATCATTCATTAATGTAAAAACATTATCATCCATTATCGCATTAAATTTGTTTTAATACTCGTTATTGTTACTTGTGGATGACCCCCAAAATTTTGTAAGGGAGAATTTATTGATTTTCCCTTTTAATACATAGGCCTATAAAAATTGCTTATCAATATTTGTGGACGATAAGCTTTTGGGTTGTTTTCTTTTACGAATGACCCCCGCAATTTTCAACAAGTTGGGGTGTCTAATAATGGTTTCATTCTACTTTTAAATACTTATAGATTGTTGCATATCTATATTTTTGGATGATCCCCTTAGGGTAAGTTTTATTTTACGAATGATCCCTTTAAGATGTGTGTCTAATGTAATGGTTTCGATAAGCTTTTTAAATATTGGTAATTTTTGCTTATTAATATGCATGGATGATCCCCATTTGGTAATTTTTTTACGAATGTTCCCTTTTCATTTTCAATAAGTTGGTTTGTCTAATTATTGGTTTTCTCAGCTTTTTGATATTACATCTAAAATTGAAATAGGCTTAATAATAAGCTTTTTAAATATTGGTAAGTTTTGCTTATTAATATGTATGCATGATCCCCATTTGGTAATTTTTTTACGAATGTTCCCTTTTTATTTTCAATAAGTTGGTTTGTCTAATTATTGGTTATCTCAGCTTTTTGATATTACATCTAAAATTGAAATAGGCTTAATAATAATTAAGTATATGCGTAATTAACTAATAAAAATATATGAACATTTTAAATAACGTAACACTACAAAGTAATATTTATTTCAACAATTCACCAGTAAATCCATTAGTACAGTTTTAATAGACTAGAATTTTAAAATCGCATAAAATTTAATTTTAGCAAAACCTTTTTATTGAACTTTTGAACTTTTTTTAAGGAGCAATTTTTTAAACCTATTTTGAAAAATACATTTCTTGCTTGTATTTTTTTTAATTCCCGTTGAAATTACAATTAGTAAACAAAATGGTGAAAATAGTTTAATTAACATTACAATTAGTTCAAAAATAATAGATATTTTTTAAATAAGAAAAATAAATTATGTTAAGGAAATGAAAAATTGGAAAAAAATTGATTGTCAAAATTTTGTAGGAATTTTATTTGACATTTTCAACTTATATTGGCAATAATTAAAGTTAATCGCTAAATTCGCTTGATTCGTCCGAATTATCGTCGCTTTGAGTTTCTTCCGTAATTGGGGGTGAATCTGGCGCGATTTCATCAGGTTTACTACATAATAATAACCAATTAATATAAAGGTCAATAAATAAATGAATTAAACTTACTCTAGAATATTAGCATCAACTCCTTCGGACGTCATTTTAAGTTTAACAGCTCCCGCTGGAACTCCCATGCTAACCATTTTAAAATATTTGGCGTAACGCGCATCTTTAGAGTATGGCACCCCTTTCGGAGTTGTTTCTTCTTTAACTGGCTCCTTTGTAATTGTAGCTTCAACAGGAACAACTTGAGCTACCGTAGTTGGTACCCCTTCATTAATTTTAGGAGATTCGCTATTCGTACTAATCTTCGTTGTAGTTTCGGACGCGCTACTTGTAGTATCTTGGGTTTCAGAATCTTGATAAATATTTTCCAGCCCGGGTATCGAAGCTAGTTTATTTTCTAGTATACATATCGAAGCCTCGAGACGTTGTATCCTTTGCAACATATCTTCCAATTTGCCATCGCAAACTGTAGCAAAGTTATTTAGAAACGAGGTAGTTTCGATCAGGAAATGATTGAGGAAAGCTAAAGTACGTTTTTGATGAATTGGCCCAACCTTTTTTCAAAAACGAAACAAAAAAATTTTTATTTACAAGGAGGGAGAAATCTTAGAAGGGACTAGAAGAATTAATTGTAGGTTATTTCTAAGGTAAGGAGGACTTACACTAGTTAAATCGTAATTATTTAATTCTTCCACGCAACAAGATACCTCGTTTTCCATTGCCCCAAATTTAATTAAACAAATTAAAAGGGTTAAACTTAACGCCAAATAAGATGTTACATTAAATTCCATGTTAATTTCAATTTAACTTGTATTTAAATAATTTTATATATTTCCACCCCCTTTGGAAATCTTAAAATGAAAATCTAACCGAGGCTTAGTGTAAACGTCGATTTAAATCTATTAACGTTGTAATTTAAAGACGACCGTATTTTTTGCATAAACTATCCCTCTACATATCTATTCAATTTATTGTAATTAAGATTAAATTCAATAGCAAACCTTATTATAATCAACTCCTGGTCCAACGAGAGGTAATCCATCGGCATCCATTTTTCCCTACCGATTACGAGGGGTGACATTGCTCCCGTGACATAAGCGGGCGGGTAAGTATCATAACGCCAACGAACCATAACCCCAAACAAAATTTCCCACAACTTCGGCTGCCCGAAACGCCAGCTGTTACTTATACAATGGAGTAATGAACAGTTGGCATTTTGGGCAGCAGGTGTTACGGGTAAAATAGTGTTTGGTTCTCTAAAATTTGGAGCTTCCAGTGAAGTTGGCGTATTGATTTACCTATAACCTCAACTGCACTTAAATCCCACTTTCTTCTACAGTAGTAAGAATTTTTGCTGGGGTAATGAGCAGTTGCGTATGCCCTCCTCGCGTAATGGTCTACTCATAGCCCCAACTGTACATAAACATACTTTACTCAAAACGCCAACTGCGCAAAGGATTCCTCCAACGCTGGTGTTATGGATAGTTGGTGTTATGAAAAGTTGGCCCCATGATCTTTTCTAGCCAATAGCGATGTTTTTAAGGTATAAACAATGTCTGCTTAATCATCTAAGCCTAACGATGGCCGCGTGTATTGAATGGAGAGTCATATCATATATTGGAGAAATAGAAACTTCAGAAAGTTCTGAAAGTATCATTTCAGCCTCACTTGTCAAGAAAGGTAAACAACGGTCGCTTGTCGAGACGAAAGAAGAATCAAACCTAAAGTTTCAACCAAAAAATCGTAAGTTAACGAATTAAATTACGTAACTTAATTATAAATTAAGGTATAAGTAACGTTTTAGAGGCTGGAAATTTGAATCCTCAATTAATCCAATTAAACTTAAGACTTGGGAAATGACGTAGGCCTCGTCTTCATGTTCAAATATAATTTTGAAAAAAAAAAAAAAAATCCTGGGCATTTGCCTCCGCTCTTGGCACTGCTCAAACAGTATTGGGATAAGTCAGTAATTTATAAATTTCATAAAGTCAGGGATTTACTTTGAAAGTTTTGATTCACAAAACATGCATCGCTAATAATGCTTACGAGTAATTGATTACTTTTAATCGCCAAGATCTAGTAATCAGTACACTAACAACGATAACCAGGAAAAGTCTGATTTAAAATCCACTGACAATTCCTCGCGCCATTTGGCGTGTTACTTTATAACCTCTACTTTTTCCTTCTTTAGTAATCGATTGCTATACCCAGTAATTGTAATGGTAATGAAACTTTTCCCAGTTATTGCATCCGCCCAGCACTAATTGACAAAAAATGAAGTAATTATTTTCCATATTCATAAGTTGACCTTTCACCAAAAAAGGTCAGAGATAGATAAGCCACTATAGTGTCAGGTTTTTGCAGTGTTCAGTTAAATTTTTAGGCCTTTGATCAATTTTATAAGTGACCTTTGTACGTTGTTTGCAAACAATTTTTTCACTCAGGCTCGAGTCAAATAAATATTGTCTTGTACATGCCTAAGGCTTTATTTTAGTAATAAGCAGCATGGGACAATCCTCTTATACCAAAAACATTTGTCGAGCCTTAGATATCAAACTCCCCATGAATCCTCCTAAGTTAAATATTTTATTTCTTACTTAACAATGACGCTTCTCTATCAGAGCTGCTACTTCCCTATTTATACAATAAGGAATCATTGATAGAAAATTACTAGTTGTCAGTTACTGCAATCTCTCTTTAAAATAGATCGATAAAACGAGTAGAGCTCGGAATTCAGATAACTTTTGTTAATTGAATAATACCATCGTGAATGTCAAACTGATATTATCCGTTGGCCAAAAAATATCCATTTCTTATCCGAGTTAACGTATCTGAAAGTAAGCCAAACTTTTTATTCGTGCTCAATTGTTATAGGAAATTAAAACGTTATATGATAAGAAAATTTTAACTCAAGTTTCTTCGTTGATTTTTAACCTGAATTTAGATCTTGAAGCCAGAATGTAGTAATTAAGTCGGTTCCTTTCAATTTAGATTAAAATATAATTATTATATTTCATTCTACACGGATTTCGAGAAACGTCGTATTTTTATTTTAGCATTATCCGTTTGAATAAATGCGTAATTTGTTTATTAATCTAGCTTCAAATTTTATCTCCGGATAATTATTATCCTTTTAATACCCGTTTGTTTATATAATTTGTGGTTTTATATTAACAACCAATTTCGAGTTTAAAATATCCAAAAAAAGTGTAGTTATATCAATTGATATCCTAAGTTACTTATTATCTGATTCCGAGCTCTAAGCTTGAAGTTTTTAATTTTCCACTCTGAAAGTCAACGGAGGTTCAATTACCTTTAAAAGAGTGAAAACAAAGTGAAATTTTTTATTAAAAAAGGGAAAAAAGTTTTATTTTCTGACACAAATTCCATATTGGCCGTAAAAATTAATAAAACTTGGCACTTTTTAAATTCTTATAGTTGTAATCGAAAAAAATTCAAATTAATTAAAACACTCAATGGTAGATGTTTAATATTTAGTAGAAGGTTCGTACTTTTCAATCGATGACGTCACGATACTATTAAAAACACTGAAAAACTCAATATACCTATGACATTACGCGGCGAAAGAGTTATTTAGATTCAATTAAAAAATTCACCTCGGGGGTAATACCGTCATGACGTCACTATAATTCGCCAAAAAGAGGGGGACTACCAATGACGTGGCAGTTGGGTATGTAGATATAATAATCCAATCAGAATTTTATACATAGTGACGTCATAAATTACAGAAATAATCAAATTTAACAACTATACCAAACTAAATACTTGGAATAATCCCTATTAATTGCTGACATACGTAAACTAGTAATGAGAACCTCCGAATACGTGACGTCACTATTTAAATTGGACCGCGTTTGCGTATTCGATACGTTGAAATATCGACGCCATGGTTTTGAATTCAAATTCGGATTTTAATTTAACAATTTACTCATTATTTAGAAAGATTATGAATTTTTGGTCATTCTAAACATATTACGTATGGACTAAACGTGCTTATCAATATTACCTATTAATTGAAATTCAATTTAAATAATTAAACATATAATTAAAACTTCCTAGTCTTGAGGGAAATTATTTATTCATCTTGGTTTTCCGCGATGTGTTTTTGAAATGAAATTAAAAAAACAACCAATTGTTATAGGTTAAAGTTTATCACTTGTAGGTTTCGAGTTTGTTTCGTACGTTTGTTTGTTTGTTGATTTATGTAAACATCTTAGTCATCATCATCTGAAAATTAAGGAAAGAAATTACAACCAATCATTTTTATATTGGAAACATCCAATCAAGCTTCGAATTCTTATATCGTAAACCATCCAATCAGGCTTCGATTCCTTACATTGGAAACAAGCCAATCACGTTAAGAGTTTTTTATATCGAAAACCAATCAATTTGTGCGCGAAATTTTCACGTGATTTGATTTTGAACGAAAGAAAGGTTCATTTTTACTTTGATTTTACAGCATTACGGGAAGCTAAACTACCCTTCGTATCCCTTTAAAAAAGTAATAAAGATAAGTGGTATCTTATTATCTTAGAGCGTCGCGTGCGCTGTTAAAACGGCTTAAAAATGAGAATATATAGTTCATTTTACCTCTAGTTGGCAGTACGCCCAAACTTAGGCTCCTTTTATCTCTATATAAACAAATTATATGGTGATAAAGTGTAACTTAGGTTCGCGCGCGCTGCCAATTCGAGGCGGAATAGATTTTTATTCCCAAGCTCGTGCTTCGTTAAAAATTTATAAAAAAGCAGGTGCGCGCCATGAATAAAATAATGAAATAGGAAGGAGAAAGAAACGGCTAGATTAAAAAGCTATTGTTTTAATATTCTGTACAATACATTCTCCAGGGTGGACGGACCATGGAGCGTGTATTTTAAAAGAAACGTGGAGTGGAAATTCGATAAAATAAATTTGACCCTCGAGGATTTAAAAAAAGTCTGCGAGTTGAAAACTAAAGGAACCAAAAACGAAACCGCGAACTAGGATTCAATCTACAAGACTCTTTTAAGCCTACGATTCTAGGAAAGCGATAAAAATAAATATACCTTAGTTTCAAACTTGGAAGAGGGCTAAATTCTTATAGGAAAATGTGTTTTTTTTATTGCAATTTAAGCGACTGGGAGAGAAAGATTTTGCTAATGGAAAAAACCAACACACTAAAATGCTAAGATGAGATTGTATAATACTGCGTATTGATACTTTATGTTGAATCCAATAGGGATAAAAAGTAGTTTTCTTTGATTTCTCCGCTAGGCGATCTTATAAAGTAGTGAACTCTATCCCCCACGCGCCACTCGGCAAGCACTCACTGCAGATCGAAAATTCACTCATCCATACTGTGACTGAATCGGTGGGTCCTACACATTATAAAACTGATACTTGCAAAATCTACTTCACTTTTATACTTGAAATTATAGGTAAAGGTACCTCTCTACCACTACATAGTTTCTTCCAAAAAAAAAAGCCTTAATAGAAAATTCCCTTGACTCGATTTTTTTTTTTTTTTTTTTTGGATAAAATGCGCCAGTTTTCAATCAAGATTTTTTGGCCAAGAATCGAGCATTTGCGTCAAAACTAAGGTGAAGCTTAAATCAAGATTCTTTTCGCCAATAATCCGGCTTTGCCTCAAATCTAAGGTAAATTCACATTGGTTTTGATTTGATAAAAGCTTATCTTGGAAAAGTGAAAGATTGAAAAAATTTGATTGAAAATGGTATATTTAAAATTCGGTAAAATAACCGAAACATTTCTAATAATACACGACTTATTGGATAAATTTGACCTTCCCTTGGCCTTTTTGGGTTAATTTTAACGTTCTCTGGCGTTTCCCTGACCTTTTGGTATAATTTCAAATATTTTATGGAGTTTCCCTGACCTTTAGTTATAATTTCAAACATTTTATGGCGTTTCACCGACCTTTTAATATAATTTCAATCATTTTATGGCGTTTCCCTGACCTTTAGTTATAATTTCAAACATTTTATGGCGTTTCCCTGACCTTTAGTTATAATTTTAAACATTTTATGGCGTTTCCCTGACCTTTTGGTATAGTTTCAAACATTTTATGACGTTTGCCTGAGATTTTTCGTAATTTTAATGTTCTCTGGCTTTTTCCTGACCTTTTGAGATAATTTTAAAGTTTTCTTTACCGTTAATTTAAATGTTATTCAGTGTTTCCCTGACTTTTGTGGTAAATTTTAACATTCCCTATCTTGTCCCTGATCTTTTGGGTAAAATTTAACATTCCTTGACGTCACCAAGACCTTTTGAGTACATTTCAACATTCCCTCAACTACGTTTAGACCACGGCATGACATGCTGAAACATATGCAATAATTTAACGAAATAATTGGGAAATTCGCGAAATAATGGCAAAATTTTGCAAAAACGCTCTCAAAACCGCGATGCAATGGACTTAAGGCGAGAAATAGAGAAAGAATATGGCCATACCATTTTTACCCTTTGATTTTCCTTTTCTACAATTCTTCTCGAGCGTTTTTGAGGGTGGGCAATCCTGGGATGATCCCTCCATTAAGCCCATGACCTTTGACTTCTTGCCCGTACCTGGATCGCAATCGCTCCACGAAACACCACGGTCGTATCTACAATTACCGCCACTCGCTAAAACCATTCGCGAACGATATAAAAAAAAGGAAAAAACTTTTCATCAAAACATTAATAATTCAACATGATATATGGTAATTAGGTCGAAAAAACCGTAATGTTCCAATTAGCAGTTCCGCTTTGCGCAGTTGGCCATTTGCGCGGGTTATTAGGTTAGTGCCTACAAATAACAAATTAATGGCAATCTGCGCAGATGGAAAATTGCGCAATTGGCAAATTTCGGGGATTTTTATCAAGCTAAAGGTACAGGGATCGTATTTTAATTAGTCTGACCACATGACCTACTGAAAAAACGAATGGCGGAGAACCCAGATAGTTTGATTCAAAAGGGTGTACCAAAGGGGTACGGCATACAAATAAACCTATTAACGCTAGGCCAACCTTTATTTTAATTGTTATTAATTATAAATTTTATTACGGTATATTTTTATAGCGTATGTTTCTTCGTTTTTTTGCAGATATTGCTATGGATGATATTGAAATTCCATTTTTATTTGAGCGAGAATTTGGACTTTGCCGCTTTTTGCCCAGCTATAGAAGTGTTCAAACCTACGAGCATCGGTGTTCTAGGAAAATTCTGCCCACTAAGAGGTAAATCCAATTTTTACATTTTCTCTAAAAGCGTTGAACGAAATTATTTCTTAAATTGCCCAATAATAATGGCAAACTGGGCAAACTCCCGATTAAGCTGAACTTCACCCGTTTAATGTTAGAAAATTCAATTTCTATTAATATTCTGTGGTGTATTTACCGTTTTGGCTTTTGCACTGCTTATTGATGGTTTTGGTCGCTTCGCAAGCCGAATCACTCTTGGATTTTAATTTATCCACTCGAGTTCGAGATCCTCCGGAACAGTCGCTCCATTCTCCTTTTTCGTAACGACAAGCTAAGCCCCCAAAAAGAAATTAAAAATAGAAAAATTATATGAATGTTTTGTTAGAAATATAGGAGATTTAGGATACTATTGAAATTATTGGAATATATAGGGGAATTAGGATGCTATTGAAATTATAGGAAAATATAGGAGCATAAGGATACTATTGAAATTATAAGGGAATTAGGATACTATTGAAATAGGGGAATTATGATACTATTGAAATTATAGGGGAATTATGATACTATTGAAATTATAGGGGAATTATGATACTATTGAAATTATAGGGGAATTATGATACTATTGAAATTATAGGGGAATTATGATACTATTGAAATTATAGGGGAATTATGATACTATTGAAATTATAGGGGAATTATGATACTATTGAAATTATAGGGGAATTATGATACTATTGAAATTATAGGGGAATTATGATACTATTGAAATTATAGTGGAATTATGATACTATTGAAATTATAGGGGAATTATGATACTATTGAAATTATAGGGGAATTATGATACTATTGAAATTATAGGGGAATTATGATACTATTGAAATTATAGGGGAATTATGATACTATTGAAATTATAGGGGAATTATGATACTATTGAAATTATAGGGGAATTATGCTACTATTGAAATTATAGGGGAATTATGATACTATTGAAATTATAGGGGAATTATGATACTATTGAAATTATAGGGGAATTATGATACTATTGAAATTATAGGGGAATTATGATACTATTGAAATTATAGGGGAATTATGATACTATTGAAATTATAGGGGAATTATGATACTATTGAAATTATAGGGGAATTATGATACTATTGAAATTATAGGGGAATTAGTATTCGATTGAAATTAAAGGAAAATAAGGGAATTAAGATACTATTGAAATTAAAGGAAAATATAGGGGAATTAGGATACAATTGAAATTAAAAGAAAAATATAGAGAATTAGGATACTTTTGAAAGTGTAGGGAAATATAGAATTTGGATACTATTGAAATTATAGGAAAATATAGGAGAATTTGGATACTATTGAAATTATAGGAAAATATAGGAGAATTTGGATACTATTGAAATTATAGGAAAATATAGGAGAATTTGGATACTATTGAAATTATAGGAAAATATAGGAGAATTTGGATACTATTGAAATTATAGGAAAATATAGGAGAATTTGGATACTATTGAAATTATAGGGAAATATAGGAGAATTTGGATACTATTGAAATTATAGGAAAATATAGGAGAATTTGGATACTATTGAAATTATAGGGAAATATAGGAGAATTTGGATACTATTGAAATTATAGGAAAATATAGGAGAATTTGGATACTATTGAAATTATAGGGAAATATAGGTGTCAAATATGAAGTTATATAACATACGTCTTTCAAAGGAATTTTGGTTCAATAATATCACAGTGACTGCCTTCTTTCTTATTCTAAAACAAAGCTCTGAATCGGATAATGAATAACTTCGGATATCCATTGATAACTAGGCTTTTTTTCGGATATTTTAATTTCGGATAAATTGTTCAAGTTAATATAAAACCACAAATTATATAAACAGACGCGTATCAAATGATACGAATTATCCGGAGATAAAATTTGAAGCTCGATTAATAAACAAATTACGCGTTTATTCGAACGGATAACGTTAAATTTAAAGATGATATTTTAGCCTCGCGCGCGCTGCCAACTCAATGTGGAATAAAGTATGGTATAGGTGCGTTTGAAGAGCGCGAGAAATTTCAATATAATCACGTGCGCTGTCAATTTGGCGGGGAATTAAAATCTGCGCTCAAAACCGCGAGGTAACGAAATTAATTACGGAGATTAATGGAAGGTGGAAGCGTGCCACTCCTACTCTTCTACACCCCCTCTAAGCGCGCGCTAATTGAAAGATAATGACGCACTCGCCCCGATTTGTCAATTTACGAGACGACGCAACTAGAGGGAAAGCACGTGCCAAAGCATCTTACAAGACGCTCAGTGCTAAAGTCGTCAGATGAGATTTTAAATATAATTGGAGGGGAAATAAACTAAATTAATTTTAAAAATATAGAAGACTTCATTTCATGTAATTCGTTAATTAATAACATTAAAATTACGAGGAAAGTTAATAGAAGATTAATAAAAACAACTTGAAACCTGCGAGAAAATTAAAGATTGGTAAAAATTAACTCATATGGCGGGAAAATGAATATAATGAAAATGGCGGGAAATTTAATATAATGAAAATGGCGGGAAATTTAATATAATGAAAATGGCGGGAAATTTAATATAATGAAAATGGCGGGAAATTTAATATAATGAAAATGGCGGGAAATTTAATATAATGAAAATGGCGGGAAATTTAATATAATGAAAATAGCGGGAAAATTAAAATAGTATAAGGACATTGGCAGGAAAATTATAATGTATTTGGAAATCACGGGAAAATTAATGTAATATAATGAAAATCGAGGGAAAATTAATGTAACAACGAAAATGGGCGAAAAATAGCAAATATAATTTAATATAATTAATGATAGAATAAGATGAATTATAACGGTAAGGATGCATTGATGCGATAATTGGAGAAAATTGGAATCATTTTAGTAGTTAATGAGGAAATTGGACGAAATTGTATTTGTTTTCGTAACAACGTACCCTTCTTGCATTTTTTGGTGATAAGTTTGGTCCTCTCGCAAGCGGCATCACCCCTCTTCAGGGTCAAAGATCGACTCTGGGTGTTGGACACCCCGTCGCAATCGCCCCAAGGACCCTTTTTGTAACGACACTCCGAAGACTGAGCTATAATTAAACAGAATTCCCCACAAAAATAAAACAAACAAATTTAAGTGCCTGACCAACGGGTCGCGGGGTCAAATAATTTTAACCTGACACGAGGGTATACTGACCTCCATTTCTTCCTTTGGCTTCCCTGGTCTCGCGGTACACGACCTCGTGTTCTGATTCGCGGTACGATGAGCGGAAGTCGTCTTCGCGAGCCAAACTGACCACAGTCCACGTACAAATAACGGCCAGAGACAACCAAAATGACACGACGCGACGCATCATTAAATTAATTTTAATTAAATCTTACGATCTGGAATAAAAAAAAAAAAAAATCCAGAAAAGTTATCTAATCAAATGTTTTTCTCAACCATGAAGTAATAGTCTTCTTGACTATTCAATAGAACTTATTTATTACTAGCAAAAATCTGTGACAAATCACGAGATATTGATATATATGTTGATGATACCCTCAATAATATAATTTGGCTAGGCGCCTGTAAAAGTGTTCCAACCTTTGCGCTCCGATTTTTAGGGTGAAGCCCAACCTATTGCACCTTTCAGGGAAAAAATTGCGAACGTTTGGGTGCGTCATATTTTTAATTAAAAACGCGATACAACGAGGCCATTTTATTCTTTTTTTTTCATGTGGTACAAATCTAGAACGCCTATGATTGGTTGAAATGCGCTCTAAATTCGGCCAGTGAAACCCGGTAATTAGCATCAAAAACGGAAAACGAAAATAGCTTGATGAAAATTAATCCTAATTATTCGCTAGGTACGCGTGTCTGTCTGTCTCTGATTGAACGCTAATATGCACACTCAAAACTAGGCCTATAATAAAGCGAAACTTGGAGTCAAAAATGGAACAGCTTTTTAATTCAATTATTATGATTTAGAGATTTGAAGTTAATAACGTTTTTCGCCAACAAAGTAGGAGTTATTTTACATGTATGATTGTGCTACGTAATTAAGTTAATTTTTAATAATTAATATAAACTTAATTTTTTATCAATTTTTTAGTCCATCCTTTTTTGGTTTCATAATCCCTTTAAACATGTGTGTTATACAATTTGAAAAGAGATCTCTTAAGTGACCCTGCCGTCTTATTTTTGAGTGTAGATTGTAGAATCTAATGGAAAAATCCATCATCACTAGCTTGAAGCTTTCAAGATTTAGAGTAAACTCTAAAAGTAAACCTTATATTCACTAAGCCTAAAAGGTTTAAGGGTGGGAGGAGCTATCGATTTTAAAAGCTTTGTGGTAAACAACTTTAAGATAAGCTTTGAATGATACCATATATATCAAATAAACGCATACAGACGGGATTTAAACCGACAAACATCAAACTGACATAAAAATCCGACGCAAATTAATATATCGATCCATATTAGACGTACCAGATCTAATTGAAAGAACAACCTTAGAACTATGATTCCTCAATCACGAAACGAGGTTTCCAAATTCAGTTTAAAGGTGGAATGAACTATTTCAGTCAACGAGATATTACCTATCGTGAAAATAGGCTTAATCCACCCTATAGAAGAAAAAAATTACGATCAAATATTAAGCTAGAAATCAGTTAACTTACAAGGAAAGTAGGCCTAACGAGGATATCGGTTCATATCTTGTTGTTAAAACAGTCGCTGACCAACGAAGAAATCGCGCGCATCTTAAGCTTAGTTTGAAACGAACATAATATACTGTCGGAATAAAGCTAGCGTTGGTTTCTCTCTTGATTGGCCTGAAGACCCGTTAACGACGACATTTATCAACTCTCCGTTAAGCCTAGTTTGAAACGTACATAATACTGTCGGAATAAAGCTCGTGCTTTGCTCCTGATTGGCTGAAGATTCGTTAACGACGAGATGGATCAAATTCTCCGTTAAGCCTACTTTGAAACGTAAATAATACTGTCGGAATAAAGCTAGTGTTGGTTTCTTTCTTGATTGGCCTGAAGACTCGTTAACGAGGAGATGTATCAAACTCTTCGTTAAGCCTAGTTTGAAACATACATAATATACTGTCGGAATAAAGCTAGCGCGGGTTTCTCTCGTGATTGGCCGAAGACTCTTTAACTAGGATATGGATCAAACTCTCCATTAAGCTTAGTTTGAAACGCACATGATACTGTCGGAATAAAGCTAGCGCGGGTTTCTCTCGTGATTGGGCGAAGACTCTTTAACTAGGATCTGGATCAAACTCTCCATTAAGCTTAGTTTGAGACGTACATAATACTGTCGGAATAAAGCTAGCCCGGATATTGGCTGAAGACTCGTTAACGACGAGATGGATCAAACTCTCAGTTAAGCCTATTTTCCTCGTAAGTTAAAACAATTGATAACTAGCTTAGTTTGTTTGTAATCTTCTAATAGTGGATTATTCATGTTATTTAAACGAACTTAAATCTGATAGTAAAAGTCGGAAAAAATCTTTCTTCATTCTCCCTTGAAAGGTAGCTAAGCAATATTTCATACAAATATTTCATACGCCTAAGTTTGACGTGTAGGTCTATAAATTCATCGTTAAAGGTGTATAACTCGACGTACAGGTTATTTATTTCGAGATACTTTATTTTATATTATATATAATCAAAATTTAATTCGTCTAATTCACCGGTAATTAAATAAAAATAATAATAATTTTGAGGAAATCTTGAATGGAACCTTAATTATTTTCTAATACGATTCCAGTCTCTTTCAAGACAGTATCCTCTGAATAATTATATAGTAATTAAAATAAAATAAAATTTATATAAAATAAAATAAACTAATTAAAATAATAATTATAATAAAATAAATATAAAAAACAACTTAAAATTACCTCTTAATTTATAGTAGAGTATTTAAGCAACCAATGAACGATCAGGATTCTCAGCGCGCACAAACACTACACTTTTAAATCAATTGTTTTCCCAAAATGAGTTAAAATCCAATGTTTTTTTGGGGTTTTTCTAGCTGATGGTCCACTTTTGGTGCCGGTTAAGAGCGCACTAATGCTTAGAATCTTTAGATATTTTGTTCAAAGGGAGCTTTCTTTATATTTTGGGGGGCTGAAAAACACGCCTAGAAAAAGAGACGGGCTGTGTAAAATGGGGGGAGGGCCAAATTGCTCGACCTCTCAAAAAATTTCAACGATGGCTACTTATACTGGTAGTAAAACACGGGCGCGCTTTCCTTCCAAGCTGTAGTCACCGTCAGAGCCTAGACTTCTAGACATTCGGGAACCTAGAATATTTCCATCGTATTTTGATCCCACGGCCCTCTGCCGGAGAACCAACCAATAACCTCTCTTTTACCATCTTAGAAACAACCGGTATTACGTTTGAAAACCGGTTTTTCGCTTCTAAAACCAAATCAAAGTTAGGTCGTGAAATGATATATTTATTTTATTCGGTTTTTCATGAGGAGTCGAGACCGACTACTTTCATTTAGATGAAACGTAACGTTACTTATCAATTCGCGTCTGTTTCATCGCGCGGTATCATCTCTTTATGAGAATGTTATTAAATCAAGCTATACTGATGGTCAAAGAAAACTGGGTGGGACTATTTTCATCCCTATCGTGTTTTAACACGACGTATGATTCCGCGTTTGTATAAACCACGATACTAACTTATCCTAAATGGAATAATATTCGATATTCGATTTAAATTTACCGTTCGGACTAAGCTACGCTCCCTCTTTATTCCAACGACGTATATGATTTGGATTAGAATGATATAGAAGATAAGGATAGGTTCGTACTCATCGCAAACTCCAGCTGATTTCGATTATATGTTTAAAGTCTCGAGCTCGCAAGCGCGCGCCATCATCCCGAGCTTCGATTACAGTGTTAGTTTTCAGCGCCTAAAAAGGTATAACCCGTTAAAATTCAACCATATTTTAATGGGATGAATAGGGCCGTACCCACTGAAATCTTCGATTGATTCCGATTTATGAAAGACTAGAGCGCGCGCGCATTCGCCATCAAAAGCCGCAGTCACTGAACCAAGGAGAGTTTGCGCTAAGTACGAAGCGTTACTGTTTCAATAAAATTCGTTTTCATAGTGACAAAACTTTGTAGCCTTTGTAAACTTGGTCTGACTGGCTGGACTTCTATATATGTCCTCATTTTTCCTTCCGCCGCCCGCAATTTGACCACCCACTTTTAAAGGCACGATAAACTGACATTTAAATATCGCGAGGATTTATTTTAATTTGGATAATAACTAAATAGACCAACTTAGATAAACTTACTCGCGAACGAAACGTCGTCTGTTAAGTAACGACTTTAGCAGACTATTTTACTCACGATTAACGCTTTAAAGGGACTATCTGCGATTTTAGAATCTCCTTTAAAGTCGCCTTATTTTATAGCTTAGCAGACGACGTTGACCATAACAAACTGTACAGTCAAATCTAGGCTGTGTGCATAAGGGAAGAGCATTTGTTTCTAAAACAACTCTTTGAAAAATAACTCAAACTTTACCTTAATTCTGCTTAATAGTTTATTTTTGTTTCCTTCTGCCGGTTTAACAGTGAACTTATTTCAATCGCCCCCTGATGTGTTGGGCCCTTGACCTTTAGTCGTGACAGTAAAATTAAAAGACATTAAAAGAACGTTAGAAATTTATTTTTCCAAAATTTCGATTTTTAGTTTCCCTTTTAGAGCAAAATATACCATCTTTTCCATCTGGTCGTTCGTCTTAGCATTCTGGGGCTTCTCTTATTACCAAAACGAGACATCTGGCACTCTTAGAAAGCTACCAAACTCCACGCTTATATATCACTAATTCGATAGTAAATCAACCCCTTTTAGGGATGGAAAGTCGCGGTGGATTACTCCCGCGACGCTACCCTACTATTGATGAGAATCGAGATTAAAAAAAACCTACGGGGGTTTTCCTACTAACACCACCCCACCGTTTTTCTCCTATTTAGGTTCCCATGGTAACCAACTTCACTATATACATCATCTTTATAATTTTCGCCATCCAGTACGCGATTCGTACGAAGCGAACTAAGGGTCAATAGCATTGGGTTTTAAATATATATAAAATAGGGTATTATGGCTCTTTACCTAGTGACAACTCCGGTTGATCGCAGACTTAAAAAACTCAAGCGGAAAGCGCGAGCCAAACTCCCCCGTTCCTATTTATTTTGGGCTCGCGCAGAATCACGAGACTTTCATTTAAATACGATCTAACTCGTCTACTCTATTAAAGGCGGGGATTACCCTCCTATCTCCCTTTCTATAGTCTACGGTAAGATTGGTTCCAAAAAGTAGTTTAGAAACACGAAGGAAGATGGAAATACGGAGAAGCTAGCGCCAAAATGCTGAAGATAATCCAGTTTACCTTAGTACTAAGTACATATAGTAGGTTCTAATTTATATAGATTTAACCAGAGTTCGTATAAAATTTAGGATGTTATTTTCCCTGACTTTTCCAGGTTTTCCCTGACCATTTCTAAATAATTTCCCTGACCAGTTTTAATATTTTACACGAATATATTCTTACGAGCTCTGCTCTTGGCAATTACCACTTTTTATTTGACATATTTTATCAATCGGGGTCAGGATAGTTTACTCAGAATATGGGAAAAAAAGTATGAAACCAAATACTTTCAGTTTAAAATAATTACGTTACAATTAATTTGTCAACCAATCATAAACAGTTCCTTGACAAGTACCAAAACATTTAATTTCTCTGATGATATGGGCTCATTTTAAAAATCCGTGACTCTTCCTTGACCTTTTAGGCCAATTTCCAAATTCTCTGACTTTTTGGGTCAATTTCCATATTTCATAAGTTTTCCCTGGTCTTTTGGCAATTTCCAAATCCCCTGACCTTTTGGATGAATTTCCAAATTCCCTGACTTTTCCAGGTATTCCAAGTCGTGTACATATCCTGTAGAAGAGACAAAATCGTAGAGAACTTAAGGTTAATCTTAAACTGATTAGACAATTCTAGTAGCGCGAGATTCCTGTCAATATTAAACGAGATTAGAAAAATGGAAGCCCAAAGATATCGTAGCCTTCTATAACGCTGTCGAGTTACCTTCATTTCGAAGAAAAGCGCACGCGCTCGCGTCAATTCGCGCGCGAAAAGGAGAAAGAAGATGGAAAATAGGAAAATCTCGCGCGCTCTGTCGCCAGTTACTATGGTAACCAATATACGATTTCCCGCCCTTTATTCCGGCGCGATTCTATCCTTATCCTTATGAGAAGCTTTCGCGAGTGAGTTCAAGGTCGTTTCCTAAGGGATCATTCAAGGTCATCAATCCCGACCAACGATGGAATCTAGAGAGATTATATTTATCTTATCGAAGCCCACTTTTTCTATTAAGCTTCTTCAAAAGGATCCTCCCAAAACAGATATAAGTATTATCAAAAGCGGATTATAGGAGAAGCTTTGGGATCCCAAACGTAATAGCAGTTTGACCAACTTACAGGCGTAAGGTCATATCTGGTTAGTAGTGGTATGCTTAGCATTCAATGATGTATTGAGGAAGGCAGGCGACATAGTGTCACCTAAAAGCATAGTGGGAGACAGGGGGGCACCGTGTCCCCAAAATGCACTGCCAAAGGCAGTAGACCGCGTGTCCCTAAATGCATTGGTCACGGGACACTGGTGTTACTAATGTACTTTTAAAGGCAGGTGACATTTAGTGTCCGTAAATGTACTTGTCAGGGGACAATGGGGCCCCTAATGCACTGTCAAAGGCAGAGGACACACAGTGTCCGTAAATGCATTGACAAGGGAGGGAACACATCGTGTCCAGAGACACTAGTGTTCCTAATGCACTGTCAAAGGCCTCGCCCTCCCTTCCACAGTGCATTAGGAACACCATTGTCCCTGACCACTTCAATTAGGGACCTTCCACAATACATTGTTGAATTTGGAGAGCCTCTCAGAAATTATATTTTTGTTGGCAATAATAACAGTAAAGACTTGATTTTAAAGGGGTTTTAGTATTATTTATTAATCCGTCTTCGTCTTCATTACCCCTTTAAATTTTCAAATTTACGTTGGCGTTTCTAGGTAGTCACTTATATATAACGACAGAACTTTAAAAAATAAAAAGAGGAAAAAAAGGTTGATATTAAATTTTAAAATTGATGAAAATATTTTATGAAATTGAAGACTAAAGAATAACACGGCATTTTGGGTTTCTAACGGAGTTGAAACTCGGCGCGGCAAAGTAACTTGACACTAATGGGTAAAACGAGGACCCTGAAGCACCTTGTACCAATCATATGGCAGGTTCCTATCCAACAGCGGGAATACTACGCTATTTTCTAAGATTGGAAACCAGATACTCGAGATAACGTCTTCCTTCGAAATCTAAAGTAATGCCTTTATAAACTACTTTTTATTGCGAGGTATAATATCGCGAATCAATCCGCAAAGGATTCTTTCCTTAGCGCACACTCTTCATGAAAAAGGAAAAAAATGCAAGATTTATTTAGCTTCATCCCCAAGTAATCGAAATCGGTGGATAAAATATTTAAGTTTCCAGTAAACGTAGTTTCATTTTAAATGTTTTAATAAAATTGACTGGGCTAGGCAATAACATTTACGTCTTGCAGTCTGGGCTACAAATTGAAAATTCCAAAATTTTTATGGTTAAACCTGTTAATATCTTTAAGGTTGAATAAAACTTAATAACAAATGATTTTTTTTATCGATTCCTTATCATTTAAATAGGATTGATCCACCAATAAAAAAAAAAAAATAAAATAAAATACAAACAAATATTAAACTTGAAATCAATTTAAAACTTACCCGGGAATTAGGCTTAGCTGAATTCACGAAGATAATGAATTTCTTCGCATTGATGGGTCAGCGACCAATCAAATGTTATTAGAAATCTCGTGGAGATCTCGCCTTAACGATGGACCTTTGCTCATTGGTCGCTGACTCATCGAAGCGAAGAAATTCTGGATTTCTATGAATCCAGCTAAGCCTATTTTCCGGGTAAATTTATTTTTATATTAATATTTTTCTGTAAATTTTTTTATTGATGGACTAAGCCTATTTAAGTACATAAGGAATCTATCGATAAGAAATCAATTTACATTAGGTTTTCATTCTCCCTTTAAAGATAAAAAAATCTACAGATAAAGTAAGTTTCGCGATGAAAAAAAAAAAAAAAAAAAAAAAATCAAATTTTTGGTTTCAATAAATGGATTGACAAGAGTGTTTTTTTTTTTTTTTTTTGGTTTTTTTTATAAGAATCTGGTAAACAATTTAGGTCCATTTTACTTTTAGGATCGAAACGAGAGAGTGTAGTTCAAATATAAGCGCGTTCTTTAACCTGTTCGGAGATTTAGAAAGAGAAGTAATGTCGGGGCCTGACCCTAAGGCCTGAGAGAGTCGTGATGGGGAACTTCGTAAGGGGAAAATAATGACGTCAATTGAGCTACGTGATACCGAAAGAAATGGTCGAACCTTGACCCCCGCAGCCGGGCCCAAGACAGAAGTAAGGAGAAGAGCGCCAGACCTTAAATATACACCAGGGCGCAATTTTCCAAAAATGGAGACTTAGAAGCACGCGCCCAAAAACCCCAAAACAGTTAATTATGAATGGGAAAAAAGTAAGTAACCTTACTTCAAGAATACTTTAAAACTAATTTTAAATCGGTTGTATAAATACGAAAAGGCGCATGAGGCTTATCAAACACTTAATTTACAATGTCCGTACGTGTGTACGTCCGTAACGTTTTAGAACGTCTAGAAAAATCTTGAAAGGGCTTGAAAGTTCTAGAAAGGTGTGGAAAGTTCTGGAAAATTACGAAAAATTCTAAAAACTCTAGAAAAATTTCGAGAATTTTGGAACATTCTGGAAAATTAATTTTAAATCTTGGTGTTTCGTCGCATACGCGCATCAACCCAAAATATTATCATTTTTGTATCTAGTTAGTTTTATTAGTAGGAAAAATCGAATAATCTAATCAAAAATCTATCATTTTATTCGATAAAAGTAAACAAACGCTTAATACTATCAGCAAAGGCCCAGTTTTAGGTCATAGTCCATCACTTAAAATAGTCAAAAAAGGCATCACCCCTGGCTCGAGTGATTTGGACTCTTCCTTGATATTTTTAGTCGGTAGAGGCGGGCCGCGCTCCACTATATCATCTTCCCCCACAACTTCAGTGCTTTATTTCTTGGTGTTTAAACTAAGAAATATTTAGTTTATATATATATATATATATAATATATTATATAAAAGACCGTGAACTTTAAAGGGGTCGAAGCTCTAATCTCTCGCATTCGCGGTTAATGTACATCTTTTAAATACCACACGTACGAATAACGAAAGAAATTCAAACTTAGAAGGAATCTTAATTATTAATTTCCCACGGGAAAATCGCCTTTTCAACGAGAATCGGAGTTCATTTCGAGACTGTAACGTAAGACGACCACTGGGAAAGATTGTAAAACGAAATTGAACAACGGAGTTTATTCATTACGAGTTTAATTACCCCGGGCGCGAAATTACCAAGCTAAACTTAGAAACCTAATGGTCATATACTTAGCCGTAACTAACTTCTCTCCTAGTATCAACTAAGCCCGAAAATAAATAATTAATTCGTTTCTAAATAAAGAAACGTAGTTGAAAATTAAAAAAACAATATTTTTGAATAATAATATTAAAGGGAAACTTGTAGCTAGACACGTTTTTGGTGTTTAAGTTAATTTCTAAAGTTTAATAAAAATTGAATTTCAGCCTTCAACAGTGCTAACATTAAAAGAGTAGTCCGGTGTTTGTAGCCTATAAGGCCTTGGCCGTCCAACGCCGGCATATTCTTTATATTTTAGAACATTAAAAACGCTGTTGAAGGCTGAAATAATATGATTGGCCCGATTTTATATTTACTTTTATTCAAATTTGACCACACTTTAGAAATTAATTTAAACGCCTAAAACGGGTTTAAAAATGGTTTTAAATTTCTCGAATACTTTTTGTTGGCATCCGGTGATTCCGAAAATAAATTCAAAAGCTGTTCCATTTTTAGCTCCAAGTTTCCCTTTAAATATCATATGGTTTATGTTTACAGCATTCATCTCACTTAAAATATACTGTATATAATGACGAAATAAGCGTTTAGTTTTAATCCAACCGCAGTATATTGATTTTTTTTTGGGCTATTATTATATAGTAAACTAGTATTGGGATGAAGTATAATTACACGAGACGCGGCCGGTACCGTTGTGGAATTTTTTAAGACCTATTAATAACTCGTTAAGATGTTTTTTTTTAAAGGGATACTGACACGATTGCGCCATTTAAAATTAAATCCGATTTTTCATTCTCAAAACTCTTGACTCTTTCCTGTGTTTCCCTGACCAATTTATGCCTGATATCAATTATTAAAGTGAGACTGTCACGGATTTTTCTTGAGCTCCAAATGGAAATTGAGTAGAAAATATCGCTAAAAACCGATTCAATATCTGCAAAAACAACGCCCCGTAGCTAAATACTATCAGCAAAGGTCCAGGTAAATGTACCGGGAGATTCTGATTCGCGACACTCTAGGGGGGCTAGGTCCGTGTAAATAGACATTTATCGGAAATAATTACCTTATATTTTGTCGTTTTTGAAGTTTCTTTCTAGTAAGATCTCTACTTTCAAATTAATATTAAATTATATTAAATTAATCGTGTAAATATCTCTTTAAAAACCAAGAAAGTAGCGTGCAAAAAAAAAAAAAAATATAATAATAAAAAATGACGGAATTTATTTTTAATTAAACAACGCCGTCATCCGAAATTATGTAATTATTATTAATTGCTCGGTCGTTAATAAAATCTAAAAGGGGAAATACGAGACGGGAACAGACCACGCCGGGTTCGTTACGCTAAAATTGCCAAAATTAAAATTTCATAATTTAATTAAGGAAATAAAGCAAAAAAAAAAAAATATTATGCTAATAATAAATTACAAAAGACTTTTTTAATTAGAAAAAGCTAAAAGCGAGTCCCCGAGCTATGGCTTATTTTAAAATTGATGTCCAGAGTAATTTCAAAGACCCAAAAATAATATTTCACCATATTTTAATTTATTGATTAATAAAATCTTGAAACTGATGCTTGACAGATGACCCTTAAAGATGCACCGTTAAATTTCTTTCTATACTTTGTAACAAACGTAGAAAGGACTGAAAAAAACCTTACAAAACCCGGTTTTTAATACAATTTTAATCTCATCAAAGATTGTATTTTATTCGCTTTAATTTTAAATAGCCCGTAAAACTTTAAAACAAATGTGGCAGTCTTAATATACCAGCATTTATATTAATATAAACGTTTTTTCTATATAGTATTTAGCCCCTTCTAAGAATGCTACGAGTCTAATTAGGGAAATAAATTTTAAAATTTAATAAAAATGTATGATTATTTCCTCGTTAACGACGCGAAACGAATCTACGGATCCCTGCTAAGCCTACTTTTTGAGTGACTTTAAAATTGTACTCTATCTTAATACTTGTTTGCATTTCTGGTTTTCTAGTGGAAAATAATTACTCGACAGAAAGAATATTTGACATATTGCATTTACTATATTCCGACTCGTAGACCAAGGAAGAGCTCCACCTCTCAAAGCTGCAGCGTATCAAAACAGTATAAATATCTTATTGGCTTTCTTGAATTGACGTTACTGACGGAAGTGGCCAAAAGCATTCGGTTGCCCTGGTTACGGCCAGAGATCATACAACGCTGTTCTATAGAGATATACCTCTTCCTATTCCTCTATGTCGTCGACAAACCACGGGTTGATTGTGGCGACATCTCGGAGTCGGGGAGGATAATATGTGACTTTGACCCTATCTACACCCTTTCCACCCGACCTCGAGACTGGAAGTCACGTGTTTGACGCGTGCGTCTACAATAAGAAAATTGTTCTAATCTTCTTAAATAAACAACGCGCGAATTTGAAATCTCTGAAGCCTTCAAAAATAAGTTATTGTGGTCATTTATCCTTTTTAGTATAGATGGCGCCAGATATTGAATTCTGGATCTTTCCACTGATTATCCCAGTGCCTCACAGATGGCGCCACCCGTTTCTAGAAGTCACTTTCCTCCAAAGAGGCATAACTCTACAGCGTAGCGTTGTAAGATCTTTGGTTATGACCCCGGTTTTGCCTAAGAAAAATGTGGCCCGCCTCCTCTCTTCTATCCTCACTCTCATGGAACGGGATAGTGGATTATGACGCCCACTCATCGAATGGTTGATTAGTCACTGCATTATCCCTTTATTAGTGTTTCGTCTCTCGGTTAAATGTCGAAATGGAATGTTCAAACTTCCGCGTGTCGAGTTACTCGATTAGTTGGCAAACGCGCCAATGACAGCTCGCGCGCTGGGTAGACTAAACTCACTCCGAAAAGAGCAATAACAGACTGGAATACTCTATCAATCTAAGGTTGACCCCATCATTTGACCTCTACCGCAGCCAGACGGATTCATTCCAGTAAATTATATTTTTGGATATCGTCAAGGAGCAGAATCAAAGACGTAAGCTATACAAACAGGGTTCTCAAATGTGAAAAAAAAAAAAAAAAAAAAAAAAAAAAAATTGAAGGTGCACCAAATGTTTTGAAACACCCTAAAATCTTTACGAATTTTGTCGTACCAACTTTGTGTCATTGAGTTTAACAAGTACTCGTACTTCCGTAAATAAACTCATCTGATTTATGACAAATATTTGTTAGTTTCCCTCATGGAGGAACAATAATTGGATAAACTATAAGCGTAGGCATTTTGGCGGGAAAATAACACGATAAACTAACAACGTACACATTTTGGCGGGAAAATAGTGTAAACTAAATTGATGAAGAAGCAATGGCGAACGCATTTTGGCGTGAAAATAAATTGTCCTAGTTCTATAGTTGTGCATTTTGGTCTGTAAAATACAGAAGACTCAGCGATGCTGGTTAATAGACGATTCCATAAAGTCTGACTATGTCCCAACCTTGAAAAATGCTAACATCTTCCGTAGAAACGGGTTTTATTTAACGGCTATTTTTGTTAGTTTCAAGATTGGCAAACGTATAGAAAATGCTATACTTTGAACCAACCTTGAAAAAAAGGTAAATTTTCAATATACACGGGTGCTATTTTATCTGTTTCTACATTATTGTATATGTTACTTTATAACACCATCTATTTTGTAGAAAAGAGAATGATAACACTAGCTAGAAGTGGGAGGGGGAGGGGAAGGGGGAGAGACGAGCTGGCGGGTTTGAGTTTGGTAGGCCAAGATTAATTTGAATATTTCATTTCCATTTTCGATGGCGAATACTTTTGGAAAAATTATATTCGTTCCTTTGGCGCTAGCACGCCAAGGCTTAACCACTCAAACCCCTGGGCGGTTGGGCCTCATTAATATTATTATATGGACTTGAACAAATACGGAATACGCCGTAGTTCGAACCAGGATTAAAACAGTTTGATTGTCGACAACATGCACGGATCAAGAGTTATACCATCGAAATTCGATTCAAATTAAATTGGGTGTGTTTTTCAGGGGGTCTATTTTTTAGGGAGTGTATGTTTTCAGGGGGTCTATTTTTTTTTTCAGGGGGTGTATTTTTTAAGGGGGTATATTTTTTTCAAGGGGTCTATTTTTTTCAAGGGGTCTATTTTTTTCAAGGGGTCTATTTTTTTCAAGGGGTCTATTTTTTTCCAAGGGTCAATTTTTTTCCAAGGGTCAATTTTTTTCCAAGGGTCAATTTTTTTCGAAGGGTCAATTTTTTTCCAAGGGTCAATTTTTTTTCAAGGGTGTATTATTTCAAGGGGTCTATTTTTTCAAAGGGGTCTAGTTTTTCAAGGGAGCTATTTTTTCAAAGGGTCTTTTTTCAAGGGGTCTATTTTTATATATACACCCCCTGAAAAGGGGTACCCCTTGTAAAAAAAAAAAAAATAAATACACCCCCTGTAAAATAAACAATCAAAAATTTTACAAGGGGTACCCCTTGTAAAAAAAATAATACATCCCCTGTAAAATAAATCTCAAAAATCTCAATTTTCCAAATCTCAAAAATCTCAATTTTCCAAATCTCAAAAATCTCAATTTTCCAAATCTCAAAAATCTCAATTTTCCAAATCTCAAAAATCTCAATTTTCCAAATCTCAAAAATCTCAATTTTCCAAATCTCAAAAATCTCAATTTTCCAAATCTCAAAAATCTCAATTTTCCAAATCTCAAAAATCTCAATTTGGAAATCTCAAAAATCTCAATTTTCCAAATCTCAAAAATCTCAATTTTCCAAATCTCAAAAATCTCAATTTTCCAAATCTCAAAAATCTCAATTTTCCAAATCTCAAAAATCTCAATTTTCCAAATCTCAAAAAATCTCAATTTTCCGAATCTCAAAAATCTCAATTTTCCGAATCTCAAAAATCTCAATTTTCCGAATCTCAAAAATCTCAATTTTCCGAATCTCAAAAATCTCAATTTTCCGAATCTCAAAAATCTCAATTTTCCGAATCTCAAAAATCTCAATTTTCCGAATCTCAAAAATCTCAATTTTCCGAATCTCAAAAATCTCAATTTTCCGAATCTCAAAAATCTCAATTTTCCGAATCTCAAAAATCTCAATTTTCCGAATCTCAAAAATCTCAATTTTCCGAATCTCAAAAATCTCAATTTTCCGAATCTCAAAAATCTCAATTTTCCGAATCTCAAAAATCTCAATTTTCCGAATCTCAAAAATCTCAATTTTCCGAATCTCAAAAATCTCAATTTTCCGAATCTCAAAAATCTCAATTTTCCGAATCTCCCAAATCTCAATTTTCCGAATCTCCCAAATCTCAATTTTCCGAATCTCCCAAATCTCAATTTTCCGAATCTCCCAAATCTCAATTTTCCGAATCTCCCAAATCTCAATTTTCCGAATCTCCCAAATCTCAATTTTCCGAATCTCCCAAATCTCAATTTTCCGAATCTCCCAAATCTCAATTTTCCGAATCTCCCAAATCTCAATTTTCCGAATCTCCCAAATCTCAATTTTCCGAATCTCCCAAATCTCAATTTTCCGAATCTCCCAAATCTCAATTTTCCGAATCTCCCAAATCTCAATTTTCCGAATCTCCCAAATCTCAATTTTCCGAATCTCCCAAATCTTAATTTTCCGAATCTCCCAAATCTCAATTTTCCGAATCTCCCAAATCTCAATTTTCCGAATCTCCCAAATCTCAATTTTCCGAATCTTCCAAATCTCAATTTTCCGAATCTTCCAAATCTCAATTTTCCGAATCTTCCAAATCTCAATTTTCCGAATCTCCCAAATCTCAATTTTCCGAATCTCCCAAATCTCAATTTTCCGAATCTCCCAAATCTCAATTTTCCGAATCTCCCAAATCTCAATTTTCCGAATCTCCCAAATCTCAATTTTCCGAATCTCCCAAATCTCAATTTTCCGAATCTCCCAAATCTCAATTTTCCGAACCTCCCAAATCTCAATTTTCCGAATCTCCCAAATCTCAATTTTCCGAATCTCCCAAATTTCAATTTTCCAAATCTCCCAAATCTCAATTTTCCAAATCTCCCAAATCTCAATTTTCCAAATCTCCCAAATCTCAATTTTCCAAATCTCCCAAATCTCAAATCTCCCAAATCTCAATTTTCCCAAATCTCAATTTTCCCAAATCTCAATTTTCCCAAATCTCAATTTTCCCAAATCTCAATTTTCCCAAATCTCAATTTTCCCAAATCTCAATTTTCCCAAATCTCAATTTTCCCAAATCTCAATTTTCCCAAATCTCAATTTTCCCAACCTCAATTTTCCCAACCTCAATTTTCCAAACCTTTTTTTACAGGGGGTGTATTTATTATTTTTATTTTTTTACAGGGGGTGTATTTATTATTTTTATTTTTTTTACAGGGGGTGTATTTATTATTTTTATTTTTTTACAGGGGGTGTATTTATTATTTTTATTTTTTTTTACAGGGGGTGTATTTTTTATTTTTACTTTTACAGTGGGTGTATTTATTATTTTTATTTTTTTACAATCTCAATTTTCCAAATCTCAATTTTACAATCTCAATTTTCCAAATCTCAATTTTCCAAATCTCAATTTTCCAAATCTCAAATTTTCCAAATCTCAAATTTTCCAAATCTCAAATTTTCCAAATCTCAAATTTTCCAAATCTCAAATTTTCCAAACCTCAATTTTCCAAACCTCAATTTTCCAAACCTCAATTTTCCAAACCTCAATTTTCCAAACCTCAATTTTCCAAACCTCAATTTTCCAAATCTCAATTTTCCAAATCTCAATTTTCCAAATCTCAAATTTTCCAAATCTCAAATTTTCCAAATCTCAAATTTTCCAAATCTCAAATTTTCCAAATCTCAAATTTTCCAAATCTCAAATTTTCCAAATCTCAAATTTTCCAAATCTCAAATTTTCCAAATCTCAAATTTTCCAAATCTCAAATTTTCCAAATCTCAAATTTTCCAAATCTCAAATTTTCCAAATCTCAAATTTTCCAAATCTCAAATTTTCCAAACCTCAAATTTTCCAAACCTCAAATTTTCCAAACCTCAAATTTTCCAAACCTCAAATTTTCCAAACCTCAATTTTCCAAACCTTTTTTTACAGGGGGTGTATTTATTATTTTTATTTTTTTACAGGGGGTGTATTTATTATTTTTATTTTTTTACAGGGGGTGTATTTATTATTATTTTTTTTTTTTACAGGGGGTGTATTTGTTATTTTTATTTTTTTACAGGGGGTGTATTTGTTTTTTATTTTTTTACAGGGGGTGTATTTGTTATTTTTATTTTTTTACAGGGGATGTATTTATTTTTATTTTTTACAGGGGGTGTATTTATTATATTTATTTTTTTACAGGGGGTGTATTTGTTATTTTTATTTTTTTTACAGGGGGTGTATTTGTTTTTTTATTTTTTTACAGGGGGTGTATTTATTATTTTTATTTTTTACAATCTCAATTTTCCAAATCTCAATATTCCAAATCTCAATTTTCCAAATCTCAATTTTCCAAACCTCAATTTTCCCAACCTCAATTTTCCCAACCTCAATTTTCCCAACCTCAATTTTCCCAACCTCAATTTTCCCAACCTCAATTTTCCCAACCTCAATTTTCCCAACCTCAATTTTCCCAACCTCAATTTTCCCAACCTCAATTTTCCCAACCTCAATTTTCCCAACCTCAATTTTCCCAACCTCAATTTTCCCAACCTCAATTTTCCCAACCTCAATTTTCCCAACCTCAATTTTCCCAACCTCAATTTTCCCAACCTTTTTTTACATGGGGTGTATTTATTATTTTTATTTTTTTACAGGGGGTGTATTTATTATTTTTATTTTTTTACAGGGGGTGTATTTATTATTTTTATTTTTTTACAGGGGGTGTATTTATTATTTTTATTTTTTTACAGGGGGTGTATTTATTATTTTTATTTTTTTACAGGGGGTGTATTTATTATTTTTATTTTTTTACAGGGGGTGTATTTATTATTTTTATTTTTTTAGAGGGGGTGTATTTATTATTTTTATTTTTTTACAGGGGGTGTATTTATTTTTATTTTTTTACAGGGGGTGTATTTATTATTTTTATTTTTTTACAGGGGGTGTATTTGTTATTTTTATTTTTTTACAGGGGATGTATTTGTTATTTTTATTTTTTTACAGGGGATGTATTTATTTTTATTTTTTTACAGGGGGTGTATTTATTTTTATTTTTTTACAGGGGGTGTATTTGTTATTTTTATTTTTTTACAGGGGGTGTATTTGTTTTTTTTATTTTTTTACAGGGGGTGTATTTGTTTTTTTTATTTTTTACAATCTCAATTTTCCAAATCTCAATTTTCCAAACCTCAATTTTCCAAACCTCAATTTTCCCAACCTCAATTTTCCCAACCTCAATTTTCCCAACCTCAATTTTCCCAACCTCAATTTTCCCAACCTCAATTTTCCCAACCTCAATTTTCCCAACCTCAATTTTCCAAACCTTTTTTTACAGGGGGTGTATTTATTATTTTTATTTTTTTACAAGGGGTGTATTTATTATTTTTATTTTTTTACAGGGGGTGTATTTATTATTTTTATTTTTTTACAGGGGGTGTATTTGTTTTTTTATTTTTTTACAGGGGGTGTATTTGTTATTTTTATTTTTTTACAGGGGATGTATTTGTTATTTTTATTTTTTTACAGGGGATGTATTTATTTTTATTTTTTACAGGGGGTGTATTTATTTTTATTTTTTTACAGGGGGTGTATTTGTTATTTTTATTTTTTTACAGGGGGTGTATTTGTTTTTTTTATTTTTTTACAGGGGGTGTATTTGTTTTTTTTTATTTTTTACAATCTCAATTTTCCAAATCTCAATTTTCCAAATCTCAATTTTCCAAACCTCAATTTTCCAAACCTCAATTTTCCCAACCTCAATTTTCCCAACCTCAATTTTCCCAACCTCAATTTTCCCAACCTCAATTTTCCCAACCTCAATTTTCCCAACCTCAATTTTCCAAACCTTTTTTTACAGGGGGTGTATTTATTATTTTTATTTTTTTACAAGGGGTGTATTTATTATTTTTATTTTTTTACAGGGGGTGTATTTATTATTTTTATTTTTTTACAGGGGGTGTATTTATTATTTTTATTTTTTTACAGGGGGTGTATTTATTATTTTTATTTTTTTACAGGGGGTGTATTTATTATTTTTATTTTTTTACAGGGGGTGTATTTATTATTTTTATTTTTTTACAGGGGGTGTATTTATTATTTTTATTTTTTACAGGGGGTGTATTTATTATTTTTATTTTTTTACAGGGGGTGTATTTATTATTTTTATTTTTTTACAGGGGGTGTATTTGTTTTTTATTTTTTTACAGGGGGTGTATTTATTATTTTTATTTTTTACAATCTCAATTTTCCAAATCTCAATTTTCCAAATCTCAATTTTCCAAATCTCAATTTTCCAAACCTCAATTTTCCAAACCTCAATTTTCCCAACCTCAATTTTCCCAACCTCAATTTTCCCAACCTCAATTTTCCCAACCTCAATTTTCCCAACCTCAATTTTCCCAACCTCAATTTTCCCAACCTCAATTTTCCCAACCTCAATTTTCCCAACCTCAATTTTCCCAACCTCAATTTTCCAAACCTTTTTTTACAGGGGGTGTATTTATTATTTTTATTTTTTTACAGGGGGTGTATTTATTATTTTTATTTTTTTTACAGGGGGTGTATTTATTATTTTTATTTTTTTACAGGGGGTGTATTTATTATTTTTATTTTTTTTACAGAGGGTGTATTTATAATTTTTATTTTTTTACAGGGGGTGTATTTGTTATTTTTATTTTTTTACAGGGGGTGTATTTGTTTTTTTATTTTTTTACAGGGGGTGTATTTGTTTTTTATTTTTTTACAGGGGGTGTATTTGTTATTTTTATTTTTTTACAGGGGATGTATTTATCTTTATTTTTTTACAGGGGGTGTATTTATTATTTTTATTTTTTTACAGGGGGTGTATTTATTATTTTTATTTTTTTACAGGGGGTGTATTTATTATTTTTATTTTTTTACAGGGGGTGTATTTGTTATTTTTATTTTTTACAGGGGGTGTATTTGTTTTTTATTTTTTTACAGGGGGTGTATTTGTTTTTTTATTTTTTTACAGGGGGTGTATTTGTTATTTTTATTTTTTTACAGGGGATGTATTTATTTTTATTTTTTACAGGGGGTGTATTTATTATTTTTATTTTTTTACAGGGGGTGTATTTGTTATTTTTATTTTTTTACAGGGGGTGTATTTGTTTTTTATTTTTTTACAGGGGGTGTATTTATTATTTTTATTTTTTACAATCTCAATTTTCCAAATCTCAATTTTCCAAACCTCAATTTTCCAAACCTCAATTTTCCAAACCTCAATTTTCCCAACCTCAATTTTCCCAACCTCAATTTTCCCAACCTCAATTTTCCCAACCTCAATTTTCCCAACCTCAATTTTCCCAACCTCAATTTTCCCAACCTCAATTTTCCCAACCTCAATTTTCCCAACCTCAATTTTCCCAACCTCAATTTTCCCAACCTCAATTTTCCCAACCTCAATTTTCCCAACCTCAATTTTCCAAACCTCAATTTTCCAAACCTTTTTTTACAGGGGGTGTATTTATTATTTTTATTTTTTTACAGGGGGTGTATTTATTATTTTTATTTTTTTACAGGGGGTGTATTTATTATTTTTATTTTTTTACAGGGGGTGTATTTATTATTTTTATTTTTTTACAGGGGGTGTATTTATTATTTTTATTTTTTTACAGGGGGTGTATTTATTATGTTTATTTTTTTACAGGGGGTGTATTTATTATTTTTATTTTTTTACAGGGGGTGTATTTATTATTTTTATTTTTTTTACAGGGGGTGTATTTGTTTTTTTATTTTTTTACAGGGGGTGTATTTGTTATTTTTATTTTTTACAGGGGATGTATTTATTTTTATTTTTTTACAGGGGGTGTATTTATTTTTATTTTTTTACAGGGGGTGTATTTGTTATTTTTATTTTTTTACAGGGGGTGTATTTGTTTTTTTATTTTTTTACAGGGGGTGTATTTATTATTTTTATTTTTTACAATCTCAATTTTCCAAATCTCAATTTTCCAAATCTCAATTTTCCAAACCTCAATTTTCCCAACCTCAATTTTCCCAACCTCAATTTTCCCAACCTCAATTTTCCAAACCTCAATTTTCCAAACCTTTTTTTACAGGGGGTGTATTTATTATTTTTATTTTTTTACAGGGGGTGTATTTATTATTTTTATTTTTTTACAGGGGGTGTATTTATTATTATTTTTTTACAGGGGGGTGTATTTATTATTTTTATTTTTTTACAGGGGGTGTATTTATTATTTTTATTTTTTTTACAGGGGGTGTATTTATTATTTTTATTTTTTTACAGGGGGTGTATTTATTATTTTTATTTTTTTACAGGGGGTGTATTTATTATTTTTATTTTTTTACAGGGGGTGTATTTATAATTTTTATTTTTTTACAGGGGGTGTATTTGTTTTTTTATTTTTTTACAGGGGGTGTATTTATTATTTTTATTTTTTACAATCTCAATTTTCCAAATCTCAATTTTCCAAACCTCAATTTTCCAAACCTCAATTTTCCAAACCTCAATTTTCCAAACCTCAATTTTCCAAACCTCAATTTTCCAAACCTCAATTTTCCAAACCTCAATTTTCCAAACCTCAATTTTCCAAACCTCAATTTTCCAAACCTCAATTTTCCAAACCTCAATTTTCCAAACCTCAATTTTCCCAACCTCAATTTTCCCAACCTCAATTTTCCCAACCTCAATTTTCCCAACCTCAATTTTCCCAACCTCAATTTTCCCAACCTCAATTTTCCAAACCTTTTTTTACAGGGGGTGTATTTTTTATTTTTATTTTTTTACAGGGGGTGTATTTATTATTTTTATTTTTTTACAGGGGGTGTATTTATTATTTTTATTTTTTTACATGGGGGTGTATTTATTATTTTTATTTTTTTACAGGGGGTGTATTTATTATTTTTATTTTTTTTACAGGGGGTGTATTTATTATTTTTATTTTTTACAATCTCAATTTTCCAAATCTCAATTTTCCAAACCTCAATTTTCCAAACCTCAATTTTCCAAACCTCAATTTTCCAAACCTCAATTTTCCAAACCTCAATTTTCCAAACCTCAATTTTCCAAACCTCAATTTTCCAAACCTCAATTTTCCAAACCTCAATTTTCCCAACCTCAATTTTCCCAACCTCAATTTTCCCAACCTCAATTTTCCCAACCTCAATTTTCCCAACCTCAATTTTCCCAACCTCAATTTTCCAAACCTTTTTTTACAGGGGATGTATTTATTTTTATTTTTTTACAGGGGGTGTATTTATTATTTTTATTTTTTTACAGGGGGTGCATTTATTATTTTTATTTTTTTACATAGGGTGTATTTGTTATTTTTATTTTTTTACAGGGGGTGTATTTGTTTTTTTATTTTTTTACAGGGGGTGTATTTATTATTTTTATTTTTTACAATCTCAATTTTCCAAATCTCAATTTTCCAAACCTCAATTTTCCAAACCTCAATTTTCCAAACCTCAATTTTCCAAATCTCAATTTTCCAAACCTCAATTTTCCAAACCTCAATTTTCCAAACCTCAATTTTCCAAACCTCAATTTTCCAAACCTCAATTTTCCCAACCTCAATTTTCCCAACCTCAATTTTCCCAACCTCAATTTTCCCAATCTCAATTTTCCCAACCTCAATTTTCCAAACCTTTTTTTACAGGGGGTGTATTTTTTATTTTTATTTTTTTACAGGGGGTGTATTTATTATTTTTATTTTTTTACAGGGGGTGTATTTATTATTTTTATTTTTTTACAGGGGGGTGTATTTATTATTTTTATTTTTTTACAGGGGGTGTATTTATTATTTTTATTTTTTTTACAGGGGGTGTATTTATTATTTTTATTTTTTACAATCTCAATTTTCCAAATCTCAATTTTCCAAACCTCAATTTTCCAAACCTCAATTTTCCAAACCTCAATTTTCCAAACCTCAATTTTCCAAACCTCAATTTTCCAAACCTCAATTTTCCAAACCTCAATTTTCCAAACCTCAATTTTCCAAACCTCAATTTTCCAAACCTCAATTTTCCAAACCTCAATTTTCCAAACCTCAATTTTCCAAACCTCAATTTTCCAAACCTCAATTTTCCAAACCTCAATTTTCCCAACCTCAATTTTCCCAACCTCAATTTTCCAAACCTTTTTTTACAGGGGGTGTATTTTTTATTTTTATTTTTTTACAGGGGGTGTATTTATTATTTTTATTTTTTACAGGGGGTGTATTTATTATTTTTATTTTTTTACAGGGGGTGTATTTATTATTTTTATTTTTTTACAGGGGGTGTATTTATTATTTTTATTTTTTTACAGGGGGTGTATTTATTATTTTTATTTTTTTACAGGGGGTGTATTTGTTATTTTTATTTTTTTACAGGGGGTGTATTTGTTATTTTTATTTTTTTACAGGGGGTGTATTTGTTTTTTTATTTTTTTACAGGGGGTGTATTTGTTATTTTTATTTTTTACAGGGGGTGTATTTGTTATTTTTATTTTTTTACAGGGGGTGTATTTGTTATTTTTATTTTTTTACAGGGGGTGTATTTATTATTTTTATTTTTTACAATCTCAATTTTCCAAATCTCAATTTTCCAAATCTTAATTTTCCAAATCTCATTTTTCCAAATCTCAATTTTCCAAACCTCAATTTTCCAAATCTCAATTTTCCAAATCTCAATTTTCCAAATCTCAATTTTCCAAATCTCAATTTTCCAAATCTCAATTTTCCAAACCTCAATTTTCCAAACCTCAATTTTCCAAACCTCAATTTTCCCAACCTCAATTTTCCCAACCTCAATTTTCCCAACCTCAATTTTCCCAACCTTTTTTTACAGGGGGTGTATTTATTATTTTTATTTTTTACAGGGGGTGTATTTATTATTTTTATTTTTTTACAGGGGGTGTATTTATTATTTTTATTTTTTTACAGGGGGTGTATTTATAATTTTTATTTTTTTACAGGGGGTGTATTTGTTATTTTTATTTTTTTACAGGGGGTGTATTTATTATTTTTATTTTTTACAATCTCAATTTTCCAAATCTCAATTTTCCAAATCTCCATTTTCCAAACCTCAATTTTCCAAACCTCAATTTTCCAAACCTCAATTTTCCAAACCTCAATTTTCCAAACCTCAATTTTCCAAACCTCAATTTTCCAAACCTCAATTTTCCAAACCTCAATTTTCCAAACCTCAATTTTCCAAACCTCAATTTTCCAAACCTCAATTTTCCAAACCTCAATTTTCCCAACCTCAATTTTCCCAACCTCAATTTTCCCAACCTCAATTTCCCCAACCTTTTTTTACAGGGGGTGTATTTATTATTTTTATTTTTTTACAGGGGGTGTATTTATTATTTTTATTTTTTTACAGGGGGTGTATTTATAATTTTTATTTTTTTACAGGGGGTGTATTTATTATTTTTATTTTTTACAGGGGGTGTATTTATTATTTTTATTTTTTTACAGGGGGTGTATTTATAATTTTTATTTTTTTACAGGGGGTGTATTTATTATTTTTATTTTTTTACAGGGGGTGTATTTATTATTTTTATTTTTTTACAGGGGGTGTATTTATTATTTTTATTTTTTTACAGGGGGTGTATTTATTATTTTTTTTTTTTTTACAGGGGGTGTATTTGTTATTTTTATTTTTTTACAGTTGGTGTATTTATAATTTTTATTTTTTTACAGGGGGTGTATTTGTTATTTTTATTTTTTTACAGGGGGTGTATTTGTTTTTTTATTTTTTTACAGGGGGTGTATTTGTTATTTTTATTTTTTTTACAGGGGATGTATTTATTTTTTTACAGGGGGTGTATTTATTTTTATTTTTTTACAGGGGGTGTATTTGTTATTTTTATTTTTTTACAGGGGGTGTATTTGTTTTTTAATTTTTTTACAGGGGGTGTATTTATTATTTTTATTTTTTACAATCTCAATTTTCCAAATCTCAATTTTCCAAATCTCCATTTTCCAAACCTCAATTTTCCAAACCTCAATTTTCCAAACCTCAATTTTCCAAACCTCAATTTTCCAAACCTCAATTTTCCAAACCTCAATTTTCCAAACCTCAATTTTCCAAACCTCAATTTTCCAAACCTCAATTTTCCAAACCTCAATTTTCCAAACCTCAATTTTCCAAACCTCAATTTTCCAAACCTCAATTTTCCAAACCTCAATTTTCCAAACCTCAATTTTCCAAACCTCAATTTTCCAAACCTCAATTTTCCAAACCTCAATTTTCCAAACCTCAATTTTCCAAACCTCAATTTTCCAAACCTCAATTTTCCAAACCTCAATTTTCCAAACCTCAATTTTCCCAACCTCAATTTTCCCAACCTCAATTTTCCCAACCTCAATTTTCCCAACCTCAATTTCCCCAACCTTTTTTTTACAGGGGGTGTATTTATTATTTTTATTTTTTTACAGGGGGTGTATTTATTATTTTTATTTTTTTACAGGGGGTGTATTTATTATTTTTATTTTTTTACAGGGGGTGTATTTATTATTTTTATTTTTTTACAGGGGGTGTATTTATTATTTTTATTTTTTACAGGGGGTGTATTTATTATTTTTATTTTTTTACAGGGGGTGTATTTATTATTTTTATTTTTTTACAGGGGGTGTATTTATTATTTTTATTTTTTTACAGGGGGTGTATTTATTATTTTTTTTTTTTACAGGGGATGTATTTATTATTTTTATTTTTTTTACAGGGGGTGTATTTATTATTTTTATTATTTTTACAGGGGGTGTATTTATTATTTTTATTTTTTACAATCTCAATTTTCCAAATCTCAATTTTCCAAATCTCAATTTTCCAAATCTCAATTTTCCAAATCTCAATTTTCCAAATCTCAATTTTCCAAATCTCAATTTTCCAAATCTCAATTTTCCAAATCTCAATTTTCCAAATCTCAATTTTCCAAATCTCAATTTTCCAAATCTCAATTTTCCAAATCTCAATTTTCCAAATCTCAATTTTCCAAATCTCAATTTTCCAAACCTTTTTTTACAGGGGGTGTATTTATTATTTTTATTTTTTTACAGGGGGTGTATTTATTATTTTTATTTTTTTACAGGGGGTGTATTTATTATTTTTATTTTTTTACAGGGGGTGTATTTATTATTTTTATTTTTTTACAGGGGGTGTATTTATTATTTTTATTTTTTTACAGGGGGTGTATTTATTATTTTTATTTTTTTTACAGGGGGTGTATTTATTATTTTTATTTTTTTACAGGGGGTGTATTTATTATTTTTATTTTTTTACAGGGGGTGTATTTATTATTTTTATTTTTTTTACAGAGGGTGTATTTATAATTTTTATTTTTTTACAGGGGGTGTATTTGTTATTTTTATTTTTTTACAGGGGGTGTATTTGTTTTTTTATTTTTTTACAGGGGGTGTATTTGTTTTTATTTTTTTACAGGGGGTGTATTTGTTATTTTTATTTTTTTACAGGGGGTGTATTTATTATTTTTATTTTTTTACAGGGGGTGTATTTATTATTTTTATTTTTTTACAGGGGGTGTATTTATTATTTTTATTTTTTTACAGGGGGTGTATTTATTATTTTTATTTTTTTACAGGGAGTGTATTTGTTATTTTTATTTTTTTACAGGGGGTGTATTTGTTTTTTATTTTTTTACAGGGGGTGTATTTGTTTTTTTATTTTTTTACAGGGGGTGTATTTGTTATTTTTATTTTTTTACAGGGGATGTATTTATTTTTATTTTTTACAGGGGGTGTATTTATTATTTTTATTTTTTTACAGGGGGTGTATTTGTTATTTTTATTTTTTTACAGGGGGTGTATTTGTTTTTTATTTTTTTACAGGGGGTGTATTTATTATTTTTATTTTTTACAATCTCAATTTTCCAAATCTCAATTTTCCAAATCTCAATTTTCCAAATCTCAATTTTCCAAACCTCAATTTTCCAAACCTCAATTTTCCAAACCTCAATTTTCCCAACCTCAATTTTCCCAACCTCAATTTTCCCAACCTCAATTTTCCCAACCTCAATTTTCCCAACCTCAATTTTCCCAACCTCAATTTTCCCAACCTCAATTTTCCCAACCTCAATTTTCCCAACCTCAATTTTCCCAACCTCAATTTTCCCAACCTCAATTTTCCCAACCTCAATTTTCCCAACCTCAATTTTCCCAACCTCAATTTTCCCAACCTCAATTTTCCAAACCTCAATTTTCCAAACCTTTTTTTACAGGGGGTGTATTTATTATTTTTATTTTTTTACAGGGGGTGTATTTATTATTTTTATTTTTTTACAGGGGGTGTATTTATTATTTTTATTTTTTTACAGGGGGTGTATTTATTATTTTTATTTTTTTACAGGGGGTGTATTTATTATTTTTATTTTTTTACAGGGGGTGTATTTATTATGTTTATTTTTTTACAGGGGGTGTATTTATTATTTTTATTTTTTTACAGGGGGTGTATTTATTATTTTTATTTTTTTACAGGGGGTGTATTTATTATTTTTATTTTTTTACAGGGGGTGTATTTGTTTTTTTATTTTTTTACAGGGGGTGTATTTGTTATTTTTATTTTTTACAGGGGATGTATTTATTTTTATTTTTTTACAGGGGGTGTATTTATTTTTATTTTTTTACAGGGGGTGTATTTGTTATTTTTAATTTTTTACAGGGGGTGTATTTGTTTTTTTATTTTTTTACAGGGGGTGTATTTATTATTTTTATTTTTTACAATCTCAATTTTCCAAATCTCAATTTTCCAAATCTCAATTTTCCAAATCTCAATTTTCCAAACCTCAATTTTCCCAACCTCAATTTTCCCAACCTCAATTTTCCCAACCTCAATTTTCCCAACCTCAATTTTCCCAACCTCAATTTTCCAAACCTCAATTTTCCAAACCTTTTTTTACAGGGGGTGTATTTATTATTTTTATTTTTTTACAGGGGGTGTATTTATTATTTTTATTTTTTTACAGGGGGTGTATTTATTATTATTTTTTTACAGGGGGGTGTATTTATTATTTTTATTTTTTTACAGGGGGTGTATTTATTATTTTTATTTTTTTTACAGGGGGTGTATTTATTATTTTTATTTTTTTACAGGGGGTGTATTTATTATTTTTATTTTTTTACAGGGGGTGTATTTATTATTTTTATTTTTTTACAGGGGGTGTATTTATAATTTTTATTTTTTTACAGGGGGTGTATTTGTTATTTTTATTTTTTTACAGGGGGTGTATTTGTTTTTTATTTTTTTACAGGGGGTGTATTTGTTATTTTTATTTTTTTACAGGGGATGTATTTATTTTTATTTTTTTACAGGGGGTGTATTTATTATTTTTATTTTTTTACAGGGGGTGCATTTATTATTTTTATTTTTTTACATAGGGTGTATTTGTTATTTTTATTTTTTTACAGGGGGTGTATTTGTTTTTTCATTTTTTTACAGGGGGTGTATTTATTATTTTTATTTTTTACAATCTCAATTTTCCAAATCTCAATTTTCCAAACCTCAATTTTCCAAACCTCAATTTTCCAAACCTCAATTTTCCAAACCTCAATTTTCCAAACCTCAATTTTCCAAACCTCAATTTTCCAAACCTTTTTTTAAAGGGGGTGTATTTATTATTTTTATTTTTTTACAGGGGGTGTATTTATTATTTTTATTTTTTTACAGGGGTGTATTTATAATTTTTATTTTTTTTTACAGGGGTGTATTTATTATTTTTATTTTTTTACATGGGGTGTATTTATTATTTTTATTTTTTTATAGGGGGTGTATTTATTATTTTTACTTTTTTACAGTGGGTGTATTTATTATTTTTATTTTTTTACAATCTCAATTTTCCAAAACTCAATTTTCCAAACCTCCATTTTCCAAACCTCCATTTTCCAAACCTCCATTTTCCAAACCTTTTTTTACAGGGGGTGTATATATTATTTTTATTTTTTTACAGGGGGTGTATTTATTATTTTTATTTTTTTACAGGGGGTGTATTTATTATTTTTATTTTTTTACAGGGGGTGTATTTATTTTAATTTTTTAACAGGGGTGTATTTATTATTTTTATTATTTACAGGGGGTGTATTTATTATTTTTATTTTTTACAATCTCAGTTTTCCAAATCTCAAAAATCTCAATTTTTCCAAATCTCAAAAATCTCAATTTTCCAAATCTCAAAAATCTCAATTTTCCAAATCTCAAAAATCTCAATTTTCCAAATCTCAAAAATCTCAATTTTCCAAATCTCAAAAATCTCAATTTTCCAAATCTCAAAAATCTCAATTTTCCAAATCTCAAAAATCTCAATTTTCCAAATCTCAAAAATCTCAATTTTCCAAATCTCAAAAATCTCTATTTTCCAAATCTCAAAAATCTCAATTTTCCAAATCTCAAAAATCTCAATTTTCCAAATCTCAAAAATCTCAATTTTCCAAATCTCAAAAATCTCAATTTACCAAATCTCAAAAATCTCAATTTTCCAAATCTCAAAAATCTCAATTTTCCAAATCTCAAAAATCTCAATTTTCCAAATCTCAAAAATCTCAATTTTCCAAATCTCAAAAATCTCAATTTTCCAAATCTCAAAAATCTCAATTTTCCAAATCTCAAAAATCTCAATTTTCCAAATCTCAAAAATCTCAATTTTCCAAATCTCAAAAATCTCAATTTTCCAAATCTCAAAAATCTCAATTTTCCAAATCTCAAAAATCTCAATTTTCCAAATCTCAAAAATCTCAATTTTCCAAATCTCAAAAATCTCAATTTTCCAAATCTCAAAAATCTCAATTTGCCAAATCTCAAAATCTCAATTTGCCAAATCTCAATTTTCCAAATCTCAATTTTCCAAATCTCAATTTTCCAAATCTCTATTTTCCAAATCTCTATTTTCCAAATCTCTATTTTCCAAATCTCTATTTTCCAAATCTCTATTTTCCAAATCTCTATTTTCCAAATCTCTATTTTCCAAATCTCTATTTTCCAAATCTCTATTTTCCAAATCTCTATTTTCCAAATCTCTATTTTCCAAATCTCTATTTTCCAAATCTCAATTTTCCAAATCTTTTTTTACAGGGGGAGTATTTATTATTTTAATTTATTTACAGGGGGTGTATTTATTATTTTAATTTTTTTACAGGGGGTGTATTTATTATTTTAATTTTTTTACATTGGGTGTATTTATTATTTTATTTTTTTACAGGGGGTGTATTTATTATTTTTATTTTTTTACAGGGAATGTATTTATTATTTTTATTTTTTTACAGGGGATGTATTTATTATTTTTATTTTTTTACAGGGGGTGTATTTATTATTTTTATTTTTTTACAGGGGGTGTATTTATTATTTTTATTTTTTTACAGGGGGTGTATTTATTATTTTTATTTTTTTACAGGGGGTGTATTTATTATTTTTATTTTTTTACAGGGGGTGTATTTATTATTTTTATTTTTTTTACAGGGGGTGTATTTATTATTTCAATTTTTTTACAGGGGGTGTATTTGTTATTTTTATTTTTTTACAGGGGGTGTATTTGTTTTTTTATTTTTTTACAGGGGGTGTATTTGTTATTTTTATTTTTTTACAGGGGATGTATTTATTTTTATTTTTTTACAGGGGGTGTATTTATTTTTATTTTTTTACAGGGGGTGTATTTGTTATTTTTATTTTTTTACAGGGGGTGTATTTGTTTTTTTATTTTTTTACAGGGGGTGTATTTATTATATTTATTTTTTACAATCTCAATTTTCCAAATCTCAATTTTCCAAATCTCCATTTTCCAAACCTCAATTTTCCAAACCTCAATTTTCCAAACCTCAATTTTCCAAACCTCAATTTTCCAAACCTCAATTTTCCAAACCTCAATTTTCCAAACCTCAATTTTCCAAACCTCAATTTTCCCAACCTCAATTTTCCCAACCTCAATTTCCCCAACCTTTTTTTACAGGGGGTGTATTTATTATTTTTATTTTTTTACAGGGGGTGTATTTATTATTTTTATTTTTTTACAATGGCTGTATTTATTATTTTTATTTTTTTACAGGGGGTGTATTTATTATTTTTATTTTTTACAGGGGGTGTATTTATTATTTTTATTTTTTTACAGGGGGTGTATTTATCATTTTTATTTTTTTACAGGGGGTGTATTTATTATTTTTATTTTTTTACATGGGGTGTATTTATTATTTTTATTTTTTTACAGGGGGTGTATTTATTATTTTTTTTTACAGGGTGTGTATTTGTTATTTTTATTTTTTTACAGGGGGTGTATTTGTTATTTTTATTTTTTTACAGTGGTGTATTTATTATTTTTTTTTTACAGGGGATGTATTTATTATTTTTATTTTTTTTACAGGGGTGTATTTATTATTTTTATTTTTTACAATCTCAATTTTCCAAATCTCAATTTTCCAAATCTCAATTTTCCAAATCTCAATTTTCCAAATCTCAATTTTCCAAATCTCAATTTTCCAAATCTCAATTTTCCAAATCTCAATTTTCCAAATCTCAATTTTCCAAACCTCAATTTTCCAAACCTCAATTTTCCAAACCTCTATTTTCCAAACCTTTTTTTAAAGGGGGTGTATTTATTATTTTTATTTTTTTACAGGGGGTGTATTTATTATTTTTATTTTTTTACAGGGGGTGTATTTATTATTTTTATTTTTTTAGAGGGGTGTATTTATAATTTTTATTTTTTTTTTACAGGGGGTGTATTTATTATTTTTATTTTTTTACAGGGGGTGTATTTATTATTTTTATTTTTTTACAGGGGGTGTATTTATTATTTTTATTTTTTTACAGGGGGTGTATTTATTATTTTTATTTTTTTACAGGGGGTGTATTTATTATTTTTATTTTTTTTACAGGGGGTGTATTTATTATTTCAATTTTTTTACAGGGGGTGTATTTGTTATTTTTATTTTTTTACAGGGGGTGTATTTGTTTTTTTATTTTTTTACAGGGGGTGTATTTGTTATTTTTATTTTTTTACAGGGGATGTATTTATTTTTATTTTTTTACAGGGGGTGTATTTATTTTTATTTTTTTACAGGGGGTGTATTTGTTATTTTTATTTTTTTACAGGGGGTGTATTTGTTTTTTTATTTTTTTACAGGGGGTGTATTTATTATATTTATTTTTTACAATCTCAATTTTCCAAATCTCAATTTTCCAAATCTCCATTTTCCAAACCTCAATTTTCCAAACCTCAATTTTCCAAACCTCAATTTTCCAAACCTCAATTTTCCAAACCTCAATTTTCCAAACCTCAATTTTCCAAACCTCAATTTTCCCAACCTCAATTTTCCCAACCTCAATTTCCCCAACCTTTTTTTACAGGGGGTGTATTTATTATTTTTATTTTTTTACAGGGGGTGTATTTATTATTTTTATTTTTTTACAATGGCTGTATTTATTATTTTTATTTTTTTACAGGGGGTGTATTTATTATTTTTATTTTTTACAGGGGGTGTATTTATTATTTTTATTTTTTTACAGGGGGTGTATTTATCATTTTTATTTTTTTACAGGGGGTGTATTTATTATTTTTATTTTTTTACATGGGGTGTATTTATTATTTTTATTTTTTTACAGGGGGTGTATTTATTATTTTTTTTTACAGGGTGTGTATTTGTTATTTTTATTTTTTTACAGGGGGTGTATTTGTTATTTTTATTTTTTTACAGTGGTGTATTTATTATTTTTTTTTACAGGGGATGTATTTATTATTTTTATTTTTTTTACAGGGGTGTATTTATTATTTTTATTTTTTACAATCTCAATTTTCCAAATCTCAATTTTCCAAATCTCAATTTTCCAAATCTCAATTTTCCAAATCTCAATTTTCCAAATCTCAATTTTCCAAATCTCAATTTTCCAAATCTCAATTTTCCAAACCTCAATTTTCCAAATCTCAATTTTCCAAACCTCAATTTTCCAAACCTCTATTTTCCAAACCTTTTTTTAAAGGGGGTGTATTTATTATTTTTATTTTTTTACAGGGGGTGTATTTATTATTTTTATTTTTTTACAGGGGGTGTATTTATTATTTTTATTTTTTTAGAGGGGTGTATTTATAATTTTTATTTTTTTTTTACAGGGGGTGTATTTATTATTTTTATTTTTTTACAGGGGGTGTATTTATTATTTTTATTTTTTTACAGGGGGTGTATTTATTATTTTTATTTTTTTACAGGGGGTGTATTTATTATTTTTATTTTTTTACATGGGGTGTATTTATTATTTTAATTTTTTTACAGGGGGTGTATTTATTATTTTAATTTTTTTACAGGGGGTGTATTTATTATTTACAGGGGGTGTATTTATTATTTTTATTTTTTAAAATCTCAATTTTCCAAATCTCAAAAATCTCAATTTTCCAAATCTCAAAAATCTCAATTTTCCAAATCTCAAAAATCTCAATTTTCCAAATCTCAAAAATCTCAATTTTCCAAATCTCAAAAATCTCAATTTTCCAAATCTCAAAAATCTCAATTTTCCAAATCTCAAAAATCTCAATTTTCCAAATCTCAAAAATCTCAATTTTCCAAATCTCAAAAATCTCAATTTTCCAAATCTCAAAAATCTCAATTTTCCAAATCTCAAAAATCTCAATTTTCCAAATCTCAAAAATCTCAATTTTCCAAATCTCAAAAATCTCAATTTTCCAAATCTCAAAAATCTCAATTTTCCAAATCTCAAAAATCTCAATTTTCCAAATCTCAAAAATCTCAATTTTCCAAATCTCAAAAATCTCAATTTTCCAAATCTCAAAAATCTCAATTTTCCAAATCTCAAAAATCTCAATTTTCCAAATCTCAAAAATCTCAATTTTCCAAATCTCAAAAATCTCAATTTTCCAAATCTCAAAAATCTCAATTTTCCAAATCTCAAAAATCTCAATTTTCCAAATCTCAAAAATCACAATTTGCCAAATCTCAATTCTCCAAATCTCAATTCTCCAAATCTCAATTTTCCAAATCTCAATTTTCCAAATCTCAATTTTCCAAATCTCAATTTTCCAAATCTATTTTCCAAATCTATTTTCCAAATCTCTATTTTCCAAATCTCAATTTTCCAAATCTTTTTTTACAGGCGGAGTATTTATTATTTTAATTTATTTACAGGGGGTGTATTTATTATTTCAATTTTTTTACAGGGGTGTATTTATTATTTTTATTTTTTTACAGGGAGTGTATTTATTATTTTTATTTTTTTACAGGGGGTGTATTTATAACTATTTTTTACAGGGGGTGTATTTATAATTTTTATTTTTTTACATGGGGTGTATTTATAATTTTTATTTTTTTTTACAGGGGGTGTATTTATTATTTTTATTTTTTTACAGGGGGTGTATTTATTATTTTATTTTTAACAGGGGGTGTATTTATTATTTTTATTTTTTTTACAGAGGGTGTAAAAATAAAAATAATAAATACACCCCCTGTAAAAAAATAAAGATTATAAATACACCCCCTGAAAAAAATAAAAATTATAAATACACCCCCTGTTTAAAATTAAATAATAAAAACACCCCCTGTAAAAAAATAAAAATAATAAATACACCCCCTGTAAAAAAATAAAAATTATAAATACACCCCCTGTAAAAAAATAAAAATTATAAATACACCCCCTGTAAAAAATTGTTATAAATACACCCCCTGTAAAAAAATAAAAATAAATACACCCCCTGTAAAAAAATAAAAATAAATACACCCCCTGTAAAAAAATTAAAATAATAAATACACCCCCTGTAAAAAAATTAAAATAATAAATACACCCCCTGTAAAAAAATAAAAATAATAAATACACCCCTGTAAAAAAATAAAAATAATAAATACACCCCCTGTAAAAAAATAAAAATTATAAATACACCCCCTGTAAAAAAATAAAAATTATAAATACACCCCCTGTAAAAAAATAAAAATAATAAATACACCCCCTGTAAAAAAATAAAAATAATAAATACACCCCCTGTAAAAAAATAAAAATAATAAATACACCCCCTGTAAAAAAATAAAAATAATAAATACACCCCCTGTAAAAATAGGTTTGGAAAATTGAGGTTTCGAAAATTGAGGTTTGGAAAATTGAGGTTTGGAAAATTGAGGTTTGGAAAATTGAGGTTTGGAAAATTGAGGTTTGGAAAATTGAGATTTGGAAAATTGAGATTTGGAAAATTGAGATTTGGAAAATTGAGATTTGGAAAATTGAGATTTGGAAAATTGAGATTTGGAAAATTGAGATTTGGAAAATTGAGATTGTAAAAAATAAAAATAATAAATATACCCCTTGTAAATAATAAAAATAATAAATACACCCCCTGTAAAAAAAATAAAAATAATAAATACACCCCCTGTAAAAAAATAAAAATAATTAATACACCCCCTGTAAAAAAATAAAAATAATAAATCCACCCCCTGTAAAAAAATAAAAATAATAAATACACGCCCTGTAAAAAAATAAAAATAATAAATACACCTCCTGTAAAAAAATAAAAATAATAAATACACCTCCTGTAAAAAAATAAAAATAATAAATACACCCCCTGTAAAAAAAATAAAAATAATAAATACACCCCCTGTAAAAAAATAAAAATAATTAATACACCCCCTGTAAAAAAATAAAAATAATAAATCCACCCCCTGTAAAAAAATAAAAATAATAAATACACCCCCTGTAAAAAAATAAAAATAATAAATACACCCCCTGTAAAAAAATAAAAATAATAAATACACACCCTGTAAATAAAAATAATAAATACACCCCCTGTAAAAAAATAAAAATAATAAATACACCCCCCTGTAAAAAAATAAAAATAATAAATACACCCCCTGTAAAAAATAAAAATTATAAATACACCCCCTGTAAAAAAATAAAAATAATAAATACACCCCCTGTAAAAAAATATAAATAATAAATACACCCCCTGTAAAAAAATAAAAATAATAAATACACCACCTGTAAAAAATAAAAATAATAAATACACCCCCTGTAAAAAAAGGTTTGGAAAATTGAGGTTTGGAAAATTGAGGTTTGGAAAATTGAGGTTTGGAAAATTGAGATTTGGAAAATTGAGATTTGGAAAATTGAGATTTGGAAAATTGAGATTTGGAAAATTGAAATTTGGAAAATTGAAATTTGGAAAATTGAAATTTGGAAAATTGAAATTTGGAAAATTGAAATTTGGAAAATTGAAATTTGGAAAATTGAAATTTGGAAAATTGAAATTTGGAAAATTGAAATTTGGAAAATTGAAATTTGGAAAATTGAAATTTGGAAAATTGAAATTTGGAAAATTGAAATTTGGAAAATTGAAATTTGGAAAATTGAGATTTGGAAAATTGAGATTTGGAAAATTGAGATTTGGAAAATTGAGATTGTAAAAAATAAAAATAATAAAAATACCCCTTGTAAATAATAAAAATAATAAATACACCCCCTGTAAAAAAAATAAAAATTATAAATTCACCCCCTGTAAAAAAATAAAAATAATAAATCCACCCCCTGTAAAAAAATAAAAATAATAAATCCACCCCCTGTAAAAAAATAAAAATAATAAATACACCCCCTGTAAAAAAAATAAAAATAATAAATACACCCCTGTAAAAAAATAAAAAAAATAAATACACCCCCTGTAAAAAAATAAAAATAATAAATACACCCCCTGTAAATAAAAATAATAAATACACCCCCTGTAAAAAAAATAAAAATAATAAATACACCCCCTGTAAAAAAATAAAAATAATAAATACACCCCCTGTAAAAAAATAAAAATAATAAATACACCCCCTGTAAATAAAAATAATAAATACACCCCCTGTAAAAAAATAAAAATAATAAATACACCCCCTGTAAAAAAATAAAAATAATAAATACACCCCCTGTAAAAAAATAAAAATAATAAATACACCCCCTGTAAATAAAAATAATAAATACACCCCCTGTAAATAAAAATAATAAATACACCCCCTGTAAAAAAATAAAAATAATAAATACACCCCCTGTAAAAAAATAAAAATAATAAATACACCCCCTGTAAAAAAATAAAAATAATAAATACACCCCCTGTAAAAAAATAAAAATAATAAATACACCCCCTGTAAAAAAAGGTTTGGAAAATTGAGGTTTGGAAAATTGAGGTTTGGAAAATTGAGATTTGGAAAATTGAAATTTGGAAAATTAAGATTTGGAAAATTGAGATTTGGAAAATTGAGATTGTAAAAAATAAAAATAATAAATATACCCCTTGTAAATAATAAAAATAATAAATACACCCCCTGTAAAAAAAATAAAAATAATAAATACACCCCCTGTAAAAAAATAAAAAAAATAAATACACCCCCTGTAAAAAAATAAAAATAATAAATACACCCCCTGTAAATAAAAATAATAAATACACCCCCTGTAAAAAAAGGTTTGGAAAATTGAGGTTGGGAAAATTGAGGTTTGGAAAATTGAGGTTTGGAAAATTGAGGTTGGGAAAATTGAGATTTGGAAAATTGAGATTTGGAAAATTGAGATTTGGATAATTGAGATTTGGATAATTGAGATTTGGAAAATTGAGATTTGGAAAATTGAGATTTGGAAAATTGAGAATTGGAAAATTAAGATTGTAAAAAATAAAAATAATAAATACACCCCCTGTAAATAATAAAAATAATAAATACACCCCCTGTAAAAAATAAAAATAATAAATACACCCCTTGTAAAAAATAAAAATAATAAATACACCCCCTGTAATAAAATAAAAATAATAACTACACCCCCTGTAAAAAAATAAAAATAATAAATACACCCCTATAAAAAAATAAAAATAATAAATACACCCCCTGTAAAAAAATAAAAATAATAAATACACCCCCTGTAAAAAATAAAAATAATAAATACACCCCCTGTAAAAAATAAAAATAATAAATACACCCCCTGTAAAAAATAAAAATAATAAATACACCCCCTGTAAAAAATAAAAATAATAAATACACCCCCTGTAAAAAAAAGGTTTAAAAAATTGAGATTTGGAAAATTGAGATTTGGAAAATTGAGATTTTTGAGATTTGGGAAATTGAGATTTTTGAGATTTGGAAAATTGAGATTTTTGAGATTTGGAAAATTGAGATTTTTGAGATTTGGAAAATTGAGATTTTTGAGATTTGGAAAATTGAGATTTTTGAGATTTGGAAAAATGAGATTTTTGAGATTTGGAAAATTGAGATTTTTGAGATTTGGAAAATTGAGATTTGGAAAATTGAGAATTGTAAAATTAAGATTGTAAAAAATAAAAATAATAAATACACCCCCTGTAAATAATAAAAATAATAAATACACCCCCTGTAAATAATAAAAATAATAAATACACCCCCTGTAAAAAATAAAAATAATAAATACACCCCCTGTAAAAAATAAAAATAATAAATACACCCCCTGTAATAAAATAAAAATAATAACTACACCCCCTGTAAAAAAATAAAAATAATAAATACACCCTATAAAAAAATAAAAATAATAAATACACCCCCTGTAAAAAAACAAAAATAATAAATACACCCCCTGTAAAAAATAAAAATAATAAATACACCCCTATAAAAAAATAAAAATAATAAATACACCCCCTGTAAAAAATTAAAAATAATAAATACACCCGCTGTAAAAAATAAAAATAATAAATACACCCCCTGTAAAAAAAGGTTTGGAAAATTGAGGTTGGGAAAATTGAGGTTTGGAAAATTGAGGTTTGGAAAATTGAGATATGGAAAATTGAGATTTGGAAAATTGAGATTTGGAAAATTGAGATTTGGAAAATTGAAAATTGGAAAATTAAGATTGTAAAAAATAAAAATAATAAATACACCCCCTGTAAATAATAAAAATAATAAATACACCCCCTGTAAAAAATAAAAATAATAAATACACCCCCTGTAAAAAATAAAAATGATAAATACACCCCCTGTAAAAAATAAAAATGATAAATACACCCCCTGTAATAAAATAAAAATAATAACTACACCCCCTGTAAAAAAATAAAAATAATAAATACACCCCTATAAAAAAATAAAAATAATAAATACACCCCCTGTAAAAAAATAAAAATAATAAATACACCCCCTGTAAAAATAAAAATAATAAATACACCCCCTGTAAAAAAATAAAAATAATAAATACACCCCCTGTAAAAAATTAAAAATAATAAATACACCCCCTGTAAAAAATTAAAAATAATAAATACACCCCCTAAAAAAAATGAAAATAATAAATACACCCCCTGTAAAAAATAAAAATAATAAATACACTCCCTGTAAAAAAGAAAAATAATAAATACACCCCCTGTAAAAAAATAAAAATAATAAATACACCCCCTGTAAAAAATTAAAAATAATAAATACACCCGCTGTAAAAAATGAAAATAATAAATACACCCCCTGTAAAAAAAGCTTTGGAAAATTGAGGTTGGGAAAATTGAGGTTTGGAAAATTGAGGTTTGGAAAATTGAGGTTTGGAAAATTGAGATTTGGAAAATTGAGATTTGGAAAATTGAGATTTGGAAAATTGAGATTTAGAAAATTGAGATTTGGAAAATTGAAAATTGGAAAATTAAGATTGTAAAAAATAAAAATAATAAATACACCCCCTGTAAAAAATAAAAATGATAAATACACCCCCTGTAATAAAATAAAAATAATAACTACACCCCCTGTAAAAAAATAAAAATAATAAATACACCCCTATAAAAAAATAAAAATAATAAATACACCCCCTGTAAAAAAATAAAAATAATAAATACACCCCCTGTAAAAAATAAAAATAATAAATTCACCCCCTGTAAAAAATAAAAATAATAAATACACCCCCTGTAAAAAAAGGTTTGGAAAATTGAGATTTGGAAAATTGAGATTTTTGAGATTTGGGAAATTGAGATTTTTGAGATCTGGAAAATTGAGATTTTTGAGATTTGGAAAATTGAGATTTTTGAGATTTGGAAAATTGAGATTTTTGAGATTTGGAAAATTGAGATTTTTGAGATTTGGAAAATTGAGATTTTTGAGATTTGGAAAATTGAGATTTTTGAGATTTGGAAAATTGAGATTTTTGAGATTTGGAAAATTGAGATTTTTGAGATTTGGAAAATTGAGATTTTTGAGATTTGGAAAATTGAGATTTTTGAGATTTGGAAAAGTGAGATTTTTGAGATTTGGAAAAGTGAGATTTTTGAGATTTGGAAAATTGAGATTTTTGAGATTTGGAAAATTGAGATTTGGAAAATTGAGATTTGGAAAATTGAGAATTGGAAAATTAAGATTGTAAAAAATAAAAATAATAAATACACCCCCTGTAAAAAATAAAAATGATAAATACACCCCCTGTAAAAAATAAAAATGATAAATACACCCCCTGTAATAAAATGAAAATAATAACTACACCCCCTGTAAAAAAATAAAAATAATAAATACACCCCTATAAAAAAATAAAAATAATAAATACACCCCTGTAAAAAAATAAAAATAATAAATACACCCCCTGTAAAAAATAAAAATAATAAATACACCCCCTGTAAAAAATAAAAATAATAAATACACCCCCTGTAAAAAAAATTAAAATAATAAATACACCCCCTGTAAAAAATTAAAAATAATAAATACACCCCCTGTAAAAAATGAAAATAATAAATACACCCCCTGTAAAAAATAAAAATAATAAATACACCCCCTGTGAAAATTAAAAATAATAAATACACCCCCTGTAAAAAATAAAAATAATAAATACACCCCCTGTAAAAAATAAAAATAATAAATACACCCCCTGTAAAAAATAAAAATAATAAATACACCCCCTGTAAAAAATAAAAATAAAAAATACACCCCCTGTAAAAAAAGGTTTGGAAAATTGAGAGTTGGAAAATTGAGATTTGGAAAATTGAGATTTGGAAAATTGAGATTTTTGAGATTTGGAAAATTGAGATTTTTGAGATTTGGAAAATTGAGATTTTTGAGATTTGGAAAATTGAGATTTTTGAGATTTGGAAAATTGAGATTTTTGAGATTTGGAAAATTGAGATTTTTGAGATTTGGAAAATTGAGATTTTTGAGATTTGTAAAATTGAGATTTTTGAGATTTGGAAAATTGAGATTTTTGAGATTTGGAAAAGTGAGATTTTTGAGATTTGGAAAAGTGAGATTTTTGAGATTTGGAAAAGTGAGATTTTTGAGATTTGGAAAATTGAGATTTTTGAGATTTGGAAAATTGAGTTTTGGAAAATTGAGAATTGGAAAATTAAGATTGTAAAAAATAAAAATAATAAATACACCCCCTGTAAATAATAAAAATAATAAATACACCCCCTGTAAAAAATAAAAATAATAAATACACCCCCTGTAAAAAATAAAAATAATAAATACACCCCCTGTAATAAAATAAAAATAATAACTACACCCCCTGTAAAACAATAAAAATAATAAATACACCCCTATAAAAAAATAAAAATAATAAATACACCCCCTGTAAAAAAATAAAAATAATAAATACACCCCCTGTAAAAAATAAAAATAATAAATACACCCCCTGTAAAAAAATAAAAATAATAAATACACCCCCTGTAAAAAATTAAAAATAATAAATACACCCGCTGTAAAAAATGAAAATAATAAATACACCCCCTGTAAAAAAAGGTTTGGAAAATTGAGGTTGGGAAAATTGAGGTTTGGAAAATTGAGGTTTGGAAAATTGAGATTTGGAAAATTGAGATTTGGAAAATTGAGATTTGGAAAATTGAGATTTGGAAAATTGAGATTTGGAAAATTGAGATTTGGAAAATTAAGATTGTAAAAAATAAAAATAATAAATACACCCCCTGTAAAAAAATAAAAATAATAAATACACCCCCTGTAAAAAATTAAAATAATAAATACACCCCCTGTAAAAAATAAAAATAATAAATACACCCCCTGTGAAAATTAAAAATAATAAATACACCCCCTGTAAAAAATAAAAATAATAAATACACCCCCTGTAAAAAATAAAAATAATAAATACACCCCCTGTAAAAAAAGGTTTGGAAAATTGAGATTTGGAAAATTGAGATTTGGAAAATTGAGATTTGGAAAATTGAGATTTGGAAAATTGAGATTTTTGAGATTTGGGAAATTCAGATTTTGAGATCTGGAAAATTGAGATTTTTGAGATTTGTAAAATTGAGATTTTTGAGATTTGGAAAATTGAGATTTTTGAGATTTGGAAAAGTGAGATTTTTGAGATTTGGAAAAGTGAGATTTTTGAGATTTGGAAAATTGAGATTTTTGAGATTTGGAAAATTGAGATTTGGAAAATTGAGATTTGGAAAATTGAGAATTGGAAAATTAAGATTGTAAAAAATAAAAATAATAAATACACCCCCTGTAAAAAATAAAAATGATAAATACACCCCCTGTAAAAAAATAAAAATAATAAATACACCCCTGTAAAAAAATAAAAATAATAAATACACCCCCTGTAAAAAATAAAAATAATAAATACACCCCCTGTAAAAAATAAAAATAATAAATACACCCCCTGTAAAAAAAATAAAAATAATAAATACACCCCCTGTAAAAAATTAAAAATAATAAATACACCCCCTGTAAAAAATGAAAATAATAAATACACCCCTGTAAAAAATAAAAATAATAAATACACCCCCTGTGAAAATTAAAAATAATAAATACACCCCCTGTAAAAAATAAAAATAATAAATACACCCCCTGTAAAAAATAAAAATAATAAATACACCCCCTGTAAAAAATAAAAATAATAAATACACCCCCTGTAAAAAATAAAAAATACACCCCCTGTAAAAAAAGGTTTGGAAAATTGAGAGTTGGAAAATTGAGATTTGGAAAATTGAGATTTGGAAAATTGAGATTTTTGAGATTTGGAAAATTGAGATTTTTGAGATTTGGAAAATTGAGATTTTTGAGATTTGGAAAATTGAGATTTTTGAGATTTGGAAAATTGAGATTTTTGAGATTTGGAAAATTGAGATTTTTGAGATTTGTAAAATTGAGATTTTTGAGATTTGGAAAATTGAGATTTTTGAGATTTGGAAAAGTGAGATTTTTGAGATTTGGAAAAGTGAGATTTTTGAGATTTGGAAAAGTGAGATTTTTGAGATTTGGAAAATTGAGATTTTTGAGATTTGGAAAATTGAGTTTTGGAAAATTGAGAATTGGAAAATTAAGATTGTAAAAAATAAAAATAATAAATACACCCCCTGTAAATAATAAAAATAATAAATACACCCCCTGTAAAAAATAAAAATAATAAATACACCCCCTGTAAAAAATAAAAATAATAAATACACCCCCTGTAATAAAATAAAAATAATAACTACACCCCCTGTAAAACAATAAAAATAATAAATACACCCCTATAAAAAAATAAAAATAATAAATACACCCCCTGTAAAAAAATAAAAATAATAAATACACCCCCTGTAAAAAATAAAAATAATAAATACACCCCCTGTAAAAAAATAAAAATAATAAATACACCCCCTGTAAAAAATTAAAAATAATAAATACACCCGCTGTAAAAAATGAAAATAATAAATACACCCCCTGTAAAAAAAGGTTTGGAAAATTGAGGTTGGGAAAATTGAGGTTTGGAAAATTGAGGTTTGGAAAATTGAGATTTGGAAAATTGAGATTTGGAAAATTGAGATTTGGAAAATTGAGATTTGGAAAATTGAGATTTGGAAAATTGAGATTTGGAAAATTGAGATTTGGAAAATTGAGATTTGGAAAATTAAGATTGTAAAAAATAAAAATAATAAATACACCCCCTGTAAAAAAATAAAAATAATAAATACACCCCCTGTAAAAAATTAAAATAATAAATACACCCCCTGTAAAAAATAAAAATAATAAATACACCCCCTGTGAAAATTAAAAATAATAAATACACCCCCTGTAAAAAATAAAAATAATAAATACACCCCCTGTAAAAAATAAAAATAATAAATACACCCCCTGTAAAAAAAGGTTTGGAAAATTGAGATTTGGAAAATTGAGATTTGGAAAATTGAGATTTGGAAAATTGAGATTTGGAAAATTGAGATTTTTGAGATTTGGAAAATTGAGATTTTTGAGATTTGGGAAATTCAGATTTTGAGATCTGGAAAATTGAGATTTTTGAGATTTGTAAAATTGAGATTTTTGAGATTTGGAAAATTGAGATTTTTGAGATTTGGAAAAGTGAGATTTTTGAGATTTGGAAAAGTGAGATTTTAGAGATTTGGAAAATTGAGATTTTTGAGATTTGGAAAATTGAGATTTGGAAAATTGAGATTTGGAAAATTGAGAATTGGAAAATTAAGATTGTAAAAAATAAAAATAATAAATACACCCCCTGTAAAAAATAAAAATGATAAATACACCCCCTGTAATAAAATGAAAATAATAACTACACCCCCTGTAAAAAAATAAAAATAATAAATACACCCCTATAAAAAAATAAAAATAATAAATACACCCCTGTAAAAAAATAAAAATAATAAATACACCCCCTGTAAAAAATAAAAATAATAAATACACCCCCTGTAAAAAATAAAAATAATAAATACACCCCCTGTAAAAAAAATATAAATAATAAATACACCCCCTGTAAAAAATTAAAAATAATAAATACACCCCCTGTAAAAAATGAAAATAATAAATACACCCCCTGTAAAAAATAAAAATAATAAATACACCCCCTGTGAAAATTAAAAATAATAAATACACCCCCTGTAAAAAATAAAAATAATAAATACACCCCCTGTAAAAAATAAAAATAATAAATACACCCCCTGTAAAAAATAAAAATAATAAATACACCCCCTGTAAAAAATAAAAATAAAAAATACACCCCCTGTAAAAAAAGGTTTGGAAAATTGAGAGTTGGAAAATTGAGATTTGGAAAATTGAGATTTGGAAAATTGAGATTTTTGAGATTTGGAAAATTGAGATTTTTGAGATTTGGAAAATTGAGATTTTTGAGATTTGGAAAATTGAGATTTTTGAGATTTGGAAAATTGAGATTTTTGAGATTTGGAAAATTGAGATTTTTGAGATTTGGAAAATTGAGATTTTTGAGATTTGTAAAATTGAGATTTTTGAGATTTGGAAAATTGAGATTTTTGAGATTTGGAAAAGTGAGATTTTTGAGATTTGGAAAAGTGAGATTTTTGAGATTTGGAAAAGTGAGATTTTTGAGATTTGGAAAATTGAGATTTTTGAGATTTGGAAAATTGAGTTTTGGAAAATTGAGAATTGGAAAATTAAGATTGTAAAAAATAAAAATAATAAATACACCCCCTGTAAATAATAAAAATAATAAATACACCCCCTGTAAAAAATAAAAATAATAAATACACCCCCTGTAAAAAATAAAAATAATAAATACACCCCCTGTAATAAAATAAAAATAATAACTACACCCCCTGTAAAACAATAAAAATAATAAATACACCCCTATAAAAAAATAAAAATAATAAATACACCCCCTGTAAAAAAATAAAAATAATAAATACACCCCCTGTAAAAAATAAAAATAATAAATACACCCCCTGTAAAAAAATAAAAATAATAAATACACCCCCTGTAAAAAATTAAAAATAATAAATACACCCGCTGTAAAAAATGAAAATAATAAATACACCCCCTGTAAAAAAAGGTTTGGAAAATTGAGGTTGGGAAAATTGAGGTTTGGAAAATTGAGGTTTGGAAAATTGAGATTTGGAAAATTGAGATTTGGAAAATTGAGATTTGGAAAATTGAGATTTGGAAAATTGAGATTTGGAAAATTGAGATTTGGAAAATTGAGATTTGGAAAATTAAGATTGTAAAAAATAAAAATAATAAATACACCCCCTGTAAAAAAATAAAAATAATAAATACACCCCCTGTAAAAAATTAAAATAATAAATACACCCCCTGTAAAAAATAAAAATAATAAATACACCCCCTGTGAAAATTAAAAATAATAAATACACCCCCTGTAAAAAATAAAAATAATAAATACACCCCCTGTAAAAAATAAAAATAATAAATACACCCCCTGTAAAAAAAGGTTTGGAAAATTGAGATTTGGAAAATTGAGATTTGGAAAATTGAGATTTGGAAAATTGAGATTTTTGAGATTTGGAAAATTGAGATTTTTGAGATTTGGGAAATTCAGATTTTGAGATCTGGAAAATTGAGATTTTTGATATTTGTAAAATTGAGATTTTTGAGATTTGGAAAATTGAGATTTTTGAGATTTGGAAAATTGAGATTTTTGAGATTTGGAAAATTGAGATTTTTGAGATTTGGAAAATTGAGATTTTTGAGATTTGGAAAATTGAGATTTTTGAGATTTGGAAAATTGAGATTTTTGAGATTTGGAAAAGTGAGATTTTTGAGATTTGGAAAAGTAAGATTTTTGAGATTTGGAAAATTGAGATTTTTGAGATTTGGAAAATTAAGATTTTTGAGATTTGGAAAATTGAGATTTTTGAGATTTGGAAAATTGAGATTTTTGAGATTTGGAAAATTGAGATTTTTGAGATTTGGAAAATTGAGATTTTTGAGATTTGGAAAATTGAGATTTTTGAGATTTGGAAAATTGAGATTTTTGAGATTTGGAAAATTGAGATTTTTGAGATTTGGAAAATTGAGATTTTTGAGATTTGGAAAATTGAGATTTTTGAGATTTGGAAAATTGAGATTTTTAAGATTTGGAAAATTGAGATTTTTGAGATTTGGAAAATTGAGATTTTTGAGATTTGGAAAATTGAGATTTTTGAGATTTGGAAAATTGAGATTTTTGAGATTTGGAAAATTGAGATTTGGAAAATTGAGATTTTTGAGATTTGGAAAATTGAGATTTTTGAGATTTGGAAAATTGAGATTTTTGAGATTTGGAAAATTGAGATTTTTGAGATTTGGAAAATTGAGATTTTTAAAATTTGGAAAATTGAGATTTTTAAGATTTGGAAAATTGAGATTTTTAAGATTTGGAAAATTGAGATTTTTAAGATTTGGAAAATTGAGATTTGGAAAATTGAGATTTGGAAAATTGAGATTTTTGAGATTTGGAAAATTGAGATTTTTGAGATTTGGAAAATTGAGATTTTTGAGATTTGGAAAATTGAGATTTTTAAGATTTGGAAAATTGAGATTTTTAAGATTTGGAAAATTGAGATTTTTAAGATTTGGAAAATTGAGATTTTTAAGATTTGGAAAATTGAGATTTTTAAGATTTGGAAAATTGAGATTTTTAAGATTTGGAAAATTGAGATTTTTAAGATTTGGAAAATTGAGATTTTTAAGATTTGGAAAATTGAGATTTTTAAGATTTGGAAAATTGAGATTTTTAAGATTTGGAAAATTGAGATTTTTAAGATTTGGAAAATTGAGATTTTTAAGATTTGGAGGAAAATTGAGATTTTTAAGATTTGGAAAATTGAGATTTTTAAGATTTGGAAAATTGAGATTTTTAAGATTTGGAAAATTGAGATTTTTAAGATTTGGAAAATTGAGATTTTTAAGATTTGGAAAATTGAGATTTTTAAGATTTGGAAAATTGAGATTTTTAAGATTTGGAAAATTGAGATTTTTAAGATTTGGAAAATTGAGATTTTTAAGATTTGGAAAATTGAGATTTTTAAGATTTGGAAAATTGAGATTTTTAAGATTTGGAAAATTGAGATTTTTAAGATTTGGAAAATTGAGATTTTTAAGATTTGGAAAATTGAGATTTTTAAGATTTGGAGGAAAATTGAGATTTTTAAGATTTGGAGGAAAATTGAGATTTTTAAGATTTGGAAAATTGAGATTTTTAAGATTTGGAAAATTGAGATTTTTAAGATTTGGAAAATTGAGATTTTTAAGATTTGGAAAATTGAGATTTTTAAGATTTGGAAAATTGAGAATTTTAAGATTTGGAAAATTGAGAATTTTAAGATTTGGAAAATTGAGATTTTTAAGATTTGGAAAATTGAGATTTTTAAGATTTGGAAAATTGAGATTTTTGAGATTTATTTTACAGGTGGCATATTATTTTTTACAAGGGGTACCCCTTGTAAAATTTTTGATTATTTATTTTACAGGGGGTGTATATATATATTTTTTTACAAGGGGTACCCCTTGGAAAATTTTTGATTATTTATTTTACTGGGGGTGTATTTATTTTTTTTTACAAGGGGTACCCTGGTTAAATTTTTGATTATTTGTTTTACAGGGAGTGTATTTCGGCTTTTTTTTTTTTTTTTTTGATTTTTTGCCTAGGGGCCCCTTGGAAAAATTTCGACTTTTTTTTTTTGATTTTTTTCCAAGGGGTACCCCTTGGAAAAAATAGACCCCTTGAACAAATAGAACCATGAAAAAATAGACCCTTGAAAAAAAATAGACCCCCTGAAAAAAGATACCTTGAAAAAAGACCCTTTGAAAAATTAGCTCCCTTGAAAAAAATAGACCCCTTGGAAAATTATACCCCCTGAAAAAATGGATTCCCCTAAAAAATAGACCTCTGGAAAAAATGGACCCCTGGAAAAAGTAGATCCATCGGAAAAGTAGATCGATCGCAAAAATAGACCCCTTGAAAAAAGATCCCTCGAAAAAAGACCCTTTAAAAAATAGCTCCCTCTAAAAAATAGACCCCTTGAAAAAAGATCCCTTGAAAAAATAGATCCCTTGAAAAAAAACAGACCCCGTGAAAAAAATAGACCCCGTGAAAAAAATAGACCCCTTGAAAAACAGATCCATTTAAAAATTAGACCCCTTGAAAAAATACACATCTTGAAAGAATAGACGCTTTGAAAAATAGACCCATTTAAAAAATAGACCCATTTAAAAAATAGACCCATTTAAAAAATAGACCCTTTGAAAAAATAGACCTCTTTAAAAATGAATCTCTTGAAAAAATTTTACCCCTTGAAAAAATTAACCTCTTCAAAAAAAATGAGCTCCTAGAAAATTTTTACCCATTGAAATTTGAACCCCTTGAAAAAATGAACCCCTTGAAAAATTTAAACCTTTAAAAAAAATGGGGTTTCTTTTACCGTTTCGGAATAGAAATTATAATAAACTTTTTTTATTGAACATAGAAAAATGATGGGAGGAGAAATTTTCAAAATAATTTCCACATTTCTCAATAATTTTTCTTTAAGGCGTAGGTTTGGTTTTTGTAGGTCTCTCTTTCCTATATTCATTTTGTTTACTTTAAATTTAAGGGACCCTCAAGGGACAAAAACAAATTTAATTTTGTTGAAACAGTGAAAGTTCAATTTTATCTTTTTTAGCACTTTAAATTTCAAGTTTTCAATATTTTCAAATTTCCAATATTTTTCAAATTTCAAGTTTTCAATATTTTTCAAATGGCAATTTTTCAATATTTTTCAAATGGCAATTTTTCAATAATACCCTTATTGGAATTTTTCAATAATACTCTTATTGGAATTTTTCAATATTTTTCAAATTGGAATTTTTCAATAATATTCTTATTGGAATTTTTTTATATTTTTCAACTTGGAATTCTTTATATTTTCCAAATTGAAATATTTTAATATTTTTCAAAATGAAATTTTTTAATATTTTTCAAATTGAAATTTTTCACGTTTTCTAATTGGAATTTTTCAATATATTCAAATTGAATATTTCATGTTTTTAAATTCGAATTTCCTAACGTTTTAAAATTTGAATTCGTTTTATATTTGACAAGCTTGAAATATTAGCAAACTGAATTTAAAAATTAATAACAAACTAAACAAATTAACTTAAGCTATATAATTTTTCACTTGAGAAATATTAAATATTTACGCTAAATTGTCTATTTTTAAAGGGGGAAGGGGTATGAGGGCAATTTGTTTTACTACCATCTAGAGATATTTTGTGTTTTTGAAACCTGGGTTGTTTTTTGTTTTGTTTTTAAAAAAAAGTTTCACCTTTTATATGTTTCTTTTTCTTTTGTTTTAACTTTGTACAATGATTTTAAAAATATTTAAGTCCAAAAAAAAAGTATTTTTTTCCTAGGTTTTAAATTTTACACAACTTACACGTTTGTTTTAAATTTTTTTACACATTAAACATTCACTCCTTGCACTTTTTTTCACTTTTGCGCGATTAGCCAGAAAAAACTTTGAATGAAAATTCACGAATTTTCTTTACGGAGAAAAACTGTTTGTATTAAAAATATTCGCGTTCATGTTCATTTTATTTTTAACATTTGCACAAAAACATAATGAACTCAACCGTTTAATTATTTAAGTTTAATTGAACTTCCAACAATTCTTAACTTAATTAATTTTTGATTTACCCTAACAAAAAAATTGGATTTTAAAATTAAGCCTAATTCAATTTTAAAATTAAGCTTAATTCAATTTTAAAATTAAGCTTAATTCAATTTTAAAATTAAGCTTAATTCAATTTTAAAATTAAGCTTAATTCAATTTTAAAATTAAGTTTAATCCAATTTTAAAATTAAGCTTAATCCAATTTTAAAATTAAGCTTAACCCAATTTTAAAATTAAGCTTAACCCAATTTTAAAATTAAGCTTAACCCAATTTTAAAATTAAGCTTAATACAATTTTAAAATTAAGCTTAATACAATTTTAAAATTAAGCTTAATACAATTTTAAAATTAAGCTTAATACAATTTTAAAATTAAGCTTAATCCAATTTTAAAATTAAGCTTAATCCAATTTTAAAATTAAGCTTAATCCAATTTTAAAATTAAGCTTAATCCAATTTTAAAATTAAGCTTAATCCAATTTTAAAATTAAGCTTAATCCAATTTTAAAATTAAGCTTAATCCAATTTTAAAATTAAGCTTAATTCAATTTTAAACTAAGAATAATTATATTTTAAATAAGCTTGATTATATTATAAATAAGCTTAATTATATTTTAAATAAGCTTAATTATATTTTAAATAAGCTTAATTTTCAATTAAGCTAAATTAATTTTCAATTAAATTGAAATATTTGTTTTTAATTTGATACTTTACTAATTCTAATATTTTTCTGAATTTTAATTTTAATAATTATTAAACAATTTAAAACAATTGTTTATCAACAAAATTAATTTTACAGTAAATTAAACAATAGTTTTCAATTTGGTAATTTATTAATTATTTTACGTAAAATATAATTATCATATAAATTACCAAATTTAGGGTATTATTTACCGCTCAATGATGATTAATATCCAATTAATTTTGATTGTTAAAACCATTTTTGTCATTAATTAAAATTAAAAGAAATTTTCTTTTTGCATTGTCCTTGTTTTAAATTTTTTTTTTTAATTTCGCGGGCGCGCGTTTTAAAATCCTTCGCCATTTAATCAATTTTTAAATATTTATTGTCTCATTTGTTTTTAAAAATAAAAATTGAAAATTTGTAATTTTTTTTTTTTTTTTTTTTTTTGAGAATTTAGTAACCTAGATTTTCATTTGATTATTTTTTCAAATGTTAATAGGTTTTTAAAAAAAAAAAAAGAATTTTAAATACTGTCGATATTATTTTCCTAAAGAACACTCATCGAAACAAACGAGCGAATTCTCGAAGACACAAGGACACAGTTTTCTCGTGTTGAGCGCTAAAATTCAACAACCACATTTTTTATATACTACTACAAAATAATATAAAATATGTAGGCCTGCGCAAACATATAATATTAAACTGATTTTTAATTGGTTTCTAAGGGCCGTTTTAATTTTTTTAATTGGTTTCGCTAAGTCCCTATTTCTTATTTATATAATTGGTTCTGAAGTCCCCATTTATTTTTTAATTGGTTCTGAAGTCTCCATTTCATTGTTTAATTGGTTCTGAAACCTATATTTCTTTTTTGATTGGTTCTTAAACCTATATATTTTTTAATTGGTTCAGAAAGCTTTTTTCTTTTTTAATTGGTTCTGAAGGCACTATTTTTAATTGGTTCCGCTAAATTCATATTCCTAATGTTTTAAATTGGTTTTGTTCACTATTTATTTTTTAATTGGTTCTGAAGTCCCTATTTATTTTTTAATTGGTTCTGAAGTCCCTATTTATTTTTTAATTGGTTTTGTTCACTATTTATTTTTTAATTGGTTCTGAAGTCCCTATTTATTTTTTAATTGGTTCTGAAGTCCCTATTTATTTTTTAATTGGTTCTGAAGTCCCTATTTATTTTTTAATTGGTTCTGAAGTCCCTATTTATTTTTTAATAGGTTCTGAAGTCCCTATTTATTTTTTAATTGGTTCTGAAGTCCCTATTTATTTTTTAATAGGTTCTGAAGTCCCTATTTATTTTTTAATTGGTTCTGAAGTCCCTATTTATTTTTTAATTGGTTCTGAAGTCCCTATTTATTTTTTAATTGGTTCTGAAGTCCCTATTTATTTTTTAATTGGTTCTGAAGTCCCTATTTATTTTTTAATTGGTTCTGAAGTCCCTATTCATTTTTTAATTGGTTCTGAAGTCCCTATTTATTTTTTAATTGGTTCTGAAGTCACCATTTCTTTTTTTAATTGGTTCTGAAGACCCTATTTCTTTTTTTTTTCTTTTTTCTGAAGTCCCTATTTTTTTAATTGGTTCTGAAGTCCCTATTTCTTTTTCTTATTGGTTCTGAAGTTTTTTTTGTTTTACTTTTTAATTGGTTCATATTTTTAATTTCTTTAACTGAAATAAGGCAATATTTCAAATTTTCTATTATTGATCCAGAGTTGCTATTTATTAGTTCCAAATAGCCTACCAAATTTTTAATTAGTTTCCCTAAATCACTATTTTTTACGATTTAATTGGTTCTGAAGTGTTTTTTCCTAATTAGTCTAAATTTATAAATTTAATTGGTAAGACTAAGTTCTTAATTCTAGTTTTTAAATGGTTTTGAAGCCGTTATTTCAAATTTTTTCAATTGGTTCTTGTCTGAAGATGTTAGTTTTTAAATGGTTCCCAATTTGTTCGAGCTATTTTTTAATTTGGTTCTGAGGATGTTTATGGTATTTCTAATTCTTAAAAAATGTAAGTTTTACACTCAGCTCCCATAAAATGAATTATTTAAGCAGTTAGTGCATATGATTGCCACGATGAGGATAATACGGTTAAAAAAACGTGCGTCATTGGAGATATTGAAGCGTGTGCAAGATGAAAAGGGACAGTTTATCGAGTAAAAGATGATAATTGCGGAAAACCAAGGTCAGAGGAATTTAAAACTAAGCAAACATGCGGTGAATATAAATAAAAAACGGAGATGGTTTAAAGAAAAACTAGCAACAAAAGTGCGAAAGGGAGTGAAAGAAAAGTCCGCTAAAATGAGTTACAAATTCTTCCGACGAAGAAGTCGCGAGTTCCGAGGTGATGCCACTAAAATTTACCAGAAATAATAAAAATTACGACCCAAATATAAAGAAATACGAAGAAACGTAGCGACCGAAAACATATCACCAACATAATATGATAAAAACAATAAAGGCATACGTTAATGATTTTGGGTTAAAACAATTTAGTCGATGAAGGTTGAGGGGTTAAAAAAAAAATGGGTGCAAAACCATTCAAATTATTAGGGAATCGAGTCAAAGAGGACAAAAAGTGTTTGCGAAAAATGGATGTGGCAAAAAATTATTTTACGCAACGAACAAATGTTTGATTCAACAGCCATTTTAACCTAATAATTTCATTTTTTGCCTAATCTGGCCTTTTTTTGCCCAAGGCTTATTTGTAGATTGATTCTATAATTCTATAGAATTTTTTGGGCTATTTTATATTGATTGAATCAATAGCTATTTTAGGTTTTGTTTTAACGCTTGCTTACGATTTAACTATTATACCCCCCCCCCCCCCCCCAACAGTTTTAGTGCGCTTATAATAATAAGAAAGATTAGTGTTGTTGTTGCTTACCTTATGACGTTAGAATGGAATTGTGAGAGTTGTTCGGGATCGGCCTTCATTGTCGTCCCCGTGTTTTGATTCAAAAACCCCCGCAACGCTTCCTGAAGCCACACACACATTTTCTAACACACGCAAAACAAACATTAATTAATGAAGAAATCTTAAAATAAAACTAAATTAAGCTAAAACTGGGCAAAAATTAAAATTGGCCAAAAATTAAAATTGGCCAAAAATTAAAACTGGCCAAAAATTAAAACTGGCCAAAAATTAAAACTGGCCAAAAATTAAAACTGGCCAAAAATTAAAACTGGCCAAAAATTAAAACTGGCCAAAAATTAAAACTGGCCAAAAATTAAAACTGGCCAAAAATTAAAACTGGCCAAAAATTAAAACTGGCCAAAAATTAAAACTGGCCAAAAATTAAAACTGGCCAAAAATTAAAACTGGGCAAAAATTAAAACTGAGCAAAAATTAAAACTGGGCAAAAATTAAAACTGGGCAAAAATTAAAACTGAGCAAAAATTAAAACTGGGCAAAAATTAAAACTGGGCAAAAATTAAAACTGGGCAAAAATTAAAACTGGTCAAAAATTAAAATTGGGCAAAAATTAAAATTGGGCAAAAATTAAAACTGGGCAAAAATTAAAATTGGGCAAAAATTAAAACTGGGCAAAAATTAAAACTGGGCAAAAATTAAAACTGGGCAAAAATTAAAACTGGGCAAAAATTAAAACTGGGCAAAAATTAAAACTGGGCAAAAATTAAAACTGGGCAAAAATTAAAACTGGGCAAAAATTAAAACTGGGCAAAAATTAAAACTGAGCAAAAATTAAAACTGGGCAAAAATTAAAACTGGGCAAAAATTAAAACTGGGCAAAAATTAAAACTGGTCAAAAATTAAAATTGGGCAAAAATTAAAATTGGGCAAAAATTAAAATTGGGCAAAAATTAAAATTGGGCAAAAATTAAAATTGGGCAAAAATTAAAATTGGGCAAAAATTAAAATTGGGCAAAAATTAAAACTGGGCAAAAATTAAAACTGGGCAAAAATTAAAACTGGGCAAAAATTAAAACTGGGCAAAAATTAAAACTGGGCAAAAATTAAAACTGGGCAAAAATTAAAACTGGGCAAAAATTAAAACTGGGCAAAAATTAAAACTGGGCAAAAATTAAAACTGGGCAAAAATTAAAACTGGGCAAAAATTAAAACTGGGCAAAAAATTAAAATTGGGCAAAAATTAAAATTGGGCAAAAATTAAAATTGGGCAAAAATTAAAACTGGGCAAAAATTAAAACTGGGCAAAAATTAAAACTGGGCAAAAATTAAAACTGGGCAAAAATTAAAACTGGGCAAAAATTAAAACTGGGCAAAAATTAAAACTGGGCAAAAAATTGAAACTGGGCAAAAATTAAAATATTGAATGAAAAATAATTTAAATTCTTCAAATATTGATCGAAAATTAAAATTCTTCAAATACTGAACAAAAACTAAATAATTATTCAAATATTGAATGAAAATTAATTATTCAAAAATGGAATGAAAATTAATTATTCAAAAATGGAATGAAAATTAATTATTCAAAAATGGAATGAAAATTAATTAATTATTCAAAAATGGAATGAAAATTAATTATTCAAAAATGGAATGAAAATTAATTATTCAAAAATGGAATGAAAATTAATTATTCAAAAATGGAATGAAAATTAATTATTCAAAAATGGAATGAAAATTAATTATTCAAAAATGGAATGAAAATTAATTATTCAAAAATGGAATGAAAATTAATTATTCAAAAATGGAATGAAAATTAATTATTCAAAAATGGAATGAAAATTAATTATTCAAAAATGGAATGAAAATTAATTATTCAAAAATGGAATGAAAATTAATTATTCAAAAATGGAATGAAAATTAATTATTCAAAAATGGAATGAAAATTAATTATTCAAAAATGGAATGAAAATTAATTATTCAAAAATGGAATGAAAATTAATTATTCAAAAATGGAATGAAAATTAATTATTCAAAAATGGAATGAAAATTAATTATTCAAAAATGGAATGAAAATTAATTATTCAAAAATGGAATGAAAATTAATTATTCAGATATTAGATGATTCTTAAATTTAATTATTCAATTAAAATATTCTTATTATTAGTTAAAATTTGAATTAAAGTCGAATTGAGTGTAAAATTTCATCAAAGCTTATGAATATTAACTGACCTGTTTATCAAATTGCAGAAGTTCATAGATGACGTCAGCCACGTCAGGGAGCATATAAGAGCTGAGGTTGAAGACGCTGGCGTAAATCAGAGTGGAAACGAGCGCCTGACCCTCTTTGTCCATCAAATTTCTCACTAACGTCCCGCATTCTCCGAAGTGAGGACTGTCGTTCTTAATAATTACAAGCCCATTAAAATTCAATTACAATAATCGAAACGTAAAGGTATTCGAATGGTTACCGTGTGGTGTTGTCGGCCGGCTCTGAGTATATCGTAGAAGAATTTCATGACGGAGGAGTTGACTTCGCGATGGTCGATTTTGGACGAAGCGAGAGCGCACTGAAACAGCGAGTCCATGGTGGGGGCTGACAAGAACGGACCTGGACAACGCTGCAACAGACGCGAACACAACCTGAACAGGTCATCCACCACGTCCGGGTTGTCACGCAAACCGTTCGTTGTGTTCAATAATTGAAACGTCGGAACACAAAACGCCTGCCAATATGTCATGCGTATTTCATCGTGTTTGGAAAAAAAATAATTGGGCTCTAATTTAAAGGGGATTCTTTACCTGAAACATTTCTATGAGTCCTTGCACGCAACCGGCTTCCGAACCGTATTCGTCGACGAGTATGCTGCCTAAGTAGAGAAAGCACGAATGATGATGGATTTGATAGAGACTGACCATCTGCGTCACCAGCGGCTCCAATAGCGGCAAAGAATGTTTACTCACACTCCGAACCACAAACCTGATCACAATTTAACTCGTTCGTTAGTAATCGCTTTATTTAGTGGTAGACATCCATCTATTACGGAACTTTTTGGGTATTTTGGGTAGCTACCCATTAAATTAAGGGTCATGACTATCTATATAGTTAAAGGTTGGCTATTTTGGTAGGCTATCTATTTAAGGATGTTTGCTATAATATTGGTAAAACCTTGTTATAAGCTATGATATACAACAAAATTTTTGGAATTCTTTGCCATACTGTAAGAAAATCCAAGGTTATAACGCAATTATACATACAATGGAAATGGTTTTTTGTCCTTTAGAATTTCATTACGAGGTTTTATTTAGTTAAAGGGAAAATGCAACATAAAAACAAGTGATTTTTTTATCGATTCCTTATCGTTTAAATAGGCCTAATCTCACAGTAAAAAAATTTAAAAACTAATTTTTCAATAGAAATATATTTAAAACTTACCATGAAAAGAGGCTTAGCTGGATTCATGGAGATCACCTGAACTCCTTGTATAAGGACCAATGACAATGATTGATAGCTCTCATATGGGGAATGAAGGATCTCCATGATCAATAACATTGGTCGTTAGTTCTTACACGAGGAGTTCAAGATATCTCCATAAATCTACTATCTAGAAGAGCCAATTTTGATGGTAAATTTTAAATATATATATATTTTTTTAGAGTTTAACTACGATAGTATCTATCTATTTTGACAAGCATCTATTTCAGGGAGAGGGAAAGGGGAGTTGGGCTAGTTTAGTAGTTTTCTGTTACGGAGCCTACAGAGATGGCTACTTTGTTTTTCTGCTTAACAAAGGCGAGGGCAGGTTAAAACTTACCTGATACTCCTGCAACATCTTTCGACCACCCTGGAATCACCTTGGTAAGTTTCGCAAGCTCGAGACAAGATGGGCCAAATCTCTTGTACGACCAGTTGGCAATGTTGCGCCTGGTTGTTAGGAACGGTGCCGGCGGGGTTGGCCCTAGAGTGGGGAACAAAGTTTTCGCTACAAGCATTAATTATAGTGGGGGTCAAAGGCCAAAATGGGAAGACAAAAGGTTAACGAACCTAAAAATAGCAGCGATACGATCCAAGTATGTCGTAGGATCAGGTTTACCTTCTTTGCATGTTTCCGCCGCTTTTAGGATCTACAAAAGTTTTTAACGTTCCATCAGGCATGAACATTTTGCCACCAGGCATGTTTATTTTTATTTCCTAAAATCTAATAAATGCGGAAATTAATCAAAACAAGGTCTTACCTGTAACAAAGGAGTGGTTTGAGCTGCACACATTTGCCTGAGGGCTTCGACGAAACTGTGTTCGGGTATGTGAACAAGGATGTGAGCCGTTCCTTTGATCAATTTCAAAGCAGCATCATTGCTGATGGAAAATTGATCAATAGCCTTGATAATTTGTAAGAGACCTTCGAAATGGTTGCTCATTTGCTTCCTGCAAGTATTGCAGATATTTTGCAAAGCGATGGCCGAGATACTGGCCAACGCCGGTTCTTGAAGACCCATCATTAACCAGTTTAGAACCGGATCTGACAAATACAACGTTTAAATGAGAAAATTGTTATTTTATCTCTAAGCCTAACTAATAATTGGCTTCGTTTCCCTAGATTTTAATTAGAAACTGGTTGTATGATCATGAAAATTTGATCTATTTTGATCGTACAACCACTGGATCGATTGATATTTAAGAAAATTAACCAAAAAAACCCAAAATTAGATTTTAAAAACAAAAGGGCCAATATCTCACCTAAATATTCGCAATATTTTTCAGTTACTTTTGGGATCAAAACCCAAGATGAAGCGAAGTATTCGCAAAAAATAAAAAATGGGACACAAAATTATAAAAAACTGACAGAAATTATTACTGACCTAAATATTCGGAATGTTTTTCGATCCACTCACAAAGTTCACCCAACAATCGAATGCTCGTGTAACGAAACGCCAGACGAGTTCCGATCGGAAGCCCAAAGATGGTGTGAATGACTTGGGGAACCGTTTCACGTTCCTCGGGAATTATGTTCTTGGCCACGGCCGCCATCACAAAAAGGGAAGCTTCCGAAGCATTCCAATTCGTCGTCGTTCCGTTATTTTTTAAGTTCTCAAACATTTGGCGAAAACAATTGACTGAACCCACAATGTAGACAATGTCTCGAATTAAATCTGTCGCGCGTTGACGGAATTCGCCAAAATCGTCATTTTCATCGGGTATTCCTTCCTGAAATATTATTATGATTTTTTTTTTTGCTTTGAATTTCTTAAAATTAATTTGCATAACTGGTGATCTAACTATTGTAGGGTCAAATAAGTCATACGACATCATTACCCATAATTTGAATTATGATTGGGTCAATTATCACAAAAAGATCTCAACCGGTATCCGACTTATTCCAACTTTCAGGAAGACAACCACCAAATCTCAGTAACATGGATTTCAATGGTGAAAATCTCGAACTTTGAAAATTTATAACTCACAATCTATTTATTTCTGAATCAAATGAGTCATACGACGTCATTAAACATGATTTGAATTATGATTGGTCGAATTATCTCAGAAATATCTCAACCGGTATAAGAGTTGTTCCAAATTTCATGAAGACAACTGAGAATTATCGGCAACATGAATTTAAATGCGAAATATCCAGAACTTTGAAAACTCATAAGTCATGATCTGAATAGTCCTAGATCAAATGGGTTCAATGACCTCATTCTCCGTGATTTGAACTACACTTAGTCAAATTATCATAGAAAAATATCAAGCAGGTGATGAGTTATCTTTAACATCTTAAGACTTCTAACAAATCTAAATAACATTGGTTTCAATGAAAAATAACTTGAACTTTAAAAATTCACAACTCATGATCTATTTCTTTCTGGGTGAAATGAGTCATATAACGTCATTACCCACAATTTGAACTACAACTGGTCAAATTATCATGGAAATATATAAACCAGGAAATCCATTAGCTTTAAATTCCCTTGGACAAGAGTAACAACCAATATCTGGGTAGCATATTTTAACTTACATTATCGGGTTCAATTTCGCAATGCCTTGTCAACGCTAATATAAGCCTTTGCACGTAAGGTTGAAACACCTTGTTCAGATTCTCGTTGTTTTCCTTGTAAAGTCCTTCGGATAAACGGTACCAGACATTGAAAGTTATTTCTGCTATCTCAAAATCGTGATGACCGACGCAAGTCAACAACAATTCCAGCGAGTTAAGATTGCCGAGACCCTGATTAGGATGAAGCAACATTGTTTCCAGCAGAGATTCCGCCAATTCTGTGAAGATACGACAGAAATTCGTCGCTCTATGCACAAAGAAAAAAAATTTAGGCACTAAATTGACAGACGCATTATGTCCGCCATTACTTACTTGTCAGGATCTTCTTGCGCTACGGCTAAATGGTAAGACTCGATGAGAGAGTAAACTCCATGACAGAGAAGATGACTGAGTTCTTGATAGTGTTCAATATCCTCAATGAGAATGAGCGCATTGCATACGCAATTAGTGGCTGCTTCGTGCAACATTCCGCCGCTTCCTGGATTGACTAACGCGTAGAAGACCACCTTGAAGATGTCCTCTAAGTGCTGGTCCTTAGGAGGAACCGCCCCCAGGGATAACCAGCTGCCCAAACACCTGAACACTCTTGTCTGAATCTTAGATTCTTCCTTACTTTGAACACTCGAGATTAGACAACCTTTCTGGGAAAATTAAAAAACAAAAGCAATTTAAGCATAGACAACGGAACATTTATTTTAAGATAACCTGGCCATTTTAAAATTAAGCAATAAACTGGGTATTTTTAGAGTTAAAGATAAGTTGGCCATTTTAAAATTAAGGGATAAACTGGGTATTATTAGAGTTAAAGATAAGCTGGCCATTTTAAAATTAAGGGATAAACTCTGTATTTTTAGAGTTAAAGATAAGATGGCTATTTTTACAGCTAAAGATAAGCTGGTTATTTTTTGGGGAGTTTTCAAGAATAGCTACTGCCGAGATTTTTTAATATATTTTTATTTTTTTTAATTCAGTATAATGAGAAAAAAATTATGGTGCAAAAATTTTCCACCGCAAACCATTATTAAGAAAGTTACAAGAGATTGAAATTTTAACCTTCCTATGTAAAAATCCCATAGATTTTTAATTTTTTTTTTTTTTTTTTTTCACAAGATGAACTTTCAATTAAATCTTTACCAAAACATTGCATTGCCATAATTCTTTTAGACTGAATTTTTACTTAACCTAACCTAACCTAACCTTACCTAACTTAATATTGAAATTTATTCTATGTGAAATAACGTCAAATTTATTCTGTATGAAATTTGTTCTTTTCCGGAATTTTTTCGGGAATTTAGCAACGGAAGGTAAGCTTCTGCGAAATTTATATTTATCGGGATTCGGGGAATTTTAGTGGGCAATTTCGGCAATGCTAAACCATGGGTAAGCCTTGGCGCATCTCTAATAATTAAGTGCGTGTAACTTTCTTAATAATAGTTTGCGGTGAATAATTTTTGCACCATAATTTTTCTCTAATTTTTCTGATTTAGAAACAATTTGGTTTTTCTTAAAATTCGCTGCAGTAGCTATTCTTGAATCTAGCCATTTTTTGAGTTAAAGATACGCTGACTATTTGTAGAGTTAAAGATAAGCTGTCTATTTTTAAAGTTAAACATAAGCTGGCTATTTTTGGGATTAAAGATAAGCTGTCTATTATAAGAGTTAAAAATAAGCTGGCTATTTTCAGAGTTAAAGGTAAGCTGGCAATTTTGAACTCAAGTTGTAATTGACTTACCAATATCTGTACAACTTGAGCGCAAACTTCTTTCAATGAATCAGTGACTTCTTTCCTCCTGGCTTCTCCCAGCCTTAAAGATCGACTTCCAATCTAATACCGGAGATTAAAATTTAATAATTCCCATTAACTACCATAGTAAAAAAAAAAAAAAAAAAAAAAAAAAAAATTACTTCTTCGGGTAAAACATGTAAAACTTCCAATAAAACTTGCAAGTTTTGGGTGTCGCCATTGGTTCCAAACCTGGTGATGACGTCTTGAATGGGGTGACTCCACAAAGTCATTTGTAATATAAGATCGGCTAATGCTAAACTCAACTGTGAAGATGGAAAAGCCATTAGTGAACTCAAACTTAATCTAGAAATAAAAAAGGGTTTAATAGATAATTACTTGAGTGACTATAACGGAAGCGGTTTCCTCGTTAACTTTGGATAAATGATCTAGTAGGGAATCTTTCAGAGAAAAGTAGGAATCGGCCGGGAGTTCGTGAAAGGCGTATTGAATTTTGGTTCGCATCGTTTGAGCCGCGAAATAACACGATTCTAAACCAAAACTCTGTTGAAGTAGAGAGTCCGCTATTTTCCAAGCAAATACCTAACAAAACGAGCAGTAAATTGGTGAACACTTATAATTTTGCATTAATTCTAATGATTTATTTTTAAAAACTCACATATTTTCAACAAATGCTAAGCCTAACTCTCAATTTATTTCAAGCCCCCAATCAAAGGTGGCAAACCTTGTTTGAAACTAAGTTATCATAATGCATATAAATTGTTTGAAGATGATTAAATAAGTACCATATACTGTACTGATATTGTTCAATAACTACATAAACCACTAGCGTTACAATTTTACAATCAATCGCGATCGTAGCGTCAATCTCTGATGTTATTCGCCAACCATTTCTAAGAACGTAAGCTACATAACAAAATATTATTTTCTAATATTAAACTTACTGATCTTTGTAGATTTCCCAGCCACATGGATGCTTTTTCTTTCTCGACCGGGTTAGGGTCATGGTACAACGTGTTAATTGCTTGGCAGACCGTTTCCAAGGTCGGTGGTGATTCCATAATGTCGTCGTTGCTTTGACCACTTCCTGTAGTTCCGATTTCAAATAGAATTTTTGGCTTTATTTTAAACCGCCTGAAACAAAATTACGCGGGATTTAGTTAATATAAGTATTTAATTAACGTTTACGATTAATTTTTCGTATTAATTTCAATTTAATTAGTTTAATTGACGTTTTCATTTACCCACGGTAAGATCAGTTACGGCCACCATTACAAAAGTGTTCTTGAATCATGAATTAACCTAATCCCTGATTGGTCGTTTCCAACGGAAATTCTTGAAAATTCGTTTTTCCGATTGGTCGAGATATATCAAGGGGGGATTATACCTCAAAAGATCTGACGTTTTTTTCGGAAATGGTGAGCCGCGCGTTTGTATATGTGAGTGACGTCACTGAATGTCTCGGTTTGGCAGGAAACCACAAAAGGAAGGCTTATGCTATAATTTCATTTTGTCTGTCAATTTTATTAGCATCTATTTCATGTGAAATTTCTGCCACAGAGAAATAATATATAGAATTTTTAATTTTACTGCTAATTTTGAATCGGAATATTTTGAGATGACAACTCCAGCTAGGATTGAGTTATTTCTAATTAATCATCAAGAGGGTCTCCTCCCTTGCCCTATACGAATAAGAAAGAAATATACGAGTAAATAATTAAAACTTTTTATTCCATCTTAATCCAGAACAGCCAAATCTTCAGCAAGGAGGATTAGACAAGGAGAAGAAATGTGGGGACGGCGCGGTTCCTACTGCGTCGGCCTAAACTCCCACTCTGGGAGAACGGGGGTAGAGACGTTTCGTGGTAAAATGTTGTCACGTGGGTAAAACGAATCCTTTATGAGACGCGCTAGCTAGCGACCACGTGACAACAGTTTACCTCGAGAATTTCCTATCCCCCCTTTCCACCTGAGTGGGAGGTTGGCTCTTCTCTCTCTAACTCAACGCAGCCCCACATTTCCTCTCCTTGTCTAATCCTCCTTGTCTTCAGTAACTAACTTTTACAGCTGTTTATTACTGATGTTTAAGTTAAAGGGAAAATTCTTAAAAACTAGTGAAAGTTATAAATTGATTAGAACAATTTTGTTACACCATAGTTATGCAAATTTACAAAAATACTAACCAAAAATATAATTTGATATCCTAATTAATCGCTCCACTACTAAACACTTAGTATTTAATTTTTAACTCTTATGTAACGTTTTAAGATAATTTTTATTTGCTTAATTTTCTAATTTTCTTTTCCTTTTTCCTTTCTTGGGCTTCTTCACTAGTTTTATTATTTAGATATTTCATCCTAATAAGGGTTCGCATTTTAATATATGAGAAAACTATCTCTCCCCAATTCGAGAATATTATATTATACAAATTATCTACAGACTACAAATCAGACCCCTACGTTGCGCGAATTTCGGGAAATCACAGATGCCAGTGGCGGGCCGCGAAACGGCGAAAGAAAACGTGTTGGTCTTGTTTCTTTTCTAGAGACATTCACTTACGTCACTCGTAGGGAATAAAAGTGTCTTCCCCCCAGAGCTGGCCGTTTTGAAAACTGGACTCGGAGACCCCCCTCTATAAGCCAACCTTATAATACGAAGAATTTTTACGAACCTTGGAGATATATAGACCAGCTCGAAGAGTTGGAGTAATGAACCGGTGGCGTTTTGGGCAGCTGGTGTTGTGCGATATTTTGGTTGGCAACTCCGATTAGGGTATTTTCTACGGAGGCGGTAAGGTGGGCGGTAAAGTATCTTCGGTATGTGTCACTGAACCCAACTAGAATTGACTCTAATTTTTATCTATTTCGATTTTCGAATGACCGACCGGGCGGATTTTTAAGTATAACTAAATAAAAATAATTGTGTTTACCAAGTTTAGAATTCGCAATCAAAACTCAGTCTGCTAAGGTGTTAACCCTGAGAAAAAAACGGAATTTTTTTTCATAAAGATAACGTTTAGCAGACGACTTTTCAGTCTCTAAGGAGTATAAACACGAAAGGGTTCCACAACCACAATCCACATTTCCAACTTCTACTGTTTAAACATTATATTAATATATATTTCGATCGAAAATTAGATTTCGAATGGTTACAGGATTATTTAAAGGCCTTATCTGCTTTGAAAATTGCCCCTTCAAAATGCTCTTCCCTTATGCACACAGCCTAGCGTTGAGTCTTTGACTGTGCAATTTGCTTCGGTAAACGTCGTCTGCTAAGCTAGAAAAGAAGGCAACTTTAAAGGGGATTTAAAAAACGCATATAGTCCCTTTAACACTGAGTATAAAGTTGATACTTTTTGACTACAGATATAATCCAGTTCAACAATGCAAAACAAATGGGATAAAACTCACCAAATTTTGCTCGCCGTCTTGAGTTGATTGATGTGAAAATGAAAAATTAAGGAATTGAAAGCCAGTACCCTTTGGCTGAAACATTAAAACACTTATTCCGCAAAAGAAGAGTAGAAAAATAATTACAAAAGTTTTATTCGCAAGTTTCAAAATTTACCCAAATTCAATATTTTCATACAATAAAATTATTTTAAGCTTTTTGTTGAAAAGTATTATTTAATTATTTAAAGTTTTAATTTAAATTTGGTTCGAATGAAATATAGAAACTTATTAATTTAAAAATAACTTTATAAATGAAAATATTGATTTATATCTTTCGAAATGAACAAACTTTAATTAAACCTATTTTTAGCCAAATCTTAATCTTAACCCTCGAGCGCGAAACAAATTCGCAATAATGTTCTTAAATGATCATTGAAATTGACAGTTTATTCAATGAGTTTCTTGGCTTTGAAAAATCGTCGCAAATACAAGACTTGCCACGTAGCTAAGCCTAACAAACAACACATGGAGAAAATACTCAGATAAAGAACGCGAGAATTTGTTGATTCATTTGTATCTCTCATTTCTTCTTCTCGTTTCCTCATGTGTGCGAAATCAGCCACAATGGCTTGAGACAAATCCTCCAGACGATCTAATTCCACTTCCAATGGTTTCAATTTTCCAACTTCCGCAATTTGATCGTAACTTTTGGCTTCGATACCTCTTTTCATCGTGAGCGTTACTTCTTGGGGCAATCCACGTTGACCTTGTGGCAGCTTCGAAACGAAGCAAATCTCATAGACGTCATACTCGTCGCTATTGAAGGCAAACTTTCCTTTATCAACACTTTCTCGATTGACCAACACGTGACCCTTCGTATCGACGACTACTAAATCAGTCTTTTGACCCGGGGCGTCCGTTAATTCGTATTCTCCCGTCACTACTTCGCCTTTTCTCATTTCGTCTTTTAGGCATTTCTTGGTATTGGCCGGCAGTTGAAACATTAAAGCTTGTGATAACGTTATAAGCAAGCACAACAGCAACGCCAAAAAAATTACCGATCTAGCCATATTAACGAGTATACCCGAATTAAAGGTTAAAGTTACGGAATAAAAGTTTACCTATAGTTAAATCGAGCTTAATTTATATTTAAATTGATTAATGAGAGTTTGAGGCCGCTCAAATATGGGAAAAAACTCGAATGAAATAAGAAAGTCAAAGGCTTAACTAAGATCGATGGAGCTTACGTGTCGCCATGAGACTTAAAGGAATCAATCACTTTGCGTGACTGCGCGTGCGTGCGTGGTTAAACGAACGTCATAATAATTGGAGACGGCCAATCAAAATGAGCCGGCTCGGTGACAGGAACGAATATAAGCAATAGTCAAGGAACAAATTATAAAAATGACCAAAAAGGCTTTGGAGCGTCTGAAGTATACATAGTTTTCAGTAAAGGGGCAAAAGATAATTCCACCCCTCTTACCCAGCTTTGCTTTCATTCCCAGGAGCTTGTGAGTGCAGTTCAGAACAGATCAGTTTCAAAACTGAACTCTAGCCTTTCCCTCTGCACTCACAAGTGGTTGGCAACATGGGGGGAACGGCACTTACCCCCTTTAGTGAAAACTATGTATACGTTTCGCCAAGAAGGATCAGAAGGATCCTTCTTGGTTTCGCAGAACTAAATTTACAATCGCTATAAGAAACTGGAAACCCTTACTCTATTAAATGTTTTATGAAAATGTGGTCACTGGACAATTACCCAGTAAAAGGTTTTCGTGCCTTCGTCCCGACTCCCTGTGAGGTAAGTGGAAGAGCCGACAAAAATCAAGTATATATACGAATACTTTTAAGAAAAGACTAGGGGTCAGGGACGGAAATAAGAAATTTTTCTTATTGGACAAATGTCCAGTAACCCCCCTTAAAAATTCAAAAGTTATCGGACATTTAACAAAATTACCGGACAATGCTATATTTCTTGTATTGAAAAGTACTTTTTTTTTATCGGACATTTGTCCAGTGACCCCCTCTTAAAAATAAAAAGTTATCGGACATTTGGAAAATTTATCGGACAATGACCAGTGACTTGTGCATATTTCCGTCCCTGCTAGGGGTTAAAAGCTACGAGTACTTCGTCTGCTTCATGGCAAGTTAGATTTTCTTCCCGTGAATATTTGAAATTGAATACCACCCGATGTCTTTTTTAAATGGAAAATTTTTAACGTAAACATGGATATTAACGTTGCCTTAAGATTATTCTCAAGAAATCTTGACCTCCGATACTATTACTCTATCACTGAAAATATTTTCCCAATTTAAAACAGAGAATTACGTTCTGGTTGCCGGTCGGATAATGATTGATTTTTTTTTTTTTTTTTTTTTGGGAAATAGCCAGCTCAGCACCCGTTGAATGCATGACTGGATAATTGAGTGACGTTTCGAATGACGTTAAGGCCTATAGTAAAATCACCTGTTTAGCAACAAACATATCCAGTTTCAGGGCCCTGAAATTTGTCCCTTTAAATTCATCTTCCCTTACATACACAGCCTAGCTTTGACTGCATAGTTTGTTAAGGTCAAAGTCGTCCACTAAGCAAGAAAAGAAGCCGACTTTAAAGGGATCGCGGTTTGTCCCCTTAAAAGGGGAATATAACAAAACTCTCCCCTTGATCACTGATGGAGACATTTTCCATTAAACGCCCTTGAGAAATTCCAAGTTAAATTTTTAAAACAATATTTTTATTTCGACACTTGTTTGTTCGCGTTTATTTTGAGTGGCACATTTTTTAATATTTATATATACATTAGTCAATAACACTTCTTTTAATTTCAAAAATTGACTTCCAGCCTCATGAGCAACATTAAATATTCACTCCTACACTAATAAGTCTTATCATTTAAATAATTATACACAAAACTAAATTAATCATCATTAAGACTTATTTTCACTCTTAAACAACGAAAAAATAAATTATAATAAATTACAGGAATCATACCCGCTATGTACCATATCATTTTTGTTTTTTTGCGATTTACAAACGACTTCAATTTTGGCCAATCGCGTGCATCTTATTAAAACTGGCCCAATAATAAAAGTCATTTATCAATTAACTTTGAAATAGACCAGTAGTCCATTTTTTGAATTAGGTTCACTAACTATGCGATTTAATTTAAGTTTTTTTTTTTTTTTTTTTATAATTAACCTAGATCGAGCAACAACTAATTAAGAAAAGTTAATTAAATGACAGTCGAAAGTAACAGATAGAAATTTTTTGGCCAAATAATTCAAATTAACCAATCAAAAAAGTCATAAACATAACACTTGGGTAAAAATTTAGCGCTTAGTTTTAATTGGTTTTTTTACCCCCTCAAGCGCGAACTCAGTTTCCTATTAGTCTTTGACAAAACACGCGCGGTTTCAATTGGTTGTTTAACGTTGCGCAGTTTCAAGACTTTAGATTTAACACCCTATAGTTTCTACGTAATATTTAAAGACGAAAAAGATAATTAAAAGGGAATAAGAAAAGTAAAAGAGTAATTAGTTTAAGCGCGAGAATTCTTAAAATTAATTTCAAATGAGAAATGTGTCGTTTCTTTTAAAAATAGAAAAATACGCATTGAGTAAATGGTGATTCGTCGAAACGTCCTGGGAACCTATTTAAGTCACATCTGTGTTTCCTTTTAGTAAATTTTAGTCGCGCACCATAATTACGAGAAACTATTTGCAAGTTTTTGCAAATTTTGAAACGAAAATTACGCGCACTTTTCGCTGGTATAAATTTCAGTCACGCTGTTAATTTGAGTTTTAGAGCAAAAATTTTAAATCACTGAATGGCGGCGCCATTTTAAAGCTTTTGGCCTAGTTAGGACCCGTTACACTTATTAATATAAATAATGGTCCGTATTTATTCATTTTAAATCGATAATCGATCAACGCGGGTAACTTCGACCACGGTGGCGTATTTATTCATTTTAAATCGATAATCGATCAACGCGGGTAACTTCGACCACGGTGGGTAACTCCGTACACTCGTCAAATTTCAAAATACACGGTTATTTATTCACAACTTCAGTCATTTGTTTTTAAACTTTAGCAATCGCTAATTAGCGTTCTTAGTCCGCGATAAATACGAAGGTAACTAAGCCTTTGTAGATGTCGTAAACCGTGTCGCGTTGTTAAGTTCGAAATTACCCGTCAGTGATCGAAAGCAAGCCGCGTTGACTATTAATTTTGTTCGTTTAATTCGTTAGGATAATTTTTTTAAAACTAAAACAGGCATCGCGATCCGTTTATCACGTGGCGTAAGGTACAGTTCTAATTCCTCTGATCATATCGGCTGCTTTCTCGGCGATCATGATCGTGGGAGCGTTTGTATTACCCGAGACTATCTTGGGCATGATGGAAGCGTCCACAACACGCAGACCTTTCACTCCTTTCACCCTAAAATAGGAGAGAGTCGCCCAAAATTAGATTTAATTCATCTAATCTTTGAAATTTGATCAGAAGTGACTGCAATTATTTATAAATAAAAATTCTCCAATTATCTCCAAAACCCTGTCATGTTCGCCATGTTAGAGATGAACGTCAAATGGAATTATATGGTTTTGAACGAAATACGGAACCAAATGACCAAATAAGAATACCACAATTAAACCCAATTAAAAATGAGCCTCAACTAAAAACGTTATCTAACAACCAGTGAATTAGTAACCTTAATTAACCACGACTAAAACCAAGAAATAATACACGGAATAAAATCAAAAAGAGAGGCTTTTGATTGGTAAAACCATAAGTCTATAATAATAGACTTATGATAAACTCTTAACTTAATGTGATCAAATGGAAGCAAAGAAAACCACCGACTACTTGCAATTAACGAACTAATTAACGCTTAACCAAGGATCAAAAAAGACTGAAATGAAGGTAGGAACGATAATTATTCAAGTGGTAAATGACTTTGTTGTTTACCTGAGATCGGGTGTGACGACGGTAGTGGGGTCGAGAGCGTGCCCCATCTTGCAAGTACCAACGGGATGATAGATGGTGGCGGTGTAGGTACGGGCGACGCAGGCTAAGTAGGCGTCACTCCATTGACGGTAATGTTCACACCCGGGCCACGTCTCCTTGAATAACTTGGCACCGTAGGCCTTGAACGACGGAGCGTAACCAGCAGCGATAGATATCTTCATCGCTAATAAGATTAATGAAAAGAATTCTTCGTTAGAATCGAAATTGCAATCCCATGATAGTAAGAAAGATGTTTGATCACCGTGCCAGAAAAGGCGCGCGCGACAATTAACTACAGGGCCATAGAGTGGAGGAAACGCGCCAAAATGAAAGAAATATTAAAAGAAAAACATAGGAAATTGGTCGAAACTATGGGAACTAAAGGAACATGTCGAAAACACAGAAAAACTGATCAAAGAAAATGTGGTGATTAATGTCTTTGCGATATTCCTACTCGTGTAGTTCCATTTGTATCACGCACGCGAAAAATCGACTATCAAGTGACTTTGAGGTGATAAATTTGTAAAGGAAGTACTTACATTCAACCATGACTAAGATATCATCAGGATGTGTCAAGTACTTGGGATCGATGATGGGGTATTCGTAAGGATCGGCGGATCTGAGCTTAATGAATCCTCTACTCTTGGGTCTCAACAAGACTGGGTACATCGAGAACGTGTCTCTGAACAAGTACGGCAAGTAAACGCGTTCCCAAAGCTGCGATAAAGAATGAAAAACAAATTAGGCTTATCTGAAACATTTAAAAGAAGTCTAAAACGATTGAATCGCGTCCATTAAGCTTTAGCTCGAATACTATTAAGTAGGATTTATCTAAAACAATGGAAACTTAAAATGCATCTCGGACTATATCAATTGAAATTAAAAATAGGCTTAGCACGTAATGAAGTGAAAAGCGTGTTAATTAGGCTTAGCTCGAATTTCGTTACCTCGTCAGTTAAGCCTTGCACTTTCTTGAAAGTTTGTCCACCATCGGAAACGGGACTTCCGGAAAGAAAATGAATTTCGGCATCGGGGAAATCTTCACTCTTGTTGGTGTATTTGGTTTTGATGTAACCCAATCCTTCAACGCCTCCCAAAACAGTCAATGGTCCTTCTCCCAACGTCGACCATTTGATGATATTACCGAAATTGAAGACTCGATTTTGAATAACTGACACTTCCTGATCAACCGTAAAATGAACTCCACCGGGGTAAATGTGGTCTTGCAAGTTCAAACCGACTGGTAAGTTCGAGACAACTGGGATCTGAAATTCAGGTTAAATTCAAACAATTAGTTTCTCAGTCGAAATTGATATCAACTTCATTCTTATCGGAAAAAAGTATTCCAATCTAACGTTAGACCAATCCAAGATTAAAACTTTTTATAAATTCTCAAGTTTTGAAATTTAACTTACACCTAATTTGCGCAGATCTTCGGCGGGTCCAACTCCGGACAACATGAGTAAATGTGGAGAGTTGATGGCACCGGCTGATAAAATAATCTCTTTGCGTGCGTGGACAACGTGAGGCAATTTGAGACGGTCAAAGACGACTGATCGAGCGCGTTTGTTGTGGTCGAATAAGATTTTAGTAGCTTGAGCGAAAATGACGATGTCCAAATTGTTTCTTAACTTAGCGGGTCTCAAGAAGGCCTTGCTGGTACTGCAACGGGCACCGCGACGAGTTGTTCCTTGAGGAATGACGAAACCTGCACGAGAAAAAGACATATCATCGGTACTTGAGAATTTTTTTTACAGTTCGCGATGTAGGTATACGAAATAAGTTTAATATCCACTACAGTAAAGGTCAACAGCGTTCGAACTAAGTCAACTTGCTTAAAGATTGTAATGTCATTTGAATCGTTCGATTATGGTACATTTTATGTAGTTTGTATTATGATTTCGGTCCATACGAGACTATATCGTAGTTCACTAATGGTACTTCATTTTTTAATAAGGTTTAACAGGGTTCGTACAAAAGTTTGAAAGTTAATTTCCCTGACATTTCCAGGTTTTCATTGACCAATCATAATATTTTACACGAATGTATTCTTACGAGCGAGCTCTTGGTAATTCTCACTTTTTATTTGACAGTTTATCAATCAGGGTCAGGATAGTTTACTCAGAATATGAGAAAAAAATTTGACTATTTCAGACAAATCATAAACATCTCCTTGACACGTACCTAAATATTTTATTTCTCTGAACATTTAGGGTCAATTTTCAAATTCCCTGACCTTTCCCTGACCTTCTGGTCCAATTTCCAAAATCCCCGGCTTTTCCATGACCTTTTTGGCTGAATTTCCAAAATCCCCGACTTTTCCCTGATCTTTTTGGCCAATTTCCAAAGTCCCTGACATTCTGGTGCAATTTCAAAAGTCCCTGACATTCTGGTGCAATTTCAAAAGTCCCTGACATTCTGGTGCAATTTCAAAAGTCCCTGACATTCTGGTGCAATTTCAAAAGTCCCTGACATTCTGGTGCAATTTCAAAAGTCCCTGACATTCTGGTGCAATTTCAAAAGTCCCTGACATTCTGGTGCAATTTCAAAAGTCCCTGACATTCTGGTGCAATTTCAAAAGTCCCTGACATTCTGGTGCAATTTCAAAAGTCCCTGACATTCTGGTGCAATTTCAAAAGTCCCTGACATTCTGGTGCAATTTCAAAAGTCCCTGACATTCTGGTGCAATTTCAAAAGTCCCTGACATTCTGGTGCAATTTCAAAAGTCCCTGACATTCTGGTGCAATTTCAAAAGTCCCTGACATTCTGGTGCAATTTCAAAAGTCCCTGACATTCTGGTGCAATTTCAAAAGTCCCTGACATTCTGGTGCAATTTCAAAAGTCCCTGACATTCTGGTGCAATTTCAAAAGTCCCTGACATTCTGGTGCAATTTCAAAAGTCCCTGACATTCTGGTGCAATTTCAAAAGTCCCTGACATTCTGGTGCAATTTCAAAAGTCCCTGACATTCTGGTGCAATTTCAAAAGTCCCTGACATTCTGGTGCAATTTCAAAAGTCCCTGATTTTCCCCAGACCTTTAGGGTTAATTGCCAAATTCCCTGACTTTTCCAGGTCGTGTACGTGCCCCTTTGAAGCCATGTCGTTATAAGAACAGTTAAGACAATAGCATCGCACAATAGAGTAACGTCTGATTGCATTGGTCTCATACTAGTTTTTTCTTTTTTTTTTGAAATTTTAATTCAAGTTAAATATAATTTTAAAATCTAATCTATAAACGTTTCTAAATTTATCATAACGTAAGGCCATAGTGCCCAGTTCAAACACTTCTTCAAGTCTTCTCTAGAATTTAAATGAGACATTTCTCGTGTGCATGAGTGTATAGGGGGTGGTGGTACAATAAATGTCATATTTATATTTAACCACTTTTTGCTACGCTGTCTAATTTGTGAGATTTATTTGACATTTTACCGGGTTGCACCCGCCGTTATTTTCCCACGAATCACTTTTCCCATTACAAATACAAGAACTTTTCTCTCTATTCGAGAAAAAAGCGGTGGTTTTATCAGAAACATCTTCAAATATTAGGTACGCTTTGATTATATTAAGTATATATAAACCAATTTCGGGTTAATTTCGAAATCAATTCACGTTCAAAATAAATTGCCGCTTGCGTGAAGATTAAAGGGCGAGTAACAAGGCCTTGATTACGATTTAAGATAAATGTTTGCCTTCAATTTGAAAGATTAATCTAATTATTAAAAAATATTTTTAGAGATTAACAATTCATTCGAAACACGTATAGAAGGTTAACCAACCAGATAATACCGACACTTGATATTAAAAATATCAAATATTACAACCATTAGGAATATTTTCCAAAATTTAAATTATACATTTTGGTTCGGTTTATTATTGGTATTCAGTCACCAAAAGATACCCCTTTTTGTAACACAGTGGCTTCGAACTGCGCAATTACTACATCACATAATTTGAAAACCTATTTACAGTTCAAGCTTAATTATCAATGAATATTCCCCCCAAGTTATTCATTATCCGATTCCGAGCTCGATATAGGTCATATTTTGAGGTTAAAATAATTTAAAGGTCATATTTTAATTAAAATTAAGTTATCTTTCATCTTCTTACTAAACGATCATCTCTTTTAATTAAATTTAAATATAATTTATAATTTTCCGGCATGTTATCTTCCCTTTAATTTTTATAAAGCTGGTTACGTGAGTAGCCTAATTTCAAGGTGGAAGTTCTCTAAAGAATCAATCGAACCAAAAACTTCAATGAAATTTTGTTTTTAAAATTAATGCTTGAACTTGAGAATAAATATTTTTGGAGACCAAGAAATATATTTGAAACAGGAAAAAGTTAGGATTATGTAATTTTTTTTTTTTTTTTCTCGTATATAAGTAAAGTTTTTTTCAAGATTAGTTTAAAACTAACTTAACTCGATAGCGTTATTAAAGGCGGGGGATAATATTGAGATAAGCTTTCGCTAATTCCAAGTTCGAGTTGAATATCAACAGTTCAGGCTCAATATGGTTAAAAAGATTACGCACGCTATATTGATTTGAACTCTAAAATAATTTTGGTAAAACAGCCCGAAGGATGGCTCGGCCTTTCTAAAACCAAAGCTACTATAATCTTACATAAAAGTTACGTTAAATCTTAGGCTTAAAGCCATAAAGATTAAATCATGGAAAATGTTTATTATTTCTAAAGCTAAATTTTTTTTAAAAGGGTCAAAGTTCGTGCTAAATACTTTTAAATTTAGGCCTAAGAATTTCGATGTTTGTTTTTAGGTCCTATAGCGATTTGAAACTGACCCTAAAGTAGAATTTTTCCATAAAACGATAACGTTAATCTTATATAACCTGAAAGAAAAAAAAGGCTAGAAAAAGTATTTATAGGTGAAATCCGAAGCATTAAAATTAAGTACTAGTTACTAAAAGTTAATTCGAAGACTAGTTAAGGGTAGCGATTTAATTTTAATTGCCACAAAGCGAGACAATTAACATCTCGGATAAGAATTAAGACGACACTTACTGGACTGAATGTGAGCATTGATATCGGAATTTGGATAACCCAAATATTGACCAGATTGTACGAAAGCGTGGGCCAAAGGCGTCGCGAATTTTGGTGTTTGAACTGTTAAGTAACCTCCGGTTGAATGGAAACCTAGACACATTGATAAAAAGGCATAATATTAAAATTCTGGTACTCGAAATTGCCTCTTACTACAGTGAAATCCGTTAACCAGGGTTTGAAAAACCTTGGGTTTTTCCGGAAAAGCCCAGCCCACCGAGTTTTAATGGGTTTTGAAGGGGTTTTTTCTGGGTTTGTGCGTTTTTCATTTTTAGTACAAATTACAGCACAAGTAAATCATCCTTAAAGTCTATAAGACGACATACTGTGGGTGACGATGAAGCGAGTCCGATTTTCTTAGTCCATGGCTTTACTCTAAAATTCCGAAATTTGTACAGAAAGGGGGACAGGCCCAGGATATTCTTTTTAGAGTAAATCAGACTCGAAATCGCGACGGCCGGGCGAGAGAGAGGGGAGAGTCACTGGGTTTTATTATGTCGAACCCTAACGTTAACTCACCGTTTTCAGCAACCGATGGATCACGGTTGTCTTCGGACTTGAGGAAATAAGGATAGACGTTTCGCCAACTCCAACCGTGAGCACCCATACTTTCCCAATTGTCGTAATCGCGTCGATTACCTCGGATGTACAACATGTAATTCAAAACGCTGCAGCCGCCCAGGATTTTACCACGCGGCCAGCGACTTCTCTGAAAGAAGGACAGAAAAAGAAGTGTTTAATTACGAGTACATAATTGTAGAGGGCACTTGCAATTGGTAAGACGTTATCTCAACTATGGTGGACAATTTTCTGAAATTGTACGACTATTTCAATCAAGGTTTTTTCGACCAAGAATCTAGCTTTTGCCTACACCTTATTTTTGAAGTACAACTTTTGCTTTTGTTAATTGAATAAGATCATCGTGAATGTCAAGCAGATGTTATAAGTTCGCGAACAAAATATCAGTTTCTTATTCGGGTTAACGAATACCTGAATGTAACGGCAAACTTTTTATTCGTACTCAATTGTTATAGGAAAATGATAAGTAATACGAGTTATTCATTCGCCGATAAGAACAATTTGAAACCCATAGAGTTTCTTCGCGGATTTTAACCTAAATTGAGATCTCGAAGCTAGAATGTAGTCATTTAGTCGCTGTTCCTTTCGATTTAGATTAAAATATGGTTATTACATTTCATCCTACACGGATTTGGCGTTATCCGTTCGAATAAACGCGTAATTTGTTTATTAATCGAGCTTCAAATTTTACCTCCGGATAATTCGTCTCCATTTGATACGCGTCTGTTTATATAATTTGTGGTTTTATATTAACAAACAATATATATCCGAGATTAAAATATCCGAAAAAAGTCTTGTTATCATTGAATATCGTAAGTTATTCATTATCCGATTCCGAGCTTTAGTTTTGAAGCAAAAGCTAGTTTCTCGGCCAAAAAATCTTGATTGAAAACGCGCCTTAATGTTGTGGCGAATAACGAGGCATCGCGTTCAATATCCTAATAAACTCTACACTGTTTAGGTCGAGGCGTGACCTCGTATAGGTCATTATGGGTCGTTTTAACTTACCCGTCCTATGAGTCCGAAACAAGAGGCTTCTTGCGGTTCCGTCTGGAATGCCCAATCGATTGGCGTCATTTGCAACATAGCCGCTAAGAGGGGTACATCAGTAATGGCGTTTTCCTTCGATCCAGCTTCCAACAGCAACACAGTGTGATGAGGATCTTCGGACAAACGATTCGCTAATACAGCTCCCGCCGAACCACCGCCAACTATTCGAAAAATAGAAATAATTCGTTAGGTTAATAAAATTGTATTTATAATATCTCACAATAATGTAGTTTTATTATCACAACAGGCAATTAGTGATTCTAACTAAAGTGGAATTTCACTGCAACACTTGAGCAGTCCCAAGGAACAATAACAGAGTTAAGACCCAAGTTTCACGTTATTATAGATAACATGTTGAGGCTTTGTCCCATTAGAAATCCGTATAAGCCGCGGCTTAAAGGCCTTATCTGCTCTAAAATTTGCCAAGGGTTTGAAATGCTCTTCCCTTATGGACACAGTCTAGCTTTAGTTATGGTCAACGGTATCCGCTAAGCTACAAAATACGGCTACTTTAAAGGCGACAACTATATATTCAATTTTTCTGGCAAGGCCGAAATGCCCATCCCATTTTCAGTTGAAATTTACTCGAGATAATCCTTAATATTAAATGGTGGCATCGGGAAACAAATTATGAAAAATAGTCACTTTTAGTAGCCAAATTATGAAAACGTCATTTTTAGTAACCAATTTATGAAAAAAAGTAACTTTTAATAATCTTTTCCATTTTTTTTTACTGGAAACAGTAATTTAGTATCAGCCCTGAATATAGGAATTACATGACCTCTTAAAGCCTTCCGTTTACATCATGACCTGGTTTTAAAATGGACTATTTTTAAAAAATAAACACGACAATGAAATTGCTAGAAAACTCATTTCGTCGTTAATTCTTTTGGTTTATTTTAGGTACATTACTATAATTTTTATAATAAAGTATTAAATGATGTTAAAATTTGTACCGCCTTTGAAAAATATTTGAACTTGGGGAAGTAATATTTAACTATAATTCAGTAGTTCCGGATGTATTTATTTTATCCCAAGTAATAACGCAGTTTCAAAAAGCACTTTTAGAACGAAAATTACGGGGGTGTTGACGATATTTGTGTCACAGCGTGGCGGGTCTTACACCTAAATTATTACTCGGCAAAGTAAGGGTGGATAATTTTTTTTACAGGAGAATATAATTCAAAAATAAATTCTTAAAAATGAGGCGTTGCAATATTTTGACGACTTGTTACGGGCTACGTAGTTTATGAAAACAATGATTACTAGGCTAAATATTTGACTATAACCTGTAAAGGGTCATATTTTTATAACCATACACTCGAACTTTAAAATTACTAGGTTAAAGAAAAAAATATTTGAAATATACCTATCCCTATAATTTAAGAACAATTTTAACTTCAACCTTGGAAATTGTGATCGGGATTATTAAACAAACTTCCATTCTCAAGATAACTTGTATTATCTTGTTTTTCTAGTTACCTAAATATTGTTCCTAATTAGTTTAGAAGTATCGGTAACGATTTAAAAATAACTTTTAATCATATTAACCAAAAGTCTATCACTTTATTCCAAAAAATTAAACAACGCCCCCTATAAGCTCATTACTATCAGCAAAGATCCAGTTTTACGTCATAGACCATCATTTAAATTTAGTTAAAGTCATCACCCCAGTCTGGCTCGAGCGAGGGTGCAGACACTCGCGAACTCAGGTGTACAAAGTTTTTGAACTCTGCACTATCAAAGCTTAACTCAAGAGTTCATACGAGTTTGAACTCAATGCACTGTCAAAGCTGAACTCAGTGAAATCAGGTGTACAGCGAATTCAACCCTTCCTCCGTTTACTATTTACACCGTCTGCGGCCGCTAGAGTGTCTCGAATCAGAATCTGCCGGTACATTTACCTGGACCTTTGCTGATAGTATTAAGCTAAGGGGCGTTGTTTACTTTTATATAACAAAATGACAGACTTTTGGTTGAAATAATTTGGAAAGGTCAAACGTAATATATAGGATCATTAATATCAAGTAGAAAATTATTGAAATTTCAAAATTAAATGAATTTCATTCGCCTGTGCCCTAGACACTTTGCAATCCTTTTTAAACCGATTTTTAAAGGTCACATTGTCAAAATTTTGGGGTCAGGTGTTGATTGAAATGGTTTAAATTACGAGTTCCAGAGGCCTGTACGAATAAACAGATATACTAGGCATGAGATATTGGAAGCGTTACCTACAATCAACCTTAAAATCAGCCTCCCCGAGACATCAATCATTTCGAATAGATTCTAAACCTTCGATTTGACGCTGAAGCTCGATTCTTGGCCCAAAAAAAAAACTATTGGAAATGAGCCTTTATGTTATATAATTTAATTGAAATTACATTATTTTTGTGGAAAAACACCGGATTAGTTTCGAGCATAGTTGGAAAATATCATGATATTAATGTAAATATCAAAATATTACATATTTAACCCATATTTTTAATTTACCGAAATGACTGACAGTTACGATTGATATCACCGTTTTATGATTACAAAAGAATTCCTAAACTCGCCGTCAATTTATTCAATTAAAAAAATGATATTAACATTATCATGACGAGTAATAATTTATTAATCGTTATAATGTGGACAACATTTTTTTAATTGAATAAACTGACGTCATAGTCGTCAGCCACTAACAAGTTCAAGAATTCTTTTGTAATCATAAAACGGTGATATCAATCAGTCATTAAAAAAATCGGGAAAATATCGAAAATATCATGATATTAATGAAACATAAAATAATATTTAAAATATTTTTGTATATTTGTTTGTTTTTACACCGATTTCGGTTTCTTAATATAAACAAACAATTTTCAGATCATTATAATCATTAAAAATATCGTTAAAATATCGAAATATTATGTTATTAATGAAAAATCAAATAATATTTTTAATATTTTCGTATATTTAATTGTTTTTACACTGATTTCGGTTTCTTTATCTAAATAAACAATTTTCAGAAAAATATCGAAAAAATTAAAAATATCCATGGTATCATCCGAAAAATATTAACTGACAATCGTGTGACTTCTAGATACCTATGAAGTTTACACTTCTGTACAAATTCTCATTCGTGAGGTTAAAAATATTAAATTATCGTGGAACTTGAGACCTTTTTTTCCTCCATCAGTAACATTAAGTTTATAAATAAACATATTGTAAGAATATATTTGAAGGTAACGCTTACACGGGAGCCTTTTTTTTCGGTTTGGTTCACTCGGTTCACTAAACCGGGAGTCTAGAATTCCGTCAGACATTTTTAATTTTTATTTCAAGAAAGCCTGATTTTTTTCTACATATAATAACGAATTGCGTTCAACGTTACAAAGCCTCAAGCGCTAAAATCTATTATTAATAGATGCCGGTGATAAATAAACCCGAGTCCTATTTGCCCACATTTCAATGAAAATGGATTTTATTTAAAAATAACCTTTTTTTTTTTTTGGTTTATAAAAAAAAATCGAAAAGGTTTAGAATGGTAGTAGAGGGATTGCGTCGAATCTAGGCTATGTCAAAATAACGTATTGAAAATATTTCAATGTTAAAAGCGGCGCTATTTTTGATCTATAGACAAACTCGTGGTACTACTAACTCAGTTTCGTTAAAGGTCTACCTGTGAATGATGAAAAACTTGGGTACCACATATCATTTGACCTTGAATATCGAGCTTGGGTTTTGATTTTTTTTGGTATTAAATGTGGAACTTAATACGCATTATAAAAACCAATATTTTCAGCTTGACCACAAAAAACTTTAAAAAAAAATTAAATTATTGGAAAATATCAAATTTTTCATCGATTCATAGGAAATTATAGGAATCTTTTTAGAAATAAGGAGAAAAAAATTCAAATATGAATTTACATGACATACAATTTTGGTTCAACTATTCGTTTAGTTTTCTAGTGGCGGAATAATCTTTAACGAGTGGCTCATGTAAATTTTATTATTTTAAATTATTCTAGGGAATGTCTTCTTTATAATGGTGCTATCGGTTTATGCCTTGGAGAGTGTAGAGGAAAGTTACGGCAATTTTAAGATGGGGCTCGTATTTGGATTTTTGCTCGATTTCTATCGGAGGAGGAATAATCCTTAACGAGTGGCTCGTCTCAATTTTATTATTTTATATAAATCTAAGGATTGTCTTCTTTCTAATGGTGCTATCGGTTTATGCCTGATACTCCCTGATATTCGAAGGTATTCCCCGTGTTTGAGCCCCAACTTCATATTTGTTTAGAAGAGTTATAATTGAACTTTTTTGTTAAAGGATCTACATATTTTACTTTTAACCTTAATAGGTTAAAACTAGTCCGGACAACTCATACTGGCAAGAAACTGGTTATTTCAAGAAGTATAAATCTAACTTTGAAACATTTTATCGATGGAATTGAGGGTTTTAACGAAAGAAAGCCGCGACTCGTGTGTTTATAAGGAAATAGTGGGCATTTAAAAATTGAAATTTAGGTTTATTTGGTTCGGAACAACTAGTTTATATTTAATGGAAAGTGAATTATCGTTGTTTAGAAGGCGAGTCTATTTTGTGCAGTCGTCTTTATTGAAGCACCACAAACCCGCTAACTCGAAAAAGGGACCACTTTTATTTCAATGTTATTTCCTGGTACGTCAAAATTTCTTCGAAAACATAAATAGGCCGTGCCGTCATTCAACTTTTAATATTAAAAATATTTATTTGGCGCGAGAGTCGGGTGATTCAATTTTAAGTGAAGGGCTGGTATTAAAAATATTTGGCGCAATCATTGCGCGGGAAACCACAGACGACGTTCATTTTAAAGGGATACTGAAAGAAATAGTGTGTGATACGCGATAACTCAATTTTTAGAACAAAATATATTTAATACTCAAAAAAGTACCTGAAATAGTTGATATTATAAAAAGTTGTGGGTGCGACATCTTGTTCGAATATAGCTAACTATGTGACAAAAATCACGTGGCGTTAAGGGTTTACAGGGAAGTTATTTCCGTTTGCGTAAAACGCTAGGGGTCAGAGGTTTCAGAAGTCTAAGAGGAGTAAAATTTATTTGAGCTGAGGAACGGTCTATTTTATTACTGTATTACTGTTTTATCAACAAAAATGTGGCTTTTTCAGTCTCTCTTTAATAGCAATCTATAATACCAACCATACCACTAGTTTCGTAAAAATTTCAAATCACGTTTCATTTTAATTTTTAACATGAAAATAATTTTATCAAGCAAATATCCGCTAGTTATTTTCTAGCGCACGAGCTATCATTTTATTTTTAATTAAAATAAAATCGCTAGCACTATCTAAAGCAAAACAGTCAACCTTTTTTCGAGCGTCTATGGATTATATTTTTAGTTTCATCATACTATTAAACCGCCATATACATTATTTTATACCTCTGCCGGATGACGCGTTAGAAAGAAACTTCAAAATTAAAATATCAGAAATATATAGGTCAAGTACTTTCCCGAAAAGACCGCGCGAAGGCGACCTTATCACTGGTGCCAGAAGGCGCGAGAATCAACTGTAGGCTCCACAATAGCGAAATCACGGGACCATAGTGATGACGTAGTTTCGCGGGAAATTTTATTTTAAAAATTTCGAAAATGTGGCGGTAATATTCTTCTATGGCATATGTATAAATATTTTGAATTGTTTTTTTAACGATCTTTCCATATATGCTACTTAATTTCAATTTAAAGTTCATGAAAATTCTATGACAGTCTAAGTCGCGTGTGACATTGAAATAAAAAATTGCTTTAACTTAAATAATGGCTTGCAATATTAAACTTAAAAACAAGAGCAATTTCTATATAAAAATAAAATTAGGAAATGACATTAACTTTATTTTTATTTGATAAAAATGATATAATCAAGAGATTAAAAATTAAAATGCGAGAGATATCGAGGGTGTAATTTGACGATGCGGAAAGATGTCAAGACTATTCCAAAGTCAAGAAGGAAGTAATACTGAATATATTTAGCTTATAAGTTTGGGATATCCCGGAACGTGACAATTCTCATTGTCGTATTCGTTCACATCATCGTTAAAACTATTCCGTATACAGGGTATGTCGAAAATGGTGGTAGGACCGAGCTACAACGGGATCTATACGAGTCATTTTAAGACGAAAATGTTCTACGACGTTTTGTCGTACGGGACGCCGTTTAAGAGTTACGAAATGATCATGTACGGATGACCCCTTAACGTCCATTCATAAACGTTATCGTCTTAAAATGACCAATGGAACCCATTGTAGCTCGGTCCTACCACCATTTTCGAAACACCCTGTATAAACTTCGCTTAGAATAAAATTAAAAGCGGAATTTCATACTAATAACAGGATAGGAGCTCTTCACTTATTTATCGGTGGTAAAGTAGGGTTTTTTTTTTATGATCATAAATTGATTGCAATAGGGAGCTAACAGTCCTGGTCTTACAACGTCACACCCGTCTATCTTTTAAAGGGAAACTTGGAGCAAAAATGGATCAGATTTTGAATTTCTTTTCGGAATTACCATGCCAAAATTTGAGAGCTGTGAAGGCTGAAATATAATTGGTCTGATTTTATACTTACTTTTATTCACATTTTACCAAACTAGAAATTAATTTAAACACCAAAAACGTGTCCAAAAATACCGAAACAATTCTGGAATACGTTTTTTGGCATCAGATAATTCCGAAAATAAATTCAAAAGCTGTTCTATTTTTAGCTCCAAGTTTCCCTTTAACTATGTGGCAACCGCTGCATTCACACGTAGACATACAGGATGCGTGACGTTTCCCTGTCGTCACCTCCTGCCTAACTGTTAGCTCACAGTTCGCCGTTTTTAGAAATGCACCCTCGTGACGTCCTTAAACTCTTGGTCGAATTAATTTAACGCCTCGACACCCGTTATGAGACGTCAGACCAACGCTTAATATAAACAATGACACCAATTTTTCGCGAAAGACAATTCCATCCAAAGTTTCAGTTTTTAGAACTGATAGAAGTATTCTTTTACAATGGGAATTAAGGTTGATTTTAAGGGTGAAACTACAAACATAGAATACGAATCCTATTTTGATAGCGACAATGAACGAAATATTTAAATATTGATACGAAATTCTAGCCTATATCCAAGAAGTCCGTAGTTCCGTATTCGAGGTCATTCAAATATAAATAAAGAAATAAAACGTATAAGATATTCGACAAAGACAATACCACGATACGAAAACAATATAAATTATCATTACATTAAACTTAAATATAGAAATTAAATACTATTACAAATACTATTATTATCATTAATTTAAAATTTGGTCAGTGCCACTTACGTAAAGTAAATATTTAAATTAAAATGAGGTTGTCACGAATTTTTCACGAACTTCAAATGGAAATTAAGCAGCATTTTCGGAAAGATCGTTAAAAAATTATTCAAAATTTATAGAAAAAACGCGACGCTAAAAATACATATTTTATAATTACGTTCCCAGAAATAAAACTATACGCCATAATTACGTTTCCCAGAATTAAAACTACGCCATAATTACGTTTCCAAGAATTAAAACTACGCCATAATTACGTTTCCCAGAATTAAAACTACGCCAAATTTGGGAAATTTTGGTACTTTTTTTAGAACGCGTCAATAAGCAGAGATATAAAATATGGCATTTTAATATTATGATAAACTTAAATTAATTAATTTAATTAATTTTCCATTCGGAAAAATGGTAGTAGCCTGACTTTAGTTAAAGATATACTCTGACCTTAAATTAGAATACCCAGTCACCACCTATGTAAATATTTTTAAAATAATTAAAAACTATCCACTTGAACGATTAAAGAAATTTCAAATAAAATTAATTTTCCTTTAAAAACATTTATTCAGGTGACAGATTTCATCGTCTTCACAATTACGTAATATTATTGTCGAAACGATGAATGTATTAAATCATATTCGAGAGTGTTCAGAATGGTGATTATTAACGGCATTACCTAATAACCCGTGAATTTAGAACGAAATAAATTTTAACTTAGTTTTGAATTTCCTCTAAGAAAATATTTCAAGTTCGTTTTCCATCATTTTATTGGCCATAACCAATAATTGAATTTTGGAGAAAAAAAAAGCACTAAATAGCGCGTTTCAAGGTTTATTTACCTTAAGGGTTATGTGTCGTTCACATTAAATAAATACTGATTCACAATATTTAAACCAGAGTGTACATTCGGTTCAATTCGAATTTAAGAAACATGAATATCTACTAGAGCTAGGAATTTGCGTAACTTTCATTAATTGGATAGATTTACTGAATTAAATTCGGATATAATCCGTTTGGTTAAAAATATACTATTTATAAATCCAATTAATGTATACCCGAATGTAACGGCAAACTTTTTATTCGTACTCAATTGTAATAGTGGAGTTATTCATTCGCCGATAAGAACAATTTCAAACCCATCGAGTTTCTTCGCGGATTTTAACCCAATTGAGATCTCGAAACTAGAACGTAGTCCTTTAGTCGCTGTTCCTTTCGACTTTGATTAAATTACAATTATTATATTTCATTCTACATAATTCGTATCTATTTGATACACGTCTGTTTATATAATTTGTGGTTTTATATTAACTCGAACAATTTATCCGAGATTAATATATCCGAAAAATGCCTAGTTATCTATGGATATCCGAAAATACTCATTATCCGATTTACAGCTCTAATCTTTCCTCTAAAATGTAAGTTTATTAGTATAAGTCTCCTCCCGGGAAATGATATTACTCTATCATGAGAATAAAAAAAGAAAACCCGGCAGTTAAATATAATCCATTAATTTTAACTAAAGAATCACCGGTTTAGCTTTCCAAACCCGGGCAAATTCAGCCAAATAACTATTAATTTAATAAAGCGTCACGTGAGCAAGAGGGCAGTGTATTTTAAAATGTATGTCAAATTAATTCGTTATACGAATCAGTATTTTTGAATAAAGTAAAAATGAAAGTTTGAAAAATTAGGAAAAACAAAAATCGATTAAAGTGTCAATTGCCTTCGAGGAAAATTAATATTTTTAACAAATTACCCGTGACTCTTTCAAGTTTAAGTTTTTATCGACGAAATTAATTAACTAAAACAATATCGCGTAAAATTTGGTTAAAAATTACTAGAAATTTAAAATTCAAAGCACGTTCGAAAGAAAGCTACAAACGGTACCTGGTATAGTAACGAATTTTTATTGAAGTATTTTGGTGCGTAGAAATAAATTGGAAATGAATAAAAAAAATTATGTTCGAAACTATAATTAGTACCAATCTCGATGCTCGAACCAACATTGTTTTTACGAAAATAATTCGGGAAATTAAATGTATATTATATAAATAATTATTAATTGGCAATAATTAGAGTTCGATTGAGATTTTTCCAGGCCAAAAATAACGCCGAGGAAATACTGCGTTTAAATTAAAATTGCTAGAAATTCTAAACTTGATTTAAAAATATTTTTTTTTATGAGAGGTTGTTGACAATAAGAGCTTGGCAATTAAAAAAGCATGGAAAGTCAGGGGAAATTAACTCCAAAAACTTTTGTACCAACCCTGTTTTAGTTTTCATAATTATCTTTATCTATTAAGCCTAAATATACCAAAATAAAAAATAATTAAATTCAGTAAATTATTTTAAAATCCCTATTCTTGTTGCAGCTGGTTTGATTCATTATACAGTAATTAATTCACAATGATCTGAGGTTGAAGTGAATGCTTAGAAACTTAGACAATAAAGGAGATTATTAGTTAAAGTTAATTCCTTGTGAACTACTTCATAATAAAATTAGTTAAACTCATCGAAAAATAAAAACTTAAAATTAAATTTTAAGCATGTGGTACCAATATTAGAGCCAAAAAGGGGTTTACTGTTACTGTACTTAGTATAGTATCGTGAAAACAATTGACCGTGGTGAAACGAAGCAAAAACGATGTCAAATGAAAACAATTTTTATCGCGCAATCATTATTATCGTAATCATCATATTTTTTTATAAGAAACTGAAATTAAAGGAAAACCTTCCATTGTCAAGGACTATCTAAGTGTATAAAGTGGAAGTATTATTGTAATCCGTTGCTAAGAAATGAGATCTCGACCCCAAAAGCCAACAACAACAACATACCAACGAGAGCCGCGGCTGGTCACTCACGCGAAACAATATCTATAAGCTTAGAGATAACAATTGACGTAATACTCCACCTCGATCCCATCCTACCCTAGACGAAAAGGGAGATGATCCCCGAAAAAAAAGCAGGAACCACGCCCCAAACGGGATTAAAAAACACACAAGTTGATAATAGAAAAAAATTGAAAGCAGACAGACAGATCCGTATATACTTATGTAATTTCAGTTAAATATAGGTTAATTATGTGTAAAACGCGATAAACACGAAATTACTACTATATGATTAGTAATTCCGTAATTAAAGTATTTATGGATCTTCTTGTCAAAGCGTTTACGATAAAATCAATTTTGTTCAGTTTAATCGACTATCTACGATTAATCGCTTATTCAAGTTTATCCGTTTTTAATTTACAGACTAAAACTAAGTTTCTCGAATTATTTTAATGGTGGAATAAATAAAAGTACCATAAATATTGTTTCTAAATCATACTTGCGTAATATTTTCCATTAATTTGAAAGAAATTTAAGATATTTGCGCTACAGTCCGACCGCCATCGTTATTTTCAAAATAATTCCGAGCGAGACTTCCATCAATATATTTTTCATTCAATATTCGAATCTTTGTCAAATTAAACGGTTAACCAATAATATACCCTCTTTTTTAACAGTTAAGCGTTGGTTAAAACGGTGTGATGTTTTAGATAATCGTATTACAGATAAATTAAAACGTTAAAATAGAAATGTTACGGTTAACCGTAAATAATTCGCAAAATTAGAAAATAATTTATACAAAATTGCGAGCTCTAGTTGGGATACGAACGTAATAAACAAGTAACAAGCTTTGAAATTGGTTGAAACGAAAATAAAGGGTGGCCAACATTGGAATTAATTCATAAGGGAGCTAGGAAGGGGTGCCAAAAATTTAAAAATCGGGTTAACGGGAGCCTGGCTTATATATCCCAAATTTCCTTCATCAACGAACAATGGTTGGGAGAATTTGAATACGAAAATAGATTTCAAACACTAGAAACGCTAATTTTAGTTGGAATTGATTCTTTCTTTTGATAGGCCGTTAATAGTATAGCTACGGTAATCTAGTTTCCCGAGAAAAATAGAACTCTTTCGATTAAATCGCGATAAAACTAGAGTTTATAACTTAATCTTTCTGCTCGAGTATCAACCAGATTTTCAACTACAATAACTTTTTAAGAAACCCAGAAAAAGAGTAGGCAACCTTATCAGCCACTCGCAGATTTATCACATTTTAACAATTACTACCTCTCGAAGTACTTGGAACACTTGTTTACAATTCAGTTTTATCTTAAACTGGATAACTGCGCTCTCGAGAATAATCACAACTTAATTTAAATGGAAATTAAATTAATTTCCCATCAATCATCAATTATTTATAACCTTCAATAATTGGCTAGTGAAAGACGAATTTAACAAAAAAAAAAAAAAAATCAAGGATAATAATATATACATCACTTGTTAGGTTGCATTCTCCCTTTAAGCCTTGGCACAAATATAATGAGCCTAAAAGCACCCTGCATCGAACCATTGAAATTTGAATGAATCTTTTAAAAACTAGACATTTAACTTGTCCCCAATTACGTAAGTAATTTAAGTTTTTAAAGAACCATATAGGCACACCCGAATAAAATAAAAAAAGGTATAAATCAAAATAACAAAAACTTCTACCGGTGGAAGTAAATATATTTGAGGTTATCCGGAAAGAAAAATTGCAATCTTAGAAATAGCCTCAATGTCAATTAAAAACGGGGTATCCTTTCTGAATTAAAATCCCTTCTAAGCCTATAAACAAGTTTATATGAAGATTTTTATACAATAAATATTTCTAAACATTTCCGACAATATTTTTATGATAAAAAATTGAGTACATCTTCAAAGACTCTTGGGGGAAAGTTTTGCATGGCTAGTTCTCGAAATTACCCATTTTTTATAAAAGATAGAATTGTAAGCTATAGCTCGGTAAGGGGTCCTAAAATAAAGGAAGGTTAGTTTGCTACGACTTTAAAAAAAGTCTGAAAGGGAGAATGCAACCAATTAACAGGAGATTCATTGTCGTTTAAATAGACCTAATCCACAAATAAAAAGTTCACAAAACAAATATTAAACTAGAAATAAATTTAAAACTTGGGCTTAGCGAGATTCATGGAGATATGGAGCGACCAATGAGCGAAGGCTCGTCGTTCACGCGAAATCTCCACGAGACTTGCAATCGCGTTTGATTGGTCGCTAGACCTTATTACGCGAGGAAATCAGGATCTCCATGAATCCCGCTAAGTCTATTTTCCGGGTAACTTTTAAATTGATTTCTAGTTATATTTGTTCGTAATACTTTTCACTAGTTGATTAGGCCTATTTAAACGATTAAGGAATCGATAAAAAATTAGTTGTTAGGTTGCATTCTCCCTTTAAGTTTCGGTAACCTCTTTTACAAAAAGATGGTTTTCATTCTCAAAAGATGAAAAACCCCTCCAATCTTAAAAACACCACACGTCTGGTAAAACGCGCGAGTCTCGACATGCTTGGCTAAATATTGAAATACTAAAAGAAGCATTAACGTAACTAAAACTAATACCGAGGATTTTCGTTGGAAATTATTCATAAATATGACTATAACCATAACGAATAAGCGTAACCAATTAGTTGAAAAAAAGATTAAAACTCATTAAACCGAAGAAAAAAAATTAATATTAAATTTAAAATGTTTTCAAACTAAGGTGCTATCTTTTTATTTTTCAAAGGTTTTTGTTACTTTTAAGTTCCTATTAAAAGCCGATATTAAGAATTTTGACACCTTTGGGTTGATGGATTCAGGAAGAAACTTAAAATTACTAAAATATTTCCCGTTTGATGTTAAATTGGATTTTTACGAGAAAAAGATAAGCGTTGACTTACTATTATTTTGAAATTTAAGTTTAATTTTGATCAATTTTGCTCAAATCTAATTTTAAATCTAAAATTTTAATTAAATACGATTCATTTTGATCAAATTTGCTGAAATTTAATTTTAAATCTAAAATTGTTAATTTTCAATTCATATTTTATAATTTAAATCTAAATTATTAGTTTTTAATTTAATTTAATACGATTAAGTTTTAATGTAATTAATTACGATTACGTTTGCTCAAACCTAATTTTAAATTTAAATTAATTGTTAATGTAATTTAATACAGTTAAGTTCGCTCAAATTTGCTCAGATCTAATTTTAAATCTAAAATTATTAGTTTTAAATGTAATTTAATTCGTGATTAATTTCCTCAAATCTAATTTAAATCTATAATTATTAGTTTTTAATATGTAAATATTAATACAATTAATTTAAAAACTAAAATGCAATAATTTAATTTTAAATTAGTTATTTTTTACTATTATTTAATATTGTAACGTCAACTTCCATTATCCAATTTGTAACATTAAAATTATAAATCGGACTTGAATTTGGGCCCTAACCATAAAATCGAATTTATTTAAAATTGGTTTAACTTTAGCATCTATTTTCCCGAAGATCAATTTCATAGACTATTTTTTGAACAAGTTTTATGTTTAGTTAAATTTAAAACTCCTACTTAAACAAGATTGGTCAGTTTTATATTTGCTTAAAATAATTGACGAAAAGGTTACCCCCGCTTTAAATTTAAATATTAATAGGTAAGCATTTAAACTTATGAATATTTAAACAATATTCAAAAGTTTCTAATTTTTGAACGAATCGACAAAATTTTTAAATTTTAATTAAATTTCCCTTATTCGCTTGAATTTAAAAGGAAAAATCCACAATCAAGGTTCCCTTTATCCAAATTAGAATAATACTCTTTCTTATGCAACTGAAATCTAGCTGGTTGGAGCGGATAATAACACGTTTTCGCCGATAGTAAGCTTTGGCTTCTTTAAATATACGTTTCTAGACTATAATAATCGAAACACAATCTTAAAGTAGCGCGGTTATTATGGTCATTCTAATCAGATTCAAATAATACAGCTGCAATAATCATTTGGGTCAGTAAAAGCCAAGTAAAAGTCACCTCAATTTCATCTAGCCATAAAGATAGGTCTTCCATAAAAATAAAGCCCTATCTCATAACTAAAACATAATAATACGCGAATTAAAATATGTCCTCGAAAATATGAGCGGTTCATCGACGTGTACCGAACATACCGGTAAGATACCGTTTAATCCTGTACGCTTTGCTACACGCATTCTGTATAATCTTCCCATAAACCCCATAACAGTCAAAAGCTGGATCTAATATTAATATATATGCATGGAATTTACCCGGAAATTCTAATCTTCGAAATGACACTAGGAATATCAAGAGAAAAATAAGAATTTCAAATCACGCGCTCCCGAAATTTGGCGGGAGAATAAAAGCGGGAAATTCTATCCTTAGATCTAGGTATCTCACATCGGGAGGAATTGCAGACAGAGCTCGAGAAATATTGAGGTTAGAGCGAGTTCCAAAAAGGCACGAGGAGGGACCATTCTATCTTTTAAATCACGAGCTGTTTGTGTAACGACAATAGACTGTAGTCATAGTTACCAATATTAACTTAGAAGATTGAAAAACGCGGGAAATAATGGCGCGAAATCTTCAGCTCGTGATATTCGTGACACGTGGTTTATGAAAAGACGTTTCTATTTTGAAGAACGAAGATAAAAATTTCATGTCAAGGGCAGAATATAATCGTATAATTAAACTAGAAGGGTTAACAACCGAAAAAAAACGGAAAAAACGATTTAGAAATGGGTTTTTTCGTTTTTTTAATAAACCCTCGCGATGTCATCGAGTCCGTTCCAGTTCTTAATGACGCTAAGTGTTCCGGATAAATTCGTTAGATTAATATAAATTTAAGAGAAAAAACGTATCTTAAAATTATGGCAATCGTATTGAAGAGTCTTAGAAAGTACTCTACTATCCGGATAAAAAAACTGATTTCCTAATGTCAAAATTAATCTTTCTTCAATGATTAAACATAATCGAGCTTATTTTCTTCGATAGAGCAATAAGCAATTCATAATTAAAGTTTATTCCAACTCACAGCCCCCTTTCAAATGACATTCCTGATGAGTGGCAAGAACACACAAATTTAGTTGTCCCTAGTTACGATCCGGTTTCGCCTAAGGCAAATAAAACCCGCCACTTTTCTAGACAAAAGTATGAAGTCGATTAATTAAATTGCTAATGAATGTTTATAAAAACAGTCTAGAACAGAAGAGACTGTCAGTCTCGCTAGAACGTTTATTTCAGGGAAAACCCTCTCCAGGTTCTACTTCAGGCACGATTTTCATGTATTCTAGGGCAATCAAAACTATTTCCTTACTTAATGATGAAACTAGACAATTCTAATTAACTTCACCGGGTAACATTTTACATTACGGTTTTAATTTTTAAATTAAATTTAAACTTCGCTAAACAGTGTAAAGATAAGCCCACTTAGGCAGAATTTAGAATATTTTTCAGGCTGTATTTTTGTTAAAAATATTTTGTTTAAAATATCGTGGCCTTGTCGTAAAATAACTTAAACCTCGACCTATTGTTAAAATAAGAAAATAGGTAAAACATGTTTCAAAGATTATGTCTTTAAGGACAATTCTTCCACTATTTCATTTTAGCATTAACTCTGAATACTTATATAATTATATCCTACGGTATAAAGGGTCATGGCTGATCTATTTTAAATCTGCTAAAAATGTGTTGTACTAGTTAAATTTTAAAGGTGAAGTGAAACTACAAATCATTTTAATTTATAGATTTCTAAAACTAAATTTCATATAAGTTCGAAGTTTAAAAATAATTAGAAACTAAACATTGTTATTTTAATTTACCATAATAAGTTATTGAACTTGAAATTTGAGATTTTTTAAAACTAAACTGGATCATCTATACTCGGATATTGCAACCTTAATATGGATTTATTTTCCCATTGAAAAACCGATGCTTCAAATGGGAATCCAAATTCCTTTTAAGGATATAATATATTAGACAAGTTGCCCTGGAAAATACAAACACTAAATAAATCAAGAGTTAAGGGGAAATATTGTCATTAACTTGAGTCTAAAACTAAGTACTTCAATTTATCATCATGTCATTTTCTTAGATTTTAATTAACTTTATTTATTAAATGATTTAACTTTCCTTATAGCTTCGAGTCTAAACTTCTAATTGAATTTAAAGTGATACTGTAACCATATTCTTTCGAATGCCAATGGATTATAGTTTTATCATACTATTAACACGCCATATTACATATTTCATACCTCTACAGGTTAGAAAGCCTCTTCATACGAGGCGTAACTAGCCGGTTTAATCAGATTTAGAAGGTAGGTACACGTACTATTTTTAAACACGCAAATAATTAACTTTCAAACTCAAGCTATATCCTCAAAATTAATCAAATGTTACAAGCCGGGAAAAACCGGTCTTTGTTTTTAAAGACAACTCGAAATCTTCCCGTTACATTTACAAGTACAAATAAATCCTATATAAGCAACAGGAGGGGAAATTTATCAGAAAAATATTTTGATATCCAGACGTCACCTAAACCTTTAAAGTTCACGTTAGATTATTATTAAAATTAAGTTAACTCCGATATCATAAAGTTCAAATAAGATCGAAATTATTTAAATTTAAACAGGCGGATTAAGCAACTTCAAAAAAGAATGTATTTCCGCTATGTTTTCACCAACATACGAATTTTTTGAAAGTTCATTTAAACTCGTTACAGCCGCGGGAAACTAACGGGAAGGACGTGAGAATATTTAAAAATTATCCCCAAATAGAGTTAAACTAAAGATACGTTTATCGAATATAATTTCACCCTTTCAAAAATAAAAACATTTATTCAAAGTTTCGAAAGTGTAACCCAACTCGTTCCATTGAAAGAAACATTTAATTGGAGTCAATTATCCGTTAAAAAACACATATATCAGGGCGCTTCAAAATTCTTAGGTTCATCCTTTCATTTAATTTATTTTATTCAATTTCATTTAAATCAATTTTAATCCTTAAATTAAATTGGTTTTTTAATTTTGAGTAAAGGCTATTCCTCTGAAGTTGCCTGCATTCTATTGTGTGCGAAATAAAATATTAAAATTAAATATAATCATGCAAAGTTAGGAAGTTAATTTCCCTGACCATTTCTAAATATTTTCCCAAACCAATTTTGATATTTACAAGAATTTATTCTTACGAGCTCTGCTCTTGGCAAGTCCCACTTATTTGACGTAGTTTATCAATCATGGTCAGGATAGTTTATTCAAAATATGAGAAAAAAATTAATCTTAAGTCAAATACTTTCAGTTTATAATAATTATGTTACAATTAATTGATCAACCAATCATAAACAGTTCCTTGACACGCACCAAAATATTTAATTTCCGACCATTTAGGCTCATTTTCAAATTCCCTGACTCCCGACTTTTATCTAAGCCTTTGGGTCAATTTCCAAATTCCCAGACTTTTCCCTAACCTTTCGGGTCAATTTTCAAATTCCCTGACTTTTCCCTAACCTTTCGGGTCAATTTCCAAATTCCCTGACTTTTCCCTAACCTTTCGGGCCAATTTCCAAATTCCTGACTTTTCCCTAACCTTTCGGGTCAATTTCCAAATTCCCTGACTTTTCCCTAACTTTTCGGGCCTATTTCCAAATTCTAAGATTTCCAACGATCCTAACTCACTGTTTGAATTAAAAAAGAAAAAATGTTAAGCTAAATTCGTAGGTTGCAAGAGCCCAATTGACAAGCGGGTTATAATTGGAGGGTAATGAATGACGGAGATTGAACATCCAATCATTCCAATGACCCACTAAATACTCGCGAAAATTCCATAACCAAAATACATAATGGTTTCAACAAGCAACCAAGTAACCAAGCAGGGGGCGATCCATCTCAATCTAAGTATTCCATTAATCATACAGTGTAATCAGTACAGTTCAAATAGCCCATGGTTCTTTAAGATACAACCACTAATTAACCTTTCCCCATTTATGGTAAATACAAATTGAAACGAAACGGGGATAAAAAAAAAAGTTAAATTACAAATGTCTTTCAAGTTTAGACTAAGAGAACATAAATTATATAACTTGGAAGCCTTTAGTAATGCTCTCGGCTAGAAATGATATCCTAAAGTTTCAAAAATAAAGATTCCTCGTAGTACAAGGTGAACTGAAACAACTTATACTAAAAACCGGTACCTGGATATTATATATACGTATTTTTAAATAAAAGTATATGGGGTATGGAAAATTATAGATTACGTCAAACTGCGCGCGCACGCGGGATTGGTGTAGGTCGGTCCTTGATCTCTAAAGTCTCTTAAGATCCGAGACAGAATTTTTTCCACGTTTCCAATGTCAAGATCAAGACCGAATGAATTAATAGTTTTTACCAATTCTTTCTCGGATATCTAATTAGAATAAAATTTATGCTTATTCTTTGCTACACTTCTTAAATAGGCCTATTTTATTTTTATCCTCGTTCTGACATTAATTCAATTGTTTATGGATACGACTTAGGTTTGAATCGTAAGAATAGGTGAAATATCGACAGGGTGACCACTAAAAATTTTAAAATCCTATATAGAAAATATAGGAATTTTCTTTGCGAAATATAGGAAGAATTTTATGTAAAATATAGGATAAAATAGGAAGAAATAAGATTAAAATATATGATACAATAGGAAAATTATTAAAAGTAGGAGCCATGTTTATTATTGCGTCACAACTCTCGCCACCGGTTTAAACATGGTATTAATATGATCCAATTGCTTAAATAGTATGGAATTATACAGACTATTTTAACTGGGAAATTTACAGTTAAGCTAAAATAATCTTATACAGCCACAGCTGACAGTATGATTTATAACTTTACCCTTAGCTAGAGATTTTGAGTAGAAATATAGGAGATTATAGGAATTGCCATTAAATTATAGGAGAAAATAGGAAGGAGGTGAAAATATAGGAAAAAATAGGAAATATAAGAAAAGTGGTCACCCTGTATCGGAGATTTTAGTATCTAATTAGCATAAATTAAGAGTTACGGTTTTTTATTTATTCTTAAAGAGGACTACTTTTTTTATTTTTTAAGAATACGCCTTGGGTTTAAACCTTAACAATTGAGTTGCAAAATATAGGGAATTTTGGAATCTATTTACCATAAAATATTATTTAATGTTTTTATACTTCTTAAAGAAGACTAGTTTATTTTTAAACCCATTTAACATTGTTTATCCTTCCGCCTCAGATTTGAAGCCTAACCACAATTACGACGAGACATATCGGAAATTCAAGTATTTAATTAGCCTAAAATATGTATGTTTTTATGATGGCGTATCTCCCTATCCTTAATCGTTTTACGGTACCGTCGTGCCGTAAGATTTCTAGTTCACGTCAAGGAGGTTAAATTTGGGTTAAGTTTAATTTCAGTCTTTAATAAATTTTAATAACACACCGAAGATTTAGACGACTCAAATCGTATTTTATTTATCGTAACTAATTCGAATTTTAATGATGATTAGCGTTAAAATCAAATTCCGTATGTTTTTATATATTGTTATCTGAATAACCATGGATTATTAATTGATTTCTTATTGTTTAAATAGGCCTAACCCACCAGTAAGAAAATACGAAACAAATTTTAAACTAGAAATAAATTTAAAACTTACACGGAAAATAGGCTTAGCTAATTTCATTGATATTCTGAATTTCTTCGCATTGATGGATCATCGACCAATGATCAAAAGACCCGTCGTTAAGCCGAGATATAGATGAGACTTAATAACATTCGATTGGTCGCTGATCCATCAATGCTAAGAAAGGATTTCCATGAATCCTGCTAAGCCTATTTCCGAGTAAGTTTTAAATTTATTTCTAGTTTAATATTTGTTGATATTTTTTTTAATGATGGATTCGGGCTATTTAAACGATAATGAATAAATAAAATCACCTATTAAGTTGCATTCTCCCTTTAATTTCGGGCTCTGACGAAATTTGAAATCAAAGACTTTCTAGGTTATCCCAAATAAAAGTTCCAAAATTATCACAATAACAATAGCAACTAAAATAATGTTTATTTTGCGATACGTGCTTTGGATTTCCAAATATTTCCGACTTTCACAAAGTAATTTAAATCCAAGAGGCCCCCTAAATAGTTTAATCCCAGACTTGCACACAAAAAATATGTATATCATCCTGAACCATAACATTTACGTAACGATTTTAAAGTTCAAATCCATATGAATGAAATTAAAAATGTAAATTAGGTCGAATATGGAGATATTTTTAATACGTTATTGCTTTAACACCCCCAACACGTATTTCACGCTTTATTAATCAGGCTACCAAATTAATTATACACACAAAGGACCCTTAAAATATCTCGTTTCAATCTAAAACTTATTTTTATAAGATTTCGGCTAACAAATCAGATATTTTTAAAATTTTGATTTTGGTTTATAGATCCGATTAAATAAGAATGCGTCGATAACAAAATCAATGACTGAGAAAATATTAAAATGTATTTAAAGGAGGTCAACCGGTTATCCGCTCTCTCCGAAAAATACTTGAGCTAGAAGATTTTACGCTGATCAGGGCATCTACGCGACTTCAATCGTGTAAGCCTCCCCCTCCCCCAAAATTCAAAAAACAAATACCGATTTTTTTTTTTTTTTTTTTTTTTAAATTGACGATTTAATTTTGATGACCAGTTACTCTTAAATTTATACTAAAATTTAAAAACAAGACAAGATTCAACGAAAGTAGGACCAGATTCTGCCCTCATTAACCGCTCAAAAAGGAACCAAAATAAAGGGGGAGGATATAAATAACTTGGGTAAATTTTGGAAATGTTTCTTTAAATTTTAAGAGCAGAAACTGAAAACCCATTAGTCATAATTTTATTTTAAGATTGAAAGTAATTTCATTTATTCAATAATGTAGGTTTAACATCCGGCCGATTTAATTCTAGTTCCTGTTTAGTTTGATTTAAATCTTTTGCAACTTAACTTTAACCTATTGTGGAGAAAATTGTTTAAAGTGAGACTGTTACATTTCCCCCCCCCCCCCAATATTTCATATGGATTAAGTTTAGTTTTATTATATTATTAAACGCCATGTTTAAAATATTATACCTCTGCAAGTTTACGAGTTGGAAATGGCAAAAATATATGCAATTTTTAAATTCCGATATTGTAAGAGTTCAAGAAAAATCCGGGAGTGCCTCACTGTAAATATTTAGGGTTCCCAATCTGATTAGGCGGGGCGCTTTCTAATTAATCCATTTAAATCTCAGTTAAAAGAAATGTAATACTAGTTTAAATTATTATTGAATTCAATACTTCACTATTAAAAGACAAACTAGTTCTAATGTATTTCTTAATCCCACCTAAGCGGTGCAAATTTAAGTTACAACCCTTAATAATAAAGATAATGAATTAGACTAGACACTAAACTAAATAAAAAAAAATCCACAAAAATCAATTTTAAAATAAATCAGCCGTTTTAATTTAATTCGCAACAATGGAGCTATTTAAAACAGTTACTACATGGTTCGTGCAAAATTAATTTACCTTACTGTTTTCCCTGACCTTTTCTAAATAATTTCCCTGACCAATTTTAATATTTTAAACGAATTTATTCTTACGAGCTCTGTTCTTGGCAATTCCCACTTTTTATTTGGCATAGTTTGCTCGGAATATGAGAAAAATTTGAATCTTTATGCAAATATTATCAGTTTAAAATAATTACGTTACAATTAATTGATCAACCAATCAAACAGTTCCTTGCCATGTACCAAAATATTTAATTTCTTGATTTATGGGACAGTTTTCTAATTCCCTGACATTTCCCTGACCTTTTGGGGCAATATCCAAATTCCCTGACTTTTCCAGGTCGTGTAGGAACCGTGTTTAACCCGGGGTAAAAAATACTATCTCCAAGACACGTGTAGAAAATAAGATTGAAATCTTTTAGCTTTACTATTTGAGGGGAGACGCAATATACCGGAATCTGGTGGCTGACGTTATTAAGAACTACAGGTCCACGTAGATGCCAAGGCTTAGATCAATTCGGATCAACACGAAGAGCGAATAATAATAATTGGGTCAGGATCGCGCTAGAAATGAGATCACGAGGACCGAGAACACCCTCCCCCCCCCCCCCCAAAAAAAAAAAAAAAAAAAAAAAAAAAAAAAAAAAAACAGCGGCCGGCATGCTAGAGAAATATAAATACGTAATGCCAACAACCTCAAGTGAGTCAAGTTCGGGGAAAAAACAAACTTTCCTGAATAAGTTACACTTAAGAAATACGTTCTCGATGTTATTTACATAAATATTTATCATCATTAGGGGACACGCTTCACTCTTAATTAGTCTTCAACACGTACGAGATATAATTATGTTAATTAAAACACGATATAACCAAATTAAAATCAATATGGAATTTTAAAATATTCAAATATAAAAATATTTTGGCATTTCGAACTCGAGTTAATTGCCATGAAATTTAAACTGATATTGCTTAATTAAATACGACTGTTTCATTTATGTCAGTATGGCACGACCTTCATAAAATTTAAAATCCAAATATTCGTTTAGTTACTACATTAATTAACAAGTTATTCGAGTTCAATTACATCTAGGTAACATTCCAAGAAAATTATATATACTACAAATGTCTTAGGTGTCTTATGTTTTAATTAATGCACCTCTGATTTGTTCCCCCTTTTTTTAAACTTTGGTTTCCAAGTTAACTTCTAATTAGAGAGCGGGCTAATTACAGTATCCAATTAAAAGTTGGGATTAAAACCAAAACAAACCCGAGCTACTGTACGATGAAAAAAAATTAGGGTTAGTGTCAAAAGATCAGCAGGTTAATTGAATTGCCATAGATAATTCAGTAAAGGGAGAGAATTGATTTGACTCCGATAACACGTGAATGTTTTTGATATAAGTTCTAGGTCAAGTTAACTATTATTAGTATTATTATGGTTAAGAACGGCTATTACGAATTAACGGTAGACTGACCAATGGTCATCAATGAACTATAATGATTATTTAAAACCCTGCTTCGATAAACAGGAACTAATCATTAACTAAGGCGTGGTTAATTTCAAGAGTGTTGGATGTGGTCAAAACTATGAATAGACACGTTACTTTTTGACCCTAATTCAATGACCTTGAAGTCTATTGTAATTGATCAGTTTTTTTAATTGATTCGGGATAAAACTTAAATTTACGGTGCTATGGCTACTCCTAGAGCATTCCGGAATCTATTGATGCAAAAATCGCTCAGGGAACAGTTCAAGTAGCCCAAAGAAAAATAAAGTTATAACAGGAAATGATCAGGGACCCCGCGAACCTTGGACCCACGTGGTCACTGAAAATTCGAGATACGACACATTACTCAATAATGTAACAGAAAAATTATTTATACTTAAGTTCCATAATACCGCGAATGACCGGAAGTATAAATATATCTCAGAATCTAACAGCGGCTCCGTAGCGCTTAAACCTAGTTCTGAGGCTTCCGAAGTTCCGCCATTATAACTCAACACGTGAAATGCCATACGCCAATGAGAATTTAGAATTACCTTCGTTTAACCATTATTCGTCTATAGTTTATAACATTTCAGAGGAGAATGCAACCTAACAACAAGTGATTTTTTATCGATTCCTTATCGTTTAAACAGACCTAATCCACCAGTGAAACTTGCCTGGAAAATAGGCTTAGCTGGATTCATGGAGATTCTGGTTTCCTTCGGATTGATGGGCTAGCGACCAATAAGCATGTGCCCGTCGTTAAGGCGAGATCTCCACGAGACCTTTAATAACATTAGAATGGTCGCTGGATCAACAATGGAAAGAAATTCAGAATTTAGCTAAGCCTATTTTCCAGGTAAGTTTTAAATTGATTTTAATTTTTTTACTGGTGGATTAGTCCAATTAAAACGATAAGGAACCGATTAAACTTTTAAATCGCGCCTCTGGTGGCTAAAAATGAAAGATACATCCATTTTCCCCGATTTATTCCCCTTTAAGAAAGCTACGAATTCACTAATGTGTTTTTGATAAAGAGTTAATGACATCGAAACCGGCGATAAAACTTAATAATATACAAGCCAATAGTTAAACCAATAGCGCTAGCTTCCGGAACGCGAATGACGTCACAAACGTGGAATTCTATTACCCGCAAAGAATAGCGAACAAGGTACATTGAAATACACACCCCAAAAATAAAAATTACTATAATTTCAAAAAACAATAAAACGGGGAATTTTAAATTGGGTTTACATCAATGTTAAGTATTGCCCTAAAGTGGCCAAAAATGACGAAATTAACGTGCTTCAAAAGTGGGCAATGTTGAGCCAAAAATCAATATAAAACTACTTTTATTTGCCCATAGATTTAAGATTATGTATAACTCCGCGGTTAGCCTCGAACGTACTAGTTAAATTCCTACATATAATTTAATTGCAACCATAGAAAGGGTATAATCTTTAGTAGATAGAACGCTTACAGGATAAAAATTTAATCCCATTCTAAGATTGAAAAATCTATAATATAATATAATTTTAATCAAATTTTCCCTAAATTCTGGGGGCATTTTTTTTCTACGTGATTTGATTTTTTAATGTCTTTTTTTTTTTTTTGATAATGGTTTATTACCACGAAATCCGTAAAAAATCTCATGAATGACTATCATTTAAAATGGTACTTGTTTTAATTTGCAGCGCGCTGGAAGCTAAGGCGGAATATTTCATTATATACAACATTAAGAAAAAAAAAATTAATATTTCGTTTTCAAAATTAAAGATGATATCGATAAGTTGATACAATTATCAAGTCTGGGTTAAGAACGACGGAAAAAAAACTAAGGCAAGAGTTCACCTCAATAGTGAGACTAGTTGGAAATATTTTAGTGTGGATTTTTTTAACTTCGATTTAAATACTTTATAATTTGGGGATGAAACAATTGCTTAATTGTAATTTAAAGAAAAGGTTAAAGAAGGCATTTTGAAATATTAAAAAATATACAGGGCGTTTCGAAAATGGTGGTAGGACCGACCTACAGTGGGTTCTAACTTCTATGGATAATTTTAAGACGAAAATGATGACGTTTTGCCGTACGGGGCTCCGTTTATTAGTTTCGATGACCCCTTAACGTACATTAATAAACGTATACACAATGATAAAAATCTAATTTTTATCAAGCGCATGTTTTCAAAAAATTCAGCTAAATAATTTAACGTATTTTATCATTCGTGGGAAAGTTAATTGTACAATCATTTCCTTAATGGCATACTTATGAGATATATATTACTTGTGCTTAGAATGACCCCTGAAATAGGCTTGACCAAAAGGAGGTTTTTGATAAACTGGACTTATTAGAGTAAAACTAGGTTATTTCTATAACTTGAAATACTTCCATAAAGCTCAGACGCCGCCACTAAAAGTATATATGACCCCTAATTAGGCCTGACCAAGGGACAACCGAAAAATTTTAAATTAAAGATATAAAAACGTTAATTCCCATAAAAAATGTATGCAAAATTTGCATAAAGGTCAGACGACCAGGAAAATTTTAAATATATCCCTTAGAATGACCCATTATTCGCCGCCATAACCACAAGGAGGGCGTTAATCTAATTGACGATCTAGTCAAAAACCTCAAAGTTCATTCTCATTAACATTTAAAATTTTCATAAAGGAATAAAGGTCAGATGACACTATGTTTTTAATCAATTTCTTAATGTTTTAAATGGAGCTAAAAATGCAAAAATGTAAAAAGGGAGCTTTTGAAAGTATTTTCGGAATCACCGGATGCCAAAAAACGTATCCAAGAATTTTCAAAACAATTATTAGACACCTTGGTGTTTAAATTAATTTCTAAAGTTTGGTAAATATAAATTCGGGCCAAACATTATTTCAGCCTTCAACAGTGCTTCTTATGTCCTAACATTAAAAGAATAGGCCGGCGTTTGACGCCTAAGACCTTTGAGTTTAATTTTAAATATCGCATCTTCAAAAAAAAAAACTACCTATGTTTTTTTAAATTTCTAACGCCCCCTCCAACGAGTTCGTAGTTGCAACGGTTAAATAATAACAGGATATCTGAGTGATTCCACCACGCGGGAACCCCAAAATTCCCACACATAATAAAGACGGCTTTTTATTTTTGAAGGAAAACCTTTACCGGCCTATATTCGAACTAAGGTTGCGCTAAAAACATCATTTAAAAACAATTCCTAACAACTTTGGAAATAGATTCAAAGCGAAGAGCTAATTAAAAGTAATAATAAGACGAAAACTAATAAGTCCAGTATTGGAAATTCATAATTAGGTAACTAATAAAACTACAACTATAAAAAATGAAAACCTGCTAATTATAGTGAAAAACAGACGATATTCAATTAAGAGTAGCGAAAATTAATAATTAGCTAACTAGTAAGACTAACCAATAAAAATAAAATCCTAGAATTATTAAAAGAGGACTAATATAATTACTGGTAATTGATTTACAGCGGTAGGTAACGTAATTTATACTAGTACCGGTTATTATTATTTATTAATTAGTTACTGATATCAATTAAATTCATCATTAACGCAATTACCGGTAAAACTAGCTGCTAGAACCCTTAATTAACTTGGTAAAATTCACCTAATAGGCTAAATTACTCCTTAAACTAAAAAGAAAACACACACATCAATACTAGTAATAAACAAACTTACAACTCATCAATAAAGAAATTAAGAGATAATCTTCTGATAAATATTATACCCTACAAGTATCGATAATAAATATAAATACGGTAACAAATTAATCTCACTAATAGCGATAACGTGTAATTGCATTTAAAAAATCCTAGAGGTACGATTAACACTAAACGAGGGGTCACTGAGAACTGCTCAAAGTTCTTTACACTTCGACGGAAATCAAAAATCTCAACGATCTCTATGAAAATCCCAAAATGTCTCCCAAAAAAACAGCTTTAAAATCCAAAATGTCTCCCAAAAAAAAACAGCTTTAAAATCCCAAAATGTCTCCCAAAAAAAACAGCTTTAAAATCCCAAAATGTCTCCCAAAAAAAAACAGCTTTAAAATTTCAAAATGTCTCCCAAAAAAAAACAGCTTTAAAATCCCAAAATGTCTCCCAAAAAAATCCCTTTAAAATCTCATAACCTTCAAAATCATAAAAATTATGACAAGTGTCCGAAAATTCGACACTAACTCGAAAATAATTTAATAAAACTACCCAATCAAATAACGCAACTTGTAAATTAATTAAATTTCCTAAACTCCTAATAATTAGTAATTTCAACTCACCAATAATGTAATCATATTCGTCGTGGTAATGTTCCTTGGTAAGAGGCAACCCGTATTCAATTCCACCGTAATAGACTAGCATTGTAAGGGGTAACAGCGCCGGCATGGCCGCTAACAAAGTCGTAACCGAAGACATGGTAGTAGCAAACCGATATCTAACTGCGAGCCGCTAATTTAATCCAAAATTGGCGCAAATTTATATCCGAAGTTCAATTCTCGACCGATAAATAAATTTATCAAAAGAACGATGCTCCAAACGATCTCGTGGTTCTCTCGGACACGAATAAACATGGGTTCCAAATCATTTCCAACAAGAAAACTCCGTTTTCACTCGTTAGGGGGTCCTAGGGGGCCAAACGGTAATCTTGCAAGATTTGAAGGGTTTTTTTTTTTTCTCTTCTTTTTTTTTCCCGACACTTTCTTTAAAAACGAAGAAAGTTTGGAAGAAGTGGGAAAGCCGAGGTGAGAGTTTACGGGTTGGTCAAATGGGGTAAGCCCTCACTGACACCTTTAAGGACAAAAACCCCCAAAAAACCCGGTTTTTTTCACAATAGAATTTCGCGCAATGCTGGTTTTTACTCCAAAATTTTTACAATTTTGGGCCTATTTTTTTAAAGGTATAAAAGACGAACCATTCCGACACGATTATTCAAATTTCGAGGTCTTTTTTTAACACCGAGTTAAATATAATTTATGTCGAATAATTTGGACCTATTTTGGTCTATTCTAGAATATTACTTTTTATATAAACACGAAAAATTAAAGACAGCGATATCAAGTTAAATTAACCGACTTGTTTTGATTCGATATGAAACATTTGGATTAGAAGCCGATAAAAAAAAGTAACTAATTTTTAACTGTTAATGAAACTTTCTTTTTTAATTTTTGGGGGTCCTATTAAAAAACGATTCCACGGCGCGTTTCTACTAAAAAGTAACTAGTATATTAAAAATAATTACTGACGAGACGAGAAATTGGGTTCGTTGTCGTCTTGACTGCGGGCTAGCGAAGCTTCGAATAAAAGTTTAAAAAAATCTTTCTTTCCTCGAATCTGTGTAGCCCTCATTTTTTGGAGGACTAGGCGAGAGAGCTAGCGAGGGGGTGGGGTGGACTATTTGCCACGTGACTCAACGCGCTCTACTTCCGCGTAGAAAATATTTAACAGAAAAAAAATTGTAACTTTTTATTTCTCGACCCACCGACATTTACACTTCCCCTTGAATTTCCAAAAATCAAAGATTTTCTTCTTTTTTCTAATATATCTTTTTTTTTTTTTTTTCTGGTTAGGCCGGCTTTTCTAATATAGGTACGAATCTTTATCGACCTTCATTTTGATCAATTGATGACGTAACAGGTACCGGTTTAATTAAACGTTATGTTTTGAGAGATTTAAACGGAATATGGCACTGAAAGTTTTAATTATATAATTCATGTGGGGAATATGAAGAATTGGTTTAACGTATTTAGTTTGAAGGTATGATTTAAAGGGAGGATGAAGAGGATTTTGTTTAATCGAATCTTCTAATTATAAGACCTCTCCGTGTTGTTAATCATTCGGGAAATAATTCCCAATGATTTCAAAAATCAAAATAGATTCAGATTTCACCGTAATTTTAAATTGACCCCTCCAACCAATCGCGTAATGACCTGCCTTACAGCGAACAAAGTACTCGTGGCACGCGCTATGTCGAGCGCGATTATAGCGCGAGATGTGATTAATAACGTGTGCGATGTGACAAACGTGGCGCACGACGTAGCGCGTATCACGAGTATTTTGTTCGCTGGAAGGCAGCGCGTTACGCGATTGGTTGGAGGGGTTCAATTTAAAAGAACAGTGAAATTTGGATGGTTGGAGGGGTTCAATTTAAAAGAACAGGCATATTTTAATTTTTAAAATCATTGGGATGTATTTCCTGAATGATTAACTATGCGAATAGGTCGTACATTTAGTAGAACAATCGATAAAAAACCACTTGATTTTACTCTTCACCCTCCATTTAACATCAATTGGGAAGATTTCGATTTTATGCTAATAGCGATATTGCCTAAATTGAGGCTTATTTTAAATTAAAGGGAAAGCGACACACTTATTAAATTATGCAATAATTAAGTTCGAAACAACCGGAAATTGAAGAGACGTTCGAATCAGTCTCTTATCGCAGCGATACGGGATCATGGAGACATACGGGATTACGCGTTGAAATAATAAAAATCAATAATATTTAACTCGCCCGCATTTCTTGTTAGATGCGCGCTAATTTAGATAAAGCCCACGTATTTATTAACAAATAAAATATTAATAATATTTTTTCGGCGTTTCGATATTTGAATATCAAATCAATCGATAATTATTTAAAGTGAGCAGCTGTCACCATAGAAAATCGAAACTATTCTACTTCCGGAGATCAGTACGCCACGCGAAAGAGCATGTGTTATATTTTTCGTCCAGCAAAGAATAACTAACACTAGCATTTCTAATCGATTTTAAACGGTAAATACTAAAATCAAACCGATATTGAAATCGCAAAGAATCGTTTAAAGCGTCAAGTGTTCACACATTATTGTTATAAATCGATTTATCGTAGCTTCATCTATCGGTTGTTGAGACCGAATCCGTACGAAACTGGTTCCCGAAGCCGTTTCGAGAAATCGAATCAAAACGATTGAAGAAAAGACGGTTTCCCGTTCACACGACTCTAGCAAAACGTTTTGCAAGGCCTAGTATGAACGCCTGCTTTAGTCTTTACTATTTTTATCGACTGCTCAATGCCTGCTTGGTCACGCACTCGGCACCAATAACAGAGCTACCGGAAGAACAGATACCCCATTTCGACTAAATCCCGTGGCATAGTGATTCAAAAGCTGTTACATTTTTAGCTTCAAGATTCTCTTCAATGGTGGGCGTGGTCACATCCTATACTACGCCTAACCTATTTAATTATTCTTAAACTATATAATAATGTTTAATGTCGCTTTCAATTGAAGTAGTTGGGCGTCAAACAGTAAACATTTTATTTCTTAAGGCTGTATTGTTTGTCAACAAACTGAACTACAACAACACCCGGCCTTATGAGCCTAAAGAAATACTTCGACTAACGGAGCAAAACCGAGTGAGCTATTAATACCTTAGTATCGAAATTATAATCAGATTTAAAGTCACGCTGTCACAGTGGTCCATTTTTTTGGTTTGTGAAAGGCCCATGGATTCTATTTTTACTTTTTTCGTACTAAATTTAAAATCCCATATTAACATGAGCGAAGAAAGAAACGCCAGAAATAAAATGTCAATTTAAATATATTTAAATTATTCTTTTCCGCATCGATATTATAAAAGAACTTGTGAGTGCCACTTCTTATTGTTCTAATGTTGCTAAACTACGTCACGAAATCACGTGGCGTTAAGGTTATACAGGGATCAGAGGGCTCAGAAGTCACTCGGGAGAGACCCGACCGTACGAAAATTATCGTTAATTACGTTCCAGAATTAAACTACGTCATATGACCTATATGACCTATATTTCTTTGACATTTTCATTTTAAAGTTTCATTCTAACGCGTCAACAGGCAGAAGTGTAACATTTTGCATATGGTGTTCTAATAGTATAATAAACTAAAAGCATAATCCGTCACTGTCACTTTAATTAATAAATTAAAAAAAAAAAATACGCGTCGCTACTCGCGAATTCAATTCAATTTTTCGGGAAGGAAGATTGAATAATAATATTAGGAGATAAATTCTTGGTTTAATTGCTTTAAAAATTAATATTATTTTAATTATGAAATTCAATTTTAATCTTTAGAAACCGCTCGCGAAGTGGATGAATTTATTATTTCCAAGTGCTCTTAACTGATAATGGAATCATTTAATTTTTAATAAAAATGAACTATACAAGTGTGCAGCGGGTCAATCGCTCTCCCTGCACATTTATCAAGTACTTGTCAATTTAATTATTTTATCATTCATATTTCCAAATAAAATTAAAATTCTTAAAAGGAAAATATATATATTTTTTTATTATTATTAAAAATCAATATACGCGAAATTTGACACTTCTACCACTGAAAAAAGGCTAAATTAAAATAACTATAAATTAAATCAAAAGTCTATCACTTTATTCCAAAAAAGTAATCAACGCCCCGTAGCTTCATACTATCAGCAAAGGTCCGGGTAAATGTACCGGCAGATTCTGATTCGAGACACTCTAGCGGCCGCAGCCGGGGTTAGGTGTGAACGGAGGAAGCGCCACTCTTTTGGAAAAATTCAGAGGAGTTGGGGGGAAAACGATATATACTACAACAAATTTAATTTATAAATAGGAGGAGGTCCCAAACTACCAAATTATGACGGTTAGTTTAAGTTATCTTAAGGTTAGATTGGGTTATGTTAGTAACTCTATGGTATTTTAATATTTTAATTTGAAAATTTCAAAAAGGTTTTTTATCAAACTTGAGTTATTTGTAGATATTTTATTTTTTTTTTTTTTTTTTTTTTTTTTTTCAGAACTTCACTTCACGGGTCTTACATTTGAAAAAAAAAAAATAGTTTCGTATTCCCTTTATTTTTGATTTTATTTAGGAATGCAAAAAAGTACGTCTTTGATAAAATTAACTGTCGCCCAAAATCAGTGTCCCGGAACGACTTAAAACCCATCGAGTTCATCCCGAGCGGAAAATACAGTAAATTATACGCTATGATAACGATATATCGTATTGTATAATTTCGCAGTCTTAGAACGGTACATATTCCGCTATTTAAATACTAGGTTTTTGTAAGGAGATTTCGTGCCCTTTTTAAGATGGCAAACAATTAACATTCCATGTTTCAGATACCACGTAAGTAGGCTACGTTCGCACTAGAGACCTTGAAAACATTTTAAAATCGTGGCGTTCCAATCAACTTTTAAAGCTAATGTTGAAATATTTTAATCACAAAGTGTCTTAAATGGAGAATGCAACCTAATTACAAGTGTTTTTTATCGATTCCTTATCGTTTAAATAGGCTTAATCCACCAATAAAAAGTTTACACAACAAATATTAAACTAGAAATAAATTTAAAACTTACCCGCAAAATAGGCTTAGCTGGATTCATGGATATCAGCTGAATTGCCTCCGTGTAAGGTCTAGAGCCAATGAGCAAAGGCCCGTCGTTCACGCGAGATCTCCACGAGAATTACAATCGCGTTCGATTGGACGCTAGACCTTATACGCGTTAAGCCTATTTTCCGGGTAAGTTTTATATGTATTTCTATATTAATATTTTTTGGTAAACCTTTATCGGTGGATTAGGCCTGTATAAACGATAAGGAATCGATAAAAAAAATCACTTGTTGTTAGGTTGCATTCTCCCTTTAAATGTTAAAATATTCTTTAATTAAGGGTATTGCTACTTCGCGGTTGATTAAATAAAAAATTATTTAACTGATTTTGTCGTCAACCGCGAAGTAGAAGTGTCGTTAGTTAATTAATTTAATTATTACTAGTTAACCATCATGGTCAATAAATTTTGTGGTAAAGGATCTTTGTCGTGTACCATGAATTGTCGCAATTTGACCTTTTTAGAACGCAGCGAGTTCAAAAGGAAGTGTAGAACGCGAACGTGGCTTCAGAACGGGTCGCGAGATTCGTAACAATCTAAGAAGGTATCAAACATCGTACTACAATCTAGCTTATCGAAGGTATTATAATCGTGAGCATTCTCAGAGTGAAACTAACTGTTCAGGAAGTAGTGAAAAACATATATATATCGTGTTTATTTTATTACTTTTTTTATTTTCTAATATAATTGAAAGTTGTTTTGCTCTTGTTTTTGTCACCAGACTTTCCTAATAACAAGTAAGAAACGATAGCCGAAACTAAGAGGGTTCGTACAAAATTTTGGAAGTTAATTTCCCTGACTTTTCCACGTTTTCACTGACCATTTCTAAATAATTCCCCGGACCAATTTTAATCATTTTACACGAATTTATTCTTACAAGCTCTGTTCTTGGCAATTCTCACTTTTTATTTGATATAGTTTATCAATCAGGGTCAGGATAGTTTACTCAGAATATGAGAACAAAATTTAAATCTTTAGGCAAAAATATTTTTAGTTTATAATAATTACGTTACAATTAATTGGTCAACTAATCATAATCAGTATCTGGACACGTACCAAAATTATTAATTTCTCTGACCATTTGGGCTCATTTTCAAATTCCCCGACTTTTCCCTGACCATTTGGGCTCATTTTCAAATTCCCCGACTTTTCCCTGACCATTTGGGCTCATTTGCGATTCCCCTGTCTTTTCAGGTTTTCCAGATTTTTTACGAACAGTGACTAAACTAAACTGAAATGAACTAAAGCCGCGTCAAATTGACAAATTTTGGATACATTTGTAGAGATCTTAACTCTCGAAACTTGATTTGAACATTTAAAAAGGTTTGGAAATTATTTCAAAGTATTTATAACGTGAAACGCGGCTGAAAAAATATTCTAAAGTCCCCTTTTTTTATTTGGTAGTTTATTGGTTGTCGCGCGTCGTCCGCTACAAGTAAAGTGTATAAATTAGACCCAATTAGTGGGAAATAATTGATTCAAACGATTTGATCTATACCCCGCGTGTTGTTTATGTTTAATCTCACGAGAAAGAAACGTCTCTCAACGTAAGACAACTTATTATATTATCTGCTTTGATTTAAGAGAAAATCCTATATAAGTGGCGCCAGCTGTTATCGCCATTGAAAACTAACTGGATTTTTCCTTCCTTACTTGGAGGAATAAATAATGGAGAAGAAGGCTTTCAAACAACGCGATTTAACGCCTAAATAACGCGGTTTACAACAGTAAATCTTTTAAATGGCGCAAAATCAGGCCAAAACCCATCAATGGCATGATAGGGCGCCAAAATCAAATTGAAAACGTTTCTCCATCCACTTTACATTGCTCCGTGGGATGAAAACATTAATCCCTTCGCAAATTCAAAAAGATCAGACACTGCCAGATTTCCTTTACCTAGAAGTTTTTTTCTTAATGGACAAATGTCCAGAAATTAGGAACATTTGGAAAATTTATCGGACAAAGTCCAATGAAGCGCCTCGGATGAATTAAGAGCAGTTTCGCGGGGGTGGGCATTAAACCAATTGGAATGTTTGGTTTATTTAGCTAGGTGGAAAGACTAAAATGAGGTTGAGGAGCCCCCTTTTCGTTCGCGCCCGGGGCCAGGGGACCAAAAGGGCCAACCTTTAATGCGACGCTACCAGAGATCTTACAACGCTGCGCTATAGACATACGCCTCTTCCCATACCCTCTATGTCGTCGACAAATCGTGGGTTGATTATAGCGCCATCTCTGAGGATAAAACGTGGCTTTGACAGCACCTTCCCCTTTACCAAGGTTCGTAAAAATTCTTCGTATTATGCCCCTTTACCACCTTACATCGAGACAAGAGGTCACGTGTGTGACGCGTAAAATTTGAAAATAAATCCATTAAGCCTTGATAAACACGTATTTGTGGCCGATTACCCATTATCTTCGCGAATAATGGACGTCGTCAGAGTGATAGAACCTTGACATGGAATTCAGGGTCTATCCACAGATTATCAAAGTGTCTCGCAGGTGGCGCCACCCGTTTACAGAAGTAACTTTTCCCCAAAGAGGCATATCTCTATAGCGCAACGTTGTTAGATCTCTGGGGGGCTTCAGCGCCCGTTGGGACATGGTGGATTCGTGGAATTACTAATGAAAGCTAAAGGTAATTAGGTAATTCAACCCAAATTTGGGTCGAATACCACCTTTAAAGGGAGATGGAAGTTTGTTCTTATTATTTGAATATTATTTTTAAACAAAGACCGGCTAGGAAATTAAACTTCTGAAATGGAAAAACAGTATATTATCCAGTCTTTGAGCCCACCGAGAAAAACTAAACTTTAAAGCGATTAGAGGAAATAGTCGAACGAAGTTGAGTAACTCGAGTTATTTCGGTATTCCCTTTTTGATTCTCGAAGAAAAAGGCCCAGATTATTTTACTTTTAATTATTAATTCAAGTGAGCGAATCTAAAATTAGCCGTCGTTTATACGGTAATCGCTGACCAGTGGCCGCGGCCAGTGCTTGTCCGGATTTCGCTAAACAAACTGACGGAGGGTAGCAATTAGTTCCCGGCCAACTAAAACGGATGTGCCGAGTACTACAACCAATTAACCCCCACCCCTTCCATTCGCCTCGACGAACGTGACACGGAAACTGAACCCAAAATAATGCCACCGCGCACGCGCCAACTACCAAACTAAAACTCTATAAAGGGACAGTGAAAAGACAACCAGGGATCTAATACGCTGCGGTTTAGAGATATGCCTCTTCGGGGGAAAATGAAGTCGTGAGACGGGTGGCGCTATCCGCGAGTTGCGGATAATGCAGTGGAGAAGTGGCAGGTAGTGGACATGTGATCACTGAAGCCTAAGCGTCGTCTGCCATTTGTTTCCTACATGGGATTTTAATTTGTTCATTATTGTGTTCCAAATAAGGTTTTTCCGTTACAATTTCATGGTAGATCCTGAATTATATCATCAAAGCCCTGACGTCAACGCTTCCAAAGACTCAAAAACAAATCTTGGGCTTTCTAATTTACGAAAAAATGGTTTAGTATATTTATTATAAGCACGTGTCACACAAGTGACTTCCAGTCTCGCGGTGGGGTGTAAAGGTACTAAAGGGGGAAGTTGCTGTCAAGGCTACGTATTATCCCCAACAAAGAGGTGGCGCTACAATCACCCTGCGGTTTTTTCGCTTTGGGTCCTTTTGACCGAATTCCCATTCGACCGAACCCAATCCCATTCGACCGAAAAACCCGCGCTTTGGCGGTTTTTGAAATTTTTGGGGTATTTCCAAGGTATAACCTAACCTAACCTAACCTAACCTAACCTTTCAAATAAATATTATTTAAAACTGCATTATTGTACTTTTTTTTACTACCGTTTACGTACGAAGAACCTAGCTTAACAAAAGTTCCATTCAACGTATTACATATATAATTATGCGTATGCTTCTATTCGATTGAATTAAATTTTTGAATTTATTAGCCCATTCGGTCGAATGGGAAGAAACCTTTTTCCCAGCCCAATGGGCTAGAAATTGCAGCTATTCGGCCGAATGGGATTTCGTTCATATGGGAATTCGGTCGAAAGAGAATATACCGTTTTTTCGACACTGTAATGGGTATGGGAAGAGATATCTTTAAAGCGCAGCGTATAAGATGTCTGGACTAGACTCGTTTCGGTCACCAATACTTTTAGGTTAGGCTTAGCTAAATAAACCCCCCCCCCCCAAAAAATCTTTCATTATACCTTTAAGCGCGCGCGCTACTAATAAAATATAAAAAAAGGGGTTTTAAACGAATGTAGAATGTCGCACACGCGCGATGGTGAACAGCGTGTGTTTTTGCACGCGATATAAGAAGCGGTGGCTGGAATTGAAGTGGAGAATAACTAATGAAGGGGGTATGGATGGCAGCCCCATCATTAATCAAGGCTCGTGTTAAAAATACATTTTTTTTTCCCAAATAATCACGTCGAGCTAAAGTTCTATAACGTACGTTAAAAGAGAGGAAGGAATTGGAGAAAGATGAAATTGTTTCCCGAGAATCAACTCTTAATTGCTTTTGATGGTTTTATTATACCCAAAAATGACGTATCGCCCTCATTGGCCCACCCACCTCAAACAGCCTACACACTACCTCGACCTCAGGCTAGATTCTTGGAAAAAACTATGTGAATCGTTTTATTTGACCAAGGCTTAAAGGGACTGGACTACAAATGATTGCCCCCTTCCCCCCAACGAAACCATTCCATTTTTACGAAAAAAAATCGCATGTCATTGTTTTTGACGTCACACTTCAGCCCGAGTATTTACTATCTTGTATTTGCTTACATCCTATGGAAATGTGACGTCAATGACAATGACACGTGGTATTTTTCCCAAAACAAAATAATGGGTATATGCCGAGGGATTTACAGTCCCTTTAAAGGATCAATTTAAAGGAAGATTATTAGGTGAAAATTTCGTACCCATTTTAATTTTTTATCTGATTCCTTGCAATTAAATATATCCTGCTGAATTTTTTCACATTTTTTAAAAAATTATTTCGATGAGAATTAATTATTTAAAACTTAATTAGGCTTAGCTATGTGTTTGAATTTTTCACTGTTGCCAAAGGACCAATCAAAGCTAAGAGCCAATGACAGGAGACTCTATCGAAGTTAGATCGTAGAACTCCTAGCGACATCTAGGTGATAATATAAAGATCTTGGTTTTAATTGAAGATTTGAAATAGAATAGTTTACTAATTTTCTCCAAAGCAGCAGCAACCTTTTAAAAACTATAAGCTTTGCTAGTAACGAGCTTTGGATGATAATGATGCCTACAATCTTTTATAAACCTAATTTTCATAAAAATCAAATCCAAAATTTAAACTACGTTATCACCTAGATGTCGCTAGGGTTTCTACTTTTTATCTTAGTAAGTCGGGGGATGAGTCCTTGGTTCTGATTGGCTTCTTGGCAATAGTAGAAAAATTCAAATGCATGTTTAGGATATAAAACTTTAAAAAATATTTTCTAATAGTATTTGTACTTCAAAAATTATGAAAAAATTCAGGGGAGCATATTTTTACATAAGGAATCAGAAAAAAAATACTTCATTTCAGCTAATAGTATCCCTTTAAATAACAGTTGCGTTTAAATTTCTCTACCATTACCAACGAGCCAATCAGAGCCAAGCGCGTAACCCATGAGGTACGTAAATAAAACCGTAGCACCACTGGCGACATCTAGGTTTAAATTAAAGATTTGCTTTTGTTTTTTTGTTTTTTTCTAATTTGGTTTATAAAAAATCTGTAGGCATCATTATCATCAAAAGTTCGTAATTGGCGAAGCATATAGTTTTTGAAACGTAGCCCTGTCTTTAATTGGACAAAATTTGTAAATTTTTCTAAATCAAAGCTTAAATTTAAAACAATATCTCTATATTATCACCTAGATATCGGCACTCGGCAAGAGTTATACGATCTTACTTCGATAGAGTCTCGTGTGATTGGATCTTGGCTCTGATTGGTTTTTTGGCAACAGTGAAAAAACCCAACACATAGCTAAGCCTAACTAAGTTTTAAATGATAAATTCTAATCGTTTTTCTTTATTATTATTTTTTTTAATTCTGAAACAATTTAGCGGGATATATTTAATTACAAGGAATCAGGGAAAAAAGTTAAATTCTAATTGAGGTTTCAAAATCAATTTCTATTTGGAGGTTGGATGCTATAATAAAAATATACTTAAGCTGGAACTATTAAAGTAATAAAGGCCTAAGCCTCGCCCCCTTCGTAACGCGGCCATTGTTACGCCTAACTTCCGTTTCAAGCTCGGGGTGATGCGAGCGGAAAGTATTCGATTCAATTTCTCCCGCCAAATATATAATAATAGAAAGAAAAATGGAAATAGTGATGATGATCGTAATAATAATAATGAAGCGAATAAACCGAACGAATCAATTTTGAGGGCTAAAAACGGACGGTTAAATAATTTTTAAACATCTAATTTACGCAAATTTAGTAAAACTACCTTTTTAATTTTAAACCCGAAATTAAATTATCTCCAAATATATATTTCTCTGTCTGTTTCGGTAGCTGACACTAAGGTGCGTTTTCACGACGACACGTCTCTCGCGCTTCAGCGATATCGTTAACCTTAAGCTAGGTTCCCACTTGACCGAAAATGACGATCGAAAACATTAGCGCTGCATCAACTGGATTAAGTACTTTTAAGAAAAAGACCGCGCGAAAGCGACCTTATCACTGGTGCCAGAACGCCCGAGAATCAACTGTAGGCTCTACAATAGACACGCGACCATAGTACGAAGACATAGTATTGCAGGGGAACATTTTTTCAGCGATCTTTCCGAAAATGCTACTCAATTTCCATCTGGAGTTTATGAAAAAATCCGTGATAGCCTCACTTTAATTAGGATTTACAATAATGATTTAGACTTAGCGCGATGTTTAACAAGCGTTTTAAGTTAAATACTAGCAAAAACCCTGGATTTTCTAGAATTTTACAGATTATTCTTCACTTTTCTAGACTTTTCAGAATTTTCCGAAATTTTCCAGAGAACTTTCCAAACCTTTCAAGCACTTTCAAAAATTTTCAAGCCCTCTAAATGACACTTCTAGATCATTCTGGGGAAAGTTACGGACGAATGCACGTACGGACATAGTAAATTAATAGTGTATGATTAATTGTAGTGAATTAAATTATCTTTAAGTGAAGGAAAACATGGTTTCGAACCGAAGCTGTGATCGCTATCTGGACTAATTTTGTAAATAACTGAAACAAAGTTAAAAGGGTATTCAGTAACTTCATTACATTAAGATTTTTATTACATAATAGGAGCTAGTAAAATTATTAGTGGCGGTTTAAATTTGGTTTCATATGATTACTATTAATTATATACGTTAACTTCTCGGCGTAGGATGGGGAGGGGGTGTGGTCTAGATTTAACCAATGGTGAATTAGGATGTCGTGCTGGAAACAATCGCCCGCTCGCTTATAATTACGTATTCGTGACAAGTGTTTCTGGGAGTAACAAAAAAATGCAATTTCCTTCTCGTGTTAAACTCGTGTTGAGCTCTCAATTTCTAAGAATAGTTCCAATGAAAAGCGCGCGATGAAATGAGAAGAAGGAAAAGAAAAAAACTGACCCAAGTGGCTATTTTTGGTTAACACCCCACACACCCTCATCACCCCCACCAACTACTTACGACGTCAATTAAGACCCGAACCTAATACTACCATCTACAGTTCGAGCAACGTGAAATGCTAAATTACATTCTTACAATAAAACGAAATTACCATTGGTAAACGAATTTTCAACGCCAATTAAGATCCGTTCCGAGAGAATAAATATAATATTAATAATTATTTGAAGTGTGAGGTTGCAGCACCGATTATAATTGGAATTTCAAAAACACCTAGCACTAGAGGAAACAATTCTTAAACAAGATGAGCCGTATGTTCTACCAGAGATCTTAAAACGCTGCCTCTTCGGACAAAAGTGACTTTGCAATGAATTCTAATAGGTATCGCTAGAGTCATTAACATTTTGATGAATAAGGGACAAAAATTTATATTGTAAATAAATAATTTTCTGTTCCTAAATGTAGAAATTTCATAAAATTTGATAAATCAGTATTTAGTCCAGCAAATGTAGAACATCATTTTCCCCCAAAATATTTTTACGCTCAATAGAATGCCCAGTTTCTGGGCTTCGAAATGATACAAATATAGTTGGGAATATGACCTTACCTACATAACTTTACTGGGTTCCGAATGTAACCCACCAAAAACATGTTTTCGCTTTACGCGTTATTAAAGTGGAAACGGAAATTTTGAGAATGATTTGGGCATTACCACTCGATTCTCCACATTCCTTTACGCATGAAACCAAATTTTCATAACGCTACACTGTAAAAAATGAAGGTATATTTGGGGTCGTTTTAAACGCCTTAAAAGGTACTTTTAATGGAAAAACACCTTAAGGTATTTATTAGTACTACCGATGGCGCTAAAACAAACCCTAAGAATTTTTAAGGGTTCTTTTCAATACCATTAGGGTATTTTCGACTTCCGAAGGGTATTTTATGAGTAAAGAAGGTCTTTTTTAAAACCCCAAAAGGTATTATCGAACCAAGCTCGTGAAATTACTTTCCTAAGCCTACTTTTGTCAAATTAGGCTTAACAATCGGAAAGCCCCGCGAAATGAAAACTACGCTGGAGATTTTATTCCAAAATCATTGTAAGTCTTATTAAACATATTGTTGATATTAATGTTTTATTGGGATCTTAATTGGAGAAAAGTAAAATATCTAATGTCATTAATAGAAGGTAAACTAAAACAAGCGCCGCAAGGTTTAAATTGTATTTTTGGTGATTCAAATGTTAACGCTCGGGAGACTAGAACCCAGCGAATTATCTGTAGCAACCTTGACGAGAGAATAACGCTTGGTGCCGCGTCACTTTTTGGCGGAGGTGATATCTATCTCTGAGTGAGTAACAAACGAGTGGAAGCTTGTACCAAGGCTTGTACCTAGCGCACAATAAGCGGTAAGCGCGTTAGAACGGGAAAACGGGCAGTCTCTTTCACCTCCTTCGTTTAAGTATTCTCTCTGTTCTCTTCATAGTAGAGACGCGACGCGACCGAGCCATCAATTTAGGCGCACACTTAACTTGTATTTAACTCTTTGAAATCGAAGGTTGCTGAAACGCAGATTGAAAGGTAGGCATATCTATTAATTTATATATGTTATAAATCTTCATGATTTTCCAAATTTCAAGTTTCAAGTGGGAAACATATGCAATAATTCCTTCACGAGTATGTTAGCTGCTTAGCATAATCCTATCAAGCTTAAGCCTTTGCTAGTTATTTCAACTTGAAGAAGGAGTGAAGGACTCTTATTTTTTCAGGAACAAACTGAATGTGATTCTGATATAACAGAAAAGGGAAAGTTTATTCTGCCGATCACTGTCCTAAAAGATAGAATAACATGGTATGGAGAAGGTTTTTAACAACCATTAGGTACGGTTTAAACATGATTTAAGTGGATAAACAGGTATCCTGAGATGACAACATAAGACACACCTCAGGGTGGATCAGTAATTGCCCCACACTCTAACCAACTGAGCTACCAAGGCCTACACATGAGTCTATTAATGGCAGAACAGGGCAAGAACCGACCTGTGGTTCCGACATGTAAAAGCAAGGATCGAATGGAGGAGGCTTTTAACAACCGTTGTTGTATTATACAGAGCAGTGGAGTGAAGAATTTTTCTTTATCAGGCTTACCGCAAAGGGACGATTGGGTAGAAAGTGTTGACTGAAAATCACAACGAAAAAATAACGCCACTGGTTTGAAATTATAACTGACACTGGCTGCCAGCGATAGAAAATGCTTTGGCGAACAGAATTTTAGACAGAATATTTTAGTTCACGTGACAATCGAACAATGATGAAGAAGTTTAATTTAATTATGATAAAATCGATTAACACAGTTTAAACGCTTAATTCTATTTTAATAATTATAATTTAAATATAATCAAGAATAAATCTAATCGATGAAGCTAATCCTAATCTTAATTAAAATTAATCACAATTTTACCAATAAAAGTGATTAAATTTATTTAAAGCTTTATGACTGATTGAAATTTATTGATTATAGAATCAAATTAACTATGATTAGACCAATTATAATTAAAATGGATTTTTCATGGATTATTAATACTAGATCAGAATTTAATAATTACTGGATTAATTTCTCTTATTAATGATTCGTATTAAATAATTAATAATTCGTATTAAATAATTAATAATTCGTATTAAATAATTAATAATTCGTATTAAATAATTAATAATTCGTATTAAATAATTAATAATTCGTATTAAATAATTAATAATTCGTATTAAATAATTAATAATTCGTATTAAATAATTAATAATTCGTATTAAATAATTAATAATTCGTATTAAATAATTAATAATTCGTATTAAATAATTAATAATTCGTATTAAATAATTAATAATTCGTATTAAATAATTAATAATTCGTATTAAATAATTAATAATTCGTATTAAATAATTAATTCGTATTAAATAATTAATTCGTATTAAATAATTAATTCGTATTAAATAATTAATTCGTATTAAATATTTAATTCGTATTAAATAATTAATTCGTATTAAATATTTAATTCGTATTAAATATTTAATTCGTATTAAATATTTAATTCGTATTAAATATTTAATTCGTATTAAATATTTAATTCGTATTAAATATTTAATACGTATTAAATATTTAATTCGTATTAAATATTTAATACGTATTAAATATTTAATTCGTATTAAATATTTAATTCGTATTAAATATTTAATTCGTATTAAATATTTAATTCGTATTAAATATTTAATTCGTATTAAATATTTAATTCGTATTAAATATTTAATTCGTATTAAATATTTAATTCGTATTAAATATTTAATTCGTATTAAATATTTAATTCGTATTAAATATTTAATTCGTATTAAATATTTAATTCGTATTAAATATTTAATTCGTATTAAATATTTAATTCGTATTAAATATTTAATTCGTATTAAATATTTAATTCGTATTAAATATTTAATTCGTATTAAGTATTTAATTCGTATTAAATATTTAATTCGTATTAAATATTTAATTCGTATTAAATATTTAATTCGTATTAAATATTTAATTCGTATTAAATATTTAATTCGTATTAAATATTTAATTCGTATTAAATATTTAATTCGTATTAAATATTTAATTCGTATTAAATATTTAATTCGTATTAAATATTTAATTCGTATTAAATATTTAATTCGTATTAAATATTTAATTCGTATTAAATATTTAATTCATAATTAGTAATATTTAATTCATATTTAGTAATATTTAATTCATATTTAGTAATATTTAATTCATAATTAGTAATATTTAATTCATATTTAGTAATATTTAATTCATATTTAGTAATAAATAATTCATAGTAATATTATATAATTCATAATTCACAATTAGTATTTAATGGTTTATTATTAGTAATTAAAGACTCATTATTAGTATTTAATGACTCATTATTAGTATTTAAAAATAATAAACTTGTTGTAAAAGGCCTTTTTGGAACCCATCTTTGTGGTAAATACTAAACCCACAAATTTGTGATTAAAACTAACAAATTCATAAAAATGTGATAAAAACTAACATATTCATATATTTGTGATAAAATTCCATTTCTCAAAATCCATAAAACCCATCTTTCTCAAATGCATAAACGTCTTATAAAAAGCTTTCTTTTCCAAACTAATGAACTTCTTTTAAAAACCAAAATCATAAACTTGTTATAAACCTCTTTTCCAACCCATAACTTTGTACTAAAATTAAAGTTAACAAACTTGTAACCTCGTGAAAAACCAATTTCTCAAAGTGCATGAAACCATAATACAAATCTGGATTTATTTTGATGTATGATAACCCATTATTTTGTACAAATAAATCTTCCAGGTTTGCTACTATTTAAATAATGAAAGAAGTATCTTTTATTTTCCCGAAAAATACCTTATATGGTGCCAATTAGTACCTCTAATGGCCGAAAAGGTATTTTTTCACACCCCAAAGCGAAATTTTGAAGTCTGGATAAATACCTTATATGGTGCCAATTAGTACCTCTAATGGCCGAAAAGGTATTATTTCGTACCCCTAAAGCGAAGTTTTGAAGTCTGGATAAATACCTTATATGGTGCCAATTAGTACCTCTAATGGCCGAAAAGGTATTATTTCGTACCCCTAAAGCGAAGTTTTGAAGTCTGGATAAATACCTTATATGGTGCCAATTAGTACCTCTAATGGCCGAAAAGGTATTATTTCGTACCCCTAAAGCGAAGTTTTGAAGTCTGGATAAATACCATATATGGTACCAATTAGTACCCCTAATGACCCAAAAGGTCTTTTTTCGAACCCCAATAGTATTTTTTTGAAGTCTGAAAAAATACCATATATGGTGCTAAATAGTACCCCAAAGGTCTTCATTAATACCCTTAATAGAAGGTATTTTATAATACCCCTAAAGTAGGGTATTAATAAGTACCTAAAAGGGTGCGCCTGGGGTGGCAAGCAGAAATACCTTTAAAGGTATTTATCCGACCCTTTATTTTTTACAGTGTATAATGATTAGACTGAAAGTTATTCAAATTTATGGTAAGGGAGACAAATTCGGTAAAATATTAAGCTATAAACGTGGGGTTCTCGTTAAACGGGGGTATTTCAAAAAGCACAAAATCTACAAAACTTAGTTTCAAACGAAAGTGTGTGTGCAATTTCATAAGAATCGGTTGACCCCGGGTGACATGCATGGGTGAGTTCACCCATTAAACCCAACAGATTTATTTATTGTGTGACGCGCTCGCCTTTTCTGTACGAATTGAATTCTCTGGTTGGCGAGTTTATTATATTCCTATTCGACATTCCCGACGGTTATTTCTAAGAAAATCAAGGGCGCATCCTCGCGACGTCACGACGGCCAATGAAAAGGTTTCTATGCTAAAAATTGGATCACAAATAGATATCTTGTAATTACTTGTTTTTGCGACCAAGGTTAAGTTCTTTATTAAAACCGCGGTCAAAGTTAAAGTTCCAAAAAAAAAAAAAAAAAAAAAAAATTGCAATTGCTCCATGTCTGCCTCTCCCTTTATTAAACCTCGAAAAATATTTGATATAGAATTATTTAATTTGTCGTTAAAAATGGCCTTCGCTTCGAGGAACTAGCGCGCTCCTAGCGGCGAAAATCTCGGGTTACATCTTCGTTTTAATTAGTCCCAGAAGGAACTGCACCGGTAAGGTTTACCCGTAAAAATAAAACAGAGAAAAAATACTTTTGATTGCGAAATCGTTTTTATCGGTTGGGGCAGCGAGGCCGGACAATGATCTAAGGGAATAAGGTTCCCTACGTACCACATCCAATGCGCGTGTTAGGCAGCGCGATAAATATAACGTACACACACGTTTAAAGGGAAAATTGGAGCTAGAAATGGAAATGTTCAGCTTTTGAATTTATTTTCGGAATCACCGTGCCAAAAAACGTGTTCCAGAATTTTTTAAACAATAATTAGACAAGTTTTAGGTCTTTAAATTAATTTCTAAAGTTTGGTTAAATTTGAATAAAAGTAAATATATAAAATCGGGCCAATCATATTATTTCAGCCTTCAACAGAGCTTGTAATCGAGGGGTCAGACACTCTTGAATTCGCTGTACACATGAGTTCACTGAGTTCAGCTTTGATAGTGCAAAGAGTTCAAAACTTTTGTACACCTGAGGTCGCGAGTGTCTGCCGGCACTCTGCCCCCTCGCTTGTAATGTCCTAACATTAAAAGAATATGCCGGCGTTTGATGTTCAAGGTCTTAGGCATCTAAACACCAGGATATTCTTTTAATGTTAGGTCATTACAAGCGCTGTTGAAGTCTGAATTTATATTTACTTTTATTCAAACTTTATCAAACTTTAGAAATTAATTTAAACACCAAAAACGTGTCCATTAGATTGTTTTTAAAAATTCTCGAACACGTTTTTTTTGGCATGATGACGCCGAAAATAAATTCAAAAGCTGTTCCATTTATAGCTCCTAGTTTCCCTTTAATTTCCCAACCTCGGTACCTTCGAGGATTTCTCGAGATAAAAACATTCGGAGTAAAAAAATAAAGCTACGTTCACACTAGACACATTGAAACCGATTTGAACCGTTCTCTAAAGGTGAAATTGGGGAATTTTGGAGTGTGGATCTTCGATCAACAAATACGGTAATAGTCGGATTGATCCTTCGAAATGGTTTGAAATCGATTAACCTACGATTAACTTACGTTAAATCTTACATCTTGTTTACAGGCGCGGATCTATAGGTCTATTAACAACAGATATTAATAACATTTGAAACCTGGTAAGGTTCATGAGCGCGTCCTCTAACGGCACAAACAGTAACGGTAAAAGTAGAACCAACAAAACCACGCATGCGCGCGTCTGAATATATCCGCAATATTCGAGGAGCTTAATTAGTTTAAATTTGAATTTCATTTTTATACGAGTCAGATAAGGGTTACGAGAGTCGTTAGCGGACTCCTTCTTTCACTGATGGTCAAGTTCCCAAAAAGATTAAAAACACGACTAACTAACTTCATTTCGATCAAATTGAAATTGGAAAAGTTTGTAAACCGAGAAAGGACTGGCGAGCTAAGTAGGCGTTCCGGGTAATTTCTAACCATTTATTCCTAAATACTATAGTTACATTTTATAATAATATTTTTGAAAGTGACCAGTGGTCAAATCTAAGCGAACCGCGAGTAATGCGAGAAGGGGTGCGAGGGGGGAAGGAATTGAAATGGAACCACCACTAGAGCTTGATTAGGCTTATCCGGGGAGTGGACTTAAAGAAACGTTACACCGCGAGAAAGAGCGAAAAATATAATGCGCGTGGGGTGGGAGGAACCATGCATTTTCTCCACCACTACACCCACCTTTATTATTAAATATTATCCTAGTAAGTATTCATAGGGCGCGCGAGCGTCTACTATCGTTGGTCAACGTTTACGAATTGCAGAGGGTAAAGGGAAAGTGCCGCGGTCAAGACTAAAACCAAGTTTCGTCTCGTTTTTTTCCCCAAATTCCCGGCATGTTTGACTCTATAGTGATCGTACGAGATGAGATTTTAATAATGATAACACAAGTGAATCACCCTTCAAGTTTATAAGACGACATACTGCGAGTGACGATGTAGCGAGTCCGATTTTCTCAGTCGATGGTTTGGAAGAGTCCAAATCACTCGAGCCAGACAGGGGTGATGACTTTTTTGGCTATAGTACGTACTTTATAAGCTTACTTCACGAAGTTTACTACAGTGGAAGGCTTGCGAAGCGCTTTATACGAAGTGCTTTGCTAGACTTCCACTTTACTACATATGCCCATCATTGGTTGCAACATCTCTGATGGATAGGCTAGACGGTTGGAAACAATAAATGAGGCGCGGCGCAATACATTATCCCTTTAAGATTAATTGCGCGACGCGTTGAAAACCGCGATTGACCCACACGCACTCTCGGACATACGTATCCCTCCCCCACCCACCCAATGGCCATTTTTGACCAACACCATTATTATAATCGTCCTACACGAGTTGTTTTACGTAAGAAGCGTTTGGTGGGTTAAGTAATCGAGCCCGGTCCGGTGGTGCTGCTGCTGCTGAGGCGGAGATTGTGCGCTTCGTGCGCTTTTCCAAAGCGAAAACTTGTTATTCGCGCGCGAGATTTCGACATTGGGAAAAGAGATTTTTTAAACTACGCGTGGCGTGGCGCGTTCGTGCTGCCGCTGACCAAACGAATTTTATTCCCAAATCAATCGTGGGAGATAACGGAATTGAAATTGCTCTTTTCATTTTAAAATTTCTTCCGAAAAAAATGATTGGCAGTGGAATTCCAAGATTTCATCCGATGACCAGCAACGATAGCTCATCACGGAATAATTGAATTATTTTTATCATTATTACTACAAGACTAACAAATACCGTATAGGTAAGTTCAACTAACCCTAATTAAATTAATTAAGATTAATTTCCCCGGGAAGATTTTTTTAATCTTAATCCGTCCTAAAATACTGCCAAATTAATCTCACGCAAAAGCTCGGGTAAATCGGATTAAACCTCGTTTAATTATAGCTGTGTTCACACTAGAGGTTTTGGAACCGTTTTCAACCATTGTGAAAAGGTCAAAATTGAAAAATTTAAGGTCAACTATATAGATCATTTGTCAAAGAATGGAATGTTTGCTTCAAATGTCAATTTTAACAATCGAAACGGTTTGAAAACAATTTTAAAGTTGCTAGAGTGAACGTAGCTTAAGTCTCGTCTGAAGAGGGTATTACGCAATCAGCTAAAATCTTCTAATTTGATCAAAAAAGGTCCAAAGTTGAAAATTCCAACAGAATTTGATCAAACAAACCAAAGGAAATGAACCTAAATCAACAAAAAAGCACCAACTACATTTAAAGATTTGGTCCACTGACTCTACTTCAGGTTGAATTCGGATTATTTCACTTTGGACCATTTTCGATCAAAATTAAAGACTTTTACTGATTGGGTAAGCCAATTCTTTCGTTACTCTACAGCCGCGTTCATACTAGGCCTTGGAATCGAGTTCAACCGTTTCAAAACATTTCGCAAGAGTCGTGGGAACGAGAAACTGTCTTTTCTCGAATCGATTTGATTCGATTTCTCGAAACTGCTTCGGGAACCAGTTTCGTACACATTCGGTTTCAACAACCGACAGATGAAGCTACGATAAATCGATTTATAAAGATAATGCGTGAACACGTGATGCTTAAAACGATTCCTGGCGATTCGAATATCGGTTTCATTTTATCGTTTCAAAACGATTTAGAAATGCTCACGAGAGCATATTGAAATGAAAAGTAAATACAACCAAGAAGGATCAGATAAGGAGAGGAAAAGTGGGGCTGCGTTGAGTTAGAGAGAGAAGAGCCAACCTCCCACTCGGGTGGAAAGGGGGGATAGGAAATTCTCGAGGTAAACTGTTGTCACGTGGTCGCTAGCTAGCGCGTCTCATAAAGGATTCGTTTTACCCACGTGACAACAGTTTACCACGAAGCATCTCTACCCCCGTCTGTCCCCCGTTCTCCCAGAGTGGGAGTTTAGGCCGACGCAGTAGGAGCCGCGCCGTTCCCACTTTTCCTCTCCTTATCTGAACCTTCTTGATACAACCTAAGGAATTTTTTTCAATTTCTGGTGATTAAATTCGCGAGCTTGTTGCGTGAGATCAATTGGACGCGAGGTCCGAATCGAGTTAGCAGTTGCGTGTCTAATTGAAATCACCAAGGTTAATCAATTTTAAGAGTTAAAAATGGAACAGCTTTTGAATTTATTTTCGGAATCTCCGGATGCCAACTAACGTATCGGTGAATTTTCAAGCCATTATTAGACACGTTTTTGGTGTTTAATTTAATTTCTGAAGCTTGGAAAAGTTTGAATAAAAGTAAATAAATTCGGGCCAATCATATTATTTCAGCCTTCAACAGCGCTTGTAATGTGTTAACATTAAAAGAATAGTCCGGCGTCTTAGACAACAAACGCCGGCATACATTACAAGCACTGTTGGAAGCTAAAATAATATGATTGACCCGAATTTATACTTTACTTTTATTCAAACTTTACCAAACCTTAAAAATTAATTTAAACATCAAAAACGTGTCTAAAAATTGTTTTGAAAATTCTCGAATACGTTTTTTTGGCATCCGGTGATTTCGAAAATAAATTCAAAAGCTGTTTCTGTTTTAGCTCCAAGTCCCCTTTAATATAAAATAATATTCTAGCTCTTAATGTTTGTTCATTCATTTGTTTTAAACTGCCGCGTGATTAATCAGCTATAACCTAAACTCTAATCATGGCTAACTCGTTTTAAAACTGTATATAGGTTGCTGTTTGTTCGGCAAGATCTACGTAATCAATTTCGAAAGACAGCGCGAGCACCAATCGAGAATGCTTTTCAAGAATCCCGTCCAATTAAGCTTCTACGCAGGTTTGATTATCCTCCAATCGGGAGCTTCGTCTTACAGCGCCGCCACGGTTGTGAGAGGGGCTACTTTAGCAGGCCCAAATTCGAAACAACGAGACGTCGTCGAAGAAGCCGACACGTTCTTGGAACGATTACGAGCTCTTTGGAAATCTTCCGGCGGAAACCGCCAATCGGAGAAGGGGTCGTCCTTCGACAGCCAATCGGAAGAGAGCCTCGTCAATAACGCTATAATTAAATGGCGGAATCGATTTAATTCGATAAGTGAGGACGGCGACACGAGTCATCCACGGCGTCCGAGTCATCGTTTCGAGTACCGTCAACTGAAAGTCCCAGTCCGATTGGGATTGGTTAGATTTTCGCCCCGGAAACCGACGGCGTTGCCCAAACTAAATTCGGCTAGTTCGTTTCCGGTTTTGATGCCCTCTGACCCTTCATGGGCCAATAATTATACCGTCACTACCAGGGATTTGTACAGAGTTACCCGGAAAGCTTACCTCAGACAAGCCACCATTAACAAAAGGTTCAAATTACATTTTCACGTTTACGCAAAATAACACTTTCAAAATTTGGCACATTTTGAATTAGTCTTGAATATAATTTAATTTATTTGAAACTTTTCATCGAGGTTTTTATCTATGTTCAACTGTTCCTCGTGATTTTATCTAATCCAATTTTACGGCTGGATTATTTTTATCTATTTATAATTACGGCTTGGTTAATTTTATCTACTTTTAATTACGGCTTGGTTAATTTTATCTACTTTTAATTACGGCTTGGTTAATTTTTAACAGTCCAATGTCATTTTCAACTTTTCATTGTTTTCATCCATTTTTAATTACCATTGATTAATTTGATCTATTTTTAATTACCACTGATTAATTTCATCTATTTTGAATTATCACTAATTAATTTGATCTATTTTAATTGTCACTGATTAATTTATACTATTTTTAATCGTCCTTGACTTATTTGTACTATTTTTAATCGCCACTAATTATTTGTATTTTTTAACTGCACTAGGATTAATTTGTATTATTTTTAATTGCACTAGTATTAATTGGTAATATTTTTAATTGTCATTGATTAATTTCATATATTTTTAATTGTCAATGATTAATCTGTATTATTTTTAATTCCACTAGAATTAATTTGATCTATTTTTAATTCCACTAGAATTAATTTGATCTATTTTTAATAGTCACTGATTTAATTTGTATTATTTTTAATTGCTCTAGGATTAATTTGATCTGTTTTTAATTGAACTAGGATTAATTTGTTTTATTTTAATTGCTCTAGGATTAATTTGATCTGTTTTTAATTGTCACCGATTAATTTCATCTATTTTTAATTATCACTGATTAATTTCATCTAACTAAATTTAATATTAACACGTAAATTATACATATTTAAAAATTTTCACCTCTTTGATTTCATCTATTTTTAACTTAATCTCCTCCGGGACGTTGCCAACGTTTTTAGGGAATTGGGGGAGAAAGCGGGGCCATCCCACCCCTCGAATTGACAAAGCCTACTAAAGTAAAAAAAGGAGCTGGGGCAAATGCCCCACGGCCGCGGTTGGCATGTCCCTTTCACCTCCCTGATTTGATACACTATTGATTTTCCCTCATTAATATTCATTTATATTTTTAACTTTTTCCGGTTGATTTCATTTATTATTCATTGACAAAAACTAGCCAATTTGAATTCCTCGCGCGAGATAATGACCATCTTCACGTTCTTTTTTTGAAACTTTAGAAGGCGGCGTTCGGGTTACTACCCGGAACCGGAAAGCCTCCCTCGCGAGTCGGACGCGTCTATCAGAGACGATCCTTTAGACCAATTGGAAGATCATAAAGACGGAAGTCGATGGTCGGACTATTTCAGCGGACCGGAAGTGGCTCACGACGTCTGCCCGAGTGTCAGCGATTGGGTGGCTCGATCCGAGGCCTTAGACCCTTACGGGAACCGACTGACCGTCTTACAAAGAATTCCGGTCAACGGGACGGTCGTTAACCAGTACTTTTTCGAAACCTATTGCGCTAGTTCGGGTCTAGAGGGATTAGACTCCGCCCACTCGGCCTACTACTCGGCCCGAACCTTAATAGAATGCCGAGGAATCAACAAAAACGTAAGTATAGGCCAGACGGCTTCCGTTTAATCTAAGATCGGAGTTAATTACTTTAATTTTTCTTTAATTGGCGGTCTTATAGGTTTGGAATTCTCGTTGCAAAGAGAATTTCATTTGGACGTACGGCAAAGTGATCACGGTAAGCGGAGATGTTGGTTGGAGCGTCATCGCTATCAGGGGCTCGTGCGGTTGCGCCATTTGGAGGAAACCCGAGGAGGTGATTGGTCGAAGAAGGAGACTTATGAGAAAGCCCATTCGACAAGGATAAAAGACACACGATCGCGACTCGTCAACCACCCAACATCAAACTATAACCAAAAGGGCATCACTTATTCCATAAAAGTATTTAACGTTCAATAGCGTAACGCTACGGGCAAAGTTCAAACTCGACGTAAGAGAGCCGACTGATTCGAGACACTCTAGCGGCCGCAGTCGGTGTAAATAGTGAACGGAGAAAGCGCCACTCTTTGGAGAAATTCCGCCAAGTTGGGAGGGAAGATATAGCCAAGCGTGGCCCGCCTGAATTCCGTCCCTCCCTCTCAACTCAAAATATGGATTTGAAGAATCCAAATCACTCGAGCCAGACAGGGGTGCGGGTGAGTTCACTATTTTAAAGTGACGGTCTATGACATCGCGCTCGCTTTTTGCTTCAGTTGTTACGCTACTGGACGTTAATTACTTTTATGGAATAATTAATGAACTTTTGGTATAATGATAAAACTACGCAGCGCGCACTCGTAACACTCGTAAAACTTTGGAAAAACTATAATAGGTTTTTGACTGTAGTAATTGGTAACAAAATTGGTTCATTCAAAAGCGCGCGACATACACGTTTCTCGACGTGGCCATAATAATTTAATTTAAACGGTTTCATTTGTGGCATTATTTCGTATTAATATATTATTGAAAATGTCCCGCGGTGTATACAATGTCTATAAGTATATTCGGCCAGCGCGCGATGGTACTCGGTTGTAATTACGTTAATTACGTTATAATTTATGTCAATTTACGCGTTCTAATTATTTTAAAGACTGTTATATTTCATTTTAATAATATAATAAATACTTTCATTATCTTTCAACTCGATTCCTTTCGTTTACAATCTAATATTTACAAGGAATAATTTTCTATCGTTTAGATTCCTCGTCCTTCAAACCAGTCTAATTCGCTTGTAAAACAATCAGCAACTACAAATCAATATTTAACTTACTGGGAAAGTATAATGAGGATATATAGATAGTGTGATATCTCGTCGCTAACGAGTCTCCGGCCAATCACGTGGCAAGAAGCGCGCTCTTGCTTCTGACACTTACTGTAGCCGCGTTCATACTAAGCCTTGGAATCGATTTAAACCGTTTCAGAAAGTTTCGCTATATAGTCGTGCGAACGGGAAACCGTGTTTTCTCGAATTGATTTGATTCGATTTCTCTTCGGGAACCAGTTTCATACCGATTCGGTTTTAACAACCGATAAATCGATTTATAAAGACAAGGAGGATCAGAGAAGGAGAGGAAATGTGGGGACGGCGCGGTTCCTACTGCGTCGGCCTAAAATCCCACTCTGGGAGAACGGGGGTAGAGACGTTTCGTGGTAAAATGTTGTCGCGTGGGTAAAACGAATCCTTTATGAGACGCGCTAGCTAGCGACCACGTGACAACAGTTTACCTCGAGAATTTCCTATCCCCCCTTTCCACCCGAGTGGGAGGTTGGCTCTTCTCTCTCTAACTCAACGCAGCCCCACATTTCCTCTCCTTCTCTGATCCTCCTTGATAAAGATAATGCGTGAACACTTGACGTTTAAAACGATTCCTGACGATCTAAATATCGATTTGATTCTACCGTTTCAAATCGTACCTTATCTTTACAAATCGATTTATTGAAGCTTCATATATCGGTTGTTGAAACCGAATCGATATGAAACTGGTTCACGAAGCAGTTTCGAGAAATCGAATCAAATCGATTCGAGAAAAGACGGTTTCACGTTCACACTGATCCAGCGAAATGTTTTGAAACGGTTTAAATCGATACCAAGGCCTAGTAAGCTGCGTTCACACTAGAGACTTTAAAACCGTTTTGAACCGCTATGGAAAGGTCAAATTATAAAATTTTGGGGTCACCCGTGTAGATCTTTCATCGAAAAATCCAATTAAGATCTCGAAGAGTCGAGTTGAACATTCGAAACGGTTTAAAAGAGTCAAGTGTGAACGTAGCTGTATTAACGCGGCTTAAGATACTCCCTGATCATCCTACGTTATAGATCTTTTAACAACTATATTTTAAAAATGATTAGCGTATAAAAGAATTTAATTCGAATTCTGTTTAAATAAACTCTAATAAACCGGGTTAAAACAATAGGTAAAAATAACAAAATTCTCGAGCGAGCGAGTCCCGATGCAAATATCGAAATTGTATTTATACAGCTGGCACTAATACGATTAACCAAATCTATCTAGCAATGACCTATTGGCCCCTTAACCATTAAAATATTAAATGGGGTATGGAACACTTTATCAAAGGGAAGTTGACATTTATTTCTTATAAGTAATATAGATTTAAAAACTGAGTAACAACATTACACTACATGTTTCTCTAATTAACCCCTGACTTACATATACGTTAGAAATGTCCGTTACATTGATTCCATTAAATGCCCTATCTGCTCTGAAAATTACCCCCTTTAAAATGCTCTTCTTTTACGCACTCAGACTAGCTTTGACTGTACAATTTGTTAACGTCGTCCGCTAAGAGGGTTTAAAAATCGAAAATAGTTCCTTTAAAGGGAAACCTGGAGCTAAAAATAGAACAGCTTTTGAATTTATTTTCGGAATCACCGGAAGCCAAAAAAACGTATTCGGGAATTTTCAAACAATTATTAGAAACGTTTTTGGTGTTTAAATTAATTTCTAAAGTTTGGTTGAGTTTGAATGTAAGGAACTTAAAGGAAGTATACATTCGGATCAATCATATTATTGACGCAATAGTGCTTTGCTGATAGTATTAAGCAACGGGGCGTTGCTTACTTTTATGGAATAATGTTATAGACTTTTGATATTACTCAACAACTAAAATACAGCCGAATTATAAATTTTCGAGTAGGTTCATGCTCTCTTTAAAAGCTGGCAAATAACCCTAATCTTAATTTATAAATAAATTATATTATCTTTTATTGTTTAAGAGAATATTTGCGAGGAATTCGGAATCGAAATTTACCCCAAATAATTATGATTGACATATTGATTTTATAATAGCGACAAAGTGAAAGAATGTCGCCGAATATGGAGAAAACGGATAAAATATTCGTTTCTCGCCGCCTTTTACTACGTTACTTCTAAATTCCTAGATATAGAGTACAATAATCGACGAGATATTTGATTTCAAAGTCAAATTTGCTCAATTTTTCCTTCGCGGTCCCATTTTGAAAAATTCAAAATCAATTTGTCATTTCAAGGGATCAGACGTCTCAATTTTTTTAATAAATTATTTTTAATTTAAAACTTTAAAATGTTATTTTTCAAATTTACGTTAGTTTTAGTCGTATTAACTATAGGAGTTATTTTAGCCCAAGACGAAGGACGCGTAAGTGACGTCACAGAAGACGAGTTTGAAGGGCTTGAAGAACCGGAAGTCGACGTCATCAAAACGACGCCAAAACCGGACCGAAATGGACCAAATTTTTCGTACACCGCGTGTGGTACGTATATACATGGATTCCTAAGAATTCACCTGACTTTTCCCTGACCTTTTGGGTCAATTTCCGAATTCCCTGACTTCTCCAGGTCATGCACGAACCCTGTCTCTGTAGTTAACCTAAACACCCTCACCAACACAGAATTTAAATAAGAATGTTAATAATTTATCTTTTTTCAATTTTTCAATTTAATTTCAAGAAAATAGCAGTAATTCTAATGCGACTGTTCGAGTGCACAAAGTGGAGGCTAAACCTGATCCTGTGAGATTGAATGGGGAGCTGCGTTTCTCTATGGACGTGACCTTTGACACGGATATCCCCTTGGACTCGGAAATCGCCTTGAACATTTACAAACCCGTCGAGTTATTCGGAAACAAAATGAACCTTAGAATACCTTGTATGGCCAAATTTGGATCTTGGTAAGCCCCCAAAACTCCACTCGCAATCTAAGAAGGGTCCTAAATTTCTCATTGAAAAACGTGGATTTGGTCCCTCTTAAGAGTGCAAGTTTGTAGCTTGCGATTATAAATTTTCTTTAACTTATTTAATCCAAATAAACAGCAAATACCAATTGTGTCGACTAGCGGATCTAATGAAGGACGAAATTTGCAAACTTTTGCCGGCGAGTCAACCTTGTACTTGCCCATTTACATCGGGAAGATACGTACTAGAAGACGCTCTCGTTAAAATACCTAAACTCAGTGAATCATTGGTTCGACTGGCACTAGTAAGATTAAATTCGAAGCGGTGTCAATTCATTCTCCAGCGAATTTTTTCATTCTCCAGCGAATTACTTCATTATCTCGGGAATTTCTTCATTCTGCCAAGAATTTCTTCATTCTCCCATGCATGAATTTATTCAATCTCCCATGCATGGATTTATTCAATCTCCCATGCATGGATTTTTTCATTCTCCCATGCATGAATTTATTCACTCTCACATGCATGAATTTCATTCTCCCACGCATGAAGTTCTTCATTCTCCCACGCATGAATTTCTTCATTCTCCCATGCATGAATTTCTTCATTCTCCCATGCATGAATTTCTTCTATCTCCCATGCATGAATTTCTTCATTCTCCCATGCATGAATTTCTTCATTCTCCCATGCGTGAATTCCTTCATTCTCCCATGCGTGAATTCCTTCATTCTTCCATGAATTTCTTAATTCGATATTAATTATTCTTAACTATAATAGGGCGACTACTACGGAGACGTGAAACTGACCAGTGGCGGTCAAGAAATGGCTTGCATAAAATACACCGTGCGTCTCGTTAGAAACGAATAAGATTTTGAAAAGGTCAGACTCTTATTCCAGAGTGAGTGAGTGTATGGAAATCAGCGTTATAATAAACATTATTCTTGATTGTTCATTTAGGGATAAATACAGAAAAAGAGGGGTCAAGAGGTCAAGCAGCGTCACAACCAATCATCAACGCAATCTTGATATAAAAAAACCTCCATTATTATTATATTATATTATACGAGGGAATCTGACACCACGATGTAAATATTTTTGGAAAATTAAAGGGGTACTATAATAAAGTTATTTTTGGAGACTGATCTGTACTCTACAGTTTACAGCTTCTAACGGGTTGAAATTCTTGCGTGAAACGATTTTTTCAATGGAAAATAGTACCATTTTTTAAAGGGAAACTTGGAGCTAAAAATGAAACAGCTTTTGAATTTATTTTCGGAATCACCGGATGCCAAAAAACGTATCCGAGAAATTTCAAACAATTTTTAGACACGTTTTGGGTGTTTAAATTCATTTCTAAAGTTTGGTAACGTTTGAATAAAAGTAAGTATATATTTGGGGAGTCATATAATTTCAGCCTTCAACAGCGTTTGTAATAATGCCTAAGGTCTTGCCCACCAAATACCTACCTATTATTTTAATGTTAGAACATTACAAGTGCTTACTTAAATTCAAATTTTACCAAACGTTAGAAATTAATTTAAACACCAAAACGTATCTAAAATTTGCGAATACGTTTTTTGGCAGAGTGATTCTGAAAACTAATTCAAAAACTGTTCTATTTTATCTCCAAGTTTCCCTTTAAAGGGAGAATGCAACCAAATAAGAAGTGATTTTTTATCGATTCCTTTTCGTTTAAATAGGTCTAATCCACCAATAAAAAGTTTACAAAACAAGTATTAAACTAGAAAAAAATTTAAAACTTACCCGGAAAATAGGCTTAGCGGGATTTATGGAGATCAGCTGAATTGCCTCCGTGTAAGGTCTAGCGACCAATGAGCGAAGGCTCGTCATTCACGCGAGATATCTACGAGACTTACGCGAGGAAATCAAGATCTCCATAATCATTTTGATGGTAAGTTTTAAATTTATTTCTAGTTTATTATTTGTTCATAAACTTTTTCATTAGTGGATTAGGCCTATTTAAACAACAAAGAATCGATAAAAAATCACTTGTTGTTAGATTGCATTCTCCCTTTAAGCTAAAAGTGACCAGTGTTCTGAATTAAATTCCAAGGGGGTCATCGTAATATCATCGCCTGAGACTGATGCTTTCTTCCGAAGCTCATCTGCTCGAGATAAGGCGTAGTAATATGATGGATGGTCACTTAGTTGTCTGATCCTTAACATAATGGTAGGACCCCCCTCAATTTTTACTCCCTATCATTCGCGATGATTCCCCGAGAGATAAGTAAAGATAGCGAGAAAACAACATCCCTGAGAAACTTTAACCCATCCACTATAGGTATAATAAAATAATAAAGATACCTTCAAGACGCGACGCAGGCCCCAGTACCTCGACACTCGACGCGAACTACTTAATTCCCTACGAAGTTTAACATTTTATATCAATCCGCTATAACATCGGCTACGCTGTACAGCCTGGCTGCAAGTTTTTTCTATCGTTTCTCAAACAGGGCGAGATTGTCAAAAACACTTAAGACATCATTCTGATAACCATATTCGATATTTATGTCTAATTTCACTGATGGACCGACCGTACCTAAGATCAGTCTCCGAGGAACCACCAATTTCGTACGAGCTCGGTCAAGTAGCGAACCCAAAATAGGGAAGGTATTTCCAACAATGTACTTAGCGTTTCCCAGAGGGGTTAATACGGTAGTAGGAAACGCGAAGCTTCTACGTTCCTCATAGCATTTATATAAAGTACTAGCGGGATGCCGGGGATGCTCTCAGCCAATCAGACGACGCCAAATTCATTTCACTTGGAAGATACCTTACTGGCGTTACTGTAAACCGTATGGAACTTTCTGATACATTCTTGAAGGGAGGGGGCTTTTAGAACAACCGACGTGAAAAAAATGAAAGTTAAAATATCGAATACATATCGCGAAACCCTACTGGATCATATCACCAGAAAAACAGTGGTATAAGGCATCCCGTACCGTATTTACCAGTTGACAACTACCATTGGGACCAACTATCCATTGTCTACACTATATAAGACAAGTACAATAGCTTAGATATCTCAATTACCTCGAGGACCTGGTATGATAAAGACCTAGCCTTAGTTTACTGACATACCCCTACGTAATTACAAAACGATATAACGATGGGTAATAATTAATTTAACGTCAAGTATAAATGTAATTATAATTGTAGAATAACTTCAATTAGCTTTAAAAGTATTTGGGAAGTAATTAAATCTCGACAACGCGCAGTTATCAAAGATGAAGTTAAGCGACTTATTTTATTTGTTGTTGGTTTTGAATACGCGACGAACGGGCTCGATGTCCCCACCCATCGTTTTAGAGAAGAATTTGGGGGCCGAATACCCCGTTTTCGAAGAAGAGCTGGAAATGGGCAGCGACGGTCAAGAGCAACGTGACCTCGAAAGGGATCCCGTCACAACCACCAATAGAAAACGAAACAATAAGGGATTTAACGATATTGTCAATCTCATATTTGGAGAAATTTTGAAAAGTAAAGCTAGTAAGTAACAAATTGATTCCAATTAAAAAAATTATCTGATATATTTCATTAAACTTTTAAGCGTTATTCGAAAATTCCCTGTCACTTTAAAGGGACTATCTGCGATTTTTAAACCCCCTTTAAAGACGCCTTCTTTTCTAGCTTAGCAGACGACGTTGACCATAACAAACTGCACAGTTAAGGGATTAAGTGTGATTAAGGGAAGATCATTTTAAAGTGGGAAATTTCAGAGCCTTTAAAGGCCCTAGCTGCTCTAGAATTTGTCCCTTTAAAATTATCTTACCTTATCCACAGAGCTTTGCTTTGATAAATTGATTGTACAATTTATGGTCAACGTCGTCTGCTAAGCAAGAAAAGAAGTCGATTTTTATGGGGCTTTAAAAATCAGTTTTCCATTTTGGCCGAGTTTTTAATTTCCTGGATTTGTGCCCTGACATTTTAAAAGTAAAATTTTCAAACTCCCCAATTATTGCTTAACATTCAAAGAGCGATTGTAAAATTCCCTCACCGTTTGGGGGTCATTTTATAGTTGGGAAGCAATTTTAAAATTCCCTGATTTTTGGGGCACCGTGTTACAATTCCGTGATTTTTGGGGCACCGTATTAAAATTCCCTGACTTTTGGGTCACCGTGTTAAAATTCCCTGATTTTTGGGGCACCGTATTAAAATTCCCTGACTTTTGGGGCACCGTGTTAAAATTCCCTGACTTTTGAGGTACAGTGTTAAAATTCCCTGACTTTTGAGGTACAGTGTTAAAATTCCCTGACTTTTGAGGTACAGTGTTAAAATTCCCTGACTTTTGAGGCACCGTATTAAAATTCACAGATTTTTGGGGCACCGTGTTAAAATTCCCTGACTTTTGAGGCACCGTGTTAAAATTCCCTGACTTTTGAGGCACCGTGTTAAAATTCCCTGATTTTTGGGGCATTGTGTTAAAATTCCCTGATATTTAATGACCTTTTCTGGATAATTTTAAAACTCCATGCTTATTCATTGACCTTTCCAGTCGTTCTGGGGTTCTTTTTATAATTTCCTGATTTTAAGAGCAATTTCAAACTAACCTGACATTTATTAGCAATTTTAAAATTCACTGATAACTGGCTGATCTTCAAGGCACATTTTTAAAATTCCCTGATTAGGGCTTGATATTTGGGGGTGCATTTTTAAAATTCCATAATTTAACTTAACCTTTTGGGCATCAATTTAAAATTACCTGGACTTTTGGGGGCAATTTAAAAATATTTCGACATTTTAGGGAGAAATTTCAAAATTCCCTGATCTTTTTGGCTCAATTTCCAAATTCCCGGACATTTTGGGGGCATAATTTTAAAATTCATTGATATTCTCTTGACATTTTAAACCTAATCTGTTCCCTATCAAATTTCAAGATTATTTACAATGAGATTTGACGTAATATATCGCTTACAAATTTAAGATTTAGCTCAAGATCTATCAAAACCAATCGGAATTGGGGAATATGGAAATCCAGCGATACCGTTTCGTATCAACCGAGAACAACAACAAAAGAAAGCTGGAGAAAACTTTATCCGTTTCGGACGCAAGAGGCGTCGAGTTAACACTGATCTAACGGCTTCGCTGCCAGCCATAGTGGCACCCAAACTAATCAGATGGTGCCAACCAAGCGAGAAAGATGGCAAGGGGGATCGCAACCGGGACCCATGGATTATCACGGCTCGCAAAGAACATCTACAAGAGCGACCGGCCCGAGACGCGTTTGTACGATTTGGGAAAGGTTCCCAACTCGAGGATGATACCAGCGAGACACCGTTAGCGGATAGTATCGATGGTACAAAAAAACCAACAGATAATACTAATCTTTACAAATGTAAATTATAACTCTCATTTCACTGATATTGTTGATATTATCCAACAAATATTTAATTCAAAAATAAAAGTATCTCGGTAATTAAAATTATTTCAGCGTGAATTATTGCCAATATAATCTATCTTTGATCAAAATATCAGCATCGCGTTCCTAAATCACACCCTAAATCCAACCCTTGAATGATACACTACCCTATGGATAGCATATTAACTGTCATCTGATACTACACTACTCTCCGAAATGAAACTCATCAGTTCCCCAGTAATGATTACGTGATTTAACTTAAACGTAAAATTCATAAAATAATTGATTTACTTACGCCCAAATTCATTTTCATTCATAGAATATATACAGAAATATCGGGACTTACCCCGTCTTTACCCTTGTTGACTTGTCGCATAATATTATCCAATTAGCACCCGTAATTAAACCGAACCGTTATGTCACCGCACATTAATGAGATAAATTAAAACTCTACTACGTCATTGTCCTTTCATCTTCGATCAAATTTTATACACACGACTAAATTTGGTTCCGACACTTTGGCTTCTTCCGTAAAGCACTGACTTTAATGACCAATGTATGGTATCGCGAAAATTAAATATTACCGATTGCTTTACAATTATAAAATACGAAGTCATTGAGTTTCGACCGAAACTACACGTTGAAAATAACCTGAATTTACGGTGGCACAAACGTCGTAAACTTATATCCAAGATAAATTTCAAACATCTACAAAATTATATATAATAAAAGTTCAAATTAATTGATTAACAAAATACATTTAGGCTTAATTATTAAACTTTTAACTAGTTGGTACCTTGATAATCAGTTTCAATGGTGTTTTGTGTTTTATTAGCGTAATAGGATTCCATGAAGATGCGTTTACTAATTTGAAGTAATTTCTTATAAAGCCAACAGTTAGATTCAAATTAGGCTTGGTGATTACTTTGACAGAATTCATGTTTTGCCTTAGTTTTCGTTGAAAAAGTGTTGATTTTCTTCAATTTTTCTTTGGCAAGTATCTTTCGTACGTTTGTAATTAATTTAAATAACTATTATGGTTAATTGCTGTAATTATTAATTCAATATTCATTAATATTATAGAAAGCCCGCGTTTATCTTCCACATAAAAACGGACGACGTTTTGTATAAGCAGTAGCAGACGCTTCTGATTCACTTCAGCTCAAGCATACTGGAAATAAATAGAATGGATAGCAGATTAAAACTTTTTAAAATAAAAAAATATATATATATATTGTCTCAATCTTAAAACTAAAATTAAATTCATTTTGCCAATAGAAAATTCGTATTTTTTCCCCAAAGGATAAGATAGCTAAAGTAAATGTCTTAAAATAAACTAAAATAACCGCCCTCAGAGAAAACCGCGCGAAATTTCGCGCGGTTTTCTCTGAGGGCGGTTATTTTAGTATTATGGGGATTAGGGCTTAATGGTATACTATATGGTCCAAAAACACCATTGATTTTCAATATGATTCCAATAGGAATATTCCCAATACAAATCCCAATAGTTTTTTATGTAAGGGAATGTTAATGCTGCGTTCAGAGGTACGTACCAATTAATGTATTTTTTATTGAGTCAGGATTCACATTACGTGTCGCGGAATTAGAAACGAAGCATGACTCAAACTTCTTTGAAGATGTCAATATGGTCTTTACTAAAACAGAGGAGTAGCTGAATTAATAGCTAGCCCAGAGAGTTAAATCTATCTCACCGCCTCTGGCTCTGTTGTCTCTCGTAAGTTGGTGAACGAACGAGAAACAGCCCTTTACGCAATAGGCCTTTTTTGAGCTTCGCGCGTGCAGCCGATCGTTTTATCGCGCGACGTTCGAAATGTGCTAAAAAGAAGAGCTCCAAAAACGCGATTATCCGTAGAGGCAAGGACTTAAAGAGAGAATGCAACCTAACCACAGTCGATTTTCTATGGAATCCTTATCGTGTAAAGGTCCTATCTACTCTGAAATTAGCCCCTTTAAAATTATCTTCCCTTATGCCTAGCAATTGACTGTGAAATTTCTTATGGTCAACGTCGTTTGCTAAGAAAAAGAACTCGATTAAATAGGCCGGTAAAAAAATTTACAAATAAAAACAAATGTTAAACTAGAAATAAGTTTAAAGCTTACCCTAAAAATAGGCTTAGCTCGATTCATGGAGATCCTGAGTTTGTTCGCATTGATGGGTTAGTGACCAATGAGAAAAGGCCCGTCGTTAAGATGAGATCTTCATGAGACTTCCAGTAACATTCGACCCATTAATGCGAAGAAATTCAGGACCTCCATGAATCCAGATAAGTCTATTTTCTGGGTAAGATTTAAATTTATTTCTAGTTTAATATTTGCTTATAATTTTTAACTAGTGGATTAGGGCTATTAAAACGATAAGGAAAAATCGCTTGTTGTTAGGTTACATTCTCCCTTAAAGGTCGTACTGTCTAACCGTAGCTTTATACTCCCTTTAAAGGGTCGATATGGCGTTTTTTGTAAAGCCCCTTTAAAGTGGCCATCTTTTCTCACTTTGCAGTCTAAATTGACCGCAACTATTTGTAAAAAACAAACCTAGGATGCGCTCTTAAGGGAAGATGATTTTCAAAGACCTAACAAAATAATAGAAGCAATTTAATCTAATGACTCGAAAAAATCTTAAAATCTAAAACTAAGCCTTGTTGTGTTGTACTAGAGTATTTTGGTTCCTGAGAACGCGGAGGTAGAAAAATAATTTTCCTTCTCTCTGTCTCTCTCTCTCACCCTTGCGCGCCAAAAAATGATATTACCGTAAAAGGGCAAAAGGTAGAAAAAATGCGAAATTCTTTCGAGAGTATATTAGTGGGCTTAAAGCCAGAAAAACCACGCGGATCTTCAAGCGTGATTAAAAATCAACCCAAAAAAAAAAAAAATAAAGAAATTTATTTCGCTTTACTTACCTAAACAAAATACAGACACGTTATTTACCTTGCCAAAACATTTACTTTCCGGTGTTTACCAATTCAAAAGAAAATTCGGAAATTTTAAAATTAAAAATTTAGGATGAACTCAAAATTAATTACATCAATTACCGGAATCAATTTAAACGTAAGTAATTGTACTTAGTTTCAATTAACGAGTTTTTCAAGCTAAAAAAATGCATTGTTTAAATAATAATAATTTTGGTTTGCTATTTTTTTTTACAAATTTCAAGAATTATAATAAAATTAGCGGTCAATTCAAACATAATTACGAGTGACGTATTTACGTAGCTGCGTTCATACTAGGCTTTAGAATCGATTTAAATCGTTTCAAAACGTTTCGCTAGAGTCGTGTGAACGGGAAACCGCCTTTTCCCGAATCGATTTGATTCGATTTCTCGAAACCGATTCGGGAACCAGTTTCATACCGATTTGGTTTTAACAATCGATAGATGAAGCTACGATAAATCGTTTTATAAAGATAATGCGTGAACACGTGACGCTTAAAACGATTCCTGGCGATTAGAATATCGGTTTGATTTTACCGTTTCAAATCTTCTAGAACATTCTGGGAAAGGTTACGGCGTACGAACATTGTACTGCATGATTGCTCACTAGGGATATTAATTAAAAGTAGAGTGCATCCAAATGCTGACTCGATTCGGGCAGCTTGTCAATAGCTACGGTCACAATTGGCCTTGGAATCGATTCAAACCGTTTGAAAAAATTTGGCTGGAGTCGTGTGAACTGGAAATTGTTTTCACTCGAAACTGATTCGGGAAATAGTTTCAAACCGATTCGGCTTTAACAGCAGACAAATGATAAAATAATAAATCGGTTTATGGAGGTTGTGTGAACAGAAGGGGCTTGAATATAGGTTTGATTTTACGGTTTGAAATCGATTTGGATAGGCTATTGTGAACGTAGCTAAATTGATCTCGAGTTAAACTCTCAAATTTATTCACGACAAATCGATCGTTCTCTCATAGAATAACGAAAGAAATTGGCTTATCCAATGAGGAAAAAAAATCACCTAATTTGGTCAAAAATTCATAAATTTCAACAGAAATCGATCAAATGAATCTGAATTCTGCAAAAAAAGGATTAAAATTTTAAATGCCTTTAGTCCACTTTCGTTAAATGGGAGCACATGGATATAAAAAGTAAAAACTACGTCACGCGTTTATAAAAACAGCCTCGGAATTTTTTTCAATTTCTAAAGATTTAAATTAGCGAGCTTGCTAATCCTGAATCGAGTCAACAGTTGCGTATCTACTTTAACTAATCCATACCATACCCACTTTATTAAATTTAAATTACTATAACCTAGAGTTGATAGTTTAATTACCGCGTATTCCCGATGACATTATATAAATAAGGGTAATCTAAATTTAGCACCAGCATTCCATATACGCTATTAGCGAGACATAGGGGGTCGGAGACAGGGTAATGTCTATTCCCTATATAGACAGCTAGGGTTTACATTTAAGTGGCAACCTGTGAAGGATGATGTATACCGATAGGAAAACAATTTTTCCGAAGCGAATTCCGATCCGTTTTCGGGCTGTAACTCACTAACTGGCGAGTTTAGGTCGACTCTTTCTTTCTTAAAGGGAAGGAGAAAAGTACAATGAAGTGTTTTTTATGGATTCCATATTATTCTCCACGTGTTGCTAATCCAAAGACTCCCCTGTTACCTTTTGCCAGAAGTAAAATATCCGCAACACGTGCGATTGTGCGCGGGAAAATAATCAAGAACGAAAATTAGCGGGATTCAAAGAATGAATGCCGCAGAACGTGTCGAGGGGATTTTATTAAAGGGGGAATGCAACCTAACAAGTGATTTATTTATCCATTCCTTATGGTTTAAATAGGCCTAATCCATCTGTAAAAAATATATAAAAACAAATATTAAACTAGAAATAAATATAAAACTTACCATCAAAATAGGCTTAGTGCGATTCAAGGAGATCCTGAATTCTCCGCATTGATGGGTCAGCGACCAATGAGCAAAGGCCTTTCGTTTAAGGCGAGATCTTAAGGTGAAACTTTCAATAACATTCGATAGGTCGATGACCATTCAATGGAAAGAAGTTCAGAATCTCCATGAATCCAGCCAAGCCTATTTTCGGGGTAAGTTTTAAATTTATTTCTAGTTTAATTTTTGTTTGCAAATTGTTTTACGGATGGATTAGGCCTATTTAAACGATAAGGAATCGATAAAAAATCGCTTGTTGTTAGGTTGCATTCTCTATTTAAGTCAAAGTTACATTGTCGTCTTTTGATTAGTCGGAGGTCCTTCAAGATTTAATTGAGTGTCAAAATAATTAAACAATTCCGAAACACTTCCCCAATGTTTTACTAAGCAAACGCGTCTTATTTTTAAAAACAGAATCAATAAAAAAACTTCATTTTACTCAATTCACCCTCACTTTAAAACACTCTGGGAGAACTATTTTAAGATCTAATTTTGGTTTCGGCGCTTCCTTATTTGCGCAAAAGTAAACGGAGACAAAAATATTTCTTTAAAATATCAAAAGTGAGAGCGGAGAGAGAGAGAGAAAGAGAGAGTAGAGAGAAAGGGCGCGCGCGCATCCGTCGAAGCGAAGCTAGTTTCGCGCCAAAAATCCAACAACACCGGCAAAGCGCGCGAAATCATCCAGTCAAGGAAGCTCAAGAGCAAATTGGCGCGAGAGAGAGAGATAGAGCGCGCGCGCGAGCCCTTCTTTGCCTTTTCAGGGAGGAATCTACTCGAGCCAGCTCGCACGTGACTTTAACATCATCTCGTTCAAAGGGACAATGAAATGTTCGGACAACTATAGTAATTAAATTCATCTTAATGATGTTACTAATCAACGCCACCTGAGGCGAAAAGATCACAACAAGTTAAAGGGAAACTAGCTATTGACGTAAATATAGATTCCGGCCAATCATATTATGTCAGCCATCAATAGCGCTTGTAATGCTCCACCATTAAGAGAATAGGTAGGTGTTTGATGCCAAAGACCTCGACCGTCAAACGCATGGTGATTCGGAAAATAAATTCAATAGCTTTTCCATTTTTAGCTCAAAGTGTCTCTTTAAAGCGTGGGACGGTGGTTTAAGTCCAACCCGAGGCGTGTAATTGTAAAAGTTTCACCTCGGGTTGCACTGATTAATAAGATTTCGGACAAATTTACACTAGAATTCAGTCTCGCTATAAGGAGGTAATTAAACACAGGCAAATTCGGGTTCTCCGTTGAACCTAAAATGAAAGAGACGGAGTCCTTTTGATGCAATTTTCAAATTCCCAGAATTTTTCCTGACCTTTTGCGCCAATCTCCAAATTCCCTGACATCTCCAGGTCATGTACGAACCCTGAATTCATTTCATTCTCCCTTTTGGTTTGACAGTCGCGCCCGCGCGATCTCAATATGGGAATTCCTATATCGGGTTATATAACCTTAGAAGATGAATGAGATTTCCCATAGTATACGAGTCGTATAAGGGAATGTCGATTCCTTTTTAAGAATGCCAACTTTCCAGGCTTAGCCTAAAATGAAAGAGAAAGGAGAGGCTGGGTGGTTCCAAAGAATTCGCGTCTCATCTCCTTTAAAAGGGCATAAATAGAAAAATAAAATTTTGGCAACTCGGAACTTCTCGAGGAGAGAAACGGATCTTGAGGTGAACTCGCGCCGCGTGGCTTTTAAAAAAGACTCTCCCGCTTTGATGTTTGTCGCGTAAGGGGGATGGGGAGGTGATATTTACTTCCGTAAAAAGATCCTTGCCGGCGAGGAATGGGGGATAGCGTTGCCATGGAAACCAACGAGAAAGCTCAGGAGCAACCGCAGTCGAATCATTTTATACAAATTTATTTTCATTCGCGCGTGGGATTCAAATTATTCCTCCCTGTAGCCTTATTTTATATTTTAATAAAAAAGCGCGTGATCCTTTTGTATTATTATTTCTCCGCCAATCAAAAGCGCGCGCTTCTAATCTTAAACTTAAGCCGCGTTCGCACTAGGTCTTGGAAATTGGGCCAAAAGGTCAGGGAAAAGTCAGGAAATTTGAAAAATGACCCAAAAAGGTCAGGGAAAAGTCAGGAAATTTGAAAAATGACCCAAAATGTCAGGGAAAAGTCAGAGAATTTGAAAATGAGCCCAAATGGTCAGACAAATTAAATCTTTTCGTTTCAAAGAACTGTTTATGATTGCCTGGTTGACCAATCAATTGTAACATAATTATTTTAAACTGAATATATTTGCCTAAGCATAAAATATTTTTTCTCATATTCCGAGTAAACTATCCTGACCCTGATTGATAAACTATATCAAATAAAAGGTGGGAATTGCCAAGAGCAGAGCTCGTACCAATAAATTCATGAAAAAAGATTAAAAATTGGTCAGGGGAATTATTTAGAAATGGTCACGAAAAACCTGGAAAAGTCAGGAAAATTGTGTACGAGCAAAATATGACGGCATCGTGTTTGAAACCTAAAGTTCAGCTCATCATTATTTTGAAATTTTATAATTAAAAATAGGCCTACAATATTGTCACCACAACTTGAGAGTAAAATGCTCTAAAAGCGCTATACAATTTTTGTCCTACAAAAACCCCGTAAGAGGAACTTGTAGAAAGGAATGAGAAGATGGGGAGATTAGCTCTTGATCTTCTGTGCCTTAGGAGAGCAAAAATCTTTCTCTCTCTCTCAGCGCGCTCTTTCCTCTCTCGTCTCTTCACCTTGATTCGCCGCGAGAGAGACGATTCCATCCCCCAGTTTTCCAAATTAAGACAAGCTATTTATGATACCCTGCCCGCGTGCTAGGGGTTCGTTCGCGCAAACACTCCTCTCCTAGCTACAAAACCAACTCTCTCCAAATATTTTCTAAAACGGGCCAAAGAAAGTCGAACTCTATATCGTGTAGTGACAAAAAAAAACTAGGCGCGACCAAAAAATCATTTTAACCGAAATTTGGATTTAAAAATCAAAGAAATTAAGGTAAAATTAAGTTAATTATTCTATTATATACTAGTTAACCACTAACTACCGCTTGGGATAAGTAATTATTCATATAAAACATCTAATATAAAAAACGTTTTTAAAGTTTTAAAATTTTTTCCACAGAATTCTAAGGAAATATTTGTGACTAACGTGAACAATGTGACATCAAGGTTGAGAGGCAATACCGCGTGTGATGTACCTTGGTATGACTAAGGAGACAAACAACGATAAACAACAAGAACACCCTGTAGCCAATCGCGAAACCGTCGCCATGACTTATGGACCTCATGGACACCATCAAAACGATTGTCAAAATCGGGTAGTACCACCGCGAATGATTCTAGAATCCGAAGGAGATCTTGAACAACACCAAGAGGGTCAATTAGCGCCAGACCAACGTATAGACCGTAACGATAATGGAGCAGAAAATGGGTAAGATAACGCCGTATCAAATTTTGGCAATTTTCCCTCAATTGGCTTGAAATCGGGAGTGGTTTAGGAATTTAGATTTTTTTTCTCTTAGTAAGGTCGCGATAGAGGTCATATTTGAATTTAGTTAACTAAATTGGGTGGGTAAGTTCGATTTATTAGATAAATTGGGTGGTACTACCTTATTTGGACGCGAAATAAAGATTCAAAGGTACAATGGAAGAATTTCGTAAAGGGACACTTTTTAATTCCCCTTCCGTGGCAAGCTTGGAATGGATTAGAATTACGAGAGTTATTAATTACTCTATAGTCTATTCTAAGAGTGTATATATGGCTTTCTAACATCGCGCCAAACTTAATTAAAATTAGATTAGATCAAAATTGATTTTAAGTGAGATCGTAAGTTTATAAGTTTCGCGAGTTACGATAAGTTTCTCGCGATTAAAGGTAGAATGCAACCTAAAAACAAGTGATTTTTATCGATTCCTTATCATTTAAATAGGCCTAATCCATCAATAAAAAGTTTACAAAACTAGAAATAAATTTAAAACTTACCCGGAAAATAGACTTAACGGGATTCATGGAGATCAGCTGAATTTCCTCCGTGTAAGGTCTAGCGACCGACCAATGAGCGAAGGCCTATTTAAACGATAAGGAATTGATAAAAAAATAGCTTGTTATTAGGTTGTATTCTCCCTTTAAATAGAGAATGAAACGATAATATTAAAAGTATTAAAGGGAGAGTAAAATTACTTAATGGGTGAAAGAAATGAGATTTAAATTTATCGGCCCTTTCGTAGGGTTTAGGATACTTAAGGTAACTAGGTTAACTTCTAAACTTACGACATTCGATGTAATGGTTATCTCAGGGAAGAATGTGGTGGCGGATTCGGATACTCCCAAAAATTCTTTCACATATCTGACGGAAATCTCTACAGCGTCTTCTCGCCGTTGCAAGGACGTAGTTACGGAGTCAAACCGTCCTTCCTACGAAAACACAGATGTACCGTCCGAGAAACGAAGGCTGGAGGAACCGGAAATACCAACGCCAAGAAGACTGGAAGACGAAATCAACGCCGGGGACTCAAATTTCATAACTTTATCCCGTCCGAAAGCATCACATCAGAAAGGGAAGAAAAAATTGCCGGCACAAATACGGACCAAAACGGACGAAAAAAGAAAGGCTTAGCCTCCGAAGAGGGAGGACCAACTGGGGGGACGGGGGAAGTTTGGAAAGTTCACGCCGAGTGCCGATTGCGCGAAGAACATGGTACTAAACAAATCATGGTGTCCAACTGGTCACTATCCAGCGATTCGCCAGCTTTACCCAAAAGTCCAAAACCTCAACCCGTAACTGCAGTAAAACCAAAACCGGAAGAGGCATCGAAAGCTCCTAAAACAGAACTTTTAATACAGGCGGAAGTGAAAACGAATACCGCCAGTAAACCAAGCGTTCTCCAACAATATTTAGAATACGGTAAGATGTTACCAGATTCGGACAATAGCGTCGTCACCTTAGACCCGGACATTAACCGAGTTAAAAATGAAATGGATTTTGATCACGATGATGGTAAGAAACGTAGGAGGAAACCTACTACAACTAGGAGGGTCGTGCCTTATAACAAGTACCTGAGTATGGTCGACGATGGACCGTTGGATCTTTCGTGTCAAAATAAATTCGACGAAGATGATGACAATTTGCTTTTGAAAATGGAAACAAATTGTACCGTTTCGGAGTTGGAAAAAAATGAAAATCGGGCGTCTACTTCCGCGCGTGTTTACGGACATTTGGCCAATCAAATACTACCTCCAGGTTTTATGTCTCTGCCACGGAACCATCCCGGTGAAAATACCAACTATCAAATTTGCCAACAAGGTACAACGAGTTACAAAAATAGTCAAGGTAATAGTTACCAAATTAGTCAAATTGGCAGTCAATGTAGTCAAGGTAATAGTTACCAAAAGAGTCAGGGAACCCCCGCTTATCAACTTAGCCAGCCACATGGTACGGCTTATCAAACCAATCCGTGTACGAATACCCGAAATACGTTAGAAAATGGTGCCGCGAACCGGGTCAGACGTAAACCTAGTCAAAGAACGATAATTAGGCAAAAATTGGAAGATACGTTCAAACAAAATGGATTTTTGGTGAAAACTAAACAAGTATCAGACGGCGACGCCACATTTTGCAAGTTTAAACAACTCAGGAAGTACACAAGGTATTATTTGAAAAGTTGGCATCAACATTTACCGGACGAAGTACATAAACTGTGGAAGGGTTTTCTACCACCCAAGACTACACTAAACGTGCACGCCAAAAATAGTAACAACGTTCAATCCGAAAGCCCTGATCAAGCGGTTACGGATAAATGTACGCCCACCAACGTACAAGAACTAATAGCGGAAAGTAACCCGCTGTCGACGGAACACGAACCAATGATGTCGTAAAATCCTTAGTTCTTAGCTCTGACAAAAATACCCAGCATATCTCGCCAACTGACGAGAGAGAATTTTGGGTGTAAGTCAACCATGCATAGAATAAATCTTCCACGGATTTCTTAGTGGTTATTTTCTTCTAACCAAATTCTACCAAGGTTATAAAGAGACGATGACGTCATCCGGAACACCGTATTCTATTTCCCGCGAAAGGTGGTTTTTAAATTGAATACGAAGTAAAAATTTCGCGTCATTTTTCAATCAGCATTTTGCGTAGTTGTCAAAGTTTTGTGATCGTGCCAAAAATACCTTATTGGTAGCTGACTTCTAAATGGACAACGGATTAAGTCCACCTTGCCATCTAGAAACGTTTTGAGGGGATTACTCTACAACAAACGGTTACTTTAAAAAATGAAGGGTGAAATGTAATAAGCCGAAGTCATTCGCTATCGAAGAAACTCTTTTTTTTGTGGGTCTCATTCAGAGATCTAACAACTCTGCGCTATAGAGATAAGCATTTGCCCATAACCTCTAGGTCGTCGACAAGACTACAACCACTTTGACAGCACCTTTCCCCTTTCTAGCCCACCTCGAGACTGGAGATCACGTGACGCGCGCCTATTTGGTTTCTAAAATATGCAAATTGATCTAATTTGCTAAAATATGACGTGTTTCGCCCACATTTTAAAAAGGCGCGAATTTGAAATGTCTTATGCCTTGAAAAACATGTATTTGTGCTCGATAACCCATTTTGGTAAATGGCGCCAGTTTTGCAAATAATTGGCAGTTAGAATGATAGAACCTTGATATGGAACTCTGGGTCTTTCCACCGAAAATCTTCGTCTCTAGAAGTCACTTTTCCCTAAAGTGGCCTATCTCTATAACACAGCGTTGTTAGATCAATAAGTCTCAATATAAATGGCTAGCTTCCAGTCTTTTTTTTAGGTTACTGCCGCCTTTTACTACAGTGACAATTTTGCTAAATAACCAAAAATGTATTTAAGATATTTACTCTTTGTCAGACTTACGAGAAAATCTACGAACTTAAGACAACATATTTTGTTACGTAAAAAAGGTTTCCTCCCCTTGAGAGTACAAGGCCCATTGGCCTTAAAGATTGTTTATACGAGCTAGACGGGTCTACGTTTTTAGTTAATTATTTGTTAAATGTGCCAAATTTTTGTAGATTGTTTTAAAGGAGGGCCCAAAAAATGAATATTTGGGGTCGGAGCTTAGTCAATATTCACCTGATAATTCGGCCTTGAATGATTTTGATGGTATAAAATAGGTCACGCCCCCGAATAGTTTTAACTTTGGTTCCCGAAAAGGAAAATTTTAAGTTGATTTTCTTGTTTTTTTTTTTTAATTTAATTTATACTTTTAAAGTTTTGTTATTAATAATAATAATTATTAAGTCGGTTAATTAAAATAGAAGTGATATTTTACTTTTTAGATAAATTAATTAGAGCTAATAATAATTAATTTTAATAAATTAAGAATATATATAGCAAATAATATATTTAAAATTTAAAGTTGGCGTTTTATAAGTCGGAGATTAAAACTTGTTTAAGCGTTATTAAATTATTTTTCATTTTCATATTAAGCTTACGTGGTAACCTTTAAGAGATTCAAAAATCCCCATTTATAGATTGTTTTTAACGAGTTAAAATAAGTTAATTTAAACTGTAAAGATTTAAAAAGGTTTATAACCTTGGAAGGAAGAAAAATCATAATTTAAAAGAGGGTCTAGCTACTACATCCCTTCTGACACCGCAATATTTGAACTCCAATCGATAATTTAATTTTGCATTCAGTTGTATCAGAAGTAAATTTCCTAATGGTCGTACTGGTACTATTAAGTTTAAGGGTCATTTTAAGTTCGATCGATCTAAGGTCAAATCAAGTGGAATTATTGGTAAGTAACGTAATTATTTCTACCAGTACAACAAATTCAACAAGGTCAAATATACTTCAAGTAGAAGCGCGGCCCTTGGTAACGAACGAAGATAAAACGTAAGTCCCGTCCGATCAATATAATAGTTGGTAAAACTTCCTCCCAGCCTTGAACAGGTTTTATTTGACGGCTTTTTTTGTTGGTTTCAAGGTTGACAAAAGTATAGATAATTTCAATAGAAATTTGTGCTTTTAAACGGCTCTTTTTGCTGGTTCTAGGTTATTTTATAATGCCAATTATTTATCAGTCAAATTTGCTTTGTTCGTTTCCAGAAGACGCGTTTATAATTGCACTTGTCTTTAAAATCTAAGCTTAAGGGTAAGTTAAGTATTAAACTAGATGATGGTGTTTACTAAATTATATGTTAAATTAGAATTAACTTACCGCGTTACAGTACCTGATATTTCCATTTTTTCCCCGCGTTTTATTAATAGGCTTAATATAATCATCAATAATCGATAGTTATGAAATTATTACTCCTAGAAAATCTATTCGGTTCTTTACTTTACTTGGGGTATGAAACAAGAAGGAAAGACGGTATTAATATAATGCTTTACCCATCTCGTAAGTAGTATTCGCGAGGACTGAATTTAAGCTTTTCTCACTTGTGTATAATCTCGTTTTTTCCTTTTTTGGGTTTGATGAATATTAGAATTGAGGTAAATGTTTCACTAGTCAAATTGACTAGTTATCACCCTGATTTTTATTAATTTTAGTAGTCAGGGCATTTATTTTAGTAGTCAAATGCCGTGACTAGTGCCTTATTTCCAAGCCTGAACGTGAAGTACCTAGCTTGTTTCTACATACCTCCCCAAAAAAACCCTATGACGCCTCTAAGGCTGTCATTTCGTCGAATACAGTATAATTTTTCCATGAATAATCTTACGATTAGGTAGTTATTTTCTTGTCATGACAAGAGGGGAATTATTACTCCCAGTATTTTACCAGAAATATAAACCGGTTCTTAAAACTATGCGAATCAAACGCATTAATAACCATCGTCTCCTGGTAAAGAGTCGTTAACTTTCTCATGAAATAATACTACATACTTATACTGCAATAGAAACAAACCGATCCTCAAAATCACGCGCATTGAATTTGAATATAATACACTAATAACTGTCGTCTGCTAAACCATGTAGTTTTTGCTATCTTGACAATAGGTAGTTCTAGTTTTGATGTTAAATATTTTAACTTTATAAGCTTTATTCTAATGTTAATTAATAAAATCTAGTGATTTGTTATATTTGTATCTAAAGTTTTCAGATATGCTTAGAAACTACATTTACCTGAATGAAATTAAGTTTATTGGTGTTGAGGCAAACATAAATTATAAAATGATGAATCCAAGAAAGAATCCACATTTCTCCAACTTATCCATCCTTTAAGCGCCAATTCCGAAGGGTCTCTCGTCTTACCAACATAATGGGGATCCTATCAATACCAATTTTAGAGTCATTTTAGAATTGTTTTAATCAAAAATAAAAATTGTACCTCCACGTAAAATAAAAATACAATACTTACCAAAATTAGAAAAAATAATTCGTTTTCAGATTCGCAAATTCCAAAGATTCCTTTCGACGAAGCATCAATGTCACCACCTTAAATTCAATAATACATAGTTTTCACTAAAGAGGTTCTACCAGTGTTGCCAACCAGTTGCATGCTCAAATTGAAGGAGAGAAATACTCAGATTTCAGTATCAGAACTCTATAAGGGGGTGGAAAACCTTTTTGCTTCTTTAGAGAAAACTTTGTATTTATTACCATTTGAGTGGTTTGAGATGCGCTGGTAATTTACCAATTTTCAAATAATTACCCTTGTAAATTTCAAAACCAAAAAATATTTTTAAACTTACAAAAAAAAAAAAAAAAAAAAAAAAAAAAAAATGCTGCAAAATGGTTTAGAATTGCAGCTACGAAAAATTAAAAACCTACTTACCCATCATAATGGGTGCTCCGATCGTTTCAAAATGATTTTTAATAACACTAGCGTAGTTTTTAAAATTTTCTCTTCTATTAACATGAATAATTTTACCAGGAACCTGTTTGTAGAAACATAAAATTAATTCAAAACCCTGCGAATTAATTTAAAACTTAATTAACGTACCTTAAAAATATTGAATGAATTAAATATAAATATGGTATTAAACTTAACAATTTTAACCAACGTTATAAAAATAATCCAAACATATAGAAACTTCGAAGGAACCTATCCATTCTCGAGAGTCAGAGAAACTAGCTTCTTTATCGCCCATTGCAACTAATGCTTTTTGAATGTCGGGTATTGTAGGGACGTCTCTAACCGTCTAATTAAATATTAACATTGCGATTAACTTTAAAAGGAAAAAATCATTAGGTAGTTAACTTTACCAGATCTCGAGAAAATGCTAAGAGACGAACCCACGAACATAAAGTTTGCAAAGTCCTATACCCGCAACCCCAACCCTTTCAAATATATTATATTAAATAAATTAAAATAAAATTCGATTCAACTTACAACGTCGTTAAAACCGTCACATTTGTAATGATAGTATTCGTAAGAATGTTTTACCAAAGTAGGGTTACCGTTCAAAATTGGATTTGAAACTACTTCGTGAACATTTCGAAGTAAATTCATAATTAAACTGAAATGCTGGGTTTAATCTAAAATAAAAACAACTGGAATTATATCCAAAATATATTTATTTTAAAATTTCAGGAGGACAAAGTGCTAAGTGAACAGAAGCTCCTTCATTCATTTGGATTTTTTTTATTTGTCGCGACCTTTTGAACCTTGAATTTAAGAGTCGCCCTCTATTAAATTGTTTTCAAACCAAACTGTATCACATTGAATCCAACATATTTTTAATTAAACCATAGATTAAACTTGGTTAATTTTGAATATTTGATTGATTAATCAAAAACACTGATTAAGCCTAATTATATAACTTATTAACCTAGCTAGGCATAGGTTATACTATTCAAATCCCCATTCTCCCTTATTTCAAAAGCATAAAATCGAAAAGGAAGATTATCCCTCCAATAAAATCTTTTATGCACCTATGGCCCTCCCCCAAAAAAAAAATTAACCTTAAAACTAATTTGCACTAATCAAGTGTGAATAACATGTATAATAAAATTGCTTATCCCTAATTAGCGAAAGTAAATATAGCTAATTACGTATTAGACTTTGTGATTGTGATATGAGATCTTGAACTTCATATTCTACTGTGACAAAAAAGGACCCCCATGGTCCAAGGAGCTAACGGGAGATGATACAACAATGTTTAACCATGGATTAATCAACCTCACAGGTTGATTAATCCAGTGAGGTTGATTAATCCATGGTTTAATGGTGTTGGGATGCGGGTTATTGCACCACGGGAGTGCTTTTTGTTCAAGTGTCGCCTTAATTGAATTTTTTTGGACCAAAAAACCTTATTTTTCTTAAGCCTAATGAGGTTTAGCCCTTCCAAAAACAAAATATATAATATCCTGAAACTAATTTGCATTAAATCAATAGCAAAATCTTTCAAGAAAAATGGAAATGTGAAAAATATACTTTTTACTTAAGACTAACGAGGCTTCGCCCTACCAACTTAAAACCTAATTTGCAATAAATCAATCATGAAATCATTCCAAGAAACATTGCGATAAATATGCCTAATTAAATAATAAAAACTCTGTGAAGGAAACGCAAAACAGGACAAAAATGTGGTGGTGAATGAAAACGAGGTTAAACCTAAATGGGGCTAATTATATTTCCTACATTTTGAAAGACTTTACTTATTTTATTCAATTGTTTCGTTAGTGGGGGAGTTTATAAGACGAGAAAGTTCCGCACCACCTTGAGAATGCTTCTGCGACAAACTGGGCATTTCTGGCGGGATTTTTGAATTATTTTAGCGCATTTATAACAGCAATATTGGTGCGAGGTATTGCCATGAATAAATATCCCCGTTTTGGGATTAACTTGACAAATGGGGCAATTCGGAAGGATTTTGTCGCTATTATTGACAGCTCCGTCCGGTATTTCGATAGAGTTAACTTCGGACTTCTCAGCTGGCGAAATCCCCGAATCTTGCGAGGAGAACTCATATTGGGATTGATCTTGCGAAGTTGATGGTAAAGATTCGCCAGAGTTTATTTTCTCTGGCGTTTCTTGCCAGTTCGGACTACTGAAGTCCGCAGATTCGTATTTTGTAGACTGAAAACGATTATAGACAATTGAGATACAATCGGAGAGGTGGACAACAACCAAATTTGGATTTAGGACCCCAAATACAAACTAACTAGAGTATAAACAATCTTTCAGCTCAGATTTTTTGGGCCGAGGCTTCACAAAAATTGCGTAAATACTAAATAATAAAAAATTAAAATTTGGGCCAAGGCTTAAGAAGAAATATAATGAAATTCCTGCAATGGCTTAAAAATATTAAAATTTGTATCAAGGTTTAAAAAAATTCAACCAAATCTTAAAAATTATATTAATTTCAACTAGGGCATTAAAATATATAAAACTGAAACCAAGGTATAAAATTTCAACCAAGGCTTAGTAACTAATATAATACAGGCCAAGGCTTAAGATGTACAATAATATTTAAAAAAGTTTGTATCGCGTAAATTTAATACTGAAATTTAACTTGTATATATTAAGTTATTAAATTCTAAATTTAAGGGCGCAACTGGAACTAATTGTAAATCTACTAAACGATTGTTTTACGACAGTCTGATTGTAAAAGGAGTCCTAATTTGTTTTGCAGAGTGACTTTGTAAAAATCACGAGTACAGTTTGCGCACCTAAGCTTTTGAAAGAATGACAATGAAACCTTTATTGTTCTTTTCTCCGATTTTAATCAAGCTATTCCATTTTTTATATTGAGTGGCCTGATTACGTTTGAACGGAAATTTAGTCTTTGATTTCATCGCCGAGCTATTAAAAACTTACGAACTCAAACTATACGCAATTTCTAGCGCAAGTGCGAGCAGCGGCGTATAGGAACGGGAAAAATTACGCCGATGATTGGATCCTCGTTGAATGTTTTCAGGAAACAAAATTGGACTAAACATAAACGCGAAACCTCCACTGTTGGCCAAATTCAAAACCATTCTAAAACTAAATAATGGGGTTGGAAACCAATTATTGAAATAAGAAATAGAGGTGGACTTAACTGACTTTCTATCGAACAAAATGGAAAATGAACTAATCAAAATTAGTCAAAGCTACCAGTCACCAATACTTCAGTTTGAAATCAAAGTTTAATTATTAATATTGTAACGGTTACTTGCATCACGATCCTACAACCTGTTAATGCGTTGTTTGCTCGATCCAAAAAAAAAATTTGTAAACCCACTACCCCCTCGCTTTCTATCCTGTGAAATGGACTCGTCCATGTTTCGTTCGTTTTTCAGGGAAATCACGCTCAATTATTTGTAATCCATTTCCATCTCCATCTCCTGGCAAAACATAAATACAACTTGTCTACTCGAGTTATTATTAATCTGGAATAAAAATTCTGAGTATTATTTCTAAACTTTTTGCCTTTATTTACCATTTCCGGAGGAGTTTAATCACGTGTAATTAGTCGCAGATATCAAGCTTAATTATTTGTAATCCGTTTCCATCACACGTCAAATCTTAAGTTATTATTGTTCTGGAACATAGTAAATAAATATTCCGCATATATTTTTAATTTTAAACCCTTGGCCTTTTTTTAAAATTTCTGATGGATTTAAGTTCCAAACAATCCAACCCTTATTTATTTAAAAATTCATTTTTGATTAGTTTTTTCGCACAAACCGTTACAATATAATAATTAAAAACGTAATTAAATCTCATCTAACTTATACTTTTGTCGTGGTGATTGTATGAAAATATTTTCAACGTCTGACCTCAAAGGAAGTAGAAAATGGAATGCAGTTTGCAATGTAACAACTGACAGAAACAAAATTACGTTACTGTATACTTAATTAAATCCAAATTTGATCGAAAATTGAAAAGAAACAGCATCAAGATCAATCGATCGCTTATTTCATGTAGCAAGACCAATTGAAAAGAAATGGTCTCTATTTCGCGATTCATTAAACGATACGATCCATTGAAAATAAGTGATCAAATAGTGAACAATGGAACAACTAACCCAGCAGCCAGGAAGAATCATTGTCAACTACGGTAAAACCTTGTTGTTTTGAAATTTCGAAGGAAAGAATCATAAAATGTAGGATTTAGACAAATTCTCTTATAACCAGTGATTTGTCGGCTATATAGTAAAGACTAGCCCTACCAATTTCATTATAGTTCCTAAGCCTTGGCGTTGCGGTGGACAGACTGATTAGTGAATGTCATTGGTCATATAGTAACCAGAGTATATCCGATAAAGCTAGAAACTAGGTCTATTTCCTTAAAGTTTATTTTTCTAGTCTTAGCTTTGTAGATGACAGAAAGATTGGTTAAAGGTCACTAGCATATGGGGTTCAATTTAGGAAAAATTTCCTTATAACTAGGGCTTTTTCCTTGTAGCTTTTATGCCTTGGCTTTGCAGAGAAAAAGTGATTGGTCAAGGTCATTGATTACATAAACTAAGTTTTGTATTTAGCACTACGCTTTTTCCCTTAAATATTTTCTGAGTCTTGGCTTTGAGTGATTGGCCAAGGTTAATATTTAAATGTAATTTGTTATAAGCAATAACAAAGGGAAATAACAAAGGCAGTTATCGTAAGCGATATTTCGTTATAACAAGGTTTTAGCGTAATTTTTAGAGTTAATGGTCCCACATTCTTCTTCAAAAACTAAAAGCTTAATCGCTCATCTGGAACTAATTGGGCCTAAAACAACGTTGTTCTAAAAAACGATTTTGATATTGAATAAATGTTGGAGAAATAATAGTTATGGGTTTCTCAGAGTCGCAGTCTTACTCGCGTGCCACCCTCTGAAAATTATCATTAAACGAGCGCAAATGCCAGAAAAACCAAACAAAAATTACAATAGGAGCGAGACAATGGAAAATATTGTCTCGGTTTCTGTTTATCTCTCACCTTGAGAAGAGGATGGACCTTGTTAACAGGCCTGGGAGGACGCTGCTTCTTTTTGATATTGGTTGGAGGATGATGTTTTTTCTTCTCGGGCAGCCAATGCACCCTCATGTCCCAACATCGACCGCAAAAACGACTCAAAGGGTCGTTCAAACCTCCGCAGTGACAACATGACCATTTGTCCTGCGAAGCCAACCAACACCAATCAATAAGCGACAATAGCCATGATAAAATTAAATTATAGGGCAAGCCGGCAAGGTTTCCGATAACCGACCCCCTACCAAATAACGATGGTTTTGAACTAATTAGAACCTGGGGAGTTCAGAAACAATACTTAAAAATATCTTCAACCATTGGAAGTTTGAGAAAAACACATTTCAAAATTTGAAGTTTGCATGTTAAATCCCATAGATTCCAACCTAACCCAACCCAAACTATGGCGCATTCTATGGGATTTTAGCATGGGAATTTCAAATTTTCAAATTCTTTTTTCTCAAACTTCCGCTGATTGGAGATTTTTTTAATTAATTTTTCTAAACTCCCCAGGTCCTAAATAGTCTATAACCATCGTTATTTAGTGGGGAGTCGGTTAACGTAAATCTCCCCAATTATAGGAATAATAAACTTACAGCCAGAGTTAGCTCGGGGTCGATGGTATCTTCGTCACTTTCATCTGCCCAGAATGGCATATCGCTATCGTCTTGAGTGATCACCAGAGCAGCGCAAACTATATCCTGAAACAATCAAACCAAACAAACACAAAAATGAAGTATTTATTAGTGCATTTTCCAATAAAAAAAAAAAAAAAAAAGTAGGTATTTGCCATCTATAATCAAGAAAAATGATTTTTTGTCAACAATAATCAAAATTCATCACTTATTAATAAAATCGAGTACTAAGCATTAATAATTGCTACCACATTGTTTGGTGGATGACGAAATTAGAAAACAATAAACTAGTAGTATGGTTTTATTTATGAAAAATATCACTTTATAAAACAATTTGTTTAGTGCTCCTATCACTTATTCTGATATGACGACCTATCCAGTGTTAAAAACCTAAAATGCTCAGCCAGAAACGCCCCCAATAATACATTGCCTATGCCCCAGAGATGTTAAAAGTTCAAATGTCACAATAACAATGAAAACCATGTAATTATCACAAATTGATAAAAACAAGTACCCTTAATCAATAATTGATAAAAACGAGTAATCTTCATCAATAATTGATAAAAACGAGTACTCGTCATAAATAATTGATAAAAACAAGTACTCATCATAAATAATTGATAAAAAGTTAAAAACGAGTACTCATCATAAATAATTGATAAAAACGAGTACTCATCATAAATAATTGATAAAAACGAGTACTCATCATAAATAATTGATAAAAACGAGTACTCATCATAAATAATTGATAAAAACGAGTACTCATCATAAATAATTGATAAAAACGAGTACACTTCATCAGCAATTGATTAGAAAAATAACTTTTGATCAAAATGAGAATTCATCATTAATATACATTTAAAACCGAGTACTCGTCATTGATATACATTAAAAACTGAGTACTCGTCATTGATATACATTAAAAACGAATACTTTTCATCAATAGAAAAGAGTACCTCTTCATCGCTGCTGGTATCGGAACATCCTGAACTGAGACTGGAAGCTGATTCTACTTCGTATTCAATTCCGCCTTCATCACCCGACGAAAGAATATTGTTCCTGGCATTGTGATATTCCTGGAGGCTGAGCGTGCCATCATACAAAAGGATGTCATCACCCGAATCACGGACGTACTCCGTTTCCAAGCTTTGCACGCTATAATCGGTCTCGTCGCCACTGAAATAAGTGGGAGCCCGCGGAACAACAAATGTGCCGTATTTGAAAAACTCCTCTTCTTCACGCCGACCTTTCTTGGGGTCGCTAAGATCACCCGCCTCTTCATCTGCGCGGATATTCACAAATTAAAGAAAAAAAAAAAACAGCATTCACCCAGAGAAGTTCCTTTAAACGAGAGAAATTACCATTTAGTTTCCGTTTTATTAATATTGCATTTTTGTCCTCTTCGCTTTTAGAATTTTGACCTAAACAAAATATGCACAAGTTAAATTTAAAACTATTTAAATCGTGTTAATAGAATTTAAATACTTTAGTTTTGAAAGCAATTATAATTCACCTAATTTATATCGCAAAATTTTAAATTAACCAAACTTGATCAGGTGATGTTAAATTTGACCAAATTTGATGGCAAGAAGTTAAACTCGACTAAATTTGCTCATAAGCTGTTAAACTTGATCACAGGATGTTTAATCTGACCAAATTTGATCACACACTCTTAAATTTTACCAAATTTGGTGACAAAATATTAAATTTAACCAAATGTGATCATAAATATTTAATCTAATTTAGATGGCAATTATTGGTATTTGACCTAATTTTTGTCACAAATGATGGTAAAACCATCAATTACATACAATTTATTTAGCTAAAATTTGATTACTTAACTTGAAAACTTACCGTTATGGTCTTTTTTGCTTGTTACGGCGATGATTTGATAGGGTAACAGTATCTTCAACTCTGGAACGGTGAATTGCTTGACGCCCAGTACTTTGGACAAAGGATCATCACCCAGATAAAAAGTCTTAGGTGGGATTCCCTCGTTCAAATTGAACAACTTATTCAACAATATATATTTATTCAAATACTCAATAATCTACAATTGTCAAAAATCATCAAGGGATTCAATATTAAACTATTTTCACTATCTTATTAAACCAATAAACGTACCTGTTTTATAGTTAATTTATTTTCGGTAACGCCAACTGTTTTTAAACAGTTAAAAAAATCCGGTTTCATCCACCAAAGCTGAAAGAACAGGAAAATACGATTATTAAAACTCACTTAATCTCGACCTAAAATTAAAAAGCAAGCGAAACCCTAAAAACATTTTAAAACAGAAAGAAAATAATAAATCTTATAAGGGGACCAATTTCGAACTTCGTTCCCTCGTAAGATGATATTAAAAATACAACAATATTTTATGGGTTTTTCCTAAGCACATTGTTAAAAAATAAAAAGCGTTTCAACTTTTAACGCGCTAATCGTGACCTTGGGAACTTTGATAACAATATTGATTAAAACCAATTAATGCCAGATCATTAACTGGTCTCAAATATTTTATCACCGTTTCCAAATTACCCAGTACCTACATTCGTCTCTCTCGAATCCTGGTTGGTGGTCATGATTTTAAACCAAGCAAATATCTTCGATATTTCCTGAAAATAATTTCATTAATAGCTAACGCTTGTCTTACAACAAGATAAACAAAGTAAACGTCGCTTAATAACTACTGACTTCTAATTAGGATTGTACTTTAAAAACCAAAAATTACCTACAAACCTTAAATTAATAAAAACACTCGAAAGGAACTCGAATTACCTTGAAGAAGATTAAAAAATCCACGTTATTTTTGAAATTGAAGGGATATCTGGGCCAAGCTTAAGTTTTAGGCTTAGCGGCTTCCGAGGATATTATACTTGAATTCACTGTTCATCGCGATTTCGGTTTAAAAATGACTAGAATAAATGTTGTTTGAGTTAAATTAACGCGTTTTAACAGTTTGTGACCTGACTAAAACGGTCCAAAAATGCCCAAAATTCCTAGAATATGTTCTATATTCGACCATTATACAATAACAGGCACGTCCGCAAGCCCCGATGTGGGAACTTCAAGCTTGTCTGTGGGGCGTAACCAACCACGGACTAGAGAATTTGCATACAGAGAACACACGGTACTCTCTCTTGTTCGGACCCGTTTGTACAGTCAAGGGCTAACGGGCAAAAAAACTAGAGAGCATTTCCAAGAATTGGGTTGGGAGGGCAAATACTTTTGATAAGATACTAAAGCGTTATCCCCCCCTTCAAATCCTCAATCATTTTTAGGCGTGTGGAAATTCCCATTCATCCCAATCTTCGGTACGAACTCTATGGAGTCCATACGAAATAGCGAGTAACTTTGGGAACATGTTAAGTGGAATAAAATCGACGAAATATCAAAAGCTTTAGTTTAGATTCAAAGATCAAGTCTCACTAGTCATTAAAATCACTGAGGGGGCAGACATTTGTCAATCAGTAAATTACTGAAAAAAAATATTGGATTAAAGTCAGTGGAATATTACATTAGTGTTTATGCTCTATGCCAGTCTATGGAGTCCACGGTTCCACGCCTAATTGTCAACTGGAAAAAATGGCCAATAACAGAGCTCGAAAAGTGTAAACATTGTCTGCTCAATCAACTAAGCCTAACAATGGCTGCGTTTTTGAAATGTAAACATAGAAAATCTTTGTTGTAATATATCATTCCTCGGGTCAAGAATGGTTTTTCTTTTGTAAACAGAGGGAGGAAGAGAGAAAGAGAAAAAAGAATTAAAACAAAAAAATCGTAATTTAATGCCTTAAATTACTTATATTAGAAATTAAGGTTTAGGCATATATACCCTCAGATTATTCACAATGTTTATCCTTCGCGGGTCACGTGGCCCATGATGGTACTATTTCAAAACCAAAGGTGCTAATCATTTACCCCTTTTTCAGATTGCACTACAGTCGTTTTAGTTATTTCTCCAACAAGAAAAGTATAGGATGAGGCGTTATAAAAGATCTCGTTTTTTCAAGAAGTTTGATGAGAAAATAGTCGCTTTTCAATCGTCAGGAGATTAGAATCCGAAATTTTAAACAGTACCAATTCGAATGTAAATAAAATGGCTTTTTATTTCAACGTGACAATTAAAATCTAGAACCAATCAATCAAAAATATAATAAACTAAACGGGCGGGGGTTGAAAGGTTAATAAATGGCTTAAATTATTAAGTACTAAAATTAATAAATTATTTCGATACAACTTTGTCGTAATTTTCGCGAGGATAATTTGATCGCGCGGAAAAAAATATATTTTGAGCAAAAGAGGGAGACAACGTCCTTTTACATCGTCAGTCTCGCCCGTAACAGACAGCAGGGTTTCATGAAAACATTTTAGGGGAAGTTAGCGGCGTTAAAAACTGAAAAAGTTTTGGTAAAAAAAGGTTTTTCAAACGCTCACCGATACAAAATTATTTTTGATCTAAGAGTCAATTTCGGTATTCGCCTCGTTTTAAAACTTATTTTCGGTTCGTTAGCGTCAATCGTTTGCCTTCTAAATGGCTCGGAATAAAGCGGTAATAAATTTGGAATGTAAAAGAAATTGGAACTTTCTCGGAGGGGAGAATAAAATATTAAATAATTTTAATCAGAAGAAATTAAACAACGCGAAAATCAGTTCTAGTCGAATCACGTGTGTGGCGTTCTTTAATCGCTCTAATTATTGTACTTACAGTACAATAAAAATAAAACCATTTAATTTTATAGAGTTACAGGCTGATCGTATCCGAGCTAAATAATAATAGCCTTTAAATTGGAGGAGTTTCTTCCAATACCCAACGAGTCACAAAACGAAATTTCGTTTCTTTCATTCTTCATTTAAAATTATTATTCGAAAATTAACCGAGGCGCTTTGATGTTTTTGGAATTAAGAGAGTTATTATCGCAAAAATAAACTCAGAAACTCCATGAAAATCTTAAATTCAAAGACTTTTAAAATTGGCCAAAGGGGATGGAAAATAAAATATTAAGAAAAGAAACGTAAAGAAAAAAGAGATTTCTAAAAAAAAAAAAAAGCTTGTATAAAATAAAATTACCAAGAAGATTTGATTAAATTTAATATAATTTAACGTTATTTACTATTCTCAGTATTTTACAAGGGCAGCGAGGACGCTTCGCCCCCTGACTCTACGCCCCCTTTTTTGGATGGCTTTAAATGAACTTAAAATGAATAATTTAATCGCCAAACTATGGAAGCATATTTTAGGCCAACCCATTTGTATCGTTTTAAAGGGATAAGGAAGATTATTTCGTTATCTTTTTAAAACGAATCAAAAATTCCGAGTAGAAGGATCGTAAAACTAATTGCGTAAAACGAACGAAGGGATTTTTTTATTATTCGGATCATTTTTAGATTTAAAGTTTTTGACGCCGTTTTGAAAAATATGGTAAATTTAGTTCAGTCCGGCCGGGCGCGCGATATAGTTTCATTCAGGGTTTTTCATATGGCGACAGTTTCAATTGTTGAACTGTCCGATTTAGAAAGTTTGCCACTTTCGGCTAATGGCGAATCAATTCTCAATGTGATTTTATTGGGGTCCTGATTGGTCGGCGTCAAATCTCCGTTATTTTGGGGCGAAGCGGACGCGCTCCGAGACGGCGAATAAAAAGGCGTGGAGGGGGAAGCGAAACTTTTAGGTTCAAAGGAGTCGTCGTCGTTGTTCCGAAGTTGATTCTCGATCGTCAGAGTTTCATTGGCGAGGGCGCCCTTTAAAGTGGCGGGAGAAACGGCGCGGGCGAATGGCACGTAGATTCGAACGGCGTCGGGGGACCGCGTCCCGGACGTTAAACTTAATTTCGAACGAATCGAATCGGGCGACGATCGACCCGCACCTCCTCCTCTAACGGTAATAGCGGCGGCCGCAATACTTTCGCTTTCGTCGACATTATCGTAAAGGGACAAGGACCGTTTCAATTGGGCGTTGGCGCCGTTCGTTGAACCACCGCCCCCGCTTTTATCGGGGTCCTCTCGCGTCGCATTTTGCCGAGGGCGCGAACTGGTCGAAGGCGCGCTGTTGGCCAATTCGCGCGCTTTGGCTCGACGCGTTAACGTAGTCGATGGACTACTGAAACCCGATAAAGCCGATAAATCGGCAGCCGAAGTTTGAGACGTCTCGGCCAAAGAGTTTCGCGAACTCAACGGATCCACGATGGAACTACCATCGTCCTCGGTAACGTTCAGGTTCGCGGCCGAAGCGTTGACGTCTGACACTCGAGATTCGCGCTTATTAGTTGTACCTTCGAAAAAACTCGCCGCTCGAGCATCTTCGGAAACCGCTGGGTTGTTGACTTCTTTGTCAAAACCGTTAGCGGCGCGCGTAGACGAAGTAGTCGTTCGGCGAGTATCAGAAGACCCATCTTGACGTTTCCATATGGGCGACGATTCCCTCCCATTTGCTAGCGCCTGTGTTAGGGGGAACGTAGGCGATTTAACTAAAGCCCTCTCTATACGCGTTAGCCCATTGTTCTCCGCCGTCGGTAAAATCTGATCAGTGTGGCGGTTCAGTAGGATTTCACTTTAAGTGTCCGTACCAAAACCAGTGGTTTTTGACAGATTTAGCCACGGAGAGTTCAAATATAATGGTTAAAACTTTTTAAAACAGCAACGAGTTTAAACATAGTCATATTTGAACTCCCTGCGCTTCAATCTAGCAAACACGATTATTTTGCTTATCAACCAAGTATCAAATAAACCCAGCTATACGGCTGGGATGCGACAAAACAGGGCTAACGCGTACGCGTCATTAATACATTTACGCAATCAGACGAGAAACAGAAAAAACGCAAGCGGACCAGTATGTAAAAATTACCTGAGCTTCGCAGAAATAAAAATTTGATAAACCAAAAATAAGAGTGCAAAGATAGAAAATACGAGAGAAATAATTTAAATAAGATCACATGGCATGCGCTATAAGTACGTTTCAATCATCTAGAAAATAATACGAGCCAAGAAATAATAGCGGCCAACGAGCTCCAATGTGAAAATCAGAAAAAAAAAAAAAAGTAACAAAAAAATAAATATATATGTTAAAGGCAGCTGTTCAGACAGGGAAATTATCGTTTCTCTCAAGCCCATCGGGGGAATTGTCAAAGAGGTCGCCTGTTCTTTCAAAAACTCGCTTGGGCCAACCTCAGAGTGAACACTGAAAACTTATTTGTTAAATATGGGAAGAAATTCATGTAAAATATAGGATATTTAAGAAGTTGGTGTAAAATATAATATAGGATCGTTTTTTGCCTACATTCATCATGTCTACAGTAGATTTTGCCTCTATGGAAATAAAGCTGTAGCCTACGTCTGGACCTTTGACAATGATTATTTTTCAATTTAGCCTTCACTAGAGCTAAAATCTTATACCGTTTACAATAATGATTGACAATTTTACCCTTAGCTTTAGATTTTGAGGAAAAAAGCTATCAAAAAGAAATAATAATAAGGAGGTGAAAATTTAGAATACTTAAAATTTCTGTTTGAGGGCCTAGTTAGAATTGTATCTAGTGTTAGGGATTACCCTTCCAAACGGCGGCCTTTAAAACCCTTTAAATTTGTCAGGCGACTTACGTCTTTGCGGTTCGAGTCTTTTCTGTGGATTTGCGCCGAATCGATTGATTTCAAATCGTTGAGAAGGCCAAATGGTTTTTGAGGAAGTTCATTGGGAGGTTTACCCGGTGGCAATTCCATTTTCGCTTTGCGCAATTCCTCTAGAGAAGACTGCAACGCATCGACGGCCGCGTCGTCGTGATATCCAAAATCGTGCTCCAATTTTACCTGACATTTATTATAGTTGCGGAGAAAAAGGAATTATTACCACTGAAACGGCTTACGCGAAAGTTTAGTCTGATCAGCCTGAAAAAGATCTACTAAGACTTGTTAAAAATAATTAACAAGAAATGAAACGATAAACGTCAGGAAGATGATTGAAAAAAAAAAAAAAAAAAAAAAAAAAAAAAAAAAAAAATAAATGGTTCAATTAAGAAAAATAAATTCAAAACTTATAGAAATGTAATATTACAAAAATTTGTTTTTAAAATTAATCTATTTTGCAGTTACATTTTCTACCGCATTCTGTTTTGTTCCTCGCATTTTGTAGCCTCATCTTAATTTACTATGCTTCATTTTGAAGAGACCAATTTGCCCCATACACATATTTCCAGATTATTTCAATGAATATTTCGCAATATTCTTCATCTTTAGATTTATATTTTGAAATGTGGCACCAAAAAGATCACTAACTACGCTAAATAAGTCATGATAACATTTCATTTGGCTCTTTATTGGTCCCTATTAATTTGGTTTCTATATTTAGTCCTAAGGTCCCTATTTTAACCAATTTTTTTCAGTAAAAAGTCTTTTTTTCCATATTTTATTTTCGGATTTTGATGGGAACCCTGCAATTAATATTTTCTAGATTTTTTCCCAATTTTAGAATTGATTTTTCTCAATGACGTATTTCTCTAATATTTGCAGGTTTTTCCAGATTTGTAGGAGCCCTTCCCGATCGCTTACAAAGTTTAATTTCTTTCGAGTATATCCACTCCTCCCCCTCCCTGATCCCCTTTTGTATTTCTGACCTGCAAGAATTCAATGAGGTCGTCCATGTTGAGTTTGAGGAGGGTTTTCCTGTGCAGTTTCATGAGCGTGTAAGACATAGCGGTGAGAATGACTTCTCCTTCCAACGTGTAGATATCCCAGAGACGCAGCGTCAACGTGAACGGCACTCGATCCAGGAAACACTGGAAGAACCACTTCAAAGTGTACAAACTAGAATGGATATCGTATCTAAATGAAACGCAAAAAACATGGTTAAATATTAAATAAAAAGGTTTACTGTCTCGTTATAATACTTTTCAAGCTGCTTCTTCAACTTGGGTAGGAACTTGGAAAGGATTTTATCGTGATGTTGCTGAAATCGAACCAGTTTCGGAAACTGGGGAATAAAAAACCCTGATAACGACGACGAAGGATAAAATTACTTTGAAATCTCCGAAATCGAGGATATAAATGAATTATCGATGGTTCCTACCGTGCATGGCGTGTCTTTCGTCGCTCATAAGTACCGACATGGCCCAAAAGGCATCTTCTTCGTTCATGAACATCAGTAGGAGCGCCGCGATTTGACTCATCCCTTGGCAATAACCCACTTCCTAAAAATAGACCAAAATAATTAAAACACTAGATTATTTACAATTCCTCTAATTAGCGACCCGTCTTAAATAGAGAGGGTTTTTGTCATAATTTTTCTTCCCAATAATATAACAAGGTTTTATTGTACCTAATTTATTCCAACTTACGGTGTTATAAACGGAATAGGCCGATAAGACGTGAAACAACGCTTGTTGTCTAAAGAAGCAAAAAAACAAAAAGAAAAAAAATTAAGAGCTTTCAAGGGGAAATTAAAAAAAAAAAAAAAAAAAACTTAATACTTTAAAAGACAATGGGGAAACACTGAGAATTTTTTCAGGGTTCATACAACATTGGGAAAACTAATTTCTGTGGATGCATTGAAGGATTTGAAAATTCAGTAATAAAAACTAGGAATTTTGGCGGTAAAGGTTGTACCAACTGCAGAGTTATTTTAAATTTAGGATTAAGTACTGCGTATAGGTTTTTGTAAATTTACAATAGTTTTTACTAGGATTGTTGGAACCCTAAAACGGGTAATCAAGGATGAAGGTTAAGAAGGTATCTACTGAAAAATTCAAATACGAAATTATTAAATCCCTTTTAAATCGAGAGAAAAATATGATGAAACGTTTAAATAAAAAATAATTAATTTTTAGTCCGGTTCTTACTTGACGCCGTATCTTTCCCTGAACATGATGTGATTCCTGTAAGTCCTGTTGACATCCAAATCAATCTGCCTGATATCGGGAGACATCAAACGAGCTTGCCGTAACATCTCCTACACACAAACACAAAAAATATATTGAAAAGCTCCCTTAAAAGAGACAAACTATGTAACAGGAACCTCATATTTTCCCTCTTGTTCCAATTTGACTCGTCCCACATCGAGTAATCTGCACCAGACTTCCCCTCGAACCGCGTTGGGGATTCCTTTATAGATCCTCCGTCTCACCTAAAATAATAAAAAAAAAAAACAATATAACGAAAACTGGGCTATGACGAAGCGATCAAGGCCAAATGTCATTCATTATAACGAAACAAAAAAATAGATTTAGGACCCACTTTATCTCCAGGATAATATTTGTCCCAATTTTTCAACATTTTCAACCATTTGTTCAATCTTTCGTTTTCAATTTCTCGAACTTTGGCTTCGTGGGCCGTCAGTTTATCCGGCAGACGATGATCGCTGATAATTAATTTGAGAGTTAATTTATTTTTTTTATTATTATAAAGTGGTAAACTTACTGCAAAAAACCGTATCGATCAGTGACGTGATAAACTTCAAATTTGGGATCTTCCCAGGGATCAATTGTGGCCGTTTCCCGACCCATCTCGTAATTTCGAATGATCAGCTCTCGCTCCAGGAGAGTTCTCTCCGCTAATTCCCGTTCGTTCATCGCTAACCGATGAAAAACAAAATTGACCTCTTTAAACTGGGACCAAATTAAAATACTGGGGCGAAAATTCAAATTCCAATCAGACTGACTACTGTTTAAAAAATAATAAATAATATTATACCGTTTGAAACTCTGAGGGAGCTGCAGTCTCCCAAAGATTTATTCTTACTATGAAGGTAACAGTTTCGAAGTTTTCCCAAACATCCTCACGCTTTAACTCTGAAAATAAAATGAAACAAACTATGGCATATATTGGGAAAAAATATTATTCAATTGATTAGAAATTAATTAATCAACGATAAAAATGAAGAAAGATTAAGCAAATTTAAAAGTCCTAAAAGCTAGAGTTTGGCTTAACGCTGTTTACTAATTATATTATTTGTTCATTTTGTTAATATGCTCTTGAAAATGAATATATTTTGACAACCCCCGAATTACACCTACCATTTTCTAAAAACACGTGGGCGGAATTGAAGAGGTTTTCCTTTACTAGGTGGGACTGGGTCTCTTATTTACATTTTCCCCCTCTCTCCCACAAAACGTCAGCCTCTTTAAACTTCCTCAACAACCCAAAAAAAAAAAAAAAAAAAGCTGACAATCCGCATTTTTTAAATTCCTATGTCATTTGGCTTCAGGGTGGCTAAACGCAAACTGACCAAAATATTGACGATTAAAACAAAGATTAAGGATTAGGTAAACGGAAGATAAAGATCACGTTTTGATAAGTCAGGATAAAGGGGTTTTGCTTTAGAGCTTGGCCTATAAGAATAAGATGCAAAGGATCTTATAAGTTCAATAAAATTGGTTTTGTTCAAGCAAAGGACAAATTTATCAGGATAAAGCGCAGATTACGGTTCTCGTTTTGATATTAAAGTTAAAAATAAATGATCCTCAACCTGGTACAGTATCATTAACGATAATGTCAAACTAATAGGACAGCGCTCGCTCTCAGAGAGAGTTTAAAACTAGAATTTAAATCTAACACTCATTAAATGTACTAAATAATTTAGCAACAATGATCGAAACTTACGGAGCAGTCCCTGATTTAATTAGCTTGTAACTCTTTGAATTAATAACCCAGACCAGGCAATACCACCCGACTTCACTCACGCCAGGAGAAAAGAGACGAGGCTTAACAAGGGTGACACGAAATTAGGGTTAAAATGAATAGAATTCTTTAAACGTTACACTCACCCGAATCATTCCACGTTAATCGCATTAATTGAGGAAAATTCGAAGCGGTATCAATAGCGTTTCCATCATATTTAACCGAGTTCTTTTTTCGTAAAAAAAAATTTCCTTGCCGAACATTGACACACTTGACTAGAAACGCCTCTCGGCTTATTGCTCCGTTTACTCGGCTCCAGGCAGATTCTTCTCTCGGCGGTGACGTCACTCTCACTAATAGAAATTTATCGCTTTCAACGATAGATGGCAACGCCGTCTCTAGTTTCGGAGTTAACTTTAAATGGCGCTAATTTCAAACCAAGGTGATGAGATGAAGTTCCCCCGCTGGGTGAATCAATGCGAATTTGAGAATATTACTGTTTTAAAATTCCGGACAAAATACTATAGAAGGGTATAAGGCGGTCAAAAGTTTACTATAGAGAAAAAGAAGTCTTGTATTATAGTTGTTCGTAAGGAATGTTTTCCTTACAAGAATATTGATTTATTTTCAAGCTGTAACTCGGAAGCCTGGCCGCGTTCATATTAGGCCACCGTTTGAAAACGTTTCGCTGCCTTGGGTATAGATTAGTTTTATAAATCGAAGGTTTAGAATTACTCTAGAAACGTTAGCTACTCTATTTTAGATAGATAACGGCAGAAAATCTGTTAACACTCAAGAAGATCAAGCTTAGCAGAATGTCATCACCATTTCGAAGTCAACGAAATGGCTGAGACATCAAACTCCATTTCATATATCACCAGGAAGAGAAACATATACCAAGAAGAATCAGAACATACAAGGCTCGAAATGCGAGATGTCTCCATTGTTGATGTTGGAGTTCGACAGTCCACCGGACGATCTAGTGGTCATAGACATGAGAGTATTCAAGTATAAATACTTTCTGTATAGAATTTCCTCTGCTTCAAGATATTTTTTTTACTATTGTTTTAATGAGTGGACAAAAACGGCCTACCTCCATCATGGGAATCCTCCAATAACTATCATTCCATGCCGCAGGGAGAATGATGAAAGCATCTTGCCTATAGAACGTCTCTACGGCAGAACCAGAACGGAACCTCTGCCGGAAGTCTCCTCCAATCACCTACTGAAGGGCTGAAAATTGGGACTACATTCTACAGGGTCTCTGTCGTTTAATTCTGTATCTTCCATGCAACCATTGACTCAACGATTCATATTTACCATATCAGCGGGTTGTCAAAGAGAAGCACAGCCCACCGACTGATCCATTTGCATTTATATTTTTAGCTTTGTACTTATCGCATTTAATTTCAAAATAAATAATGTTATTATTACTGTTTTTCTAACTAAACTTCCGCCCTGACTATATCATGGTATAATTTCATTTTTACACCGTGACATCGACGATTAAAGGTCCTATCTGCTCTGAAATTTCCCTTTTAACATTCCCTTAAGCACACAACCTACCTTTGACTGTACAGTTTGTTATGGCCAACGTCGTCTGCTAAGCTAGAAAAAAAGTCGACTTTACAGGGGTTTCGCGAGTCGCTGATGGTTTATTCATGGCCGAGGTCCTTCAACTCTTCATCTTTCATTGCTCTACAATCAAACCCACTTCTAAATCATTTATTATAGTTAAGATATTAATTTACATCACTCTGGGAAGTAAAATTTTGTGTCATCCATTTTTTCATATTTTCTGTATGAATCAACTCTCGCTATTATTTCTTGCGAACTCCTTCCATTGCACGCACTCGCTATAGGACATCGAGTGGTGCAATGTAAGATTGCGTCAAGACAAGGCAAATATAATGCTTAGCGAACACTCAATTTTCCCAATTATAAGTTGATTTTCAGTGCACCACTCTGACTGACCAAATGGAATATAAAACACACTCAATCTGATAACTCTCGCTCTGATAGAGCAATGAGAACACGGTGGAATTTGCGATTAGTTGGGAATTTAGTACGCTAGAGATAGGTTAGTCGCATAGGCTTAGAAATTTTAGGCGTTTTGGATCACCATACTACGCGATGGACTACGTAGTAGGTTCATACCAAATTAGCCAAGATTTTCGTAGACATCATTTGGTTGCACCAATCATCAAATGAGAGTCTCAAATTTCGAAACAATTATTGTTTAATCGTTTATTTATTAGTGCACAAATCCCAAAGAAAAACAAAAAAAAAACTTTCACCAAAACAAATAATGAAAATGAGGGAAAAATTAAACAAACAACTTTTGGGAAACAAAAAAATGAAACAATTTTTTTTTCTTCTTAGTCCTAAATCCGCGTAAAAACATTTAGGCATTCGTTCTATCCGCAGTCAAATTTTTGAATCGTGAAAATACAAATTTCCCTTCGTAACCGAAAAGAGTTACGATTATTTTTGGGCAATTTATTACTTGAAAGGTAACGAGACAAACACTTTTGTCGTTTGACGAATTTAAAACGATAACAAAAACTACGTTGTATTTTGGACTGTAAAATCTAACCTATTCTTAGTAATTTGGTTCTCATTTGAATAAAACCTTCGTCAATATCATTATATGAATGATTTCAATTAATATTAGGGGGTTGTCATTTTAACGTCCACCCAAATTGGTTTAAAACTCCCAACTCCGCCACATATTTTTTTTGTTACACATTTTGACATTTTACGAGACACGTGACAACGTACGTATTTAAGTTTTTCTTCTTATTTCAAAATTACCCTGGTATTTTTTAAGCGTTTTTTTATATTATTATTATACAGGAAATAACGTTTAAAATCCACGCCATATAATATATACACGTATTCCCTCCCTGGGCAAATATATCTGGAAAATACGATTTTATTATAGTCCGTTTATTTTTTTTATTTCGGTTAATTTTTTTTTTTTAAAAAAATATTTTCGCGTTTTTTTTTATTTTTTTTTCGACTCACATTTTTTTTGTCGCGGCCACAATTTTAGGTGGACAATGTATTTACGTTTTTCCCCGCTTTATAACGTTTATATTTAGAAAAAGCGACATATTTCACGGCCAAAAACAGACACCGCGGATATTAAGGTTAAACTCGAATTTGGGTGGACGTAATTTAGTTTATTTTATTAATTTTGTTAACGGTTTAAATTATTTTAAAATATATTTCGCGAGATCTAAGCTGCCCAAATAACGGATAATTATTTTTCTTACTACAATTAGGAGGAACGCTACCCATTTCGTTTATTATTTATGTTTAAAGAACTTAAAACCGTAAAGAATATTTATAACTCATCCATTTTATTTATTAAATTAATTAATGAAATATTATATCGTGGGTATTATTTAAAGTATTAGATCGAAATTATTAAATTGATTAAGCAATCAAATTATTATTCGATTAATCGATAAAATTATTTTTCAATCGAGTATTCGATAAAATTATTTTTCAATCGAGAATTCGATAAAATTATTTTTCAATCGATTATTGGATGAAATTATGGTTAACTCAATTATTCGATAAAATTATTTCGAAATCGAGTATTCGATAAAATTATTTTAAATCGATTACTCGATAAATTTTTAAACCGATTATTCGATAAATATTTCAATCGAGTATTCGATAAATATTTCAATCGAGTATTCGATAAATATTTCAATCGAGTATTCGATAAATATTTCAATCGAGTATTCGATAAATATTTCAATCGAGTATTCGATAAAATCATTTATAAATCGAGTATTCGATAAAATCATTTTTAAATCGAGTATTCAATCAAACATTCAATCGATTATTCAATAAAATCATTTTTAAATCGATTATTCATTCAAACATTCAATCAAACATTCAATCGATTATTCAATCAAACACTCAATCGATTATTAAATGAAATATTAAATCGATAATTCAATCAAACATTAAATCGATTATCCAATCAAATATTAAATCGATTATTAAAACAAATATTAAATCGATTAATCAATCAAATATTAGATCAATTAATCAAATTACCATTAAATCGCGATTAAATTAGTATTTAATTTTTTTCCCTTCTTTAATACGAGCTTAAGTGCGGACAAAGTATTATTAAAATTTATAATTGATAAGTAAACGTTGATTGGTGTACGTAATATATATTTATATATATTTGGAATAAAAATTGAGAATGAAAACGTAAATTTAACTTCAGAGCGTCTGCGTCACTCGTTATACGAAAACTATTAATACCTTTTCTTTTTCCAAGACATACAATATGACTACGTTTAATAATATTTATAAAATAAAACGGATAAGTTTTTTGTTTTTTGGCACATGGGTCGTGCTGGGGGTTTTTTTTTTTTTTGTTTTGTTTTTTGTATTAACTTAAAATCTGAAAAAAAAAAAAAAAAAAAGAAATGGAAAACTAAATATTTCACTAAGCGCTGTTTTTTTAAACTTCTTTGCAATTTGAGCCGTTCGTCTTTGAAATTCATATTTTTTTGGAAATCACCGAGAGAGAAATTGAAAATTATAAATGAACCTTTTCTAAACTATTTGAAAAACATTAATAAGTAAAAAAAAAAAAAAATACGTTTGGAAAATATTTTCAAAAATTTCCTGGTAGGCTAAAAATATTTTTTCCCCTATTTTTCTTAATATCTCATTAAACCTACGAATACGCGTTTTAAAATGGTACACCAACAAGTCGTATTTGTTGTTGTTGGGCTCCCTTTAAAGAGAGACTGAAGGAAATTGTCTGTAATAGCTCAAATTTTAAATTTCTTAAACCATAAAATATGGTATTTAGTGCATAATAGTATCTAAAATAGTTAAATTGCGAAAGGGTATTTAAATAAGTACTTTTAAATTTAAAACTTACAGGTGGACCACCATTTTGAATCATGTTCGGAGAAATGGGGATACAAACCAATCAAATGTCGTCATTTTATTCTTATATTATATATGCGGAGAGCCGCCAAAAGGTGGCGCCACATTTCCAATAAAAATCGATATCATTTCATGAAAGTATTTTATACATAACTGTGGCGGCACCTAACAAGACTCGTAATAAGATTTTTTTACCAAAGTAAAATTCTGATTGGTTGGCATCTCTTTTTCTACATGGAACAAGTGGAACAAGATGGTGGAGGAGTTAATTAAGTCATAGTTGGGGGGAAAACGCTGACTTTAAACCTTAATTTTGCAATAATTAAGGGGAGAAAAAAATATTTGACCAAACCAAATAGGGTTTTCCTTCAGTCTCCTTTCAAATATTTTTTGTACAAATTAAATTATATTTTTTTCTATTTAAATCGGGGATTTCAATTGGGAATAATACGTTGAAATTCTTTTCGCCATTCCATTTTTTTTTTCTTCAAAAAACACGACGAATAATTTTCAATTACTACGTTTAAAAAGTAGACGAGAAATTTACAACGGTAACGTTTCTTTTTCGTTTCATATAAACACTATTATTCCACGTTACCCGCAAAATGTTTAAAAATCAAAATGAACGTATTTCATCCGCGATTTTTTCTTTAACGAAGGAATATATATTTTTTAAACCTAAGACTTTACGTAATTATTTTTATATCGTATTTTATTTCTCTCTCTCTCTCGTATAAAAAGGCAAATGTTAATTAGTTTCGGAAAAAACCTTCTCATTCTTTTTTTATATTATAATTCTACACGTTTTCAAAACGAGATCAATTTCGGTCGAAATTTTGTAATTTTTTTTAATTATTTGCTAAATGTTTTCGCCAATTTAATAATTTTAAAATTAAATTTTTTTTGTATTTTGTTCTGATATTTTTGTTTTCGTTGGATTAATAATTTTTAAATTAAAATAGATTTTTATTTATTGAGTTCCAATATTTTTGTTGTTTTCGTCGATTTTATAATTTTTGAAATTCGTTTTTATTGTATTTTGTTGGGATACTTATTTATTTTTGTTAATTAGATAACTTTTTAAATTAAAATTAATTTTTATTTTGTTTTCGACGAATTTTTTTTAGTTTAATTTTTTTTTTTTTTTTTTTTTTTTGGTGTTTTGTTCCGATATTTATAATTTTTTTTAAAATTGATATCGTTTCGAATCGGTAAACATTTACTCCATCATTTCTCTCCACTAATTCCGAAAATATTAGTCAAATTATCTATTTTAATTCCGCGTTGTTAAATTTTCTAATATTTCGCGTATTTCCTTTTTTTTTTTTTTATTCAAAGCGCGCTTCTATCCGTAAGGCAATTTTACTATTTTTTTTAATTCAAAAATCTTAACGGATTATTCGTCTTTGGTATTTCGGTATATATTCATTTAGATTCAAAATATTAATCAATTTTTTTAAACCCAATTTAATTAATTCCCAAAAAAAAAAAAAAAAAAACCTAACAAATAGTTTTTTCCCGTTAAAGCCATTTTTAATTAAAGAAAAAAAAAAAACGTAATTAAACATCGGCAAAGTACTCGAATCGCGAATACCGCTATTAATAATAATTCAAAATGAAAAAAAAAAAAAAAAAAAAAAAAATTGGACTAGATATTTGAAAAAAAAAAAATTAAATGTTGATGTTTTTTTTTTAACAAATTAATATTTTTTATTTAAGTGCGATATTGCACGTTTTTGATTAAACTGTAAAAAAGGGCCTTTTTTCGTTTCCTAAATACAATGTGAAAAAATCTACAGCCCGTAATAATTAATTACCCAAAAAAATTTTTTAACGATAAACAAAAATGTTTTTTTTTTCTATATATAATTTTTGTTATATGACAGACACCACAGATATATATATATATATTTATATATAATATATTTTGTATTTTTTCATACCCTACGTAATTTGTTTGTTTTTTAAAAATTATTTATTTCCCCTTTATTTTTTTACGCTAATACTGCGACTCTAGTTTTTTAGTTGGCGTTTTTTTTTTTTTTAAATGTATGTAAAGGGACATTTTTTTACGGTAAAAAGTCACTTATCTTTATAATAATTTCTTCAACAGACGTCGTAGAAACTCGTTGACATCACGCTTTAAATTTTTAAACCTTTTTTAAACTGAAAACTAAATAAAATGCCATTTTTTCCCGCGAAATTTTTCTTAAAATTATTTTAAATTTGGATCTTTTAAACGCGTGGAGTTGTAACTTTATTTTATACCGATTTTCCATCATTTATATATATAATATATTTTTTTTTTTATCATCTTTTCCGTAAAGATGTTTTGTTTTATATAAAAAAAAATTTTGAATTTAAATTCAATTTTTTTTTTTTCACTGGTATATATATTTATCATTTTTTGTAAACATTGAGCAGTGTGTTTTACCTTTTTCTTTAATATTTTTTTTCTTATAATTTTGTTTGTTTTTTTATACACGATATGAAAAAAACCATTTTTTTTTCTTTTCTCGAATAATTTTTCTTCAATCCAAAACGGGCTCCTTTTTTTCTACGTTCGTTTGTTTTTTTTTTTAAATCCCCCATCAAAATTGACCAACTTTTTTAAAAACTTGTCTTGAAATTTAGTTTCAACGAAAAAAAAAAAAAAAAAAAAAATTAACCTAAACCTTTTTTACGCAGCTGCCAAAAATATACTTTTTTTCAGATGTGTGTACTCGTATTCTGTGAGAGGAGGGGGGGAATTGCTAGAAAAATTCAAATACAGAAGAGACGCGCGTACTCCGAAAAAAAAAAAAAATTAAAACTCTTGTTAACAAGAAAGCCACGTGAGAGGGTCATTCGGCCTAGTATGGTTATTTTGGATATGTAATATTTTGAATCGAGTCTTTCTCGGGCTGGCTTCGGATTCATACGTCCTCCCTCGTACGTACGTCAAACGAAAAAAAAAAAAATTAACAAGAAAACGAAGATACGCGACAAAAAATAAAAAACAACACCAACTAAACACTGCCACCTATACCCGCGGAAAAACAACGAAAAATGTGTACAAAATTATAATTAATAGGCTTTTTTTAAGATGCGGTTATTGGCTGGCGGTGATGACGTCGCAGAATGTTAATAACAAGAATAATATATAATAATAATATAAAGAAGAAAAATGAAAAGCGCGCTATAATAAACTATTAATAATAAGCGCGGGCGAGCGCGTGTCGGAGTGGCACGGACGAAAACGAGGACGTGACGTCATAAAGGCTCGACCAATCACGTACGAGAGATAGAGTGAGAGAGAGGACCACGTGACGGATGGGAGAAGACGCCAAAATAGAACGGCCAACACTCGCTCTATAAAAAACGAAAACGGACGTAAGGAAAGATTCGAATAAAAAAATATAAATACACGAATAAAAAAAAAAAAAAAAAAAAGAGGAAGATAATAAATAATAAAATAAATATTTACAAAAACGTCACCCGATCAATTATTATTTATTTTATCAATTATTTAATCGAGTGACGTTTATATACACGAATACGGAGGAAATGAATCATTTGGTCGTACCAAAAACACACGCAAAACGAGTAATGTACAAAGAGGATGAGAAGGTAAACCACCAAATACGAGACTCCCGTTGAAATATACGCACCGTTCACACTTGAAACTTGGAAACCGTTTTTAACCGATTTCGATATAGCAAAATTCTGGGTTAGAGGTATAGATATTTTATGAAAAATGATATTACCCTCTTGACAAGTTGATTTGAACATTTAAAACGGTTTCGAAGTTTCTAGTGTGAACGAGGCTTTAGATAATTTATAGTCCGACGCGTTCAAAAAGATGGTTTAACTCTGACGTAAGAGTCTCTTATTTGGTGGTTCGAGCTTCCAACAATTAATCAAGCACGTGACCGCGATGCCTCTTAGAAAACGTCCAATTAGCGCTCTTCTAAGGTCATACGACCCATTCAACTACGAACAGTTTCCAAAAACGTTTAGTTTCGGTTGGATTTAATGTCTCAAAACGACTGATTAACTCTATTTCGATTGATTTTGAAACGTTATTTAAACCGACGTAACAGTTCAATAAAAGTGGATTCCAAACGTTTCGCCCGAATCGATTAGAATCGATATTTCAAGGCCTAGTACGAACGTGCCCCTTTAACGCTACCTTCACACTAGAGACTTTGAACCCTTTTGAAACTTCAAATCAACTTTTGAAGATAATGTTTTGAGAAAAGATCTTTACAGTTGACCTCAAAATTTTACATTTTTACCTTTATGAACGGTTAAGATTGTTTCAAAGTCTCTAGTGTGAACACAACTTATGTAACCACACTATTCTGAATCGATTCGAACCAACATTTCGGGCATATAAATACATTTTTTTTGACCAACCGGAACTCTCCGGGTGACCATATTACAATTGGACCTTTCTAAATCGGTTTACAATGGTGATTCAAAATGTCTAACTTTAGCTGGAGGAAATGAGATTTTGGGATTTTGGGTGGCAAATGGGAATCGTTCGACAAATAAAGCGCGCACAAAAATAAACGACAAAGCCACGAAAACACGAGAGATAGAAAGATGACGAACGAAAAACACGAAATTAATTTGCTTTAGGCTTCGACGATCAAGAAGAAGTAGAAGAAGAAAAAAACGTTGTTCGTTTATAAGAGAAGGCGCTTTATTCGCTAAAACTTAAGATTTTGCGTCGATACATCAAGATGTTTCGCAACTTTTTCAAATTTAAAAGACCTCGCGCGGTTTCAAAAACCAACAGATACTTACCGATTTTTCGCCGGAACACGGGAATAAAAGACGATACCCGAAGGTTACCACAAGCTTGGAAATGAACCCAAAATGGCTAAATATATAAAATTATTCGCTGAACGCCTTACTTTGACGTCACTGTCAAAGTCACTGTCGCTTTTTACTACAGTGACGATTCCGCTAAACTAAACTAGGTGAATAACTTTCACAAAAACTAATTTTATATATTTTACTATTCCAACTGGAATCAACAGTGTTGGTACATCAATAGCGTAACCATTTTGCACTCATAATTCCAATGTGAACGGGCCCGCGACGACTCATTGGCGAAAATTAATTCCTACCCAAACAAAGCCTCATTTTTCAAATTCTCAAATTTTCAAAATCGTAATTGGATGCAGAATTTTACTTTTGAGTGTCCCATGTACCAAAAATCGTGCTTTGTGATAGATTGAACCATGGGGAGTTCAAATATGACGGTTAAAAATAAAAACTGCAATTTAGGTTAGGTTAAGTTAACGTAACCTACAATGAAAATTGAAACTTAATTATTTTTTTTTATTACGCTGTTTAAATTTTTTAACCATCAGATATGAACTCCGCATTGCTGAGTCTATAGCTACGTTCACACTAGACACTTTGAAACCGATTTCAAAGCGTTTCTATTGTTAAAATCAACTCCAAGATAATTAAAGTTTTTGACCAACAAGCTCTAGAGTTGACCCCATAATGTTACATTTTGACCTTTTCAAAACGGTTCAAAACGCTTTCAAAATGTCAAGTGTGAACGCGGCATATCAGAAACCACTGTTTTCGGTGATGGGACACTCCAAATTAAACTTCTACCCGATTGGCTTCGTACGAACCCTGATCTAGGGTCCTTTTCCAAAGATTGTCAAACCTTTCGGGGATAATTATAATTAAGAATGATAAAAAAGTAGACGAACTTACCTCCTAACGCACTGTCGCGGATCCCGGGCTTCGGAAACCAAAATTTTAAAAATGACGAAACGTATATTTGTCCAAAAATAACACGAGATAAACTAAAAAAAAACGATTAAGGCGCGAACGTTGTGGACATTTCTCGCGGGGGATTTTTAAAAAGTTTGTCGCGGTTTGAAAAATGTCCGCCATTTTTGTACTTTCTCTCCATCAATTTGGTTTTCAATCGTAGTTAGGGTTTTTTTTGTTTTGTTTCGCTGGCGGCGTCCGTCTCTCTCTTGTTTAATAAGGTTTGCTGGCGTCTTTGGACCTCTTCAATTGAACCTTTAACCTCTTCATTCCGATTTGGAAGCCGTTCATCGCCTGGATCGCCGCTTGCGCCGACACCGGATTATCGTAGCTGACGAAGCCTAAATCGAATGAAACGGAGGTTAATGAAAGCGACCTAATCACGGCACCGGGGAAAAAACGAGGAAAGGAGAGAGAATATAATAATAACGGCGTCGCTGTACCGAAGCATTTGCTCAAGTTTGTCTGCTTGTCGATGAAGACTTTGGCGGAAATGACTTGACCGAAGGGCATGAAGGTCTGCGCCAGATCGCTGTCCGTGAACTCCTGCGGCAAGTGGTAGATGAAGAGGTTCGCCCCCTCGGGACCTGAATACGACACGAACAAACAGTCTGCTAGACTGGTCAGCGGCGAGGAAGCCAAAACGCGCGAGAACCATCAAAACACTCTAAACACGAACTAACTTAACCTAATCTAATAATCATCACACTCGCAACGCGACAAAACTATAGAAATTGCTGGAAAACGCGAAGGACAATCTAAAAATACAATTACTTCCCCGACAACCGAGTTCGTTTAAGAAAACTACGACAATCTAACCTGAACTCGACGTATAAACTGTGTTAGGTAGGTTCCCAGTTAATAGCCGTGTTCACACTAGACACTTTGAAACCATTTTGATGTCGCCACCATCAACACGCGGTTGTCGAGGACATTGTGGGTATGGTAAGATGCATATATCTTTAGAACAGAGTAGTAATATCCTTGTTTCCAACTTATAGCCTTTGCTTTTAACTTAGTTTTCTAGCGATTGCCTTGCACATATTTAAAAGATGACAGCTGCATTCTCCCTTAAACAGCGTCGCGAAGAAATAAATCAGAAACGGATAGAACCGTATACTAATATTTCCCAAATATACCCGGCATAAATTGAAACTCTTAATTATATTACGAACGAGTTGGAAATTAGGGTGATTCCGATACGCGGTACTTCAATTACTTCTAAATAAAATACTTATGAAAAAAAAAAAAAAAAAAAAAAAAAAAAGAGGCGAGTCGGACAAGACAGACGGAAAGACGTATGGACGGACGGAAACGAAAGACAATGGACGTGGATTAAGACGTTACGACACAAACAACACAAAATACGGGGGGTAACGGACTGAAAGCTAGGGCATTTCTGATCTAAAATAAAGTTTTTATAATGAACAATATGGCCTTACCTTCTATTTGTTTGCCGGCCGGGTTTTGAGACTGTTGAAGACCAACTTGGGCGAACGCCCCGGGTAACGCTAAACGACAAAAAGAAAAAAAAAAGAATTAGTTCTAAATAAACGAGTCTCGGATAAACATATTAGAAATGAAAATGAGTCTAAGCAATTACGAAGGGATATTTAACCGCGGGAGAAAAACGGGACTAATTTCTGACCATCATTGCGAGCGAGGTATATCCTACTCCTCTAACAACAAAAAAAAAAAAAACGGCGCTCGCTAACTCGCTTAATTAACAAAACCTCGTCAGTGAGTTTAATAAAGCCGTGTTCACAGTAGAGGCTTTGAAACCGTTTTGGAAAGGTCAAATTGGAAAACTTTGGGGTAAAAAAATGGGATTATTTACTCCAAAACTCGATTTGAACACTCAAAACGGTTTTGAAAATGGTTTCAAAGTGTCAAATGTGAACGTAGCTTAAAAAGTGTCATTGACGTTTTGGGGTTCTTTATTATCCCGGGAATAATTCACAACAAGTCTGAAGATTGATCTAAAATACTTTGCACGAAATTGTCTCAAACGATTTTCTCACTCACTAAGCCTTGGCTACTTTCTAATAAAGAGTCGCGGGAGAGGTGGTTGTTAGTTCCCCCGATTTAGCTACAGGTACTGGGCACTGTTTGATTGGGCACTGTTCAGACGACGCTTACGATTATGTTCGCGATTTTGGTTCTCGTCCCCGACTTGAGATTATTTGATTATCTTAGCTAGAAGAATTTTTTATCGTTATCGATAGTTGGGTAGAAGGGTGGACACGAATAATTAAAATAAGAAATGCACGCTAGCTACGTTTTCCGTCAGGGGGCGGGCGGAGCAACAGAAAGGGGTAAACGGGGACGATACTGAGGTCAAAGTGGGTGAGGCGAGTGGTACTTGATAGAAGGACGAACCAGAGTATTGTTGAATTCCCGAGTAGGCTTGCGTCAGAGCGTCCAAACTGGGACCATTGGCCGCCAATCCCGCGTTGCCCAGCCTAAAACACACAGACCGCACTCGTTAAATAACGAAAGAACGTTCTTCGGGAAGGGGGTGGGGGTTATGATTAAGGAAACGTTTGGTTAAAACTGACCCGTTGACGCCGGCAGCAGCGGCCGCGGCTAGCGAGCCCATGGAGGTCAAGGAATTAGTGGACATTCCTCCGAGGGCCATACTCGAGACGGGACTCATAGAACTGACCCCGCTCAACGAAGAACTCGCCGAAGAATTGCTCCCGGACACGCTGCCCGCTATAGGAACACGCGTCAATCACGTTTAGCTTCTATTATTGGCTCGAGATGACGGATACAAATTTTAAAGTGAACTCCCTACTATATAATCCCTAATTTAAATCTCCCCGTAGCTAGAGCGCCGATATTATTAACAAATATTATTTCGGACTAATTAGCTAGGAACGAACAAGCGTCGGAACAAAACGTCGGGAACGAACCTTCAATAACGTGCGCGTCAAAAGCCACGTTCACACTAGAGACTATGAAACCGTTTTTAGCCATTTTGGAAAGGTCAAATTGTTAAAATGTTTGAGGTCAACCTTAAAATCATTTCTCAAAATATACAATTATTAAATTTGAATATACAAAACGGTTTGAAAACTGTTTCAAAAGTCTCTAGTGTGAACGCAGCTAAAATGACGTAGCTTTTTGAAAGAGCGTTTCCTATACGAGAAATCGGGGAAGATCGATCTAGTAAATAGTTAATTTTGATTTGAGGTTCGTATCTCACCTTGTGTGGCTTGTCTGCCGAGCAAGGCCGCTGTTTTATTCAAGGGAAAATGCGTGGTGGTTTCAGCCAAGGGTCAATATTTTAGGTTAAATATCAAAAACACGAGGATCGAGAGAAAAAAAGAAAGACGGCAAAGAAAAAAACGAGGGAAGATCAGAATTATTATTTGAAGCGTGGCTACACGCTACAATGTCTAGGAGGCGCAGTTATTCAAACGACGCAAAACACAACACGCGTGCATTTCTATTTAACATTCCAGTTAAGCCTAAAGACTCTAAACCAGTTAAATTATACTAAAGCCGCGGAAAACTTCGACGGAATCGCCATTCACAAACCGTTTCGCCAGAGTCAAAGCTACTTTCATACTAGCGTGCATCCCAATCGATTTTAATCGATAAAATCAAACCAATAACGCTCCGTTCACACTAGAGAAATTCACTTAGAAACCGTTTTGAATGTTCTAATGAACTTTTCAAAATAATTATATATTTTGAGAAATGATCTTTACAGTTCACCTCAAAATTTTACAATTTTACGATTAAAAAACGGTTTCAAAATCTCTTAGTGTGAGCGTGGCTTATTTAAATCGCTCGAAATCGTTTTAAGCGCTTTCCGTTCACGCGCCGTCTTTATCAACCATTTATTATAGTTTCACGAATCGATTTGTTTCCCGAAGCAGGGTTGATTAATCGATTCAACAAAAACGGGCTATCGTTCACGCGACTGGAAGCGAAACATTTTGAAACGGCATAAACGTGGCACGTTTCGGTTTCAAATCGATTTGGATATACGCTAGTGCAAACGTAGCTAAAAAAAAAAAAAAAAAAAAAAAAAAAAAAAAAAAAAAAAAATCGAGGTTGAGGGGGGTACGAAGCTTTTCACGTTTCAATACGAGGAAGTCGCGTAAACTTGAATCAATTTTTATAAAAGTAGAAACAGCTTCTGATAAGTCCATCGATGAAACGATAATCGAATTACTCTGATGACGCTTAAAACGATTGTGGTCCGTTTTTAATTATTAGTTTTGAATTTAACGTATCAACGCGGGCATTTCGTACCCACTCAAAATTCCCCTCGATTGTCTGACTCTAAGAATATTTACTACACTAAGCTCGAGCTGCAGTGCCAATAAAAATACGTGCAAAATACTAAAATAGCTTTCGAGTTCCGTCTCTAAACATTTGGCTGTTATCAAAATACAAGAAAAAAATAAACAAAGGCCAAAATAATAGGGAAATATAAGCCGCGCGGCGAAAAGAACAATTTAAAAATAAATTGGTCGTTTTAAAGGGTTAAAGTCCGCGTAACTAAAAACTCGCGCGATGTTAACTTCGTTCTCCCTTTAGAATTATCGGTTGAAAATTGCTCGTGAACAGATATTTTACAACGCTGAGATATAGAGACGCCTCTTTAGAGGAAAGTTACTTCTAGAGACGGGTGGCGCCATCTGCGAGACACGGGGATAATCGGTGAAAAGACCCAGAATTCAATATAAATGTTCCATCATTCTGACAACGTCAATTATTTGCGTATTTTTGGTAACCAAATACATACACGCCACACACGTGACCTCCAGCCTCGAGGTCGGGTGGAAAGGTGCTGTATTATCCCTGACTCCGAGATGGCACTACAAATCGACCTGCGGTTTGTCGACGTCATAGAGGGTATGGGAAGAGGGGTATCTCTACAGTGCAGCGTTGTAAGATCTGTGCTAGCGATGAACTTAGCCAAATTAAAACGCTAACCGTCTGGTAATTGGGGAAAGAGGTACTAAAGGGTTAAGTTTAGATTGGCGACGTTACTTACCGGCGGCGGATAAACCGGGAATTCCTTGAGTTCCATTGGCGCTTCCAGCGGCCGCCAAAGCGGCCAAATTCTGCATCATCATAGGGTTGATGCCGGGATTGTTGGCGAGACTGGCGAGAGCGGCGAGACTCTGGAGATTGGCGGCGTTTAAGTCGGTGGCGGCGTTGTTGGCCGAATTCTGAAGGGTCAAACCCGTCGTCATTCCTCCGCTCGTTAAGCCTTGAAGACCCAAAGAACTTAAACCTATAAGAATTAAGATTTATTTTAGAAGATACGCTCGTTACCCCGTCGATTACGCGGTCGATCACTCGTTCGATTACTTTTGTACGTAGAAGTTACGTACATGGACTCTGCCAATCGTTTACCGGATCTTGACGAATACTTTTATAAGAAATCGATTATTACTCGTAATCGGCTCCACCACCAAGCATTAGCTATACTCTTAACCAGAAGCCGATGAAAAAAAGGAGGGTTTCATCGGCTTCTGTCTTAACTAATAGTCGAGATCGTAGTTACAATTTTCGAATCAACAAAAAATCTTATATTAAAAGAAAGCTCGCTAATTTCGGTTTCTTATACGAAATCTCGCCTTAAGGAATGGTGTTAGGCCGGTAGCTGTGGAACAGGGTTTACAAATAATATCCCTAAATGTTTTTACAACGAGGGAGGGGGGTGGATTCAATAACGAGGTGGCTTTCGTGTCCCGGCCAAGTGGCCCATTTTAATACCTTCTTTACGAGCTGCCGGACTGGGCTATAAATGGCTTTATTTTAACGGCTTCCCCTAATATACGATGTGTTGGGTGCGGGGGAGGGAGGACGGGGGGGGGGGGGTTGGAGGTCGCGACTCGGGCCGCCATTTTTATCAGCCCTTAAATGGTTTAACTCTGGGATTAACACTTTTTTACAGGCGGTAGTGTCGATTTAATATACAACCCGGGAAGTTTAAAGGGAGGGTTAAAAGGAAAAATTAAGTGAATTTTATCGATTCTTCTACTAATTCTAAGACCCCAATGATTTTAAAAATCAAAATACATCCAGATTTCACTGCTTTTTAAATTGACCCACTCCAACCAATCGCGTGACGCCCTGCCTTCCAGCAAACAAAATACTCGTGGCACGCGCTATGTCGACCGTGATTATAGCGCCAGATGTTAAAATAAACGTGGAGCGCGACATTGCGCGTGTCACTAGCATTTTGTTCGCTAGAAGGCAGGGTGTTACGCGATTGGTTGGAGTTTGTCAATTTAAAAGAACAGTGAAATCCGGATCTATTTTGATTTTTAAAATCATTGGCATATATTTCCCGAATGATTAACTACTGGGATAGGTCTTAGAATTAGTAGAAGAATCAAAATTCACATGAATTTCCTCTTCATCCTCCCTTTAACAGGGAGCGCGCGCGGTGATTGGCTCACCCCCGAAACGAGTTGCTCGAGTCCGACGTAATTGAAGTCCGAACCTTGTGGCGACGAATGAGTACTTAGCTAGTTAGATACGCTGCTCGGAACCTCTCTTGGTTATCAGTATCGAGGGTGAAACCGTATAATTATATAGCGGGTGTTTTCGCGGCTTGTTTTTAGGGCCGTAATGGGCGCGTCATCTTAACGACGGGATTTGGCCGTTCCAACCCCCACCCCCCTTAAGCAGATATCCCGAGCGTTTTACGTCCTCGCTAATAGGATAAAACCACCGCCCGCGCCTAACTATAGCCAACCAAGCCAACGGGATGTCTTAAGAAGAGTAGAGAGAGCGTTTCTGTCCCCGGTTGATATTAAACGGAAGCCTTCTTTCGCTTAACGAGCTTGTTTTTACGGCATTTCCCTCGTCCCCCTTGGCCACCCACCCCTTCGCGCTTTAATTACGAGTCGGGCTATTAAATTGGGTATGTAGCGCAGCCTGCTTATGTAGGAAACACAGTTAGCTTCCCCAAAAAACTTATTGGCCGTTTACGAGGGTCAAACAGCCCGCGAGGCCTTTATATTAGAGTTATTTCCCCTCGCGGAAAGTTTGACCTAATTAAAAACTATCACCGAGTGATATTTGTTTTTCCCCCTCTTTTCTCCAAATGGCGTATTTTATAAACTGCGTGTTGTTTTTTATAACTTAGGGATTTAGGAGTTTCAAATGGTGAAAAACGCGGTTATTTACCAGAACTAGTGCTGTTGGCGGTGGCTTGGGCAGCGGCTAGAGCTGCCAGTTGTTGTTGGACATTCAAAGAACCGACACCTGGGGAAACAAAACACAAACGATCAATTAACAAAAAATTCTAGGATGAAGGTAATCGGGTTTATGTAATATTAATTCCACATGGAAACACTGCACTTTAATAAAATCATGTTTATTCACTGAAGTCTACGTTTTAAAGCTATTGCTTACCCGGTCATCCCCTCCTACTGAACTATATAGTTTATTGTAGTAAGGGAGTTAAGAACTCTATAGACTAGAGTTCTAAATAAATAATTGACCGCGTATATCACCAGTGTACTCTGATAAAATAACCAAAATGAGCTCGCCAAAATAGTAGTATTAAGCTACGGGGTGCTGTTTACTTTCATGGAATAAACTAATAGACTTTTGGTAAGAGTAATATTGAAATGCGCGGAGGTAAGGAGGATTTGGCCAATTAACTCCGCCGATCAACAAACCCCTACCAGGAACTGTCGTAAAGATCTAGATTGCATGGTCGTCGCCGATTTTGCCTACGGTAAGGTTTATATCCACCAATAGGTATAATCGGTTTCAGTCTTACAAAGAACGTAAACAAATTGTGCTTTTAATAGCGCGGTGCGTGTAGGGAATTGCATTTAATTATCGGAGAATATATTAGGAAGGTTATTAGAAAAAGGTTTTGTTGGACTTACCGCCGGTCACCTGGGGAAGATTGGTGAAACCGCCGAATGTGCCCGCGCTACCCGTCGCTTGCTGCAAAAGAAAAAAAAAAAAAAAAAAAAAAAACGATTAAAAAGAACAATAATCTATAACGATAGAAAATATAGCAAAATGAATAGAGAGAGGCTTCAGCTTTCTCTCTACTATTTTCAGGGGACAGGTTTCGTCCAGCTCAAATTGGGGTATTTCTACTTCCGGTAGCTCTCCAGTTGGCATCTAATAACCTAGCAGACATTAAGAATTTCGATAAAAACTAAATAATAGACTTGCGCTTTTAATTTCAATATGAAACGGGAAATCGCGTGGCACTGATTTCCGGAATTTGATTATTGGATTGGGACAGCTGTCGATGAAGCTTCTATTTCTTTTAGTATATGTTAAAATTAATTTCAAAATACGAGACGAGCTTAAAAATGTGCTGATCGCGTAATCAAAACGTTATCAAATCATTATTCGATATAATTTGGAGGGGCGCTTTTTCAGTGAAGTTTTTTTGACCAAAAAAGTAATCTTAATTTTGACTATAACTAAGGTAAATTTCTATAGTTACTTTTTGACCAAAAAAAATCTTGACTGAAAATTAGACTTAACGTAGCTTCGTCACTTATATCACAAGTAAATCATCCTTCAAGTTTATAAGACGACATATACTGTGGGTGACGATGAAGTGAGTCCGATTTTCTCAGTCCATGGTTTCACCCTAAGTATTCCGAAATTTGTACAGAAAGGCATCCCAGTATATTCTTTTTGGAGTAAATCAGACTCGAAATCGCGACGGCTGGGCGAGACACGCTCCTTCGTTTCGCGAGAGAGAGGGGAGTCATTTTCCGTCGATACATTTTCACCCCTGTAAACGTCTAGACAGTTCGGCGCGATATTAGCACCGCCTACTTAGTTCCAATCTCAACCGCTAGAGAGGGAAATTTCGAATTCCGTATCTCTCCTCGGGCGAATGCCCTGATGACGAAACTTTCAGTACCACATACCAATTACATTACGCTTTGTTGTAAACTTGAAACATGATTTACCTGTGCTTATATTAATAGCATTGTTGAGGTTTTTGTTTTTTAATAAGTTGATCTCGCGTTTGACTCGGAGCCAAGCTCGTCGCGTTCGAGTACAACGGAGGTGAGAACGGCTTTGATGAGATCAAGGGGTTCCAATTCGCTATAAAGGAGTTAATGGGGATCTACCTATATAGGAGTTAATGGGTATCCTTTCATTTATCAGTCGATCGGAGAGAGCGATGAGTTAAGGAACGGTGGTCGAGCTAGAAAAGGGGGTCGCGCCACGCCCATCAACTTGCCTCGAAATGGAACACTCCTTCCAACAACCAATTACTTTTTAATCGTCCGTATATACCTATACTGCCAGCACGAACGAATTCCTCGCGGGACCACGCCATGCGGTTATTTATAGGAGGTTATATCTTGGACGTCACTATTTATAGACGAGAATATATTCTAAGTTTACGATTATAACGCCGAACTAACCAATGAAATCGCGGAAGCAGGATTACAACACGTCGAAGTTTACATCAATAAAGCTTTGTAGAGTGAACGTCTGCCCACCGTAGTCTTGTTATAGTTCTAGTTTTACCTTCACAGTTTGTGCCGTTAGAGGACGCTTATGAAACAGGTCAAAGGACAAGGGCGGATTAACATGGGAAAAATCCCCCCCCCTAACGATTTTGATGAAATTTTGCACAGACGATCTATATACCGAGGTAAGATTCCACGCAAAGTTTTAGACAATTTTGAAGTGTCGTTTGGGAGATATAAATTCAAGAACTTTTCACATCTCCCATGCATTTTCAATGGGATATTGACACCAATAACTCATCCAGCGATTTGTGGAAAACGCGCCTAACGAATTTGATAGAACTACACAAACGCACATGTTAACCATGTTATAAGGAAGAAGTTTGTGTAGTTTTATTAAATTCGTTAGGCGCGTTGAGTTATTGGTGTCAATATCCCATTGAAAATGCATGGGAGATGTGAAAAGTTCTTGAATTTATATCTCCCAAACGACACTTTAAAATTGTCTAAAACTTTGCGTGGAATCTTACCTCGGTATATAGATCGTCTGTGCAAAATTTCATCAAAATCGTGAGGGGGGGGGGGGGGTTTCCCCATGTTAATCCGCCCTTGTCCTTTTGTTTTATATTTGGTTCTTTTAAGATAGGTGTTAGTTGTTAATAGTCCTAGGTCGTAACGAATCCCATACACGTATAAAAAATTTAGGGATCCTAGAACGGTTTTCACCATCGGGTCATTGAACGACGGTATAGAGGCGTGTTCACATTACCAACTTTGAGACCGCTTGAACGCGGTTAAAATGGAAAATAATGGGATCAACTATAGAGATCCTCATGCCTTAAACATTAGATTTTGATGAGGGATTCGTAACCATTTATCAACTATTTAAGTCGCGCGATTAATTAAATTAGTTTGGCGATGATCTTTAACTTCCTCGACTTCTATAGAATAACTAAACAGAATCCGAACTGATCCTAACCCGCGCGAAAAGCGAATAGAAATAAGAATAAAACCCCTTTACTTTCTCCGGCGATATATATGAACTAAGGGGTGGGCCAGCGCTCGAAGGGAAAAACTAAATAAAGCTTGACAGCCAAACGACCTCAAATTTTGGTTTAAAAAAAAATAAGAAACCGCGGAAACGTTTCGCAAAAAGTGGCCAATTTATCAAAAGCCTTCTAGCGAAGGACACCCTAATTTAGAGTTGTCGTCATCTACAATCGTGGGCAATCGTAAAAGGGGAGACGAAAGAACCCGCGACAGAAAACTCGATCAGCTCCCTACTAACGATAAGACTTTGTCCAGGCTAAATAGTTAACGCTCTTCAACTTTAAAGGGCTAGGACTCGATTTTTTTAATCATCAGCGAGAGAAGCCAGACGATGCATTTTGAACAACGTCATAAGGAAACCCTGTGCAAGGGCTGGCGCGTAATCGATATCGAGAACCCCCGCAGTTAGGGATCGAATTCGAGATTAAATCACGACCCTAAGTCTAAATCAAAGCCCCTATATTTTCTGAAGTGACTTAACTTCTACAGCGACCAGAACTTTCTTTTGTAAACGGCGACTTCCCTCGATTGAATCAATACAATCACATAATAATTTAAATTTTAATTTATGTGTACTAAGAAAAATTTTCGTTGGATTTAAAAAATATAGCAAATCCATCAAATATCTGCACGTATATTTAGAATCAGATTGTAATTGGTTCTTATCCGTTAGTATCGAGTTCAGGCCTAACCCTTTAAAGGGTTAGATGACGTAGAACACCCCCACCCTTCCAATACGCGCTTGTTCGGTTTAATAAAGAGCCTTGGACGCGGAAATGGGTCAAAAGCGATTGTCGAAAATAGCTCAAGAGGAAAGTTAAGAAAAATAAAAATGTAATACTATCTTCGAGATCCGCATGCCGACGACGAGAAGTGGAAGTGCCATCCGCGCGCGTTCTATAGGAAGGTTTCGTGTGACGTCATCTCTCGACTTTTCAATCATATATTTCGCTTTCTATCTCGGGCTGTCCCTACGGTTCGTCAATATATGGAGTAAAACCTTCCTATAGTCGTTTGTTATATAGAAGGTCTCGATTTTGAGTAAGTTAAAAACGAAAGAGTCACTGATGGCTGCGGTAATGCCAAGGGAAAAAGAGCCTTCAACAAGACACACTCGATACGTGTTTGCAATCAAAAAATAGAAGTTAGAGGTCAAATTAATAAATTCTTAGGGTACGTTGTTATAGATAGTCACCGCCGAAATGGAGGTTCAAATAAAAATGATATAGTTTTTATATAGTTCAATACACGTTTTTCCTGAAAAATAATTAAACCAAATTTAATGTTAAGGGTCAATGGGAGAAAATCGTCTGTTATGTTTTTTCTTAAATATTTCCGAGTGAATAAAATCAGTTGATTTGAAATTAGAAACTCTAAATCCTATCAGATTGTGAATAATGTGATTATATATAATTTTATGTTCTAACAGAAAATTTCCAAGTTCCCTGCAGCCCTTTTCGGTCAATTTCCAAATTATCTACCGTTCTCGGTCAATTTCCAAATTATCTACCGTTCTCGGTCAATTTCCAAATTATCTACCGTTCTCGGTCAATTTCCAAATTATCTACCGTTCTCGGGCAATTTCCAAATTCCCTGACTTTTCCCTAACGTGTGAGGCCAATTTTCAAATTCCCTGCCGCTTTCGGTCAATTTTCAAACTCCCTGACTTTTCCCTAAACCTTTTGGACCAATTTTCATCTTCCCTGCAGCCCTTTTCGGTCAATTTTCATCTTCCCTGCAGCCCTTTTCGGTCAATTTTCAAATTCCCTGCAGCCCTTTTCGGTCAATTTTCAAATTCCCTGCAGCCCTTTTCGGTCAATTTTCAAATTCCCTGCAGCCCTTTTCGGTCAATTTTCAAATTCCCTGCAGCCCTTTTCGGTCAATTTTCAAATTCCCTGACTTTTCCAGGTTTTTTGTAGTTCGTGTACGAATCTTGTTCAAGACTGCCCGGATATATAATTTAGACAGGAATTATTGGTTCGTAAATATCGTCGGAGTTGCTGCAGGAGTCGAGCAATTTGGTGGGATTTTTAAGATAGTTTCGAAAAAGCTCGTATTTCTTACAAACGAGCGGTTTTTATTTCTTTTCAAACAGTGTTCGAAAATCTTTTTCTCCGAACGTTATTAAGTTTATTTTTAAATTTCCTTTCGTATCATCGACGCTTGCAGCGATCGCGACGTCTGGGAAACGTAAATCAATGTATATAAGCCAACTTCAGCTGCCAAAAATTGCCAAAAAAAAAAATAAAAAAACAGTGCTTCGAATTAAAACGTCTAGCGAGAAAAAATAACAATAAAAAAAATATTCAAAACCAAAACATCGTTTGTAGTTTTGAAAAAAAAAAAAAAAAAAAAAAATTTGGAGGTTTCTTTTTTGCATTTTAAGGAAGCCTGCGCTATTTAAAGATTAGAAACTTAACATTAACAAGAGATATTTGAAAAAAAAAAATCCTAAATATTAATTTAACGGAGCTGTTAAAGGAACTGTAAACCCCATGGCCGGGAGTCCCCTAATTTTTTGTTGGATTAGGCTATACTCAAACGACGAGTAATTTTGCTATATGACATACGTATATACAGAAGCCGATGCAACCCTCCTTTGAAGTCTCCTACTCTAATGTTCCATATAGCGCTCCTCTGTATGGGTAAAATTCACAATTTTACGAGATCGGAGGGGTCCTACTTCATACCCCCCTGTCTACGGAAAATTGGAAATTCTCTCTCTCCACAAACGACGACGTTTTTTTTTGACGAACTCCAAGGCTGCTAGAGATATTCGCTCGACGAACTTCCGCTCCGAAAATATCTACCGTTAGGAGGCGTACGAATCTAACGAAACTAACCCAAACAGAGAGGGTAGACAAGACCCGGGAGTAATAGACTTCAAAGGAGGGTTTCATCGGCTTCTGGTATATATATTTTAAACCATTTTTATACCCATCTCCCTTAAGTGAGAATGCGGTCTAATAACGAGTGATTTTTTTATCGATTCCTTATCGTTTAAATATCCCTAATCCACCAGTAAAGTTTAATTTACAAACAAATATTAAACTAGAAACCAACTTAAAACTTATCAGGTAAATAGGGTTAGCTGGATTCATGGAGATCCTGAATTCTTTTAAATTGAAGGGTCAGAGACCAATCGAATGTTATTCAAAGATTCAACTTATGATCTCGCCTTATCGATGGACCTGTGCTCATTGGTCGCTGACCCATCAATGCGAAGAAATTCAGCTGATCTCCATGAATCCAGCTAAGCCTATCTTCCGGGTAATTTTTAAATTGGTTTCTAGTGGATTAGGCCTATTTAAACTATATGTAATCGATTATAAACCACTTCTTGTTTGGTCGCATTCACTCTTTCAAAGTTATTTTAAATTCACTTGGGAATAATTAATTTGAAAGGATTTGTACTTTTTATGGAAAAATACACGTTGTTGGACTTCAATCGAGGAAATTTAGCGACGTCGGGGGAAGCGTCACGACGAATTAAATATATATATATATATATATATACATTAAAAATAACATTCCCAGCGAATATATAAACAAATCATTTCTGTTAAAATAAAATTAAACATTGAGCTGGGAGAAAAATATTTAGAAAGTGGGAGTCCGTCTAGCCGCCACCGCGATTATTTTAAAGAGAGACTAAATGTAATCGCGTGTAGTAATTTTTAGATTTCTTATACCATAAAAGATGTTATTTAAATAGTTAAATAGCGAAAAATAAGGGTATTTAAATTTAAGAGCTCGGAATCGGATATACATTATCTTCTGTTATTCGTATATTTTAAGATATTTTATTTTCGGATAATAAAAATGAAATTTGGATATTCGTATAATCGTTAAATGTATAAGATTGACCCGAAGATAAGCGTTTGGCGCTTGATCTACGAACAAATTACTCGTTTTCAAACGTATAACGATGGATAAGAAAATTCATATTTACAGAATTAGTCTTAAGAAAAAATTTTCAAATTGACTTTTAATCTGAAGGATATAAAACTACGAAACTAAGATTTTAAATCATCTTTTTATTCTTTATTTTTCAAGAAAATAAATTTTGAATTTTTTATCCGAACATCTAACGCGGATAATATTATAAGATAAGGCCATTTTTGGATAAGAACGGATATGAATTGTTTTTTACTTTGTATTCGAATAAGTTAACTCGAATGAAAAATAGTCTATTTTTAATCAGAATTTAGTAGAGTCTATCCAATTAATAAAAAATTATACGAATTGCGAGCTCTTGCTGGACTATTTAAATATTTTATTTTAGGAGTAGTTAGGCGTAGAATAAACTATTTAGTGCAGGAAGGGACTTAATTTCTGTATTTATGATTTATCAAGAAAATATGTTTGAATTGCCTTTCAGTCTCCATTTAACACAAAGAATTAGTCAAAACCAAACGCTAATATTATTTTTTTTTTAACAAAAATAAATTACTAAAATAATAAAATTGTAACAGACATTAGGGATTTTTGAAAAGTCTAAATATTTTTTTCTAATCGACTTAAGAGAATTTGGGGACTAGAATTGAACGAAACGGAAGCCGTAAATAACTCCCGCGCCAGTTTAAAACCCCTTTGGACCCGGAAGCGATATCTACACAAATTATTTTCGAGCAACCGCCCGTTAGTTTGACGTCATACTTAAGAAAATAAACTTTTTTTCTTTTTTTTTCAAACCAAAAGAAAATTGAACAGAAGCCTAATATCTTTTACTTTGAAATTTTTGTCCGCTAGTTCGCGTCCTAATATAATTAAAAGCAAAATACGCAATTTTGGGTCCCAGTTTTTATGACAGCTATCCATCTTAGTGTTTAAAACCCGCGCAATATCACAAGGGCGGCCGAATTAGTTGGAAAAACTCGGAATAACCGATGGAAATCAGTTATAAACTAAATTTAGAATGCATTTAAAAAGTCACGTTCACACTAGACACTTTGAAATAATTTAACCCTTTTTAGAAAGGTCAAAATTACGAAAACTATGGTCCAAAAGAAGCGCAAGATACCTTACTCCAAATTTATTTAAAAAAAAAATAAATTTAGAACTAGAAATGTGTAAAGATCAGACTGAGCTGGCGAGTTATCGATAAAGGCTACGATAGAATCATGGCTAATTTCGCCAAGAGAGCCGTCTAAGCTACAAAATTAGCTTGGTTGAAATTCAAAGCGCCATAAAATAAAGTGAAAATTTTTGATTTAAACGGAAACTATAGCTCTAGCCTAGTGTGCCAAACCAACAATTTATTTCTTCATTTGGAACTAAACCTGAGCTGGCGACTTGTCGTTAAAGGATAGGATTGAATCATGGCTAATTTCATTAAGAGAACAGTCTAAGCTACAAAATCAGCTTGGTTGAAATTCAAAGGGCCATCAAATAGAGTGAAAAATTTTGATTTAAAGGGAAACTATAGAGCCAATAATTTCCATATTAGCTTCCACATTTAGTTTCGAAGTCGGTATATAACCGGATAAGGATGGATTTTCGCTTTTGACGGCTAAAAAATTCATTTTTCGAGGGTAACCATTTATAAACCTCTCTTTTATATAAACTCTATGGAATGTAAAATAAAAGACAATGCAGCTGATGGGGAGGAAAGGATGAGGACGGATATGGGGTATTCGGAATATCCTTTAGAGTATTTCCAAAATCCACTTTATCACGCCCTTGCTCTCCCTGTCCGCGCGCCGAATAGGAACTTGAACTTTTTGCCTTTCTTTTTTAAAGGGGTAATGTTGACGAATCCCGGCCGGATTTTGGCGGCATCAGCATCAGCTCTATCTATAGGAATCTTCAACCCCCTCCCCCTGTGACCCCCGGCGGACGAAACCCGAAGCTCAAACCTTTATAAGATCCCGCTCGCGCTGTCTCGGTCAACAAAGAAAAAGAGATCCTCTAGGAAAAATCCCCGAAAGCCAAATCAGCCTTTTACTACCGATGGAAATCCAACATCGAGCTAGAGATAGAGAAAGTTCCCTATATCTTTCAGCCAGCGCGGAGATATACCTGAGTTCCGTTACGGAAATTTAAAGCTATACATTTTTTCTTAGTAAAATAAAAGTCCCTTCTTAGGACAGACTGATAGACCGAGAGAGATCTCAGGGATGGAATTTAAAGAGGTACATTATAAGCGTGAAAGAATTATAGTTTTGGGGTTTTTTTAGGTGAAACTACAATAGTTGATATTATAAAAAAAACTTGTGGGTGCGACATCTTGTTGGAATGTTGCTAACCACGTCACAAAATCATGTGACGTTAAGGTTATACAGGGCAGTTATTTCCGTTTTCATAAAACGCTAGGGGTCAGAGGGCTCAGAAGTCACTCGGGAGAGACGCGATTTTGAGAGCTGACACCTCATGGATATAGAAAAAATAAGCTTAAGAAATGCTCGGTGCTCACGAGCGCTATGAGATATACAAGCTATGATGTAGATGATGACGTCGAGCTTCTTCCCCTTTTATGATAAAAAAACAATTACCTATATAGGTCTAAGTTTTGTTCGGTACGTTTTTTCTAAATACAATGAAAGCTTATTTTCGGAGTCACATTTTAAGTCATTCCCTGAATTTAAAAGTAGAAATTATGGAAACATTCAAGTTTAATACGGCGTGGCGATATTTTTTGATCCCGAAATGTCTATTAACATAAAATTATAGAACGTCATAGGACATTTCAATTAAATACAGGATAATCTATAGAACATGTTTGAAAATATAGGATTTTATAGGAATTACATGCAGGACCTAGCTGTCATTACGAATTTTCAAACACGCGACAATCTAGGGTGGCAGGATTTTATCTTTATCAGACAATCATTAGATTTCTTTAAAAACTCTGAATCGCGCTCGCGGAAAAACAGCTGACTGCGCACGACCAAAAAGGATTCCAGATTACGGATAAAAGAACGAAGCTTGATGCAGAAGCGAAGAGAGAGAGAGGGAGAGGGAGAAAGAGAACCCTAATTTCTCCTCCTACTCTAGTACTCTTTTTATACTCTTTGTATTTTTTATATATTTTTTTTTTCGGGAAAAGGGGTAGGGAGTTCTTTTTGATTCTGGTCTCTTTCCAGTTCCTTAATCTCTGGTCGTTTTTTATTAGGATCTTTGGAGAGAAAGAAACGAGAAAGAAGGGAAGCCGCCATCCGCGCCCGCCAAGGAATAAAAAAACTTGAAAGAATTTTAATAAAGATACTGCGAAGCGGAACTGAGGAGACGAGAGAGAGAGAGAGAGAGAGAGAAATCAAGAAGGCGAAAAAGAAAAACCCTATACGACGTATAATCTACGCCGAGTCATTTTAATTAAAAGTTGAACTTTTAAAAGGCAGACACCCATTATGATTAAGCCGTAAACCTCCTCGACCCCCGACCCCACACGCCTACACCGCCACGCGTCCTTGAATAGGTTTATAGGAAGCGCATCTCTCGCGGGATTCGCATCTCCGAGGCGGCTCCTTAAAAATACACGACTTAATGCTAAAAAAAAGTAGACGCGGAGAATAAAGTCGCGTTCATACTAGGCCTTAAAATCGATTTAAATCGTTTCAAACGTTTTTAAATTTGTCTAGAAACTGGATACGATTTTAAAATTCGTGTGAATAAAACTTTAGATTCAATCTCAGGGAGATTGACTAATTGTAATTAAATATTACTAAAAGTAAATTATATTTCAAAAACATCAAAACTATATCAATAACTTTGATGGACATTCAAATATTATTTTAAAACGAATCGCGATATTATATCTGTTATATTCTCCCTTTAGTTAGCCTAGCTCGTGAACAATCAAGAAAAACGTCTTCCTTAATCTCTTAAAATCTCAGATTGTCCGTCTTAATTCTTTAACGAAGACGAATTAACGCTTAAGGGGGGTGGAGGATAAGTAAGAGATTGAGTTTGAAACCAGAGTCGCACCAAATGTTTTAAACTTAATCGAGAAACGCCAGCCCATTACTTAGTTCAAACTCGGCACAGCTCTACAAGAACGCAGTCGACTTTTATATTAGCAAAAAAGATTCCTTTAAAATTTCTAACTGCGCAACTTAGAGAGACGTAATTAGATTAAAAGAGACTAATAGGTTCGCGCGACCATTTACTTAAAACGGTCGCCCAGCGAGGAAAAAAAAAGAAAAAAAAAAAAAAAAAATCGGGGTCAAATTCGACAATCATTAAGGAAACTTCGCTATACCTCGGAAAACGCGCCTACAGTGACTTCGCAAAACCTTAAGCTACGTTCGCACTAGCCTATACAAAAGCTGCGTTCATACTTGAAATCGATTTAAACCCTTTCAAAACGTTTCGCTAAAGTCGTGTGAACGGGAAACCGTCTTGTCTCGAAACTATTTGATTCGACTTCTCGAAACTGTTTCAGAAACCAGTTTCATAAAGATTCGATTTCAACAACCGATAGATAGAGCTACAATAAATTTAGTCTAAGCTACTATTAAAACGCCATACTCAAAATTTTATACCTCTGCCATGTGACGAGTTAGAAAGAAACTTCAAAATGAAAATATCAAAATATATAAGTATTTTCTATTCCAATATAAACGTATAGTTTATTTCTGGTAGTTGACTTTCTGGATTAATCGAATAATGTTTGGAGGAATAACGAAAGCCGCGTTCACATTAGAAACTTTGAAACCGTTTCTAAATTGTTATGGAAAGATCAAATTGTGAAATTTCGGGTCTACTCTAACGATATTTTCTCTATAAATAGAATTATTATACCTTCAAATGTTGATTTGATTGTTTAAAACGGTGAACATTGGCTCTAGATAATGAATAGGCATTGGATTAAAGATCGTCGTCCGCAACTATAAGTTAAGATGACGCGAAAACTAGTTGGGTAACAGCGATTATCTTACACGGGCGCGTTGCGGCGCGACATCTTTACAGGTGCTCGTACGCGATACATTAGGAACTTCGCCCCTACATCGCCACTTCGCGCCTCTTGATATTTTTTTAAGAAAACTCCTAAAATAAACTTTACGTATGGTTAATAACTAACAATTAATTGTTTTCTTCTTAAACTTAAAAGGAAAATGAAGCCGCCATTTGGATTAAGTTAAAGCGATACTGTCACTATTTTTCAGGAAGGCATGTGGATTATTTTTCTTGTTTTCACCATAGTATTAAAACGATCAATATATTGTAGGCGCTACAATATAGGAATCACGCGACCATAGTGGGCAAAACCCAACTGTCGATTATTTGAAAGTCGATCAATTGAACAAAACCTCGTGTCGATCATTTGAAAGTCAATCAATTGGAAAAAACCTAATATCGATTATTTTGAAGTCGATCAATTGTACAAATATCCTTATCGATCATTTGAAAGTCTATCAATTGAATAAAACCTAGCGTCGATCATTTAAATGTCAACCAATTGGGCAAAACCCCAAATGTAGAACATTTGCAAGTCAATTTTAAATTTTGCAAATCGGTTAAACCGCTCTTTTTCAAATATTTAGAGCTGCAGACTTCTACACGATATTCGTACGATAACTTTCAGAGCGAAGCGATAAAATATTCCTCGTGTTCGAGGGAGAATTGGAATAGAGGGAAAACTATAGCGGATGATTACGCTGTGTTAAAACCTTATTGGGTTAAATAGAAAAAAAAAAAATATATAAATATAAAATTTGTCAACCGCGGATAGAATCAGACAAGCGTTGAAATAAAAACTAAGTTTTGGGTTAGGCCGCGCGGCCCCACCCCTTTGAGGCCGAGAACCCCTCAACCCTTTACCCCCGGCACCAACGCCACTAGGTTAATGTATTAATCAATTTTTCATTAAGTCCCCCGACAACCGAGCCAGAAAAAAAAAAAAAAAATGGGTGCAAAAAGCTGGGGGTCGGGACAGGCCCGCTGTACGTGGTAACGCCTCAAAGTTGGAACATTTCAGAGGCTCGTTCGAGCTATATAAGCTTAAAGAGAAACTTGGAGCTAAGAATGGAACAGCTTTTGAAATTATTTTCAAAATCACCGTGCCAATAAATGTATTCGAGAATTTTTTCGGAATTTTTAGACACGTTTTAGATGTTTAAATTAATTTCTAAAGTTTGGTTAAGTTTAAATGTAAGGGTAAAATCGAACCAATCAGATGAATCATGGAACCAACGGCTCCCGCATTCAACGTACGGTACATATATATCTTAATTTATTCCGAAGGCGTCGCTTCCGCCATCTGGCGACGTTTTTAACAAACTCTATCGTTATAGCGCTGTTGAATCCTGAGTGTTTAAATTAATTTCTAAAGTTGGGTAAAGTTTGAATAAAAGTAACGGGCCAATCATATTATTTCAGCCTTCAATAGCGCTGAAAATTAAGCCGGCGTTTGATGTGTAAGACCTTTGGCGTCAAACGCCAGCATATTCTTTTAATGTTAGGGCATTACAAGCGCTGTTGAAGACTGAAATAATATGACTGGTCTGAATTTATACTTATAATCAAAGCTTAACCAAACTTTAGAAATTAATTGTTTGAATACATTTTTGTCATCCGGTGATTCTGAAAATAAATTCAAAAGCTGTTCCATTTTTAGCTCATAGTTTCCTTTTAAAATATTTATACATTGACTAAAATTCGATTTTACTCGTGGGCGATTACAGCCTTAAAAAGGGATCGAAATTCCTGTAGGAATAAAACCTTTTTACCGAGAAATTAGGTTCCTTATAAGATTGAAACTCTCCAAATGGCTCTTTTTCTCTCATTAGACGAGCGCGGAAACAATGTAGGTTAGGTCTCAGAAGCTCCGTTCATACTAGGCCTTGGAATCGATTTAAACCGTTTCTGGAGTCGTGTGAACGAGATACCGTCTTTTATCAAATCGATTTGATTTGATATCTTGTAACTGCTTCATACGGATTCAGTTTCAACAACTGATAGATGAAGCTACAATAATTCGATTTAAAGATTATGCGTAAACGCGTGACGCTTTAAACGATTCCTGGCGATTTGAATATCGATTTGATTTTACCGTTTCAAATCGATTCAGAAATGCTAGTGCGACCGTATCTAGAGAGTACTTGACCCATCTCGTTCTTCAACGTTTCAAAAGGCGTACTTTCGATTCAGTCGGCGTCGCGTCATTTTTCGTCGCGACATTTTTCTAGAAGCGGAAACGTCAAAAAACCGGAAAACCAAAAAACCGGAAGCTCTTTTTATTCGAAACTCGGAATAATGGAGCGGGCGCGCGCTCGAGGGGTCCATCCCCCTTCCCCATCGACTCATTCTCTTTATGTAAATGAGCCAAGGACGTTGGCGATTAAAAAAAAAAAAGTAGGCAAATCGGCCCTTGGAAACAAAATGGCTCGAAACCCCAATTACAACCTCCCCTTTTTAGTCTCGTTAGAGCGGTTAAAAATGGTCTTGAAACCTCGTAACAACGAGAATCGGCGTAATAGATTACGACTCAAAGGAAGGGTGAAGAGGAAAATCAAGTGATGATTTTTTTATCGATTTTTCTACAAATTATAAGATCAATCCGCGAAGTTAATCATTCGGAAATATATCCCAATGATTTTAAAAATCAAAATAGATCCAGATTTCACTGTTCTTTGAAAAAGAGCCCCTCCAACCAATCGCGAAACGCCTCGCCTTCCAGCGAACAAAATACTCGTGGCATGCGCTACGTCGAACGTAGCCACGTTTGTTACATCACGCGCGTTATTTATCACATCTCGCTCTATAATAGGACTAGACGTATAGAGTACACCACGAGTATTTTGTTCGCTGGAAGGCAGGACGATACGCGATTGGTTGGAGGTGGTCAATTTAAAAGAACAGAGAAATCTGAATCTATTTTGATTTTTAAAATCATTAGGATATATTGTCCCGAATGATTAACTAAGCGAATATGTCTTACAATAAGAGGAATCTATAAAAAATCCTTAATTTTCTTCTTCACCCTCCTTTCAACGGAACACTAGTTCGCGGGCTCCGAAAAGATGACGTCAAAGTAGCGCGTGTCACGCGCGTTTCCTTTAAAAACGAGAGAGAGAGTGCGAAAGAGAACCACGGCGTTGTCGTGGAAACGGAGAAAAGGCGCGAGCTATAGCAATACAAAGCCCCCGCGCGCGCTCGGAGAATCACGTGACGCGTTCAGATTTGCAAAGCGCGCGAAGCCCGGTACTACAACGACACATAAGTATATACGACTCTTTACGTAATGAAAGGCGCGTGTATTATACAATTCCAGAACGTATAGGAATGAAAAGGGTGCGAGAGAAGCGAGAGAGAGGGTTGAAAAAGGGCGGGAAATGTCTCGAGCTCCGAACAAGGCGCGCGGACGAGGAAAGCTGGCGCGCGCGCCAACTTGAAAAGGGAGAGACTAATTAGGCGGGAGCGCGCGCTTACCCCCTATACCCCTCCCGCTTTACCCTTCCACCTCGCGTCAACTCGACTCATTAAGCATTTTTAATACTCCAAGCTCCTTCGCTCGCCTATACTCCCTCACTCCGACGTTATCGCGCGAGCGGGGTAGGAGAAGAGGGGGTTAAAGTACAGTGGGGTGCAGACGTGGTCGATACGGGTGACCAAAAATGAACCGACACGGGCTCTCGTATTCCCCTCGAAACCGTATTATAGACGGCATTCCCCAATGATTAAAACAGTTAAACGGCAAATATCAAGCGCGCCCGGTTCGAGAGCACTCTTAAAAGATACGTCATTGTTACGAAAATTAAAACGAATAACGAATTGAGTGAGTAAAATATAAATCACCAATAATTCGCGAATTACTACTGTAGTTTCTACCTGATGTGGACCAAAATTTACAATACTACAGCTCAACCAATTACTTCAGCTTGAATTTAGTTTTTGGTCTAATATGTTGGCATTTTCAAATTTGGATCATATTTAATCAAATTATGATTTATTCCCTGATTGGGAGAGTCGATTTCTTTCATTATTCCATGGAAGTGCATTTAAATGATAAAACCGACGTCACGCGCGTGCAATCATGTATATACAGGCTATAGCGATATTTTTAAATTTTTATAGTGATTAAATCGACAAGTTTGGCGCGAGATCAATTGGATGATGCTCGAATAGAGTCAGGTTACGTTTTGATATAATAGATGGGAATAAGTATATATTACTTACGGCTAAGTACTGAGGCGTGAGTGCACCGAGGTTGGCGAATCCGCCGGCCATGTTCCAAAGCGAGGCCATCATCTGTTGCTGCCTTTTCTGGTCCTTTTCCTTCTGCGTGTCCGCGAATTTCACTACCATCGGACTACTGCAACCCTAGAAAAAAAAAAAAAAAAAATACAGTCTCGATTAAACGACGTCGTACAATATACTGAAATGGAACTTATATCACTTTTCTGCGTAATTTCTTAACTAAGAGATTTATAAATATGTATTTAGAGCGCCGATATACGGGGTCAAAAGAAGTTACAAAAGCTGCGTTCACACTTTGCAACCGTTATTAACCGTTTTGGAAAGGTCAAATTGGAAAATTTTGAGGTCAACTCTAAAGATCCTTTGCCAAAGCATACAAATATCATCTTGAAAAGTCGATTTGAACACGCGAAAAGGTTTAAAAATCTTTAGTGTGAACGTAGCTATATTGAATTCAACTAAATATATTTACATATAAGAAGCGTTCACACTACAAACATTGAAACCTTTTTGCTGGAAAGGTCAAATTATAAAATTTTGGGGTCACCCGAGTAGACTTTTGATAAAGAAACAAAATAAATATCTTAAAAAGTCGATTTGAACATTCGAAACTATTTGAAAACGGTTCCAAAATGTCAAGTATGAACGTAGCTTTTGGTCATGAAACGAATTTTTTAAGGTATATTATCTGGTGGTGGGATCGAATTTGATCGGAAAAGATTGAGATTTCATTATTTTTTCGGTTTATTTCAAGGATTTAAGTTATAGGGCCGGGGTGAAACAACATCTCTACGTCATATCAAGCACCCTCTCCATTGAACACCCATTCACCGGTCAAGATGTTACGTAAATCCGAACACCCCTCGTCGTTGTCGTCAACTCGAAATGGAAACACGCTGAAGTATATGACTGAACTCAACGCGCCTCGCCCATATATCGGCTGCAACGGGAATAAATACCTTGACGATATATAAGGGTATATTATAATAAACACGCCCCATACATCGTGAAGGAATGCGAGCGGCCCAAAATTGAAATTAGATCGATTTCCTCCTCATACCTATAGCTCTTACGGAATAGCGCGACTATGTTAGGATATTAGAATATATATCTCGACGAATAAATGTTTTCAAGCGCGTTTCAAATGCAAAACGACTATGTAGAGTTAAATTCAGGTTTTCATCAATCAAATCACAAGTAAATCATTCTTCAAGTTTATAAGACGACATGTTACGGGTGACGATGAAGCGAGTCCGATTTTCTCAGTATACGGTTTCCGAAATTTGTACAGAAAGGCAGCCAGGCGCAGTATATTCTTTCTAGAATAAATCAGACTCGAAATCGCGACGGCCGGGCGAGACACGCTCCTTCGTTTCGCGAGAGAGAGTGGAGAGTCGTTTTCCGTCGATACATTTTCACCCCCGTAAACGTCTAGAAAGTTCGGCGCGATATTAGCCCCGCCTACTTAATTCAAATCTCAACCGCTATCTCGACCGTTTAGAGTTTTTGAAATTTTTCTAAGGGTAATTCTTAGAATTTAGCTAAAGATTAGTTTCCCATAGCTCACGCGAAACGAGGCAGTTCATCGTTACCAACGTTTTTCAAGCTTTCGCTTTTCCAAGAGACGTTTGTATCAATTAATTTAAATATGCACTTCTTTAGCCGCGTTCATACTAGGCCTTGGAATCGATTTAAACCGTTTCAAAACGTTTCCATAGACTCTTGTAAACGGTAAACCGTCTTTTCTCGAATCGATTTCTCGAAACTGTTTCGGGAACAATTTTCATATTGATTTGGTTTCAACAACCGATAGATGAAGCTACAATAAATCTATTTATAAAGATAATGCGTGACGTGACGCTTAAAATGATTCCTGTAGATTCGAATATCAGTTTGATTTTCCCTTTTCAAATCGATTAACAAATTCTAGCGTGACCGTAGGCTTTGTCACTCGAAGCCTGATAACGTGGATTAAACGAGAAGCTTGATTAAAGCGCATTTTGAATCAATTTTTTTGGCAAAGAATCGGACTAAAATAAAGGTGAAGCTTAAATCAAGCTTTTCGTTTAACCCGCGATATAAGGCTTCGAGTAACAGAGAAGCCGGGATATCTAAATGAATTTCACATAAGCTTCTCTTGGAAAAAATAATGAAAAAAGCTTCCAAACGGGGGTCCTTTGAGCCTTAGTGGAAACTAAGCTTAACGCGTGTAAGAGGTATTTATATTTCAACGTATTAAAAAAACAGTGGCAAGTGACCTTGATATAGCGCGTGTCAACTTACGAGACTTCAATACCCCGCCTTTAATTCTCGCGAGACTTTAAAGCTATAGAGACAAACTGACCAATTATCGCCCACATACGCCAAAATGAATCAGAGCTCGCGCTTCCGCCTTAATTCCAACGACATTTTCAAAATAAATCCTCGTGACAATTTTTATATTCATCCGCGCGCGCCAGCTTCAAATCCTTCAATTTATAAAAAGGAAATTTGACGCTCGAGTTAAAAAGCGATTCGCTCGGTTTCAGCGAAGGCGCCCGAAGAAAATTGTGACGTATTTCCTTCGAAAGACACGCCCCCCCTCTTCAACTTCCTCCAAGACCACCTTCCTACCTTGGTCCCCTTAGTTCGGCTTCACCGAAATATCCCCCCAAACTGAACGGTGTCCCTTCTCTAGTCGAATCTATCAACGTCATCGCTAGTAGTTTTTTCGCTTTTTTGGCGAAAATTTTCTTGACAACGTTGTTTCCTAGCTTGATCGAATGACTCGCCATTTTTTTTTGGGATTTTTACGCCCATCTAACTCTCTTGGAAAGCGCTACTAAAACCGGTATGGAGGTGGACTTCTTCAGACGCGTATCGGACCCTTTCTAAGAATGTCATCGCGAATGTATCGTATTTCCCCCCCCCCCTGCCGTAGGATTCCGTAGGCACTTCCCATCTAAAAAGACGCCGAAATTTCAGTTGAAATGGTGTAAGTTTGGACAAGGCCAAGTTTGGACACCTTTTGGAAAAAGAGTTTTCTGAAAGGCTTAAGTTCTGCTTTATTTAAATCACTCCTTATTGGCTGAATTTCGCGCCTCTTAGGAGACGATATAATTATTTATCATAAATTTTCGATACTTAAACTGATCCATCCAAGGGCCATAATTTGGGCCATTTAAATGAGTAACCATCTAAAGATTGTAATTCACATCACATTTATAAAAGTATCAGCTATTATAAAAAATACCACGCCAAATAAAAAAACAGATTTGATGTCGCGAAATCCGATTAAATCCATCTCATTCGAGATAAAAATTAATCAAACATTATTAATTTACAATGCCCGTACGTGCGTACGTCCGTAACGTTTTCCCAGAATGTTCTGCTCCAGAAAAGTCTGGAGAGGTCTAGAAAATTGTGGAAAAGGTTTGAAGCTTGTAGAAAGGTCTAGAAAGTGCTCTAAAGTTTAAGAACGGTCTAGAGAGTTCTTCAAAACTCGGGAAAACTATTATCGTGCATAGTTATTAATACAAAAGCGCGACTTTGAATTTTATACTGGATTTAGGCTTAGCGTTTGTATGAAAGATTGTTTTTAGGATCGCGAGTTAAATTTTAAAATTTTGTTTCGTGAATTAAATGGTTTTTAAATGAAGGAAAACACCGTTTCGAACAGCCGTGGTCGCTATCAAAGGTGTCTAGCCTAATTATATTTACAGCATCTATGGGTTATCCGGGGTTATGTGGTCTAAAAGTCGCCTATATTGGCTGTAAACCTTTTTGTCAAACGATCCACGCTTGCCTTTAACACGAGGTATTATATAATAGGCATGACTTCCGCTATATAGTTCGCGAAATAATCTCCAAGACGAACGGGCTAGTCGGCAATAACCTTAGATCAATAGAAAAAAAAAGAGCCGTTTAAACGGGGGGAGGAGGACCCTTTCTAAGACTGCAATTTATCGTGGGCTGTCGTTGGAGGGTGCCTGGTTTTTGGGGTCTGTTTCCCCAGCCCCCTCACTTCCCACGCACCACCCTCGTTGAGGCGTCATCTTTTAAAGAACTCGACATTTCGAGGGGGAGAGGGGGGAGTACTCACCCCCGTGGGGTTTCTCCTCTTTCATCTAACAAGTAGATCCCATCATTTTAGCTAGAGGACCTGATGGAAAAGCGAAGGGGGCTATCCCCTCCGCTCAATAACGTACTTGAAAGGGTTCCTAAAATAGCGCGGAAATATGTTTTTCGTAGCGTTAAACTAGGTCCCTTCAAAGACTGTAAATAACTAACTCCCCCCGATCCCCTTCCGTGGATAATCCCGCGCGCGGTAGTAGAAGAGTGTCTTTCACCCCCTAAGGTTTTGAGACACGCCGCGAGAGCCTATACTATATATGGAATGAAGTTCCCATCTTTTTGGTAAGTTGATCTTGATTGAGAGAGTGGAAAGAGAGAAAGTGGGGAGCCAATAGGGTGTAGAGAGGGGGGTCTACTTAATCGCCTATTAGGTAGCCATCGACCAGCTCAAAATTTATTAAAAAAATTTCGAGAGATTCGCCACAACACTTTTAGATAAAGTGGTTGACGAATTAATATAATATTGGTATTGTTAATTTAATAGTTAATTACTCTTGATTAATTATATACGATTAAACTAATCATGTTTGGAGGAATATTGTAAGCCGCGTTCTTAGCAAGAGTTTCGCCAAAACAACACATACGTGATTGATGAATTAATATAATATTGAAATTGTTTATATAATAGTTAATTACTCTTGGTTAAAATATTAATTTACGATTAAATCAATAATGTTTGGAGGAATATTGAAAGCCGCGTTCATAATAGAAACGTTGAAAGCATTCTTAAATTGTTATGGAAAAATCAAATTGTGAAATTTCGGGTCTACTATAATGATATTTTCTCATTTGATAAATAGAATTATTATATCTTTAAAAGTTGATTGTTTAAAACTGTGATTAAAAGACCCTAGTGTGAACGTAGCTTTAGGTAAGGAATAGGCATTGGATTAAAGATCGTCGTTCGCAACTATAAGTTAAGATGACGCGAAAACTAGTTGTGTAACTGCGATTATCTTACACGAACGCGTTGCGGCGCGACCTCTTTACAGGGGCCCATACGCGATACATTAGATACTTCGCCCCTACATCGCCGCTTCGCCTATCTTGACATTTTTCCAAAGAAAACTTCTAAAATAAACTAAACCTATAATTAATAACTAAATATTTTTTCTTAAACTTAAAGGGAGAATGAAACCAAAATTTGGTTAAAGCGAAAATATATAATTTTGGTTTTTCCATAGTATTAAAATGACAAAAATATATACGAAAGGTAGGACTAGATCTGGATTAAGTACTTTTACGAAAAAGACCGCATGAAAGCGACCATATGACTCGTACCAGAACGCGTGAGAATCAATTGTAGGCCCTACAATAGCCATTCTTAAAGACAATTAAGTAACTTTAGAATATATCTCAGACTAATTTAGGTTAATTCGGAGAGAACTAACGTTACACGAACCATAACTCGCTCACGCGGAATCAAATAGGATTTTGGGTTTTTCCAATTTTAGGCGTAAAATACGAAACAAAGAACGATTTACTATAGGCCTTTTTTGCCCGATGCGAGAAGCGAAAATATCTGATATAGATCAAAAAAAAAAAAGAAGTGGTTGAATGGCTTTCTTTTCAGCTGGCGAAAAACAATGGTACCCGCGCGCGGGGGCGTATAGATATCGCCTTCCCCGAATGTTCTACGTATAATATAAAGGTTTTCCTTCCTATTTCGACTCCGCGCGGGTCGAAACTGCAAAGCCATGTCGCTTAAATAACAGCGCGCCGCGTACGAGGAACGTTGCAGCTGGGAGAGATTTCCCTCTTATCCCCAGAAACAACTTGACGACTTCATTCCGGAACGCGCGCCAACCCTACAACCATCGCCCCCATCAAACCAAATACAGGTTTCAGCTCCGTACAATCATACCTAGATATATCTCTCGAGAGACAGATACAGTCTCTAACGGTACAATACCTTAATACGCGTTGCAATTTATCGGTGGACGCGACAAAATACTTTAAAAACGGCGCAACTTTTCAAGACCGTCAAAGGCTAGTCGACCTACGTCGAATCCTTATTTCCTCCTCCAAGCGACGTTGTACGTGAAGATAGAACATATAGGGAGGTAAAGAACAACAGCAACTCCCCATAAGAGTCTGGGTCCACGTAATGTTAAAAATTTTCGTCTCTTTTATGATAAATTCGTATTATATTATTAAAATAGGGTAGTTGGGGGATAATTTAAAGCTAAAATTCGAGCTCACAACTGTAAATTTTGGGAATTACAACGAATGGAAGGTTTCTTCCATAATGTAAAGAATAGGAAGAATCTATGACTTCCGTGCCGGATATGAAAGCCTTCCCCCACACGAAAATCTTGAACGGTTATTATTTTAGATTCATAATTATGTTAGGAAAATATTAGGAAAGAATTATTTTGTAACTGCCACGGGTATAGTGCTGGCGGCAAAATGAAATTCGTATATTTTTGGTCTACTATGCCTCGAAATCCTCGAAAACGCCTGTAGAAGTGTTCCACTTGTCAAGCATTCATGCAGTAGGCTTTTGATAGCTTTACAGGGGCCGTGCAAAGACTATATAGCTTACTTGAATAGTCTTTGGTGTATAAGAAACTCGAAAAATAAATAGAGAAATCATACCAATTAGAAGATACTGGAGTAGTATCTTTAATTTTTATTTCATATTAAACAAAACACACTTGTATAAAACGGACAAATTATTCATTTAACGCTAAGGTTTTCTACGTTTAACGTATGTCTGGTAATTCAAGCTCAGTGGCATCTTCACACACTACACGCAATTTTGACTGGTACCAACTGCCTCGATCTTCATGGCGACGATAACCAAGATACCAGATTACGCTGCTAACGTGAACACAAGTACCTATCGTCAAACTACCACCTTTGCAATTGCAATACCAGCCTTTAATGGCATTTGCACCTGTCCCGTTCGGTACATAACGAATTAGAGCTTGGTGAACAGCTGAGGTGGAAAATTGACCAGGCACGCGTATACGAATTAAGTCATGTTCAACTTTGGACACTTCGACGCTGAAAGAGCCGGATTTCTCTATAGTCAACGCCACATAAGATTCAGCGCGTTTCGTTTTAAAGTCGCTCATTACCACCTCACGTACATCACTTTCACGAAGTACAGGGAAGTCTTGAAATTCACTATCCTCAATTCGTTGCCATTTATTAAAGACGTCTTTAATATTTTTCGCCAACCTGGCTGGCGAAAAATATTAAAGACGTCTTTAATATTTTTCGCCAGCCAGGTTGGCGAAAAATATTAAAGACGTCTTTAATATTTTTTGCCAGCCAGGTTGGCGAAAAATAATTAAACCTGTTTTTATAAACATCAAAAAAATATTAATATCTGGTTTGAACCATGATCTTAAGAACTTTCCTTATCAATAACATCAATGTGAGAGTCACTTGGAATTTGGAGATGGCTCCAAATGCATGTTACGCGTGCAATCGGAAAGTTACCAATAGTACAAGTAGAGGTATAGGCACTCACGTAAAGGCTGGCTTTGCTCGTTTTCTTCGTTTTAGTAAAGGGTTATTACCACTTGTAATTAATAGCAAAACAACGAAGATTTGTTTAAAGTGCTCGGGTCTGTCACGAAAGTTTCAAACGTTCTTAAATGCTAGCAAATCGTCCTTCAGTTGTGATCATGGCTCTTCAACGTCATTGTCTTCACCACAAAAACGAAGACAAATGACGCAAGTATCTAATCCATCAACGTCAACAGTACCTGAGCCATCAACGTCCACAGTACCTGAACCAACAAAGTCCACAGTATCTAATCCATCACCGTCACCAATACCTCAGCCATCAACGTCGCAATTACCACGAAAGCGTACGTCATCAAACACTATTGCCATAAAGCACAGTTGTGTTCGGCCCCTGCCAAAGACTTGCTTCATTTGCGGTGTTAGTACACGAACCAGGGTAAAAGCCGAAGTGAGAACAAGTATATTTGTGGAAAGAGTCATATTTATTCATCGGGACAACCGAATGTGCTCCACGCATCTCGTTAACGGAGAGCTTCCCACCGAAATAATTGCTGGAATTCAGGTTTCCGCTAGATCAACCATTATGACTGCCACGGACAATGAGCAACTATTACAGGACCTCAGGAAATGTGTTAACGACCTACGGACGCCGAGCTTTGACAACTTCATACAAAGTGATGAAGACTGTAAAGTATTAACTTCATTGTCCCTGCACGAGTTCCTAGAGTTGCATTCGACTATTGAGGACATTATTCGTACCATCAGATGCTGTTCGTCGAAGACAGCTCTAGCAGTATTATTGGTGAAATTACGATTGGGTATCTCCAATAAGGTGTTATCAACTTTATTTCATTTAACTGAAAGATCGGTATCAAACACGGTAAAAGCGGTTATTATGGCTTTATCGGAGCATTTCGTGCCACATCATTTTGGCCTGCAACACTTATCACGTGACAATCTGATAACAAACCATCAATCTGGAGCAGCAGTTAAACTCTTTGCTAACAACAAGCCTAATTGTCTTATTACCATTGTAGATGGCACCTATATCAAGGTTGGAAGATCCAAGGACTATACCGTTCTTCACAAATCCTTCTGTGTGCACAAAGGCCAGCATATCCTCAAGCCAATGTTAATGGTAACAACTACGGGTTACAAAATAGATATAATCGGACCCTACTTTGCTAATGGCCGCAATAACGACGCGCGCATTTTAAACCATTCTATCAAAAAGAGAGAAGAACTCCAGTCTTTCTTTCAAGTTGGTGACGTTGTACTGGCAGACCGCGGTTTTCGAGACTCCAACAGCGTACTGACTGAACTGGGTGTGGATTTACAAATGCCTTCGTTCTTGTCTAAAGGCGAGAAGCAAGTAAACACGCAAGAAGTTAATCGTTCCCGACAAGTAACGTACCTCAGGTGGCCGGTTGAAGTTAGGAATGGGCATTTGCAGACGGTGTATCGTTTTTTTCAAAACCGTATACCTGTGCATATGTTACCATTAGTTCCGGAACTTCTTCAAATTGCTGCTGCGCTGTTGAACGCCTACCACCCGGAGTTACATCTCAAAGGTTCCTGGGAAGACTCCGTCGAAAAAATGCTGGCAGTCTCTACGAAAGAAAATCCTCTTAAGGAAGTAGTTGAGCGCGATAATCTGCTTCGCAAACCGTCTAAATGGCAACGAATTGAGGATAGTGAATTTCAAGACTTCCCTGTACTTCTTGAAAGTGATGTACGTGAGGTGGTAATGAGTGACTTTAAAACGAAACGCGCTGAATCTTATGTGGCGTTGACTATAGAGAAATCCGGCTCTTTCAGCGTCGAAGTGTCCAAAGTTGAACATGACTTAATTCGTATACGCGTGCCTGGTCAATTTTCCACCTCAGCTGTTCACCAAGCTCTAATTCGTTATGTACCGAACGGGACAGGTGCAAATGCCATTAAAGGCTGGTATTGCAATTGCAAAGGTGGTAGTTTGACGATAGGTACTTGTGTTCACGTTAGCAGCGTAACTGGTATCTTGGTTATCGTCGCCATGAAGATCGAGGCAGTTGGTACCAGTCAAAATTGCGTGTAGTGTGTGAAGATGCCACTGAACTTGAACTACCAGACATACGTTAAACGTAGAAAACCTTAGCGTTAAATGAATAATTTGTCCGTTTTATACAAGTGTGTTTTGTTTAATATGAAATAAAAATTAAAGATACTACTCCAGTATCTTCTAATTGGTATGATTTCTCTATTTATTTTTCGAGTTTCTTATACACCAAAGACTATTCAAGTAAGCTATATAGTCTTTGCACGGCCCCTGTAAAGCTAGCAAAAGCCTACTGCATGAATGCTTGACAAGTGGAACACTTCTACAGGCGTTTTCGAGGATCTCGAGGCATAGTAGACCAAAAATATACGAATTTCATTTTGCCGCCAGCACTATACCCGTGGCAGTTACAAAATAATTCTTTCCTAATATTTTCCTAACATAATTATGAATCTAAAATAATAACCGTTCAAGATTTTCGTGTGGGGGAAGGCTTTCATATCCGGCACGGAAGTCATAGATTCTTCCTATTCTTTACATTATGGAAGAAACCTTCCATTCGTTGTAATTCCCAAAATTTACAGTTGTGAGCTCGAATTTTAGCTTTAAATTATCCCCCAACTACCCTATTTTTATAATATAATACGAATTTATCATAAAAGAGACGAAAATTTTTAACATTACGTGGACCCAGACTCTTATGGGGAGTTGCTGTTGTTCTTTATATACTGGTAACGAAAGTATCTCGTCACTACAGACAGAAGCTATTTACATCCTTTTAATACCATTCTCCTAGCGTCCAATAACATTATCCATCAGGCGCGATCTTGTATAGGATGAAGACGCGCGCGCCCTCGCTGAAACAAGGGGGAGAAGGGGATGGAGGAAAGAAACGCGCGCGATTTATAGTCGATTTCGCTTTGAGTCGACAACGCGCGCGAAACTTTCCTCCCTCCTTATATTATCTCGACGATTTCTTGGCACGAATATAAATAGGAAAAAGCCAAGGTTCTGGCGCGCTATCGAATCAAGGTGAAAATTGAGCGCGGTATAGGAAGAGCTAGGCTTGCAGATAGGAAGCCAAGCGCGCGGAGAGAGGAAGAAGAAAAAAAAAAAAAAAAGAGGATGGCTTGGCGATAAGAGACAAAAAGGATTTTCTCCTTGGAAGAACAGTAGGTGGCGCCCCCTTACCTCCCTCTAGCCGCTAAAAGACGCGCGAGATGAGAGGGGGAATGAAGAGGAAACAGGGGAGGGGATAGGGGGCTGAGAGAAGTACCAGGGATCAAAAAGAGACGCTACATAGTAAGAGAAGGAACAGGCGGATAAGGAGAGTAGGAGAGGGAGAAATAAAATCGGAGAAGTAGTATAAGGAGAAAAGTGGGGTGTGCGGGGTGCGTGAGGGGCTAAAGATATTGAAGGTTTTCCAAAAATCGCTGGCTGGGAAAATTACTTTTTAACCATGCTCAAAAATCAGGTTCGGTTCGCACTTTACCACGTTCTAGTTTAACTTTAACGTCCAAAAATATCGATTCACGATGTACCGGAACAAATTTAAGCAAGCTTTTAAAGTATACGAAGTAGCTGACTCTAGTTATAGCGGAGAATTTCGTGATTTATTTTCGCAGATTTTTTGCGCGGTTACGCTCTTATAGTGCGTTTAAACTAAACCATCGAGGGGAAATCGTAGATTTAAAAATTTCTCTCGTCTAGCCAGAAGCCGATGAAAACCCTCCTTTGAAGTCTATTATGTACTTCCGGGTCTTGTTTACCCGTGTCTGAAGTGGTTAATTTCTAAAATCCCGATTTGAACGCCTCCTAACGGTAGATACTTTATCGGAGCGGGAGTTGAGGTTCGACTGTCACGCCACAAGTAGCCATATAGGGGAAAAATGATTGTGGGCGTAGTTCCTTGGACAGGGTTTATTTCATTCGATTCCGTGGAAAGTGAATACAATGGCTTTTTCTATTTTTTTTTTTTTTTTTTGGTGGGTATAAAAAACGACATGTGTTTCTCACGGTCTCTCCAGCAGCACGTTTCTAAGTTCAAGAAAAGTTTGCAAAAAATAAAAAAAAAAAAAAAGGAAAACCTGAAGCGGTTTGATAAGTTATAATTATACTCAAAGAGTCACGCAAATTCCGCTTATATCGTACGCGTGGGAAAGCTAGACCTCGGGATTCTTCTTACAAACATGATGGAAATACATCAGGCGCGTCCTACATATTTCGAAACCCCTCCCCCAGAAATGAGAGTGAATGTTTAATTTTCCGTAGAGAGGGGTATGAAGTAGTGAAACACTGAAATTTACTTTCTCCGTGCGCTATATGAAACATTAGATTAATAAACTTCAAAAGAATGTTTCATCGGCTTCTGGTCTAGCGTATATAAAGCGAACGGGAGAGAAGAAATTAGGTTGAACGTGATTTCTATATCGTTAAAAATGCAGCGGTAGAGAGATATAGCTTACGCTCGATAAGATGAAGAATATTATATAAGAAACGATTCGAAAGAAGATTAAAGTTTACACGTTCTCCTGTACTTTAGTAATAACTAGCGCAGCCCATCTCGCAACCACCGAGAAAAAGAAGTTTAAATTTAGTGGTTCGATAGTTAATCTCAATTTTATATTAGCTATACGGCGTTTTACGTGTTTCACAAAATAAAACTAAGCAGACTAGATATAAAAATATTTATATTTAACTTTAAAATTAAAGTTAGAAGGAAAAAACCTTATTTGGTCAAAAATTGCCGAAATTGGAGCCCATTCTTGAAAATGAAATAAATATAATCAAAAATAATAAAATCTTATATCCGTCCGTAAACTTAAACCCCCCCTTTTCCCAAATAATCTGAAAAGGTCTAGAAAATTCTGGAAGGTGCTTGAATATTCTAGAATAGTTCTGGATAGGTTCCGGGATTTTTCACGTGTTTTTGCTAATAAAGGACATGTTGTTGAAATGTTATTTGCTTTGTCGTCCAAAAATCACGCGACACGAGATTAGTTCAACTTATACGCACAATTAAGCATTTTTTTAATCCTTGCGCGAGCTGTTAAAGACAAAAATTTTTGGGCATAAAACGAAAAAAAAGTCGCGATTTCGCACGCTATTCTAGGAATTTCACGACTTATGACGTACAGAGCATCATTTTCTATCTTAGTTCCTTTTATAATATCGAGTATGCACGTGTTTTGCGCGAGTTCAATTTGACGAGGCCCGAATTGAGTCAACAGTAGCGTGATGTCAACTTTAAGCTTAGTTTAAACTAGCTGGTCATTACGCGCGCTAGTGGAAACTAATCTTGGACGGTGTCATCAAACAGACACGGAAATACAAAGTTACTTTTGCAAATCACATTTTAATCTAAGCGATTCAAATTAATTCGCGCGGGATTTTATTGGTTGGAAGAAGAAGGAGAAAAAGAAAAAACCCGAGCGAAAGACTAATTGGCGGGAGTTGATTTCCGACTCGAAATTGGCGAGCGAATAATTAGAAAGCCGATGGTGGGGGGGGAGGGGGGAGGGGGAGGAGTGGGAAAAGGGGAAATATTTTCAAACTAGAATAATCGGAGGAAAAATAAAGGGTTGTCAAGGTAACGAAAATTCGACAGAGCGAGAGAAGTTAATTCGAAATGGCGCAATAACGAAAGAAAGTGGAATTAAAAACGGGAATTGATAAAAAAAATGAAGAGTCGAGCGCTCCAATAAGTACTCACGAAAACAAACAAGAAAATAATAAAAAAAGGTTTTCTAATACTAGTGGCAACAAAAGCGACGGTCTAAGGGGGACGGGGAAGCCAATAGCAAGGCGGGAGATTTTAGAATTAAATTGGAAGGGCTCAAGAGAGAGAAAAAAAGGAACAAAACTAGCCCCAACACAAGATAAGCCTTCGGAGCTAAAAACTAACTGCAGGGGGTTAAGCCCCTAGACGCAACCTTAGAACCTTCCTTAACTAGAGTCTTAAAGTGGAAAACAACTATTCAAGCGGGAAAATTGCGTATTAAAAAGATATATAAAATTACATCATCGTATTTTGATTACTCGTACAAGATTGCAAAGCAGCTTGTAGTAATGTAGGCACTCTTGGAAACTTGGTTCTTTAAAGGAAGGGTTACTATAACGCTGACCAAAAGTCTATCACTTTACTCCATAAAAGTAATTAATGCCCCGTAGCTTTTACGTCATAACCCATCACTTAAAACTACCTAAAAATCATCCCACCTGTCTGGCTTGAGTGGTTTGGACTCTTTCTCGATATTTTGAGTCGGGAGAGAGGGACGAAATTTAGGGGGGGAGGGCGCGCTTGGCTATATTATCTTCCCCCCAACTTCGGAATTTCTCCAAAGAGTGGCGCTTCCTTCGTTCACTATTCACACCGCTAGAGTGTCTCAAATCAGAATCTGCCGGTACATATCTGCTGGCTCTTTTCTGAAAGTATTAAGCTGTGGGGCGTTGTTTACTTTTATGGAATAAAGCGATAAACTTTTGCACTCACTAACGGAATGTTTATCTTTGACGATACTGGTATCATCTTCGAAAATTCATCTCCATATATTAGAAAAAGATTTATCGCGACTTTCTAAGGTTGCTACGGAGGTGTATAGGCTGGAATGGGAAGAAGAAACAAACGTTGATAAAGTCGAGAGAGCAATCAGGGTCTTAATTCCCCGGTAAATGACCTAAAATATCTCCGCGATTCCGTAGAAAGAAAAATAATGGAAAGATCAAATTTTCCTGCAGAAAGAGTGCACGCTCGGATCATTTTTATTCGGGAAGACCCGCCCAATACAAAACAGAGGGTTACCCAAACAGAGGTTTTCGTACAGAGAAGCTATAGCCAAAACCGTGAATAGAAAACAATATGATAAAAACCTTTTTATGCTGAACAACCGTGGCGCGATACTGGTTTGAAGGGTGTTGGATTAGCGTACTTGTTGTTAGTTAAACCTAGGAGGACATATGGGTGAAGGAGAAATTAACTGAACGCGTCCCCCCGGTTTTCCGCTCGTTCTCGGGGGTGCATTTACGCGCAACTAGTTTGGCGCATGTCGTAAGAGGTGAGAATTCATGGTCACGTGATGCACGTACCCGAGGCAAGTTTCTAGATGCGCGTGAGCGCCTCTCTCATGAATTTATTCTTACGAGCGAGCTCTTGGCAATTCCCACTTATCAATCAGGGTCGATAGTTTATAAATATTTTCAGTTTAAAATAATTACGTTACAACCAATCAAAATATTTAATTTCTCCGACCATTTCGGACCATTTCCAAATCCCCTGACTTTTCCCTGACAGGTTGGGCTAATTTCCAAATTCCCTGACTTTTCCAGGTCGATACGAACCCTGGCCGTTAGAGACATCTCTTCCAACTCGATATATCTTGGTATCCGCCAAAAGCGAAGTCCTCTGATAGGTTATACGAATACATATACGTAGAGTCTTTTCAATAAATAATGTTAGACAATATTATCGAGCCCTCATTCGCGGCAATACGAAGTTCTTATAATCAGTCGGAGTTTTCAACGAAGAGCTCCGTATAGCTTGCACACTGACTGCATGTATTGAAAAGCGCAATGGACCATAGGTTAGCGAGTCTCTCTCTTATTCCATTCCCTAATCGATAAACGAGCAATCTTAGAAGGGATCGACTAGTTTCCCATTAACCGAATATAAGAAGCGTTAGTGGGAATTGGATCCATTCCTTTAGATAGGGGGACAACCTATGGCGACAGTGTCCGGTCAAATTCCCCGAGCCAGCTCTCCAAATGGGCGCGCTCGCAGGCCCTCCAAACTGTATATGGATGTTCGATGGTCGATGGAGAGGAAAGATAGAACTTGATAAGGCGGAGGGAAGGAGAGAGGTAGAGATTATTGGCAAACTAGCAGCGGGCAACCAAACGTATATTGAGATATTATATCGAGAAGAGGTCAATTTCTGGCTGACGACGACGCGACAAATATATCCCAACAACCAATAACGTACTGTAAGATATATTTCGCCAGAGTCACAAATATTTATTTCGGAGATTCGTTCGGAGGAATATTTATTCTATCAAGCGAGCGCGACTCGGAAAATATTCCGGGAAAAAGAAAAGGCGGGAAATAAAATTATTACCGTAAAGGTCGCCTATTCAATCAAATTTTTTTGGTCAAGAATTGAACTTTCGCGTCAAATCAAAGGTGAAGCTTAGGAATCAAACTTCTCGTTAACAGGCTTCTTAATAGGTTTGATATAAACTTATCGTGGAAAACAAAGGCTTGGAAAACGTTGATTGAAGGAAGGCTTAAAGGGGAAGAATACATAAAGTAAAACTAGCTTTTAGTAAATGAGTCTTAAATATATTTGCTCGTTTATTAGGTTCCTATATAAACCATGACGTAAAGGGTATTATTATTTAGTCATTTTGCTCATGAAAAGCATTATTAGAATAAAACCGTTTGATTGCATTTGTTTGACCTTTGCTAAATGACCTTTCTACATGGCTGCACGAAGCTGCGAGCTCGCACGAGTGTCTCGTGAGAAAAACACCCAAAATATTGACTTTTCTTTCATTGCAGAGAGCGCGTGTCGGTCGTACCTCCCCATTTAGCCTCGCGTCACCCTGTTGATTGCTAATGTATCGCCAGAGAATTCAGGGTCGATTCCAATGTAAGTGAACAGTACGGCCTGGGGTCTAACGACGACATTATAGTGTTATTTCATTTCTTTTAAAATTACGTTTAAACACTTTTGGAATATTATTTGCCGACGTTATGTTTGTAGCAAAGTAATTAAAAGTAAATTAGTATATCAGGGTTCGTACCAAATTTTGGAAGTTAATTTCTCCGACTTTTCCAGGTTTTTCCTGACCATTTCTAAATAATTTCCCTGACCAATTTTTATGTTTTACATGAAATTTTTCTTACGAGCGAGTTCTTGGCAATTCCCACTTTTTATTTGACATAATTTATCAATCAGGGTAAGGATAGTTTACTAAGAATATGGCAAAAAAACTGAACCTTTAGGCAAATATTTTCAGTTTAAAATAATTACGTTACAATTGGTCAACCAATCATAAACAGTTCCTTTACACGTATCAAAATATTTAATTTCTGACTTTCCCCAGACTTTTTGGATCAATTTCCAAACTTCCTGACTTTCCCCAGACCTTTGTGTCAATTTCCAAACTCCCTGACTATTCCCAGACCTTTTGGGCTGATGAGCCGAATTTCCGGACTTTCCGCAGACCTTTTGTGCCGATTTCCAAATTATCTGACTTTAACCATTCTTTTGGGCCAATTTCCAAATTCATTTACTTTCCCCAGACCTTTTGGGCCAGTTTCCAAATTCCCTTACTTTCAAAGGTTTTCAAGGTCGTGTACGAAACCAGTATTTGGTTAATTTTTTATCCAAAAAAATCAATTGAAAACGGGACTTTATATTGGCAAAATACAGTGTCGATTTCGAATGAAATAAGGGGAATAATAATGAGAAGTAGTTATTTGCTTACCTCCATGGTTTGAGAATGGTTCATAGCTTTGATAGCGTTGATGGCGCATTGCCGGGAAGCGTACGTCACGAAGGCGCATCCTATTTCACAAAGAAAAAAATTAATCAAATTTTATTAATCGGAAATGTTTTCGAAACGATAAATAATTTGAATTTTCTCGATTGAAAGGGTAGTTGATAATAGCCGTCACTGACCTTTTGACTGTCCGTTGGCGTCCCTTAGAACGGTGCATTCTTCTATCGTGCCAAATGGAGCGAACATCAGGCGAACTTCGTTTTCGTTGCATTTCTTCGATAACATTCCGATAAATAGTTTGCGTTCTAAGACGAAACAAAATCAGAGGAAACCAAAATTAATGGATATAAAAAACTATTCACTATTAAAATTATACTTTTTGAAATTTATATATAATTATCTACTTAAAAACAATTTATCTCGATAAATATAGGTTTTTTAAATTAAATTTTTGTTAGTTGAGTTAGTCACATAATATGTTACGTTACAATTATAACAAGTATAAGCCAAGTCAGTAATTTCTTTCGAACTGTAATTCGAGTCCGAAGAAGACTAATAAAAGCCTGAAAAAATACGATCCTGGCCAACAACGAGCGTCTTGTTAAAGAGAAACCACTTATTAATGTTCTTTTTTTAGTCGAACAGGGAGTACTTTCCCGCCAAAAACTAATTTGGAGGCGAAAAAAGTGAAATAGCTCTCTCAATTGCTGTATATGCACTCTTTATATGTCGTAATACCAGGGCGAGGGAGAAAAAAGAACAAGAAATTAAGCCTTTTCTTATGCAAATGATACAAAAAATACACTCTTTTCCGAGAGAACGAAAAAACGGTACTTTGCAAAAACCACTATACACCAGTTTTTACTAATTATTTTGGAGCCTTTTTTCTATTATATAAATGACTATATCCAGCTATATCTTAAGGACCAGTACTTCTTATATAGGGGCTAAAACCTAATCCAATTTCTAAACGAATAAATTTAAACTGTAATCAAAAAACTTTATTTCGCTTAATACCCTCTTCAGACGAGCTGCGCAATTAGCCGTTGTTTAATTAGATTTAACCGAGGTTTACGTAGCCTTCTCAGTTCAATAAACCTCCGTTAATCGTGATTACACGTTGGTTAAATTTGATTAAACCGGCTATGTTACGCCTCGTCGGAAAAAGTTTAATTTCTAAACCTAAAACCCCACGTTTTCAATCAACGTTTTTCAATCTTTTGCTTTCACTTTTCGAAGAGAAGTTATATCAAATTCATATCAAATTCTGCGTCACTCGAAGCCAATTAACGCGAGGATTATAAAGGAAAAGCTTGATTTAACCTTTAACTTTTGTTTTGACGCGAAAACTCAAGTCTTGGCCAAAAAACATCTAGATTGAAAACATTTACTCAATCCATATTATTTATATAACAATTAAAAAATTAAGTTTATTTTAACTGGGGTTTACGTGACATAATTCCCACCAAAATAGTCTAAAGGTTAGTTTATATACCGAGGTGTTATCTCAATAATCCAATGTTATTGAGATCTCGCCTTAACGCTCATTGGTAGATGACCCTTCAATACGAAGAAATTAAGGATCTCCATGAATTAAGCTATAAGCCTATTTTCCGGGTACGTTTTTAATTTATTTCTAGTTTTTACTGATGGATTAGGCCTATTTAAACATTACAGAATCGATTAAAAATCACTCAGAAATAAGATTCCCTTATATAATCACATAATTACCTTATAATCTAATAATTAAGTGACTTTTAGTACAAAATAACATTCATTAAATTAGAATAATTAACGTTACATCCAACCCGACCTAACTTGACCTATTTTAGCGACGAATCGAGGCTTGTAACATAGCTTTATGTTTTCCCTTTTGCTATAGCGACTAGCTCGTTTTCCCCGCTTCGAAATAATGTCCAGATAGCCGTTATACAATTTCAACTCGGAACGAATTACTAGAATACGCGCGCCAACTCGATCGCCACGAGTACTACTGAGAGACGACCATCCGAGCGAGACACCATATATATATATCCATATACATATATACGTTTTGCGGGGGGAATAACCCCCGAGAAATAGTAGAAGCTATTGGAGGACAGGAATGAAGGAGGTGGGAAAGTGTGAACTGTGAAAGGCGCGTGCTAGAGAAGAGTAACGCTATTTTATTAGACCCCTGGCGGCCACCGAGCGCCCTATAAGTATCCGAGGTAGTAGGCCTATACTCCATCTACGGAAAATGCTACCGAAAAAAGACAAAAATATAAAGAAAAAAAACTGGAGCTGCCGGAGAAAACGAAGAGAAATACCGCTACAATGTAACTCCCAGGCACGCGCCCACCCTCTCGCCCCGTCGCCCACCACCACCCCCTTCCACGTTCACCGAACGACAACGAATGGAACCAAAAAGGCAATCCACATTTACTCTACGCGCTCGCTTCGATAGCGATCTGCGATGTTGAGTAGTAACGAAACCTAGCTCGGAGTGATACTCAATGATAAGCCTATTGTATATCGAAAGATTAGAAAGACATTTTGGTTTTAGCGAACAAGAACGAGAGGATAGTCGGAGGTATGTCGAGTACTCGAGTTTCAACTGATAATAATAATATTTAATTCACAAGCAATGTTGCAGGCAACCACAAAGTCATAGAATATTCTGGGACAATCAATTAGGTAATGTTATATTTGTGCAGTTCCCATAAGGGCATTTGTACAATTCCCATAAGGGCCATTTGTACAATTCCCATAAGGGCCATTTGTACAATTCCCATAAGGGCATTTGTACAATTCCCATAAGGGCATTTGTACAATTCCCATAAGGGCATTTGTACAATTCCCATAAGGGCATTTGTACAATTCCCATAAGGGCATTTGTACAATTCCCATAAGGGCATTTGTACAATTCCCATAAGGGCATTTGTACAATTCCCATAAGGGCATTTGTACAATTCCCATAAGGGCATTTGTACAATTCCCATAAGGGCATTTGTACAATTCCCATAAGGGCATTTGTACAATTCCCATAAGGGCATTTGTACAATTCCCATAAGGGCATTTGTACAATTCCCATAAGGGCATTTGTACAATTCCCATAAGGGCATTTGTACAATTCCCATAAGGGCATTTGTACAATTCCCATAAGGGCATTTGTACAATTCCCATAAGGGCATTTGTACAATTCCCATAAGGGCATTTGTACAATTCCCATAAGGGCATTTGTACAATTCCCATAAGGGCATTTGTACAATTCCCATAAGGGCATTTGTACAATTCCCATAAGGGCATTTGTACAATTCCCATAAGGGCATTTGTACAATTCCCATAAGGGCATTTGTACAATTCCCATAAGGGCATTTGTACAATTCCCATAAGGGCATTTGTACAATTCCCATAAGGGCATTTGTACAATTCCCATAAGGGCATTTGTACAATTCCCATAAGGGCATTTGTACAATTCCCATAAGGGCATTTGTACAATTCCCATAAGGGCATTTGTACAATTCCCATAAGGGCATTTGTACAATTCCCATAAGGGCATTTGTACAATTCCCATAAGGTCATTTGTACAATTCCCATAAGGGCATTTGTACAATTCCCATAAGGGCATTTGTACAATTCCCATAAGGGCATTTGTACAATTCCCATAAGGGCATTTGTACAATTCCCATAAGGGCATTTGTACAATTCCCATAAGGGCATTTGTACAATTCCCATAAGGGCATTTGTACAATTCCCATAAGGGCATTTGTACAATTCCCATAAGGGCATTTGTACAATTCCCATAAGGGCATTTGTACAATTCCCATAAGGGCATTTGTACAATTCCCATAAGGGCATTTGCACAATTCCCATAAGGGCATTTGCACAATTCCCATAAGGGCATTTGCACAATTCCCATAAGGGCATTTGCACAATTCCCATAAGGGCATTTGCACAATTCCCATAAGGGCATTTGCACGGTTGTTAATTACGTAAGTAATATTAAAATAAACTAAGAATTTTTAAGAAGCCAAACATGAAATAATAATTTAGGTAACAAAAGATCGCGCTTACCATCTTGGAAGTTATCTAAATCATCGATAGAAAACTCAATTTTTTAAAGGGAATTGGATAACTTCCGAGGTTGGAACGGTTATAGTATCAGAAAGAAAGTATAAATATCAGAAAAAGCGAGTTTTACGCGATTCGTAGAAGCCGGGCTTATTCGTCCGGACTCGCATGGATCAAGGGCGGAAAAAGGAAGAAGGAAATAAAGAAAAACGAGAGTCGCCCGACGAAAAAGAGAGAGAAAGTAGTGGAGTGTTAGACACTCGAGACACGTACTAACTTCGCCATCCCCCTACCCAGCCCCACCTCCTCCTCCTCCTCCTCCGCACTCGCGGATAGAATCCCGTTCACATATACACCCGAGAAATAATAATGACAAAAGGAGCCAATGGGAATTTAAAATAAAAACAAAACAAACAAGAAAAGACTGGAAAAGACGCCAACAAAGTCTTCGGACGAAACTAAAACCAGGGGTTGTTTAGTTTTCTCCCCTTCGTGTCACGAAAAACGCTTGAATAAAACAAAAATTTCGCGAGAAAGAAAACAAATGTACACGAGGAGGAAAAACAAAACCCATGATTTTGCATTTAGCTCTCTCTTTATTATCCCTAATCCATGAATACACGTCGTTGGCTTTCCCATGATTGTTCGTCTGGCAATCCCTTTATTATCCTTAATCCATGATTGTTCGTCTGGCAATCCCTTTATTATCCTTAATCCATGATTACACGTCTGGCTCTCCCTTTATTTTCCCTAATCCATGATTATCGTCTGGTTCTCCCTTTATTATCCCTAATCCACGATTATACGTTTAGCTCTCGCTTTATTATCCCCTAATCCATGATTATACGTCTGGTTCTCCCTTTATTATCCCTAATCCACGATATACGTTTAGCTCTCGTTTTATTATCCCCTAATCCATGATTTTAACGTCTGGCTCTCCTTTTATTATCCCTAATCCACGATTATACGTCTGGCTCTCCCTTTGACAGTAGCGACGGCGAACAGAACGAAGAACGCGATAGTGACACAAAACAAGTTTTCGCGTAACTAAAAAAAGAGGTTGTAAAAAAGTAGATGGTGTGGCGGGTCTTAAAGTAGTGGTTGCCGAATGGGAAATGAAACTCTACATGCATGGCTACATTTTTTTCCTTAACATTTCGCTACAAAAGGTAAAAATGGTTTTTTTATATAAATATAAAAAAGGTAGAAAATTGTGCCAGCATTTGTGGAATGTTAGTATATAGAAGGTCGGGGGGGAGGGGGGTTGATAGGCCCCAGGCGCCACCAGATTCGACATACTTCGTTACACTCTTAGTGAAAAACGCCCGCTAAAAAAGGCTTTTTCTAAGACGACGACTTAACGTTCCTTTAGACGAAAAAAAATTGAATATTTCATAACGATTCGCCGAGCGCTCTCCTATTATCGAGCGGCCATTTAGGAGAGCGACAGCCAAAAAAATTTCTAAAATGATAAGGAATAAAAGTTTAAAGTCGCGCCAATTTCGGAAGTCGTTTTTTAAACGACGAGCCAAAAACGAGCTTCGTGTCAACCGCGTCTAAATGATTTATACATTTAATATTTAAATAGAATTTATTTTCGGAATCACCGGATGCCAAAAAAAGCGTATTATAGAATTTTCAAAACAATTAATTTCTAAAGTTTGGTTAAGTTTGATTTTAAGGATAAAATCGAACCAATCAGATGCAACCAACGGTTCCACCTTCAACGTACAGTATAGACATCCTAATTTATTCTGAAGGCGTCGCTTTCGCCAAATGGCGATGTTTTCCTATTTTCCTATAATTTGAAGGATTTTATTTGTTGTTGTGGTCAACCCTGCACTTCTCAAATGGATATTTCGGTACCTTTCAAGATTGTCATTTAATTTATTATAATATTTATTATAATATTAGAATCAATTAAATATGACCCGGGATATCCAAGACGCGATTACGTATATAATGAGAGCATACAGGGACAGGTTGGTAATATAAGCAGTTTTCTCGAATATAGTTTGTCCCTAATGATAAACGCGAGAGTCCGCTCGGAAATAGATAACGTATACATAGGCGCTCAAACATCGCGCGTTGATATTGAAAACGGGACTATACAAGAGGCGGAATCGTGATTAAATTTTGGCACAGCGAGGGGGAGGGAGGTGGTCGCGTTGTCTCCTTAGTAGAAGCTCGACTCCTGGTCGAATAATATATTACCTAAATTCCATTAATGACCAATTTTGAGCTACGATCGTTAGAGAGCCCCGCGAGTCGAAAGATTCTTCAAAAAGGCCGAGAGAGAGAGAAAGACGATCTGAGAGTACGTAAGAGGGCGGACGCCATCATGCCCTTATACGACCTTTATATTTTAAACCAAAATCGTATTTGTCCCCCGAGGGATTACGCGATGCGCCCGTACAATATATCATTTATAACAAGAGAAGGGGGGCATACACTTCTAGAGGTTATCCCCTCATCTTGAAATCGTTTCCTGGCCGCCTAGTGTATACCGTAAGATCATTTATGGGCGCGCTCTCTCAGAGATTGTTATTAAAATGATGTTTATTTTAAAGATATCGCGCGGGTTCGAAATGATACGCGAGTTATGCCGAAATATAAGAAAATCTAACTTATAATGTGCATTCCTTTGAAATATGAGATTTGTTTAAAATTACGTGACTTTCCAAAATGAAGAGAAAGGCCGAATGCTGATATTATTAAGCTACGGGGCGTTGTTTACTTTTATGAAATAAAGTGATAGACTTTTGGAAACATCTGATACGTGAAAAGTATAACAGTTGTTCTATAAAGTTAAAATATAAGAACACTTTTCAATATGAAGTAAACTCTTTCATGACAGATTTTTATAAGGAGAGTTTTATAGGCGTAAAACTTCGTTTCCAATAGAACGCTAATTAGACGAAGCTTAATTAGTCGGTTTAATCAGTTTATTGAACTGAGAAGGCTAAATAACCTCGGTTAAATATGGTTAAATCAACTAATTACTCCTCGTCTGAAGAGGATAAGGCGCGCTATAGTTTGTAATCTAAGCTTTTTAGAATGTTTCTCGGGCAAAAATTAATTGACGATCTCTCTCTCTCTCCAACTGACAAACCGAATATTACGAATCTCCTGACACCCCCCCCCCCCCAAAACTTCGCTTCTACACGATCGAGTTAATTAATGAAGAAAAGTTGGGGAAAAACGAAAACCAGGAAACTAAGACTCGATTCCTTCGAGCTGATTTTCTATTTTTACTCGCGCGTATATCTGATCGAGCATAAGAGTATTATTTCGAATGTAGGCATAGCAGAATAGCATTTCAGAGTCTTATACCCGAAAACAGAAGCCTATATGTATTATATAAGCCTGTAGGAGTCGTGGTTCGGTGGTGGGTGGATCGTCTTCAACCCCCTGAGGGTGGCCGAGTGAAAGAGAATCGCCGAAATGAACTGGCGACTTCATCAACCTCCGACCGAAAATAGAGAGAGTGCGGTCCTCTCCGCACTCTCAATTCGAGGTCGTTCTTTCTCGCGGGTCCCTCGCGACCAAAAAAACCTCTCTTTTTCGCGTCTTTTTGCTATCTTAGACGCGCCAGAGGTTACGTTCACACGCGCGTGACGCGAAATTGAGTACGTCATTGGAGAAAATCTCAAAAATAAATAGGTCAAAACGCGCGATATATATTTCGGTTAAAAATTATCTAATCAAATGAATAATGATATTAAACGTGTTCAAACAATCTATACAAGAAAGAAATAAAAACCTAGCTAATAACGAGTGAAATAATAATTTCATGCAATTCTAATTTACTGATTAGAAATGACGTCACTACACTAATTTACAATTTCGGTACGTGCATACGTCCGTAACCTTTCCCAGAATGTTCTAGAAGCTTCTAGAATAGTTTGGAGAGGTTTAGAAAATTCTGAAAAGCGCTTGAAAGTTCTAGAAAGATCCGAAAAATTGTGGAAAACGAAAAAATTCTAGAAAGATCTGAAAAATTGTGGAAAATTTCAAAAATTCTAGAAAAATCTCCAAAATTGTGGAAAATTTTAAAAATTCTAGAAAAATCTCCAAAATTGTGGAAAATTTCGAAAAATACTAGAAAAATCTAGAAATTCCTAGAAAAGTCTAGAAAACTCCCGTAATTTTTCAAGGGTTTTTATAGTAAATATTAATAATCTAATAATCGAACCTAGAAATAATTCCTCCGTCTTGTTTTTCGGGAGAAAAAGAGAGAAAAACCAAACGAGCGCGTTTCTAATATAAGAATTATTTGAATCGCGGAGAAGTTTCTAAGGGGTTCTCGGTCCAAGGTTATCGCAACGAGCGCCTGCAAAAGTGTTCTCCTAGCAAAGCTTCGCTGTTTACGGAGAAGCTGAACCTTTAGGCGCATGTGTGAACGAATCGGATGTACGGCTCACTTTTTCCCCAATTTCGGGAACCTATACTATTTTTTCTTTTTCGAGGAGGGGGGTTAATTTGTCAGCGCTTCTATATGGCCAAGTGCCAGACTCGTCGTTGGAAGTCCCGTTGACCGGGCAATAGAGCCCGAAGAAGGTGGGGGCCCCGGCGCCTAACGACCTTTTCGAGTCGCTCCGAGCTTTTCATTCTCCCCATGCACTCGCTTTCGATAGAGCGCGCTATGATTGTCCGAGAGGATACTCTCTCTGAACGGCGTTCCACTTCGCTGCCATTTCACTTTGACTAGGATATAAGGACAAGTAAGGTAGCTGTGTCTTTCGGAGCTATACGAAATAGTGTGTCCTATAGCTTTTTTTGTCCGTTGGCCCGCGGCCATACTCGACACGCAGCTACCAAGGCCCATCCTTCAAACGAACTTTTTCTTTATTGGGGCGAAAAAGAGATCGCTTTCTTCGGCCAAGTTTTCCACTTTCGCCGGCAATTTTTGGCTTTTGGCTTTTCGTCGCTCGCCAGGAAGAAATAAAAAACCTTAAGCGAGCTCCATTCCCTTAAAAGCGTGGTTCCTGTTTATTTTATTTGAAGCAACGCCTCGAACATGGTGTATAAGGCTGGTTTCTCTCTTAGCTGTTGCTTCGAATAAATTGGATCCTTTCAAATAGTTTTCCCAAACTACTTTTCCACGAAACGAGGTTTAATATTACGTATTAAACCGCTCTGACTCTTCTGATATATATTTAACAAAACGCTTCGGGACTTAACTATAGCCGTACTTGCTTTTGAGTTTCTTTTTTTTTTTTTTTTTGGACTTTTATCAGTTCGGGCCTTCCGCCCACAGCGGCCTCAGATCTCCCTCCCTCTCTCTCGAGCGTAGCAAGGACAAAATGAGATTTAGGTCTTCTCCAAATTGAACTTGTTTTTAAGGTTTTGGGAGCGAATCGCCTCCAACCCAACAATATCCTTTTACTATACATATACAATTCGTATGGGGTATAGTTTTTCGACCCCTTTCCCCCCGTGTGACCTATTTTAAGGGCTTGAAACTATAAATAGGAACCAAAATGGATTTACAAATTAAATTTAAAAGTTAATTTTTAATTTCAAACAATTTTTAGACAAGTTTTTGGTGTTTGAATTATTTTCAAAAGTTTGGTAAAGTTGGAATAAAAGTAAATATAAATTCGGGCCAAACAGTAGTTCAGCCTCTAACATTAAAAGAATAGGCCGGCGTTTGACGTCCACGGTCTTGGGTATCAAACGCCGGCATATTCTTAATGTTAGGACACTACAAGCTCTATTGAAGGCTGAAATAATTAATATGATTGACCAGAATTTATGTATACTTTTATTCAAACTTTACCAAACTTAAGAAATTGATTTAAACACCAAAAACGTGTCTAAAATTGTTTGAAACTTCTCGAATATGTTTTTTGGCAATCCAAAAGCTATTTCATTTTTAGCTACAAGTTTCCATTTAAAATTTTTGAGAGTTTACATATTAGAACGAAAGGGCGAAGTCAAATGTTTAGTTTTATGCCCAAATAAAACAAAGAGCACGCTTCTGTATAAAGGCTGATGCGCACAGACCAATATTTCACGCGTTACGCGCTCGTGCGTCCATAAACTTAAAATTTGGATGCACACAGACGTTTCCGCGCGTTTCTAGATCGTGCGCCCATAGAAGCTTGAAACGCGCGAAAATGTGTCAATGGACGCGCGAAGGTGAACCGCGTTAAAACAATTCTGTGTGCATCCGGCTTAAAGGTGTGACACATCGCTATAAAGTTCAGAATTTTAGTTACAAACCCTAGGGTATAGCGTAAGTTTTAGATAGATTTTAAAACTCGGGCGCGGGAATAGTTGAAAATTGTTTTTACTCCCGTTATCGCTGTAGAAAATTACATCGAGGGCGGGTGACGTTTAAGAAAAAGAAAATTATTCAAGTTACGAACCAGTGGTTCACTGCAAAATTAAAGAAAATATCGTGGAAATTCAAAATAATAAATGAAGAAAAAGATCCGATAAATTGGAGCTTAAAAAGAAACCTAAATCCATTTTTTTCTTACATACCGCAAATTCAACGAAAGAAGACTACAAAAATAAGAACCCGTTCTAAGAGTGCTTATTGGAGGAAATAAACCAAGTTGAGATAAGATTCCAAAAAGAGTCGAGGTATTAAAGAAAAGGCGAAAGATAGGGTAGGGTGCTTGGCGTAGGGGATCATAATTTCCGGGAAAAACATATTTCATCCGTAGTTCGTTACGAACCATTAAAAAAGCGCTTTATCAAAGAAAATATTTTCTTAAGAACGCTAGATTCCTGGGCGCTTAAAAGCGAACTAAGCGCCACCACCGCCGACGAGACAGAAAGCCATATAGAGAAGAGAGAGAGAAAGACGAGATGAAAGGGAAAATTTGATCCCCTTTTACCTCTCTCTCTCTCGCGCGCGGTGGCTTCGACTTGTACTCCACGGGGGTTGCTAAGCAACAGATAGCTTCTACCCTATGCGAGGTACGAACAAGACGAAAAGACGCGCTTTTAAACCCGGGCGATATAGGCGTTTCGGGACCCTTCCTAGCTTGCCACCGCGAGAGAAGAGAGAAACGTGACCCCAACGAAGGACGAACTGCAGTCCATTTCACCTCGATTAGCCTATAACACCGCTCGTACCGTTAGAACAACCAACGTCGTTTCATTCTTTAGATAAATGACGCGCATGACCTTCATGCGCGGTGTCAAATCAAATTGAAATGAACTATGGCTTGCCTTGAAGAAAGACGAATTTGCAGGATATAGATAGTCTATAGTCATATCCGACAAAGAAACCGTTAAAGTTTAAAATGTTTTAAAGAGCCTATATTTAGGCCTTTCACGTTTATGAAAATTTATTTGGAAAAGTATTTTTCCAATATGATAATCGGTCCTATAGGTATACACTCTAACTCGCGGTTACACCCTAAGAAGAGACTGACAAAAAATCTGAAGCGTCTCTACGCGATTAATATCATATTCCCTGGGATCTATTAAGTAACCATTCGAAATCTAGTTTTCGATCGAAAACTGCTAAAGCGTTAGAACGTTTTCGACAGCGCGTAAATTTGATTTTATCTCGCGGTTACACCCTAAAAAGAGACTGTCCAAAATCACAAGCGTCTACGCGATTATTTTCTTATTCCCGGGGTCCTATTCTGTAACTATTCGAAATCTAGTTTTCGATTGAAAACTGCAAGTGTGTTAGAACGTTTTCGACAGCCTAAATTTGATTTAATACTCGCGATTAAACCCTAAGAAGGTCCCTGGGTAGATCTGTGGCAATGTCATCGACTTAACGTAATCTAATCTTTAACAATCTCTTTTAAGGCTTAAAACTCCGAATAGTATACAAGTCGCGTTCATATACTAGGCCTTGGAGTCGATTCAAATTGAGTCAAAACGTTTCGCTAGAGTCGTGTGAACGGGAAACCGTTTTTCTTGAATCGATTTGAATCAATTTCTCGAAACTGCTTCGGAAACCAGTTTCATACCGATTCGCTTCCTACAAAACTATAGAATAAAATAGGTTTATAGGGATGATATGTGAACAGACGAGGCTTAAAAAGGTTTCCGAGCGATTTAAATATCGGTTTGATTTTACCTTTTAAAATCGATATGGAAACGCGAGTCTGACCGTAGCTTTTGTCTCGAAAAGTATACGTCCAAGTGGAAATAGACACAGTTGGCTCACTATAGAAGGATAAGACAGTCTCTAAGCTCCGCAGTTAGAAAGCCAAAACATGGCCGCCGCCTATTCAGGGAGAAAAACCTACCCTAATAGTACGACGTCACGCGTAACCCTTCCTATTCGGATATACACACGTACGGCTCTCTCCAGAAAAAAACCTATCTCACATAAGGGGATCGGGAATGGGGGAGGAAGAAGGGGGAGGGGGCTAGGAATGGGCGCATGAAAAATTCATCGGTACTTTGTTAAAAAACGCAAGGAGTAACGTAGAGAGAGAGAAATTCGAGGATAAAAAAATAAAAAGAAAAGTGGGTTGAAAAGAAAACCTGTAAAGGATTTTGTCAGAATATATTCGGGCTTTTGTTCGCTCGGTCCAACCCAGCTAAAGAGCTATAAAGGGCCAGCTTCTACCCCCTTAACGTCGAAGCGAGGTTCACACCCAATTGGCCCAAAACTACTTTTTATATAGCTATCGACTCTAAAGCGAGTAGTCATCCGCCTCAGGCTTCCGCGTACTTGACAAAAGTGCCCGAGAAACACCACTGTTTCAATTCGATTGATCATCAACGCTTGAAGCTTGTTTCCCTTATATAAATCCTTTAGGGATAGCGTTACTACAACGTAGTCGACACGAATAGAGACGGATTACTACAGTTTAACCTTAGCCCGGAATAATGGTACAAAAAAGGTCCTCTATTGTATATACTAGACTCTTAGAGTGGTGAGTGGACTACGTAAAGTGGAGAGCGCGCCCGGGTAGCAACTCGATTATGAAAATGAGAAGCGAGACTAATTACGAGAAATAAAGGGAACCCGGGCCATGCATGCCGCGTATATACAAGCTCGCCCGAGATAAGCCGACGACGAACCGACTTTTATTTTTTTTTCCTTTGTCGATAACAAGCTTAAAACACTCGCGACGGAAGGGTGTCTCGCTTATAGCTTAAATTATCGGCTAATTAAAACACAAAGCGCGCGTGTCGAGTTCCAGACTCAAAAATACCGACAAACTCAGCGACTTACAAAGACAACCAACCAACCACCGTCTTTTAACATCGCCTCCAGACCAATTTACATAATATATAAAGCTAACCCCGTTAAATTCACGAGCTTAGATTATCGTTTAAAAAACTAAATGAGAGAAAAAAACTCACGCTCTCTTTGGTTTTAAAAACGGGAGGCAAAAATTTACGAGCTTCGTTTATCGGTTTTATAAACGGAGACAAAATTCACGAGCTTCGTTTATCGTTTTAAAAACGGGAGGAACAAATTCACGCGCTTAGTTTATCGTTTTAAAGAGGGAAGAACCAATTCACGCGCTTCATTTATTGGTTTTAAAAACGCGAAGAACAAATTCCCGCGCTTCATTTATCGTTTTAAAAACGGGAGGAACGAATTCACGAGCTTCATTCATCGTTAAATAACGAAGGAACAAATTCACGCGCTTAGTTTATCGTTTTAAAAACGGCAGGAACAAATTCACGCGCTTCATTAACCATTTTAAAAACGGAAGGAACCAATTCACGCGCTTCATTTACAGGTTTTAAAAATCAGGAACGCGCCTAACATTAAAATAAATTCGTGGACGGGAGCAAATAAAAATGTTATTCGGAAATGAAATTCTCGGAAGTAGCTTTCCAGGGGATTATTGGAAAGAAGCATTCCAACCTCAATACGCGGGCATCTTCCAAGTTACGGTTGGACGCAAAGTCTCAAAGAATAATATAAACACTGATCTCGATATTATTATTATTCTTTAGAGTGGAAAATATATTAAAAATAAGTCAAGTTTTCGGAGTTGTGGGAAATGGATAGCTAGAACTCGATATGTTTAAAATATAGGTCAAAGTTTCTAAGAGTAATCTCAATTTTAAAACTAGAATATGATCGAATTAAAATTATTAGAGGACTAATCCTACGCATTAAAACATGAATGAAATGAAAAAAGGACCACTTATTGCGTAGTATAAAATTACCGTACTTTATTTAAAAATATCGACCACGACTAGTTTCGTCAACCGTTCGGTTGCATCATCAGGTGTGATTTGAGGAGACAGATATATTTTATTCATTTTGGTAAACTTATCACGAGGGGGGGGGGCGTACTTTGGGTCCAAAGTGTAGCTAAAAAACTCCCGGGGCCGTCATCTCTATTAAATACAACATTTTGTTTTTTCTGGTCAATAATTTCCAGTGACTCTCTTACCAATTTTCAAACCCTTGAACAAATTAGCTAACACGTTCGGCCTCAAAAAAGATAAAATACCACTAGCAGAAAATTTTGGGATTTATCAAATCCCATGCTCTTGTAATGGAATTTACATTGGTCAAACAAAGCGAAACTTTAAATTCAGATTAAACGAACATAAAAACGATGTTAAAAATTTAAAAACCTACTGTTCAGCTTTAGCTGAACATATTCAAAATAATCCAAACCATTCCATTTTATTTGACCAAAGTAAAATCGTAAGTAAATTGGACAATTATTTTAAACTCAATGTAAGAGAGTCACTGGAAATTATTGACCAGAAAAAACAAAATGTTGTATTTAATAGAGATGACGGCCCCGGGAGTTTTTTAGCTACACTTTGGACCCAAAGTACGCCCCCCCCCCCCCCCCTCGTGATAAGTTTACCAAAATGAATAAAATATATCTGTCTCCTCAAATCACACCTGATGATGCAACCGAATGGTTGACGAAACTAGTCGTGGTCGATATTTTTAAATAAAGTACGGTAATTTTATACTACGCAATAAGTGGTCCTTTTTTCATTTCATTCATAGAATATGATCCGTTCCAAGAGGGTTTCTTCTTCTTATAAAGCGCGTACATAGTAAGCTCGAATAAAAACGGCATTTCCTATTTTATTTTTCGAGGGATAGGAGGAGTAAATAAAAAGCAACCCTCCGTATAATGTAATGGGCCGAATACGTATAAAAATGCTAGCCAATATAAAGAAAAGAGATAACAAAGGCAAAAAGTATCAACAAATAGCGATAGCGACGACAACGTAGCTATACAAGCCATAATCGACATAGACCACAACATCTACAATCACATTTACCTATACTTCTTCGTTTCAATACCTTAAAAATACATACATTGACTTGGGGACAAAGACTTGAAGCATCGAAGTACGGACTCAAGTTTCGCGATAAAAAATTTAAAGGGAGATTGAAGTGTAAAAATTAATTATAATTATTGTGGAATTAAGAGGCGCGTTTTGAATCAAGATTTTTTAAGACTAGAAATATAGCTTTTGCGTCCAAACTAAATTAAATTCACATTGGTTTTGATGCAAAAGCTAGGTTCTTGTCCAAAAAAAAAAAAATACTGATTGAAAACGAGCCTTAATTCCTCAATGCTTATAATTAGAATTAAGTCAGATTTCGTGGTTAAAAATTAAAGGGAGATTCAAGTGTAAAGAATTAAATTATAGAAATATAAGTTAAAGTATCGTAGTACGGACTCAAGTTTCGCGATAAAAAAATTAAAGGGAGACTGAAGTGTAAAAATTAATAAGCATTGAGGAATTAAAGCGCGTTTTCAATCAAGATTTTTTTTGATTAGAAACTAGCTTTAGGGTCAAAACAATTTAATTCACATCGGTTATGATTCAAAGCTAGGTTCTTGGCCAAAAAATCTTTATTGAAAACGTGCCTAAATTAATCAATGCTTATATTGAAGATTAAGTCAGATTTCGTGGTTAAAAATTAAAGGGAGAGTGAAGTGTAAAGAATTAAATTATCGAAGTATAAGCTAAATTCAAGCATCGAAGTACGGACTCAAGATTGCTTTTATTCAGATTTTATAAAATTTATTTAAATATCGGCTTCATTGTCACTTGAAGCCTATTAAGGGTGAGAGCTTAAACGAAAAGCTTGATTTTAAGCTTCACCTAGTTGATTTGAAAACGTGTCTTTAAGTCAGGTTTCGGGATTAAAATTAAAGGGAGATTTAAATGTAAAAAAATTCTACATTTAATATTTGTTGTCAAATAATATATTTTTACGATACTGCGAAATATTCTCGGTTGGAATATGGGGTTTTTCTCCAGGAATTTCGATTACTTTCAAGGCTGTAAAGAAAGGTGGGGGTTGATATATGGCGAGTGTGGACGTATTACTATATGTCCACACAATGGATAAGAAGTCGGGGAAAAGTGGTACCGATATACCCCTAAGGGGATAAAAAGCCCGATTGCCCCTCGCGCCAGCTAGGGAGAAGAGGCATCGAAAAACGGACTGCGGAACCACTAACCCCCCTTGGCCAAAAGCGAACCTCTCCTTTTCATCTTATACACAGTGTAGAAAACCATATAGCAACAACCGTACGGGCAATAGAAGGGGGTTAGAGTGGGGGCTAAGCCCCAATAATACACAGAACCCGAGAGTTGAGTTTCGTCAATGCGGGCCGCCCACCCAAGCCCCCCTCCCCCTTATCCGCCCGCACTATCGATTTCAACTTCTCCACCCCATCCTTCTTATACTAACCACCAACCAAAGGTTACAGCACGTCCAAAGCTTGTATTTCCTTCAGTTTAACTTAGGGCGTGTTGAAAACTCCGATCTTTGATGGCGAGGTTGAATCGTCATAGGGGATTGTTCATTAAGGGCGAGCGTGGGCTCACCGCGTGTAGACCGACAGGCCACGGCATGCACCTGATTGGCGGACGACATGTCGCGAGGTAGGAGACAATTCTATTCTAGCTCTAGGGATTTAACTTTAAAACCAAATTTACTTTGAAACAATTGAAAACTCATGGCCTTTTGGACTATATCGATAGAGGCAATTTTGTATCACGAGATAATGCAGCGATGTTAAAGAAATTTAGGACACTCGCCCCCCCCCCCCCTTTGCTGTTATAATTTGATGCCCGGCTTCATTATTCAGCTTACAACTAAGTCAATTAAGAATTCCTTGAGTACATCCTGCAAGATTATAGAGCTCGGAATTGAATAAGACCATCGTGAATGTCAATCAGATATTATCCATTCGTGAAAACATTTCCATTTCTTATTAGAGTTAACGTACACCTGAATGTAATGGCAAACTTACAATTCGTACTCAATTGTTATAGAAAATTGATACAAGTTATAAGAGTTATTCATTTGGACATAAGAACATTTGAAACCCATCGAGAGCTTCAAATTTTATCTCCGGATAATTAGTATCCATTTGTTACGCGTCTGTTCATATAATTTGTGGTTTTATATTAACTCAAACAATTAATCCGAGATTAAAATTTATAAAAAAAAAAAAACTAGTTATGAATGGATATCCCAAGTTATTCATTATATTTATACGATTCCGAGCTCTATAGCTATCGTCAAACATGGGTTACCCGCGCAGGCAGTCAATTATGGCCTATTATAGACTATCTAAACTAATGTATGAAGTTTAATTTAAAACCTCTATCCCTAATTAATAATTTAGTAATCTTTACATATATAATTAAATCTGAAGGGGTCAAATTTAGAAGGTCACAGAATATTTTTAAAACCCCGTTCTTTTTCATATAACCACAAATTCAATCTGAGCCTTTTGTAAGCTTTGCCAACCCCAGGGCGATTTTTGCCGGTTGAGGGATTTTTTAAATAATAAGAATAGCTAGGCGTGGGGATCGAGGTATGGGGGGTTTAACCGAAGTTTGGTTAGATGCCTGTCGCTTAATTTCTCGATGACGTCATTTTGTATGATCCGTCCCATTAAGCCATCAGGCTTCTCAGGCTTAAAAATTAACCCCCAAAATCTGCAGGGGTTCTTCCCCCCTTATATTCCCTGGTAACCCCGAACCCCCGCCGCACTTTACGATCCATTTAAGAATTTTACGAGATTTTAATTTTTACGAGAGAGAGATGGAGGAGGAGTTGCAAAATTGTTCCAGCCAATCGCGTCATTATGTTTCGAGGGTCCCCGACGCGAGCGGCTATAACCCCTAATTACGAACGTAGCCCAGCACTCTTATTTTTCGGGGCAAAACGTATATAAACAGTTTATAAGGTCGTTGGCTTTTTATTGGCAATATCGCCAAAATTAGTCTATTTTACATAAAGAATGCTGGACATTTTTACAATTTTAACGCGTGGCGAAGCGTTATGAATTACGTAAACGGAATAAAAGGAGCTTTCCCTTGAGCAAGAACGGACTAAAAGACACTCGGGCTAAGTCTAATTGTAAAATTTAACAGGGTTCCCAGAATTGGAGGAAAAGGGCGCCGAATTTCTTGAAAGTAGGCCCTAAAAAACTAACATGTAGAAAAATCATGTCTAGGTACAGAATCTAACACTTATAAAAACGTTTGCTAGATATAACGACCTCTACGGATACCTGTTAAGGCTACTTTTAGACTAATTTAAACAATTGAAATTGATAATGCTAGTTATTCGAAAATCGAATGTAAAATGTTTAAGTTAAAATTCACTCACCAAATAAGACTAGGGATATAGGTAGCTTTTCAAAATTCCATAGCACTTAAATCCCGTCACGAGTACAGCGTGCTAAAACCGCCGATTCAATGCCTCATCAAAAACGCCTAGATCCGTTTTAAACTTATTTCAATCATTTCGCGTTACTCCAACGAATATTATGACAAAAACTGTAATAATTAGACGCGACTTACGCTAAATATTACCGATTATCGTAAAATAAGACTTTAAGACCGCGAGAAACGCTTCGAAAACCGGACTACACATCCGTTAACCGCGGGTGAAGATCTAACAAGAACAAGCAGACGACGCAAAATTCCTGAATTGTGTAGCCGGACTGGTGACGGATTTAAATTGGATAGTTTTAGAATAAAAACCTCTAAATCCAACCACGTAAAAAGGTGCCTAACGGACAATATTAAAATTCCCTGACCTGTTGAGAAATCCTCAGATTTCTTTTACTGAAAACTTCAAAACTAATGTTGAATGTATTTTTAAACCGAGCTTTCATGAACCAAAATTAACCTAAGATTTTTTATTTTTTCAGTGCAATTCAATTAACACGACAAAAAATTGTTATTTATATAGGATAAATTTCCGAATATGGTTTTTACAGGACCATCTGGGGATTATATAGGTATTTTAGGTACCCTGGGAGGCCTGAAATAATTACAAGTTCTATCGGAAGAAATCAGAGCCTTAACTTTTAAGTATCGATTCGATAAATTCACTTTGCTTGGGGTGTAAACTCCATTACGCGGAAATGAGCGCTTTAACGAAGGCTCTTTTCTCCGAATAAACGCGGAGTTTACAATTCACCCAGTGGACGCCAAGGAAAGTGCTTTGTTTGGTGGGAGAATTGCGTGTAAACTCTCTTCGAACCTTGGCAAAACGAAGTTGAAAAAATAAAAAGGTTCTTCCAATTATGCTTCAGTCTTTAATCGTTCATTGCATGGTGATCTGGTTTCTGGTGGTAATCCTCGGTTATCTTATCTCGGTTTAAGTAAGAGACGGTGCGGAACATGGACCAGACCGTCAGACGTATACGGTATTGTTAGAGGTCTGCCACACGCTGCAGTGAAGATTATATAAACGGGGGTTGGATGGTGTGGTGTGAGGGGGTGGTGGGACATCAAAGCCTAATTTCCTCCTGGCAGCGTGCAGGAATCTCCCTTTATTTTTCTCCTTTCTCTCAGATCTATGCGGTTTTATGGCGTGCACTCAAACATTCTCCCCATACCCTTACCCCATCAGCAACCCGCTTTGCCACTCGAAAGAGAGGAAGGGGGACAGGAGGGTGGGGAACTTGATAATCTGTTGGCTCGTGGTAGTACCCTTCCGCCGCCTCCCACGCTATTCTCATCTCACGCGCCACGCACTATAGCGATACTTCGGCTTTAAACCAGAGTTTTCACGGCATGTACAAACAAACAAATAACAATATATACACGCCCGCAGAGAAAAGTTCAATGTTTATTCAATTTATATTCGTATCATTAGAATCAATTGCGGGCCTTACGAGAGTAACACGAATTTGAATAGTCGCGTTCACACTAGAGACTGTTATGAAAAGGTTAAAAACGGGTCAATTGTACAGAGCCTTCGTCAAAAAAATGCAACTATAGCTACGGTCACACTAGCATTTCTAAATCGGTTTGAAACGGTGAAATCAAACCGGTATTCAAATCCTCAGGAATCGTTTTAAGCGTCACATGTTCGCGCATTATCTTTATAAATCGATTTATTGTAGCTTCATCTATCTATTGTTGAAACCGAATCGGTATGAAACTGATTCACTAAGCATTTTCGAGAAATCGAATCAAATTGATTCGAGAAAAGACGGTTTCCAGTTCACACGACTACATGCAGCGTAACGTTTTGAAACGGTTTAAATCGATTGCAAGGCATAGTATGAACGCGGCTTCAACGCTTGAAAAGTATATTTGAAAAAGGTTTTGAAGTTGCTAGCGTGATTGTACCAAATGAAGATCTAAACATGCGGGGTGTTTAAAAGCGCGCGCCTTTTACGTGTAAACGTCGCTTTAATGTTTTTGAGGCGAGTGCACGCGCCATCCACCCCTCCTCCTCGTGAACCCTCTTATCTGAGAGCGCGCGTGGATAAAAGCGCGTTTTGGGTGGGTGGGGGGTGGGCTTCTTTTATTTCTAGATCATTTTCTCTTTCTCGCGGTGCACGCGTTTTTTCTCTCTCTCTATCTCCTCTTGTTTTATTCTCTATAGTCTATCTTAATCGTGGGTGCGGGCTTTCCTTTCTCCCCGTTGGCCGCCGCCGCCATTACGCCAAAGATCTTTACCTACTATTTTATATAATGGTAGCTTAGCTATATAAGCGAGTATATATGGCTGCGGGACTCTTATCTCTATCGATAGATCTATAGAAGGTAGTACGGCTTGATCTTTCCCGCCAAAAAAGGATAGCTCGTTACCGTTCGTGATCTTTTTAAAAGCCGCCAGCCGATTTCGTCTCGAGGAACGTGATTTTTACGCGGTTTCCTTAGCAACCGACCGATGGCCCTGCGATATACATAGGTAGGGCTACCAAATTATTTAAGGAAAAATCAGTCGATATATGTTTTAATTAGAATTGGAAACTTTGTATCGAAGGCTTAGAGCGTATATACACAAGTAATTTTCCCAAACACGAGTGATGTCAGGGCAGGGTGACCGCAAAAAAAGATTAAAATTTTTATAGGAAAATCGATTTATATGAAATTATAAGATTTTTTAGAAATATTGGAAAACATAGGAAAATTACTGAAGTTACAGGAATTTATAGGAGAATTACTGAGGTTATAGGAGAATTACTGAACTTATAGTAAAGTATAGGAGAATTACTGAAGTCATGGTAAAGTATAGAAGAATTACGGAAGTTATAAGAAAGTATATGAGAATTACTGAAGTTATTGGAAAATATAGGCTACAAATATGAAGTTACATTAAAACTCACGCTTTTTAAAGAGTGAAAACCGACTTAATTCACATTCTAAAACTAAACACAGTAAAGAAGATGAAACCAAACCAAAGTTCCCAAAACTTTTTGACTTCGTTTTTGTAGCTTTTGAGTTCCATATCTTAAAAATATTAATTAAATTTTTTGTAGTTTTTAAGCTATACATATATATTAGAAACCTTCGATGGATACCCGCAAATACGAAAGAAATCTTGAAAATTAGAAAAATAAAGGAAAAAGGTAGAAGTTATAGGAACAGAATGAACAATTAAAAAATTTTATTTTAATTTTGGTGACCCTGGATGTCACTCTAAAAGGGGTCAACACCATTCATTGCAAAAATGAAGGAATGAGGAAGCGCGTTTCCAATGGTTCGGACACTATGAAAATTCATTACCAAAATCCATAGAGAATTCATTCTGAAATATTGGAATTCCGCCCTGTATTTTGGCGAGTGTCTGAAACGACTATAGGTTTCAAGTTTTTAGATTTATTTTAGAAATTAGCCTCGTAAAATATTAAAATAATAATATAAGTGCGGTCAGAGTTTTAATTTTTGTCACGACTATAATATTTTTCAATCCGTCAACACGAAGTTAAGGCGGATATGAGGAGAGAAAATATGTCGGCGTATATCTCTTTTAATTAAATTACATCTAGCCCTACGAGCGAGCGAGCGACACGGATCGAGTCAAAGTTTTATTCGCCAAAAGCGGGAAAAGTTCAAAACTACAGCCCAGGGGGGAAAGGGGTAAACGCTTTACGTTTTGATATAAACTATATAACGTTCCATCCACCTAGAAGTAGCGAATAAACGAATTAACTACGACCAAGGAGAAAAACATTCCATTACTCCATTCCCCTAACGTTACTCTATTACAAGTTTTAAAGTATAATAGTTTCGTAGTCGGTTGATCAGTACAAGTTTACAGAACGCTACGAAGCTATTGAGATATAAAATAAACTAGGGATGTGTAAATGGAATAAGAACTTGGCGCGCGTTGCAAACTCCGACTGATTGATAGTGAGAAACTCGCGCTGCCCCTCGCGCCATTTTTATGAATCAGTCGGAACTTTCATAGCGCGAGAAATATCTCTAGCCTCGTATATCGTTAAAGGGAGAATGCAACCTAATAACAAGTGTTTTTTATCGATTCCTTATCGTTTAAATATGCCTAATTTACAAACAAATATTAACTAGAAATAAATTTAAATCTTACCAGGAAAATTGGCTTGGCTTGATTCATGGAGATCCTGAATTTCTTCGCATGATATTGGAAGTTTCACCTTAAGATCTCGCCTTAACGACGGGACTTTGCTCATTGGTCGCTGACCCTCTAATGCGAAGAAATTCAGGATCGCCATATATCCAGCTAAGCCTATTTTAGGATTAAGTTTTAAATTTAAATCTTAAAAATAGGCTTAGCTCGATTCATGGAGATCCTGAATTTCTTCGCATTGATGGGACAGCGACCAATCGAATGTTATTGGAAGTCTGACCATCAATGCGAAGAAATTCAGGATCTCCATCAATCAAACTAAGCCTATTTTCCGGTAAGTTTTTAAATTTATTTCTAGTTTTAATATTTGTTTACTAGGCCTATTTAAACGATATGGAATCAATAAAAAAATATCTTGTTATTAGGTTGCGTTCTCCCTTTAAGAAATGAAAACTGAAATCGTCGCTTCGTTAAACTGATTAGAGCTAGAACGAAAATTTAAAATAGTGGACAGTCTCTACTAACTCAGATTACTTTCTCGGAAGCCACTTTTTAACTTTTAAACTCGGGTTCATCCCATTATCAAATTGCCACGTTAATCTAATACGACTAGCTTTACATAATCTAGACGCTATACTTCGAATACAGAAAGGTCCACTTAGGCTATATTGCGAATTCAAATTGAAATAAAAATATTTTTCGAGTAAAGATTTGAGAAGGGTTTTAAATGGGAAAATAAAAAGATGTTTTCATTCGACAACGTAGCTTCGGCGGCATTCGCGGTTCGTCCGCGAGTCTAATTTCATCCGTAAATCCAGTTTTCGGGTCGAGCTGCCAAGCGCGTCGTTTCCGCCAACGCGTTGCAACCCCGAGGCAAAAATATTTTCCTCCCGAAACTACAACCCCGTTTCTTTATAAGGCCACAATTTTACGCGCAGATTGGTTAAGATATTTTAATCTAGACGCGAGCGAGCCAACGATTAAGATTTTACCATTTCAACGATAATTTCACCTTTAATAACACCTTTAATTTTGAGATTTCGGTAATCATATTTCAAGGAAATACGGGATAATATAAGCCAAGGACGTGTTTGAAAAATATAGGAATAATAGGAATACTAGGATGTCTGTTAAGACTATATCAATACCCATAACTGCAAAACAGTCATTTATTAATTGGACTTAAAGTATTGGAATAATACTAATTAAAAGCTTATTTTTATGAATGGGTGCGTTGGAATAATGTTATTTCTAAGGCCCCTGTAGAAGTGTTTCATCTTGCGAGCATCCGCGTTAGAAGGTTAATAAAACATTCATTCATTCAGGGAAAGTTTCATTTCCGTTCGGAGTTTTTATGTTATTTCTATGGCCCCTGTAAAAGTGTTTCATCCTGCGAGCATCCGCGTCTAAGGGAAAGCTCGATTTTAATTTGAGTTTTAATGTTATTCTTACAGCCCTTATAAAACTGTAGAACTGAAATTTTTACAATAAACATTCTCCGTAATTATACGTCATCACTAAGATCTCGTGATTTAGATAAATAAAGCCTAGAGTTGATTGATTCTCGGGCGTTCTGAAATTAGTGTTAAGGTCGCTTTCGCGCGTTCTTTTTCGTACAAGTACTTAATTCAGATTAAGTCAACTACCTTTCGTATAAAAATGATCGTTAATTACGTTCCAAAAATAGAAGTTCTACGTCATATATCGGAATTGAAAAATGACATATAGGTATACCTTATTATTTTAACTATCTTAAATTTGTAGCGCGTTCTGTGAAATGACTTTGTATATTTCCTTAGCCTCTAGCAAGCGTTACGAGTAAACAACATTTTCAAATGTAGCCTATAATATTGAATTTGTCGTTGTTATTTGGGACCACGCTGCGCCGTTGGGTATAAACTAAGTTTTCTCTCATCGAGCGGCGCGCCTCTCAGCGAATAAAATAAAGCAGCTGCCCCTCGTATATGCGCCGAGATATACAAGGTCCTTCTCCTAGCCATCATTCCCTTCTCTTCCTATTTCGGGTTAAATAAAGCATTCACTCCCTTTTGGCCTTAACTATCAGCTAAAAGACGCTACGTACAACGTAAGTCGCGTTCATACTAGAAGAGTATGAAGTCGTCATTCAAAAACACTATTAAATTGTTTCGCCGCAGTCGTGTGAACGGGAAACCTTTTTCTTCGAATCGATTTGAATCTATTTCTCGCGCCTCTGCTTCGGGAACAAGAAACCAAGTGCTCTTAAATTTTATCTGTATAGAGTAAACTGTTATCTGTTCCGCGTATCAGATATTGTCCAAATAAGTTAACTGATAAAACTGTTTATGTAACCATTTGTCTATTCAATATCTATTTTTAACTGATGTTATATCTGAATTATTTATCCAAACTGTTTCCATTTTTTTAGCAGATATTTACTGGTTATAATAATTAAGTTACAATTATTTGGTCAACCAATCAAACAGTTCATTGACACGTTCCAAAAACATTTAATTTCTTTGACCATTTGGGCTCATTTTCAAATTCCCTGACCTTTAGGACCAATACCCAAATTCCCTGACTTCTCCTTGACCTTTTAGGCCAATTTCCAAATTCCCTTACGTTTCCCTGACCTTTAAGGTCCATTTCCAAATTCCCTGATGTTTCCCTGGCCTTTTGGGCACATTTCAAAATTCCCTTACTTTTGGTGCTAATTTACAAATTCCCTGACTTTTCCCTGACCTTTTGGGCCAATTTCCATATTCCCTGACTTTTCCCTGACCTTTTGGGCCAATTTCCAAATTCCCTGACTTTTCCCTGACCTTAAGGGCCAATTTCCAAATTCCCTGACTTTTCAATGATCTTTTAGGGAAATTTCCAAATTCAATGACTTTTCCATTGATTAAAATCAATTGGAGTCTATACCCTAACTAGTGCGAACGTAGCTTATATATTAGTATAAGGAGAGCTAGTCACCCTGTCCTATAAAAGACGTCAAATTCGAGCAGTGTTTTCTATATCGACTATCGTTTCATTCGTTTCGTTAGCGCGACGGGATTTTTGGCATTTCAGCGCCGGGAGGGGAAATCAAACTCAATATTATAGTTAAATAGCTTACGTAAACTCAGAATTTGATTTTTAAATATAATAATCTAGAGAAGGCTCGGGGGAGAATCCCCGTGCATTCAAAAACACCCCTATAGATTTCTTCCTAATTTGACTAGAAGGAAAATATTTTTACATTCTCGGAGATTCCGCATGAGTCTTATATACCTCATTCATTTGATATAAGAAAAAATATGTCTTAAAGGGAGAATGCAGCCTAATAAGTGATTTTTTATCGATTCATTATCACTTAAAGGGAGAATGCAATTCAACCCTTATTGAATTGCCCTTATTGTTTAAATAGGCCTAATCCACTAGTGAAAAAATTTACGAACAAATATTAAACTAGAAATAAATTTAAAACTTACCCGGAAAATAGGCTTAGCGGGATTCATGGAGATCCTGATTTCCTCGCCTGTATGGACTAGCGACTAATCGAATGCGATTTTAAATCTCTTGGAGATCTAACGTGTACGACGAGCCTATGCTCATTGGCCGCTAGACCTTACACGGAGGCAATTCAGGATCAACATGAATGTCGCTAAGCCTATTTTCCGGGTTAGTTTTAAATTTATTTCTAGTTTAATATTTGTTTGTAATTTTTTTTATTGGTGGATTCAACCTATTTAAACGATAATGAATCTATACAAAAAAATCACTTAAGCTACGGTCAAACTAGCATTTCTTAATCGATTTGAAACGGCAAAATCAAACCGATATTCAAATCACCGGGAATCGTTTTAAGCGTCACGTGTTCACGCATTATCTTTAAAAATGGATTTATCGTAACTTCAGTAGTTCTTGAAACCGAATCGATACGAAACAGGTTCCCGAAGCAGTTTCGAAAAATCGAATCGATTCAAGACGATTTCTTATAGTGAAACGTTTTTAAATGGTTTAAATCGATTCCAAAGCCTAGTATGAACGCGGATATATTAGATTGCATTCTACCTTTAACCATAATTTTAAGCGAGCGCGTTCATAATCAATTTAACGTCATTATCCATCGAATGGGTTAAGCGCGATTAAATACGAGAATCTCTCTGTAATAAAATATTAAGGCGCGTTCATAATTGATCTATATCTACAATATAGCTGTTCGAAATAGGGAAATTAATCATTTCCCGCCACGATTATCTTGGAATTGCCTAAAAGTCCATAACCCGATAACGCGCGAGGGGCAGAAATCGAGGAAGCCCTAGATATTTCCAACCAAGACGTTTCGAGGGAATTAGCTATATGACCCGTATAGGGGTGGGAGGATATAGAAAGGGGTGACGTCGCGTGATTAGAACCAATTGAGTAAAGCTCGCGCGCCACGAATGTCTCGAGATGTATATAGTCCTAAAGCGCGCGCCACGGATTAAATTCCACGTAATATTAAACCGAAGCTCTATGTTTAATTAAATATTTAATATTAAAATCAAATATTAATATAAAAATCAAACTTTAACATTAGTCTTAATTCTAAGAAGAATAAGCGACGATTAATATATAATTAATCCATATTAATACTAATTTTTAGAGATCGAATAAGAAATGGATATTTTTTTGCGAACGGATATATCTGATTGACATTTTTATTCAATTAAAAATTATAAGAATTCCGAGCTCTAGTCCAAACCACGACCTCTAGGCAATACATAAAATTTCCCAAAAACTATCAGATTTCTTACGACATTTTACAGAAAGAATTGACCTCTTTATCCTAATAATTTGTCGAGAAGTATAGCTATTTTAAAATAAATCGCCTTTGGAAGACGCTGATCCGAAAAATATTACGAACCTATAGAAGAAGAGTTCAACGTCAATTCGACTCTCGAGATTGGTTTAAACTTAAAATGCTTTATACGTTGTCGTGCAAAATCAAGTTGAAATGGACTATATCGAAGGGAATCAAGAGAGGAGGTGGAGGAGGAGATAGGCGCGCCGAAATCCGATTTTGACCGGAATTGACCAATAACTCAAACTGGCATTTAAGCTTCGCGGGTCATTTATGACTGCAAATCAGGGGTATACAGCTTGACGTGTCTGTTCCACGCGTTCGAACCATTCTATAAATTAAGGTATAGACCTATCGAATCGTGCGCGCGGCGAGAATTCAATCTCAGCCATGAAATACTATCCGAGACGTTCAAAGTAATTTAACCCTTACGTTACGGAGAAATTATCGCGGGTGACGCGACTTCGTAACCGCATTTATACGAAATGATGACACGATGACGTACAAGCCCTTTTTTTTTAATAAACCATTTTTATCTTACTCCATGAAGTATCTGATCTCATTTTTAAGAATTTAACTTTTAAGACGTACCATGGATTGGAATTTTAATATTTAAGATAAGCCCGTTTTTTTTTAGCGAACGCCTCTAAGTCATATGACCAGGATTTCTCATTTTTTCGTCAGTGCAGTAGAAACTCTTCCGAAAGTTAATTTCAAGAAATTCCACGGATATTTATGTTTAAGGCTTCTCGAACAACGAAAAATCTTATAAAATCTTCTACTATTAGCTTTAAAACTGGATATTCGCGACCGAAACGCATAGGTGGCGATGAATCTTTTGTCTTCTGCTTAAAATCAACACTAAGTTTTCGACGTCGAAAATTTTAATAATTTTCCAAAAATAATATTTTTGGTTTCATATTGTCAGAGCTTTATCGCCGATACATTTGGTAACTAGACCTACGGTATGTCTGGCAAAACTGAAACGAAACGCGTCTTTACGTCTTAACCCCACGCGGAAACCAGAGGGGAGGAAGGGAGGGAGACGCGTGTATATAAACTCGATTGTTTAATGTTCAGAATACCGTAAATCATAGTTGAGAGAACCAACCGTATGTTTTGGAAAAAAAAAAAAAAAAAAAAAAAAAAAAAAAAACACATACGCTGCGTATATATACCAATATTCGAGTTCAATTTTCAGTATCACTAAAAACTATAGACCCTCTCTTATCACTCGTTTCAACGCGGATAAAGAAAGAAGACAGAAAAGCTTTGGGCGCGTTGCAAACTCAAATTGAATCTAGACAAAGAGAGAGCGCGCGCTGAGAAAGAGATTATTGGGGGTTTGTAGCGCGTGCCACCTAATGGAGTGTATCGCGAGCCGACGATATACGCAATAGCACGCTGCTAGTCGCGTGATGGAACGCGAGCGAGCGCGCGCTCTTACGCGATACCTATAGACGCAAAGGGGGTGGGGCGTTTAAAGGGAGGGTTAAGTGGAAAACCAAGTAATTTTTATCTCTTCTAATTATAAGTCTTATCCGAGTAGTTAGTTAATCATTAGGGAAATTAATCACAATGAATTTAAAAATCAAAATAGATCCAGATTTCACTGATCTCTCCCTCCAACCAATCGTGCAACGCCCTGCCTTCCAGCGAATAAAAACTCGTGACGCGCGCCACGTTTATCACATCTTGCGCAATAATCGCGCTCGACATAGCGCGTGCCACGAGTATTTTCTTTTCTGGAAGGCAGGGCGTTACGCGATTTGTTGTAGGGGTTCAATTTAAAAGAACATTGAAATCTGAATCTATTTTGATTCTTAAAATCATTTGGATATATTTCCTGTATGATTAACTACGCGGATAGCTCTTATAATTAATAGAACTCGGAATTCTTATAATTTTTATTAATTGAATAAAATCTAAATTCTGATGTATATTATCTGTTTGATTAAAAACAGGCTATTTTTCATTCGAGTTAACTTATTCGAACATAAAGTAAACAATCCATATCCGTTTTTATCCAAACATGGCCTTATCTTTGAATATTAACCGTGTTATACGTTCGGATAAAAAAATTCAAATTTATTTTCGTGAAAAATAATGATGATTTAAAATACTAGTTTCGTTGTTTTATTTATATCCTTCAAATTAAAAGTCAATTTGAAATATTTTAGACTAATTCTGGAAACTTGAATTTTCGTATTCATTGTTATACGTTTGAATACGAGTAATTTGTTCATAGATAAAGCGCCAAACGCTTATCTTCGGGTAAACCTTATAAGTTTAACAATTATACGAATATACAAATTTCATCTTTTAGTTACAATTCATCCGAAAATAAAATATCTGAAAATATATGCTTACGAATAACAGAAGATGATTTATATCCGACTCAGAGCTCTAATAATTAGTAGAAGAATAAAAAAAAACTTGATTTTCCTCTTCACCCTCCCTTTAAAAAAGCTAGCGCGCGGATATACTGTATGAAATGACGCGCGCGCGGACGCCAAAACGCTCGCGCCAGAGAGAAAGAGAAAGAAAAAATATTATACACAGACGTATGATGGAGCGCGGTAGCTCTCAAACCCCATCCTCCTCTCCTCCTCTAACATCCCATCCCATTCCCGGCAGCCAAAAGAGAAGGCGAGTTATAGCGTGGAACGGGGAGGTCGGGAGGAGGAAGAAGCTGAAGCAGAAGGGATCAAGAACAGCGAAGAGAGAGATGGAAAACAGAGTAGGTGCGCGGAGGGAAGAGGGGATATAGGGCGGCATCTGCATTGTGTTAGAGAGAGAGCGAGAGAGATCTGAATAAGGGTGTTACGTGTAAGAGCTCTATTTCAGAGCAGCTACCCTTCATTCCCTCCCTACCACCGTTCCTCCAGCTTGAGCCGCGCGTTCGACGATAGTACGTTGGGTCCTCTTATCCTAGCTCCCTTTCCTATAGTTTTATTTTTTCTCTGGCAGCGGCGAACTCTCGAACGTGGCCACGGATAAACTCGAAGGGGGGGGGGGGGATCGGGGATACGAGCCAACGTTTGTAGAATTCAAAGAAAATATCTCCCTTACAAGTTTACCAATATTAATATTAGTTTCTAATATAATGAAATTCGCTTAGAGTAAATTTTATAACTGATAAGCGTTGGTAAGAGTTTGTAGCCTGTATTAAAGTGATTACGTAATTTAAGTACTGGTTTTATATTGGCCGCCAAAAAGGCTAGTGGAATCAGTTAGTCCGTGTACACTGCAGGGGCGTCGTTAGGATTTTCGAGGAAAATATGTTTTGTGAATATATATTTTATATTATTTTAAGTTTTGTTATTAAATTAAGGATATTAAACTAACAATTCGCAATATTTTAAACAGATCTGAAAATAAAATCCTAGGTATCACTCTTTACATAAGGTGACATATTATAGAGAATACCACATTTGTCAAACCTAGAACTCGGAATCGGATAATGAATAACTTTTTTCAGATATTTTAACCTAGGATAAATTGTTTAAGTTAATATAAAGTCACAATTTATATAAACAGACGCGTATGAAATGGATAAGAATTATCCGGAGATGAAAATTGAAGCTCTATTAATAAACAAATTACGCGTTTATTCGAACGGATAACGCGCGAATAAAAATACGGCGTTTCTCGAAATTCGTGTAGAATGAAATATAATAATTATAATTTAATCTAAATCGAAAGGAACAGCGAATAAATCACTACATTCTAGCTTCGAGATCTCAATTTGGGTTAAAATCCGCGAAGAAACTCGATGGGTTTCAAATTGTTCTTATCGGCGAATGAATAACTCATATAACGTATCAATTTCCCATTGAGTACGAATCAAAAGTTTGCCGTTACATTCTTAACTCGAATAAGAAATGGATATGTTTTTCGCGAACGGATAATATCTGAATGACATTCACGATGGTTTTATTCAATTAACAAAATTTATACGAATTCCGAGTTCTAGTCAAACTCTTCGTTAGTAAAATAAGAATAATAAGTTATTAATTAATAAATGAAAAGCTAAAATTCTACAAAACCAAAATCAATTAAAATCATAGATAAAATATCTGGAAAAATACGTAAATGTGATTAAGCTAAGTTGATATGTTTGAATTAAAAGTTGGGATGTATGGCTCTTAAGCGTATCTCCCGAGGATATTGGTGAAAGCGTTGTCAGAATGGTGTAGAATGAGAGCGCGTCCGGGGGTTTCAGCCCCACCCCCCTTTCCATGGGCCTCGCTTAGTCGTAGTCAAATCGATCATGGAATCAAGGAGAAGGGGGGGGGGGCGCAATATCCAGCCTATAAACTAGGGCACCCGCCCAATCTAAGCCAACCTCCCTTTATAAAAGCCGTTACGTAGTATTTGGTGTAGCCCTATCGGTTTTGTTTTTAAGTTTTGAGGGGGCTATTTTTTAATTGATTACTTTCCTAGCCGAAATTTATACATTGTAGGATGTATCGTACAATTGATTGATTGATTGGCTAGCTGACCTTTAGTCGGCATTTATTTTTAGCCGCGGGAAACATCGAGCTTAATCGACTACCGCGGGTCAAATCGTGGCAATCGAATATTACAAGTAGAGTTTCTTTTACAGAATTTTCCGATAATTTGATCTCGCCATCGACGCTTTTTGTTTGAAATATAGATTATAGAGAAAATGTATCAGCACAGCGATATTATAGAGAAAAAATATCTGCACAGCGATATTATAGAGAAAAAATATCTGCACAGCGATATTATAGAGAAAAAATATCAGCACAGCGATATTATAGAGAAAATGTATCAGCACAGCGATATTATAGAGAAAATGTATCAGCACAGCGATATTATAGAGAAAATGTATCAGCACAGCGATATTATAGAGAAAATGTATCAGCACAGCGATATTATAGAGAAAATGTATCAGCACAGCGATATTATAGAGAAAATGTATCAGCACAGCGATATTATAGAGAAAATGTATCAGCACAGCGATATTATAGAGAAAATGTATCAGCACAGCGATATTATAGAGAAAATGTATCAGCACAGCGATATTATAGAGAAAATGTATCAGCACAGCGATATTATAGAGAAAATGTATCAGCACAGCGATATTATTGAGAAAAAAATATCTGCACAGCGATATTATAGAGAAAATGTATCAGCACAGCGATATTATAGTGAAAAATATTTGCACAGCGATATTATAGAGAAAAAATATCAGCAGAGCGATATAATAGAGAAAATGGCGATTATAAAATATGTATATTTAGGCGGTAATTTTTTTCTATATGACATATTTTGAATCGTTTTTAACGACCTTTCCGAAAATGATACTCAATTTCCATTTGTAGTTCTTAAAAATTCCGTGACACCCTCACTTTAAAGTACTCGTATTTGCATAAATTAGGTTATCTTATATTTCCATGATTAATTGATATTTCTAAAATTTCCAGGTTTGAACAAACCCCCTGGAGTTGTCCCAATATTTTTTTCCTTTCAAAGTTTAACATTAGGTATCAATCCACCCTTCTTTTGACCGCGCCACCAACTAGAGTAGAACGTCGGTCTGAAAGTATATCCGTTCTTTCGGGTCGACGGATAACACCTTGAGATCTAAAAACGGTTTTCGGCTTCGTTCCCCACACCCCCCGCGAGCCAAATCTGCCAAAAGTAGGATCCATCTCGAAAATAAGCCAGCCAGCCATCAGCCCGATGCCGGGATCTCGCTACAGGGCTCCCTACGCGCGTATCTTTCATAGTTTGAAAATTAGCGGTGGGTGGGCGGCTGCCAGGGAGGGTGGGCGACCGAGACGAAACGCAGTCAAAAAATGTTAGGTAAAAGATATCTCCCTTGCCGTATATATATGCCGCGCGGAAAGAAGGAAGTTTGTTGCCATCGCGCCTCCTTCTCCCAGCCTATCGGAGAGAAAGAGTAATTTGGCTAATGGATGGGGTCGACACTCAACGTACAACGTACGCCCCGTCACCCACCATCGTACAATACGTACAGAGTTGCCAGTTGTGGGGTTTACCGCCCAAATTGGGTTTCTTTTCGAAGCGTTGTGCGGAAAAAATAGTTGGGCTGGTGGGCAGTTTTTGGTTAACTGGTCAACTACCGCCTTTTCGGCTTGAGATTATTATTAAAGAACTGGTTTGACTCAGGGCCGGATTAAGCGATTAGAAAAATCCAACATTCAAAATACTAATTCAACGCGCCCCCTCAATAGCTTCGCGAATAGAAATCATTTCAAATTCAATAACTATAATGTCAATTTTTTCCTAATTTTTGTAAAATAATCGCTCGGATTTGGGTATCACCACATTTCTTTAGCGCCCCCATCTGGCAAGCGTCCGGGGATCAGGTACCCCTCTGCCTCCCTTAATACGGCCCTGGATTGACTAAATTTCATCCCCATCAGCTAATTCGAACTCTGTGATTTTCCATGCTGGTGTATGAAAAGAGAGAGTTGGACTTACGATGTCCATCGTTAAAATAGGAGACTTTGGGAAAGAGTCATTGTTAAAAAGACTACTGTTATGACTGTAAGTTGTGTTAACGCCACCGTAACGGACTTAGACTTGGGCGGTTTCCTGGAAAAACAAATTTTTGTTTTGGGCGCAATTTGGAAATTCTGCTTAGATAGGGCTAGATCTTCAAAATTAATCTGGCAACTCTGAATACGTAAAATAAAGACAAAAAAATATTGATTTAAAAAATATAGAACAGGGATAGGATACAGTTGAATAGAACGCCAACGTGTACTTGTAAATTCCGCTATCTAGACGGATAACGGCAAAAAACAGCTTATCCTATTATTAACTTGCCTTACATAATGCAACCGAATTTGTATTAGCTTAACCGAAATATATACGCGGATGACCTCAAGTCATTCTTAGAAAATTTTAATAGGAACCATATAGACAAAATTATAGGATTTTATAGGACATTAATTATTATATTTCTTTAGCTTCACACCGTAATAAAGAAAAATTGGTAGAGAAATTAGTCCCGAGTAAAAACTTTCGGGTCTAATTATTTTTAATTTTAGTAAATTTTACTGATATTACGCATTTATGGGTTTACTCTAAATTTTTTACTATTTTAAAGATCTGTTGGCCTCATGGTATTGGAAATTTACAGAAGTCCATAAATATAAGACTTTATAGAATTATTTGTGAAATTGTAGGAGTATATAAGACACTAAAAAAAAATAGGATTTTATAGAAATTATAGGATTAACCTCCTGCTGCTATGTATACGTGATTTGTCAGTAATTTATTAATCAGGAAAATGAGAAAAAAATGGAATCTTTAGACCAATATTTTCACCTTTAAATAATTATTATACACCTACGATTAAAAGGTCAACCTATCTTGAACCTTTGCTTGACCCCTAGCCGAAATATTTCATTTCCGTTACTTTCCCAGATGACCTCATGGGTTCATTTTTAAATTGTTTGACTTTTTGCTAACCATTTTCGGGTACCTTGTTTAATCCGTAAACCTTCCCTGCCGGCCCTGAGCAAGTAATTACCCTTTCTTTCCGAAGCTAAACGATATTGTCTATATACCCCGAGAAATGGGAGCTCTTTTTCTTTGTACGACATTCCGTAGCAATCATCTTTTGAGAAGAAAAACTAAAATCGAGACTCGAGAGCAAATCTGATATCGGATGAGCGAAAAATCGGCAACTAAATCGAATTAGACAACGTTTAAGCCAAGAGCGCCAGCCAGAAAACAAACAACAAGAAAAAAAACCGAAGTTTCCCATTGGGAATAAAATAAAGATAGAGAGAGCTAGGCCCAATTTGAGCCGCAACTTCGCATTGTATCGCGGGCCGCCTTTTCCTTAAAGATCGAGTATCGTAAGATTCAAATCTCGAGGCGTTCTTGGATCGAAATCTTAATAGGTAAAGCGGTGAATAAATTTACCGCAAAATCATTGGAAAATTCAATATTACGTCTATAATGCAGAGATCTTACAACGCTGTGTTAGAGATATGTCTCTTCCCATACCCTCTAGGTCGTTGACAAACAGATAGTTGATTGCAGCGCCATCTCCGAGTCGCGGATAATGCTTGGCTTTGACAACACCCCCTTTAAACGTTACCTCGCGTGCGACGCGTGCGAATTTGGTTTCTAAAGGAGGTCAGGGGCGTTTTTCGTTTCTAAAAGAGGTCACGGGCGTTTTTCGTTTTTAAAAGAGGTCACGGGCGTTTTTCGTTTCTAAAAGAGGTCACGGGCGTTTTTCGTTTCTAAAAGAGGTCACGGGCGTTTTTCGTTTCTAAAAGAGGTCACGGGCGTTTTTCGTTTCTAAAAGAGGTCACGGGAGTTTTTCGTTTCTAAAAGAGGTCACGGGAGTTTTTCGTTTCTAAAAGAGGTCACGGGAGTTTTTCGTTTCTAAAAGAGGTCACGGGAGTTTTTCGTTTCTAAAAGAGGTCACGGGAGTTTTTCGTTTCTAAAAGAGGTCACGGGAGTTTTTCGTTTCTAAAAGAGGTCACGGGAGTTTTTCGTTTCTAAAAGAGGTCACGGGAGTTTTTCGTTTCTAAAAGAGATCACGTGCGTATTTGGTTTCTAAAGATAAGCAAATTGATCTAATGACGTGTTTAAAACAGACGACATAGCTTCGAAAAACAAAACGGTAAATTTTAAGGTATTTTCATAATTCGCTCTATTTTGGGTCAAAAGAATTGCTTCAAAATACATTTAGAATATTTTTGGAATTTCATCGTGGAACGTATTGAAACAAGCTTCGTTTCCTTTTAATAAAACAGGAAGCGGCAAGAGTTTCTTTAAAACTAAGAAGGAGAGTTTCGCTTTTATCAGATCTGCCAACGCAACTAAAAAGTATTCTTATCCTAAGACTTAACCTTGTCTTTCTCGGGGATGGGTGGAAGTCTAACCTCTTCACTCTGGTACTCTAACGACTCAATCAAAGGGAGAATAAAGGTATAAAGAAAATAAATAGCAAAGAAAAATGAGAAAGATTGAGAGAAAATGGGAAAAAAAGACCAGAAATCGCGTATCGATCGGAAAAGAAACCTTGGGTCGGCAGTCAACGCGAACTAACAAATATAAAATAAAAATCACGTTTAGCGAGAGCGCATTCCAGCAAATGGACATTCCATTTAAAGGGAAAATGCAACCTAACATGTGATTTTTTTATCGATTCCTTATCGTTTAAATAGGCCTAATATACCGGTAGCAAAATCCAAACAAATATTAAACTACAAATTTATACGGAAAATAGGCTAAGCAGGATTCATGAAGATCCTGAATTTCTTCGCATTGAAGGGTCATCGACCAATCGAAAGTTATTGGAAGTTTCACCTTAGGATCTCGTCTTAACGACGGGGTCTTTACTTATTGGTCGCTGACCCTTAAATTCGAAGAAATTCAGGATCTCTATGAATCCAGCTTAGCCTATTTTACGGGTAAGTTTTAAATTGATTGGTTTGTAATTTTCTCTATTGATGGATTAGGCCTATTACAATTTTTGCGTACGTAGTGTTCATGAATTTGGCAGAGCTATAAGACGATTTAAAAAGAAACGCTATTTCTCACACATTATTGGTTGATAGTTTCGTGTGAATACACTGTCCTCACTTTCGTTGAATTTTGAGTAACATTTCTCAAAATTTGAAAGCAGTTTATTATTATTATTATTATTATTATTATTGTTATTTAAATTTAAATTGTCAGGTCGCGCTCGCGATGCCGTAAATTTAAGTCTATTCTTAAACGTGTATATATTGTTAAGTCCCGCGGCATTGAGCTATTATCTTAAGCCAAGCGTATAGAAACGAGAAAGAGCGGTGTGTCTTGACTCTTGGGCGCAGTCTCCAACCAGGAGAAGAGTTTATTTCGCTCGCGCGCGACTAAAACAAAGGGTTGTTTGGCTTTCCTACCCCTTCCCCGCCTTCCTACATCCCAAACGACTATTATAAACAAAGAAACGCTTTCTTCCTTCGAGCCATAGTAGATGGCGGTTCATCTCCCGCGAAACTTCATCAAACGTGAAAGGCGGGAACCCTCGCTATCGCTAAGAGAACCAAATACGAGAATGGCGAGAGACGTGCGAGTTAAGCCTTGGTGCAAAAAGAAACTAACTACGTATACGGACACTCTATATATCCAAAGCCCGGAAAAACAATAGGGGGTCAAAAGAAAACTTCGGCCCGTTTTTTTTCCTTCAGGATACGAGCGCGGTGGAAATGGAGGAAGGGGGGAACGAAGGCTGACACGTATCGAACGGACCCGATTGATTTTCGCTCTCCCAACAACGGAAGACTACGTGGTTTCAAGCTCGCTTATCATCGCCGGCGAAGCTACGTTCGTTCACTCTCCCTTTAAGCCTTGGTCAGGCCGCGGGACAGGAAAGAATTCGAATCTCTAAGCGCTGAAAACTCAGAATGAAAACTAGCGCCAATTCGTTTTGAGTTTTCGGAGGCCGCCCTTATTTTCGTCGAATAAAAAGGGAGAGGTTAGCTTCGTAAGTCTTGAAAACTCGGTATGAAACGTTAACGAGTTGCATCGCGAGATTTCGACGCGCGCCAAACTGGTATCGGGGTTTCGTTAAACGACTTAAGTTCTTAGAAATCAATGGGAATCTAGCCTCCAACGCGATGAAAACTCCGATTGATCCCGACTACAGTCAATTATAATCTTAGAAAGCGAAGATAGGTCTGACTGAAAAAAGGGTTTTCCTACGAAAAATTTAACCCTTTCTAAGGTTGTCGCGATATAAATCGGGGTAAAAATGTTTGAACACGCGAGGTAGAATACCCCCATAAATGTTATATTAAGTCCGAAGAGTTACTACGTACTATAGGATTCTCTCTATCCTAAGAGAAAGAGAACCGAAAGGGGGGTACGGGGGTTTAAGACTATAGGAACGGTCCATTTTATAGCACCCCTATTTCAAGATCAAAGCTTAAAAATCCCCACCAAAGGGTCAAATTCGATTTCAAACCAGAGTAAGATATATAAGGGCAGTATTTTTTATAGGGGTGGTGCATCATGGGGTTCGAACTAAGAGTTAAAACGGGGGATATACCTAGTCGTGAGCCATGGGGGGAGGGAGTTAGTATACTTTCTTAAAAATAGCTTTCAGATTCCGGGCTTCTCGTAGTTTGGCCACGTCGACGTTTTTTAATCAATTTGAAATTAGGACATTGAGCCGAGAGAGAAAGATTTGTCGATTCTTTTACACTAAAAATACAATCGGTATAAAAGGTCAAGGGGTACAATTTTAAAAAACTGAAAAATATTTTATCGGGAAATTGTGATTCGAAATTTAAAGAACTTAAAATAAAAAGCACATTTTGACGTAATATTAATTCTAATCACGTCATAAGGAGCTAACCTAGATTGAGCTAAAACCTCCGTAATGGCACAATTGCTAGGCCTAAAATATAATTTAAAATAGAAAATAAGAGCGCGCCATTAAGTTCAAATTTAATTTAAAACAAAGTTTGTATTAAAATTAAAAACAAAGTTTGTATTAAAATTAAAAACAAAGTTTGTATTAAAATTAAAAACAAAGTTTGTATTAAAATTAAAAACAAAGTTTGTATTAAAATTAAAAACAAAGTTTGTATTAAAATTAAAAACAAAGTTTGTATTAAAATTAAAAACAAAGTTTGTATTAAAATTAAAAACAAAGTTTGTATTAAAATTAAAAACAAAGTTTGTATTAAAATTAAAAACAAAGTTTGTATTAAAATTAAAAACAAAGTTTGTATTAAAATTAAAAACAAAGTTTGTATTAAAATTAAAAACAAAGTTTGTATTAAAATTAAAAACAAAGTTTGTATTAAAATTAAAAACAAAGTTTGTATTAAAATTAAAAACAAAGTTTGTATTAAAATTAAAAACAAAGTTTGTATTAAAATTAAAAACAAAGTTTGTATTAAAATTAAAAACAAAGTTTGTATTAAAATTAAAAACAAAGTTTGTATTAAAATTAAAAACAAAGTTTGTATTAAAATTAAAAACAAAGTTTGTATTAAAATTAAAAACAAAGTTTGTATTAAAATTAAAAACAAAGTTTGTATTAAAATTAAAAACAAAGTTTGTATTAAAATTAAAAACAAAGTTTGTATTAAAATTAAAAACAAAGTTTGTATTAAAATTAAAAACAAAGTTTGTATTAAAATTAAAAACAAAGTTTGTATTAAAATTAAAAACAAAGTTTGTATTAAAATTAAAAACAAAGTTTGTATTAAAATTAAAAACAAAGTTTGTATTAAAATTAAAAACAAAGTTTGTATTAAAATTAAAAACAAAGTTTTATTAAAATTAAAAACAAAGTTTGTATTAAAATTAAAAACAAAGTTTGTATTAAAATTAAAAACAAAGTTTGTATTAAAATTAAAAACAAAGTTTGTATTAAAATTAAAAACAAAGTTTGTATTAAAACTAAAAACAAAGTTTGTATTAAAACTAAAAACAAAGTTTGTATTAAAATTAAAAACAAAGTTTGTATTAAAATTAAAAACAAAGTTTGTATTAAAATTAAAAACAAAGTTTGTATTAAAATTAAAAACAAAGTTTGTATTAAAATTAAAAACAAAGTTTGTATTAAAATTAAAAACAAAGTTTGTATTAAAATTAAAAACAAAGTTTGTATTAAAATTAAAAACAAAGTTTGTATTAAAATTAAAAACAAAGTTTGTATTAAAATTAAAAACAAAGTTTGTATTAAAATTAAAAACAAAGTTTGTATTAAAATTAAAAACAAAGTTTGTATTAAAATTAAAAACAAAGTTTGTATTAAAATTAAAAACAAAGTTTGTATTAAAATTAAAAACAAAGTTTGTATTAAAATTAAAAACAAAGTTTGTATTAAAATTAAAAACAAAGTTTGTATTAAAATTAAAAACAAAGTTTGTATTAAAATTAAAAACAAAGTTTGTATTAAAATTAAAAACAAAGTTTGTATTAAAATTAAAAACAAAGTTTGTATTAAAATTAAAAACAAAGTTTGTATTAAAATTAAAAACAAAGTTTGTATTAAAATTAAAAACAAAGTTTGTATTAAAATTAAAAACAAAGTTTGTATTAAAATTAAAAACAAAGTTTGTATTAAAATTAAAAACAAAGTTTGTATTAAAATTAAAAACAAAGTTTGTATTAAAATTAAAAACAAAGTTTGTATTAAAATTAAAAACAAAGTTTGTATTAAAATTAAAAACAAAGTTTGTATTAAAATTAAAAACAAAGTTTGTATTAAAATTAAAAACAAAGTTTGTATTAAAATTAAAAACAAAGTTTGTATTAAAATTAAAAACAAAGTTTGTATTAAAATTAAAAACAAAGTTTGTATTAAAATTAAAAACAAAGTTTGTATTAAAATTAAAAACAAAGTTTGTATTAAAATTAAAAACAAAGTTTGTATTAAAATTAAAAACAAAGTTTGTATTAAAATTAAAAACAAAGTTTGTATTAAAATTAAAAACAAAGTTTGTATTAAAATTAAAAACAAAGTTTGTATTAAAATTAAAAACAAAGTTTGTATTAAAATTAAAAACAAAGTTTGTATTAAAATTAAAAACAAAGTTTGTATTAAAATTAAAAACAAAGTTTGTATTAAAATTAAAAACAAAGTTTGTATTAAAATTAAAAACAAAGTTTGTATTAAAATTAAAAACAAAGTTTGTATTAAAATTAAAAACAAAGTTTGTATTAAAATTAAAAACAAAGTTTGTATTAAAATTAAAAACAAAGTTTGTAATAAAATTAAAATCAGTTTGTAATAAAATTAAAATCAGTTTGTAATAAAATTAAAATCAAAGTTTGTAATAAAATTAAAATCAAAGTTTGTAATAAAATTAAAATCAAAGTTTGTAATAAAATTAAAATCAAAGTTTGTAATAAAATTAAAATCAAAGTTTGTAATAAAATTAAAATCAAAGTTTGTAATAAAATTAAAATCAAAGTTTGTAATAAAATTAAAATCAAAGTTTGTAATAAAATTAAAATCAAAGTTTGTAATAAAATTAAAATCAAAGTTTGTAATAAAATTAAAATCAAAGTTTGTAATAAAATTAAAATCAAAGTTTGTAATAAAATTAAAATCAAAGTTTGTAATAAAATTAAAATCAAAGTTTGTAATAAAATTAAAATCAAAGTTTGTAATAAAATTAAAATCAAAGTTTGTAATAAAATTAAAATCAAAGTTTGTAATAAAATTAAAATCAAAGTTTGTAATAAAATTAAAATCAAAGTTTGTAATAAAATTAAAATCAAAGTTTGTAATAAAATTAAAATCAAAGTTTGTAATAAAATTAAAATCAAAGTTTGTAATAAAATTAAAATCAAAGTTTGTAATAAAATTAAAATCAAAGTTTGTAATAAAATTAAAATCAAGTCGAGTTCGTATTAGTTACTTCAAAAATCAAGTACTGCAATTTCAAGACGTAAATTGTCATCTACATTGACAAAACCGTATACAGTTTAACCCTGGGCTAACTTAAGCCCATATTTCATCTTTGTCGATATTTCTATCCACAAGTATATAGAAGAAACGCGGTGCAATTTTAAGGAGTGCGTTCGGTATACAATAACCCAAATAACCAGTTTATACCAGGCCGATACACAATCGTTTTCTTATAAATGGAGCGAGTGCTATAAGAGCCTTGAAATATAGCTGGACCAAACCCTTCCAAACTCAATTTTCAGTTTGAATCGCGAACACAATCGTAGGCGGATCCTTCGATGTAGAGAATTGCATTACACTTGATCGTCGGTTCATAACTATGAGTGCTGTCGCGTTCTTAGAATAAAACCAAGTTGCCAAATAGAGATGAAATAAATGGACTCTACATATAGAAGATTGTGGATAAATGTGTTGGGGGATTAGAAGCCCGTGATATTCGGAACATTTGTCTATAAAAGGGGGTGTACCATCACTCCCTCCTCTCCCCTCATCATCAACATTTGTCTACGAGGGCAAATCCAAACGATTTCGATAGATATTTCTCACGTTTAGTAGGACTATTTTTTCCCTACGATATATAAAATTATGTAGCAATCCGCCTTAGCTTCGGATTATTATAATCCAACTACTTGAGAACTAAGAATAGATAGAGAGGCATCGAGCAGAGGGTTGCGGGGGAGGCAACCATTGAAAGAAAATAATCAGGGCCAAGAAGAGCTAAAGCGAGCGTCTTTCCCGAGACTGAGTGCCAGGGGGGAAAATAAAGACACAGTAGAGTCTAATGGCAACGGCAGGGGATCGAGGTTGGGCAATGGCCATCACGATGATATAATAAACCTATATCCAAAGCCCACATTCGTGTTCTAATGTTTATAGACGGACGAAAATCTAAGCGAAACAGTCTAAAGAATAAGTCGAGATAAAGCATTCGTCTCTAAATGTTATTTCAACTAAATAAACAATATTAACTAACAATAATAATGAAATATTAACTAGCGAGCTAAGAACTAAATTATTAAAGAAATATTAATTAATAAATTATATAGGAAAAAATTACCAAATATAAACTCTATAGGAAAAAAAATACCAAATCTAAACTCTATAGAAAAACAATGATCAAATCTATACTCTATTGGAAAAACAATGACAGGGTTCGTACAAAAATTTGGAAGTTAATTTCCCTGACTTTTCTAGATTTTCCCTGACCAATTTTAAATTTTTTCATGAATTTATTCTTACTAGCAAGTTGTTAGCAATTCCCACATTTTATTTGACATATTTTATCAATCGGGGTCAGGATAGTTTACTCAGAATATGAGAAACAATTTGAATCTTTAGGCAAATATTCGCAATTTATAATAATTACGTTACAACTGATTGGTAAACCAATCAAACAGTTCCTTGACACATACCAAAATATTTATTTTCTCTGACCATTTGGGCTATTTTCAAATTCCCCAACTTTTCCCTGACCTTTTGGGCCACTTTCCAAATTCTCTGACTTTTCTGACCTTTTGGGCTAATTTCCAATTCCCTGACTTTTCCAGGTCGTGTACTAACCCTGAAAGATGAAATCTAAACTCTATAGGAAAAAAATAACCAAATCTAAACTGTATAGGAAAAAACATGAGCACATCTAAACTAACTAGGAAAAATGACCAAATCTTAACTCTAGGAAAATGAACAATAATTAGTAAAAAATAAAAACACAATAGGTAATAAAATTAATTTACAATATTGTTGAGGTGGAGTGGGAAATATTACTAATTTTAAATTTAGCGAAGCGGTAACAATCCTATAACGCATATTTTGTTTCAATTAGTATAATTTGCAACTTAAATATTTTACGAAGTAATAAATGGAACACCTTGAAGTACGCAGTTCTTACGTACGTAATAACCATCATTAAACACGCCCTCTCAAAAACGATAAAAGTACAGTCCTATATCCGAAAGTTCGACTCCCTCCACACACCAAAATGGAAATTAATTAACACTCACCATTTCTGTTCTCACTATCCGCGGGTTTCATTTGAATTGGGTGATGCATCTAAAACAATAAAAAAGATTACATTAGTCTTAAAGTATTTTGAAATTGTACAACAATAAAAAAGAAGCTTAAAAAAATATATTAAGTCTAGTTGGAGCGTATACGGTACCTTTGCCGAGGCTTAGTAAAACCTTGAAGGTACGCTACTACGCATACGCATCGCGTTCGGTTAATAATAAATCGAACGCGATGATCCGAAACAAATAAACGTTTAATATTACACCCTTATGGTGGATTCACATACAACAGCTGAGACAAAGTTAGTAAAGAGGCAGGTTTAAGCAGACTCTGCCAAGCATGGTGACTCGATTTCCGATCTCCAGAGCGCTGCCATTTTAAGTCCTGACGTTCTGACAACTGCAGATAGATGGCGAAGCTGGCAGTCATAATCAATACCGCACATTATACATCTGGTGCCATCTATATTCAGTCATAAGAACTTGAATTGTCCAAATCAGGGCTGGAATTCCAAACAGTCACGCAGCTTGGCATTTTGGCAAAGACTTAACACGCCTCTTTACTAACCTTGAATTTTAGTGACTCAGCCTAAACAAGGTACAGGCTGTATACCTTTGACGGCACTTAGGATTAGTCGTAATCTTTAAAATCCCTGCCTTTGACAGTGCTAAAATGATTACGCGTAATCCGTACATTGAATCCCCTCGCCTTAAGTGATACAAACGAACCTTTCGAAAATTCCGAAAACGTGTCTTCATTTTCATTTTCAAAAAATGATTTTAAATTAAATTCGAACTCTAGTTCGACGAGCAAAAATTACCGACGATAAAAATTAAACATAACTTTTACGTTAACGAGATTTTAACAAATCGAGTGACTGCGTAACTAGAGACAAATGGAGAGCGGACGACCTTCGCTATTGTCTATCGCCAAATGAAATTGGGAAAGTACATTTTTGATTTCTTATCAAAGCGGGGGGATCCGATAAGGGCTTTGTTCAACTAAAATGTAAAATGACGGTGTTGAGGCGGCCAATTTAATAAACAAATATTAAGGGGAATGAAGAATAAACGGTAGATTCATTTCGAATAATTTGGAATCGCCGATGTTTTGACAATTATTAACCCTTGGTAAATGGAAAACAAAAACGGGGTTACAACCTCGAAAAGCATTGTTTAAATTTCCGAGTCTTGAGATTACGTTAATTTCATTCGCGCACGATTCACTCCGGACACGAATCTATAATAAAAAATAAAAATTACCTAATAAGCGCTGACCCCTGTAGAGGATCGTCACTAAAGATCGCTTGGCGAATATTTATATTCGAATAAATATAATATACCTACTCTTAAAGAGAGAATGCAACCTAACAACAAGTTATTTTTTATCGATTCCTTTTTGTTTAAATAGGCCTAAATTTAAAACCTGCCATCAAAATAGACTTAGCGGGATTCAAGGAGATCCTGATTTTCTCGCGTATAAAGGTCTAGCGACCAATCGAACGCGATTGAAAGTCTCGTGGAGATTTCGGGTGAACGACGGCTTTTGCTCATGGTCGCTAGACCTTCCACGGAGGCAATTCAGGTGATCTCCATGAATCCCGCTAAACCTATTTTCCGGGTAAGTTTTAAATTTATTTTTAGTTTAATATTTGTTTAGTAAACTTTTTATCGGTGGATTAGGCCTATTTAAACGATAACGAATCGATAAAAAAAAAAATCACTTGTTATTAGGTTGCATTCTCCCTTTAAAAATTTAAATAAATTTAAGGTTATAAGGTTATCGAAATTTAATTGTTCCTTAGAAATTATAACGACATTAAAAAAAATTAAGAATTGAATTTTTTAAACGTGAGATCTTAAAGTAATTCTTAAACGATGACCCCCGGGGGTAAGCGCAGGTGTCATTCCGTGTAGAAGTTCGTAGCCAATTTAAAAAAACAATTTGTAATTATTTTCTCAATAGGTTAGAGGTAGAACGAGATATTCGATAATATTAAAGGGAAACTTGGAGTTAATAAAAAAAACGGAACAGCTTTTGAATTTATTTTCGGAATCATTGGATGACAAAAAATGGATTTCAAACAATTATTAGACACGTTGTTGGTGTTTAAATTAATTTATAAAGTTTGGTTAAGTTTGAATGTAAGTGATGTATAAATTCGGGCCAATCATATTATTTCAACAGGCTTCAATAGCGCTTGTAACATCAAGGGATTATGGGCCGGCGTTTGATGACCAAGATTTTGGACATCTATTCTTTTAATGTTAGGACATTACAAACGCTGTTGAAGCATGCTGAAATAATAATATTTAGTTTATTCAAACTTTAGAAACACCAAAAACGTGTCTAAAAATTGTTTGAAAATTCTCCAAACTATCGACTTCATCACTACGTTGTCCAGTACTGGTTATTATAAAAACCCAGCAATCAATTCTTGCGCATTATGCTAATAATCATGTTACACAACTAGTGAGGCTGACACTATTTTTTGGAAAAAAGACCGCTCGAAAGCGACCTTATCACGTGACAGAGAACGCGCTCTACAATAGTGAAATCACGAGACCATAGTGCGATGACGTAGTATAGTTGCTATCATAAAAGAGGAGGAGTTGCCGTCTACCTGATCAGCTACGTTATAGCTTGTAAAGCTCATAGCGCTCGTGAGCACAGAGCATTTCTTAAGCTTATTTTTTCTATATCCGTGTCAACTCTCAAGGTCGGGTCTCTCCCGAGTGACTTCTGAGCCCTCTGACCCCTAGCGTTTTACGAAAACGGAAATAACGGCCCTGTATAATCTTAACGCCACGTGATTTCGTGACGTAGTTAGAAACATTCGAACAAGACGTCGCACCCACAAGTTTTTATAATATCAACTATTGAGATTTTAAAAATTTCGAAAATGGCGACTATAAAATATATATGTTTGCTCTATAAAATATATATGTTTGCTCTATAACATATGTATATAAATTTTTGAATAATTTTTTAACCATCCTTCCGAAAATGCTACTCAATTTCCATTTAGAGTTAGTAAAAAATCCGTGACAGCCTCACTTTAAGGTTATTTTCAAACTTATCGCGTGAAATTGACAAATTTTACAAATTTTACGTCCGCTGATTTCTCGAAAAATTAAATAGCACGTTCCTTTGAAAAATTACGAGTAAATGGTGTGAATGACGTTAGAGAGCTGAATAAATGGCTCGCGCAATTTTATTTAGCTCACCCTTGCGTAGCGAGTTCAAATATTAAAATAGAAAAAAAAAAAAAAATCAATAGTTTTAAATTTTATCGAGATAGTTTTTAAACAAAAAGCAAAATGTAATATTTTTTCTAAATGATCTCTTAATTTCTTTTTTTTTTTTTTTTTCTTTTGGAGGATGATACGCCGGGGGAGGGATGAAATGGGGATACCAACGGAAAGAGAGAGAGTTTTCCCATTAGGCTTAGCTATCAAATTTCGAATTTTGGGGTCTGCTCGAGGTAGAGGAGAATCCTTATCGTTATACCTAGAGCTAAGCGGCACAGCTAGTTCGATAAAACGTTAAAATAAAGCGAGGGAATCGGCGCGTTTTGAGGTCAAAGCGAGATGGCCAAAGATTATTAGGGTGCACCTGCCAGCTCCATGCAGCTTCAGCGGACTTTCCAATATTTAAAAGTGCCTATATTTTGATTTTTTATATTTAGTCAAAGTATATAGGCGCGGATTAATCATCAGTGGTAAACCACGGATGGATTAAAGTAGTTCTGCGCGTGGATTACTCTAGGCATTATATATTATACCTGAGACCTCGATAATCAGCCAGCCAACTTCGAATTAAAAACGAAATATATATTTATACATATATTAGGAGGATAGCAAAATTTAATGCAAATTTTAAACGACCAATTTAAAACAAAAATTGACACTAGGTAGCATTCGAGGGGGTAGACACTTCGTTTCTTTGTGTACATCCGAGTCCGAATTTTGCAGAGTTCGCCAGAGTTCACGCGAGTTCCTCGAATTCGTTCCAATTTGCTTTGAGTTCTCTCAGTTCTCATAGATTCAAAAGAGTTCGGGCGAGTTGTTTTGAATTCGAGAGAGTTTTCGCAAGTTGTTTTGAATTCGAGAGAGTTTTCGCAAGTTGTTTTGAATTCGAGAGAGTTTTCGCAAGTTGTTTTGAATTCGAGAGACTTCTCGCGAGTTCGGAAGAGTTCTTGAGAGTTTGGGAGAGTTCTCGGGGGTTCGGAAGAGTTCCCAAGAATTCGCAGAGTTCTCTAAAATTTACGAGACTTGTCATAAAAATTATGAGAGTTAATGAGAGTTCGCGTAAGTTCCAGAGAGTTCTGGTAAGTTTCCAAAAATTCTCGATAGTTCGCGGAGTTCTGACGAATTCGTGCGAGTTATTTCCACTAGTACACTGAGTTCCTTAAGTGTCAGCCCCCTCGGTCGTATTTCACTGAACGCTTTTCAAGTTTGCCTACTGTACTAGGGAACTATCAAAGTAGAGTATATGTAGCGCGAATAGGGGCAAATTCTGACGTCTAAGAGCATTCAAAACCTCTATTTAAATCTCTAATATTTACTTAAAATTACCCGAGAGTAAGAAACGATTATTCTTCCACTAATTTATGTTATTAAATGTTATAATTTCGCTTATTAATTATATTTTGATGACAAGTACAATCTGCAATGGGTTCAACAAAGCGTAATTTTCGGAGTAAAATATTTTTAGTTAAAATATATACATTTTTACAAAACACCCATTTTTTTTTAAAAAATGGAATATTTATCATTTTTATTTTTGATCGGTATAAGAAAGGGGAGAATGGGGCGAAGAATTGAGGGAGGAGGGCGAGAAGGGGTGGGGCTAAATTTCCATTTTCTCGTACTTTTTCGAGCGTTTTTTTTTTTCTGGAACAAATCTTTCGAGAAAATGATTTATTACTTTTGGGAATTTAAACGGGCTCTCTCTATTTCGTGTCTTCCTACATTTCGAGTCGCTATCTTAGAAAGATCGGATTTCCCTCCATTGAAATGGGGTTTCCCGCGACCATTTTTATCCCTTTCAAGATTGATAATCTTCATAGACTCCCCAATGAAACCCATCACAATTTTCTAAGGATTTTTTTTTTTTTTTTTTTTTTTTTTTTTTTGCTTAGAAAAGTAGAATTATTATTGGAATTCGCGATTGTCAGTTTATTTTAGTTATTATTATTATTTTTTTTTTTTCATCTCGAATTTGTCCGCGGCGGCGTTACTGGATATTAAAATGTTAGGTTTAAAAAGGGGATCCAAGCCTTCGAAGGAACTAACGAGATAACTAGTCGTTCGACACTATAAATTGGTTTCATTGTTTCATCACTCATTTTATTATAGTTTTTTCCTTTTCTATTATCATAAGTAACATAATATCCACATACGATTTTTAAATTTGGCGGGAGTTTTCCAAAGACTAAGTATCAGACTAGAGCTCCGGTCACACTAGTATTTATTAATCGATTTGAAACGGTAAAATCAAACCGATATTAGAATCGCCAGGAATCGTTTTAAGCGTCGCATGTTCACGCATTAACTTTAAAAATCGATTTATTGTAGCTTCATCTATCGGTTTTTGAAACCGAATCGGTACGAAACTGGTTCCCGAAGCAGTTTCGAGAAATTGAATCAAATCGATTCGAAAAAAGTTGGTTTCCCGTTCATACGACTCCATCGAAACGTTTAGAAACGGTTTAAATCGATTCCAAGCCCTAGTATGAACGAGACTTTTGTTCGTCTAATTATTTTATCGATTTTCATCCTTTTAAAAGTAATAAATTCAACTAACAATTATTAAGCTAGAAATTAACAGTTAAAATTACGAGGAAAGTAGGCTTAACGGGGATCCGCGGCAATAGTTTCGTATACGTCGTCGTTAAAGAGTCTCCGGCGAATCGCGAGCGCAAATTATTTCGATAGAAAATCGGCATCAAACGGCTATCTAGTCTTTAATTGGCTAGAGGGTCATTAGACTTATCATGCTAGTTAAAGGGAGAATGCAACTTACCCGGAAAATAGGCTTAGCGGGATTCATGAAAATCCTGATTTCCTCGCGTGTAAGGTCTAGCGACCAATGAGCAAAGGCTGCTCGTTCACGCGACATCTCCACGAGACTTGCAATCGCGTTCGATTGTTCGCTAGACCTTATACGCGAGGAAATCAGGATCTCCATGAATCCCGCTAATCCTATTTTCCGGGTAAGTTTTAAATTTATTTCTAGTTTAATATTTGTTCGTAAATTTTTTCACTAGTGGATTAGGCCTATTTAAACAATCAATAAAAAAAAATCACTTGTTAGGTTGCATTCTCCCTTTAAAGGGTTGTTTACCTACTTCCCATCATTTACTTCCGGTATAAGATTCAATTAATTCGAAACAAAAATGTTCTAAATGTTATTAAACTAATTTTAGGTTCAGAGGGTATAAATAGAAAATCGGTCCAGAGTAAATAGGAAACGAAGTACGTTGATATAGAGGGTTCTAAGCTATAAATGTTGATATTCTTCTTGGGATAACACGTACAGGACCCTATAAGAGATGATAAATTGGTTTAGCTAGACGTACGAGCCTTCGAGGCAAATTTACGACTGCCACTTTTTATTTTTCAAACTTAAGACTTCTTTGGGGCTCATTTTTAACGCGAGCGGCGAGCACCCCGCGTACAAATGAAAATTTATAACTCCCTAATATCGAAACCACCTCGCTCGCTTTTAGGAGCCTATACGTTACGCGATACATCCCTTAAAAAATACTAAAAAAATACCTCCCCAACTCGTGACAATCTAAGAATGGTCGAACATCCAGAACCAAAATCCCCGTTCAATGGCATGACTTTTAAGATTGGACGAAAAAGAGTTTCAATATTATAGAAATAAAAGGGAGGCTAACCTTGGCACGCGCTGAAAACCGCGAGAGACGAGGAAAGCTCGCGAATTCAGAAGCAGTTGAGCTACGGTCACACTAGCATTTCTTGATCGATTTGAAACGGTCAAATCAAATCGCCAGGAATCGTTTTAAGCGTCGTGTGTTCACGCATTATCCTAATAAATCGATTTATTGTAGCTTCATCTATCGGTTGTTGAAACCGAATTGGTATGAAACTGGTTCCCGAAGCAGTATCAAGAAATAGAATCAAATCGATTCGAGAACGTACGGTTTCCCGTTCACACGAATCTAGTGTTTTGAAACGGTTTAAATCGATTCCAAGGCTAGTATGAACGCAGCCATCATGTTTTCAAAGCTCAAAAAGTTAAGTTTCGTTTTCGTCTCTAATACGAATAAGGAAAATGCATTACACTTGATCGTCGACGCGTTCCTTGAATAAAGTGAGATAACTTTAACTGCGTTCACACTAGAGACTTTGAAATGATTTTTAACCGTTTTGGAAAGGTCAATTTATAAAATTTTGAGATCAAACATATAGATATTTGATCATGAAACCAAATTAATATCTTGGAAAGTCGATTTGAACATTCGAATCGGTTTGAAAACGATTTCAAAGTTGCAAGTGTGAACGTAGTTTAAGATTCGCCTCGCGATGCAAACTCAGACTGATTCTGAATTCAGGAGGAACTAGAAGCGCGTGCCAAAACAATTTTTTTAAGTTTTCAACGTGCGCGAAGTTATAACGAGAGTTAAAAACTAAAAGATAGATAAAGGTGACCTTTCGGCTTCGTACGCGATGAAAATACAAATTGATTTCGATTTTTCACGTAGAGTTTTCCATAACTATTTCTATCCCTTAGCAATTATATTCGGCGTATTAATCCGCCTAGGTTTCGGCCACGGTGTAAACATACGCGCGTCGAGGAAAAGATGATTTTTAGGGGCTTCCGCAATTTTATTTTATATTTTATATTTCGTATAAATCTTTTTGGATGGAGTCGGGGGTTTGGGGTGTATAGGGTTAGTTTTTAGACCTAAACATCTCTTAGTTTTCTATATATATATATATATAGTTGAAGGGGCCAAAAGTTGTCTATCGGGGGAGGGGAGTGGCTTATCGCCAGAGTGCAGGACTTCTCCGCCAGGAAAAACCCGAAAAAAAAAATCCAATTTTTTAAAAAATCTCTTTTAAAAATATAACTTGTAAAAATTCGAAGTAAGTTTTTTTTTCAGTTGGGGATAAATCATATTAGCTCTCGACTGCGATGGGGGAAAGAAGAGGTATTTTACGTATACAGTATTAAAGGCTATGAACTTTGACCCGTATTATATAGAGGTTCATAGTTATAAAATTGCATATATTAAAGGGAAACTTGGAACTAAAAATGTATCAGCTTTTGAATTAATTTTAGGATGCATCAAGCCATTATTAAACACGTTTTTGGTGTTTAAATTAATTTCTGAAGTTTGGTAAAATATTAAAAAGTAAATATATATTCAGGCCAATCATATTATTTCAGCCTTCAACAGCGCTTGCAATTTCTTAACATTAAAAGAATGTCTGCGTTTGATGCCGGCAGTTGAAGGCCCAGGTCATTTTTAATTACTCTTATCAGAAGCCGATGAAACCCTCCTTTGAAGTCTATTACTCCCGGGTCTTGTCTACCCCTCTCTGTATGGGTTAGTTTCAAAAAGCGCGATTCGTACGCCTCCTAACGGTAAATATTTTCGGAGCGGGAGTTCGTCGAGCGAATATCTCTAGCAGTTCGTCAAAAAAAACATCGTCGTTTGTGGAGAGAGAGAATTTCCAATTTTCCGTAGACAGGGAGTATGAAGTAGGACCCCCTCCGATCTCGTAAAATTGGAATTTTTACCCATACAGAGAGGAGCGCTATATGGAACAATAGAGTAGTAGATTTCAAAGGAGGGTTTCATCGGCTTCTGCTTTTATTCAAACTTTACCCAGCTTTAGAAATTAATTTAAACAACAAAAACGTGTCTAATAATGGTTTTCTCGAATAGGTTTTTTTTGGCATCAGGTGATTCAGAAAATAAATTCAAAAGCTGTTCCATTTTTAGCTCCAAGTTTCCCTTTAATACAATACGTTAGTTGGAATGGGCCCATTGGTCCGGCTTTTAGTTGGCAACGTTGGCCAGTAATTAACTAATGGATGAATGTAAAGAGGCGAGCGCTGAAATTGGGCACCGACGACGTTACCGGAAATGAGCTATATACCCGCTCTCGTCAATGTTCAATCGGATAGCCATACATGGACGCGCTTGTTAATGTTATAGCTATGTTATTATAAGGCGAGACCTCTTCGCCTTAAGGGTTTGAACCCCTTTTAAACGGGCGCATAGCAATCTCGATTTAGTAGTAGACCAATTTAGCCGAAATTTCAATTCCAGCTCCGTTATTCACCAAAGGTCTATCACTTTATTCAATAAAAGTAAACAACAGCAAAGGTCCAGGTAAATGTACTGGCAGATTCTGATTCGAGACACTCGAGCGGCCGCAATCGATGCAAATAGTGAAAGGGTGGAAGCGCCACTTTTTGGAGAAATTCAGGAGTTGAGGGAAGAAAATATAGCTTAAGGCAGCCCGCCTAAATTCCGTCCCTCTCTTCCGACTCAAAATATCAAGGAAGAGTCCAAACCACTCGAGCCAGACAGGGGTAATGACTTTCTTGGCTATTTTTAAGTGATGGGCTATGACGTAAAACTGGTCCTTCGCTGATAGTATTAAGCTACGGGGCGTTGTTTACTTTTATGAAATAAACTCAATGAACTTTTGTTTCTACTGACTGATGTGCCGTATTGAATGCGATTGCTATCTACTCAGTCATCAGTGGAACTTAAAATGGTCGCCCTTTGGAAATTAAGCCCGATTCCAAACAGTCACGTTGCTTGGGAAGATTCTGCTTAACCTGTCTCGACTAAATTTGGTTTAAAAATAGAAATTTTAGATGTCATTAAAATCTTTAGTTTCCAAGTGGAAATTTGATATCCCTCGGGGGATTTCGTATCTCTCGATTATCAGTGACGTGCTACGGAGGGTTAAAAGTTAATTTTTTTCTTTTGGCTGACGGTGCCACCCTCGTCTCCGTGACAGAGAACAAAAACTTGGCCCGACATCCGAATTCTATTCAAGAATCAACAAAAATAAATCCCCTTACAGCCGAGTAGCTTAAAGTAATAAAGGTAATAGAAGTCAAAGTCATTGTTCGCGACTTACCAACCATTAAACGAGTGACGCGTATCCCGCCCAAAAAGAATTAAAAATAAACTGAAGAATATTTCAAACAAATAACAAGAAGGTTAACGAGATATAAGAAATATTTCACCCGCTCATCGCGAGGTTGGTAAAGAGCAGGTTTGAAATCCGGGCTTGATTTCTCCTGGCGCCATCTATTAAGATGTCAACAGGACCTAAAATGGCCGCGTAACATGAAATCAAACCATGGATTCCAAACAGTCACGTGGCTTGGCAGAGGTCTGCTTAAACCTGTCTCTTTATAATAGCCCTGGCTCATCATACTGTCCTCTATAATCGCGTTTCAGGGCCACTTCAAAACTACTTTTTCGTTACGTATCAATCCGCCGCCGCGGTTCTTCCCTCCCTTTTAGCCTACTATAGCGCTAAGTTCAGGCTTCCGCAAACATAACTAACTACTAAGATGAACCATTTTCTAATTTTGGAGTAGCGAGGGATCGGAACACAGCGATGACGTCGAACGTGTTTCCGATTGTTGTTTCAAAAAATTTCCCAGATGTCGATTATATTTTGTCGATTTGGTTACTCATAAGCTACGGTCACACTAGACACTGAATCACTGTTTTCAAACCGCTTCGAATGTTCAAATCGAGTTTTCAAACCAAAAGATTTATCTCAACAGTTGACCCCAAAAAGCTCCAATTTGACTTTTCCAAAACGGTTAAAAACGGTGTCAAAAGCTGCGTTCACACAAGAGACTTTGAAATCGTTTTTAGTCGTTTGGAAAAGGTAAAAAATGGAAAATTTGGGGTTAAATGTAGAGATTCCTTGTCAAAAAATGGAATTATTTGCTTCAAAAGTCGGCTTGAACATTCGAAACTGCTCAAAACGTTTTTAAAATTGTTAGTGTGAACGTAGCTAAAGTCTAGTCCGTGAATGCGACTAAATTCCATTAGGATCGCGTGACAAATACTCGACAACGAACGAGATGCCTGATAATTTTTCGCTAGTTTTTTAAGGTATAGATAGATCCATTTCTGAAAAGGCCGCGAACATAGGAAGTCTTGAGAGGAGCAGCGCCATCTACAGTTTTCTTATTTCAGCCTAGTATGGCGGAGGAGTGGGGGATGGGTTCTCCTTGGAGATATTTTCTCTGTAGGGTATTTTCGAATCGGTCTATAGGACCCGCGAGAACCTCGTTTTTAACATTTAAGATAATCTCCGTCGAGCGGTAAACATACGAGAGAGTGATTTAAGCCGAGACATCGGGGTGATTTCTAAAATTAACGCGGTCGTTATGGTTTGGGGAATATTCGCTACTAAAAGTCGAGTTCATTTCGAGTCGAAGAGAATCTCCGGTAGGAGGCGTTAGGTCGAGGCCGTTAAAAAGCGCTACCTTCCGGGAAGGGACTTAACCGGAAGGTCTTCTTATTTTGAAGGGTACACGTCGCCGCGCCTCGGCGAATCGCGGCTAAAAATAAATACAAGATCAGCGAGCCTCGAGAAGTTCGCTCGCTCGCTCAACCGACTATATAAGAAATAAAGCCGAGATCTCGCTGACGGTAGCGAAACTAGATACCAACGCGCCTCCATACAGCAAAACGGATAAGATTCAGGATCAACAACCCTAACTTATCGCTCCCCGACAAATCTAAATAACACCCCTCCCCCAACCCTCACACAACATGACTAAGCGATAACTCGATACGTTAAAAGGGTTATAAAGAGACGGGCCTTAATTGAGTTTAAAAATATCAATTGTAAAGTTATCAGTGCATCCCTAGAGTATTCTTTATTATTATTTTATAATCGAGAAAATGCTCTAGTCAGTTTGACCCTCATTATCAATATTACGAAACTTTAACGAAATTTAAGCTAGGGCGTATCCGTATTCTTATTATCGACAATGAGACTTATTTACCTAAACCGAGCACGCTAAGCCTAAAAATACGATTTTATGGCGGCGCTCGCTAAGCCTAAAATACCATTCAAAAAGGACTTCATAGTGGCGTGCGCTAGGTCTAAAATACGATTTAAAAAACTACTTTATAATGGCGCGCGCTATGCCAAAATATGATACAAAAATCGACTTTATAATGGCGCGCGCTAAGCCTAAAATACTATTTGAAACACGGCTTTATAGTAGAGCGTTAAGTCTAAAATAGGATTTAAAAAATGGCTTTATAATGGCGCGCGCTAAGCCAAAAATACTATTTGAAAAACGGCTTTATAGTGGCGCGCGCTAAGCCTAAAATACGATTTAAAAATCAACTTTATAGTGGCTCGCGTTAAGATTAAAAATATATTGGAATTATCCAATCGTGACGTCATGCTTGGAGACCATATATTGCGATATTGCTACAAAACATCGAGTTTACTTTTGACTATAGGTTTAACAAAATGATAATAAATATCAATATATATTACGAACGAGGGAAGTTTTCTTTAGATACGCTCATTAGTAGTGGAGAAATAAAATATATAAAACCAATTGGATTTCGTATAGCCCCTAAAGTACTAACTCTTGTAGAGTTTCGATATTAACAGCGTTAATTGGACGTACGCGTACGCGATTGGAGTATAACCATTCGTCAATCTCTGTTGGATCATTCCGAGTACGGTCTACGGCCCGATAAGGTTAAGATAGGGGCTCCCTTGGTCGTATCTATATGGCGAGCTAAGACTGATATCGCTTCATCCAGTATATATTTTTCGGTTTCGTTGTTGGGTCGGGAGGAAGAGGAGGAGTAGACGACCATCATGATGATGGTTTGGGGAATCTTGATCGGTTTTCTGGGAGAGAAAAGGATTTACCCCCGAGAGGGATAAGCCCCGCAGGCTCCATTCTTTCAAAGCTCCCTCCTCTTCCCAACTCGATCCTCGTCTATTTGGTTGCAGGGGGACGGGGGCGGACGAGCACTCAAATCCGTGATTGGCTGGCCTGAGCGATATATCCGGGACAGGTGGGGGAGGGGGGTGAGAAAAGGTGATTCGGGTAATCCCTTCCCCGCACGCGGAAACAATACATTCTCAAACAAATGGCCACGAGACGATACATCTAGATATATTTCACTATAAGTCCGAGTTTAAGTAGATAGCTCGCTTATACTTCGCCTATCGACTCCTTTCCCGAGAAAGATTTTTTTAAGTCTATACGTATAAGTTTAAAGAGCGCATTATCGCGAGAAAAAACAAAACGAAGTACCCTTCAAAATGACCTTCATACCCTAAAGGCTGCGCTATATAAATGCTAAAATAATAAGACAATGTACCACTCGGAAAACTTCGACAAGGAAATATTCGCCAAGTCCAACTCTATTTGCAAATATACATTCGTAAAATCAATTGTTCATGGATACATTGCTAAGCTCAACTATACAAGAATACATCATATTGCTAGGCCCAGCTGCCCAACTCCACAACAATACATCGTTGCTAAGTCTAACTACCCAACTCTACAATAATACATCGTTGCTAAGCCTAACTGCCCAACTCTACAAGAATACATCAATTGCTATAAGCCTAACTGCACAAATCTACAAGAATACATAACTGCTAAGCCTAACTGCCCAACTTTACAAGATCACATAATAGCTAAGCCTAAATGCCCAACTTTACAAGATTACATAATTGCTAAGCCTAACTGCCCAACTGTACAAGAATACATTACTGCTAAGCCTAACTGCCTAACTCTACATGAATGCATCATTGCTAAGCCCAACTCTACAAGAGTACATCGCACGGCCAACTTTACAAGACGCGCGCTGTTTGAATACATTGACATTGATTAATTAGGTCGTGCGTAAAAACGTTCAATTTGAAAGGATGCGAGAATAAAGGTGTTCTTACGAATGACTTGGCGGTTCTGTTATTGGCTCCGGTGAGTTGCACTAGGAGTGCCAACCAAGGGAGTGGCAATGGCAGATGAGTGGTGATGGAGAGGCCGCTGGCCGCCCCTCGCAACAGAGTCTTAGCCAGGAGTCCTTGCAAGAGTTGCTTGCCGAGGGCGGAATTTTTGTTATTGCCCGCCCCTCCCGCCGCTCCGATCGCTCCGAGCGCCGCCGCCGCGACCGCGCACTGATTGCTTGAGTTAGTGTTGGAGGCGGCCGCGAAAAGCGCGAGGGCTTGGGCGGCGGCGTGGGCGCCGTGATTTCCGCCCCCTTTCGCTTTCAGTCGTTTGCTCAGCCGTTTGCCGATAATTGGCGCCGCTTTCACATCCATCGACGGCGGCAGGGTCATTCAGCGAACCACAACGACACCGACAGCGACACGAACACCGAGCGCGACAACCAGAAGACGAACAACCGCGAGATTAACAATTATTATTAGATTCTAATTTATCACGCGTTTTTAAATTAATCTATATCATATACTATTTTTTAAGTAATATTAGATTCGAATTAAGTTATTCATTTTAGGGATTAGTAGCGCGAATATCGTAAACGATAAATATTGGTTTGGTAATCGAGAAGATTTAATTTCCGCCGAATTAAATTTAAGTTTACATCAAAAAATTTCCAAGAATTTGATTTGACTTTTCAACGTATATCTGTTAAAATTTTGAAAAAATTATTCAAAGTTAGTATTGGGTTTAACCTCAAGGCGATCGCTAAGACGTACTGGTATATTTTTATTAGGTTTCTTCTTGAGGACGTAACGATATCGGGTTCGTGACCCCAGAATCCCCCTCCCCGGGGGGGAGGGTGAAATTACTAAGGATTCTCAAAGTACGGGAGAAAATGGATTGGTTTCAACTCGCGATCCGACGGGTTTAGGTCGAAAACGGAATTATTACGGCTTCTAAAGTTAGAGAAATATCAAAAGTACAGTAGATTCGTAACGGGTCTTCCTCCCAGCATTCGCTTAAAGTTTCCAAGTGTTATTTATGACAGAAAGCAAGAACAATAAAATATTTTTAAATAGTCAAAACTCAAAAGCGAATGACTTCCGCGCGGGGATGGAAATAAAGTAATTTTCTTCTAAAAATACAACGCGAGCCCCTCCAAAAGTTTATTAGTTTGCCTAACCTAGATTCGAAAAGCGGTTAAAAGCCCATCGTCTGAAATATACGACAAGAAGAGAATAAAACTTTTTCAAATTAAGAAAAATGTTTCGAGAGTCACCGCGCCGCGCTGGGATAGGTTTACTTTTCCTAAAAGTTTCCCTCGAGTTCCCGTGTATCCCGTCAAAGTCGTTAGTCGGTCAATACGCCAAAGGCGCTCTAACATTTTGGCGCCAAAAAGAGACACCTTTTTAGCGCGAGCCAACACCTATATTTACGAATTAAAAAGGGAGAGTGATTAAGATGAAAACCAAGTGATTTTTTAATCTATTCTAATAATTATAAGAGTTATCAGCGTAGTTAAATCTGGAACCATCTTGATTTTTAAATCATTGGGATATATTCGGGAAATATATCCCAATGATTTAAAAATCAAGATGGTTCCAGATTTAACTGTTCTTTTAAATTGAGCCCCTCCAACCAATCACGTAACGCCCTGCCTTCCAACGAACAAAATACTCGTGGCACGCGCTATGTCGAGCGCGAGATGTGATAAATAACGCGCGCGAGTATTTTGCGCGCTGGAAGACAAGGCGTTACGCGATTGGTTAGAGGGGTCAAAATCACTTGATTTTCATCTTCATCCTCCCTTTAAAGGTAAAAAAAGTATGAACAAAGGCGTGCTCCCGCCACGTACGCTTATACATACGATTCTCATAGCTTTCTTTCAACGCGCGTGCAATTTTAACCCGAAGCGTATACGCGTAGAAAGAAAGAAAAAGATTTTAGGCGGGAAAAGTCCCGAGCTCCGAATTAAGAGAAAAGAGGATATATTATAAGCGCACCCCGCTTCGACGATTCGATAACGCCAAGTTTGCAGAGCGTGCGCAAACCAGACTACCGACAGTTTCCCCTACTTAACTTTGTACGTAAACCATACGAACGAGAGATAAAGTTGTCGTGGAAACCTCGACGTGGAACGTGAAAAGCATGCTGGAGGGAGGGGAGGAGAAAAGAATAGCGAAGATGTCAAAACTTTTCAGTCTTCTCGCTTTCGCGGAGGGGGGGGGGGGGTGCGTCAATAAGAAAAGGGGCGCGAATCTAGGCTGGAGGGGGTTTTTACCTTTTCAACTCGACTCTTTGACAGAAGCCGAATCTCCCGAACGCGAGAAATAAAGAAGGATCGGAGCTATAAGAGAAAACAGTCCCGAGACAAATTTACGCGCCAATGCGAAATAGCATCTTTCTTCGCCATCAGAGACGTTCGTTGCTTTCATTCGAGCTAAAAACTCAGCGTTGTCACTTTAGACTAGAATAGAAATAGATTGGGAAAGATACCGGGGTGTGTGGGGTCCCACCTTGACGCGATATCGGGGTGATTCTCGTTCGCACATCCTGGATAAACAAAAAGCGGGGAGAGGGAGGAAAGAGAGAGGGGGATGATTTCCACAACTTCAAACAAAACTTCGAAACTATCTATCTCGCGCGTGATTAAACGAAAGTTAGAGAAAAGGGATTTAGGAGACCAAGAAGGAGATAATCGAAACCACCTCTATTTTAATAGTCGCACGCGCGCGAGACTTTTAAGCCGGATATTCACACAGACCTATTTTCACGCGTTTCACGCTCGCGCGCTAATTGGTACTTCTATAGGCGGATGCACACAGACCTATTTTCACGCGTTTCACGCTCGTGCGCCCATAGAAGTATCATTAGCGCGTGAGCGTGAAACGCGTGAAAATAGGTCTGTGTGAATTCGGCTTATGAGCGCACGAGCGTGAAACTCGTGAAAATAAGTCCGTGTGCACCCGCTTTAAACACTGGCGCGCGCGAGACTTAATAGTTTAAACCGTAGCGGAGAAATCCAAGTTTAGAAATGTTAATTTTTGCATTATATCCGTAAATAGACGGGTTTTACACGTTAAACTATATACGAATTCAAAGGCTAGCCTAGGTTTTAGTATTTGTATAATCGTATTTGAGTTTCGACCGAATCTAAAGATTGATTTCTATCGTTCGTTTATAGGAGAAGACGTCTTCTTCCTCCAGGTATATAGGGTGTCATCTTTTTTTTATTTGGTTAAATCGCGAGAATGAGAATGGGTGATTGGGTGGCTGGGAAAAATTCAATCACGTGATTTCGAGCGGAGCCGAGGGAAATTTTTCATTTTATTTCTCCCCTTTTTAAAATAAATGCGGCGGCGTTATCGCGGAAATCGCTTCCTCTTTCGCTTCGACAATGTTTACTCGCGGAATGAAAAAGAAAAAGAAGCTACCAATAGGGAAGGAGGAATCTGGAATCTTTTCGCTATATAAACCGCCCCATTTCATTTAAATATTTTCCCAAGCAACTCGACAAAATCTTGTTTGAAATAAATTTTCTTTTATTCGCCTTTTATCGCTAACCCCGTTTCAATGGCGAGTTCAATCCGTATATACGAAGCAGCACGTTTAACATCCAAAATATGCTCGAGTTACCTTAAGGTTTAAATAATAATAAAAAAAACTTACGAAGATTTTTTGGTTTTAAATTCGCGGTATTTTAATTTTAATTTAAAAGCGCTCGTTTTAATTAAAATAGCCCGTTACAATAAAACCACCGTCATACCGTTTCTATTAAATTAAAAGACCTGCCTATCATTTAACAAAAAAAAAAAAAAATTATGTATATTATTCGGGTAAAATAATAATAATTGAAAATGAACTTTTACGATTTTAAATGTCTTAACCATAGGGATGTAGAGATAATAATAAGATGGATACGTCTGGAGAGAAGCCACACCTCAAGTGCAGCCATCGCAATTTTGGATTTTTTGGAATTTGTTTTTTGGAAAATGTTTGAGATTTGATAAGCGCTTTGAAAATCTTCATCGGTACAAGGTTTACATTTCCTTGTGATTTTAGATTTTACCGATTTTCACGGATTTTTCAAGTTTTCTAGAGCTTTTTCATATTTTTCCACGTACATCTCCATCCTCGGTCAATATAAGAGCCTAGAACCCCTGGTAAGGCGGTGGTGTGGCAAAAAAATTAAAAAGAGATACGCGATTTTAACCTCTAAACTTTCATCATTTTATGAAACTAACTTTCTTAACAAGCTTCGGAGAGAGTTCTAATCGTTTCAGACACTTCCAAAAATGACAATTAATTTATACATTAAAAGAGTAATGATCTTCGAATGGGTCGAAAACCAATCAAATTAACACCTAGCTTCCTAACAACCTTTAGGGTTTCTTCCAAGAGAGATACCCTATAGAATAGAAGGTGGGTAAGGGGCGCGAATGAGTGTGGTATCTGGGCGCGTAATAACGTAGGTTGTTGTCGTGCCAGGTGGCGTTTTATGGCGGCGGTTATCAGTTTATTTTCAGTTCCCCCGTTTAGACGTATACGCGTCATCGATTGGCATTCCCCCATTGCCATCGAAATGGTCTAAAAGGCCAAAGGGAGGGAAGAGAAACCTTCTGATGGCTATTGGAGGCGAGCACGCGAAAGTGAGAGATGCCCGAAATGACCAAACCGACAAACTAAGGGAACTACGGCCAATGATTAGGTACGTTAACAATCTTAGAAAGCTAGAATGGATAGTAGCGATCTTTTCCTCGCGTGACGAACGATTAACATCCCTTCTAAGGTTGTTCTCTTCGAGCAAAACGGGCGATAAAATAGCGTGGGAATGGGCACTCCATTTTCAACACGCTAACCTACAAACAATACGGACAAAGACGGAGGACAAATATATTATGACCTCAGGATAGCCGGGAACGCGCGCGTTCAGAGACGCGAACCGAAACGCGTCCGGTAGGCGTCGCTTAAAGTATTATTCAATGTTATGGGCCGATCATCAAATGTAATGCATTGTCTATTGAGGCGGTATCTTCGGTACGCGTTGCAGTATGCCAGTAGCTTCTAGTGAAGTAGAATGGTCCCATTTGTCCAATAAAAGTAGAATTTACAACGTATATAAACTATACTAATTTCCCGAGATAAGAGTTCTTGTTGAATTTAGTAATTATAAAGAAATTTGGCTATATTACAACTTACAACACTGGAGACTCTTAAGTTAAGTTTTAATATGTATAATGATACGCAGCCTTAGAAGGGTCTTCCATTCTAATTTTTCTCGGCTAATTCGAGTCCTTTCCAAGAATGTTTTTGGATAAGTTTATGGCGTTCGGTATTTTCCGATTGAAAGGAACTTGATGACTGTGGGGACTGCGGACGAGATATCTGCCTGCCTATTGGATTCTGGGGTAAGACTGGGGGGGGGGGGCTTCTACAGATAGACGGCTGGTCTCTTCTTCTCCGAGTATTTTATTGGGTGGGCATTGTTTTATTTGGGGGGTTCATGGGCGGGGATGACGGTCAAGCGCAATTTACCGCCCCCTCCCTCCTTACCCGGGCCATAACACCCCAAATTCCATCCCCTTATAAAACAATAAGGTTTCTCTCCCCCTAGCTCTAGCGACAGAACAGTAATAGCTTAGCAACTGCGAGGTTCAAGGATACGTAGGATCTTGGCGGGGTAAAAGCCTAGAGAAAATAGTCCGAGTTACAATGAAAACAGATCTAGATTAAATTCGAAATTTAAAAATATCGACTTGGCGTCAGGCGTTTTATATTAGCCCCCCGCAAGCGTTCCAAGCTCGGTGAATCAATAAATGAACTTCGATTGGCTTAATCTCAATTCCTACAATTTACGTATGCCATTTTAAGGTCTGGAAAGGGCTTGAAAGTTCTAGAAAGGTTTGGAAAGGGCTTGAAAAATTATAGGTCTGGAAAGGGCTTGAAAAATCATAGGTCTGGAAAGGGCTTGAAAAATCACAGGTCTGGAAAGGGCTTGAAAGTTTTAGAAAGGTCTGAAAAGTTCTGGAAAAATTACGGAAAATTGTAGAAAAGTCTACAAAAAAATCTAGAAAATGATGTAAAATTCTGGAAAGTTTTCGGAAAAATTCTAGAAAAGCCTAGAACATTCTGGGAGGTTCTCGAAAATTCCTAAATTTTATATGTCCCGTAATGTTTCACGGGTTTTTGCTTGTTATTTATCAAATTCATCAATATTAGGTGGGAAGCACATAGAGCTCTAATAAAATTAAGTCTTTCAATTACGTAACCTTAATCAAATATGCACAAATAACAAAAATCAAATATCCGAAAAAAAAAATCGAATTAAAAAACCTTCAAGTACTTATTTTATCGAGTAATTAAAGTCGCGGTTAATTAAATAGAGCGTAGAAATTAATTAAGAATAATTAATTAAATAGGTAAAGAGTAACTTTTAATATTTTTTTCAAATTCACCCTATATGATATCTTTTCCTCGCACACCGAAGCACCGAGGCTAGAACACTTTTACAGGGGCAAATATGAAAACCTTTATGAAAGATAAACCCTAAAAGTCGGCTTCCTTTCATCACTCTAATAAAAAACTAACGATAATTAAGACTACGATTCGAAGGAGAGTTAATTAAAAGAGTTAACGTCGAGCCAATCATCTTGAAATTAAAATTAATTTATTAATCGTGTATTTAATTAGGGGAAATATCAAATAATATGATATAACGGAAACGTGGAAAATGAATAAAAAATACGCGTTTTAGTACGTTGATTAAATTTGCATAATTAATGAATTAGACAAGAGAGAACGATCCGAGAGAGATAGAGACAGAGCTAAAAACGAACGTGACCCCCCGAGCTAAAATACACACTCAAAAATAACAGATACATCCCAGATCATATCCAGCAAATTAATTATTCATTCGCGCCATACGTATTTTCTCTTAGTCATATGCGCATACGGTTTAGCCAATCACATTAGAGTTTACAGAGCGCGCGAAGCTGCCTTACAAACGAGCTTTCTAATTCAAGTTGGGTTTCCATACGCGCTTGAATAGTAAACAGATTAAATGGAAACTTGGAGCTAAAAATGGAATCACCGGATGCCAAAAAACGTATCCTAACATTAAAAAGTATGGGTCGGCGTTGGATGCTCAAGACCATGGGTATCAAACGCCGGCCTATTCAACAAGCGCTGCTGAAGGCTGAAACAATATGATTGGCCCGAATTTATATTTACATCTTGTCAAATTTTACCAAACTCCGAAAAACATTCAATTTTTTTTTTGTCCTGGTGATTCCGAAATTAAATTCAAAAGCTGTTCCATTTTTAGCTCCAAGTTTCCCTTTAAGCTTGATACGATGTTGAAAGTAATTAATGCCATTAAAATAGGATAATTAGACTAGCTTAGTATAGGCTCTAAGCTTCTATAATCAATTAATTAATTTACACCGTGGTTGAATAAAGCTACGGTCACACTAGCATTTCTTAATCGATTTGAAACAGTAAAATCAAATTGATATTCAAATCGACATAAATCGATTTAAGCGTTACGTGTTTATAAATCGATTTATCATAGATTCATCTATTGTTTGTCGAAACCGAATCGGTATGAAACTGGTTCCCGAAGCAATTTCGAGGACGGTTTCCCATTCGCACGACTCTAGATTTGAAACGGACGGTTTAAATCGATTCCAATTAGGCCTAGTAGACTGACGACAGATATAAACTTAGCGCGTTTTTCAAGCGTACAATCGGGCTGCATTTTAATCGTAAGCGACACTAAAAGCGGTCTTGCAAACGGGACTTGTTAGGCTTAAGCTCAATCTTTTGGCCTTTGAAAGATTATTTGGAAACCGACCTCTATACGATTTCTTTTGTATAAAGGATAGAATTGGAGCTCGCGCAGAAAACTGTGCGCCAGCGCGAACGAAACTGACACGCGCAAACAACATTAAACATTTATACGAACGAAGAGGGGGGAGAAGCGTCGCGTATATAGAAAAAAAGAAACGTTAGGCCTAACGTATCTTCGTTTTAGTTCTTAACGGCTACCGCGAATTCGCGCGCTACAGATGCGCGTGGGAAAGAAACAAGCCTGCGTATAGTGGGAGCGGTAGGGTGGTTGATATGAATTATTTAGAAAACGCGCGTGCATCTATAGATAATGAATCCCGAAGATAGCTAGCTTACATTACAACGGCAAAAGGGGGATCAAGGTTAAAACCTTACGTTATAGAAGTTATAGCGAATTTCGGTGGGGCAATGAATGATAAGATTTTGGCCCGACGAATACGATATGGATGCCCCCTACACATTAGCCCCTTTTTGAAGCGTCGCGTCAGTCGCGTGGTCTTACGTTATAAAAGCTACAGTGAAATGCAGGGGAGGAGGGGAGCAATAGATGAGAAGATTTTGGCCCGACGAATAAGATACTCACGGAAATAAACGGATGCCCCATGCACATTAGCCCCTTTTTGAAGCGTCGCGTCAGTCGCGTGGTCTTACGTTATAGAAGGTATAGTGAAATGCAGGGCAATAAATGAGAAGATTTTGGCCCGGCGAATACGGAAGCCCCCTACACATTAGCCTCTTTTTAAGCGTCGCGTAACGCGAGCTTATCAATTGAACGATCGGCAGGGCGCGACGCTTCAAAACGGGGAGATAGCGCCCTATGGCGGTCAATAATTCTACCAAATACTATAAATAGAGCTCGGAATCGGATAATGAATGATAACCAGGGTTTTTTCGGATATTTTAACCTAGGGTAGATTGTAATTAATCTAAAAATCCAAATTATATAAACAGACGCGTATCAAATGGATACGAATTATTTGATTAATAAACAAATTACGCGTTTATTCAAACGGATAACGCGAATATAAATATACGACGTTTCTCGAAATCCGTGTAGAATGAAATATAATAATTAGATTTTAATCTAAATCGAAAGGAAAGTGACTAAATGACTACATTCTAGCTTCGAGATGGGTTAAAATCCGCGAAGAAACTCGATGGTTTTCAAATGTTTCTTATCGGCGAATGAATAACTCGTATAACGTATCAATTTCCTATAATAATTGAGTACGAATAAAACTTGCCGTTACATTCGTGTACACGTTAACACGAATAAGAAATGGATGTTTTTCGCGAATGGATAATATCTGATTGGCATTCACGATGGTCTTATTCAATTAATTAAGAGTTATACGAATTCTGAGCTCTAACTATAAATACTGTCGCGCTTAAAAACAACGTTATAAATATATATTAGTAGCCACGTCTACAATATTTGACTGAAAACAAACGTAGAGAATGAAGGGGTGGTGGTGGGGTCAATTCTTATTTGCAAAGAAACACGCATTTTCGTCATTAAAACAATAGTTAGAGGAATCAAATAAAAGGGGGTCCCGAGGGAAGGGGTTCCTTCCCCGTGTTTGGTTAATGAAATGAACGCTAGAGGTTGATATTCCCTGGCGAGGTCGCAGTCGGCAAACGAAATGAAACTCGATAAATAAACAGCCTTAGCTGGAAACGCGTTCCTAGAAAATGAGCTGCTTCGTCTATACGTCGAGTCTCTGTGCCTAAAATATTATTTAAAACAACTACCATATCATATTATATTATTATATTTGATAAAAGGTAAAGAAAGAGCTTTTTTTGTCGAAGCTATAATGTAGATAACGTGTCAGACACGCCTCCTTCTCCTACTAGACAATTATTATTATTATCTCCCTTAATGGTTTATTTAAAAATATAATATTTGCCGGCGAGTTGTGACTAAAAGGATGATGCACACAAACCAGTTTTTCTAGAGCTCGGAATTAGTTAAAGAATAACTTATCCATTGATAACTAGGCTTTTTCTAGGATATTTTAATCTCGGATAAATTTGTTAACATAAAACCGCAAATTATATAAACAGACGCGTATCAAATGCTGGATACAAATTATCCGGAGATAAAAATTAAAGTTCGATTAATAAACAAATTACGCGTTTATTCGAACGGATAACGCCAAGATAAAAATACGACGTTTCTCGAAATCCGCGTAGAGTGAAATATAATAATTATATTTTAATATAAATCGAAAGGAACAGCGACTAAATGATTACACTAGCTTCGATATCTCAATTTGGGTTAAAATCCGCGAAGAAACTCGATGTGTTTCAAATTGTTCTTATCGGCGAATGAATAACTTGTATAACTTGTATCAATTTCCTATAACAATTGAGTACTAATAAAAAGTTTGCCGTTACAATCGGGTATACATTAAATCTAATAAGAAACGGATATGTTTTTCGCGAACGGATAATATCCGAATGACACTCACGATGGTCTTATTCAATTAACAAAAGTTATACGAATTCCGAGCTCTATCGTTTGGCCATTGGCTTCTATATGAGCGTCTGTTTGTGTGCATCCGCCTTAACGCGCTCCTTCGACTCTACAATAATAGCTTTCGACCCCACTCTTAAAATACAGGCTATTAGGAAATATAATTATATTTCGACATTATACAACATTATATTTACGTTTATAGTTTGTATTTAATAGCGAAATAATTGTACGCGACGTCTAATCATAATGGATATATAAAACATTTTTAACGGCCCGCTTTTATACAAGATTTTAATAAATGTTTTCAATAAGCTAAAAAAATAAAATAAAAATGTATATTGCAGTAGCCTGTTAACTTTTCTTTAAAATTTCATAACTTTAGTTGGACTAGCTCTAAGGTTTCTAGGGCTCGTTTTGTAGACTAAATAGCGGGCTATTCGAAACTCTGGAAAAAGATCTGAAGAAGATACGACGCTAATTTCCCACCTCACAAATTTGACTAATTAATTAAAAGGGAATTTTAGGACCCGGGAAATAAGAGTTTATGAACTTCGGAAAAAATCCCACGTTTAAGTAAAATACTTATACATAAGGTTGGGGTTCTCCGCTACAAAATGGGTGTCTCAAAACCCTAAATTGGCCCAGAATTCATTGCGAAAGGTAAATTTCAAATTACCTACACGAGAGTTCTAACTTGGCGCTGCGCGAAATAATATATGGATCCCAAAATTCGCGAAAGGAACCACTTCCGCCTACCCAATATATCAATTTCCAAAAAGTGCGCCACGTTAAGGGCTTCTATCCTAGCCTTTTTTTTTTTATAATTTAAACTGATATCAAATCTCGCGCGTTAAAATCCGATATCAAACGTCGCGCGCTAAAATCCGATATCAAACGTCGCGCGCTAAAATCCGATATCAAACGTCGCGCGCTAAAATCCGATATCAAACGTCGCGCGCTAAAATCCGATATCAAACGTCGCGCGCTAAAATCCGATATCAAACGTCGCGCGCTAAAATCCGATATCAAACGTCGCGCGCTAAAATCCGATATCAAACGTCGCGCGCTAAAATCCGATATCAAACGTCGCGCGCTAAAATCCGATATCAAACGTCGCGCGCTAAAATCCGATATCAAACGTCGCGCGCTAAAATCCGATATCAAACGTCGCGCGCTAAAATCCGATATCAAACGTCGCGCGCTAAAATCCGATATCAAACGTCGCGCGCTAAAATCCGATATCAAACGTCGCGCGCTAAAAACCGACATCAAACGTCGCGCGCTAAAAACCGATATCAAATCTCACGCTAATCAACTTTTTTTTTTTTTTATTTCTCGCTTAAATATTATTATACGAAGTATAGCGAAACCGACAAGGAAATAAGAAATAAATTTTGAAACAATTTTGAAAAACTTTCTTTTTCGAGCGACTCAAAACCTTGGTTGGCTTTTCTACTAAAGAGTTCTTTCAACTATTCCAATATAGAACGTTTTGAGTCGTGTTTTTTGGAAATAGCTATAGGGGCTATATAGAACTAAAAGGATACTATCCCGGTGAAATAAAAGGACACGAAGAGTTCTAAATAAATAAATAAATGGATCCTGGCTGGCGGCGTCTTTCGCCGAGAATACTTAAGCGCTAATAATCGATACTAGTGGCGTGTAAAGGCCTGCTGACACTATAATATACATATATATGGCGAATCTAGGAAGGAAGAGAGGGCTTTCCCTTCGAACCATTTGTCCCCGAGGGCCACAACCCAATACTAAATTCCATTCCCCATTTTTTTTTTTTGTTGCCTATGAGATTTCTTATTCAATTCGTATCTTGTATATTGAATTATCAAAACATTGAAAGAAGAAGCCTTAAAGTTGGGAATGCCTACCAAAACCAACCCCCCCCCCCCCCCACATAAATATACGGGGATAGAATTAGAGCTGGGAATTCGTATAACTTTTGTTAATTGAATAAGACCATCGTGGATGTCAATCGGATATTATCCGTTCGCGAAAAACATATACATTTTATATTCGTGTTAACGTATACCCGAATATAACAGCAAACTTTTCATTCGTAATCAATTGTTATAGGAAATTGATACAAGTTATACGAGTTATTCATTCGCCGATAAGAACAATTTGAAACCCATCGAGTTTCTTCGCGGATTTTGACCCAAATTGAGATCTCGAAGCTAGAATGTAATAATTTAGTCGCTGTTCCTTTCGATTTAGATTAAAATATAATTATTAATTTCATTCTACACGGATTTCGAGAAACGTCGTATTTATATCTTGGCGTTATCCGTTCGAATAAACGCGTAATTCGTTTATTAATCGAGTTTTAAATTTTAATTTCCAGATAATTCGTATCCAGCATTTGATACGCGTCTGTTGATATAATTTGTGGTTTTATATTAACAATTTATCCAAGATTAAAATATCCGGAAAAAAGTCGTTATCAATGGATAAGTTATTCATTATCCAATTCATAGCTCTAGATACTTTAAATACTGAGCGCAATTGAAGGCTGATATAATATAATTGGCCCGAATTGATATATTTACTAAAATTCAAATTTTACCAAATTTACACTTAAATTCGCTTTTTCCTATGTACTCTACATACTTGAAGTCTCGTTCATACTTGAGGGTCAAAATCGGTTCCGAAATACCGATTTTGGCCGTTAAGTATGAACGAGACTTCAAGTATAGGGTTCAAATAGGAAAAAAAAAAAAAAAAAAAAAAGTGTAAATATAATTTATTTATATCTAACTTGGAAAGGGATAAAAAAATACATTATTCGTCTATAAACGAATAAATAATCGCAGCGTGAGTGTACGTGCGGTTACGAATTCAGTCCAGCAAAAGCGAATCTTTCCTTCCTCGAGTTATTCTCGAGTAAATAAATATATTTAATGTGAATATACGCGGTACTCTTGGCTCCTTATATTATAGTATAGGTTTAACGATTTAATCATTGATATTAACGATTTTCTGTTTGAGAAGAGAGTCGAGCGCGCCGCTATATAACCGATACAAACAAGAAGAGAGGGAGAGAGCTAGAGGAAACGACAAAAGACTTTGCGTTTCCCCGATTCCGTTTTATATATATATATATTTTTTTTTCTATTAGTCTTAGCTTTTCTGGTGGCAAAATACACAAAACGTCTCCATAGAAACGACACGACCAAATACGAACCTTAGATATACGCCCTATTAAGCAACAGAGAAACAATATAGAAAAACGATACGAGAAGCGCGCGCTAAACACGCGTTTTACGATTAAAACGCGCGAGATTATTTTATACCGTCACGCGCCTTGATAAACAATTCGCGCGCCAATAATAAAAATAGCCGAGTTCATACTAGGCCTTGGAATCGATTTAAACTGTTAAAAACGTTTCGCTTTATTAGTATTATCGGGAAACCGTCTTTTCTCGAATCGATTTGATTCGATTTCTCGAAACTGCTTCGGGAACCAGTTTCGTACAGATTCGGTTTCAACAACAGATAGACGAAGCTACAATAAATCCATTTATAAAGAACACGTGACGCTTAAAATGATTCCTGGCGATTTCAATATCGGTTTCATTTTATCGTTTCAAATTGATTAAGAAATCCGTGCATAATGAAATATAATAATTCGATTTTAATCTAAATCGAAAGGAACAGCGACTTAATAACTACATTATAGCATCGAGATCTCAATATGGGTTAAAATCCGCGAAGAAACTCGATGGGATTCAAATTGTTCTTATCGGCGAACGAATAACTCGTAACTCAAATTCCTAAAACAATTGAGTACGAATGAAAAGTTTGCCGTTACATTCGCGGTATACGTTAACTCGAATAAGAAATCGATATGTTTTTCACGAACGGATAATATCCGATTGACATTCACGATGCTCTTATTCAATTAACAAAAATTAATTTCGAGCCCTAATATAAGTTTTAACATTTTTTTTAAATTAAAAACATTATTTGAAATATTTCTGAAGTCTATATTTGAGAAATATGGTTTTCCTGAAAAACGAGCTCTATATTCGAAGTAACGCGGCACTAAGTCAAAAGTTAGTATCTTTCTCTTCTCCTCACAGAGTTATGCATGTATATTTGGCAACGCACCTACCTATTACAATTTAATGGGCATTCAAAAGACGAACGAACCCCGCGACTTCTAGTTTATAACCCGAGAAGGGTCTCCTGACGCGCTCGCCAACCAAGCCATTCCAGAGAACGGGCTGCATTTTAAGTAGAGGAATCATACACTGCGTGGAGAGAGAGGGTACAAAGGGCGGGGGGAGGGGGGTTTGATGGCTCTAATTACGCCTATATTCAAATAGCATCCCCAAGGAGAGACAGAGACAGAGAGAGAGAATCGAGATGAGAGAAACCAAACGACACGAAATAATATAAGATAATGGGATGACGCGCGGGACACCCAACGGGCACCTTCAACAATTAACGTTAAATATCTTTAATAGAATCATAAATGTTGAATTTAATTGCATTGCTGTTGAATAAAGAACAAACTATAGCAAATTGGACAGCACACGAATTATTTTTTAATTTAATATCGACTAAAATACGTTGAGAGTTTTTTCCCATAGAAATTAATGAAGAATAAAAATTAATTGTTTAATTAATATAGGACTAAATTACGTTGAAATTTTCCCACACAAACTAATGAAGAAGTAAAATTAATTGTTTAATTAATATTGACTAAATTACGTTGAAATTTTTCCAGAGAAATTAAATATTAATATCGACTAAATTATGTTGAATTTTTCCCATAGAAATTATTAATTAATATCGACTAAATTACGTTGAAATTTTTTCATAGAAATTAATTATTATATAATAAATATCGACTAAATTACGTTGAAATATTCCTATAGAAATTAATTATTATTAAATTAATAACGACTAAATTACGTGTAAATTAAGGAAAAAGTAAATTAATTATTATTTAATTAATATCGACTAAATTACGTTTGAAATTTTATCATAAAAATTATTATTTAATTAATATCGAATAAATTATGTTGAAATTTTCCCCTAAAAATTAATGAAAAATTATTATTAATTAATATCAACTAAATTACGTTGAAACTCTCGAACAGAAATTAAATGATATTATATATTTTTTAATTAATATCGTTTAAGAGACGAAGTTACTTTGAAAATTTCCCATAGAAATTAATGCAAGGAAAAATAAAAATTTAATTAATTTTAGACTAAATTACGTCGAAATATTCAAATCGAAACTACATTTTTATTTTGGATCGTAGCGTCAGTTTGTCTAGCGCGAACGCGACCGCCGCGCTATTGGACCATCAAAATGAATGGGAAGCTATGGGAGACGAGAGACATAAAGGGGGGCGAGGGTATTCGGGTAGAAAGGGTTGAGACGCCATTACCCAATCAAAGCGTAAATAATTGGGAGCTGAAAGATTAGCGGAGCCTATAATTAGCCCCCCTCGTCGCGAGCTACTTATATATCCCGGGCGACCTTCCAGCCAAGATGTCACAAGACCTCGTCTTCCATCCAAGCTACATAGCTTTGAGAATAAATATTGAACGGGGTATATAAGCTATAATATTAGCCGAGCGGAATCAACCAACCCTGAATGGCCCTGGCAGCTATATATGCCTAGAAGGGGAAATATACACGACCCTAAATATATATATTTTGGCAAATATATCTACGTGATATACGTCATATAGGACAAGCACTCTTAAAGGTTAACGTGGCACCATCAACAAATAATCTCGATCAAAATGTTCAAGGTATACAAAAATCATTATAGGCGAATTAAGAAATGAAAACAAGTTTTTTGACTAAAATAAAGTATAAATTAATGTATAATTCTAATCAATTACCCCTCTAACAAGGCTTTTCTGGCAAGGCATCAGTTGACCGACCCAAATAACTTCTACTCAAATATGCGTATTATTATTTTTTCTTGATTAAACTTAAACGATGGTTTTGGACTAATTAGGACCTCTAGAGTTCAGAAAAAATACTAAAAAAATCTCTAATCAGCGGAAGTTTGAGAAAAACCTATTTTGAAATTTTCAAATTTCCATATTAAAATTCTATAGATTATAAACGTAACCTAACCTAATTCAAACTCTGTCGCATTCTATGGAATTTTAGCCTATAAATTTCAAATTTTCAAATTCGTTTTCCTATAAATTTCAAATTCGTTTTCCTATAAATTTCAAATTCCTTTTCCTATAAATTTCAAATTCCTTTTCCTATAAATTTCAAATTCGTTTTCCTATAAATTTCAAATTCGTTTTCCTATAAATTTCAAATTCGTTTTCCTATAAATTTCAAATTCGTTTTCCTATAAATTTCAAATTCGTTTTCCTATAAATTTCAAATTCGTTTTCCTATAAATTTCAAATTCGTTTTCCTATAAATTTCAAATTCGTTTTCCTATAAATTTCAAATTCGTTTTCCTGTAAATTTCAAATTCGTTTTCCTGTAAATTTCAAATTCGTTTTCCTGTAAATTTCAAATTCGTTTTCCTGTAAATTTCAAATTCGTTTTCCTGTAAATTTCAAATTCGTTTTCCTGTAAATTTCAAATTCGTTTTCCTGTAAATTTCAAATTCGTTTTCCTGTAAATTTCAAATTCGTTTTCCTGTAAATTTAAAATTCGTTTTCCTGTAAATTTCAAATTCGTTTTCCTGTAAATTTCAAATTCGTTTTCCTGTAAATTTCAAATTCGTTTTCCTGTAAATTTCAAATTCGTTTTCCTGTAAATTTCAAATTCGTTTTCCTGTAAATTTCAAATTCGTTTTCCTGTAAATTTCAAATTCGTTTTCCTGTAAATTTCAAATTCGTTTTCCTGTAAATTTCAAATTCGTTTTCCTGTAAATTTCAAATTCGTTTTCCTGTAAATTTCAAATTCGTTTTCCTGTAAATTTCAAATTCGTTTTCCTGTAAATTTCAAATTCGTTTTCCTGTAAATTTCAAATTCGTTTTCCTGTAAATTTCAAATTCGTTTTCCTGTAAATTTCAAATTCGTTTTCCTGTAAATTTCAAATTCGTTTTCCTGTAAATTTCAAATTCGTTTTCCTGTAAATTTCAAATTCGTTTTCCTGTAAATTTCAAATTCGTTTTCCTGTAAATTTCAAATTCGTTTTCCTGTAAATTTCAAATTCGTTTTCCTGTAAATTTCAAATTCGTTTTCCTGTAAATTTCAAATTCGTTTTCCTGTAAATTTCAAATTCGTTTTCCTGTAAATTTCAAATTCGTTTTCCTGTAAATTTCAAATTCGTTTTCCTGTAAATTTCAAATTCGTTTTCCTGTAAATTTCAAATTCGTTTTCCTGTAAATTTCAAATTCGTTTTCCTGTAAATTTCAAATTCGTTTTCCTGTAAATTTCAAATTCGTTTTCCTGTAAATTTCAAATTCGTTTTCCTGTGAATTTCAAATTCGTTTTCCTGTGAATTTCAAATTCGTTTTCCTGTGAATTTCAAATTCGTTTTCCTGTGAATTTCAAATTCGTTTTCCTGTGAATTTCAAATTCGTTTTCCTGTGAATTTCAAATTCGTTTTCCTGTGAATTTCAAATACGTTTTCCTGTGAATTTCAAATACGTTTTCCTCAAATTTCTGCTCGTCGGATATTGTTTTTAGTACGTTTTATGAGCTCACCAGTTCCTAAATAGTCAAAAACCATCATTATTTGGTGGAGGGAGAGGGCCTGGTGGCGCTTTTAAATTTCTCGCTTGCTCGCGAACGCGCCTTAAGTCGTAATTAAGCTGATCTTCTGATATTGCACTATATTATCCTAATCCCAATCCGACGTCCTTCTCAACGCGGCAAGAGTTAAGTAAGTCTTTGAATATTGGGCGCTCGACCAAAAGATGCAACAACGGGATAAGACCATCGCCCGAGCTCACGGGACAACCGACGATGAGCAACAGCCCAGATGCGATGGAGATTCCACCGCGAGAAATCAAAAAGACTACTCAGAAGGAAACTGCCGGCTCTAAAACTTGGTTGCGAAACAAAAGAAGACATTCACTCTCTCTCTCTCTCGCTCCGATTATAATCACGCAGACATCTTAAGGCCCGACATAAATTTAAAGTCTCACTTTGTGAAATATTAGGGATCCCACGATAAACATTAAATAGAAAAAGTTAAAAATAAAAAGGCCTGAGCATCAATGTTTAAAACGCCATTTATAATCTCTTTCAGATTTGACATTTAGGCTTAGCAAAAAATTACTTTTTTGGAAGTTAAATAGCTTTTCGGCATTGATTTATCTGGCTGCAGTTGCGACCGAGAATTCGAGCGCGTACGCACTATATCGTTTAGTTGCGTCGCGAATAGCGCGAGCGAAATCGGCGCGCGCTGAAACGATCGATGGTCACGCGACGCCAGCTCCAAAACGGGTTAACGCATGATGTAGTTCAGGTAATCAAACTAGATCCAGGGAGATTGATCCCTCCAACCAATAGCGTAACGCCCTGCCTTCCAGCTAACAAAATACTCGTGGCACGCGCTATGTCGATTGCGATTATAGCGCGAGATGTGACAAACGTGGCGCGCGACGTACAACGTGCCACGAGTATTTTCTTCGCTGGAAAGCAAGGCGTAACGCGATTGGTTGAAGGGGTTCAATTTAAAAGAATGTCAGTGAAATCTGGATATATTTTGATTTTTGAAATCATCGGGATATATTTCCCGAATGATTAACTTCGCGGATAAGTCTTATAATTTAAAAGCGAATAAATACATTGCTTGTTATTTGCGTTTAAGCTGAAACTCGTTGAGATCATTCTGTCAATTATACTTTATCCAATATATATCAGTTGGGGTAACGACAAAAACAAGATACGCGTATATGAACGACGATAAATGTTAGTGCAGCGCGAATAACGGCATCTTTTCTCAGACTTACGAAGAATTTTTTGCTATCTGTACATAATCGCGGGCGAGATATGTAGGAGGAGAGTGCGGGTTGCGTGGGGAAGTCGTTTTCTTATTTTAGAAGCCGATATACCTTCGCGTTCCAGAATAATATGGTTCATAATACGGGATAAAACTAAGGCGGATTAATAAACGGTGTTAAACGCGGATAGATAGAGAAATAGTCCGTTTACGAAACAGATCTTGAAAACGAGTGCGCAACACGCCTAACAACGATTACGCGGTATGGTTATACGACAATCTCGTAAGGGAATAAGTTCACTATTAGAACAGGGTCTTTTCTAACATAGATTATGTTCTTTCCCGGGTTGAAAACGAACAGATAGGACTCGTTCTCGGGCCTCGCCTTTTATATAATATTTCTCTTATATCTACAGTTCGGAAACCAGCAGCCATTTGGAAGCAACGATAAGATAAGACGACGAGGCACGCGGCCGCTTCTTAAAAGATCCTTACGCCCACGATAGACAGGGTGGTTCAGATCAAAACTCTCAATAGGGAGTCAGAAGGTTTCTATCTCTCACCTCGGTACCAACCCCCTAGTGAGGGAGTTACGGTATTTGGCCTTAAAAGCGCTCCCAGTAAGGGGGTTCAATGATGTAATTTTTTTAATCTCCCCCTTGGCTCTTTGTGTTTAAAGCTTTTAAGGAGGGATACACTCAGATTTGACACTTAAGCGCAGGTACCGTTTGCACAAAACCGCGTTAATCCGCCCGTCGGTTCATCACCTTGTCATGTGACCGAGAAGGTCAAAGCCAACAAACCACACAGCCTAGGTACTACAGGTTGGATGGCAAAAAGCGAACCAATCAGATCCATGAATTGAGCTTAAATGCCCTCGACTCGAAGAGGGTTAGAGTGACAAAACCGACGAGCTCAATGCCCCCTTTGGCACAGATGTCCCGCCACTTCATACCCCTCATCGTATCCTAAACATCGTATCGAGTTTGATGAAAATGAATTAGGCTTAACACGAGCCAGACGCAAGAGCTTAATGGCAATTTTATGCCTCCATAGAAGCTATTGAGTTTTTTTATCTCAGCCACCCTGTACATGTATAAGGCAAATCAACCCCTATAGCTTCCCATACCTTTTCCCGTACAAATATACCTTCATTAAATGCTTTTAAAAGTTGCTCCAGCCCTCTATTTCAACCCCTACTCTCTCATATAGGCGTATTATTTCCCCAACTCAAACTGATGGTTCTATAGATCTGTATATAACGATTATGTATTAGTATCGATTACGCCATCATTAAAAAATTTCGTATGATTTAATACGCCGCTGCATTAACGTATATGAAGCGTATTTTCAAAAGTACAAATAACCTTGAATTCACTGCTAAACGTATACTATATGGGCTTGATAAATATTTTTCACTATTCAATCTATATGTCATCCTAAAAACAAAGCACGCCTCGAAATAAAAGTGATGTAATCAAGAGGTATATTAAGTGAATATTTTTTTAAATATGAAACAATTAGTGTGGCTAGAATGTAGTGATTTAGTCGCTGTTCCTTTCGATTTAGATTAAAATACAATTATTATACTTCATTCCACACGGATTTCGAGAAACGTCGTATTTTTATCTTGGCGTTATCCGTTCGAATAAACGCGTAATTTGTTTATTATTATTAATCAAGCTTCAAACTTTATCTCTGGGTACGAAAATATTTTCAAAATCGAGAGCGTACCCTGACGAAACGTTTCATAGAAATGCCTTATTTGGCGACTTAGAGAGGTTATTAGACTTATGATATTATGTAGAGGTATACGATTCGACCGGCACGAACTATAGATAGCGTCTTATATAACCAGGAGGCGAAACAGACGCGGATTCCGAAACGCCAGAACACATTAATATAGAAGATGACTTATAATATAACGCACGTGTATAGTTCTCCCTTGCCGATCAGGCTGAGCTGCAAGGGCTAAATTATTAACGAGATAGTAATACTCGGCCGAGATAGATAGGATAGTACGAACTTCTTTCCAGTTAATTGACATTCAAGAAGTGAAATAATTAAAAGATACCCGCATGCCTAAATAAAAATAAATAATTATAACAGATATAGTGTAGGTCAGAGGGCTTGCACCGTGGGACCGAAACAACATCTCTGAGGGGTAAAAAAAGTTAAGTTCAATTAGTTCCATCCCCCTCAAGTGTCTAGTCACCGCGGAGGAAAAACCTATAATCGTATCCAGAACCGAGCTACAACAAAGTTCGTGTCTGCAGGGCGGATAAGATTACTAGTAATCGAGTAATCGATTACTTTTATAGGTAATCGCCAAGATACGGTATTATCGGTCCACAAGTCCATTGAAAATTACTTTCAACGATTACTCGCACGTGCAGATACAAGTCTTGTAACTTTTCACTGTACAATCATAGACTAAGAAAGGGTTTCACTCTGTTCACGCGACGCGCTCCCTATACGTTATTAGTAGCTGTTATTGCCGATAGAGGCGGTACTAGTACGTTTCGGTGGTGCGCTCATCCTTCCCACCATCTTTACCGCTAACGCGCCTGCGCAGCTATGATAATTGACTTGATGACCGCTCGATTCGCCAGTGGTTAACTGCCCCACCAAGATTCCGAACTATTTACAAAACCTGGCAAACTACGGTGGAAGGCAGAGATAGCCGCACGTCGCGTGTCCAGGGTGAAACCATTTCTTAGTCTATGGTACAACAATCGTGTGACTTAATACTCTACTTTTTCCGTCGAGGGGCTAACCACTCGTATTCTATGTACATCGATTACGGATTAGCGTAATCATTTTAGCGCCGTCAAAGGCAGGGATTTTTATAGATTACGCGTAATCATTTTAGTACAGTCATGGTACATCGATTACGCAGAGTGACTGGCCCCTCGGCCGCAATATGGCCTTAAAAGTAATCGTAAAAAGTAATGATTTAAAGTAATCGGAAATCGATTACTCTACCGAGTAATTGTAATCGAGCCTTTCCAAGTATTCGAATGCGAAAAGCATACAGTGCCAGACCCCTCAAGATATAGACCGCGTCAGTCTTCACGCAGATTCGAGATTACTTCGTCGAATTGGATGTCTATTGCTTAGCTATTTATTACGCGTCTTTAAGGCGGCATTTTCTACTGGGTGGCCTATATAGGCAAGAAGGCCGAGCTCTAGCTAGTCCTTGACATTTGATTAATTTATTTACGAATCTAAATGGAAATGGATCCTATAATTAAATTCAGAAATTAAAATTGAATCTTCGCGTCGCAATTTTCCACAAATTAAATGAGCCTTGATGGAGGTGATCTAAAATTTCAAGGTTAGGTTATATATAAGTCTGCGTTGGGCGAAATATCGACCCTATTGGTTAGTGGAGCTGATCTTCATATATAATTGAGCATTATAGATGGGCATATCTAATGTACGCGCTGGATATAGAGATATACATCCATATACCCGTCTCTATTGGGGTTAAAAGAGTTGATATATCGTCGCGTTACAGCTGCAGACATATTTAATAATTCAAGTCCACCGCGTGCATGGAGTGGCCAAACGCGCGTGCGCTAATATTCTTTCAACCTCTCCTAAGCCGCGTTCACACTAGAGACTTTAAAACTGTTTTAGAAAAGCCAAAATAGAAAAATTTAGGGGTCAACTGTAGAGATACAAGGTCAAAAAATGAAATTATTTCGTTGGAAAGTCGATTTGCACATTGGAAACGGTTTGAAAATGGTTAAGTTGCTAGTGTGAACCTAACTCTAGTCTCGAGAAGAACCGAAATCAGTCTGGTTCAAAGGGAAAATTAAATATTGGCGACAAAATTAATTAAAGTTTTCGTATATACGTCGTCGTTAACGAGTCTCCGACCAATCATAAAGCAGCGCGACTTTTATCTTGAATTATAACGTAATATTTAAGTTTAAAACTATAGGCTAAAGAAGCGCGAGCTTTCATTTATTAACGACAAAGACGAGATGATTAAGTTATTAAACAATTGATTTTTAGTTTAATAGACTTGGCTCGTAATTTTTGTTCGATTGTAAAAAAAAATGAGTGCATGACGTTGTGGCGCGCGGGGGTTCCATTCTCCCTTTAACAAGAGCCGTGTTTGATACCATAAAGGGTTGATATTTATATGATCTACGAAAAAAGTCGGAGGTGGAGCTAAAAAGTTGTATTGGTGCGCAGCTGGCCGAGAAGGATATAAATATATTTCATTTTTACAACGTAAGAAAGATCGTAAAAGTCGGTATCTTCGCCGCCAAAATTAACTTGCTTTCGAGATTATAACTCTGGCTACAAGATCAAGACGCTACATATAAGAAAAAAAACCTAACCCGAGCGCCATATTCTATGAATATTAAATGATATTACGTAGAATTCGGTGCTGTGTACGTGCAAAAAAGATACTCAGAGTCTTCTTGGCCAAAGATATAGAGAATTTCTCGGGAATATTCCACGGAATTAGCTTTTAAACGGAATCTCAGACACCCCGTATATACCTACACCATATATTTATAAAGTTAGTTTCCATTGGCAGCCAGTATTACGAGTATAAACCGGTAGGGGGCGCTTCGTACGTTTCCACGGTAACGTAGAGCGGCCTATAAAGTTCATTTACACCAAATGGCCAACGTATCTCTCTCTTTCTCTCGGAATATTCGCGCCATAACCTAATTTTGCATTTCGGAATTTATGGAGATCTCGGTTACTAAGGCAACCTTTAAATATTTATATCCAATCCTCATTTCGGGAATATAAGGATATAAACGTTATTTCAAACTTTCATCAAAAACCTTGGCGCGAAATTTACAATTGAACAATAAATCAGGTACGCCCTTAAGTCTTAGTAGGGCTTTTTCAGAGTTAAGCCTAGTTTACAATCAACATTTTTCAATTTTCCGCTTTTCAAAAGCGAATTTATTTAAATAAATGTTTGCCTGTAATTGGACATCTATTATTAAAGAGAGAATGCAACATAATGTGATTTTGTTATCGATTTCTTATCGATTAAATAGATCTAATCCAAACTTACTCGGAATTTGGAAATTAGGCTTAGCTGGATTCATGAAGATCATGAATTTCTTAGCATTGATAGGTCATCAACCATCAAATGTTATTAAAATTATTACCTTAAGATTTCGCCTGAATGACGGGCCTTTTGCTGATTGGTCGATGACTCATCAATGCGAAGAAATTTAGGATATCCACGAATCTAGCTAAGCCTATTTTTCCGGGCAAGTTTCAAATTTATTTCTAGTTTAATATTTCTTTGAAATTTTTTTTCTAGTAGATTAGGCCTATTTAAACGATAAAGAAATGATAAAAAAACAATTGTTATTAGGTTGAATGCTCCCTTTAACGCGATGGTTATAAAGAAAAAGGTTTAAATTAATTTGGAGCAGAAAGTTCTAGAAATGCTCTTTCCCGCGCAAAATTAAAAAAAGCTAGCGCGCGCTCGATGTAATTTATTTTCAATTGACACGGTTAAGTAAACAGCGTGAAGCAAATTGATGATTGGACCGATAGCTAACTCTCGTGAAATAAAAACCATCAACTTTGCGTACGACCGGGTAGGTATGCTATATAATATAAAGCTTTATTACTATTATTATATCGAGAAAATAAGGAAAATAATGGAAATTTATTTCAACGATTCCCGGCGGCGACGACGACGGGACTGCGACAATACGTTAAGTAGGTATCACGCGAACTCAGAAATTTTATACACTTTACTGTTTCGCCAAAACCAAAAATCGAATGTACTTAGTAAAGACAAAAAAAAAACTTGGAAAGGGAAAGAGGAAAGAAAGAGTGGAATAAAAAAAATCAAAAGCGACAAGTCCCCCAGGAGTACTTAACCAGCAAAATGCAACCGGAGATTGCAGCCTTCTTTAAAGGGAGAATGCAATCTAACAACAATTAATTTATAAACAAATTACGCGTTTATTCGAACGGATAATGCCAAGATAAAAATACGAAGTTTCTCTAAATCCGTGTAGAATAAAATATAATAATTATATTTTAATCTAAATCGAAAGGAACAGCGACTAAATGAGTACATTCTAGCTTCGAGATCTCAATTTGGGTTAAAATCAGCGAAGAAACTCGATGGGTTTCAAATTGTTCTTATCGGCGAATGAATAACTCGTATAACGTATCAATTTCCTATAACAATTGAGTACGAATGATAAGTTTGCCGTTACCTTCGGGTATACGTTAACTCGAATAAGAAATGGATATGTTTTTCGCGAACGGATAACATCTGATTGACATTCACGATGGTCTTATTCAATTAACAAAAGTTATACGAATTTCTAGAGATAACATTGCTAAGCCGCGTTCACACTACAAAATGAAACAAAATGGAGAGGTCAGAGTATGAAATTCTGGGGTCAAATGTACGGGTATTTTTTCAGAGGTTAGCGCCTAATATTATGGTCTGATCGTCATGTTTTAATAAAATTCCAATTCCCCTTAAACAAATTAACTATATAATTAAAATTTTAATATTCCGAAAGGGAGGGTGGCCTAATTATGATGAAAAAAAAAATATTATGGTCAGATAGATGGAAAAGTGTCTATCTAAAGATGCGCGCCATCTAAGAGCCACCTTTAAGCTCCAAATAAAAAATATTCGGAATAATTTGTCCGCGTATAATTAAAATGACGCGCGTTTTGATTGGTGAAAGAACGTTTTAATAAATCATTCGTAGATTGAAAGAAAGATCAACGGGACAAGAAAAAAACCTTCCAGCTCGATCTTAGGCCGGAAATATATATATATAAAAAAAGATAAAAAAGTGGCAGCGCTGAGGTTTGAATTTAATTGTCGTTAGGCACGCTGCTTCAATATATACAAAGGAACGTCGATTTGGCAAGAAGCCCCGTACGTTGCTGAGGTATAGAACTAACGACGCCGACAACCATTAACCGACATTCAGGGTACACGAGGAAATAATCTCGATTAAAGAGCGACACCTATAGTTATTAACCAACAGCATTCCAACACCGCGAGAGCGCTTTTAAAAATACGATAGAAGCTTAACAAGACGGTCCATGCCAGAGCGGAGAACGCAACCAGACTTGTTTTTCGCGAAGGCGAAGGCCAAGGGGCTGACTACTCCCTGTAATCGGCGTACATGCCTATAGCATTGACTGTACTAAAGTGATTATGAAACTGAGTACGAATTTAGTACTACCAAAAGTGTATCACTTTAGTCCATTAAAAGTAAACAACGCCCCGTAGCTCATCACTTAAAAATAGCCAAAAATGTCATTACCCCTGTCAGTCTCGAGTGATTTGAACTCTTCAGCTCGATATTTTGAGTCGGGAGAGAGGGGCGAAATTAGGCGGGCCGCGCTTGGCTTTATTGTCTCCCGCCAGCCCCCCCCCAGAGTGGCGCTTCTGATTTCGCTATTTACACCGTCTGCGGCCGCTAGAGTGTCTCGAATCAGAATCTAACTATAAAGATCATTTGCCAAATAATTGAAATATTAGCTTGAATAGTTCAATTGAGATCACAGAAAACGGTGCTTCAAAGTGCATAGTGGTCAGGTTACATTCTCCTTTTAAGCGGTTGATCCACGGCTCGTCGTTGGAGAGTTAAAATTTAATACCATCTAAACATTTGTTCGTTATCATTTTTCATAGAGAAAATAATCTACTATTAGAACAATCATATGGGAATCAAGGAGAGTAAATGAACTCATCACAGTTATATTTTACTTTCCCTTTAAAGCGGTTTATTCTTTGGTTCAATTTTGCAATTACGATAGGTGGTTCCGTGAAGAGGTAAGAGTGAAAAAAAAAAAAATGACTTTTGGGTGAAAAATGCTCCCCGAATAAAATTGTCATTTTTTTTCGTATAGGGACTTTCCATTGGTTTTTGGTCTGCGCAGCCGGAAGTAAGAGACAAAATGGAGAGAGAACCTAAACCTAAGCGGCTATAGAGTCGAGACCAAGGAAAAGGGGCTTTTCCCGCAGACCTAGCCGTCTCAGCGCCGAGTACGGGATATCTATATATATAAGGCTTAGTTGAAAGCTTATTAGTTCTCGTTGCTTTGTAAAGAGTGCGTGTTCGGCTTTCCTCGATCTTTCGCAAGAGAGAGAGGGAGTCGAGCTGACAAAGTTATTCGCTATAGTTTTAAGTCGTGATCAATTAGTTTCTTTCGTCTTAAAGGCGTGTTCAGACTATCCAACTTTAGTCAGCTGCTAAACCCGAACTGACCAGTCCGTCCAGTTTGTCAGCCAATGTGAACGTTTCACCCGACCGTATTGTCAGGTCGAAGCTCGGATTTTAATCGGGTAGGTAGGTAGGCGATTTGAGTCGGGCCGACAAAGTCTTTGATTTGTCAGCTGACTAAAGTAGGATAGTGTGAATGGGTCTTTAGCCGACGTCACGAAGGCACCTCTTTCCTTACGTATACCCCGTACATAATACTCTGTACCGCGGTATAAATCCAAGCTCCACCCCCACCCCGCCGATATTAATCCTACATATATATAGCAGCCTGGATTAATTAGAGAATATCGAGATCAAACTGCATTTTTATATAAAAGAGAGTTCAGCTTTAATAAACCCGATAAATCAGGTGCAGCTAGGGCTCATATTTATTTATCGATTCTCAAATCAGATAACTCTATACCAACATCGACACATGATTTTTTATTTCAACGTTATATAAGTACGTACGTGCATAGCGCACGCAATTAAAAAAAAAAATCATGAAAATAATACATCTGTCTGTCCGTGGGGAACGCTGAATGTACACGCAAAGTTATTAGATACACTATTTGAGTTAGTTTATAAATAGCAATACCTTATATATAGGAACATTTTTCCAAAATATATACAGGACACAAAATTAGGTTTTATAGGATAATATTTGAATAAAATTATCTCAAATAAAGGATTTTGCCAGGAAAATTTCAGCAAATGAAAATTTAGGATTTTATAGGAATTTTAGGACCAGGGCTCCCTGAGATACACTATAAAAACTTAATCGGAAACTCAACGGATATTTTTTATTTAAAACTTACCCGGAAAATAGGCTTAGCTGGATTCATGGAGATTCTGAATTTCTTCACAACCAATCGAATGTTAAGAATTGGAAGGTTTCATCTAGATCTCGCCTTAACGACTTGAATTTTCTCATTGGTCGCTGACTCTTCAACGCGAAGAAATTCAGAATCTCCGTGAATCCAGCTAAGCCTATTTTCCGGGTACAAGTTTTAAATTCATTTTCTAGTGGATTAGACCAATTTAATCGATAAGTAATTGATAAAAACAACTTGTTAGGTTGCATTCTCCCTTTAAAAAGGGTTTTGATAGGAAGATATGCCAATTAATGGTGATGGAATTTTTTCTTCCTATTTTAAGGTAAATTTACTTGGCGATAATGTTTTTAAATTGTACTCGGTATTTCGTCTGAGGAAGATTTTTGAAGAAAGATAAACAGCTATATTATAAGGCTACCCTAGTGGCTGTTCAGCCTCTTTTAGAAATAAAATATTCCCCACGCTTAGACGACTTCTTTAAAAATGGCCGAGAGGGTGCGGGGGTGGCCTAGGGGATGAGTTCAACCCCGCGTTTTTCCGGTCGTTACCACCAACCAACGCTAAAACGGAAAATGGTCTAACATATACGGGGACATCGGCGTTTTTTACAACGAAACAACCATCCTCCCCTAACCAGACAACCAAACGCAAATATTATTTATCTATTTTATGGCAAAAGCGACAAGACGGGAGAACCCGACCAAAGATGGAAAAAAATGTTTCTAGTTCCGTTCGACGACGAAACAGGAATCAAATCGCGACCAAAGAAAACCTATAAAAGATGTAATGGTACTACGGACTGTCAAAAGTAAAATGGTTTAGACGTTTCAACTAAGCTACGTTCGCATTAGAGAATTTTACTCATCGTTTTAAAAGGGATAATGCAACCTAACAAGTGATTTTTTATCGATTCCTTGTTGTTTAAAAAGGCCTAATCGACTAGTGAACAAAATTTACCAACAAATATTAAACTAGAAATAAATTTCAAACTTAGCAGGAAAATTGGCTTAGCGGGATTCATGGATATCCTGATCTCCTCGCGTATAAGGTCTAGCGACCAATAAAACGTGATTTAAGTCTCGAGGAGATCTCGCGTGAACGACGGGCCTTCGCTCATTGGTCGCTAGACCTAACACGGAGGCAATTCAGGTGATCTCCTTGAATCCCGCTAAGCCTATGTTCCGGGTAAGTTTTAAAGTTATTTCTAGTTCAATATTTGTTTTGTAAACATTTTATCGGTGGATTAGGCCTATTTAAACGATAATGAATCAATAAAAAAATCACTTGTTACCAGGTGGCATTCTCCCTTTAATAAAACTTCAAATGAATTAGAGCCTTTAGCCATATATTATTACATAACAGTTCATCGAAGCTAAATATATATCGAGAGAATTGTATAGATTTAACAGTATTCGCCAGTTTAAGTTGTAATAAAGGGAACTGAAGGTATTGAAGTGCAATTGGGTTTGCGTTATAGCCCGGGGCTGTGATTTACGCTAAGAATATCAACCAAAACCTCTTCTCTCTCTCTTCGCATCTGCTGGTTGCCTTTCCTCCCGTCGAGACGACTTTTGAACACGTTTTACAAATCGGAAATGGATGAGAGTCAAAAAAAGAAAAAGTGGAAGGTTCTCCCTCACTCCAGTATTCGCAACCCAAGCGCGCCCGTTTATTTAAAAACTCTAGCTAGCTTTACCCTCAACTTAGGAACACAAGTTTTTTTCATCCAACAACGTTTTAAAACGAGAAAATGATTTACAAGAAACCCTATAACTCATTTCGAGCAAAATGGTACGACAACTCAAGAGGGAATATATATTCGCGCCTTCACACGCCAAAACTATCAAATCCATTATGTAATTTAAATAGTATAAGCTAAATGAATGAAAAATATAACACGTGCCCTATAACGCGGTGAACTGATATCTGTTGAATAGACACAGTTTGGATTTGGACAGCTACCAACTATTTCTATTCATTGAACTATATTTGCTATCAGAAGCGGAGGGTTTTGTCGTTTAAACCAAGGTATTTTTCACGATATTTTTATTTTTTTCCATGTTTGAACAAACCCTAAACATGTTTTCCATCGCCGACTTAGCTCGTATATATAGAAGCTAAGTCGAATTAACGCTTGGCCTGTTGTTGTCGAAGCGACGCCCTCTTCCTCTATATATATACCTAATAACTCCTACCTATAGCTGGGTTTCTTAGTAACTACAGCTAGAGGAACGCCGTCGCCGATCGAGAGTAGTCGTGGAAATTATAATCAACATGGCGCGATCACTCGGAAGTTGCGACGAAACCTATCCTACAATGTATAGTGATAGAAAGGTATACTAGATCAGAGAAGCGAGGAGATTACCTTAGCGCTTGCGCATTGAAAACTCGACTTGATTCCGAGTCAGCTCGTGACTATCGCGTGCGGAAAACACGCGCTGTCTTAAGGCGAATGCACACATACACATTTTTGCACGATTCAAGCTCGTGCACTCATAGAAGTACCATTAGCACACGAGCTTATCTATTTGGCGCTTGGGCGCTAAGAAGTTGACTTGATTCCGAGTCAGCTCTTGACATTCGCGCGCTCGGAAAACACGTGCTGTATATAGGCACATGCACACAGACACATTTACTTGCGTTTCAAGGTAGTGCGCTCATAGAAGTACCATTAGCGCACGAGCTTATCTAATTGGAGCGCGTGAGCTGAAAAGTGGACGTTAATATGAGTCAGCTCGTGACATTCGCGCGCGCGGAAAACACGCGCTGTCTTAAGGCGAATGCGCACGGACACATTTTGGCGCGAATAAAGCTCGTGAGCTCATAAAAGTACTATTAGCGCAAGAGCTTGAAACGCGCCAAAACGTGTGCGTGAGTACATTCGCTTTTACGTACTGGATACCAGACTGAGGTTTCAATGACGCCAAAGGCGGGACTATAACTTAAGAAATTGTTTAGACGTCAATAAGTGGCCCAGCGATAGATTGGGCACGCGTTGCCATCTCCGGTTGATCGACATGGATCGAGATCGGGATTGAGCGATAATCTTTGAGAATTTCTCTCGCAGAGTTTCTTATATTTAGGGGGAAGTAGTCTGATGGCGTTGGCCCGCTTCCCGGTGTCGCGCTCGGCTTACGAATTAAGTGGGGTTTAAATTTATAGTTCAGAAGGAGTTTAAAACAGACCTTCCTTATACGAGTACTAACCACCGTTCGGAGATTAATTTTGGACAATTTGGCCCACTTTCAAATACACTTTTTTTACTTTTACTTTCTTTCGTCGAATAAAAGCTAAAATTACCGACAACTTTCAATATTTTAAAAATAAACTCGTACCGGCACGTCTAGTGACATTTCGAAAGGTTTAATTCCATCCCTCCCCTATCCCAAATAATTTATTTAAAATAGAGTTCAATGATATTATTAGGTGAGTAAACACATATTTATACCGCGATTCAATTGTCAGCAAGCTAATAATTTAATCACAATGCTTATAGCCGTATATATATTTAGACTGCGGGAGTTGATGCATAAGGTAAGTGATCTAAACTGCGTGGGAATCGAACTGCAGATGGCGAAGGGATACCGATACATTACACCAACAAAACGCTCTTTGAGCTACATACTTGTGGAATATTTCGCTTAAAAACTAAAATTAAGATAAATTAAAATAATATAGGAATTAAAATTAAAAGTAAAACATAACTAAATAAAACTCAATATGTTATAAGAAGTAAAAATAGACCGAAAACCCACACCCCATGGAGAATAAAAGCTTGGCTTCCGACCGGATACACCCGGTAAAGATTCAAGGTAAAGAATGCCCCCTTTTAGAAGATGTGACTAAAAGGGGGAATGAACAAATTTCGAACGCCGTGAAAGAGCGAGAGCTTTCTTTTCTTATCGATAGTAGGCATCTTGAAAAGCTTATTTTGTTTCCGTTCTATCGGAAAATAGATATATATTGTAACTGTGATATTGTACATAAATACCTTGCAGATTTTGACGGAAAGGGGAAGACCCCTTTCCTGTAATTATCTCTAGGCTTGTGGGAGCGTTGGTTACCGGAAGGACTCTGTTTCCGGTGACCAGGGTTTCCCATTGGCCGAGGAGAAAACGATGTAAAATAAGATAGCTACGACGGATTCCTTTAAAAAGGAAGACGATCTAGCAAACTGTATCCATTAAGAATTTAGAACTGGAACCCACTAGGAAGGGTAAAATAAACTTGGACATTTTTACTAAGAAAAACTTGTCAATTATTCCGGCACACCCCGGACTTAGAAATTATACCGGCATACCCCGGACTTAGTAACTTTGGATCAAAAGTCGGACTTAGGAACCGAACTTTAGATAGAATATCATTTTTCAGTCGGTGATATTTTATAACTTAGGAAATTAAGCTATCCCAGAGTAAGAATTTTGGAAACCACCACATGGTGCCGAAACCCGGGAAAAGAACCATAGGACCAGTTAGAAACGCTGCATAGGAAAAGCAAGCGTAATTAGAAAAATTAAGAATTAAATAAATCGCCAAAGTTTTTTTTAAAAACTAAAACCATGGAAACGCCAGAAGAACGAGCCAAACGAAGGGAGACGGATCTGAACAAAAATAAAACGTCCCGTAAAGCCGTTCGAACAATGACCACCAGACAAATTAACGAAGTGGAATCTCTACTCAAGGCGACAAATTGCGGCATCGAAGACTTGGAAGATGCTGTAACAATCCTACAACAAAAGGAAGAGTCTCTAATACACTACGACGCCAAAATAGAAGACCTTTTCGACAATAATACGGAACAAGAAAACGACGTTTTGAAGTCTCAGGAATACCGAGAAAAGATCACCCTCGCGATAAGAAAAGCCGGCCGACGCATAGCATCAATCAAGGGCGCGGCCACCTCGTCAAGCGGATCCACCGTCATAGGCAGCGGCAGTGGAACCAGCGCTACACTCACCCGGCACGCGAAGCTCCCGAAACTCACCGTTCGAAAATTCGACGGTGATATCACACAATGGATGAGTTTTTGGAACCAATTCTCATCGGCAGTTCACAATCAACCCATCGATAAGGTAGAGAAATTTACTTATCTTGAATCATATTTGGAAGGGGAAGCTAAGCTAGCATTAACGGGAATGTACCCGAGTGACGCAACTTATGACGAGGCAATTGAAATTTTAGAAAAGAGGTTTGGACAAACTGATCTTGTTATCAATACCCATATGAATAAATTATTGTTTTTAGAACCAGTTAGTAAAACAAGTAATTTGAAAGGTCTGAGGGAATTGTTTAATACCATAGATATAAATATTAGAAGTTTAAAATCCCTAAAAGAAGATGTTCAGACATGCGGCGTAGTTTTAGGACCACAAATATTAGAAAGTTTTCCCGAAGAAATAAGATTAGAATACCGTCGAAAAAGAAAAAGCGAAGGGAAAATGGGTTGGGATATCGCCCACCTGGTCGAGTATCTAAGAGAAGAGATCGAATCGAGGGAATCATGTAGAGCGTTAAATGTCAAAATTAATTCGGAAAAATCTGGCGCGAATAATTCGCAAATTAAAGAAGCTAATGAGAAAAAACCGCCCCACCACAGGCATACCGCTTCAGCGCTAACAACAGGCGTAACTTACCAACAAAATAATAGGAATAGGAACAATTATCAACAAAATCAAAATTTTAGGAATCAAAATCAAAATAGAAGCGAAAATGTTTATTGCGTATTCTGCGAAGCTAGCACTCATAAAACGAACAATTGTAACAAATTTAATTTAGACCAAAAAAGAAGCATGGTTAGAGAGCAAGGTCGTTGTTATCTATGTCTAAGGAAAAATCACGAAGTTAGAAACTGTCAAGCTAGATTTCAAACGTGCCTAAAATGCAACGTAAAGCATAACTACGCAGTCTGCGACAAAAACCCGGTTAACCTCGGATTAGAAAGGAAGGAGGAAAAAGGGGAACAGAACCAGACAATAAACATAGGCGTAGCTTCTGTCAGTAACGGAGACGAGCTGTCCCAAACTGTTTTACTTCAATCGGCGCGGGCCATTGTTAGAAACCCCATGCACCAAAATACAGGGTTAGAAATTCGGTGCTTTTTGGACTCCGGAGCACAAGCGTCATTTATTAGACAAGACGTTTCTAGGAAATTGAAATTACCGATAGTTGGGGAAACGACCGTGGGATTTAATACCTTTATGAGTAAGGAAGTGTCGGAAGAAGTTAGAAGAAGGGTCAGAGTAACTCTAGAAAACGTAGAAAAACCGGAACAAAGGGTTGAAATAGTAGCAATAGAAGTTCCTTACGTTTGCAACACCGTGACGTCATTTAAGAGCAATGAAATAGAGTCATTTATGAAAATTAAGGGTTGGCAATTAGCGGATAAACCAACCAATCAGATCCCAGATTCGGAAGGGATGGAATTATTAATCGGAGGCGACTACTATTGGACTGTAGCGTCTGGAAAAACCGAGAGATTTGGGCCTAGAATAATGGCCATTGAGACAAAATTAGGATGGGCCGTCCAAGGACCCATCGATTCAGAAAATAGGAATACCTTAAATAACTGTCCTATCACCATAATGAGAGTTGGGGTGGTAGAAAGAAAGGCAGATCAAATAATTGAGAAATTTTGGAAATTGGAATCCATAGGAATTGAAAATGAAGAAACAAAAGGAGGTTATTTAGAAAACCAGGAAATAATTGAGAAATTTAATTCAGAAATAAAATTGGAAAATGAAAGATACCACGTAAAATTCCCTTGGAAAATAGAAAAGGAATTATTACCAGACAATTTAGGATTAGCAACGAAAAGGGGAAATTCGTTAGTTCGTAGGTTCATTAGGGATCCTATGTTATTTGAAGATTATAAGAAAGTAATAGATGAGCAATTGGAAAAGGGGATAGTGGAAGTCGTAGCCGAAAATAGCGTAGCACCCATAGGAACTTTCTACCTTCCACATCAGCCCGTAAAAAGCGCATCCGCTACCACCAGTTTAAGGGTAGTGTTAGACGGGTCAGCCCACGAAAGGGGGAACCCTTCTTTAAACGACTGTTTGTCAGCGGGACCAAATTTAAACCCTGACATTCTATTGTTATTATTAAGATTTAGGAAAAACAAAATAGCTTTTGTCGCGGATATTGAGAAAGCGTTTCTTCAGATAGCCCTATCAGAATCAGAAAGGGACTCCGTAAGATTTTTATGGGTAAATGCGGAAACGCATGAAAATTTACGAGAAAATGATTTTAGGACCCTACGTATGACCAGGGTACCTTTCGGAATAACTTCAAGCCCTCTATTGTTAGCTCTAACAATCAAGTATCATATACATAAAGTAGAGGGAGCGGACAAAGATGTAGTTGAAATTTTGGATAGGGACCTCTACGTAGATGATCTGGCTGGAGGGGAAAATAATTTAGAAAAGGCTTATCAAACCACTGTAGGAATCAATCAGGTGATGAGCAGCGCAAACATGCGTTTTAGAAAGTGGAACACCAATTCTCCCGAACTTAGGAAATTATGGGGAGATACTAGGACGGAAAATTCAGTAGCCATGTTTGACGGCAAAGAAACCCCAGAGGGGATTAAAATATTAGGCTTAAAATGGAACCCTAATTCAGATACATACACTTTTGATTTATCGAAACTCGTGGAGATTTTTCAAAATGTTAAACCTACAAAACGTTGCGTAATCAGTGCGGTTGCTCAAATCTTCGACCCATTAGGAATTTTGTCGCCATTTACAATCAGGGCCAAAATATTATTTCAGAAGTTATGGATAGCTAAGGTAAGCTGGGACGAAACTTTAAAACCAGAATTAGCAGAGGAATTCCTTAATTGGTGTGGAGAATTGCCCAATTTAAGAAACATTAGTTTGCCAAGGCACTATTTTGATGGGCAAGAAGATATCGAAGAATTAGAATTACACTGTTTTACAGACGCTAGTCAGAATGCGTATGCTGTCGTTATTTACGTTAGATATATTACGAAATCGAAAACAATAGGCGTAGCATTAGTTACGTCAAAAGCAAGAGTAGCGCCTCTAAAACTATTAGGAACAGACCCAAGCACAACAGACCCAGAATTATCTGTACCCCGGTTAGAACTCATGGGATGCAATTTAGGAGCACGATTAGTAAACTACGTAAGAGATACTTTCAAGGAAAAATTAGTTAGGACATACATGTGGACTGATTCCACTATCGCCCTCTATTGGATACGGGGGACGACAAATACTTGGAAACCATTTATATCAAATAGGGTATCAGAAATTCAAAAGCTTACAAAATCAGAAGATTGGCACCACTGCCCAGGGGTAGATAACCCAGCTGATATACCCACCCGCGGAATAAAAGCGGAAAAATTGCCCACACATACATTATGGTGGGAGGGACCGAGTTGGTTAAGAAAACCCAAATCGGAATGGCCCTTAGATAAATCAAAGGATGAGAAAATAGACCACCAGGAGTTAGGAAAGGAGTTAAGAAAAAATATCTTAGTTGTAAATTGCGAAGCTAAGACAGGATTAGATAAGATAATAGATCTACAAAAATACAGCGAATTGGATAAAACGCTTAGGATTACCGCTTATGTGAAAAGAGCATTTAGGAAAAATAGGAACAAAGGACCAATCACAGCCGACGAAATGGCAAAATCAGAAATAGATTGGGTAAATTGTATTCAAGAAAAGGATTATGCAATCGAAATAGCCACAATAAGAGCAGGGAAGAATTTAGCACCCTCTAGTAAAATAGCCACACTTCACCCACTTTTTAATAATCAGAACCAATTGTGTGTGGGAGGAAGGTTAGAACAATCGGAATTAAGTCAGGAGCAAAAACACCCAATAATTTTGAACTCCAAACAACGCTTATCACGTTTAATAACAGAGAGAAGCCACCAAAGGGTTATGCACGGGGGAGTGCAAGACACGATAACGCAAGTAAGAGAACGTTATTGGATTATAGCAGGTCGCCAATTAGCAAAGAAAGTGGTCAAGGGATGTATGAAATGTAGGAAATCAATCAGTAAGGCCGGAAGCGCGTCAACAGCGCCATTACCAAAAGATAGGATCGAAGAAGCTCCACCCTTCTCGGTTGTAGGAATAGATTTTGCCGGACCATTATACATCAAAGGACCCCTCTACTATAAGAATAATAGGAATTTAGACAAGGCTTACATATGCTTGATAACCTGCGCGGTAACAAGAGCCGTACACTTAGAGTTAGTACCGTCATTAACAACGGAAGAATTTATGCTAGCGTTTAGAAGAATGATAGCTAGACGTGGAATACCACATACCATCTACAGTGATAACGCTAAAACGTTTCAAAGGGCAGACAGAGAATTAGGAAACATTTGGAAAAAATTAAATGATCAGAAATTATTGGAATATTTTGGAAAAGAAGGAATAAGCTGGAAATTTATTGCCGAGCGAGCTGCGTGGTGGGGAGGTTTTTATGAAATTATCGTAAAATCAACAAAAAGAATTTTGAAGAAGGTTTTGGGTTTAGCTACTCTGACATACCCCGAAATGGAAACGATTCTCTTAGAAACCGAAGCCGCTATCAATTCCCGCCCCCTAACATTTGTCTATAATGACTCTCAAGAACCAATACCGCTTTCACCTTCGCATTTCTTGTTAGGAAAACGTGTAACTTCGTTACCACCGCAAACATTCAATCAGACCAATCAAAATATAACTCGGCAACAATTGACTAAGAAATTAAAATACCGTCAACAATTAATAGATAGGCTTTGGAAAAGATGGCAGGAGGAATATTTACTCCAATTAAGAAATGCCCATCATTCGGAAACACAAAAGGACCATGAATTAGAAATGGGAGATGTAGTTTTAGTGCATCAAGATAAGAAACCAAAGCATGAATGGAAATTAGGACTAATTACAGAAAAAATTATTGGTAGAGATAATAAGATCAGAGCTTGCATGTTAAGATTAAGCAATGGCACAATTTTGAGAAGACCCATACAACTCTTGTACCCCTTAGAGATTAAAGAGTCAAAACAAAATAAGGATTAAAATATAATTTTAATAAGTTAAGGTAAAATTAATAAAAGAATTAACTGTAAGAAAATAAGATTGAGAAAAGGTAAAATTAGGAAGCCATTACGAAAATAAAACGTATTTTTAGGAACCAAACCTCACGCGAAATATACTCGTATAAAATTAGTAATACATGACTTAAAGTTGCGTCACGTATTACCGTGGGGAGTGTGGAATATTTCGCTTAAAAACTAAAATTAAGATAAATTAAAATAATATAGGAATTAAAATTAAAAGTAAAACATAACTAAATAAAACGACGGATTCCTTTAAAAAGGAAGACGATCTAGCAAACTGTATCCATTAAGAATTTAGAACTGGAACCCACTAGGAAGGGTAAAATAAACTTGGACATTTTTACTAAGAAAAACTTGTCAATTATTCCGGCACACCCCGGACTTAGAAATTATACCGGCATACCCCGGACTTAGTAACTTTGGATCAAAAGTCGGACTTAGGAACCGAACTTTAGATAGAATATCATTTTTCAGTCGGTGATATTTTATAACTTAGGAAATTAAGCTATCCCAGAGTAAGAATTTTGGAAACCACCACAATACTCGAATACATAGGCGCGAATGTACGCGATTCGTGACATTGAACGTTATGGGTACAGCAGTTAAAACCTTGGAATGGAATTTAGAATCCCATTCTGGGGAAAAAAAAAAAAAATTAACGATTCCAAGGTTAAATACAAGCGGAAACGATTTCAAAACTGCAAAGTTTGAAAAATGGAATTACGAGCCTTGTCAGCACGTGACTAATGAACCGTACGAAGTACGCCTAACTTTTAAGAACAAACTGTCCTACGTTTTGCGTATCAGAAAGGGTAAATAGGTTTTAACCGAGCTTTACGCAACCATTTGCGTATTCTATCTCTTTTTAATTGATCTATATCATCTATCCGAAACTGATTCCAGTTTTTTTGAGCGGATATCTACTCAAACGGATACAGTATGAATACTCAAACGGATACCTGTCAATTTAATTAGAATTCTGTTATTTCTATTTAAAAAAGCGTTTCTATAGAGCTCAGAATTCGTATTAACTTTTGTTAATTGAGAAAATGTCATTCAGATATTATCCGTTCGCGAAAAATATATCTTGGCGTTATCCATTCGATTAAACGCGTAATTTGTTTATTAATCGAGCTTCAAATTTTATCTCCGGATAATTCGTATCCATTTGATACTCGTCTGTTTATATAATTTGTGGTTTTATATTAATTTGAACAATTTATCCGAGATTAAAATATCCGAAAAAAAGCCTAGTTATCAATGGATATCCGATTCCGAGCTCTACCTTCAAATTATCCGGCAAAACTGTTGAGTGTAATTTAGTAAAACACCTCTAAAAGGATAAATACACATATTCTTTGAGATGTTAGAAGATAGGTATAAGTTTTATAGTATACGATTAGCGATAAAAGTTAAAGAATCAAATACAACGAAGTTAATCAAAGAAAAAGTAAGGGTTGGGATGGCGCGGATGCGGGTTGAGAGAGGCGATTAAAAATACCAATTTTTCCTTTTTGACGTTGCATGGGGTTGGTTTTCGCGTTCTCCGGTATACTCTTTAGCGAGGCGCTTCTTATCCCTTTGTCGCGCGGGCGTACGTTTTAAATAAGTCGGGTTGTTTGATTATTAATGAGAAATCGGGACTCCCTAGCGGCCGACGCCGCTTAAGAAATTCGGACACGCGCGAGAAGTTTCCTACGTGCAAAATCTGAGGAGACCCTAACTAAGTTCACACTAGCATTTCTTAATCGATTTGAAACGGCAAAATCAAACCGATATTAGAATCGCCAGGAATCGTTTTAAGCGTTACGCGTTTACGCATTATGTTTAAAAATAGATTCTTTGTAGCTTCATCTATCGGTATGAAACTGGTTCCCGAAGCAGTTTCGAGAAATCGAATCAAATCCCGCTCACAAGACTCCAGCGAAACGTTTTGAAACGGTTTAAATCGATTCCAAAGCCTAGTATGAACGCGGCTCTTTTATAATATATAGCTCGAAACGGGATAAAATGGACCCGCGCTCATCATCAATCCCGGTTTAAGTCTTCTACGAGCTCTGAAACGAGACTCCCTTTCACCGTTTTACGTCGTCTTAATAATTTCCAACGGATTAATGGGGAAAGAGCGCTTCGTTTTCATTGAAGACTCAGCCCAAGCGTCCATGCCATTATAAATATAAGGCTCACACGCATGGGGAAGGGAAAAAAGCTCTAACTAGGTAAGAATGAGGAGCTAGGCTATGGGGGGAGCTAGCTAGAGGCATACGGATGGGTGGAGGGGTATGGATAATCCTCTGGGGAACAGACCCCCTCATCCCCATAGCCAAGCGATGTCACAACGCGTTCTTAAAAGGAATTTATTCTACAAGAAATTCTTAAATAATACCCGACTCTCGAGGCTATTTTGAAGTTTTCTAATTCTTCTTAAGTTCCAAAAAAAAGGTCCAAGTTTCCATATACTAAATTATAACGGAACTAAATTCTTATACATACAGGGTTTGAGTACAATATTTCGCCTTTGATTTCAATAATTACTAGTTTCATTGATATTTTCCCAAAAATTATGTTTAGTTTCATTAAATAATATTTCCCCAAAATTGACGAATTTCAATGATATTTCCCCAAACAGTACGAAATTCTCTGATATTTCCCTCAAAAATTACGAAATTCAATGATATTTCCCCCAAAAACGACGAATTTCAATGATATTTCCCCCAAAAACGACGAATTTCAATGATATTCCTCCTAAAAATATCGAAATTCAATGTTATAGCCCTTAAAAATAACGAATTCTATTGATATTTCCCCTAAATATAACTAATTGTATCGATATGTCCCTCGAAAATTACGAAATTCAATCATTTTTCCCCACAAATTACGGAATTCTATCGATACGTCCCTCAAAAATTGCGAAATTCTATGATATTTCCCCAAAAATTACGAAATTCAATGATATTTCTCCCAAATATTACGAAATTCAATGATATTTCTCCAAAAATTTCGAGTTTCATGGACATTTCCTTATATTTCCTAAAAATAAAAATTCTCGAGTAGTATAAGGGCGCTGTCTCACATCATTAACCCCTGTAAAAGTGTTTCATCCGTCGCGCATTATAGAGCGATGGAAAGACATCGCTAAGGGGCCAAAAAAAAAAAAAAAAAAAAAAAAAAAAAAAAGCGAATTCGTAGATTTTTGTTTCAATCAAAATAATCCTTGAAGGTACCGAGTAAACTATAAGTTTCCTTCATTTCATAAAAACTAAATATCGAGATTTCAAGGCGATTTTATTTTATTATCAATTATCAAAAAATACTGAAAACGGATCCAAAGAAAATTACATTACACTTGATAATGTAAGCGGCCCATAACATTGAACGCTAACGCGGTCATTGAATAGGGTATATCGCGTTATTAAGGAGATTGGAATTTTCGAGTGTTTCGACATTGAGAACGAGGTTTCCAGCTGATATCGACTAAATGAATTTTTTGCTAGCGAAACATTTTACCGGATGTAGTACAGTAAGGGCATTTCAATTCGTTTTTCTACCTTTGACTTATTTTTACCTAATTCCTTCATTCGGAAAAATTGCTTCTATTTAGGTCGTCAAAATGGATACACTTCATACTAAAAATCATTTTTGACAAGGTACATAAGTTGGAACATTATAATTTAAAATTTGTCAAATATCCGGGGATTAAGGGGAGTACGTAGAATTTGGTCCATTTTTGAATATACCAGCGCGTCTTAGCGATAAATAGCAACAGATAAATATTTTCAAACTTTGAATGTTAGTATATTCACATTTGACGTTAATTATTAAAAAAAATTGCATAACTTAAATTATAACAGGGTTCGTACAAAATTTTGGAAGTTAATTTGCCTGACTTTTCCAGGTTTTCCCTGACCATTTCAAAATAATTTCCCTGGCCAATTTTAATATTTTTTTCGTGAATTTATTCTTATTGGAAACTTCTTGACAATTCCCACTTTTTATTGGACATATTTTATCAATCAGGGTCAGGATAGTTTACTCAGAATATGAGAAAAAAATTTAATCTTTAGTCAAATATTTTCAGTTTATAATAATTACGTTACTATTAATTGGTCAACCAATCATAAACATTTCTTTGACATGTACCGAAATATTTAATTTCCCTGACCATTTGGGCTCATTTCCAAATTCCCTGACTTTTTGGGGGTTAATTTTCAAATTTCTGGACTTTTCTCTGACCTTATGATTAATTTCCGAATTCACTGACTTTCCCAGGTCGTGTACGAACCCTGTTAAATCATTAAGCAACCTTAGACACGAGATTTAACCGTATTTGCCAATTTAAAAACCTTTTTGAACAAATTTGGGAGTGTATAGAGTTGGAAAAATGTTTTTCATTTAATTTTTTGGAACTATCTAAATTGAGAAAATTAACTTTGAAATATGTGTTGTTTTAAGTTAATTATTTTAAAAACCCCTATTCTTGTTGTACGTTAAATTCATTATAAAGTAATTAATTCACAAGTAGACACTGCACTTTAACTAATAAATCTCTTAATTTATTTACCGACAACGTTTCTAAGCAATCGCTGCATATTCAAGTCATTATCTAATAATTAATTATACTTTATAATATGTTAAGTTGGTTGGCGTTAAATTAGGTTAAGATAGGGCTAAGTTAAATTTGAGTAATGTAAAGTTATCGGTTGGAAAAATTCAGAAGAAAAAACAATTTGATTTTTTTTTTTTTTTAAATTTCAAACACAATTTTCTCAAAAGTCCTTTATTATTTTTAATTTTAACTCTATAACCCCAAATTAGTCTGGTTTCTGCTAATTTTCATCGTATAAGGATAATTTTTCAATCTAATTAAGAGTTTCTCATTTAGATTTACTATTAATTCTAAAAAAACAATTCAAAGTTTGAAAATATTCATTTCTAAAATTTAAAATAAAAATACTTCTTACCTCTCATGTCGCGCCGATTTAAAAATGAACGATAAATTAAAATGCACTTTTTTTTTTGGATATTACTCGAAACCTGTTAATATTATTGGGGGTTTTCGGTTCTACATAACCTCCGTTTTTCAAGTTCAAACTAAACTAAGAGTAACAATAACCGGACCAGAAAAACAAAAATGACTTTATATTAAAAAAAAATAATAATAATTAACTTTTACGCGAAATTCGAAAATGGACAAAAATGTAAATGATCAATATTTCGACGTTTTACGTGGAAAAAAATTATCTCGCGCAAAAACTTCGTTTCTCCTACGATTATTTGATTCCGCGATAAATTTGGCGGGAAAGATTGGCGCGAGACGCGGGTTAAGGAAGAAAATCGCGTAGAGAGCGCGCGCGAGCGGAGATTAGCCTGAAACAACGTCGCGAGACCAACTGAAGGAAGTGCCCGGAGGAACTCTAGAGAAAATAGCGGTGGCGCGCCGCTCCCGTTTGGTGGCGCTCCGGTAGACGGAAGAGAGCGCCCGGGAAAGGGCGGGAAGGCTAAAAGATTTTGGCGCGAAGCGGTGGCGCGCGCCAGCGGACAAGAAGCGGTCGCGCGTCCCACTACTTACAAAAAGAGCGGGAAAAGGGAGCAGGGGAAAGGGAGGAAGGAAGTTTCAAGAAGACAATAAGTAAAGATACGACCTTAATTTCATTCTAAGGAGTGGGAATTCATTTCAAAGAGTTAATTCTCGAATCGAATATAAAAATAAAATCGATACGGTGGATAACGTATACTGGGTGCACCGAACGCGCGAAGCTCGGGGCTTCGATCCAAATTTAATAAAATATTTAAATTGGCCTTAAAAAACTTGGGGGAGGAAAGTTAGGGGCACAAGGAGGATATCCGTGAAGAGTCGCGGGCGAAGTTTTAACGAAAAAGAATCCAAATATCGATTCATTTTAAAACAAAACCAATATTATATTATCAACCGGATTCAACGACCTCCTATACGACAAAGGGATGATGACGCTACGAACCAAAAACTAGAGATTTCAGAGTTCGAAATAAATGGAAATTGACAATCTTTGCTCAGAACTGCGGCCAGATATTTTTTCAATCCACAGATAAAACTGAGTTTATTTTTAAATGTTTCTAAATCGGATTTTTTTAATTTAACAACAAGAAACGGATACCGGTTAAGCCCTTATCTGAATGAATTTTATTTACGTAATCTTTTATCTACGCCTTCTATCTGCAAGTTTGGATAGATAATTCAGATATTAAAATCAGTTAAAAAGAGATATTGAATAGACAAATGGTCGTGTATAAACAGTTTTGATCAGTTATCATATTTCCATAATATCTGATACACGAAACAGATACCAGTTGTTCTAAACAGATAAAGGTTAGGTGCACTATAATCAATATAAGCATAAATAAATTGTATCTTTTAAAATTTGATTAAACGATTAAATATAATTTCTTTTTACGCCATTCGAAGAAATAAGGGCTGCAGTATAGAGTACAGAGTCTAAAGGACATTTAAAAATTTAAATATTTAATATATATCTAAGCGTCAATAAAATTACAAAGGTTATATTCCGTAGTTCTTGGTAAGCGACCGAAAACTGAGTTTAGATAGCAACACCATATTACTATAGCTACGGTCACGCTAGCATTTCTTAATCGATTTGAAACGGTAAAATCAAACCGATATTCAAATCGCCAGGAATCGTTTTAAGCGTCGCGTGTCACACATTATCTTTATAAATCGATTTATCGTAGCTTCATCTATCGGTTGTTGAAACCGAATCTGTATGAAACTGGTTCCCGAAGCAGTTTCGAGAATTCTAATCAAATCGATACGGGAAAAGATGGTTTTCCATTCACATCGGACTCTTTGTGAAACCTATAAATCGATTCTAAGACTTAGTATGAACGCAGCTTATCGGTTGTTGAAACCAAACCGGTATGAAACTGGTTCCCGAAGCAGTTTCGAGAATTCGAATCAAATGGATTCCGGGAAAAGACGGTTTCTCGTTCACTCGACTCTTTGAGAAATGATTTGAAAGTGTTTAAATCGATTCCAAGGTCTAGTATGAACGTAGCTAAACTATTGGGAGAAATGGAGATTGCGCGGGCTGATAATCCCGCGTAGTAGTAGAGAATTTCATTCTCCCTTTCTCAACCTTTACAATTTAAATTTAACCTTGACTCGATATAACATTGAATAGATTTCTATCTAGCAGTCTAATATGGGGCATTATATAAACGCTGTTGAAGCGAAATTGGATTAATTTCGAGTAATTAATGACGCATTTTATTTCAATTTTGTCCTAGACGGTTTCGTAAAGGGGCGTTTTCACGTTCGATCGTTCAATGGAATTAATTCATTTTGCAAAAATAATTTTCAACGGGAATTACGCTACATTTCAATATCGCGATTGACGAGTCAGGCGAGGTCTATACGGGGTATTGTTTGTTATCAGAAGGAACACTAGTCATAGCTTGGAAGAACTATAAGGGAAATAACTAGAACTCAGAATCGGATAATGAATAATTTAGGATATCCATTGATAACTAGGCTTTTTTTTCAGATATAATCTCGGATAGATTTTTTCTTAATGTAAAACCACGAATTATAGAAACAGACGAGTATCAAAATGGATACGAATACCCAAATAAAATTTGAAGCTCGATTAATTAACAAAATTACGCGTTTATTCAAAAGGATAATTGGTTTGAAGGAAAAAAAATAACGTTACGTAACGAGTAACGAAGAAAATCACGTAGTCTGGACGTACAAAGCGCGCGCGCGCGAACGTTACGTAACGAGCAATATGAAGAAAATAACGTAGTCTGAACGTACCAAGCGCGCGCAATTAATATTTAACTCGCTCGCGGTTTATTTCAAAAAATTAGAATTCAAATATGGCTCGCCATTAAATTATAAGAACGAGGTGGAATTTTTGTAGTCGCGCGGGATAATACTTCGAGACTGGATCACGTTTTAGGCCGAAATAAATTGGATAGCTAACTTTTTTTTCTTCTTCTTCTTCTTCTTCTGGGTAGACGTCGGATAAAAAATGATCCTGACGGAACTATATATACTGGAAGGAAGTTTTAAGAGCGAAATTTTTAGGCCGCCGAGACGTCTCCCGCTCCAAATAAATTGATGATACATTCGCAGCAGCCACGAAGGTTTCTTCGCGGGGTAGCGGGGGGGGGGGGAGGTGGACCTCAAAACGCGGTTAGATATCGAGGTCTACCACCGAACTACGCCACGCAACTATATACTTAGTTATATAGATACCACCTCGAAAATGGATTCGATTTCGCCACGAAATAATACCTTTTCTATAGCAATTAAGCGCCCTTTTCAAGATAGTAACCCCCTAATATATAAATCCATCCCTATAAGAGTTCTATACGGTTGTAGGATTTCAGTACGAAAGACGGGTCCTCGTAGCTACGGTTCAATCGCAGTGACGCCAGCCATATAGCTGAGAACTGAAAAAGTGATTGGCGGGTTGAGAACGACGCCGATATAACCGAGTTCGACGTAAAATTGGTATTCCTGGGACGAAATCCGACAAATTGGTTCTCTCGGCTTTTTGGGCGCCGCCGACGATATAGGATGGAACACCACCACTACCACCACCACCAACGAACCATTCGGAGAAACCAAAAAATAGACAGTCTTCCACTGTACCGAAGGGAGACCTATATAGGCCTATCGTGCAGTCGCGTTGGTTACTTGGGGAGTTACAGGATTGAAGGGAGAACACTCTGATAATGCCAACCAGAAGGGCACCCAACGCGCGCCAGTCACATACTAAACTATATGACCCCTCCCTCACCCCACTCCCTTCATCAAGACTACACGTAACCTTAATTCGTAGTTACATCAAACTCCTCAGAAGGCATGCATCCATGCATCGCCACATAAGTTCAATAGATGATTCAAAAGTAGAACAACTATACACCAAGGACGCAGACTCGTAATTTTTATAAATTGTAACTATATAAACGCGTACGTGTACGCCAAGATAACTTTAATAAAAAGTTTTTTTCATCTATCCGGGATTCCAGATAAATAGTATGGGTGATAGTAGACAAATAAACGGTCATTTAAAGATAGGGGTCATTTGCTCGATTTCTATCAGTGGCGCAAAATTAATCTAGGGAAGGTCTTCTTTCTAATGGTGCTATCGCTTTATGCATTGGTAATATTAGGGAAAAGTTACGTCCATTTCAAGATAGGGGACATTTATGGATTTTTGCTCGATTTCTATCAGTGGCGGAATAATCACTCATGTCAATATTGTGATTTTAAATTAATCTAAAGAATTGCTATCGGTTTATAACTATGGAGGATAGTAGAGTGTCATCTATATTAAAAACATGAGTGCATGGATATGCCCAAATATGAATGCAATCTTGAAAAAAAATATTAACCGCCCGACATTAACCTCCAAGATCAAGATTGTAAACCAATAACTAAATAAAATATAGGCAAATTTACAGAAAAAATGGCGAATTGTAACTAATGGCTTTAGAAAAAACGCGCTTTCAGCTGTTTAGGTTAGGAGAATTTGTTGGCTATAGAATATAGACTTTTTGCCGAGCCTTACGAAGGGGGCTACCATTTTGCCCGTTCCTCATACTTCCGCCCCCCAATCCGCCATTTTTGTCACCAAGAATCGAGGAGGTAGTGGCTCTGCCTACCAAAAAAACTATCATCTCGTTCCTTGGTGACCAAAATGGTGGATTGGGGGATCGGAACTAAGGGGAACGGAAAAAATGGTAGCCCCCTTCATAAGGCGCGGCAAAAAGTCTATACAGTTCCCTTTTAAGGTCGCTCGCTATATTGCTCGAAAGTATTCTCGAGTACCACGATACTATACTAGTACGAGTATACGTTTGACCTACTTTTTCAACCCTAGCGCGCGCTACTTCAAACCCAAGATGCGCCCGAGAGAGAGCTTATACTTTTATTATATTATATTATATTATATAATAAAATATAATCCCCTTGGATAAAAAAAACGGCCGAGTGTCTCGATATATATACTCGAATTACGAGCTTGAAACGAAGCGAAATTCCTATTGGAAAGAGACCTTTTCATCCACGGGAACTTGGGTCTTTTTTTACCGTTCTGGTAAAATAGTTTCGACAAACTCCTCGAGTCGATTTATTAATATAGTTATAAGCTCGCCCGGACTCCTAAGAGGTTAGCCTAAGGGGGGGGGGGGGCTACAAGGGATAGGGGGAACACGTTCTTATAGTTTTTTCTTCGTCGGTCAATGGCGAAAAAAGTGAGTGATATTGATTATGAAAGGATAAGATGGAGAAGCCCATATCACCTCCCCTTCCTTCGTAATACACCACGCTCGCGATAATCTGGAACTTAAACACAAAAAGCCAGACTTTGGAACGACAAAACCAAAGCGCAATCTTCAGCAAAAGACGCGGGAACTTTTTAGAAACTTCAACACACCTCCCCCAACCCTAGTTTGGTTGCCGCGTAAAATATGATGGAATTCGTGAGAAAAAAAAAGCAAAATAATTTAGTAAAGACACAAGTAAATCATCCTTCAAGTTTATAAGACGACATACTGCGGGTGACGATGAAGTGAGTCCGATTTTCTCAGTCCATGGTTTCACCCTAAGTATTCCAAAATTACTACAGAAAGGGGGCCATCAGGCCCAGTATATTCTTTCTAGAGTAAATCAGACTCGAAATCGCGACGGCCGGGCGAGACACGCTCCTTCGTTTCGCGAGAGAGAGTCCTTTACCGTCGATACATTTTCACCCCCGTAAAAATCTAGACAGTTCGGCGCGATATTAGCACCGCCTACTTAGTTCCAATCTCAACCGCTAGAGAGGGCAATTTCGAATTCCGTATCTCGACCGTTTTAGAGCTTTGGATTTTTTCCTCTTTGACGACAGAACCACGAACGTATGCTTTGTTGTAAACTTGAAGCATGATTTACCGCGAATACAAATATATTTAAGTTTGGAAAATTAACCTAAAATACTGAGTGAGAAACGCAACGGTTGTTTCAATATACAGGGTGTTTCGCAAATGGTGATAGGACCAAGCTACAGTGGGTTCCATGGGTCATTTTATGACGAAAATGTTCTATGACGTTTCGTCGTACGGGGCGCCGTTTAAGAGTTACGAAATGAATCATGTGCGGATGACCCCTTAACGTACATTAATAAACGTAAACTTTAAACTTTATAAAGAGCTACGAGCTCGAAACGTCCTATATTTAAACTTTCAGTAATTAAAGTTAATCTTCTATTGTGATTATTAAAATTATCTAAAAATATATGGATAATAATAGGTTCTCCATTTATACTACCTTTAACTTAAAGAGATGGCGCGAAATTATTTTTATCATTTTAATTGAAACACGAACGATATTTTTTTAAGTTAAAATAAGAGTGGGAGTGAAAGGGGAGACATGGTTTAAAGGCGAGCGCGTGAAACTCGGGTCAAGTTTAGAAAAGAGGGACTAAGGGGAGTGGGAGTGAGTGGTCTGCGCGATGGAATATCGGAGCTCGCGCCTTTTTAAAAAGGGCGATATATAAGCGAGTGGAGTGTGAGAGAGACGTTCGAGAGGCGGAATGGAATGCGCGCGTCCTGCAGGGTTAGCTCTCCTGGTAATTAAATTAGCTTTGGTACCGCAAAAATCCCACTCGGTTAGGAAATGGGTTCAAGGAGGGAAGACACCATATACGCCGTGACTACCAAAACTGACCTCTTTATATATATTTTATCCGCGCTCACGATTGCTCCTCCGCGGCTAGGAGCTGCAGTAGCCAATTCCCTATTATTCTTTGGCCAAAAACGACATTTATCGGTCGCCCTCCGGCTCCTATAAGGGCTTAAGAGGCGAAACTACGCGCGTGCGACTTTAAAACGGGCCAAACCGAGTCTCTCGGCGGCAAATTTAATTATTCTCAACTTTTGCCCGAATTAAAGGAGTCGTTGCAGCCGATATAATACAGAAGTCTCACTCGCGCTTTTCAAACCAATCGACGATGCCTTCCGAGTTTAAACGAATAACAATGCGATATATCTCGGGGAATAAGGAGCTAGAGCTCTCGGCGTAACAGAAACATTCACAGCAAATTGACTAAAGTTTCGAAAACAGCGCGATTCGAGAAATAAATTTTACATTTGTTAAATTACAAAATTTAAAAATAAAAGCGGATAATTCCCTTCCCAAACTTTTCAAACCTAATAAACTCGCGAAAATTATACCCAATAGACTAAATACTAGCGCTTCTTTTGTAGATATTGTACGCAAAAATGTAGGTCTATTTTAAATTAAAGCCGCAACACGGTTACAACGGAATATCGAAACAAATATTAAACTAGAAATAAATTTAAAACTTACCATCAAAATTTCTTCGTATTGATGTGTCAGCGACCAATAAACAAAGGTCCGTCGTTAAGGCGAGATCTCCAATGAGAGTTACAATAACATTTGATTGGTCGCTGACCCATCAATGCGAAGAAATTCCGGATCTCCATGAATCCAACTAAGCCTATTTTCCGTGAAAGTTTGAAATTTATTTCTAGTTTAATATTTGTTTGCAATTTATGACGATAAGAGATCGATGAAATATCACTTGTTAGGTTGCATTCTTTCATTAAAAGGGCTCTTTTAGTTATAGGTGTCTTCCGAATATATGCCTATATCACATTATGCGAGGGTAAAGTTTGAAGCTACTTCGGTTTCAGTATATACTTAAAGGTTGGGCTATTTTAAATTTGCTTGGGGTCAAAGAATTTATACTAGACCAATTAGGAGGTCCTTTTTAGGGTCCCGTAACATCAATATTCGGGTCCCAACATGTCCCTAACTAATAACAAAACTTAAAAGAAGGTTAAAGGCACCACTTCCGTCGAGATAATTCATTTCTCATATCAGAATGAAACAACTTTTGGAAAAATAAGGCTCAAAAGTCAACAAATTAAGTTCTTTTCAATTGAGTAACGATTGCAGTCTTAGAAAGCTCCTAAACTCCAATTTAATCTTTTTTTCTTTTTTAGAGTGCGTGGCAAATAAATCTTTCCTTTCCAAGATTGTCCCCCCCCCCCCCCCCTGGTCTCGCGTGCGGACTATATCTCTCTACTTTTAATTGAAATGATCGTAAAGCGAGTACAAGAAGGATTGGCCAAAGAGCACCGAAAAGATGTAAAGGGGGGGGGGGGGTCAATTGAGGCGCCGAAAAGAGGAATAATTATTTATTTAAACCGGTGCGGCAAAATTCGCGGGGCTAATGCATGCATATGGGGTCTCTTTTAGAAACGCGGGAGAAAACATCAAAAGGAAAAGCCAAATACATCAAGCTTCTACACGATTATATCAATAACGCGAAGCTCATGCAGTTAACAGCGCGCCCGAAGCATGCATCTTCGTTTTAGTTTCGGGCGTGCGTTCGAAGAAAAGTACCCCTTCCTTTTCGAAGATGAGAAACTCCACTCATTCAATCGTCTAAATATGACTTAAGCCAAGTTGATCTTTCGATCGGAACAAGAACGAACAAATAATATCAAAAGTCTATCACTTTATTCCATAAAAGTAAACAAAGCCCCGTAGCTTAATACTATCAGCAAAGGTCCTGGTAAATGGACCGGCAGATTCTAATTCGAGACACTCTAGCGGCCGCAGTCAGTGTAAATAGTGAACGGAGGAAGCGCCACTCTTTGGAGAAATTCCGGAGTTGGGTGTTGGTGGAGAAGATTATAGCCAAACGCCTAAATTCCCTCCCTCTCTCCCGACTCAAAATATCAAAGAAGAGTACAAATCATTCGAGCCAGATAGGGGTGATGCCTTTTTTGACTAGTTTGAAGTGGTAGGCTAGTACCTTTACCTGGTCCTTTGCTGTAAGTGTATGCTAGTACCTTTACCTGGTCCTTTTCTGAAAGTATCAAGCTCCGGGCGTTGTTTACTTTTATGGAATAGACTTTTGATAATATATAGGTGATCGCGGCTTTACAACTTTGGAAAGGACTTAAGTCGTATTTGCATGCGTTTCAAGCTCGTGCGCTATCTGAGGTAATACCAGGGTAGATCTTGGAATCAGATAATGAATAACTTGAAATATCCATTGATAACTAGGCTTTTCGGATACTTTAACCTCGGATAAATTGTTCAAGTTAATATAAAACCACAAATTATATAAACAGACGCGTATCAAATGGATACGAATTAGACCCGGAGATAAAATTTGAAGCTCGATTAATAAACAAATTACGCGTTTATTCGAACGGATAACGCCAAGACAAAAATACGACGTTTCTCGAAATCCGTGCAGAATGAAATATAATAATTATATTTTAATCAAAATCGAAAGGAATAGCGACTAAATGACTACATTCTAGCTTCGAGATCTCAATTTGGGTTAAAATCCGCGAAGAAACTCGACGGGTTTCAAATGTTTCTTATTGGCGAGTGAATAACTCGTATCAATTTCCTATAACAATTGAGTATGAATAAAAAGTTTGCCGTTACATTCGGGTATACGTTAACTCGAATAAGAAATGGATATTTTTTTCGCGAACGGATAATATATGAATGACATTCACGGTGGTCTTATTCAATTAAAAGTTACACGAATTCCGAGCTCTAATAAAAGTTTTTAATTTTAGTTTAATGGGGCTCTAATTTAATCCATTTGAATTAGATTAGTTTGATTCCTTAATTGGGTTAAAGATTTTTAAGAAAACTCGGTTAGGATTTCGATACAATAGGTATATAGATATTTTTTTCTTTAACATTCCAAGTCAGAGATAATTTTTTTGGAAGAAGATTCTCGAGGGAAAAAAGATGTGACAATTTGCCTTTTTTCGCTTTCGAGAAATTCTTTCTTTGAGATACTCTTTTGTTCGGTTAAATAAATATAAGGTTTATGGAAATATACAGAATCTCGTGTTCGGAAGTTTAAAAGTACTTTTATGAACATGATTTTTTTGCCAAAAATAAAAAGAAATCCTTCTGGGAGCAAAAAAAGTATTACTTCCAATATTCATTAGTTGAAAGCAATTTTCTATTCTGAATTTTCTTTCATAAGATTCCAAGTTTAGCGTCATTTTAGGTACGTTCACACGAGAGATTTTAGCTACGATTACACTAGCATTTCTTAATCGATTAGAAACGATAAAATCAAATCGATATTCAAATCACCATGAATCGTTTTAAGCGTCACGTGAGCCGCGTTCATACTAGGCCTTGGAATCGATTTAAATTAACCGTTTCAAAACGTTTAGCTATAGGGTCGTGAGAACGGGAAACCGTCTTTTCTCGAATCGATTTGATTCGATTTCTCGAAACTGCTTCGGGAACCAGTTTCATACCGATTCGGTTTCAACAACCGATAGATGAAGCTACAATAAATCGATTTATAAAGATAATGCGCTTATAACAATTCCTGGCGATTCGAATATGGGTTTGATTTTAACGTTTCAAATCGATTAAAAAATGCTAGTGTGAACCCTAGCTCTTTATAAATCGATTTATGGTATCTTCATCTATCGGTGGTTTAAACAGAATCGGTACGAAACTGGTTCTCGAAGCAGTTTCGAGAAATCGAATCAAATCGATTCGAGAAAAGACGGTTTCCCGTTCTCACGACCCTAGCGAAACGTTTTGAAACGGTTTAAATCGATTCCAAGTCTTTGCATGAAGACAGCTTTTGAGACAATTTTCAAACCGTTTTGAAAACTTAAATTTAATTTTCAAGATAATTATTATATATTTTGAGAAATGCTTTTTGCAATTTGATATTTCCAAAACGGTTAAAAACGGTTTCAAATTCTCTAGTGTGAACACGGCTTTTGATTACCTTCCGGGTCGTACAGAAACTTAGTTTGAATTCAGGAGTGAATTTTGGGGGTGGGTGCGGCTCTACAGAGTCTATAAAAGTATCGTTGGTTCTCGATATCTCTCGCATTTTGCTTTCATCTCGTTTTCTAATTAATCCGCTTAGGCCTAGCGATTCTATACTTGCACATATAGGGTAGAATTCTTTCATTCGCCCGATCCCCGAGAGAGAAATAAGAGCCGATATACAATTCTACCGACAAAGAACAGAAATTAAGCTATAGAACGAGTCCATACACTCAAAACCCTGCCGCAACTAAGTTTGTTACGCGTTTATTTCGCCTCCAATTCGATACGGCAACTAAAACGCTGCTATCTTTACAATAGCTACGTTCACACTTGACACTTTGGAACAGTTTTCAAACCGTTTCGAGTCCTCAAATCGACTTTTTTAGATATTAATTTGGTTTCTGATATAATTTAACCTTTCCAAAACGGTTTAATCTAAAGCTACTGTCACACTATCATTTCTTAATCGATTTGAAACGACAAAATCAAACCGATATTCAAATGGCCAGGAATCGTTTTAAGCGTCACGTGGTCACGCATTATATTTATAAATCGATTTATCGTAGCTTTATCTATCGGTTGTTGAAACCGAATCCGTTTCGAGAAGTCGAAACAAATCAATTCGAGAAAAAAGGGTTTCCCGCTCATGCGACTCCAACGAAACGTTTTGAAACGGTTTAAATCGATTCCAAGGCCTAGTACGAACGCGGCTTATATCGAGGGAAAATCGAGGAAGGTTTAACTCGAAGCGACTCAACGACAGTATATCTTTCTGGCTCTCTCTTCATACACTCTAGAGTATTAATCGATTGAGTTGGGAAATATCGGTAAGTAACCTTTTGAGAACTTTCATCTACCCACCTTCGCTCGTCAGCAAAATGAGGAAATAAAAGACTTCTCGATGGGTTTGTTTTAACCCCTTCCTAGCTTTCGCGTTATTTTTATTTATATTAAAAATCGAAAGAAATATTGCAGGTTTAGATAAAAATAAAACCGTATATATTTTAATCCCGGGATTTAATTTAATCCGGGTTAAAAGTATGGCTGTCATAGATTTTCACGAACTTCAAATAGAAATTGAGTATCATTTTCGGAAAGATCGATATAAAACGATTCAAAATATATATACACATGTCATAGAAGAATATTACCTCGACAGTAAAAATACATATTTTAAAAATCGCCATTTTCGAAATTTCTCAAATTAAAATTCCCCACGATTATAGGCCTACGTCATCACAATATATGGTCACGTGACTACTGTAGAGCCTACAGTTAATTCTAGCGGGTTCTGCTACATCAAAACAGATTAAAGGCGAATGCACACACATTACGTGTATGCACTTATAGTATTTCTAGCGCACGCATGACCTTGAAACGCGTGAAAATGAGTGTGTACATTCTTCTTTATGCATTAGGCTTAACGAATCTAATTCGTGCCTCCTATAATTAACTGTAAACTTCAATGAAACGTTTGCGCAAGTTTTGATCAACGTTTTTTTCCCGAAATAGTTTCAGAAGCAAAAAGGCCTGCTCAACAAGTTGTTAACACCGCTATATGACAGGATAAATAAGGCAAGCGACTAAATTTATTTTCTCTAGGCCTACATAAACAAAAGGAAAAAGGGGAGGGGCGAGTGCGCGCGCACGTGGAAGACTATCAATAAAAAATATTTTAGTATTCGGAGCTTATACCCTTCAATCTCGGAGTTGAAAAAGGTTTAAAGCGGTCTCGATAGCTTAGTGCGCGTTGAAAACCGCGCCTGATTAGTCAAAATAAATCGTATCACGCGCTACATTAATAAAAGATGGAAAAGAAAAAAAAAATAAAATAAAGAAGGTGGTTGGCTGAAGGCGCGCGCGTCCAAATAAAATTGTTATAAGTGCGCGCTCGCTATTTTTTTTAAAACAAAATCCTCCCAATCACTTACCGTATATAGGCTAGGATTCAAATTAAGTTTTCAGCGGGCGCTAAGCCTAACTTTCCCTAGTATCTCGAAGAATAGGAAAGCGAGGAGATTAAAAGGAACCCCTAGTTTAGTCTTCGCAGTCACCTCGAGGAGACTATAATACGCGCGATATACGAAAGAAAGCCGGGAAAAAAATCAAATCAGCTTAAAAGTTTAGGAGAAATATATATATATATATTTATATAATATACTTTCGAATAACTTTCTTAGAAAGGGTGACCGATTTCAAGACGATAAAGTTAACGTTTCTATCGGGAATTCGATCCCTTTTAAGATTGAAATTATATATATATATATAGTATAGGGTGGGTTGAAAACGCTATACTTCCCAAAGCCACACGCCGAACAAAAAATAAAAAAAAAAAAAAAAATAGAAATCTCCAAAGGCAAAAATGAATAAAAAAATTTATAGAGAATTTTGTTAAGGCTTCAAACCAACCCGCCCGCGAGATACGAGTACCTAAAACTATAAGTTTATATTCGAAGTAACGCGGTTAACACTATATCGCGCGCGGCTATACTGAAAAACCTTTCGTTCTCTAGATGTCGTACCGTATTAACCAACTAACCTCGAATAATCGGAATGTATACTTATAGGGAAGTCAATAGGAAAAACAACATGGTATAAAAGTCCATACAAATCGCTACACCTCTTACGTTTGATACAAAATTTTGGAAGTTAATTTCCCCGACTTTTCCAGGTTTTCCATGACCATTTCTAAATAATTTCCTTGACTAATTTTAATATTTATTTCTTGAATTTATTCTTACGAGCGAGCTCTTGGCAAGTCCCAGGATAGTTTACTCAGAATATGAGAAAAAAAAATTAATCTTTAGGCAAATATATTCAGTTTAAAATAATTAAGTTACAATTAATTGGTCCACCTTGACACGTACCAAAATATTTAATTTCTCGGACCATTTGGGCTCAGTTTCAAAATTCGCTGACTTTTCCCTGACCATCTGGGATCAATTTCCAAATTCCCTGGCTTTTCCCTGACCATTTGGGCTCAATTTTGAAATTCATCGACTTTTCCCTGACCATTTGGGCTAAATTTCCAAATTCTGACTTTTCCTTGACCATTTGAGCTCAATTTCCAGATTCGCTGACTTTTCCCTAATCATTTGGGCTCAATTTCCAAATTACTAGACTTTTCCCTGACCATTTGGGCTCAATTTCCAAATTCCCTGAATTTTTGAGCCAATTTTCAAATTCCCTGATCTTTTTGGGCCAATTTCCAAATTCCCTGATATTTTTGGGCCAATTTCTAAATTCCCTGACACCATTTTTAATTTTAAATGTTTCTACTTGATTTTGCAATAGGTAGGTTGCATGAGGTAGGGTCTTGCTTTCCCCTTCGGAAGATATGGGGGTGAATTTCTTTTTTCCGTTAGATGTCTCTGACTTCCGGAAGTTCCGCATAGTTGTCGGCCATCACGGCGACTGACGCTTTATTTTTATCGAGTTATAGCATGCTTATAAGTATTCGCCAGTTTAGACGCCAAAATGCCTTATAAAATCTCTAAAAGTAAAATATTTTGTGAGGGCTATGTTGATGGACTTTCTATAGTAGAGAAAAATAGATATTTGAAGAAGATATTATTATGTTCAGGTACTGATCCTTACAGTTCTAACTTCTACACTTTTAACGTTAAAGCGTCTAAGCCTTGGCCAAAACGAACCAAACTTCACGCAAATCATTTTTAATTAAAATTTCATGGGCTAAGCGTGTAACATAACCTTCAATTATCAATTTTTTTCAATTATAGAAAGTCCATCGGCATAACACTCACAAAATATTTTAGTATTAGCGATTTTATGGGCGAGAAATTCCTTGAATCCTTTAACTCGTTAATAGCGTCAGTCGCCGTGATGGCCGACAACCACGCGTAACTTCCGGAAGTCCGAGACATCTAGCGGGTAAAAAAACATTCACCCCCTTTTCTTCAACAAGGGGAAAGCAAGACCCTACCTCATGCAACCTACCTATAAAAACAAAATTTAAAACAACGAAAATATGGAGAAACACACATTGCCTTAGTAAAGTTTTCAACGTCAAGGGCTTTTTGCGGTTTTCAAGTAATCATACGACATTACTTGTTTTTCGACAACTGCAACACCGCAACGAATGTAAAGCCTACGTACCCTGCACCCCTAGCTAAGGGAGGTGTAGCTAAAAATGCACTTTCCTCCTCTGGCGCACTCCTCCCCCTCTCCTCGGCCACCAAACGCGGATACAATAGGAAGCCAGTTACGTTCCATAAAATAGAAACAATACAGTCAAAAGTTATGGGAGTTGGGCTATATAGCTTCGAGGGGGGGATGGGGACTGAATGTTAAGTTACAATTCCATCTATATTTCGGGTATTCTCTCCGCGGCCCCTGGCGGCTCCAACAATTTGAGTTATTTCTATATTATAGGGAGAAAAAGTTATTGAAACCTGCTATATACATTCGTAGTTTAGCCGGGTTAAATAAAGAGAGCCAATAAAGCCAAAATAAAAAATATGAGAAGCCACAAAAAACGGCACAGTATCGTTCGCTTCCACGAGTTAATATTAGAAAACAAATCGGCTGCTTTGCAAGTTCGATTTATTACTAAGTAAGGTAACTGTTGAAGGAAATGTTGAACTTATGCGACCAAAAAAAACTTTTAATGAAAATCCGCGCGAGGAAATAACATATTGTAGAATACAATTGAACGGTTAAGGCTAATTTACATCTTAAATATTACCGACAGTTTAAAATAATGACTTATAGAGAAAAGATAAAATTGAGGAGTGCGTGAGTAAGGACTAAGGAGAACGGATAACATTACTTTATATCCAAATCTATCTCTCTTTGTGGATCTAATTCATTTCTTATAAGCGCAAAAGTCTATAATTAATCCATAAAAGTAAACTTAATACTATCAGATAGACTTTTGCGTATATAGATGAAATGCCCGATATTAAAATAAAATTCAAATTCAGCCGGAGTTTGCAACGAAGTTTATCGTAACCCATCTAGCTTTGCGCGTGCGTTTTAGCGTTCCCCATACGGACAGACAGACGTAGTCCGTAGAGAATTATCTAATTTAGTAATGCGCGGCGTATTGGGTTTTTCCAAAGACTTCGATATTCCGCGCGGTATTTGTCGAGTATTCTATTATTTAAGAAAAGATACCGCGCGAAGTTGATGGTTGAATATTATTCGCCAAGAAAAAGATCAATGAAGACATTAACTCTTAAGGAGTCTCGAAACTTCTTAGCGAAACGCGCTGCCTTATATAAAGATGAAAGAAGAAAAGCTAGCCATTCCGAGAAAAAGACCGACGAAGAATCGAGAATTTACATTAAAAGCTAAGCCCGCGCCGATCCATTAATGGAAACTAAAGAACAAATAGAATTAAAAAAAAAAAAAAACCCCAACCAACTTTTGGAATTTTAACAACCTCGATAAGTAATTAATTGCGAAAGAGAGAGAGAGAAAATTATCTATTGATTGATTTAAAAATATTAAACGCCTTGTTTTGGATAAATCTTGCAGTAACGATCGCCATTGGGCCAATTATTATCAAAGATAATTATCTTCAATAACTTACTGTCGTTTTAGAGCCAAATTCATAAACAGGGCGTTGGGTTTGACGCAAAAATTGTACAGTCAAAGGACCACAATTGTCTATACGTAAGACAAAGTTTCGCGTTTGACGCAAATACACCCGGAAAATAGGCTTAGCGGGAATCATGGAGATCACCTGAATTCCCTTCGTGTATAAGCGAAGGCCCGTCGTCCACGCGAGATCTCCACGAGATTGCGTTCGATTGGTCGCAAGACCTTATACTAGAAGTCGAGGGTTTCATCGGCTTCTGCTTATACGCGAGGAAGTCAGAATCTCGGTGAATCACGCTAAGCCTATTTTGATAGTAAGTTTTAAATTTATTTCTAGTTTAATATTTGTTCGTAACTTTTTCAATCGAGGACCTCATCAACTTAACTCTAGAAGAAGAACGCTAGCAATATGGTTCTCAATTACTCTCGGCGTATTTCACTTCATTTCATTTTTACTACAGTTGAGGGAGTATTCGCTATAATTAGTGTAAGTAATTAGGAGTAACTTGACTCGTTTTAATTAAGTTAACTCGACTTTTCATCAAAAGAAAATCATTCTTTACGAGTAAGTTTAAAATCGTAACTCGAAACTCAACTGATGCACAAACATTTACGCCTTTTTTTTTTTCTTCTCCTTCTCATCTTCATTCCAAATTGGAATCATTTTTTTGGAAAGAAAGGGTATAGGCCTAGGGCAGAGAGAGGATAGCTAGGCTTCGCATTCCGGGCCAATGAGAATTCCCAAAAGTAAGCGTGCCAGAGGTTAAAAAAATTCTCTTTTTCTACAAGCGATCACGAGCGCCTTACCAAAAATACCAGGGTTCCTACGAAAAGTTAACTCCGAGAAATATTCGACTTTGAGATAATAGGTTGCAAAGGCTTAGTTAACGGTGAAATCTCTGGTTGAAATTCAGAACTAAGAAGAAGTTCATCATTAAGTTCTTTATATCTTTATCAAAAGAAACTGAGCGAAAGGAAATCAAACTTTAATTCAAAAAGCGACTAGTGTTCTTAATGTCTTTCCAACCTCGGGTCCTTCGCTACTATAAGAGTATAAGGACGAGGACCCAAGGTTGGTTACTCCTTAAAGCCGCTTATAATTGAAGTTCGGGGGTTGAATACGCTGGTAATTTGGAAACGACGCCTTCAACAGCGGGCCCGCTGAGAATAATATTAAACCATGGAGGACTCAGGGTTGAATATACCCTCGCGTTATCCCGAATTAATGTCGTTTCCATTTTCATCCATTAGAGGAGGTACTTACCCAAGTTCGGGTCCTTCTCTATAATATTTTAACTTAATAAAGAACCCGAGGTTTGATATAAGGTCTATACTTTTATAATTAAAGAAATCTTAGAAACCGGAATTAATTTCAAATAGTAATTACGTATAGCGTTTATCCAAACTTGGGTCCTTTGGATATTATTTTAACGAGAAAGGACCCAAGGTTGGGTTACCCTGGTGTTAATAATCGCGAAAGAGTGCAAAGGGGAGGGGAGAACATGGTGCGAAAAGTTCTTTCATTTCTCAGCTAATCTTTCGCTGCTCATTCAGGCTTTTTTTGCCTTCTTTACATTTGGGATTTTTTTTTCTTTTCGTTCTTAATATTTGAACATATTCCTTCGCGGTTGCCGATATAAAACAGTAACAATCTTGAAAGGAGTCGAAGTTTAGATTAACAAGTTGAAACTACGCGCTGATAGCCGGATCAGATTACTTAAGGTTTCATTACCGATTTTCCCGATTGCTTTCATCAATTAAAAGCGGATAAAGTAAAGTTTAAAGTCATTTTTACTAAAAATGTACGTCATAAAATTATAAAGGCGTAATATATACGATATGAGCAACTGTGATATGTCACAGAAGAAGCCGATGAAACCCTCCTTTGAAGTCTAATACTCTAATTTTCCATATAGCGCTCCTCTCTGTATGGGTAAAATTCCTAATTTTACGAGATCGGAGGGGTCCTACTTCATACCCCCCTGTCTACGGAAAATTGGAAATTCTCTCTCTCCACAAACGACGACGTTTTTTAGACGAACTCCAAGTCTGCTAGATATATTCGCTCGACGAACTCCCGCTCCGAAAATATCTACCGTTAGGAGGCGTACGAATCGCGCTTTTTGAAACTAACTCATACAGAGAGGGGTAGACAAGATCCGGGAGTAATAGACTTCAAAGGAGGGTTTCATCGGCTTCTGGTCAGAGGTATATCACACTTCAAGTTTACAACAAAGCATATTACGCGATTGGTATGTGGTTCTGAAAGTTTCGTCTCCTCTCTCTCACAAAACGAAGGAGCGTGTCTCGTCCGGCCGTCACGATTTCGAGTCTGATTTACTCTAGAAAGAATATACTGGGCCTGGCCGTCTTTCTGTATAAATTTCGGAATGCTTAGAGTGAAACCATGGACTGAGAAAATCGGACTCACTTCATCGTCACCCGCAGTATGTCGTCTTATAAACTTGAAGGATGATTTACTTGAGTCGATGCTTATAGTGGAGGGATTACCGGATCTCGGGAATCAATTACATTTTAAATTAATCGATTACTACCAATCTTAAAACGGGCTTAGGTAGCTTAGATTAAACGGGGTAAATCAAATGAAAACTATTTTAAGACGAGACGCGACAACTTACGTCACAATTCGCGTAAAAGAATTATGAATTCCCAAAGAAATATTCAAAATCATACGTATAATACGTTATAATATCAAATTGGTGTCGCGGATACTCTGAAAATAATGCTTTTTACGTTTAATTACTTCAATACTAAAGACGCTGCATGAACGGAACAATACCTCAACGTAATTCCCAGTGATAGACTTTTGGCAAAATATATTTATTTAAATTGTTTTCAGAATGTAGTTTCGTCTAATTTAGATCATCATCAGTATGAGAATGATACCGCCATCTTTTTATTCAAGTAGATACCATAGATAGTAGAAGGAAAAATTCTATGAAATATACAATTTTAGATCAAGGAATACTGAAAAACATTGCTTCAGCATAACTAACGAATTTAACCCATTGTCAGGCTGTAAAGCCAAATTATCTGGGTTTCTGTGGCGCGTAGGTTATTAGGTCTCGAATTTTAACTCCTTCCATGATTGCCATATTATACAAAGAAACTTTTACATCGGAGGGAATTGAAGAGACAGGGTTTTTAAGCGGGGGAGGGGGTTTAAAACAAATTCTATTTTTTTTTTTTTTTTTGGAATTCCGTAGGGTGCTTACCTTCATTCCTTACCCCCAGGATTTTTATATATATGTTATATATATATTTTTGCTATTTTGGCTTTTTTCTTTTGACGGTATCGGAGCAGCTAGGGTAGCGATTTTTCCGGGGGGGGACTAGAGAGAGGGTATAAATCTAGTACTGGGGTTATTTTCTTTATATTTCGATGTTTTTTGGGTTCGACGCGGGAATGGAGTTTCCCATTAGTCCCTGAAACACGTTCGTTCCCTCCCAAAAAAGAAAACATCCTCCAAATCTCGTTCTATAGAAGAGCTACAATTCTTAGCTTTCATTTTTTTTTTCCACTTTTCTTTAAGACTTGTAACTCGTATACTCCGTCATAACCAGGAGCAATTTTCGCTACTCGCCGAACTACAAGTCTCCTTTAAAGCTCCTATCCAATTCTTAATAGGTATAGACGGAAGAGCTAAGGTTCGAATGCAATGAAAACTCCGTTTGTTACTGAGACTAGATACGAAAGAAATGATATTTTGTTGCGCGCGCCATTTTTTCATACCTTTTTCAATACCACCCTCCCTTCATCCACCGCGCTTTTCATCTCGGAGTTTAATTCACAGTTCTTAAAAGGTAGGGTGAAGAGGAAAATCAAGCTATAAAAATAGATTCAGATTTCACTGTTCTTTTAAATTGACCCCCTCCAACCAATCGCGTAACGCCCTGCTATCCAGCGAACAAAATACTTACTGCACGCTCTATGTCACGCGCCACGTTTGTCTAATTGCGTGCATTATTTATTACATATCGCGCTATAATCGCGTTCGACCACGGACCGTGTATATACCGGACGAGAAAAGCAAGCGTTTTTCTGCCCCGTGCACCGACTCTCAATAGAGCCCAGAAAATAATCGTACAAGGTCATTTATTAAATTCAAATTGGCGCGTGTCTTTAAGTCGCTAGGATAGTCATTTTGAAATTTCGCTCTCACGTGACACAAGAGTCACGAGAAAAAATAAAAAATGACCTTGTACCACTATTTTCTCTCTGGCTTCAGAGCCCAATGCTCGGGGAAGTTTTTTTGTACTGTGGAAGGCTGGCGAATTCTCGTCCGGTATATACACGGTCCGTGGTTCGACATAGCGCGAGCCACGAGCATTTTGTTATCTGGAAGGCAGGGCGTTACACGATTGGTTGGAGGAGGAGAATAGTGAAATAGGATATATTTCCTTTATGATAAACTACGCGGATATGTCTTATAATTAGTAGGGAAATGGACAAAAAATCGTTATTTTCCTCTTCACCCTCCCTTTAAAGCTTAGTTTCCACTAGCGTGCGCCACGTTTTTAACTCGGTATTACACCCGCTTAAGTAGGTCTGTTTCGGTACTATTTTTTTCAACTTAAATGTCAATAATCACCCTTAAAGATTGCAGGACTTCGCGATCGAACCTCTTGGCCAAATAATCTCGATATAAAAATATGTTCTTCAATTATTTTGGGACTTTTATTTTGGCCTGCGTATCTTGTTCTCGAGGTCTTTTTTTTTTGGAAGTGGGTTTCTAAGATGACCCTTTTTATAAAGAGCCATCGGAGTGGGGGGAGGGCCAAGTAACGGGGGGGGGGGGGGTAACGTCGGGGGGTTGGGTCGAGGCTGTATCTTGGCACTTGAGCTTTTTTCTCGCATTCTTGAGTATTGTTTTATCAGGCGGAAGACAAAGGCCACCCCCCTCCCCTTTACTTTCATTCCCTCAGTATTACGCTTGCGCCCCCTCCCCATACACACCACTAGTTCTTAGTCTTAACTTTTTGCGCTTTTGGTTTTTCACGGATGGTAGACTACGAAGAGCTTCGCTTTTTCCCCAAATCAACTTATTAAATCTCTATTAGCCGCCGCCACCGCACGCACGCGCACTCTACGAAAGATTTTTCTACAAGACTACAACGAGCCTTTACCTATACTCTTCCCTTCTCAAGGAAGCTGACGTCACGTGCTCCTTCCAATTAAGTCCCCATTTTTAGCATTTACGGGAGCTCCGACAATGAAATATTTTAAGTATCGGCTTAAAAGGAATAGCTAAACCCTTCAACAAGCCACTCCTCTCGCGTTAAATAGAGAGACCTTTGCAAATACGGAGGCAGCTAAAAGCAACAAGGTTTGTAAGCTGCCGAATATCGTTAATTCCTCAGTATGAATTAAACACACATCTAATACTTGTTACTCTTGCACAAAATCAACCTTGAAAAGTTCAACCCTAGGCTTCTTTGTTTAGTTCTGCAGTGTATACTGTCTACTAATATTGCAATAACTTTATTTTGGTTTTTAACTATAAAAAATTAGATACTTAATCAAATTAGTTAATAATAATTGGGTTACATTTTAAGAAAAAATTCCTTCTAACTTTATTTTATAAATGTAGACTTAAAGGTAAGAGGGAGAATCTCTAATCCAAGGGAAGGGGCCGTAGCTAGTCCGAGGGAGGCAATAGCCCCCATTTATCAACCCCTTGCGTGCGCCCATGCTCCCTTTAACTCCGGGCGGCTGAATCTATCAAAAAAACCAAACTGTTTTCGGTATGGGATATTCAAAGTTAAATTATATCTACTTTTCGTGACAATCTCGGTAGGAAGCCTTAATAGATGTAGGAAAAACAACTAGATCATTTATAGGGGTTACACGCACATGACCCTAAAATCTCAACAACGTTTAGCGTCTGATTATGCGATACCCTTTGACAATGCTAAACACATAATCAGTTACGTAATCAATTAAGCGTGGTCAAAACTACAAGCTCGTACACTGGCTCGGGGCGTCCATTACCAAAATATCGACATATTCCCACCATTCGCGCTTAGATAAATAAGTCTGAAAACTTTGGTAAGTTTCCAGGGCAAAAATAAAAATGTCATTCAGAAAAACTAAGACTGAGGAAAGAAGGTTGGCGTTCTTAATTCTTTTGGCGCGAAAGCTTGGTTTGATGGCGAGCGACGTTTTAATTAAAAATGGGACTCCCGATAAACTCCGTCGCCATTTGACTCTGGCTTCCACGATGGCCAACTGCCACGTGGTATAGAAACACTCGTTGGAAGAGTGCCCAGACTTGTAGCGCGGAGTCCCGCACAGAAACAGGGCTTTTTCTATGAGAATTCCAGTCCCTTAAAAGACTAATTCGAATATAGCCACTATAGAGTAAATATAAAAACCGTTACAATTTAATGGAACATCAAAGAAGGGCTTCGAGCTCCCACCTTAATCCTTGAAAAATTGCAACGACTTTTTTAATCCTTCCTATACATACAGGGTGTTTCAAAATTGGTGGTTGAACTAATTTGCCCTTTTAAAGGGAGAATGCAACCTAATAAGTGATTTTTTTATCAATTCCTTATTGTTTAACTAGGTTTAATCCACTATAGTAAACATTTAACGAACTAGAAATAAATTTTAAACTTACCCGGAAAATCGGCTTAGCTGGATTCATGAAGATTCTGAATTTCTTCGCACTGATCGGTTAGCGATCAAGCCAATGTTACTGCGAGTCTCATGGAGATCTCGCCTTAACGGCAGGCATTCGTTGCTGATCCTTCAATGCGAAAGAAATTCAAGTTCTGCATGAATTCAGCTAAGCCTAGGTGGATTAGGCCTATTTAAAAGATAAGGAATTGATAAAAAAATCACTTGTTATTGCGTTGTATTCTCCCTTTAAGGGATCTTCCGTAAATAAATCATTTCGTTACGTCTTAAACGACAAAACTACCCATAGAATTAACAGAACTTCGGATCTATAATCATTTTTGGAACACCATGCAAGTACAAAACATAAATCCAAGTTATTACACGTTCAAAGGCAAGGCGCATTGACACATCGTGTTAAACCTCAAAATGGTATATAGTTTTTATAGAGCTGAAAGGTTCCCAAATTACAGACTCGGAATTAAAAAATGGTCAAGAGTTGATTAAAGGAAAACGGCGGCAGCTCGCTCTCTCGAGCTTCTAGGAATCCGCTGGACCATGAATTACTCCTAAGACCTCCGAGTATAGCCTGCGCTGGCGAAATAAGCTCCAACAGAGAGCAAAAAGTTTCTGGCGTGCAGACCCGGTCAACAAAACTTGGCGCTTGCTTTTTTTATATTTTTGGTTTATACACGCTCGAATGAAATCATTAACTAACCGAGAAAGTAAACGACAAAGAGCCAAGAAAAATAACGCCAGCACCTTTCACACCCTAGCAGTAGCACAAGCGCAAACGTCCCGAGGAAAGATTAAATGGAAATTATATTAATTAATTAACAAATGGCCTAAATGATTTATATTAAAACTCCCGTGACGTTTTAAGAATTAAAGAGATAATGAAATGATCAAATCAACAATTTTAACGTATGAGTAAGGATGGAGCCCTTGTGCTTGAATTTTCAATTGAGGCAAATTTCCGACCAATAGGCGCTCTAGCAAAATATTGCGTGCTCGTGTATAGTGTTTTTTATATTACCATAGCCTCCTAGAAGCGCGAGCGCCACCGTATCGCGTGATTTAGGAGGCTATGACATTACAAACGCGCGAATTTAAATTAAAGCGCGGGAGTTTGAATTTCATTTACTTTTATGCTCGCTTTAGGCTTAGAATTTTACAGAGATTATAACGTAAAATCAAGAAAGTGATTCATCAGTTTTCATTTGCCCACCCTTTAATTAAAGAGCGCTTTTTATTTCATACTCATTAATTATTTCAATAAGTAAAAACGAAGTAAACCGTTCGTTTAAGATTTATTCAAAATTAAACGGTTTTAAATATTTTCGGCAAGTTTCGAAGATGATCGGTAATTTCCAAACTAAGTATTTGATTAATCAAATTCCATTTAAAATTAGATCGATGAACGCTTCGTTATCCCTTTAACGTAACCTCGCGCGGCTTTTATTGAAAAATATTTTAAGAGAGCTCGAGCGCGCCTTCAAGTTCAATTGCAAAACGGTAGAAATTAATTGGAGCGAGAGAATTTAATTTTAAACTTTAAAGCGCGATTGGTTTGGAAGAGCGAGGCGCGTGACCTACGAGAAGAAAATAACGCGCGCCTTAATAATAATATAATAGTAATAAACAAGTATGAAAATTAATTTTCATGGTAAATAGTGTAGTAACATAAATTTGACAGAACGAAAGCTAAGCTACTAGGAAGACAGCGAAGGACATAACAGATGATGAAACACTCCTACAGGCGTCCCATAGAGGGAATGAGGAGTTAAAATAATGTATTCCATCAATGGGACGCCTGTAGAAGTATTTCAACACTCGTACAACCGTGTCCTAGACAAAGCTCGTATTCAGGGGCAAATAAATAGGGTAATGGCAGCACGTATTACTGAGATAAGGGAAAATAACACGGTGTGCCGCTTTTGCGAAATTCGCGTTCCATAATCCATAGTAACAAAGTAACGAACACATCGGGCTAAGAAATAGTGAATTTAACAGCTACACTATTAAAAAAAATGCCGCTAATGGGATAAACTGAGGGGAGGGGGCTAAAAAAGGACGTTCGTGTTCGAGAAGCAATCTGACAATTAACCGAGTGTAAAAACGACAAAGATCGCGAGGAGGAGAAGGGGGTGAGTCGCGACTACTAATGACATTATTAAACAATTGAAACGAGAAGCGAATCCTAGCCGACTTTCGTTTTAAATAGATCTAGTAAAGCGAACCATTTTGATAACCAGAGAGAGAGAGAGTTCGCGTGGAGTTAATTCGTGGACAGCTATAGAGAAAATGGATCAGAAGGCTTCCAAAATATATAGGAAAATGAAAAAATTGAACCCCACAAAAATTGTACGTGACATTTTTCGAAAATTCAACTTTCATGAAAAAATATTCTCTTGGATGAGAAGATAAATTTGAAAAAGTACTCGGCGCAATTTGAAAAGAACTTGAATGACATACAGCGAATAATTTAGTTTTTTTTTTTAACTGATGGTATAAATTATAAAGGTAGGAATTATAATTAAATAATAATTATTTTTAAGGAAACAGAATAAAAACTACTAATTTACGCTATTAATTAAATTTAACAAGCAAAAACATTTCCCCTAGATCGTTTTTATTGTCTTATTTTGGTTCCCGGTTGCTAAGCAACTGGACTTTTATCCCCCCCCCCTCCTCTACCGTCCCGAATATCGTTTCCATCTTTATTTCGGCGTGGGAATTCTTTTATTTCTATATCGAAAACGCCGAGGTTCTCTCTTTATTCGTTCCGGCAACGAAAGAATGTTAAACAAAAGTACAAAAACGCGTTTAGATAACCAAATACGTATACGAGATAGTATCGGACTTGTTGGCTGATAGGACTTAAACATCGCCAACTCCATAGTTCTTAGGAATTCCCGGGAAAATTCCGATATTATAGACTCGAACCTATACGGTTATTCAACGTTGATAACCTTGGACTACCCACATTAATACCGATATATACGAGGAAGGGGGGAGGAGCTATAGCTTCGCACGCGCTGAAAACTTAAAGTGAACTATAACTAATAAAATAATAAAAAGCTCGTGAGCGCGAGACCCGAATCGCTGCGGGCCACCCACGATTTGCAACGCGTGCCATACTATTCTAGCCTTCCTATCTCATTATTACTCTTTTATTTAAAGGAAGGAATGGTCATATAGGCCTAGTTCTACGAGTGTTGAAAGCTCGGGCTTATTATAAATAATTTTAATCGGTGTCGAAGGCGGGGAAGGATATTATTTCTCATCGTCAATGATAGCCAGGATATCTCCTCACCCCTTTCTCTCTTCGTTAACCCTTTCGAGGCGAACACTATTCTTTATTAGTTTTTATAAGCGTTTTGCTAAGTAATAAAACTCCAGTTATTTCAACGGGAAATAATACCGCGGTTCGAAGGTAATGCCGGGCCTTTAATATTAAGCTATACGTTTATTATTAAAGGGAGATTGCAACCTAACAATAAGCCTAATTCATTAATAAAAAAATTACGAACAATTTAAATTTTAGCCGGAAAATAGGCTTAGCTGGATTCAAGGAGATCATGAATTTCTTCGAATTAAAGGGTCAACGACCAATGAAAAAAATTCCCGTCGATAAGACGAGATCTTATGGTGAGGTTTTTAATAAAATTTGATTGGCCGATGACCCAAGAATGTGAAGAAATTCAGGTTCTCCATGAATTTCTTGGTATAAGTTTTAAATTTATTTCTATAGTTTAATATTTGTTCGTAATTTTCTCACTAGTGGATTAGGCCTATTTAAACGATAAGGAATCGATAAAAAAAATCACTTGTTATTAGGTTGCATTCTCCCTTTAAACGGGATTTCCGCCTTTAGTCGACGGAATAAACTCTGGACTAAAAAATAGGAAACTTATTTATCAATAAAGGAGTATAGTAGAGATAAAGGCGGGGTCTATATAGGATTGAGATTATCGTTACGGTCTGATCTTAGTTTGATAAAACAACGTCGGGAATGCCAGCCGCGGCTAATTCTTTTTCGCGCGCGCCTTTTATTCCCCCTTTATTATTTCTATATAGTCAATAACGATGAGTATGCCACGCGGTAGAAGCTAGCCAACAACCTATTTATAATTAAAAGTGTAATAGAGAAAAATGGAGAGAATAGCCTCGCGTGCGATGCAAACTGAAATTAATTCCGAAAACGCGAAACTCTATGGCGCGAGCTTCAATCGAAATCAGTTTAAGTTTGCGTTAAGCGCGAAGCTAATCCCCCATCTAACTCACATTACGATAAGCGATAGGGACGGTCTCATACGTTTAGATTTCTGAGAGTGAAACGTCCCTAAGAAAAATCCTTAGGGGAATGCTTTTTTCAATAGTTCTCTATGGGAAGAACATTCCATGCTAGAGCTCGGAATCGGATAATGAATAACTTAGGATATCCATTGATAACTAGGATATTTTAATCTCGGATAAATTGTTCAGGTTAATATAAAACCACTGTAATAATTATATTTTAATCTAAATCGAAAGGAATAGCGACTAAAAGACTACATTCAAGCTTCGAGATCTCAATTTTGGGCTAAAATCCGCTAAGAAACCCGATGGGTTTCAAATAGTTCTTATCGGCGAATTAATAACTCGTATTTCCTATAAAAATTGAGTACGAATTAAAAGTATGCCGTTACATTCGGGTATACGTTAACTCGAATAAGAAATGGATATGTTTCCGCGAACGGATTGATATCCGATTGATATTCGACGATGGTCTTATTCAATTAACAAAAGTATTACGTATTCCGAGCTCGCTTTCGAATGATTTATTAATTATATTAATAAAAATAAAAAATACTAGTAATTAATTTTAAATATTCAAAAGGTGTATTATAAAATCATTGGTGAATTAAGTTAACTACTAAATTTTAAAGTTTATATAGGTTAGGTCGGTAAAGCCGTCGACTCTAACCTCGTCGCTAGAGATTTAAGAATTTAAATTTTGTAATTTTTAAAATTTATTCTTTTTGGCTTTTAGGCGAAGGAACCAACTTTAAAAGGTCGAATTTTTAATCGAGTCGTTAATTTAAAATTCAGAAATTTAAAGGGGATTTGAGAGTATAAACTAGACTACAAAATTTTCCCTCTAAAGCAAACCTAAGTCCCCATCTTAAAACGATATTAATAAATTTATAAGACCCCTCCGGAGCCAGAAACAGCGCTCCAGGATCATGTAGAGAGAGGAGAAAAGAGTTTAAAACGAGAATTCAAACTCCAAAGTTGAATCCAAAGCGATAGTGCCGCGTGACGACAAATTGTCAATCGATAATAAAAGGGAGAACGTCATTGGCTGACCAGAAAAGTTATTTTTCTCTTTTTAGTTTGATTCCTAATAATTGAAATATCAAGAAAAAATTTAAATACTAAGATTACGTACAGAGGCTTAACGAGAGAGTTTCATCGTTAAAATATATTTTCGCAGTCCTTAACCCTTTAATTTAAAATATCTTATTTCTCAACGTTAAATATGAAAGAATGACACGAAAAAATAAGAGCGTTACATTCCCTTTAAAATATTAAAAAACTGCACGAAAACGCGCGCGACAGACCCTTTAAAATATTAAAATGGACGAAGACGCGCGTTACAAACCCTTTAAATTTTTAAAAGCACGACATGAGTAACAAACCCTTTAAAACATTAAAAATCACGAAGTCGCGCGTTACAAAACCTTTAAAATATTAAAAAGCACGAAGATGAGCGCCACAAAATTATATTTTAAAAAGCATGAAAACTCAAGCGAAAAACTCCATTATATTCTAAAAAGCACGAAGATGCGCGCCACAAACCCTTTAAAATATTGAAAATGCAGGAACACGCGCGTGGACATGCCCTTTAAATTTTTAAATAGCGAGCGTTAAAAACCCTTTAAAATTTAAAAATGTACGAAGACGCGCACCACGAACCCTTTAAAATCTAAAAATACACGAAAAAAAGATCATTACAAACCCTTTATATACTAAAAATGCAAGAAGACGCGCGCCAAAAACCCCTTTTTTAAAAAAAATGGACTAAGACGCGCGCCCGCGCTTTGATAATATTAAAAAAAAATTAAATTCTTAAAAAGACAGACATTCAAAAATCATGATCCTAAAATACGCGAAAATATTAATGCTAAGCTGAGAAAGCGCTTTATTTATCACAAATCGAAGGCGAAAACGAAACATTCTTAAGCCGCGTTCACACTAAGACATGGAATCGATTTAAACCGTTTCAAAACGTTTCGTGAACGGGAAGCCGTCTTTTCTCGAATCGATTTCATGAGATTTGTCGAAACTGCTTCGGGAACTAGTTTCAACAACCGATAGATGAAGCTACAATAAATTGATTTATAAAGATAGCGTGTGAAAGCGTGACGCTTAAAAACGATTCATGGCTTTGATTTTACCTTTTCAAATCGTTTAAGAAAAGCTAGTGTGACCGTAGCTTTAAAGAGTTCCTTCTTATAAATCGGCTGTTTCGAGCAAATAGTCCCTACATTGGGTTGCACCACCTTAAAATGTATTATATGAAGGGTACATTGAACATCTAGTACCCGTAAAACAAGTACATTAATACGTATAATCGTCCCTATAGAAATAATAAAACGCACTTCTAAACAAACGCCAAGAACCCGGAGGGGAAATAAGTTTGTTTCGTACACGCTTTCAACTAACGTTCGAATTAAAACTATAGGAAAACATTTTAAAATCATTTGTATTAAAACTAAATATTATTTTTCACCCTCATTCCACACCGCGTAGAAAGTTAGGCCCCTATATATCTATAAGAGAAGCAGTTCGTATAGAACAAACGCGTCGCCTAGCCTCGTACGCGCTACACAATTAAGTTAGAACATAATTTTAAGGTTCAATTTCTGAAACAAAACGATGGACCGTTCGATTTAACTATACGTTTCCTCAACGGCGACAATTTAAGTTGGCAGCGGGCTTAGAGACGAGGGTCGAGAGGGGTCGCACTTTAAAGTAATGATCGCTAAATAATAAGGTCGTAAAAATATTACGAAATGCGTATAAGCAAATAAGGGTCGTTACTTACTACCTTCGAGGTATAAAAATGTTTAAATAACGAGTTAAGTTGGCAGCGCCGTTAAACAGGGTTCGTGTATTTCAATGACTTTTCCAGGTTTTCCCAGACCATTTTTAAATAATTTCCCTGACCAATTTTCATACTTTACATGAAATTATTGTTACGAGAGAGTTCATGGCAAGTCCCACTTTTTATTTGACATAGTGTATCAATCAGGGTCAGGATAGTTTACTCGGAATATGAGAATTTTTTTTAAATATTTTCAGTTAAAAATAATTACGTTACAATTAATTGGTCAACCAATTTTAAATAGTTCCTTGACACGTAACAAAATATTTAATTTCTCTGAACATTTCGGCTCATTTCCAAATTCCCTGAATTTTCCCTGAGCTTTTGGGCCAACTTCCAAATTCCCAGACCTTTTGGGCCAATTTCCAAATTCTCACACCTTTTGGGCCAATTTCTAAATTCCCTGACTTTTCAGGTTTTCCAGGTAATGTACAAACCCTGTTCAAGCTAAATTAGCTCCTGTTTAAGTTTCGCTAATATTGCCAGCTTAAGTTGGTATCAAGATAATTTTTTAAAGCGCGTTTTACCATAGGTTATTTAAAATTTTGGACATATGTTATCTAGGCGTTGCTAGAGGCAACGCGTCTTTAGTCACCAGTCCAAACTATTTAGTCTTTGTATGAAAGAGGGGTGATTTTGGACTAGCGAATCAGCTGGCGTTTCGAATCAATTAGAGTTTTCAGCGAGTTGCTAAGCGGGGATGCCGTCCCGTTTTTCATTAACCTTTAACTGACTTAAAGCGTTTATAGGTATGGTTAGGTACCACTGTAAACTGTAATTGAAGCTGACATTCGTCGGAAACATTCGTAACAATTCGGTCACACGGCAGGGCTAGCAGACAGGAGCGGCAAACATTCAATAACTTAATTCATTATTAAAGTTGGCGTCAAACTTTGATTTCCCTCCCCCTTCCCCGTACAACAATCCAAACGACCAACAACTCCTCCCCCCCCCCGATCAAGAATTCGATCTACGTTAGCGCATTATTACAAAATTATCAATAATAAGCCCAATCTAAAAATAAAGCGAGGGTTTTCAAAGTGGCAGAAAAATAAAGCGCGAGCTTTGAAAAAGGCGGGAAAATAAAGCGCGAGCTTTGAAAAAGGCGGGAAAATAAAGCGCGAGCTTTGAAAAAGGCGGGAAAATAAAGCGCGAGCTTTGAAAAAGGCGGGAAAATAAAGCGCGAGCTTTGAAAAAGGCGGGAAAATAAAGCGCGAGCTTTGAAAAAGGCGGGAAATTAAAGCGCGAGCTTTGAAAAAGGCGGGAAATTAAAGCGCGAGCTTTGAAAAAGGCGGGAAATTAAAGCGCGAGCTTTGAAAAAGGCGGGAAATTAAAGCGCGAGCTTTGAAAAAGGCGGGAAATTAAAGCGCGAGCTTTGAAAAAGGCGGGAAATTAAAGCGCGAGCTTTGAAAAAGGCGGGAAATTAAAGCGCGAGCTTTGAAAAAGGCGGGAAATTAAAGCGCGAGCTTTGAAAAAGGCGGGAAATTAAAGCGCGAGCTTTGAAAAAGGCGGGAAATTAAAGCGCGAGCTTTGAAAAAGGCGGGAAATTAAAGCGCGAGCTTTGAAAAAGGCGGGAAATTAAAGCGCGAGCTTTGAAAAAGGCGGGAAATTAAAGCGCGAGCTTTGAAAAAGGCGGGAAATTAAAGCGCGAGCTTTGAAAAAGGCGGGAAATTAAAGCGCGAGCTTTGAAAAAGGCGGGAAATTAAAGCGCGAGCTTTGAAAAAGGCGGGAAATTAAAGCGCGAGCTTTGAAAAAGGCGGGAAATTAATGCGCGAGCTTTGAAAAAGGCGGGAAATTAAAGCGCCAGCTTTGAAAAAGGCGGGAAATTAAAGCGCGAGCTTTGAAAAAGGCGGGAAATTAAAGCGCGAGCTTTGAAAAAGGCGGGAAATTAAAGCGCGAGCTTTGAAAAAGGCGGGAAATTAAAGCGCGAGCTTTGAAAAAGGCGGGAAATTAAAGCGCGAGCTTTGAAAAAGGCGGGAAATTAAAGCGCGAGCTTTGAAAAAGGCGGGAAATTAAAGCGCGAGCTTTGAAAAAGGCGGGAAATTAAAGCGCGAGCTTTGAAAAAGGCGGGAAATTAAAGCGCGAGCTTTGAAAAAGGCGGGAAATTAAAGCGCGAGCTTTGAAAAAGGCGGGAAATTAAAGCGCGAGCTTTGAAAAAGGCGGGAAATTAAAGCGCGAGCTTTGAAAAAGGCGGGAAATTAAAGCGCGAGCTTTGAAAAAGGCGGGAAATTAAAGCGCGAGCTTTGAAAAAGGCGGGAAATTAAAGCGCGAGCTTTGAAAAAGGCGGGAAATTAAAGCGCGAGCTTTGAAAAAGGCGGGAAATTAAAGCGCGAGCTTTGAAAAAGGCGGGAAATTAAAGCGCGAGCTTTGAAAAAGGCGGGAAATTAAAGCGCGAGCTTTGAAAAAGGCGGGAAATTAAAGCGCGAGCTTTGAAAAAGGCGGGAAATTAAAGCGCGAGCTTTGAAAAAGGCGGGAAATTAAAGCGCGAGCTTTGAAAAAGGCGGGAAATTAAAGCGCGAGCTTTGAAAAAGGCGGGAAATTAAAGCGCGAGCATTGAAAAAGGCGGGAAATTAAAGCGCGAGCTTTGAAAAAGGCGGGAAAATAAAGCGCGAGCTTTGAAAAAGGCGGGAAAATAAAGCGCGAGCTTTGAAAAAGGCGGGAGCTTTGAAAATAAAGCTAAAAATTAAGAATCTCACTCGTTTGTGAAACATTCTCGAATGTCCCGTTTTCGCTCTTAGTAAAGTATGGAAAGGCACCTTTACGTATCTAATCGCACGCGCCTGCATATATATTAAACTGTTGAGTGAGCGCCTGCATAATAGAATAGGAGTTGGGGGTAAATAAGAGAGGTGAAGCTAGAGACATAACATTGTTTTATAATAGTCGTTCTGGCGCTGGCGCACTGCGGGGGGGGAGGGGTGAGTGGTTCTTCTGTCAAATTAAATTTGTCCAGCCTTCCTTCATTCCCCTTTCGGAATATTATTATTATTCCCCGACTGCAAATATTTTCCCGCCATTTTAATAAAGGGGGAAAGGGAGCGCGAGCAAGCGGACGCGAAGGGGGAGGGGCAAACATTTTAATTAATTCAACGCGCAACACTCCTCCCCAATGGTTTCATTTCGCGCTATACCAACAAAATGCCACCCAAATATATTCCCACAATGCGACCAAGACCTAAAATCAGATACAAGACGCCCAATAATAATAATAATGGATATGAAAAGGAAAAGGGGAAAACGATGTTCAACGTCACTCGTCATCGAAATTAAACTCCTAGAAAGGGTTATAAGACTGACTAGTGACGTCAGGTTAGAGTATAAGAATAAATACCATACGAGACAATATCAAAATGAGTGGTATTAAAATTGGAGACGTATATTAGCTTTCATTTTACTGACAACAGATATCGATTATTGTATCGTAATTTAATACTTCGAAACGATATGACTTGTCAGTGAAATTAAGAGGCACCTATCAAGATTTAGGGCTATGACAGAACTGACAAGTACAGCGTGGTTTAGAATTCGTAATATTGGATTTTGGGTTGGCACCCGCGACAGGTGAGAAAGGGTCAGAGGTGAAACAATCAAACCACCCCCATAATCCACCCAACCATTCACCAAAATTGATTAAAATTAAGGAAATGGAGCAGACAGTTTATCATTAAGCAAAATTTCATTTTCAAATTTGGACAGACATCGATATCGTGGTATTAAATAATACACCGTCTAAGAGACCACTAATTAAAATATATAAACGTCTAAGCGTGAAATTGGATTTACAATATCGACAGTCTAAAACCAATAAAATGGTTGAAAGTTTAATTATAACCAACCACGGTTAAAATTTTAAACTTTTGAATTTATAGTTACTGTTAATCCACAATTATTTATAATTTTCAAAAGTTTAGACTTAAAGGGAGTTAAAAATGGAGCAGGTTTTAAATTTATTTTCGGAATCACCGGATGTTCAAAAAACCTATTAGAGAATTTTCAAACAATTATTTGACACTTTTTTGGTGTTTAAATTAATTTATAAAGTTTCGTAAAATTTGAATAAAAGTAAATATAAATTCGGGCCAATCATATTATTTCAGTCTTCAACAGTTCTTGTAATGTCCTAACATTAAAAGAATATGCCAGCGTTTGACGGCAAAAGTCAAAGGCCTCTTCTTTAAGTGTTAGGACATTCCAAGCGCTGTTGAATTCTGAAATAATTCGAATGGCTCGAATTTATATTTACTTTTATTCAAACTTTACCGAAATATTAGAAATTAATTTAATAATTGTTTTGAAAATTCTCAAATACGTTTTTTCGAAATCCGTTGATTTCAAAAATTCAAAAGCTGTTCCATTTTTAGCTCAAAGTTTACCTTCAAGCAATAATTTCCCAATTTTGTATCAAATTTATTTAGATATCGGCCTCTCTGATTACGTGGATTATATGAAATGTTTCATCTGACCAGAAGCCGATGAAACCCTCCTTTGAAGTCTACTACTCTAATTTTCCATATGGGTAAAATTCACAATTTTACGAGTTAGAAGGGGTCCTACTTCATCCCCCCTGTCTACGGAAAATTGGAAATTCTCTCTCTCCACAAACGACGACGTTTTTTGGACGAACTCCAAGGCTGCTAGAGATATTCGCTCGACGAGCTCCCGCTCCGAAAACATCTACCGTTAGGAGGCGTACGAATCGCGCCTTTTGAGAATAACCCATACAGAGAGGGGTAGACAAGACCCGGGAGTAATAGACTTCAAAGGAGGATTTCATCGGCTTCTGATCTGACTCAAAAAATAAATAAAAATGAAAAAAAAAAAAAAAAAAAAATCTAGAATGAAAACGCGCCTTTAAAGAAGGGACCCAAATATTTCTACGTGTTTGGAAAAATTGCCCCACTCTGAATAATACCCAAAAGTGTGTTTACCGTATTCTTGAAAACATTTTTTGTTTTTTAATCGTAAGACCGTTCTCTCATCCGTTTCAGAATAAAACGCCGCCCCCGAAAGGTGGCAACTCAAGATAGAACCGAAAACTAGGTTGTACGATGTTAAATTTGGTTATTTTTAAGCGCTCAACAAGCGTGTGGGGTTAACACCCCGACCCCTTCCCCGCCGGTGATGAATTATGACGAATCTCTTTCACTTTAAAAACTATTTTTCATTCTAGAGGGCAAAACTATACGAGCTCTAAACTCAGCACGAAAACAAAGTTTCAAACCGATTGCTGTTGCGTTGTTTCTACGACCAAAAAAGAAATATACTATATAAAGAGATTGTTGAACCAAACGCGATATAATTATTTTTCCTATGGAACATAAGAATTCTAAAATTGAGCAGATGTCACGGAAATAGAGTAGAATCTCCGGAAAGATCGTTGAAAAATGATTCGTATAATATATTCGGATGCCATGGAAAAAATTACAACGACAGTAAAAATAATCGCCCTTTTATAAATTTATAAAATAGAAATTCCCCGACTGTTACCTAGCTCGATTTTAGTCTTCGAATTTCATTAATGTTATTTCTATGGCCCCTGTGAAAGTGTTTCATCCTGCGAGCATCCATGTGTTAGGGAAAGCTCGATTTCAGTTTCGGAGTATTAATGTTATTTCTATGGCCCCTGTAAAAGTGTTTCATCCTGCGAGCATCCATGTGTTAGGGAAAGCTCAATTTCGGTTTCGGAGTTTTAATGTTATTTCTATTGCCCCTGTAAAACTATAGAACATCAGTTAAATTTTTAAATAAAAATTCCCCGCGATTCTACGTCATCACAATATGGTCGCGTGATTTCGTTATTGTAGAATCTACATTTGATTCTCGGCCGTTCTGGCACCAGTGGTAAGGTCAATTTCGCGCGGTCTTTTTCGTAAGAGTACTTAATCCAGATTTAGTTCTACCTTTCGTACCAAAATTATCGTTAAATAAGCCACGACCAATCACGTGGCGAGGTATTTATCATCAAAACCGACTTTAAATCTCAATTTTCCCAAATAATAACGAGTGTTTTAATTAAAAAATATAGAAGGCATTGAAAAAAATAGGAAGTCTGGTCACCGTGGGCCCCGGGGAATTTGGGCAACATGCCGCCACCCACTGCAATGCGGAGAGAGGGAGAGACGAGTGCGAGCGGATGAGATCAGACAAGCAAGCGCGTTTAACATAAGATGGATGAAGGATACATCTCAGCCTCAAACCCCTCCCCCCCGCCCAGGAAAGGAGAATACAGCCCCCCTGCAGCCCTCACTGTCTTACGGGTTCCGTGGGGCAAGCGCCCACTCCCTCAACTACCGCCCCACTCTACTTCTATCCTCAAGAATGGACTGAAGCCGTTGCTTGGTCCACGCGACAATGCCAAAGTGGGGATTAACTGGCATTAAATAATTTAAATTTTGAAGGAACAGTAAAGAGTATATTCAAATTGTAAAGGAATTGCAAATAAATAATTTAAATTGTAAAGGAATTGTAAATAAATAATTTAAATTCATTTCTATCCTCAAGAATGGACTGAAGCCGTTGCTTGGTCCACGCGACAATGCCAAAGTGGGGATTAACTGGCATTAAATAATTTAAATTTTGAAGGAACAGTAAAGAGTATATTCAAATTGTAAAGGAATTGCAAATAAATAATTTAAATTGTAAAGAAATTGCAAATAAATAATTTAAATTTTAAAGGAAATGCAAATAAATAATTTAATTTTAAAAAATAAACTAACGGTGTTAAAATTCGAATAAGCAACTAATCTTTTAAAAGTAGTCTTGATTCTAGGGATAGAATATTAAACTCGATTGCTTTTGATTAAGAAACATCTGATGAAACAAAATCGATTAAAGATAAATAATTTTTAAGGCTTAGTGAATTTTACCAGTCTTCAATTTTGAAATGAAAATTAAATTTGAATATGTAATATATGATATAATTGAAATTCTAAACGAGTTAATTTAGGGTAATGGAAAAGCAGTTGCGTTCTTCTGGGCGGTTAATCTTTTCCAAAAACGGATTTCCCATTATATCATATGAACAACAACAACGGCAGCGATATCCCAGAAGATAATCTCACGAGTTTGAGGGATTTATACTAATCTGTTTCTATAGCTTCGAGATGGGGCATATCGCGTTGCACTCGAGCCTTATCATACATAGACCAAGAGCCCCTAGATTTCTATCTATGAAACCAATTTGAGATATCAGTTGAGCCGCGTTCATATTAGGCTTAGGAATCGATTTAAACCGTTTCAAAACGTTTCGTTATTCGCGTGAACGGGAAACCGTCTATTCTCGAATCGATTTTATTCGATTTCTCGAAACTGCTTCGGGAACCAGTTTCATACCGATTCGGTTTCAACAACCGATAGATGAAGGTAGAATAAATCGATTTATAAAAATAATGCGTGAACACGTGACGCTTAAAACGAATCCTGGCGATTTGAACATCGATTTGATTTTACCGTTTCAAATTGATTAGGAAATACTAGTGTGACCGTAGCTATGGAAAACGACGAGCACCGATTTCTAAACCGAGTTTTCCCCTCAAATATGAACGCGACTCTAAGGTGTACTCCTCTTAGCTGCCATTCGAGACTCGCTGATGATTAACAGACGGAACCGTTATTAATTCAATTACTTCTAGCATTTCCAATCTGTTTCAACGCAATCCAATCATTACTAAGACTTACTTCCTAAAGTAACTTATAGGTTTATATATAACCGCGCTCTTTTAAGGGTTTTAGCCAATAGCCACGTATCCTGCATAAACAGGATTCAGACATTATTTCATTTTTACCATATTACCGAGAATAAATGAACAAATATTTCAAAGGATATTGTATTATAAATGGCCAATTTAAGAAAACTGATTCGATCGAGTGCTTGATAAGATTCATCAACAGCGGAATATATACCCATACTAGGCCTTGGAATCGATTTAAACCGTTTCAAAACGTTTCGCTTTAGTCGTGTGAACGGGAAACCGTCTTTTCTCGAATCGATTTGATTCTATTTCTTGAAATTGCTTAGGGAACCAATTTCGTACCGATTCGGTTTCAACAACCTATAGATGAGGCTACAATAAATCTATTTATAAAGATAATGCGTGAACACATAAGGCTTAAAACGATTATTGACGATTTGAATATCGGTTTGATGTTAAAGTTCAGTAAAATTCAAACATTACCAAACTTTAGAAATTAATTCAAACACCAAAAACGTTGTCTAAAAATTGTTGAAAATTCTCGAATACGTTTTTTTAGTCATCCGGTGATTCCGAAAATAAATTCAAAAGATGTTCCATTTTTTTGCTTCAAGTTTCCCTTTAATACAAGTACTAAATAACGAGACTACCCTATACCTATAGAACGAACTTAGTTCAACCTACACTATGCTCATAAAAAGTAACACTGAAATCTATTTGTGCCCCTCACTCTTGTTTGGCTATAGCCATGTATAGGGTAAGCGGACCAGTTTTATATGATTACTAAATTGAGTTCTGATATTGAACCAGAGCCTGCGCTTTCCCAGACAGGATTATTTATATGCTGATACATAAAAAAATGCCCCAGCTGTTGAGGCTTTCTCTAAAAGTAGGGTATTTAGTATTTGGATTTCCACTTCCCCTCAAAGCTTCCATTCTACAGATGAAAAAGAGAGAGAAAGAGCGAGGTTTCGGTTCTAAGGGGGCGTCAACCCCCAGACCCCAGTTCCCCATCGCGTGCACTTGCCTACAGATTCTTTATACAAGAGGGGAAAAAAATAAAAATAAAATAACCCCTAAAATAAGTACGTTAGGACAATGTAGTCTCGATTACATATTTACATTCTCGAAAGGGATTCGTATTTTCATAGAAAAAAATCCGTTCCTAATAGTGAAATAAGAACCTTCTAAGCACGCGACTGATTGAAATGGTTATATTACACGCGGAGTTTAAATTTTCATATCAAAATAGGTTCTTGTTCAAGTTAAATTGAAGTTTTGCACCCACACACCCTGCAGATATCCCAGTTTCAATTAATATAGACAATACAAAGAAGCCTCTACCCCCCTATTACTTAGTTTTAACAAGCTAGGAAGGTACCCAAAATTTCAAAGAAAAACTAGTTTTCCAATTGGGAATTTACTCAACTTCTAAAACGGTCACTTATATTTAAAGAGACAATTATCTTCGACGAGCTAGTGTTTTTCTATATTGTGAATCGGCATTATTTGCTCGAAATCAATATTTCAACTTTTCGGAAAGTAGGCTTAAATTTTCACGATAGGCTTAAATTTTCACGTAAAATTTGATATCTCGCCGTTAAAGAGTCTGTACGGCCAATCGCTTTATTTAACTACTCCACGTGGATCATCCGTTAAGCCTACTTTTCCGAGGATAAACGTTAAGCAAACGTTAAGCCTACTTTCCGAGATAAACGTGAGTCTACTTTCCGAGATAAACGTTAAGTCTACTTTTTCAAGTTAAACGCTAAGCCTACTTTTTCGAGTTAAACGCTAAGCCTACTTTTTCGAGTTAAACACTAAGCCTACTTTTTCGAGTTAAACGCTAAGCCTACTTTTTCGAGTTAAACGCTAAGCCTACTTTTTCGAGTTAAACGCTAAGCCTACTTTTTCGAGTTAAACGCTAAGCCTACTTTTTCGAGTTAAACGCTAAGCCTACTTTTTCGAGTTAAACGCTAAGCCTAATTTTCCGAGTACAAGTTAAGCCTAATTTTCCGAGTAAACGTTAACTGATTTCTAGCTTAATATTTGTTTTGAAAATACAAGTGGGATAAGTCTATTGAAACTATCGATTCTAATTGTTGTCGGGGGTGTTGCATTCTCCCTTGAACAAAAAAAATCTCCCGTCTGTCTGCAAAAAGCGGTAAGCGGGGTAACTGATATTAAAGGGGGGAAAACTTTTTTGGAGCAGATATTGGGAAGCCAAAGAAAAGGGGGTTTAGAGAGCCCCTTCATTCCCGTCCCTCGAAATTCACTAGCTTGGAAGAATGTAATAGGCCTAGGGGGTGGGGTGGTATTGGGGAGTCTCCTCCATTGTTTCCCATAATTAAAAGAGGGTCTCAACTGTAAGGAAGTAGAGAGGGGGTAGCCGGGGGTCACGGGGGCAAGCGGAACAAATTTCCAGCCTGCGGGATTAGATTCTCGTATCGCTTCTATAACTGGACGCCATAGCTCCCTCAAGCGGTATCCAATCTCAAACTATATACGTCTTGTTAGTCCTAGAAAAATACCATTTCATCGTACTTTTCATTTCAATTTCGGCGAAACCGAAAACTTATAAAGGTACGGTGAACCGAAATATTCCCAAAGATAATGAACGCAAAAAATGAAAATGTTCAACCGTAAGAGTGAAACTATAACCAGAAGGCATTTTTTTAGAGGTAGAGTGAACAAAGATTGAACCCCAAGATTTCAAATAGGCGCAACAGCGATATGTAAAACAATAGGATGTAATTTTCATGAACTCCAAATGGTAAACGCGTAACATTTCCGGAAATATTGTTAAAACAACGATTCAATATCGTATGTCATAGAAAATATTATAGTAAAAATATAATTTATAATCGCCTTTTCTAAAACTTTTAAAATAAAAATTTCCCGCAATACTACGTCATCGCGCTATGGTAGAGCCTACAGTTGATTCTCGCGCGTTCTGACACTAGTAATAAGGTCGATTTCGCGTGGTCTTTTTCGTAAAAGTACTTAATCCAGATTAAATCATCTTCATTTAAATTTAAATTATAATTGATTACATTCCAGAATAAAACTACGTCATATATCGGAAAAAATATGATAAAAATAAAAATAACGAAAAAAAAAAAAAAAAAAATGGTCAAAGCCCTCACTTTAAAGGTTATAAAATAGGAATTTGCCGCATATTTAAAGGTACATTGAAACGGCTGAAAAATATATTTGAAACAACAATCATTAACACAATAGAGAACAGAACCGCTTGTCATTAGGAACATTTGATGATTTAATAAAGTTTTATTTTTATATCAAGCGCGCAGGGTTGGGGGGACTAATATTAAAATTATCTTAGCTTCGCTGGACTCAAAAAATAATAATAACAACAACAAGAATCTATAGTGTCTAATAAGTCAGATGTCAATGAGAGTCCATTTCATCATTTCCCTCGAGAGAAAACTAGCTACTTCAACCCACACCCACACACACCCGCAACCAACTACTTGACATTTAAGCCCCAAAGCCACCCTTTGTATAGAATATACACAATACGCGTATAAGAATACAGTCCAAATGGAATAAATGGAAATCAATACGGCTATAAACCAACAGGAAAAAATAATCAGATGTACTCCGAATACGCGACGTAACGTCCATTTCCTCTTTTAGTACCATAAGTCTATTATTATAGTCTCTAAGTACACAACTATGGCCTCTCGATTGGGGTGAATTTTTGGAACTGAAAACAAGATTTTCCGTTTTGTTGGTCTTCTTATACGATACGAGCTAAATTTCAGTTTCGGTGTTCAAGTTTATGTTTAAAGTCGACGTAATACGTGGTATGGGTCTTACCATGGAATAAATAACCCCTTGGAACGGCCGATAGAATATGTGAACAGCTTCAAGAAAAGTCTGTAAGTGACGTAGTATTGACAGGGTTTTCTTTCTCTCTAAGTCGAACCAAAGGTGTTAACTGCGCATTTTTGATGCGCAGTAACATGACGTCGCGACATCATTGACGTCTGTACCTAGGTCAAATTACAGCAGGCTAAATTCTAATCGCCTTAGCCTCCGCATCTCTACAATTTCGGATTTTCTTGGACAAGAGACGAAGAGAGAGGACATTTAAATTCGCCAAAAAAGATTCGTCAGTTAAAGTGTTTGGCTAAAATGGGGAAAATAAAAACGAGGAATCGATGGGGAAAGCGCAGTTTTAGAGGCAATGAACAACACGAATTATAACGTGTGGTTCTTCCATGGCCAGACAGAGATACCTCTCATGGATAGCACTACCAGGAGATTACTTAGAGATGATGATAGACTTATGTTACTACCTATAGACGAGGTCTTTCTAAGCTAGCGACAGGAACTCTATATTCCCCGTGGCAACATTCTAGCGAGCTAACAAATAAACAATGACCGCGCGAATAGAAAAAGAAGGGGGCGGAGTCTAATGACCCCCACGTCATTATGACGAGACGAGAGGCTCGCTAATGAACCACCTATCAAAATATAATGCAGCAGCTCCATCATTATGAGGTTAAGAGGACCCCCAAACATTACCAAAGTATATATACGAAGGCGCTATTAAAAGGCCCAAAATAACAGCCGCAAATGGACCGAAAGCACCGCGGCTTTCAAATAATTTCATATTTAATTTGCATTAAAGGAAGATTTTCGGAACTTCCGTCTTTTGAGTCCCACCCGAGTGTAAATACAACTTTTAAACTTTATACGATTAAATTGAATGATTTATAAATTAATGCGTAATTACCTTAAATTACCGTTTTATATTAATGCGTAATTACCTTGAATTACCGTTTTATATTAATGCGAAATTACCTTAAATTACCATATATTAATTTGAAATCACATTAAATTACCAATATAAATTAATACGTAATTACCTCAAATTACCAATATATATTGATGCGTAATTACCTTTAATTAATGTGCAATTACCTAAATTAAAAAAAATGCCCCCAAAATAAACGTATTTATGAGACGGTTAGCCAATTAAGTGGCTAAATTTTGCTCGTCGAACTTATGAAATAAATGTAGGTGGCGCGCGTGCGCGAACAGAGAAGGACAAGTAGAAAAGTAAATATAGGACTCACCCCTGGTAGCGTTTTAATATTGTGCATGGCGTTTTGGGCCTCCAACGCAGACTTGCGAGCGTAGAACGTCACGAAACAACAACCTGCACGATTAAAATTGAACCAATTAGCGTCATATATATAACACGACTAACAACAACAACAAAATAATTAGAAAATTGCAACGCGCGCACGCTCTAGTACCTAAACTAAAACCATATTGTTCTGTCTGTTTAGAAAGCCAATTAATAACCCAATATCCTCTTTAGCATACGCCGCCTAAAGCTACCAACGTAAAATGTAATAGGTTATATTTCATAGAATTTTGATTATTAAACAGCGATAAGAAAAAAAAACACGTTTTAAATATAAAAAATATCATAAGCGCGATGAAATAATAATCAAATTACCATAAATTAAGGAAATAATTTAAATATTAAACATGTTCTGAGAAAACAGGTTTTTAAAGAAAATAGGAAATTATATCGTCGATCGGCCCCAATTATGATGAATTTTTAAAGCGCTATGAAGAAATGGTAAATGCAACGTCGAGCGTGTACGGGTAGATTTCCTGTATTATTTAACGGTAACGTGATTTGTTCTAAGCGTACGTGTTATTCGTTCTAATGTGAATCTCCGTTATAATATTTTTAGAAGATACAGGAAGCTAAGCAAACCAATCCACATCCACGATTGGATCGATTCCTTATCCTTTAAATAGGCCTTATCCCCCTACGTGGAAAGTAGGCTTAACTGGATTCATGGAGATTCTGAATTTCTTCGTATTGATGGGTCAGCGACCAATGAGCAAAGGCCCGTCGTTAAGACGAGATCTCCGTGAAACTTCGAATAACATTCGAATTGTCGCTGACCAATCAATAGGACGAAACTCAGAATCTCCATGAATCCAGCTAAGCCTATTTTCCAGATAAGTATTAAATTTATTTCTAATTTAATATTTGTTTGTAAATGTATTTACTGGTGGTAGGCCTAATTAAACGATAATGAATCGATGAAAAATCAATTGTTATTAGGTTGCACTCTCACTTCATGGGATATTTCATTTGCCGCAACTGTAAAACAAGAGGTGAATGGATACGACCGCTTTAAACCTCGTAGGAAAAAAGTAGTCCGTGTCAAGTACCATTCAACGTTCGATACAGTTCAGCGCGTGTTAAGGTAGGCAAAGATAGAGCCTATTATTGTAACTACTGTCAACTCTCTTTGACCACCAACGGCCCCTTAAGATTACTCGTTAATATTTAAATGACTTTGTCGTTCATTGTTGGCGACGGGGAATTGATGTCCGTTTTTCGCGTCCCCAACAAGCGCCTAGTCATTAAAGTAAATTTTAAAACTTTTTTCGACAAAATATAAATATTCAATATTTTATAAGAATATTTAAATAAAGAATTTTCAGGGAAATTAAAGGGAGACTGTAATACGCGATAATTTAACTTAGATTTCTTAGACCGTAAAATTTGTTATTTAGTACAAAAAACAGTACCTAAAATAGTTAAATTACGAAAAAACGGTATTTAAATAAGTGGTCGACCACCATTTTCAATCCAGAGAGAGCCAATCAAATCTCGTTTGTTCAATCAATATTTTATATACAAGCGGCAATCCCCAAAAGGTGGCGACACATTTCCCATAAAAATCGATATCAATTCAAACAAAAGTATTAGGAGACTGTGGCGCCATCCAACAAAACATAAGATTATCCCAAATTAAAATTCTGATTGGCTGGTACCCCCTTTTCTATATGGAACAAGATGGTGGATGTTTTAATTAACTCAGGGGCTGACTTTAAAACCCTAATTTTGGAGTAATTAAGCGGATTAAAAAATATTTTAGTCGAGGAAGGGACATGTTTATAATTGTATTACTGTTTTATCAAGATAATAGGGCTTTGGATTTTTTCTTCGTCTTCTCTTTAATATTTAAATTGAAGCTTAAAAAGTTTAATATAACTAGTTTTAAACAGACGCCTAGTGATTACATAATTGACTAAATTAACAATTTTGACAAAGGGGATTTTAATAACAATATCTTTGAAGACTCACTTTGTAACAAAGGCCTCGGTTATTAAATTTTAAAATTATTTTGTCGCTTTTTTTGTCAATCCTCTAAATTGATGAATTGGAAGAATGATTTTCTTAGACTTTTTTTGTAGCTAAATTTTTAAACGTTTCGAGTAGATTTTTTTATATATTATTGTAAGGAAACCAAATTCGGGGGTTTTCAATTTACAATATTAAAAAACAAGATTGAAAATGAATTTTCATGGTAAATAGTGTAACTGTTTAAGTAACAATAAACTTTGCAGTAAATATGGCAGAACGAAATTCAGCTAAGCTGCCGAGAAGAGAGCAAAGGAAATAACAAATGTTGAAACACTAACTACAGGCGTACCATAGAAAATACATTATTTATCTCTCGTTTGCCCCTGAATGAGAACTTTGCCTTGGACACGAATGTACGATAATTAAAACGCTTCTACAGGCCTGCGTCCCATAGATGGAACACATTATATATCTCTATTTTACCGTCTACTTTTTAAAAGCCAAATAAAACTATGCCAATGTAGGGTATTGGGTCAAGCAGCGCGTGTCTCACTACCCCGGCTTTCGCTTCGCTGTTTCAAAATTTTTAAATAAATAGGGTATTGGTAGCACCGTGCCTTTGACTGTACTAATAATATATGAAAAATTAACATGGTATGCCGCTTTTGCCATTTTCGCGTTCCACCGATCAAATAGTAACACACGCTAGGTTATCGGCCTAAGAAATAGATTAGAGCTAAACAGCTACACTATGAAAAAAAAAAATGGTCGAAACTCTACAGTTTGGAACAGGAGTGGTGTCGGGGATGGGTGGGTTTTGGTTGAAAGGAGCGGGAGGGTTCTTATATAGCGGATTATGCAAAATATTCGGTAGAAATATTCTCAACAAAACCGTATTTAAAAAATACGCTTCCAATACGATCCTAATTTCCATAAATAAAATTCAATACGCTACAAAGAGACTTAAGCTCTCCGTGCTATTTCAAGAATAACCGCGTTTCGCGGCTTCCCGCCTATAGAAAATTCCAATTGAACTCGAACAAAAATATAAATTTGCCTGTTGGAGAAAAATGAAATTTCTTTTGAATATAAAAACGCGGGAGAAATGCGCGAATAAAAAGCCTACGATACCAAAGGGGTCTCTCATTCAGAAACCTCGCATACGTTCTAAAAAAAAACGTCAAAAAATCCAAAACAGGGTTCTTACAAAATTTTGGAAATTAATTTCCCCGACTTTTCCAGGTTGTCCCTGACTAATTTCAATATTTTACACTATTTTATTCTTACGAGTCAGGTCTTCATATTCCCCGACTCTTCCACGACCTTTTGGGGCCAATAGACCATTCAATAAAGTCTGACTAAGTTCCAACCTTGAAACGGATGTTTTTGTTAGTTTCAAGGTTAGCAAAAGTATAGAAAATCCTATACTTTGAACCAACCTTGAAAAAAGGCAACATCTTCAATACAAACGAGTGCTTTTTAACGGCTCTTTTATCCGTTTCCAAGGTTATTTTATGAAACTGTCTATTTTCAAATTCCCTGACCATTATGGCATATTTTCAAATTCCCCGACTTTTCTCTGACATTTAGGGTCAATTTCCAAATTCCCAGACTTTTCCAGGTCGTGAACGAACCCTGCAAAATTGGTCAGGGAAATTATTTAGAGGATTATAGAATATCACAGAATGTTTTTCCAAATCCACAAACAAATAAAAATCTTGAGAAAAATCCAAAAATTGCAGCTGATTTAAAAATCCCTACGTTATTTTCTGAATAAAGGACCCCTCGTTCGCGACTTTAGAAAGGATCAAAATTCGATACACCTGACTCCATTAACACGGGCGCATTTTCAACTCATTTTAAGTTTGGAATGATATATAATTTAAAACCCACGCGCTCGAGATTATTTTCAATCCGCGCGAGACCTTGATAACCAAAATCGTGGGGAAGGAGAGATAGAAGGTAGACGGGGATTAGAAAACATACCATACCCCACCTTTAACTCTATTACTTCTTCGAATCCTAGACGAGACGAATAAAAGTTCGCGAGCCAGCACGCGCGCGACCATTTGAAATTTAAATTCGCGACAACTCAGAGAATGAATAAAATATAGGGGGAAAGGGAAATAGAAGGTGGACGAAGGGATTGGACAAACGAGGCCTAGGCATAAACTTCGTTATTCGTTTATTAAAAACGAACAAAGCGTCGACTACCGACTCCGAATGTATAATAATAATATATTCGGGGAGAAAGATATAGGCGTAATGACGTTGTACGAATTACCCTTGGCCTTTTCAATATTCGTTCTTTCAACTCGGATAAACTTTAAAAAGCTCGAGATACCACAAAAAAAAAAAAAAAAAAAAAAAAAAAAAAAAAAAAGGGAAAAATTTTGGTTTCCTTGGTAACATTATGCACATGTATATAGATAGATATATTTTTGGAATAATAACAGTAATAATAATAAAATATAGGTGGGTTTCTTGATCGAATCTCCATTTCGTGATATTCATTTTAAATATTTTCTCAGTATTATACCGTAGAAAGATCCTTATATAGGCCCACCCCCCCCCCATTCAACGGTAAACGAAGCCTCAAAACTCTAAAATAAAAATTTCATCCATAAAAACAGTTTTGAAACTCAAACTTGGCCTTAATTGTAATGAAAATAGACTTAAGTAAATATTTGAAAAAAAAATTAACTAAATTTTAACTAAAAATTAGCTGTTTTTTGTAAATTTTATGAAATAAATTTAATAAATGTGATGGCTTAGTCACAGAATTGCAATAATATATATATTGACATGGTATCTTGGTGTTAAGGGCGCAAAATAAACGCTTTCGATGCGTAAATGTCCCAACTTATTACCATAAGGAAATTTAGAAAATACATTTTTTCACTTGAAAACCACGTGAATTATTATATTATATTTTATATAAATAATTTTAAATTATTATTTTTCAACAAGGAATCACTACACTACTTTTTAAATAAATATAATTTATTTCGACAACAGACCTGATGAAGTTTTAAACTTCGAAATAAATAAAATATATTTATTTAAAAAGTAGATTCCTTGTTGAAAATTAATAATTTTTAATGAAATTTACCTGCAATTATTATAATAGTTTTAACTTGTATAATTAAGAAAATAGTAGCTTATTAAAAATTATAAATTTTCCATTTTTTTTGTACTAACCGTATAGTTAAAATAATTTGAATTTTGTAATTGTGATAATATGAATAATAAAAAAGGTATCAACCATGTAAAATAAATCAAATTGTTCTTAAATAAAGAATAAAAATACTTGATTCTCCCTTTAGATTCTAAGTAATGACCAAAATCGCACTTAACCTTACTTAAAATAAGATGAAGGAGAGCGTATAAGATAGACGTACGCGTAGAGGTTCGAGATATAGTGAATATTTTCTTTATAAGTTTGAAACGTAAAAATAATATTTTCGTTTCTTGGTATAAAAATGTTATTTATTTTTATTATAAGTCTAGATTCAATATGTTAGATTCGATATAGTTTAAAAGAGATCAAAATCGGCTCTAGATGACATATATTTTCTCTCACTCTCCGCCTTTAACTACGTTGTTTCTAAATGAATAAATGTTTTATTTTTATTTTATTTTATTTTTTTTCGATTCTGATATTGTTTTCCTAAAAATTTGTGAACCCCCAGAGTGTGGCAATCTTTGAATGCTTGGAAATAGACGCGTATTAATATCGCAAAACTGTCCTTTCACGGAATGCCAACGCCGAAACAATAGCCTAATCCATTTTTCATGTTTCTCCGTCGGTTTTATACGATTTTTTTTTTTTTATTTTTGGCTCGCAATGTCCTTCAAGTTTTTGACCACAAGAAACATCGGTTTGAGGTTCGAGATTTCGTATACGTTGTTACAGGATGGGGCGACCTTAGAAAGCACTTAAGCCTCGTTCACAGCTTGAGGGGCAAAATCAGTTCCGGAATCGGTACTCGAGAGCTGCGTTTATACTAGGCCTTAGAATCCATTTAAACCGTTTCAAAACGTTTCGCTAGAGTCGTGTGAACGGGAAACCGTCTTTACTCGAATCGATTTGATTCACTTTCTCGAAACTGCTTCGGGAACCAGTTTCGTACCGATTCGGTTTCAACAAACGACAGATGAAGCGCCGATAAATCGATTTATATAAAGATAATGCGGGAACACGTGACGCTTAAAACGATTCCTGGCGATTTGAATATCGGTTTGATTTTGTCGTTTCAAATCGATTAAAAATGCTAGTGTAACCGTAGCCCTTTATAAATCGATTTATCGTAGCTTCATCTATCGTTTGTTAAACCGAATCGGTACGAATATGGTTCCCGAAGCAGTTTCGAGAAATCGAATCAAATCGTTCAAGAAAAGACGGTTTCCCGTTCACACGACTCAAGCGGATAGTTTAGAAACGGTTTAAATCGATTCCAAGGCCTAGTATGAACGAAACCTATGAATGAACGAGGCTTTATTTCCTTTAAGGAAAGCCGCATTTACAAAGGGATATTTTAAGCTATTCTAAGAGTGAAATCATATATATTTCGAACAAGCTATCGTGATGGCGCTTGGTTTTGTTCTTTGGCGGTTTTATTTTTTATTTTTTGGGACTTTTATTGTTTCTTGCGGGTTCTCGATTCTAAGTGAGCCGATTTATAATCTCTTATTAATAACCGTTCGTTGCCCTTCACATTTTTCTTATCCCTAGGATTTATTTCTCTCTTAGTTAAAGACGATAAGAGGGAGACATATTAAAGGGAGAGGGAGACATATTAAAGGGAGAATGCAACCTAACAAAAAGCGATTTTTCATCCATTCTATATCTTTTAATTAGGCCTAATCCACCAGTAAAACAAAATACAAACAAATGTTAAACTAGAAAATAGGCTTAGCTGGTTTCGCGGAGATCCTGAATTTCAAGGCATTGACTGGTCAGAGAACAATTGAATGTTATTGTTAAGTCTCAAGTTAAGATCTCGTCTTAACGACGGGCCTTTGTTCATTGGTCGATGACCCTTCAATGGCGAAGAAATTCAGTATATCAATGAATCCAGCTAAGCCTATTTTCCCGCCTAGGTTTTAATTTTATTTCTATTTTAATAATTATTTGTAATTTTATTTACTTTGGATTTGGCCTATTCAAACAATAATATCTAAAGACCTAATGATTTAAAAATTTAAAAAGCATATTTTACTCTGATCATTTTAAAAACTAAAATTTATCCAGCCAACATTTAATTAAAAAAAAGGCATAACATAAAACTGGCTAATATTAAGGTCCCCAATAAAAAATAAAATAGCAGGGATGAAAAAATAGGGTGAAGAGAATTCCACGCTAAGCCTAAAGTTGGAAATGAAAAGAACCTAATTCTTTTATATCAGACGGTCTCAATCGGAATCTTCTGGGCGTACAAAACTAGGCCTACTTTCAGTTTTATTTCTTTCAAAGAAATAAAAGGGTCGGAATAAGCTTGGCGCGTGCTGGAATCTTGCGACTAAAAAAACAGATTCCAAATATCGCGCGCTGTTGAAAGAGAGCGCGTGCCATCACGCTGCACCCTTTTATAAGAAATTTGGCGCGAGCGAAAAAAAAATGGCGGGAAAAAATGGCGGGAAGTTCGTGGGCGCGCTATTAGAAATCGTGCGTGATGAAAGCGAGCGCGTGAATGAAAAAAAATAAAAATAAAAAAGGGTCTCTAATAAAACGCGAATACCCCTTTAACGGTACTAACAGTATTGAAATGATGTTTAATACATTGTAAACCGAAATAATCAACCAAAGTTGATACTATAAATTAAACTCTATATAGGTTTAAAACTAACTATAAGGTTGAACTCATCAATTTAAAGGTAAAGCGCGAAGTTTCAACTTAAGTCGGGAATGAGAATCGGAAGTAGATAGTTTTATACCCTACTATAACTTTAAATTGAATTTTAACTTTTTTAAGACAGCTAAGTAAAACGTGGAGAATCAACTCGAATTCGGTAAAATACGGAGTATATTCTTATATTAAAATGGTCCAGTTTTACTATTTCGAAAAATGGGTTTATACGAGAGATTTAAACCCTTCGAAGATTGTAAATGAGTATATACGGATTAAGTATAGAGAATAGAAGCGGGAAGGTGGGATAGGGGGTTGAATAGGAGGAAGCCAAGAAGTTCTTTTGATAAGAATCCTTCCGAATCAAGGGTTTTTCCCGACTTTTTCTATTTACAAGTTGGAAATTCGAGCTAACTTTGTAGCGTGATGGAAGTTAAGGTTGGTGCAAAATGTCTATATATCGTCGTATACATATTTCTATAGAAGACTTTTGGAGTCTTTTCGAAGAAGTCTGTCGGGTTCCGTCGCATGGTGAGCTGCTCGCTATTGTTCAACGCCACTCGTTTGCTAAATTCGAGTCTCGACTACTCACGCGCGAGAAGGGAGAGGGAAAAAAAGAAGGATATGGAAGGAACCATTCCTATTCTTTCCCCATTCAAAAGAAAATGAATGCACAGCGTCGCTATAGCAGGCAGGACCGTGCTGGGAAGAGGGGGGGGGGGAATACACGCTCCACGCACCCAGGACACGACTGTATTTCGCAATCTAGAAAGGACCCCCGAATAACGTTGAAATAACGCTTGACTTATATATATTTCACTCCATTCTCCTACGAGTAACTGCAACGAAAGATATTTCTAAGCCTATATACTTCTATTAAGAAGTTTTACTACATTTGGGAAGCTTAGAAGGAAATATTTTCAATACAATTAGGGGCTTATCTAAAGGGGTTTACATAACTGTTTTTAAGATTGTACGTATACCACGACAGTATATATATGCGGGAACGAATTATTTCAAGATTACTTCGTCCTGGAGACGCGGAGATGGAGAAACTCGTACGGATACGCCAAGTTAAATTTAATATAATAGAATTTAGAATAGTCTAAAATTCAAGTTGATTACTACGGTAAGGTAGGAATAATTTACCCCAGAAGCCGATGAAACCCTGACTTTGAAGTCTATTACTCCCTTCTCTTGTTTACCGCAAGGGGTGAGTTTCAAAAACCACGATTTGTACGCCTCCTAACGGTAGATATTTTATCGAAGCGGGAGTCACGGTGGAGTTCCTGGCCAGGGTTTATTTCGTTCGATTCCGTGAAAAGTGAATAAAATTTTTTTTTTCTGGTGGGTATAAAAAAAGACAGGCGATTCTCACGGTCTCACCAGGAGCGCGTTTCTAAGTTCAAGAGAAGTACGCAAAAAATAAATAAAAACTGAGCCGGTTGGATATGTTATACGTTTATACTGAGAGACCACGTAAATTCCGCTTGTATCCTGCACGTGGGAAAGCTAGAGATTCTTAAATCACGCTCATCCTACATATTTGAAGCCCCTCCCACAGAAAAGAGATAGAGAATTACCAATTTTCCGTAGAAAGGGGTATGAAGTAGGTCCCCTAGTAAAACAGTAAAATTTTAATCCATAAGAGATAGAGGTCCGTGTTTGAACAAGACTAATTTCTTATTGTTTCATCTTTATCCATTAATTTGAAATTATCCACGGAAAGTCTACGATAAAAGCAATGTAATCGCGAATATTTAAGAGATTATTATTAATAATTAACTGATTAAGCAAATTATTTTAAGATTATCTTTTCCAAACCGCGAACGCTAATAAGATAGGAGGGCTATTTGGCACAGAGTAATATACTTCAAAGAAGGGTTTAATCAGCTTCTGGTTATTATATACAATTCAGCAGGTAATGCTTCTCTACATCCCCCAAATATATTCCTCAAATTCAACCATGTTTAGATATAAAACATTTACAATTTGAAATAAAATAATAGTTTGTAATATTGACGTTGATGGAGAAATGAAAACACGTCAAAACGCGATTACCGCCTTATTTTCTTTCTGTTTTTCCACGTTCGGAATTATATTTTGGTGTGTTTGTACGACGGCGTTGTTTTAATATTCTAATCAAATTTGGTCGTCGCGTGTAAACTCGACATTTGGGTCGAAATCCGAGACCCCCTCCTATACCCACCCACCCCGTGAGACCAAATACATATATGTAACCCATTCTAAGTAAGGAACTCAAAATATAAAACAATCATTGTTATTTTAAGAATAGATCGAATTTTAGTAAATAAAACCTTATTTTTAGTTAGGCTTAGTTCGTAAAATAAAAAACAAAGAATTTTAAAACCCAATCGAATAATATTGGAATCGTGAGAGTGAAAATGAGCTTATAAAGGCACGCCTAGATCGCTTACGTTTGAAACAAGATGGTCAAGTACATAAGGAAGCCACACCCACATAGCCTATTGTGACGCTTAAGTGTTATCACTAACTAATTCTAGCTTTTAGTATATAACAAAGTCTAATCCAGTCATTCGATCAAAAAACCAATTGATATAACTCAAATTCTAACACAGTCATTCGATCAAAAAACCAATTGATATAACTCAAATTCTAACACAGCCATTCGTACAAAAAAATATAATAATATACAGGATATTTCAGATCAAAAAATTTAATAGCTTCTACGAAGGGTTAAATTTAACATTGGGCACGTGCTATTCGAATTCATTTTTTCCATGAACTCTCGCGCTCGAGTTTGAAAATGAATTAGGCTTAACACGCGCCAGATGCACGCGTTCAATGTTAATTCGAATAGCACGTGCTCAATGTTAAATTTATTATGCCATTATCACAATTGAATTTTTTTGATCTGAACCACCAATATAATATTATATCGTTATTTTCGCTTCGTCGTTTCCACATACTACATACATAACTACATCCAAGGATAAAATAGTAGCCAACAACCCCCAAAGGGGGTAAGGCTAAAAATGGTATTTCGAGTAGGTCCCTTCCGAGCTAGTCGCGAAATATACGCGGGAAAATAGCTGGTATTTGTTTGAACTCCGTGTATCTCTCATTTTTATTTATTTACGCCAGTTATTTTCGTAATGAACTTTGAATAAATGTTTGCTTACACACTCGCTTCGCTTTCGCGTACCCACATTATAAATTGATTTTAATACCAGCTAAAGGGAGGATAAAAAAATTATATAATTAATATATAAATTATATAATATAAATTATAATGTCGTATTCCCTTTGAACTTTCGAACGGAAATGGCTTGCACAAAAGGTTCGTCGTAAAGACAGACTACGCACTAGTCCGGAAAGAGTAAAACTAGGCATAGATGCGGCTTAACGGAGGGGATGAGGCTTTAAAAATATAGTAAGAATCAGTTCGGGTTTGCAGCGAATACAAATAGAGCTCGGAATCGGATAATGAATAACTTATGATATCCATTGATAACTAGGCTTTTTTCTGGTATTTTAATCTCGGATAAATTGTTCGAGTTCATATAAAACCACAAATTATATAAACAGACGCGTATATTTCAAATGCTGGATAAGAATTATCCGGAGATCCATTAATAAACAAATTACGCGTTTATCCGAACGGATAACGCCAAGAAAAAAATACGACGTTTCTCGAAATCCGTGTAGAATGAAATATAGTAATTATATTTTAATCTAAATCGAAAGGAACAGCGACTAAATAACTACATTTTAGCTTCGAGATCTCAATTTGGGTTAAAATCTGCGAAGAAACTCGATGGGTTTCAAATTGTTCTTATCGGCGAATGAATAACTCGTATACTGTATCAATTTCTTATAACAATTTAGTATGAATAAAAAGTTTGACGTTACATTCGGGTATACGTTAACTCGAATAAGAAATGGATATGTTTTTCGCGAACGAATAATATCTGATTGTCATTCAATTAAAAGTTATACGAATTCCTAGCCCTTAATATCAAAGCCCATGTTTTCCCTTTATCTTTATGTAAACTAATAACTTGGAAATATTAAGGGTCGCGCCTTTGCACGCGCTGTAAACTCAAATTTACTATAGTTATATACCTCGTGCGCCAGGGAGCCGCAGTCTCAATCTAAGAATTCAGCGCGTGCTAAGCTAGAATACTCTCCTTTAATCGTACTATTAATCATACGGTTAAATATACCGAAGTATCTTTTAGCGCGCGCTGAAAATTCAAATTGATTTTAATCGTAGAATACAAAACTCGCGCGAGCTCCGCCGTATCTAATTCAAGATTAGTTTACATAAAAAACGAAGCCGAAGCGGATTGATACGTCGTATTGAACTAAGTAGGGATTCAAACGAACGTTGCCAATTCATCCGCGATTGGGAAGGATGACGGCGACTAGACGGCGGCGATCCAAGGAGGACCAAGAGAGAGACGGAGAGAGATGATGTTGGAAGGCAAAGCCAACCTGACAGGGATAAAACCCCCTCCTTTTTATAAGTTACGATAGAGACGGAGTATATATATATAGAGAGACGGAGAAAGGAAGAGTTAGGGATTGACCAATCACAGTTCGATGTCTCCATCCATCTTGTAACTTCAACCCCCTTCCCTCCTCTTTACTCCCACCAATCAACTACTCCCTCAAAGTTTCCGATTAAGAAAAAAGTTCACCTTTGAACTGGCCTGGCGGCGACGCCGGAAATGGCTCCCCCCCCCCCCCCGCTTTCAAAGAATTAACTACCATGCCTATACTACACGCGGTGAGATCGTGTCAATAGTAGAATTCGCTTTCTGTCGAAGCTTTTTGGTTATACGATAATATCTGATAAGATTTATTTAAATTAAGAACGAATTTAATTTCGTACGAAACAAATATTTTATGTTACTACATACTAAATGTAACGCCTATTCGTTCCAAGACCTTCAGTTAGAATCTGTAGGGTTGGTACAAAATTTTGAAAGTTAATTTCCATGTTTTCCTGACCATTTCTAAATAATTTCCCTGACTAATTTTAATCTATTTTTCATGAATTTATTCTTACGAGCTCTGTTCTTGGCAATTCCCACTTTTAATTTGACATAGTTTTCCCTGACCTTTAGAAAGTCAATTTCCAAATTCCCCAATCTTTTCCCTGACCTATTGGGCCATTTTCCAAATTTCCTGATTTCCTGATTTTCTATCACCTTTTAGGACAATTTCCAAATTCCTTGATTTTACCCTGACCATTGGGGCCAATTTCCAAATTCCCTGACTTTTCCCCCATGACCTATATTGGGTCAATTTTCAAATTCCCTGACTTTTCCCGGTTTTCCAGGTAGTGCACTAACTACTGTATTACTACGTATGAAAGGTCTAGGTTGCCGCGCGGGTATTTCAATCACGGAAGATTCTATTTGAAACGAAGCCTTGGCGTTGGTTGGTTCAGATCCCGAGACACGACGAGGGGGTGAAGTTTTGACTTTTTTTCTTCTAAGATCGTTTTCTTTTTAGCCCCTCGGGGAGTCTTCGAGAGTTGGGGAGGAAAGTTGGTGTGTGGGTGGAAATCCTAAGAAAAGCCTAATGGAATTGTTTTAACGATTTATTGGAATCTTCCGAGGGATTATTGACAGCCACCCCCCTCCACCCACTCACCCTCGCCACCCTTTCAAAGAAAGAAGCCAAAAAAAATATGAAAAGAAAAAAGAAAAGAAAAAATCATTTTTAGCTTTTGTTTGGGATCGCAAAATTCCAACCAAAACTTACAAGGGTTAGTCGCGTCTTTTTTATTATTATTTCGAGACGATTTCCTTAAAAGTGAGAATGGAACCTAATAAAAAGGGAGTTTTTATCGATTCGTTATCGTTTAAATAGTCCTAGTCCACCAGTAAAACAATTTTACAAACAAATATTAAACTAGAAATAAATTTAAAACTTACCCGGAAAAGAGGCTTAGCTGGATTCATGGAGATCACCTAAATATCTTCACATTGATGGGCCGATGAGCAAAGGCCCGTTGTTAAGGCGAGACTTTCAATAACATTCGATTGCTCATTAACCCATGAATGCGAAGAAATTCAGGATCTCCATGAATCCAGCTAAGCCAATTTTGCGAGTAATAGTTTTAAATTTATTTGTAAAAAATGTTATTGATGGATTAGGCCTATTTAAACGATAAAGAATCGATAAAAAAAAATCAGTTGTTATTAGGTTTGCATTCTCCCTTTAAGACTTCGAGTTAAAAATAGAGTAGCCTATTATCATAAATATCACGAGAATTTTCAAGTAAATGTAATGCATTTCTGAAAAAAACTTTTTTGCAAATGAACTCTGTTTTTTGTTATATTTTTTATTTCCCGCTAATAAATGGTGTCGTTATCCCAAGGAATTGATCCGTGATTCTAATTGGTGCATCACCCTTCAGGCGTTGACTATCCTAAATTTATTATGTTACATAAAAGGTTTTTACAGAAATATTTCCCTGAAATTTCAAGGTCCAAGAGATCAGCGAATGTATTAAGATAACAAAACCAAAAGCAAAAAATTATGTAATATTAAACAACCCATTTAGACAAAATATTCCCAAATTTCAAATTTCCTTGAAATTTCGCTGAGATTTCCAGGTTTGTATGAACCCTAAAAAAGCGCCAACTTTAAAAACTATGTTCAGAAATCTCCAATAATATAAAAAAAATCCTTCAGTAACCCTTTATAAGAGGTGAATTTCATCCCTCGGAGGATGGAAGGAGTGGATAGAAACTGATTTTGAAAAATGCGCCCTCCACCGAGTAATTGCTCTTTAAATAAGCGCCAGAAAAGCGAGAGAAATCTCCCAAAAACATCACGGCCCACCCACCAAACTCCTCCCCCAACCCCACTAAGCGACAAAGAGATGAAATAAGAGCTCAACCATCTAAATCTCTGTTTCTTGAATGTGTGTGGGGGAGAGCTATGTAGGAATGAAATTGAAATTTGCCAAATGTTTCGGCGTCTCCAACGCTCTCTCTGTCTTCTTAATATTGACGCGTGGCGTTCCCCGAAGATATCAATTCTTTTAAGTTTAAACGAACCGAAGAACCAAAGAATAGAATAAAGAAAATAAAAAGGACTCTTCAATTATTAGGAATGTCATCCGCTTATAAAAGTGAGGGTAAAACACGTCGACACCAACGCCTGTCAAATTAAGCCAAACAAAACCATTTCAATTCGACGCCTGTTATACCTTTTCAATTAGATAACAAAACAATATTACAAAGGAGCCAGTTTCGAACGAAATATCGAAACCTGGGTAAAACATTTTGATATCACAGCGAATAAAGGATAAAAAACTTTTAAACACAGGGTGGTTTAGATAAAAAAACCAAAAAAAAAAAAAAAAAAACGCACACACAATAGCTTCTATAGACGGATAAAAAATGAGAGCGCTTGAGTTTGAATTATGAATGAATTAGACTTAACAATCGGTGACTTGCAATTTACCTTTTATTCTCTCCATAGAAGATATTGAGTTTTTTTTTGTCTAAACCATCCTGTAGATATAGAGAGCGGGCGTAAATGAAATACAAAATAATGAAGTAGCAGGAATTTGGGGATTGGTAAATTCAATTTAAAGCAGAATCTCCGACCTTTGGTTTAATAAAATCCTCGCGACACAATATTGGTGATGTAGGGACGTTTTTCTTTATTTTATCTCCCGGGATGTCGGTGTTTCGCACGAACACCAAAGTATAAAGGGTGTAAACACTTTTACAGGCGCTGGTAGAAAATACCCGGGATCTTTCGCGCCTAGAGTACAGCTTCCTCACAAACACAGAAGCGCGTAGGTTAAGAAACTTCTACAGGCGCACGCGTTTCCTCAGATTAGAGCTCGGAATTGGATAATGAATAACTTAGGATATCCATTGATAACTATTTATTTATTTTTCTGATATTTTAATCTCGGATAAATTTTGTTAATATAAAACCACAAATTATATAAACAGACGCGTATCAAATGGATACGAATTATCCGGAAATAAAATTTCAAGCTCAATTAATAAACAAAAAATTACGCCTTTATTCGAACGGATAACGCCAAGATAAAAATGTGAAGTTTCTCGAAATCCGCGTAGAATGAAATATTATAATTATATTTTAATCTAAATCGAAAGGAACAGCGACTAAATTATTACATTCTAGCTTCGAGATCTCAATTTGGGTTAAAATTCGCGAAGAAACTCGATGGGTTTCAATTTGTTCTTATTGGCGAAGGAATAACTCGTTTAACGTATCAATTTCCTATAACAATTGAGTACGAATAAAAAGTTTGCCGTTACATTCGGGTATACGTTAACTCGAATAAGAAATGGATATTTTTTCATGAACGAATAATATCTGATTGTCATTCACGATGGTCTTATTCGATTAAAAGTTATACGTATTCCGAACTCTATATTAACCCTTTAATAATGACGCTTCCCAAAATTTTAACACGAATTTACAACGCGTAATAAATATTAATTATAGGATACTAAAATTATATCGAAACAAAATGAGCGAGCTAAGCGATTTAAATTTGAAATAAAACTAAAATTAATATGTTTCATCATTTATAAAAATATAAACCAAGCTCGGTTTTAGTCCCGAAGCGCAGGCGATTAAAATAAATGAACGGAAGATTTTAAAATGGAGAAAGGGAGGCCCCCTTTATTTTGACGTCAAGAATAACTTTTTAATTAATATTAACGCCCGTCTTACGCTTGACCGAAGGAATAATGTCAATATAAGGCTCCCGGTCACCCGCCTAAGCCCATTTTTGTTTTTTTTCTATTTTTAAAACCGTCGAAGCGAACGAACCAAGTCCGTTCGCCTGAAGCCTCTTCTAAAGACGTGTTCACACTAGAGACTTTTAGAAGGATCAACTTGTAAAATTTTGAGGTCAACTGTAAATATTATTTCTCAAATTAAATAATAGTTGACATTATAAAAAAACTTTTGGGTGCGATATCTTATTGGAATGTTGCTAAATATACGTCACGAAATCACGTGTCGTTAAGGCGATACAGGACCCAGTTATTTCCGTTTTCATATCAAACGGTATGGGTCAGAGGGCTCAGAAGTCACTCGGGAGAGACCCGACACCTGGATATAGAAGAAATAACCTTAAGAAATGCTCGGTGCTCACGAGCGATATGAGCTTTCCATGCTATGATCTAGCTGATGACGTCGACGGTAACATTTCCTAAGCTCCTCCTCTTTTATAATAGCAACTTAAAAAGATGATTAGAAGATTCAAAATGGTTTGAAAAGGGTTTTCAAAGTCTCTAGTGTGAACAGAGCTTAAGTCTTTTCCCATTTTACGCCGATATTATTCGCGCGGGCATATATGGAAATAAATATATAATCAAATGTAGGAAACAATTTAAATAAAGGCGCCTTTCCGAATTAACCGACCGCGCGACGCATAATCGAGAATCTCTCCTAAGATAAATTCGCTCCATCCCTCGCTACGTCACGATAATTAATTCTTATTCTAACCTCGTATATAGTTAGTCAAAAATATTGAAATTTAATTTCTTAAAGGGAAACTTGGAGCTATAAATGGAGCAGCTTTTGAATTTATTTTTGGAAGCAACGAATGCCAGAAAACGTATTCTATAGAATTTTATTACACACATTTAAGGCTAAGTTTGAATTACAAGCGCTGTTGAAGGCTGAAATAAAATTTAATTTTAGTTCCTTGTTTCCCTTTAACGAAATTTTTTGTCAAAAGAGCTCGGGGTCTTTTATTTAAAATTCAATATTTAGATTTCAAAAGAAAACGGAAGAGAATGACGTCACGCTTCTTTATTTTTGCTCCTTCTCTCCCACGTCAACCTTAGCCGAATTAAAAAACCTTCAAACAACAAAAGAGTCGTTGTCTAAAAATTATCAATCATGAAGAAAAATCCAGAACAAAAGAGGATCTTAGAAGAAACTAAAAAATAATCTAAGTTGGGGAACTATAAGTTTGAGGAGGACTACGAGAGCTCCTATTTTCCATCATAATCGAAAGTTTGAAACCAAATGGCGTCACGAAAGCCAATTTATTGTAATTTTTGAAGCTCGCGCACGTCACGATGATTTCTCTTCTAAAAAGTCTATTTCAGTTTACATCGCGCTATCTCTATAAGAAAGCGACTGAAAAGTTGGTATTATAAAAGTTCACTTCGTCTCAACCTTGAAAAAGGCAACATCTTCAATAGGAACAAATGCTTTTTAACGTATCTTTTTGCTGGTTTCAAGATTATTTTATAATACCAACTATTGAAAGATAGCTCTTCTTAGAGCGCGCTGAAAACTACAAAACCAGGGTTTTCAAGGTTTTTCCCTGACCTTTTTCCAACGATTTTCACTGACCGTTTCGGCTAATACTACCCAATTTATAACCTTTTATTTCTTATATAATTGCGTTCGCCAAACCTTTTGCACGCGTATCTTGGTTTTCATCTATACAACTGACACGGTCAGCTTCAAATCTTTTCCGCAGATAATTGTAATTTTCTGGCTTCTTGAAAGATCTTTAAATTCCCTGACCTGTGGCAACCCTGAAAACGGCGCGAGATTTAAAGGTCATGAGTATTTTGTTCGCTGGAAGACAGGGCGTTGCGCGATTGGTTGGAAGGATCAATTTTAAAGAACAGTGAAATCTTGATTTTTTAATTTTTAAAATCATTGTGATATATTTCCCGAATGATAAACTACGCGGATGTCTTATAATTAGTAGAAGAATCCATAAAAAACTATATTTTCCTCTTCACCCTCCCTTTAACTATCTTTAAGAAGAAAAACCAAAGTGGTGGAGATCAAAAGGAGACCACGCTTAGCGCGTATACCGCAAATTCAGATTGATAAGCCCAAAGTATAGTTATCCCACCTCGATATTTCAGCGCTATAAGTTAATACTCGATTAAAACAAAAATTAGTCGAATTACGAGGATAAAAAAGGGAGCCCTAGCTTGGATAAGTTGGGGATGATTGAAAATGGGATAGAAAAGCGGATAAAATGGGTAGTTTTATAGGGAGAAGCCATCAAAAACTTAAGTTTTTGATGATTAGATGAAAAGGGCGATACACTCGAAAAATGGGAGGAAGAGGAGGGGGCGGGGCCAAGAGGAGAAAATGCTCGCGTAGATGACAAATAAAAGAATAGAGAGAACCCTGGAAAAAGACCCCGTGGGGCTGAATGTCAGAAGCACAATGGAAAAGATCCCTTTTCAAACCCAGACCCCGAGACCCCCTACCCCCTTTGAGAGCAAAAAAGAAAAGCCCCTAGCTTCTCGTACCAAAGGCCACGCGTTATTAAATAAGCTAGATCCTAAACCTAAACTTAACGTTTTTAATTCATTAGTATCGAGACATTGAGGGAAGTTTTGCTAAGATTGAAAAGAATCTTAATCCACGTTTTCAATCAAGATTTTTTTGTCACCAAGAATCGAACATAGTTGATGCTTAAATTGAAGAGAAACTTGGAGCTAAAAATTTAACAGAGTTTGAAATGTAGTTTTTTCAAACATTTATTAAATAGACAATGTTTGTGATGTTTAAATTAGTTTCTGAAGTTTGTTAAAGGTCGAAACATTAAGAGAATAGACCTGGTTTGATGTCCAAATGATACCGAAAATAAATTCAAAAGCTGTTCCATTTTTAGAGTCTCCAAGGTTTTCGATTAACCTACGTTAGAAGTGACGGAAATCTAAATGGATTAAATAAATAAGCGTCTCTTGAAAGAGTGAAAGTTAAAGCTTAATTAAGGTTAAAGGGAAACTTGGGGCTAAAAAAATTTAACGTCTTTGAATTTATTTTCGGAATCACCTTCGGTGTAAATTTTAACACATTACAAGCACTATTAAAATAGTATGATTGGCCCGATTTTATATTTACTTTTATTCAAAATTTACCAAAATTCAGAAATTAATTTAAACACCAAAAATGTGTCTACTAATTGTTTGAAATTTCTGAAATACGTTTTTTGGCATCCGGTGATAGAGAAAATAAATTCAAAAGCTGTTCCATTTTTAGCTTCAAGTTTCCCTTAACGAAGTTCATCTCGTTTGTGGTCCAGACCGCGATAGGTTAATTACGAAACTACCTTAACCAATGACGTAGCTTTAAATTGAATTTAGTGTCAAGCTGACATCCGAGAAACATAATTCCAAAAATTAAATATTGTTAATGTTTTTTTTCAGTCAGTTGCCCTTTAAAATGTCCCTTAAGCCTCGTCGTCTTTTAATTTTGGTCGGTTTCGTCCAGTAGAGCCGATCGAAGCTCTATAGCGTGTAGTTGGAAGTTGAAAATAAATAAACTAAAGAACCCCCTTACTCCCCAGGTTTCTAACTGGGAAAGAAAAGGGAATGGGGGTTGGCCACCCGTTGCTCAAACAAAAATCGCTCGGGGTGACTCCCCCCCCCCTCCCCTACTATCCGCGTGTTCTAGCTAGATATAGGAAGCTCTAGAGCCAAAGACAAAGCGCCATACAAAGAAGTTTAGAAATTATACTCTTGGAAAAGAAGAGCGCTTCAAATCGGAGGACAAACAAGTTCACGAGAAACTCGAGTTTGGTTTAAAGTGAAGCTGAAGCACCGATTTATCAGCCAAATAAAGAAATTGGATAGAAGATAGGGAAAATATAACTGAAAAATATATATAATTTATAAAGAAATGTTGGCATCGAAATGTTTATATAAGAATTATCACAAAGTTATTAATATAATTAAGGAATCTCGACATTAAATTAATTTAGAATGTAAGTCATACTGGTTAATGAATTTAATTTGTTCACGTGGTAAACCAAAAGGGTATCAATAAATTAATTACTAATTAATAATAAATAGAGCTCGGAATCGGATAAAGAATAACTTATCCATTGATAACTAGGCTTTTTTTCATAAATCTTAATCTCGGATAAAATTGTTCAAGTTAATGTAAAACCATAAATTAAATAAACAGACGCGTATCAAATAGATACGAATTAGACCCGGAGATAAAATTTGAAGCTAGATTAATAAACAAATTACGCGTTTATTCGAAAGTATAACGCCAAGATAAAAATACGGCATTTCTCAAAACCCGTGTAGAATGAAATATAATAATTATATTTTAATCTAAATCGAAAGGAACAGCGACTAAATGACTACATTCTAGCTTCGATATCTCAATTTGGGTTAAAATCCGGGAAGAAACTCGACGGGTTTCCAATTGTTCTTATCGGCGTATCAATTTCCTATAACAATTGAGTACGAATTGCTAGTTTGCCGATACATTCCAATAAGAAATGGATATTTTTCGCAAGCGGATTTAATATTAGTTACACGATTTTATTTTCTATTAATCTATACTTTGGCCATTTAAAAAGATTTGGCCCATGCTATTAAGCTTCGAAAAAAATTGGAACAGCCTGACTTTAAAGCTACAATTGTTCTGGTTTTTCGCGTGCTTCCCAAGATAGATATTTGGTCGCGTATTTTATGGCACCGTGGCTCTGTATTTAAAAAAGATAGTCAAGGAAAAGAGAAGTTAAAAAGAGAGAAGGACCGTTTCAATACATCCGAGCGCGCGAACTCAAAGACAAAAGACAAAATATTTTGCATATCCATACAAATAAAGAAGAAAAAAAATGGCCTCGAAACTAGAGCTATATAGCTTTTAAATTTGAATTTTAAATGAAATTTAGTAAGTGGGAAATATTTAAAGTGACCCTGTCTCCAATTTCATTGGGAAGAAGCCCATTACATTTTTATGTTTTTCACATAAGCCTCGTTCATACTAGGCCTTGGAATCGATTTAAACCGTTTCAAAAGGTTTCGTTAGAGTCCTGTCAACAGGAAACCGTCTTTCTCGAATCGATTCGATTTCTCGAAACTGCTTCGGGAACCAGTTTTATACCGATCCGACGTATGATGCCCAAGACCTTGGACATCAAACGTCGGCCTATTATTTTAATGCTAGGACATTAAAAGCGCGGTTTAAAACTGAATTAATATGATTGGTCCGAATTTACTTTCATTCAAATTTTATTCAAAACTCTAGAAATTAATTTAAAATAGAACAGCTTTTGAATTTAACTCCAAATTTCGCTATAAGACTAAAATTCAAACTTGGTGAAAATTTATATTAATTATGGGATCATCTTGAAAATATGTGATATTATAGGATCACTAGGAGCCCTGAATATTATAAAATACAGCCGGTTAAAATATTTCCCTAGGTTTTTAAAATTAACTCTCATGGAACGATAGACGAATTTGAAATTGAAGAGGAACTTACAGCGGCAGCGCGCCATTGGGGTATCCTCTTTACGCGCCGATCTGTTAAGAGATGTCGCTATCCTAGTTCCCATTCTGATTGGCTAAGCTATGACGAGGGAGAGGCAAACTAGGCGGTAAACCCTCCCCAAGCGCTTCGAGACTCGACGCGTTTCCCATATCAACGGGTGTAATACGTGAATAGGTACGAGAGCGAGAGATAGAGTGAGGCGCAGGCGCGCCATCTATTGCGATAACTTATTATATTTGTACCCAATGGTCGTAGCCCCTGGAAGTTGGTTTAAAAGAGTATGGATATTTCGAATTCGTCATTATAGTCGCGTTGGTATCTCGGCGGAGCTCCCTGAAAGGCGGCTTTTTAAATAAACTAATTCTACGTCCCCCAACTTATTAGTTTCTCGTTTATCAAAGATTTATCTCGGCGTGCGCCGCGTTTATCAAAGATTTACCTTTATTACAACCGAATTCAGGTACGCGCGCAATCTTAGAAGAATTGTAAAAAGAGCGCCAACATGATAAGAGAAATAATATTGCTACGTTCCAACGGCGCGAAGATTTATAAAAATAGGCCCTTTCCATATAACGAGAAGAAAAATAATAAAATAGTAATGTAAAATTTAGGGTGACTAGACGGAGATTTTACAGAGATCGTCTTCAAACATTACGAGTGTCTCTCGACGTCCATTACGAACAACAAAAGACCAAAATAAGAAGAAAACGCAATTATAGTCACAACCGAGTAGCTTTCCCAGAAAGTAAACACTGATCTTTCTAAGAGTGGGAACCAAGCTTTAAAAATATACGCGAATAAAAACGAGGTAGACTAGGCACTAATTTTAAAAACTCCATATAACACCGATATAAAACTTGGGTTAAAAAAAAAACAAAGGTTTTCTCATGGGCGCGACAAACAAAATAAAAAAAGAAAAGAAAAAGTAATGCTCGCGAGTGATTTAAAAAGGTAATGGGGGAATTGGATCTCTCTAAGTTGAGACCCACAGAACTATTTTCATCCACTATAAGGTATCAATCCGCTTAAGGTTTAAGACGTGCTATAAACAAAAACAGAGACAGCTCCAGAGAAGATTATATCAACAAGTAAAAAGAAACGGAGCCTAAAGGTCCTCCTAAGCCTCTCCTTCGTCGGAATCTCTCTAGACATGGAATCGGGCAGGCCCCTGGTTAACAGCGCGTACATAGGTAAAGCGGAGTAATACGCCGAAGGATATTGAGAAGAGCTAGAGCGCGAATAAAGAAGCCCTGATGGTGATTAAAGCCGATACTAGGTCTAGAGTGAGAGGGGAGATAGCGGAAAAAATGGTTGAAACATCTCGGGGACCAGAATTAGACTCACAAATTGGGTTTTCGCCACCGAGCGGAGGAGTTCTAGAGAGACTACAAGCGGACACCACCCAAACTACTCATTTCCTTTCTTTACGATACTCCTAAATCTTACTTTCGTTACAACCCTACTAAGTAGAACTATATAACGAAACAGGAACCGGATACAGCCGCGAATTGCCTTTACAATTCTATATACAATTTTAATCGAAGGGGCACAAATTCATTTGAAAGAGTTGACAAAAACAGTTATGCCTACATTTAATGAACTATTTTCTCAATTAATTGAACAATATAATTATAATTTTTGAATATTTTTACTAGCGAATGGTCACCGATATTTGTAGCAAGTTTCAAAGGGAGAATGCAACCTAATAACCTAATGAATACAATTAAACTTATTCCTTGTCGTTTAAATAGGCCTAATCCAACAGTAAAAAAATTACAAACAAATATTAAACTAAATTTAAATCTAGCCCGGAAAATAGGCTTAGCTAGAATCGTGGAGATTCTGAACTTCATCGCATTGATAGGTCAGCGACCAATGAGCAAAGGCTCGTAGTTAATGCGAGACTTCCAATAACATTCGGAACATAGGCTTAGCGAGATTCATGGAGATCCTGAACTGCCTCCGTCTAAGGTCTAGCGACCAATAAGCGAAGGCCCGTCGTTCACGCGAGATCTCCACGAGACTTACAATCGCGTTTGATTAGTCGTTAGACCTTATACGTGAGGAATCAGGATCTCCATGAATCCCGCTAAGCCTATTTTCCGGTAAGTTTTAAATTTATTTCTAATTTAATATTTGTTGGTAAGTTTTTTCACTAGTGGATTTGGCCTTTTTAAATAACAATGAATCGATAAAAAAAAAAAAATCACTTGTTGTTAGGTTGCCAGCTTGATACCATTGACAACGTTATCCGTGACCTTCGAACTCGTTGCAAACTCTGAGGCTCGCGAGACAGACGATACTAGGAAAGGTATATAGGTAATCTCGCCTTTCGTTGGTTGGTTGGTTTCCCCTGACGGTGGCCCAGGAGCGCCCCGGACAAGTACTTGATTACCGAACGCGGGATGAGATGACGGCATATATATTAGGGGGAAAAGGGGTTTGAGCCAAGGAAGGGGGCCCAGGGGGGGGGGTTACTAGCTCGGCGGCGGGCGCAGAAATTAATTTGGATAGCGCGTGTTTTTCGAGGCCACGAGGGCAACCGAAGGAAGAGATATCCTATACAAAAGCGGCTCTGTAACAAGCAATCTTAGAAAGGGTTAACGAAACTCGTTTCCAAAGGCTCAAATTAAACCCTTTCTAAGAGAGCCAATCAATGCCCGAGATAAATAATCGGAGAGCGAGAATCCGATGAAAGGAAAAAAGAAAGTGGGAACTCGCGCGCCTTTTTAAAGGAAGAATGCGGTATAGCCGACGAAATGCGTCATTTTATATAAATTGTTTAACGTTTAAAACTAGATCGAATTCGCTTGAAAATTTGAATGAAAGTTAGTATAAATTCGGGCCAATCATATTATTTCAACCTTCAACAGCCCTTGTAACGTCTTAACATAAATATAATAGGCCGGTGTTTGATGCCCAAGACCTTGGCCATCAAACGCCGGCATGTTCTTTTAATGTTTGGACATTACAAGCGTTGCTGAAGGCTGAACTAATGTGATTGTCCAGATTTTATATTTACATTAATTGAAACTTGTTCCAAACTTCAGAAATTAATTTAAACACCAAAAAACGTGTCGAAAAATTGTTTTGAAGATTTTTTCGAAAATAAATTCAAAAGCTGATCCATTTTTACCTCCAAGTTTCTCTTTAACATATTTTGCTTGTAGCTTACGCGGATTACAGACAAGCGCAACTGGGGCAACAGCGCAAGTGCAATTGGGTAAAGGGCAAGTCCAAATGCGCAAAGTGCAACTACGCAATTGGAATTTTTTAACGATATCTGTTGTAAAATGACTTTTTTCGAGCAATTGCATTCTCCCTTTAATGTAAGTAGGGCACGCGTCCAGAGGTTACCTGGAAACGAGAAAGGTTGACCTATTTCATCCTTTGGTACGACTGTCACGTGAAGAAGCAAAATTAAAAATGCCGATATATATTAGGTTTTAATATTACCCGAAACTAAGAGAAATGAGTTAAAAAGGTCATTCGGCCTTCGTTAACGCTGCCAGGTATATATGTCGTCGATCAAACAAGTTCTAATATTGCCTGACACGATCAGAAGGGAGATACGTAGGTAGAATAGCCTTTTATAGCGGTGCCAAGAAAGAGTTGGCGTTCGAATCTGGCGCTCGTAATTATTTTTATTATTATTCAATTCGTGTTGACACTAAGACGAGGGTAATACGAGGGTCCGATAGAGTTTAATCGTACTGTCAGGTTAGAACGAGGGATGATAATTCCATTTTTATAGGGGGGGAGGGCCAATTACTGGCGGTAATTAAAGAGGAAGCTAGCTAGCTTATTCCGCAAATATTTATGCAAATAAAGACGCTGTCGTATAAGTCTTACGGCGAAAGAGAGAGGGACTAAGGGCGCGACGTAATTATAAAAGGTGGCTAGAACGCACCAGCGCAAACCAAATTAAAAAGCCTCGAAGGCGACAAAACGAGAAAACTGGGGCTTCACCGAATTAATGACCCGGCAACCGAAACTAAATACATTTATACGAGAAAAATCGCCGACACGGAAACTTAATAATATTTAGAAAAAGAGACCGAACCAAAAACTTTTTCACACACGCGCGAGCAATTACGAGAATTCATATTCTAATATGTTCCAAAACCCCCAAAATTAATTTCGGACGAAAACGAAATGATATTTTAAAAACTAAATTGAATTTTGTTTTTCTAGAAAAACCTCTGGAAACTAATATATTAACAATTTCATAATTTCAAATGATTTAAGGGAAACTATTATATGAACTAAAAATGGAAGAGCTTTTGAATTGATTTTCACAATTATTAGACACGTTACTTTATAAAAATTGGTTAAGTTTAAATATATATTTTTTTTTGGCAATCATTATTTCAGCTTTCAGTTTCCCTTTAATAAATATCCTTTTATGCAACACTTTCTTGACACGTACCAAAATATTTAATCTCCCTGACCTTTTCGGGCCAATTTCCAATCTCCTGACTTTTTGGGGGCCAATTTACAGATTCCCCGACTTTTTGGGGGCCAATTTACTAATTCGTTAGCCTATTTTGGGGCCAATTTCCAAATTCCCCGACCTTTTGGGACCAATTTCCAAATTCCCCGACTTTTTGGGGCCATTTCCAAATTCCCCGACTTTTGGGGGCCAATTTAAAAATTCGCTAGCCTTTTTTGGGGCCGATTTCCCTGACCTTTTGGGTGAATTCCGACTTTTCCCCGACCTTTTGAGCCAATTCTCAAAGTCCGACTTTTCCAGGTCGTATTATCATATTAAAACAGACGCGAAACTTAAAAAACTTAAAACTAATAAAATTCCCTGACCTTTTGGGGCAAATTTCCAAATTTCCCGACCTTTCGAGGCCAAGTTCACTGCCCTATGGAGCCAAATTCCCTGACTTTTCCCTGACCTTTTGAGCCAACTCCCAAAAATCCCTGACTTTTCCAGATTTTCCAGGTCGTAATATGTTATTAAAACAGACGCGAAACCTAAAAACTGAAACCTAAAAATAAAAAACTTTGAACAAGCTTCGGTTTCAGTTACGATTCAATCTTGGCTTCAAATATGACGTAATGGTTTCAGAACGATAGGCGGCCGAGGCGGAAGAGGTCGAATCCTAATGGGCTTCCCCCTAAGGCCGAAAAAAATACCCCCCACCCAAAAAAGGGTTTTACTTTATAGAAATATAAGGTTATGTGGCAACCTAAGAAAGGAACGATTTCGCCTAAGAACAACGCCTTATTCCATAATGAATTTAACGGCTTCAAAGAAGGAACCGTCACCCCCTTTACGAATCGAAACGTCTATCCGTATTTCTCAGAAACACTTTAAACTTAAACCTATATACTTCGGAGAATTTCGCGTCTTAGGACAAACCCAAGGCGGAGTGATAACTAACGTTACTCTCGCATAGGAAAGAAAGTAGTCCGTATCAACTCCGTGGAACAAACTCGTGTGTATTAGAGAGACTGCGAGAAATTGCGAAGAAAAAATGTTTTAGATCGGTTTTATAGAAAAAACGAAAGTATAAAAAGATAGATCCATTTGGATCACGCGGCTGTATTCTATCCGCCCCACCCCCGCCCACTTTAACTGTAAGTACCATAGAGTACCACTTCCGAATACTACGTTTTATTATATATATACAGTTAAACCGGAAGTCATTTATGTAAGTGCGTTTTAAAACGGCTTTTAAAAATACGTATTACGAAACCTAAAGGGATTATGAAATGCGTTTAGAATTAAGGAAGAGTTTCTTCTAAAGTTCTAAGCTTATTAATATGAATTTGAAACCTTTAAAAAACTCAAAATATTATAGTAAAATTAATTTTATTAGTTTTTGAGCGGCATCTAACTAAAATCGCCTAATAGTATTTAACTAGAAGGGCCGAAACGTCATTAACGTCCCAAATGCGCGCATTCAATTAAACAACACCCCCAAATAGCGCGCATTCAATTAAACAACACCCCCAAATAGCGCGCATTCAATTAAACAACACCCCCAAATAGCGCGCATTCAATTAAACAACACCCCCAAATAGCGCGCATTCAATTAAACAACACCCCCAAATAGCGCGCATTCAATTAAACAACACCCCCAAAAAGCGCGCAATCATTTAAACAGCACCCCAAAAGCGCGCAATCATTTAAACAGCACCCCAAAAGCGCGCACTCAATTAAACACCACCCCCAACGCGCATTTCATCAAACGTATGTAACCAAAACCCCCAAAAAAGTATTTTATCAAAACCCCCAACACTATTATATTTAATTTTTCAAATTACCATCATGTTTAATTTGACCACGAATAAAAACCATTGAAAGTATAATTCAAGGGACCTACCTACATACATTAAATTTAATGCCTAAAAATGTTTCTAATACCCCTTTTCAGCCTCCCTGGTTTATAGTAGAAAACATTACGTCAGCACTGACTACAACCTTTCGCCGCGGGCAAAAAATAACGCCCCCCTACAAAATCTCCCTCTCCATTACTCCTTCGTTAGGTGAAAAATGGCTGCGAAAACAATGCGTTGTAGAAGGGAGGCGCGAAGCCTAACCCAAGTCAACGATCCGACAAAAAACACCACGAGTAAAAAACTAGGCCTACCCTAGTTAAATTAAAACTCACCGAAAATTGGGATTCAAATATTTCGGTATCCTTCAGCGGCATAGTTCAGTCACATTTTCACAATGAAATCCAAACACGAACACTCGATTTTTATCCGATTTTAAGTAAATTAAAAATAGTCCAACTTGAGCCGCGGCATGAAGCGACCGCTGGAATAATGGTGGTAGCCGGCGCGGACGCTCTCTAAGTCCGAAGCGACAATCGCTAAGCCTAACACGACAATACCACAGTGAAAAACCTCATCTTGTAGTAATTTTACGGAAACGCGAGGCCCTAATTTTATCGTATCATTAATCTGAGATATTTTAGACTTCTTTTTGTTGTAAAATCCGCACATAAACGATAGTTTAAACGCGATTTAATAAAGATTTAATTCGGGGATAACGAGAATACTGCGGCGGGATGTTCACGTACACGGCAACGAACTTTCTTTGTCAATGGCCAATCGGGGAAGACAATGTAGACTGTAGTATACCTACTGTGCCTAAATTCCAACTACTCAAGTATAGAATTTTTAATACTATACGGTTGGACATGGTCAAGGAGGATTAGACAAGGAGAGGAAATGTGGGGCTGCGTTGAGTTAGAGAGAGAAGAGCCAACCTCCCACTCGGGTGGAAAGGGGGGATAGGAAATTCTCGAGGTAAACTGTTGTCACGTGGTCGCTAGCTAGCGCGTCTCATAAAGGATTCGTTTTACCCACGCGACAACATTTTACCACGAAACGTCTCTACCCCCGTTCTCCCAGAGTGGGAGTTTAGGCCGACGCAGTAGGAACCGCGCCGTCCCCACATTTCTTCTCCTTGTCTAATCCTCCTTGACATGGTGTAAATTAAATATTTGATAAATGATAAATTGATAAATACGGTAGTTTTTTTAGGTGGAAATGGTTAATAATAGAATATATTAACATACTATCACGCGGAATTTTAAACCCATTTTTTTCAGTACGTCATAAAAGATTTAGTAAACAAGAATTTTGTAAGAATTCTTAAATAAAGCGTAAGTTTTAAAATACGGTAATGTGTTTTTTTGTTTTGGCATAAATAGAGCGGTTTATTTATGGGTTTTTTCCGGATTTATTAGATCTCGATTTGGAAAATTTTGACAATCTATTTGGGATAATTTCCGTGGATTGTTTGGCGCTAATTTCCGTGGATTGTTTGGCGCTAATTTCCGTGGATTGTTTGGCGCTAATTTCCGTGGATTGTTTGGCGCTAATTTCCGTGGATTGTTTGGCGCTAATTTCCGTGGATTGTTTGGCGCTAATTTCCGTGGATTGTTTGGCGCTAATTTCCGTGGATTGTTTGGCGCTAATTTCCGTGGATTGTTTGGCGCTAATTTCCGTGGATTGTTTGGCGCTAATTTCCGTGGATTGTTTGGCGCTAATTTCCGTGGATTGTTTGGCGCTAATTTCCGTGGATTGTTTGGCGCTAATTTCCGTGGATTGTTTGGCGCTAATTTCCGGGGATTGTTTGGCGCTAATTTCCGGGGATTGTTTGGCGCTAATTTCCGGGGATTGTTTGGCGCTAATTTCCGGGGATTGTTTGGCGCTAATTTCCGGGGATTGTTTGGCGCTAATTTCCGGGGATTGTTTGGCGCTAATTTCCGGGGATTGTTTGGCGCTAATTTCCGGGGATTGTTTGGCGCTAATTTCCGTGGATTGTTTGGCGCTAATTTCCGTGGATTGTTTGGCGCTAATTTCCGTGGATTGTTTGGCGCTAATTTCCGTGGATTGTTTGGCGCTAATTTCCGTGGATTGTTTGGCGCTAATTTCCGTGGATTGTTTGGCGCTAATTTCCGTGGATTGTTTGGCGCTAATTTCCGTGGATTGTTTGGCGCTAATTTCCGTGGATTGTTTGGCGCTAATTTCCGTGGATTGTTTGGCGCTAATTTCCGTGGATTGTTTGGCGCTAATTTCCGTGGATTGTTTGGCGCTAATTTCCGGGGATTGTTTGGCGCTAATTTCCGGGGATTGTTTGGCGCTAATTTCCGGGGATTGTTTGGCGCTAATTTCCGGGGATTGTTTGGCGCTAATTTCCGGGGATTGTTTGGCGCTAATTTCCGGGGATTGTTTGGCGCTAATTTCCGGGGATTGTTTGGCGCTAATTTCCGGGGATTGTTTGGCGCTAATTTCCGGGGATTGTTTGGCGCTAATTTCCGGGGATTGTTTGGCGCTAATTTCCGGGGATTGTTTGGCGCTAATTTCCGGGGATTGTTTGGCGCTAATTTCCGGGGATTGTTTGGCGCTAATTTCCGGGGATTGTTTGGCGCTAATTTCCGGGGATTGTTTGGCGCTAATTTCCGGGGATTGTTTGGCGCTAATTTCCGGGGATTGTTTGGCGCTAATTTCCGGGGATTGTTTGGCGCTAATTTCCGGGGATTGTTTGGCGCTAATTTCCGGGGATTGTTTGGCGCTAATTTCCGGGGATTGTTTGGCGCTAATTTCCGGGGATTGTTTGGCGCTAATTTCCGGGGATTGTTTGGCGCTAATTTCCGGGGATTGTTTGGCGCTAATTTCCGGGGATTGTTTGGCGCTAATTTCCGGGGATTGTTTGGCGCTAATTTCCGGGGATTGTTTGGCGCTAATTTCCGGGGATTGTTTGGCGCTAATTTCCGGGGATTGTTTGGCGCTAATTTCCGGGGATTGTTTGGCGCTAATTTCCGGGGATTGTTTGGCGCTAATTTCCGGGGATTGTTTGGCGCTAAGCCAAGAAGTTGTTTCGCGGTAATTCAAGGGGGTTGTTTCGCGGTAATTCAAGGGGGTTGTTTCGCGGTAATTCAAGGGGGTTGTTTCGCGGTAATTCAAGGGGGTTGTTTCGCGGTAATTCAAGGGGGTTGTTTCGCGGTAATTCAAGGGGGTTGTTTCGCGGTAATTCAAGGGGGTTGTTTCGCGGTAATTCAAGGGGGTTGTTTCGCGGTAATTCAAGGGGGTTGTTTCGCGGTAATTCAAGGGGGTTGTTTCGCGGTAATTCAAGGGGTTGTTTCGCGGTAATTCAAGGGGGTTGTTTCGCGGTAATTCAAGGGGGTTGTTTCGCGGTAATTCAAGGGGGTTGTTTCGCGGTAATTCAAGGGGTTGTTTCGCGGTAATTCAAGAGGTAGTTTCGCGGTAATTCAAGGGGTAGTTTCGTGGATATTCAAGGGTATTTTCGTGGAAATTCAAGGATAGTTTTGTGGTAATTCAACGGGGTTGTTTCGTGGTAATTCAACGGGGTTGTTTCGTGGTAATTCAACGGGGTTGTTTCGTGGTAATTCAAGGAGTTGTTTCGTGGTAATTCAAGGGGTTGTTTATAGGAAATAATAGAAACTGGTTGAAATTATAGGAACTTACAGGAACACATTGAAAATATTGGTATTCCAATTTCGAAGCAAAGAGTCCTCGTTACTTCTAAATAGCGGGTGATTAGAGAGAGAGGGGGTGATTAGATAGTCATTCGATGAGAGTTTCATTGACGAGTGTTATCCTACCTCGCTTATATACGAGCGGACCCTAATGCGAGGTATTCCTCTTATTGGAGAAATCTCCCCTTATGACGAAAGGTACATAGCCAATTAAATAAAGTGGAAAGAGTCGTTAGCGAGAAAGCAGCGACGAGAGACGTAATCCAAAAGACACCCCGCCCACCCCATTAAACCCTACTCACCCCCTCCTCTTAATAACAATAATAATAATAATCCAACCTTGACTGAAATACGAGTTACACGACTAGGGATAGAACGCGGACCAACAACCCAGATCGACGTGCAACAACAATTCAATCGTTGGAATGAAATTCCTATAATTAAATATTATTCATAAAGAGTTTTATTACAGCCAAAATTATAAACGCCCAAAATTGTGTATGACGCAAAAAATGTACAATCAAAGGCAGCGCGTGTCGCTTTGACGGTAATCTTTGCCTGTAAAAAACATATATTTCGTAACTTCCGAAGTGCCTAGTTTTTAAAACATAGACGATTCTTCAATTGGAGAAAATTTGTAAACTTTTCTAAATCAAATCTTAAATTTAAACTAAGATATCTATATTATAACCTAGATTCCAGGGGTTCTAAGACCTTACTCCGGTAGAGCATCTTGTAATTGGCTCTTGGCTCTGATTGGTCCTTTGGTGGCAATAGTGAAAAAATTCAACATAAAACTAAGCCTAACTAAGTTTTAAATAATTCTAATCAAAATAATTTTTAAAAAATTGTGAAAAATTCAGCAGGATATATTTAATTACAAGAAAACAGTAAAAAATTATAATTGGTAGAAAATTTTCGGCTAATAATCTCGCTTTGATATATAAAAACTAATTTCAAGATATTTGAAAAAAAAAAAAACCGTCGAAAATCAATATTGAAAACGACTCCGAGTGTCAAATTTCTAAGTTTTGTTTTTTACTCCGAGGCTACTATAGTCGCAAGTAAATCATCCTCCAAGTTTAAAAGAGGAAACACTTCGGGTAACAATGAAGCGTATCTCAGTTTCACCCTAAGTATTCCGAAATTTGTACAGAAAGACGTCCAAGCCCAGTATATTCTTTCTAAAAAAAATCAGACTCGAAATCGCGACGGACGGGCGAGACACGCTCCTTCGTTTTGCGAGAGAGCTCTGGGGAGTCTAGTCGTTTTCCGTCGATACATTTTCGCCCACGTAAACGTCTAGACAGTTCGGCGCGATATTAGCACCGCCTACTTAGTTCCAATCTCAACCGCTAGAGAGGGCAATTTCGAATTCCGTAGTTCGACCGTTTAGAGTTTTTGGATTTTTCCTCTCTCCTTTTTATTTTAGATGGGCGTTGCGTTTCTCTTTTAGAACGTTTCCACTAATTGTAGCTTGTCTATGGTCCCTCTCGTAATATTTATCCCGATTTTTTTCGTCGAATTCGGTCTTTAGTTTATAGGCAAAGAAACTCGAACTAACCAAGGCTTAATGACGTTTGTTTTTCGACTTATGCAACGGCATTCTTCGAAAAGACCGATATTCTCGCTGGCAAAAGCACTGTTTCTAGGAAATTTCAAAGCCTTCCTAGGTTAGAATAGCTTTCGCTGGTGTTATAGGAGTCTATTTTCATTATTTCTTTATTCATCGGTACTAATGGAAGTTTCACGTTTTTCGTATTATATTTCCGTTGTATAGTTTACGACAACAAAAAGAAGCTCGTTAGATATATTACTCGAGACCAAATTACAATGATTACGAAATGAAAGTGAAGTCAATTTTATGGGCTAAAAGCTAATTTAACGACTTACACCTACAGTCTTAATTTCAATTCCAATAATTATATTTACGCAACTCGTATAACGTTTAATATCATTATATACAAGCCTGTAATATATGTCAATGGTTAACCCGTTTAAACGGGGAAAAATATAATCATACAAATCCATTGGCGATACAATGGACCGAGGGATCCGACATTTCCAAAAAAATCGTACAGGATTTCAAGATTTCACAATTTCGCCAAAGATATCAATATTTCTTGAGAGATTTCCCAATTTCTTCAAAGACATTTCGTTTAAGATTCTTCGATTTCTTGAAAGATTTCGTCTAAGATTTCGCGATTCTTCAGAGATTTCGTCTAAGGTTTCGAAATTTCACGATTTCAGAGACCATGGGCCAAGAAACGATAAATCAAGGAAGTGACTCTTCCCCGTTTGAGGGAATAAAATTCTCGGTGGGCCAAACAGCCTTCGTACAGCGTGTGACGTCATATGACGTCACTTTGCTCCCAAAACACCGTACCTTTGACTGTACAAACTTGACCCCAAAAACGCGTCATCACGGTACGGTGATGACGTAGCCTGTTTCTTTTAATAGACGCTACAGTCATGATCTGGATTTATCGTTTATTGGCTCATGCAGAGACTAAGAATTTGGCTATTTCTTCAGAGATTTCTTAATTTTGTGTGAAAGATTTCGCGATAAGCGTACGGGATTTGGTGTAAATGTCGAACTCCTCGCAATTGATACCCGAATCAAGTTCAAGTACGATGGTAACATAGCCTAACCTATTGTATTTTAATATATAAATTTGAAAAATACGAAGACTTTTTTTCAGACTTCCGCTGATCAAAGATTTTATTAGTATTTATGTCTGAGCTACCCGGGGTCTTAATAGTCCATAACCATCGTTATTTAGTGAGGTGGTTAGTTATTGCACCCCCCCCCCAAATGACCATGATAACCAAATATGAATAACATATATGGAGTCACGAACAATAAGTTCAATCAGTAGTTTTGGGTGACGTCATAATATCCGAGCGCGTGTCGGCAAGCTCAATCACGAGCGAATATTCTAAACACATTTATGCTTGGAAGGAGTAAATATATACGCTTAACGTATAGATAATCTGAGTTGAAAGAGATTTGAAAAATGAATGTCGCGCAAATAGTAATTCGATTTGCTTATTCTCTCATTCTAATGGATAATCCCAGCATCCTTAATCCCCAAGCAGTCTGTCCGTCGTCTGTCCCCTCTACACTCCGACTTCCCCACCCCTTCAATCGGGTATTTCCCCAAACGGAGGGAGACTCGACCAGCCAAGAGAGAGAGAGACCAAAGTTGAATATTTCATAATGGACTTAATATTGCATGGCACGGACATCCTGCAGGGTCAAGAACTTTACATAAAGACTGTACGCGAGCGCTACCGAATAAATTCAAACCAGATACGAAGGGATATCGAAGAGGCAAAGTGGGGGAAATTATCAAAAACTACCAAGAATCAATTTATTTATATCATTTGAGAATAAATAAAATCTTTATAGTATAACCATAAGTATATTAATATCTGTAAGTAGAGAAAAAAGGCCTATACAGAGGGTAAGTGTTGCCAACCACTTGTGAGCGCAAACAGAAGCAGAGAGAAAGGCTGGTTGGTGTTCAGGTGCGTGCCTAATACTAAACACTCGAGATGAATCCGCATCTGCGTTCAAGTTCAAGTTAAATTCCGGGGGATTCGTGATAGAAGTCTTACCCAGACAGAGATACCTTTCATAGAGACTCAGGGGGTATTGGTTACTTATAGATATTAATAATAATAGTCTTATGGTATAACGTATTAGAAGGCGTATGGTTAAAATTCCATAAATAAGTACTTGGACAATTGAAATCTTTTCATATTAAAAGAACAATACACGATAGTTTTTTTCAAAACTATTGTTGGTTCTTTTATCAAGAATGGTCAGACAATAAATATAACCCATGGCGCGCCAGTTTTGCCAAAATGGCATCACCACGGGGTGACTAAGTCCGGTGTTGGCGTCTCAACATTACTTTACCATATATATTTATATATACTATAAGTCGATATTTCCCACGCACAGCTATAGATTGACCAAGAGCTATTGTGCCTTATCCGTGGAGTGTTCGTAATGAAACGAATTTGTACTCGATACTACCGGTTGGTCATCCTTATCAATCACGTGACAGACACTGGGACCAACCTCACTCCACCAGGCCTTCTCCCATCGGCGCAAAGGGGGCAAATGTCCTTACTATAAGGGAGAGAAGGCGTCCCAATCAAGGACCCAATTCTCCGCTCGTCTGGACTCCGCCATTGTCACCCCACCCTCATTCCCTCCTTATATACGATTCATTTTTTATATCAATGCCACTATTTATACCGCGATACTATAGTACGAATGTATGTTATGGATTCCACATTTGCCCGCCGTTTTATCCGTCTTCAATACAGCCTTTTTCCTTCTCCCTCCAAACTGCAACTAGACTGGTCACCGGTGGTCGCATTATTTGGACTGCATCGTGTTTTATGAAAGGGAGAGAGAGAGATATTGGCGACAGTATGGCGCCCTTCCAATATCACAACCAATAAAAAAAACACGAGATTCTTCCTAAACCAACCTCTCCCCTCTCTCTACCCTTATATCAAGTCCACCTCCCTTTTTTTTTTGCCCGATCGAACTCTCTCTATATCAAGTATTGTATTGTACACAACGTATTGATTAATTCATGATGTCTCATCGGCGATTTCGTATCACAGGGCTCCATATCGTATGTTTAAATTAAAACTGCTCTACACAATTGCTTAAACCATTTTTCAACCCCAAAGATATTATTTGATCAGCGCGTTGAGTTTAAAGGAAAACTTGGAACTTAAAATGAAATAGCCTTTGAATTTATTTTCGGAATGAGAGGTAGCCAAAAATGTATTCGAGAATTTTTTTCACAATTTTTAGACACGTTTTTGATGTTTTAATTAATTTCTAAAGTTTGACAAAGTTTAAATGTAAGCGAGAGGTCAGACACTGAGAACTCAGGTGTACAAAATGTTTGAACTCTTTGCACTACTTGCGTGAACCCACGAGTACAAGAAAATCAAGAGTGGCGTCCCCTTCGAATGTAAGTGAAGTATGAATTCGGACCAATCATATTATTTCAGCATTCAACGACGCTTGTAATGTCTTAACATAAACAGAATAGGCCGGCGTTTGATGCCTAAGACATTCGTAGTCAAACGCCGGCATATTCTTTTAATGTAAGGACTAAAGCGCTGTTGAAGGCTGAAATAATATACTAACACGTCATAATCTTCTATCTTTCCGCATCTTGGTGTGTTTTCTTTCATAGTGAGGGAGTTATAGCAAGAATCCATTCAGGTTCCATAAGAATATGGGAGGGCCGCGATTCAATAACCATCCTCCCAAACTTTGTAGCAAAAGTTCGTCTGCTTCGAATCGATTTTTCAAGTAAATCGCTCCTGACATTATATTATTAACCCGCGCCACTAACGACCTTGACAAAATATTTTGGGTAATAAAAATGGAGCCGACCGAAAAAAGATCTAAGCGTACAAATGTTGCGAAAATTGAAGACGAACTTTTGTTACAAAGTTTGGGAGGATGGTACCAGAGGCTAAAGCTATGCTCCCATATTCTTATGGAACCTGAATATATTCTTGGTTATAGGGTATTGGTCAGATTACAAATGCTTCCCAAATATAAGAGGTTTAACTTGACACGCGGGTTTCATTCTTCCTTGACCTTTACTTTATGTTTGTAATAATTCGCGTGATGTTTTTTAAAATGCGAATCGGATTATCGAGCGCGCAACAAATTTAATAAATGGAATTAAATCTATCTCGAGTGTCGTTATAGAAATACATCCTCTATAAGGAGAACAAAAGAAAACAAGAAATGAAATTCCCTCTTCTTTCAACTCGACGCGAGGTGGTTGCTTGCAACTTATAGATTCGGGTGGCGGGCGACCTAATGTCCGGTTTTCCCGCGGACCTCACCCGATTGAACTGAAGCCTGAAGGAAAAATGCTTCGAAAAATGTCTCCGCTTAACAACGATAACGGGCGTATTATTTAGCCACACCCCCCCTAAGGGGGTGTAGGCTATTATAATGTACTTGACTGTAATAATAGTAGTAGTAGTTTGTATGCGGAAAAGACGAAACGAAAATGAAGTAGTCATGAAAAATTAAAACTTTAACATGAAAAATGAATAGTTAAAAGGTGCTGACCATAACCATACTTCATTTAGATGGTACGGAAATGGGTTAATAAATACTAAATATCTTCCAAAACACTAATATAATTTCTACTTAAATGACAAGTCTCACAAAATAGGTTTTTAAGCGGCTAATATTGATCACACTTGTCACATCGGGTTTTCGTGGTGTGGCTACCCTTATGAGCTATGGGCTTGACCATCTTGTTTTATAATAAAAGAATAAAAACGGACACGCTAGAGGTTAGTCACGAGCTTCCTACCAACTTATAACCGCCCCCCCCCTCTCCCAAAATCCAACTCTCCTTGCTCGCCTTTAGCTCTCAAAATTCTGTCACTCGGGCATTTTTTTTTTTTCTTTTAACGTTTTTACTCGTTGTATAAATGAATAGAAGTTTCCGCTCAATAATAATACACTCGCCGGGCGATTTACGAACTTACAATCTTAGAAGGAATCGAAATCGTTATCGGAAAAGCGGTAATTTGAAGGTTTCAACGAGGAATTTAGCTTCAAACTGATATCGTAAATGATCATATATTCGGAAGAATCGAGTCAGTTAGCGAAGTAACCCGGACATAACCTTCCTTCTACATCTAACAAATTTAATCGCGTTAACTAAAGCTATCGTATAACTTTGAACGACGTTAACTCCGTTAGTTCGGACACGTCGAATATTCGGATGTCGCTACGAACAGGGATAGGGAATAAAAAAGCGCTGAGACATCTAGAGACTGAGGGACAATACATTGTCTCCCTCTACAACGATGGCTAGAGCAAAATTCAACGCGTTCAAAGTTAGAATACGTAGGCAACTAAGGTATAGACTGGTTAAACTATGGCGAATTGTGATTGGAGACTTTGATAGAGAATTATTTTGCTGTAGGACTGCAAAGTGAGGGACAGAAATGGTCATCCATATGGAACAAGGATGCCGCCACCAGAGAGAGAGATGGACTTGATATCGAGCCAACTCACCGCATCGCTTAGAATTCACACGGTCAGAGCGTACTATGCGTTTAAGCCAGGGGATGTCTATATATATAGTTGGAAAAAACATTACTCCCCACTTTGAATCGTAGTAAACTTTTAGGGTAAAATATGTTTATTCCTCGTGTGTATACCTACTCCTTCAGGGTTGCCACAGATTTTTCATTACAGAATTCCCTGAATTTTCCAGGTTTTCCCTGACCACCTAAATCGTTTTTCCCTGACCAATTAAAAGCAGTAGTTAAATTTGAAATTTCAAGTGTAAAACCACTTTCATATAAGCAGTTTTGACCCTCTTATATCGCTAAGTAGAAAACGGGTTTGAAAATAATACGTTAGACTCATTGTTTAATGTTTTTTCCCCCTTTGATATTGACCTCCAGTGGCCACTCACTCTGAGGACAATGTTTGGATTATATTTGTTATTTTATATGGATCACGTGTTAAAATCGTCTCCCCCTAGCTATAACTAATACTTGCAAGCTTGGAAAGCTCTATTTTGCCTCTGATAAACTAAAGCCAGTTGACCAATACTAACAACGTTGGAAAGAAAGCTCCGTTCGATTCAATTCGCCATTTTAGAAAGACTGACACTAGACTTCTTTTATTCCTACACGGTTAAGTATGACGTATCAATCCGCGTCATCGTTGGCCGTATATTTAACTATGAATTAAAGGCGTATCCAGTTATTTTCCGCCTTAATAGAGAACTGGCATCCCCTATTTGAATTACAAGAACCAAAGGTTGGGCACTGCCGACTCCATATACTTCGTGACATACGTCATATATAAATATATACATTGAATGAATACAAACAGACGGTTAATTCATTCCGAATGCTCAGCCAATAAGAAGGCGGTACATGTTTATTTCATTGTTAGTCAGAAACTGTAGTTTTCAAATAGGGTCGGTGTTAAAAGCCTTCCCCCCTCCCTCTGATCTCTCTTTCCCTTCCCTGGGGTCAGCTGTTGATATCGTTCCTACAAACACATTATTATTACATTTATTATACATAGGATATATATATGGTGTATCAACAATTACGGTTGTCTTAGCAACGCCGAACAACGTTCCCAATTACTGGCAACAACCCCACCTCCACACCCAGACAGATTAAATGGAAAAGAAAACATACATTTCCAAGTGTTATTTCATTCAAAAACAATTTCTTGCATTATAATATATTTGTTTTATTAATTGACGTGGGATTAAAAGGTTTTTTAACGGGGAATGCAACCTAACAAGTGATTTCTTATCGTTTAAATAGGTCTAATCCAACAGCAACATAATTTACAAATAAATATTAAACTAGAAATAAACTAGAAAATAGGCTTAGCTGGATTCATGGAGATTCTGAATTTCTTCGGATTGATTTATCAGCTACCAATCGAATGTTTTTGGAAATATCACCTTAAGATCTCGCCTGAACGACCGGCCTTTGCTAATTAGTCGATCACCCTTGAAAGCGAAGAAATTCAGAATCTCCATGAATCCAGCTAAGCCAATTTTCAGGGTAAGTTTTAAATTTATTTCTAGTTTAATATTTATTTTCAATTTTTTTACTGGTGTATTAGGCCTATTTAAACGAAAAGAAATCGATAAAAATTACTTGTTTTAGGTTGCATTCTCTCTTTAAAAGGTTTATATAATTAAATGGTCGCGTGAATTCGATTTGTTTAATTAACAAAAGGGCTCGCGAGTACGCCATTATTTTTTTTATATATCAAACTTTCGAGTAAATTAAAATAATACTTTTGATTTATTAATTAAGAGGCCCGTAATTAAAACTTTTGTTTATGAAATTCACCTGCGAGTCAAATTATTTTCAAATTCTTCCTTTCGTTTAATTGGATTTAATTAATCTGTAATGATTTGTAAGAACTAGCTAGGCCGGTTTTAACCGGTTAAAACTGTTTAATTTTAAAATAATTTAATAAAAGGAATTAAGGACTTTATTTCGAATTTATTAATTGAAATATTATTCAGTCATGAAACTAATCAGTCAGGGTAGGTTTTAATTTAGTACATCTAAAGAACGCTCGTTTACAAATCCTCCAATTTTAATCCTAACCCTTTCGGCCTTTCGACAAGAATTTGATTTAAAAACCTCCACCAGTTTTCAACGCCGGGTTTGGCTTTCTGCTAAAATAACTAGAGCGATAAACATTCCTTTGGAACAAGAATTAGGGAAGTATCGAAGCTATAATTTTCACTTAATTTCAATTTTCTCAATCTTGTTCGCTAAAATAACTTTGAGTTTTAAAACATTTTTTAGAACTAGAATTTGGGATTATCGTCTGCTATTAGTTGCTATAATTTTCACTAATTTCACCAAATCCTCAATCTTGTTGTTGTGAAAAAACATTTCTTTGAGACAAGAATTAGGCCTAGGGAATTATCGTCTGCTAAGATCAAGAATCCATTCAGGTTCCATTAGAATATGGGAGCATAGCTTTAGCCTCTGGTACCATCCTCCCAAACTTTGTAACAAAGTTCGTCTCCAATTTTCGCAACATTTGTACGCTTAGATCTTTTTTCGGTCGGCTCCATTTTTATTACCCAAAATATTATGTCAAGGTCGTTAGTGGCGCGGATTAATAATATAATGTCAGGAGCGATTTACTTGAAAAATCGATTCGAAGCAGACGAACTTTTGCTACAAAGTTTGGGAGGATGGTTATTGAATCGCGGCCATCCCATATTCTTATGGAACCTGAATGAATTCTTGCTAAGATGCTATCCTTATGGTAAAAACATACACTGTTATGTTTAAAACATGATGTGTGGGTCGTGGGAAAGTTTTTTTACTGATGGTTTGGTTAAATTGGCGGGTGATTAAAAATACATTTCATTTTCTCTTGAAACGAACTTATATAAGTCGGTACATTTAAAGTATTTTGTATCTTAAAGAGTAGAGGAAAGTAAAAAAGAGGATTGCAAGGGGTGGGGAGAAGGTTTATTGGAGGTTGTCATGGGAACCAGTTACACTTTTTCCTTAGAAACGGATGTCGGCTACCGATATTAAACCTTTTTCTATTTTTTTGTTCAAAAGAGAAACTTTAGAAAATGAAATAATGTCGGTCGGTTTCTCTCGTTTCTAAGAAACTTTCTTTGGATCGTATATAATAATGGAAACTCCAGGGAGGAGGAGGAAGAGGAGGACTAAACCGCAAATTCCAACAAAACCAAAAATAAAATATAAAACGGCAACAATTCCCTTATACATTTTTTGAGTTTTTTTTTTTCTTTTTGGTTGTTTTTTTATTTCTACGTTGTTAAACGAGATTCTAGATCGAGCCCTAGATCTAGTTCAACTTTAATTTCATTTTCAAAGAGAAAAAATCTAAATGGCCCAAGGGATTATTATACTTTGAGAACAGCAAATAATGCCCTTTCCGAGAATAAGGTGAATATTAAAAAATACATTTAATTTTTAAAGGTTTTCTTTATAAGGGTGATTAAATTTAAGATTAAATTCAACGAACAATCACGATGTGTTTAGATATTTCTCGCGCGAGCCAATTATCAAGGTTTATTCATGTACTTTATCGAAACCGATTTCCCTTAATTTCCACGTTTTTTCACAAATATTTCTCGGAAATTTCCAGGTTTTTCCACAAATATTTCCCTGAAATTTCGAGGTTTTTCCACAAATATTTCCCTGAAATTTCGAGGTTTTTCCACAAATATTTCCCTGAAATTTCGAGGTTTTTCCACAAATATTTCCCTGAAATTTCGAGGTTTTTCCACAAATATTTCCCTGAAATTTCGAGGTTTTTCCACAAATATTTCCCTGAAATTTCGAGGTTTTTCCACAAATATTTCCCTGAAATTTCGAGGTTTTTCCACAAATATTTCCCTGAAATTTCGAGGTTTTTCCACAAATATTTCCCTGAAATTTCGAGGTTTTTCCACAAATATTTCCCTGAAATTTCGAGGTTTTTCCACAAATATTTCCCTGAAATTTCGAGGTTTTTCCACAAATATTTCCCTGAAATTTCGAGGTTTTTCCACAAATATTTCCCTGAAATTTCGAGGTTTTTCCACAAATATTTCCCTGAAATTTCGAGGTTTTTCCACAAATATTTCCCTGAAATTTCGAGGTTTTTCCACAAATATTTCCCTGAAATTTCGAGGTTTTTCCACAAATATTTCCCTGGAATTTCGAGGTTTTTCCACAAATATTTCCCTGGAATTTCGAGGTTTTTCCACAAATATTTCCCTGAAATTTCCTGGTCCAAGACCAAACTACCCACTTCTGTCAAATAAAATGGAGAAATAAAATTGGGACACCCTGGAGTGGTTTTTAGTCTGATGTAATCAACCCATTTAGACCAAATATGCGCAAACCTCAATTTTCCCTGAATTTCAGAAATATTTTAAAATGTCCCTGAAATTTTAACCTTTAATTAATTTCCCTGAAATTTTCCAGGTTTGAATAAACCCTGATTATAAAAAAAAAAAAAAAAAAAAAAAAAAAAAAACAGCTTAAAGAAATCCGTACATTCTTTAGGAAAAGGTATTTAATGTTGAAAATTTCAAACCAGCACGTCAAAAATAAATTATCCATTTTTATTCTGGAAATATTTAAAAAGTCCAGCGTATTTTTAAAATTTAACGGCGCTGTCTCGACGAGACCTTTAAACTATAGCTTATATCTTTATATCTTTCGTAAACTATCTACTAGAAAAATTGCTTTTATCTTTTATACGAAAGAGTTTCTTCGAAAAAAATTTAAAATCTAAAATCTCTTATGAGATATATATCTGAACGAGTCGTAAGCGATTTAATCTCAAAGTATTGTTTAAGATAATGACCCTATATGGAACAAAAACCCTTTCTAAGACTGCGAGAGATAATTGACCTCTACTAAAAAAACAGATTCGAATCTTCGGCATAGATAGAATTGACCCTAAAGGCGCGTTCGCAGCGCGTAGCTGAACCTAAAAGTGGATGAACACAGACACAATTTCGCGCGTTTCAAGCTCCTGCGCTAACATGCTTGAAACTGTTAGTGCGCATGTAGCAACAAACCGAATGCACACAGACCTATTTTCCAAACGTTTCACGCTCGCGCGGCTATACTCGTGAAAATCGGTCTGTCCACACACACGAGCCTAGCACGAGCTTTCTTTCATCTTCAGCTCTTTGAGCGTTCACGAACGCGCCTTTGCGAAGCGAAACACCCTTTCTAAGAACGCGACTAAATTAATATAACCAGGTGTACCTTACTATACGCGTTTTATTATACGTATTACGTAAAGGTTCCAACCTTAGATTGTATCAAAACCCCGTTGGAAAGAAAGCCATTTAAGCGAATAAATTGCATTCGTTGTCAGATAGAAACTCTAGTATAGGTAATAGGTTAGTCTCGGTCGAAATCAATTCTTTTAAATCTCTTTTTTTTTTTTTAGTTTTTTTGTTTCAACCACGGCGCAGCGATTCTAAATGATGTTTCAGGGGGCTGGAGGTAAGGTACAAGGTATAGTTGAATAGGAGGAGCGGGGGTATAAACCTTTCTTCCACGATTGAGCAACAGATGTTGAGATTTTGTTAGAGCAGCAGTCTTTCCCATTCCCAACCGCCGAAAACGGAGAACTTTTTTTTTTCTTTTGGCAATTTGATTATTCTTAAAAGAATTGGCTCCGTTGCGTAAGCTATAAGGCTCGATTTAGCCCGTATAGTAGTAGTATAAAGATTCATAAGGGGAAAGAAGAAAAATAGAAGCTAGGCCTTAAAATTGAGAAGCAAGGTGCTTACAAAATGTTTTCAAACGTCTATGGTATACGTACCCTACGTGGATGTTGTATTAATTTAATACAACTTTTTCCCATCAACTATATGCTACAGTTAAAGGGAGAATGCAACCTAATAACTAGTGATTTTTATCGATTCCTTATCAATTAAAAAGTTTACAAAACAAATATTAAACTAGAAATAAAAACTTAACAGGAAAAATAGGCTTAGCTGGATTCATGGAGATCTTAAATTTATTCGTATTGAAGAGTCAGCAACCAATCGAATGCTATCAAAGTTTCACCTTAAGATCTCGCCTTAAGGACGAGTCTTTGCTCATTGGTCGCTGACTCCTCAATGCGAAGAGATTCAAGAATACAAATGAAATCAGCTAAGCCTATTTTCCGGGTAAGTTTTATATTGATTTCTAGTTTGATATTTATTTAAACGATAAAGAATCGATAAAAAATTACTTGTAATTAGGTTGCATTCTCCCTTTAAAGAGTTTACAGTCTTGGTTGGAAAGGAAAATTTAACTCCCTAAGCCTTTTTTTCATATTTATTATTTGAATTTTAGTAAAAAAATCATAAAATTTAAACCCGCAAGAAAGCTAATTCCTTTTGACTGGAATTTGTATTAAGTATAGTATTAGTCGACTGGTATAATACTCCTAGCTGTCGTCGTTAAGTTTATAGCTACTAGAGTCGTAAAAAGTTAATTAAAATGAATGTTGAATTAGGAAGGGGCCAAAAAAGTCTAGAAAATAAATCCAAGCTACTCTGACATTATAATTATTTTTTATTTATTTTGGAATTTATCCTTTTTTTTTCCTTTCGTCCCATTCCCAGTTTTCAACGCGGGTCAAACTGGGTGCCCTTACATTCCATATAAGAAATTTAATTCCTTAAATAATTAAAAAGGCGAGCTTGGTACGCGCAGAAACTTCGGACTGACTCGGAATTAGTCTCGCGATGATGGCTCGCGCTATTTGCGTTACAATTTATGTTTGCAACGCCCGTGATACTACGTAAACCTTTTAATTCCTACAATTCGTTTTTCTTTGAACAAAGGGGTAGGGGAGGGGGTGATTATCTTAGCTCGAGGTGTAAATTCAAAGTGATACATTAATATATATATATAAATATATAAATCTCCGAACGCGAGGAGTTGTCGTTGGAATCGGGCTTAGTATTCAAAGCTAAGGATGCTAAAGTTTCATGTTTAAAGGGAGACAGAAGGAAATCGTGTGTAATACGGTAATAAAATATGTTATTTAGTATAAAACAAAGTATCTAAAATTTGGTTAAATTTCGAAAAATAAGTATTTTTAAATTTCGAACTAACAGGTCGAAAACTATTTTGAATCCAGCTTATTAGAGAACGGGATACGAGCCAATCAAATCTCGTCTTTTTAATCTAATATTACATATATGCAAGCGACAAACCCTCAAAAGGTGGCGCCACATTTCCCATAAAAATCGATATCAATTCGAGCTAAAGTATATGGAGACTGTGGCGCCATCTAACAAAATACGATTTTCCCAAAGTAAAATTCTGATTGGCTGGTATCCCCTTTTCTACATGGAACAATATGGCGGACGATTTAAATAAATCAGCCAGGGAGGTAAAACGTTGATTTTGAACCTTAATTTTGTAGTAAATCATATTTGAAGGGAAAAAGGGGCTGTTTTATCATCAATATATGGCTTTCAATTTTTCCTTCAGGCTCCCTTTAAGATCGAAGTTTTAAGGAGAGAGGTATAGGTACACCTATAGGTTCAGTCGCGCCGAAGATTCGGGTTGACGTAGACTAATTTATTCTAGGCTCACCGGCTGAATCCTATTAATACCCGGACTGAAATTTCTCATTACTCTCTCATGCACTGGGAAAAGTGTTATTCAGGGATCATACGGCGGATGGATACGCTATATTAGACTCCCTAGAGAATGGAAATAGTCTCTGAGTTCTCTTTCTCGGCGGAGTGCTTGATCCGGAAAGAGAAGATACATTTTTTGAGACTTTCCTTTTTCATATCCATTTATTTTTTTAATGTCCATTTTTTTTTTTTTTTTTTTTTTTCGTAGCGAGGCTAGGGTAACGGGAAAAAGGGCCTTAATCCCTCAAGATGGAAAACAAATTTACATTTTTCGTTTTCCGCGCGTTACTCACGACTATATACGCGTCACAACTGCCGGCCGCCCACTTTTAAAGGTACAACGACGCAACTAACGTCATTTCGCATTTTCATATTCGAAGACTTATCATTTTATGAAAGCTACTAGATTAAGAACTCTGACTGAATTATGCAGGATTGAAATAATCTAATATACTAAATTAATTATTAACTAAACTATTATAGCCTATGTAATTAGTTAAGCATATATCAATTAATAATATATAAAATATATATCAATTAATAATATATAAAATATATATCAATTAATAATATATAAAATATATATAAATTAATAATATATAAAATATATATCAATTAATAATATATAAAATATATATCAATTAATAATATATAAAATATATATCAATTAATAATATATAAAATATATATCAATTAATAATATATAAAATATATATCAATTAATAATATATAAAATATATATCAAGTAATAATATATAAAATATATATCAAGTAATAATATTTGAAATATATATCAAGTAATAATATTTGAAATATATATCAAGTAATAATATACGAAATATATATCAAGTAATAATATACGAAATATATATCAAGTAATAATATACGAAATATATATAAAGTAATAATATACGAAATATATATAAAGTAATAATATACGAAATATATATCAAGTAATAATATATGAAATATATATCAAGTAATAATATATGAAATATATATCAAGTAATAATATATGAAATATATATCAAGTAATAATATATGAAATATATATCAAGTAATAATATATGAAATATATATCAAGTAATAATATATGAAATATATATCAAGTAATAATATATGAAATATATATCAAGTAATAATATATGAAATATATATTAATTATTTATACACGTTATACTGTATACGGCACTATGTATTTGTACATCTCCCCTGAGAGTTTGGCTTTGCAGCGAACGCGGAAGCATCGAGGTTCGAACACTTCTACAGGAGCAAACAGACAAAACACAGATCGTGGGCCGCCGATTTAACATGAAAATTAAAACATTTTGCAAGAATTCAGTTTCTCGATTATTTTACAGTAAATTATAATTAAATATAAATTTAATTTTATGGGGCGGTGTCGTTACTTAGGTCATTTTTCCTTTGAGAAAATTTGTAGCGGAGATTCTCATCTAGAGCTCCATCTCTACATAGGTACGTAGATACATAAAGGGAGGGGGGTTTTGGGGTAAGGGGTTAGATCCCTGGCATCTAGTCGCTGCATCTGATGAGATTTGGTGGCGCTATCCTAAGATCTCATCATCATGCTCCCCATTTTTTCTTCATTTTTTTTCCTATGAATTTTTGGGCGCGCGGCATTTATCTCGCGCCCGAGATGTAAACGAAGAAGATTTTTCTATTTATGTCCTGTCCTCTCTTTTTAACCCCTCCGTCCTCCAAACCCCCTTCCACTCTCCACTCTCCACCTTCCAACTTAAAAAGGGATACTTAAAAGCACAACCCTTTTATATATAAAAGAATCATGTTTTCACGGAAACAATATTACAAAATAAAAGAAACTTCAGCTCAAGCAAATTGATTATAGAAAACAAATCACTGACGAATCTTAATCTTGACCAATCGCGTCGCAGCTAATCAAACGAAACAAGCCGGTACCTAACGTTTAAATTCCAAAATACATCGGCGACGTCACGAAATTTTATCTAAATTAAAAGGAGTGATTTTCATTCTTATCGATTCTGAAATTTCAAATTGAATGATATGTGGAGATCATCAAGTGTAATAGACTTATAGACGAATATAGGTTGAACTTTGACCTCTTAAAACATTTTTTTCATTTCAAAGCAAAAAAAATGTATAAATTACGATAATTTTCCAGAGAAAACCGTGGTAATTTACCGCGTAAATTAAGAGGATAAAATACTTTAACTCCAGCGTTAAGCAGCTCTACTTTACGAGGATTTTCAACAATTGATTTCTAGTTTAATAGATGAATCTTGATACATAAGGATGAATAACGAAACTTATCCAGGTTGGCAGGTTCATAAAGGCGTCCTCTAACGGCGGAAACTGTAAGAAAACCCCCCATCTGCTATAAGTGTCCGCGCAGTATTTGGGCCCGCATGAACCTGGATAAGTTCTGTTATTCATCTCTATGAATTAAGATTAAGCCTAGGTTTAATATTTATTTGTAAAGGTTTTTTCCACGTGGATGTGTTTTCGAAATGTCAAAGTTTGTAAACTCCAAGTACATATCTGATTATAGAACGTGAATGAAATCAAAATCGTCGAAACTAAGTTAATATAAGGTTGAATTTGATATGGAATTTCGTTTAAGTTGTCCTTTAAGGGGTTTAAAAAATATAAAGAGCCGTGAGGGGGTTCGGGTTGGGGGTTCGGAGGGGGGCGAGGGTTGAGTCTGTTGAAGAAAGATGGTAGTTTATAACACTCTCGTTAGGCCAAGGCTTATCTAAGAGTAACGCGCATAGAGGGGTGGGGTTATAGCGCGAGCGAATGGGTGGGAGGGGGGTCAGGGGGCAAAGACCCCACCTACCCCTCAACCTATCCCCTTTTAAAGTTTATAAATTAGTTTTTCCTTCCTTTTCTTTCTACACGCGGGGGAGAGGAGGGACTTTCCCCTCATTTATACCCATAGAAATTCTCTTCCATCCACGCTTAAACGACGAATACGAGTCTAAAGTCTTCCCAAGGACAGCGTAGTGAAAACAACCCGAAAGTATATGCTAGAAATTAAATTCTCTAAAAACTATAACTTAGGAACAATATTCGACAAAGGGATAGTACTAAACTGTATCAAAATTTGATCAAAATGCCAGCGAATTTAACATTGCGATACGAGGGACCTAGTAGGCTATAGGGGTGAAGGAGACCGGACTGCCTGTTCTTAAATCTCAAGTTTCGGACTGGGAGAGACGCTCACGCGCATCTAGTTGCCTAGGCGTCGCGCCTCACGTGACCACAAATTCTCAACTCTTACCTATAGACGACGAGTTCACGACATGCGCCAAACTAGTTGGGCGTAAACGCACCCCTAGAACGAGCGGAAAATGGGGGGGGGGTGCTTGTAGCTAGCGGCCGGTAAGCATGTTTGGATGGGAAAACAGGCAGTCCAACTCTCTATCCCTATATCCTCCTAGGACGGGCCACCCAATCGATTTCAATCGACAAAAAAGACAATTAACGCTAAGACATCATCCCGAACTTGTCAATCAAAGGAAATGAAAACTGACTGCTGCTTGAAGGTTCCAAACGAGGGGTTTATCAGCACTTAACACGTGGTCAGTGTATCATTTACGCGTTGGCGGCCAAAGGTTGTAGCGAGTTACGTAATCGCGTACTCTGTGAACATCGTGGAAAACGACGTACGATGAATAAAATCACAATGCTGCGCTATAGAGATACGCCTATTCGGGGAAAGGGACTTCTAGAGACTGGTGGCGCCATCATCTGCGAGACGGCCGGGATAATAGGTGGAAGGACCCAGAATTTCATATAAAGGTTCTATCAGTTTGACCGTCAATTATTCCTAAAGCTGGTGCCATCTACCAAAATGAGTAATCGGTCTGAGATTTCAAATTCGCGCCTTTTTCAAATATGTGCGGCGAACAAGTCATATTTTTGCAAATTAGATCAATTTGCATTGTTTTTAGAAACCATGCAAATGTGCACGTGTCGCACACGTGACCTCCAGTCTCGAAATAGAGGGCATGGGAAGAAGCGTATCTCTATATTGCAGCGTTGTAATATCTTTGCTTTACGTTCCTTGAGCACTTAAAATACGAGACTGGTCCTTTATAGGATGTTTTCGCTCCGGCTAGCTCTCTTCGAAATGCGTATTCGTTCTTCAAAGGAGGACAAACTCGATACTCGCTTAAGAAGATTTTTAATGGACTTTTTTTTGGTTGTGAGAGTATTTTTACTCTTTAACGTTCGACTCAACTCGAGAAGATGAGTTGGAGTCGCGACGAGCGGGCCCCTCCGGGTCTCTATGGAACGGTAGTCGCGACGTCGGTGGGTCAACCTAGCCTTTTGCAGCGCTGACGAGCGACGTCGCGCGTCCCTAAGCTTTAACCGATGTCCTCGTTTTAAAGGCGACGACGAATTCAATCTCGAAGAGAGATCATTTCTTAAAATATACATTATATAAAAACTTAACGTTCTTAGAAAGCGTAAAAAAAAGCGGCTTACGCTTTTCAATTCGGGGAAAAACTTACTTCTAACACAGTTAAAGGCGACTATTATAGTATTTACTATTTTATTTCGCGTAAGGATTTAAATACGGAATTTAGAAAAAAAAGTGACAATTTTATTTTCATATTTTCTCTTAAATCTCACTTTTCTTTTCTTATTTTTAAAAACCTTAGGATAATCTTCTAAATTACGCGCTTCAAATATTAAAAATGAAATTAACGCGTGCTCAGAATATAAATTATGAAATTGCCGCGCTTCAAATTCCAAATTAAAAATGAAAAACACGCGCTATCGAATAATCAAAACTCGCCAGTTTAAACTAAAAAATTCTGCGCTTCATGGATAAAAGTAAAACTATCACGCGATTTATGGAAAAAAGTAAAAAGATCACGCGATTTATGGATAAAGTTAAAAATAGTAAAGCTCTTCTTGGATAAAAGTAAAAAGATCACGCGCTTCATGGATAAAAGTAAGAAAATCACGCTTCATGGATAAAAGTAAAAATTACGCGCCTCATGGATACAATTTAAAAAAATCCCGCGCTTCACGGATAAAATTAAAAAAGTCTAGCGCTTCATTTATAAAAGTAAAAATCACGCGCTTCATTGATGTAATTAAAAAAATCACGAGCTTCATGGATAAAATTTTAAAAATCACGCGCTTCACGGATAAAATTAAAAAAGCACGCGCTTCACGGTTATAAGTAAAAATCACGCGCTTATAATACCGTAATAAAAACTCTCGACTTTTAAATGATAAAAAAAATCATGCGCTTCCAAGGATCAAATTTAAAATCACGCGCTGAAATTGAATAAAATTTAACTGAAATAGCGCGAGGCAAATTAATATTGGTTATAGCGTAGCCACTTAATTCTTATCGTGACTGGGTGAGGGTGGGTGTTTTAATGACTATTGTCGGCCCCGCTGTACAATATCGAACATGGCCGATGCTGGATCCAATTATTCTTCGTTATCGTGTGGCGCGCGTGTGCGCGTGCTAATTCCCGGAGGCTGGTTACCATAGCGACGTTTATATTCTCTCATTATAGTCCCTTTAGCAATAGCTGAATAGCCGGGACGCGCGTTAATTCAAGATCGCAGCAAGTGGGGGAGTGAAGGGAGAGGAGCGAAGAGCCATGATTTTTCTTACAAAGAAAACGTAATTGGAGATTAGCGAGAATGATGGGCCAGCCAGATAACAGACCCAAAGAGCCAGCATACATAGTCAACCCCCAGCATCAACCAATCTTAACCGATTTAGCACTACACGCGCTGTCCGATACAAAGGAGGCTATAAGGGGGCTAAGAGGGGGGTTGCTCCCCACACAGACTGGACATTAGAATTGAAGGCCGTATACGAGACAGGGGGCTTAACCCCGCCCGGAGAGCGAACTTAACTATCGCTAACTCGATAAAGCCTATTCTAAGACACGTGCCAAATACTAATACCAAACTGCAGCCGAAATTCGCTATACCAGAGACCAAAGATTACGACCAGCACGCGCGCCACCTAGAGTCTATATACAACAACAACGGAGAATTACATTCTAGCAATCGGTACAATATTATATATACCATATACTTTCTACGGATTTAAAGCCTTTTTCAGATTGGAACTTATACGAGAGAGATTTGTCCGTCTGTCCAAAAACAACTTAAACGCAATCATGGTAAGAGCCCTGGGAAGACGAATTTCGTTTCAAATTGACAGCGTGTTGCGAAGCTAACCTTCCCTTTCGCTTCTTATATTTTAAATTTGAAATAGAGTGGGGAGTCTAACTTCGAAGGCGCTGTAAACTCGAATCAGATATAAAACTAGACAGCGCGCGCTACTCGTTTTCCGAACCAATTTGAGTCTGAAGCGCGTGCTAAGCCTAACTCAACGTCTATCCCCGTTTCAAAATATAAAGTAAGCTTAAGTTTGTACTCGCAGCGAACTAAAACTGATACGAAAACGCTGAGTCACGATATCGTCTCGATATCGGAGTTCAACGTTGATTTATTCTAAACTTCACTAATCTACGTTAAAGTGCGAATGCAAACTAACACCAAGTGATCTTTTTATCAATTCATTATCGTTTAAATAGGCCTAATACAACTGTTAATAATTTTAACAAACAAATATCAAACTAGAAAAAAATTTAAAATTTACCAGGAAAATAGACTTAACAGGATTCAGGAAGATTTCTAATTTCTTCGCATTGAAGGGTTAGCGACCAATAAACGACTTCAGGCCAGTCGAAGAGATCTCCATAACACTTCTAATCACATTCAATTACTCGCTGAGTATTATATGCGAAGAAATTCAGGTGATCTCCATGAATCCAGCTAAGCCTATTTTCCGGGTAAGTTTTAAATTGATTTCTAGTTTAATATTTGTTTGTAAAATTATTAATTTTTATATTAAGCCTATTTAAACGATAAGAAATCGATATAAAAATCACTTGTTGTTAGGTTGCATTCTACCTTTAACGAGTTTAAGAATTTCGTAACTGAGATGGACTAAGAATATGGGCGTTTCAATCGGAGTTTTCAATACCGTAGATTTTAAGTGGCGTACTTGATTTATTGTATTTAGACGTTAATTTTTGGGGGGCTTAGAATTAAGATTGGAGCGAATCGAAATTGAAGCCTGAAGACAATCGGGTCTCTGGTTGATTTCTAATGGTAGGATTTAGCAAAATGGACCCCCTGAATCCATCCAAAGATCCTTTAAGTGTATATAAAAGGAAGCCCCAAAAAACCAAACGATATTATTTCAACGTTATACGATACTACGTTTAAAGCTAAGGAGCCGTAACCAGGAAATATAACTTTACCGGCAATACAAACCTTTATAAATGGTATACTTTTAAACTCGAAAAAAATCAGTTTCATTCTTCCAGTGATAGAAAAAGTCTAGTTTTTCCCCCCAGTCTCGTTCGTCAAGTTTGAAACGATACGAGAGAAGCTACAAGAGTTATGGCGTCATTCCCCCTAATACTGTTTCTCCAGAAATTCTGTATTACTTCTATTAAGTTAAGCAATCGGACCAATAAGGAACAAAGCTCTATCTAGATCTTTTTGGAAATCGGAGTCGAATCAAAGAGCGTAGCTTTTCCGAGAGATTCGCCGAATTCCGTTCAATATATACGAGAAATTTTCGTAGCTTACACTAAAAAAACCGTTACAATAGAGATCTCCGTACAAAAGTTTCGAATTTAATTTCCCTGACTTTTCCAGGATTTCCCTGACCATGAATTATTCTTACGAGCGAACTCGCGGCAATTCCCACTTTTATTTGACATATCAATCAGGGTCGATAATTTACTCAGAATATGAGAAACAAATTTGAATCTTAAGGCAAATATTTTCAGTTCAAAATAATTACGTTCCAATTAATTGGTCAACCAATCATAAGCAGTTCCTTAACATGTGCCAAAATTTTAATTTTGGGCTCATCCCCAAATTCCCTGACATTTCCCCGATCTTTTGGAAGAATTCTAAAATTCCCTGATAATTTCCAAAATTCCGAGTTTTCCCTGACCTTTTGGGTCAATTTCCAAATTCCCTCATTTTTACAGGTTTTCTTGGTCGTGTATGAACTCTATTATACATGATTAGTTTAAAATGGCAACGGTTTTTTCCACTGTAAGTGAGACAGAATGGTCACGATCTAGGAAGGAACGGGAATCCTGTTGGTTAAGCTAGCTTTTCCAACGCGAATAGCTCCTTCTAAGGGTGTTTTGTTTTTGGCGCGGGCTCTCTTATTTTTGGCTGTTGGGGTTTTTATCCTTGGACGAATGATCACGCGCGCGGGTGTTTGGTTGGAAAAGCAATCGGAAGAGATTACTTATATTGTTGTTTGAGCCGCAGTCTCTCCTATCTCTCTCCTATCTCTCTCCATCCGCCCCCTCCCATTGGCTGATCTCATCTCATTCTCTCTCGGCTTACCAGAGAGACTATAGAGTTCTCTATCTTATCAGTTATCGCTAGACTGTGTATTAGTTATTAGACGCCAGCGCGGCCACATCACACTTCCTACCCTATACTCCCGAATATATTACGAATATAGAGCTATCACGTTGCCTGATATACAGTTCCATTAATTTTATTGATATCATCGAAATTATTCATTAAAATTATTCGCAAATAATTAATATCCTTAAAGGGAGAATGTAACCTAACAACAAGAGATTTTTTTATCGATTCCTTATCGTTTAAATAGGTCTAATCCACTAGTAATATAATTTACTAATATCAATTTAAAACTTATTTTGAAAATAGGCTTAGGTGGATTCATGGAGATCCTGAATTTCTTCCCATTGTTGTGTTATCAGACGTTTCATGGAGATATTGCCTTGACAAGTCTTTGCTCATTGGTCGCTGCGAAGAGATTCAGGATCTCCATGAATCCAGCTAAGCCTATTTTCAGGGTAAGTTTTAAACAATTGTCTGAAAATTCTCGAAAATTGACACCCTGTGATTACGAAAATAAATTCAAAAGCTGTTCCATTTTAAGCTCCAAGTTTCCCTTTAAATATTAGCTCGAATTTATCAATGCATATTTCATTATATAAAATTTATTGTATATTGAAAAGATTTTCACCAAAAATTTCTCGATAAGTTAAAAATTGGTCTACATTTATCTTTGGTTCGGTTTTTAGGATGAACATGTCAAGAAATTAATTATTAAGGTTAATTGGGGAGTACGGGGGGAGGGAGGTGTTGGGTTGATGTAGGTGTAATCACGGTACCGGTAAGTTACTTATAATTGAGGGGTTAAAAGTATGTAGAGAGCTCCCAACCAGAGCTGCCATCAAAGACTCTAAAGGCTTTTTCAATTAAAACACCTTAATTAGGAAATTTTTGTTGGCCCGGGAAGTAAGTAGGGGCTGAAGGAAGGGTTCGCTTTAAGGGTAACGAGCCGTGTTAGACCCAAACTCCCAACCCCGTCTCTTAATAAACCCTATATCCCACTACCGCCGAATGAAAATGATATTCATACAAAACTCATCCTTAGAATGTTATTCTAAGAGAGAAATAACGTGGACTTTACGTGTAAAATTCCAGTCCATTTTAAGATCGCTAGAGTGTAGTACGTCTTTTTCTACTCCCTGTTTAACAATCAATATTCATTTTTTAAAGAAGAGAGGCGGTAAAAAAAAATTGTCTGCCAAATTTAAAATAAAAATATCTCTGGCATCAGATATAGGGCTCTTTAAAAAAAAATTCCAACAAATGGATTTGTCATCTCTAATATATATACACCCCGGGCCCATTCTCACAATGAACCATTACAGGAAGAAAAAAAACTTTAGAAGAAATAAAAAAATAACGAGAAGACACGACGCGTGTGAAAATTTGAAAAATATATAAAAAATGGAAAATGGATGCATTGAATGGTTTATGAGGGTGGTGGGCTGGTGCCCACTCTTCAAATAGAAATGGTGCGGAAAAATTATCTATTTAGCATCAGTGACTGCCCTACAACCGACCATATTACCAAGAATCCATTCAGGTTCCATAAGAATATGGGAGCATAGCTTTGGCCTCTGGTACCATCCTCCCAAACTTTGTAACAAAAGTTCGTCTGCAATTTTCGCAACATTTTTACACTTAGATCTTTTTTCGGTCGGATCCATTTTTATTACCCAAAATATTATATCAAGGTCGTTAGTGGCGCGGGTTAATAATAGATTTCAGGAGCGATTTACTTGAAAAATCGATTCGAAGCAGACGAACTTTTGCTACAAAGTCTGGGAGGATGGTTATTGAATCGCGGCACTCCCATATTCTTATGGAACCTGAATGAATTCTTGATATTACATACTGGAATCGACGAAAATGTAGGAAATTTGGATATGGGAAAAATGGCTCGATTAAAATATGATATTTCTATTGACAAAAATATACGTAAAAGCGGTCAAGAACGTTAAAATCTTAGATGTTTGGAATAAGTTACATGTCTTCCATTAAAAAGAAACTTGGAGTTTAAAATGGAACAGCATTTTAATTTATTTTCGGAATCACCGTACGAAACATATTTCGAGAATTTCAAACAATTATTACACACGTTTTAAGTTTTGGATGTAAGTATAAAAACGAACCAATAATATTATTTCAGCCTTCAATAGCGCTTGTAATGTCCAGCATTAAAAGAATAATGATGCCCAAGACCTTTGTCAGCAAACGTCGGCCTATTCTCATAATGTTAATACATTACAAGCGCTGTTGAAGGCTAAAATAATATGATTGGTCCGAATTTATATTTACTTTTATTAAAACTTTACCAAACTTTAGAAATTAATTTAAACGCTATCAGGGTGACCAGGAAAAAAAACACGAGTTTTATAAGAAAAATAGGAAATTTAGAGGCAAATTATAGGAGAAAGTAGGATTGAAAATTTTAAATTATATGAATTATAGGATAATTAATAACAAAAATATTGGAAAATATAGGATAATAAACAGCGTATTTATAGGAAATAATTGGATATCTTTTAAGACGCCGTTGATTTAATATTTTTAACAAATATTTATCGCTTTTTGATTTTCTTTAAAATCTTAAACTCTTCTGTTTTTGACTCGACGCCTTTGGTGGGAATTTTAAATTATATTTTTATTTGAAAATGAATAACCTGATATCCGATAAAAAATAAAAAAAAATAAAAATAGGGAAATATAGGAGAAAATCTTCAATTATAGGAATTTATAGAAATTAAGGCATTTAAAAAATATAAAATATAGGAAGCCTAGTCAACCTGCGCTATAAACGTGTGTAATAATTGTTTGAAATTCCTGAATAGGTTTTTTGGCATCCGGTGATTCCGAAAATAAATGCAAAACCTGTTCCTTTTTTATCTCCAAGTTTCTCTTTAATTCTTGAAATAATCCGCCTCGATCTCATGCCGATATTATAAGTATATACTCGTATTGGCTTTAAGGACGCGCGCGAGGCGTTTTGACAAATTGTCTATTAATTGGACGTCGGGCTCGTAGTTAGTCTCAATTTGAAAGACTCCTTGTAGGACGGGCGCGCGCGCCAGACACCAACGGAGGGGGTTAGAGGGGCGCCACTGGATGGATTTAATTAATCCGCTTATTGCTAAGGAGCTACAGAGGAGGGTGAATATCCAATTAAATCGTTTCGTCTGGCGCCCTACGTTTTAAGACGCACCAAGGAAGGGGCAGAAATGAGGGTTTGGTGCCATCCCTTCACTCTTCTCCAATCCCCCCCCACTCTTCGACGTACACCAAACAATCCGATAAATCGACTTTCAATTATAATCGATTAATTCCGTGAAACTTTGGATAGAATTAATGGAAGTCGTAATATACTCGGCCCGTCAATAAGTTAAGTAGTCTTTTCAGATTATTCCTCATTTCCAGACTTAATTCAAATTAAATTTCGAGATTTAAATAAAGGTACCTATAGGCCTCATAAATTTCTCTCGGGAATTTATTCCAACTTTAAGATTATAATGAAAAGCGATATTATAACTATAATTTAAATAACGCCATGTTTCATTTGAAAGTAATGAGTTAAAGGCCAAGTTGATGGATCGAAGTTCGCCAGCGAATGATCAACCAATCGCTTCGGATGCTCTTAAGTTAACCTTGTTTCCTTTCGCGCCTTATTCTTCCTTTATGGGTTAGAGGTTAACTTGCTTCGCTTATTTTTATTCATAATAATAATAGAAAAACGGCGAGATTGTTATATTTTATTATTTTCGCGGTACTATCTCTCTCTCTCTTTTCCCGAGTTATAGCGTTCCAACGCGTATGATACAAGCGGAATTTTCTCTCCGCCTCAGGTTTTTCCTTTTTTGAAAACTTTTCATGAACTTAGAAACAACTGGCTGGTGAGACCGTGAGAGCCAACTGTCGTTGCATTCACTTTTCAAGGAATCGAATGAAATAAACCCTGGGCCAGGAACTCCACCCACAAACATTTTACCTATTTGGCGTGACAGTCGGACCTCCCGCTTCGAAAATATCTACCGTTATGAGGCGTACAAATCGTGATTTTTGAATAATAGATTTTTGGAGTAATAGACTTCAAAGGAGGGTTACACTGGCTTTTGCTTTCACGTAGAGTTGCGTAGAGTAAAACTATAGGGGGAAATATCAGTTCTAGTTACAAAATGAGGTTGTTAATATATATCCCAATAACATCACTTGAGAAGTTGAGATAATATGTCACCAATTTCGAGAGGTTTCTTTCAACTAAAGAAAATCTACACTCAGTCTCCCTTTAAAGTATTTACTCTAATGTCGTCGTATATATAAAGTTGGAAGAAAACTTGGAAATCGACGTGATTCTAAACCGAAAAAGACAAGACTTAAATTGAATTTTCAATGGAACACGCGGCTAGATAAATTTCCCGTAACCGACCACGCAGTTACGGATAAAAATCGACTATTAAACTTTATTTTTCAGTCTTTAAACGTATACCGCTTTATATAAAGCTACCCCAAACAGTGTAGTTTTTACTGAAGGACAGACAGACAAAATTCGAGTGGATTTTCGAAGGGGGCGAGGGGGTTACGGGTGTTGAAACCGCAATTTGGGAACCGAGTCTATACCGGGCAGACCTCGATTCCCGTTTCAACCCATTCCACCCCAAAAGTATGTGGGGGGGGGGCGAGAAAGGAAACGACTTGGCAATGGCCTTTTTCAAATGAACCGTGTAAAACTGCAATCGGCCTTGCCACCACCACCATCGTCTGAACCTAAACCAAAAAGAAGCGAACGCGGGCTTGCGCGTAGTAGTGGTGGGGGTTGGGTATATATACGAAGCTTGGGCAATCGCCCCAGTTGAAGGGATGAGAGATAAGTTGGAAATCTCTCTCTCTCTGGATACCGCCGGTTGCCCACCGAGTCTCTCCGGGTTCCCTCTTATTTTCTTATTTTCCCCTTTCGCTTTATTGGTCAATTTCCGGTTGGACGCCCTCGACCAATCTAAACCGAGTTATTCTGGCTCCCGTTTACCACTTACGCTTTTCAATACGCGTAGCTTTCTTTCGACGGTTAAAGCGAGGATAAGATACGGCTAGGCAGGAGCTTCGTACTCGTCGCGAACTATCATTGGTAAATTAAGATAGAGAGAAAAAAGGGTTAACTTTTCTCTCCACTCATTCTTCAAGTTGTTTTTAAAAAGATTTTCCCGCCTTTTTATTTTTTCTTCTTCCTCTCGCGCCATCTATTTTTCCCGAGCGCGCGCGCGAAAAGGAGATAGAAGAGCTTTATCACGCGCGTCCCGTTGATTTTGGTAACTATGGTAACGAGACCTTTTTATTCGCCTGCGCGAAACATTTTCTCTCGTGGGAAAAAAACAAAACAAAATAGCGCGCGCGACTAATAAAAATAAATATAAAAGAAAAAGGCGCGAGTTAATTCTGCAGCCTTTGAATTACCTAAAAGGCAAAAGATATATACGTCATTGCCATGTACCAAGGGACTCTAGCCAAGTAAAGCGCCGATAGAGAATCTATTAAAAGGTAATTCCCTCCCCGCCCGATATCTAAAACTATTTATTAATCTAGATAAATTCTTTAATTCGCTAATTTGATCTTTTACGAATTAAATTTATTAGTAGAGCTCGGAATCGGATAATGAAGAACTTCGAATATCTATTGATAACTATAGCTTTAATTCAGATATTTTAATCTCGGATTGTTCAAGTTAATTTAAGACCACAAATTATACAAACAGACGCGTATCAAATGGACATGAATTAAACCCGCAGATAAATTTCAAGTTCGATTAATAAACAAATTACGCGTTTATTCGATAACGCGAAGATGAAAATACGACGTTTCCCTAAATCCGTGTAGAATGAAATATAATAATGAAGTTTTAATCTAAATCGAAAGAAACGGCGACTAAATGACTAAATTCAAGCTTCGAGATCTCAATTTGGGTTAAAATCCGCGAAGAAACTCGATAGGTTTCAAATTGTTCTTATCGGCGAATGAATAACTCGTATGACGTATCAATTTCCTATAAGAATTGAGTACGAATAAAAAGTTTCCAGTTACATTCGGGTATACGTTAACACGAATAAGAAATGGATATTTTTAATGAACGGATAATAGCTTATTCAATTAACAAAAGTTATACGAATTCTGAGCTCTATTTGTAATCAATGACGTGAAATAGGCTCTGAAAGAAATTAAATATAATTGTATTTTTATTGGGCAATGGATACTATCATTAGAGGAGTTTTAACCCAGCTTGCGGGGCCAAAAAAGCAAATGCCAATCGCGGCCGCAGTCATTATATTCGAATAATTAAACGATCGTCGACTCGCGATAACCAATCAATATATTCAAATAGCGCCAATAGAAACCTATTTCCGGTTCCCCCGTATACGAATCATTGTTTAAGCGAACCGGATATCCGGATTGACGCCTTTGAATATCTCCATCAGCATTCGGCCGCGGGCTTTCAATCAACGAGAGAGAGACGCTAATATTATATTCCAAACCAACGTAATCGGAAATCAATCGAACCCCAAGTTTGCGGCGCACGCGAAGCTACGCAATCGCGATTATATTTTTAGTGAAGATAAAGAGGGTATTAAGGGCTAGCTTCGTAGACGTTGAAAACTTAGATTGGATTTAAAGAAAGAAAAAGTGCATCGCACGCGTCACGTATTTCGCGCGCGAGATTCATTTTGAATTAATTTGTATATTCAGCACGCGCGAAAGGCAACCCTGCCTTTAATTACTGAACTCATTTTGATTAGAGATAAGGGTAGATATAGTATCCGTGGCACTGACAGTTCGAAGCGCGACGGCATGGTTGTACAGGGTTCGTTAATTTCCCTGACTTTTCCACGTTTTCCATGACCGTTTTAATATTTTACATATACGAGCGAGCTCTTGGAAATTCCCGCTTTTTATTTGATATTGTTTATCAATCAGGTTAGGAATTTGAGAAAAAACAATTGAATCTTTAGGAAAATATTTTCAGTTTATAATAAATACGTTACGATTACGAACCAATCGTATTTAAATCGAAAACAGTTTCTTGACACGTACCGAGATATTTAATTTCTCAGACCATCTGGGCTCATTTTCAAATTACCTGACTTTTCCCTGACCTTTTGGGGCCAATTTTCAAATTACCTGACTTTTCCCTGACCTTTTGGGGCCAATTTTCAAATTACCTGACTTTTCCCTGACCTTTTGGGGCCAATTTTCAAATTCTCCGACCTATATGAGGCCAATTTTCAAACTCATTAACCTTTTGGACCTTTCGGGGCCAATTTTCAAGTTCCCTAAATTTTGGGCGATATTCCAAATTTCATAACCTTTTGGGGCGAAATTCCAAATTCCCTAACCTTTTGGGGCGAAATTCCAAATTCCCTAACTTTTGGGGCGAAATTCCAAATTCCCTAACCTTTTGGGGCGAAATTCCAAATTCCCTAACCTTTTGGGGCGAAATTCCAAATTCCCTAACCTTTTGGGGCGAAATTCCAAATTCCCTAACCTTTGGGCGCGATATTCCAAATTCCCTAACCTTTTGGGGCGAAATTCAAAATTCCCTAACCTTTTGGGGCGAAATTCAAAATTCCCTAACCTTTTGGGGCGAAATTCAAAATTCCCTAACCTTTTGGGGCGAAATTCAAAATTCCCTAACCTTTTGGGGCGAAATTCAAAATTCCCTAACCTTTTGGGGCGAAATTCAAAATTCCCTAACCTTTTGGGGCGAAATTCAAAATTCCCTAACCTTTTGGGGCGAAATTCAAAATTCCCTAACCTTTTGGGGCGAAATTCAAAATTCCCTAACCTTTTGGGGCGAAATTCAAAATTCCCTAACCTTTTGGGGCGAAATTCAAAATTCCCTAACCTTTTGGGGCGAAATTCAAAATTCCCTAACCTTTTGGGGCGAAATTCAAAATTCCCTAACCTTTTGGGGCGAAATTCAAAATTCACTAACCTTTTGGGGCGAAATTCAAAATTCCCTAACCTTTTGGAGCGAAATTCAAAATTCCCTGTCCTACTGGGCAAAATTCAAAATTCCCTGTCCTACTGGGCAAAATTCAAAATTCCCTGTCCTACTGGGCAAAATTCAAAATTCCCTGTCCTACTGGGCAAAATTCAAAATTCCCTGTCCTACTGGGCAAAATTCCAAATTCCCTAACCTTTTGAGCAACATTCCAAATTCCCTAACCTTTTGAGCAAAATTCCAAATTCCCTAACCTTTTGGGGCGAAATTCAAAATTCCCTAACCTTTTTGGGGCGAAATTCAAAATTCCCTAACCTTTTGGGGCGAAATTCAAAATTCCCTAACCTTTTGAGCAAAATTCAAAATTCCCTAACCTTTTGAGCAAAATTCAAAATTCCCTAACCTTTTGAGCAAAATTCCAAATTCCCTAAACTTTTGAGCAAAATTCCAAATTCCCTAAACTTTTGAGCAAAATTCCAAATTCCCTAACCTTTTGAGCAAAATTCCAAATTCCCTGACTTTTCCAGGTTTTCATGCAGGTAGTGTACGAACCCTTCATTATAGACAAAGCCCGAGGAATAACTTGTTACTAGAATGAAAACTGAGAATGATTCAAAGAGTGTTTAATAATAATAATGGCTCACTCAATCGGAAGTTACGTCCAACTAATAATAACAATAATAATAATAAATCATTATAGGCGAACTTGTAATTCGCGATCGGATTTCTTAAAGGCAAAAGGACTTAACCGTTCGATGGTTTAATGATAATATATACGTCGTTTTTAGAGTTGGGAATAAATCATATATAAGGAGGGTGGTTTCGAGGAATCGCGATGAACGGATTTGGAACTGTTTACAAGCCCCAAAGATTCTAAAACGGGCCAATGCCCCGTTCTCTATACGCTTCCTAATTCATTTCGTCTTAATTTAGCAACGAGGACCGAGGCTCTAAACCGGAAGGAGTCTCCGAGAGAGATAACTTCCATTCTTATAGCTTCCAACGCGTTGTCAAATCAGAGTGAAATTTACAAATAATATTGATTTAGATTCGGTATAGTATATAAATTTACATTCCAAATATTAAGCGCTCTCGAGAACTTTGGATTTTAAAGGGACAACGAATAAACGGGCCAATTTCGAATTGCTGGCCCAATTCCGGTATGGAAAATCATTCCCCCCCCCCCCATGGTAATTTGGGCCCCTCGTAATTATTATTATATATTAATGTCCTTACTAAGTGTTTATCATATCTCGAAACGTAATTTTAAAGTGAATCAACCACGTGATTATTTTGAAAACTTTTAAAGTAAAACGGGTTTAGAGGGTTTTCCAATTATGTAAATTTAGACCTCCTAGAGTGGTGATGTTAAATATAAATACTTTCCAAGAATTCCCCGACTTTCAGGCATTTTATTCTAAAATTTCCTGTATTTCTCTCTAATTTTTTTTATTTCCATGATTTTTCAAATCCTTGATATTTTGGACCAGTTTTTAAAAACCTGATTTTTGTTCCGAAATTTTAATTTCTATTTTATTTGTAGCCCAATTTTTAACTTTCATATTAATTGGTTTTGGTACAATTTTTGATATTCATATACAGTTTTGGTACACTATTTGATTTTCAAATTTTGACGTATTTTTTGATTTGTATATTCGTTTGACTTATTGATTTACACATAGTTTTGGGCCTAATTATTAATTTTCAGATATTTTTGAGTCTAGTTATTGATTTGCAAATAGTTTTGGCCAAACAATTGATTTGAATATAGTTTTTTAGCCTAATTACTAATTATTAATTTGCATACAGTATAGTTGTGGGCCTAATTATTGATTTTCAAATAGTTTTCGCTTAATTTAAAAATTACATCTACGGTAAATTGACCCAATATTCTAATTTTTGGACTTTTGCCCCGACTTTTTGAGGTTTCCCCATTATTTGTGGCAACATAGCTCGGTATTAATCTCTCTTATTGATTCTGGTATTTTGTAATCCTGGACGCCGGGGTTCATTCGGGGGTTGAAAGGGGGATTAGAGAGAAAGATAGAATGACTAATGTTCGGTCTCTGTCCGTCTCTAAGGTCCTCGCCATCCGTAATCTTTGTACTGGTGAATCGGAATTAAGATCGCCCTAAAACTCCGAGCGATGATGACGAATCTTCTGATATTATAATTGGCCAATCCCATTTCCCCAATCCCGGTCCTTCGAACTCGACTTACGACCAATTAAAAATAAAGGGGCTGAGGATTTGTTTCTGGAAACGTCGTAAATCTGACTTTTCAATTCGCGAAACAATTTATCAACTTAAGCCTTGGCTCTTATACATATACAAGACTTTTAACCATCTTTCTCTCTCCCTGCACGCGTCGTCGTCGTGACGCCGAATTCGGGATTTTGTTTCGTTCGCTGGACTTCATTCTATGATGGGGAGGAAGTGAGCGATTTGTAACCGTACTGAGGAGCGTAGCCAAGTACATTTCCGGTATAAGGAGATTTTCCGGATGTTAACATCCCGCGACCACTATAAATATACTCATGACGGTGACGCAATCTTGAGTAAACTTTGGTATAGGGATTGATACGTTATGTTAAGTTCGAAGAGGGAAGACAGTTCGTGAGTCAACTTATCAATTAAATGGAATACAATCAGAAGTAAATAACTTCATTAAAAGAGTGGGAGACGTCTAAAGAATCGTGTTTGAATTTAGATTTTGGCGGGAAACGCCAATTTTTTGGCTTATTCATCCACGGTTTCCTGCCAAAAGCTAAATTGAGAATTTAAAAGCACTACCACGTTTTTTTTTAGGTGCGAAGGACATTCAAAAAGTGACTTCGTCTCCCAAAAATTCTAGGATACCCAATTCTAGATCTTATTTACTTTTGATACAATGTTTTCTCTTCTGATTTTCCATCTTAATATACAGATTTCGGCCCATATCCGTTTTACCAACGCTAACTAGTTATTTTTAAGCGTAGACTGGTGCTTCATTCGGGGGCATTCCAATATTAAAATAGTGTATTGCCAATATTAGCAACTTAGAGCAAAGGCCTAAATGAACCGAAGCTTAACGCGTATATTTATTAAGAAAGCCGTTAGTTTGTAGAGAGTTAACGGATTCAATCGCAATTACTTCAATACAAAAGGACACGTTGAAGTACTACAACTTCGATTAAGTCTATTTTTGGTCTACTAAGCATATATTCTTTAACAATTGTTACGGTATTGAATAACAATGAAAAGCGAGCTCTGCAGTAGAAAAAAAAGGTTGTATTTGCGCAAAAGGTCTATAGTTGGATGGATATCTCCCAGCAAGAGAGAGAGAGTGTGTGTGAGAGAGATAGATCTGTCGACTGCTATTTGTTATAGAGAGACAAGTAACAAGCTATACCGTATTAAGTAGCAAGCTTGAAAAGTACGTAAATTACGATGAAAATATCATTATAATGAATGGGGAAAGACCTCTTTCTTAGACGGCAACGAAATAAAAGGATCTACAAGTATAGGATCATCCCGACCAGGTCTAGATAAAGAAAGACGTTGCAACCTTGAAATCACCTCAATTCTAGACGACATAACTTCTTACGCCCTTAAGCAAACGATTCCATTCTTACATTGCAACATTGTCTGAGACTTCTATCGTAGTTTTTACTTTTCCCACATTTCTCGAATCAATCTAAAAAAACGGTGGAAATTCTGATAAAATTATGGTGTTTATAGTTAGTTAAAGAGTCCCCTTTTAAGACTGTAAATGCGTATATATACCAAAATGGGAAAAAAGTGAAAAAAAAATCGTATTTGTAGTTCGTTCTCGGTCCCCCTCTTAAAACCATTGTCACCAATTTAATGAAATTTCCCCCCTACACGTCACAGGAAGCTTTAACTTTAAGTTCGGACAATCATTGGTAATTCTCGTAGAAGGCAGAGACCTTCGGGAGACCAAATGAAAAAGGAGTTACGAATGTACAATAATAATTTCGCCTTTATTCGTATTAACCTCGCTAACACGAATAAGTCTCATTCCCAGATGTAAATGTTCGCGAAGTGATTGGTAATTAACATTAAAGCGGGAAATAATTGGATTTAAGTATGGCCGCGTTCAGCGACACCTACCGGATGAACCGCTTCTATTGAAACCCACTAAGCGGTACCTTATCGGACCACTACGGTATACGTCGCTGAACGTAGAGTCTCGCCACGCTTAAGATTGCATTAACAGAGATAAAACGGAACATTGTATACAATGTTATAAGATGTGTCTAGTGGACTGGAGATAAGTGTCGTTGCAGCGCGATGGGGTGAGATAGGCCTGCCTTTATATTTGCTCAACATTGATTATCTATCGATCTCGGATTCTTTAAAAGAAAAATCTACGAAAAGGAACCAAATTTAAGCCACCCACAATACTAATCTATATTCTAGACGATAGAATATAACGCCCCGACAAATTAGCTACGGTCACACTATCTTTTCTTTACCGATTTGAAACGGTAAAATCAAAGCCGATATTCAAATCGCCTGGAATCGTTTGAAGCGTCACGTACGAAACTGGTTCCCGAAGCAGTTTCGAGAAATCAAATCGATTCGAGAGAAGACATAGTTTCAAGTTCACACGACTCTAGCGAAACGTTTTGAAACGTTTAAAATCGATTTTAATGTCTAGTATGAGCTGACACGGATATAGAAAATATAAGCTTAAGAAATGCTAGGTGCTCACGAACGCTATGAGCTTTAAAAAATATTACGTTATTGATGACGTCGACGGAAACATTCCTAAGTAAGCTCCTCCTCTTTTATAATAGCAACTATTTATCTTAGTTTTCACTTTCGAAATTAAGCTGATTTTTGACCAAAATTAAAAAATATTGATTGAAAACGCGCTTTTACGCATACGTGAAAACTTCGTATTATCAGAGCTCTCGATCGGTATTTTGCCAAAAGAAAATCTTCAGATTTAACTTATTTCCGAAGACGACAAAAGGAGGGGCGTATAGAGTTGAGAACGAGCCATGGAGGCATATAGGGAGACAGCAAAGAGCCTAGGGGGAAAGAAAGCCTGATGTCATGGAACCCCCTTACTGGGGGAGCGCTTGCAAGGGCGAATACTGTAACTCCCCCACTAAGGGGGATGACACCGAGGTGAGAGATAGAAACCTCTGACATATCAATATCTCCCATGCTGACTCCCTATAGTCCAGTTCAAGTCATGGAAACTCTTTCCCAAAGGTATTAAGACGTCTGTTGGCACACAGTTTGGGGGTGTCCGCGAGCAGGGATTAGTCAACTTAATTTCCGGTTTTTCTATAAACTCTATCGTCGCCATCCACCCTCAGAGTATACAACCATTGCCATTCTACTCCCACGCGACCCCAGACGGCCCATTCCACCTTGATACAAACATCACCCCACCCCCTTCAAGGAAGACGGACTGATTACAAGAAAAAAAAAAAAAAAAAAAAAAAAAAAAAAAAAAACGGAAACCCCTTTCACAAATACTCTTTATGGATAGTTTCCAATGAAACAAAAAAACATTACTGGGTTCGTACATAATTTTTCGCAGACTAATTTTTAAATTTTTACTTGAATTTATTCTTACGAGTGTCTTTTATTTGACATAGTTTATCAATCAGGGTCAAGATAGTTTATTTAAGAATTTAAGAAAAAAATTCACTTTTATTGAAATATTTTATAGTTTATAATAATTACGTTACAATTGGTCAACCGATCAAACAGTTCCTTGACATGTACCAAAATATTTAATTTATACGACCATATTGATTTACAAATTCCCTGACTTTTCCCGGACCTTTTGGAGCAATTTTCAAATTCTCAGAAGTAACTTTTCCCTGACCTTTTGGAGCAATTTTCAAATTCCCAGAATAAACTTTTCCCTGACCTTTTGTCGCAATTTTCAAATTCCCACAATTTCAAGCTCTGGTTTGGCATATTTTTGCGTCCGTCTACCTTTACCTTGAATGTCTTTATTGGCGGGTATCCATTGACATCGCGACGAAGCGGCAATCCATAGTTAAAATCATTTCCCTCAAAACCTAGGGGTTATCTCACCCCTCCGAATGTTCTTGCATTCTATAGCTGGGCACCTACTGCTTTCTTAATACAATCGCGATACAGTTTGCACAGCGTCTAAGAGAGGTATTCCCCGTAGGAGGCTTATAAAGGGTTCAAAACGCTTTCACCCCGCGCGGGGGGGGGGCAAACCCTTTTTATAAAAACCACCCCAACTCCATTCTCTTGAACAGGGAATTGCATCTCCCTGGAGAGCGCAAGCGCAGCCAGCACTTGGACGAAAAACCAATTCTATCCCAGAAAACAGTCCGCGCCTTGTCATAGTGATTAAAGTTTATATCACGGTGAACACTAGTTTCATGGACGAGTAATATTGGCCGTTAGATCCATCTGACTCCAAAAAACTAAAGCTTTAAGCCTTTTAAGGTCATTATTCTTTATTCGAGAGATCTCAGCTGGGTTTAATTAAAACCGAGATATTAATTATTTTTGAGTAATTGCGACCGCGTTAACATTCGTACATTATCATATAGACGCGTCTCATTAATCGTAAGAATATTAAATTAATATTCACGGGTTGTTCCCCTCGAACAGCGACAACTACGAAATTCGAGAAATTGAAATCGAGTCTGTGACAAGAACAAATCGGAGGCAAGGCACAACGCCACAATGATTGTGGCTCCTTTTACTTCTAAGGAACGCCACGACTCCCATGAGATGGTAAACCAGAGCGAATTGCCTTCGATCTTTGACGAAAACAAACGCGCTTCAGCCCTCCGATTAGAAATTTATATTAACAAATTAAGTTTATAACTTCATTTCATAAAAGTAAACAACGCCCCGTAGCTTAATACTATCAGCAAATGACCAGGTTTACATCATAGCCTATTACTTAAAATAGCCAAAAAGTCATCATCCCTGTTTGGTTCGAGTGATTTGGACTCTTCAACTCAATATTTTGGGTCAGGAGAGGCGCTCTTGGCTATATTGTCTTCTCCCAACTACGGAATTTCTCAAGAGTACCATCTCTCCCCCTTTCCCCAGAAACCGATGAAACCCTCCTTATGTAAGAAGGATCCCGAGCTCTAGCGTTCCCACGCGTACTATACTCTTTTTTGTAAACTTCTCTCCAACTCCGGAATTTCTCCGTAGAGTCGCGCTTCCTCCTTCACTATTTACACTGGTTGCGGCCGCTAGAGTGTCTCGAATCAGAATCTGCATTTGCTGATAGTATTAAGCTACGGGGCGTTGTTTACTTTTATGGAATAAAATGATAGACTTCTGATATTAACAATGAGAATGTCGCGCGGTATTAAAAGCCAAGGCGTGTGATTTTAAACAATACATCAAAAGACGGACGTTATACCGATTGGATCTCGCTCAAATCTCAGAATCGAAGGAAGGAAAGCCTCCGGGTTTAAATCTCGGTGGAGGACTCGCGGGACAGCGATAGAACCATCGCACCAAGACGGGGTGGGGGGGGGGGGGGTTGGCGACGACTTCAATCTCATCTTTATACGAATTAATTCCCACGTGGAATTAAACTATCGGAAATTCGGGATTATAGATTTTAACAACTTCATCGCGCCGAAAAGGGAACCAAATAGAGAAAGAGAGACAGAGAGAGAGAAGGGAATTAGCAGCGTCAAAAGTTACCAACTAAAACCCCCGAAGAATTACAACTACAATCAAGCTAGGCTATATAGAACATTGTTGAAATTTAATTAATATTATTAAATGAATTTTATTTACTTTATAACTACAAGTTTAATTAACTATACAACTTTAAACTTAATAACCAAATGTAAGTTAAGAGGGGGGGGGAGGGCCAAATTTTCGTAGATCTCTCATCAACATCGAAGGAGGAGAAAGAGCGAAAGATATCTTATGATGTGGGGAGGGTGGGCTAAACCTTCCCCGCATTGTCTCCGATCGTCCTTTCCCCCCATTAAATGGAAACAATCAATTAATTCAGGGGGCCAAATGCCCCCCCCCCACACCACCTCGCTTTCAACATACCTCCCACCTTTTAGCGAGTGGGGACGAAGAGAGGAGAAGGGTATGGGGCGGTCGATGACACAATGCCAATTTGATGAATGGCTTCTCCCCGCTGAACCTCCACCCAATACCGCCTGCAAGGGGTAACGGGTGGGGGGGGATCTTTTGCATAACCTCGCGAGCCTCTCTCTCTCTAACCCCCGCTCGCAACGAACGCTATCATCATCTCTCTCTCCTGTAGGCTGGCTTCGATGACAACCGAGATACGAGATACCCGCTGACATCTGACATTGTCAAAATGAGGATCTCACCTACCTCCTATCCACGCTACGTCTATCAAGCGGACATTATCTACAATATTAGCAGTCTTAAAAGGTTCCTTTTTCCATTAAACTTAGCAAAGAAAAGCTCCCATGTTTTGAAAGGAAACACCCTAGAGAATCGAATTCACCTTTCCATGTCCAGATAATAAATTTTTAGACGAGATTTTATCTTTTAAATTATTTCTTAAAATATAACTGTGTTGTCGCCAAAATTGTAGGTAAGGCCAGGTCTATATAACCAATACCAGTGGAAAAAATTTAGATAGGATTCAGGGGAGGGGCGGACTTAAAGTCTCATACAAATAAATAATTTTCGAATTTTGGTCACTTCCGAGGCTAACCATGCCCGTGGACATAATTAACCTTCATACTATCATTTTTTGGATTTCTTAAATAGTTTCATTGCCACTTTTTTCAAGGCAACTCCAAAAAAAGGTCCACTTCTTTAGTTTCAGTCTTGTACTACAAATTTTTCCTCAAATGTTACGTTACATTGCAATGCATTGATTTTTGTCTAACTCTAACTTTGAAATTCTCGTTTCGAGAGCCAGCGTGGGAAATAAGGCTGTGGCACAGGGCAAATGACCACTTTAAAAATTGGCTGGTCTAATTTAAAAATTAAATCGGAGATAGGTTTAATGATCCACCATAGCTAAGGTCACACTAGCATTTCTTAATCGATTTGAACCGGTAAAATCACAAACCGATATACAAATCGCAAGGAATCATTTTAAGCGTCACATGTTCACAAATTATCTTTATAAATCGATTTATCGAAGCTTCATCTATAGGTTGTAGAAACCGAAACGGTACGGAATTGGTTTCCGAAGTAGTTTCGAGAAATCAAATCAATCGATTCGAGAAAAGCGAAACGTTTCGAAACTATTTAAATTGATTCCAAGGCCTAAACGGGGCTCATAAAAATTCAAGGATATTTCAAAAGCTTCCTTGATTCTTGAAGGTGAAGTTTGAAACTACAGATTTTGACGTCAATGGTCATGGACCAGTTTTTTTTTTTTTTTTTTTTTTTTTTCTATGCCAGAGGGGTTGCTTTAAAACACCCTGTCGGGAATTCAGTAATCGTCTACGATTTTAGCGCCTCTGCCGACGGAAAAAGCTTTTTTAGGAAGGCAGCTGGCGCCCTCTTTCCGTGTTTAACTTCGGTACGATAGATGGTTAAGTTACGGTGGAATAAACCCTACCCTAGAATGAGCCAGTGTTCTTAACTCATACCAAGATTGCTAAGGAACAAGTATTTGTCCGTGTTGGATGACGACACTAGTTTCCTCGGTACTGTCAAGAAACGTTGTCTTTTTTTGAAGGGGGGGGGGGCTACGTGAAGACATTAGGATAAAAGGTAGGGGTTCCGAAGGGGGAGAAAAGCGAGTGAATTGACACCTGGCTTGATAGACGATTTTTCGATTGCCGAATTTCTAAAGAGAGAAAAAACTTTTACCGTTCTTCCAACTGAGGGGGTCTTTTATTTCGCCAAAACGGTAGGGGGCGTCTACGGGTGATTTAGTCACGTGACATACGCCAGGGAGCCCGCCACCCCTACCACCCTTCCCAGGAGAATTTATCCACGAGAGAATAGTATTTTAATTATTTTAAAAGTTTTTTCCAGAGAAGAATTTTAAGCCTATATTGAAGAAATTGAATAAACACTATCTTAGTAACGTCGAGCGAACTATCAAGCGACGATGTCACCATTTTTAGAATCTTTGCGCGTTAGGTACGTTCACACTAGAGACTAATCACATTGTAGCTTTTAAACCGGGGTTGAATATCAAATTCGTTAAATTAAATGTCTCTCGGGGACGTTACGTTATTTAAATCTCATATAGTAAACAGAAAATAACGCCTAAAAAATCTTTGTTCGTTTTCGAATAAATCCTGCCTATCTTTTCACTATTAATAGAAGATTAAAGTTAATTTAAAAATTAAGTATAACCGTAATTGAAAATGTTACTCGGGGAAGTTACATAGAATTGTCCCTAGTTTCATTATCAAGTAAAGAAATAGTTCTAATAGCCCTTGAAGCCGAGAAAAACGTATCTTAAATAGGGCCCAGAGAAAAAAAAAAACGCTTAAAGGTCTTCCCCTTAAGCAAATATTTTTATATGAACAGCATCCTTATAGACCTAGCTTGCAACCAAATCATCAACATATAATAATTTACGATGTTCGTACGTCCGTAACTTTTCCATTTTGTGGGAAGCTATAGTCATCTAGGCAATAAAAATAAAACTACGGGGAGTTAATAATTTAAAATGTTCTTGAAATGTCCAGTGTTTTTTCACGAGTTTTTGCTACTATTACAATGATATCTACGATCACACTAGAGACTTTGAATCACAATTTTAAAACGGTCTGCAATCTTCAAATCAACTTTTCATGATAATAATTTTACGAGTAATTTTATTAGCTTAATTCGAGAAATGATTTTCACAATCGACCTCAAAATTTTAAACAATTTCGCTTTTCACATGATTAAAAAAGTCTCTTGTTAGTGTGAACACGACTAAATTGACCTAATTCAAACCGGTAATTCATAGTCTGTAGTACGAACACGCGCGCGCCTATTGCGAAATTGAAGATTTTAATTGCTGAATTAAAATGGAACATTTTAATTGGTCGAAGCTATTATTTCGACAAGGTAAAGTTACGATTAAATTAAAATTTAATTCCAATCGCGACGAAACGCGACCTTAAATAATAATAACGACACCGCAACACCGTTTCCATACGCGAATTTTAGATGGAATTGCTAGCGAAATTCCCCTGACGAGGAGGTATATATAATTTGCACGCATTTACTTCCGTACCGATAGAAGACACTCCCTGATAATGAACGGCGGATGAATACACTATGTTGAAACCCAATAGATAAGAAAGTAGTTCGAAACCACAATCCCTTTCAACATTACACCATTTACTCCATGGGTGGGCATAAGCAAGTCGGTTCGCGAGCGGGCAGATGATATCAATTACGAGGTAAGGTATGTATATTCACATTGGAATAGAAATTATAATTCTAACAGCACCCCCCTTTCCTTAACCCTCGTCATCTAGCTTCGAATATAATTTGGGAATAGCACGCGCTCTCTCGGTGGACACCCCAACGCGTTAAAACCAACGGATTAACATTTTGGAATAATCCTATATTCGGAATAAACATCAACAATCGAATACGCGAGCTAAGCCTAACCATAAACATTTTCAAATACTAATTACGTTTCGAGTCCGAAACGAATAAAATTCGTTAAGCCTAATCAAATTCAATCGCCAAAGGGACAACCTTAATGATAAAACCAACAGCTAAGCCTAATCAAATTGGATTCTCTAAACAAAACGAACTTATCTAATCACGTTTAATTCGTAAACAGAAATCAAATTAAGCGTCTAAACAAATTTCATTCCCAAATGGACCAAAGCTAGCTAAGCCTAAACAAATTGAATTATTAAAAAAAACCACAACATGTTAAGCCTAAACAAAGTGTATTCCCAAACAGACCAAAACTCGCTAAGCCTAAACAATATCAATCCCCAAACAGACCAAAACTCGCTAAGCCTAAACAATATCAATCCTCAAACACCAAAACATGCTAAGCCTAAATAAATGAATTAACAAACAGGCCACAACTCGCTAAGCCTAAACAAATGAATTAACAAACAGGCCACATCTCGCTAAGCCTAAACAAATGAATTAACAAACAGGCCACAACTCGCTAAGCCTAAACAAATGAATTAACAAACAGGCCACAACTTGCTAAGCCTAAACAAATGAATTAACAAACAGGCTACAACTCGCTAAGCCTAAATCAATTACCAAACAGATCAAAACTCGCTAAGCAAATGAAATTCTAAGCTGACTAAAATTCGTTAAGCCTATAGAAAATGATTTTCTAAACAACGTAAATATGGCTAAGCCTAAACCAATTGGAATTCCCAAACGGATTAAAATTCGCTAAGCAATGGTATAATCAAATTGAATCTGAATTAAACATAATATAAAATCAGATAAAGAAAGCCCGAGGAAGAATTGGTGTTTTAAGTCTCGAAAGCGGGCGAGAGTTATTATAGATCAAAAGATTTTGATCAAATTTCAGGGGGGAAATCTTCCGAAACTCTTGGAAATTACAAATTTCCCCGAGGGATTTGTTCGAATCTAAAGAGAAATTATGATATCGGTCGGTCTCCGCTAACGCTCCAATAATAAAGAGAGAGGTATCGTATTATATTCGGAGGTAGAGTTACAATAAGCCCAAACTTACGGCGAGCCACGTCAAATCTATTAGTCTACACATAGTTCTCTCGAATATTTTATTATATAGGAACATAATTGACGTAGGTCCGGAACTATACACTTGGCGCGCAAGTTCGAGCGGAGTTTTCATAAAGGTAGGAAGGTTTGACGGATTGATATACCGTGTTAAAGACCAATAGAAAAAGTAGTCCCGACGACATATAGAACACGTTCGACAGAGAAAGTATATTATGTTTATAGAAGCAACTCAGGCGGGCAATATAGATACAAAATCTTCATAATTAGATTTTAGGTCCGGTCGTGTTCGCCATCAACCCCCATTATATTAAGCTACGTTCTCAGTAAAAACTTTGAAACAGTTTTTAACAGTTTAAGAAAGGTCCGATTGTAAAATTTTGGGGACATCTGTAAAGATCTTAGCCCCAAAAATGTAATTATTTGCTTAAAAAGATTCAAAACGGTTTGAAAACTGTTTCTAAGTCTCTAGTGTGAACGTAGCTCTATAGTTTCTAATTTGGGGACTTAAATGAAATTGCACCCTTTGCAGTTTGCCAAGTTTTGACGAATTCGCAACGCAACTGCGTATGGGCTCGGCGATTGGATAAAATTTTACCATTTGATAAGGTGGTGCACAAAAAATATTTCATTTTAAGAGATATCGTAACTTCGTTTCAATAAAAATTATCACGAAAAAACTATTTTATTACGTAGCTGATGACGTCGACGGCAACATGCCCTAAGTAAGCTCCTTTTCTTTTATGATAGCAACTATTTAATCGATTATCCACGATTAATCGCCTTTGTCCAATGGATAAACAGTTAACCCCTCTTATTAACAGTTAACCGTTGGTTAAAACGGTGCGATTTTTTTAGATAATTGTATTTAAAAATACAAATGATAAAATGGTAAAATTAATGGAAATGTTACGGTTTAATCGTAATTTAAATAATCGCAAATTAGAAAATAATTTATTCAAAATCCCGTGCTCTAACACTAGCGTTATATTTAACTACAATAGAGGATGGGAGGAGGGATAGGAGGGTTACCAATTTATATTTGAGAAAATAAATTTTAATCTTTATGGAAGGCTTGCTCGAATAAACAAGGGATAAATTATATCTCTCGGCCTGAGAATAACCGAGCTTTAAAATTATTATTATCGAAAGTTTCGGAAGTTTGCGAAGATAAATATTTTCAAATATTAATTAAACATTCCGATATACTTGACGTATATAATTTAGCACGGGGAAATCGTGATTTACTCGTGAAATTTAAAGATACCTGGATGAAAATCTTTAGATAGAAAATAAATATTTAAGACGAGTCGTGACGCGTTCACACTAGACTTTTAATTTAGGTTTTTAAACAGGCGTCGAGTTCAAATCAACTTTTCAATAGCCGAGTTCACACTAGAGACTTTAAAACCGATTCAAAAGGTTAAAAAAGAAATTTTAAAGGTCAATTGTATAGATTCTTTGTTAAAAACTGGAATAACTTTCTTGAAAAGTCAATTTTAACATTTGAAACGGTTTCTAAATATGGTTTTCGCGTAGAACGCGCGTATTTTCTACGCGCACACGCGTTTCGCGCTAAAACTGAAATTTCGAGAGACGTCTGTGGGCCTCCGCTTTAAGTGTGAATTTCGCTAAGCTGATTTGCATTTTTTGACAAACCGGATCTCTACAGTTCACCCCGAATTTTTACATAACTGTGATTGAAAGTTTCTAGCACGAAAGTAGCTTTAGTTGCGTCAGAAATCTCGTGCGATTTTTTTTTTTTTATATGTAGAATTATACGAATATTTTATCTTCGTACAACCGCGAGTTAAATAGTTCTTATTTCCATTAGTGAGCCTACTCATTATATTTTATTTTGCTCGGCCTACGATTGTGAATCAAAGGGGATTCCATTATACATCAATGCCATAAAATTGAGGCGAGTGATCTCAATTAAATTTTGGATAAAAGAAATATATCAAGTATGAAATTGAATTAATCGGAACGCGGCAGCTCGAGTTCAATTTTTTTAATTAGTTTAAAAGTTCAGAGTTTTCGACGACTACTTTCTTGTTATGGAGATATAACACGGTGTATCAATCCTCCACAGAGTATCCCCGTACCGCAAAAAAGAACTGTATTTTATAGATTTTAATATTGTCTGAATGAAAAGAAAGAATTTGTAGCAAGCACGGCGGTTTAAGCGAGAAGCTGCCTCAGATTTTTCACGAATTCCGAATAGAAATTAAGTAGCATTTTCGGAAAGATCGTTAAAAAACGATTAAATATATATATATACATAAGGCATAGAACAAAAAATTACAGCGATAGTAAAAATATATATAGTATAATCGCCATTTTCGAAATTTTAAAAAAAGTTGTAATGTTATTTCTATTGCCCCTGTGAAACTATTTCATCCGGCGAGCAACGAAGCGTTAGGGAAAGCTCGCTTTTAGTGTTCGGATTACTTATGTTATTTCTATGGCCCCTGTAGAAGTGTTTCATCCGGCGCGCATCCGAGTGTTAGGGAAAGCTCAATTTTAGTAATAGGAGCGGGCTCTCATTTTATTTCTATTATTGTGGGTATAGACACGATATGTACTTTAAATACGTATTTAATTTCGATAATCTAAAGCTAAGAGACCACAAGCATTTCTTAATCGGTTTGAAACTAAAATAAAAACCGATATTCAAATCGCCAGGAATCGTTTTAAACGTCACGTGTTCACGCATTATCTTTATAAATAGATTTATGTATAGCTTCATCTATGGCTTGTTGAAACCGAATCGGTATGAAACTGGTTCCCGAAGCAGTTCAAGAAATCGAATCAAAATCGATTTGATAAAGGAGGGTTTCCCGTTCACACGACGAAAGCGAAACGTTTTGAAACGGTTTAAATCAATTCCAAAGCCTAGTATGAACGCGACTTAATTGTTAATTAGAATTAGCTCCGACTAAGGGTAGCTTCTTTACCTTCGAATATTTCACCTTAGTGTCCCTTTGAATTCACGATTATTTACAGAATTACGAAACAATTTTTCTATTCAAAACAATATTTCGTTTAATAACTCGAAACGAAGCAATAATTATTCCATTTTTATTACTCTGCGTCGTAATATAATAACAATGATAATAAAACAGAAACGCTCGACTTTTAATCGCCACTCCAACCTCCTCCTCTTCACCCACATTGCGCTCTTGAACCCTATATCAGAGCCGAAGCCAGCGAAGCCGAAGAACAAACTCTACACGTATCAAGTTCGTATTCCCGGGGTGGAATAACCCCCAGCTCGTTCTAGGAATGGAATCCCAAATTGGATACACATTCCCATATACAAACTATAGCGAGTCAAGCGGCGCTAAAGTCAAACGAGTTTTAATTAAATCAGACTCGTTTCTTTCACTATAACTATAGCGTACGAATTACTATTATTAGAATAATATAATGGAAGGGGGAGGCTGAACGACAAATTGTATAAACGCGATATTAAAGTTGGCGAAGAAGAAAGTTGGATTGAAAAGGGATTGCTTACGAGAGACGAATAGCTCAGTGTTGATAGCGATCCTCGCGCGAGTTCCAAGCTTATTCGGTGTTCCTTCGACTTTATATTATTAGATTACAATGATATTACGAAGTCAAATTACACGGAAGTTTCCACTAAGTTCTTCGAGCGCTCACCATATTTTACAATTACCTTATCATATACGTTATATTAGTTGTGTTCATACCAAGGAGGATCAGAGAAGGAGAGGAAATGTGGGGACGGCGCGGTTCCTACTGCGTCGGCCTAAACTCCCACTCTGGGAGAACGGGGGTAGAGACGTTTCGTGGTAAAATGTTGCCGCGTGGGTAAAACGAATCCTTTATGAGACGCGCTAGCTAGCGACCACGTGACAACAGTTTACCTCGAGAATTTCCTATCCCCCCTTTCCACCCGAGTGGGAGGTTGGCTCTTCTCTCTCTAACTCAACGCAGCCCCACATTTCCTCTCCTTCTCTGATCCTCCTTGTTCATACTAGGTCTTGGTATCAATTGAAACTGTTCCAAAACGTTTGGCTATATGAACAGGAAACTGTCTTTTCAACAAACGATAGATGAAGCTAAAATCGATTTATAAAGATATGCGTGAACACGTGACGCTTAAAACGATTCCTGCCGATTCGAATACCGTTTCAAATCGACTAATAAATGCTTGTGTGACCGTATAGCTAAAATGTTCAAAGCTAGGCCTTGGAATCGATTTGAACTGTTCCTACGAGGTTTAGCCCCCCCCCCCCAAACTGTTTGGTCCATTAGAGGACGCTTACGAGCGTTGTCAGGTTTTGAAAAATGCATCCATTGTTAAAATATTAATTTTTTCATTCTTGAATAGTAATAATTATTTAAAATTATTGAAGAATAATGTGGAACGAATATGATTTGATTGCAATTAAGCGTTGATTATTAAACTAACTTATATAATCTAACTCGCAATCTTAAGAGGCGTAAAAGCTTTAATTTCCATAGAAAAACGGATTTGCAAACGTAAATCGGGGAATCTCTTCTAACAGATAGACTAACGCAATTGTTAACAGAGGACATGAACCAGGTCAGGTTTTCAAAACTATTTCTTTATGTCTATTAAGATCTACTGTGTTCATTATTAAAATAATTATTGTTGTACGAAAATGATTTAATTGCAATTAAGGGTTGATTATTAAACTAAGTTATATAATCAAACTCGCTAACTCGTAATCTTGGAGGCGTAGAGCTTCAATTTCCATAGAAAAACGGATTTGCAAATGTAAATCGGGGAATCTCTTCCAACATTGAAGTTTATAATAGAGTAGAGCAAGGAGTAATTTGACTTCTTGAGGACAACGGAGGAAGATAGGAAGAGGGGGGAGCTTTGCACCGGCTGATTCCAATCTTAATCCTGAAATAATTAGTAACTAGAGCCCGCAGTAACTGGTTCTCTCTCTCTCTCTCCTAGCTTCGTAGAAACTATACTCGCTCTATAAGCGGAGGAAAATTCATCGGTGGATCCCTCTTGGGGACGAACGCTATATAAGGTTCCTCATTAGTCCTAAAACTCTCTTTTCTATCGCCACTCCCCCCTTCTACTACTTCCCCACCTCTCACTCGAGAATCATATTCGTTTTTAGTCGTTGAAGTTTAAAGCGTCAGTTGATAATTCGTCTACAATAGAAACTCGAAACTTCTCCAATGTCGCCCCGAATTAACATTCAACAATTAACCGAAATAATAGAGATCAAGTGACACGTGCAGCTAAGAGATAACGAATCCAATTATACAACTTTGTACGTAGACTTTGAAAGGTGAAGGAAAATTACGTAGTCAAACCGGTATAGATCGATCCAAATGATCGACTTTAAAATGATGGAAAATATGGGTTTTGTTCCAATTGATCGACTTTTAAATGATAGACAATACGATCTGGTCCAATTGATCGACATGGGGTTTTGTCCAAGTGTTCGACTTTCAAATAATCGGACAATAGGGTTTGATCCAAATGATCGATAAGTGATCAATTATTATCAACAAAGGGTTTCGTCCAATTGATCGACTTTTCAAATTAACGACAAGGGGTTTCGGTCAATGTGATCGGCTTTCAAATGATCGACAAGGTTTTCCCCCAAGTGATCGGCTTTCAAATGATCGACAAGGTTTTCCCCCAAGTGATCGACTTTTCAAATGAACAACAAGGTTTTCCCCCAAGTGATCGACTTTTCAAATGAACTACAAGGTTTCCCCCCAAGTGATCGACATTTTAAATAATCTACTAATAGGTTTTTTCCACAAGTGATCGACTTTTCAAATGATCTACAAGGTTTTCCCCCAAGTGATCGACTTTTCAAATGAACAACAAGGTTTTCCCCCAAGTGATCGACCTTTCAAATGAACTACAAGGTTTTTCCCCCAAGTGATTGACTTTTCAAATGATCTACAAGGTTTTTTTCCCCAAAGTGATCGACTTTTCAAATGAACTACAAGGTTTCCCCCCAAGTGATCGACATTTTAAATAATCTACTAGGTTTTTTCGGCAAGTGATCAACTTCTCAAACGATCGACAATGGCTTATATAAGATTAAAGGTTAGTTTTTGACAAAAAAATCATAAAACTCGCGTTTCAAAGTTGGATCATCATAATTATGGTATTTTAAAATGATAACAAAAATATTTTGGCTATAATTAACGAGTACAGATTAATTATTGGTCGTCAGACCGCGCTCCAAAGTAAAACGAGTGAAGAATGATCGGAAGCCAATAGTTTTCACAAATGATCTGTCGCTACACTCTTTTTTTGGTACGTATAGGATACACGAGAAAATGGTTTCTGAATTTAACTTTTAGTTTTTGACGTTCGCGACGGGGTCTGATTTTGATGGAATGTTTTAGCTTTATCTTTTGACACGTTGCGTTACCGCCACGCGAAAACCGTCCACTCAATTAGAAACAATACTTCAGAACCAAGTTGTACAGTTCATTCGAACCTTGGTTTAGAGCTCTAAATCGGATAATAACTTTGGATATCCATTGATATCTCGGATAAATTGTTCAAGTTAATATAAAACCACAAATTATATAAACAGACGCGTATCAAATGCTGGATACGAATTAGACCCGGAGATAAAATTTGAGGCTCGATTAATAAACAAAATTACGCGTTTATTCGAACGGATAACGCCAAGATAAAAATATGACTTTCTCGAAATCAGTGTAGAATGAAATATAAGAAGTAGATTTTAATTTAAATCGAAAGGAACAGCGACTAAATGACTACATTATAGCTTTGAGATCTCAATTTGGGTTAAAATCCGCGAAGAAACTCGATGGATTTCAAATTGTTACATTCGGGTATACGTTAACTCGAATAAGAAATTTTGTTCGCGAACGGATAATATCTGATTGTCATTCACGATGCTCTTATTCAATTAACAAAAGATATACGAATTCCCAGCTCTAAAGGTATTAGAAAATCTTATGGTCGCTTCGGAATATTGTTTCAAATTGAACGAACATTGTACGGATGATTTCTCTATCGACAAAATATAACGTCATTCGTTACGTCAGGCGTTAAATCTTCCCAGTACATAGCTCCTCCCCCTTTCTGTTCTTATATAGATATACACTTCCGGTTTCTGTCATCTTGTTCTAGAAGAAGAAAGAATAGTCTTATCCCGGCGTTGAAGAAAAACGTCAGACAAAACTATACATAATAATCGCGTCAAATTAAGATGGAACCGAATGAAAAGGTTTCCAGGCGACATAATAAAGAGTACCGTTTTACATTCAAGTTAGGTTGTCTCTTCGTAAAAGGTCTGAGGAGGTGTGTGTGGTGGGTTAAACTCTTATCTATATAGCCCCCCCCCCCCCTATATATTAATAGGTTACGCGTTTGTCTAGTTGGGGGGTTAAGAAGGACGGGGTAAACCATCTTAATTGCTTTTAATTATGGATACAAGGGCGTCTGGGAGTGCTACAGCGTTGAAGACAACATCTTCTCGAATCTAGAAGAGAGATATTCGGCTAATTACGCCAGGCGTAGTGTGTATAAATATAAAAGGTTTTTTCTTTATTTTTTTGGCCGACTGGGGTTCGGAGTAATTAAGCGTTCGCTTGTTAATCATTTTTCGTCTCTCACTTATTCGATAATAAAAGGAGGGAGAGAGAAGCAAACAAAAACGAAAAAAAAAAAAAAAAAAAAACTTAGAATTGCCACGCGAATCTCGAGAGGATAATAAGAATTTATAGAACAATATTTTTAATTACTCGGTAATTAAAAGATTCTGTCTCGGCTTGACGCTTTTCAAATATATAATGAATATTCAAAATGTTTTTCTTTTATAAGAATATGTTTTATTGTTTAGAATAAAGACGTTTTATTGGTAAAAAAGCGCTCGACCTTCAAGGGTATAGCTCGGAATCGGATAATGAATAACTTAGGATATCCCATTGATAATTAGGCTTTTTTTCGGATATTTTAATCTCGGATAAATTGTTCAAATTAATATAAAACCGCAAATTATATAAACAGACGCGTATCAAATGCTGGATACGAACTATCCGGAGATAAAACTTGAAGCTCGAGTACGAATTGTAAGTTTGCAGTTACATTGGCTCGAATAAAAAAATGGATAATTTTTTCGCGAACGGATAACATCTGAATGACATTCACGATGCTCTTATCCAATTAACAATTTAAGTTATACGAAATCCGAGCTCCATTTAAATTATTGATGATATATAATTTTTCAAAGGTTTTGCTAATAAAAAATAAACGCTAGACTACGTTTACTAATTTCAAATAAATAATAATAAAAAAGGCGTATGTCGCGTTTTAAAATCGTTCCTTACGAAGTTTATTTTATTATTTACGCGTCAATTATTATTCTAGCAATTATATTAAGGTAGTAAAGGGCGAATTTACATATTATTAAAGAGCAACAACCAAATTGGATAACGACAAAAACGAGACGAAGGTCTCGACGGAACACGGACGCCGCCTTAGGCCTAATCCCGGCACTCTAAGACTTTTACGTATACTACTAATTAAAATTATTCATTTCCGGTTTTTAAGAAAGCGAGACTCGAGCTGAGGTGAGAGGAGGAGGAGGAGGAAGAACAAGCGCGTCAAAACTATTCTTAACACGGAGAGGAGAAAAATTAGGCGCCCAATTCCCACCGTTAAAACTTTTAATTAAATATGCTAATTTCACTTCCCACCTCCCTTCCTCCCCCTCAGTCACCCTTCATCTAGAAAAACACACAACCACTCTTTTCCCTTAAGACGTGAACAGGGCGATTCAATTCAGACCGAAAGATCAACGAGTATAAAACCTATCAACTATTCTTGAGTCTTCATATAGAATCGTATCGTGATAAAGTTATCGTATAAATAAGCTTATCTACGATCTCTCGAGCAGACGATACAAGATATACAATTTAATCTGAACTTTTAAAATTGAAATGTGTCCCGCATTGGGAGATGCTTAATTAAAACTTACGTCAATTAGAGAACGGATAAGACAGCGCCCCACTTCCCCCCCTCCAAAACTAATATTTTAATAACCCCCAAAAAATACTTGGTTTCCAAGTTTCTGAAGTATTTTTTATAATAAAAGTTTCAGCGCTCTAAAGAAGTAAATGTTAGTAATGAATAAATTAAATATTATATTTTAAAGGGAGAATGCAGCCTCACAAGTGATTTTCTTATCGATTCCTTATTGTTTAAATAGGCCTAATCTACCAGTGAAACTATTTACGAACAAATATTAAACTAGAAATAAATTTAAAACTTACCCGGAAAATAGGCTTAGCAGGATTCATGGAGATACTGAGTTCTTCGCGTATAAAGTCTAGCGACCAATCGAACACGATTGTAAATCGCGTGGAGATCACGCGTGAACGAAGGGTCTTTGCTCATTGGTCGCTAGATCTTACACGGAGGCAAATCAGGTTTAAAAAACTGTTGCAAAATGTCTAGTGTGAACATAGCTTAAGTGTGCATTTTTTAAACGTGGATTTCACTGATCAACTTTCAGGCGTCAGCTAGCAGTCTATGGGTGCGCGCGCGTGAAACCCATGAAATTCGATAAAGACGTGTTAACACTAAACTTTTAATCCTTTTGAAAAGGTCAAAACTTAAGTTTATGGTGTCAATTGTAATGATAAAAATGCAATTTTTGGTTTGAAAAATGGACATGTATATTCTAAACGGTTTAAAAAACGGTGGCAACGGTGTGAACGTAACATAAGTGTGCACGCGTCTTTATTGGACTACGCGTGCTTCCAATTTATTGCGCGTGTTATTATTTTTATTATTTTTGCGACTGCTGCTAGGCCTACTCGCGTTAACTTCGGTATTTTAAATCTAATGTTCACTGAGCAATTTTCAGGCGTTTTGCAGCGTGAAACTCGTTAAAATTGGCAAGTGTGCACGCATCTTTATCGAGCCGAGCGCGTTTCAAATTTATTGCGCCAAAAAGTAACATTTTCTTTTAGTTTCTGTAAGAGCGTCTTATTAAATTTTTATATTTTAGTCTATTTTTCATTCGAGCTTTAATATTATTAAGCCTAAATATTTAATTTATTATGCTTTTCAGTATTCGTAACGCGGCGAAGATTTTACTTTAAAATGCCAAAACACGTTTGAGTTCGAAGGTTCTACCTAGGCGTGGAGTTTAAATTTTTATGATACGAAAGGCTTAAGTACGATTACTATTTTTTTTTTTTAATAAAATCCCGATGGCGTTTTCACGGAGAATATAAACTTATCAAAGCGTAAAGCCACGTTTTCTAGGAAGATTTTTTTTCGGGAAAAAATTAAATAAGGTAAATTTCTTTAGTTCTTTTGATTGAAAACTAGGCTTAACTTAGCTATGCCTATATTATTCTATTTTTGAACTAGTAGAATTTTCTGGAACTTTCCAAACCTTTCTAGAATATTCAAGCACTTTACAGAATTTTCTAGACTTTTCTGGGAGAAGTTAAGAACGTAAGCACGTACGGACATTGGAAAATAAATTTTTGATTTGCATAATAGATCTATTGTTTTATTAAATAATAATATTAGCAGTTAAGAAAGAGGCACACGAATTATCGTACTGGTTGCGGTTGGGGGGATTATGCAACCTAATAACAAGTGATTTTTATCGATTCCTTATCGTTTAAATAGGCCTAATCCACCAATAAAAGGTTTACAAAACAAATATTAAACTAGAAATAAACTTAAAACTTACAACTATAAAAAAAATACTTAGTTATAACGAAAAATCTTGATTTAAAAAGCGCCTTTACTTCACCACAGATTATCGCCGGTATTTCATGCGGATTTGTTGGAATGTTTGAAAACCAAAGCAGATTGATACGACATGTTAAATCCAAAGAGAGACAAAAGCAGTATGCACAAACTCCCTTCGAAAACTACGAAAAAACAAAGAAGGTCGGGAAAATATTTTGGGGCCAATCCCCATGCCCTTAATATACCTTCGACCTCGTTAATTAATAAAACTATACCATCTAAATGCAAAAACAAGGTTTTAACGTGAAAAAAACCGAACTCTATAGATCCGAAGCGGGGTACTTCGGGGTACAAATTAACTACGAAGGACCCGAGGTTGGTTACGACATACGTGATGAAAATACGGTCGAAAAGCTATATCATAGGAGACCCGAAGCAAAAAACCAAGAGAAATAAATATACCAGAGCGGTATAACGAATTCTCGGAATCGGATAATGAATATACATTGATAACTAGGCTTTATTTTAAACTAGGGTAAATTAATTGTTAATATAAACCACAAATTATATAACAGACGCGTATCAAATGGATATCAATTAGATCCGGAGATAAAATTTGAAGCTCGATTAATAAACAAATTACGCGTTTATTTGAACGGATAAAAATCCGACGTTTCTCGAAATCAGTGTAGAATGAAATATAATCATATTTTAATCTAAATCGAAAGGAACAGCGACTAAATGACAACATTCTAGCTTCGAGATCTCAATGTGGGTTAAAATCCGCGAAGAAACTCGATGTGTTTCAAATTGTTCTTAGATCGGCGAAGGAATAACTCGAATAACGTATCAATTTCCTATAATTGAGTACGAATTAAAAGATCGCTGTTACATTCGGGTATACGTTGACTTGAATAGGAAAAGAATATTTTTAGGCGAACGGATAATATCAGAATAAATTGAAAGTTCACTAAATTAAAGTCTCAAACTTTCAGTTAAAATTTAGATTCATAAACAGCACTATATCTTTCGTATTGATGATAAAATGTTGATATCATTTTTGTTTAAGGTAAAATAATGAACCGTAATAAATTAACGCGTATTTGGATTTGATATAACAAAAACGTTGTACCGTACTTGGGTATACGGGGTCAAAACGAGCGCCTCAGGGCAATAAAAAACGGGCCCAAAATAATAAACGTTTACTCCTACGCCTATAATGAACCGCGTATGGCTGGCGGGGATTTTTTTCGTTGGGAACTAAATATAAAAATGCTTATTAAGTTTTTGGTTATGTCAGAAACACTTCAGGCCATATTCCTAGTCCCGGGGCTAATCCTTCTCAACAGACACGACGAAGTTGAAGTTCCCCTCTTCGTAACTTTCGACTAGACTAAAGCCTCGTTCATACTTGAGAACAAAATCGGGTCCGAAATCGGTGCTCGGCGTTTTTCTATAGCTGCGGTCACACTAGGCCTTCGAATCAATTCAAAATGTTTCGCTGGACTCGTGTGAACTCTAAATCTACGTTCACACTAGCAACTTTATAATCGTTTTCAAACCGTTTCGATTGTTAAAATTGACATTTGAAGCAAACATTCCATTCTATGACAAATGATCTATACAGTTGACCTTAAATTTTTCAATTTTGACTTTTTCACAATGGTTGAAAACGGTTCCAAAACCTCTAGTGTGAACACAGCTTAAATCATCTTTTCTCGAATCGGTTTGAATCGATTTCTCGAAACTTATTCGGAAACTAGTTTCAAACTTATTCGGTTTCAACAGCAGAATAAAGTAATAAATCGGTTAATGTGGAGGTCAAGTGTGTTAAAACGATTCAGGGCGATTTGAATATGTTTGATTTTACGGTTTGAAATCGATTTGGATAGTGTGATCGTAGCTCATTTGTTCCTACTGTTCCAACACTGACAAGACAGTTCATCCCGGTTTGCCCAGATAGACTTTGATTTGCTAAACAGTTAGGTATATGAACGAGGCTTAAATGAAAACATGACTGCGTTAAATAACTTTCAATTCAACCAGAAATAGATGAACCGAAATTATCAACGAGAGCTTAGATTGGGAAATGCATTTTATTTGGAGTGAATGGGGAGGGTAAGCACTGGGGGAATGGGCTTCCTCGGCCTCAATGAAATACCGAGGAGGATCTTGGGAAACTGATCGCCCCACGTAGCGACGGCTGCAAACCAAGCCAGGTGGCGCATTCAACGTTTCTCGGCTAGGCGAAATTCCGCGGGGGAGGGGGCTACAACTGTCGTCTAAGAGAGGGGAAACGGAGAACTTGCCTGTGGCGTTAGAGGAATAGCTCGTTGATAATTTCGGTTCATCTATTTCTGATTCAACCAACGAACTAATCTCGTTTAAGTTAAGAGAAAGGTGAAGTTATAGTTAAAGGCGAAACTTATCGGCGGCGTTGTTTAAATTAAGTTAAACATGGTGTATAAAACAGAACAGTCTACGTTTAAGGTATAGCGTTCGAATACGTTCAAACAACGAAGCGATAAGATAAGATAAGACGATAAGAGAATGGACTCGAAGCGATAGTTTGGTAAATGGCGTTGCTTCGATTAATTTAAACTGAGTCTAGAATATATATAAAGCGGCGTCAATGTTTAGCTAGCTAATGAAGAGCCTTTGTTGGCCCAGAAATGAACCTAATCAACTATAATATGGATTTTTACACCCCGCCCCACCCCGCCAACCCTCTGCCCCTCCGTCTCCAGACCTTATCCACCCACGCCAACTTTGTTCCTCGCGGGAGGAAAGTTATTAAGCCTTCGCTATGATGTTCAAATTATACGCGCCCTATATGGAAAGTGATAGGCAGATAAATTTTAAACTTAAAGCGTTAGGGACAACAAAATAATGGTTTTTGTACTGATAATTAACAATTCTTATATGTTAAAGTTAATAGATCAACCAATCATAAACAGTTCCTTGACAAGTACCGAAATATTTAATATCTGACCAATTGGGCTCATTTTCAAATTCTCCGACCTTTCCCTGGTCTTTTGGGGAAATTTTCAAATTCCCCGACCTTTCCCTGACCTTTTCGGGAAATTTTCAAATCCCCCGACCTTTCCCTGACCTTTTGGGGAAATTTCCAAATCCCCCGACCTTCCCCTGACATTTTCGGGAAATTTTCAAATCCCCGACCTTTCCCTGACCTGTTGGGGAATTTTTCAAATTCCATGACTTTACCATGACCTTTTGGAGAATTTTTAAATTCCATGACTTTACCATGACCTTTTGGGACAAATTTCAAATTCCCCGACCTTTCCCTGACCTCTAAACCAGTTTTGAAATTCCCTGACTTTCCCTGATATTTTAAGGGCAATTGTCAAATTCCATGACTTTCCCTGACCTTTTGGGCCAATTTCCAAATTTCCTGACTTAGTTTACCCTGACCATTTGGGCCAATTTCCAAATTCCCCGAGTTTTCCAGGTCTTGTACGCAATCTGACATAGCCCTATAGTCCTTTAACTAATTTGCATCTGCAGGCTTATACGTAATCAATAGATGTAAACCATTTTTATTTATTGACTAAATTAGGCGGAAATTTTTATCGTTGGCCCTGCACGTTTGAACTCTCTACGAGCTTCTCAACTCTAACCCTAATACGCTCTATTTTAATTAATATATCTCTTATATGACGATTAATAGCTCATGGCCCGTGTATAATACGGCGCAAGCAAGCACTGTCTTTAATTGGAGAAGCGATCGAGCGCGAATAAATATATCATAAACGATATAACGATAATTAATTATTCATTCGAGCCTCATTAGGTACATCCAGAGAAAAATTTATTAAGAATGAAATGATCAATAAGGCTTATCAATCATTTCTCGACTCCGGACAACGAGGCCCGCGCAGTTTTAAGAATAATATTAAAGAATTCGAAATGGAAGAGGAACTTGCGGGGCCAGCGCGCCATTGGGGTACACTCTTTACGCGCCGATCTGTTAAGAGATGTCGCTATTGTAGACAGACAAACTAGGCCGTAACCCCTCCCCTCGCGCTTCGGGTATACGTTAAGTCGAATAAGAAATCGATATTTTATTCGCGAGTGGATATTATCTGATTGAAATTCACGATGGTCCGATTTAATTAACAAAAGTTATACGAATTCTGAGCTTTCCTTTTTATTGAAAAATGGAAATTTTCTAACTTATTATTACCTAACCCATAACAGTAACGATATACTTTTACGTTATTTTTCCACTCAAATTACACTTTAAAACCAGGATAATTATTATATTTTATTATTATCCTTGTCTAATTAAAAAAAATAGTAACTTTTAGTGGAAATAGAAACTTGGTAGCAACCCTGTACTTGGTTAATCATAAAAGAATTATATCAAATTTCAAGATAACTCAATATTCTTATCTTTTCTTTATTTAAATTAAAATTATTTAAAAATCAATGTCGGCGCGATCTAATCTTATTGTATAGTTTTTGACCTAATTCGTAGAAATTCCGTCTACTATTACAAAGGGATATATTCTTAGCGGATGTTGAGGGAAATGAATATATTCGAAGAAATGTCTCATCAATACTAATTTATTCCTCCTTTTAAAAAGGATTCGAGAGAAGAGAAACCCAGATCCTTCCTTTAAGGACCTTCTCGTACCTTGGACTTTTTTTCTCTTCGTCTCTTAGCGACACAAGCCTAGCGGCGGAAGACAGACAGAGACACGGAGAATTTTCCCTTAAGCCTAGTTTCCACTAGCGCACGCGTCAAAAAGCGTCATTCGTAGCTGCTGATCGAAACTATTCGCGATAAAACTACGCGGTGCTTAAATCGCTATATCGTATCGCAACGCAGCCCCCATTAGCGCTGATCTGCTAAGAGATGACGCTATCGTAGTTCCCATTCTGATGGGCTAAGCTACGACGAGAGAGACAAACAATGGCTGTAACCCCTCCCCTCGCGATTCGAGGCTCGACGCGTTTCCCATAGCAACGTGTGTAATACGTGGATAGGTACGAGAGCGAGGGATAGAGTGAGGCGCAGACGCGCCATCTATTGTGATCATTCAACATTAAATTTGTACTCCAATGGCGTAGCCCTTGGAAGTTGGTTTATGAGTATGGAAATTTCGAATCCGTCAATTACGCACGCTGGTGGAAACAAGTGAAAGTCAAAATGACGTGGTCGCGTCAAAATAATTGTAAATTTAACGCTTTTTGAAGCGCGAATTCTTTTGGGCGCTAGTGGAAATTAAGCTTTAGAAGGAAGCGGAACTGACATTAAGCTAGGTAGACTGGCGAGAGAGAAGTATAGAAAAGGACTAGGAGGGAGGGGGGCATTGATGTAAAAAGGAACAGGTGCCCACCCTATCTCTCTTTACCGCCCATCCATTTCGTTTTACATGGGCAGGAGCCGTGTTACCCCGACAAGAAAAAAAAAATAAAAAGGCTTTTCCAAGTTTCGACCCAACTTCCAAATTGCCAGACACCGACCAAAGAAATATTCTTCTATAGAATGAAAAGGGGGAACAGAAATGGAACGGATCAAGTCACCAACTGAGCGGGCTTAGAAAGGATCGCAATTAACGGCAGGAGGAAGAAAAATATAAAAGCAAGGAAATACGCGGAATTTGTACAATATTTGGGGGGAAAAATAATAATTGCATGGATATTATTTAGAGGTTTTCCCGTATTTAAAGTTCCAAATTGGCAACTTACACGATTATGAGGGTAATGGTAATTTTTAAAAAAATTTGGAATGAAATACAGGGTTTGTTCAAAATTTTGAAAAGTTAATTTCCCGGACTTTTCCAGTCAATATTAATATTTTTCTCGTGAATTTACGAGAGATCTTCTGGCAATTCCCACTTTTATTTCATATTGTTTATCCATCCATCCATCAGGGTCGGGATTTTTTACTGAGAATACGAAAAACAACAATCTTCAGGCAAATATTTTCAGTTTAAAATAATTACGTTACAATTAATTGGTCAACCAATCAAACACTTCCTTGACGCGCGCAAAAATATTTAATTTCCCTGACCATTTGGGCCTATTTTTAAATTTCTACTTTTTCCTGACTTTTTACGCCAATTTTCAAATTCCTTGGCTTTTCATGACCTTTCGGACCAACTATCAAATTCTGACTTTTCCCTGACTTTTTGGACTAGTTTTCAAATTCCCTGACTTTCCCTGAATTTTTGGCCCAATTTTCAAATTCCCCAACTTTTCCCTGACCTTTTTGGGGTATTCAAATTCCCTGACTTTATAGGCCAAATTTCCTTCATTTCCAGGTCGTGTACGAACCGTGTGATATATTTAAGCCAATGGATGTTTTGTCAACAATTAAATCAGGGTTTCCGAATTTTGTACGAAACGTGAGATAATAAGAAAAATAAATAAATTGGTAATGCAGTAACTTCTAAGATTGTAATCTAAAGAGCGAACAAATAATTGGATTAGGTAACGATAATGTTTCCTCGAGTTTTCCATTAATGTCGAATAGTCCTGAAAGAATCTAAATATTTAATTAAAAAAGGAGAGGTTGTATTTGGGGGAATCTAAGCCTTCTTTTCAACGTCGCTTTTAACCCCTTACTAATACCGAACTCGATAGGAGTTCGGTTGCAGTCTATGAAAGGTACCGTAAACCTAATTAAAAGAAATACTTCACCAATGGAAAAGTAAGGCCTTCCTAGATGGCGAACGAACATATCAAAGATTCGTCTATACCTTTTCAGCGCGCCATACAGGACAGTAATTCAGCCAAGTAATTAGACGACATTGATGAAAAGGAGAAATACGAAACTACAATTCAATCGGAGATCGCAGCGTGTACGATAGCACGAAATCCCAGGAGATATATCTCCAAAACTACATCGCTTTCCCCTTAAATGTATGAAGTCGGTTTAATCTCCGTCGAATTCTTACATTGATTTTTTAATACATTCAATAATCAATACGAGTTTTCATTACGTTACGAAGCTAGACTCGAGTCTATTTCTTATCGTAGCTCGAAATTGAAAAAGAAATGGATGTACCTTCTCACGCGATGCGAACTCATATTGTTCATTATATAGCGATGAAAATCGGGCGTGCTTATATCATTCAAGAGTTTTCAATTAAATTAAATTTTATCTCTATTAAGAAAGAAGTGGGTGTTATAAACTGAGTTTGTATCTTGGTGCGCGAACTTAAACACTGTTCATAAAATTTTTGGAAGTTAATTTCCCTGAAATTTCCAAGTGTTCCCTGATCATTTCTAAATCATTTTCCTGTCCAATTTTAATCTTTATTTCGTGAAATAATTGTTACGAGCTCTGCTCTTGGCAATTTCCACTTGTCAATTCGTATAGTTTATCAATCAGGATAGTTTAATCGGAATATGAGAAAAAAATTGAATCTTTGGCAAATATTTTCAGATAATAATTATGTTTCAATTAGTCAAACAATCAAACAGTTTCTTGACACGTACCAAAATATTTATTTCTGAAATTTTGTCAAATTTTTAAATACCCCGACTTTTCCGAGCTTTTGGGGGAAATTTTCAAATTCCACGACTTTTTCCTGACCCTTTGGGCCAATCTCCCTAACTTTTCCCCCAAACTATAGAGGCAATTTCCAAATTCCCTTACTTTTCCCCAAATCTTTTGGGTCAATTTCCTAGTTCCCTTACTATTCGAGGTCGCGTATGAGCCCTGTGTAAATTCCAGTTGACACGGAATCGAAGCTCGCGCTTCCCTCTCATATATAGATTATATTAAAGATCAGGCGGAATTTGCATCATATACGAGAAATCATAAGGAAATAAAAGTGGTAACCTAATCCTAAACGTTGAATTCTTAGAATGATTCGGTCCCTAAATGAAGAGTTGTTTTGGTTCGGCGGGCGAGGGGGGAGGGGGAAGAGAAAACGGAAGAAATCCTGGCTTGTCATAAATATCTCGAGGAAAGGTAAGAACAGCTATTACTAGGTAGTATACTAAGAGCAGGGAGTTGAATGGGAGGGGCGATTGATTAGTTGGCGAGGTAGGATGGGAAGAAGGAACGGAAGTTGAGTGGAAAAGCTTCCTTCCGGCGACTAGTGGACGCTGAGGGGAAACGGAAAGCCCCCTAAAGCCACTTCCCAATTAACACGGCGGGAAATGAAGAAGAGCCCCGAAAGCTCACCCCAACATTCGTTCCTTCTTTCAAAATGTCAATCGCGTACCGTGAAAATCAACGACGTCACGAGGACGGACTACCAATCAAAATAATAGAACAAAAACAAGCGCTAACAAACAATTTGGTAAGTTAATTTCAATAACGCGTGACGATAAAATGAATTTTTATAATTTTAAAGGGATAATGCGGCATCATCCATCAATTTCTTTGAGTACAAATATAAGCTGTCCTCAAAAGAAATATTACGTTTTTTTTTTAACTTGGTATGGATTTGCTTAACGAGGATCCATGGAGAGCGTTCAAATATCCCCGTTAAACAGCCTACGACGAATTACGTAATGAGAAGAGCGTGATTTATTCCGCCACGTTTCAAATTCGGCTTATTTCCTAAGCGATGGCTATAGAGCTCGGGATTCGTACAGCTTTTGTTAATTGATAAGACCATCGTGAATGTCAATCGGATATTATCCATTCGCAAAAAAAAAACATTCACTTGTTCGATTTAACGTATACTTGAATGTAACGCAAATTTACAATTTATACTCAATTGGTATAGGAAATTGATACGTTATACGATTTATTCATTCGCCGGTCTAAGAACAATTTGAAACCCATCGAGTTTCTTCGCGGATTTTAACCCAAATTGAGATCTCGAAGCTAGAATGTAGACATTTAGTCGCTGTTCCTTTCGATTTTGATTAAAATATAATTATTATATTTTATTCTACACCGATTTCGAGAAGCGTCGTACTTTTATCTTGGCGTTATCCGTTCGAATAAACGCGTAATTTGTTTATTAGTCGAGCTTCAAATTTTATCTCCGGATAATTCGTATCAATTTGATACGCGTCAGTTTATATAATTTGTGGTTTTATATTAATTTGAACAATTTATCCGAGATTAAAATATCTTAAAAAAAGCCTAGTTATCAATGGAAGTTATTCATTATCCGATTCCGAGCTCTATAACAGCGCGAGCTTCCAATTAAATCGAATTACATTTATGAGAGCTCGTGTTTTTTATTATTTTTATGTCTCATTGGAACAAAATAAAGAAATAAAGAGAAAGCTTAATCGGATTAAACGAGGCGAAACTTTGTTGTTAAATAAAAGGCCTACGAATGCGAACGAAGCGACGCCCTAAAGATTCATTCCGTGTAAAAAAGAGAAGCGTTGTCATGGAAACAATCTCGGAAGAAGAAAAATAAGAGTGACCGAGCGAAAGAGTGCGCGAGAGAGATGGGGAGTCCAGTAGCGATAAAAATCACCTGTAACGTAATATTTTGGGGAATATTTTTAACCCGCAAAGAATAGCGAAGTGAAAGGCTATAGGAGAACGTAATCGGTATTAAAACTCTCATCGTTTCGACTCTAGTGCTACGCTTTGGAGATGATAAAAGCCAGAGAAGATAAGGGAGTATACGCGGCCATAAATAGGAGCTGCAAAGAAAAAAAAAATGGTATCCGAGAACATAAGAAATAAAGCCGAAAGTACAGCGCGGAAGAGGTGGATTCGCGTGCATGAGATAGAACTGCTGACTCGGATTTCCACCTCATACATACGATCTTTTCTAGTTCACCTTCTCTTTGCGCGTTCAACAACCAAAGGCCGTACTTTAACAGTTTTCAGTGTTTATGAAGCTTTACCGCGTATAAAGGCTTCGGCACTTTTAAGCGAAGTTCTCACGTTTAACTTACAGAAGTAATTAAAGGCCTGCCTTCGCGACGGTAGGAAAGCCGGAAATTTCAATCGATTTGAAACGGTAAAATCAAACCGATATTCAAATCGCCAGGAATCTTTTTAAGCGTAATGAGTTCTTAATATCGATTTACAGTAGCTTCATCAGATCGGTTGTTGAAACCGAATCAGTAAGAAACTGGTTCCCGAAGCAGTTTCTAGATATCGATTCATATCGATTCGAGAAAAGACGGTTTCCCGTTCACACGACTGAAATGGTTTAAATCGATTCCAAGCCTAGTATGAACGTGGCTTATATGTTATTACATGGAAAAATGCGGCATTCGGTTCTTCCCGAACGCGGTCTTAATGCCCGTTCAGACTGGCACGATTCACGTGTTCGCGTCTTTGCTTCGCTGGTTTTTGCTAGATCGCGCCATTGTTCAAATTGCTTCCTACTTCGAGTAATCGTCTAGCGTGTTACATGTTACAAGAGCCCTAAGTTTTCGCTATGTTTTAGAAAAGAAGAAAAAGCGTAGAGAAGCGAACGAAAAATCCTAGTGTGGACATACCTTTAGCTGATAGCGGAAAAAAGTGCAGCTTCGCGTTATTTTGCGAAGGAAGAGTATCGTTACCGACGAATTTGAGGAGCTAGAACTATTTAACAAAAAACTGCACAGTATCTTAATAAAGATTAATAAAAAACCTTCAGTTCAGTTCGTCTTCCACTAATGGTAGGTTTCCCTTTTGAATCAGGGAGGCTCGCTAGATTTACTAGGGGCATTACCACGTAGCGTGTATTGTCGGCTTCCTTAAAGTTTGCCGTGTTCGTAAGAGCGTCTTCTAACGGTGAAAACAGTCGAAACTGTGCAGGTCCGTATAGGAACTAACAAAATACACGTGAGCGTCTGCTATGGATAGAATATAGGCAGCCAAGACCGTGGTTTCGTTAGTTCCTACAATGTGCAAGCGCACTGTTTTGGCCGTTAGAGGACGCTTGTGAACCTGGGATATAAAGTTAATTCGTGAAAACGCGGCTTAGGTTCATCGATGAAAACGCGGCATGGTCTCTCAGGCTTTTAGCGCTTACATAACCCGTTGAAAACTTGGCCCGTAAGGATTTGTCTTTCCGCGACTATACTACAGCGGTATAGACGCTTATAGCTTTTTGTAGGCGAGGTTCCAGTTTCGCGGGTACACGTTAAAGGGGAGGGGGTAGAAGAATATATATACCGGAAGTAGTTTGAGCCGAGTTCGCCCGCGAAGAGAAATCCGACACCGCGCGAAACGACTCAGCTAGCGCATTTACGACAAAACTAAACTCCAAAGAAGAAGGAAAGAGTGAGAGAGAGACGTAACGGCTTCCCTTAAGTCGCCATACTTTATTTTTAACGGCCTGCTATAACGAGAGAATGGGTGGCTTGAACGGGGAGAGCAGAAGGTAGGGTGGAAAGGGGTACGAGATAGGCTGGGCGTATAACTAGCTTAGCGCCCACTGGCACCAGATACACTTTAGTGGGTCTTTTTGGGTGCAGTTAACCTATTTCTTAATTAAAGGGAGAATGCAACCTAACAAGAGAGTTTTTTTACCGATTCATTATCGTTTAAATAGGCCTAATCTAACAGTAAAAAGATAAAATATTAACCTAGAATTTAATACCGGAAAATAGGCTTAGCTACATTCATGGAGATTCTGAATTTCTTCCCACTGATGGGTCATCGGCCATGCGAATGATATTAGTTGTCTCACCTTAACGAAAGGCCTTTACTCATTGGTCGTTGACTCTTCAATGCGAAGAAATTCAGAATCTCCATGAATCCAGCTAAGCCTATTTTCCGGGTAAGTTTAGTTTAATATTTGTTTGTAAATTTTTAATTAGTGGATTAGGCTTCTTTAAAGGATAAAAATAATCAAGCCAGGATTGAAAGGAGTCACTTGGCTTGCCAGATGTCTGCATAACCTGTCTCTTTAATAACCTTGTCTGAATAGATTGAAAATAACTCCTTTACAGATTCTATGGTATCAATTTAATTCATAATTCCGGACTTTCTCGGCTTACCCCTAATCAATTTTCGACAATTATAATGGTGACGATACACGAATAAACATTTATTCTTTACTAAAGCGCGAGTTCACACTTGACACTTTGAAAAAGATTTAAATCGTTTCGAAAAGGTCAAACTAACATTTTGCGGTCAACTGCGTAGAGATCTTTGATGAACTAAAACAAGATCACATATTCTAATTCTCCAAAATGGTTTGGAAATGTCAAGTGTGAACGTAGCTTCTCATTTATTATTAGCCACGGTCGATTTTAACCGATTTGAAACGACAAAAATCAAACCAATATTCTAATGGCCAGGAATCGTTTTAAGCGTCACGCGTTCACGCATTATATTTATAAATCGATTTATCGTAGCTTCACCTATCTGTTGTTGAATCTGAATCGGTACGAAACTGGTTTCCGAAGCAGTTTCGAGAAATCGAATCAAATCGATTCGAGAAAAGACGTTTTCCCGTTCACACGACTCTAACGAAACGCTTTGAAAAAGTTTAAATCGATTCCAAGACCTAGTATGAACGCATTTAGCAAATACTTGTCGAATTATCGTCCCGTATACCGCATTGCGGTCGTACAATTATAATAAAGATGACTTTAAATTCGTCCAATTAAAAATAACTCTTAAAATCGCGCCAATTCATATTTCTGAAATATAAAGCGACAGACGTATTCTAACCCTTAAAATTTTGAGCCCCCGCAGCCTGTCCAATAATAATAATAATAATAATAATAATAATAATAATAATAATAATAATAATAATAATAATAATAATAATAATAATAATAATAATAATTCGAAAATTTCCCCGAACATTTGGGGTATAGATATGAGCTTAGAAGTAATCCGATATTTTTGATAGCGGTAAAGCCATCAAAAAGCAAGATACGCCTTTATCCCCCTTTAACGCCTCCCCAGACTAAGACCTATCTTTAGTAATTACTCCAAAGAGAGAGTTTTAAAAAACGTCGCGTTCGCGTTAGATTGGAATTATTATTAGGCCTACAAGAATGAAAATGCATTTTCATGGTAAATAGTGTAGCTGTTTAAGTAATATAATAAACTTTGTAGTAAGTAGAAGCAGATTGAAATTCCGCTTAGCTGCCAGGAAGACAGCTAAGGAAATAACAGATGTTGAAATACTAGCTTCTACAGGCGTGTCATAGAAAAAACATCTCGTTTGCCCCTGAATGCGAGCTTTGCCTTGGACAAGGTTGTACGAGAGTTGAAACTCTTCTACTGGCGTCCCATATATGGAACACATTATCTCATTTCAGCACCGTCTACTTTTTAAAGCCAATGAAGGGTATTGGGTCGATCAGCGAGTTGTCTCATTACCCCGCCTTTCGCTTCGATGTTTCAAATTAACTTAATGTAAATAGGGTAATGACAGCACCGTGACTTTGGATTGTATTAATGATCTACGAGAAAATTACAAGGTGTGCCGATTTCGCCACTTTTGCGTTCCACCGATCCCATAGTAACACACGCGCGGTTATCGGCCTAAGAAACAGACTAGAGCTTAACAACTCTACTATTAAAAATGTTGATTGAAAAGTTTTGAGAATTGCGTTTCAAAGTGCGAACGTAGCTAGAGAGACGAGGAAGGGAGGGATTTCGGGAAAGAACTTGGGACTATCAAATTACGCCTGATTATGCCGTAGACCAAAATAAATCACGAGCGAAAAATAGACAGAGCCCGAGACACAAAACCCGAATGCGAGAGAGTGAGGCTTCTTATCAAATTGGCACGCGCTCTTCCTGGGCCTAACTACCCTCCCACACCCTCCATTTTATCTCGCTCCTCCACCCACGCGCCTTTATTCTTTCTTTTAAGGCTTCTCGCGCCAAAAAAAAAAACTATAAAAAGCGCGCGCTACGATAGTTCGCGCGCGCGCGCCGGATTATACCAAGGAGGAAAGGAAGGAGAGAAAAGATAAAAACAGGGCGGCGGAAATGGCGGGAAAAAAATGGCGCGAACGCTAAGTGGAACGCAGTCGGTGGGAAACGAAATTTAAAAGCTGCTATATTTATTTTTCCCTACCTTATTCTATTTTCAAGTTGAGAAAGGACCTTAATTTCTAATGCGTAAAGCTCTTTACTAGAAACATTTTGAACTTCCTTTCAAGATTGCAATCGCGTATATACAACGCCAACAACAACGAGATAAAAAGCTGACAAGACAGCAATTTTTAAATTGGATCCCGAGTTTTTGGATAAAATGAAAAAGAACCTTCATACTCCTACCACCCCGTTATTGATGTCAGACGCCCAAAATTTCATATTTTTCACTTTCATCCGACAAAATTCGCAAATAGAAATAAGGAATAATAAAAAAATAACACTCTCCTTCGTAAAAATGTCCGCTATCAAATTTAAATGTGAAAAAATCCACTTCTAATATACGAAATGAAATAGGCCTAGATTGAAACGTGTAAAAAAAAATCTTTATCCATAAAGTGCCGGTACACTCGCATTCTATATTAAAGTGCGAATGTAACCTAACAAAGTGATTTTAAACGACTCCTTATCGTTTAAATAGGCCTAATCCAGCGGTAAACAAAAAATGGAAAATAATATTAAACTAGAAATAAATTTGAAACTTAAATGGAAAATAGGCTTAGCTGGATTCATGGTTATCCTTAATTTGTACGCATTGAAAGATCAGCAAACAATGGGCAAAAAGGACGGTCCTTCTAAGGAGACATCCATTATACTTCCAATAACATTTGATTGGTCGCTGACCCATCAATGCGAAGAAATTCAGGATCTCCATGAATCCAGCTAAGCCTATTTTTCAGGTAAGTTTTAAATTCATTTATAGTTTAATATTTGTTTGTAAAAAAGTACTAATGGATTAAAACGATAAGAAAACGATAAAAACACTTGGGTTAGATCTCGGATAAAAATAAATTTTTAGCTCGTAATTAAGGCTAAAACGAGAACAGATAGCAAGGAAAATCAAAATACGATAATCTAAATTAGTCACGATTTGCGTGTAATTTCTTTTAATTATATACTTAAAATTAATAAAATTAGATCAGATATTTCATGGAATAAAATATAAAACTGTTTAATTCAAACTAAATTATTTTATATTTAATTCCATGAGGTACCTGATCTAATTTTATTAATTTTAAGTAGCACCATGAATGATTATTACTATTTAATTGTAATCCTATAATAACGAGTACACTAGTTGTCTTGTCCTTTTCATTCTCTCCCTCCGAGTTCTTATTCCTTGTTTTCCAATTGAGGCGCGTGTATTTTGGCGCCAAAAAGTTTTTAGATTACTTTTTTTTGTCGTTTATTTTGCTCGCGCCAATCGGAATGGTCGAATCTCGCGCCAAAAAGCGACGAATTACTTTATACGCGGTATAAGCGGAGGAAAGCAATTGGCACGCGGCGAGAGGGAGGGAGAGGATGGGGGTGGGGGCTTATAGCTAGTCGGAGAAGGACAAGCGAAACTTTAGTTAGTTTCTTTTTGGCGAGAGTTTCCGGCGGGAAACAAGATTTTTTTTTCTGTTTGTCAGAGCGATGACATCTCCTACGTAAAAAGTCACGACTGTAGACAGAAAAAGAAAGGAAAAAAATAGAATAGGACAAGAAGACCAAGCAACTAATACAGAAAAAGAAGAAAAGTAGAAGATTGGTCGTCGAGTGACGGCTAACGCGACTCAACCCCAACCCCTTCCGCCCATGACATCAACCATGACCCCTTCCCTCCTGCGCTGACCAATCAAAGAATTAAACTAAACGAAACTACAACATATATATAAATATAAAACCTATTATTGTCCATTGATTGTAGATAATATTAAAAAAACTTATACTAATTAAAAGAATTACACATGGAATTTGTTTAATTTACACTTTAACAGGGTTGTCACATTTTTTTCAGATTCAAATTCCCTTACTTTCCCAGGTTTTTCCCTGACCTTTTCCAATTTTCCCTGACCGTTCCAGCTAATATTACCTAATTTTTAACCTTTTAATTTTTATATAATCGCGTTCGCCAAACCTTTTGCACGCGTATCTTTGTTCTAATATATACAACTGGCACGGCCAACTTCAAACCTTTTCCGCGGTCAATGATTGTAATTTCCCGGCTTCTTGAAAGATCCAAGTTCCCTGACTTTTTTAAAATATCTTAAATTCCTTGACTTTTTTGGTTCATTTTCAAATTCCCTGACTTTTCCCTGTTTTTGTTTTAGCAACCCTGCAACATTAGCTAAAATCAACAGAGACTAATCGCTACGAAAAGGGGGCGAATAAATAAATAAACGAGGCGTTAAATCAAAATATTGCGTTTCCAATTCAATAAACCTAATAATGAATTTGAATATTGTCCCCTTGACGTGGCTCTTTGCCGCCAACACCAATGCGTCGAGGTTAGAACACTTCTACAGGCGTGGAGGCGCTAGCCAATACAAAATACATGTCCTCATTTTCATTATCCTATTATTAATATAATTTAAAGGTAGAATACAACCTAATACCAAGAATCCATTCAGGTTCCATAAGAATATGGGAGGGCCGCGATTCAATAACCATCCTCCCAAACTTTGTAGCAAAAGTTCGTCTGCTTCGAATCGATTTTTCCAGTAAATCGCTCCTGACATTATATCATTAACCCGCGCCACTAACGACCTTGACATAATATTTTGGGTAATAAAAATGGAGCCGACCGAAAAAAGATCTAAGCGTACAAATGTTGCGAAAATTGCAGACGAACTTTTGTAACAAAGTTTGCTGGGAGGATGGTACCAGAGGCTAAAGCTATGCTCCCATATTCTTATGGAACCTGAATGGATTCTTGCTAATACTAAGTGCTTTTCATCGATTCCTTATCGTTATCGGTTTAAATCGATTTCAAGGTCTAGTATGAACGGAACTTTGTTGATAAGGTTAAATTCTTCCTTTAAGGGTGCGAAAGAATATTGTACGTACATTTTCGAATCGCTACTGATTCGTAAGCTACAAAATATTAATTATCAAAACCCAATTTTTGTATAAAACAACATTTTTTTTGGGGGGGGGGGGGGGGGGTTTCTCAAAAATGGTAACATCCATCGGGCGCAGCCTGTTAAAAACCTCATTCGCTGAAGATATTTTTTGAAAATAAACCTCGAGAATATATTTACGTCACCAGAAATGTCAAAAGCGCTCAACATTTTTGCGAAGTTGAGTAAAAAGTAAGCCCGCAATACGACGCTAAAATTGGTTACGTGAAAATTCTATAGGCAAGAAGACACAAAATTCGCTCACGATCTTAGAATCCATAACAAAAGAATAGTAGTGTTCGAGAGAAATGGAGTTCCTTCTTAGCTCGCTAAGAGTATCAGAAGAGGTGGTATATAGAAAACATCATCCTAGCTGGCAGCGGATGTCAAAAATATATCTTATTTAGGCTCGAAGAAACAAAACCCGACGCCTTAAACAAGATATCTTCAAAGTATAAAAACGCAATTTTACGGAAAACAAACTTCATTTTTTTATATATATAAATATAATATAATATAATATAATATAACGCGAATTTACATCGTGGCTGAAGCTAAAGGGGTTGATACGCCACATTTAATTTCGTAGAGAAGAAAGTAGTACGCGTTAACTCTACTCGAACTATATTATTTTGTAAGTTTATAGGTTCGTTGGCTATCAAATCGAACTTTGTGATATAGTCCAGTAACAACGTGTAATAAAACGGAACAAAATAAAAGGTGGAATGAACTATCTTTAGCTGATTTTCTATCGTATGTAGATTAACTGATAGTTTCAATGCAGCATAATTTAAACTACACAATTTTCAGGGTACGACTGCCGGTTTGTCCGTCCGTGAGGGGACACTAAAATATACACTACACGTTAAACTTCATTGCAAACTCCGCTAGTGCTCGAATTTTTAATTCAAAACGCGTGTTTCACTATATGACGAGAATCTAATCACGAGCTTCATTTCAAAACCGTCAACTTTAAGCCTAATTTCAAAACCGTCAACTTTAAGCCAAATTTCAAAACCGTCAACTTTAAGCCAAATTTCAAAACCGTCAACTTTGAGCCAAATTTCAAAACCGTCAACTTTGAGCCTAATTTCAAAACCGTCAACTTTGAGCCTAATTTCAAAACCGTCAACTTTGAGCCTAATTTCAAAACCGTCAACTTTGAGCCTAATTTCAAAACCGTCAACTTTGAGCCTAATTTCAAAACCGTCAACTTTGAGCCTAATTTCAAAACCGTCAACTTTGAGCCTAATTTCAAAACCGTCAACTTTGAGCCTAATTTCAAAACCGTCAACTTTGAGCCTAATTTCAAAACCGTCAACTTTGAGCCTAATTTCAAAACCGTCAACTTTGAGCCTAATTTCAAAACCGTCAACTTTGAGCCTAATTTCAAAACCGTCAACTTTGAGCCTAATTTCAAAACCGTCAACTTTGAGCCTAATTTCAAAACCGTCAACTTTGAGCCTAATTTCAAAACCGTCAACTTTGAGCCTAATTTCAAAACCGTCAACTTTGAGCCTAATTTCAAAACCGTCAACTTTGAGCCTAATTTCAAAACCGTCAACTTTAAGCCTAATTTCAAAACCGTCAACTTTAAGCCTAATTTCAAAACCGTCAACTTTAAGCCTAATTTCAAAACCGTCAACTTTAAGCCTAATTTCAAAACCGTCAACTTTAAGCCTAATTTCAAAACCGTCAACTTTAAGCCTAATTTCAAAACCGTCAACTTTAAGCCTAATTTCAAAACCGTCAACTTTAAGCCTAATTTCAAAACCGTCAACTTTAAGCCTAATTTCAAAACCGTCAACTTTAAGCCTAATTTCAAAACCGTCGATTAAGGGGAGAATGCAGCCTAACAACGTATTTTTTATCGATTCATTATCGTTTAAATAGGCCTAGTACACAACAGTAGAAATCAATTTAAAACTTACATGAAAATAGGCTTAGCTGAATTCATGCAGATTCTGAACTCCCCATATAAGGACTAGAGACCAACGACGTAGATCGATAGCCTTATATGGGGAATACAGAATCTTCATGAATCCACCTAAGCCTATTTTACGGTTAAATTTCAAATTTATTTCTAGTTTAATATTTGATTGTATTTCTTGTCACTAGTGGATTAGGCCTATTCTTTCAGATTCAAATTCCCTGACTTTTCTAGGTTTTTTTCTTTCACCTTTTCCAACAATTTTTCATGACCGTTTCAGCTAATAATACCCAATTTTTAACCTTTAATTTTTTATAAAATTGAGTTCGCCAAACGCGTATCTTTTTTCTAATCTATAACCGACAGTTTCGAATCTTTCCGCGGATAATGATTTTAATTTCCTGGCATCTTGAAAGATCTTGCATGACTTTTTAAAATATCTTAAATTCCCCGACTTTTTTTTTTTTTTTGTTTTCCCTGACCTGGGGCAACCATGTCTCGCTACTAATTCCGAATAAAAGTGGCAATTTCATCTTAATATTGATGCATATCTTTTTTTCTAGAGGATTAGGCTGCTATTTAAACTATTAAAAATATACGATAGAAAATGGATCGTTGTTGACGTAGCATTCTCTCTTTTAAATTAGCTTGAAAATAGAATAAATAATATAACATTAACAGGGGAGCGAAACTTGCCGACGGATCGCGAAGTTTCAAACTAAATTGTTAAGCTGTACCTTTAGTAAACGTAAAGGACACAAAAGTTTAATAAAATAATAATCAAAGTAACTTCTAGCCGCGAGTCCTAGCTCTTTTTAATCCGATAATCCTTAGAATTTTTAATTGAAGCGCAGTTAGGACCCAGTTTCCCAATTAATTCTTAATTACATACGGACTATTGGTTGCGATACGCGCCATAGGGAACACAAGGAATTGTTAAAAAATATACTTAGAACACTTATTTCAATAATCCCAGAAATTTGATATTTTTCGCTTCAAAATATTAATATTTAGCCATAAACTACTTTCACTTCTACGACAAATAGCGTATAGTATTACTCCGCCTAGTTTCCGTTATACTGACAATCTAATATTGTAGTAAAAGTAATTATTTTCTAAAAATACTTCATGCATGTTTCCCTCGAGGCAATTTTATTTTTTATTTTAATTAAAATTTTGAATATTTCTGGAAAAAGTCAATAGTTTCGGATTTCAACCAACGTGGGCGAATTATAATTGAAAACTCAAATAATTTGGGTCCCTTTTAAAAATGACGAAACTAAATATCGACGATTATTCGAATATTTTTCAAAACAAAATATTTTAAATAATAAATCTCATATTTAAGAAATTTCTAGAATTACTAGCCGATTCTCACCTATAACTCTGATTCGGATAATGAATAACTTAGGATATCCATTGATAACTAAGCTTTTCTAGATATTTTAATCTCGGATAAATTGTTCAAGTTGATATAAAATCACAAATTATATAAACAGAAGAAAATGGATACGAATTATCCAGATATAAAATTTGAAGCTCGATTAATAAACAAATTACGCGTTTATTCAAACGGATAACGCCAAGATAAAAATACGACGTTTTTCGAAATCCGTGTAGAATGAAATATAATAATTATATGTTAATCTAAATCGAAAGGAACATCAACTAAATGACTACATTCTAGCTTCGAGATCTCAATTTGGGTTAAAATCTCGAAGAAACTCGATCGGTTTCAAATTGTTCTTATCGGCGAATGAATTTCCTACAACAATTGAGTATGAATAAAAAGCTTGCCGTTACATTCGGTATACGTTAACTCGAATATGAAATGGATATGTTTTTCGCGAATGGATAATATTTGATTGCCATTCAGGATGGTATTATTCAATTAAAGAAAGTTATACGAATTCCCAGCTCTATAAAGTGGAAATTTGAAAGCAACAGGTAAAAATGAAAGGTAGATGCCTATATAAAAGAAATTCAACAGATCGGGGGTGCGGGTGGGGAGTGGAGTATAATACCCTTTAGGGTTTTAAAAAGCGTCGTCATAACCCCGACCCCAAAACTCAAACCCTCTTCCCCGAGAATTTCCAAAGTATAGGTCTATAGCTCGACGAAATTACGCGAATAGAATTATTATAGCTATACAGTTTTTAGGTCCCGCGAGCTAATATGGGAGCGCGCGCGTTTTTAAGACACGTGGATGGAATAAAGACCACTCGTTTTTGGCGGGAAATAAAAAAAAAAAAAAAAAAAAGCGGGGAAAACTAACCCTCAGGGCGCGAGCCAGCGAGAACGAGAGTTAGCTACGTTCACACTATCAGGGTTAATACTCATATGGTTTTAAAATGCGATAAATTACCGATTTAGAACTCTACAGGCTAGAATGATCCTCCTTCGTATCAGTGTTGATACTCAAATGATTTTAAAATGCGAAATTCCTCATTCAAACGCTTCAAAATTCTTATTTTGGGTTAAAAACTACCAGGGTAATTACCATTTGGGTAATTTGACCAGAGAAAGCGGAAAATTACCGATTTAGAACTCAACAGGCTAGTATGAACGCAACTACTGTCGAGCACGGGGCGCGTGATTCCCCTTCGTAAAAAGGCATGAGCTTCGAATTGAGTTGACAGCGAGCGCAAAGGTATACACCCTTTTATCTTTCAGAAAAATAAAATACGGATGGGGGTAACTCAAACTAGTAAATAACGAATCTCGTTCCATGGCGCGCGCCCTCTAGTATTATATATTCAACAAAGACAACCGTAGTTAACATCACGGGTGAACCTTATTTCCATTCTATATCTTAGTTTTGCTTTTAGTGTTTTATCTAAGGAGGATCCATCCAGTTTATCACGAGCCGCAAAGTTTGGCTGAATAATAATCGTATTTAGATGAGCGCCCTGCTAAAGACCACCGATAATTTGTCGGAAGGAGGCAATATTCTTCTACCGCGACGAATCACTCAAAGATCGCTTAAGATTGGAAGCTACCTTAACCATCTTTTTTTAATAAATAAAAACAATAGAGCCTAAGAAAGGGAACTTTAACGGGCGTTGCGAATTTAGATTGAAAATGATAGAACCTTCTATACGTCGAGAGCTTTCAAATTACTTTCGTTCGGGAAAAAAGCGACGACGTAACTCGGTAGTAGAGACTAAAACTTAAAGGGAGACTGAAGGAAATTGTGTGTAATACGCGGTAACTAAACTTTTAGATTTCATAGATCATAAAATAAGTTATTTAGTACTAAACAGAAGTATCTAAAACAGTTAAATTGCGAAAAAACGGTAGTTAAATAAGTACTTTTAAATTTCGAACTTACAGGTCGACCACCATTTTGAATCAGGCTCGGAGAAAAGGGGATACGAACCAATCAAATCTCGTTTTTTTTTATTCCAAATATGGAAATGGCAAAGCCCACAAAAGGTGGAGCCACATTTCCCATAAAAATCTATATCAATTCAAGTATTCGGGGACTGTGGCACCATCTAACAAGACTTTCCTAAAGTAAAATTCTGATTGGCTTGCACCCCCTTTTCTACACTGAACAACATGGTGGACGATTTAAATTCGTTAGGGGGTAATTTTGCAGTAATTGAGCGGATTACAAGATATTTGAGTCGAGGAAGTGACCTTTTCATTACTGTTTTATCAACAAAAGAGGTATTTTTCTTCAGTCTCCCTTTAAAATCTACGTGAACTCGATGTTTTTTTTTATTAAACATCGAATACGTTCCTAGGTTAGGGGCTCAGTGTCGAGTTAGACTGATTCTTCCGATTTTAAATCATCAACGTCAGTTGCCACTACAGAATAAAGCCTACTAAGGATAATACTTCGTTGAACGTTAACTTTAAACTTAGCCTTAAACTTCAGTGACGAGAAAAGTTTAACCCTCAATTTTCGTAAAAAAAAATTGAAGTTTCTTATTTTTCATTAAAAACTTGGGGAGTAATATTTAAATTGAAATAAGTCTTAAGTCGGTATAAGTTGGAGGCTAAAGATACGTGGTTTTGGAACTAAATTTTGTTTGTCCATTCTCTTCAAATAGGGCTATAAGTTTCTTAAGGTTCAATTTCCTCTGGAGTTAAATGAGTGTATTTTAACCGAGAGACGAGAAATAATATTGAAGGATAAGTTAGGGGGCGGGGCTTGGATCTTTAATATAAAAACTAGTAAGATTAGTTGAACAATTCTATTGAAGAAAATATATTAAATTCTGATTCTCCCCTAATAGCTCCGTTTGAAAAAGGAGGAAAAAAGTTCATGGTCGAGTCTCAAAGATTGCCTAAATTTCAGTAAAAATAGTAACCAAATACTTCGTTACTTTGCAAAATAAACTTTCACGTTTTATTGAAAAGGGGAAGTTTATTTTGGACCATCGGTTTATGCATAGCTAGGAGGAGAAAGATACGGCCATTTGCATTTTAATAAAGGGCTCATTTTTGGATTTTTGTTCGATTTTTATCGAGTGGCGCAACAACTTTTTCTAGTGGCGAAACATAATTTTATGATCTTAAAATAATTTAGGGACTGTCTACTTTCTAATGGTGCAATCTATTTCTATTCAGGAGACCGTGGAGAAAATTTACCGTCGTTTTAAAGGCCTAGGATTTCTTCTGCCTATAACCTGCCTGTTTCATTGGAAGTGGGCTCACCTTCTCAGCTTCCCCTGTGGGTAGCAAGGCAAGAGAAAGCATGGAGGGCGAGTTTGTTTCCAGGGTGACAAGGCAGAAGTAATCCTAGGCCTTTAATATTGGTTATTTCTGGAAAATTTGTTCGATTTCTATCAGTGGTGAGACACATTTTACATTGAATTAGTGGTGCCAGTGAAGCTATTTTTTTAAGCAAATACTTTCATTAACCCTGTGAGAATTTAGTCAAAACTATTATAGGGATTGAAACGGGCGTCGACGAACATTAAAGGCTGGTCACTTATATAATAATATCAAAGCGGGTAATTTTATATTTCCAGCTCATTAGGCAACGAAGCCATAGTCGAAATACGTGGGAACGAATGGTTCATCGACCAGCCGCAAGAGGGACGCGATTACATATGCAAAATGCTCGCGGGAAGCACTCGCCGCCAAATAAATCCTTTCAACGACAAATTTTAAACAATCTTAAGAGACCGTGAATTAAAATTTCTCGGTTTAATCCTAAATCCATTCCAACCTTTCCATATTCTGCAGCTAGGGTTGGAAGTTAATTTCCTTGACTTTCCCTGAAAAAAATATTTTCAGTTTAAAATAATTATTTTACAATTAATTGGTCAACCAGGTTGAAATTTTTCCGTCCTGTACGAGCCATGTCTACAATTTTTACGTAGAAAAATGACAATACTCATTTACAATCTTGGAAAGGATGTAAAAAAACAGATTTTCCCAATTAAAAAAAATAGGTTTATATTCTAAGATCACGAAAGTTTACGATCACTTTTTGCACCCAAAACCAAGTATTTCAATAATAAAAAAGGTTCCTTCTAAGGTTGCAACTCGAGTATCTAGCTCAACATCAACGTCGTAAAGTACGAAGAAAAAAAACGAAGATTTTCCCGAAAATGTGTCAACAGATCACTTCTAAGATTGCGACTCTCGTATACGCGTTGCAGTTCCCGCAATGCATAATGAATTGCCAAAACTAATTAATATTTGACCCATTCGAAAACACGGGGAACTCTCTTCCCCCCTCAAACTTCCAATCCCCCCTCGGGCCCCGTTCTGTTTCGACTCGCGTAAACTACTTTAAATATGCATAGGAACCTCGCTGTAACCCGGGTCTCCCCCTTATTTCCTTACGCGTTTATTGGTGGATCAATATTGAAGCTAACTCGGAGAGTATTCCTACCCCCTGCCCCTTTTAAACATAGCGTGTGTACAATTACACCAGGTATAATACTCTATGGAGTGTTTCAGAGCCAAGAAGCAAGAACCCGTACGTATAACATTAAACTGCATTTGCAATGGAGAGGAAAGCTGATACTAAAGCGCAAGTTTTTAACCTAACGGAAAACCTATCGGATCCTTCCGCAAATGGGCCTAAAATTATTTTGTCACGCTGATTCTGAAAGCGGACGCTGAAATGAGGTGGATTTCAGGGTTTAACCAGGATTATCTGAAGTTGATCTTTCACCCTTAGCTTTATCTCATGTGATTTACAGAACAAATCAAAAGAGCGATCAGGAAGACGCATTAAGAAAGCGGAACTCAGGTGTACAGCGAATTCAGAAGTGTCGGACCCCTCGGTCGGTCCTAAGGGATAGAATATACACAGTAAACCTTTATCTTCGAGAAATAATGGTGGTGGACTCTACTGATTATAAAAATCATCTTTGTGAAAGGTTTGGAACTGGTTTCAGAGGCACGTTGGTCGCGATAATATTCCCAGATAAATAGTTGGTATTACAAAAGAACCAGTGGGTACGACATCTTGTTCGAATGTTGCTAACTACGTCACGAAATCAAGTGGTGTTACGGTTATATATGGCAGTTATTCCCGTTTTCATAAAACACTAGGGACCAGAAGGCTCAGAAGTCAATCGGGAGAGACCCTTGAGAGCTGACACGGATATAGAACAAATAAACTTAAGAAATGCTCGGTGCTCACGAGCGGTATAAGCTTTAAAAGCTATGACGTAGCTGGTGACGTCGCCGGCAACATTCCCTAAGTAAGCCCCTCATCTTTTATGATATAAACTATTCCCGCAAATCGAGAGCGCTTACTATCTACGTTTTAGTTATAATTTCAATTCCATTTATATTATATCTATAACGGGGGCCGAATATTTTTGGGCCAAACTGTCAAAATATTTAGATTGGTTGCGTTGTAAGGCGTCGAGATAATAATTGGGGGGAAGGGGGGATACTATCAGGCTCGGCGAGCGCGCGATAAATTGACCCCATTTGCCATTTACGCCTTTAAGCATTAACTTTAATTATTCGATATTCCGTAGCCTCCTCTCCCTCATCCCAAAGATTTCAATTGATGGAGTGAATTTCAAAATTCAACTGATTTTCAATTAATTCTCGGGTGTCTTTATACTCCGTAGCTAAGCTTTCCTCTCGTCTCTCTGTCATTTGATATACGAACCATTATTATAGATATATTTGTGGTTTACGTTTTAAAGATGAGCATCAATTGGACGAATAATGGCCCATCAATTAAAACTAAATGATGCAAACTCGGATAATGATGTCAAATAAGCCAAACTACGATTATTAATATACCGTAGTTTGAATTAAACAAATACTTTACATTTTATTATCAGAAATAGAAGCGAATAACGGAAACGAAACGCGTGTAGTTCAAACTTGAAAACTAACCAAGTTCAAGTTTTAGCAACAAATATTTAATACGGAAGCGTAAATTACGCTTAACTCCTTATTTTTTCGTGCTAGTGAATTTAGTGAATTATAAATTAACTATTACAGAGTCAAAAACAAATAGTTTTCTTATATTAATTATTTACGTGATATAATAAACGTAATATATATTAAAATTACTAAAATTTTCATTTCGTTCTTCGTCAAACATATCGCAAACGAAAATGTTATAATCTACAAATCTCTAATCTAATCTCTAATCTACTCACTGATCTGTTAATAGATGTAGCTATCGTACTTCGCATTCTGATCCTATTCTGATTGGCAAAGCTATGACGAGAAAGACAAACTACGCGGTAACCCTCCCCTCGCGCTTCCAGATTGGACGCGTTTCCCATAGCAACGGGTGTAATACGTGGATAGGTACGAGAGCGAGAGATAAGAGTGACAGGCGCGCCATCTATTGCGAAAATTCATCATATTTGTACCCCAATGGCCGTAACCCCTGTAAGTTGGTTTATGAGTATGTAAATTTCGAATTCGTCAATTGAACTTAATTGTAATGTGAAATGGACGTTTTAATTGGAAGCGGTGACTCGAGTCCAAAACTGCGTGCGTTGTTTTTAAATTAAAAATCAAGCGGAGTTTGCAATGAAGTTGTCTCACTAACTTCTCGTGTACCTAGATTATATATTCAGATTCTCGTTAAAACTGTGCGATTTTTTAGATAATTGTATTTAAAGATAATTTATAAAATGAGAAAACGGTAAAATTAACAGAAATGTTACGGTCAATCGTAAATAATCGCAAATTTAGTAAATAAGTTATTTAAAATTTCGAGCCCTAACGCGGAGTGATATTCAAAAAGTGGCCTTGGGAAAAACTCGAACATTGTCATTTTACCCCGAAAAAGGGGGGGGGGGGTATCAATATAGAGTTATATATTTATATATAAAAGAGTAATCTTGATATAAGTCTATCGAAAAAAGGCTTAAAGAGAAGAGAATCGATTAGTTTGAAAAAGCAATAATATTGTATTGAAAGGCTTGGAAAGCTAGAGAAGAGAGAGAAGAGAGAGTTTCGAGTTAAGAGGCTACAATCTTAAGCTTTAAGCCTTAAGTCCAAACTATATATAGAAAGAGGTAGTTGAGGGGGGAGAGGAAATCGGCGGCGGGTTCTGAGCAATATTTAAGAGATTAGGAGTCGTAAGACTGCTGCAATGACTACTCTCTCAATCCGGCGCGGTAGAGATAAGAGTACCCAGTCTACCACCGACGAGAAATAAGGGGGTCTTCACCAAAGTCCAATAAGCCTAACCTTTATATACACGTAGAAATTCCTATATCCCAATAGAGGGTTTGTTACTCGCTGAATTCTCAATATACGATTGAAGAAGCGTACAGTCACCTACAAGTTTGTCCATCGACGTGGAAGCCAATAGTACGAAAGACAGCGACGGGTTTATAACGTTACCCGCTCGTTGAATAACAAACCTTCCTTCTCATTACTTCTAATTTGGTGGATATACGATACGGGGGAGGAATAGGGAGAGAAAAAGCAATCAGAGGCAGCCAAGGGGAACCAACGTCCCGGAAACCAACGCTCTCTCAAGAAGATTTTCACTCCCCGACATTCATTTCTCAAGGGGACCCAACGCGGACCCTCAGACTACGTTTGGGCAGACTTCAACAGTAAAGACCCAACACTCAGTCACACTCTTAGGAAGGAACGAATTTACCTACGATACTCATTTTCTTTATAGGAATTCGAATCCTTTCGTAAGAATGCAACCGAGTATATAACTCTTACGTGAAGGTATAATAATATACTCGGTCTTTGGGAGAAAAAACCAAGTTTGTGAATAATGAGAGAAGCGAAGAGGATTGATACGTAATGTTAAACAGTAATAGAGAAAAAAGTAGTCCGAGTTAACTCGAAAAAGGCAAAAAGAATCGGTAGTTCGAAAGGTGACCTTTCATCAATAGAAAATAATACCGATCGCCCCCTAAAGTACGCAACATCGAATCCCTATGGGGGAAATGGAGTGGTTGCTTGGAATATGACGTCACATACAACTAGCCTATTTGTCGAACGAGTATAGCGCCATTAAAAATTAAAAAAAAAGGTCGTCATAGATGCGCATATAGGTAAGAATAGGTTCTCTAAAGCCGCGTTCACACTACAGACTTTGAAACCGTTTTAAACCGTTTTCTAAAGGTCAAATTACATAATTTTGGGGTTTACCCGTGTAGGTCTTTGATCAAGAAACAAATTTAATATCTTGAAAAGACGATTTGAAAGTTTGAAAACGGTTCCAAAGTGTCAGTGTGAACGTAGCTTTAGACAAGTGGTGGAAGCCCACAATCTAAGCTTCCACCGCGCCCCTAGTCTGCGCCTCGCTGATCCAAAAGGAACCAAATGGGGATTGTAACTAAACTGAACCATAAATCTAAAGGATATGCACATATAGGTAAAAATAGGTTCTCTTAAACAAACGGTGGAAGGCCACAAACATCTTCCACCGTGCCCCTAGTCCGCGCCTCGCTGATCCAAAAGGAACCAAATGGGGATTGTAACTGATCTGAACCTAAATCTAAAGGATATGCACAAATAGCTAAAAACAAACGGTGGAAAGCCAAACATCTTCCACCACGCCCTTAATCATGGCCCTCGCTGCGATTCAAATGTGGGTTTAACTGAACTGAACCATAAATCCAAAGGATTGTCGTACGATTCTAATAAAATACAATTTAATCGTAACAGACAAATTTCTCGTAAAAATAGAATAAAAAATTACGACATTGTAAGATAGCCCAAAAAGGAGAAAGCGAAATACAACTAAGATGGGAGGAAACATTCTAATCTCTAGCGAAGATCGTGGTAGATAGCGGGCTCGCGTGCATGCTTAGGTGCAAACCTTTTTCTTTTTGGTAACACTCGCCAATTACCGAAGCCCGAAATAATTAGTGGGAAAACACCCGGACGTATATCGAGAAACGGGCGGCCGGTTAGTCGTTGAGAAGCAAAAATAATAACCCACCTCCCTTGCACTTAAATACGGGGTTCAACCCTCCCGCTTAAAAGAACTTAAAGCAACTTAAAGAAGAAGAGCTTCTTCTACCATTTCCCTCATTCCCAGGGCAAGGCTTCCGCTTGAATCATCAGGTCGCGAGGCCCAGTAAGTTTTTAGGCTTATAGAAAAGGAGGACCAAACTTTCAACAGTCTCATCTCTCCTCCGAGCCCACGGCGCCGCGAGGACTCTCATTAAAAGCTCCAGGACACAAAAGACCCAGAGTATCGAAAAGGGGGAGGGTGAAGGGCTACTCGACGAATAATTAACCATAGATTAAAGGGATTGCGAAAAGAAAAAATAACAAGATTCAAATGTATTCATTTTTATACTGAATTTTATGACCCCACGGTGAATTGGATTTTTATAAGAAGTCAAGTATTGTAAAGAAAGGTTTTTAAAGGTTGAATAAATTATCTGGGAAATATATTTAAATCTAATCATATAGTTCAATCTACCTTTAAAAAAACTTTGGGAGAATGGTTTTAAAGGTTGAATAAACTATGCATTTAAAGAGATCTAGAAAATATATTTCGACGCTTTAAAATCATACAGTTCAATCTACCTTTAAATAAACTTTTTGAGAATTTTTTTAAAGGTTGAATGAACTTCCAACTTAAGAGATCTGGGATATATATTCCGACATTTTAACTGGATCATATCACATAGTTCAATCTACCTTTAAATACACTTTGGGAGAATGTTTTTAAAGGTTGATTGAACTGGGATATATATTCCGGCGTTTTAACTGGTTCGAATCACAGTTCAATCTACCTTTAAATGCACTTTGGGAGAACGTTTTTAAAGGTTGAGTAAACTAATTTAAGATATATCTGTGATATACATATTCCGACGTTTTAACTGGATCGAATCACACAGTTCAATTACCATTAAATACACTTTGGGAGAATGTTTTCAAAGGTAGAGTAAACTGTACTAAATCAAGATGACTTTAAAATACTCGTTTTAAGAGGTATGAAGAAAAATAGGTTCCAATTTCACCGTCTATAGCTCTAGTTAATTTTAAAATTTTTATTTAAATAATGTGTTTAATTTATATTTTGTTTCACAGTCCCTTGCTCGGTATAGGAGAGAACCTTTTAATATTCTTTTCATGGGCTTAAGGCGGCGATTTGTCCCCCACTCTTGTCCCTCCCCCTTTCGGTAAGAATTAATAAGTACAAAAGTTTTGCCCGGAAATTATCGGCTTAAAGCAAAAAAAGAAAAATAACGAACGACGCGACTCGCCAAGGAACCGCGACTCGAGAAATGGGAGGAAAAAAGGACCCAAGTGGGTGTTTCTTTACGAATAATAGGGCGAACGCCCTAGTGACGCGAAGACCGTCGAAAGAAGAAAAAGAGACGCGCCATCGTCGGTATCTTTTGTCGGCAGCTAAATTTTAACAACGAGTGCTTTCGAACGAGCGAGAAACCCGAACAAAATGGGGATTATGCAAATTACCGACAAAACTAAGTTAAAGCTTAAAAATATCCCTCGCGAACAAAATTATCGGACGGAATTTTCACTAACTACAAAGCTAGAATGCAGTGAATAGAAATTGCATTACGCTTGATCATAGGTTCATAACTATTCACGCTGTCACGTTCCTAGAATATAAATAGACTAGAGCGGAAGTGATAGCTACGCGTGTGATGTAAACTGATTCCGACGGTGGTAATTAATTTGCGCGCCAGAGAATCTTTTATATTGAAATAGCATTACACATGATAGGTTCATAACTATGCACACTGTCGCGTTCCTAGAATATAGACGAAAGTGATATAGGGATAGTTTCGCGTGTGATGTAAACTGATTCCGACGGTGGTAATTCAAAGGCGAGCGCCAGAGAACCTTTCATATATTTACAGCGCGTTTCCCGACGTAATTAATAAACAGGGGATAGAGTAAAAGGCGTTGAAAACTCAAATTTCGACTTTATCTCGCGCACGAAACTTAAACATAATCAGTGTGAGTGTTCAGCATGTGAGAAGGCAATTATCTGTTTATCATTAAGCTAACTACGAGCGTAGTTAAGTAAATCGAGGATAGTTTAGCGCGCGCTGTTAACTTAAACTGATTTCTATATAATTGGAATAAACATAGGTGTTGAGCGTGTACGAAGTTAAGTTTTTAGTTCCAATTTATGTAAATAATATAAATATTTAAGGCGAAGTAGCTTCGTATAAATACTCTAAAGCTGCGTTCATACTATGCCTTGAAATCGATTTAGACCGTTTCAAAACGATTCGCTGGAGTCGTGCTAACGGGAAACAGTCTTATTACATAAATTTGATTCGATTTCTCGAATCTGCTTCGAGAACCAGTTTCATACTGATTCGGTTTCAACAACAGTATGATGAAGCTACAATAAATCGATTCCTGGCGATTTGGATATTGGTTTGATTTTATCGTTTCAAATCGATTAAGAAATGCTAGTGTGACCGTAGCTTAAGAATAAACCGATTCAAAAAAGGTAATTTTTCGACGTATATTTTCCTAAATTGCAATATCATCGAGTAACAAATTCAAAGGCGGCTTTCATTCTCAAAGAAAAAAAATATTTAAGATTATTTTTGAATTTATTATAAGGAAACTTAAATTACTTTAGAGACTTTTAAGATCGCGACGCCTAGGGAGTTTTAAATTAATGACGTGATCTGATTTGAGTTCCAATTGAGTAAAGAAGAGTAAAGATGACTTGATGACATACGAATATTTACATTTTAAGTCGAGTGTATTTGACCTCTTAAGTTAAAAGCTTTTCGGAAAAGTTAATTTTTGAAAGCTTTTCAAAATTAATTTTGCAAAGACGTAGGAAGTAAGTTTGGGGTGGCAGTTACGGTGGTAAAGAACTTGTTAAAAGGGAAAATGAGGGCGTGACCTCTTTGGGGTAAAATCAGATTAGAAGCTGGTTAGCCCCACTTCAAGCTTCGAGTTTCGAACGCGCGAAATTTAATTAAGTTTTAGCCCCCCCCCCCCATCCTCTTATTCCCGGAAGACTTGAAAATAATCCACCGCGAAGCTTTTATTTCATCAGGTTTTTATCAAAATTCAATTTGTCAGATTGATTTTTAACGTAGGGACGATGATAATTCATCCCAACAACCAAATAAAAATTAACAACCCCCTAACTACGACCAATATATAAGATCATCAAAAATAACTAAAAAATTAGTTACTAAGTATACCATGGTTGGTACAAAATTTTGAAGTTAATTTCCAGCTTAATTCAAGCTTAATTTTAATATTTTATATGAAATTATTTTTACGAGCTCTGCTCTTTGCAATTCCAACTATTCCAAGGTATTTTAGGTTAAATATCCAAATTCCCATATATTTTGGGTCTAAATATTCAAATTCACAGACTTTTTGGGTCTAAATATCCAAATTCACAGACTTTTTGGGTCTAAATATCCAAATTCACAGATTTTTTGGGTCTAAATATCCAAATTCACAGACTTTTTGGGTCTAAATATCCAAATTCACAGACTTTTTGGGTCTAAATATCCAAATTCACAGACTTTTTGGGTCTAAATATCCAAATTACCCAGACCTTTTGGGTCTAAATATCCAATTACCCAGACTTTTTTTGGGTTACATATCCAAATTCCCAGACTTTTTCGGCTAAATATCCAAATTCCTAGACTTATCGGGCTAAGTTCCAAATTACCAGACTTTTGGGGCTAAATACCAATATTCCCAGACATCTTGGGCTAAATATCCAAATTTCCTGACTTTTCCAGGTCGTCTACGAACCCTGGCATGAGCCTTTACTTTAAAACGTACTTCAGAGAGAAAAAAGTACCATAATCTTTTTCGAAATGTAATTGGGACGCGAAAGAGTCAATTGACTCTCAAGTACACTCCTTACAATTACGTTAAACTCGAGCCTTAATTCGTCCTTCAAATTCAAAAGGCGAAAACTGTATTTTAATTCTTAATAATCTGAATATAAGACCTATCAATACGCCGTGCTCTTACCTTCGCTTTTAATTCTGGGAAAAAGGGGCCTTCAAGTATGTCAAGCAAGACTGACTAATTGAATGAATGAAGAAGTGTTAAGAGCGCAGCGCGCTTCGTGTCTCATCATTAAGTTGGCGCGCAAGCCAGAAATACTTTTTTTTTCTATCGAGAGTTAGTTTTTTTGACCGATCCCCATTCTTCAATATTAAAGAGTAGTCGCGACTCGCTGAGATGAGACTTTCGTCTCATTAAGGCCTCTCATCACTAAGGGTGATCCCCCTTCCCCCCACACACGCTAACTCCTATTCATTAACGGGGCGAGTTTTATTAATAACCCCCAAACACCCGATATTCATTCGCCATCAAACTCGGCGACATCATAATCGCGTGGCTCTTATATTTTTTACGCTTTAGACAACTTCAACTAAATAGTCGGGTCTAGAAGTAGGCCATACCTCTTAACATTGTCTTTGCTCCAATAACGAGTTTTAGGCCTAAGCTATTTAGAATTTTCAAACGTTTTTCTAATAGTTAAAGAACGATCCATCTACGAAACGTTTTGAAAAGGTTTCAACCTGTTGACTAATTTAAATGGTGTTAGCCCTGATACAATCTGAAATATCGTCTGCTACTAATTTTAAGTATAGATTGGATAACAAAATAAACGTCAGATGTCTATGTTCAAACGGTGTAGTCTATATTTAATGATCTAGAATAATTAGTTGCAATACTGATAGTTAAGAATTCCCACTAATTAGCTTATGTCTAACCCTCATACAATCTGTAGTATCGTCTGCTACTAATTTTATGAACAGATTGGTTAAAGGGATAATGAAAGGGCGAAACAACCTATTTTTTATCGATTAAGAATGATAAAATAATGAGAAAAACATTAACAAAACTCACCAAAAAGGTTTCGTTAATTTGTAATCAATTTTCAAAGTCCCAAACTTCAAGCTGCTAAGCCTTGGTCGGTAAATGGGGCGAGCACGACCTGTATTTTTTTTTAAATGCGCGGAGGCCCAGGATCCAATCACGAGCTAGTACGCTTTTTTTATTGTCAGCCACTCAGAGCGCGCCCTGATTTTCTACTTGATTTTAGTCTGGTTCGATTGAATTCTCGCCTCTTTTTCAAGTTTACAAACTAAAGTAAGTTGTTTTATCATGTGAATTTTAATTTATTCTATTTTATAAATCAATCTAAAATATTTACTGATATTGGGTGAAATTTCTAGGGATTATTTAGCAACTACATGAGGTGAAATGATTTAAAAGTCCAAGGCTTACACGCTATGCTATAGTGGCTATGCTCTATAGTCTTCAAACTTCAAAGATTAAAAGTTCAAAACTCGCGATAAGTTTAACTTCTACTTAAACTATTATTCAAGATCGGATTAGTAGTATAACATGTCGGTTCGTTGTGGCGTGTACAACTGCGATAACACTGTATTGTCCAAAGGAGTTTCATTTTTTAAGTTTCCCTCTGATGAAGAACTGAGAACCAAATGGATTGAAGCTTTAGGAAAACCTTTAGATTGGAAACCATCAACAAAGATAAAAGTTTGCTCAGTACATTTTACAACAGAATGTTTTTTACCGCGAACAAAAAAAGCACAGAAACGACGTATTAAGCGAACAGCGATTCCCAGTATTGTAGATCCTACGGTTTTTAAAATAGCCAGAACTAATGAAAAAACTGAACCAAATGTAACAGAAGCGGCATGCTCGTTAGAAGCAACTATGAATCCTACTACTTCAAACGCGAATGAAGCCTCTAATGAATCATACATTGAAGAAAATTTGGAAATTGAAACTAAGTTATATGATAGAGTTGTAGGCGATCCCAGCAATGTTTTCCATACATATTCAGCCACTGTAAGATTAGGTCTAATAAGTTTTATTCAAAGATCTACATATATTGATTGCATAATTTCCTCTTCAAATATAGAATATCAAAACTAAGTCACATTCAACGCAAACCATATCTTCTGTTAGAACTAAATGTACTCAAACTATCCGTGGTAAGTATATTAATGATATAGTATAAATTCTATTTAATTATTATGTTTTTGAAGGAGTTGACCAAGAAACTCAGTATAGTAGTTCATCATCACCAGAGTTTTCTCAGGAGAAGTCATGGAATGAAAAGCCTATTTCCTATACAGCTGCACTAGCTTTTTCATATTCAGCCCAGTCAGGTTTCTCGCAGTCATCAGATATCCAACAATTAGATGAATCGTCATCGCCGATGGTAGAATCACAACAGTCACAGCCTCTTTCGTTGACTTCTGAAAGCGAAGTAGGAAATATTGATTCTTCTTTCGATCCATCAGGAAGTCAGTGCGAAAAGGAACTGGATAGCAGCGACTCCGCGTCTGATGAGTATGACTTTTCTTTTAAAATTTGAGATTTTGGTTTCAACTATCTTTATTTTTTACAGGGGAGAGTTCCCATCAAAAAAGGAACCTCATCTTGAAGATAAATACATAGTATTTGCCTCTAATTTACTCCTGCTATTTAAAATTTGCCACGCTTGCCATACAAGTCCAGTTATAAAAACAACAGAAAAGTTTTCGGGTACAAGTTTGACCATTATTACGGAATGTTTAAATGGATGTTGTTTCAAATGGGACAGTCAACCACGATTCGGCGGTTCAACTTCATGGGGGAATTATTTATTGGCCGCAGCAATTTACTTTTCGGGACTTTTTCCAACCAAGTGTATCAACGCGTTGAAGCAGTTCAAGATGAAAATGTTTAGCGTCAGAATGTACTTTAATTATCAAAGAATGTTCCACCCCGTTATTGAAAGAGTAAGTCAAAAATTGGCTAAATTTTGAAATTATGGACTAAGCCTTAATTATTATCTCATAGGTGTGGTCTTCTGAACAAGAAAAACTCTTGGCTGCCTCCTTGTCAGAGGCAATAACCATATGTGGTGATGGCAGAGCTGATAGCCCCGGCTACTCAGCAAAGTACGGAACGTATACTTTTATGGAAGCCAAGTCCCATAAAATATTGCACATTGAGCTAGTTCAAGTAACAATTTATTTTATTTAATTTAAATTTTAAAATTTCTAACAATAGCGTAAAAATTATAGTCAACGGAGGTATCAAGTTCTAACGCGATGGAGTTGGAAGGTCTAAAACGCGGGCTTACTTTTTTGAAGTCATTTGGATTAAATATTTGTAAAGTTGTCACGGATAAACACCCGTCGATCTTGGCGTTCCTTCGAGACAACCATGAAGATATTGTCCATGAGCTTGATAACTGGCACGTTTCAAAAAGTAATGTATTTTATTTCAAAACCTCAATGTTCTAATAAAGTTGGCCAATACGCGTATAGCCATAGCCATCTATCGTATAAAAGCCGTACTAGTATTACGCGTTAAACGTAGTCTGCTCGGCGCCTTTGGATGAAGAGTAGCGATTCTATATTAAATTTTTGATATGTTCGTCAATTTAAACGTGGCAATTTTGATGAATTTGTTGAGAATATAATACGTTAAAATGAACGCTTTATTTGTATTTATCAACAACGATAAATCTAAAGGGTTGAAGTTTTAAAGTAAGATTAACGTTACTGCGCCGAGGCTTGGCAATGATTTTCCAGTAATTAATATATCTTAGATGAAATTTTGCCCTAAACTAGGAATCTTTCTAATGTCAAATTTAATTGCGAATAAATGCGGAGCTAATTTGTTATTATTTACAGACGTCAAAACAAAACTAAATGGCATCGCTAATCAAAAAGGGTGCGGGGAGTTGAAACTTTGGATAAAAGGAATTATTAATCATATATACTGGTTGGCCTCTTCGTCAACAACAAAAGAAGAAAAAATTGAGAAATGGAGATCAATATTAAATCACATGTGTAACATACATCAAGGTCACAGTAAACTATTTCCTAGTTGCGCTCATGGACAAATCCCCGAAGACGAAATAAGAGTTTGGCTTGAGCATGGTAATGCGCAATTTTTCTTTTATTAATATTATTTAAAATATATTAATATAATTAAATATATTTTACAGGTACAGATTTATATTGCAAAATTTCAAAAATAGTAAACTCTCCTTACACCCTTTCTGGTATCGCAAATTTATCCAACGATTATCAAACTTATTCGGTGGAAGTGTTTCACTCGGTTTTGAACTCTTTCTGTCCGAAAAGGTTACATTTTTTTGCAGATTCTATGAAATCAAGGTTAGTTTTCAAACTATCGTAAGAATATTTTTTATCATAAAAATTAATAAAAGGTACGTTGTAATGTTGTAGAGTTATTCTGGCAGTGTTGCATTTTAATGAAAATGGGCACAAAGAACAAGTCGTTGATGAACATGGCGAGGAAGTTTACTTTTTGGCATTTCCTAAAGGCAAAGGCGGAGAAGCTAGTGCAAAAAAACTACTAGAAGACAGTACATTTGGTTTGCACAACTCTATACTTTAATTCCTGCCCTATATCAATTAATCACCTCTTCCCTAATATATCGTAACGGAACGCGTTAAAACAAAATATTGCTTCTAATAGGGGTGTGCGAGTCCTGTTTTTTTGGGTTTCCAGTCGAGTCCCGAGTCCTGGAAAACCGGACTCGTCCGAGTCCTCTGAAAACAGGACTCGCCGAGTCCTCGAGTCCTTAAGAAATGGTTTCGAGTCCAAGACGAGCCCAAAATTTCTGTGGCCAAAACAAAGATGATGTCCACCACCCTATACTATTTACTATTGTATTGGAATATTCCATGATAAAGAATTTTTTTAGTAGTACAGTGGTTAAAGGTTAAGTAAGTTAACTAAAAGGATAGAAACTGTTGTAAAAATATGGACTAGCCCAAAAATTTGGACTCCTTTTGTATTTACACCTCTTTTTGAGTCCTTCTCGAGTAATGTTTTAGCCCTAATGGAGGACTTGGGTACTCGCGCGAGTCCAGAAGAAACAGGTTGAGAGTCCCGACTCGCCTCGGACTCGCGACAGGGTACTCGTACACCCCTACTTAGAACAAATATTTTTAAATTTACCGCCTTATAATTTGCAAGCCCTACCTGCACTAACTGAAAATCAGAACATAAAATTATTCCCTGGAATATTGTTTTATCAAGGTTTTACTGTAGTAATTTTGGGAAGAGGAGATTAATTAGGAACTGTTTTGGATAAATACAATACTTTATCACGTAATGATAATTACGCTTATTTTTGTAGAATATGTGGAATTACTAATGCAAAAAACTTACGAAAATGCTGCAAATGCATCTGCCAGTTACACTCTAATGGCACCAGCTTGCCACGTCGAAAAACTATCAGATAAACTTTCTTTAAATATCAATAAAAGTGATGTGATTGCACAGAAAAAAAAGAGATTTTTAAAATAAATTTATTAGAATAAAACGTGTGGAACTTAAGTATCATTATATACATATATAAAATCTTGAAATTAGTAACGGGGATATTTAAATCCCGCATATTCTTCGCTTGGAAAAGTGTCTCTAATTTTGCTAATCACGCAACTTGGAAGGATTACTCTTCTATTTCTCCCTAATTTCCGGTAAATGATGCTAACAAACTGCCTGTAGGCAACGTATCTATATTTCCTAAAAATAAATAGAAGATTGTAAACATGGGTTTGAAAGCCTGCTAAAAGCCCACTTCTCTTAGGAATGAAGAAGAGTTGCGTAATGTTAGATTTGCTAGCCATTTTACGTTTGATAAACTCGACCCCTTTCATCTCTTGTTTTAATTCTAAAAGCGGCACGCTAATAGTAATTCTTAATGAGCGCCATTACAAAAGGGCTCTAAGATTACTATAGCGGAGCGCACTTTTCCATTACCAAACCTCATGTAACTTTAGTCAATATAATAATAAATCTTGGGCTTACATATGTATCTCGTAGTCATTTCTGTCATTCGTTTCTTGTACATAACGATCGTACGCAGGCTCCAATACATCTAAATCTAAACAGTTTTTAATAAACCGTGGCCAAAGTAAAACGCAAGGTAGACAATGCAATTTCTCCAAAACTTTTGGCACCTCGCGACAGCATAAACTTTCTCTCTCTGTATCCATTACCTCGCAATTGTTGCACGAGCACCAGTTTATATTTCCCACACGTTCAGCGTTAATTGGTTGTTGCTCATTTCTGTCTTCGGTTTCAGAATCAGATTCTGATAGTAGGGGCTGGGATAGTGGTTGATCCCTTACCAAAGGTTCAAAATTGTAAGGTTGGATCGAACTCATCTCAGAGAGAGTAGTCTAATGAGTCTACAGTCTACGTAGCCGTCGAAATTAAGTAATTGGGACTTGGAAAGCATTTAAAATAATACTAATCCGATCTTGAATAATAGTTTAAGTAGAAGTTAAACTTATCGCGAGTTTTGAACTTTTAATCTTTGAAGTTTGAAGACTATAGACTATAGAGCATAGCCACTATAGCATAGCGTGTAAGCCTTGGACTTTTAAATCATTTCACCTCATGTAGTTGCTAAATAATCCCTAGAAATTTCACCCAATATCAGTAAATATTTTAGATTGATTTATAAAATAGAATAAATTAAAATTCACATGATAAAACAACTTACTTTAGTTTGTAAACTTGAAAAAGAGGCGAGAATTCAATCGAACCAGACTAAAATCAAGTAGAAAATCAGGGCGCGCTCTGAGTGGCTGACAATAAAAAAAGCGTACTAGCTCGTGATTGGATCCTGGGCCTCCGCGCATTTAAAAAAAAATACAGGTCGTGCTCGCCCCATTTACCGACCAAGGCTTAGCAGCTTGAAGTTTGGGACTTTGAAAATTGATTACAAATTAACGAAACCTTTTTGGTGAGTTTTGTTAATGTTTTTCTCATTATTTTATCATTCTTAATCGATAAAAAATAGGTTGTTTCGCCCTTTCATTATCCCTTTAACGCAAACGTTAATTGTCAATAGATGTTCAAACGGTGTAGACTCTACAATAATTAGGTGCAATACTGATAGTTGTAGTTAAAGATTGAGGATAACAATAAATTAGATCGTGAATAAATAGCAGAATCAATGACAAGGCCTAGTACGAACGCGGCTATAGTTAAAGAGAGAACGCAGCAACCGGCAACTATGGAAATATACTTAAAGGGGGAATGAAATAAATCATGGAGTAGGGATAAAGGTAGAGAGAGGCGACGAAAAATAGAGGGGGTCATGAGGGTGAACTATGTCTTCTAGCGCTCTCTGGAGGGAATTTCGAACCCTCTTTAGAAGGGGTCTACTGGTTAAAAGCTTTACACTATTACTAAAAGCGCGGGAAATTTTGGCACGCGCGAGATTTTTATTAAAGGAGACTTAAGAGCGCGTGGGAGGAAGACGAGAGAGCTAGGCCTTTTGTTTTAAAAGTGGCACCCCCAAAAAGTGACGTTAAATTGTTTAATCCAATCACGAATGAGACTAAGCCCGGAGGGCAGGGTGGGGAAAAGAGCTGCAAGCGCTGGGGAAACGAGTGTTAAGGGATAAAATATTTTAAACGTAACTCAATTTTGATGAAAGTGTAGAAAAGTACTTTTAACGTAAAATTTATAGTCGCAAAGTGAATTAAAATTTTGGAAATTAAATTTGAATATTTTCCAAGAAAGTTAAGGTTGCTCTAAGAGTTACACGGGGATTAATACAATTTAGAATATTTAATCAGCTAGAGGTTCGTTGAACTTTTATAGAGTTCGTATATTTCTCCTTATCTCCGATTTGTTTACGAGTTAAAAGACGAGCCTAGTTTAGCTCACGCACTCGAATAAGTTGATGTCAAAAATAATATTGATTTTCATTTACAACCTTAAAATACCTAGTTACCTACTTAAAATTATTTTCTTCGGTAAAATAGTCTACTGCCAAAACTCAACCTCGACAGAATACGGAATAAACTAAATATAAGAGTTAATAATGTTAAAATTTACGATAAATTAAAATTCAAATTAAAAATTAAGTGTAATTAAAATTAAAAATAAAAATTAAGTGTAATTAAAATTAAAAATAAAAATTAAGTGTAATTAAAATTAAAAATAAAAATTAAGTGTAATTAAAATTAAAAATAAAAATTAAGTGTAATTAAAATTAAAAACAAAAATTAAGTGTAATTAAAATTAAAAACAAAAATTAAGTGTAATTAAAATTAAAAACAAAAATTAAGAGTAATTAAAATTAAAAACAAAAATTAAGAGTAATTAAAATTAAAAATAAAAATTAAGAGGAATTAAAATTAAAAATAAAAATTAAGAGGAATTAAAATTAAAAATAAAAATTAAGAGGAATTAAAATTAAAAATAAAAATTAAGAGGAATTAAAATTAAAAATAAAAATTAAGAGGAATTAAAATTAAAAATAAAAATTAAGAGGAATTAAAATTAAAAATAAAAATTAAGAGGAATTAAAATTAAAAATAAAAATTAAGAGGAATTAAAATTAAAAATAAAAATTAAGAGGAATTAAAATTAAGTGGAATTAAAATCCCAATTAAAATTAAGTGGAATTAAAATCCCAATTAAAATTAAGTGGAATTAAAATCCCAATTAAAATTAAGTGGAATTAAAATCCCAATTAAAATTAAGTGGAATTAAAATCCCAATTAAAATTAAGTGGAATTAAAATCCCAATTAAAATTAAGTGGAATTAAAATCCCAATTAAAATTAAGTGGAATTAAAATCCCAATTAAAATTAAGTGGAATTAAAATCCCAATTAAAATTAAGTGGAATTAAAATCCCAATTAAAATTAAGTGGAATTAAAATCCCAATTAAAATTAAGTGGAATTAAAATCCCAATTAAAATTAAGTGGAATTAAAATCCCAATTAAAATTAAGTGGAATTAAAATCCCAATTAAAATTAAGTGGAATTAAAATCCCAATTAAAATTAAGTGGAATTAAAATCCCAATTAAAATTAAGTGGAATTAAAATCCCAATTAAAATTAAGTGGAATTAAAATCCCAATTAAAATTAAGTGGAATTAAAATCCCAATTAAAATTAAGTGGAATTAAAATCCCAATTAAAATTAAGTGAAATTAAAATCCCAATTAAAATTAAGTGAAATTAAAATCCCAATTAAAATTAAGTGAAATTAAAATCCCAATTAAAATTAAGTGAAATTAAAATCCCAATTAAAAATTAAGTGCAATTAAAATCAAAATTAAAAATTAAGTGCAATTAAAATCAAAATTAAAAATTAAGTGCAATTAAAATCCCAATTAAAAATTAAGTGCAATTAAAATCCCAATCAACGTTACTATCAATCAAAGTCCCAATTAAAATAACGATAAATTAAAATCTCACTTAAAAATTAAGCGTAATTAAAATCCCACTTAAAAATTTGGTATAATTACAATCCCAATCAAAGTTACTATCAATTAAAATAACGATAGTTCAAGTAAAACTACATTCAATTTAAATTCCAATTACTGAAATAAAATTAATTTTGAATCCCAATTAATGAAACGAAGTTAATTTTAAAATCTTGATTAAAAATAAAATCCCAATCAAGTTAATTCAACTTCCAAAGAAAAAAATTTAAGTTATTTAAATTGCAATGATATTTTGCCTTAATAGTAACGAGAGTCAATGCGACAAAATATTAAATGGGCTAAAGATATCAAAATTTATAAATTACGTTGAGAGTGAAATTTTCATTGGTTACCGATTAAATTAAATAAAAAATAGTTAACGGTTCCGCGACTAAAACTTATCATAAAATTAATTGAATATTTGAACAGACAAAACATTGCGGTCATCAGCACTCCCATCCAAAATGACAAGTAGTAAGCTTAAAATTATGGTTAGTAACACAAATAACATTGAATTGGACAATATTAGTTAGTGCTGGTCCCAACGGACGGACAGATAGACAGATTGTGGGTGACTGACCTCTGGATTGTCCAGATAGCTTGTCCCTTAGAACGTTGATCTGGTAGACGGGGCCGTATTCTTCGAACATCTTCTTCAGGTCATTCTCGTCCCACGATCGAGGAATCTGACCCACGAACATCTTGATGGCATCCGCATCCGGTTGTTCCTTCTGCACACCTCCAACCACCGCACCGGGAGAATTCATACTTCTAGGAGAAAAAAAAAAAAAAAGCCAACATTAATTCATTGAAATTAAATAATGATATGTCTAGATATTCATCCATTCAATTGGGGGAGTTAGGGTGGGGGGTAAGTATAAGGAGACTTGAAAAGCTTATTTCCATATTTGCCAATACCAATATTAATCAAAATATCGGAATCTAAAAATATTGTGTTATTGGTATCGATTAAATTACGTTACCAGCTAACACTTTTAATTAAAACAAAATTAAGAATAGATGGTTAGGTTTAATTATTGATGATAAATAAGCTTAAATTTAATAATCGCATCACGGAAATTGGTTTCTTAACCCAAGCGCACACCGCTGATATTAATAACTTGTTTAAATTCTACTTAAACAAGATCTTATTGTAAGCGAGTGGCAACTTTAGACAGACTTGGAGATCTTACGATGATTCTTCAACACCATTGACAGGAAGATTATAATATTTAAAAATTACTCTATCAATGTTCAACAAAAGAAAATTTGATAGCGTTTATATTTAATAATCAAATCCCTAATTGAAATCCAATAATACTAAGATTCAAATAATATCAATTAGTTAATTTGACCTAAGGTTAACCTTAACTCTCATTCAACACTGATTAAAACCATCACTTATTTTATTTTAGTCAAACATCGGATTACCGAGGCCTGACATCCCAAATTACAATTTGGCCACAATTGGCATTAAGAATTGATAAAACTACTTAGCCCCCTTAAAAGCGTAACCTAAGACCCATCATCACTGACTATCAGTCATTAATTACATTCAGAATCAGGTCTGCATTCAATTTCAACAAATATTTTAATATCCCCGTTGTTATCGGTAATCAGGATTCGCAAGATCAAAGATTGCCACTGGATTAATACAGGTTTCGTGAAGCCTCGGTGGACGTAATTATTCGATGCCTGAATGACTAATATATAATAATATTAGAACGAATGAAACTCTTAAATAATGATTAAAAAATTGCATTAAAATCTGATTAAACAGTTATTAAAATTAACCTTTGTTTCTTGGTTTTGATGGAATCCGATTCCGAGTCAGAAGTGGAAACATCGCGTTTCAACATTTCGAACAATGAAATGACTAATTAACTAATTACAACATTAATTACGCGCGAATCACGTTGTTCGTATGATAAGCCTTACTTGAATGACTAAAGAACAAGCGCGAGCAGACGACCGGTAAAAATCCAAACTTTGACCCAAGCAGGCGGTTTTTTTTTTGTTTGTTTAGTTTTTAGAGTTTTCGAGGAAATAAGCCGAAAGTCAGTCAGAGGTAGAAAAAATTCAGCTGGTTTTCTCTAGGAGGATGAAGGGGGACAAGTATTATATTCCAAGGTTTTCTAAACTCGTTGAGTCTAATTTAAGCAGGGCTAGTTTTAACATGGAGTAGTAAAAGCTGGAGGCACTTCCCATAAGAAATAGAAAAGGGTGTCAAAATAATGAGAATAAAATAAAAATAAAAGATGTCAAAAAAATGAGAATAAAATAAAGATAAAAAAGGTGTCAAAAAAATGAAAAAAAAAAAAAAGAAGGATGTTAAGATAATGAGAACAAAATAAATAAAAAAAGGTATCAAATAATGAGAAAAAAATTAAACATGGAGAATTTTTTTAAGCTCTCGGTATTTTGAAGAGTTTTCAAAGGGTAGCTTCCCAAAAGAAATTAACTTCTTCATTTTGTATCAATCTTAGATGAGGTCCAAATTCACGTATAAAAGAGGTTTACAATGCATATTTAGATCCCTTCCAAGATTGTAATAATAAGAATACGTAAAATGTCCAGAAAGCGGCGCTGCCAGTAATAAACTCATTAGGAATCGAATCACGTTTTCGAGTTTAGTAAAGCCTGTGTTGGGGGAATCAACAGTTACAACCCATTTATAATCAATTTCACCCGAAATTGTCATTGGATACCAAGCTAGGCCCCCTTCTATTTTTAAGAGAATTAACGATAGAAATAACAGGTAGAATACTTTCGCTCGCTTGGTAAATTAAAACTAAATTTACACGAAACTCGTGCTGTCGCGCGCGCGTTCTCTCTCAAGTTTTATACATTCATAATCAATCCGAGTTGTCAGTGGGTGCCAAGCTAGATCCTTCATTTTATCTCTAAAACAAATATGATGGAAATAAAAGGTAGAATCGTTTCGGCCTCGCAGTATAATTGAAACTGAATCCCAATGATGCACGTGCGGGCGCGCGCGCTCCTGCTTTAAATATTCGTATTCAATCGGAGTCGACACCGAGTACGACGTTAGGCTTCATCTTTCACGAGGCATAAAATAGATGATATAAAGCCTAGGTAATAACCCATGGCGCTGAAAATTCAATTTGATTTTTGAGTATTGTTGGTGCATTATCTTTAACAATTTCTACGAACAATTTTGCTAATAGGAGGAGGGAGGGGCGGTTCGTACTGTTTCCTACAAAGTATTCCCAAATCCACACCCCTTTCAGAAGGGGCTTATCCCCCGCTCCACGAACCACCAAAACGCCCCTAACATTTCTATCGCTACAAATATTTAAAGGGACCCCTTTATAAAATATTCTTTGTTTTATTTAAGGAAGATCCAAGAATAATTTTGGGCACGATCCCGTAACGAGTCACCAGTTGACGAAGATCAATTACCTGGTGGCAAATCGAGGAACCAGCTGAGCGAACCATGCAAATTGGTTCAAGGTTATACTTCTTTTAAGGTTTTAGTTACAATATTGGCTACTTCGTATTAGTCCTAATCTCTTAACAATGGAGAAAAGGAGTGGCGGTTCCCCCCGTTCTACAAGCGTTAATAAGGATGTTGCTAAAAGTTTAGTACACAAGAGTTTCCGGTTATAATTTGGTACAAGCAGAACCGGAAGTTACTCTGAACTGCGCGTATAGACCTAAGCTTAACTAAAAAGCAACAAATTTGCCTCGGAGTGCCACACCTTTTCTTTATTCTTTATGATTATAAATTTGAGATTATGAGCTCCAAAGATGGAAGTCCAAAAAAACCTACCAGAGAAAATATAAATTTCAAAATTGCTCAAGAGGGGATTACGATCTAAAAACACAGAGACGTCATTCACGATAGAAAAGAAATTAAACTAAAGTAAAAATGAATAAACCAAAGAAGATAGCTAGATTTACGTTGGGATTTAAACGCTCGATAATTAGGCCACGCCCTTTTTCTGAAAATTCAAATAGATCCATTTTCGAAATAGGCAAACAACTTTTTATTGTAACGCAATAAATCACTCTCGGATTTCCTGTACACCGATTACTGATTACGCGTAATGCTTTTAGCACTGTTAAAGGCAGGGATTTAAATATTTCGTTTAATCACTTTAATACAGTCAAAGGTACAGTATGTGCACTGATTACGCTGAGTGACTAGCCCCTCGTTTTAATCGAAACGGGTAATCATAGAGGGAGGCAATGGTCGGCGGAGGGGTATGAGAGGTCTGAGGGAAGTTAGAGATAGTGGGAAGATCAACATCTTTAGCTTTTTATTACGAAGTCTCGGTGGGGAGGAGGGAGGGGGAACCTTTGTAAAAATGGTCTCTGTAGAGAATTTTCGAATCGGTCTATTGGTCTCCTAACGGGTAAAATGTACCATTTCATAAATCCTTTAAAAATTAGATACAGTTGAAGCGCTTGACTGAATGTTTCTAAACATATCTTACATTTAGAAATTTGGAACGATGCTCTTTGGAGAGAGCGCGCGTTAAACTGATACGCAGTTATATCAGGTACACGAACTGGCTTGCGGCGGTTAGTTTTAAAAGCCCATACCCCTTCTCTCCAACTCCCCGAATAATATACGAAAGACCCCCTTCGCTTTAAACAATCAAAACATTGGAGAACTTTCGATAAGTAGTCGCGGGACCGGAATTTATACGTTAAGTAGATACTCGGGCCATAAAGGAAGTCCGAAACCCCTTTCCAACAAAGGGGGGCAGTTAACCAAAGCCGGAAAATAAACCCCTACCCCAGCCCGGGCCAACCTCCCCCCCCCCCCCCCCAAACAGTTATACCTTTAAAGTATCAAACGCGTGCGGACGTGTCACGACTAAAAGATTTAGCAACGCGAGTGCGTGCGGCGGCGGTGTTGGGTCCAAGTCGGCGGCCAACCATCCATTTAGCCGCAAATATTCCCAACTCGCAACAACTTCTAATATTATTCAGTTATAATGTGCGCCACAAATGAAAATCAAAGGGAGAATTCAACCGATTAAACAATTGTTCTTCATTTTAAAGTAATACCCGATAGGAAAACAATCTCACTTCAGCCGCGTTCATACTACGCCTTAAGCCTGATTCACACAGACCTATTTTCACGCGTTTCTAGCTCACGCGCTAATGGTACTTCTAAAGCCGGATATACGTGTACACCTATTTTCACACATGACGCTCGCGCGTTAATGGCACTTCTATGAGCGCGCGAGCGTGAAAATAGGTCTGTAGGCGATTCAAAAACCGTTTCAAAACCTTTCGATTGAGTCGCGTGAAAACCGTTTTATCTCGAATCTAAATCTACGTTCACACTAGACACCTTGAAATCATTTCCTAACCGTTTGGAATGTTCAAATCGATTTTTAAAGCAAATAATTACATTTTATGACAAAGAATCTCTACAGTGGACCCCCAAAAAAGTCCATTTTGATCTTTACAAAACGCTAGAAAAAAACGGTTTCATAGTCTGTAGTGTGAACGCAGCAGAATCGATTTCACGAAAACTGCTTCGGGAACTAGTTTCAATTACCGATTCGGGGCTTCAACAATCTACGAGAAATGGTCGTGTACATTTCATTCTCCCTATGATATCAACAATAAGGTATGGCGGGTAAAAGGGGGTGGGCCAAATGGAGGAAGGAAACGGATTTAAATTTTCGCGAACGATAAATCGAGGGATGAAAATATGTAGAAGGAACAGAGGGGCGAGAGAGAGAGACTTCGGCTCTTTCAAAAGTTGGCCTTATACTCCTCCTTGCATCCCTCGCCTGTTTGAGCCGATGATTTGGAGTTTTGGCGCGGAAAATTTCGATATCTCGGAACCTATACCGAATATCCACTCTCGTCCTCCTTGTCTAGAGAGCGAGTAAGAGAGCGCTGGCTCTTAACGTTTTATTTCCAATTCAACACCCTTCCTTTTAGACCCCATCCGCGCCACACCAACCGAATAAAACTCGAGACGATTTTCAAAACTACCAACTCCACTTCGAGGCAACCGATAGAAAAGGCCTACAAATAGAGGAACCATATGTATATATATCTATATATGAAGTAACGAACAAACTCGCGACAAAATATTTGGCGGGAAATGTCCTGTTTCGTTAGAGACAAAGGCGTTTTTTCGATTATAGAAAAAAAAAAAAAAAAAAACGCGTGATAAACACGTATACACGCCAATTAAAATAACGCGACATAATTCTCGCGGAATATAAGAAAAAAGTAAAGAAAACGTATCTCGTGGGGAAAAAGAATATAATGAAAGCTCAAAATAATTCGCGGGAAATTACACGAAGAAAGCGCGAGACATTTGGCGGGAAAATGTATAAAGAAAGCGCGAGATATTTAGCGGGAAAATATATAAAGAAAGATCGAGATATTTGGCAGGAATAAAATATAAATAAAGCGCGAGATATTTGGGGAAAAATATAAAGAGATATTTGGCGGGAAAAATATGAAGAGCGAGATATTTGGCGGGAAAATAAAAAGAAAGCGCGAGATATTTGGCGAGAAAATAAAAAGTGTGAAATATTTGGCGAGAAAAAAATATAAAAGAGCGAGATATTGGGCGGGAAAAATAGAAAAAGGCGAGGTATTTGTCGGAAAAAATGTAAAGAAAGTGAGAGATATTTAGCGCGATAAAATATGAAAAAAGCGAGATATATTTGGCGGGAAAAGTAAAAAGGAAGCGTGAGAAATAACAATAGAGCCTGTAAAGTTGTATTGGCAAATAACGGCGCGTGCCATAGGTTGAAATTAAAGAAAAGATCGCGAGCTATAGGCTAGCTAGGTATATGTTCTAGAGAAATATTTTATTCGATCATTATAGGAATAGAACTTAGTGAACAGAGCAGAGGGGAAATGGCTCGTGATAAATTACGGTGGTTACGTAAAATGTCATTATCCCCCACCTCCGCCCCCTAGGTTAGTGGGGAACTATATAGCGCGAATAATAATGGTATTTTTATAACAAGGTATTATATATTACATAATTTTGAAGCGAACAAAGAAGAGAGAGAGAGAGAGAGAGAAAAAAAAAAAAACCTTTAACGGGGGCTGGCGACGAGAAATTTCTTAAGACCTTTTATAAAAGTATAGCCGTACCTTAACTTTTTTTAGGGTGTCTTTCTCGTAGCTCTTAAATAGTATAAACACTATAATGGAAAGCTTTCTTCTCTATAGCCATAACCGAGTAGCTATCCATATAGAAGAAACGTTCTAGGTTAGATCGGTATTAGAAAAATGGGTAAACAGCTTTAATAGTCGCCAATGGCGACTTTATCCGCGAGCAAGTTACCCTAGCATTCCCGGTGTCTGTCGGAACGCGAGTAGTACCGTCTTTGGTCTTTGGGTCGGCGATAAGCGACCCTTAGGCCCATTTTAGGGAGCTTAGAAGATCTTTTTAGTCTCCTCCAACGACGAAAAGATATAAAATAGAAATAGGAAAAAAAGTTACGACCCCGAGAATGGACGAAATCGCGTTAGTTTCAACGGGGAAATTAAGTCACTTCCGAGACTGCCAAACTAACTACGTCGTATTAACGTCCAAAGGAAAAATATTTTTTACGCGTCTAATCTTGGTTAAAGGAGAGCGTCATGAAACGACGGAGGGATAGTCTCACCTAGGAGTCTAATCAAGGGAATTTAACATGTACTTAGCTTTCTTTATATAATTATAAGCCCGATCCTTGGCGTTAACTGTTACCATGGAAATAATTAACTAAGGGACGGTTCGCGGACCAAAAACGATCGTTGACAACGCCCCTAGTGGAATTTCGGTGCAACACTGTAACATTTTCCTTGGAGTAGGTAGAGTTAAGAGCATGACTGTTTCCGTTTTCAATCAAGAAAATAAGCGGGGTTGGGGGTATTAAAATTAGAGTGGATTTGTCAACGAAGGTTCTCCATAGCGGGTATGACGACATAGCACGTGTTACGAGTATTTTGTTCGCTGGAAGGTGATGGTTGAAGGTGTTTCAATTTAAAAGAACAATGCATTATGAATCTATTTTGATTTTTAAAATCATTGGGATGTATATCCCGAATGATGTAAAAATAAGTAGAAGTACCGATATAAAATCACTTAAGACGCGTTCATACTAAGCTTCGGAATCGATTTAAACCGTTTCAAAGCTTTTCGCTAGAGTAGTGTGAACGGGAAACCGTCTTTTCTCGAATCGATTTGATTCGATTTCTCGAAACTGCTTCGGGAACCAGTTTCATACTGATTCGGTTTCAACAACCGATAGATGAAGCTACAATAAATCGATTTATACAGATAATGCAAGAACGCCTGACGCTTAAAACGATTCATGGCGATTTGAATATCGGTTCAATGATTTTACCTTTTCAAACCGATTTAGAAATGCTAGTGTGTCGATAGTTGTCCTTTAATAAAATTCATATTGTTTTGTACGGAGGTTGAAGCTAGGTGGCGCTTTTCCAGATTGCAAGGACTCGTTTTATAGGTGGGCTACTTTCCTAAAAGCGACGGGTCACTATTGTTTATAGCATTCGAGACAACCGTTAAAATCGAACGACACACCGTGGCGCACTGATACGCCATCTTTAACCCGTATAGGAATTAAAATAGTTCCGACCCACGCCGTCGACGTCCGAAGATGCTAAGAAAACGGAAGTGATCTTTTACGAGGATTAGAAGTTGAGGCTTTTAGAGGACACACCGCGCCTACAACGTCCTATTAATATAAGCGCCAGAGACATCTTAGAAGGAAACCAAATCTCCTTGAAATATTAACATTATACGTTCAAATAGGATACATTCTTAAGCGGCGAACAAACTACGGACAATCTTAGATTGTACTATATCACCCGTAGAAAAGTCATTAATTTTTATATAAATTTCGTCGCCTTCCGAGCTAGGAACTTTTAAATAATAAAATAAGTGAAACGCTAAAAAGCGTCGTTAGGATTTTTAGAAGCCTATATTTAAGAAGCGAGATAAAAACTGCCTGGCCTTATTTGAACTTCTATTCCCCGATGGATTACACAGATAAATTCTGTAAATAATTAGGCCCCCTCCCCCCATTGTAATCTTTGCGCATTCCGGTTACGCGTTCTTGATAAATAGAGCTCACACGTAATTTGAAAAACCTGTTTCCATGATATTATTTTATATAGATTTTTCCTGATATTTGCTGCGAACTGAAAGAATGTCGTTTGTTCTCTCATCACGTTTAAAAATTAAAACGAGTTAGTTAAAACTTAATACACGTACCTCAAACAAATTTCCATGATTTTATCAAAATAATTCAGAAATTTCCATGATTTTATCAAAATAATTCAGAAATTTCCATGATTTTATCAAAAGAATTCAGAAATTTCCATGATTTTATCAAAAGAATTCAGAAATTTCCATGATTTTATCAAAAGAATTCGAAAATTTCCCTGATTTTTATCAAAAGAATAAAGAAATTTACATGATTTTCCCAAAATAAATTTTCCAAAGTTCTCTGATTTTCCTTAAAGAATTCATTTCCCTAATTTTCCCAAAATAATTGATAAATTTCCCTAATTTTCCCAAAATAATAAATTTCCGATTTTCCCAAAATAATTAATAAATTTCCGATTTTCCCAAAAGAATTCAGAAATTTCCCGAATTTTCCCAAAAGAAATTTTCCTGAGCTATATAGGACTTAGTTGGAACGTAAGCCCGTATACTGAAAACAATTTCCAATTTTACAAAAAGAGTAAAGATATTTCCCAAATTACCCTGATTTTCTGAAAAGAAAAAAGTCATTTTCCTGATTTTCCCAAAAGAATAAAGACATTTCCCTGATTTTATCAAAAGAATAAAATTTCCCTAATTTTTCCAAAAGAATTCAGAAATTTACCTGATTTTTCATCAGGTTTAAAAATTAAAGTGATTTATTTAAACTATTTTAATACACGTACCTCAAACAAATTTCCCTGATTTTATCAAAAGAATAAAGAAATTTCCATGATTTTCCCAAAAGAAAAGAAATTTCCATGATTTTCCCAAAAGAATAAAAAAATTTCCATGATTTTCCCAAAAGAATAAAGAAATTTCCATGATTTTCCCAAAAGAATAAAAATATCATAGATTTTTGTCAAACATATTCTTATTCCTAGAATGTTCATTGGACATAGAAGATACGTCTTGGATTTAAAATATATTGAACTATTTTGAATAATTCAAATCACGAGCGTTTTCAAAATAAACAAGAGCCGCCAAGAGAGGGGATTAATTATTAATCTAGTTGGCTTCCTTCAAAATTCCGTCCGAAATGGAAAATTTCCTATCAGGATTTCAAATATTAAAATTAGGATATCGCCGCGAAATTTAATTAATAAAATACAAATTCGCGAACCTCGGCAAAAATCCATTTTTAAAAATAGGCTTATATAGTCTAATTTATATTCCCCCCGCCGAATTAATCTAAAACGAAAGCGAATTAGCTAACGACGACGAGAGAAAATGGTCCGGAAAATAATATCGCCACTTCTCAAAACTTATATTGGCTAGCTGCGATTTTAATTTCGGGAGAAAAGGGGACCCGCTCCCTCCTACGCGGATTCTAAACGTTTAATAATGCGAGTAATATTATCGGTCAAACCCCCCGGACATCGCGCCGTTTACTTACTAAAGGTTTTAACTTACAATATCCAATTTTAAATATATTAATTAATATCAAACACTACAAATTTAAAATGCCTGTACGTGCCTACGTCTGTAACTTTTTCCACACTCTTACAGAAAGGTCTGGAGAGGTTTAGAAAATTCGGGATTCTCTAGAAAGTGCTTGAAAGCTTTGGAAAGCTTTGGAAAGCTTTGGAAAGCTTTGGAAAGCTTTGGAAAGCTTTGGAAAGGTTTGGAAAGGTTTGGAAAGGTTTGGAAAGGTTTGGAAAGGTTTGGAAAGGTTTGGAAAGGTTTGGAAAGGTTTGGAAAGGTTTGGAAAGGTTTGGAAAGGTTTGGAAATGTTTAGAAAGGTTTGGAAATGTTTAGAAAGGTTTTTGCTAGTTTAACGATAAAACGGGCCAAATTATTTGCCTTAAAAGAAATCCAATAAGGTAAATTAAAAACTAATTACGTATTTTAACATACGTCATTTATGAAATTAATTTTCCATCGGTATGGTACCCCTTTCCCCGTCGGAAAATAGGAATTCTCGATAAATCAGTAGCAATTATTATAATCGTTCGGAGTAATCAACACCTACAAAACTAACACCCATTTCGTCTCAAAAGAAATCGAACCTGACAACGACGAACGCTACCGTTAATCACGCTGAAATTCAAAATGATACAAGGGCAAAACTCGCGTTGTCGCGCGCGAGCCAGAATTTTACAAGTTTTCAAAATCAAGCCGTGTTTTCAACACGCGCAAAGGCTTTCACGCCATCGAAACAAAGTGGATTTTAAATTAAAGAAGGATTGTAGCCTATAATTGTTCATTAAGAATACGCGAACTGTTTCCAACCTTGATTCGGGCGCGCATCAATTTTCAATCGGTATAAAGTCAATTACAGTGTTCTACGCGCTCGTAAAGGTAGAATGCAACCCAACAACAAATGATTATCCTATTTCCTTATGCACTAGTTAATTTACAAAACTAATATTAATCTAGAAATAAATTTTTGAAACTTACCCGGAAAATAGGCTTAGCTGGATTCATTTAAATACTGAATTTCATCGCATTGATGGGTCGGCGACCAATAAGCAAAGGGTCGTCGTTAAGGCGATATCTCTGTGAGACTTCTAATAACATTCGATTGGTCGCTGACCCATCAGTGCAAAGAAATTCAGGATCTGAATGAATCCAGCTAAGACTATTTTATTTAAACGATAAAGAATCGATAAAAAATACTTGTAGTTAGGTTGCATTCTCCCTTTAACTCTAAAAGCTCGCGTTGTCTTTTAAAACCAAATTGGAAGAATTCGCCCTATAAAGGCGCTTTACTTCGGTACCCATTGAAAACAGGTCTTGATTCCGATTACTACGATCAATTTCACTCGTAACTAACACCGTTTATAAAGCTAAAGTAGCCCTTGTTCGTATTATAAAGTTTTCCATATAAAGAAAGGGCATATTTGTGGCTTTCCTGGCGTTGTCAATTCAAATTGAAATCGAGGTATATCGGCGAATATCAACGTAGTAATTTTGTAAGTGGGATGGGGGGGGGGGGGCTCGAACCCCTCCCCCCGGGGGGATTCGAGCCGGGCCGCTTCTGGGTCTGAGGGAGAATCATTAATTATTAAGAACAATCGGAGCCATGTGGCGTAGAACCTCCCCCCCTCTCCCGGCTCACTGCCTATTGGTTGTTGTTCGCTCCCTCTCTCTTCCACGCGCTTAATTCAAAATCTACCTGGCGGCGGCCGAAATCAATTATTTAAAGTAGATTAGGTTTTGATTTGTTGCTTCTCCTCCATATCATATTTCTAACCCAAACTTTTACAAGGTGGGGTGGATGGTAAGGGGGTATTAACCCCCGATTTCCAGGCTCTTGAATTTAGTAGTGGTTGCCCGAAGAAGAGAGGGGGGGGGGGGTAATTATCGGGGTTCGGCGGACTTTAAATTTGTACATCTCTCAAAAATTAATCCAGGCTGCGTTTGCTTCAGCCTAATTACGCCAACGTAATTGGATAGGATGCTTTTGAAGTTAACAATTCACCCTTTCCCCTACTGGCTAACGAAGAATCTTATACGTCATTTCAACGGTGTACGCTGGTTAAGAAAACCACCCAAGGACAAATAATACCTCAATTGATTCGAAATAAAACTTTGTTATTAAAAATATGATTAAATCGCTTAACCTAAATTTAATTTATTGTGAAGTTAAGTAATCTAAGCCGATTAAATTTAATGCGATATAAGTACTCTTAAACTCTTTTTAAAATTAAATAAATTAAATATAGATTTAAGTCTAATCGAAAATTAAGAAATACTGTAGTCTAAACTTAAACAAACTGAATTATAGTTCCTTCTAAGGTTGCGATTGTCGAATATACCCATGGACATTTCCGAAACTGCGGGATGTCATAAAAGAGAGCCATATGGAGGACGATTTGCGGTTTTTGCAGCCCGGGTGGGTAGATAGGGTTGAGGGGATGATGACCCCTCCCCCCAAGAGTAATAATAGGCTAGGGTCTTGCGCGCGAGGTATAATCTCTATCTGTTCTCGTGAGTGATGATCAAAAGACTAGACTATAAATATAAGAAATAGTTTGTGACCCACGCAGCATCGTCGTCGTTCTACGCTCGCTTACCTCTTTTGTTTTTAGCCTAGTGGGGCCGTAAAAGGTCGCGAAGAGGTCGGGGGTCATCCTTGGTATACCATCAAAAAAATTGCAGAAACATTATTCAAACGCAAACGCGACATTTAAGATAAAGACGCCATCTTTCATCATTTACTTTTTTACAAATAATATACGATGCGAGAATCAAAATTTCCATCGCAATTTATAAAAAAAAGAAATGTTTTTTTTATAAAATATTATTTGTGGCGCAAAATTTCAAAAACGAGCGATATATTTCATCGTTCCTACGCGCTAAATATATTATCATATACTAAAAGTACTAGTAGGCTTACTCGAAACGTTGCCAGGGTTTTTATATAAAGTCACAAGTATATCACCCTTCAAGTTTAAAAGACGACATACTGCGGGTGACAATGAAGCGAGTCCGATTTTCTAAGTCCACGGTTTCACTCTAAGTATTCCGAAATTTGTACAAAAAGGCGGCCATTACCATATTTTCTCTAGAGTAAATCAGACTCGAAATCGCGATAGCCGGGCGAGACGCGCTCCTTCGTTTCGCGAGAGAGAGAAGGGGGAGTCGTTCGGCGGGATATTAGCACCGCTCACTTAGTTCCAATCTCAACCGCTAGAGAGGCCTTTTTCGAATTCCGTATCTGGACCGTGTTTTTTGATTTCTCTCCTCGGGCGAAAGCTCTGACGACGAAACTTTCAGAACCATATACCAATCATAACATGCCTTCTTGTAAACTTGATCTTGATGCATGATTTGCCTGTGTTAATATTAAATGGGAACATGGACCCCTTCCAACGTTGTAACAGTGTTTTGTTTTTTTTGTTTTTTTTTTACGACACGTTGTTTAAAATATACCGTGGAATTGAAGATTTAAGATAACTGCATGGCGAGTGCGTGGGCGCGCGAGCTTCTTACATTACAGCTTGGAAAGGCGTTGCAACCTTAGATTAGGGCGGGTTTCCCATTGAAAAGGAACTTTTACTAAGGATATTTCGACCACTTCTAAGATCGTAACCGCGAGGAATGGGGGATAGAGTGTCTAGGGGTAAGAGGGGTTGGGCCGTATCGTTAAAGTGGCGGAACAAACTGCAGTCTAAGGAGTGGTGACGTAATGTTCGAGGTTGGATAGCTAACAGCCCCCTTCTCTCTCTATATATATATACGTGTACGCTTAGACTCCTATACACTAATTGCCCACGCGCAGGCTTTCAGTTCCACGCACCCTCCCAACCACCATATTCAGCCCTAAAGGAAACCCTGCAATCCGGAAGTCTTATAGTACGAGACATTATGTCCCTGGATTTTCTTCCCAGTATATGGGTCCGGGTAACGGAACCAAAAATAAGACCACAAAGTGTGAGAATGCGTAATAACAAACGTATATCACTTTATTCCATAGAAGTAAGCAACGTCCCGACTTTTACGTCATAGCCCATCACTTAAAAATAGCCAAAAAAGTCATCCTCCTGTCTGGCTCCAGTGATTTGAACTCTTCCTCGACATTTTGAGCGCTTCGCTATTGTCTTCCCCCCAACTTCGGCATTCTCCAAATAATGGCGCTTCCTCCGTTCACTATTTACACCGACTGCGGTCGTTAGTGTCTCGAATCAGAATCTGCCGGTACATCTACCTGGACCTTTGCTGATAGTATTAAGTTAGGGGTCGTTGTTACTTTCATGGAATAAAGTGATAGACTTTTGGTAATAGTATAAGAATTTTGAAGGGTGCTATAGGAAGATTTTTTAGTGTTGAATCTCGGGTATTTGAACTTTGACTTCTTTTAGTAATTAGTTTTTCTAAATTACGGTTAATTTCCAGAGAAAACAGTAAATTACCATTACCGTGGTAAATTGTCGATTTACCGTGGTAATTTAGAACTAAATCAAATATTGAGTTTGTCCATACAAGGAAAAGTTTCGCTTTAAAATGTTGCTAAAAAAGTTTAAAATCTTTTCAATGTTTTTATTCTTAAATAAGCTCGAGAAATCCCTGCGGTGAGAATCTTTATTTTCCAACTAATTAAAAGTCTGAGCCGCTATCCTAGGTTTTTTTTTTTTTCTTCTAATTTCTTCTAATTACTAAAAAGTAATTAGGTTTGGTAATGAATGAAAATAAATAGAGAGCGATATTTCTTTCTAGAAGAACACGCGCTGCAGCAAATTGAGACCAAGAGAGTTTTTTTTTTTTTTTTTTTTTTTTTTTTTTTATTATTATTATTTCCCGGACCACCTTGGACAATTTGAGAACCACAACCGAAATAAAAACCAATATAGAGCTCAGTCTTGGGCTTTTTTTAAAGGAGGTTAAATTTTTAAGGGAACTGGCGACATGATTTTGCCATTAGGTTTTTATTTTACCGGCACGTTTTTCGATGGTTCTCTTTTCAGTCCTTCGCATTACAGCGCGTGATTTTTCCCGCCACTTTTTACGATGGCGCGTGATTTATCCCATTCTCACCCCTATGTACCTTTATAAAGCAGAGATCTTACAATGCTACGCTATAGGGATACGCCTCTTCTTCCATACCCTCTACGTCGACGACAAACCCCGGGTTGATAGTAGCGCCATCTCTGAGTCGAGTGGGATAATACGAGGCTTTGACATCACCTCCCTTTCAACGCCACCTTGAGACTGAAGGTCATGTGTGTGACTCATGCCACAGGTAAATCAGGCTTCAAGTTTGAGGAAATCGTACTCGCTTCATCGTCACCCGCAGTATGTCGTCTTATAAACTTGAAAGATGATTTACTTGTGCTCATGCGTATTTGGTTTCTAAAAATATTAGCAAATTGATCTAAAGGGAATTACTTTGAACTTGTAAGAATCAAACTTGGAAATCACTTTTTCCCTATATGGCGAATTTCGGTGGACCCTTCTTAAGACTATAAGAATATTCCCGTAGATAATGGGGTGGGGGTCGAACAGCTCGGGTTGGGTGGTGGACTGGTGGTAAACTGTCCCAATCATTTTCACGTCGTATCTTTGTCCGTTTTTCTCTATAGTCGGTTTGGTCGCGTGAAAATGGTTCCTTCGGGACAACCTTGATCCGCCCAAGCACTTTTCCACCGAAACGGTCGCCAATGTGCAATCTTAGAAGGGCAATGTCTCTCGTAGAAACAACACCAGAAACGTGGCTAGTTTTCTCTTCCCTTTTAAGAGTGTTCGATAGTTTTTTTGGCGGTCGCGTGTCGCCCTCGAGACTCATTTTCCAAGAATGACACCAGGGGGAGAGAGGGGAGCGGCTTTTTTCTTTTCGGACGAGGGTGGAAACTCAAGCCAGACATTCGGGAATTATAGCCACCGTACATAGTCAAGTTTATCCGTCCTCATACCATTCGGAAACTACAATAGACCTTTCACCTTTCTTTGGCTTCATATGTGTTGAATTTCGTGTCCGATATCAGTCCGAAATCAACTCTATTCGGAATTACACTTTAAGAATATATCTAATTTTCCATTGAAAAACTGGTTTTTGTCTAGGTGATTTTGGTTATTTCAAAGACTGTTACTCCGCGACCAAAGGTGTCCTACCATGCAAAAACTTCAATAGACCTTTGACCTTTCTTTAGCTTCATACGCGTTGAATTTCGTATCCGAAATCAACTCTACTCGGAATAACACTTTAAGAATGAATCTAATTTCCCATTGAAAAACTGGCTTTTGTCTATGTGATTTTGGTCGTTTCCAACACTGTTACTCGGCGTCCTAAGGGTGTCCTTTATTTGTAGGGTTATTGTCTGTCTGGGTTTCGAGAAAATTACTCCCACGCATGCATCCTTCAGCTTCCTATACGATTTAATATACTAAGATATATTCGCCTGCATTCTACCCATAGCAGAATTCTTATTTCGCCTATTTTCTAAGCGTCATGTAACGCCGAGTGTGAGTCACTCAATTTCACTAAAATTCAACGAACCTTTAAAGGCGCTTATGTAAAATTAATCTAAATTATTGCCAAACCCACGCTTAAATACTCGATAGGCCCATAGCTCGAAGCTTGATTTAAGTTGTAGATCCAAACTTTGTACCGAATATATAAACGTTTTACCAAACTTTTTCGGGCCTACATATTTTAATCCGATTAAAAGCGATTAAATTTATCAGCGCGCGTCAGACAAAACCAATCTCGAAAAATATTGGTTAAGAAATAATAATAATAATAAATAAAAATCATTAAATGGAGCGCGCGGTAACGATCTCGCGCTTAAAACTATAATAAAAAGGCGGGAAAACCATTTTTGGCGGGAAAGTAATAACGCGCGAAAAACCGCCACGAACGACCTCTCACCCCCTTTTCTAAAATATTAAATCACGCGCTTAATTTCCAATAATAATAATAATTGTAATAAAGAATGTCTTGCGCCATTTTTGACTAAAATTACTCGCGAGAGTCGAAGAAGTTCGAGTCACTTGGAAGTTTCAGGGCGCGCGATATAAGGGCCTACATTTTCTATATATATTCGTTTAGAGAACTAGAAAGGGGGTTAAGCCTAATCGTTTACGCAAACTGGGCCCGATCTTTCGATTATAAAAGGGGGGAGGCGCGTGTCGCGAGCCGATTTAAGGAAATATCATCGTTTGATAGGAAATGGGAGGGAAAATGGCGCGAAATAACGGCGGGAAAGTTTGGCGGGAACCGATAACGGCAGTTCTCGTCGGAGTTTAGCGAAATATAGTTTTAAAACGGGGGTTTCGCCGAGTATAGGCCGTCCATTAAAAACAGGACCAAACTTTCCTAGATTATACTCGATATACTAACGAGCTTAGAAAGGAAGTAAAATCAATATATGGAAAAGCGTCACACTAGGTCCCTTTCAAGATCGCCATCGTATATGTAATATAGAATTAGAGTTTACCAAAATTTTGGAAGTTTCGGTCCCGGCTTCTAAAAGAGGTTGAACCGGAAGATATCGCCACTGCAACCCCCCTCCCCCCCCCAACTTAGAACTAGTCAGGATTCTACGCCCGTTTTTATAAGCCAGTTAAAAATCCTTTCTAAGACCCCTATCCGCCGAGATACAAATTTCAAACTTTTCCCATTACATTTATATTTGTAATTTAAAAAACTTATTTTTCTTACTTCTATATAAAGAGGGCTTTCGCGTTCTATCTTAAACTAATTTCGAATTTAAAAACACTTCTTAAACTACCATTACTCATACCGCAAATACTGCTCCTAGATGCGGTCAGATATCTGACTGAATCGGATAAACAGATTTTTTAATCTTACTGAAAGGAACAGCGCTTATCTGAAGGAAAGTTATTTAGGTTTTTATCTGTCTCGGGGTTCGTACAAAATTTTGACTTTTCCAGACTGTTTTACTTGACCAATTGTTATATTTTACACGAATTTATTCTTACGAGCTCTGCTCTTGGCAATTCCCACTTTTTATCTGACATATTTTATCAATCACGGTCAGGATAGTTTACTCGGAATATGAGAAACAAAATTGAATCTTAAGGCAAAATTTTCAGTTTAAAATAATTACGTTAGAATTAATTGATCAACCAATCATAAACAGTTCCTTGACACATACCAAAATATGTAATTTCTCTGACCATTTGGGCTCATTTTCAAATTCCCTGACTTTTTCCTGATCTTGTTGGCCAATTTCAAAATTCCCTGACTTTTCCTCGACCTTCTGGGCCAATTTCCAAATTCCCTGACTTTTTCCTGATCTTGTTGGCCAATTTCCAAATTCCCTGACTTTTCCTCGACCTTCTGGGCCAAATTCCCTGACTTTTTCCCGACCTTTTGAGCCAATTTCCAAATTCTCTGACTTTTTCCCGACCTTTTGAGCCAATTTCCAAATTCCCTGATATATCCAGGTTAACCTAAAACGCTAAACAGAACAATTCCCAGGAATTTGCAATCCCTATAAAATTTGAAAGAAAATTCATACGAATTTTTAACGAAATCAAATGATTGAAGCGTATACTAACAACAATAAAGTTATAAAATTCATTCTAAAATTTATTGTAAAATATTAATTGCAACATTCTAAAAATTTATTGTAAAATATTAATTGCAACATTCTAAAATTTATTGTAACATTCTAAAAATGATTTATCCTTTATTATTTTACTGACTAATTCCGTCGAAATCTGGTTAAATTTGTACGCCCTCTACATACAAGCCTGCTTTTGCAGAGGAATAAAGGCGTATTGTGTACGTACAATTATAACTATATTATAAATTTATTGTAAATGACACAAATAAAGAAACTTAATAATAATAATAATAGTATATTTTTTGTTACTGAAGAGATTAAAAAAAATAGCTCGGAAATTTTTCCCAAAAGATTTATCGAAAAATAAAATTTGGTGAACTGCAGTTTTCCGTACAGTCACTATTATTAGACATCAGAAACTTCGATAAATAAGTTTTGGGCAAACCCTATACGCATTGCGCTTACAGTATAACATCAAAAAGACGGAATTACGACTTATTCTTACGAGACTGAAGCGCAGTCCAGAGTCTGGACTCCAGACGAAACAATTAAATTAAATAAAATATAAATTCCTAAAAAGACAGCGATTTTCACGAAAAACTGAAAAAACCACAGTAATCAATTTACGATTCGCAAACATAAGAAATCTCGTGGACTTTTTACGACTATCATCCTTTACGATATTATTATTATTTGTTTAATCAAAAGTCTATCACTTTATTTAATAAAAGTGAACAACGCCCCGTAGCTTAATACTATCAGCAAAGGTATTAAACTAGCCTAAAAAAGTAATCACCCCGGTCTGCCTCGAGTGATTTAAGCTCTTAAACGTATAGAGTCAATATAGCATTACTTCGACCATAGTATTAAGACAATGCCGTATTGGATTCCTAATAATGATGGCATCTCTCTCTGGCGCGGTAATAGAGGCCTGGAAGTTGCATTCGGATCATATAATAATCGTGTAACTCGAGAATTTCCCATTTACTTTGAAAATGGGCCGAATATAGTTCTAACTAAGGGTAAATCATGCTTCAAGGTTACAACAAGGCATATTATGATTGGTACGTGGTTCTGAAAGTTTCGTCGTCAGAGCTTTCGCCCGAGAAGAGAGGAAAAAATCTATAAACTCGGTCGAGATACGGAATTCGAAATTGCGCTCTCTAGTGGTTGAGATTGGAACTAAGTAGGCGACGTGCGAATATCGCTTTCTAGATGTTTACGGGGGTGAAAATGTATCCTCTCTCCCTCTCGCGAAACGAAGGAGCGTGTCTCGCCCGGCCGTCGCGATTTCGAGTCGGATTTACTCTAGAAAGAATATTCCGGGCCTGGCAGCCTTTCTGTACAAATTTCGGAATACTTAGGGTGAAACCATATGGAGTCGTGGACTGAGAAAAATCGGACTCATTTCATCGTCACCCGCAGTATGTCGTCTTATAAACTTGCAGGATGATTTACTTGTGCTCTCGCTTAGATTAAATTATTCTTTCGTTCTTTCATGGGGGATTAGACCTATAGGATTTGATTTCCAAGCTTTACCGCCTCTATATATTTTTCGCCGTATTATTTTTATTATTTTATTAAATTTCATTTTTCAAAGAAGCGCTTCTTTTTGAAGAAAATGTTCATTTTAATTCAATTTGGTTTCCCGGAATTTTTCTTTCCTTCGCGCCTTGTTAGCGGAGATCATCAATTTTTATTAAAATCATTTCGCTATTGTATTTACGAACTAGCGCTACTCTAAAGCAGCCCTGGCCAATTTTTGGTAAAATTTGTGCAATCAAAACTCATTCTCGCTCTTTTTATTTAATTTAAAATTGTGCTCCTAACTTTTATCTTTATACAACAAACTTATCTGTTTCGCGTATCCGATTTTGCGCAAATAATTTAACTGGTAAAAACTGTTTACACACGACCATTTGTCTATCTTTTTTTAACTAATTTACATATCCAAAATGATTTCATTTTTTTTTGGAGCTATCTACGGTTACTCCAAACGGATGTGTTAGTTTAATTATTATTATATTTATTTTCGCGAAATAACACGCAATTACTTACGACTAGAGTTCGGAATTCGTATAATTTTTATTAATTAGATAAAATCTACTAAATTCTTATGTATATTATCTGTTTGATTAAAAATAGACTATTTTTCATTCGAGTTTACTTATTTGAAGATAAAGTAAATCCGTTTTTATCCAAAGCCTTATCTTAGCGTATTGTTCGCATTATACGTTCGGATAAAAAAATTCAAAATTTATTTTCGTGAAAAATAACGAATAAAAATATGATTTAAAATCTTAGTTTCGTTGTTTTATTTATATCCTTCAAATGAAAAGTAAATTTGAAATGTTTCTTATATTTTAGAATGATTATGGAAACGTGAATTTTCTTATCCATCGTTATACGTTTGAAAAAGAGTAATTTGTTCGTAGATAAAGCGTCACACGCTTATCTTCGGGTAAACCTTATACGTTTATCAATTATACGAATATACAAATTTTATTTTTTAGATTCAAACAATTTATCCGAAAATAAAAGATCTGAAAATATTCGAATAACAGAAGATAATGGATATCCGATTCCGAGCTCTACTTAATTACTAACCATACTATTTCTACTTCCCGTTGCCACCTTTATTTGACGTATTTAAACATTTATTAAACAAATTAAAATATTTCACAGAACCCTGACGAAGTGACGTATATGTAAAGCAAATTCAAAAACTAATTAAAAATTAAGTTTGAGCCAAACTTAATTAAAAAAATAAATAAATTCAAACGAAGAGAGTATAGTATCAGCACCCAACCTTATTTTCTCATAGACCCTAGCGCGGTCAAAGGCGGGGAGCCGATATTACTACCCGTTATAAGATTACATACTTATCATCAGTTAATTCGACGTTAGAAAGAATCGAAATCGCTACGGAAAAAAGTGTTTCTCCGAGTTTATTTTGATCCCTTTCAAGAATGTAACTCCTATAGAATATAGGGGGGGGGGGTGGAAGTATAGGAAAGTCACAAATTCAGTTTTAATTACGACGTAGGCTTGAAGAGTTGAAGCGACGGCAGTCTCCGTCGACTAGGAGTACGTCTTTGCCCAAAATTAATTTAGTCAAAAGGAATTCGAACCCAACCTGCCTTAACAGCTCACCAACCCACACGAGAATCTTCTTCTTCGTAAGCAAATATCTCAAATTCCTTTAAAACTGTAGAGGAAAGTACCCAAGTACAACGAGATTCAATACACGCCAAGCGATCCCAACAAAATAGTTCCACAGTATACGTTTCTCATATACAAACTTAGCCTAATATTAATATTTATTTTGCACAGAGCTCAGAATTCGTATAACTTTTGTTAATTGAATAAGACCATCGTGAATGTCAATCAGATATTATCCGTTCTCGAAAAAGCACATCCATTTATTATTCGATTTAACGAATACCCGAAAATAACGGCAAAATTGCAATTCGTACTCAATTGTTATAGGAAATTGATACGTTATACGAGTTATTCATTCGCCGATAAGAACAATTTGAAACCCATCAAGTTTCTTCGCGGATTTTAACCAAAATTGAGATCTCGAAGCTAGAATGTAGGCATTTAGACGCTGTTCCTTTCGATTTAGATTAAAATATAATTATTATATTTCATTCTACACGGATTTCGAGAAACGTGGTATTATTTTCCTGGCGTTATCCGTTCGAATAAACGCGTAATTTGTTTATTAATAGAGCTTCAAATTTTATCTCCGGATAATTCGTATCCATTTAATACGCGTCTGTTTATAAAATTTGTGGTTTTATATTAACTTGAACAATTTATCCGAGATTAAAATATCTTAAACGAAAAGGCTAGTTATCAATGGATATCCGAAGTTATTCATTATCCGATTCCGAGCTCTAACGTTTCCTAATAATGATCAAATTTGAACCAAAACTTCATTCGAGTCGTGATACGAATTTACGTACAAAGATAGTTCGAATGTTTAACAGACTTGAAAGGAACCAATTCATCGTTAAATAAAAAGCGCTTAAATTGTGGCCCACACACTTTATACATTTAGTTTACGATGATATAACCCAATCTCTATTTAGTGGTTCCATCCTAGCCTCGGAGGCCATTATAAAATTCGCCCCCAAAAAATAAAAACCGTAGTTTTTATTTAGTTTTGAGAAAATTCAGACACCCAGATATCCAACCAAATTGAACCAAATATCGCCTCGCGTTATCTTACGACGTCATAGCCTTTAGTCGTATCGCTTCTAACTCGCTAAATATTACACGAAAGGAGGTTTTCCTGCTATAGACAAGTCTTCGGGGACTTGTAAAATCGGTAGTAAAAAAGCGCTTGCCCCTTCGAACCTCTTCCCTTTACACACACCTCATCCGAAATTACTCAGAGACCAGGCGGCCATGATTAAATTAGATGTCCAAATTCTAACAACGAGGATAGCGCGCTTACGATATAATCTACGTCACAAGTAAATCATCCTTCAAGTTTATAAGACGACATACTGCTGGTGACGATGAAGCGAGTCCGATTTTCTCAGTCCATGGTTTCACTCTAAGTATTCCGAAATTTGTACAGAAAGGCAGCCAGGCGCAGTATATTCTTTCAAGAGTAAATCAGACTTGAAATCGCGACGGCCGGGCGAGACGCGCTCCTTCGTTTCGCGAGAGAGAGGGGAGAGTCGTTTTCCGTCGATAAATTTTCACCCCCGTAAACGTCTCGAGAGTTTGGGCGAGATATTTGAAATAGTGAATTATCCCAATAGGTCAAGGAAACGGCAGGGAATTTGAACAATACCCCAAAAGGTCAGGGAAAAGAAGGGGAATTTCCCCAAAAGGTCAGGGAAAAGTCAGGAAATTTTTGAATTGTCCCAAAAGGTCAGGGAAAGTCAGGGAATTTGAACAATACCCCAAAAGGTCAGGAATATGTATGGAAATTGGCCCAAAATGTCAAGTAAAAAGGCAGCGAATTTGGCAAAAAAGTCAGGGACAAGTCAGAGAATTTGAAAATGAGCCGAAATGGTCAGAGGAATTAAATATCTTGGTATAAGTCAAGGAACTGTTTATGATTGGTTCATCGATTAATTGAAACGTAATTATAATAAACTGAAAATATTTGCCTTAAGATTCAATTTTTTTCTTCTCTGATATTCCGAGTAAGTTATCCTGACCCTGATTGTTAAACTATGTCAAATAAAAAGTGGGAATTGCCACTGTTTGTAACAAAAATAAATAAATAAATAAAACAATCTAGTGGATTAAGCCTATTTAAACGATAAGGAATCGTTAAAAAAAAAAAAAAAAAAAAAAATCACTTGTGGTTAGGTGGCATTCTCCCTTTAACAACTGGGTCTATTTTATACACGTTATTTATACACGAGCTTATAATTCAAGTCGTATTTTCGTCAGGTTGATCTATATTTTGTCGATTCTTTCAAAGATAGTATAATTTTACTTATAATAGCGTGTTTTATTACGGGTATTTTATAGTGTCCGACATAGCGCGAGTACTTCAAGAAGGGTGTAATTATTTTTAATTTAACTTTTTCGATGGGCTGGGTCTCTCTCTCTAGGCTATATACTCCAAGTCCTAGTTAATATAAATCGGACCTGTAGGAATTGCATCCGAGCAACAACCCATCTTAGTCCCGGGCGCACTAATTTCGTTTTTTTTTATCGGTAATAAAAAAAAACGCTAAGAAACTATCCATTTCCCGCAAACTATCTCGAAATTTATTTTATTTCGAGAGAGGTTTATTTAACTTTGGCACGCGTTGCTTATTTTTTTAAAGTTATATTTTTTTTCGTCCCTTGAGATAAAATAAAGGAATAGGCTTATAGAGGACCTATTAACAGCACGCTAGGCATAATTAAAAATTAAACAAAAATTAAAATACAAATGTAGTTCGCGAAAAATACGAAGAAATATAAGAGCGAGAGATATGGAAAAATGGAAAAAAAAACATTCAGTAGTCGCATTAGCGTCCAATGTTATGGGCTGATTTTCATGCTTAACACGATTTGTATTCCCTCCCAAAATTTTAAGTCATTATCCAGTCAGAACGCTCCATTTTTCCATTAAGATAACATTATATATCATTAGCGATATTACAGGAAAATATATGATACACAATAGCGTTATTATAGGCAAATATAGCATAAATAATAGCGATATTATAGGAAAATATAGGATAAACAATAGCGATATTATAGGAAAATATAGGATAAACAATAGCGATATTATAGGAAAATATAGGATAAACAATAGCGATATTATAGGAAAATCTAGGATAAACAATAGCGATATTATAGGAAAATATAGGATAAACAATAGCGATATTATAGGAAAATATAGGATAAACAATAGCGATATTATAGGAAAATATAGGATAAACAATAGCGATATTATAGGAAAATATAGGATAAACAATAGCGATATTATAGGAAAATATTGGATAAACAATAGCGATATTATACGAAAATATAAGATAAACAGCGATTTTATAGGAATATATAGGATAAACAATAATGATAAAATATGAAAATAGGAAGGCGTTGAAAAAATGGGAAATATATAGGAAATATATTGGAAGGTGTTGAAAAAATAGGAAATATAAGAAGTCTAGTCACACTGCGTGACGAATAAAAATAAAATAAAGAGAAACTCTCATAAGAGGAAACAAAACCAAAAAGAAATTCGGTGGTGTCAGTGTTCCTTTAAATTTAATAAAAAGGCGTCTTGGCTTAATAAAAAATATGGAGACGATGAAATAAAAAAGATCTGGGTTTTTGTATAATAAAAAGAGAGAGGAAAAAGCTCGCTCTCGCTTTTTGGCCCCCCAAGTTTTTATTACTCGTTAGAAAGACTATCTCGAATAAGGGGTTAGTTCTTTTCTATTCGAGCTGGTAGTGCGAGAGAGAGAGAGAGAGAAAGAGAAATAGCGGCAAATGGGCACCAAACACGCTACGAAAAGCGTAACAAAGAGCGTTGTCGAATACGAGCCGGCAGGCCGAGGCTTAGAGAGCTAGTATCTTAAATAGCATACATTTCTGGAATGACGTTGCCAAGCTCTATATATATAACGGAGAACGTTACGTCTCGCTAAATGAGCGTCATAAAGCTTAACCACGAGAATAACGGCGAACTTAGGATACACTGGAGCCCAAAACAGCCCCCATAAGATATAGCCGAGACGCTACTACAGAATTAAGAAGACATCAAAAATATCTAACACGAAATATTCCATTTATCAAAGTTAAATTATTCGAGTAAAAGCTCGTCGTAAGATCAGAACTTAAAGGGAAACGCCGAGCTAAAAATGGAATGTCAGCTTTGGAATTTATTTTCGGATGTCAAAAAACGTATTCCAGAATTTTCAAACACTTATTAGATACATTTTTGGTGTTTGAATTAATTTCTTAAGTTTCGAATGTAAGTAAATATAAAATCGGGCCAATCATATTAATCAGCCTTCAATAGCGCTTGGAATGTGTTAACATTAAAAAAATAGGCCTTGGGCGTCAAAAACTATAGAGGTTATCATTCGTTGGTTGAAGACTGTTTAAATGACAAATTATCAAACGCCCTCTTAAGCCTACTTCTGGAATAATTGAAAATCCCTCTAGAAACTATTAATATTTAAAATGATCGAATTTGTCAAAATAGCGAAAGTGCGTTGAATGGTTTGTTCCATATACCAAAAAGAAAGTGATCAAATAACGAAGAAAGAAAATGAACTTTCTTTTTCGGTTGGCTTTCGAGGATATATAAAGAAAATTGCAGGTTTTATTGATATCTTTTATCGCTATCCAGGCACCAACTATACCAGTACACCTTAAAGAGTCAGGAAGGGGCGGTGCGGATACAACATTCGAAACGGAACCAACTGGCAATTATATACTTAACGAAATGAAGAGATTTTTGGAGCGCCAACTCGATCGTCTCCGACAAAAGCTAATTAAAAGAAAGGACCCCCTTGTTCAGCTATTGACGCTATAAGAAAACCAATCGCTGTTCAGCCATTAATTAAACAGGTCCAAAAAAGAAGCCAATCCAAATTGATAGACAATACCGGATCCATTCCCCCTTCTCCAAGACATTAAACTTGGAAGTAGCAACAGTGATTTTTTTATCGATTCTATTCTATTAAAAATAAGACTTGTTCGCGAGGATTAAAACATTCAGGACTGAAATAATCTCAGGAAACGCTTGCGCCTGTAGAAGTTTCTTAGCCTACGCGCTTCGGTGCCCGGGAGGAAATGTACTCTAGGCGCGAAAGTTCCCGGGAATTTTCTACCAGCGCCTGTAAAAGTGTTTACTCCGTAATTTAGATTTTTTTCTTTTTTTTTTTTTTTTTTACTTTCATAGTCAAAAGACTTTGAAAGAGGTCAAAGTTCAACCTATAATCGTCTATAAGTCTACTTCTCAATAGTTATTGGTGCTTTGGCGTCGTTAACGGCATGATAATGGAATGTTTCACGTCTGAATCACTTTTCTCTATCAATGCAAACTTAAATGGTCAAGCACATGACGAAAAACATTGCATTTTTCACCAATGTTGGTATTTTTTAGAAAGAAATTACCCTAAAACGGTAAATTACCACGAAATTTACCAATTTCCAAAATGACGGGAAGTTTATAACTCCAATTTTAATGTATACGGTTTTTGTTTTCAGTTGAAGCAAGAATCCATTCAGGTTCCATAAGAATATGTGAGGGCCGCGATTCAATAACCATCCTCCCAAACTTTGTAGCAAAAGTTCGTCTGCTTCGAATCGATTTTTCAAGTAAATCGCTCCTGAAATCTATTATTAACCCGCGCCACTAACGACCTTGACATAATATTTTGGGTAATAAAAATGGAACCGACTGAAAAAAGATCTAAGCGTACAAATGTTGCGAAAATTGCAGACGAACTTTTGTTACAAAGTTTGGGAGGATGGTACCAGAGGCTAAAGCTATGCTCCCATATTCTTATGGAACCCGAATGGATTCCTGGCTGAAGATCTAAGATTTCCGAATATACAACCAAGTGATTTTGACTACAATCGCGAATATATACCTAGGAAAGAGGTTGGAGCTATATTCGAGAGCCACGCCATTCCGAGCGCCAAGAAACTAAGTTGCCGAAATATATAATAGGGTAGACTGGAGGGTATTGTCAGGAACGCATTTTCGAGGGATTTGGTTGGAGGATTTCTCTCTCTCGATCACAGAATATGTGGCACACCGACGGAAAAGAATTTTTACCAAATCCGTGGATGTCTAGCGAGTTCATTCCCGAGGGACAATTTTAGCCCCGCGCCAGACCATCTCGGGGAAAAAAATATTTTCCACTAAGCCTCGTTCGCAACTACGTTTGTACGACCAAGTTTCGAAATGATATTTCCTTGACCCGTAACCGAAACGCTATTTTTCACTGACCTTTTCGGTCCATTTTCAAATTCCCTGACTGTTCCAGGTTTACCAAGTTGCGATTTGAATCTTGTTTAAATTTGTATCGTGCGAACGGGGCTTTCCATCCCAAAAGGAAAAAACCCAAAAATGTAAAGACAGTTCATATTTTTCAGTTAAATAATATTTCTTCCTTCGAAACAAAAGAGAGGGGATAGTTTTCAAGCTCTAGGAACTTTTGTTTAGGCGAAGGCATACACTGGCCCATCCTTGCGCTAAACGAAATCGTCAAGGAAAAAGGGAAACTGAAATGCAACCTAACAACAAGTGATTTTTTATCGATTCCTTTTCATTTAAATAAACCTAATCCACCAGTGAAATAATTTACGAACAAATATTAAACTAGAAATAAATATAAAACTTGCCATTAAAATAGGCTTAGCGGGATTCATGGAAATCCTGATTTAATCGCGTATAAGGTCTAGCGACCAATCGAACGCGATTGTAAGTCTCGCGGAGATCTTGCGTGAATGACGAGCCTTCGCTCATTGGTAGCTAGACCTTACACGGAGGCTATTCAGGTGATCTCCATGAATCCCGCTAAGCCTATTTTCCGGGTAAGTTTTCAATTTATTTCTAGATTAATAGGTTGTATTCTCCCTTTAAAAAAAAACTAAACCACAGATTCTATATGGATCGAGACGCTGATGCGACCTGATGGTCTACTTTTCTCTATACGGGTTTAACATCGCATATCAATACGCTTCAACCACTACGCCAACTAATATTCAGTTTCTTTCAGATCATTCTTAGCTTGCAGAAAAAAATGAAAAGAAAAACCTTATGGGGGAAAATGGAAACTAACTTAGAATGTTAGTATGGATATCAGTGAAATTGAGATACAAAAACAAACTTGGGTTGATACCATAGGGAGAATACAATACGCGAGAAGATAAAACCAGCCCAAAAACGTTTATATTAATTTATATTAAATGGTTAAGTTAGCTTTGAACTTAAGTTCTGAATAATAAGAACAATAATATATATTATTATATTTCTTGTTTAGATTAATTTCTTAAGTTTGGTAAGACTTGATAAATAAAGTAGATATAAAATCGGACCAATCATATTATTTCAGCCTTCAACAGCGCTTGTTCGATGCCTAAGACCTTGTCCATCAAACGCTGGTCTATTTTCTTAATATTAGGATATCATAAGACTGAAAATAATATTCACTATTATTCAAATTTAACCAAAATTTTGAAATTAATTTAAATACCAAAAACGTGTCACACCAGCATTTCTTAATCGACTTGAAACGGTAAAATCAATCCGATATTCAAATCGCCAGGAATCGTTTTAAGCGTCATTTGTTCACACATTTTCGTTATAAATCGATTTATCGTAGCTTCATCAATCGGTTGTTGAAATCGAATCGGTACGAAACTGGTTCTCGAAGTAGTTTCGAGAAATCGAATCAAATCGATTCGAGAATAGACGGTTTCCCGTTCACACGACTCCAGCGAAACGTTTTGAAACGGTTTAAATCGATTCCAAGGCCTTGTACGAACGCGGCTTTTGAACATTCTCGAATACGTTAGCTTGGTGATTCCGAAAATAAATTCAAAAGCTGTTCCATTTTTTACTCCAATGTTCTAATTAATCTATTAAGATTAATTTAGGTTTTCATTAGGACGTTCAGAGTAAAGTTCATATATTACTATCGTTCACAGTATTTCTAAATGTATATAGAATATATATTGCATTGTTCATATGGAACACTAGGTTGGAAACGATGGGCTTATTTCACTCAAAATTTAGGTATTTCCGATTTTTTTCTGATATTATATGGAAAAGTGAATTTGCATTGATTTGAGGGAGGGTTGGTTATTTTATACACATACACAAACCTTTTCGATACGACGTTAGAGCTACTTCATTCCAGCCTTTATACCGCGTAATAATTTATTCATAAATTAGCGTTGCCAAAGGCGAGAATAAAATGGCTCAATTTATTTTACAAAAAGTCAATATAAATTCGGTAGGGGATAAAAAAGAATAGGTTTGAAAGTTTCAGCTAGAAAAGTTTCTGGAAATTACGTTATCCGCCCAAAAAATATAAAAAAGACTTTTAAAGGACCGACGCGAAGAATATTTCGAGTAAAATTTGAATTTAAATATATTCCAACAAAATTCTTCCACTCAAAACACTCAAAAAACTAAATTGGGCCGAAATTGAGAGCTCCTAAAATATTTTTATTTTTTATACAACCCCTCTACATCATAGAAAGGAGGAGAAACAAGGAGAAAAAAACCTTACAAAGGACCGAAATACTTGTTGAAAAAAATCGGTGAATTTTCATTGGTTGGTTTTTACCTTTACAGCGAAATTCAAACTCTATATCTTACATTTAAGGGACTTAATAGACTGCATAATTGTGACGTCTTAAAACCGGATTTGAAGGGAGATTGCTGCCTAACAACAAAGCTATGTTCATACTAGACCTTGGAATCGATTTAAATCGTTTCAAAACGTTTCTCTAGAGTCGTGTTTTCTCGAATCGATTTGATCCGATTTCTCGAAACTGCTTCGGGAACCAGTTTTTTTCCGTACTCAATTGTCATAGGAAATTGATACGTTATATAAGAAACATTTGAAACCCATCGAGTTTCTTAGCGGATTTTAACCCAAATTGAGATCTCGAAGCTAGAATGTAGTCATTTAGTCGCTGTTCCTTTCGATTTAGATTAAAATATAATTATTATATTTCATTCCACGCGGATTTCGAGAAACGTCGTATTTTTATCTTGGCGTTATCCCTTCGAATAAACGCGTAATTTTGTTTATTAATCGAGCTCAAATTTTAATCGGCGGATAATTCGTATCCATTTGATACGCGTTTTATATTGACTTGAACAATTCATCCGAGATTAAAATAACCGAAAAAAAGTCTAGTTATCAATGGATATCCTAAGTTATTCATTATCTGATTGGGAAATCAAGTAGAAAGCATACAAGCGTATTTAAAAATTCGGATTAAATTCGACAATTTTATTTCTCGATTCATTTCGTTTACCTTCCCTTTTAAAACTAAGGTGGATGAGAATTTTGTTCCCCAGGGAATCATGGGATGCCACTTAAATCAGCTTCTCCCAGGGAGGGGGGTCAAGGGGGTAATTTAACCACCCCAACTGGTGCCTGCTGTAGAATAGGCTTCAAGTTTTTAGCGCACCTTTTATGAACTAAAACTAAAACCAAATGTATTCGACTTATCCAAGTTAATACGTAGATGTTCATTTCTTAAAACACTTTCTATTAGGGAGTTATCTCTGGTTTCCCCCAATATTCTTTCGTTACTTCTAAATGAACGGACGAGTCGAAAAAGACCCCTCTTTTCGAGTGTTTTCCCACTCACGCTAATTGCGATTGGAAAAGTCAACTACTCTAGCGGTTGCAATCTTACAATGATCTAATTTATCATTAGAAAAACCGGTTTTTCTACGGGAAATTAGATCCCTTTTAAGACTGTATGGTAACTTATAGGCGTCGCTTTCCCTCCAGGTTTATGGTGTAATATAATTAAAGAAATTATGGTGTAAAAAAAGGCTTAAGATATACTCGCGTTCTAGGAGTCTCTTTCTGAAAAGAGATTCATATTACACGGAAAAACCAGTTACGCCGTGTTAAATTAATGCTTTTTAAGGTTGCAACAACGTCCATACCTTCGCTCGGTGGAGATATATGGGAGATTGAGTTTGGAGTTTTGGACTTTCAGGGGGTGAACGGGCTGATATTGTCATTGTCAAGGACAAGCAATTAGGAAAAACCAACCCCCCTATCACCCCGCATCGCGAGACTCGTTAGTCGCGTTCACACTTGAAACGAAATGGGGTTAAATGGAATAAATTCGCCATTAAATAATAGTTTCTTTGGTAATGCAAAATAATCAGTTAAAGGTAAACTTGGGGCTAAAAATGGAAGAGCTTTTGAATTTATTTTCGGAATTACCGGATGCCAAAAAAACGTATTCTAGACAGGTTTTTTTGTGTTAAAATTACTTTCTAAAGTAAAATTTGAATAAAAGTAAATATAAATTTCGGCCAATCATATTATTTCAGCCTTCAAAAGGTGCTTGTAATGTCGGCCTGTTCTTTTAACGTTAGGACATTACAAGCGCTGTTGAAGGCTGAAATAATATGATTGGATCGATTATATACTTACTTTTATTCAAACTTTACCAAGCCAAATTAATTTAAACACCAAAAACGTGTCAAATAATTGTTTTGAAAATTCTCGAATATGTTTTTTGGCATCCGGTGATTCCGAAAAATAAATTTAGAAGTTGTTTTATTTTTAGCTACAAGTTTCCCTTTAAGTAATCACTTTATTTCAATGAGCAGAGCTTATTCAGGCTTCAGTTAGAGTGAAATCAGCTCAAGAATAGAAACTTTTTTAACTGCTTTTTGGATTGAACTAATTCCGAGATCGTCAACGTGAGATTAGTAAGGAGAGAAAACAAGGAAACCAACTTTACCTAACCTAACCTAACCTAACTTTACCTCAACATATTTTAGACATAAACAATAAATATAAATGTCTAAGAGATTTTAAGAAATTTTTTTTTTTTTTTTTTTTTTTTTTTTTTCCTTTGCAGTGGTTTTAACAATTTTTAAGCCTCCCCATGGTTTAATCTATTACAAAGTGTGCATTTAGGTAAAGGACATTCGAAGTAAAATTCTACCCAATTCTCTAACGCGAACGTGGCTACATAACGCTCCTTTGTTTTTTACACGTTTTGCAGTTTAGAAATTATACCCCAAGAGACTGCGTGGGAATTAGAAGGGACATAAATAGGCCCGTTGCTAAGCGACACTAACATACCCACCTCTTTTATTATAATTTATAATAACAATAATAAAAATAATATTAAGACTAAAAATAATAGTAAAGTATACAGGGTGTTTCAAAAATGGTGGTAGGACCTAGTTCCAGTGGGTTCCATGGGTCATTTTAAGACGAAAATGTTCTGTGAAGTTTTGTCGTACGGGACGCCGTTTAAGAGTTACGAAATGAATCATGCGCGGATGACCCCTTAACGCACATTAATAAACGTATACTCAATGATAAAATAAAAGTTTTGTCAAGCGCGAGCTTTTAAAAACCCAGCTAAATTATTAAACGTATTTTATCATTGAGTATACGTTTAATAATTTATGTTAAGGGGTCATCCGTACACGATTTATTTCGTACTCTTAAAACGGCGCCCCGTACGTCATAGAATATTTTCGTCTTTGACCCATAGAACCCACTGCAACTCGGTCCTACCACCATTTTCGAAACACTCTCTATTAACGTCAACATCCCTTTACCACGCGATAAATATTCCTTAGAGTATTATATAATTTAGCAAGAGTTAATATTAATTACAATTCCGTAAATATTAAAGTTAAATTTGGGCAATTTCATCGTCGCGCGCGAAAATTGAATTTGAAATTTAATTCGTCAAGAGTCAACGTATGGGAATGAATGCGGAGCTGTGCTAATTGGTTCTTTCAAGTTTTGAGCTCGCGCGTGAAATTCTATTTTGATTTTAATCAATCTCAAAGATGTCCGTAAACACCGTAATTTAGATTTTTGTTTTTCATTTTTTTTTTTTTTACTTTCATAGTCAAAAGACTTTGAAAGAGCTCAAAGTTCAACCTGTAATCGTCTATAAGCCTGCTTCTCATATATAGTTATTCGTGCTTGGCGTCGTTAACGGCACGTTAATGGAACGTATACGTTTCTTACAAATGTGTGAGCATTTTTTCAAAGCAAGAAAAATTATTTCAAACGCAACTTTCATAAACATTAACTTCTATTTTATTACTAAATTGTTAAACGATATTTACTGAGCTAGGTTATTTGAATAAAATTTATTTTTAAAATTAACTTAAAAGTTGATGAGTTATAAGGCTTTTTATTTGGGATATAAAATTTTTAGGTTCGCTGGGTCGTCTTAATTTATTCTGGGGCGACAGCCGTTACGCGGCACTGATCTTTAAAAATTAAGTTTCTAGAGAAGATTCTTACATTTTTTTATATTTTTTAAAGCTAGAAGGCGCTCTTTTTTAAAAACATAAAAAATTATAATTTATCGTCAAAGTACTCTACGAGATAAAGTTGTTTTTTAAAAAAATTTCAATTTCCAATCGAGTTTATGTCGTGAAATTTAATTTATTAAGAGCCAGGCGTCTAAGACTCGCTCTCGCTTTAATTAAATTTCGGGAAATAAAAAGAAATATCGAAGAAAAACACCTTTAAACGACGCGTATATCTCCGGAAAGGGACCGAGGCTTAGCGAGATATTTTTCAAAAGACACGAAGCTTATTTTTTTTTTATCTCCGACGAGACGCTCGATTTTAAATATTATTCTAAGCCAATCAACTGGTATTGCCTGTCTTAAAAGGGGGCTGTTATTAACAGTAACTAACGCAGTTTATCTAAAAAGAGTTGAGTTGGTTTCAAGATCGCAAATATTATTCTACACTTTCAAGGCGACGATCAAAAATATTAGTAATCTTCGCAAAGATCCCTTTGGAAAGATTTTTGTAAAGAAACGATGAGTCACTATTTTAACGGTAATTGGCTGCCGTTAGACAATTACCTTCTTTAAAGGGAGAATGCAACCTAATTTTAAAAGTGATTGCTTATTGTTAAAATAGGCCTAATCCACTAGTGAAAAAATTTACGAACAAATATTAAGTTAGAAATAAATCTAAAACTTACCCGGAAAATAGGCTTAGCATGGAGATCCTGATTTCCTCGCGTATAAGGTCTAGTGACCAATCGAACGCGACTGTAAGTCTCGTGGAGATCACGCGCCTTTGACCATTTGTCGCTAGACCTTACACGGAGGCAATTCAGGTGATCTCCATGAATCCAGCTAACCCTATTTTCCGGGTAAGTTTTAAATTTATTTCTAGTTTAATATTTGTTTTGTAAACTATTTATCGGTGGATTAGGCCTATTTAAACTATAAGGAATCGATAAAATCATGATATTAGGTTTCATTCTCCCTTTAAAGATTATAAATTTAAGCGTATATGTAGCCGATGGTGGATTTCTTTGTTTTAACATAATCCGACCACCGCCATTCGAAAGGGGAAACGGAGACGAGAAGGGAAGTTCGGTGGTCGAATAGAGGAAATGGACTCGATAGAGAAAACCAAAGAGAAGGTATTCCGAAGGAAAAGCGACAGACGCCGAAAGAGAGAGAGAGAAATAAGTGCCTTTCCATGTTCAAAAACCTATCCACGGATTTAGGAGATTGCAATAGGAGATTGGCAAAGCCACAATCGAGATACGAGCTACGAGCTACTATAAGAGGGATGATATTTCATTGGTTTTATCGGGTAACGACGGAGGAACGAGACCAAATACCTAAGAGTTGTAGGATTGTACCTATACGTGCGGCTTTATACCTACAAGATGAGTCTATCCGGCTTGTCATACTATTCTCTCGTCTATCGGAGCCCCAGCCTTTATCCCTTTTTTCAGTTAATAAATATATTTCGATCCTTAGCGGCCACGAAGAATAAAAAAAAAAAAAAAAAATATATATATATATACTCCTTGGTCAATAGCCCGATAATGGCCTTAAGGTAAAGCTATAGGGTTGAACCGAAAAGTACCTGGTCTTCATCTATTATTTGATTTTACATGTAAGGGTTTAATTTCCTTTTCCAAGTTTTTCCTGACCATTTATATAAATAATTGTTAATTTCCCTGACCAATTTTAATCTCGTTGTCATGAAGATATTCTTACGAGCGAGCTCTTGGAAATTCCCACTTTGACAGAGTTTATCAATCTGTTCGATAGCTTACTCCGAGGAATACGAGAAAAAAAAATGATAATCTTCAAATTCCCTGGCCATTTGGATTATTTTACAAATTTCCTGATATATTCCCTGACTCTTCCCTGACCATTCGGGCTCATTTTCAAATTCCCGGACTTTACCCTGACCATTTGGGGTCATTTTCAAACTCCCGGACTTTACCCTGACCATTTGGGCTAATTTGTAAATTCCCTGACTCCTCCCTGACCATTTGAGCTCATTTTTATATTCCATGTCTCTTCCCTGACCATATATCTCATCCCCCTTCCAAAAGAGATTGGACGTCTTTAGGCTAGGCCGCTAGGCGAGAAAATTTATTGGCGGCTACCATAGAAGGTAGAAAGAAGAGAAGTATAGAAGGCCTGGCTTGGAGGTTTCTCGCATGGCAGTTTTACATCTCAATTTCCGGTATGCCAACGACTTTTTCAATCACACGTATGTGCTCTCATAGCCGCTACCATAAGCAGACGACATATTTTCTACCCTCTAATTGGTTGAAAACCAGCCTATGGCTATGAACCGGATGTAAGGAGACAAATTTAACAAACAAAAAAAATGCGAGAATTTTAAAATTGCCTTGCCAAAGCCAGGCCTTCTACTCCTCTTCTTTCTACCCTCTATGCGGCTACGGAACTACATTTTTAAGGTGGAGGATATACAATTTGAGTCGCTGTCAATAGGCTATAGTTTAGGCGCTTCCAAGGCTGCGAAATACTTTAGTAACTTCGATAGCGCCGCCGCTGGGGCATCGAGAACGAGTAAATAAGAGGCGCAGAGTGGGGGTGGTGAACCATATTTCCGGGCTCGTGGTTCCAACCGCGAATCACCATTTTCCACCTCATTTACTTCTCTTTCTCGTAGGCGTAGTATTATATATAGTAAAGAAGATGGGACAGAAGGACAAGGCGATGCCAAGGCTGCGCACTGTGAGTGTTTATTTATATACGACATTGACAATAGTGACGCCAAAGTTATTTTCTTTCTTTCGTCCTAACCCTAAAATATTCTAGGTGGCCCATCAAAAAAATCCATTTTCCCCCATAGATAACGGTTGCATCCATCTAAAGCCCGTTGCAAACGAGAGAAAGTTCCACCTTCGCTCAATTCATTTCTATTCGGAATCGGATAATGAATAACTTATCCATTGATACCTAGGCTTTTTTCGGATATTTTAATTTCTGATAAATTGTTCAAGTTAATATAAAACCACGAATTATATAAACAGACGCGTATCAGATACGATTTATCCGGAGATAAAATTTGAAGCTCGATTAATAAACAAATTGCGCGTTAATTCGAACGGATAACGCCAAGATAAAAATACGACATTTCTCGAAATCAGTGTAGAATGAAATATAATTATTATATTTTAATCTAAATCGAAAGGAACAGCGACTAAATTACTACATTCTAGCTTCGAGATCTTAATTTGGGTTCAAATCCGCGAAGAAACTTGACGTGTTTTAATCTCTCCTCTATTTCAATCATAGTTGACAAAATGTTCGTAAATATCGAATAGCGCGAGTTTTGACTAAATATTAGAAATTTGTTTGAGTTTACGATACCTACGAAGCTATCGCCCAATTCTTATCTCTTTGGTTCGAATGCGATGAAAACTCTCGTAGCGAGTTTAGTCAACACGAGTGGGTGTCGCGCCAGCGTTTTCAAAAACGAAGGAGAAGAGGAAAGCTATAGGCTAATTTTAATCTCTTAATGGACAAACAAAGCCGATTAAATATTTAAACTCGAGGAGGATTAAAGTCGGAACCTTTTAAGATTATCCGACGAACGGAGAGCGACTATTTAAAGTTATATTAAAGCCGAGAAGCGTATAGATTTATATAAGACCTATTTAAAACTGACGGATTTTCAAATAACTGGGAAATAGAATAGCCCCTCTCTTTTTCGAGATTGGCGCAAAAATTCAAATTAATTATGAATTTTCTTGGACACAAATTTAATTGCTAGCCAATAAAGAGTGTGTTTTAAAAATGATGGTATAGGACCAAAGTTCTCTGGATTCTAAAGGTCATTTTAAGCCGAAATTATTTTCAGTTTCAACTAATTGGTCAAAATATTTAACTTTTCTAGCCATTTTGGCTAACTCCCTGACTTTTCCCTGATCTTTTGGGCCAATTTTTAAATTCCCTGACCTTTTGGGCAATTTTTTTTTAATTCTCTGACCTTTCTGGCCAATTTTTTAAAATTCCCTGATCTTTTGGGCCAATATTTTAATTCCCTGACCTTTCGGGTCAATTTGGTAATTCCCTGACCTTTCAGACCGAGTTTTAAATTCCCTGACTTTTTCTTGACCTTTTGGGCCAATATTCAAATTCCATGACTTTTCCCTGACCTTTTGGGAAAATTTGCAAATTCTACGACTTTTCCCTTACCTTGTGGGCTAATTTTCAAATTCCCTGACCTTTTTGGGTTAATTTAGAAATCCCCAAACCTTTCCAGGTTTTCTTTAAGGGGTCAACCATACATGAATCATTTCATAGCTCTTAAACCCCGCTTCGTACAATAAAATATCTTAAAAAAAAACCCGCAAAATATCAGTTCTACGGCCATTTTTAACACCCTGTACGCTATATCAATATCCATAAAAACATTACGTCATAATGGATCACCATGCAAGACTATTACTAAGATATTATAAACATACACTTGGGCCGAAATAAAAATGACGACAATCAACATTTAGAAAATTGAAAAAAATTGATATAATTTACCGGACGTCTTGTATGAGCAGATCCATTGACGGTGGCTGATAGAGCTCGCTTTTGTTTAATTGGTTTGTTTTTTATACGAATTTCGCTTTAGAGTATAATTATGGTGGGCGTAATTGATTGGTAGTCGCTCTCTGTTAGTCGGATTCCCCAATTACAATCTGCAAAACACAAGATACCGGCGTCGATAACCCCAATCTCAATACGGGAACAAAATAACAACTCTTTACGCTAAATTTATTGATTACGGTGATTAAATTATATTTAAATTAATCATCAAGACTGCTACTTCGGTGGAGAAAAAGTTCATTATATACACATTTTCGTATTGAGCTTCGGGACCAGTTACTAGTCTATTTCATGTTACTGATCTATTTCAAAACTCCATCTGAAGCTTTTTTCTGATTCCATATCTAAAAATATGCTCATTTGAATTTTGCCATAATATTTGAAGTACAAATACCATGTAAGAAGCGATTTTTTAAAGTTTTAGTTCCTAAACAGTCGTTTTAATTTCTCTACCATTACCAACGAGCCAATCAGAGCCAAGCATCCATCCCATGAGATATTAAAATAAAATAGTAGAACCCCTGGCGAGATCTATTTTTAAATTTAGGATTAGAAGCGTATAGTTTTTAAAACGTAGCTGCTTCTTCAATTGGAGAAAATTTGTAAACTTTTCTAAATCAAATCTTAAATTGAAAGCAATATTTCAATTACCACCTAGATGTCGCCAGAGGTTCTACGTTCTTACTTCGATAGAGCCTCCTATAATTGACTCTTCGCTCTGATTGGTCTTTTGGCAAGAGTGGGTAAAAAAACCAACACAGCTAAGACTAAATAAGTTTTAATTCTAATCGAAATAATTTAAAAGAAAATAAAATTCAGCAGGATATATTTAATTACAATGAGTTGGGGAAAAAATTATAATAATATTCTAACTTTAACCATAGCAGTCTCGGAAATTTAATTATATTATAAAATATCAATGGTTTTATTATATTTCTATACGTTTAATTAGCGTCTGATTTTTGGATTTAAATTATTTAATCAATAATTTGTAGATTTGAATTATTAAGTATAATAGCCTAATTCGCGCATTTTCGTATTTCTCTTTTGAAAAACAGCGTGTGAATTAATTATTTTCTTGGCGCGTCCGAATAAAAAAGGGAAAAAATGAACACTTGAATTAAACTTTATAGGCGCTATTATTATTAGCAAGTATTATAATGACGAGATGATAATATTAATAGTAATAATATAATTAAAATTAATTTAATCTTCCTTTAGTTAAAAAATTTAATACGTCGAAACTGAATTGGAAAACAAAGTTACATTCAAAGTACGCCTACAAATTATTTTAACTTTCAAAGATCTAAATTAAATTAAAGTTTGGGTGATTATAAAACGAATAAATTGGATATAATAGGATTAAACTAGTTACAAAGACTCGAAAATTCGTAAGAAAGGTGGATTGTTGACTTAATTACGGTGATTACCAAATTTAAACTAGTTAATCGCGTGTAAAAGTAAAAAATTTAAAATGGAATCGGAAATTGGTACTTAAAATAACGCGTAAACTATTTTTAACTAACAACGTTAAAACACTTCTATTCAGTTTCGTCGAATTTAAATTAAAAACTACTTGGCAAGTAGAATTAAAGTTTTTTGTGACAGATATTACGTAATTATAGCTCAGAATTATGTACCATAACTCAGATTGGACAGATGTATTTATGTACCATAACTCAGAATGGACAGATATATTTAGGTACCATAACTCAGATTGGACAGATATTTATGTACTATAACTCAGAATGGACAGATATATTTAGGTACCATAACTCAGATTGGACAGATATTTATGTACTATAACTCAGAATGGACAGATATTTATGTACTAAACTCATAATGGACAGATATTTATGTACTAAACTCAGAATGGACAGATATATGTACTAAAACTCAGAATGGACAGATATATTTATGTACTATAACTCAGAATGGACAGATATATTTATGTAGTCTAACTCAGAATGTTCAGATATATGTAGTAAAACTCAGAATGGATAACTATAAGTGGAAAATTTGTAATATGGGTTCTTCAAAACTGAAATTATTAGGCCTTTGAAATAAAAAGAATAAGCAATTAACAAAAGTGACTCTAGGTTCGTGGGCGATGTCAATTCCAAGTGGAAAATAATTGTTCAATCGTAACATTGGCAGGAGCGAGGGCGTTTCTCGATAAATATTACCGAGAAAAACAAACAACACACTTGTTAATTTATATATTCTACAGAATGTGATACAATGATTTTCAGGTGGGCAACTGATGCCGTTCGAATACGACACGGTGACGTCACAAATGAGGCGTCTTAGTTACATCTACCAAAAGCTGTATTACCGATATGCAAGACCCGCCCTAAGCATTCGAAGCCCGGTTCAGACGTAATCATCCGCTAAGCGGACGAGCATAGAGTTGGCCTTAAAGCTTAGATTTATACTGAATCGGCAGCAACCAGCCTCTGGGTATCTTCCTTCGAATAAGGAAATAACACGGTGTGTCGAATCCCTATTGTTCAAAATAACCCTTCCGTAGCAGTTTCCTAAAAGTTAGTAAAACGTGGCTTTTTTCCCAACGACATTTCGCTTTGTTATCGAGAAACCGCGCTTAGCAAACCGCCCACTATCCACAAATCAAGGGTAGTAAACTGACAGGTAAAGCAGACTCTGCCGGGCCACATGACTATTTGGAATCCTAGCTTGATTTCCAAAGCGCTTCAATTTTAATTTCTACTGACAACTGAATAGATCTCGCCAGGAGAATCTATATTCAGTTGTCAGTAGTTCTAATTAAAATGGCCGGGATTCCAAACAGTCACGTGGTTTGGCAGAGGTCTGCTTAACCCGCCTCTTGACTAACCTTGCCACAAACGTATCAACTCTCTTCCTACGGCTAATGGACTTTCGCTGTCACGAGTAGTTCCGCGAAGGCGTCTGAACCGGGCTTGAACACCAATATTTGCATTTGTTACGCGGCCTATTTCCCAAAGAGAGAGACATACACGCAGTGAGAGAAAGACGGGAAGTTAATAACTCTACCAGTTCTCCTCCTTCTCTTCTATGTAGTTAGGCGTGACGCGACACTTTAATAATATCGAGCAACCCGATATTATAAAACAAGCCGGTAAATAATAGAACCAAAATGGATTAAGTATTAAGACTCGGGGTGTATTTACAAAATAGGGTCAGTCCCCCTATTATCGGACACATTATGAAAAAATAGTTTTTAACAGCAGCCAAATGGTAAAGAGCCTCTCCAAAACTGATAAGTATGTAATTTGAATCTTTTAACCCCTGATAGTATAGGAAAAAACAAGAAAAAGTCATAAAACGTAGTCATAAATTAAGAATTAAATTGTCTAGTAACCTACCCTATTATCGGACGTTTGGATGATGAATCGGACACACCTGGTCCACTTATCGGACACGCTACCTTTGAATCGGACGGTAGGAGTTAAGAACCGGACAAAGGGACTTTAGAATCGGACACCCTGTCTTTGTAACCGGACAAAGGGACTTTAGAATCGGACACCCGGTCTTTGTAACCGGACGAAGGTCCCTTAAATTCGGACAGATATACACGTGTTCAAAAATAGGTACAATATCCCAATATTAGCGATAGCAAACATCCGTTTCAGTCACGCTTTTTTGAAGTGATTGTAAAATACCAACCGGATCCCATATTTTATGCTTATTTTAAAACTAAATAAAATTAACTTTATTTTTTAGAATTTTATTGAAGAACTTTAGGAGCTTTTTATATAAAAACGGCTTACGTAGGCCTATGTTAAACACATAAAAAATATCACCAGTTACATTACAATACCAGAGCATTTTTGGCAAACATATTTTGCACAAACTTCACATTTATATACCAAGTTTCATTTTTCTTTCGTTTGCTGTACAAGTTGGTACACAGCTTGCACCGTTAACCTCTTGGTATTTTTTTTATTTTTATTGATCGCTTCTCGGGCTATTTTTATTAATGAATATAAACATGAAACTTCCAGACTCGTATATTAATTTTTAGTTTGCTATTTTTGACTCGAAAACATCTTTAAAAGCTCTGACGTACTCTTACTAAAATCGGAAAACTGCTATACCTACTTTGATACTAAACGTAGGGCTATAAAATTTCTGAATCTCGGACAGACAGCGAGTCAAAAAACTATAAACAACGTGTCCGATAATAGGGTTTCAAGTCTAAAAATATATCTACTGTAGTTTTCGCAATAACAAAGTTTTAGCCAAGGCTTAAGGTAGAAATGTATAGATAAAGATTCAGACTTTCTAGCGATACCAAAAATATTTAATTGGCTTCCGCTTAAAAACTTCAAAACAGGTTTTCAAATTTTAGGGGAAAGCAATTTCCACCCCTCTTCAATTTTTAAACCAACCAAAAATTAGTATACCTGGTTCGGTGACGCTTTGCTCGTCATCCATGGCGTCGTTACTCTTAAAATTAATCAAATACGTAGATGACGTTACGGTCTTTTAAAAAATGTAACTCTTGTGGGTTTTCTTTAATGGGAAAATTGTATAAAAAAATAAAAAAGAAAACTGTCCGATAATAGGGACGTCCGATAATAGGGGGACTGACCCTATAGAAGGAATCTTTGTTTTCAAAATTAGCATTGAGTTACTAGTTTCTTGTCAGCGATTGTTAGCTCAGGTATAAACGATCAACGCTCGAATTAACGTTTTTCATCGACCACGAGAGCGAACGACCATTCCATGTGAACGTGATCAAATCCTTCGGTTTAGCGTTGCATGGACGCCGCAGGGTGCCCCCCTTGGACTGGCTATGCCCCCCTTCCTAGGATCAGAGATTGCCCCGTACAACTTTAAATATGTGGCCCATATATTAACTTTAATCTTTTTACATGGTTTTTGTTTAAATATTTAAGTATTAATTTTTTATAGCCACTAGCAGAAGCCGATGAAACCCTCCTTTGAAGTCTATTACTCCCGGGTCTTGTCTACCCCTCTCTGTATGGGTTATTCTCAAAAGGCGCGATTCGTACGCCTCCTAACGGTAGATGTTTTCGGAGCGGGAGCTCGTCGAGCGAATATCTCTAGCAGCCTTGGAGTTCGTCCAAAAATGTCGTCGTTTGTGGAGAGAGAGAATTTCCAATTTTCCGTAGACAGGGGGATGAAGTAGGACTCCTTCTAACTCGTAAAATTGGGAATTTTACCCATACAGAGAGGAGCGCTATATGGAACATTGGAGTAGTAGACTTCAAAGGAGGGTTTTATCGGCTTCTGCCACTAGAGAGAGTAGAAAACAAACTTGATGCAATAGTAGTAAAAATCTCGAAACATTACACTGCAAAGCTAAACAAAGCTGGAAGCCTGGGGTTGGACTTTTCAAGGTTAATTTTGTGCAAAAATTAATAACGACCGATTTCTTAGTCACACACTCATACCTCTGCAGTTTTCTTATAAGAAAAATGTATATCTTTATACCTATAATATTTTCAACCGATTGCAGGTTCATTCAATCCAAGCTATATGCTAATTTCGGTTCATGTAAAAGATACCTTAAACATTAGTTTTGATGTTTGAACCGTCACAGTGTTACGTTTAAGTTATATCGTATATCTTAACTTCTACGATAAGTTTCCAATGAATGAGTTTTCCCAAAAAACCTGAGATAGGTGGATGAAACCAAAAACATCATAGAGAGCTGTAGTAAAACTTTTCTTCTTCTACTACTACTATTTCTTCTTGATATATCGGGGGGTTTTGAAGGGGGAAAAGGTAGTTGGGGTTGATAGGGGGGTCAATCGACCGGAAAGCGAAAAACTAAACTTCCGATTTCATTCTTCATTTAAACAAACATTTGTAAGCGAGGGCGGCAACCGAACGATAGAGAGGGAGAGAGAGCAAAAACTACAAACAGACGCCTACAACAAAAACCTCGCTACATTTTTACTTAAACTTATATAACAGATACGATATTTTTGCCCGTCAATTTTCGCCTCGCTCGAGTTGAACGCGGCGCCCACGCCCATTTCTTTCCATATAACCAAAAGCTGTAATTTTCTTTCATATCCCGAGCAACAGTATACCGAATTTTACCTTTTTTTTCCCCCCACTTTTTTTTACTTCCATAATATTATCTCGTTACAATCTTAGAACGCGTCAAATTTCTTATTATAAAAGCTTCTTTTTAATGGGAAATTTGGTCCCTATTAAGGTTATAAGTTTCGAGTATAGAGCGAGCTTATTTTAGGTTGAATATGATCGAAGACTATGCCAAGATATTGCCTAAAAGAGGTTTAGGGGCAAGAGAAGGGGGGTTTCCGTATCGAAACCGGATATGGTCTGTAAGAACACCGTTATCAAAATTATATATACAGGAATATAAAGGCCCAATAAATACGACATACCGAGTTACAATCTAAGAAAGTGTCAAGTTTAACATTATAAAAACCGGTTTTTCTATGTGGGTTTTAGATCATTCTAAGAATGTAACTGAGTACAAAGTGTTCGAGAGCTAGATAGGACTTGGTAATATAAAATAGGATAGAAGTAGAGCTAAGAGCTCGCGTACGGGTTGATAACCAAACTAGCAAAATTATCTATTTTTTAACATTTACGACCATTAAAATATATTATACAAATAATGGAAATAAAAAATTTCAAAATCAAACTATTTATATTGAATTAAAGGGAAACTTGGAGCTAAAAATGGAACAGCTTTTAAATTTATTTTCGGAATTTTAGACACGTTTTTGGTCTTTAAATTAATTTATAGTTTGATCAAATTTGAATTATTAATAAATTATTAATAAATTCGGGCCAATCATAATATTTCAGCCTTCAACAGCGCTTGTAATGTCCTAACATTAACAAAATAGGCCGGCGTTTGATGCCCAGGACTTTTGCCGTAAAACGCCGGCCTATTCTTTTAACGTTATAATATTTAAAGCCCTGTTTAAGGCCGAATTAATGATTGGCCCGAATTTATATTTACTTTTATTCAAACATTACAAAAGCTAGAAATTAATTTAAACATCAAAAACGTCTATAAAAATTGTTTTAAAATTCTCAAATACGTTTTTGGCATCCGGTGATTCCGAAAATAAATTCAAAAGGTGTTCCATTTTTGGCTCCAAGTTTCCCTTTAACGCTATATACTAAGCAAAAAATAGTTATTAAGCTTAATTCTTAATAAGAAATTGAAATAAGAAATTTTCTCTCTTGTTACAGCTTATTTGGTGTCAAGGAAATATTGGTTAATTTATGTTTAAGATTATAGAAACCTCAAAAATAGTTAGTCATTGGATGAGATTGAGCCTAGCTTTAATATAAAAGATAAGATTTTAATTGACGTCATCACCAGGGTTGATACACAACATTTGCTTTAATTTTAACGAAAATAGTAACTAATAACTTTGATAAAAGTAAGCAAAAAGTAACTAAGCCGTTTTGCGCAAATTTTATGAAATAAATTTAATAAACAGGTACGGTTGAAGAAATAGAGGTTGCCAAACAAAAAGGTTCATAACTCTAGGACTGGTAGTAACCTTTATGCATAAATGCCCTAACTTATTATCCGAAACCCTAAGAGTTACGATAACTTTTGAGTTAAGGAAACAAATTATGCTAGAAAATATTTTTTCCCCGCTTAAATTTCACTTGAAAACCAGAGAATTATTTTTTATTAAAACATGCCTAATTATTTAGAATAGTAACTTTTAGTAACCAAATTACAAAAGTTGTAACTTTAGTGGAAATAGTTCTGTTTCTCAAACTAAGGCTTGATTTGCGTATTAATATTGTATGGCCCCTGGTGGGAGTCTTCGCTACGGGCACCGAAGCGTGCCTGTTGAAACACTTTTACAGGCGCTCGTACAAATAACACGTAATTTCTCGCCCCTAAATGTTAGCATTTAGTGGCTCAAATTTCGAGACTAGAATTTTTACCAATGTTCATTTGGACTCAGGGTCAATCAATAAATGACCTCTTTTCCGTCCCACTCTATAGATAGGTCTCAGGTGTTAGCTCGCCAAGGTGGGAGATAGGAAAACGTAACTGGAATGTATAGGACAACGTGGGGGTCAAGCCCCAACCCTTAGACGCGATAAAATCCTAGAGTAGGGTTGTGGGAGGGGGGAAGTCGGCTAGATAAGGCGACACGTTTCTCCCTAAAGACAATTCGCGAGAGAGGTTGGTGAGCCGTATAGTGGACAGTCACCAGCTGGTCACTCATTCGGATGGACAACGCGACGTATCGTCTACGGAGGTCCCCAAACCAACGTTACTTGGCAATATTAGAAACGTAGTTTCGATAGTACTGACAAGGAGAATCGTTATATCGCCCGGAAAGACATAGGCCAGTTTATATCGTCTATTCCACTTCGAATTGGCAGCGCGCGGACCAACCTATAATCACTAGGTTACCTTTGAAGTAATAATTACGAAGAAAACGTGGTAAAACTACCTTTCTACGCGCTGTAAATTCGAGGTGGAATTGAGTATGAACGCGCGTACTTTTTTTTTATCAAATTGAATTGCGACATCACGCGCGGGAATTAAAAACTTTGGCGGGGGAATAAAAAAAAAGAAAAGAGCGCGTGATCCTAATAATGAGATGGTTGCGTTTTGGCGCGAGCGTTCATCATTGGCTCGAGGCTAAATTGAAGAATAGTAGACATTGGTAATAGAAATGGCGGGAAATTACGCGAGATAAGTTAATTCAAACACGCTCTCTCGTTTTTATAAGAGTTAAACTTTTAGAACGCACGGAAACAATTTTTTTTTTTTTTCTTTCTTTCTTTACAAAGAGTTAAATCTAGCGAATTTGACTGCGTGGATTTCATTCTCAGAATGCTACGAATCTCGCTGAAAACCTAATTGTTTTAACGAGCAAGTACGAAGCTGCCCGTTAAAACGAGCATCGAGCGGTGGGAAGTAAATTTCAAAAAGATCAAATCCTCCCAATCAAATCAACGCTCTCATTCGGTTGCTCTCTCGAAACAGACAGCCTCGAAGTGAAATACAAAAACATTGATCTTCACCACTACGACTCGCCAAGTCGCTCTCAAAGTGATTTCTTTCGCTTGAGAACATTTTTGCAGTGGAATTCGCTATGAAATGAATACAAGGTACGGAAAAACTTAGCTTTTAAAGGGAGAATGTAACGTAATAACATGTGATTTGTAATTGATTACTTATCGTTTAAATAGGCCTAATCCACCGCTAAAAAATGCAGACAAATATTAAACCTAAAACAATTTTAAAACTTTCCATCAAAATAGGCTTAGCTGGATTCATGGAGACCCTGAATTTCTTCGCATTGAAGGGTCAGCGACCAATCGAATTTTATTGGAAGTCTCATGGAGATCTCGGTTTAACAACAGGCCTTTGTTCATTGGTTGATGAACCATCAAAGCGAAGAAATTAACTGTCTCCAAGAATCCACCAGCCAATCGCATGTTATTGGAAATTTGACCTTAAGATCTCGAATAAACTACAAGCCTTTTCATTGGTCGCTGACCCATCAATGCGAAGAAATTCAGAATCTCCATGAATCTACCTAAGCCTATTTTCCAAATTAAATTTAATTCTAGTTCGTTTTTAAAATTTGTTAACTGGTGGATTAGGCATTTTTAAACGATAAGGAATCAATAATCACTTGTTAGATTGAATTCTACCTTTAAATAATATTAATTCTAGGGTAATCAAAATGATGCCATGTTTTTTTTTAAAGAAAAATGAAGTTGGTTTCCGGAAAATAGCGTTTTCATACTTTGAAGATTTCTTAGAAGAATAAGTGTCCTAACCTAGACGCGTCGGTGTTGGACAATCTACAAATTCATTATTATTTCTGTTGAATTGAAAGGCAATATTTGGATTTAACTTATTAGGTTGCATTCTTCCTTTAAGGAGTGGAGCTCTCCCTTCCTTGGGCTACCAGCCGAAATAAAATAAAGCCAATAAGTCAAATATTCTTTTCGTATTTATATATACGAATTCCTGCACGTTTATAACGATATTTGAGTTGTTTGTTTGTTGCATGGATGTTAAAAGCATTTCAACTATGAATATTGCTTATTTTATTTTTGCGTTGGTCGCTTTATCGTTGGTCGGTGGATATAATATAATATAAAATTGATGTTAACTGAAAACGTTTTTATCGCCTTCACGTTTACCAAGGAATCCAGATACCAAAATACGTCTCTCGAAGATCGAATTTTATTTTTATTATTATTATTTTTTTTTTTTCGTTACTTCGCAGCCAACGGCGATTTGCCAAAATATGTTTTCTATATATCCGTATAAGCACAGGTAAATCACGCTTCAAGTTTACAACAAGGCGTATTATGATTGGTACGTGGTTCTGAAAGTTTCGTCGTCAGAGCTTTCGCCCGAGGAGAGAGGGAAAGGTCCAAAAACTCTAAACGGTCGAGATACGCAATTCGAAATTGCCCTCTCTAGCGGTTGAGATTGGAACTAAGTAGGCGGTGCTAATATCGCGCCGAACTGTCTAGACGTTTACTGGGGTGAAAATGTATCGATGGAAAACGACTCTCCCTTCTCTCTCTCGCGAAACTAAGGAGCGTGTCTCGTCCGGCCGTCGCGATTTCGAGTCGGATTTATTCTAGAAAGAATATACAGCACCTGGCCGCCTTTTTGTACAAATTTCGGAATACTTAGGGTGAAACCGTGGACTGAGAAGATCGGCCTCACTTCATCATCACCCGTAGTATGTCGTCTTAAAAACTTAAAGGATAATTTACTTGTGGTATAAAATATAAGTTATTTGGATTCCTTTTAGGCTTAGCTATATGTATCTAGACTTTTCTAATATTTAGTCTCGGACTAGGAAGTGATTGGCTACACTTAAAGAATAGCTTATCGGATGTATTTAAGTTAGGTTCATTCGAAGGTTGCGATATTTGGTACGGTATTCGATTTATATATACGTAGGTATTAAAGCTATTATTTGTATTGACCCGAAACTCGTTCGAATTTCGTGGAAAAATCGCGTAAAGTATCCAGCGAAGGAATTCTATTTATCTTCTTGTGTGTATATATATTTTATAGTAATGGTATAGGATTGGGGCAAACATAACCGAAATGGAAACCACTTTAAAATAGCGAACTGTATGTATGGCCAATCTCAAATTCACGTATTTCATAGAAATATCTCTATAAATATATACAAACACACATGAGATCGCTTATACTTGGAAACAAATTTTTAACTGAATTTTATACTCTTTTCTTAAAATATTTATTTTCGTTTTTATTTAAAGGGAGAATGCAACCTAACAACAAGTGATTTTATATCGATTCCTTATTGTGAAAATAGGTCTAATCCACTAGTGAACAAAATTTAAAAATATTGAACTATAAATAAATTTAAAACTTACACGGAAAATAGGCTTAGCGCGACTCATGGAGATCCTGATTCCCTCGCGTATATGGTCTAGCGACCAATCGAACGCGATTGTAAATCTAGTGGAGATCTCGCGTGAATGACGTGCCTTTGCTCATTGGTCGCTAGACCTTACGCGGAGGCAATTCAGGTGATCTCTATGAATTCCGCTAAGCCTATTGTCCGGGTAAGTTTTAAATTTATTTCTAGTTTTGTAAATTTGTTGTTGGTGGATTAGGCCTATTAAAACGACATGGAATCGATAAAAAAAAATCACTTGTTGTAAGGCTTAATTCCTAATTTAAAAGCTACAAAATGTTAATTTCCCTGACCAATTTTAATATTTTTTCACGTATTTATTCTTACGAGCTCTGCTCTTAGCAATTCCCACTTTTTATTTGACATAGTTTATCAATCAGGGTCAGGATTGTTTACTCAGAATATGAAAAAAGAAAAAAAAAAAAAAAATTGAATCTTTAGGCAAATATTTTCAGTTTAAAATAACTATTTTACAATTAATTGGTCAAACAATCATAGTTTCTTGACACGTACCAAAATATATAATTTCTCTGACCCTTTGGGCTCATTTTCAAATTCCCCAACTTTTCCCTGATCTTTTGGGGCCAATTTCCAAAATAACCTGACTTTTCTCTGACGTTTTGGGCCAATTTTCAAATTCCCTGACTTTTCCCTTAAACGTTTTGGGCCAATTTTCAAATTCCCTGACTTTTCCCTTAAACGTTTTGGGCCAATTTTCAAATTCCCTGACTTTTCCCTTAAACGTTTTGGACCAATTTTCAAATTCCCTGACTTTTCCCTTAAACGTTTTGGACCAATTTTCAAATTCCCTGACTTTTTCAGATTTTCCAGGTAGTAAATTAACTCCTGGCAGACATTTTAATCCTCATATTTAATTAATTATAAGTAAATTAAGGCTAATCAAAATGAAGTGAGAAATGAAACAAATCGTGTTCGACTTAATTATTGATTACAAAACTAGGTATTTTCATCGCGATTATTATTTATCGATAACTTCGGAATATTTTTTCCATATAATCAGGGACAGATTAAGGTGGGCAGAGGGGGCTAGCCAAATAGGGGCGCCCAAGAAATCTAGTCATACCCAAATCCGAGCGATTATTTTACTAAAATTTGGGAAAAACCTGACGTTAGTTATTGAATTTGAAATGATTTCTGGGCGCGAAGCTATTTAGGGAGCGTGATGGATTTGGATTTTCAAATTAGGGGTCTCGTATAATTTTGCCCTCCCCCCTACCGGGCGCAGAATCGCTTAATCCGGCCGTGCATATAATTACTAGACTTTACGAACCAATTGTTCGTGTGAATTATCCAATTTAACTTCTTAGAACGCATAGAAGAAGCAATTTTTGAGAAGAAAATAAAACCATTATAATATGATATAGTAAATATAAGAAAATAAGGCGGGCCTAACAGTGCAGGGTGATCTGATCCATATTGACAGTGATCTAACGGACAGTTTACGATCTAAGCCTCGCCTTTCCTTTCACTGTCATTCAACCCCGGTATAAAAGCGATGATGGATGGACACGGCATACCCCGAGGAGGCTATACAACAAGGCTAGCCTTACATTACGCATAGACGTCAGAACGCGCGTATATTAGACGTTTCCAGCACGCGTCATCATGACAAGACATCTTTTTAATCAGAAAATGAACAATTATGACGTAGTTTATTTCTGGAACGTAATTAACGATAATTATCGTACGAAAGATAGTTGACTTGATCTGGACTCAGTACTTTTACGAAAAAGAGCGCGCGAAAGCCAGAACGCGCCAGAAACAACTGCAGTCTAGGTCTCTACAATAGCGTAATCATGCGACCATAGTGTAATGACGTATTATTGCGGGGAATTTATATTTTAAAAATTTCAAAAATGGTGATTATAAAATATGTAAATACTGTATCGGTAATATTATCTATATGCCATTTGTATATATATTTTGAATTGTTTTTTAACTATCTTCCCGAAAATGCTACTTAATTTCCATTTGAAAAATTCTGTAACAACCTCAATATAAATCTCGTCACATGACCGATTTGAATGAATTGTACCAAGATAATAAACAAGTTTAAAAGTGAAATTTACCCAACTTCCAAGTCCATACGCGAACAAGTTGGATAAGTGACCAATTTGGCTGACTTGAAGGTATAGCTAGACGTACAAGTAGGCGTTTTTACGTTCCATTTCTCACTGAACTGTGTCGCTAATGAATCGGACGAGAAAACAGGGTAGCCAATTTCCCTCGAGAGTGTCTCGAAACCTCGTAATATAGATATAGGTAATAAACTATAAACCAGTTGGCGCAAAGGTGGGAAAACAATGGCGGACTGTTATAACACGTTAAACCTCGTAGGGAAAAAGTAGTTTATGTCGATTCGTCACCGAGACTAGAGCGAGGTACGTATAAGAAGCCAATAGGGAATCGGCAGCACTCTACCTTTGACTATAATAATTCGAATAGGGAAATGTTACGGTGCGTCGCTACTCGAGACAAGTTGATCAGTGAGAACTACTCACGCGGATTGATATACCAATGTCAATCCTTCTTAGAGAAGAAAGTAGTTCTTCCAACTTATCTCGATAAACAAGTTATACAGAGAACCGGCAGTTCGCCGCCTTTGGCTGTATTAATTCGAATAGGGAAATGTCTTCGCGGTGCGCCAACTCCCTCAATCCCTATACGCGGGCGGTATCGAGTTACCTAACGGTCTCCTCTTTGGCGACCGGACCAGCTATAGAATAAGGCTTAATTCCCCCAAGTGCGCGTGATGGGATACACCGAACTCGACACCCTAGCGAGATCATTTTGATCGCTCCGTCGGCCGGAACAACGCCATCTCCGCACCTCTCTTATGTACATACTCACGGAGTCACGGTGGAAATTTAACACCGCGTACGTTTCCCGTTTCGGAATAAGCCAATGAACAACTAGCAACCAGCAGCCCTAACTTCCCGTAGCTATCATCAACACCGAGTCAGAAGAAAGACTAAACATAAAACCTGAGCTTCTAAGAATCGAAGATGATACGGAGCCTTGGTAAGGTCATCTCGGTTGACCGTTGGTCGTCTCACGATATACTCTGTAATACTCCGTTATCGCCATCCTAAGAAGGGATCTGATATCTCGTTACGTCACCCGCTTGTTACACACCAATTTAATTCCCTTCTAAGCTCGTAATTCAGTTCGCTATCAAATTTAAAACCAAAATTAACACGAAAATGTAGCGAAATTCGGCAGATCTCCCTGGGGATTGTAACTATAACTGTATGCCCGGGTTTAAGATTTCCCGCCATTATGAGAATAGTGTTAAATAACGTAATAATGCGTTGATAGTCTATTTTAATGACGGTTTTTCGCTTCATACAGCGAGCTATTTGATATTTTACGGTACCCTAGCGAGTGATATTAGAAACCGAGGCTTTCAAAGTTTTTCACAAATCTACAGAAGCAAGCGAGCGAGCGCGAATTTATTTATTTTCAAAGCTCGGGACATTCAATTATTAAACATCATGCCATTTTCGGTCTTACGAGAGCTCGGAATCGGATAATGAATAACATAGGATATCCATTGATACCTAGGCTTTTTTCGGATATATTAATCTCGGATAAATTGTTCAAGTTAATGTAAAGCCACAAATTATATAAACAGAGGAAAATTATCCGGAGATGAAATTTGAAGCTCGAGTAAAAACAAATTCAGCGTTTATTCGAACGGATAACGCCAAGATAAAAATACGATGTTTCTCGATATCCGTGTAGAATGAAATATAATAATTATATTTTAATTTAAATCGAAAGGAACAGCGACTAAATGACACATTCTAGCTTCGAGATCTATATTTTGGTTAAAATCCGCGAAGAAACTCGATGGGTTTCAAATTGTTATCGGCGAATGAATAACTCGTATAACGTATCAATTTCCTATAACAATTGATTATACGAATTGTAAGTTTGCCGTTCCATTCGGGTATACGTTAACTCGAATAAGAAATGGATATTTTTCGCGAACGGATAATATCTGATTGACATTCAATGGTCTTATTCAATCAACAAAAGTTATACGAATTCCGAGCACTAGGTTTGTTCTATTAAAGCCGACATTAAAGCTAGCTAAGTTTGTAGGCGATTTGGGTTGGATACGGATTTTAAAACATTAAATATTTCATTAGGGATTGATGAATGATAAAATTCCGAATGATGTTTGTTTCTAAACCCGTTTAGATATAGATAGGCTTAAATCTCGCGGGGTAAATTATTAATTCAAAGACAAACTATATAGCTATCTTAACGCGAGGGGGTTTTAGAAAATCAAAGTTTTATTTCTTAGTTTATGTATGAAGGAAAAGCGAACTGGAATGGCCTGATTTCCACCGAATGTTCTCGACTTTAAAGGGAAACTTGAAGCTAGAAATGGAACAGCTTTTGAATTTATTTTCGGAATCACGGGATGCCAAAAACGTATTCTAGAATTATCAAAGTAATTAATAGACACGTTTATGGTGTTTAAATTAATTTCTAAAGTTTGATAAAGTTTGAATAAAAGTAAATATCGGGCCAATCATATTATTTCAGTCCTAAGGCTAACATTAAAAGAATGGCCAGCGTTTGATGCCTATTAAGACCTATTAAGATTATTCTTTTAATGTTAGGACATTACACGAGCTGTTGAAGGCTTCAATAATATGATTGACAGGAATTTATATTTACTTTTATTCAAACTTTATCAAACTTTATAAATTAATTTAAACATCAAAAACGTGTCTAAAAATTGTTTGAAAATTCGCGTTTTTTTTTTTTTGGTACCCGGTGAAACCGAAAATAAATTCAAAAGCTATTCCATTTTTAGCTCCAAGTTTCCCTTTAAGGTCCAATCTTTAATTTAAAGAGAAGCCAATGGAAAGAGCTACTTTTAGTTTTAAGGCTTTATTTTTCAAAGGGAATTGGTTACGATGTTTATACGTTATTCGGTACTTTTATACATAGAAGCCGGTTGAGACTAGCTTTGATGACGTGACGCTAACATCAAAGCTCTTTTTATATGAAGAGAAAGTTCTTATATTTATGTATATTGACTTTTCTCGTAATAAATTCCAGTACAAAACACGCAAAAGCGTCAATATTTAAATATATACCAAAAATACAAACACGGATAAAGCCGTGTTTCGAAACGTTAAACATTCCAAAACAAGCGCTCGTTTAAATATTATTACCCAAAAAGGAAAAGAATAGTGTGTAATACGCGATAACTTAATTTTTGAATTTCTTAGACCATAAAATATATTATTAAGTAGAAACAAAGTAATTAAAAAGTTAAATTACGAGAAAAAATAAAAAAAAAATAAAAGTCGACCACCATTTTTAATCCAGCTACAAGAGAGAAGGGGATACGAACCAATCAAATCTCGTCTTTTTATTCACAATATCAATTCGAGCAAAAGTAAGGAGACTGTGGCGCCATCTAACAAAACAAGATTTTCCCCAAAGTAAAATTCTGATTGGCTGGTATCTCCTTTTCTACAAGGAACAATCTGGTGGACAAAGTCAGGGGCAGGGTTAAAACGCTAACTTTAAATCTTAATTTTGAAGTAATTAAGCGGAATTATAAATGTTTAATGGAGAAAGGGGCTTTTTTATTACTGCATTACTATTTTATCAAAAAAAAAATGTTTCCTTCAGGGTTAACTGTAAAAATTACAGCGATTTGCTACCCTGCAGTGACGTAGTTCCAAAATTTCATAAATATCAATAAATAAACGGAACTTAAGGCAGAAACAAGACGGAAATTAAATTTTAAAAGAGCAAAGTTTAGATTTTGCAGATAACAAAAAAATTGATAAAATATAAAAAGCCAAATTCGAAATTCTAGCGCTAGATACGAAATAAATATGGTGATATTCTTCAATTTGGAAACTAAAATAAAAGCGACGAAAATATGCCATTTGGAGATGAAATAGCCCCCCGAAGAGAAAAATAGACCAAAAAATAGAGTACTAACTCCAAAGAGAAAAGAAGAGCAGAAAAAAAAAAAAAAACAGATCAAAAATCAGTTCAACTTGGGACGTACTATTTTTATTTGAAAGGCATTTAATATAAGGGTAACCCTCAGCCGTATCACCCCTAGATAAAGATTCAATTTTATTTGAACTATATAAAAAAAAGCGCGAAAAAGATAAATTGGCAAATCTAGAGAATAAATGTTTGAATCTCAACAAAAACATTGGAGCGCCTTTTTTTTTTTGCCTCCTCTAAAAGTAAAAACAACTTTCAAAATTTATACCCACTCGTAAAATTGAAATCCACACCACGCAACTCCCGCTAGATATAAAACGCTAATGCCCAACCCGAGGAAAGTATTCAAATATACACCCGAGGAAAATTAAATCTAGAAAGCGAGCCACCAAACGAAATACGAATACGAATAAAAATGTAGACGGAACTAACCGAAATTTAAAACCTACGTAAGCCTACTTTTGCCGACCTACATACATTAAAGGGATACTATTAGCTGAAATGAAGTATTTATTTTCCGATTCCTTAGGTAAAATTATACCCCCTAGAATTTTTTCAGAATTTTTGAACAACGAATACGATAAGAAAAGATTGTTTAAAGTTTTATATCCTAAACACGTGTTTGAATTTCTGTACCATTGCCAACAAGCCAACCACAGCCAAGCCCCCATCCCATGAGGTATTAAAATAATATCGTAGAACCCCTTGCGACATCTAGGTGATAATGTAGAGATCTTGGTCTAATTTTAGGACTTGATTTTTTTCGAAAATTAGATTTATAAAATATTTTTAGTCATCATTATCATGAAACATTCGTAACCAACAAGCCAAGCTCACATCTCCCAATATAATCTAACCCAAAAATTAACGTTTTAACATGCCAGGGTTCGTACGAAATTCCTTAGTTGGGTACTTAGAGATAATAATAGACTTCTGATAAGAATTGTACCTCCATTTCTGAGGATTAAAATTAAATTTAAATCTCAAGATATAATTCTTTTTGAATTTCTTTTTCTGGGCGAAAGGAAGTTACCGAAAAATCTCCTTGAGCCATGATATGAAAGCTCTCGATTACATCTGACCTATAAGTTGGCAACGGATAATAAAGGAACCACTCCCATCATTTTCCCAATTCGTAGAGCTATAGATGTATTTCGTTTTATAGATACTAGTTCTTTCCAAATCCTAAGAGAATCAAGAAACTTCTCGATATAACTCGGGATAGAAAAATGTTTCGAGAACCAAACCGGAAGTACCAAAACGGAAATGAAGAAACGGGACGGAAAATAGCGAACCAGTAAGCCACGGCGCCACCCATCCACCCGAGAGCGAATTACTTTCAAGAATAGAAAAGTACTCGCCTTTAAGTCGGATTTTCAATCTTGGAAAGGGATTAAATCGGGACAAGAAAAAACGGTTTTCCAACGGGAATTAGTATCCCTATCGAGGTAGCGCCTAGTTTCGGAGGACTTAAAATCGAATTGGGATTCCGTGAAAAAAAAAATGAACTTCAAAAGAAAATGGCGCGCTTCAATCTCGAAAGATCAAAAGAAACAGAAATTTGGGGTTTAATTTAAAAAGAAATATAAAAAAAACTTAAAACAAAATTAAAAGATTAGTTAAAGGGAGAATGAACCATGGAGGGATTGCGACAAAGGGATAATGCAAAGTAACAATTGATTTTATCGACGGCTTAATATCACGGCCTAATTCACCAGTAAAAAATTACAAACAAATATTAAACCAGAAATAAATTTAAAACTTACCATCAACTAATCCGTAAAATAGGCTTAACTGGATTCAAGGAGATTCTGAATTTCTTCGCATTGAAGGGTCAACGACCAATAAGCAAAGGCCCATCGTTAATGCGAAATCTAGGTTAAATTTCCAATATAACATTCGATTGGTCGATGACTCATCAATTTTTCAGAAATTCAGAATCTCCATGAATCGAGTTAAGCCTATTTTACGGATTAGTTGAAGGATCGGAGAGTAGCGTGGCTCGTATTTGAGAAACGATTGTATTTAGAACGCGTACGTCAAGTTAACTTTATCTAATGGCACGATATTGACGTACACGCGGGTTCTAAGTAGAATCATTTCTCAAAAAAGCGCGAGCGAAAGCGCTAATTGATATACGTATTTATACATGGAGATTCGGTTCGTTCGAGATGGATCGAAAGAATGCTTGTCGGAATCGCGCCGCAAATTCGGGATATAGTTTAACAAATAAATCACGAATAAATGGAAGTGGGAGTGGGAAGGAGAAGCAGAGATTGCAGGGTTGGTTCCCTTCTTTAGATATTAGATTTCCTTCCGAATCTCAATCAATCAGAAACGAGCCCCTTCGTGGAGCACCAACCGACAAAAATCTCCCTTTTCTTACCAGACGATATACAAAAATGAATACATTTTTGTTGAGGGGTTTAACACCCCCCTCCCCTGGCCGGGACATAAATCTGTTTAGAACAAAGCCGTATACCGTGGAGGGGGACATTCCATCCCCTTTCAAACGATAATCGCGTATTTCTTCAAATTGCGCTTTTTTACCTCCCCGACTGAACTTTAGTTCAGGGGGAGGTGTTACACTGGTCGTGTCTGTGTGTCTGTGTGTCTGTCTGTGTGTCTGTCTGTGTGTGTAAGCGGATATCCTGTGTAAACGGAAGTCACGTGACCTAGCTCGTGGAGCCAAAAGTCTAGAGACGTAATCATACCAGCTTATCGTTCAGTTCCGGGGAATTACCTCCTTTAAGCGTGGCTGCCACATTGAGTTTCAAGTGTCGTGCAAAGACATACAACAGGACGTCTCCCATTGCACATCATCGCATTCCACCATCCACTTTACGGTCGAACCTTGATGCTGAACAGCCGAAGGCGATTATAAGCAATGGGACGTCTCCCACTGTCATAATCACCTCCGACCATCCCCGCACCAAGGTCCAACCTCCAGTTTCCGATCTCAGCGTTCCATACTAGCGAGGCGTCCCCCACTAGTACAGTTCACATCAACCTTCCACTGACTCCAAACATCGCCCCACCAATGGGTAAATTGCGTCGCCAAGCGCCTAGAGATCAAGAATCAGCAAGACATTGAAAGGGGGGGGTTTTCCCCCTAACTTCATGGCCATCACGCACGGTTACTTCGATTAATATAGCCCTTCGAAAGGTTTATATAGTATCTTTTTGGAACGAATGCAAATTAGCCTCATGGGGTGATTGTTTAGGGAAATGAAACGCAATATTAATTTATATTATAATTAAAAATATTAAAATGGTTCATCTTAATCTAATTAATTAGAAAGTCGAAAAATTAATTTAAAATTCGAGATAGTTTAGAAGTTATTTGAGAATTTATGCAAAAATTTAAAGAAATTTGACCGATTAATGGCAGTTTTAGTTGGCAGCATGCGCCTAAGCTATTTTCCATATATATCATTTACTCGAAAAAGCAAAGGTATAACGGGCAGTATAGGCTTATCTCTGGTGCAAACTTGGGGTGGATTGAAGAACTTAAATAAAGGTGCGTTTACACGGGTATGGAAGATTGAAACAACATAATTTAGATAAGAGATAAGACAATAATAACTTCGATTATACTCGGTGAATTTTTAACCAGTTCAAGGGGAATTGGTGTATAAGATTTGAAGCTGAGGCGGATTTATGCATAATGTTAAACCACTTAAGAAAAATGATAGTCGTGAAAACTCTCCTCGAACAGAAGTAGAGTAGGTTTCCAGTGTATTTGTGACACGTGTAAAATCGAGTTCGCCAGCACGCGAGTATGTGTAGACCACTAAATTTGAAGTCGGAAACCTCTTTACGCATGGAAAATATCAATGTGATTTTTTTTGATATTCTTGGGAGAATCAGCTTCATGTATGGGGAAATATCGTAATCTTCTGGCAAACTTGCAAACAGTGGCGTATTTGGTTTTAATTACTGGCACGGATTTTCAAATTAATTTTTTTATAATTTTCGCGCGTTTCGCAAATTTATTTCGTGCGAAATTGTGTACATGCGCAGAGCGAACCAGGTTAACGCGGATACACACAGACCTGTTTTTACGCGTTTCACGCTCGTGAACTCATAGAAGTACCATTAGCACGCGCGAGCGAGGTGCAAACCACTCTAGAAAAATTTTGTACACCTGATTCCAGATTCATTTGATTGTCAGTGATTCCGAATCAATTCGCGTGATTCCGAATTGATTCGTGATTCGCGTGATTCCGAATCGATTCGCGTGATTCCGAATCGATTCGCGTGATTCCGTATCGATTCTCGTGATTCCGAATCGATTCGCGTGATTCCGAATCGATTCGCGTGATTCCGTATCGATTCTCCTGATTCCGAATCGATTCGCGTGATTCCGAATCGATTCGCGTGATTCCGTATCGATTCTCCTGATTCCGAATCGATTCGCGTGATTCCATTTAGTTTGTACACCTGATTCCAAGAGTGGTTTGCCCATTGCCCCTCGCGCGTGACCGTGAAAAGCGTGAAAATAGGTCTGTGTGAATCCGGCTTTAGTCATGCCACAATTAACAATTGACGAACTTTCTTAAACCGGATTGACATTGAAATTTCTCGTGTTTTAATAGTCATGTATGATATGGTTGACCCAAGAGTGAAATGTAGACAGAGTGAGGAAAAGAATCACGTGATTGGATCTCGTGATGACTGCTAGTTTTAGTTTCACACTTTTTCATACATGAATTTAATGTTAATCCCAATTAAGTATAATAGAACCAGGCTTTTAATGCCTACTGTCGTGTATTTCCGGTAACATTTTAGCTAGTGTGGAGTCACGTAAAATGACGTTTGTTTCACAACTTGGTATATTTTTACTCAGGCCTGCCCTGTCAGAAAAAAAAAAATATAAAAAATTTATGATAGGGCCAAAAGAGAAACATCTATTCTTTACTCACAGCATTATCACCAAAAAACGTGTTTTTAGACGTAGGCTTATAAGGTATCTGTAGGTCGTGTAGCACCAAAAAGCGAAATTGTACGTCACAGTTCGTAGTTTAGCGTGTTATGCGGAAAGCTTATTCGTTAATTGTTTATTGAATATGTTTATTTACGGTTATATGACGATACCGAGGTCATAACTTGATTTTGATCAAATATTTTGCCTAATGACGTTACTTGGTCTACAAATACTCTAGTTTTCTTAACGCCGATATGATTTTACTGAGGGACCTTGACCTTGCTTATCTAAATTTTAATTTATTGAACGTAAAATCGTTTCATTTCTTTTGAAATCTTCGACGAAGTTTGTTCTCTAGAGATTTGACTCGTTGAAATTTTAAATTAAGTTTCATTCGTTTGAATACAATTTATTGGTAAGGAAGTAATTTTGAATTTGAATCATTTATTTGATGCGTTTATTATTTGTTTGGACATTTTTGGTATATTTTCATTGACCTGAACTCTAATTTTTATTACTGAGTTGTGACTGAAATATTAGTTTGGAAATCAAAAGGTTTTTTTTTTCTGACTCATTTTTCTCTGTAGTAATTTTTTGTTTTCGTAAAAGAGTTATTAATGCCTACTGTCGTTTATTTTCGGTGATGTTTTAGCTAGTGTGTAGTCACGTAAAATAACGTTTGTTTCACAACTTGTGTTGTATACTGAAGCCATGTATAGGTTCAATTTGATATAACATTTTGCCTTTTCACGTTACTTGGTCTACAAATACTCTACAACCGTCAAAATTCTGATATGGTTTTAAAAGAAGAACCTTGACCTTGTGTATTTAATCTCATATCGAGATTAAATGTTTTTCGCATCTAATTTTAATTGGTTTATCAATATGTTATTTGTATAGATATTTTTTTTAAGATTTTATATTTTTTAGATTAAAATAAATTTATTATTCCAGAAGATTTTGTAGAATCTAGTTCTCAGGATTACCGGTGTTGAAAATTTATTTTGCTAATGTTATCTTGATGTCTGTGTTTTCTGCCCGCTATTTGGTAGTGGTAAGATTAATATTTTTAATTTTAATTAATTGACTTATTTGGCGTTTATTTGATAATTTGCTTTACTTAAATTGTTCTTGTAAGGGCTATTTTACATATTACCAAAGATTGCTAATTTCAGTTGTCTTAATTCTGATTTTTTTTGTTTTAATACTGAATTATGGACTGGATTATTTATCCTGAAATCTATGTGGTTATATCTTATTTATTTTCCTTTTTTTCTCTAGTTAGGTTTGGTTTTAAGTAGAGAATTATTTAGGGTTGTGTTGGTATACTGAAGAAATGCATATAGGTTCAATGTGATATAATATTTTGCCTATTTCGCTGTTTCTTCTACTCATCCAATACTCTACATTTCTTTTCATCTTTTATTTTAGGTAGGGTTAGGTTAGGTTAGATTACCTTAACGTCGGGGTCGGGGAGGTTATATTTTGGTTTCCCAACTTGTTTAAACGTACATTAATTAATTTCAATATCAATTGTATTGGCATTAAAAAAAGGTGGAAATATAATGCGGTTCTATTAAAGGGAGGGTGAAGAAAAAGTGTTTTTGATCGATTGTTCTACTAATTATAAGACCTACATGCTTAGTTAATCATTCAGGACAATATATTCCGATGATTTTAAAAATAAAAACAAATCCAGATTTCACTGTTCTTTTAAATTGAACCCCTCCAACCAATCGCGTTGCGCCCTGCCTTCCAGCGAACAAAATACTCGTGGCACGCGCTATGTCGAGCTTGACAGGTCCCTGACTTTTCCTTGACCTTTTGGGTTTTTTTTTTTTTTTAATTCCAAGACTTTCCCCTGACCTTTTGGGTTGTTTTTCAAATTCCCCGACTTTTCGGACCCATTTCCAGGTTTTCCAAATCGTATACGAACAATGTAATTTTGAATTCTTTTAAGATATGAATTTGTGTATTATTTTGTTGGTTATCAAGTCACGTCGTCTACATTTTTTTTCAAGACTTATCAGATAGGGACTTTTTGGGCTATTTTTTCTCGCTAATCGGGGTATTTTTTTCCACGCAAATCGCTCACCAATGAAACAAATCCCCTTTCTTTGACAGTCTATCTCTCTCTCTTTCTTTCTCTGGTGGCTCGTGACGTCCCAAGACCACCAATATCAAAATATATAGATTATTTATACAAATTACATTTTCTCCATTCTTATAGGCGTATAGCCGATATTATAGAAGCAGCCGAGGAGCGGAGTATAAAAAGAGACAAAGTGATTTTAAATCCACGCATCTTCGTCTATAGTTTCGAAGAAGGGATTCCTAAACCCTCCCCCAGAGATGAATACGAATTCCAACTTCACCGCGGGAAATTTCAACGCCACCAAATAAATTCTAGACGATATCCCTTAGCGCGCAAAGTTGATACATAACGAGCGACTCCGAGTAAGAAATGACAGGAGCGCGTGCTCGGGACAAATTTAAATAGAAACCAAAAAGCGCGAGCAGTAGAATATACCCAAAATACTAACAGCGCGTGCCATTTATCTCGATCAAGTTTAAAAACAAAAGATAGGCCTGAATAAAAAAAGGCGCGAAATTACAGTTTCGATAAAATGGCGCGAAAAGAAAACCTTGAAAATGACGTACTTTTAATATCAGCTTGAAAATGACGTACTTTTAATATCAGCTTTCTAAATAATTTCCCTGCCCAATTTCAATCTTTATGTCATAAATTTATTCATTGGGAATTCCCACTTTATATTTGACCTTGTTTATAATGAGGGTCAGGTTAGTTAACTCCGAATATGAGTAAAAATTTTGAATTTTTAGGCAATTTTTTCAGTTTATAATTAATTCGTTAACCAATCAAACAGTTCCTTGATATGTACCAGCCATGTGGACACATTTCAAATTCCTCGACTTTCCCCTGACCTTTACCGACCAATTTCCAAATTCCTTGACTTTTCCAGTTCGTGTAAGAACCCTAGCTTCGTTTGAAATGAAACGAGTGATTCGAGTATCGTGAATCAAAAACCCATATAAGCCGCGTGTTTTGAAAGTTCGCTGTGAAGTTATATATAGCGAATTTAACATTTCAGCGTTCCCAATGGACAGACAGACGTACGCGCGGTTACAATTTTAACTTTATTTTACTTAATTTTTTTGAAACGCGGGCGAGTTTGAATAAAGGCGGATGCACGCTAATGGTACTTCTATGAGCGCACGAGAGTGAAACGCGTGAGAATATGGTGTGCATCAGCCTCTGTCTGTTTTGTAAGAAAAATCGCGCGTTTGCGTTGAACGAATGCGTCACGTGTGTTGCGAGGAATAAAAATTGAAATAATAAGTATGAACAACCCTATTTTTTGTTCTAGGGTTTTTGGGGCGATCGGGTGTTATTATTCGCGATTGTAAAAAAGATAAAAAAAGATGAATAAGAAGGGATTTATCGTTTCAAATGTTCAGGAAATGACGCTTCCTTTTGACAGCAGCGCTGGCGCGCGTCTCTCTCAATACATCCCCCCGCAGACGCGCGTGGATATAAAAAATATACAAATGACACTCAGGGATTTGGATCCGCCCCCCTACACACACACACGTAGGCGCGCACTAAGTTTACCCTCATCAATTCCAACTGCAGGGAATCCTAATACTATCCCGGCTATAGCAGTTATACCATTTTTCACGCGAAAACATCATTTCATTCTTTGAAATACGCAAAATATTCGCAGAGACGAAAGACACAAAGAAAATGAATTCCATCTGGGTTATTTAAAGGTACAATGAAACCAACTACTTATACCCTTTTCAGACGAGTTGTAACTAGCCGGTTTAATCAGAGTTAACCTTAGATTTAACCACAATTAACCAAGGTTTATGGAACTGAGAAGGCTATGTAAACATCGGTTAAATCTGATTATACCACGGCTTAGAGGGTTTCACAAATCCAGCAGACGCCCAAATGTTTTTAATCTCACGGGGTTGATATGAATCAAAGAAAGCACGTTTTTAAGGGTGTAAAGAAACCTCTTTCACGATTAATTTTTAGGTATAACTATAGATCAAATTTCGCGCTTTGGAAGAAGTGACCCATAAGTAGGGGCTGGGCATAAAGGCGCGTTTCCAATCAAGAATATTTTGGCCAAAAAAGTCATTTCTATAGTTACTTTTTTGGCCCAAAATATCTTAATCGAAAAGGGGCTAGAGACTAACTAACCATTGAACCTTTATGTCCGATCCCTTTCGCCCAAGATCTCTCGGAAGACATGGCGAGTCGCTCCTCTATAGACTTTTTGCAGGATATTGTCGACTGGGGGCCGCCATTACCTCCCAACCAAATGGGAAAAAGGTGAGTTTCGTGACGTTTCTCACGCCATGTAGATAATTATTTCCTCCTGCTAGAAGAGGGGGGATGACACTCCCATCCGCAAAGAGTCTATAACCATCATGGTCAAATCTTGGCACAATTAACTAACCAGTACTTGGTTCAATTCTGTCAATATTTAACTTTTTTCTAGAATACGAAATCACTAAAAATCACGACATTTCAATCTCCCTTTAAACTATTTTTTTCCTTACGAATCCTTTACTAAAAACGTGGTAAGAATGTAAAGTGATTGGGTGGGAAATAGTCTCGAAAAAAAAAAAAAAAAACAGGCTTACATATTAATTTCAGTTGTTTTTTTTTTTAATTTTGTCGGAACTTCCGGAATGAAGAGAGAATTATGCCAGTAATTTACGATATCTCACATTTTTTTTATTTTATTTTTCGTCGTCGGATGCTATTTCGTTTTCCGATTAATAACGGAGCTAGACCCCCCCCCCCTCTCAATTCAGGAACGGAAAAAATGCGTTTTTTTATTTAATAAAAGAAGGGTCCCTTATTTTTTTATTTAATCATTGTTCTCGAAGAAAAGGGGAAAGATATAATATAACAACCCGGCTACAAAAAGAAATAATCGCGAAAACGGCCTACATTCAATATTAAAAACTTTATGCAGACGCTAGAGAGCGAGAAAAAAATATATATTTGCGCGCTAAAAGATATCATTCGAAGTTATTTAATTTCCCGCCAAATTAATCACGCTCAATTACAATTTACGAATAGGATAATGAATAACTTAGGATATACATTGATAACTAAGTTTTTTTCCAATATTTTAATCTCGGATTAATTGTTCCAAGTTAATATAAAACAACAAATTATACGAACAGAAAAAATCAAATGCTGGATACGAATTATCCGGAGATAAAATTTGAAGCTCGATTAATAAAAGAATTACGCGTTTATTCAAACGGATAACGCCAAGATAAAAATACGACGTTTCTCGAAATCCGTGTAGAATGAAATAAAATAATTATATTTGAATCTAAATCGAAAGGAACAGCGACTAAATGACTACATTCTAGCTTCGAGATCTTAATTTGGGTTAAAATCCGCGAAGAAACTCGATGGGTTTCAAATTGTTCTTATTGGCGTATCAATTTCCTTTAACAAATGAGTAAGAATAAAAAGTTTGCCGTTACAACTCCAATAAGAATTGGATATTTTGTTCGTGAATGGATAATATCTGATTGAAATTCACGATGCTCTTATTCAATTAACAAAAGCTATATTAATTATAAAGACCTAGGATCTTTTACGGAATTCATCCAGAATATTATTTGAGCCTTCAATGGCGTTTGTTATGTCCTAACATTAAGAGGATATGCCTGCGTTTGATTCCCAAGGTTTTGGGCGTCCAACGCCGACCCATTATTTTAATGTTAGGACATTACATGAGCTATTGAAGCCTGCTGACAAAATATGAATTTATATATAATATTATATTCAAACTTGACCAAATTAACTTTAGAAATTAATTTTAAACACCAAAATCGTGTCTAAAAATTGTTTAAAAATTTAAGGTTGTAATTCCAAAAATAGTCAAAAGCTGTTTCATTTTTAGCTCCAAGATTCTTTTTAACGATCCATAATTTTTGCATATTCTAACAAAAAGGTTCTAGAATAAAATCAGGGTAATTTCGAGTGTATTAGCTCCCTGCCTTTGACTGTACTTCGATAAAGGGGATTTGGGTACTTGAAATATTTATATTAAGCTAATTATTCCTATAATCTTAAATTTGTTCTGTCGTCTAATTATATAATCCCATTTGATTATATAATTGATTCCCATTTTTGGGCAAACTTTTTTTGGTTTTTGTTTAAAGATCCGCTAGGTGGCCTATAATTATAATTATTACTTTATAGTAGACTGGAATTACGTCTATTTAACCACGCCCAACGCATTAATCTCATCCTAAATATTTCCGACGTATTATTTTAATTTACAAATTATACAAATTAAGTATTTTGACCCTTTTTTTCTTGGCGTTTTTCCCAAATCGCCACTACAATTAACCGGGGGCAATCCATCCTCCTCCCCCCACTTATCATATATTCAGAAATTCAAATTACTTTGAAAGGTACAAATTACAATTGCCATAGGTGAATTTTTTCAAGAGGAACATCAAAAAGTGACTCGCATAGAGTAGAAAATAATTGGAATTTTATAGTGACAAAGCTTCTGCGGAAATAAATCTAAAACTTCCCCGGAAAATGGGCTTAGCTGGATTCATGGAGATTGATAATTTCTTCGAAGGGTCAGAGACCAATGAGCAAAGGTTCGTCGTTAAGGCGAGATCTTACACTCGCATTCAATTGGACGCTGACCCTTATATGCTCTTTGCTGATAATATTAAGCGTTGTTTATTTTTATGGAAAAAAGTGATAGACTTTTGGTTCAAATGTATAACGAGATTTTTAAAAACAACGAGCGAACTTAGGATATCGACAAGAAATATAATTAAGGCTGGAGCTTAGAAGTTAGGTCTAAGTGGCGTTGCAAATTGCGAAAGCAAAGACCTATATAACGACAAGTAATATCTCGCGCACGTTAAGCCACACCCAATAAGCGCGTGTTTGACTAAGAATATGGAGGGAAAAAAATGAATATTGGAACGAGAAACGTGACGTCTCCGAATGTGTCATTTTCGGAAAGTGTTGACTTTTATACACGAAAAAGAAAGCCGAAAAAATGAAGTTTGCTTAAACCTTTCGAGGTTAAATACACACGGTCGGTAACATCACGTACGACGCTTGGGGGAAATACAAATTCAACTTTTTTTCGCCAACATTTAACGCCGAATGAAGTTTATTAAACTAAATTGCGGGCTCCCCCCAAATTGCTTGACATATTTTTCTAGCGGTGGTTGCACCCGCCAAATGACGTTAAAATTAATTCCAACAACCCCGCCCCCTAGTGGTCAAAGCTACCACTCTCGACGCGACCAAGGTCTAAGGATGACTTAGTTTCACTTAGCCAACAGTCCAAAAAAGGACATTTTTTAGAACTCGTTATAAAATCACATCTTTCGCGACTAAACATATTTGTTTAATTCCTCTAAAGGGAGAATGCAACCTAATAAAAGTGATTTTTAATCGATTCTTTTGCGTTTAAATAGGCCTAATCCATTTGTAATTTTTTTTACAAAAACATATTTAACTAGAAATAAATTTAAAACTTACCCAGAAAATAGGCTTAGCTGGATTCAAGGAGATAAGCTAAATTTATTCCCATTGATTGGTTATAAGTCTGACAGAGGTCTCGCCTATTTTCATTGGTCGCGAAGAAATTCAGGATCTCCATGAATCAAACTAAGCCTATTTTCAGGGTAAGTTTTAAATTGATTTCTAGTTTAAATTAATACTTGTGAATGTTTTTATTGGTGGATTAGGCTAGGAATCGATAAAAAACACTTGTTATTAAAATTGAAACTTTGTTTTATAAAGGCTTAGTAACGTTTTAATAATATTGACCCGTCTCTCGTTTTTTTTGGGCCAAACAAAGATTCCAATCCCATTTTATCGTCATTTTGACTTCGATATATCTTAGCGAAAAAATCGGGTTCTTTTTTTCTATTTAATTTAGTTTCTAACAATTCGAAAGCGAAGAGAAAAATACAATCCCCGCGACAACAGACAACTAAAAAAAAAAAAAAAAAAAAAACCCTAAAAAACTAGAACTACTTCCATCTAAACCGGAGTTAGTATATTAGTATCCTTCCGCCTGGGTTTCCTTCGTACCGCAATTTCAAACAATGGGTAAAATAAGTTGGAAAATAATTTAGATCGCGCACGAGGGATAACGTTCGCTATCTCCGAAAACAAAAACGGTTTATCTCCAGTTAAGACGAATTTGGATAAAGAAATAAAACACTTAATTTGAAATGTCCGTACTTGCGTACGTCCGTAAAGTTTTCCAGAATGTTTTAGAAGGTTCCAAAAAAGTTTAAAGAGCTCTAGAAAATTCTGGAATGCACTCTAAAGTTCTAGAAAAGTCTAGAACATTCTGGAATGCACTTGAAAGTTCTAGAAAATTCTGGAAAACTTTAGGAATTTTCAAAATCTTGCGTTTTATACGTCCTCTGATTTTTTCGGGTTTTTAAAGTCGATTACAATAAATTTTTATTCCTAGACCTAAAATCATTTATAATAGATTAAAAGGCAAACAATACGATCGGGTAAGGAATTTAAATCGCGTGGGATACGGAGATACGTCGTTTCAGCCGCGAGGGGTCGCGAACAGCCAGGAAATAGTGAAGCTCGTGATAAATTGGTGAGCGAGGAAAAAGACTCTCGCGCTACCAATCAAACAATGCCGGGAATGAATGACAGCCACGAACAAACCAACCGCGATTCGCGGTATCGACTAAACCTGCAGTAAGCCTTAAAGGGAGAATGCAACCTAACAAGTTATTTTTTTAAATCTATTCCTTATCGTTTGAACAGGCCTAATCATTAAGTAAACAAAATTACAAACAAATATTAAACTAGAAATAAATTTAAAACTTCCCCGGAAAATAGGCTTAGCGGGATTCATGGAGATCCTGATTTCCTCACGTATAAGGTCTAGCGATCAATCGAACGCGATTGTAAGTCTCGTGGAGATCTCGCGTGAACGACAGTCCTTCGCTCATTGGACGCTAGACCTTACACGGACGCAATTCAGCTGATCTCCATGAATCCCGCTAAGCCTATTTTCCGGGTAAGTTTTAAATTTATTTCTAGTTTAATATCAATTGTTTCACTAGTGGATTGGGCCTATTTAAACGATAAGGAATCGATAAAAAAAATCACTTGTTTTTAGGTGTCATTCTCCCTTTATAGAAGTACTTCACAGCAAACTGGGATCGAACTGGTGCCGTAAATTCATGGCGACTTCGCGGCGCGTGGAAGGCTAAACTCCCTCTTATTTCTAATCTATAAATAGAGATCATTTATTAAATATTTAAGACAATCAATTATCGCGAATTCCGACCGAATCAAAATAAGTTTAGAATCGGTCGCTAGTTTCAACAGGCGTCAAGCCTTCCAAACTCTATCGTTAATGAGAGATGTAGTAAGGCTGCTAGGGTTTTGAATATAAACCCCAATGAATTCTAAGCCTATCACGGGTATATTTTATTTATTTCAATCTAAGATGACGGCGCGTGCCAAGCCGCCTTAGTCTTATTTCCGAGTTAAATTAAAAGCGCATTACGTATATTGACTGTAGGTTCGCGCCGTATTGTCAACTACGAGGTGTAGCTTGCATATTGACGGGAAAAAGGCTATTAGCTAAAACATTTAGCGCCTGAGCTTCCAGAATAGGATGATATACCTATATACTTAGGAGTTGGAACTAAAGACTGCTTTCACCCTACGTTAGTTAAAGAGAACCTGAAGGAAAAATTAAGAGCCCTATTTTATGGATAAAACCCTTATATTGTAATAAAAGAAGTACCTTCCTCCTAGAGCTCGGAATCGGATAATGAATAACTTCGGATGTCTATTGATAACTCCGCTTATTTACTCGAAAATTGAGGTTTAAAGTCAGCGTTATACCCCCCCCCGACATATTTAAATCGTCCACCATCTTAGGAAGAGGATACCACCCAATCAGAATTTAATTTACGTGATTTGTTAGATGGCGCCACGGTCTCCAACGGTGTTCCGAAAAACAATTTTGCTTGAACTGAGAATGATATTTTTTGGGATATGTGGCGCCACCTTTTGGGGGCTTACCGCTTCTATATACATTACACATCGGAAAATAGTTGCTAAAAAGACGAGATTTGATTGGCTAGTAGCCCCTTCTCTACAGGAGCAGGATTTAAAATGGTGGTCGACCAGGAAGTTTTAAATTTAAAAGTACATATTTAAATACCATTCTTTTCACTCTTTTAAGATACATTTTTTTTTAACTAAATATTTGATTTTATGGTCTAAGAAACCTAAAAATTAAGTTATGGCGTTCAGGTTCTCTTTAAGGTAACCTATCAATCCGCCGAAGCTTTCCTCAGATCATTGTCAATTCCCTCTCGAACGCGAGAATATATTTAGTTCCAATTAAATGAATGAATGAAGCGAATAGAGGGAAAAGGGAGATACAGTGTAAGCGGATGCCATTCAATAATAAGCTAGATAGTCATTAATAGGGATTGTTCGAACGCCGAAATACTTCTATTATTTTTGCCCAAAGTGATAGGGAGGAGAAGAAAACAATTACCGCGAGAGTTTTGGCGGATAAATGGTGAAACCCGAGTAAAGGGGTTTGGGGGTAGTTGAGGGGGGTTAGGCTCCATGCACAGCCAGATCTAATACTCCCTTTCTTTTACCATTAAACACAATACACCCTGCACCATACCACGCCTCTAATAAGATTCCTCGGGAGCCGAAATGGAAGAAGCTTCTGGCCGATGCTCTCACTACATAGCGATGTGTCTAATAGGAAAAACGTGTCAGCACCAATCCAAATAGTTTTTCATCGGAAATAGGGGCTCATCAATGACTTAGAAGACATCACGGACTATATATCTGCCAGGGTATTATTGTCACCGAATAAAAACAGGCAATTTGGGGGGTTGGGGAAGAAAGATAATGAACTAATACCTTATCAATAGAGGCATAGTAGATATCAGAGCCTGATTTAAAATTAGGCAAAGTAGGCAACAGTGCCTTCGATAATATATCTTCACAGGCATAAATTGGAGCTCCCCCCCCCCCAATAGGGCGCTTTGGCACGTGCAAAAACATGGAAAATCGCACTATTACGCGCTAGTGGAAACTAAAGTTAAGAATGGTTACGGTCAAACTAACATTTCTTAATCGATTTGAAATGGTAAAATCAAACCGATATTCAAATCGCCAGGAATCGTTTTAAGCGTCACGCGTTATCTTTATAAATCGATTTATTGTAGCTTCATATATCGGTTGTTGAAACCTAATCGGTACGATACTAGTTTCGAGAATATGTTTCCCGTTCACACGACTTAAGCGAAACGTTTGGATAAGGTTTAAATCGATTCGAAGGCCTAATGCATTTGGGTCTTTAAAGGTTTTTAGGGGCCTTAACCCTTCGCTGGAGGTGGCCATGAGAAAATATCAAAGTATGGGACTGCCTAGAGGCCCCACAAGGTACTATATCAGTCAAAATATAACAAGAAATATAATTAAGGAAGAATTTCGATAGAATTATTGACTTGTAAGGTACATTTAAAAAACCAAGAAAACGGAAGCTTACAAATCGTAAACTGATTTAAGCTCCGCCTCCCTGCATTTTAATTAACGTATAATTTGAAGTAATTCCCTTTAGTAGTTAACTTTAAATCTTCGAAAAGAAATGGTGACACGATGACTTTAAAATCTTAGTATCTTGTTTTCAAATTTATCAAAAAAACTATAGTTGTGTCTTGGAAATATATTTATCTAAATTCTCCCCCAAAAACTACGACATTGTTATTTTATCTTCGTTACAAAAATATTCTCCGCAATTATTTATCTATAAGAAAACGTTGCCAAATTATCCCACAGAGATAAAAGTTCTCGTTTAAAGTTTCGAGATAAAATTAAATGTTTTATTCGTAAATATGAATAAAAAATACTTAAATGTTTTCGACATATCGGGAAATCTTGCCATAATAAATTGAATGAAATCTACCTTAGGGAGGTAAAAGTTTCGTAGAATTACTACAACAGGGTTCGTTAATTTCCTTGACTTTTCCAAGTTTTCATTATTTCTAAATAATTTTTTGAATATTTTACACGAATTTATTACTACGAGCGAGGCTTTTGCATTTCCCACTTTTTATTTGACATCGTTTATGAGTCAGGGTCAGGATAGTTTATTCAGACTATGAGAAAGCAAAATTTAATCTTTAGGTTACAATTAATTGATCGACAAATAAACAGTTCCTTGATACGTTAAAAAATATTTAATTTCTCAGACAATTGGGCTCACTTTCAAATTTCCTGGACTTTTCCCTTACCATTTGGACCAATTTACAAATTCCCTGATATTTTGGGCCCATTTTCCAATTCCCGGACTTTCTCCTGACCTTTTAGGCCAATTTTCCAATTCCCGGACTTTTTCCCGACCTTTTGGGCCAATTTCCAAATTCACTGACTTTCCCTGCCCTTTTGGAATAATTTCCAAATTCCCCGACTTTTCCCTTACCTTTTGGGTCAATTTCCAAATTCCTCGAGTTTTCCCTGACCTTCTGGGTCAATTTCCAAATTCCCCAGTTTTCCCTGACTTCTGGGTCAATTTCCAAATTCCCCAGTTTTCCCTGACCTTCCGGGGTCAATTTCCAAATTCCCCAGTTTTCCCTGACCTTCCGGGGTCAATTTCCAAATTCCCCGAGTTTTCCCTGACCTTCCGGGGTCAATTTCCAAATTCCCCGAGTTTTCCCTGACCTTCCGGGGTCAATTTCCAAATTCCCCGAGTTTTCCCTGACCTTCCGGGGTCAATTTCCAAATTCCCCGAATTTTCCCTGACCTTCCGGGTCAATTTCCAAATTCCCCGAGTTTTCCCTGACCTTCCGGGTCAATTTCCAAATTCCCCGAGTTTTCCCTGACCTTCCGGGTCAATTTCCAAATTCCCTTACTCTTCCCTGACCTTTTGGGTTAATTTTCAAAGCTGACTTTTCCAAGTTTTACAGGTCGTGTTTGAACCCTGTATAATCGTAGGAATTAAACATCATACGAATTTAAAAATGGCACGGAAGAAGTAATTTCACAAATTCTTCATCAACTTATTTTTAAAAAACAAAATCTCAGCTAAAACATTTTTTGTTTATTTATGACGAAATAATACTGGATGAAGCTACAAAACCATCAACTATACCCTAGCTTAAAACCGGGTTTAAATAGCTTCATCTTCGTTAGTCGTAATTGCCGAAACGAACGATATAGTATTGTCTTTTTTAAAATAAATTATTTTGGCAAGAGGAACGGAGAAAAAAATGTTTCAAGTTCTACTAGAGTCCGAATTCAACCTTCAATTGATAGCGCGTAAGAAGCTAGGCTTACTTCATCTCTCGACGTAAAACAATCGTTAGAATAAGGGCTAAAGAAAGCTTTGTACGCGTTGCCAAATGAACACGAAAAAAAATAATAAAAAAATAAAAAACTATTGTTAAGCCTTGGTAGAGATTAAAGAAAAAACATTCTTTTCTCGAAACGAATCGGTCTTAGTCAGCCAAACGGGAGTAATATCACGTGACGTCACGTCAAATCTTAGTTAACCCGTGACGTAATATTAAGTTTGAACGTTGGACAAGAGCCCGCGGGAAATAAAAAAAACACGTGATTAAATCAAGCGAAAGAGATCGCGCGTGAGATTGGTACGAGGCAGACTTTCTTTTTAATGGATGATTGTAGAAAAATGATGGGCGCGCGCCATAAAAAAATAAAAATTTAAAAAGTGGAGCGTGCCTCGGAAATTAACAATACATGACGTCATGCACACAAAAATTGAGCCAATTTATAATTGTATATATTAAAAGAATTATTTACCACGGAGATTTGTTTTTAACATAGAAAACGACATGATATATATTAGCCGCGTTCGCACTTGACACTTTGGAACCGTTTTCAAATCGTTTCTAATGTTCAAATCGACTTGTAAATATATTAATTTTGATTCTTTATCAAATATCAACACGGGTGACCCCAAAATTTCATAATTTGACCTTTCCAAACGGATAAAAACGATTTCAAAGTCTGTACTGTGAACGCAGCTATTTTTTTGATCAGTCGATCGTTTTCAAAAGATGCGTTCATACTAGGCCTTGCAATCGATTTAGATCGTTTCAAAAAGTTTCGTTAGAGTCGTATGAACAGGAAACCGTCTTTTATCGTATCGATTTGATTCGATTTTGGTGAAACTAGTTTCATACCGATTCCGTTTCAACAACCGATAGATGAAGCTAATGTAAATCGATTTATAACGATAATGAGTGAACGCGTGATGCTTAAAACAATTCCTGGCGATTTGAATATCGGTTTGATTTTACCGTTTCAAATCGATTAAGAAGTACTAGTGTGACCGTAGCTAAATTGAAACTAAGGAACTACTGAAGAAGAGCCTCGGATCGAAACGTCTAGTTAAGTTTTTTGTCCAATACCATATCGTTTTCTCTGAAAAAAACATTTCTACTAGGCATATAATTTTATTTGTTGTTTAATAACGAAGCCGTTATCCTTAAATTGACGCGGGCGGGTCGGACTATTGAAGACATATTAACCAAATATTTACAATGCCTCTAATCTTTTATAGGAAAAATTGCTAATTCGGAAGCAAAAATAAAGGAGAAATATTACAGGCAAATATACGACCAATAAAATAAATACCGCTCTTAAAGAGAGAATTCAACCTAATAAGTGATTTTTTTATCGATTCCTTATCGTTTAAATAGGCCTAATCCAAGAGTAAAGAAATTTACAAACAAATATTAAACTAGAAATCTATTTAAAACTTGCCCTGAAAATAGGCTTAGCCGGATTCTTGGAGATCCTGAATTTCTTCGTATTGATGGGTCATCGACCAATGAACAAAGAGTCGTCGTTCAGGCGAGATCTCCACGAGAAATTTTCATCTATCAATGCGAATAAATTCAGGATCTCCAAGAATCCAGCTAAGCATATATTTTCCGGGTAAGTTTGAAATTAATTTCTAGTTTAATATTTTTTAATTTTTTTTTTTTTTTTTTTTTGGTACTGGATTAGGCCTATTTAAACGATAAGGAATCAAAATATTTGTTGTTAGTTTGCATATTCCCTTTAAGCAAAATCATAAAATATACAGCTACTATCTTCAATATCTTCGATACATAGAAGTAAAACCCCAGCGTGGCTCAAAGCCGAGGCTTACAAGAAAAATCGAGATATATCTTAAGCCTCGTCAACTAAGTCGAAAAAAAATTAAATCATAAAATTGTATAATATATTTGGGCGCTCGCGTTGACGGCGCATGCTCACCCGGCTTGCATTCTATCGGCAATGGCTTCCATTTTGGCCAAAATGATATCGCTATTGTCTCGAAGTTTGTTGGAATCGGTAAGGGTGCCGATGCTGGCAATATCGCTACCGCTGGCGACCGAAGTCCCCGAGATGCTAACGAGTTCGGTATCGGGTCCCGTTGAAGTAGAAATCTTCATATTAACGCTTAATTCCGATTCACAATTACTATCCATTTAAGTACGACGATCAACTTTTAATTATGGTTAATTATAATCACGATAAAAGGGTTATTTCTAAGCCGTTCTCGAGTCGAAACAACCGAATGTTCCAAAAAAAACTAAGTTATGGCGCTTAATCTGAGGCTATTAATGACGCCCCCGATATGATAATGACGTGACGTCACGATAAAGATAATAAAATTATCTATTTAGAGATAAAAAGTTGCAAATTTAAGATCTACTACTCGACTAACAAATATTAATAATCCCGTTTTGAAAAAAAATATGATTTTAGACTATAATAATAAAATAATGGTATTTTTTGTAAAATATTAGTATTTAATAGTCACGTGTTTTAGTTAAAAAAATTAATTAAGCCTTAATTAAAATGGTAATTAGAGGCCACGAACTAATTGGTAATCACGTCACTGACTCTTAAATGGATGTGGTAATTGTAGTTAAGCCGCACTTGGACGATCCAATTAAACACTTTGAACACCAAATCTCAACCGAAGTACTTATCAAAAGTACTTAGAAAAACCAATTACTTTAGCGTAGATGAAATATTATTACCGATGATGAAATAACAACCTATATCCTTAGATATTCACAACACAGTACCGTCAAAACCGACGCGAGTACTTTTAAAACGAACGGAATCACAACCGAAGTACTTATCAAAAGTACTTAAAAAAAACACAAATTTCCTTAACGTAGCTAAAATATTGTTACCGATGATGAAATAACCTATTTCCTTAGATATTGACGACACAGTACCGTAAAACCAACGCGGAGTACTTGAGTAAAACCAACGCGGAGTACTTGAAACCTAAGTACTTTTAAAACGCAACCAACAAACAAACTGAATCGGCTCAAGACTGTAGATCTTACATCCACAAATAAAATATTTTCTAATCCTAAAAATAAAACTTTTTCAATTTCTGCGGGAACGTTTTTTGGTTAGAAGAGCTAGCTAGAATTGATTAAGATATCGTTCAAGTGGGTCGCTGTACCCGCTTTTGGTAAATGCGATTTCTTAAATTCAAAGTCCATGGAGCGGCAACAAAAAAAATCGCTATCTTGGACGGCCGCTGAACGTTAAGAGTTCTTACTGATAAACTTGGAGGGTTGCGAGGCCTAAGCCATCGTGTGCAGGATGCCTAGGACCAATATACTTACAAGCAACAACCTGATAAGCAATTTCGATAAAAAAACAAATATATCCAAAGATAGTGGTTTGAGGACTTTGTCGCTATCTCGGTGTAGAGGAGGCCCTTAGTCGAAGCTGGCGCTTACACATAGTTATTAAGATACGATTCATTGGCAAAGAAATTGCAAAAGCGAGAACGAGTAGAAAAAACGCGAGAAATATCGGACGAAGAAATCGCGCGCGTGCAAAGTTTAACTTTTAAACTTTTGAAAAGTGCGTGTGTGGCTGGGATATGTTTTAAGCCGAACGGAAGCAGACTCGCGCGCGAGCTCGCTTTCTTATTCATTTCCCGCCAAAGACGTTCGCGCTTTTTTTCATTTATTTTTTCTTTCGTTCGCGCGCCACGTGCTGAGGTCAGCAGCGCGAGACTTTTTTCTAAATTTTTTTATTTTTTATTTTTGAAAATCTCGCGCGAAGTCAATTTAATTCCGATAGAGAAGGAAGGGAATTGCGAGGCTTGTCTAGCTTTTATTATCAGTAACGACTTAAAACTGATATAGATAGTAAAAATTTGTCGGTAGTAAAGGAATAGAGATATTAGGGTCGCCTAAGCCTTTGGTAATAGTGAAAAGTGTGTCGAATTGGGTGATATAGGAGGAGCGTCACTTTGGCTCGTGGCCACCGAATGACTGCGGGGAAAGTCAATGCCTTCTTAATTTGTCATTACGTACGAAGCTAAACTTAGGGATAAGGATAATTAGAAATAAAGGAACCATAGCTTTAAGAACACTGATAATTACGATTGAATTGGGAATAGTTGGAACAACATCCTGATTTTTCAGCGCGAGGTATCTATAGGATTAGCAACCGCGTCTTGAATAACGTTGGCTTAAGTTATGGTTGAGGAAGAACTACTAAGGGTGGGTTTACGATCCAAGTTATTTTCTTTATTATTTAAAGAAATTTTCAGGCACAGTCGTGATCTTTTAAACTTTTCTTCGGTTTTTCTTTTCTTTTTGAACCGGAAGTTTGTACGTAATTCTTAATTCTATATCCGATATTTTTGAAACAACGAAGCTAAAGGCGGAAGTATACCGTTAAACCCCAATAAACAGTGTTTTTATATACTTTTAATGATCCTAATTCTTTTATCATTAGTTAACGATGTAATAATATTTAAATTTTTGGATTTTGGTTTTAATAAACCGCCACCGATTTTCGTGGTTTTTTCTCTCCTATTCCCCGACCCCGACTAAAATCACAACCCATCTTTCACAGCTCTCCTTTCATCACAGTGTTGCAAGGTGCTAGTGAGCTCGGATCAGTTCCAAAATTGAATGACTAACCTTTAAAGGGAGAACGCAACCTCAAAAACAAGTGATTTTTAATCGATTCCTTATTGTTATAAATAGGCCTAATCTGCTAATAAAAAATTAGAAACAAATATTAAACTAGAAACCTATTTTATAACTTACCAGGAAAATAGGCTTAGCTGGATTCATGGAGATCCTGAATTTCTTCGCATTGAAGGGTCAGCGACCAATCTCACGGAGATCTCGTCTTAACGACGGGCCTTTGCTTATTGGTCGCTGACTCATCAATGCGAAGAAATTCAGGATCTTCAGCAGATAAGCCTATTTTCCTGGTAAATTCTAAATTTATTTCTAATTTAATATTTGTTTGTATTTTTAGTTACTGGTGGATTAGGCCTATTTAAACGATAAGGAATCGATTGATAGGTTCCATTCTGCCTTTAAGCGGAGCGCTTTAGTTGACGCTCACAAGTGGTTGGCAACGATGAGGGAACTGAATTTACCCCTACCAATGAAAACTACATATTAGTTGATTAGTTTCGTTAAAGGTACTACGAGCTCGACGTTGACGTATGGGCGTTAATTTCCCGAGTACAATTTGTCTGAGGTTCATTCTTTCTGTCGTTGTCCGCGTGTCTATGGTGATTTTGTTTCGAGATAAGCCAATTGAGAAATGATGTTTTCCTCCATCAAGCGAGCTAAGCTTTACGAATTCGAGTCATTAAAAACTAAATTTAAGCCCGCACACGCGTGCAGACATAGTACAATCGTAATTGTGAGCACCGCGAAGAATTTCGAGTACTCGAGAGAGGAATTTGTCGCGCGAGAATAAATTGGCTTTAGTTACCATGCAGCGAAAAAAAAAATGAGGATTGAATTTAGTCGAGAAGTCACAGTCAAGTTGAATTTAATTCTAGAACTTTGCCATAGTTGATATTATCAAAGAAGTTGTGGGTGCGACATCTTGTTCGAATGTTACTACGTCACGAAATCACGTGGCGCTAAGGTTATACGGGACAGTTATTTCCGTTTTCATAAACTCTAGGGGTCAGAGGGCTCAGAAGTCACTCGGGAAAGACCCGACCTTGAGAGCTGACACCTGGATATAGAAAAAATAAGCTCTATGAGCTTTACAAGTTATTACGTAGCTGATGATGTCGTCGGCAACATTCCCTAAGTAAGCTCCTCCTCTTTTATGATAGCAACTATTCCTAGCAGACGAATTTGTAATTGTACAAAAACGAGTTTTGCTTCGTAATTCTCAAAGCAATTACTAGTTTTAACCTCTCCTCCAAATTCGGTCAAGATTCAACAGATTACGTACAGCCTGCAAGAACTGATAAATATTGAAGGAATACTTAATTGATAGCCGAAGGCAGAGCTCCACCCCTCAATGCCGCAATCAAAATTTTATAAATATCATATAGACGTTGCTCACGGAACATATCTGCATACCCCCTTTACTACACTGGTTTTGCCTAAGGAAAATAAGGCCCACCACTTCTTTTCACCCCCTGCCTCCAAATTGACTAGCATTTTCGGAAAGATCGTTTAAGACCATTAAAACTATAGGGAGACAGTTTGACGGTATGGAATCCTCTAACTATAGCGGGGGCGCTTGAAAGGGCCAGTACTGTAACTCCCTTACCAAGAGGGATGACACCGAGGTGAGAGAGAGAAACCCCTGACGTATCATTACATAAAAAAGAATTCGTGACAGTAAAAATACATATTTTATAATATTTAGTATATGATTGACTTAAAAATTTGAGTTCTCATTAAATTAAAAAAGCAAAAGGGGAAAAATTAAGTTTTCAGTAAAATATTTGGGAAATTTTTTCAAAGTACTTAAAATATTTCGAACTTTCCTAAGAAGTAAATTATCTTTAAGAGTATTTGAAGCTTAGAGGGAAGCGTGGGAGTGAATATGTGTTGGTTAGAACCAACCACGGTTGCTAAATCCAGCCCCGACCGCGAAATAACAAATAAATAGCTTTCTACTTTTAAACACAGATGCTGGCCCGCGTATATTGGCGCCGGGTGCAACATTTAGTCCCGAAAAAAAACAGAAATAAAACCTCAAAACAACCGGTGTTGGCAAAATGACTAAAGTTAACGCGGAGTGATAAAGCGTGTTGAAAGGGAATAAATTAAAAATAGTTCCTTGGAATTGGTTTAGAAATGCCGACGAAATTAGGAAGCTGCTTCAAAATATTGAAGATAATCTTTAAAATTTCAATTTCCGATAAATCGCGGAACAGCGACAGATGTTACTACATATTCGCGTCGTTCCGTTACGAGTACCGGAGACACCGCTTCAATAGAAAATTTAAAGAGCGGTAGCTTCGGTACACGTCGCTGAACGCCGCCTATAATCCTAGCTGACTCGGTCGCGGTATAGATGATGGGCTTGAAATTTTATTTTTAGCCCAAATCCCCCAAAAAGCGTCTCCCGCGCGACACGGGAGGTAAACCACGGATTTTATCGCTTTGAAAACTTGGGAACAAGTGTTTGACAGTGTATATATGAGAAGTTACAAACTTACGAGCTTAGAAAGTACTCAAAACCCCGTGGAAACGAGGTTTTTCAATAGAAATTTAAATCCCTTTTACGATTGGAAATCGAATGCAAGTTTTACACACACGCGATTGCGAAGCTTCAGACAAGGTTTAAAATTTAAGTACATGCGGTTGCTGTCTCTATTTTAGCCTGGAAAAAGGGGGAAATGGACTCCTTCTAAGGTGGCAATCAAACAATAAATGACGTTAAAGGGAGAATGCAACCTAATTCAACAAGTAATGTTTTTATCGATTCCTTTCGTTTAAATAGGCCTAATCCACTAGTAAAGAAAATTTACAAATAAATATAAAACTAGAAATAAATTTAAAACTTACCCAGAAAATAGGCTTAGCTGGATTCACGAAGATCCTGAATTTCTTCGCATTGATGTGTCAGCGACCAATGAACAAACGTCCGTCGTTAAGACGAGATCTCCTTGAGACTACCAATAACATTCGATTGCCAATGATCCTTCAATACGAAGAAATTCAGGATCTCCATGAATTCCGCTAAGCCTATTATGATGGTAAGTTTTAAATTTATTTCTAGTTTGATATTTGTTTGTAAATTATTTTACCGATGGATTAGGCTTATTTAAACGATAAGGAATCGATAAAAAAAAATCTCTCGTTGTTAGGATGCATTCTCCCTTCAAACAAAATTCTCTACACTCTATTCTAGTTCAATAAATTTGTTTTTGAAAATTAGTTTCTTAATAATGAATATATTCAGTTAATTAGTTCAATATTTCAATAATAAAGACTCAAAAACTCGTTAAAACTCAAATTTGAAATATAATCGGACCCAAGTTTTCGAGAATATTCGAATCTAGAAATGCCATCGAGAGAAACTTTCCGAAAGTTCTTGGAACAAATTTAGAAGTCGACTGAAAAACAAGTCGAGGCTTAACGCTATATCTTTACAATCTAAGAAAGTCTCAAACATTAGCGCGAAGTTAAACAAATATTTCAATTAGAAAACGAACTCTTTCTAAGAGTCCATTTCGTAACGAGCTTCGAATAATGAGAAAGGAAAAACTTTCCAATTAAAATAGTTTCGAGTCCGTCTCAAACGCAATTCGCCATAACTCATTAAAATAGGAACCTAGGACTATACGTTTTATAATTAAATTATACCGCTACTCATTATACGGTACTCTCAGGTCGCGACGAACTGTGTACGAAACAAAACGAGAAATTTTGGTTAGATTTTGCAACGCGAACGAAGGTAGTCTCAGCCTTAATTCAACTGGACTTCAAATTCAAAGGTTCAAGAGATAACCAAAAACTTCCTTTTTTTGGACAAAGAATCTCTACATTTGACCCCAAAACGATTTATTTTTGACTTTTCAACAATGGATACAAAGTCTTTAGTGTGAACGCGGCTCTAATGTCCCGCCCACGAAAGTTTAGATATTTTCAAATTTTATTTTGAGTTTGCATCGCGCGCGAAGGTATTTCCCGCCTTTAATCTTTATTATTGCGTTTATTCGAGATAAAAGGGGAGTTTTAAAGTTTGGTCGTAGCTGTCAACTTGAAGCGATATTACGAGCGGTGGGGAAACTTTATGAAGAATATTTAATGAAATTAGCGCGTTTCGGAGCTCGTCCGTCCGTCGCATACAGGCCCGGCTTAGTCTCCTGAATATAGATATTTCCAATCTAAGAAACGATTAAAAATTACTTGGCGATACGGGAATATGACCAGAAATAATGGGCTAATTAAGACAACCAAGACAGTGTTGGTACAAAATTCTGGAAGTTAATTTCCCTCACTTTTCCAGGTTTCCCTGATCATTTCTAAATAATTTCCCTGACCAATATCAATATTTTACATCAATTTATTCTTACTAGCGAGCTCATGGCAATTCTCATATGAATCTTTAGGCAAATATTTTCAGTTTAAAATAATTGTTATAATTAATTGGTCAACCAATAATACATAGCTCCTTGACTTGTACCAACATACTTAATTTATCTGAACAGTGGGCTCATTTTCTAATTCCCTGACCTTTTGGGCCGATTTCCAAATTGCCAGACTTTTCCCTGACCTTTCTGGCCAATTTACAAATTCCCTGACCTTTTCCCGGTTTTCCAGGTCGAAATTCGATCAGGAAAGTCTGGTTTTAAACTAGAATTTAACGCGTTTCAAGATAGTTGTCCAGTTATATAAAATATTTCAAAAACGATCTAAGAGCCAACCTTAAAAGGCACTTATACCAAAGCCGGATTTTGTAAAGTATCCCATCCTTCCTGTTGCCAAATTCTGGCTGAAGCGCAGCGCTATTAACGTCCATTAGCGTTTAGATATTACCGTCTATACCTATACATTGAAAATGTATTTGCTAAGACGTCTGCCCGAAATACATTTTGCATTTTTCTCTAATAAACTTATTCTCAAAGAGGCCAGACATCTGACAGAAGTTTGCTCACTGCAAAAATATCTTCAAAGTGAAGTTTTAATTAAAAATTTAAGGTTTCTTAAATTGAAATTCGATTAAACATTAAACCCGAGTCTGTTAAATTAATCGCCAGTCTACACCGAATTTATATTGAGAGTTAATTAAAAATACACACTAATTCCTATCTATAGTTAAATATAATGAACTAATTACGTCACGAGAATATATTAAAGGGAGAATTCAAGATAAAACAAGTGATTTTTTTATCGATTCCTTATCGTTTAAATAGGCCTAATCCACCAATAAAAAGTTTACGAAACAAACATTAAAATAGAAATAAATTTAAGACTTACCCTGAAAATAGGCTTAGCTGGATTCATGGAGATGATGAATTCTTTGAAATTGAAGAGTCAGCGACCAATAAGCAACAAGGCCTGTCATTAAGGCGACATCTCTGTGAGATTTCCAATAACATTCGATTGGCCGCTCACCCTTCTATGCGAAGAAATTCAGGATCTCCATGAATCTAGCTAAGCCTATTTTGATGGTAAGTTTTAAAATTATTTCTAGTTTAATATTGGTTTGTAAATTTTATTTACTAATGGATTAGTCCTATTTAAACGATAAGGAATCGATAAAAAAAAATCACTTGTTGTTAGGTTGGATTCTCCCTTTGAAGAATAATTGAATATTTTATCGTGATATTTTATTTTTCAATGCGATAAAAAAATCGATGTGAGGCTCGCGATAAATATCTCAATATTGGCATAAATAAATGGACGTAGGCCTTAGATTGATAAAAATCTATACACGAATTGGGTGGGTGGGTGGTAATACCATATAGACCAACTTAGGTACGAGCGGCGAAAAAAGGTCTGAGGTTTATGTGGAAATCGTGGATTTCGTAATAAGGTCGTAAAATGAAATATTTAGCCTTTAAATAAAACACGAAAAAGGCGGAGTTTTTATTAGCCAAGCCCGCAGTTTAGTTTTACCCGCAGATACAAAATCAGATCGAGAGAAAAAAAAACATTAAAGTATTTTGCGGCCCAGAAACTACCGTAAAAACAAAATTTGGCAATTCATAATTAATATCTCGCCGCTTCATTTCGATCAAAAATCGACTACTGGGGAAACCGGTGATAATGAAAGTATATAATACTTAATTACATAGTACGCAATATACCAATGAGACACTATCGCTTACTAGATTAAACGGAGAATGCAACCTAACAAGAAGTGATTTTTTTTAAACGATTACTTATCGTTAAAATAGGCATAGCGAAGAAATTTATGAACAAAAATAAAACTAGAAATAAATATAAAACTTACCTGGAAACTAGGCTAAGCGGGATTCATGGAGATCCTGATTTCCTCACGTATAAGGTCTAGCCACCAATCGAACGCGATTGTAAGTCTCGTTGAGATCTCGTGTGAACGACGGGCCGTTGCTCGGTGGTCGCTAGACCTTACACGGAGGCAATTCAGGATCTCCATGAATACCGCTAAGCCTATTTTCCAGGTAAGTTTTACATTTATTTTTAGTTTAATACTTGTTTTGTAAACTTTTACTGTTGGATTAGGCCTATTTAAACGACAAGGAATCGATAAAAAAAATCACTTGTTGTTAGGTTGCCTTCTTCCTTTAAAATAGGAAACATGGCGAGTTATAAGACTGGGCATTCAGGGGGGGGGGGGTTCAACTTTAGCTTCTTGGGAAAACCAATAGGCTCCCAGTGTTCGGCGGGATTAAAAGTTAGGCTTAACTCGAATCCAACTTAAGGCGAAAAGGCATTAGGTTAAGACACGGGGAAGACCATTAAGATAAAACGTTTTACCCGTAAAAGTAAAACGACACTCCTAGTCCTAGACTCCACTCGATCAAAATATAATGAAGGTTCTTGGGCTAGGTATCGGACTTCCGTCTCGAGAGTCTGACCGCCGCTTATACGGATATACCTCCACTCCAACTTGGCAACGCCGTTAAAGGCTGGGATGACAGATAAACCGGGAATTATATAATGGCACCTTAGTTTGACGGAAAAATCCAATCTTAGTTTGGGGTAATTTTTTAATACGAATAAGACGTGTTTTCTACTCGTTTCAATATCATTCTAAGATCACGATTAATATAAACCTATTAGATTTATTTTTTGCACAGTTGTAGTTTTATCCTCCATGAATTGTCGCAGTCTTAGAAGGGATTAAAAAAATATATAGTTTTCTATCCCAATTCTGATCCTTAAAGGGAGAACGAATCCAGTGATTTTTTATCGATTAGTTAATGTTAAAATAGGCCTAATCCATTAATCGATTAATCGAGTAAATAAAAATCACTTGTTGTTAGGTTGCATTCTCCCTTTAAAGGTTTTTCTTCAGGCTTTTAATTCTTACTAAGGTCGCCAACTTAGCTATATGAAACTATTAGTTTTTTGGCAATTTTTACTCCTACGATATCTCTGGCACTCTTAGAATGGATCTAATATCAATGATATCCTATTATAGTTTTACTAATATCGCAGCCTCATATTGAGACTGAAAACGTCTATATAGGACAGGGTTGTTTATTTTTGACGGATCACTACTCGATACTGGCGCTATATTAAAAGTTAATTCGGGTAATTTTGGGCCTTTTTGGCCCTTCAAAGGAACGATATAGATTATAGGGCGGTAACTATCCCGACAGCCGAGGCCCAAAAAAAAATACCATGATCCAATATGGTCTTTTTCTTATAGAAATCAAAGAGAACAAATAAAAAGCGATATATAAAACAAGATGGCAGTAAACAAGCTTTGGCTGTATTAGTTTCAATAGAGAAATAAGGCGGTGTGCCAAACCGTGTGCTTATTATATAGGAGAAATTAAATACCGTAGACTGAAAGCGCAACCTAAGCCTAAAAGTGAAAATAGTAGTAAATTTATTAGAGAGTCGACACACCGTATTAGTTTCATATTCCACTTGATACAGCCAAAGGTTCTGGCTGCCGATTATCTATACTTAATAATAATAATAATAATAATAAAAAAAATTGCAATAAAATTAAAAAAAAAAAAAAAAAAAATCTAAAAAAATTAATTTAAAGGATATTTAGAAAATATGTCACTTAGTTATAAAATTTTAAAAATTTGTAAATTTTAGTAATAAAATTTTAAAAATTTGTAATTTTTAGTAATTAAATTTTAAAAATTTGTAATTTTTAGTAATAAAATTTTAAAAATTTGTAATTTTTAGTAATAAAATTTTAAAAATTTGTCATATTTAGTAATAAAATTTTTAAAATGTGTAATTTTTAGTAATAAAATTTTAAAAATTTGTAATTTTTAGAAATAAAATTTTAAAAATTTGTAATTTTTAGTAATAAAATTTTAAAAATTTGTAATTTTTAGTAATAAAATTTTAAAAATTTGTAATTTTTAGTCATAAAATTTTAAAAATTTGTAATTTTTAGTCATAAAATTTTAAAAATTTGTAATTTTTAGTCATAAATTTTAAAAATTTGTAATTTTTAGTCTTAAATTTTAAAAATTTGTAATTTTTAGTCATAAAATTTTAAAAATTTGTAATTTTTAGTCATAAAATTTTAAAAATTTGTAATTTTTAGTCATAAAATTTTAAAAATTTGTAATTTTTAGTCATAAAATTTTAAAAATTTGTAATTTTTAGTCATAAAATTTTAAAAATTTGTAATTTTTAGTAATAAAATTTTAAAAATTTATAATTTTTAGTAATAAAATTTTAAAAATTTGTAATTTTTAGTAATAATTTTAAAAATTTGTAATTTTTAGAAATAAAATTTTAAAAATTTGTAATTTTTAGAAATAAAATTGGGGAAAAAAGGGAAAATTTTAGTTATTTTTTAAAATATGTCACTTTTAGTAATAAAATATTAAAAATACGTCACTTTTAGTAATAAAATTAAAAATACGTCACTTTTAGTAATAAAATTAAAAATTCGTCACTTTTAGTAATAAAATTAAAAATACGTCACTTTTAGTAATAAAACTAAATAAAAAGTTTAGTCATTATTGAAAAAAGTTTACTTTTAGTCATTATTGGAAAATATAACCTAAATATAATTATAATAAAATATATTTCAGTAATCAAATTAAAAAATTATAATAATAATGTAAAAATGAAAATATTAATAAATCCAATAAAAATTTGGGTTGAAGTTTTCCTTAACAAGGGTATCTCCTAGGCCCTCGCTCGAATCTGACAGTTTAAAGGACCTGAAATCTAAATACCAGTCATCATATCTACGGTGTTTGTTTTTGGGCTCAATGTATGCACGTTCCAGGCATTATCCCCTAGAAGTTTGAAATCCCCCAGGGGGCTTCTATAACGTATATTCATATTGAGTAAGGGGCGGGTAGGTTGCTCGTGATATGACGAATACCGTATAATCTGGACACTTGACATTATCCCGTTTGGCCCTTAAATAGCGCTGCAAAGCGACCTCGTGTTCCCCCAAAAACGGGCGCCCCATCATTCCCTCTTTAAATAATGAACGCCGAGATGACTGCGCAAGGGTCGAGATGCGCTTCCCATGATATAATGAGAAAACGATGAACTAGAGCAATATAGACTTATATCATAGAGTACAATATTGACCCCCCCCCCTGCTTTGCCAGCACTACACTCTATGGGAAAATTAATATACTCTATCAAAAGTTTATCACATATATCCGTAAAACTAAACAACACCCGTTCGGGTAAATGTACTGGCAGATTCTGATTCGAGACACTCAAGCGGCCACAGTCAGTGTAAATAGTGAAAGGAGGAAGCGCCACTCTGCGGAGAAATTTCGGAATTGAGAGGGAAGACAATATAGGCAAGCGCGGGCCCCCCTAAATTCCGTCCCTCTCTCCCGACTCAAAATATCTAGGAAGAGTCCAAATCACTCGAGCCAGACAGGGGTGATGACTTTTTTCGCAATTTTTAAGTGATGGGCTATGACATAAAACCAAGAATTCATTCAGGTTCCATAAGAATATGGGAGGGCCGCGATTCAATAACTATCCTCCCAAACTTTGTAGCAAAAGTTCGTCTGATTCGAATCGATTTTTCAAGTAAATCGCTCCTGACATCTATTATTAACCCGCGCCACTAACGACCTTGACATAATATTTTGGGCAATAAAAATGGAGCCGACCGAAAAAAGATCTAAGCGTACAAATGTTGCGAAAATTGCAGACGAACTTTTGTTACAAAGTTTGGGAGGATGGTACCAGAGGCTAAAGCTATGCTCCCATATTCTTATGGAACCCGAATGGATTCTTGATAAAACTGACCCTTTGCTGATACTATTAAGCTACTTTTATAGAATAAAGTGATAGATTTTTTGGTTAAACCTAATTTATTTTCGGATGGATTGTTTGTGAATAAACATTTTTATGGTCTTAAAATTAGAGGTCGGGGTTTGGATAAGATAATTTTTGTTTATCTTTATTCATATTTTGAAATTATCCACGGGAAGTCTATGATATATGCAATGTAATCGCGAATAATTAACCGATTATTTTTTATGATTAACTGATTAACCAAATATTTGTGAATAATCTTGTTCAAACCCCGACCTCTACTTAAAATAATATACATTAAAGCGCGTTTTTGGGCTAAAAAATAACTTTTTTCGTCGTAACTATAGAAATAGTACAGGTATGAAAACTAAAAACTTATTCAGGAAGAATATCTTACGAACTTCAGTAAAAACTTAAAAAAGTTTCAAACTATTTTCGTTTCGAATTGAAAACGAAATAGATCCCGCGCAAAATCGCCAAACTTTGGAATTGTGATAAATGATAGACCAGTAGCGTGTCTGAAACGGGGGGAAAATGCTTTTGAATCAGAATAAATCTATGGCCACTAGTATCTATATCCTTCCCGGCTGGCTGGCATTACTCTGAAGGGAATAAAAAAAGCCCACCTATCTAGAAACGGAGCTTCGATAGCCCTACCAAATTTAGACAACGTCCGGTCCTCCATCCCGCAAACCCCACCCTCACACACACATATCCACGCGCTTTATACACGCAGTAAGTTCAAAGGTCAAAAACCCTCCAATGGAAAAAAAGGAGAAGAAAAAAAGCTAAAATAGATGGAAATTTCACTTCACTCGCATTCGAAGACATACGATAGAAACCATCTCTACGCTTTAATACCTTAGAAATAATAGATAGGTACTAGCTTCGTACCCGTTGCTTTCTCAATCGAATATTGGCGAATCGTGCCGCCGTTATATTTCCAGGGAGACTATTTTGAAATTCCAAATATCTCGCTTGATTTTTGGTAGCCAGGCGGGCTACACAAGCGATATTTGAATAGGTATACGAGAAATACACCCCCCCCCTTTTGGGGTGGGGGGGAAAGCCCTTTGGGAATAAAGACTTCTCGATTACCAGGCAGATACTATTTCAATCGAGAAAAAATCCTGCATGAAATATTTTGCCAATATTTTAATCGAAAACTGTGTCAGCGTCGACATCTATCCGACGATTTTTTAAATTACAGGTAATCCCCAAAAAATATAGAGAAATATGAAATTTTCCATCGATTTATGGGAAATTATAGAAAAGTTTTTAGAAATATAGAAAATTATAGGAAAGTTTTTAGAAATATAGAAAATTATAGGAAAGTTTTTAGAAATATAGAAAATTACAGGATTTTTGGAAATATTTGAAATTATAGAATTTTTTAGGAACATAGGAAGTTATAGGAATAATTCTTCAACAGACACGGTCAGCTTCAAATCTTTTCTGCAGATAATTATTGTAATTTCCTGGCTTCTTGAAAGATCTTAAAATTCCCTGACTTTTATGGCTCATTTTTAAATTCCCTGACTTTTTAAAATATCTTAAAATTCCCCGACTTTTCCAGGTTTCCCAGGTCGTGTATGAACCCTGTCGAAATATTATGAACCATTTAATATTATCATATAAAAAAAAAATGTCTAAGCCTACGACGAAACTCTCCCTCTAATAATGTACTCGAAAATCTCAAAAATGTAGCATCCGGCTTCGATATTAAAATCTAGTTCCCTTTCTCCGGCACGTGACACGCGTCAAACCCAAATGGCGTCATCAAACAAGAACCCCCGTCATCAAATATAATATATTTGTCACCTCACTCCCTTTTCCCGCTATTTTTAAGACTTCAAAATTTCTTTTTCGAGATCATCTTGAAATTCGGGCAAAAGGGTTTTGGGATTTTACGTCGGGTCAATATTACCACGGATTAATGGAAGGGGGAAATATAAGGACTGTCGTGTTTGACAACGCTAAACAGTAACTTTGATCAATAAATAATCTACAAGTTATCAACGTAACTAGGCAGCGAAGAAAGAGAGATAAAAGAGTGTCCTTAAAACTTTAAAGGGAGAATGCGGCCTAACAACAAAGCTGCGTTCATACTAGGCCTTGGAATCGATTTAAACCGTTTCAACACGTTTCAATTGAGTCGTCAGAATGGAAAAACCGTCTTTTCTCGAATCGATTTGATTCAATTTCTCATAACAGCTTCGGGAAGCTGTTTCATTTAATTTTAGAATCCTGCTCCGAGAAAAGGGGTTACGAGCCAATCAAATCTCGTCTTTGTATTCCAATATTAAGTTTATATATGGGGAAAGTCCCCAAAAGGTGGCGCCACATAAAAATCGATATCAATTGAACAAGCAAAAGCATTCAGAGACTGTGGCGCCATCTAACATAACACGTAAGACTTTCCCAAAGAAAAATTTTGATTGGCTGGTATCTCCTTTCTACATGGAAAAAGATGGTGTACGATTTTAAAAAACGTCGTGGGAGGGGGTGAAACGGTGGCTTTAAACCTTAATTTTGACGTAAATAAGCGGAGCAAAAAATATTTGACAGGAGAAAGGGACTTTTTGGTAACGTTATTACTGTTTTATCAACGAAATAGGGATTTCAATTTTTTTTTCTTGTAAATACTAAATTAATGAAGGATTTTTAAAGAAGAATGACCGACCACTCGGGTATAATACGTTCATCTAGCTAGCGGTATCGTGTACGCTTCGAGATGTCTCGTTATTGAAGTTTTACAAAACCAGACGGAAGTTTACGGCGCGTACGAAGCTAAATCTTTCCCCTACTTCAAACAAAAGGGCTCACCATTAATAGACGAGAATCCATCTGGTTACGCGTTGTAAACTCAGAGTGGAGATGGAACGGTGTGTGAATACCGTGCGCGCGTGGGGGGAAGGGGTAAAATAGCTACCGCGCGTGAATTAAGACTGGGCCATAGTCGTGGGCGCGCGCTTCAGAGGGGAAAGAGGGAGATAAGGTATAATATTGTTAAAGGCGGGAAGGGGAAAGGGCCGGGTCTTAAACAATGATCAAGAGACAGACGGACGGACGGAGAGACAAGATCATACTTCAATCCCCTTCCATCCCTCCTCGGCTACTGTCTTAAACGAGGACTAGGGAGATGCAGCAATAACACGAGAGAAAGAGAGAGTAATTTCATTATTTTCCAACAACACACGTACGGATAAGCACAGCGCCATTGAAGCGTAGATCTGTCAAGAGGGCAACCCGACCAACCCGGCTTCCAGTTTCGTTTTGTTTATAGTTAAATTCACTCTAATTTTTCTGTGTATATGTATTCAAAATATAGGATTATAAAGGACACAAAACTTGGTTTTATATGGGATTATATAGGACTAAAATGTCTAAAATGAAGGATTTTAAATATCAAATTTAAACCAAAATAACTTTTTAAAATATGCAAATTGTCAACTTACTATCACACTGTTTAAAAGGAGAATGAAACCTAACAATAAAGTGATATTTTTATCGATTCATTATCGTTTATATATGCCTAATCTACTAGTAAAATGTTTTTACACATAAATTTTAAACTAGAAATAATTCAAATATATTTAAAACTTACCCGGAAAATAGGCTTAGCTAGATTCATAGAGACAGTGAATTTCTTCGCGTTGATGGTTCATCAACCAATGAACAAAGGCCTGTCGTTAGACCGAGATCTCCATGAGACTTCTAATAAAATTCGATTGGTCGCAGACCTTTCAATGCGAAGAAATTCAGGATCTCCATGAATCCAGCTAAGCCAATTTTTCCGGATGCAGTTTCAAATTTATTTCTACTTTTATATTTGTTTGCTAAGGTTACAATCTAGCTTTTAGAGTTTGGTTGGAATGCGATATATTTGAATAAACTAACTCAAAATTAAATATAATTGCTTTATCTTCACATCGCGCGCTTCGAGAGAGAGAGAGAGAAAAAAATAGAAAGTTTGAGTGAATGGCGGGAAATGTGTGTATATTGGCACAAATATTTGGCGCCAAAAATTTCAAAAAGTTATAAAGCTCTATTAAGGTTGTTGATATTGAAAATAGTCGCATGGTGTAGTAGGAGGAAACTATATATGTAAGAAGCCTGAAGGTTCGTTTTTTTTTTAAAGCGACAAAGTGCTGATGGAAACTGTTTTTGAAAAGGCCCTGCCGCCGGGGTTGCTAACATTTTTGGCTCGGTGGTCCGTGTTACTATATCACTCCAACTATTATTATTTCTTTTTTGGGGGTCGCGTTTTGTAAGAGCATCCTATTTTATTTAAGAGCTCAAATAAAACGCTACTATGAAATAGTATCAAAAGGAAAAGTTCAAATCCCCCCACCCCAGACACAAATTCAAAAATTCGAGTTCTTTACCAATCTTAAAATGGAATTGAATTTTCTATGTAAAGCACGTTATTTTTTTATATAATTTTTAAAGGGAGAATGCAACCTAACAACAAGTGTTTTTTATCGATTCCTTATCGTTTAAATAGGCCTAATCCAGCAGTAATACATTTAAAACTTTCAATCAAAATAGGCTTAGCTGGATTCATGGGGATCTCCTGAAATTCTTGAATAAGGATTATCGACCAATGACATTGATCATGGAAATCCTACATTCCCAATATAAGAGCCATAGAGCTTTGTCATTGGTCGCTATTCCTTATTTAGGTGATCTCCGTGAATACAGCTAAGCCTAATTTCCGGGTAAGTTGTAAATCTAGGTTATCAAAAGCCTAAGCAAAATATCAACTCTGGTTTTTACTATAGATATCATATACATAACTGGGAAAACGCGGGAGAAATAGATAGACGGCTATGGGGACCGTCCTCCAGTCTCCAGGCCCAGGGAATAGGGATGGGCAAAAATCAGAACAGCGCCATCTACAGACGAGTTCGAAAAACATTTGAATTTCCCAGCTTCGGACAAAAATTTATTTTTTATTAAATATTATTCGATAGAAAATTCCGAACTTGAGTATAAATGGCGTTGTTCCGACTCAAAGCAACTAATCCAGGGAAATGTATCTAGTCTCGCCTTCAACACCTTAATTTTCGATCCCTTCCAAGACTAACTAAACACTACGCCTGTAGCTGTTATCACTGTGATAAAGTTATTATGTAATGGAGTACGTATTTAGCATTACCCAAGACCGTAATCGTTAGTTACGTACAGGTTTTACGAGGTTAATTACGACTTCAAACAACCTTTGGTTTCGTTTATATAATATTGAACATATAACACTAACCCTTTTTTTTTTTTTTTTGTTTAATTCAAGTTTTTTGTCCAATGCAGGCGCATTGACCCTTCCCCGGTTGTCAGTAACATTAGATACAAATATTATAATTATTATAAACTAGAAATAGCTCGAGAATGTTTTTCAAATTTTTAATTTATTGGAAATCTATTGGTAATTAAAAATTTAGTGAAACAAAGAAATCAATAGCGGGAATTTCAGTATCCTTATGTAGTAAATAGGGCTTTTATCGGAGAACCAAGTCTATTTTTTCGTAGATATCAACTAGAATGGCTAAGGTGCCCTTTCCCCGGGGTCTCAGTCAATACTGTAATTCTAATCAACCCACTCCTTCTTAATTACCCAATGAAAGCCCCAATGCACCTCGCGTCCACATCCCGGGACCCATTATCTCGCGTTTAATTACTTCCATAGAACGCCTAACTGAGAAGAAGAAAAGCTTAGAAACCAATTACTATTGCCTGTATATGGTTCGGGGGAACAAAAGGGGTTCACCCCCCCCCCCCCGAGACCCACGCTATAGAGTACTGGCTTAGTTACCTTCCACACTATCAATCGGTCACGTGACGAAAATACCAAAATAAAATCGGGTATTTTTATCTTTAGACGATTAAGATTAAGAATTTAGACGATTAAGATTAAGAATTTAGACGATTAAGATTAAGAATTTAGACGATTAAGATTAAGAATTTAGACGATTAAGATTAAGAATTTAGACGATTAAGATTAAGAATTTAGACGATTAAGATTAAGAATTTAGACGATTAAGATTAAGAATTTAGACGATTAAGATTAAGAATTTAGACGATTAAGATTAAGAATTTAGACGATTAAGACTAAGAATTTAGACGATTAAGATTAAGAATTTAGACGATTAAGATTAAGAATTTAGACGATTAAGATTAAGAATTTAGACGATTAAGATTAAGAATTTAGACGATTAAGATTAAGAATTTAGACGATTAAGATTAAGAATTTAGACGATTAAGATTAAGAATTTAGACGATTAAGATTAAGAATTTAGACGATTAAGACTAAGAATTTAGACGATTAAGATTAAGAATTTAGACGATTAAGATTAAGAATTTAGACGATTAAGATTAAGAATTTAGACGATTAAGATTAAGAATTTAGACGATTAAGATTAAGAATTTAGACGATTAAGATTAAGAATTTAGACGATTAAGATTAAGAATTTAGACGATTAAGATTAAGAATTTAGACGATTAAGATTAAGAATTTAGACGATTAAGATTAAGAATTTAGACGATTAAGATTAAGAATTTAGACACCAATGGAACACCAAATGATATCTGCCTAGTGTCTACGCCAGACTGTAAGTCTTCAAACTCGAGATATTCCCGGGGACAGATTAAAATAAAAATCGACATGGATTTTTATCGCCTACCACACGGCATCCAAACAAAATAGGTGAAATACTAAAAAACGTCTCGCACAACTTGGGAGTACCAAAGTTGAGTCAAGAAGTTTTCTAGTCTGAACGAGACTTAAGAAAGAGGGGAAAAGGGATGTGGTACATTCTTTGTAGATGTCAGAACAGGGGCCCATCGAAAACCAAATGAAGGGAAAATAGATCTCGCAAAATGAGATGATAAAAGTTATGAAAAACTCGAGAGAAACGGCCATCAACTAGTGTCTGCCATTCCCGACATCCGCGATGGATGGAAGAAGGCCAACCCCATCACCCGTCTATCGAAGGCGCAACGCTAGTGGTCACCCAAATGTCCCTCTATATATCTAGATGGCGGCCAGGGTCACCCGTGACGGGGTCAACGAGAAAAACGGACCACAATCAAAAAAGAGAAATCAAATGACGAGATAAAAATGACGTCCCATCATCGTCCAAAGCGAGACTCGAGCTCTCCCTTAGTATAGTGGCGGCGGTCAGCCGAAAAATGATAGGGTCGAGTCAACCCATCCGAAAAATCAGACACCCCTCCCCTCCCCCATCCGGCTTCTCCTCAAACCCGTCACCCCTATAATATTGTCAAAAAGAACTCGAGTGCGTGGTAATCGTGGAAACAACCCAAATATACAGAGCGTGAAAAAATGCGCTACCAAACAGAGGATACTTTAATATTACTATTATTATCATTACCATCGTTAATGTTATTATCGCTGTACCAATATTATTATCGCCGTACCAATATTATTATCGCCGTACCAATATTATTATCGCCGTACCAATATTATTATCGCCGTACCAATATTATTATCGCCGTACCAATATTATTATCGCCGTACCAATATTATTATCGCCGTACCAATATTATTATCGCCGTACCAATATTATTGTCGCCGTACCAATATTATTGTCGCCGTACCAATATTATTGTCGCCGTACCAATATTATTGTCGCCGTACCAATATTATTGTCGCCGTACCAATATTATTGTCGCCGTACCAATATTATTGTCGCCGTACCAATATTATTGTCGCCGTACCAATATTATTGTCGCCGTACCAATATTATTGTCGCCGTACCAATATTATTGTCGCCGTACCAATATTATTGTCGCCGTACCAATATTATTGTCGCCGTACCAATATTATTGTCGCCGTACCAATATTATTGTCGCCGTACCAATATTATTGTCGCCGTACCAATATTATTGTCGCCGTACCAATATTATTATCGCCGTACCAATATTATTATCGCCGTACCAATATTATTATCGCCGTACCAATATTATTATCGCCGTACCAATATTATTATCGCCGTACCAATGTTATTATCGCCGTACCAATGTTATTATCGCCGTACCAATGTTATTATCGCCGTACCAATGTTATTATCGCCGTACCAATGTTATTATCGCCGTACCAATGTTATTATCGCCGTACCAATGTTATTATCGCCGTACCAATGTTATTATCGCCGTACCAATGTTATTATCGCCGTACCAATGTTATTATCGCCGTACCAATGTTATTATCGCTGTACCAATGTTAATATCGCTGTACCAATGTTAATATCGCTGTACCAATGTTAATATCGCTGTACCAATGTTAATATCGCTGTACCAATGTTAATATCGCTGTACCAATGTTAATATCGCTGTACCAATGTTAATATCGCTGTACCAATGTTAATATCGCTGTACCAATGTTAATATCGCTGTACCAATGTTAATATCGCTGTACCAATGTTAATATCGCTGTACCAATGTTAATATCGCTGTACCAATGTTAATATCGCTGTACCAATGTTAATATCGCTGTACCAATGTTAATATCATTATATCAATGTTAATATCATTATATCAATGTTAATATCATTATACCAATGTTATTATCATTATACCAATGCTATTATCACTATTCCAATGATACTATCACTACAACAATGATATTATCACTACAACAATGATATTATCACTACAACAATGATATTATCACTACAACAATGATATTATCACTACAACAATGATATTATCACTACAACAATGATATTATCACTACAACAATGATATTATCACTACACCAATATTGAGCTCCAATCAATTGGCAAATAGCTCGAAACGACTTGGATGGCGTCAAGCGCGGCTTACCTGTTTGATTCAACCCCAACAGCACCGGAAGAAGACTTCATCGTGCGAAGGATTATACTATATTAGGGGCCCTAACGATAATAGCCGCTAATATTTTGTTTCGCGTTTTAACCTTTAAAAGAAGTGATGATCTTTTAAAAGCGCTCTTAGTATCGAAAGACGAACAATGTTTATTCTTAGACGTTTATTCCTCGCTCGGTTCTTTCCCTCTATTCGAGCTAAGCCTAAACAAAGGAGTTCCCCTATAAACGACTTTAAAACAAGCTATATAGCCTATACCTTTCGCTGGTTTTTTGTTTAAAAGCTTTTTAAGCCTCTCGTTGATCTCACGGGTAAGCTGGAGTTGGGAGTTTTTTGAGCCGAGAACCGATATTTGGGGCCAAGAAAACATTGCAAGCCGATAGCTCTCGAGTCTCGACTCCCTCCAGGAGCGAAGAAAACCATACAACAGCAGCTTTGTTTGAAACATTGCCAAAAATAGATGTCGTTATAAGAGTTAAATATGAAAATGCACCAGACAGCTAAAATAAAACACTGATAAGACTATAATATACTCCCGTATAGGGCTCGGTGATTGGATAAAATTTTACCGTTTGATAAGGAGATGCGAAAATTGCCTTAAGATATAATAATTGTAGTTAAGTTACAATAAAATAACTATATTCGATTATTTTGGAATGAATGTCGCCAAATAACTATTATCATGAAATATCTGATAAATTTATCATTGGGAAATTATTTGTATTAATATAACCGCATCTAGAAATTTAAACTTTGAACTAAAATTATTTATAAACAATTCAATCGATTATCAACGATTAACCGCTTATTTCGGTTAATCCGTTTATAATTTACGCGCGCTAGTGGAAACTAAGCTTTAAGGGTACCCCTTTAAAGGGAGAACGCAACCTAATAAAGATTATTTATCGTTTAAATAGGCCTAATTCATCAGTAAACAAAAATTACAAACAAATATTAAACTAGAAATAAATTTAAAACTTACCCGGAAATTAGGCTTAGCTGGATTCATGAAGATTCTGAATTTCTTCGCATTGATGGATCAGCGACCAATCGAATGGTATTGGAAGTCTACCTTAAGATTGGTCGCTGACCTTTCGATGCTAAGCCTACTTTCAGTTTTAAATTTATTTCTATAATTTAATATTTGTTTATAAATTGCTTTATTGATGGATTAGGCCTATTTAAACGATAAGGAATCTATAAAAAAAAAACACTCGTTAGGTTGCATACTCCCTTTAAGCCCGTAAAAATCTTATTCCCCAGGATCCTAAAAGAAAACTTTCACTAAAATTCCGTTCTAATTAATTAGTCTAATTTGTAAGGTGGGCTAATTGGCGTTCTATCTTCTACGGATCTTTTCATAGAGTGTCGTAGCTACGTTTTCTGAATAGCCCGATATGGCGTCTACAAAATAAGCCTTAGAAACCTTAATTCGATCCAGTCAAACTAAAGTTACGACTTTTTAAAGCTAAAAGGGTACCTAGATAGTCGATTTAATCATGTTAGGAGCTATATACAACCATATAGTATCTTTAGAATTTTGGGTGGCGATTTTACAAGGCGCGCTCCATAAATTAAATCTAATTTCCTTTCCCCTACATAGCAAACGCGTAACAAAAATAAAAAATTTAGAATTTTAGGGGTAAATATAGAAGAGAGAATAAATAATGAAAGATTATATTTTTAGGACGTAAAGGATTATTTAGATTTTCATAAAATTTTAAGAAGACTAACTTAGGAATGGCCGGAACTCTTAAATAATGGAAGGCAATATATTAGCAGAGCTTATTAATAAATATTAGGCGAGTATAAATCAGTGGAAAAGTCTACACGAACTGCTAAAGGATTAAAGCTAATCAATTTCACGCTATTTGAAAATGCCACCCACCTATACCCGAAAAGTAAAAGAATTATACCCCCTTTTTACGAGAAAATATAAGAGATTCTGCTTCTTAAAGGGCTAAGGACCCAAACAATTTTTGTTAAAAAATATAATTTGGAATAGTTGCTATCATAAAAGAGGAGGAGCTTATTTAGGGAATGGAATGTTGTCGTTAAAGCTTGTAAAGCTCATAGCGCTCGTGAGCACCGAGCATTTCTTAACCTTATTTTTTCTATATCCGCGTCAGTTCTCAAGGTCGGGTCTCTTCCGAGTGACTTCTGAGCCTTCTGACCCCTAGCGTTTTATGAAAACGGAAATAACTGCCCTGTATAACCTTAACGCCACGTGATTTGAACAAGATGTCAAACCCACAAGTTCTTTTATAATACCAACTAGAGGAACTTTCAGCTGGGCAGCGCGCCATTGGGAAAACTCGACATGCGCAAATCTGTTAAGAGGAGACGCTTTCGAAGTAAACAACGCCCCATAGCTTAATACTATTAGCAAAGGTCCAGGTAAATGTACTGACAGACACTCCAGCGGCCTCAATCGGTGTAAACTTATTAGGTAATTATTATTATTACTCGGTAAAGCCATCATAATATTTCTACCCCAATGGCCGTAGCACCTGGTAGTTGGTTTATGAGTATAGATATTCAGAATTCGACAATTACGATATGAAAAATCATCTGGGCGCCTCGAGAGAAAAAAGGGCCAAAGGCAAAATAATGATTTTCGTAATCTAGAATTTAAAATCGACATATTGACGTCTATAACATTTAATTCGGCGACGAAATTCTAACGACTCCATTAGGAGATAACCTCGACCGCGTAAAACGGAGTGCATCATCAATCATTATCTACCATTAGAGTTAAGTCTCGTTTTCTAGAGCTCGGAATTTGAATAACTTTTATTAACTGGATAGATCTACTGAATTAAATTCAGATATTATCCGTTTGATAATTAAAAATAGTTTATTTATCAATCCAGTTAACTTATCCAAAGATAAAATAAAACAATAATACTCGTATCTGTTTTTATATCCGAAAATGGCAACTTATTCTAGAATATTATTCGAGTTATATAATTCGGATAAGAAAAAAATTTAAAAATATGTTCTTAAATTAAAAAAATAATGAATAATATTTAAGTTTTATTGTTTTTTTCTTGCCATTTTAAATAAATTTAAAATATATTTATTCTATTTTCCACGAATTCTGAGTGAGAATGTCAATTTCATTATCCAGTGTTTAAATTCGAGTAACTCATTAATAGATAAGGATTTAAGAGTTTATTTTCGGATAAACCCTATCCATTTAACTTTTATCTGAATCTACGACTCGCATTTGTTTACTCAAACACTCAATCCGAAAATAAAATAGGTTTAAAAAGTAAAAAAAAAAAAAAAAAAAACGCTCCGTAGCTTAAAACTATCAGCAAAGGACCAGTTTTACGTATAAATAGCCCATCACTATTCATAATAAATAGCGAAAAAAGTCATCACCCCTGTCTGGCTCGAGTGATTTGGACTCTTCCTGGATATTTTTATCTGGGAGAGAGGGAGAGAATTTAAGGGTGCCGCATTGGATATATTGTCGTCCCCCAGCTCCGGAATTTCTACAAAGAGTGGTGCTTCCTCTGCTCACTATTTACATCGTCTGCGGCCGCTAGAGTGTCTCGAATCAGAATCTGCCGGTACATTTACCTGGACCTTTGCTGATAATATTAAGATAAGGGTGTTGTTTACTTTTATGATAGATTTTTGTTTAACAAATGAATCAGTGTGGCGTTGTTCTACGGCGCGGTTAATAGACTATTAATTAAAATATAAAATCTATACTTAGGGAGGCCCTAACCCTTTAAAATCATAGAAAACGAACCCCAATAATTCAAAACTTTTTATCGCTGGAGTCGGGTCACCCCCTACCCTACCCCCTTTCTTTAAAAAAAAAGAAAAAAAAAGGCCAGCGAAGATAGAAAAAAAAGGTAATATACTCTCTCACAATCTTGAAACGAGCACGAACGACCATCAATTCCTAATGAAAAACCGATTTTTCTATAGTAATTTTGATTCAGTGTAAGATCGCGACAACGCGCCTATATTATCAGAGTCGTTAATTTTAAACTGAATAGTTTTTTTTTTTTTCTTAAAGAAAGTTTTTTTTTTAAATTCTGTCATTTTTTATTTAAGAATAGTCAAACCTTTTTTTTAATTTTTTTGGAAGGGAGAGGTGGGCCATTACGAATCTTTAAAATGGATCTCCAACTAAACACGCGAAGCCCCCATTTCAATCAATCACGTCATTGATTCGTTTAACGTCCCACCCGACCACCCGCAACAAAAAAATTAAAAAAAAAAAAAAAAAAATAATAAATAGATAAAAAAAAAGGAAAGGGACTCAATAATCCTTACGAAACTTCTTAAATATTAAATAACTTATACACAAATAATTAAAATGTTTCAACTATTGAACGGGGGGGGGAGTAATAGTCAATGGGTTAGTTTTGTTTCATTTGGTTTTGATGTCAAATTATTTAATTTATAATCTTGGTAAATAAAAAACCAGGATTAAAATTTAATAATTTCCGTAATAACCAGAGAGTTGCGTGTTATTTTAATTACGGTATGTTAAATTACCTATACTTGCCCTTTAAGGTAACGAATTATTTATACGGCACTTGCCCTTTAATATGACGTATTAATTCACGGCACTTGCCCTTTAAGACGACGAATTAATTACACGGCACTTGCCCTTTAAGATGACGAATAAATTACACGACACTTGCCCTTTAAGATGACGAATAAATTACACGACACTTGCCCTTTAAGATGACGAATAAATTACACGACACTTGCCCTTTAAGATGACGAATAAATTACACGACACTTGCCCTTTAAGATGACGAATAAATTACACGACACTTGCCCTTTAAGATGACGAATAAATTACACGACACTTGCCCTTTAAGATGACGAATAAATTACACGACACTTGCCCTTTAAGATGACGAATTAATTACACGGCACTTGCCCTTTAAGATGACGAATTAATTACAAGACACTTGCCCTTTATGATGAAGAATTATTTACAAGATAATTGCCCTTTAAAATAACGAACTATTTATACGGCACTTGCCCATTAAAGGGAGGGTGAATAGGAAAAAGGGATTTTTAATCGACTCTTCTACTAATTATAAGTCATCCGAGTTGTTTATAATTCGGGAAATATATCCCAATGATTTTTAAAAAAATCAAAATAGATCACTGTTCTTTTAAATTCACTCCTCCAGCCAATCGTGAAACTCCCAGCCTTCCAGCGAACAAAATGCTAGTGGCACGCGCTATTTCAAGCGCGAGAAGTGATAAAAATTGCGCGCGATGCGGCAAAACGTGTCGCACGACATGGCGCGTGCTACGAGCATTTTGTTCGCTGGAAGGCAGGGCGTTACGCGATTGGTTGCATGGTTTTAATTTAATTTTGGTTTTTAAAATCACTGGGATATATTTCCCCAATGATTTAACTACGCGGATATGTCTTATAATTAGTAGAAGAATCGATAAAAAAAATTACTTGATTTTCCTCATCTCTCTCCATTTAAGATAACAAATTATTAATACGATACTCGACTTTAAAATAGAGATTTAATGGGAAAGTTTTATTCTTCCTTATTAATCACATTTTGATTTTGGGCATTTTATTTTGGTATTTTAAACTGAGGGGGGAAACACTTCGTGGATTTACAAAATGTACGCTTATAACACGAATGCTATAGGGCCTAGAATGTTGTTGGCTCCCCTCAGTCCCTGACGTGAGTCTCCTTACCTCGGACACAATGACCCAGTGAACCCTAAATTCGAGCAGATAGGGAGTTTGAAACTGACACAGTATCCCTTCAAGTTGGACGAATTAAACCTTTAAGTTATTAGGCTCAACAAGTGCAAGAAAGCAACGAGATCGAGGTGTTCCTCCTATCTCCATCGGCAACTGGCCTTTCAGCTTTAGAGCCGAGTTAGTCGCAATCCCACCCTCGTCTTTTTCCCTACTATGGACCGAATGCAGTTCTCCTAATTCGCTAAAAACAAACCTCCGACCAGGGAATAGAGATTTAAGCGGTGAGAAAGAGAGGATCGCCTCCCTCCCACTTCCACCCCCCCCCCAAAAAAAAGAAAATAAAAAGGGCCAGTCTAATCGTAGTCTTCCTTTGGGCCCGCAACCAACATCGAGAAAAGAAGAAGAGCCCGAATAAGGACCTCCCGTCGGAAGCTTAGCCAAAATCAATACAAATCGAAAGTTAAGCCACCTATAGCCCCCCTATTCCCCCCAGCGAGGCTACACCCAAAAAGGAACCACATACCCACCCACATCTCTTAAGCCTCGTTCATACTTGAGGGGCAAAATCGCAGGGTTGGTACAAAATCTTGGACTTTAATTTCCCTGCCCATTTCTACGTAATTTCCCTGCCCATTTCTACGTAATTTCCCTGCCCATTTCTACGTAATTTCCCTGCCCATTTCTACGTAATTTCCCTGCCCATTTCTACGTAATTTCCCTGCCCATTTCTACGTAATTTCCCTGCCCATTTCTACGTAATTTCCCTGCCCATTTCTACGTAATTTCCCTGCCCATTTCTACGTAATTTCCCTGCCCATTTCTACGTAATTTCCCTGCCCATTTCTACGTAATTTCCCTGCCCATTTCTACGTAATTTCCCTGCCCATTTCTACGTAATTTCCCTGCCCATTTCTACGTAATTTCCCTGCCCATTTCTACGTAATGTCCCTGCCCATTTCTACGTAATGTCCCTGCCCATTTCTACGTAATGTCCCTGCCCATTTCTACGTAATGTCCCTGCCCATTTCTACGTAATGTCCCTGCCCATTTCTACGTAATGTCCCTGCCCATTTCTACGTAATGTCCCTGCCCATTTCTACGTAATGTCCCTGCCCATTTCTACGTAATGTCCCTGCCCATTTCTACGTAATGTCCCTGCCCATTTCTACGTAATGTCCCTGCCCATTTCTACGTAATGTCCCTGCCCATTTCTACGTAATGTCCCTGCCCATTTCTACGTAATGTCCCTGCCCATTTCTACGTAATGTCCCTGCCCATTTCTACGTAATGTCCCTGCCCATTTCTACGTAATGTCCCTGCCCATTTCTACGTAATGTCCCTGCCCATTTCTACGTAATGTCCCTGCCCATTTCTACGTAATGTCCCTGCCCATTTCTACGTAATGTCCCTGCCCATTTCTACGTAATGTCCCTGCCCATTTCTACGTAATGTCCCTGCCCATTTCTACGTAATGTCCCTGCCCATTTCTACGTAATGTCCCTGCCCATTTCTACGTAATGTCCCTGCCCATTTCTACGTAATGTCCCTGCCCATTTCTACGTAATGTCCCTGCCCATTTCTACGTAATGTCCCTGCCCATTTCTACGTAATGTCCCTGCCCATTTCTACGTAATGTCCCTGCCCATTTCTACGTAATGTCCCTGCCCATTTCTCTAAATTATTCCCCTGACATATTTTAATATATTACACAAATTTATTTCTACGAGATAGCTCTGGGCAATTCTCACTGTTTATTTGACATAGTTCATCAATCAGGGTCAGGACAGTTTACTCAGAATACAAGAAAAAATATGAATATTTAGGCAAATATTTTCAGTTTATAATAATTACGTTACAATTAGATGGTCAACCAATCATAAACAGTTCCTAGACTTGTACCAAAATATTTAATTTCTCTGACTATTTGGGCTCATTATCAAATTCCCAGACTTTTCCCTGATCTTTTGGGGCCCCAACCTTAATACTCATCCAAGCTTTCCTGGGCAACACCAAGGGGGGCCATCTACCGTCTACAATAAAATAAAATGAATAACGGTGTACGATTTAAGTCGAGGGGACAGTCGGGTTCTCCGCATTCAGTCAGTTGACGTAATCTTGTTAGAGTTGGAGCTTGATATACTGGTCACGAGTCGACCACGTCGACGTTACAAAAAGGACACCGCTATACAGTCATCTACTCGCGAAAGCCCACCCCAAAAAACGGGCCAACTTAATTTCCACTTTGAATTGGTAACGCGTACAGAGATATTGGAATCGTTGTTTGTCTTATAGATCTAAGCCCACTTAGGTTTGACAACGCTGTCAATTATAGGTAAAAAATGGAAGAACCCCAACGTGATTTAGTGAAATAAATTGACTTAAGAATATAAGTTTGACAAATGGTAAAGGAAGAACGCGTACCTGTACGCCTAGCTAAGTTTAAAGTGACGTTACCGACACCTTTCGTGTCAACGTCACGCTAACTTGTAAGAAAATTTCCGAGAGGGTGTATTCAAAGGACAATAAAAAATTTAGACGTGACAGACGTTTCGTGACGCGAATAACGAATAATTTAAGTTGCAGGGCTCATTATTGGACTTTTGCTCGATTTCTATCGAGTGGCGAAACTTAATTTTATGATTTTAAAATAATATACGGAATGTCTACTTTCTAATGGTGCAATCGGTTATGCCTAGGAAGTCGCGGAGAAAGGTTAAGCCCATTTGCAGGGCTCATTATTGGACTTTTGCTCGATTTCTATCGAGTGGCGAAAGACCTTTTTCGAGTGGAAAAATATAATTTTATGATCTTAAAATAATATACGGAATGTCTTCTTTTTAATGGTGCAATCGATTTATGCGTAGTAAGTCGCGATGAAAAGTTAAGCCCATTTGCAGGGTTCATTATTGGACTTAGCTCGATTTCTATCGAGTGGCGTAACACCTTTTCCGAGAGGCGAAACAGAATTTTATGATCTTAAAATAATATACGGAATGTCTACTTTCTAATGGTGCAATCGGTTTATGCCTATGACATTGTAGAGAAAAGCTACAGCCATTTGCATTTTAATACAGGGCTCATTATTGGACGTTTGCTCGATTTTTGTCGAGTGGCGAAACCTAGTTTTATGATTTTATAATAATATACGGAATGTCTACTTTCTAATGGTGCAATCGGTTTATGCGTAGGAGATCGCGGAGTGATGTTACGGCCATTTGCATTTTAATACAGGGCTCATGTTAAGACTTTTGCTCATTTTTTCGAGTGGCGAAACATAATTTTACGATCTTAAAATAATGTACGTTAAGGCGCGTTTTCAATTAAGATTATTTTGGGCCAAAAAAGTAACTTTTATGGTCGTAATTTACCTTAGTTATAACAAAGAAGTTGCTATTTAGGCCAAAAAATTCACGATTAAAAAATTACATCTGTTGAAATGAACCGCGAGATTTGAAATTTTACAATACATTAATAATTCAAAAATATACTTATTGGTGTAGCGTTTAGACATAGGCCTACAATAATAAACCCATCACCAAAATATTTGAAACTTGTAGAAACTTCAAGGTTAAAAACTTACGGGTTTCTGTTGACGTTGTTCTTGTTGTTGTAGTAGTTGTTGTTTAGAAGAGAAAGAGGTTCCTTCAGAGACGGCACACCCGAAAATAACAATCACCTACAAACAGACAAAATAATCAAATTTATAATTAATTTAAGTAACTAGAATACAAGTTCGCTTAGATAGGTGGGGAACCATAATTAAATAAATAAATAAAAAAAAATTATAGGAATAAATATGTAGGCAAATGTAGCGCCGCTAATCAAATGCAATTAAACTTAGCGACAATTAATGAACCGCCAATTAACGACAAACTAATGGTCGAGTTTAAAATAAGCTTATTTAAGAGCTTTTAAATTAATAATACTACTAATATTAATAATAATATGGATAAGATAGAAAGGGTCCAAAATAAATTATTGAATACTTTAATTTTAAATGAATGTATTGCACAAATTAAAAATTTTGAGCCTAGAAGATAGAATTAAATGTTTAGAAATTTGTTTTCTAAAAAAACTGATGAATAATAAAATTGATTGTAATTATTTATTACGATTATGTTTTCCTAAGAATTTTATCCGCCGTAATAAATACTTCTATGATTTAAAGCCCTGCCACCTTAATCCTATATCCCGGCTGCAAATTACCCATAATACTACTAACTATTTAGGAAATAGCTCCCTTTATTTAATAAAAAAATATTTCAAAATGAAATTCTAATGATATCTTTCTAGCTGATTTTATTTATATTTTTTTACAATTTATTGGATTTGTATATTTCTAATTTAATTTAACGATATGACCCACTATCAAAAACCTTGTAATTAAGGTGTTGTGGACACAATAAAATTTGATTTGATTTGAATAATAATATTACTAATATTAATAATATATAAATATTAGATTATGTGAAAATTGACTAACAATTTTGATTTTTTTCCCTGATTCCTTGTAATTAAATATAACAAATCTTAAATTTACAACAAGAGAGGTTATGATCTAGACATCGCCAGGGGTTCTACAACTTTACGTGGGATACGCGCTTAACTCTGATTGGCTTGTTGGCAATGGTAGAGAAATTTAAATTCATGTTTAGGCTATAAAAATTAAAAAAAAAAATATTTTCTGATATTTGAATCTCGTTAATAATAATATTATTATTAATAATATAATATTATTTTTAATGAAAAAACAAAAAAAAGCGATCATACTCTTCATTATGCCTTTAAAATATGGTAAAGAAACGCTGACGTCATCAAATATTGGCAAGAATCCTAACATTAAACAGGCCGCGCGATTTTAGCAAACTTGAAAAATTTAGAATAAATATTTATTGAAAGTATAACGCGAATGGTTTGGAAAATTGCTGATACTCTTAATGGGGCGTTAATTTGACACAGTGCGGTCAAAGGCCGCCTCCCCCACCCCTCCCGTCTCTCCCATTTTGCAGTCGAGACTATAATTTATACAGTATAATCCCGAACAGTTGCTTTTGAAGCTTTTCCAAAAACAACGTTGAACTTGGAATTTTATTTATTTATCTACAGTGGGCGAAGAACACGCGCCAGCCAAGCTGAAATAACAGCCGGAGTTTGCGTTCAATTTATAAGAATCGCGATGGGAAAACGTAGGTTCCCTAGTGTCGAAACCTGAAACTAATTCTGACAACGAGACGACGGCTGGTAATCTGGGATGGAAGTACATCCAGAAACGGTTGCTAAGCGACGGTGAAATATTTCAAGTTTACGGAGAAGCTAGCGACACCTATCCATGGGGTTTCGTACCAAATAAATTCGAGAATTATTAAAGGGATAATGAAATGTTTTTAGTTTATAATCGGCTTTCGATTTCATATTGTACAAAATTTTTAAAGTTAATTTCCCCGACCAATATTAATATTTTACACGAATTTATTTTTACAACCGAGCTCTTGGCAATTCCTACTTTTTATTTGATATAGTTTATCAATCAGGGTCAGGATAGTTTACTCAGAATTGAGTATTTAGGCAAATATTTTCAATTTAAATAATTACGTTATAATTGGTCAACCAATCAAACAGTTCCTTGACAAGTACCAAATATTTAATTTCTCTTACCATTTAGGCTAATTTTCAAAGTCTCCCGACTTTTCCTTGACCTTTCGGGCCAATTTCCAAATTCCCTGACTTTTCCCCGTACTTTTCGGCCAATTTCCAAACACCCTGAATTTCCCGGGCCTTTTGGGCAAATTTGCAAACACCCTGACTTTTCCCTGACCTTTTGGGCCAATTTGCAAACACCCTGACTTTTCCCTAACCTTTTGGGCCAATTTCCAAATTCCATGACTTTTCCCCAACCTTATAATGATTTATGTATGAAATACCCAAACGTTTTATCACGCTAATGGCCAAAATTTTCAAGTTTTCGCGTTAGGAAACAGAATACAAGTTATATTTTTAAGCCAAATTCTGTCTTCTACTTCAATTCTTTGCCCAAAAACTTAAAATCTCCGCAAAAATGGTTCGCTACAAAATAACTGCTGTAGAAAGTAAAGAACTCAAAATTTTTGAGGCCTATTTTTTATACCGAGAAGCAAAAATAAGATAAAATAGGGATTTATCCCTATATTTTTTCCAGACGAATAAACTTAGATCAACCTAACTCCAAAGCGTTATGAAACCCGGACGCTTTCCTTTAGAAAAGGCTTCGAATTTATAGAGTATTTTGGACGTTTTAAGCTTCACGCGCTATATAAAGTTAAATTGAAACGAGATATTACGGTCAAATTCCAGTTTAGTTTACGTAACGTCCGAAATTAGGCCTAGAATTACGTTTTAAAGTTTCTTCAGAGATAGAAGCGAGTCATAGTTTGGGTCGCGCTTCAAATTCCGGGTGGTTTTCCATTTTGTTTTAACGCGCGAGCGATTTTTCCGCTAGCTCGCGACGCGCTAGCGCCACCTATACGAGAGAAAACGCGCGCAAGGAAAGGATTTAGAAATGGCGCGCGCGAGACACCTGCATAAAAAAATGCGGGAAAAAATGGCGCGAAAATAAAAAAGGCGGGAAAAAAGGTAGGAGAAAATGGTTTTGGATTTTGTTGGAGTCTCGCCTCCCGCGCTTAAATTTAAGCGCCCGTGAACAAATTGTAAAAAGCGTTACGGCGGAAAATCTGGATATTACTGACTCAGAAATGTCGAGTTTCTCTTTTTGATATTGAAAAACCGGGAGAATGTACTTTATCGCGAAAGAGCCAAGGCTTAAAGTTTAAAGCGCTAAAGTCTAGAGTTACGAAAAGAACTTTCGAGAAAAGGGGAAATAGTTTTTAATCAAGTCAAGCGGTAATAGCCGTCGTAAAGAGATTTTGCAAAAGTTTTTCTCATTTTTTTTTTTTTTTGGATTTTATGAAGTTTTTTTTTTTTTTTTTTTTTTAATAACTAACATTCTTAGAATGAAGTAATTTAGCATACATTCAGGCTAGATGATGATATTCAGAATCCCCACATACAACATGAATAACGATGGTTATGAACTAATTAGAACCTGGGGAGTTCAGAAAAAATACTTAAAAATTCTGCAATCGATAGAAATGCGAGAAAAACGTATTGGAAATTTTCAAATTTTTAAACTAAATTAATCTATGGGATTGGAAAATGGAGATTTGAAAGATTCAAATAAGTTTTTCTCACACTGCTGATGGTTGTACATTTTTTTCTGAACTCCCAGGTCCTAATTAATCCCATAGATAATGTACCAATTGCACAGGACTTTCCACTTTACGTTTATATAAACGCATTAGCACTTGCGCAGATTTCATTTACGGTTATGCTAGTGCCTACAAACAAGAAGGATCAGATAAGGAGAGGAAAAGTGGGAACGGCGCGGCTCCTACTGCGTCGGCCTAAACTCCCACTCTGGGAGAACGGGGGACAGACGGGGGTAGAGATGCTTCGTGGTAAATTGTTGTCACGTGGGTAAAACGAATCCTTTATGAGACGCGCTAGCTAGCGACCACGTGACAACAGTTTACCTCGAGAATTTCCTATCCCGCTTTCCACCCGAGTGGGAGGTTGGCTCTTCTCTCTCTAACTCAACGCAGCCCCACTTTTCCTCTCCTTTTCTGATCCTTCTTGCTAAAAATAAATAGTAAACTTCGCAAATGGAAACTGCGCATGTGTATCCAAATCAATCCATATTCATCGTTGTTCATAAACAAGTGGCGCCCCCAACGGTCTTGATATTACGCAAACATTATATTCGCTTCATCTCTAAAACTCTTCTCTAAACATTCAAAAATTTGTAGGACAACGCGCCAAGCTAATGAACTTTCAACTTTACGCAAAAATGGTGTATTGAAAATTGAACTATTAAGCGATTTAACCGAAAATAAAGAACATCTTTCATTCTAAAAATAGTTTTAAAGTTCAGTTGGCGAATGAAGAATTTTGAAATCCTCCAGACCAGCGGCTGTTATATAATATCGCGCGCGTGGCCCGTCTTTTGAGAACTAAATCTCAGAAATCTCTTAAAAGACGATGCAGTTTCTAAAAATATCGAGGAACGGTGAAGCTATAGACACGCGCCTCTTCCACGAAAATTTAAAAACACCTAAGTAGACACTCGAGATGGAAAATGATAACATACACAACACACATCCAACTTGTTACAGGGTTCCGTACAACATTTTGGAAGTGAATTTCCCTGACATTTCCAGGTTTTCCCTGATCATTTCTTTAAATTTTTCCTGACCAATTTTAATCTTTTTTCGTGAATTTATTCTTATTCGTACGAGAACTCGTGAGAATTCCCATTTTATTTGACATAGTTTATCAATCAGGGTCAGGATAGTTTACTCGGAATAAAAAAAAATTGAATCTTTAGGCAAATATTTTCAGTTTATAATAATTATGTTACAGTTAATTGGTCAACCAATCGTAATCAGTTAGTTTATCTGGCCATTTAGGCTCATTTTCAAATTCCCTGACTTTTCCCCGACCTTTTGGGACAATTTAAAATTTAATATCAAATATTATAAATATTACTCAAGGTTGCAATTTTTTTTTTTTTTTTTTTTTTTTTTCCGTAATTGAAGTTGAAACCTTTTAAAAATAATTCGAGTATTTATTTTAATAGTCATTGAAATTATTTAGAATTTCAAATATTCATTTAATAATCTCTTTGTAGTTTGTAAAGGGAGAATGCAACCTAACAACAAGCGTTTTTTATCGATTCCTTATCGTTTAAATAGGATTAATCCACTATTGAAAAAAAAAAAAAATACAAACAATTATTAAATTATAAATAAATTTAAAACTTACCCGGAAAATAGGCTTAGCGGAATTCATGGTTTCCTCGCGTATAACGTCTAGCGACCAATCGAAATCGCTTGTAAGTCTCGTGGAGCTCTCGCATGAACGACAGGCCTTTGCTCATTGGTCGCTAGACCTTACACGGATCCCGCTAAGCCTATTTTTCGTTTAAGATTTTGAATTTATTTCTAGTTTAATATTTGTTTTGTAAACTTTTTACTGTTGGATTAGGGCTATTTAAACGATAAGGAATCGATAAAAAAAAATCACTTGTTATTAGGTTGCATTCTCCCTTTAAAACAAATCATCCTCAGAGGGTGTTGTACCGGTCATTTTAAAGATTTTACCAACTAAATTTCATTCGCGGTTACGCCCTCTATCAACGATACTCGATAGAGCTTTTAGGGTAAGACTCCTAATTTAAGTCGAATTTATTTCCCATGCCGCGCTATTAGGACAATGAGGATATAAAAATTAAATTTCAACGTTCTCTTTTAACTACGAATAAATTTTAAATTAATAAGAGACAATATATTTTAAATTTAAGGACTAAAAATGATTCCTAGATGGCGGAACTGGTTTATTTACAGCGCTTCAAAATCCGAATCGATTTTGAACCAAGGAGGACAAACCCCGGCTCGTTCAGTAGAAAGTCACCTCAATTCTTGTAAAAAAAAAATGTTTCAAAATCGAAATTGGTTTTTAGAGTTCGTACAAAGTTAATTTCCCTGACCAATTTTAATCTTTTTTCGTGAATTTATCATTACGAGCGAGCTCTAGGCAATTTCCACTTTTTATTTGAAATAGTTTATCAATCAGGGTCAGGATAGTTTACTAAGAATATGAGAAACAAAATTGTATCTTTAGGGAAATATTTTCAGGTTAAAATAATTACGTTACGATAAATTGATCAACAAATCATAAACAGTTCCTTGACATGTTCCAAAATATATAATTTCTCTTTGACCATCTCACACTTTTCCCTGCCCTTTCAGGCTAATTTTAATATTTATTGACTTTTCCCTGACCTTTTGATCCTATTTCCAAATTCCCCGAGTTTTCCCTGACCTTTATCGCCAATTTTCCAATTCCTTGACTTTTCTCTAACCTTTAGAGCCAATTTTCAAATTCCCTGACCTTTAGGCCCAATTTTCAAATTCCTTTTATTTTTCCAGGTCGTGTATAAGAACCCTTCTGTCAGTTCGTAGCTTTCAGGGCCAAAGGGTCATAATGAAACAAACCGAGGTGGAGTGATACACTATGTTAAGACAAAGTAGTACACGATACCGGCTCGGACCTAGAACTGTATCATAAAATGAGACGCACCTGTTAGATTCGATCGATGATGGAAAGCTACGTTTAAAAGAAAAAGTGTCAAGGGATTCGCGAAAACAAAAGTAAAACCAAGTGGATGGTAGAAAAAATGACGTCCCTACTAACAAATTTAAAGGGAAACTGAGTTAAAATGGAACAGATTTTGAATCTATTTTCGGAGTCACCATGACAAAAAGTCGTTGAGAATTTCATTACAACTATTATATACCTTTTTAGTGTTTAAATTAATTTCTAAAGTTTGGTTAAGTTTAAATGTAAGTGACGTATAAAATCATCATCTGATTGTTTCGATTTTATACTATCCTTACATTCAAACTTAACCAATCTTCAGAAATTAATTTAAACACTTAAAACGTGTCTAATTGTGAATGAACTACCTACGACAACGAGTCATTTTCTATCGTAGATTCCCTGATCGTTAAAATAAAGAGGTAGCTAATCCACAGTCCACTTGAAAAAACGATTACGAACAAATAGACCTATTAAACTAAAAATCAATTAACTTATAATTCGGGAAGTAGGCTTAACAGGGATCCACGAAGATATGATACCTGGTCGTTAACGAAGCAATATACAAATCTTGGATAATAGGGGCCTGCTTACGCAAAACAAGTTTTTGGTGACGCGGCGATATTTTTGAACCCGACAAGTGAATTAACTCAAATTATAGGACTTTATAGGGCATTTCAAGGAAATACAGGATAATATAGGGCATGCGTGGATTGGATTCTAGCTAAATGTATTGGTTCGTAAATTACTGTCCTAGTAGAATAGGCATTTTTAATCAATAGCTGCGTTCATACTAGGCCTTGGAATCGATTTACACCGTTTCAAAACGATTCTCTGAAGTTGTGTGAACGGGAAAGCGTCTTTTCTCGAATCGATTAGATTCGATTTCTGGAAACCGCTTCGGAAACAGTTTCATACCGATTCGGTTTCAACAAGCGATAGATGAAGCTATGATAAATCGATTTATAAAGATAACGCGCGAACACGCGACGCTTAAAACGATTCCTGGCGATGTGCATATCGGTTTAATTTTACCGTTTTAAATCGATCAAGAACTGCTAGTGCGACTGTAGCTTATTAGGATTCGGTACTGGTTGCAATCGTATTAGATCCCTTTCATAAAAACTAAAACATACTTTTCTTCGCAACAAGGTGGATTGACACGTAATCTTAAATCATACAAGGAAAAAGTAGTTCGCGAGTGACAAGCAGCCCTACACTATCTTCGTATAGAGGAAGAAAACGGGAGTGTCATGTGGTTACCATAGCAACCAATTTATCACAAAAATGAAAAGAACCAACGTAGGTAACAATAAGAAGAAAAAGAAATTGCTTCTCGTCTTAAAGACGGCGTCCCTCCCCGGAGAGAGGGGCAACAGAGGTAGGGAGGGGTAGACGCGCGAATATAATCAGGTATAATAATTTCACTTTCATTCGATACCATTGCTAAAGCTAGGGAATGCCTTTATTTCCAAACCAAGCCAGAAGCCGAAGAAACCATCCTTTGAAGTCTAGTACTTCTGTGTCTTGTTTACACATGTCTGAAAGGATATATGAAGGGGGCTAACATTATGCCCGTTCCCCTTAGTTCCGCCCCCAATTCGCCATTTTTTGTCAGTTTTTTTTTATTAGACATTAGTAGAGCCTCTGCGGGGAAAGATCCTACCCCGGAGATATTTCATACTATAGTAGTTTTAACCCTAACAGTACGAATATTACCTACTGCGTCGAAAAACACTTCCCAAGTGCAGGGTTACTAAACAATTTTTCGTATAAGATGGCGACCTTCAATTTAAGGCACCTCAAAAAGTATAAGTTCCATAGATATGAAAAATAAGCTAGATCCACTACCCTCACGGCCAACCGGGGGGGAAAACGTCGGGAACCGAAGGCTGCCATTTGAGGGACATTATGTATTTAGCGCCATCTAGTCAAGAAGGATCAGACACTTTAAAAGGGAAAAACCGCGGGAAATTTGAAGGGATGAATTCTCGTTTATGAAAGCGCGGGAAACCTAAAGATGCTAATAGGCCATTTGAGTAAAAGCAAAAGCGCGGGAAATTACAAAATGATTAAGCAACTTTTTGAGGTTTGAGAGCTTGGGTAAAGGCGAAATAATAGAAGACTAAAAATGGTTAAAAGTTGTGCTTTTTGCAATGTAAACGCAATAAGAGAGTCGGGAAGGAACAAAAGTGTTCATTTCATAGGTATAAAAAAACATTTTAATATAATCATAATGTACAATAACCGAGGTGCATTTTTATTATTAAGATTTCTTCTGGGCAATAGTGAGTTGCATAGAAAATGGATAGCTGTGGTAGATCGAGACATTTGGAATCCATCTTCATATGATTCAGTGCGTAGTGAACATTTCCAGGAGGAAGAAATTTATGTTCAAAACGGAAAACACTATCTTAGAGATAATATTGTTCCAACAAAGGTTAATAACTAAAATTAAGTGGTTGATTGTGCAAAAATAACGTAAAGGGATGGTGCGGGGAATACTTCTCCGGCTTCGTTGACTATGGCATATCGGATGCTCTTGGGACCTTTTGTGTTTGCTGGGATATGGTTTCCAATAACAGCCGAGATAGCCAAACTATTGCGTCACAGGACTTTGGTATTTATGTTAGTAGCTATCAACTGTAGTTGGAAAATACCTCTTGGGTATTTCTTGCTTGATGGTACACCGGGCGGCTCTTGACGCAGCTTGTGAAAGAATGTTTAGCCAGGATCAACGCCACTGGAGTTAAGTGCGTGCCTTTGGTTAGCGACGGCTTAAGCATCAATTTAACTATGGCCAAAACATTGGGAGCAAATTTGGATACAGAATATTTGGACCCCAGTTTCTCAAATCCTGCGAATCCAATGGGACATAGAATTTATTTAATCCTTAATGGAGGATTAAAACAGCCATCAAAAAGTGTTTTACAAATCTGCGCTTTGACAGAGTCATACATTCGGCAAAACGTTTCTGTTGATATGAAATCAAAAAACATTTCACTATCCATTGAAATTGCTGTTATGCGAAAGTTGGTAAATGCAAATGTATTTAGCGAGCTTCAAGAGCACATGTTCGATTTTGAAGTTGGTATCGAACACCATCGTAATAGATTAATGAAAAACATTATTAATTTGTACGCAAAGGTTCGCCTTCACAAAATAGCCAAAGATAAGAACCTACAATTAAAAATGCAAGCCATTAGACAAAACTATCAAAATTATTTTTGTTTGAAGGGAAATAAAGCCTGTTAAATACCTTTATAATTCCGCTTCCCTGTAATTTATTTTGTGGATTCTTTTCAACGCCGGTACATAAATCTTCTTTTACTAAAACTAACAAGTAGCATCCTAATAATATTAATTATAACAATAATAAAAGGAATCAGGAATCTAAAATAACGTTGCTTCCGTTACAACGGAGGCAAGAAATATAAAATTTTCAACAATATCTTTGCTTTCGGCTTTTATAGCAGACGAAATACGTGTTCGCCATATTTTAGTTTTTATTCGTAGCATCAGATGGCGCGAGCATACACATGAAGGGGGTTGCTCAGATGGGGGCGAAAGTGAATTAAATAATTCAGTTCTCGCCCGTCAGATGGCGCGGAAAACGGATTGTCCCTCAAATGGCAGCCACCTGGGTCTGACGTACCCCCCCCATAGGGCAGTGGGTCTAGCTTATTTTTCATATGTCTATGATAAGTTCAGGAGAAGTTTGCAAAAAAATAAATAAAAATAAATAAAAACGAAAAACCTGAGGCGGTTGGATAAGTTTTATTTATACTCAAAGAGTATCGTACGCGTGGGAACGCTAGAGCTCGGGATCCGTCTTACATACAGTATTGTCTGGGACTAAATCACGCGCATCCTACATGTTTTGAAGCCACTCCCCCCGAGAGAATTTTAAATTTTCCGTAGAGAAGGGTGTATGAGCTAGTAAACGGGGAAATTTTACCTCATCGGAGAGAAGCGATATATGGAACATTACCCGAGTAATATACTTCAAATGAGGGTTTAATCGGTTTCTGATATAGCTATAAGTAAAGATAAAATAGGTCAGCTAACATTCAACGAGTTGCCAAATCAACGTCGAAATTGGGGTTACCATTTTGAAAAAGGATAGAAATTCAGGTAAAATAAGCAAATTTTAAATAGGAATTTCTACCCCTTCTAAGATCGTAAAGGGGAGTAAATGTCCCAGAAGTCAATTTCCGCGCTTGTCGGTCATCCTAAACCAGGGACTCTTCCGGTACCGGATAAATATAAAAAAATAAAACTTACAAAGAAAGAAAAAAAAGAACCCAAATGGAATGTTCAGTAGAAAGAGATAAATAAAAGGAAACCTTTCAAATACTTCACAAGTCTGTTCTAGTCACGCAAATATGACGTCATCATTAAGATAAACACGCGCCCCTGCCTTCCTATATCATCTCTTATTAAAGGGAAATCGAGTACAATAACATAATTTTTAGATTTCTTAGCCCATAAAATTTGTTTAGTCTAAAATAAATTGCTAAAATAAGAGCTTTTAAATTTCGAACTTACAGGTCGACCACCATTTTGAATCCCGAGCCAATCAAATCTTGTCTTTTCATTATATTATTATATATAACAGCAGAATACCCCCAAAAGGTGGCGCCACATTTACAATAAAAATATAAATCAATTCGAGCAAAAGCATTCGGAGACTGTGGCGCCATCTAGCATAAAACACAAGACTTTCCCAAAGAAATTCTGATTGGCTGGCCTCCCCTTTTCAACATGGAACGCTGATTTTAAAACCTTAATTTTTGAATAATTAAGCGGAGTAAAAAGTATTTGACTACGGTTTTATCTCCCTTTAAACTCTCCCCAAGATAAAAATGCTACGCACCTAAAAATAAAAAAAAATTAATACTAACATAGTATGTCATTCCGTCTCCCTTTAATGGAACATTTTAATTGGATGAACAGCTCTACTTAATTAAGTAGGCGGCGATAAACGTAATTGGGCGTCGCGTGTCGGTCTACCTTTAACAGGAGCTCGAGACGAGGCGAGAAAATAACGAATATTCAAGGTAATGGAAATATATACAAGTGTTACGCTTACGTAAGGAGAATTAATGACATCCTCGCCCGCCAATCAACGCCACCCTTCCCTTCTCTGCTCTAAACAAACGCACTACCATTTAGATTTTCATAGTATTTGTACTAGCAAGAGGGAGGGGAGAGGCTGTTGCGCGAGGCTATTAAACGCTCATTCCCGGGCCTCAAGGCATTCATGGAATATTTGAATAGGACATAGGATTACTCTGACAAAACTAGAGGATCTTTTAGGATAATTAATGCCAAATTATAGGATTATTGGGACATTTTATAGGAAATTATAGGATTATATAGGACATAATCATTAATTACGTCCCAGAAATAAACTACGTCATATATTTTTTGGATATTTGAATTTTGAAGTTTCATTCTAACGAGCTAACAGGCAGAGGTATGAAAATTTGAATATGGCGTAAAGGGAATATGTATATGTTTTATCTGATTAAATTTTTAAGAGCTTTATAGTCCCTTTAAATTGACAGAATCAATAAAACAAAACTAAGACTCAATTCGGGGGGAGGGGGGGTTTACTTTAATTAGAAAGCGGAAAAAGAGTTTTTTGTCGTTCAAATTGTCGCGCGCGAATTAAGGCGGCTAAATTAAAAGACGGCGCTAGTTCGACGTGCATCGAAGATTTATATTCTTCGAAGAAAATAATGAATGCCAAATGGAAGCGATTTTAAATTAAAGGGGGAGGGAGGGGTCTGCGTTGTAGTGGTATAATCGCCTTTACACTCTAGGAATGGATGACTAATGTACGTTGAAAGAGGCGCTTCTTCCACGCGTAACTAGATAGTTTTCGAGGTAGCACGACTCTGAATATAGCCCCCCCCCCCAGGTCAATTTGTCTTTCGTAGCGCACCCATTATTTACCAATCAATGATATCGATTTTTCAAAGCAATTTAGTTTTTCTTTTCAACCGCGATTCGAGACAATTTTCGTATTTACACATCTCTGCGTTAGCCGACATTACGCGCTACGAGAGGAACGTAGACGTCTACGCCAAGCTAACATCCGAGACAACTATAACATTGTCAAGTGACAAAGTTAAATTTATCTTTCTCGTTGCGGTGTTTTTTCGCTATAAAAAACGCTATTTCGCGACGGAGGACGCGCTAATTCGCTATAGAGGACGCGCTAATTCGCTATAGAGGACGCGCTAATTCGCTATAGAGGACGCGCTAATTCGCTATAGAGGACGCGCTAATTCGCTATAGAGGACGCGCTAATTCGCTATAGAGGACGCGCTAATTCGCTATAGAGGACGCGCTAATTCGCTATAGAGGACGCGCTAATTCGCTATAGAGGACGCGCTAATTCGCTATAGAGGACGCGCTAATTCGCTATAGAGGACGCGCTAATTCGCTATAGAGGACGCGCTAATTCGCTATAGAGGACGCGCTAATTCGCTATAGAGGACGCGCTAATTCGCTATAGAGGACGCGCTAATTCGCTATAGAGGACGCGCTAATTCGCTATAGAGGACGCGCTAATTCGCTATAGAGGACGCGCTAATTCGCTATAGAGGACGCGCTAATTCGCTATAGACCACGCGCTAATTCGCTATAGACCACGCGCTAATTCGCTATAGACCACGCGCTAATTCGCTATAGACCACGCGCTAATTCGCTATAGACCACGCGCTAATTCGCTATAGACCACGCGCTAATTCGCTATAGACCACGCGCTAATTCGCTATAGACCACGCGCTAATTCGCTATAGACCACGCGCTAATTCGCTATAGACCACGCGCTAATTCGCTATAGACCACACGCTATAATTCGCTATAGAGGACGCTAATTCGCTATAGAAGACGCTAATTCGTTATAAAACTCACTAATTGGTCATTCTAGAGCCCTTCATTGAATTATTTGAAGGACGGACGGACAGAATGTATTTAATCGGTATTTTATCCTCTTGATAGATAATGATGTGAAAATGCGGAAATTATTGCCAGGGGAAAGTGGATTTCTTTAATAAACCAGTTTGCGCGGAATTCGTTTCAAATATTTGATGCCTAAAAGCGAGAGCGGAACGTTTCATTTCGAGAAACCAGTTCGAGCGGCGAAGTGGGACCGACAAACTAAAATTATTAATCAAGACGACGATGATACCCAGCAGCCCAGAGATAAACAAATCCGTAGTATCGAAGATTTTGTTAGAAATAAAATCAAATTGGCGGGAAAGCTAAGCCCGAGATAGAAAACCAAATTCGCGGGAAAACTAAGCTCGAGATTAGAAATAAATCAAATTGGAGGGAAAACTAAGCGCGAGATTAGAAATAAAATCAAATTGGCGGGAAAACTATGCGCGAGCTAGTTATTCAAATTGGCGGGAAAACTAAAGGCGAGATTTTAACAAAATCAATTTAAAGCGGGAAAAGTTAGCGCGAGATAGAAATTAAATTAATTTTGGCGGGAAAACAATAAGCGTGAGATAGAAATAAAACCTGATTTGCGGGAAAACTAAACGGGAGATACAAAAACAAATTGGAAAGGAATTTTGGCGGGAGATTTTGAACTAAATCAATTTTAAGCGGGAAAAGTTCTTTAATTTAGAGCATCCGAGGAATTAATTTTGAGGCGGGAAAACTATCGACGCGAGACGAAAATCAAATTATTTTCTTTTTCGTATGAACGAACGATGTAGAGGACGTGACTTAGAATAATAATTAAAGAACAACAGCAACTCCCCATAAGAGTCTGGGTCCACGTAATGTTAAAAATTTTCGTCTCTTTTATGATAAATTCGTATTATATTATTAAAATAGGGTAGTTGGGGGATAATTTAAAGCTAAAATTCGAGCTCACAACTGTAAATTTTGGGAATTACAACGAATGGAAGGTTTCTTCCATAATGTAAAGAATAGGAAGAATCTATGACTTCCGTGCCGGATATGAAAGCCTTCCCCCACACGAAAATCTTGAACGGTTATTATTTTAGATTCATAATTATGTTAGGAAAATATTAGGAAAGAATTATTTTGTAACTGCCACGGGTATAGTGCTGGCGGCAAAATGAAATTCGTATATTTTTGGTCTACTATGCCTCGAAATCCTCGAAAACGCCTGTAGAAGTGTTCCACTTGTCAAGCATTCATGCAGTAGGCTTTTGCTAGCTTTACAGGGGCCGTGCAAAGACTATATAGCTTACTTGAATAGTCTTTGGTGTAGGAGAAACTCGAAAAATAAATAGAGAAATCATACCAATTAGAAGATACTGGAGTAGTATCTTTAATTTTTATTTCATATTAAACAAAACACACTTGTATAAAACGGACAAATTATTCATTTAACGCTAAGGTTTTCTACGTTTAACGTATGTCTGGTAGTTCAAGCTCAGTGGCATCTTCACACACTACACGCAATTTTGACTGGTACCAACTGCCTCGATCTTCATGGCGACGATAACCAAGATACCAGATTACGCTGCTAACGTGAACACAAGTACCTATCGTCAAACTACCACCTTTGCAATTGCAATACCAGCCTTTAATGGCATTTGCACCTGTCCCGTTCGGTACATAACGAATTAGAGCTTGGTGAACAGCTGAGGTGGAAAATTGACCAGGCACGCGTATACGAATTAAGTCATGTTCAACTTTGGACACTTCGACGCTGAAAGAGCCGGATTTCTCTATAGTCAACGCCACATAAGATTCAGCGCGTTTCGTTTTAAAGTCGCTCATTACCACCTCACGTACATCACTTTCACGAAGTACAGGGAAGTCTTGAAATTCACTATCCTCAATTCGTTGCCATTTAGACGGTTTGCGAAGCAGATTATCGCGCTCAACTACTTCCTTAAGAGGATTTTCTTTCGTAGAGACTGCCAGCATTTTTTCGACGGAGTCTTCCCAGGAACCTTTAAGATGTAACTCCGGGTGGTAGGCGTTCAACAGCGCAGCAGCAATTTGAAGAAGTTCCGGAACTAATGGTAACATATGCACAGGTATACGGTTTTGAAAAAAACGATACACCGTCTGCAAATGCCCATTCCTAACTTCAACCGGCCACCTGAGGTACGTTACTTGTCGGGAACGATTAACTTCTTGCGTGTTTACTTGCTTCTCGCCTTTAGACAAGAACGAAGGCATTTGTAAATCCACACCCAGTTCAGTCAGTACGCTGTTGGAGTCTCGAAAACCGCGGTCTGCCAGTACAACGTCACCAACTTGAAAGAAAGACTGGAGTTCTTCTCTCTTTTTGATAGAATGGTTTAAAATGCGCGCGTCGTTATTGCGGCCATTAGCAAAGTAGGGTCCGATTATATCTATTATGTAACCCGTAGTTGTTACCATTAACATTGGCTTGAGGATATGCTGGCCTTTGTGCACACAGAAGGATTTGTGAAGAACGGTATAGTCCTTGGATCTTCCAACCTTGATATAGGTGCCATCTACAATGGTAATAAGACAATTAGGCTTGTTGTTAGCAAAGAGTTTTTCTGCTGCTCCAGATTGATGGTTTGTTATCAGATTGTCACGTGATAAGTGTTGCAGGCCAAAATGATGTGGCACGAAATGCTCCGATAAAGTCATAATAACCGCTTTTACCGTGTTTGATACCGATCTTTCAGTTAAATGAAATAAAGTTGATAAAGACGTCTTTAATATTTTTTGCCAGCCAGGTTGGCGAAAAATATTAAAGACGTCTTTAATATTTTTTGCCAGCCAGGTTGGCGAAATATAATTAAACCTGTTTTTATAAACATTAAAAAAATTGTAATATCTGGTTTGAACCATGATCTTAAGAACTTTCCTTATCAATAACATCAATGTGAGAGTCACTTGGAATTTGGAGATGGCTCCAAATACATGTTACGCGTGCAATCGGAAAGTTACCAATAGTACAAGTAGAGGTATAGGCACTCACGTAAAGGCTGGCTTTGCTCGTTTTCTTCGTTTTAGTAAAGGGTTATTACCACTTGTAATTAATAGCAAAACAACGAAGATTTGTTTAAAGTGCTCGGGTCTGTCACGAAAGTTTCAAACGTTCTTAAATGCTAGCAAATCGTCCTTCAGTAGTGATCATGGCTCTTCAACGTCATCGTCTTCACCACAAAAACGAAGACAAATGACGCAAGTATCTAATCCATCAACGTCAACAGTACCTGAGCCATCAACGTCCACAGTACCTGAACCAACAAAGTCCACAGTATCTAATCCATCACCGTCACCAATACCTCAGCCATCAACGTCGCAATTACCACGAAAGCGTACGTCATCAAACACTATTGCCATAAAGCACAGTTGTGTTCGGCCCCTGCCAAAGACTTGCTTCATTTGCGGTGTTAGTACACGAACCAGGGTATAAGCCGAAGTGAGAACAAGTATATTTGTGGAAAGAGCCATATTTATTCATCGGGACAACCGAATGTGCTCCACGCATCTCGTTAACGGAGAGCTTCCCACCGAAATAATTGCTGGAATTCAGGTTTCCGCTAGATCAACCATTATGACTGCCACGGACATTGAGCAACTATTACAGGACCTCAGGAAATGTGTTAACGACCTACGGACGCCGAGCTTTGACAACTTCATACAAAGTGATGAAGACTGTAAAGTATTAACTTCATTGTCCCTGCACGAGTTCCTAGAGTTGCATTCGACTATTGAGGACATTATTCGTACCATCAGATGCTGTTCGTCGAAGACAGCTCTAGCAGTATTATTGGTGAAATTACGATTGGGTATCTCCAATAAGGTGTTATCAACTTTATTTCATTTAACTGAAAGATCGGTATCAAACACGGTAAAAGCGGTTATTATGGCTTTATCGGAGCATTTCGTGCCACATCATTTTGGCCTGCAACACTTATCACGTGACAATCTGATAACAAACCATCAATCTGGAGCAGCAGTAAAACTCTTTGCTAACAACAAGCCTAATTGTCTTATTACCATTGTAGATGGCACCTATATCAAGGTTGGAAGATCCAAGGACTATACCGTTCTTCACAAATCCTTCTGTGTGCACAAAGGCCAGCATATCCTCAAGCCAATGTTAATGGTAACAACTACGGGTTACATAATAGATATAATCGGACCCTACTTTGCTAATGGCCGCAATAACGACGCGCGCATTTTAAACCATTCTATCAAAAAGAGAGAAGAACTCCAGTCTTTCTTTCAAGTTGGTGACGTTGTACTGGCAGACCGCGGTTTTCGAGACTCCAACAGCGTACTGACTGAACTGGGTGTGGATTTAAAAATGCCTTCGTTCTTGTCTAAAGGCGAGAAGCAAGTAAACACGCAAGAAGTTAATCGTTCCCGACAAGTAACGTACTTCAGGTGGCCGGTTGAAGTTAGGAATGGGCATTTGCAGACGGTGTATCGTTTTTTTCAAAACCGTATACCTGTGCATATGTTACCATTAGTTCCGGATCTTCTTCAAATTGCTGCTGCGCTGTTGAACGCCTACCACCCGGAGTTACATCTTAAAGGTTCCTGGGAAGACTCCGTCGAAAAAATGCTGGCAGTCTCTACGAAAGAAAATCCTCTTAAGGAAGTAGTTGAGCGCGATAATCTGCTTCGCAAACCGTCTAAATGGCAACGAATTGAGGATAGTGAATTTCAAGACTTCCCAGTACTTCGTGAAAGTGATGTACGTGAGGTGGTAATGAGCGACTTTAAAACGAAACGCGCTGAATCTTATGTGGCGTTGACTATAGAGAAATCCGGCTCTTTCAGCGTCGAAGTGTCCAAAGTTGAACATGACTTAATTCGTATACGCGTGCCTGGTCAATTTTCCACCTCAGCTGTTCACCAAGCTCTAATTCGTTATGTACCGAACGGGACAGGTGCAAATGCCATTAAAGGCTGGTATTGCAATTGCAAAGGTGGTAGTTTGACGATAGGTACTTGTGTTCACGTTAGCAGCGTAATCTGGTATCTTGGTTATCGTCGCCATGAAGATCGAGGCAGTTGGTACCAGTCAAAATTGCGTGTAGTGTGTGAAGATGCCACTGAGCTTGAACTACCAGACATACGTTAAACGTAGAAAACCTTAGCGTTAAATGAATAATTTGTCCGTTTTATACAAGTGTGTTTTGTTTAATATGAAATAAAAATTAAAGATACTACTCCAGTATCTTCTAATTGGTATGATTTCTCTATTTATTTTTCGAGTTTCTCCTACACCAAAGACTATTCAAGTAAGCTATATAGTCTTTGCACGGCCCCTGTAAAGCTAGCAAAAGCCTACTGCATGAATGCTTGACAAGTGGAACACTTCTACAGGCGTTTTCGAGGATTTCGAGGCATAGTAGACCAAAAATATACGAATTTCATTTTGCCGCCAGCACTATACCCGTGGCAGTTACAAAATAATTCTTTCCTAATATTTTCCTAACATAATTATGAATCTAAAATAATAACCGTTCAAGATTTTCGTGTGGGGGAAGGCTTTCATATCCGGCACGGAAGTCATAGATTCTTCCTATTCTTTACATTATGGAAGAAACCTTCCATTCGTTGTAATTCCCAAAATTTACAGTTGTGAGCTCGAATTTTAGCTTTAAATTATCCCCCAACTACCCTATTTTAATAATATAATACGAATTTATCATAAAAGAGACGAAAATTTTTAACATTACGTGGACCCAGACTCTTATGGGGAGTTGCTGTTGTTCTTTAAAAAAGGATTAAAAATATAGAAATGGCAAATAAACTAGAATCTTAAGAGGAAGAAATTATCGACCTCTACTAAGCGAACAATTTTAACATAAAAGAGATTAAATTGGAAAGATACGGCGAGAAAATCCCGTGACCCCCGGTACAAATAAAACAGGCCCTTTTTCCTTATTTCAAGAAAAGCTAGCCGAGTTCAAAGAGAGAAGGTTCTGGTAAAACAGACAAGAGTCTCGGAAAGGAGCCGGAGGGCAGCCAGGGGAGGTTAGGGGAGCGTTAAATATTAGCGTGCATTCCACCTGTTGCCCTCTACACTATTAAAGGGATACTGAAACAGGTTTTTCGGTGGCTAATCTTGTTCAGGCTAACTAACAGCCAGAACCGAGGGGTTAGACACTCTTGATTTCCCTGTACACCAGAGTTCAGCTTTGAGTTCGAACTCTTATGAACTCTGAGTTCAGCTTTGACAGTGCAAAGAGTTTTAAAATTTTGTACACCTGAGTTCGCGAGTGTCTGCCCCCTCGGACAGAACACAGAAAACTAAAAATAAGTTAGGAGCTTGGAAAAGAAGGAAAAACAAATCCCTTGACTTTTCCTTAACCTTTTGGTCCTATTTCCAAATCCCCTGACTTATTTCTGACCATTTGGGCTAATTTGCAAATTCCGTGACTTTTCCTTGACCTTTACGGTCAATTTTCAAATTCCCTGACTTTTCCCTAACCTTTAGGACCAATTTTCAAATTTCCTGACTTTTCTGACATTTTTGGCCAATTTCGAAATTCCCCGACTTTTCCCTGCCGTTTTGGGCCAATTTCCAAATTCCCTGACTTTTCCCTGACGTTTTGGGCCAATTTCCAAATTCCCTGACTTTTCCCAGAGCTTTGGGCCTATTTACAAATTCTCTTACCTTTTGGGCCAATTTACAAATTCCCTAACTTTTCCCTGACCTTTTGGGCTTATTTCTAAATACCCTTATTTTTCAGGGTTAACTCTGTGCAATGAAAAGCAACTACCATGAACGCCCGTGTAAAAACACCCTCGTGAAATATTTTAATTCTTGTGAAATGAAATTCACGTTGTTTGACGCAAGATATAATTTGACGAGGCCCGAATTGAGTGGCAGGTTTCGTTATTTACTTTAAAAATGGTATTTTCTGTATATTTGAAAAATCCGTTTCATTTCATTTTCCCTTTACAGCGCGCGCGATTCTCCTTGCCTTCTTTCTACCATCATTGCTTCATGCATTATGCCATTTAGCCTTAGTATAATATAGCTGGCCCCTCGCGCTGCGTGGCATGGGAAACACGTCATTAAATCACTCATTCAAGACTTATTTGGCGAATTTTTTCATCAATGGGATAATAGGATGTTAACTTAAGCGTGATCTTAAATCTAACGAGCGCTAAGAAACGTAAAAATTGTCTTTTTTAACATTTAAATTTGGATTTGAATAAATTTTTACCAGAAGCCGATGAAACCCTCCTTTGAAGTCTACTACTATAATGTTCCACATATAGCGCTCCTCTCTGTATGGGTAAAATTCCCAATTTTAAGAGATAATACCCCTTGTCTACGAAAAATTGGAAATTCTCTCTCTCCACAAACGACGACGTTTTTTTGACGAACTCCAAGGCTGCTAGAGATATTCGCTCGACGAACTCCCGCTCCGAAAATATCTACCGTTAGGAGGCGTACGAATCGCGCTTTTTGAAACTAACCCTTACAAAGAGGGGTAGACAAGACCCGGGAGTAATTTAAGTTTGTATTAAATATAAACTAGGAGCTAAAAATGGAACAGCTGAATTTATTTTCGGAATCATCGGATGACAAAAAATTATTCGGGAATTATCGAAACAATTATTAGGCACGTTTTTAGTGTTTGTTGTTTCTTAAGTTATTAACCAAAGAATAAATTCGGACTAACCAATCATATTATTTGAACAGCCTTATAATGTCCTAACATTAAAATTATGTCCAAGGTCTTAGGCATCAAACGCCGGCCTATTCTTCTAATGCTAGGACATTACAAGCGCTGTTGAAGGCTGAAATAATGTGATTGGCCATAATTTATGTATACTTTCATTCAAACTTTACCAAACTTTAGAAACTAATTTAAACGTCAAAAAAGTGTCTAATAATTGTTAAAAAATTATCGAATCCGTTTTTCGGCATCCGGCGATTCCGAAAATAAATTCAAAAGCTGTTACATTTTTAGCTCCAAGTTTCCATTTAATAAATAAGCATTTTTGTTCATATTACAGGGTTGATACTCAAAGTTTGCTTTGATTTTAGTGAAAATAGTGACCAAATATTTTGATAAAAGTAACCAAATATATATTGACACAGTATCTTGGCGTGTTTGCTTAACTCATTATCTTAACACCCTAAGAATTATGTTACTTTTGAGTTAAGGAAACAAATTATGCTGAATATATATTTTTGGGCTCAAATTTCACTTGAAAACCACTCGAATTATTATATTTTATATAAATAATATAGTTAACTCGCCTAATTATGAAAATAGTAACTTTTAGTAATCAAATTACAAAAAAATTGAAACTTTTTGTGGAAATAGTAACTTTGTTTCAACCCTGAATTATTATTAATTAGACTTATTTGAATTTATAAAAACGACCAATTTATATTTATTTATAATAAGGCCTAATTCTCATGTATAACTAGGCCTAATTCTCATGTATAATTAGGTCTAATTCTCATGTATAATTAGGTCTAATTCTCATGTATAATTAGGTCTAATTCTCATGTATAATTAGGTCTAATTCTCATGTATAATTAGGTCTAATTCTCATGTATAATTAGGCCTAATTCTCATTTATAATTAGGCCTAATTCTCATTTATAATTAGGCCTAATTCTCATTTATAATTAGGCCTAATTCTCATGTATAATTAGTCCTAATTCTCATGTATAATTAGTCCTAATTCTCATTAAATAATTAGGCCTAAGTCTCATGTATAATTATTCCTAATTCTGATTTATAATTATTAATAATTCTAATTTATAATTATTCCTAATTCTCATTTAATAATTAGGCCTCTCATTTATAATTAGTCCTAATTCTCATTTTATAATTAGCCCTAATTCTCATTTATAATTAGCCCTAATTCTCATTTATAATTAGTCCTAATTCTCATTTATAAGTAGTCCTAATTCTCATTTATAATTAGTCCTAATTCTCATTTATAATTAGTCCTAATTCTCATTTATAATTAGTCCTAATTCTCATTTATAATTAGTCCTAATTCTCATTTATAATTAGTCCTAATTCTCATTTATAATTAGTCCTAATTCTCATTTATAATTAGTCCTAATTCTCATTTATAATTAGTCCTAGTTCTCATTTAATAATTAGGCCTAGTTCTCATTTAATAATTAGGCCTAGTTCTCATTTAATAATTAGGCCTAATTCTCATTTAATAATTAGGCCTAATTCTCATTTAATAATTAGGCCTAATTCTCATTTATAATTAGTCCTAATTCTCATTTATAATTAGGCCTAATTCTCATTTACAATTAGGCCTAATTCTCATTTATAATTAGGCCTAATTCTCATTTATAATTAGGCCTAATTCTCATTTATAATTAGGCCTAATTCTCATTTATAATTATCATTATTTTTTTATTATTTATATTAATTTATATATATGTATTAGAATTTATATTAAAATTATATTTGCGATTTTCATTTAGTTTTGACTTAAATTAAAATGTAAATTAATGGAGATTAATTTTGCCCGAAATAAAATCTAGGTTAACTACGCTGACCTATTAACAAAAGAAGCAGCCATTAGCGGTTAAGTAGCGAATAAAACAAACCGAAAAAAAAAAAAAAAAAAAAAAAAAAAAAAAGCGTTAAAGTAGCCGTGACCGCCCAAATCTCTACACTTTCCTTTACAAACACCTTACGAACAACGTAAAGTACTAATAATAAAATCGTAGGTAACCACCAATCTCCTCTTTCGGGGGACTGGGGCAGTTAGAATGACGACTAAAACGAGTATAATGAAGAAGAAATAAATATTTGAATAAAAAACTTCGTTCAGGGTTCGTACAAAATTTTTGAAGCTTATTTCCCTGACTTTTCCAAGTTTTCCCTGACCATTTCTACCTATTATACCTGACAAATTTTAATCTTTCTACATGCATTTATTGTTACGAGCTCTGCTCTTGGCAATTCGCACTTTTTATTTGACATAGTTTATCTTATCAATCAGGGTCAGGATAGTTTACTCAGAATATGAGAAAAAAAAATTAATCTTCAGGCAAATATTTTCAGTTTAAAATAATTACTTTACGATTAATTGGTTAACCAATCATAAACAGTTCCCTAATTGATATGTACCGAAATATTTAATTTTTCTGACCATTTGGGTTCATTTCAAAATTTTCTGACCATTTGGGTTCATTTCAAAATTCCCTGACCTTTTTGGTCAATTTCCAAATTTCTCGATTTTTCCAGTTCTTGTACTAACCCCGTTCGCTGGAAAATTCCCCACCAAACTAGTTCTAACAGGATTGCCACAGTTTTTTCAGATTCAAATTCTGACTTTGATTTTCCCTGACCTTTTCCAACTATTTTCCCTGACCGTTTCAGCTAATACGACCCAATTGTTAAGCTTTTATTTTTTATATAATCGCGTTCGCCAAACCTTTTGCACGCATATCATTGTTCTAATCTATACAACTGACACGGTCAGCTTCGAATCTTTTCCGCGGATAATGATTGTGATTTCATATCTTCTTTAAAGATCTTTATATTCCCCGACTTTTTTTAAATATCTTAAAATTCCCCGACTTTTTTGGTTCATTTTCAAATTCCGTGACTTTTCCCTGAACTTGGCTCTGATTTGTCCTTTGGCAACAGTGAAAAAAATCCAACACATACCTAAGTTTTAAATAATTCTAATCGAAATATTTTTTCATAAAATGTGGAAAAATTCAGCGCTTTTGCGTCAAATCAAAGTTGAAGCATAAATCAAACCTACGTTAACAGGCTTCGAGAAGCGGAAATCTAAATAAATTACATATAGGCTTAAGCTTCTCTTGGAAAACTGAATAGAAATTCTTGAAAAAGGTTGATTGAAAACGAAGCTAAACGTCGGTCGATCTCGCCCGGACAAAAAATAAAAAAAAAAAAAATAACAATAATCAAAACCAGATTTGTCACTTTTTTCGCGCGCGAAAGTTTAAAAATAAATCATTTCCCATATAGCGACCAAACCGCCACTAGACTAACTCTGCCTAGGGGCCACGAGGAAATCGCGCCATGAAAGGGCCAATATTTCAAGGGATAATGCGATTTCTCGACAAATTATGAGGTTAACCAATTAATAAAACAAAATTCACCAACAGAAATTAAACTACAAATCAATTGTTAAACGTAAGAGAAAAGTAGTGAAGTTTCGTATATCGTCTTTAACCAAAGTTCAAGGTTAGTAAAGAGACAGTTTATGCAGACCTCTGCCAAGCCACGTGACTGTTAGGAATTGGCTTGATTTCCAGAGCTCGGGCATTTTAATTTCTACTGGCAACTGAATAGATAATTAAGCCTACTTTCCTCGTACTTTATTAAAGGGAGACTAAAGGAAAAATTGATAAAACAGTAACTAAAAGTTCTCTACTCAAGTATTTTTACTCCGATTAATAACTCCAAAATAGGCTTAGCGGGATTCATGGAGATTCTGAAATGCCTCGCGTACAACAGGGTTGCCATGGTTTTTATAATTCAAATTCCCTGACTTTTCCAGGTTTTTCCCTGACTTTTTCCAACGATTTTCCTTAACCGTTTCGGCTAATACTTGCCAATTTTTAACCTTTTCTTATATTACTTAAAAATAAATATTTACATTAACACGCGTATCTTTGTTCTAATCTATACAACTGACACGATCAAACATTTTCCGCGGATAATGATTGTAATTTTCTGGCTTCTTGAAAGATCTTTAAATTCCCTGACTTTTCTTGGTTCTTTTTCAAATTCCCTGACTTTTTTGGTTCATTTTCAAATTCCCTGATTTTTTTGGTTCATTTTCAAATTCCCTGACTTTTTTGGTTCATTTTCAAATTCCCTGACTTTTTTGGTTCATTTTCAAATTCCCTGACTTTTCGCTAACCTGTGGCAACCCTGTATAAGGTCTAGCGACCAATCGAATGCAGTTGGTAAGTCTCGAGGAGATCTTGCGTAAAGACGGGAAGTAGCTCATTGGTCGCTAGACCTCTCACCATGGATCCCGCTAAGTCTATTTTCCGAGTAAGTTTTAAATTTATTTCTAGTTTAACATTTGTTTTGTAAACTTTTTATCGGTGGATTTAAACGATAAGAAATCAATAAACAAATTTATTAGGTTGCATTCTCCCTTTAAACAATTGATTTGTAGCTTAATACCAGTTTGTAATTAATTTTTTTATTATTAAAACGATAAGCAATCTACGATAGAAAATTCCCAAGTTATCGGACCATTGCATTTTCTCTTTAAATATCATTTCGAGCCTCTCTTCAATAAAAAAAAAAATCTAATTCGTATGTTGGTAGGGAACTTTCCAAATACTAAACTTTCGATTTGTTCATATTTTTCCTGTAAATCTTGGAGTTTTTTCTTTTCTATGATATTTATAGCGTATTTCCCCCCTTCTACTTTTGGAATATTTTACAATAAATGGGAAATAATAGCCAGGCTATCCTCGTAACGGTATTTTTAGATTATAACTTTATAACAGGAACTGTGAGAAATGTTACTCGACTTATTTTAATATCGATTGTAAAGGCGTAGTGACACGTTTCATTTATACCTTAACAATTATCCTACGGTAATTCCTAATTAAAACGAATTCTAATACTAAATTATATTAAAACAATTTTAATTTATTTAGTAAAGAAAATTTTAATTTAATTTTAAAATAACAATGAAATTAATTTAAAATGTTTTAAATAAAATTAATTCTAAAAAACTTTATATTAATTTGAAATTAAGGTTTGAATTAAAATTTAAATTAATTTTAAATCAAAATTTAATCAAATATTTAATTTTAAATCAAAATTTAATCAAATATTTAATTTTAAATCAAAATTTAATCAAATATTTAATTTTAAATCAAAATTTAATCAAATATTTAATTTTAAATCAAAATTTAATCAAATATTTAATTTTAAATCAAAATTTAATCAAATATTTAATTTTAAATCAAAATTTAATCAAATATTTAATTTTAAATCAAAATTTAATCAAATATTTAATTTTAAATCAAAATTTAATCAAATATTTAATTTTAAATCAAAATTTAATCAAATATTTAATTTTAAATCAAAATTTAATCAAATATTTAATTTTAAATCAAAATTTAATCATATTTGATTGTTTTTAAATCAAAATTTAATCATATTTGATTATTTTTAAATCCAAATTTAACCAAATAAATTTTTAAATCCAAATTTAACCAAATAAATTTTTAAATCCAAATTAAACCAAATAAATTTTTAAATCCAAATTAAACCAAATAAATTTTTAAATCCAAATTAAACCAAATAAATTTTTAAATCCAAATTAAACCAAATAAATTTTTATATCCAAATTAAACCAAATAAATTTTTAAATCCAAATTTAACCAAATAAATTTTTAAATCCAAATTTAACCAAATAAATTTTTAAATCCAAATTTAACCAAATAAATTTTTAAATCCAAATTTAACCAAATAAATTTTTAAATCCAAATTTAACCAAATAAATTTTTAAATCCAAATTTAACCAAATAAATTTTTAAATCAAAATTTAACCAAATAAATTTTTAAATCAAAATTTAACCAAATTAATTTTTAAATCAAAATTTAACCAAATTAATTTTTAAATCAAAATTTAACCAAATTAATTTTTAAATCAAAATTTAACCAAATTAATTTTTAAATCAAAATTTAACCAAATTAATTTTCAAATCAAAATTTAACCAAATTAATTTTCAAATCAAAATTTAACCAAATTAATTTTCAAATCAAAATTTAACCAAATTAATTTTCAAATCAAAATTTAACCAAATTAATTTTTAAATCAAAATTTAACCAAATTAATTTTTAAATCAAAATTTAATAAAATTAATTTTTAAATCAAAATTTAATCAAATTAATTTTTAAATCAAAATTTAATCAAATTAATTTTTAAATCAAAATTTAATCAAATTAATTTTTAAATCAAAATTTAATCAAATTAATTTTTAAATCAAAATTTAATCAAATTAATTTTTAAATCAAAATTTAATCAAATTAATTTAAATCAAAATTTAATCAAATTAATTTAAATCAAAATTTAATCAAATTAATTTAAATCAAAATTTAATCAAATTAATTTAAATCAAAATTTAATCAAATTAATTTAAATCAAAATTTAATCAAATTAATTTAAATCAAAATTTAATCAAATTAATTTAAATCAAAATTTAATCAAATTAATTTAAATCAAAATTTAATCAAATTAATTTAAATCAAAATTTAATCAAATTAATTTAAATCAAAATTTAATCAAATTAATTTTTATCAAAATTTAATCAAATTAACTTTTAAATCAAAATTTAATCAAATTAATTTTTAAATCAAAATTTAATCAAATTAATTTTTAAATCAAAATTTAATCAAATTAATTTTTAAATCAAAATTTAATCAAACTAATTTTTAAATCAAAATTTAATCAAATTAATTTTTAAATCAAAATTTAATCAAATTAATTTTTAAATCAAAATTTAATCAAATTAATTTTTAAATCAAAATTTAATCAAATTAATTTTTAAATCAAAATTTAATCAAATTAATTTTTAAATCAAAATTTAATCAAATTAATTTAAATCAAAATTTAATCAAATTAATTTAAATCAAAATTTAATCAAATTAATTTAAATCAAAATTTAATCAAATTAATTTAAATCAAAATTTAATCAAATTAATTTAAATCAAAATTTAATCAAATTAATTTAAATCAAAATTTAATCAAATTAATTTAAATCAAAATTTAATCAAATTAATTTTTATCAAAATTTAATCAAATTAATTTTTATCAAAATTTAATCAAATTAACTTTTAAATCAAAATTTAATCAAATTAATTTTTAAATCAAAATTTAATCAAATTAATTTTTAAATCAAAATTTAATCAAATTAATTTTTAAATCAAAATTTAATCAAACTAATTTTTAAATCAAAATTTAATCAAATTAATTTTTAAATCAAAATTTAATCAAATTAATTTTTAAATCAAAATTTAATCAAATTAATTTTTAAATCAAAATTTAATCAAATTAATTTTTAAATCAAAATTTAATCAAATTAATTTTTAAATCAAAATTTAATCAAATTAATTTTTAAATCAAAATTTAATCAAATTAATTTTTAAATCAAAATTTAATCAAATTAATTTTTAAATCAAAATTTAATCAAATTAATTTTTAAATCAAAATTTAATCAAATTAATTTTTAAATCAAAATTTAATCAAATTAATTTTTAAATCAAAATTTAATCAAATTAATTTTTAAATCAAAATTTAATCAAATTAATTTTTAAATCAAAATTTAATCAAATTAATTTTTAAATCAAAATTTAATCAAATTAATTTTTAAATCAAAATTTAATCAAATTAATTTTTAAATCAAAATTTAATCAAATTAATTTTTAAATCAAAATTTAATCAAATTAATTTTTAAATCAAAATTTAATCAAATTAATTTTAAAACGAAACTGAATTATTTTTAATACTGTCCCTCTTAATTTAAATTTCGATATATGTTTTAAACTCGGAGACTGAATTGTAGAAATGGTATACGTGTCAGTACGCCTTTAAACACGACATGCGTTAAGCGGTGCTATTCTAAATTTAACTCTCGTTACATTTTTTTGGATACTTAAAAAACCGAAATCTACAATTTAATCGCCTTTCCCCTTTAAAAACAAATTAAAGAGCTTTGACCTCTTGACCTTAAACTTAAAATTTCATTGTAGTATTTAATTTGCGCCTTTAATTATAAATAAAACCAGAGTAGTTTGTTACCATCATGAAGCATTTAAATTTCCATCTAAGATTCGATATTGGTGACTCATTAGAAATCCTTTCGTAACTAACATTAAACGCAACATAAAACTTACAACTCTTAAAAAAGCACAAATAAATTGCAAAAATCGTTATAGACAAAATAAAAGAAGTCGCCAATTGGTAAAAAAAGACCCTAAACCCAAACAACGCTCTGATAAAAAAAATACTTTGAACCAACGTCAGAGATAAGGTTTCAGTTTTTCCAAAACAAACGCTAACTGAACTAATTTTTGTATTGAAACCATTCAGGATCGCTAAAAATTTTGTCTATTCTATTCGAACAAGTTTTACAATTTAAATTAATAATCTAGGTAGCCCGTTTTCTTATCAATTTGTTTGAGTTAATTGAGACTTTTGTAAAACTAACTAGTCTTACGTAAACTTTACCATAATATCGATGAAATATAAGGGAAAACTAAAAGCAACTGACAACCCTGAAAGCTTATTGCTAAAAAATTAAATTTTCAGCCTATTAAACTCTTATCCGTATCAAAATCAAATAAGCGCAAATAAATTCATCGATAAACCAAAAGCAAAGTTAAAATCCATAAAAGTATGCAAACAAACTACTGTCGATTTCAAACAAAGTTTTGCCACCCCTAAATGAATTTAATTTTAAAGTTATTAAACGCTTTAACTACGTGAAATCGCGATTAAAGATACCCTAGTTAAATTTTTATTTTTACATAACAGATAAACCTGACGCTAAATTAAATCCCCAAAACTACGTAAACTTTCGTAAACAAACCTTGTTTACCCCCCGAGACAACTAATTAGCAATTTAACTTTACACGATTCGTTATATTAAACCCTATACATCACGATTAACCTTAAACATATTCGGTACATCCTAGGTAAAAGCTACAAGAATCCACAAGTTGGCATTAACTTGTAGAATGATGAAACAGAAATTTTTCGTACAAATCTTTCCACATACATTACGACCGAGGCTTAACTAATTTTGCATGTAGCTCTATTAAAAGTTTATATAATGCGTAAAATAAACTACGTACCTCGAAGTTGATTAATTTAAAGGTTAATCCGTAAGTTAAATTAAATTTAACGGCGTGGCACGACACTTAAGGGGTACATTTAAAACTCGTTTAGGGCTGGCGGCAAAATTTCACTTTTCAACGTAGCATAGCGAGTTGGCCGAGCTTCGAGGGAAGCCAATCGGAGCCCTAGGGGAAATTTTAAGGGGTCATATGGAGCCCCTTTCTCAACCATTAAACAACGGTTAGGCTTAACGCGAATATCACGATACGTGCTTCGAAACGTCCCCTAATCATAATTAACGTTAATTCGAATTAAAATCAAAGACTTACCTACGTCACGACGGACAAAAACACGGCACTCACACGAGGACAACAGCTAACAAAATGGCGATAGAAGCGTTCACGTAAATACTCATAGATGGCGCAACGATAGAACGCGAATATTTCTATTTCTTTTTAAAGGTCATAGTTTACAACGCGTCGTCTGCACGATCAAAAAAAAAACGTAAACAACTTAAAAGCCTCGGCGAGTTGTTTTTTTTTTCGCGACTTTATCGATTTGTATTCCCGATAAGTTCGCTTTATATATAACTTGAGACAACCGTGATATAAAATGAAACTAATCGCGATTAAATTGAAATTAAGCTAAGCCTAAAGCGGGTTTAAAGTCAAATTAAATCTAAACAACCGAGAACTCGTTTTCGTTTTAAAAATGATTGACTTATTACCAGCAGAAATATTGATTAAAATCCTTAAATACCTCGATTACAAAGATTTAATCGGGTAAATTCAATTCTTAACGACTGTTAATTCGTTTAATCAAGATTGAAAATATTCTAGTTTAAGCCTAACACACTCGAGATTGAGAGACGCAACGAATATGGATGAATTATGGAAAACGCAAAGCTTTAACTATTGGAATTCAACGGAGTACGCTAACGTAATTTATATTAATTTAAATTAAATTTAAAATATCCCTGTATTATTAAGGTTGTCACCTGAGGAAAGCGATTGGAAAACTCATTTCTCTAATCATTACCTACAAAACGGACGTTACATCAATTGTTATAAAGATATTAAAGGGGCTTGGGATAAAATCATTCTTTTTATGAATAAAAACTTTCCAGCAGTTGGAGCCATTATTAAAGGTAATGAATAAAATATCTTAAATTAAAATTAATTCCTCTCACAACTTTTTTTCTGAAAGAGGGAGCGTCCGAAACAGATTTAAATGAAGCTGAAACTAAAATTGGTTTGGAATTCACTGACGATTTAAGATGTTCGTTAAGAATTCATAACGGACAACGTCTGATCAAAATGGGGTTCGCTAACTGACATTGTTTTTCCCGTAAAATAAAATGTAAAAACTTTAAAACTTACTTTTTACGATTTGCAGATTATACGGTAGCGTTTTTATTCAGAATCATTATCGATCTGAATATCTACTGGATGTCGATACCGTCACAACCTGTCAAGTAAAAGAAATTGAAGTTATGGAATTAAAAGCCCATTAATTTAAATTTCTATCAATTTCAGTCAATGTTCAACGGATGCTTACCTATTACGATATGTGTTGATTCGGGCGTTGCGCAGTTTTTGGCTTTGAAAGACGCAAATGGTTTGAAGAAAGGAACCGTATTTTATCCCTGCGACGTTCATAGTTGGTTGGGATCCAGACATTTTTGCGCATTTATAACTGGCAAGTCCTTTTTCAATTAAAAAAAAATAATAATTTATTTCCAAATTATTTCACCCTTACTTCAAGTAGGGTAAGATTGGACAAAGCCAAGTTTGAACCTTTATGAAAAAAATATATAAAAATATCAGCTGTTAAAGGGACTATCTGCGATTTTTGAAGCTCTTAAAGTTGCCTTCTTTTATAGCTTAGCAGACGACATTGACCATAACAAATTGTACAGTCAAAGCCATGTTGTGTGCACAAGGGAAGAACATTTTAAAGGGGCAAATTTCAGTACTGATAGCGCCTTTAAAAAGGTGGGTAATTCTCCCAATAAGGAGTGATTTAAATAGTGCTGAACTCTAGCTTTTCAGATTACTCTTTTTAACCCATGAAATTTAGCCTTGTGTAAACTTATCTGAAAGGTAAATGTTCAGCACTATTAAAGGCCTATCTGCTTTGAATTTACCCCTTAAAAATGCTCTTCCCTTATGCACACAGCCCAGATTTAACTGTACAATTTTTTATGGTCAACGTCGTCTGCTAAGCTAAAAAAGAAGGCGACTTTAAAGGATCTTTAAAAATAGCAGACAGTCCCTTTAAAAACCCTATCTGCATCTTGAGAATCATCTTCTCTTATGAACACAGCGTAGCTTTTTCTGGCTGACTGCATAATTTGTCATGGTCAACGTAGTCAGCTAAGCTAGAAAAGAAGACGACTTTAAAGGGGCTTTAAAAACTGCAGATAGTCCCTTTAAATGACTCCTTTTTGGATAAATTTCGCGCCTATTTTAGCAGACATTATTATTTTTTCATAAAGCCTAAAGCTTCCAAACTAATATTATTAAATGAACCTTAATTATTCAGTTTATTCTCGTAATTTGATTAATTTGCACTATTACATTTGACGAGACTAGGCATATTCAAACTGAACAAATTTGTTGAGTAAGGTCCTCCGCTATTGGATTAATAATGGTTTAGCGGAAAATTTAAGTACAATCAAGAAACTTGTACAAGAAAATTCAATTAGTCTCTCAAAACTAACTAAAAACTGTACCAAAACCCTTAAATGACCCTAAAATAACACATTCGAAGATTAATTTAAACAGTTTGAAAGTTCCTAGTGCGAATGTAGCTTACGATATCTAATAAAATCCCAACTATTATTAACAACTTTTTAATTACATTCTCGCTCGCAGCTAATAGTTACTTTGAATGGTTAACTACTTACGCTAATCAATTGGAAGCGGAGGAATTCCTGGTCGATTCCCGACTCTATCGTTTCCACAAATCGACGGAAGTGTCAGAAACGACTGACTTTGTAACTGTGACCGTACGAACTTGTTTCATGCCAGAATTGAGTTCCGTCAAACCCCCCAATTTTTTTCATACCTACAGAATAAGGTAAGAACAAACGATTCTTTATTAAAACAAAAGTCTAAAGTAACGATAGAACAGTTTAGAACTTACTTAGGGTTATCACGGTTGATCTTAGGCCTAAAATTGGACTTTTATAATCTATTTGGAAAACATTGGCTTCAAAAATGTTAAGAAATATAGACTGATTGTTAATCTAACTAATTTAAATTCAACTAAACTTAAAAATACGTTACTTATTGCTAATCATTTCGAATCGCAATTTTAGACAAAGACATCTGAACAAAACGCGATTTCGCGAAAATTCGAATGGGGTTTCAAAAGTTAAATCAAGGTGGCTCACGTGATTCATTAAAATGATAAAACATTCTCCCATTGGATGAATATCAACCAATGAAATGAAAGTATTATAGGTACGCGCGAATTTCAAAAATATGTAAGAGGTTTTGCAACACACAAATTTCGCTCACTTCTGAGAAATCTTGAGAAACGCGATCTTAACTATCCAGTTACTCGCCGTAAAAAAAAAAAAAAGGCGATCTTAGAAATTATTAAATTTCATTATAATAGTTTTCAATGTAAATTTAAGTTCGAATTAGTTTATTAGTCTTAGAAATTAAACTAATGAAATGTGATCTTTCTAAGACAGAGAATAAAGTTTGTAAGCCTTTTTTTTTTTTAAGAATGGGAGTTCAAAATCAAATTAACCACTTTATTTTTTACAATTACAACACAGAATGTCAATGTCAAGCGACGCTCCGAAGCGCGAATCTTGTCAGTTAGAAACGAGGCACTGGATTGTAATTGATGAGGAAGGACGCGAGGAACGAGTCGAAGGTCCAGGCGTTGTTGGTAACAAATTTAACAACCTAAAAACAAATATTAAAACTAATTTTAAAATTTAATTTAAACTTAAACCAAATTAAATTCACAAATTGTATTGACCTAAATTTAGGTGAATTTCCGATAATGCGTCCTGGTGAAGATTTCACGTGGGTAAGTGCAACATCATTCAAAACAACGTACGGCAGTATGAAAGGTCATTTCACGATGCGCAACTTACAATCTGGTAAAAGAAAAGAAAAAAAAAAATTTACGAATTAATGAAAATTGTAATAAATAATGTCTTTTTAATTTTTCACACAAACAAAACAAGGCGCGAAGATTACGATTCAATGTCCAACTTTCCACATGAAATGCTTGCCTTACGTTAGCGCTGATAATCAAGGAACCGATCCCCAATAAAATCGAGTAAAATCTGTGTTTAAAATAAAAAATATATTAATTTTTTTTTTGAAGATAACGAAATAAAATATTAAAATTTTTTTTTGTAATATTTTGGTGTACTGAAAAATAATAAAAATAATATTAAAAAAGGATTAATTATTCGTTCAATAGGGGAAATAATGTTTAAGGTGTTTGAATTTTAAACCTGAAATAGAGAAAAAGCAAAATATTTGATTATCATTAGAAATACCTTCAAAAAATAAATTTTACATTTTAATTTTTTTTTTTTCGGAATTTTTTTTATATTTCTTAAATTTTTCTAAAATTAGCAAACTTCGATTTTAAAAGACTACTTCCTTTATTTACAACTATCAATAGGAGTCACAAAAAACATGATTTTTTTTCTTTTTACTGATTTCTTAATAGTTTGTTACATTTTTTCTTTTTGCCGTGAAATAACCAAAATTTAAAAATTACATTTTTTTTTTTTTTTTTAAATTTAAATCCCAAATTTTTTTTTTTACGTTTTAATATTATTCTAATTTAATTTTATGGCTGGCCTACTTATAAAAACAATTTGAGGGATGTGGATAGATATTTTAATTTGTCATTTATTGAATATTTTACATCAATTAAAATTAAATATCCTTAATTAAGATTTAAAAGGAGGGATTCAAAGATTTCTTGTGGACATTTTTTTTTTTATTTTACGCGAAATGTGGGGGATTAAATTCAAATTTTTACTCCTATTTTTAAGTTAATATAAATTACAGTATTTTTTTTAATTTTCTATAATTAATTTCCCCCTAAATTCAAATTTTATAAATTTTTCGAATTAGTTTTGTTCGAAACTTTTTTTTACAAGTTTCTTATTTTTTTTCCAAAATTTAAAAACTTTATTTTTAAAATTTCGCAATTTTTTTTTTGTAGAAAAATTAAAATATTTAAAAACTAAAATTTTGAATTTAAAAATGAAAATTTTGTGTTTTTTTAATATCTCAATCTAAATCTAAATTTCACTCACCAAACACGCAATTAAGTCACGGGCAATTTTTTGTTTTAAATTTATTTTAATTCCCCCGTAAAATTTTTAAATTTTTTTTATAAAAAGTTAAATTTTTCAGACTTTGAATTTATTGTAAAAATTTAATTGAAATTCATTTAATTTAGATCCATTTTTGTTCTAAATTGTAGATTGCGTTGAAATATTTCATTTTTGACGCATATTTTTGTACAATTTTAATTTGAAAATTGTCTGAAAATTTAAACTTTAATTTTTTTAATTAAATTTAAAATAAATTGATAAAACTAGTTAATATTTCGAGGGGAATGGGGGTCGTCAATGAGGGGAGGAGGTATTTTATTGTTAACGAGACAAAATTATACAGAAAACATTTTTTTCCCCAATATTGGATATTTTGACAAAATAAGTGTTATGATTTAATTAATACATTGTGAAAAACCCGTGCCACTTTTAACTATTTTTTATATTGTTTTTTATTATTTTTTTTACCAAATAAACCGCACACACAATAACGCGAGCAACTATACCATTTTTTTTTAAACTTTTTTGATGATTATGAGATATATTTTGGTTTGAAGAATGAATGAAATTTAATGAAAATTAATTAACTGAAAATTGTCTTTATAATTTTTTTTTTTCCGTTTTTTAAGCCAAAATTCAAATTAAAGCCCAATATTGAATATTATAATTTTTGTAGTGAAATTTTTCAATTAAAAACGAAATTTTTCAGTTCAAAACGAAAATTTCAATTTCAACCGAATTTTTTCAATTTCAACCGAATTTTTTCAATTTCAACCGAATTTTTTCAATTTCAACCAAATTTTTTCAATTTCAACCAAATTTTTTCAATTTCAACCAAATTTTTTCAATTTCAACCAAATTTTTTCAATTTCAACCAAATTTTTTCAATTTCAACCAAATTTTTTCAATTTCAACCAAAATTTTTCAATTTCAACCAAAATTTTTCAATTTCAACCAAAATTTTTCAATTTCAACCGAAATTTTTCAATTTCAACCGATTTTTTTTAATTTCAACCAAAATTTTTCAATTTCAACCAAAATTTTTCAATTTCAACCAAAATTTTTCAATTTCAACCAAAATTTTTCAATTTCAACCGAAATTTTTCAATTTTAACGAAAAGTTTGATTTAGAACCAAATTTTAAAACAGCCATAAAATTAAGTCAAATTTCAAATTTAATTTTCATGAAATTTCTATACATTTCGCTGTTGAAATTTTCAATTTAAAAACCAAACTAAATTTGCGAAAAAAAAAAAAAAAAATTAAATTGAAATGTGTCACATTCTCTCACATTTTTAAACGTGTTTTGTTTTTATTATACGACAAATGTAAAGACTCCACGCAGCCATGAATGTGTAAAAGATAATTTTACACTTAAAACAAAAAATAAAATTGAATTTTTTTCTTCATATTTCACTGTGAATATTTTTTTTTTTTCTTAATTTTTAAAATCGAGGTTTTTTACGAAATGATTTTATATTAGAGAACTTTTCTAGAGACAGAACTATGAAAATGCGAGATAGTTTTTAACGATGAATAAATTGAAAAAACGAAAGAAAATTAAGCGGAAAAATAGATACAACAATAAAATATCATCCGAGAGAAAAATCGATTTTTTTTTAACCTTTGAAAATTGAAAATTTCTCCCCTAGAAAATTACGTAAATTTTTTGTTACGTAACTTTTTCTCTTATAATCTTATAACCGGTATGTTTATGAAAAAATGTGTTTTTCTTAAAATTTCTGTAGTAATTCAAATTTTTCTTTTTTTTTATTCACGTCCCCTATTTTTTACTACAATATTTTACTGATGCAGTTTGTAATAAAATTAAAACCCCAATTTTTCTCACAACCGCCGCAGTCATATTTTGCCAGAAAAACAATTTAAAACATGATATTAAAAAAAAAAAAAAAAATCAAATGCGGAAAAATTTACTTTACAATTTTTTTTCTCTCGTCATTTTCTGAAAATATTTTTTTCTCAGATTTTTTTTTCACATGACGCGTTTTAATTGGTGGTCAAGATGCGGTTATGCGTCATCATCGTCATCATCTCCGTCTTCATCGGCTCCATCAGCGTCTTCATCTCCGTCTTCTTCGTAATCTTCAGGTACAACGTCATCTCCAACATCATCGCCTTCCGAATCTCCGTCAGCATCGTCGAATTTGTCATCACCATTTTCTTTATCTTTTTCACTTCCTTTAGGTTTTTTTAAATGTCCAGCGATTTTTTCCGTAATTTTAATTTAATTTATCGTAATTTTTTGTTTGTTTAAAAATGATGTTGGGAAGTATTTTTCTTACGCGATGGATTTGTTCCCATAATTGTTTAACGTAATCTCGACAACAAACTAATCCCATAGTTTTGGTTCATTTATTTTAAAAAATTTTAATTTAAATCACGTTTATTTCATAAAAATTTTAATAAAAAATAAAATCGAGGCACTTTTTTTCTACGAAAAAATTGAGCCTTTCTTATTGCAACCACTTTACTATTAAAACTTTTACGTTTATGGGATTAGTTTAATTTATAATTAAGCCTAATTATTTAAAATTCAATAGTTTAAAATTTTACGGAAAGAATAAATTTTGTTTAAAATAAAGAAATCAACTTAGTGAGAATTAAAATAAAATTGAAGTTCATAAATTTTAATTTTCTCAACGCTTAAAATTAATTCTCGCTACGCAATTTTGTTTATTTTAGACCAAATTTGATTTTCAAACCCTTTCCAATAAGGTCAGAATAATAGTAAGCTTAGTATCTTATCTATTAGCTTAGTTTCGAAGGGAGGGAAGGGTTTATTATATAGAAAAATGCATAAATTACCTTTGTGATCAGTCTGGTTTAAACCATTTTTTTAAATAACACAAAGACCAAAAAATAGAAAAGAGACATAAACTAATTAGATTTAAATGGGGACAACTTGCGAGCTCAAATAGCGCGCACTCAATAACCGGGAAAAATTATTTTAACTTAAAGCTAATTAAAATTAACTTTTACAGACCTTTTGAATTTTTTGTTTAACATCTCCGTCGTCATTCGCCTAATCAAAGAAAAAGAAAAAAGACAAAATTAAGTTTCGGAGTTTCAAAATTTTAAAAAATTACACTTCTTAATATAAGAAAGCAACCTAATAACAAGATTTTTAATCTGTTCCTTATCATTTAAATAGGCGTAATCGATTATTGAAAAAATTTAAGAATAAATATTAAACTTGAAATAAATTAAAAATTTATCAGAAAATAGGCTTAGCTGGATTAATAGAGATTCAGAATTACCTCCGTGTAAGGTCTAGCCTCAGTAGACGTTACACGCGAGGAAATCAGGATCTCCATGAATCCCGCTAAGCCTATTTTCCTGGTAAGTTTTGAATTTATTTCTAGTTTAATATTTGTTTTGTAAACTTTGATATTGAATTGCATTCTCCCTTGAAAAACTGAATTAAAACAAAATGAAAAAACTGAATAAAAATAAAATGAAAAACTGAATAAAAATGAAAAAGTGAATAAAAATAAAATGAAAAACTGAACACACGAATAAAATGGAATAAATAAGAGAAAAATGTGTAATTGCAAGTAGGTGCCAAATTAGAAACAAGTATAGATAGAAGCATTTTTGAGGAGAAGAGAACTATTCTCAGTGTATATTGTTATATTAATCCTTGCTCTTCGCGGATATATTTCCAACCCCCTCTTGTCTCCCTCCCTGGCCATATTGAGAGAGGCTTTAGCGCCCCTTGACGGCCATTTTGGGCAGAATTCGAGAGAATTACGAAGCGGCGAAGAAAATAAAAGAGCCGCAAACTTGGCTTCGAGTCTGTAAGCGCGAAGGTCACGAAAATACGAAGCCGCCACAAAAAACCGAGCGAGAAGGAAGCCATCTTGGAATTAAAAATAAAATAGGCGTTTTTCAAACCCACTAAAAATTATTATGGAAATTACAATTAAAAGATAAAAAAATTGAAGAATTTAGCTTAATTTTAACAAATAGATTTATTTAAATGATTTAAATATCGTGATAATAAATCTGGTAAACTATTTATATAAATATTTAACTATAATTAAAATAAAATAACTATCTATAGAATTTTTTCGTTTTTAATTAAAAATTACACCTTGGAAAGAAAAAAAGGCCTATTTATTTAATTTCTCGATAATTAAATTTAATTCTAATCCTTAAATCGGCAACCAGCTACTAAAAGAAGCGAGAATTTCTATAAACCAGGATAATTTAGGTAGGATAAAATTATTTTTTACTATTATTATTATTATAAAAAATCTAATAAATAATAATACAGGGTTCATACAAAATTTTGTAAGTTAATTTTCCAGGTTTTATCTGCCCATTTCCAGATAATTTCCCTGCCCATTTTCAGATAATTTCCCTGCCCATTTTCAGATAATTTCCCTGCCCATTTTCAGATAATTTCCCTGCCCATTTTCAGATAATTTCCCTGCCCATTTTCAGATAATTTCCCTGCCCATTTTCAGATAATTTCCCTGCCCATTAGCCGATAATTTCCCTGCCTATTACCGGATACTTCCCCTGCCCATTTCTACATAATTTCCCTGACCATTTCCAGATAATTTCCCTAACCATTTCTACATAATTTCCCTAACCATTTCTACATAATTTCCCTAACCATTTCTACATAATTTCCCTAACCATTTCTACATAATTTCCCTAACCATTTCTACATAATTTCCCTAACCATTTCTACATAATTTCCCTAACCATTTCTACATAATTTCCCTAACCATTTCTACATAATTTCCCTAACCATTTCTACATAATTTCCCTAACCATTTCTACATAATTTCCCTAACCATTTCTACATAATTTCCCTAACCATTTCTACATAATTTCCCTAACCATTTCTACATAATTTCCCTAACCATTTCTACATAATTTCCCTAACCATTTCTACATAATTTCCCTAACCATTTCTACATAATTTCCCTAACCATTTCTACATAATTTCCCTAACCATTTCTACATAATTTCCCTAACCATTTCTACATAATTTCCCTAACCATTTCTACATAATTTCCCTAACCATTTCTACATAATTTCCCTAACCATTTCTACATAATTTCCCTAACCATTTCTACATAATTTCCCTAACCATTTCTACATAATTTCCCTAACCATTTCTACATAATTTCCCTAACCATTTCTACATAATTTCCCTAACCATTTCTACATAATTTCCCTAACCATTTCTACATAATTTCCCTAACCATTTCTACATAATTTCCCTAACCATTTCTACATAATTTCCCTAACCATTTCTACATAATTTCCCTAACCATTTCTACATAATTTCCCTAACCATTTCTACATAATTTCCCTAACCATTTCTACATAATTTCCCTAACCATTTCTACATAATTTCCCTAACCATTTCTACATAATTTCCCTAACCATTTCTACATAATTTCCCTAACCATTTCTACATAATTTCCCTAACCATTTCTACATAATTTCCCTAACCATTTCTACATAATTTCCCTAACCATTTCTACATAATTTCCCTAACCATTTCTACATAATTTCCCTAACCATTTCTACATAATTTCCCTAACCATTTCTACATAATTTCCCTAACCATTTCTACATAATTTCCCTAACCATTTCTACATAATTTCCCTAACCATTTCTACATAATTTCCCTAACCATTTCTACATAATTTCCCTAACCATTTCTACATAATTTCCCTAACCATTTCTACATAATTTCCCTAACCATTTCTACATAATTTCCCTAACCATTTCTACATAATTTCCCTAACCATTTCTACATAATTTCCCTAACCATTTCTACATAATTTCCCTAACCATTTCTACATAATTTCCCTAACCATTTCTACATAATTTCCCTAACCATTTCTACATAATTTCCCTAACCATTTCTACATAATTTCCCTAACCATTTCTACATAATTTCCCTAACCATTTCTACATAATTTCCCTAACCATTTCTACATAATTTCCCTAACCATTTCTACATAATTTCCCTAACCATTTCTACATAATTTCCCTAACCATTTCTACATAATTTCCCTAACCATTTCTACATAATTTCCCTAACCATTTCTACATAATTTCCCTAACCATTTCTACATAATTTCCCTAACCATTTCTACATAATTTCCCTAACCATTTCTACATAATTTCCCTAACCATTTCTACATAATTTCCCTAACCATTTCTACATAATTTCCCTAACCATTTCTACATAATTTCCCTAACCATTTCTACATAATTTCCCTAACCATTTCTACATAATTTCCCTAACCATTTCTACATAATTTCCCTAACCATTTCTACATAATTTCCCTAACCATTTCTACATAATTTCCCTAACCATTTCTACATAATTTCCCTAACCATTTCTACATAATTTCCCTAACCATTTCTACATAATTTCCCTAACCATTTCTACATAATTTCCCTAACCATTTCTACATAATTTCCCTTAACAATTAATATTTTTTTTTCGTGTTACTAGCGAGCTCTTGGCAATTCCCACTTTTAATTTGGCATATAGTTTATTCAGAATACGAGAAAAAATTGAATCTTTAGGCAAATATTTTCAGTCAATAATATTTACGTTACAAATAATTGATCAACCAATCATAAACAGTTGCTTAACACCAAAATATGTAAGTTCTCTGACCATTTGGGCTCATTTTACAAATTCCCTGACTTTTTCCTGACCATTTGGACTCAATTTCCAAATTCCCTGACTTTTTCCTGACCGTTTGGACTCAATTTCCAAATTCCCTGACCTTTAGGGCCAATTTTCAAAGTTCATGACTATAACATGACCTTCTGGGCGAATTTACAAATTCCCTGACCTTTAGGGTAAAATTCCAAATTCCCTGACTATTTGGGGCTATTTACAAATTCCCCGTTTTTCCCAGGTAATGTACGAACTCTGTAATACGACGTTGCTATGGGACCCAATTTCAAGTCTCTTTCTATACAAAAACTAAATATGGGCGTTTATTAAAAAACAAAATAGTGCGGCAATTTAAGGCGTTACTATTTTTACCGTATTTGAACGGCTTCCTTTTAATACCGTGGCTTTTATAACTTCGCTATTAACTTAACTTGACGTTGAGATCTTTATTTACAAAGCGCCTGACGTGAATAGCTCGTGAAAATAGGATCTCGGCACGCAACGTTATTTTCTATCGAACTCAATACGGTCAAAGCGAAGTACCGCCATTCCTCGATAATCCGAAGGAGGTATGATTTTAAAAAGAACAAAATTAAAACTATCGATAAAAAATGTTGAGCTACAAATATCGATTTATCGATTAAAATAATCGCGAGCGCGCGATTTATAAATACAGTCAATATTTAAGCCTATAATTCACCCACCAAATTGGGGGTTAAGAACTTGACGCGTGAGGTGGCCGGATCGATTTAAATATAGTCTAAGACACTCTTCAATTGATAACGCTAGGGAACATAAAGCCACGTTGTTATCCAATCATAATGCTCCGACTAGAAGCTAGAATTCAACTCGAAATATGATACGTTCAGTAACTCGCAACGATCTGTGTTGAGCTTAATGGAGTCTTACTTTTTGTTGAACGATTTTTTGTATTTCCGGTTTCTACGTAACGATTGTAAACGAGCCGAATTTTTAATAAGTAATTAAAATATATAAACTCTGGATAGCCGTTATTTCTCAATAAACCCAAAACAGCCGAAAGGGTGCCACAGTTTTTCAGATTCAAATTCCCTGACTATTCCAGGTTTTTCCCTGACCTTTTCCAACGATTTTCCCTGACCGCATCAGCTAATACTACCCAATTTTTAACCTTTTATTTTTTATATAATCGCGTTCGCCAAACTTTTTGCACGCGTATCTTTGTTCTAATCTATACAACTGACACGGTCAGCTTCAAATCTTTTCTGCAGATAAAGATTGTATTTTCCCGACTTTTTTGGTTCATTTTCAAATTCCCTGTCTTTTCCCTGACTTGTGGCAACCCTGGCCGAATTACATGATTAATTTCAGCGAATTCTTGAAAAAATTAATTTACTTATGATATAATAATTTAAATTATAAGTAAATTAATTTGTGATATTTTTATATTAGAAGTAAATTAATTTGTGATATTTTTTATATTAGAAGTAAATTATTAATTTATAATAAAAGTAAATTAATTACGATATAATTTATAATAAAAGTAAATCAATTACGATATAATTTATAATAGAAGTAACTTAATCACGGTATAATTTATAATAAAATTAAATTAATCAACTTTTATTATAAATTATATCCTAATTTACTTATACATGTAATATAATTTATATTATACTACCCAAACAAAGCGAGGAAACCACCGAAGATCTAATTTTAGGTGGGTAAACAAAGTAAATCGATTGTACGAGGGATTAATTCTCATTGGCGTTAATCTTTTTATTTGAAAAGTGAGTCGGTATGGGCCCAGTGAGTTCCATAGAAAGAGTTGGAAAACAAAATGGCGCCACTTTGTAGGCGGAAAACTAAACGAGTGACGTCACGCGCGAACTCCATTCCCTTCCGGTTACTTAAACCCATATATTAACTCATTCTTTTCTAAGCACGGGCCAAATTATTTTAAAAATGTTGACAAGCGTGGTTAAAAAAAAAAAAAAATAAAGAATTAAGCGTTTTCCGCGCTAAAATTATATAAATAATTTACAGTCTTAGAAAGAAGTCGAACGCCTTGCCAAAACCCAGGGTTAGGATAAGGAAATAGTTCCTTTCTAAGAATACATCCCTCAAAGTTTTGAAATCAGTTTCAATTCGGGGTAAGCGTGAACCTAAGATACTTTATATTTGTCAGGGAATAAAATCAAGTACTTTAAATAGAGACTGAAGGCAAAAATCGAAAACCCTATTTTCTTGATAAAACAAATACAGTAATAAAAAAGTCCCTTCCTCCACTCAAACATATTAAATATTAATCCAAAATTAAGGTTTGAATTCAGTGTTTTACACCCCCACCCCCTGACTTATTTAAATCAACCATCATTTAGGTAAACCTTAATTTTGGAGTACTTAAACGGAGCAAAAATATTTGAGTTTAGGCAGAAGCCGATAAAACCCTCCTTTGAAGTCTATTACTCCCGGGTCTTGTCTACCCCTCTCTGTATGGGTTAGTTTCAAAAAGCGCGATTAGTACGCCTCCTAACGGTAGATATTTTCGGAGTGGGAGTTCGTCGAGCGAATATCACTAGCAGCCTTGTGGAGTTCGTCAAAAAAAAAAACTTCGTCGTTTGTGGAGAGAGAGAATTTCCAATTTTCCGTAGACAGGGGGCATGAAGTAGGACCCCTCCGATCTCGTAAAATCGCGCGCTATATGGAACATTAGAGTAGTAGACTTCATAGGAGGGTTTCATCGGCTTCTGGTGGAGGAAAGGATAATTTTACTACTTTATTACTAGTATATCAACAAAATAGATTTAGATTTTCCCTTCAGTCTCCCTTTAAACCCACTACTTATTTCAGATAGAGAAAAAATCAATCGTAGTTTTCAATACTCGCGAACTATAAATCCCAAGATAAACTCGGTATGGTTAAGAAATCTCCGATTAGACTACGCTCCATTTTCAATAAGAGTTGACAATACGAAATAAAACGAGATTGATTAATACCTAATGTTAAATGTGGTAGGGAATAAAGTAGTCGCTTTAACTAGTGCTCAAAAACTATTTCTCTTTATAAGGAGGGGGAAGAAAAGCGAAACTTCCGAGTAATTGGACTAGCGCCTAAAATAAGAAGTCATCCTTCTCAACAGTCGACGGAAATTTCAAATTAAAATTGCGGTACTGGCGAAGGCTTATCCCTGGGATTTAATTTAAAAGGTTTTAAGAGTGGGTCCGTATTTGTAGGCGTTGATTTTTAAACTGACTGGTCGCGTCGTAATCGCGGGCGGTTTTAGTACAGGGTTAGAAAGGGTGGAGGGGGCGACCTTAAAGGAAGAATGCAACCTAATAATTCGTAATTTTTTATCGATTCGTTATTTTTTAAATAGGCCTGATCTACTATTATATGTTAAACTAGTTGTCAATTTAAAACTTACCCGAAATATAGGCTTAGCTGGATTCATCTAAATCATGAATTTCTCGCATTGAAGGGTCAGTGACCAATCGAATGTTATCAATGAAAGACTCACGGAGATCTCGCCTTAACGACATGCCTTTGTTCATTGGTGGCTGCCCTTAAATGCCAAGAAATTCAGGATCTCCATGAATCTAGCTAAGCCTATTTTTCCGGATTGATTTCTAGTTTTATATTTGTTTGTACATTAGGATTTGTACTAGTGGATTAAGCCTTAATTCTATCAATTTATTCCATAAAAGTAAACAACGCCCAGTAGCTCAATACTATCAGCAATGGCCCAGGTAGACATACTAGCTCATGATGAAAAATAGTAAATTTTAGAGGAAATATAACTTATATCACCCATGTACGTTGCATTCTCCCTTTAAATCCCAAAGAGACAGACATAGACAGAGAAAAGGTTTCTTAACCCCTTGATACGGTTAATAGTTATTTAGACGATGTCTGTCAGGCAATACAGTTAAAAGTAGCAGTGAAAGGTCGGGTAGTAATGACGTAATATCCAAGTTTATCTTCTTCCCTACCTCGAAATTACGTCGCTTCTACGTTAACGAACTCGGTTATATACTAAAGATCTTGAACTAGACTTTGAGTCTAATATAAGACAAGCGGGGGGAAAAAATAAGTTACAGAGATTCTAAAATTACGAACGTATTCGCGGTAACCAATTTCAGGGTTCGCACAAAATTGTGGAAGTTAATTTCCCTGACTTTTCCAGGTGTTCCCTGACCAATTTTATTCTTTTTTCATGAATTTATTCTTATATCAGCGAGCTCTTGGCAATTCTCACTTTTTATTTGACATAGTTTATCAATCAGGGTCAGGATATGAGAACAAATTTGAATCTTTGGGCAAACATTTCAGTTTATAATAATTACGTTACAATTAATTGGTCAACCAATCACAAATAGTTCTTTGACACGTACCAAAATATTTAATTTCTCTGACCATTTGAGCTCATTTTCAAATTTCCTGACCTTTTTGGGCCTATTTTCATATTCCCTGACTTTTCCAGGTCGTGTAAAAAGCCTAAATTATATGAAAATATCTCGATAATATATGTCAGGCGTGGTAACTAAGGTAAACTTAGTGGTTTCAGTACCGGCATATCAACTTTAATACATCATCTAGTCTTGGCAATGAAATAAAAATTGAAAAACTCGAAATCTCAAGGATAAGATAAGGATATTTTGATAATAAGCTAGACGAGTCTGTCACTAAATTAAAAATTCAAAATTGACAAAGTTATATCCATTGGCTTAGCCATTGCTTTAACATTTCAACTCGTAGATAGCTTTGGAGAAAACCTCCGTCGAACTGTTTATACTGTCAAAAGGTTTGGTTGCTATTCGGGTTATTCTAAAAATAAAATAACGTTCATTTTTTCCTCTTAAGATGGTAAACCACAAGTAGAAGCGCGTGAAGAAAATTGTGACATATAGCGCGGCGGGAAATTAAAAGGCACGTGTATTAATTGGCGGGAAATAAAAGGCTCGTGCGTTAACTGGCGGGAAATAAGGCACGTGCATTAATTGGCGGGAAATAAAAAGCCACGTGCATTAATTGGCGGGAAATAAGTCGAGTATATTATTTGTTGGGAAAAGGCTCGCGCACTAATTTGCGGGAATCAAAAAGGCTCGCGCGTTAATTGGCGGATATAATTAGTACCGTACATTATTTGACTTATTTTTGGTGTGAAATAAGTCGACTGTAATAATTTATTTGCTGGGAAAAGGCGCGCGCTTTAATTGGCGGGAAATGAAAAGACTCGTATTAATTGGCGGGAAAGAAAAAGGACCGTACATTAATTGGCGGGAAATAAAATGGACCCTACAGGTGGGAAATAAGTCGACGTATTATTTGTTGGAAAAAGGCGCGTGCACTAATTTCCGGGAAAAAAAAGGGTCGCGCGTCAATTGACGGGAAATAAAAAAGGCTAGCGCATTAATTGACGGGAAATAAAAAAGGCTAGCGCATTAATTGGCGGGAAATAAAAAGGCTTGCGCATTAATTAGCGGGAAATAAAAAAAAAAGCTCGACCATTAATTGGCGGGAAATAAAAAAGCTCGTTCATTAACTGGCGGGAAATAAAAAAAGCTCTAGCATTAATTGGCGGGAAATAAAAAAGCGTGCGAATTCATTAGCGGTTAATTCAGAGACAAGAGTGTGATTCGATGGATTCATTGAAGTCTCGCGCATATTTCGACAGGGAAATAATGAAAGTAAAAGCAAACGTTCCCACGGTAACGAAGGGCTTTCCAAGTCTTTTTCGAAAAAGCTTACTATATAATAAATACGAAGGCGCCTTTCAATTTTAAATAGAACTCCTGGAGTGACTTTAATTTAACCAATGATGCAAAAAGATAAATCTATAGGCCCTTATATCGAGGGGGGGGGGAATCATTTAGTTTCCCGTCAAAAGGTTATTGATGGTTTTGTTTTCAACAAAACCGCCCATAAAAACCTTCGTAATAGGATCAATAAAACTGTTTCCACAACAGTTTTTGGTTCAAACCTTTAGTACGTAATACACAATCGCTTTATTGACAAGGATTGAAAAATTGCAAAAAGAAAATAAACCGCCTGCTTAAGAAATAGCGGGAAACAGGCAACACGATATTAACTTATCACGTGGTAAAAATTTAGTCTATTATAAGAAAACTCACGCGCTTATTTGAAAAGAAGCGATATTATGGAACTTTAAAAAGGGATGATGCAATTGCATGCCGAGTTATCTTCCAACGATTCCTTGCAAACTAGCAAAAGATAAAATTAAGCTTAGCATTGGATCCATGCCAGAGTTCGTACTAAAATTGTGGAAGTTTATTTCCCTGACTTCTCTAGGTTTTCCCTGACCATTTCCAAATAATTTCCCCGATCAAATTTAATATTTTACATGAATTTATTCTTACGAGCTCTGCTCTTGGCAATTCCCACTTTTTATTTGACATAGTTTATAAATAAGGGTCAGGATAGTTTACTCAGAATGAGAACAAAATTTAATCTTTATGAAAATATTACAATTAATTGGTCAACCAATCATAAAGAGTTTCTTGACATGTAAATATTTATTTCTCTGACTATATTTAAAATTTTTGAGCCGATTTCCAGATTCCTGACCTTTTGGGTCATCTTCCAGTTTCCTTGACATTTCCCTGACCTATTGGGCCAACTTCCAAGTTCCATGCCCTTTTAGTTCAACTTCCAAATTCCCTGCCCTTTTGAGTCAACTTCCAAATTCCCTGCCCTTTTAGGTCAACTTCCAAATTCCCTGCCCTTTTGGGTCAACTTTCAAATTCCCTGACCTTTTGGGTCAACTTTCAAATTCCCTGACCTTTTGGGTCAACTTTCAAATTCCCTGACCTTTTGGGTCAACTTTCAAATTCCCTGACCTTTTGGGTCAACTTTCAAATTCCCTGACCTTTTGGGTCAACTTTCAAACTCCCTGACCTTTTGGGTCAACTTTCAAACTCCCTGACCTTTTGGGTCAACTTTCAAATTCCCTGACCTTTTGGGCCAATTTCCAAATTGCGATTGCATTCTACCTTTAAAAAAAAGAGCGAGCCAATTTTTTTCCACGCCATTTTCAATAATGACCTCGAGTAACCCCGGGGAGCGCGTGAAGTTAACTGATAAAGAACACGCTTAACAATTTTAACCAAAGAGGTTTTCAAGAGTATTTATGTAATAATAAAGATTAAGAAGGGGATTAGGCTTATCTCTATCAGGTGTTTGTGGTGGTTTTACGCTGAACGACCGTTGTAAGAAACGAGAAACCAATTTAAAGTCAACAGGTGGACGGGGAAATAATTTTTTTAACCGTAATAATTAGGTATTCGTAATGACCTTAGACGGGAATGGGGGAAATTAAAACTAAGTGAAATTAGCCAACGGCAACGGGGAAAAAGCTTGTCCTAGTGAAGCGTCAACTTAACTCGATAGTAATGTAAAGCTTTTGAGTAGCTTTATTTCAAGGATATTGGGAAATAATGACCAATTCAATACTACTCCAGACTGATTATATTTGCCTTTGTTATCGCTTTAGAGTTAAATTGATCCCTAATATTGGTTACGTACTTAAAATTCAATATAACTTGACAGTAAAAGAAAGGAGCTATTATGGAATTCGATAGCCTTTGCCAAGCACTGACAGGAGACACGGAAAAATGAAAAAAAGGGAGAAGCGACATTGCACGCGAGAGTGAATAGGGCTGGAACAGGGGGATCTCCACCGGCAAACATCAAAAAAACCGGTGATTTTTTTTGACCCTGCGAAAAATAGACATTTATAGACGCCCCCTTCATACAAGTCGGGGGAAAAAGGCGCGAAAAAGTAACCAAATTATATTTGATTTATAATTTATGCAACAGAACTCCGTTCCTTTACCGAAAATAATAAATTTTAAATAAAACTTTACCAAAATATTTAATAATAATGTACTTCGTTAATTTGGTTTCAAATAATTTAAATTATGACTATTTTAACCTCGTTACGTTTATGACTTACTAAACAGAAACTTAACAGGCATAACGTTCCCCCATTTTAATCTTTATAAATTATGTATAGTTAGATTGGCTACAGTAATGGTTATATTTACAAATTTCGTAATAGAACTTGTACTTGATTAGTTGGTTGCCCCTAGCGCGTGTCTATCTTGACAGAATTGTAGGATTCGTACTATATGTCAAAAATGAAACCCACTATTCAGGGGGGGGGGGACATATTTAAATAAATACAATTCGTTTTATCCGTACCCCCTTTATCAAATCATAATCAACCGGAATTAAACTCTAGTCCTAAATATATCTGGCCGTTGTAAGTGGGCGCTTAGCGGCGGCCGAGATGTTAAGTTCCCCTTCCAAGTCGGTATGGCGGTCCGTCGAGACTTTCACGGGGAGCCGTAAATACCGGCCGGCCAAAGCGGTGATTTTCTTAGTGATTAAAAAGAGCGGGGTTCTTACCTCGGACGCTGTTCTTTTGTGAGGAGACGTATCCGACTTCTTGGCATCGGCCTTCGATTTCTCCTTATCTTGAACTCCATCGTCGGCTTTAATCGTCGCGACTTCGGACTTTTCTGAACTCATGTTTTCCAATTTAATTAAGAATTTGCGCGGAACGGACTCAAGACCGACTTCTCTTTGTTCAAATTTCCGTAAAAATGGCGCGTGAGAACTCCGGCACTATCGACTGCTGGATTCCGGTCGAGTATTTTCGCGTTAGGCCTAATTCGCGGTCGTCGCCGAGTGGATTAAGCCTATTTTCCTACACAATGTATTAGTACGATCAAATTGACGACTGTCGAACTTTAATTAAATTTTTAACTTAACGGTTTTTACGGATTCTCACCCTTTGAAGTCCCCGTGTTATCAGCGTCGCGGTGAAACGATTATTATCCAAAATGAGACTTGACGTTCATAGACGGCGCTACATTCGGTGACGAAGACGCTGATTGGTCACTTAACCGTCGACGTAACGGCCTATCCGCCAATTCTAGGCCGCCGACTCAATCCCGGAGTTTCCTTTCTAGAGGGTCACGTGATTAATCTTTAGAGCATAACTTCCCCTACTTCCGTTAATCCGTTTTTATAGCCTAGGTTCTGCCAGAAAAATTGGCTAAAATGGTAAGTTTCAGTCAATTTCAATCTCAATTAATCGTGTTAAATATCGATTTATAATCATGGTGAATATAATTTTTATCGTTCGTTTAGTCTTCCTTTGAATGAAAACAAATTAGTTTAGCCTTAAATTTAATATTTATACAAAATTGTTAGGGTTAAAATTCACGTGGGTTAAGCCTCGTCTGTCGCGTTAATGTTGCTTATAATTTAACATTAACATAATGTTTCCCAATGTTTAGGTGAATGTACCGAAAACCAGGCGAACTTACTGCAAAGGTAAATGCAAGAAACACACGACTCACAAAGTCACGCAGTATAAAAAGGGCAAGGATTCGATTTACGCTCAAGGTAAATTTTAACATCACCGTTAACTTTGGAGAAAACAAATCTAAACATACTTTCAATTGTTTTAGGTAAACGTCGTTACGATCGCAAGCAACAGGGATACGGCGGTCAAACTAAACCCATCTTTAGGAAAAAGGTATTTGCGTATTCTAGTTCACTGTGTACCGTTCTTAAACTAACGCCGATATTTATTTGCTAGGCTAAGACAACCAAGAAGATCGTATTAAGGATGGAATGTACCGATTGCAAATTCCGTAAACAACTACCAATCAAGAGGTGTAAACATTTTGAAATTGGCGGTGATAAGAAACGAAAGGTAAGGATTTTAATGAGATTAATTTAATTAGTTGCAATTCTAATGGTGCAAATTTTATTTCTAGGGACAAATGATCCAGTTTTAAATACGGCAACTACCGTTTCGTAAAAATATGTTCTTTTTGTAAAATATTTTTTGCCCTATTAAAAAACTGGTATAAGAGAAATCTTGGTTTTGTTATTAATTCATTTTAGTTGCTAAATTAAGATTTATGTTCCAAATGTTAAGTTTGGGCTACCTGAAAAATATTGTCCTTGAACTTATAACATAAATTATACAAAAATAAAACAGCTTAGTGGACTGTGATTGGTCTATAAATCGTCCGACATAATTTTCCTATCTTAAAATATTTAGGCTTAAAAACGTAACCAAGTCTTGAAGAAAATGCCAAATTTACGATTTTTAACTTTAAAATTACCAAAGTTTAAACTAATTCATAATAAAAATAATCTAGTTAGAAGATTATCAACATGCTTAGATCGTAAGTTAATGCAAATTTGAAGTTAAAATCAGATATTTAGGCTTTAAATAATCAAACTAGTCTAATATTTTTTTAAATATCGTTACAAAAAAACAATCGATAATTTCTATTTGACTTTTCACCTTCCAAAATTGTTCGAAACTCGCGAGTAAAGTTTTTTTAAAGATAACTTGTTTAACTTACGTCTAATTTGTGGCCCGTGATTTTATTGATATACGAATTAATAACGAGATAATTTGTAGACGCTCCGCTTAATTTTAATTTGAATAAGAACGGTAGAACGGATGATTTTGATGTACTTTTGACATAGCGCTTTAAGCCTTGGTTCAAAAACTTCGTTTTAAGACTTTAATAACCTTCAAGGCTTCAACTTCGATTACGCCGCAATTTGCAGTTAATTTTTTATTCAATTATAATAAATAATAGCGCTTTGTGACAGTCTAATTCCACGAATTAATCGTCTTGGAACTATTGTAATTAATGTTACTAAATTACGATTTAAAGTAAATAATGGAGCCAGCGAAATTGCGCGAAATATACTTTGTACTTTGCCTAATGGTGCCTTTCTTAAAATACGTGCGAGGGACGGAATATTTTCGCGAGAAACTACACGGTCAAGTGGGGGCTGGAAATTATTCATACTACAACTTGAACCAAGAAGGAAACGTTATTATATTCTTAGAATCACTTCGAGGCGATGCCGATTTGTACATTTCAGATAAAAATAAACGTCCTACCTTTGAATTAGATCAACACGATTTGCAATCTGTAACGTGTGGCTTGGATATGGTTAAAGTGTTACACTTATCGGGGCGTCCACTAACGATAGCCGTGTATGGGCATCCTTCGTGGCAAATTAGTCTCTACACATTAGAGGTATTTGTTTACGAGATATTAAACAAAGAGCAATTTTTAGCCATTAATGGAGAAAGCGATAATTCTAATACGGGTCATTCGAAAGCTCCCGTCAGACCAGCTGTCAAAACGCGCGGAAACTCAAAAAATGATTTTGAACGCGAAGAATCCATCATTTGGACTATTTTGGCCGGACTTTTGAAAATATTAATAGAAATACTGTCGAATTAAAGAGCTTTAGAGAAAAATATTTGTATATTAAAAAACGCGAAATTAATGAATTTTTTTGTAACGATTTTTCAAAAAGATGATTAAACAAATTTGTAACTATATTAATCATATTATTTAGTTTAAAAATTAAAAACCAGTTTTTCCCAAATGGCATCCGTGAATTTGAGGTTTTATAACACTTCTTAATATTTTTACTCAATGAGTAGATTTTCTATGAAAATTGAAATAATATTTAATTTCATGGTGGTAACGAATTTTGGTTAAAACCGTTTTTAATTCATGGCTGGAAAAACTTACATGTTTTCAATAATATTTAAGCTATAAAGTTTTACTTGGTTGTGGGCTTTCAATTATAATTAAAATTTAAAGTCTTATATTTTTATTACAATTTAAATTTTAGATTTTAATTCTAACTATAACCAAAAGTCTATCACTTTCTTCCATAAAAATAAACAACGCCCCGTAGGTTAATACTATCAGCAAAGGTCCAGGTAAATGTACTGGCAAATTCTGATCGAGATATTTTAGCAGCCACAGTCGGTGTAAATAGTAAAATTTGAAGCGCCACTCTGGAGAAATACCGGCATTGGTAGGGAAGACAATATAGCCCGCCTAAATTCTCAAAATATCGAGGAAGAGTCCAAATCACTTGAGCCAGATGAGGATGATGACTTTTTTGGCTATTTTTAAGTGATGGGCTATGATGTAAAACTGAACCTTTGCTGATAGCAAAACTACGGGGTGTTACTTATATGGAATGAAGTGATAGACTTTTGCTATAACTTAATTCAATTAAATATAGGACTTAAAATTTTTAAACTTTAGCATCACTGGGTTTAAACGAGGAGCAGAAACAAGTTCAACAGATGGCACAAAGTTTCGCCGAAAAAGAAATGTTTCCGTTCATGGCTGAGTGGGATCAAAAGGTCAACCAATAATTATTTAAATCTGGTTTTAAATTATAAAGTATACTTCCATTTATTAAAGTCATAAACAAATGGGCGACCTTGAAAAATAATTATAAATTAAGTATCTTGGCATTAATTGAATTTTAAATTACAGGAATATTTTCCAACGAAGACTCTGAGGAAATTGGGGCAACTGGGTTTGGGGGCCATTTACGTCAAAGAATCAAGCGGAGGGGCTGGTATGACTCGTCTAGACGCGTCGCTGGTCTTCGAAGCCTTATCTAAAGGTTGTGTTAGTACCACAGCCTACCTCAGCATACACAAGTAAAAATAAAAAAAATAACACTCCTCCCGATGAATTATTAGTAAAAAAGATTTAATTATTTTAAGGGTAATAGAATGAAAGGCAGGTTCGTATAGGAACGTTTTAAATATTGGGGTACAGCATAAATTAGATATTGATAGACTCTTTGTGCCCCTTGACTTGACGCCTTTCCCCGGTTCCTACGCCACTGTAGTAGAAAACTCAATAGGAACGCTTACATGCAGTTAAGTCACTTGACCTACGTGGCAAAATTTGTTCTACAGTAAAAGTCTTGTTATAAGCAAAAATTCCTTCTAATATTTTAATTTCTCGCCAAATTTCTCAAACTATCTACTACCGCTCCATTCGCCTTTGATTCTATTGGCTCTAAAAATATATAATCGTTTGAATTGAAAGCCCATTAATGATATCTTACGTACCATGAAGCATGTGCGCGTGGATGCTTGACGAATTTGGTAACGATCATCAACGTGGGAGATGGATCCCATCTTTGCTAACCATGGAAACCCTCGCCTCTTATTGTCTGACTGAACCAGGTCTCTAACTACTCTAATAATTACCATGAACTATACTTGAGGTTACATTCTTGAAAGGTACTTCAGTTCCCATTGTAAAAATAGATTTTTACGAGAATTTGCAGCCCTTTCAAGGTTTGTTATTTCTGGCCAGACACGATTGTAGACGATTGTTTACCTCTTAGTACTTCAGTAATTTTACCATCTTTCGTTTCCTCATAGTCCTAGTAGCTTATATATTTTCCCCTTTATTACTTTTTACAATTTAGTAAATAGTTTCCTCAAGGTCCAAGTACTTATACCCTAGTCAATTTTTCCTATAATCCAAGTTCTATAGACTATTGGTTGCCGATAGTCTCAAGTACGTCTACCACGAAGACTGGTTTCCCATTTTCCCCTTACGGAAAAAAGTAAGTCTGATCTGAAAAGGTCTTCAAGAACACTACAAGACTTATTGACATAATGGAAGATTTCCCCAAGACCTCTTAAGACTACATAAGACACCCGAAAGACTTCTCCAAGACCTCTTAAGACTAACTTTTTTTGGTAAGGGTCTAAGTACTTGTACCTTGAAGAAAAGTTTTCCTATAGTTTAAGTACTTGTACCATGAAGAATGGGTTTCGCATAGGCTAAATACTTGTAGCATGAAGAATGATTTTCCCACTGTCCTTAGTAATTGTACCATGTAGAATGGTTTTCCAATAGTCTAGTACTTGTATAGTCTAATTATTTGGACTATAATCCTAGGTAGTGGTTCTGACGCGGCATCCCTTTCAACGGTGGCCAAGAAAGAGGGCTCCAATTACATCCTGAATGGTACGAAAGCTTTCATCAGCGGGGCCGGAGAAACGGACCTGTATCTGGTCATGTGTCGAACTGGGGAACGAGGTCCCAAAGGGATTAGTTGTTTGGCCATCGAGAAAGGAACTGAGGGACTTAATTTTGGCAAAAAGGAAAGGAAAATGGGTTGGAATTCGCAACCAACTAGAATGGTCATCCTAGAAAATTGTCGGGTTCCCCAGGAAAATCTCATTGGACAAGAGGGACAAGGATTTAGCATCGCTATGAGAGGACTCAATGGCGGACGCGTAAATATCGGTTGGCACACCCTTAATTTAACATTTTACCCAAATTCTTAATTTTAATTATCCTTAGCCTCGTGCTCGCTGGGTGCCGCCCAAGCTGCTTTAGAATTGAGCAGAGAACATTTGAAAGTTCGAAAACAATTTGGGAAAACCTTAGCAGAATTTCAGGTACCTGATCTAAGCGATGACTTATTTTCTCCGATTAAAGTCAAAATTAATTAATTTTCGGGTTTTAAAACTTTAGAATAATCAATTCAAAATATCTAAAATGGCGACGAACATCGTCACTTCGAGATTATTAATCAGAAAAGCAGCAGAAGCCTTGCAAAACAACGCGCCAGAGACCGTCACCCTCTGTTCAATGGCTAAGTTACACGCCACTGAAACATGCTTCCACGTAATATATTAAACATAATTTAATCATTGATGGTTAAATTAGCTAGTAGTGGGGGCTCATATAAACTAAGATATGCCCCTAAACATTTCTAGTAAAAAGGGAAAATTAGAGACAAATTATAGGAAAATAAAGGAGTGTAATATTTCAAAATAATAGCAAATTTATGTCACGAAAATCCCCAATTGGAAAATTCTTTGAAACACTATATTTTTCATACTGCGCTTCATAACGGCAAGCATTTCACCCCCTCAATTTTTTAACTTCATTAAAGGGCCTCTAACATTCCTATAGGCTCAAAAATCTTAGCATGGCGACCCTTAAAATTGCTCTAGAACTTTCTTCCTAAAGTCAGTGCTAGTTTTGTCAAATCTTCCCCTTGTTGATGGGATCACCATCGTGGCGAGCATGAAAGAAGAGGGAAGGACTCGTTGAATCCAATAATAATTCACTAATAAACAATACTGTTTTTTATCTAATTATTTTTAGGTAATAAATAGGGCGTTGCAAATGTTTGGGGGTTACGGATATCTAAAGGATTATCCGATTGAACAGTATCTAAGAGATACCAGAGTTCATCTTATACTAGAAGGTATAAACATACTCTTAAATAATCGAACTCAAAAACTGTTAACTAATCTAATTTTGTTAGGTACGAACGAAGTTATGCAACTAATCATCGCTCGTGATATCTTAGGGTCTAATTAATCTTTTGTATCTAAACTGAAACATTCTCAATTCTATTATATGGCAACAAATATACTCTCGCTAGTACAAATATTATAAATGTAATAAAGTTTTTTAACGCTACAATCGAATTGTTTTCAAGCTAAAAATTATATCGGAAGCTATCAATTACTTTATTAATCAAATACCATAGACAATTTTGGTCCGAGTGACAACAAACCACTTCTGAAAGTTCTGACCGAAATTGCTAGCAAAGGCTTAACAAGGCTTAGCGTTATCATGGATGTATTCTTTATACATCCATCATGGCGTTATTTACCTAAATTGTCACTGTCAGCCAAGGCTTAGCAAGTATTTAGGTATACTGTATTAAATTAAGGTAAATAACGCTAAGCGTTGTCTGACAATATTCGTATTTTTCTTAGGCCTTGGCTGGCAGATACCTAATGCGCGAGCCAAGGCTTAACAAATATACTTAGATTAGTAGATTGCCGGCCAAGGTTTGTTGTAATTAATGTAGTTTCGTTAATTTACAAAAAAGTTATTTTTTGACGGCAGGATTTAATTGTTGTCGTAGGAAAATTACATTTAAATCCACACCACGAAATGAAATATTTTCATTCTGGTTAATTTCAATACTTAAATATGATTGTTTTATATTTTTTTATAATATTTTCGTGAAAACGAAGTTGAGGGAAAAAAATAATATTGAAATAAAATTGCTTTCCTCTTGAAGATTTTATTTTTTTCATTAAATTATTTTGATATTTTTCTTAAAGTTTGAAAACTTATTAAACTTTAAAATTAAAAGAGGAATGAAAATAATGAGAATTAAATTTAAAACAACGCGATAAATGATGCGAAATGGGATTTTAAAAATTAACTTTTTTCAATACAGAAAATTATTGAAAAGTATCACTATTTTAACGAAATTTTAACGTTAACATACCGGGATCTTTTAGTTATTGTGAAAACATAATAGTTAGAAAAATTTCTATTTTCGGGTCTTGTTTTTGGGAGTTACAAATTAGGACCAATTTAGTTTTGAGATTTAAATTTTATTTTTATCTATTTTGAAGGTTGAGTCAACATACTCGCAAAGTTTATAGAAAATTAGCTCAGCTCCAAATTAAGACAAATCTGGTCAAAATTAATTTGTTTTATAATTTAATTATAGCAAAATTTTGACCTTTTTCGTCAATTTTGAGATCTTGAAATAGGACTAAATAGAAAAATTATAATTTTTTTTAATTTTTAATATAATTATTAAAAATTTGACCTAATTTGTCTTATTTAACTTCAAACTAAATAACTAAATGGACCAATTGCTCCAAAAATGGCCTTAAAATAACGATAGACTTTTTTTTCTAATTTTAAAAAAGGGGCTTGGGGATTCAATTTGGGTCAAAATCAGTCAAAAACCAGTATATGAGTCATTAGGTCAATTTTGATCTAAAAAGTGGAGAACTTTCAAAATGGGGCTAAAAGTTAATGTAGAAGAGTTTTTGGTCATTTAAAAATAAATTAAGCTTCAAATTGGGTCAAAATTAATTATATTAATTAATTTTTTAAGTTCTAATTAGACCAGTCTTGGTCTTCGTCTTTATTTCAAAACTTTAATGTTGAGGACTCTTCCAAATTAAAAGTTAATGTAGAGTTTTTTGTTATTTAAAGAAATAAACTATATTAATTTATTAGGTTCAAATTTGTCCTGTTTTGGCCTAATTCGCCCTATTTTGTAACACAAGATGGGACTAAAAATGAACCTAGAAGAGATTTTTATTTTTTTTTTAAATAGAATTCCGCTTGAAAGTGGATCAAAATTAATCATTTAATATACTAGTATCAAAATACCACAGTTTTGGTCTAATTTGTCCTCTTTTGTAACTCTCAAATATCACGAATAAAAGAAAATACGAGGGACCAAATCTTTATGGTTTGAAGAAATAAAAACCAATATTACAATCTATTGGAAAATTTAAATTTGATCTAATTTTAATTAGATCTAAAAATTAAAAGATTAGCTAAATATATACAAGATTATATCCCAGTATTTGTTTGTTTGTTTGGAAACTACTTGAGCCTATTTTTAAAGATTGTTTTCTTTATTTCTTAACTTTTTTTGGGATCGAGAGGTCGAAGGGCGTTGCAAATTAATCATTGGCTTTTAATCCTGGCCCGCTTACTTCGCCAATAATATTACACTTGTTTTCCCTTTTAAGCTAATTAATAAAGTATTGATCACCCCTAATTAATTATTTAGATTAAATTAAATGGCAAATTAAATTTGGACTAAAATTTTGGACCATATTTACGAAAAAAATATTAAAATGAAGACTATTTATCCCTTAAAAATCCTAATTAGATCAAAATTTAGGTTAAAGAAAAGGAAATTAGATAAAATTTCAACCAAAATCCATTTCAGATTAATTTTAGACCAAAAAAATCCAAAATAGATTTAAAATTTAGGGTGAAAACATACAAATTTGACCTTTATGCCAAAATTTAATTTTTCTTGTAAAAATATTAAAATGTATTCAAAATTTAAAAGGGCCAAAATATTTAGAGTTAAATTTTAGACATTTTGATCAAATAAATATTAGCGTATAAGCTAATAATGTGTTTGTGAATTGCGCGCAAATTTGAAATCCGTTAGTACTAACGGCATATAAAAAACGATTTTCCCCTCGATCGCCGCATTGAGATTCACTATTTTAACTATTTTTGAATTAAGCTATCTTCATATCGCGAGAGTAGACACGAGAATCCCCGTTCGATAGCGTTCAGATTAAAACAAAATAATAATACCGTCGTAACTTAAAGGAATTTGAAAGATAAATAAATGAACGAATGAAAGAAGAGGGAGGGGTTGGGGTGGGCGCAGAATGGTAATGCGCACTCGCGTATTAATGAGGCCGATATTGTCTCTGCGCTTTAAGAGGCACCAAAGTTTTAGAGTTGGGGTCGTCGGGATTATCCAATTTCACCTCCGAATATCGTTCCCCTTTCACACTAACTATCTTGTTGTCTCGGTAACGAATCAATTTCTTTGGTTCCTTCAATCACGCAAAAACAAATACAAAAAAGGGTCGACGGAGGAAGGGGCGAAAAAATTACATAAAAACAGTTACAGAATTATTAAATTAAATAATTAAATTTTAATTGATTTTCGTTGGTCTCCAATTAATCTAAACCTCAATTTAGTTTGTTTAGTTAACTTGAATTTAAAGGGGTAGTGTGAACTAAAATTTAAATTGTTGAAATTTAAAGGAAAATCAAAAATTGTCTGAAGTAAATTTAAATGCAGCAGGAATTAGAATTGATTTAAATTTAATTTATAAGGGGGGAAATCAAAATTGATTTAAATTTAATTTATAAGGAGTGGGAAATCAAAATTACTTTGTTTAAATGTTATTAATGAAGGTGTGGCTACTTACGAATTTTGGGGCGACCGGCCTGTGTTCCCGCACATCGTCGTCTTGATCAATATAAGCGTACCTAATGAAAGAAAAAAATGAAGGCAAACAAGATTAAATACTCAAACTAAACTTGGTTCATTATCAATTATTGCAACCTTGAATTGAACTCTTTCCGAACTTAATTTTTAGAGCGTAACCATTTATTTATTTTAAGTTCAGAATTAAAACCAAAAACCAAAAATAATTTTAAATTTTTATTTTGATTATTTCAGTTACTAATTTTTTTATAATTTATAATTCCCGATCTAATTATTTTTGGATGAATTGAGTTACACAACATCATTACCGGTGATTTCAACTATGCTTGGTCAAATTATCATGGACATATCTCAACTAGGAGTTGAGTTATCTCAAAATTCCCAAAGACATCTGACCACTCTCCTTGAAATAATTATTCTTAAATCAAACGAGTCATGTGACGGCATTTCCCAACTATTTGAACTAAGATTTGATATAATTTGAACCAAATCATTTGATTCTAAGATAAGTCTCAGCTAGTAAATTTAATTAAAACAAATCCTAAACTGGGAAATCTTTCTAAACGGGCTAAATTCCTTTTAACCTAATTTCCCTGTTGCTAATTTCAATCCCGTCCAAGATAAAGAAGAGTACTTACTTATTGAGAATCTGTTCTCTGAGTTGCTTATCTTGTTGCAGGAAATCTTCTTCGAGATCGTTATTGGATGAACTGTTGCTGACGGTGCGATTCCGGTTCCACGTGGTGGGGGCGCGTCCTTGACCACCCATTCCATCCTCAGGTGACAGATCTCCTTTGTGTAACAACAGCAGTTGAGCCGCTTTTTGGCAATCACCAGCGGCGATCCCCAACGCTCGTTGTAATTCCTCCAGCGTCAGATGTGGAAACATCTCACTGAGAAGCGCGAGATTGTGTTCGCGTTCACTGCCCATTGATTTACCGCCGTCGTCCCCATTCTAAGGAAATTGAAATGTTTGAGGATATCGAAGCTATAAATCCATATAAGGGGTGAGTTTTACTCTTTCTTCATCGGACTGACTGCTATCGCTTCGACTGCGCGATCTTTTTCCGCTGTGATTCTCTTGCCTCTGGATGATGAACGGAGAACTTTCCACCTTGATGACTTGGTCGTGAGGCAAAGCCACCATTTCAGTCTTGAAAAGCATACTAGAAAAAGAACCTGACAAACAAAGATTTTAAACTAATTTAGGCAGCGGAAGAATATACTTTCTTAATTTTCCTAATTTCTGGCGAATTCTTTATACATTTGATCTATTTATTTTTATAAAAACTAGCATGATTATCAGTTTAAGTCAATTCTTATTTTTGTATTAAGGTTTTATTTCGTGTAAAATTAGTCGATTTTGTAGATAGTTAAACTATTTTGAATAAATTATACATATTTCTTTAAATAGTTGGTATAATTTTGAATAGAATGTTCTAATTTGGAATGCAATGGTATATAAATAATTCCATTTGTATATAGGGTGGTTGCTTGCAATTACGGACAATCGTAATTGCGGACAGTTTTAGTTTTAAATGTTTTTTTTTTATTTTCCAGGCTTTATGTCATGAAAAAAGGCCGTATTTTAAGCCTCAGTTTACGGGTTAACCATAAAACATCGACACTAATTACTGGGTACCATGATAATGCCAAATTCAGGGAATGACTTAAAACGAGACTCTGAACATAAGCTCTTATTGTCTTTAGAAAAAAATGTACGCCAAGTACAGACGCCCGAAATAATACGACATTTTTTTTCCCGCCATTTAGGCCTAAAAAAAAAACTCTATGAATTTTCAGTTTTGCCACTTCCTCCGACACGCGAAATCCGAAACATTGACGAATTTAATTAGTTTTCGCGTTTGCAAAGTTAGGCCTAAAAATGATCCAGTGAAGATGGCATTTAACGATCAAGGTATTTTAACTCTTATTATTTGAATAACCAGAACAAGGAGTAGGATACGTATTATTTCCCGCAATACAATTAAAATGAGCATTAGATAAGCTTTTATTTTAAATTTAAAGTATATAGGCTAAATCTATTTAATAATTTTAATTGTGTCCGAAGTGAAAAACAGGTGTCCGAGGGATAGAAGCGGGTGTCTGTAATTCAAACCCCACTATGTCGTAATTATAATATCAAACCACCACTAGCTGAAGGGAAAACTCTATTTTTCATCACTTTAAGGGTATTTTCACCTTGAAACTGGCTTAAAATACGCGCAAAAGTTTAAAATGTTGGATAATATGTAAAACAGTTGAGGTACCTTAGTGTGGCTACTATTTTCAATTGGATTATAGAAAGTGACTGTAATAGAGAGCCACCACCCTAATTATTTCCATTTGTATATAATTAATTTCATTTGTATATAATTCCATTTATGTATAATTAATTTCATTTGTATAATTGGCCTCATAATAAGCAATTACATGTATTTTTGGACAGTGTTCATCTATTTTTCGAAACTTCATAATAAAATCCAAAAAATTTTATTTTTAAAGAATTTAATTTTTATTTTAAATATTTTGCCTTAAGTTGTCCTTACTGTTAGTCTTGGCTTTCTTATCAAGGGAGGCGCTGAGTTTGAGCATCCATTGAGTGATGGCTTGGCAGTTGATGCTGGCGAATGAAGGGATGTAAGCGGCCATCATCTCCGAGAACTGATCAGCATCGAACAAATCCCCAGCCGCATCTCCATCAATGAACAGAGATTCCACAATACCGACCACATAACTCAAGACAATCTCATCAATTACACTGCCATCAAAACAAGAAATACACCAACCCAAACTCCAATAAGTTTCAACCAAATCCAAATCATTTTGACAGAATGGGAACTGATTTTGACAAGATTTTTATTTGTCAGGCATTTTTTGAAGCTAAGAGCAAATCTCAGTCCACTAAGACACTAAATGACTCAAATATATTTAAACATAACGCTTACATACCTTAATGCGTCTTGTCCTGTATGCTGTTTAATGAATTGAGCCAATTCATTTTTCACCACCGCTTCCGTTTGCCCCAAAGTGGGGCCCTTCACACTCATTTCTAGTTTCCTATGGAAATTTTTCTATTAAAGACTTTAATTAGTTTACGAAAAACTAATAAGAAACGGCGTAGTTTATGGCCCCGAAAATAAGCCTAGGCTAGTCAAAATTTCAAAACCAAGCCAAGTTTTGCACAGTGCACACTTTTAGTGTTTAGTTACGCAAAAATCTATTCACTTCTAGTAGCCGAGGCTTAGCAATTAATTGAAATATTCACGATTTAAACTTAATCCCAAAGATGTACGTCCCTAATTTTAAGCGCAAACGATACTATAACCTTAATTTATAATAATGTTTTGTTATTTAACCTTAACTCACGATTTTTTGGTAAAATCTTATTTTGATTATTCCTCCCTCTCGAGAAGCGACCGTTGTTTACAAAACAAATCCTTTCTTCACAAGAAGAATTCATCACTGGAATGATACTTTTCCTATTGAGCATCGAAATTACATTTCTACTCCACTCCAACATTATCATCCTAGGTTTTTCTTCTCTCAAGAGTCCTTTCCAAACAAGCGGCCATTTTTAGGCTTAGTTGATTAAGCAGACAATGTTTATAATATTTGAGCTTCGCTATTGGATAGAAACGTTTTCTCCAATTGACAATTGGGCTAGAAGTATAAACACGTATGAACAGTTCTACTTACAACGGAATAAGTCAAGAAAATTAATCTTCTATCGGCCGAAAACGGGAACTTGGTTTATTTCTTTCTACAGAATTTTAATAAAAATGTTAACTGGAATAAATGCCGGGAGTGGTGGCGCACTCCTGTAAACTGGCGTCTCAGTGGCAAGGTCTGGGTATTGTCCTGATCGAATCGCAGGTCCCTTGTCCATAGGGAGTGTTGCGAATGGTCCGCAACGGTATGGTCCTTCCTCTTTCCCTTTCCCTTCTCCATCCGTTGCGTGGGCAATTCCCAGTCCTCATTCCTGTGTAGTTTCTCAAACCCATCTGACCCTCCCATCGCGCCACACCCGGGTCGTCATCGCGCGTCCCGCTTCGGCCACCGTCCGGAAGACTTACGTTACACGCCGAAAAATAAATAAATAAATAAATAAATAAATAAAAACTGGAATAAATACAATGTTATTTAACACGTAGTATAATATAAAACTTGGAAAAATCCAAAGACGACGCAAAACGAAGCGTCCTATAGGCAGGGACGGAAATAAGCACAAGTCACTGGTCATTTGTCCGATAAATTTTCCAAATGTCCGATAACTTTTTATTTTTAAGAGGGGGTCACTGGACAAATGTCCGATAAAAAAAAGTACTTTTTAATATAGGAAATGTAGCATTGTCCGGCAATTTTGTTTAATGTCTGATAACTTTTGAATTTTAAAGGGGGGTTACTGGACATTTGTCCAATAAGAAAAATTTCATATTTCCGTCCCTGCCTATAGGCTACCTGTCAAAGTATTTTCTAAGGATGCTATAAAGTATCTCCGGTACGTCGCACTGAACCTAGCCAGAATTGACTATATTTTTAATCCATTTCTACTGGGCGAAATTCAAAGTACAATAATATAATGAAAATAATTGTCTTTACTGAGTTTAGAATTCTCCATCGTAACGCAGTCTTCTAATTTGTTATCCTTATCCCTATGAAAAAAAAAAGCATTTTCCCATCGATATAACACTTTAAGAGACAATATTTGGATCACTTCAGCGACCCAATCACAAGCAACGCGTGCTTAAGTGTCTTTAAAAAAATAATAATCTCTGTGAAAAATGCTAAGCCTAAATTGAGCGTAAAAAAAATGTACGCTTTCATTCAAGTCGCGCGTTTGTAATATCGTAGCCTCCTCGATCACGTGCTTCAGCGGCTCGTGATCGAGGAGGTTATGTCCTTATGTAGAACATGTGTTGATATACTATACACGAGCACGCGGGGTTTTGCGAGATCGTCTATGTCGGATGCATTCCTCAGAAATTCAAACGCAGGAGATCCATGCTTTTTTGTAGCAGAAAACTAAATCCGATCTTTAAAACCTTTTCTATCATATTCAGAAAAACGTAAAATCAAGAAACTGATACATCCGTTTTCATTTACCCTTTAAGCAATTTTTTATTAATTTTCAACAATCGTAAATCCATCTCCGTAATCATTGGCTTTTTCTAAAACTGGTTTTCTATCGCACATGGGACACGTAGCATTTCTAACTGAAGAGGATCTCATCCAAACGATGAGGTTCTGCCTTTCTCCATTCTGAATGGGCATAGCGCCGTGAATGTGGAGCCCCCTGTGTATGATTCCCCACCCAACAGCGTGCTCGGCTTCAGAGTACGAAATATCACCCACTACTCGTTTCGCATCGTCTTTCATTTCTCCGAAATACAGCTCTCCTCCGACGAAATCTAGCCCTAGGCAAATATTTACGGTCACCTAGAAGTTAAAATGATAAATAATCTGTATTAGACACTTGATATCACCGTAAAATAGTGAAAATTTGGATACTCTAAAGCCTCGTTCATACACACACTTAAAAGGTCTTCAATGGGCTTAGATTTAGATAACTGGTTATCAAACCATAGAAAATATAATAAATGATGAATAGAAACTTCAGATGGTAGATATCCCAATCCAAACTGTATCTATTAAACTTCTGGAGATCAGTGCCAAGCTATAGTCCAGCAAAGACTAAAAACGCCAAGTGTTTCGTTTAGCCTTTACTATTCTTATCGACTGCTCAATATCAATGAAATCTTCTTTAGTTCGTGATGTAATTTTGATAATCATAGCGCGAGAGATTAGCGAATATCGTTTAAAAATAACTTGTCAAAATTTTATCATTTCCGTACCTATTACTCGCGATCTAACTTTACTTCCCACAAACAATAAAGGTCAGACGTAGTTCGTGGTATAATTTGTCAATTTTAATTTTATTTTTTCTCTCAAATATGTCGTCACGATAGAGCCTATTATGCGCGAGACCCGTCACCGTCTGGCCTACAGCGTGCCCACCCGCAGCGAGAGGCAGCGGGATACTGGGGAAAGATGTAAGAGAGAGAATTCAGTTGACTGGGAAATAACTCCCAAACTAGTATTATCCATAGAAACAGAGACATGGCTCTAAATAAGCTTTACTACCGCCTTAAGCAACGCATTAAATATGTGTTTGAAATAATTATTTGTAATTTTTTAACATCCGGGCAATTTTTAAAATGACGCGAACATACTTATCAGCAAGTAAACCAGAGAAAACGCTTCGTATGTTTCGGAAAAGATTTTGACCTCAAGTATGATTAAGAGTATATGAAAACCCCCTAAGAGTATCGATCTATAATGCAAGGTATACGGACCCGCATCCGTGAGCAATCAAGGCAGCGAGTGTGGGCGAAGTGAGTGAAAAATATCGTGGAAACGGAAATTTACCTCAGCATTATCAAAATGGTACGACAAGTCAACGTCTTCTCCGTTCTTGTATTTTACAGTAAATGCTTTATGAGAATCCAGGCCTTCACCCACCCATTCAGGATACAATAATTTAGCTATCGGACTGAAGTACTCCAACCGCAAGGCGTCGATCAAGGGGCCGTTCAAACCGATCTCATCCATCAGAACCTTTTTAAAACACCAATTACACTTCGGCGTGGTTCTTAGTTATAACTCATCAACTCACCCCGTATCTGTTCATCGAGTTCGGTTTTCCTTTGTCGAAAGGCGAATTTTCAAAATTTCTTATCTCTTCGTTAAGCGCGTCGCAAAAGCCAGCGGTGAAAATGGGAAAACTGTACAGCCTCTTTTCTGAAATTAATTAACGTGAAACGAGTTATTTATTAGTCGCTGTCGCGGCATCGAGATCGTTAGAGGCTGTTTAAGGCGGTAGTCAATGGATAACTCACCAAAAAAGACATTTGCCTTACCGCAAATGCTATCAGTTCGCGGTTTTCACTTAAATTTTAATTGAAAACTTCATTAATGCATGATGCAATTTTGATAATTATAACGAGAGAGATTAACGAATCTTCTTTAAAAATGCCTTATAGTAATTTTATCATTTCTGTACCTATTATCTCACGTTCATATATCGCTAGATTCTTCAATTTACTTCCAACGAACAGCAAAAGTCAGACGTAGTTCGTGGAATAATTTGTCACATTTAAGTTTAATTTTTCTCTAATTACGATAAGAAACGTATATTATAACGGTGTTTACGTTTAAACTCGAAGATGTCGCCACGATAGTCTATTATCCAACACCTGTCACCGTCTGGCTTACAGTGCGCCCACCCGCTACGGGATACTGGGGAAAGAGGTAAAAGAGTTAAAGTAGATTTGGGAAACAAATCATTCCCAAACAATCCTTACTCCCCGTAAAGCTGAAATCCCTATTATGAAAATCAGTTACTTCTCGTGTTTTTTTCATGGTACTTAATCATGGACGCCCGCAGAAAGTTTTGCTCCGTGATTTTTTTTTCTGGAAAACTTAAAAGTATTGATTAACGTATCTTTTAACTGAGCCTTATTAATGTACCGAAATTATCATAAACATTATATTGAACAAAGCAGCAGTCCAGCCCTAAACTCTATTGACTGCCTCTAATACTATTGTAATCTTTTTTTTTGGGGCTTTCGTGCAAAAATTACGTTGAAATGTAAAACGAAGCAAAACCTAGCTTCTATGACTGCCTCTAATACTATTGTAATCTTTTTTAACTAAATAAAACTAGAAACAAAAACCATGTAAAAATAATAAAGTTTAAAATATTTAGGATATATCTTTAACAAAAAACGTATTACTTTAATACTTTGTACGCTTTATTTTCAAAATATAAACCTAAAGCTAAACGGGGCAATCTATGATCCAAGAGGGGGGGGGGACTCCCCCGTTTGCCACCCCCTGCGTTCGCCCATGTACTTAATAACCCTTAACTACCACCTTAAGCGTACCGTGTTGTTTTGGTTAAAAATGAATATTATACCTTCTGAAATAACCTTTAAGTATTTCCGAATACCATCCCATGAACTGCACTTAGTCGCGGCATCAACTAGTTTTAGAAAAGAACTATCGAAAGCGGATTTCTATCCAAAAAAATAATACTAATTAATAATCATTGAAAATGATAGTATTCCCTTGCTACCTACGTCAATTTTACGGTATAAAGCTAGATGTAATGGTTTGTAGTTTGCCTGAATTTGTTTAATCCTCTTTTCTTTCAGGATAGAATCCTTTTTCCTTTTTTCTACATCATTTTTCGCCTTAAAAAGTGTTAAGAAACAATCAAAATATATAATTTCTAGGCACGTCTGTCTCTCCGTGAGAAACGCTAATATGTGCATGAAAAGTTAGATGCCGAAGATGTTAAACTGTATTGCAAACTCCGCTTGAGTGTTTATTTCAAAACACTGGTCGAGTTTATTTTTTTCTAAAAAAACACACGGCGAGTTTATATTTCAAAAATACACGGCAAGTTTTTATTTTTAAGTTTAAGACTTAAACGGAACCTTGGAGCTAAAAATGGAACAACTTTTGAATTTATTTTCGGAATCACCGTGCCTAAAAACGTATTCGACAATGTTTAGAGACGTTTTTGGTGTTTATATTAATTTCTAAAGTTGAGTAAAACTATGACTTTTTTGGCTATTTTTAGGTGATGGGCTAGTACGACTACCTTTGCAGATAGTATTAAGCTACGGGGCGTTGTTTAATTTTACGGAATAAAGTGATAGACTTTTGCTAGTACATAAATCTCGTTAGACCCGCGATCTGGAGCGTGTTCGCGATTAAATACATACCAGATTTAGAATCGCTTCGAAATCCGTAGATAAATAGCCAAGTTTTGAAAGAGTCTGCAAAATGGTTACAACGGATTTAAATTAATATTTAAAGGTAGAATGTAACTCGACTTAAGTGATTTTCTATGAGTAAATTATCGTTTAAAAGGAGAATGGGTAAATCCATGTGAATTCGACTTGAGGAAAAAGGGCCTAATTTTAAATTTCAATCATTATTTTTCTACGGATATATAAGCGTAAGAAACTGATATTTACCAAGTTTCAGACTCCAAAAAAAATTATTTCTCGAGTTATAATTTTTTAAAGTTTTTTGCATAAATTTGGATTTTAAATTTTCAAATAGGTTTTCTCTAATAGCTTTAGAATTAATAGCCTTAAATTAATAAAAATCCATATTATAAACGAAAAAAATGGTGCTGAATACGAATTTGATGACGAAAACACTGGGAAAAAAATACAGAACGAGATAATTTCAATTTTTGGGGGTCTCATAAGGGCCAAATTTGAGACTTGAGCGTCACCTTCAAAAATTCTGAAAATTTAATATTTTTGGCCCAACAGGCTATCTACTTTGAATTATAAACGGGATCAATGAGAAACAGTTTATAAGTGCAATTTTTTTTTTTTTTCTTTTTTTCAAAATTATACCATATTATTTATGTTGAATTTCTTAAAAAAATATTTCACGTCATTCAAACATTTCTTTTCTGAACTGGTCCTTCTTCCCATTTTGATGTTTATGGGCCATCTACTCTAAATTCGTAAAACCAGTTTTGAGGAAAGCGAAAGCCTAAATGCAAAGAGAAGCCTAGAAGATGAGTTAATTTCCAGGGTGACAGGCAGAAGAAATTCTAGGTAACTTTAATTTGACGAAAAAGCTTGATCCTTGGACAAACTTTTTAATTGAAAACGCGCCTTAAGACATTTACATTCGTGATAATTACGTTTTAATTGTTTTTCTTCCATGTAAACTCACGTCTTCAGTTTAAAATATTTTTAAATCTGCTCATTTCCACTGCACAGCTTGAAATTGGTTATAAATATATCGTCTGTCGCGATACTGTTAATATTTTTTTAAGTAGACAATGACCAACGACCCCCTACCCCTGGCTGTTGACTAGGGCATGCCGTCTGCTAGGCTGTGTCACATGTGTGTTTAATTTTTAAAACTGTACCAGGCAATTTTTAAAGTGGTTTTTTGGCCTGTGCCATCGGTTTATTTCTCACGCGGAATTCGGGCCGGTATTCTGGGGGTAAATGCCGTTCCCCAAGTGTTGCCAGTCACTGAAGCAGAGAGAAAGGCTAGCAGTTCCGTTTTGGAACTGATCTGCTTTGAACTGAGCTCACAACAAGCTCCTGACATTTGTCCGATAAATTTTCCAAATGTCCGATAACTTTTTATTTTTAAGAGGGGGTCACTGGACAAATGTCCGATAAAAAAAAAGTACTTTTCAATACAGGAAATGTAGCATTGTCCGGTAATTTTGTTAAATGTCCAATAACCTTTGAATTTTTAAGGGGGGTTACTGGACATTTGTCCAATAAGAAAAATTTCTTATTTCCGTCCCTGCAAGCAACCGTACAGTACAATAAAAGGAAAGCTGGGAAAGAGGGGTGGATGGATTTTCTATTTGCCCCTTTATCGAAAACTATGTAGAAGTTGTGTTAGGGACATTTAAGAAAACATTTCGCAATTTAATCATTTAATTTCGCATATTTGCTTACCAATTTAAAGTAATTGAATAGCTACTTAACTTAATCCACTGTATATTTCATTTAACTAAATACTACCGTCTTCGTTTTACCAATTTCTTTCAGGATTTGTCGCAAATTTAATAAACCACAATGGCTAAATGAATTAGATCAGCAAAAAAACTCACCGATTTATATTCTTCCCTAAATTGAACATCATTTAAATAATTAACGTGCAATTTGTAATCTTTTAAAAATATATTATTGGTTATATAACATTTACATCTATAAAACACTTCCATTGATGAAAATGTAAACAAGACAGAAGCAGAAGCTGTAACAGAAAATGGTAACGAAATCTCTAATATCAGGGACGAAAACAAGCATTTCCCTAGATTTTAGGAAGTTAATGTCCCACACCTTTTTTATTTTTGAGGAAATCACGATTAGGGTAAAAAGTGGAACTTGGAGCTAAAAATGGAACAACTTTGAATTTATTTTCGGAATATCTATGCCAAAAAATGTATTCGATCATTTTTAAGGCAAATCCTAGGGGTTTAGGCTTACAATATTGTCCGAGTATGTGTAACGTATGTGGAACAGGACGGACAAGAAATCGGGAAAAATAGAACCAAAAGTCCGTATGAGGAAAAGGACAAAAAAGTTGAAGTCTCACAAAAAACTGAAAAAATGCAAACCGGTCAAGTCTCACAAAAACACTGGAAAAATGCAAAAAGGAAAAGTCTCACAAAAACTGAAAAAATGCCAAATGTCAAGTCTCACAAAAACTGAAAAAATGCAAAAGGTCAAATCTCACAAAAACTGGAAAAATGCAAAAGGTCAAGTCTCACAAAAACTGGAAAAATGCAAAAGGACAATTCTTACAAAAAACTAGAAAATGCAAAAAGCTCGTATCATAAAAACTGAAAAAATGCAAAAGGCCAAGTCTAACAAAAACTGAAAAAAATGCAAAAGGTCAAGTCTCACAAAAACTGAAAAAACACAAAAGGTCAAGTCTCACAAAAAACTGGAAAAATGCAAAAAGGACAAGTCGCACAAAAACTGAAAAAATGCAAAATGTAAGTCTCACAAAAACTGAAAAAAAGCAAAATGTCAAGTCTCACAAAAACTGGAAAAATTCAAAAGGTCAAGTCTCACAAAAAACTTAAAATCCCAAAAAACCAAGTGGGGAAAAAGACGAATAAGGTGAAGTCAAAGATCTAGTCTTACAAACCCACCAACAATTTTAATAAAAACGCAATTATTTGGAAAAGTCTTCACAAAAAAAATATATAAACTTTTAGACCAAAAGGTGTAGTCTCAAAAAAATAAAATCGTCATTTTGGACAGTTATTGAAGAATAAAAAATGTTTTACACTTAAAATTGCATATCACTACTAATTTAAACCATTAAATTGGTCAGTTAAAAACGGTGTAGATGGTCAGGGAAAACCTGGAAAAGTGAGGGAATTTTGTTATGAAAAATCTGTGACAACCCTGTTTACATATCCTAATTTATTTGAGAAAGGGGAGGTCTTCCCCAGAAAATTCATGGCTGCATGGTTCGACGGGCGACTCACGTTGGTCTACCTAACATAGCTGCTCGGACCTTGTATTTACTACCTTTTTTAAGTTTTTCTTTCTTAGCCTTAATGTGATATCTTTTAGTGAATTGAAGCGTATTATGAATTTATATTTTAATTAAAAATATTAAAATGGTTAAACTTAATCTAATTAATAATTTAGCTGAAAAATAATTCGATATAAAAGATGGTTTAGAAGATATCCAATATATATATATATATATTTTAGACAAACGCAAAATTTAAGTAAAAGGTGCTTTTACACACGTATCCAAGATAGAAATGACAATAAAGATTAGAGATAATAATCTCTATAATAGGGACATCGAGCGGGGGAAAAACTTCGGAACGCCTCCCGCCGAAGTTCACGGTGAAATGGATTGTTATTTTCTGCGAATATTACGTGACTTTATACCATTTACGCTCTCGAATTCTCTCATTTATTTAATAAATTCTAAAATCATAAGTAAATTAAACCTCTAAGTAGCGGAATGGAGCATTTCTTCGAGGCGTGGGCTCCCGTTCTTTTGACACTTGTCCATTAAGCCACCTTCACAGATTCAAAGTTACGGGACAGTAAGTACATTTTCGTATCGGACAAATGTCCAGTGACCTCTCGAAAATGAAAAGTTACGCGACATTCGAAAAATTTATCTGACAATGTCCAGTGTCCCGCGATTATTTCCATTCCTGGGTCACGGCAGTGCCACTACAATATTTATTCTAATCAGATAAATGATATAAAAGTGTATGCGGTATTTTTGCAAGGAACATGTAGACTTCGAATTTCCCTACTTCGTTTAGATTAGTCACGCGATCTCGGTTATCTGGAGTAATTAAAATTAAACTAGAGCTACGTTCGCGCTAGAGATTTTGAAAGCGGTTTTAACCATTTTTAGAAAAGTCAACCTGTAAAATTTTGAGGTCAACTGTAAAGAAAATTTATCAAAATGTTTAACTATTATTTTGAAAAGTTGATTTGAAGATTGAAAATGGTTTGAAGACGGTTTGAAGTCTCTAGCGCGAACGTAGCTCAGATAACTCTTAGCGCGTGACGCTATAAAGTCGCGTACAAGGAGAGTTGGTAACTACTATCTTTTTCCCAATGAGATTTAACATTTCGTATCCCTCCGCGTTATCTTTTCCCAGCTTACCAACTCTTCTTGAACTAGAGTATTCATCGATTCCACTCTACTTCATTAAAAGCTTGTTTTTCGAAACTACACACATACTCGGAACAGCCCGAAATAACAAAATACTTTCGGGGTAAAAAACTCGAGGCAGCCATGGTTCAAGAGTAAAAAGTATGGTTCTGTGTCGACGTTTTCAAGATGGAGAATATTGTATACAACTTGACTGCCATGATGATCCCTTACCAGGTATAATCGCGTCAAGTTTCGTACTGGCGTTCAAGAGCAGTTGGCATGGACCAGTTGATTATTTTATCAATGAGATTAAATGTTGCGTTAAAATTGACTTTGGCTTTTGTAATTTTTTTAAACTACTCTTGAACAAAAGTAATATACGCGATAAATAGTTTAAAAAACTAAATTTAACGCCGCAGGAGAAGCCTTGGCTGGAACCGTACGATTCAACAGCCAGGATGAAGTACTACGTGTTCGAAAACCACAAACGTCTGAGGTATTACGCGAATGCTTCAGAAATAAAGTGCTGAGAGTGCCGCGATGAGAAACTTCAAACAATCAAAGACTATTAATTTACAATGACCGTAACCTTTCCCAGAATGTTCTTAGAATGTTCCAGAAAAGTCTGGAAAGGTCTAGAAAATTCTGAAAAGTGCTTGAAGGTTCTAGAAAGCTCTTTAAAGTTCTGAGAAATTTCGGCAAATTCTAGAAAAATCTAAAAAATTCCTAAGTAATCTGAAATTAGTTTTAGATTTAATTTCAGCTTCAAAATCTTGCATTTTATATGTGCCGTGATTTTTCACGGGCTTTTGCTAGTTAATTTATATTTTGAAAATTATTACAGATACGTTTATAGTACGACGGACGATTACTATGATAGAAAGGTATGATAATCATTCTCAAGCGGAGTCGGCGCGATCTAAAAATAAGATCCGGATTGATACACTAGAGCTACGGTCACATTAGCATTTCTTAATCGATTTGAAATGGTTAAATCAAATCGTTATTCAAATCGCCAGGAATCGTTTTAAGCGTCACGCGTTCACGCGTTATCTTTATAAACCGATTTATTGTAGCTTCATCTATCGGTTGTTGAAACCAAATCAATATGAAACTGGTTCCCGAAGCAGTTTCGAGAAATCGTATCAAATCGATTCGAGAAAAGACGGTTTCCCGTTCGCACGACTCTAGCGAAACGTTTTGAAATGGTTTAAATCGATTCCAAGGCCTAGTATGAACGTAGCTTAAGATAAATATCATAGAAATTGCTAACGATTCACGATGGAAAGGGGAAGCTGGTTTAGGATGATAATAATAAAAAAAGGTTCTTCCATGGTTCCACACCTAGCCCGCTTCGAACCCGGTCTCGGAACGGGTTAAAATTTAATCGTCGTGAAAATGGAATTAAAACAAGTGGTTTTACTTGTACTACTTTATTAACTTTATTAATTAATTTTTCACAGCTTCGTTTACAAAATGAAATAAACTATTAATTTAAATTTTCAATTCCCTTTAAAAGAGCTTGAACTACAAGCCCCCTTCCCAGCACTTCTCAGTATTAAACAAGGGGCAAATCACTCTAGAAAAATTTGTACATCTGATTCCAGATTCATTTGATTCTCAGTGATTCCGAATTGATTCGCGTGATTCCGAATTGATCCGCGTGATTCTATATTGATTCGCGTGATTCTATATTGATTCGCGTGATTATATATTGATTCACGTGATTACATATTGATTCGCATTGAATCCATATTGATTCTCGTGCTTCCGAATCGATTTCATTTAGTTTGTACACCTGATTTCAGGGTGGTTGCCCCTCAGGTTGCGTTATCATATTGGGGTTTTTATGGATTGATCTAAGCTCGTTTTATCACGCGGTAATAAATACAGGAAGATGAGCTAGACCTATTGCTGCATATGTATCATTATCCCAACGAATTAATGAAAGAGTACCGGCGAGAAAAAAACTTAACGGTTAAGGAGACAGTACCAGTCGCGGAATCTTGTATGAGACTTGTCTCCGCAAAGAACGAGACGGTGCTAATGGAATCCCCTGGATTGTTTGACGAAATCCTCAAGATGCCAGTTGAAGTAACGTCAAATTTATGTTATATAAGAACCGTGTAAAAAGGATAGTACCACGTGATTTTAGACACCGCATTATTGATTTAGTGAACACGTCCATGATCAAGAAAATTTTATTTTAAAAATGATTTGTACTAGTCTAGTTTTGGTATTTTCGGATAGTTAGCCTCCGATAGTTATTACAAATTTAATCAACCATGAAAAGAAAGCTACTCGATTGAAGACAAGTCGACGATCCGACCTATCTTTAACAATAGCCGTGTTCAGACTAGGCCCTTAAGTCCATTCAAACCGACTCAAAACTGCTTAGGGAACCAGCTAGTTTCAAACAGATTCGGCTCCAACAACCTCTAGAGATGAAAATATTAAATTGGTTTATGAAGATGATGCGTGAACACATGGCGCTTAAAAATATTCCGAGCGATTTAAATATCGATTTGATCTGACCGTTAAAAACCAATACGAATACCCAAGTTTGAATATAGCTACTGCCATCACTAGTTCTCGCCACAAAAATTGTGTACATTAAATTGTTCGTGAAAATATTATAACGTTTACAATGTTATATTTCCAATTTTAAAATAAATTTTGGTTTAAATTAACGGGAATATTTTTTAACATAAGCTCGAGGGAATTCCTAAGGAACGTTAAGGTTCTTCTTCCTCAATATCGTTTCCGTTGGCTTCAAGGGAAATAAGAGAATAATTTGCAAATAAAAACCCATAAGGGTTATTCTTCGCTCAAAAGAATTGTTTTCGACCTTTTTTTTTTTTTTTTTTTTAATTTGGCCCAGTGGTACAATCCCTTAGTCGTTGGTTGTGGAGTGCGGCCCCCTCCCATTACAGTGAAAAATCACGACTTATAGTTGAGTAGCATTTGGCAATTTGTATTAAAGACATTAAATATTGGCAGATTTGGATCGGAGTTGCCATGGTGTTTAGTTTTTTGACCACGATTGAGATTATCGAAAAACGAATCGTGGGAATTCGAAGAAAAATAACCAGTTGCGTCTATGATAATCTATTTCAACAGTTTGGCGTCATTTTGGGAAAAGGTAAGCGCCGTTCAAAGGTGGCGGGAGTTCCGAATCAACTTCAAACAATTAGCAAAAACCAGGCTCGATCGGTGCTCGTTTAATGGTTGCTTATAAACACCAGATTACCGTTACAACAGCGCCAGACTGGTGGGACAAAACCCCTGATGAAGAAAGACCCTTTTCCCAGTCGATTTGGCGCTAATGTGGCGGTAAGCCGATGGTACAAATAGCATATTCGACGTTTTTGGCTGAAGTAGCGGGAATATTTTCGAAGCTTACGCCCGTTTGGCGAACTCAACCCGAATAAACGGACCGTGCTTATTTATTTTGACAAGGTTACGACATCTCCCGATTGCCGGCTATCAGAATTGCCACCGGACCCTGGATTCTACAAGTTGTGGTTATGATCACCTTAATGTGCGCGTTTCTAACGGCTAATTTCTCGACAAAACACCAAAAAAACATCGACTCTGTAAAAGACTTCTTGCGAGCTTCACCATATCTCAGACTCTACGCTGATGAAAAGAATGAAGGCGGGATTTGCCATTCGGTAAATAGATTTATATCTTTTCCATTTACCTTATTACCTCTCCGATTGAACTTTCTTTTAGTTGCTAAAGGTTTCGCGATAGGCGCTATATAAAGGTTTATCTCGTTTAAATCTTCTTTCCACGCTTTTTAGTCTTCGATAGTAGGCATTGTTATTGTACGAGAGATCCTCGGTTGAATTTCATCAGGCCACAGTTTCATTGAAATATTTTATGGGTTCTTCTACCGGTGACTTCTCATTTGTTCTATCAACAATCTCCCAGAATTTTCTTAACTCTTTTGACACCCTCGTGTCTTCATTCGCGTTACCTTCCTGATTGACAGTGATAACCTTGTTCGCAGCGACGCTTCCGTTTTTGCTACTAGTACTCAGGATTGATAACTCTTCAGGATCTTGTATTGCCCCGCCCTAAGACGTTATTTACGGCTACCAGTGAACCGATTACGCGGAATGTTTCTCTGATTACTAGCCTCCAGTAGCAATCAGAGTCTGCCAGGACATCTAACCTTGGTGGCGCTGGAGTTGTCTGATAGATCTAACCCTTTATCTCTCGCGTTTCTATCGAATGGCTTCTCCTGGAACACTTAATAAAGCGTAATTGATGTCGGGAATTTCTAATGCCCAGATACTTATATATCCTTCCTGGTCTTTTGTTTAACTTGAGAGTGACCTTTCTACAATTTCTTCGTACGGGATCTTGTTTGCTGAAGACAAAGTTACGAAATGTTCTTCCCCAGTCAACCGTCACACAGCATTATTAATTACTGAGCTATATCTCTTCCCTTCTTTGGCTAAGGTTCTACCACTTTAAGTAGAACGGTTCTGTTGACGATTTTCGTAAAATTTCGGAAACTTTAGAAAAGTCCAGAAAAATTTAGAATTTTTTTTTTTTCTTCCGCTTGTCCATAAGTTAATGTCTCCATAAAATTTGGGTACCTCTAGCCTCGGTAACTTCACTGGTACGGATGAAGAGTGCACTTGCCCAGATCCTCCTCGCGAGTCGTCCAAAGATGTCCTTGAATGACGTGATTCCGCCTCAGTTGCTTAATATATGGCTCGCTTCGGTCATGGCCGGTCTCTTTGACTTCCACCTTCACGTCCTCTAATACAGCATTTTTCAGGATCTTGTCGTCTAGTTTAACCAAAACTTCGTCTTTACGCGTTAGTTGCGCCATTAGGACTTCAATATTCTAAATTTCTATCGGTTCGTTTTCCAACGCCTTAGCTATGTTCGTGAGTAATTCGTCCACCCGCTATTCTAACACGAAAACTTACGTATCAATGATATTATTAAAATTATTTGATAATCTAAAATCTCCGGAACCGGACAATTGGGCGCCGACACTTGGGCGCCGGACATTTGGGCACCGCCACATGGGCGCCGGACGTTGAGCCACATTTTATGGAACCCATTAAATTCATCCTAGACACTATATCAGGGGGTGCCCAAATGTCGTTCACTTTTTTCCGACTATTGCGCCCAAATGTCCCGGGGCCCAAATGTTCCGGCGCCCAAATGTCACGGATCGAAAATCTGTTTCAGACTATTGAAGAGATGAAGACAGCGTGCGAATCCATCCAAAGGACGAACAAAGAAAAAGTACCTCCGCAAGATTTCACCGTGATTATCAGTCACATTTCCGATCTCGTTTTTGAAGTGGAAAAAACTGGATATCTTTACGAAAAAGGGCCGTATATCAGTTCAACCGAATACCTTTGTCAACCGTTAATGTATATCGCTGGCAGGAATATCAATCCCACCGCTTTGAAACTGGTCAACAACAGGTTAGTTCGTCCGTGCGTGCAACCACCTAGAATATATGTTATAACACCTGGTCGCCTAGATAATGAACATATGGATTGGAATGAAATATATTTTCATAGAGTCAGTCAGACGTTGCATTTGGCTAAATTTCTTTAAATTTGAAAAATAGGATAGTAATTAATCACGCCTTTTTTTCACAAAATGTGGCCTTAAAAACTATAACACGAGATGGAATATTAAATCCACGATATTAAAGGCAAGAAGAATCGTTGAGCGTCTTCCCAAACTAAAATCACCAGCTTTTGTTTTTACGAAGAATAAATTATAAGATATTTTGGGGAAAATAATGTTTCCTAACTGCCCTGGCATTAACGTCCACAACCAAGCAAAGTTCCTAGATTTTTGGTCTAGACAAGGCCAATTTTGGTGAAAATAAGGCGTGTTTACTATCATATTTTCCAAGTGTAAAATAAAGAATTGGTCGAACGCTACATATTTTCCAAGTGAATTCGGAACGTTCGGATTTTTACTAAGTCAAAATAAAATTCAGTCACGCATGTAACCAAAAACCAAATCTACTATCCCACAAAAGTGTCAGATAAAGCGTTTATACAAGCGTGAGATTGACTTATGATGTCCTTGGCGTTTTAATTTTCCGAGCAGTCACGTATACTCTATCATAAGTATCATTGTTCATTCTAGTTCAAGCGCGCGTTGCTTTCTCGATCGACGCACCAAGAATATTTCCATTATGATTCCAAAATTTTAAACTTTATTAAAGGCGAAGAAAGCAATCTACGCTTGAGCAAAAATATATAAAATTCACTATAATTGGTGACATCGATACTGATTTGAACCAATACAATAGATTTTTGTTAAACTTAACACTTTTCACGACAGATTACGTTCGTTCGTGGAAACCTCCCAAATTACTCCCTGGCATCGCCACATTGGAAAAGAATTGAAAATCGACATTCAGCCTAAGCCCAGATCGTTCGGAGAAAAAGAATTTCGCAAAGTTGAGTGGATAAATGTGAACATGGCGTTCGCGGTTTGGGCGACTCAACTAGGAGTCGCTTTACTGGCAGCCGTACTAGAGTTAATCATAGCTCTCTAAGACTAATAAAACGATTGAATAATATGCAAGAGCTGCGGTCACGCTAGCATTTCCTAATCGATTTGAAACGGTAAAATCAAACCGATATTCAAATCGCAAGTAATCACTTTAAGCGTCACGTGTTCACGCATTATCTTTATAAATCGACTTAAGCTACGTTCACACTTAACACTTTGGAACCGTTTTCAAACCGTTTCGAATATTCAAATCGTCTTTCTAAGATATGAATTTTGTTTCTTGATCAACGATCTACACGGATGACCACAGAATTTTATAATTTGACCTTTCCAAAACGGTTTAAAACGGTTTCAAAGACTGTAGTGTGAACGTAGCTTTATTGTAGCTTCATCTATCGGTTTTTGTATGAAATTAGTTCCCGAAGCAGATTCGAGAAATCGAATCAAATCAAGGTTTTCTCTTAAATAAGCCAAATTGTTGTACAAAAACTAGTTTTGCTTCGAACTGGGTGGAGTAGGTAAATTATTGAAGAATCATATTAGAAACTAAAAGTCAAAGAAATAAGAGAGAAAAGGTTATAGACGCGAGAGATCTCGGACAGTGGCTAATATCCCGTACACTTTCTCCAAAAAATCTTAAAATTCCTTCGTAAATCTTAAAATACCTTTCCACACAAATATATTTCAAATGATCGAATGTAGTTCTGTCAGTAAGTCGAATTTAGAGCAGTTTCTTACGTCACTGACTGATATTCAAAGTTGAACCGCATTAGGGAAAAAGGGTCGCTCTTTAGATCGTTTGTCAAATTGTACGATCAAATTATAGAAAAACCAAACAAGCAAACCACGCGTTAATCGTGTCAATCGTTTAACACGAATTTTCAAACTCGTCCACTCAAAAGACTAAAAAATAACGCAAAGGAACCAGTTTTACGATCATTTGTCCTCGATTTTCGATCATTGGTTACACGTTTAACTTCAAAGAGTTTACATTTATTTCCAAAGGATTTAACCGTCTGAGAAAGGGGTTGAAGTCGAAAAACCTTCTCAAGATTCGTCACTTAAAGTATAAAGTCGAGTTTCACTTCAAACTTGTCACAACTTGTATATGATATACGTGCCGTTAATTGTTCTTTAAGGTCACTGATACCAAGACGGATAGATCTAATTCTGACTATGTTCCTAAAAATGTCATACGCATAGCTCAATTAGAGAGTTAATTAAACCAAGAACCACGCGGAACCTAAAAGCCGGCAAAATCCAATGTCCGTAAGTGCGTACATACGTAGCGACTCGAACACGCAATAACAATAATAATACACCGAACACAAAAATATAAAAGAAAATAGCCATGCTACAATGGCAAGAAAATAGTTGAATCTATAAACTCTATACACGTCCCACTCTTGAAAAAAGGCAACATCTGCCGTAAAAACGGGTTCTATTTGGGGCGGTACTTACACGTTTGTTACGAATAATATAATCCGAGATATCCGATTTTGAGAAGATGAGATGAAGTTAAATGAAATCCAATATCCTATTAAATAAATTAGAAATATTAAGATTGGTCTATTTTATAGATAAATAGTATTCTTTACCTTCACTTTAAAAATAAAAAGATTTTCCTTAAAGGGAGAATAAAGTCTGATAAGTGCCTCAAACTATTTGAAAACAAAACGTCATCCGCTTATATGACGCATGGATTAAATAAACTTAGTTTATTTAATCCATGTATGACGTAAATGAAATTTTTCAAAAATATCAGACACTTTAGATCGTGTCTTTTAAAATAAGGCTAATTCCCTTGGAAAATATTACAAACAGTTTGAAACGTTTTAGTTCATTTATTGGCGGAATAAAGCCGGCACTCTCATACTCGCGTATCTCCATGGATACGCGTTAAACCTACATTCAGAACAGTGGTGGGACTGCTTTACCGGGTGTAAGCGCTTCGATTAAAGGGAGATTAAAGCGGAAAGCCCCAGGCTAAAGGTGGCGCCACATTTCCCATAAAAATTGATATCAATTCGAGGGAATGTATTCGGAGATTGTGGCGCCATCTAACACAACACGTAAGACTTTCTCAAAGAAAAATTGTGATTGGCTGGGCTCCCCTTTCTTAAACAGAACAAAATGGTGGACGATTTAAATAGGTCTGGGGGATAAAACGCTGATTTTAAACCCTAATTTTCAAGTACTTAAGTGGAGTTAAAAATATTTGAGAGGAGGCCTTTCGATTTTTCCATCAGTCTCCCTTTAAGTCCCAGCTTTGATTCCCAAGACATGTTAAAGTGATTTATAATATAATAATTGTTTGCAACCCACTTAAGAGTAATAAAACACACTTTTAGTCAAGCTTCATTCTCCCTTTTAAATTACCCGCACACAAAAAGTCTTACAAAATTATTTAGGCTTAGAACATTGAGTATAAATTTTAAAGGTCATATATTTTTGCGTTAAATGCCCAAGTTGTAAACTAATTCCCTCGCGGTTGCTCAACGTGGTCCGCTTATACGTAGATGTTTCGAGATTATTTTATAAATTAGATCGATTAATAAATGCTTGACTGATCACTTTATTATCCAATTATAAATAATGCGGGGGGGGGGAGGGGCGTTTGGTACGATTACTGTCTTCACTGAAGAATAAGCGTCGTCTGCCACTGACCGCCTACTATTTTCCTAGATGATATTTTAATTTCTTCATTATGGATGGTGTTCCAAATAAATAAACGAACTAAACCTATTTTCGTAAAATAGAAAGCCCAACCTAGGTTTTAGTGGGCCACGATTAACTCGATTCAACTCGAAATTTAGTGGGCCACGATTAACTCGATTCAACTCGAAATATACATATACAATATAATTCTTGGAGCTGTAAGGCTACTTGAGCCCTAGCTCGTCATTACAATCTCCTCTACAAAACATTTGGTACAAACTTTTCATTTCTGAAGTTTGTACCAAATGTTTTGTTGTTGTTCAATTATTTTTGCTTAATATTTTCCACAAGTTACCCAAGGTGATTTTCCCTACAATTGTTCCCATGATTATATTACCACTAATTTTTCCGCAGTTACTATTTCCTGGAGTAACATAATAATCTTCCCCACGGACGGTTTATTGCGTTACTCAGGCTGTTTTTATATTTTCCGAACTATTCTAACTTCGCCATTGTATTAACATTTTCTCGCAGTTTTTCTGACAATTAGTTTTATACAATTATTCATTCTAATTTTTTCACACAATTTCGATTGAATCTTAAGAGTATTTTTCCCCTCTACAAGATTAGATTCATCAAAATAACCAAGGAAACATAATTAGTACCGTCAATGCATATTCTTAGCTAGATATTCAAATTTTGAAATTTATGAAGTTTTATGAAGCGTTATGAAACGGTATTTTTTTTAATCGCTTCTACCAATTCCTTGACTGAATCATATACTCATTTTTTTCCCTCTACAAGGTTCAATGAAATTTAGAGACCCCTTCAAAACCTTGAGTAGGCATAGTATACTTCGATCTATTCCAGCATGGATGTATAAAGAACTAACGTTCATGGATATTGCACTCCAAGAAAAACACGTAAACAGAATGCACCATGTTCACTGGCGCCATCTAGTAACGATGTTTGTCGTTAGACAGGAAGTGATGCATTACGTCACATTTGAAATTGGAAAACTGCAGAACGTGCAGACGACAATTTTAAAACAGGAAATTCGTTTCGCCAAAATTTCCCAAAAAGTGCATCACTTCCGCCGTCGCTAGCGGACGAAATTATCCGAACTCGCGATCTACTGAAAATGCCTTACAGAAAGTACGAGTGCAATATCCATGAACGTTAGTTCTTTATACATCCATGATTCCAGGCTCATGAAGGGTGGTTATATATGGTACTCCTTACAAAGCAACGAGTTAAGATAATAATGCTTAAAATACAAAATAATGGCAATTAAAAGTTCACTTACTGTGACATCAGGGACGATGGTGATGAAGTTTCGATACAAAAGCAAAGAGTAATGGGTTGTTTCTTGACTTTGGGCTGGCTTCTCACGGGTCTTAGTTTTAGTTTCTTCAGTTAACCAAAATCTTCGTACAAGTACATCCGGTGTGGTGTAATAATTTTCACTTGTTTTATTTTGTACTGTGACCATTCTTGTTTTCGATACGCGCTCAACTTGTGATAATAATTAGTTTAAAATTCTAATTTAATTCCAAATAAACTGATTCCTTTCCGTCTCGACATAGTATTAGCTACCACGGCTGAGGTGGGGGAACTTGGCTCAGTAAAACGGTTGAAAATGATAGCCCGCTTTCGTATACGTTCGTGTTTGAATGCAAAAATCGATTAAAACACTGATAAATAAACTTATAGACTTTTAGTAGATGATTTTGATGATTTTTGAAAACGAGAAACGAAAAATGCACGAACTTCATATATTAAAAGAATGTGGCTATTCCCACTGTAGGGTGCCAATAGTGTAGAGACTATTTCCACCTACCTAGGTGTCAATAGCTCTCGGGCTACTGACACCCAAGGTTAGTAGAAATCCGCTATATATAATCAATATTTGGTAAGATCAAGAAGGATTAGATAAGGAGAGGAAATGTGGGAACGGCGCGGCTCGTACTGCGTCGGCCTAAACTCCCACTCTGGGAGAACGGGGGTAGAGACGTTTCGTGGTAAATTGTTGTCATGTGGGGAAAACGGATCCTTTATGAGACGCGTAGTAGCCAACGACGCTAGCGACCACGTGACAACAGTTTACCTCGAGAATTTCCTATCCCCCCGAGTGGGAGGCTGGCTCTTCTCTCTCTAACTCAACGCAGCCCCACATTTCCTCTCCTTATCTAATCCTTCTTGGTAAGATATTAGGGTGGGTGTCAATAAGAAATCAATATTTGGAATTATATTAGGGTGGGTGTCAATAAGAAATCAATATTTGGTAAGATATTAGGGTGGGTGTCAATAAGAAATCAATATTTGGTAAGATATTAGGGTGGGTGTCAATAAGAAATCAATATTTGGGATTATATTAGGGTAGGTGTCAATAAGAAATCATTATTATTGAAGATATTAGGGTGGGTGTCTATAAGAAATCAATATTTGGGATTATATTAGGGTGGGTGTCAATAAGAAATCAATATTTGGGATTATATTAGGGTAGGTGTCAATAAGAAATCATTATTATTGAAGATATTAGGGTGGGTGTCTATAAGAAATCAATATTTGGGATTATATTAGGGTGGGTGTCAATAAGAAATCAATATTTGGGATTATATTAGGGTAGGTGTCAATAAGAAATCATTATTATTGAAGATATTAGGGTGGGTGTCTATAAGAAATCAATATTTGGGATTATATTAGGGTAGGTGTCAATAAGAAATCATTATTAGGGAAGATATTAGGGTGGGTGTCAATAAGAACCGACATCAAAGAATGCAATCAATGTATTAAATAGATGAGATGTGATTGGCTACTGCATATCACATGGTAGGGTGGCAATAGCCCATGGACTGCTACCACCCTAGAGTGGCAGCAGCCTCAGGACTACTGCCACCCAAGAGGTGTCAATAGCTATAGAACTATTGACACCCTAGCGTGGCAATATCCACAGCCATATTAAAATCACTCATCTACGCTAAAAAACTCATTAAGTTCACTAGTTGCGTTTTGTTGAGTGCTGACAATAAAGTCTGTAGTCTGCTACAAGCACTTGGGGACCACTCCGGACCAGGCTGGAAAATAAGTCGGTTTCACTGGACAAACGGCCAGTTCAAAAATTTAATTCTTTCGGGTCTACTGGCCTTGTGGCCAGTTAATTCCAAAATTGTGTTAGTTTTTTTCCTTGAGAATTTACTTAAAAAATATAATTATATTGAATTTGACTCAACACAATTCTTTGTTCTTTGCTTCTACGTTGTCCAAGTCTTCTCTCTACCTAAACGAGTCGATTATCTTAATGAGGAAATCTACGTAGTACATAGTATTACGTATACAACTACACTCTACACTACACTAGTGACGTCAGATAATCAGTTCCACTACCTAGGATTTAAATTTGAAAGGAAAATACAGGCTACGATCAGTAGCACTCATCAGAGACCGATTTTTCATTGAACGGTAATTTTTTATTTCCAGTTTCATCTGCTGAGCAAAGAAATGATGACGTATTAATGACGGGAAGCTCTGATATATTGATTTCCAATTAATTATGTAACATTAACTTTCTTAGCCTTAAAAAAAACCTTATTTCCCAGCCTGATACAGATGCAACTTCAAAAAACCTAGGACACTTTCTAATTTCTAATAATTTTGGTATAAATTAAATATAAAATATAAAATACCTGATACGATACGATTAAATAATCACGATTACGTTAAATACTAGCCATTTTTAACAAAAATCATTGATAATTTATTTAAATTTCAATAGAAACTAGTGGTAACCAATCACACAACAACGAAATTTTCCCGCCAAATTTTAAAACATAGAGGATACTATTTATTTTAATCGCTTTTAAAAAACAAACTAAATTAATTAATACAATTTATTCGCATTAATTACGTTTCTAATCATCAACTTACTTAGAATCGAACTAATTAGAAACTAAATTAAATAAATTCTATCTAGTTTTTTTCGCAATTAAGTTATTTAAATGATTTTGATTTAAAAATAATAGTGTATTTTTTAAAGTTTGTGAAAATAAAATATTAATTATTAATTAATTTCACCTTATTCTCGCTTAATTTTATTTTCTTCTAATTAGATTAAAAATTAATCAAAAAATTAATTATTTTAATTAATCAAATTATACCAAGGTATTTAAAGATTTTTGCTAAAGTAGAATTTAGTTTTAAAGTTGAAAATATATTTATTTTTTATAAAATTTTTTATAATTTTCTTACAATTGTAATTAACATTAAAACCGATTTAAATAGACTTAAATAAAGGATAAAAATTATATGATGTAATATTAGTAGTTAGATCCGATTCTTAATTTCACTTTATTTCATTGATTTACATTAAATTCATTATTACTATTTAATTTCTAAAACATTAACCGATGCACAATAATACCTAGAATAATATTCATTCATTTAAATATAATTAAATCCATTAATTTAACCTAATTATATTGATTGTAATATCTACCAGTCGGAGTTTACCCAGTTATTATACTAATCTTTCATTGGAAGTTGAGTTTTACCCGTAGCATATTGGGGTTGAACAAATATATATAAAAAAAAAACGAGAACCCCTCTATTTTCAAAAATACAATAGTCCAAATGTATTTTAACTGTTATTTAGCGTCATCCAATGTATCCAATTCTACAGAAAATGGTTATGGTTTGTGATCTACTCCTGTTTATAATTCTCCCGCTGAAAATGAAAGCTGACTCCGCCCGCGCCCAGAATTTCCCCGGGAATTTCTTTTCCCTCTCTTTTTCAGTCCCCTATCTTTCGTTTTCCTCCGTTTATCCAAAAACCGAATGAAGTTTTATTTAAACTAAAGAGAAATAATGAGGTTAAGATTTTCCATTTATTAGGTTGTCGCTCTATTCATTCTTTAGCATGAACACTAATAACTTCCGTTGTTCATGGAAGAAAGTGAATGCGGCTATGGAGTAAAGAAATTCTATTCCCCGCAGTTATAGGCTCCGCTCTATTACAATTAACTCCATGAACGGGAAATGGAAAACAAGTGCGGAGGGGGTTTGATTTAAATTAAATATTAAATTAAATACTTACTTTTGAACATCGAAACTAACATTTTTGAAATCCCCATGCCAAAATCTATCGAAATACGTATATTTATTTTAATTATAAATGATTTTAAAGCCGTAGTGATGTCATAAACATTTTGTAATCAAGAAAATTGCTTAGTTAGTCTCGAAATTTCTTAGATAATTAATTAACGGATCGTCGTAGGATAAAGAGACTAATTTTATTTTATTCTTCGTATCTTAATTGACTTTTTTGCGTATATCATATTTAAATGTGACTTAATTTTAAGGCGGGAAAAGTATTTAAAAACTTCAAAACCAAAAAAATGTTCAAAATCATTGAACTTAATTACGTAACTAATTAGCCTCTTATCCCAGGATAATGAAATTAACTTTTTTGAGTTCCTCGCGTGTTAATTGAGAGGATTAAGTATGGTTTGTTTAAATATAGTCGAGTTTTAATCTAATTATAAGCGTTAATCCAGTTTTTGGAACTGAAAAATGATTTAGGCTTAAGTTCGTAATTGAATAACTAATTAACGATTAGTCTTAAGGTAATTATAATAGCACGAGCGGATTCCTCGTAATCTAATCTATCAGACAACATATAATTGGTTTTAATCTTCGTTAATATTAAGCCAAATATTTAGGTTTAGCGAAGCTACTCGTTCAAGAAACGTTTTTCTCAAAACTAAACTTTCAAGGCGGGATACGCGGCCATAGTATTTTCATGAATCTAATTTTTTAAATTTTAAACGCAATTTAAATTTAGTTTTTATTTAATTACAGGCCCTAATTAAGTTAAATTAAAAAGAAAAATATGTATTATTTGGTTTGAGGACACGGGGTATCCGTTAAAAATATTTTTGAGAACGTACGAGCAAATTTAATTTTAATTTAGATTAATTTTAATCACAATTAAACTTTATTAGGAGTATATAAGCACTTAGAAACATTCCTGGCACTTTTATATAGCGAACTGAACCCTTTTTAGCCTCAAAACTCGAAAATAAAATTTCAATTAATTTAATTTTGTCAATTAACTTTAATTACAAAGATATTACGATACAATTTACGCTTAAAATATATCATTTTTTCACATTGCGTCAACAAATACTAATTTACCGTAATTAAACACTAATTATAGCTTTAATTATGTACCTTTATAAAGTCTACGTACTATTACTACAAAATACGTAGAGATTTATAAAGAAATAATAAATATTTGTAATATGTTATTACGTTTGAAATTAAATTTTACGAATATTGACTCAAAGTTAATTAAAATTATTTATTAAATGAAAGTAGTTACGTCTAATAATATGTATTACAAATGTTTTGGTTTTTTGATACCTTAATTCTAATAAAAATCTCCAATTTAATCACTTGTATAATTTTATGCAAATTTTGTAAATTCTAACTTATTCAGGCGAATCTGGTTCTTGCAGAGAACACTATCTCTGGCACGTTATATTGGTATTTTAGTCAAACTTGAGCCTAAGAGAATAGCGTGTAGGAAACCACCCAGAGATATTTCAATGATATTAAATTGTTGATGACAATAAACCTACAAGCTTACGCCTGCTCCACTCTTAGGCTGGCAAATGTTTTCTTCGTATGTCGCTACCTACTATTAGTATTTAAATTAAAAACGGCTATCAATTAAATTATATTTTTTCTAGATTCTAATAGATTTAAGATTTAACTAAAATTAAAACAATTATACCTACAGATGTCACTCTGTAATGTCCGCCAAATTCGTGATTCACTATGGAGTCGGAATTATGACCAGTAGGAGTAGCGAACAGCCGGAATTACGGACAAACTGGGTCGGAGTTACGAACAGTCGGAGTAACTACTCCCACCCATATTACAAGCAGACGAAGTCCTGCGACTCCTGATCCACATTGTGTAATTGTTTTGATTAACTCCAGAGTTTTAATTTGATTTAATAAAGCTGTCAGTAATAGTCGTAATAAGGTTGGAAGCAATAGCTTCTGTTTTTTTAATTGAAGATTTAAGCTTGCCTGCATTTGCGACGATTCTTTTAGCAAATTGATTAAATTGTTTATGGTGTACTAAAGGGATAAAGTACCCCCTGTAATGAAGTGGTTCTAGAAGCAACATTAGTAATGAACGTTCGAAAAATGATGACCATGTTTTTGAATAAAGAAGTTATTCGCGTAAGTATACGTTACCAAGAACTCATTTAATGCTGAAGAACAGATGTCTAAATGGTTATGACCGGGGACTCCCGGGGAGCGGGAGCTAACAGTTAGGCAGGATTGGACGACACCAAATGTCAGGCATCCCCTATGGGTACTGAGCAAGGGGATGACACCGAGGTAAGAGATGCAAAGGTAACATCAGGACTGTTAGCGGCCTATACTACCATTAACTGACCCCATCAAATAAATATGTTTATGGACTAATTTGGAGCTGGTGACTCACCAAAAATAGTCCCCCAAAAAATCCCACCAGCTGATGCTTGAAAAATATTCTATTTTTGGAAATTTTCTGACTACCATGCTATACCCCCATAGATATTGACAATTTCAATTTATACATTACTTTCTGTAATGCGCCCTCTAAATCTATAGGGTGATTAGTTTGGGACGCGCTCAGCGGCACAATTTTGTAAACTATAGGGTTTTGACAACGTATTTTTTTGCTGTGAAATTTGCTTGTTTTTTATCCAAAATTGGCACCAATTAAGCACACTCAATTTTGGTCAAAAAACAGGTCTTTTCTTAAACTATTCTCTCATATTTATAAGAATAGCTGTACATGTAGTAGCTTTATTTTTATATACGTAGAAGTCCATTTGATTTGTTAAACTATCAAAGCTAAACTTCAAAGCCTAGTTTAGGGAATAGCCTTGGGAGAAATGCCAGCTTGCACTATTTAGAGGCATTGTAATGGAAATGTGGACAAATTTTGGGCCCAAAACTCCTGTGTTCCGAAGCATGTGAGGCAACAATTTAATGTATTTCCCATAGAGGCAAAATCTCTCGAACAGGCTTTGTGCATGACCTGGAAAACCAGGAAAAGTCTTTGAATTCAGGGTTGCCACAGACTTGGAAAACCTGGAAAAGTCAGGGAATTCCAAAATTGGTCTAAAAATTCAGGGAATTTAAAATATCATCCAAAAATAATATCGTGGAATCTCATAGTATGGATTCAGTTAGACCAGGGAGGCTTCCATAAATATATGTAAAAAATTTTTATATGGGATCAGAGCCTTAAAAACATTTATGCAAAGTCCCTATTGAGAAAAGCACGTTTTTTTTACGAATATTTTCTCACAGTATATTGTCTAACAGAAGACCTATTTTTGGGGAGAGGTGAATCGCAAGGAAGAGCCCCCACATGAATCTCTAGCAACCTTGGAGTTCCCATACAACACAATAAGGGGTTTCAAGCCTAGTTATTGATGAATAAAAAATGTTTTACACTTTTCATAATACTACTAATTTAAAGCTTTAAATTGGTCAGGGAAAAACGGTGTAGGTTAGGGAAAACATAGAAAACATGGAAAAGTCAGAGAATTTTATTATGGAAAATCTGTGGCAATCCTGTAATTAATTCTGACCTAGTGTTTTCTTCGTAATTATTTAGGTAAGTTATAATTATATCGTTTAAACGTCTTTTAACGAGAAAAACCAGGTTAAAATCAACCAAATACTTCAAATAATATATTATTGGCGCCCTATGGAGATTAAGCATGGCTAATCTGGATTTTAAATATTTTATTTTGACAAAACTGATTAACGGATTGGTCTCAACTCGCTTTAACGGAAATAGGACCCCGAAATGAAACGAAATCCATCAAAAAAAGTTCCAGATTCGAAACTTTATTTTTGCTCATTTTCGAAAAACAGAAAAAGGAAAATGAAATTTTGAATTTTTCGCGGATTTCCAAAATCTCAAAAATAAAGTTTCGAATCTGGAACTTTTTTCGGTGGCTTTCGATCGCTTTTGGGGTCCTATTTCCATTAAAGCGAGTTCAGACCAGTTCGTTAATTAGTTTTGTCAAAATAAAATATTTAAAATCCAGATTTGCCATGTAAAATCCCCATAGAGCTTAGATAATGTATTATTTTTAGAATTTAATTGATTCTGACCTGTTTTTTCCTCGTTATTAGTTACGTAAATTATAATTATATCGTTTAAACGTCTTTTAACGAGAAAAAAACACGTTTAAAATCAACCAAATACTCCAAATAATATATTATTGGCGCCCTATGGAGATTAAGCATGGTTAATCTGGATTTTAAATATTTTATTTTGACAAAACTGATTAACGGATTCGTCTCAACTCGCTTTAATGGAAATAAGACCCCGAAATGAACCGAAATCCATCAAAAAAAGTTCCAGATTCGAAACTTTATATTTGCTCATTTTCGAAAAACAGAAAAAGGGAAAATGAAATTTTGAATTTTTCGCGGATTTCCAAAATTTCAAAAATAAAGTTTCGAATCTGGAACTTTTTTCGGTGGCTTTCGATCGCTTTTGGGGTCCTATTTCTATTAAAGCGAGTTCAGACCAGTTCGTTAATTAGTTTTGTCAAAATAAAATATTTAAAATCCAGATTCGCCTTGTTAATTCTCCATTGAGCTTAGATAATGTATTATTTTTAGAATTTAATTGATTCTGACCTGTTTTTTCCTCGTTATTAGTTACGTAAATTATAATTATATCGTTTAAACGTCTTTTAACGAGAAAAAATCCGGTTAAAATCAACCAAATATTCCAAATAATATATTATTGGCGCCCTATGGAGATTAAGCATGGCTAATCTGGATTTTATATATTTTATTTTGACAAAACTGATTAACGGATTGGTTTCAACTCGCTTTAATGGAAATAGGACCCCGAAATGAACCGAAATCCATCAAAAAAAGTTCCAGATTCGAAACTTTATTTTTGCTCATTTTCGAAAAACAGAAAAAAGGAAAATGAAATTTTGAATTTTTCGCGGATTTCCAAAATCTCAAAAATAAAGTTTCGAATCTGGAACTTTTTTCGGTGGCTTTCGATCGCTTTTGGGGTCCTATTTCCATTAAAGCGAGTTCAGACCAGTTCGTTAATTAGTTTTGTCAAAATAAAATATTTAAAATCCAGATTTGCCATGTAAAATCCCCATAGAGCTTAGACAATGTATTATTTTTAGAATTTAATTGATTCTGACCTGGTTTTTTCTTCGTAATTATTTACGTAAATTATAATTATATCGTTTAAACGTCTTTTAACGAGAAAAAATCCGGTTAAAATCAACCAAATATTCTAAATAATATATTATTGGCGCCCTATGGAGATTAAGCATGGCTAATCTGGATTTTAAATATTTTATTTTGACAAAACTGATTAACGGATTGGTTTCAACTCGCTTTAATGGAAATAGGACCCCGAAATGAACCGAAATCCATCAAAAAAAGTTCCAGATTCGAAACTTTATTTTTGCTCATTTTCGAAAAACAGAAAAAGGAAAATGAAATTTTGAATTTTTCGCGGATTTCCAAAATCTCAAAAATAAAGTTTCGAATCTGGAACTTTTTTCGGTGGCTTTCGATCGCTTTTGGGGTCCTATTTCCATTAAAGCGAGTTCAGACCAGTTCGTTAATTAGTTTTGTCAAAATAAAATATTTAAAATCCAGATTTGCCATGTAAAATCCCCATAGAGCTTAGACAATGTATTATTTTTAGAATTTAATTGATTCTGACCTGGTTTTTTCTTCGTAATTATTTACGTAAATTATAATTATATCGTTTAAACGTCTTTTAACGAGAAAAAATCCGGTTAAAATCAACCAAATATTCTAAATAATATATTATTGGCGCCCTATGGAGATTAAGCATGGCTAATCTGGATTTTAAATATTTTATTTTGACAAAACTGATTAACGGATTGGTTTCAACTCGCTTTAATGGAAATAGGACCCCGAAATGAACCGAAATCCATCAAAAAAAGTTCCAGATTCGAAACTTTATTTTTGCTCATTTTCGAAAAACAGAAAAAGGAAAATGAAATTTTGAATTTTTCGCGGATTTCCAAAATCTCAAAAATAAAGTTTCGAATCTGGAACTTTTTTCGGTGGCTTTCGATCGCTTTTGGGGTCCTATTTCCATTAAAGCGAGTTCAGACCAGTTCGTTAATTAGTTTTGTCAAAATAAAATATTTAAAATCCAGATTTGCCATGTAAAATCCCCATAGAGCTTAGACAATGTATTATTTTTAGAATTTAATTGATTCTGACCTGGTTTTTTCTTCGTAATTATTTACGTAAATTATAATTATATCGTTTAAACGTCTTTTAACGAGAAAAAATCCGGTTAAAATCAACAAAATATTCCAAATAATATATTATTGGCGCCCTATGGAGATTAAGCATGGCTAATCTGGATTTTAAATATTTTATTTTGACAAAACTGATTAATGGATTGGTCTCAATTCGCTTTAATAGAAATAGGACCCCGAAATGAACCGAAATCCATCAAAAAAAGTTCCAGATTCGAAACTTTATTTTTGCTCATTTTCGAAAAACAGAAAAAGGGAAAATGAAATTTTGAATTTTTCGCGGATTTCCAAAATCTCAAAAATAAAGTTTCGAATCTGGAACTTTTTTCGGTGGCTTTCGATCGCTTTTGGGGTCCTATTTCCATTAAAGCGAGTTCAGACCAGTTCGTTAATTAGTTTTGTCAAAATAAAATATTTAAATTCCAGATTCGCCATGTTAATTGTCCATTGAGCTTAGATAATGTATTATTTTTAGAATTTAATTGATTCTGACCTGGTTATCAGGTTATTGATTTTCAAATAAAAGTATATTTTCAAATTTCTCAAAAATATAAAATTCCCACCAAAGGCATCGAGTCAAAAACGGAAGAGAATAAGATTTTAAAGAAAATCAAAAAGCGATAAATATCTGGTAAAAATGTTAAATCAACGGCGTATTCAAAGATATCCTATTTTTTCCTATAAGCTCGTTGTTATATATCCCATAATTTTCAATTTTCAATCCTATTTTCTTCTATTATAATTCGCCTTTAAATTTCCTATTTTTCCTATAAAATTTCAATTTTTTTCCCTGGTCGTCCTGTAATACCGATACATCGTGCTTTTAGTTAATTGAACAGGGATATGATTCGTTACCCCTTAGATTAACTTATTTTTAAATCTTCCTGTAAATAATGATAATCAGAGGATTAATTATTTTAGAGGATTTTTCAAGGGTTTTTCGCTAGTCTTAAATTCAGGGTTGCCACAGGGAAAACATGGAAAAGTAGGGGAATTTGAAAATGAACCAAAAAAAATGAGTTCTTTATATCGGTAGTAACGTCATGATAATGTTTTAAATTTACTTTATTACGTTACAGCCTTCTTCGATCATCATAGTGGCTGCGCTAATGCTTCACTTTTGGGGCTATTTGAGTGCAGTTTCCAAATTGACTATGTATTCTGGAGCAATATTTATCGGTTTCTTATTCGGTTGCCGCTCAGTTTTGTTCACGAAGCGTAAATACGAATTAAATCTCAAGGAACATTACGATAATCCTCTCTTGAAAAGGATGTTGTTAGATCACCTTCAAGATGTAGGGGCCACCTCCGCCAATCGCACGCCCACTTTAGTCTCGAGGAGTGTCGATAATATAGTTAAGGAAATAATTGACAATATTATTAGGGATCACGTCAAATGGTGGTATAAAGATCTGGTCATGGACGAGGATAAAGTTTACAAGATTATAAGGTAACCTTTCCCTAAAATCTTTTTGCTGCTTTCGCACTATAGAGTATCCAAATAGATTTTAAACGGTAAAATCAAACCGACATTCAAATTCTCCTAAATCGTTTATAGCGCTATCTGGTCACACATCATCTTAGTAAACCGATTTATTTCTTCCAATTAGGCTTAGTAAGAAAGCAACTATAAATAAATATATTCAAAAATTGGCTAACAATCTTTCGGACTTTGGTTTGACATGTTTTAGGCAAGAAATTTGGATAATGCTTGGCAATTTGAAAGAGCGACTGAAGAAAATGGATGATGTTAAGTTTTTCACCAATGACATTGTGGTTCAAGCTCACCTGCATCTTCAAAGAATCAAAGAGGCTTCTAATGGGTATGCTGAATTATCCCATAATACGCCTATGGGATTGAACTCCCATTGGGATGGATGAATGATGCGTAAGCCGCCAGGGTGCATGAAAAACCTACGTATGACCAGAGGAGACAAGAGGGGAAACTAAACTAGGGGATGACAGAGGTTTTTCAGGAGCTGGTGATGATGAAAGAACTCAGTAATTGGGCTCAAGTGAAAGGTGGTCTTCAGTATAGGAATAGAAAGTTATGAAATAAATAAGATTAACCAGGAAAGCAGAGTAAATGATTCTTTATTGATATATTATACAAAAATAGACGAATTTCATTAGCTTAGAGGCCCTTCGAGAAGTATGGCTAGTTACAGTGAATTTATGATATGCCATAATGAATATTAATTTTTATGTAAATTTTTCACTAGTCAAATTGACTTGAGCCCCCAGATTTAAATTAATTTTAGTAGCCAGGGCATTTGAATTTGACTACTAAATTAGCGATTAGTGCCTCTGTTTATAATCCTTATAATTGTTTGCCTAGAAGCTGCACAGGTGGGGAAAAAGAACCTTTCGAACTGAGCGTCTTCTTTGAAAGTCCCGAAGCGGAAATTGAACACCTGAGAATGCTGACAGACTTCTTTCTAGTAATGGTTTTACCCGTGAAATATGCACAGTGCAAGCCTCTTCGACACTTGCTCCGTGAAGTACTAGCTTGTCTAGGTAAGTAATTATGTAGTACTAATTTAATAGGCTTGCTTTGTTCAGGATTATAACTCCCAAATTAAACCCAGAGCTCTAGCTAGCTTTCCCACATGTACGATACAAGCGGAATTTCCGTGTATCTTTGAGCATAAACATAACCTATCCAACCACCTCAGATTTTTCCTTTTTGCAAACTTCTCTTAATCTTAAAAATGCTCAGATGGTGAGACCATGAGGACCACCTGTCGTTTCGTTAGCCACAAAAAAAAAATAAATAAAATAAAATAAAAAATGACCTGGCTAAGAAACCCCACCCACAATTTTTTTTCCCCTATATGGCTACTTTTGGCACGACGGTCGAACCTTGACTCCCGCTCCAAAATTATCTACGATAGAAGGCATACAAATCAGTAATTTTTGTCCCTTCAGACAAGACCCTGGAGGAATAGACTTCAAAGGAGGGTTTTTAGGCTTCTGCCAAAATTAGTCTTAAAATCCAGGTTTTGAGATGAAAATAAACAAGAGAAGTATCTTTTTTTCATGAGGAGAATTTCCTTTTCCTTGGCTCCTTTGTTTGGTGGAAAATCTAGACTTTCTAGTTAAAGTTTCTTTTGTGAATTTTAGAATAAAATTGGCAATATTAATCTCCATTAGGAGATTAATTTAAATCTCCTGTACAAAGCAGCTTCGTTAAGCAGTACCCATCAAAAAGTACTCTCAAAAGCTTTTAACTTCATTGAATGTGTGGTTTGACAGTGTTTTACCCAGCAATAGAAATGGTCTGCGATCCGGACTACATTAATCAAAAATTTGTCGCTTATATTCAGTGGCAGCAGGAAGAAATGGCAAAACATTCGCGTCCTTATACCTACGCTAAGAATTTCAAAGACTTTGTGCAATTGATCAATAAATCATCTAATATCGAATCACTGAAGTGCATGAGGTCAGTTTTTCGTATTAGCCAATCTGCCCCAAAGTATTTGGGGTAAAGTGATCTTTTTTTTTTTTTTTTTTTTTTTTTTTTTTGTGGCAGATACTGCATAGTGACTGAAATTATGCACGCAACTACTATAAATAACTTGAAGCGCTCTAAGGGTATAGATGTTGGTAAGTTCTCTGTTAGGATCTTATTATAATTTTTTGGGGGGGTAAATTAACGTTTTATAATAATGCAATAGCCCAAGCTTAAAGTAGACGCAACGTGACTCGAATTGGTCCTTGTCCAATAGATCTCGAGATAAAGTTTGCCAATTTAATCCCAAGAAATTGAAAAAGTTCCTGAGGGTGTCGAATTAGGTTTCATTTGTCGATATAATATAGTCAGTAAATCATAGAAGGTGAGGTAAAGCTGGTAGCCAAAGGCTATGGGCTCGATTGTACGTCAGGCACGTGAGTCGGGATACTGGATTTTACGAGTACATTAAACTGTAACAAGTTGAGTCTAACATTTGGACTAATACTAATAGAGTATACGGACATTATAGTCAAAATGTAATTGTTGTAAAAATAGATTTAAGGACTTCGTCCTTGCATGGGGGCGTTTGTATTAAAATGTAGTGCCCCATGAGTAGCTCAGGATAAAATTTACGTTAAGTGTGTGCTAATGAATTAATTTTTTCAAAAGTCTTGCGCTCAAGTTTTAAAAAAAATTAATTAGCTACACACGCGGCAGACGTACGCTTTCAATGGCAATTTTACCCCTCCATAGAAGCTATTGAGTTTATTTTTTTTAATTGAACCACCCTGTATTATAGTGACTGTCGACCACTTAGCGCGAATTTAATTGTAGTTCAATTTAAAAAAAAAAACAAAAAAAAACGTGAATTGCTACAGAAGTTCACCCCAGAGCTATTCAGACTGTTTCCCGGTAAAATAATTTTTATACGAGTCTTGCATCCCTTTTAAGACGGTGCATTATGCGTTTAAATTTGATCGGAAATTTCGAATGCGTATTATCCATTAGAACGTTATGCTAAAGGTTTTTGCAAAATCGATTTCTCAATTCTAGATAAAGAGTTTAAACCTCAAACCTCTGCCAAAGGAGATCTCCTTCAAGCTCGCAATCTCAAGAGGTACATTAACCAGGTTGGCTTCTACCTTCAATTTTCTAACAAATGTTTTTGTACTAGCTGTTTTGTTTCTTTCTCTCTGTGAAGTATTAAGTTTAACGACAGATTAGTTTGGTCCTGATCATATAAAATTTGAATCTACCAAATCCCTGTTAACATTTATTTAAAGATTCAAAATTGTTCCAGGATTCCTTTATTTGGAAATGGTCGATCTCGATCCATAATAATTACTTCTCTTACCAAAAAAAGTAAAGTCTGAAATGAAGAGGTCCTCAAGAACACTACAAAAGTCTTGGGGAAGTCTTTAAGACTTCTTGACATAATGAAAGACTTCGCCAGGACCTATTCAGACTACCTAAGTCACCCGAAAGACTTCTCCAAGACTTCTTAAGACTAACTTTTTTTGGTAAGGGTTGACTCGGGATATCTTATAGCGACGGGAGGGAACCTACTTCATACCCCCTTCTCTATGGAATATTGGAAATTCTTTTCATTTTTTTATCTATCGGAGGCCATTTTATCATATACAGATTTTTTTTTTTTTTTTTTTGTCAGCTGGATCAAGCGAGACGTCTTTGTGAAAGAAGGATGAAGCTATTATCAAATTCAAACGCATCTCTTTATGGTTCTGGCGAGAATATTGGAGTGGTCATTGACAACGTTAATACAGAAACAATAACGAAAAATAAAGATTTTGATGCTGATAAAACTCAACCGGGAAAACAAGTTCTTTCATTCTCGGTCATTATGGAGTCTGATATGTGCCGAAAATATTTCTCTGAACATTTACAGAAACACGAACAAAAATCACTTTTGGGGTACGAAGATTATCCCGCCAATTTTATAGTATCAGCGTGTCAATAGTAAAATATTGTTTCTTCTAGGTTTTGGGAAATGGTGCAAGAAATGAAAACTGCTGATAAGGTTTGGAAATCTTAGTTACATTTCAAGTGATAATCATATTTCCCCTTTTATAATTTCTCGTTTAAAATTTTTCTCTCTGATGAGGGTTTTAAATCCCGCTTGCAAAATTTCCTAGGGGCAAAAGCTTTTAAACCATTCTTGCCACAATCCAACGCTAAAGGGGGAAATCCTTGTATTAATCCCCCTGATTCCTTGTAATGCCAATGGACCAATCGGAGCCAAGAGGCTCTATTGAAGTAAGATCATAGAACCCCTGGTGATATCTAGTTCAAAATATGAAGATTTTGGTTTCAATTTAAGATTTGATTCATTAAAGTTTACAAATTTTCTTCAATTAAAGAAGCGGCTACATTTTAAAAACTAAACGCTTCTCTAGTTGTGAACTTTTGATGGTAATGATGCCTACAAATCTTTAATAAACCTAAATTTAAATCAAAATCTCTATGTTATCACCTAGATGTCGCCAGGAGTTCTACGATTTTATTTTAGTACCTCATGGAGATGGGTACTTGGTGACAATGGTAGAGAAATTCAAATGCATCCCTTACCAAAAAAAGTTAGTCTTAAGAGGTCTTGGGAAGTCTTTCAGGTGTCTTACGTAGTCTTAAGAGGTCTTGGAGAGGTCTTCCATTATGTAAAGAATTTTTGAGGAGGTCTTAAAGACTTCAACAAGACCTTTATAGTGTTCTTGAGGACTTCTTCACATCAGACTATCTTTTTTCGGTAATGTTTAAAAATTATGACAAAATTCAGTGGAGCAAATTTTTACATAAGGAATTTGAAAAAATACTTCATTTAAGTTAATAGTATCCCTTTAAATAATTTGATTTGTCCACTTTTGCGTTGGGCGGTGGCTTTGTCTTTTGACAAATTTCCACGGTTGCTTGGAAAAATAAAAAAGGCTATATATAAATATAAAAAAAATTTGCAACGCTTAAATACGATTTTTTTTTTTTTTTTTTTTTTTTTTTTCAGTTTTATAAGCATAAGCTTGCCAATGAAATTATCCAAATTTACGTTAATATTCCAAACCCTCTTGTTAAATCCAAACCAGTATTAAAAGGAATGGAAGCTTATTTAATGGCCAACAAGGTGAGTAAATTTTCATGCATAAAGAGACACACTATTTTACCCAACATCATTTCAACCATTTTCCATTTCGGTTCGAAACTAGTGTTCTCATATTCTGAATAAACTATCAGACCCAGATTGATAAACTGTCAAATAATAAATGGGCTTTGTTAAGGAAATTATTTAGAAAAGGGCAGGGGAATTAACTTCCAAAATTTTGACTTAAATAGTTGGAAGTTGCTATTTGAGCCCAAAAAAGTAAGACAAAAGATTTTTGACCCAAATTGCAATTGCAGCAATTTTTTAAGTCCAATTTTTTGGGCCAGAATGTGTGATCTTCCCATTATTACAATGGCTCCTACCCAATCTAAAGACATACTATGCACTTTTTATTTTGTTCCTTAATCTGGCTTGAATTTGAAGGGTCCGGAAGCTTTTTATCAGGCTCAAGAAAGTATTTACAAAGAACTAGAAGAAAGATTCTACCCAACGTTCATCGTCAGTTCCATGTACCATAAAATGCTTGTTAAAGCTGATAAATTGGGATTGAATTTTTCATCTGGTAACAAAAAACCGTGGAGTCGTTTTGCAGTTACACGTGGCCATAGTTTAATTATACCTTTTAATAGGAAGCGTCATGGTAGACGAACCTGATTCTTCCGTTACTGTTGATTCTAGTGGTGAAGGGGAGAATTCCCGGGCAATAGCCAGCATGAACATGTCAAATCATCCATCTCTAGCCGTCAGCCTACTACAACAAACCCAAGCGAAATTGGCTGATAAAAAACAAGCTTTGCAAACATTCTCTAGCTCAAACATCGACTCTAAGGTTATGATCTCTTCTATTACTTACTTGATTGGGCCTTTTCCAATTAATCTCGCCCCAAACATGCAAATTCAAGCTTTAAAAATTGTAAAAAATATATAAAGTTGTTTTAACATACATAAATTTGCATGCTTAGTACGAGATCAATTGCAAGGCCCGAATTGAGTCAGATTTTGTGTCTGTATTTAAAATTTGAGCTCATTATACTCTTTCTTTTGTTCAATTTCAGATGGTTTCCACTCTGAAAAGCGAGATAAAGGAGCTTGAATCCATAGTCGAGGAACTTCACCGTTATATTGATAGGACTAATATATGGGCCAATTACCTCGGATTATGGAGAGCCGCTATTGTGGATATTAAGGTGAGTTTTTATACTCTTCAAACTCGCCAGTTAAAGTGATATGATCGAGCTATCAACATTTTCTTTTCGAATGCCTCTATGGGTTTTTTTTCTTTCTGCCTTAGGCTCGCGAACACGAGAGACCCATTGATGTCATCCTCTTTGTTAAGCAAGAACGTTCAAGTCCGTCTGACCTTTCAGTCGAAAACTGGAACATTTTCCGGATCATCAGTGATTTTCATTCACTGCAACAGAAACTCATAATTGTAAACTTTAATTAAGATTAAATTTAGTCAGACTAAGTAATTGGGGGCGTATTTTAGGCGGCGCCTTGGCTAAAGAAGTACGATTTGCCCAGTCCAAATAAACCCAGGTTTTTACTTTTCGATCACGATACGTACTTAAAAAAAGTGGAAGATCAACTGCAAGCGTTCATATCGGTAAGTTATAAACCTTAGAAATTTTTTTAGTTATTTATGGTATGTTCTAATAGGCGGTTCTCGAGGATGAGAAGTTGAGTACAAGTGAAGCGGTGTATGAATTTTTAGTCACCGTACCCGAAATTGTCAAGAATGCTCTTCCGCAGTCTAAAAAGACCACGAAATTTTCTATAATGCAGTTCTTTAGAAGGTAAGTAGTTTTAAATACTTGACAAGGCAAAGTTGCTCTTTAGTGCGAGTTTCATGTAACTGTGTTAATTTATCAAAAATATTCTTCCAAATCAATCGTTTGAGGGAAAGGAGTTTAGTTAAATTTAGGTAAGGTTTTGAGAGAATTTCCTCAAATGAAACGAAACCCAGCTGACTTTACCCGTATTTGCAAAATAATTTGTATTAGAATTTATGATTTTTAAATGCGGAATTCCTCTTTCAATCGCTTCAAATTCTTTCTTCTGACTAAACTATCCCCACACTCCTGAAAAATGCAATATTTTACGTGATATTCTTGGCCATTTGAGTTTGCATTGAAAGGGCAAAGTGAATCGGACATAAAAAAATTATATTAACATGTCCTTAATGATTCCAACTAGAATAAAGATTGAAAAATAGACTCGTAGATGATTTAAAAATGTGAAACTTTCACCTTTTTTTAGCCATTTGTTCTCTTTTAATCCAAAAATAATACGTACTCTACATCATTTTAAACTTATTATTGAAATTTTATATGTTTCAGCTCCCAGGGAAGTGGCCCCGATGATAGTAGTGATGATGAACTCTTATTTCTCGACGAAGTTGACAGGTATGGTTGTTTTAGAAATATATATTTTTTAGGAAAATCTAGCTATAATACCAAATCCACTCGGAATTTTTTGGATCGTTGGTTGCCCATTCAACTTCGAATTGTGGGAGTAGCTTCTAAACATTTTATTTAGTGACATCGATCAACAAAATCTCAAATTATAATTTGTCTCGTAGTGGTCAAGGGTTACTGAAAAATTTGTAGATTTAGACAAATAACGCCCGTTTCTTCTCTACTGATGTTTATTATGATATTTCATTCTTTATTCTATCTAATAATAAATACATACCTTCGCGATAATGTCATGATTTTTTTCTGACGAGTAAAGAACCATTCTAAGCTTGGTAATTAACACCACAGACATTTGGCAAATTTTTCGAGATCTTTCATGCTAGCAACCAATCGGGGAAAACCATTAACGGTGAGATATAGTTGACAGTTTCAACAGGTTGGCTAGCAATACGCGCTTTTACCTGCCCCTAGAATGTGCATGTTCCTAGAATGGGCATGTCCCAGTGTAAATTCGAACTTTTTTACAAAATTTCCGAGTAGACTCGCTACCTCCCATTGTATCCTTCTGATCGCGATTTTTTGTTGATTATTCCAGTAAAGATGATAAAAAGGATTCGATTGCTGAACCCCTTTACGCTTTGATTGGAGAAATCTTTGAGCTGAAAGGATTGTTTAGTGTATTCCGCAGGACTCTTATTACATTCGTACAGATATCATTTGGAAAAACTATTAACAAGTAGGGTCCTCAAATTTAGGATCAATGCTGGCTGAATAGGTATCTGAGTTAATTATTTTTCGACTGTCAGGCAACTTCGCGAAACGGTGTCATGGATCTCATCGGAACCTATGTTACACTACTACTTGAACCTCTTTAGGGATTCTTTTTGGAAAAATGGCAAGCCAGTCAAGCGAAGAAACGATCGTTCCCATCAAGATAAGGAAGCCACCAAAAAAAAGGCCAAGGCTGAACTTTTCAATAACATTCCCGGTAAGACTCTGAACCTAATTTTGATTATTTTTGCGTGTTATGACATTAGGTTATAATAGTTTCAAATTGAAGGTAGGGTGAAGAGAAAAGTGAAAGTGAATTTTTTATTAATTTGGCTTTTAAAAATGGCTGCGACTATTTTGGCCCAAATTTTGGGCGTAAATAGTACGTGGTGAAAATGTAAGACCTAAAAAAATTGGGCCTAAATAGCAAGGCCACGCAGTAGCGATTAGGCCTAAATAGGCACTCGGTAAAATAAATACATTTGTAATGGTAAAAACTCTCCTGAACCGGTATAACCGTCCAGTACATATCTGTAAAAAACGATGTTGGTTCAAGATATTGTGCAGTCAAAGCTAAGCCACGCGCATAAGGTGAAGACTTGAAAAAGGCCCAGATTTTCACGCAGATAGCTTTAATTGTCAGTAGATTAATATTTTAGATGGGGGATGGTTATAATTTATTATTTTCTGTAAATTCATTGTATTATTATTCCATTTATCTATAATGACCTCGCTATTGAACGCTTGTACATTTACAGAAGTTTTAATCAATTTGGTTGGTCAACAAAACGCCAGAACTGGAATGTCTAAAGTTTTTGATTCATTGCAAGATATCAGGTTAAACAAGCAGCTATTCCATGTAAGTAGATGACTTTTAAGATATAGGTGTACACTTCAGGATACGTGAAGAATAGCGAAAAAATATTTCACTTTGAATGTCTGTGGCATATAGCTATAGTTTCAAAATAATTGGATTATTATTTAGGCCAGTTCGTTTTTAGATGATGCTAGCATCCAATAGGGAACAAAAACCGTGAATAGGTAGACAGTTTCATCATGTCAGCTAGTAAAGTCCACAGGTCCAAAACCAGTTTATTAATTGCTTGGACCAGTTTTTTATTCAAACTTTATACTAGTCCATAGGACCAGCTAATTTTCAAAAATTGGAGGCCCAGTTTCGAAATATAAGCTTTCTAGCTTTTTCTAGAGTTTCTACTCCAGTATAATGTCCAATATACTCATGTATTTATTCTTGATTGCATCATTGCATGAACCAAAAACGAGACTAGATTTTAAAAATTATTACTATTTGTGTAAAGGATTAAAGGTTTTTTTCGTTCCAGGACTTACTCGAAGCATTCTTTTACGAGTTTGCGCCTGAATTGAGACAAAAAAAGGATGGACAGTAAATTTTTATTCATAATTTAATTCAATATATATATATTACGTCATGAATGTTAAATTAATCTGTAAATAAATTCCAAAAACCAGTTAAAGTGACTTCCTGCGATATGTGAAGCCCCTTTTAAAGCCACCTTCTTTTCTTGCTTAGCAGTCGACGTTGACCATAACATTCACGTTGTAGAGGCAGAGCTAGTTTGTGTGCGTAATGGAAGATGAATTTAAAGGAGAAAATTCTAGCGCAGATAGGGCCGTTAATCGTCATCCACAGTGTTGAGTATACTTGTTATTAGTAATGAGGTACAATACAAGATAACTATAAAAGGTTTAACTGTAGTAAAAGGTTTGAGGAAATACTAAAAGGTTGTGCTCTCTCTGGAGCCTGGAACTAGAATGGGGTTGGGTAGTTGGTTAACAAGCTTTCCAGCCCGTTCTTAGATGGCGCCATCTATGGTGAGAGGAGCCCCCTATTACTGTATGGGTTAGGACATAACACACAGACATTCCAATATTTTCCACTGAATGGTGAGGATGAGAGCTTTATCGATACTTTTGTATCAATTTGCTGAACATTTTCATTTGTGCTTGCATAAAATAAACACCAGTACATCTAGCAGTATACAGACAAATCTGATAATGAAGAGGTGATCCAGATTTTGCCAAATGGATTAGAATTTAACATATTATTTTGCAGCATAAACTCAGCGCGAGTGAATAAACTAGACTAAATTTAGTTCACAATGGTGTTTTCGCCACAGAGTAATGTTTTGAATCTGTGGTGTTTAAAGGTACCAAGTTGTTAATGTTGCCCTTTGGCCAAATTGTCTTTCAAAGTTGGAACTAGGTTGGGAATGAGTATAAAGAACCATACGATTGTTTGACAGTATATCTCTTGTTTTGTTCTAACAAACGTTATTTAAATAGTACCCTAGTTTTTATGATTAAAACATGAATATTGTGATTTTAATAACGTTGCTTTATTTCAACTTTAAAGTGGAATTTTAACATTAACACATTGGCTCGTTTGATTAGGTAATTGATGAATCCTCACAGTGGTTTTTGCGAATAAGGCACTTTGGTGGTTTAAAACTCGAGGTCAAAAGGATAAAAAGGATGGCCTTTGATCCTAAAGGGAAAGAAACAAATGATCTTTAATAGACCTTGGCTTATTGGGACTAAAAGATATTCTTACCATTGCAATCCTACGTATCTGAACTGCGGCAAGGAATTCAACGTCTCCAATTCTTCCTTAGTTAACTCAAAGTCAAAAACCTAGAAAAATAGTAAGCAATTAATTCTGAATTGTACATAAACCATGGCCATTAGGGTACAAATATGATTAATCATTGCGATTTTGTTACCAAGAAATAATAATAAGATATTGTGTATGGAAATGCAAGAATATTGTTCTAGTAATATTTCAGGTTATGGAGCCAATATGAAATTCCTCCCCATATTCTATACAAAATCTTATAATCACAAGAAAAAAATAAATAGAAAACAAAATAAACCCCTTAAACGGAAATTTGAAGCTAAAAATGGAACAGCTTTTGAATTTATTTTCGGAATCACCATGCCTAAAACTTATTCGATAATTTGAAGCGCGCCAAGTTTAGATGTAAATGACACGACCATTGCTTCTATGGAGGAGTCTAACTTACAATAATTATTTTTCTTATGATATAACGTATCAATTTCCTATAACAATTGAGTTTGAATAAAAAATATTCGTGGTACGTTAACTTGAATAATAGGATATTTTTTCTCAAACTGATAATATTCGATTAATATTCACAATGGTCTTTTTCAACTAACTCTTAAGATATAAATTCGGAGCTCTACTTCTAACCCTCCCTTAAAGCGCAAGTTATAAGTAATATTTTAATTAAAAAACGATAATTCCCTTTTTTGCAAGTTTGTAGCTGTTATTATAACTAGTCTAAATTATATTTCCCCCATTTTGGTTTCATGAGAAAATTCCAAACATTTTCCTGATAAAGATGCTATTGTACTTTTCCAACATAATACGCAAAGTTCTATCGTATTTGACTAGTAAGCAATATCTCTCAAAGTATCACACCACTTGATGGTGGCGTCTAACAAATATAATTTAGTATACAGTATTATCAGTCAATCCCCTTGAAAGCGTTACGTAAAGGCCTTCTTAAAACAATAAATTTAGATCAAGGACAGTTTAAACTATCTAATCCAAATTTCGTATGCATGATAAGAAATTTAACAATACTAGAATGCGTGGATTAAAAGCCTCGTCTTGAAATTAAGTGTATATATTAAGAGATATGATAAAATGACTTTCATTTTTGGATGTTAAAGACTGATTATTACTAGGGCAAGGAAGATAAGAGAAATATTACTACCACCCATTTTATTCATTATTATCTGGATATACAGGGTGTTCAATAACAGCTAGCTAGATTTAGAATTTTTACCAGGGACTTCCCGTATTCGTTCAAACAATGAATAAACAAATCCCGGTTCCATAATTTTACACAATTCAGTAATTTCAAAGATAAAAAAAAAAAAAAAAAAAAAAAAAAAAAAACACTTAATTTTCCTCTTAACCCTCCAATTAATAAAAGAAACACAACCTCATAATAGTTCATGCGTACTTACATTGAAATTAGCGGCAATTCTCTCTTTGTTGACACTCTTTGGAATGACGCTAACTCCACGCTGAATTTGATATTTTATAAGCACCTATAAGAAACAAAAAAATCTTACAGATTTTCTCTATCTGTAGAAAAACCTAAAAACTGAAAAAGATGTAATGGTATACCTGAGCTACAGATTTGTTATGCTTGGCAGCAATTTCTTTCACTTTTGGGTCTTCCATTAACACGGGATCAGCTGGTTTGCCCCTGAAACATATTACAATCTTACAGTTTGACCATGTAAATGCCTTGAATTTTTTCAGGAGAAATAGGAAATGCAGGCAAAGTATAGGAAAGACAGGCAAAGTATAGGAAATGCAGGCAAAGTATAGGAAAATTTAGTCTCCTAGAATTATTGGAAAATATAAGAGAAATGACTAAAAATAGGAAGATATAGGAGAATTCAAACTCTGTTCTTATCCATTTACTCCAACTAATTGGACATTTTAAAGAAAAAGAAAATTTGGGGTGTGGTGAAGGCGGGATTGATAGGAAATAAGAGATTGGGTGTTACCGGGATGCAGGGTTCATTCAACATGCGCCATTGGGTGGAAACTTGTCTGTTTGAGGTGAACAGAATAAGAAAATTTAAGAAGAAAGTACTAAGAAATAGGAAATATAGGAAATCTGGCGCTCCTGCAATGATTAAAGAGCAATTGTCTAAACGTAATTCTAATTACTGGGCCACCTCAAATTACACCACTATAAAGTCCAGGCAAATCTACTAGGGTTTGTACATTAGTAAATTGAATCTTACATGGGCCTGTCGGGTGAACCGAGGGGACTATAAGCAGTGACAACAATTCCATTTTGACTGCAAAATTCGATTAATTTCGTCTGATTGAGGTAGGGATGGCACTCCACCTATAGAGAAAAAATTGTTATACGCTACCATGATTTCAGATTACCAAAGAATTCTATAAAGTTTGAAGAAAATAGGATATTATAGGATCATGTTGAAATTATAGGACATTATAGGATCGTGAAATTACAGGATTTTAAGGATATTAACTTATTAAGGATATTACAGGTTCATCTTGAAATTATTGGGTATTTAAGATATTATAGGACCATCTTGAAATTATCAGATCATTAAATTATAGGATAGTACAGGATCATCTTGAAATTATAGGAAATTAAGGATATTATAGGATCATCTTGAATTTACAGGATGTTAAATAAATTACGAAAAATAGGCTATTATGGGATAATCTTGAACTTGGGATAATTTTGAAATAGGATCACCTTAAAATTATAGGATACCTGTAAAAATTCTTACTTGCAAAGCCGTGGGTTTAACAGTAGCTTCCTTTAAAACTCTGTTGATTTGTTCATGGTTAAAGTTGGACAAACCAATGGACTTGACTAAACCCGCATTGTACGCGTCTTCCATTCCCTGAAGAAAAATGAAGATATCATATAAGGAAGTTGGAAAAATGTCACGTATAACCGAATATTTAAAGCGAGGCTGACACGGATTTTGCATGAACTCCGAATGTAAATTAAGTAATTTTATAATCTTAATTTTTGAAATTTTAAAAACAAATATTCCCCGCAATACTACGTCATCGCATTATGATCGGGTGGCTAATGTAGAGCCTACATAAAATTCTCGCATGTTCTGGAACGCAATTAGGTCACTCTTGAATGGTCTTTTCGTAAAAGTACTTAATCCAGAAAGTCAACTACCTTTCGTATGTAGTGACAGCCTCATTTTAAAAATTAAAGATAAGCGTCTAACCTTCCAAGTATCGAGGTAATCCGTCTCTTCGGTAATTATTTGTTCATTAGCATCCCTAGGAAACTTATCGTCACCATCCTAAAATGCCAAAGATATAAACACTGTTAAAAAATATTATTAATAATCTAAAATAGGAGAGATTTTAAAGATTTAAATTACACCTTTCAACCAATGGGTCAGACACAATTTATTTTGGTCTAAATCCCATCCCATATATAGCTTAGAAATCCCATCATTCTGTATATCCTTTACCATAAAAAGTCGTCTAAAGAGTGTTGGGGAAGTCTTTAAGATGTCTTTAGCACCTTTGTAGTGTTCTTGAGGACTTCTACGGGATCAGACAGCTTTTTTCGGCAAGGGATGAAACAAAAATCCCAAAATCCATCCCATAAATAGCTTAGAAATCTCAGAAGCTTTCGTTAGTGATATCGAATGCTAATCGAGAGTAGTCTCTCTTATCATACAACAATTGAATGTATATTCTTAGTTTTGACATTCCAATATTTATATTCCTAATACCCTATATTTAACTGAACTAATTTCAGGGACTTCAACACAGTGAAAAGAATTAACATTAATAGAGTACCCCTAGGCGAAAAGATAAATCAACCCCTTGGGTTTGAGCCACCAACCTACAGGAAATGGTGATTTTTACGGTGTTAAAATTCTATCTTCCCTGTTAACTCCCATAATACGAGCTTCAAAATGAAAGGAATCATTGGCCTGCCATCTTTTAAGATGACAAGGGTTAATCCCAATAGACGAAGAGCTACCGTATGGTGGTCGTAATGACAATATACCTCGGTAGCTCAGTTGGTTAGAGCATTGGATGGTTTTCCTGGAGGTCGGTAGTTCAAACACCCCGAGATGGTTTATCTTTTCGCCTAGCAATCCGCCCTTAATGAAGTAATGTCTGCTAGTTGACCTCAATAACTTTAGTGTCAGTATAAGATCACTTTCAGGGATTGTCCAAGTGTTACGTTCTTTACTAAATATATTTACAATTACAAACTAATATCATCCAGTTATCTTTAAGTTTAACCCCTTGATGATTTTTAATTCATCAAATTATAAAGTAACACGAGACGTCTTTACACTGGAGACTCTCGAACCGTTTTGTAAAATTTGGAGTTCAACTCTAAAGTTCATTTCTCAAAATATATCATCTTGAAAAGTTGAGTTGAAGATTCTGAACGGTTTGAACACGGTTTCAAAGTCTCTAGTGTGAATGTAGCTACAGATTAGCCCATATCGTACAAAAAATGATAAGATTTCTCAGTAAAAAAATTAAGAAAGCGAAAATTTGGATGAAGTCAGGATTATATTTATCTTAAAAATATTTAAATAAATTAGAGGAAACAGTGAAAGATTTTTACCCAAAAAATCTGATGTACAACGCTTCTCGTATTGTACAAGTTATTAAAACAAAAATAAAAAAGACAAAATAAGGATAAATATTCTTAATATTACCTTAAATGCGAATGGCCAATGAATGAGATATAGATCTAGATAATCCAGACCCAATAAACTAAGGGACTTCTTGCAGCATTCCACAACCCTTTCTCTTCTATGGTACGTGTTCCAACACTACAAGAAGCGATTAATATTTGAAACTGGGTATTACAACACAATTTTCAAATACGCGTTAGTTAAAAAATATCACCTTGGAGGTGATAAAGAGGTCCTCTCTTTTGACTTTTCCAGAAGCAAAAACTTCTTTGAGGGCTTCTCCAACTTCAGCCTCGTTTTCGTAGACTAATGCCCCATCAATATGTCGGTAACCAATCTCAATGGCGTCAATCACGGCTGCCTTAACCTCACCAGGCTTTGACTAAAATTAAAAACATTCTTAAACAAACTTTCAACTGATAAATTAAAAGTGAATAATGTATCGCAATCAAGCGTGATTTCAAGTTTTTTCAACGTTTCTTACGAAATGAGGTTTTTTAAAATTTAGTAATTTTATGTAATTCAGTCTTCAAAGAATACATTTACATAGAAGAATACATTTGAGTGAGCCCATGACGATGTACATCTTCCCAAGGGGAGAGGAATAACCAAAATATGATACTATACATAGTTTTCAGTAAAGGGGCAAAAGATAATTCCACCCCTCTTACCCAGCTTTGCTTTCATTCCCAGGTTGCCAGGAGCTTGTGAGTGCAGTTCAGAACAGATCAGTTTCAAAACTGAACTCTAGCCTTTCCCTCTGCACTCACAAGTGGTTGGCAACATGGGGGGAACGGCACTTACCCCCTTTAGTGAAAACTATGTATACCACACCGTAGAGCCTTCCACTTACATAGCGGATGTCTTTTACACGTCCCAATCCCGCTTAATATAAGTTTTAAACTTCCTCCAACCATCTGTATACACCCTGCCAAGTTAATAAAGCTGATATGTCAAGGACTAGGTCACATAGGATAGGCAAATCATGAATAGCTTATGAAATTTAATATTTTTGAGTAAATATTGATATATTAAGGTTTGATGACTGCCATCTTCATTTCTACATAATTCTAAAGCTGACAACTCATGGTCATAATGATGTTTACCATTTCTAAATCACTCGAAAGCTGGCAATTCAGGGTCAGGACATGTTGTCTGAATATGGAATTATATTTTAGATCTAAAAGTATACATGTATTTGGTTTCAATGCCGTTTCGTCAATGTAGAGGAGAAAGTAAGTAGTAGTAGATAAGTAGTAATCAAGTAGTTGGTACCGAAATTTTACAACTCAAACATAAATATAAAATATACTTGAAATTGCCCCTCTTTCAAATTACTACGAAAACGCTTAATATTGCTTGGCAATATTGGACAGGCGCTAGGCTAATCGTCAATAATGAACTACTAAATGAAAAGTTACCTTCCAGGTTCCAAGACCAAGAATTGGCATGGTTTTCCCATTTGAGAGCTTCAGATCAGGAACAGCCATTTGTGAAATAAATCTTTAACTGATTGCTACACTAAACAGATTTATATATAATTATATTCTTTGTCAATCACTAACACTTCCACTTCCACTGTTTAACACGGCTAGAAAGAGAAAGATTTCAGATACAGAGGCAGACTATTCAAAGAGAAACGGTGATAAGCAGGGTTGCCAGATCCGGGAAGTTGAATTGAAAACCGCCCAATTTTATTCTAAAAATCGCCCATCATAGCCAAATACTTTCAAATAATCATCACTATATACTTCTCTATATTGTAATTAAAAATTTATAATGAACCCTTTTATGTGAAGTTTCTTCAGTGTTTTATGCTTTTTATGCATACGATATTTACGGTACCTACACTGAATTGTTTGAAAAGAGGCTCTGAAATCATTTATAGAAATGTGTTGTCGCGAGTCCGGCGGACAGACCGTCACGGACACTCGGACACGCGGCGCCGACCCGCCAGTTTACGTCAAGACTGTCGTTCGTAGTCTCCATTAGCCTTTCACTTCATGTTTCAATTTTAACTTTCGTAAACCTAATTGAGAAGGTAAATTAGAGTACTTGTCAGGATAACGTAATGTTTATAAACTGTAATTAGCATATGGTGCAAGATACAATTATGCTTTACTTTGAGGATCGAGTTTTCAATAGTGATAATGATTCATTCTTCAACTCTTAAAGGTAATTTTGAGTATTTATTAATCAAATCCTTAAAAATAATCCCAAAAAACATTTTCCGAATGTGTTGTGCGAGAAAGATATTCGCTTGTTTTTAACCAAGTGACCAAGGCTTAATACAATTCCGGTTGAAGTGTAAACTTCAAAATCGAATCTAGGTGAATTTGACCGCGGGCGTAATTAGGATTTTATTTTTATGGAGATATACACTTTACTGGTTTTAATATATGTAAGCTTCCTTAATATAGGCATAGGCCTATCACATCAAAAATGAGGGAGTAAAAACCAAATTAAAATTTATATTTATTTGATTTGGCATAATCTCGATTCAAATAGTTTAGAAAACGTATCAATTATTTCAAATATTTCTTAGGTAAATGAAAGATGAAATAATCCTGAGTCACCCTCTGGCAACATCGACGTGCAAGACCCCGCGAGTGACCGATGCCGATGGAGCAAGAAAAAAATGCATCTGAAAGACCATTCGCCTAAAAATATTCAACCCCTACACTGATCCGAAAGTAGGGCAAAGGTTACAAACGAGCTCTAGTACCTTCCAAGGCACAACGAGTGTTTTAATTCGCGTTTGTGAAATTTTCGCGTTTGTGAATTTTCGCGTTTTGTGTGTGTTCTTTTGCCAAATCGCGTGTGAAGTGTGAACATTGCTTACCAACGCATTATTTTGGATAAAAAGCATTCATCGTAGACCTTCAAACTGGTAAGTTTTTTTTTTATAAATTCCATGTTGTGTTATTATTTTTTGTGTGAGGATATTGGTAGTTTTACCGTGGTTAATTACGATATTGAAATTGAATAATTTAATACCCACGGTTGAAAAGCGAGCGTAATATGAAGTAATTTGTGGGGTTCCTTCTTCTTCCTTCCTGTAAATTTTATTTGTCCCCTTTATTATTAATCCGATGATATAAATATTACCAAGTGAGGCAACTTTTATTTGAATCTGAAATTTCTTCTATCCTAGTATCCACTCGATAACTTTTAGGGGCTCCCATTTTCGTCGTAGCTGAAAATGTTTACTCGACAGTATTTTAGAGGCCCATTTTGAGAGGCTATAACCTATTCACCCTACTATTGGTGCGTTGCCTACGTTAATCTACTACGTTACTATTTTTCGTTCAGGACAATACCCAGACCTTGCCACTGAGACGCCAGTTTACAGGAGGAGTGTATATATATATATATATAAAAATGCTCGGGCTCCACTGGCCAGTGGCCACGTGTCCAGGGCTAATTGAAACAAAAAAAAAACTTATTTCTAAGCCTAACGCTACGTAAACATTGTCTGCTCAATCAAATAAGATTAATAATGGAGGCGTACTGGCGTAACCATGGGCGTAACCTTACCAAGGAGGATTAGACCTTACCTTGTAGGCCCTCAATGGATTGGACGTGGTCACGTGGAAATGGAAGGGAAATCATTCGCATGGAGCGTTGCCTACGTTAATCAAGGCCCGTGTGCGCTCCTCTGGCTGGGGGAGACTTCAAGAATCGCACCGTCTTGTTTTTTGACCTATTTTATCGTTAGAGGGCGCTCTGAGTTGGACATATCGAAGGGGCCATCTATTCATTTAAATATGATTTGGCGGGAAGAATTTTAGGGGACATGCATAAATATATTTTTTAAATCCGATCACCTGAAAAAGTTATCCGAATAAAAGTCCCTTATAAGTTCAAATAATAGATAAGAAAGCGAAAAAAAAAACATTATTTTCGATTAAAATTTTTATTACATTAAACTATAGGTATTTTATTTTTTTCCGTTTTCAAGGCAACGGCTCAAGAGGAGTTGCTGAAAACATTTAGTGGGGACTGAGAAAATATGTTAAACCTCATAAAGAAAAACAAAAATAATTCTCATAAACATAGTTTATTTTATTTAAAAAGTATATACATTATACTTTTAAAACCTTTCTTGACAATGGCTTTGAATTTAGATTCATTTTTCTTAAATATTGCGCAAATCCACCTTTTCTTTAAAGTTTCTTCCCTTGGTAGAAAATGAAAACTAATTGGGTTGTTGTCATTTTCATTACGGTTACTTCGACTTCTCTTCTTTTCACTTTCACTACATCCAGGTACAATGCAGACTACCATTTTGATACATCAAATTCCATTCTAACAAAAAATTAGAATAAATACTGGTGCTTTTGAAACTTCATTCACACTTCAATTCAATTTTTTAAACAAACATAAGTGAAAAATAGTAAGCCTTGGCTTCAAAACTGATAAGTATTTTTGTTTAAGAAATGGGAGGCTATTAATATAAAATCCTGGTGGAGTAACATTCGTATTTTTTAAACATAAATATTTATGTTATATTTTGACTTAAATTCATAAATAATAGGTTTGGAAAATCTGTAACTTACCTATTTAAACAGTAAAGACGTTACAACAGCAACGATCTAAACATCGCCCTCAAAAAAACAACAAAAAGCAGACGAAGCAAAACTCCGACCGCGAAAATGAAAATTTTAAAATAATTAGGTCCAGCTACGAGCGTGCTCTAGCGAGAGAAGTTGGCGAATTAAATTGCCAGATAAAAATTGGAAATGGGGAGCGCACACGGGCCTTGATTAACGTAGGCAACGATTGGTGCCGCTAGTGTTCGCCTCTAGCCGCCAGGATCACTGCGATCTCGCGGGAGTCACTTTTGCCCCATTGATGTTTCATATCCATATACGTAGTTATTTTATCTATTGTCTACGTCGCCTAAAAATACCCTGGCACCGCCACTGAGTAAAGAATAACCATAGACGACCTGGAAAAGTCGGGGAATTTGGAAATTGGCCCAAAAGGTCAGGGAAAAGTCAGATAAAGAATTCGCGATGCAGTTTGATTTTTAGTCCACTAACTCCCTATAAATGCAATTACTATGTTCTACCATGGCCAACTCTCATCAGCTCCTTGGTAGTCACCAGCTTAGAGCCTTAACTGGAAGTGTCAATTTTGTATTTTATTCCTAGGTGCTAATCTAAGTGGTACGGTTTTTTTTTTTTTTTTTTTAATAAGCAGGTTTTCGTTATTTTTGTTCACGTTTAAGTCGCTATTTAGTAACTTAAATTGTTAGTTACTTTTTTCATAAATTTTAACGCGTTAATGAGTATCAGCCTTGCGCTTGTCAGGCGACGTTGTTTCTATTGTTTCTACTCCACTATAATACACAATACGCTTACGTATTCATTATTTGTTGCATCATTGCACGAACCAACACCGAGACCAGATTTTCGAAGTTAATCATCACTATTAGTGTAAAGACTTAGTCATTTTTTCAGTTCGTGTCTTACTCGAAGTATTCTTCTACAAGTTTTACGCCTGATTTGAGACAAAAGAATGATGGACAGTAAATTTTTATTCATAATCTGTAAATAAATTCCAAAAACCAGTTGAAGGGACCATCTGCCCCTTGTAAAGTTGCCTTCTTTCCTTGCTTAGCGGATGACATTGAGCTTAAAATGTAAAGGTTAAGCTAGGATGTGTGCGTAAGGGAAGATGCATTTAAAGGGGAAAAATCTAGTGCAGATAGGGCTTTTAATCGTCATCCACAGACATTGCAATATTTTCCACTGAATGGTGAGAGCGAAAGCTTTATCGATACTCTTGTATCATTTCGCTGAACGTCTTCATTCATCGTTGCTAGCAGTATCATTTCTTAATACAGACAAATATCTAATAATCAAGCGGGTGATTTATTTTCCAGCACAAATTCAGCGTGAGTGGATAAACTTGTCTAAATATAACCCTAGTTTTTTTGCCACATTGAGTAATGTTTTGAATCATTGGTGTTTAAAGTTAACGAATATTTAATGTTGTCCTTTGGCAAAATTAATATTGCCAATTGTGTATATATAGAACCCAATGATTGTTATGGCATTCGCAGTATATTTCTAGCTTTGTTCAAACGAACATTATTCAGGTATTAGTAAAGTTGCCAGATACTAGCCTAGTTTTTATGATTAAATCATGAAGATTGTGGTTTTTATAACGTTGTTTTATTTCAACTTTAAAGTGGATTTTTAACAATAACACATTGGCTCGTTTTATTATTATATATAATTGATGAATCCTCACAGTTGTTTTTAAGGCACTCTAAAACTCCAGTTCAAAAGGATAGAAAGGATGATGTCTGATGCTAAGGAAATAAAAACTAAAATATAATGATTGATCTTTAATAAACCCTGACTTTTTGGAATTAAAAGATATTCTTACAATTCCAATGGTATGTATCTGAACTGCGGCAAGGAATTCAAAGTTTCCAATTCATCTTTAGTTAACTCAAAGTCAAAAACCTATAGAAAAAATAGAAAGCAATTGACTAATTTGGAATTGTCCATACTCATAAACCAACGTAATAGGCTCCATCGTATTTGACGAATACCTCCCAAAGTATCACACCACTTGATGGTGAAGACTAACAAATATAATTTAGATTTCAATCAATCCCATTGAAAGCGTTTCGCGAACCGCCCTCTTAAAATAATCTATTTAGATCAAGGACAACTTAAACTTATCTATGTATGATAAGAAATTTAACGATGCTAGAATGTTTGGATTAAAAGCCTAGCCTTGAGATTAAGATATTAATATATGCAGCGAATTACTGTACGTGTATATATTAAAAGATATGAAATATGTCTTTCATTTTTGAATGTCAAAGATTGCGATAGGTAGTGCGTGAAAAATAAGAGTTAAATCTTACTACCACCTTTTTTTTTTTTCTTTTTTGTAATGGGGGGGGGGGGGGTTTATTGCACACTAATTCAGTTAGCGAGCCCGGGGTAGAAGCGCAGGGCATTCAATAACAATTTTTTCGGAAGAAGGTTTAGAATTATTACCCCAGACTTCCCGTAGTCGTTCAAACAATGAATAAACCAAATCCCGATTACAAATTGAATTCCGAAATTTGAATCTTTTCCCATATTTTTCCGCAAATTAGTCATTAAAATAGTACAATTAATAAAAATCCAAAAAAGGCTTAATTTTCCTCTTCACCCTCTTCATAATGGTAGGAAATCCAACAATAGAAGAGTTCTTTTATACTTACATTGAAATTAGCGGCGATTCTCTCCTTGTTAACACTCTTTGGAATGACGCTAACTCCACGCTGAATTTGATATTTTATAAGCACCTATAAGAAACAAAAAAAAATCTTACAGATTTTCTCTATCTGTAGAAAAATCTAAATATTGAAAAAGAGGTAATGGTATACCTGGGCTGCAGATTTGTTATGGTTGGCAGCAATTTCTTTCACTTTTGGATCTTCCATTAAAACGGGATCAGGTGCTTCGCCCCTGAAACATTGAAATTTTACTAATGATATTATGACAAGGTTGAATTTTTTATAGGAGCATTTGAAAAATTCAAATTATAGGAAACTCAAGAAATAACAAATTATTGGAAAATATAGGAGAAATAAGAAAATTATTGGAAAATATAGGAGAAATAAGGAAATTATTGGAAAATATAGGAGAAATAAGGAAATTATTGGAAAATATAGGAGAAATAGGGAAATTATTGGAAAATGTAGGAGAAATAAGGAAATTATTGGAAAATGTAGGAGAAATAAGGAAATTATTGGAAAATGTAGGAGAAATAAGGAAATTATTGGAAAATATGGGAAATTTAAAAAAATATTGGAAAATATAGGAGAAATAAAAAAATTATTGGAAAATATAAGATAAGGAAATTGGGAATGTAGGTGAAATAAGGAAACTGGAAATGTAGGTGAAGTAAGAAAATTATTGGAAAATATGGAAGAAAAAGGAAAATTATTGAAAAATATTGGAGAATAAATAAAATTATTGGAAAATATACGAGAAATAAGAATAAATTTATACGAAAATATAGAAATATTAAGACTAAGATGATAAAAAAATATAGAGTTAAAACACTGCTCTTATCCGAAAACTATTTATTCCAACTAACTGAACATTTTAAAGCAAAGAGGTCGTGGTGAGGGCGGGATTGGTAGGGAAAACCAGATGTAGGGTTTATTCAACAGTCTGTTGAGGTGAATACAAGGTGAACAAAATAGGGAAGTTTAAATAAAAAAAAATGTATTAAGAAATCAGAAATGTAGTAAGTCTGGCCCTAGTAACTTCAATGATTCAAGAGCAATATCAATATCATATTTTGCTCGTGTCTATTAGGACCCAGATGTAAACGTGTTTTATTTACTGGGCCCTCTCAAATTACGCCACTGGGGTTCGTACATTATTAAATTAAATCTTACGAGGGCCTGTCGGGTGAACCAAGGGGACTGTAGGCAGTGACGACAATTCCATTTTGACTGCAAAATTCGATTAATTTCGTCTGATTGAGGTATGGATGGCACTCCACCTATAGAGAAAAAAATTGTTACACCCTACCATGATTTCGGTTTAGGGAATATTATAGGATATTATCTTGAATTTAGGGGATATTATTGGATATTATCTTGAATTTAGGGAATATTATAGGATATCTTGGATTTAGGGAATATTATAGGATATCTTGAATTTAGGGAATATTGTAGGATATCATCTTGAATTTAGGGAATATTGTAGGATATCATCTTGAATTTAGGGAATATTGTAGGATATCATCTTGAATTTAGGGAATATTATAGGATATTATCATGAATTTATTGAATATTATAGAATATTATCTTGAATTTAGGGAATATTGTAGGATATCATCTTGAATTTAGGGAATATTGTAGGATATCTTGAATTTAGGGAATATTATAGGATATTATCTTGAATTTATTGAATATTATAGAATATTATCTTGAATTTATTGAATATTATAGAATATTATCTTGAATTTAGGGAATATTATCTTGAATTTATGGAATATTATAGGATATTATCTTGAATTTAGGGAATATTATAGGATATCATCTTGAATTTATGGAATAATATAATATCATCTTGAATTTATGGAATAATATAATATCATCTTGAATTTATAGGATGTTAAATTTATTATAGGATACATTTTGAAAAATAGGATATTATGGGATCATCTTGAACTTAAGATATTATAGGATCAATTTTGAAATTATAGGATATTATTTAAAATTATAGTACAAATTTAAAAAAAAAATTGGAAAATATAGGATCACCTTGAAATTATAGGATGTAGAATCCCCTTAAAACTGCTTACTTGCAAAACGGTGGGTTTAATAGTAGCTTCCTTTAAAACTCGGTTTATTTGTTCATGGTTAAAGTTGGACAAACCAATGGACTTGACTAAACCCGCGTTGTACGCGTCTTCCATTCCCTGAAGTAAAATTAAACTTACTCAGACAGTTAGAAAAATTTCACGTTTTATCGAATATTTATAGTGAGGCTGTTACGGATTCCAAAAAAAGGTGACGGCCTCACTATAAGAACTCAAGATACGCGTCTAACCTTCCAAGTATCGAGGTAATCCGTCTCTTCGCTAATAATTTGTTCATCCTCATCCTGAGGAAACAAATCGTCACCCTCCTAAAATGCCAAATATATAAACACTGCTTCAAAAAAAATATATTATTAGGAGTCTAAAATGGGACAGATTTGAAGGATTAAACTGCGTGTTTCAACCAATGGGTTGGACACTTGTTTTGGCTGAAATTACATCATTCTCTATGGGAATTAAAAATCCCAAAAAAATTACATTATTCTCTATGGGAAAGCAAAATCTCTCCCATAATTTGCTTCGAAATCTCATTCTATGTGGGAAAGCAAAATCTCTGCCATAATTTGCTTCGAAATCTCATTCTATGTGGGAAAGCAAAATCTCTCCCATAATTTGCTTCGAAATCTCATTCTATGTGGGAAAGAGAAATCTCTCCCATAAATAGCTTAGAAATCCCATAATTCTCTATGGGAAAGCAAAATATCACCCATAATTTGCTTAGAAATCTCATTCTATATGGGAGAGCAAAATATCACCCATAATTTGCTTAGAAATCTCATTCTATATGGGAGAGCAAAATATCACCCATAATTTGCTTAGAAATCTCATTCTATATGGAAAGAGAAATCTCTTCCATAAATAGCTTAGAAAAAAGATTTTTCCCCTTCCCCCAAACAAGATGTACAAATTGTACGGGTTATAAAAAAAAAAAAAAACAAAAAAAAAAAACAAGTTAAATATTCTTAATATTACCTTATACGCGAATGGCCAATGAATGAGGTATAAATCTAGATAATCCAGACCCAACAAACTAAGGGACTTGTTACAGCATTCCACAACCCTTTCTCTTCTATGGTACGTGTTCCAACACTACGAGTGATTAATATTTTCAAATGTGTATTAGATTACTACACCCTATATGTATATATATACACGAGTTATATAGTTAAAATAAATCACCTTGGAGGTGATAAAGATGTCCTCTCTTTTGACTTTTCCAGAAGCAAAAACTTCTTTGAGGGCTTCTCCAACTTCCGCCTCGTTGTCATAGAGTAAGGCCCCGTCTATATGGCGGTAACCAATCTCAATGGCGTCAATCACGGCTGCCTTAACCTCACCAGGCTTGGACTAAAATTTAAAACCTTCTTAAACAACTTTGATAAATTAAACGCGAATAATGTATCGCAATCAAGCGTGTGATTTCAAATTTTCCATGAAGTTTACTAAAATTTAGCAGGAAAAACATTGAATTTATCAGTTTTTCTCCCTGAATCCTTGTATTTTAAGTAATTCAGCCCTTTTCAAATTGATATTATTAATTTTGTTTGTAAATAAGATCCACAAATATCAGTTAATCAGTTAATTATTAATAATAATCGGTTAAATATTCGCGATTAGTCGATTACCTTGGATAGTTTCACATTATGAATAAAGATGAAGTAATGAGAAATATCTTGTCCAAACCCCGACCTCTAATCAGAAAAGGGTCATTCCACGTGAAATTGACCAATGATATCACCATTGGTTGGCCGATTTTTTCAAATTACACACACTTTCACCTCACACTGAAACTACCAAATCCGAAATTTGAGCAGAAAATACGCGGTAGTTTTGGAATTAAGAGGTTTTAACCAATACTCCTCTTTTTCTGCTTACACGGTTATAGAATACAGAAATTCGAATAACATTCAAATACTATGAAAATATCGTTTCTGGTGTACTTAAATAAACTTATCACATGGAGTTTCAAGGGTGTTCAACCCTCGGGATTCGGATCAATTTCTCGTCATTGAATTCACGAGCTTGGCAGAGATCAATTTGAACAAGGCCCCAATCGATTCAAAATGGGCCCTCGAGAGCCACGTCTTTTACACGTCCCAATCCCGCTTATTTTAAACTTCATTCACCTATCTCTATACACAATACCAAGATAATTAAGGTCATTGGTCAAGGGCTATGTCACAAAGGGTAGGCAAATCTCGAATAGCTTATGAAATTTAATATTTTTGAGTAAATATTGATATATTTAGAGGTTAGATGACTGACGTTTTCATTTCCACATTACTCAAAAGCTTGCAATTCTGGGTCAGGGCATGTTGCCAGTTACGAATATTGTACTCTTCTGAATAGGGAATTATATTTTGAATCTAAAAGTATATATGTATTTGGTTCAAACGTTTATTTATTTATTTATTAAGGGGACTGCGTACAAGAGGCCTTAAAGGCCCTTAGTGCAAGGGCAGTGCTGGATATTTGTACATTAATAATTACAAAACATGAACCGACAATAGATTATATAGGTTAGGGGGAAACACAGTGGTAATGTGGTTAAAAAAAACAAACAATGGTTTTTGTGTTTTTAGTTCTTAGTTTTAGTTCTGCAGTTTTTAGTAGAATAATATTAGTGTTTAAACATATGGGTTTGACAAATAATATCTTAAAAATTATCGTTTAGGTATCATTGAGTTGAGGTGCGTTGGTAATGTATATAATAGACATAAAATAAGCTCTTTGGAAGAGCTTTTAGAAACCATAAATGAACAGTAGCCTTTTTTTTTTTTTTTTTTTTTTTTTTTTAGTGGAATAATTAGTGTTGAAACAAAAGGGTATATCGATTAATATCTAAAGAATTAACGTTTAGGTAACAATGAAGTTGAGTTGGAATTGTACAAACTGGATGCAAATTAATCTCTTAGGATGAGTTTGTAGAATCTTTATATTCTAATATGTCCATTAAACCCCAATGTTGAGGAGAAAGTAACATTTTCCTATCAGTTCAGTAATCAAGTAGTTGGTATCGAGATTTTACGACTCAAACATATATATACTTGAAATTGCCCTTCTTTTAAATTAGACGTACTAGGAAAACAATATTACTTGGCAATATTGGACAGTAGTTAGGCTAATCCCCAATCGTCGTCAATTTGGCAGAATCGGTCGTTCATTCGGCCAGATCAATCGGCCCAAAAAATATCCCAGATTCTGCCAGACTCGCGACTCGAGATATGGCCTAAAACCATTTTCAGACCTACCTATCAAGGTTTAGTTTTCGACGAATTTTACGGTAAAAACGTTAAAATTAGGGGTAACTGAAATCATTTATCATAATATTCATTATTTTTAATATTTTAACTATAAATGCTTTGCAAAAAAAAGCATTTCAACTAAAATTAACAAAATTTTACGTAATCACGTCACAATAGATGGCGCATTGATGACGCAAATAAAGCTTCAAAATTCAAACTAGCTTTTTCACATGTACTGTATATTTATCAAGGGGGTAGATAAAAAACCGTGTATCTCGGCTCAAAAACGGTCAACGTTTTTTAAATAATTCTTAATTATTCTAATTAAACTCCTCTTTCGAATGAGATACGTCTCGTTAAAAACATCTCTTTCCTTCATTAGGAAATAAAATTATGAAAATTAGGAAAAATCTAGTGTTTCACAAATTTTATACTATATAAATATCCGGGGGGGGGGGTACATATTAAGCCATATATCTCGGCTCAAAAACGGTCAAAGTTTTTTAAATAATTCTTAATTATTCTAATTAAACTCCTCTTTCGAATGAGATACGTCTCGTTAAAACATCTCTTTCCTTCATTAAGAAATAAAATGATTAAACTTAGGAAAAAACTGGTTTTTTCACAAATTTTATACTATATAAATATCCGGGGGGGGGGGGGGGGGGTACATATTAAGCTATATATCTCGGCTCAAAAACGGTCAAAGTTTTTAAATAATTCTTAATTATTCTAATTAAACTCCTCTTTCGAATGAGATACGTCTCGTTAAAAACATCTCTTTCCTACATTAGGAAATAAAATTATGAAAATTAGGAAAAATCTAGTTTTTCACAAATTTTATACTATATAAATATCCGGGGGGGGGGGGGGGTACATATTAAGCCATATATCTCGGCTCAAAAACGGTCAGAGTTTTTTAAATAATTCTTAATTATTCTAATTAAACTCCTCTTTCGAATGAGATACGTCTCGTTAAAAACATCTCTTTCCTTCATTAAGAAATAAAATTATTAAACTTAGGAAAAAACTAGTTTTTTCACAAAATTTATACTATATAAATATCCGGGGGGTACATTTTATTTCCTAATGAAGGAAAGAGATGTTTTTAACGAGACGTATCTCATTCGAAAGAGGAGTTTAATTAGAATAATTAAGAATTATTTAAAAAAGTTTGACCGTTTTTGAGCCGAGATATACGGTTTTTTATCCACCCCCTTGATAAATATACAGTACATGTGAAAAAGCTAGTTTGCATTTTGAAGCTTTATTTGCGTCATCAATGCGCCATCTATTGTGAAGTGATTACGTAAAATTTTGTTAATTTTAGTTGAAATGCTTTTTTTGCAAAGCATTTATAGTTAAATATTATTTTTAATAACTGATTTCAGTTACCCCTAATTTTAACGTTTTTACCGTAAAATTCGTCGAAAACTAAACCTTGATAGGTAGGTCTGAAAATGGTTTTAGGCCATATCTCGAGTCGCAAGTCTGGCAGAATCTGGGATATTTTTTGGGCCGATTGATCTGGCCGAATGAACGACCGATTCTGCCAAATAACGACGATCAATAAAGGACCAACACTATACTGGCCTATTAAATGAAAAGTTACCTTCCAAGTTCCAAGACCAAGAATTGGCATGGTTTTCCCATTTGAGAGCTTCAGATCAGGAACAGCCATTTGTGAAGTAAATCTTCAACGGATTGCTATACCTAACAGATTATATATAATTATATACTTTATCAATCACTAACACCGAAGCACTTCCACTGTTTCACGGCTAGAAGAAAGAGAAAGATTTTAGAGGCAGAGGGCAGACTCGAGTAATTCAAAGAGCGAAACGGTGATAAGCAGGGTTGCCGGGAAGTTGACTTGAAAACCGCCCAATTTCATTCTAAAAATCGTCGATATCGCCAAATGCCAACGCCAATTCAGCAAAAAAAAAAAAAAACTATCCCACCCAACTCGATAATAAAATATAGTAATATTTCCACTCCCTCCCCACTCCCGTTCATTTCAGAGAAAATAATCTCAAAGCCACCCAACGCCAATTTTTTTTTATTTAATCCAACTTCTACTCCGCCCAAAAATCAGTGGGTCCCTCGGCTTTCTAATGGATTGGCGTTCTCCTTGAAGCCTTTGCAGTCCTCTACAGGGGATAAGTATGTTCAAAAGAAACTTCCCCTTTTCAATAGAAAGGGAAAGTTTATTTTGCACTCAAAACACCAAAATGTCAATATATATTATTGCAATTCTGTTATTAAATTATGATTGGTACGAATTTATAAATACAATTTTTCAGGTGAAGCGTAACTAGCCGGTTTAATCAGATTTTACCGTAGTTTAATCACAATTAACCGAGATTTATTGAACTGGGTGATTTCATAAATAAATTCAAAAACTGTTCGATTTTTAGGGTTTCCAAAATGAAAATTGTCAACGATCTAAACTTAAAATGATTGCTGCTCGAGAAAAGCAATGTTTATTTAAAAAATAATGATAGATTACAAAATGATTTTAACTTCGATATCTCGTAGTCTTCATAAAAAAGCATAAGATAAAACCTAAGGAAAAATATTAATATTAAATACCTTCTAAAAAAATTAATAAATGTAGCAGGAATTATTATTTCTACCCTACTCATATTCAGAAGGATTTGATAAATTAATTTGAATTGATTAAAATAAATAATTTAAGAATACAAGTTCACGGTTGAGACTTACTAAGAACTGTAAATGATATGCAACACGTGAATGACCAAGTCCAGTGAAGGCTCTGCACAATTTCTTGAATAAGAAATGATCCACCAAAAGCACCTAATGCCTATATCGTAATATTAATAATATTATTATTATTATATTTATTTATAACTTATATTTATTATTATTTAAAGGGGGAATGCAACCTAATTACAAGTGATTTTTTTTATCGATTCCTTATCGTTTAAATAGGCCTAATCCATCGATAAAAAGTTTACAATACAAATATTAAACTAGAAATAAATTTAAAACTTACCCTGAAAATAGGCTTAGCGGGATTCATGGAGATGCTGAATTGCGTCCGTGTAAGGTAAAGCGACCAATGAGCAAAGGCCCGTCGTTCACGCGAGATCCACGAGACTTACGTCGCGTGCGATTGGTCGCTTGACCTTACACGCGAGGAAAACAGGACCTCCATGAATCCCACTAAGCCTATTTTCAGGGTAAGTTTTAAATTTATTTCTAGTTTAATATTGGTTTGTAAATATTTTCAGTAGTGGATTAGGCCTATTTAAACAAAAGGAATCGATAAAAAAATCACTTGTTGTTGGTTGCATTCTCCCTTTAATAAATATGAATATTTGCGTTTTTTTTATTGAGGTGGTGATAATATTTCTTGTTAAATTACAATTGTAAGTTAAGTAGAAACAACAAATTTAAAGGGAGACTGAATAATAAATTAAAAGCCCAATTTTGTTAAATATAAAAGTCCCTTTCTCCAGTAAATCTTTTTAACTCCTTTAATTATTCCAATTTTATGGTTTAAAGTCATCATCCCCCATCCCTCCCCCCTTATTTAAATCATCCACCAACTTGTTCCGTGTACAAAAGGGGATAACCAGCCAACTAGAATTTTATTTTGGAAATATCTTATTACGTTTTTGTTAGATGGCGACACGGTCTCCAATGGGGCTCTGAAAAACATACTTTTGCTCGAATTGGTATCGATTATTTATGGGAAATGTGGCGCACCTTTTGGGGCTTGCTGCTTGGATATATAATATTGGTATAAAAAGAGATTTGATTGGCTCGCATCCCCTTCTCTCCGAGCGCCACTCAAAGTGGTGGTAAGACCTGTAACTTCGAATTTTAAAAGTTCTTTAAATACCGTTTTTTCGCAATTTAACTAGTTTAGATACTTTTATTTTGTACTAAATAACATATTTTATGGTCTATGAAATCTAAAAATAAAGTTATCGCGCATTACTCACGATTTCCTTCAGTCTCCCTTTAACGTAATAGAGTGCAATATTTGATAACTTAGTTTTTAGATTTCTTAGACACTAAAATATGATATTTATTAATAAAAAATATTAAATTGCGAAAATAAGGTATTTAAATAAGTTTAGTACTTTTAAAGTAAGCACTTCCAGGTCGACCACTATTTTGAATCCATCTCTAGAGATAAGGGGATGTGAGCCAATGAAATCTAGTCTTTTTAGGCAACCAAAAAATATCGAACCCATTTTTAAAGTCAAGATAAAAAGTATTTATCCATAGATTAACCTTTTATTTTAATTTATAATAGGATATTGGATTTTTCGAATCAACAGACACGTCGATATCTTCAATTTCATTTAACTTCGTCTCATCTTCTCAAAATCGAATGTCTCGGATTATATTATTCTTAACAAACGTGTAAGTACCTATCACCATTTTCTTGCCATTATAGCATGGCTATTTTCTTCTCTGTTTTTGTATTTCGTGTATTATTATTGTTATTACGTGTTCGCGTCGCTAAAAATTAATCTATGGAAAATAACGCGATGGCTATAAGATTAATTAGTCAGACCAGTTATATTAATTTTAACCATTTCGTCAAACGCGTAGTCAAACTAAATTTTTTCATAACCATTCCCTCGAACGTGCGAACTGGCAAGAACTTTGCATAACCATTCAGTCGAACGCGTAGCCTCGAAAGAACTTTTCTAAACCATTCCGTCGAACGCGTAACCTGGCAAGAAATTTGCATAACCATTCCGTTGAACGCGTAGCCTCGAAAGAACTTTTCTAAACCATTACGTCGAACGCGTAACCTGGCAAGAAATTTGCATAACCATTCCGTCGAACGCGTAGCCTCGAAAGAACTTTTCATAACCATTCCGTCGAACGCGTAACCTCGAAATAACGTTTATAACCATTCCGTCGAAACTAAAACTTGGCAAAAACTTTCATAAGCATTCCGTTGAACTCGTAGCCTTAAAAGAACCTATTAACCATACCTACGGATATGCAATCAGAAAAGCGTACAATATCTACAATCGCAATTCGGTCAACAAATACTAACCTAATCAAAGCCTATACTTTCCTACTCATTTTTTACTCGTATAGTTAATGGCCTTATGCCAACACTCTCTTAATTACCAAACCTAACTTAGCGGGGTCAAATACGAATGCCACGAGTCGATGCGGGCTAATTTGACCCTGATTATTTTATTTTGCCTACAACCCTTCAGTGTTTTCAGGAGTAAATTTATTTTAATCTAATTAATGCGCCTACATTACGAGCGCGGAGTTATTAGCCACGTTTGGGAGAGAACGTAGGTCATTCGGAAAGTTAGGCACTTGTGACCGACTCGAGCGTAGGACCTTTGACCCTTAGAGAAACGTTGGCCATTAACTCCGCCGGGTCATCAAGGACCCCGTAAGTTTCGCTCGCTGCTGGCGCGTCCGTTTCTGGGTTGGAGCTCGCGAAGAGTCACTTAGGGACTGTTAAGACCCGTGGGATTTGGTTTTAGGTTAAGAACCCTATCTGCATATTTCGCGTTGCGAGTTTTGTGATTTTCAGCTACTTGGAAGACCTGGACAGGAGAACTGATACTCTTGAAAGTTTTTTTTTTTTTTCTTCTTCTTTCGCTTTGTTGTATAAATACTTCGTTTATTTCTAATTTTGCTCATCAATTAGTTATTGAACGTTGAACTCGATTTTAAAATTATAATTGTATCATAAGTATTCGGGAGTGGGATGATAAATTAATCGTAACAGAAATACGAATTGGCGACTAGAAAAGTTTCAATTTTGTAATATATATAATTTTTTTTTCATTCATTTGGATATACAAATCGAAAATGCTACTAATTCGCGGTTTTCACTTAAATTTGAAATGAAATCTTCTTTAGTTCATTTTAATAATTTTAACGCGAGAGATTAGCGAATCTTGTTTAAAATAACTCATCGAAATTTCATCTTTTCCGAACCTATTATAACGTTCTAATATCGCTATATTGTTCAACTTTACTTCCGACGAACCAAAGTCCGACGTTGTTCGTAGAATAATTTGTCAATTTTAAGTTTACTTTTCTCTAATTACGATAAGTAATGAATATTATAACTGCGTTTTACGCGTGAACTCTGATTTCGGAAATATAGACCCCTCACCGTCTGTGCTACAGCGTGCCCACCCGCCGTGTGAGGCAGCGGGATGCTGGGGAAAGATATAAGAGAGAGTGCAGTAGCCTACGAAATAAATCATTCCCAAACAATCCTTACCCCCATAAAAACTAAAACCCCCATTACGAAAATCAGTTACATCTCGTATTTATCATCTTACTACACTGTAAATAACTCTTTCCTTAATTTCCGGATAGGCAAGGCATTAATATCTAAATCCATAAATTAATTTTTGTAATTAGTATTAGAATGTGTTCAGTAGTGCATTAGCCTATGATATTTACAAGACATATTCAAAGTATTTGGGTTGTTTGTAATTGATTTAAAATGATGAAATTGTTAAAAACGTATATAGACATAGGATAAGGCTTTGATAAAATTGATATTTGTGAAAATCTGACAATTTTAACATTTGATGGAGTAAAAATCCATAATATGAATAAATAACGTCAACCATTTCCATAAAATGTGGACCACCAATTACGCGATTACGAAACTGGCTACAGCTTTGCAACCGATTTAGGGAAGTCCATAAGGGGATGTCGACCTCGGTCTATCGGGGTATCCTTATTCCCCAAGTTCAAAAGAAGGTCCCCCAGGAACCCTTCTTACCCTTGACTATAGTATACTGAGCTATACTTCATCTCAAAGCCCAAAGATATTCACTATATCGATTAACAAAAAAATTGTTTATCCTGATATTTATTTCCATTAAAACCATTTTTTCGACTTTAGTCACTAAAAGCCACTATTTCCAAAATAGTCACCATTTAAAAATAGTTGAATATTAGTTTACTGTTCGCGATTTCACGACAAAGTTTCATTTTAACCCAAATTATGAAATCACTCGCTAGAGACGGAACTACTACGTTCTCCCATGATCAATTTTCATTCTACACGGATTTCGAGAAACGTCGTATTTTTATCTTGGCGTTATCCGTTCGAATAAACGCGTAATTTGTTTATTAATCGAGCTTCAAATTTTATCTCCGGATAATTCGTATCCAGCATTTGATACGGGTCTGTTTATATAATTTGTGGTTTTATATTAACTTGAACAATTAATCCGAGAAAAAAATATCTGAACAAAAGCCTAGTTATCAATGGATATCCTAAGTTATTCATTATCCGATTCAGAGCTCTAATATTTATAATATGCATGGTCAGATGATACAATGAATTAAAAAGAAAAAACGGTTGATTAATTTGAAACTAACCTGAGCGGAGTACATTAACCCAAAGTTAACGCCGGAGTGTTTGAATCCAAATGCTTGGGCCGTAACTGATGGAAGTACTCCAAAGGTTCCTCCTACCATCACATACCCTAGTAGGAAGAATACGCCGAATAGAATCTTGCTGTTAACTTCGAGGAACTGTGCAGCGTAAAGCATTTGAACGCACAAGGAAAGGCCAAAACTTAATATGCCCAGACAAACCTATATAATAAAATAAATACGTTAAATTTCGAAAATTGAGAATAAAAAGATTTTAAAGGGAAACTTCGAAGCTTTTGAATTTATTTTTGGAATCACCGGATGCCAAAAAACCTATTCGAGAATTTTCAAAACAATTTTTTATTTAGACACGATTTTGATGTTTAATTTCTAAAGTTGAATGAAATTTGAATATAAGTTAAGCATAAATTCGGGCCAATCATATTATTTTAGTCTTCAACAGCGCTTGTAATGTGCAAACATTAAAGGGAGAATGCAACCTAACAACAAGTGATTTTTTATCGATTTCTAATCGTTTAAGTAGGCCTAATCCACCTGTGAAAAGTTTACAAAACAAATATTAAACTAGGAATAAATTTAAAACTTACCAGAAAAATAGGCTTAGCGGGATTCTTGGAGATATCCTGAATTGCCTCCGTGTAAGGTCTAGCGACCAATTAGCGAAGGCCCGTCGTTCACGCGAGATTTCCACGAGACTTACAATCGCGTTCGATTGGTCGCTAGACATTATACGCGAGGAAATCAAGATCTCCATGAATCCCGCTAAGCCTATTTTCCGGGTGATTTTTAAATTTATTTCTAGTTTAATATTTGTTCGTATTTTTTTTTTTCACTAGTGAATTAGGCCTATTTAAACGATAAGGAATCGATAAATGAATCACTTGTTGTTAGGTTGCATTCTCCCTTTAAGAGAATAGGCCGGCGTTCGACGCCCAAGGTCTTGGGCATCAAACGGCGGCCTATTATTTTATTTGAAAGCGCTTTTTATGGCTGAAATAATATGATTGGGCCGAATATATATTTACTTTTATTGAAACTTAACCAAAAAAGTGTCTAATAATTTTTAGGCATGGTGATTCCGAAAATAAATTCAAAAGCTGCTCCAGTTTTAGCTCCAAGTTTCCATTTAAGCATTTAAATCCTACCATATTGTGTTTTCGTGTTCTTATCTCTACTAGATTTTATCTATCCCTAATTACAAGTTTATCTAATTGAGTGAATTGAATAATAAATAACATTGAGGCTCACCTTGTACGGAAGTTTATCAGACAAAATTCCCGATCCCACTTTTCCAATACAACTTATCGCCGAAGCAACAGATCCAATTATTGAAAGGAAACCGTCATCGTTAATGAAGGTTAATCCGTACGCCTGAAATAAATTTAACAAATTAATAAAGAAAAAAAAATGAATCCCACTTATGATTGATCACACTACATTGTTTACGCTTGGGATATTAACTACTGAACACTTATTTTAAAAATTTAACAGCTTTTGAATTTATTTTCGGAATCAGCATGCCAAGAAAAAAAACGTATTTGAGAATTTTCAAACAATTATTAGATAACGTTTTTGGTTTGGAAATTGGTCCAAAAGGTCAGGAAAAAGTCAAGGAATTTGGAAATTGGCACAGAAGGTTCGGAAACAGTCAGGGACTTAGGAAATTGGCCCAAAAGGTCAGGGAAAGGTCAGGGAACGTGGAAATTGGCCCAAATGGTCAGGAAAAAGTCAGGGAATTTGTAAATTGGCCAAAAAGGTCAGGGAATTTGTAAATTGGCCGAAAAGGTCAGGGAATTTGTAAATTGGCCCAAAAGGTCAGGGAATTTGTAAATTGGCCCAAAAGGTCAGGAAAAGTCAGGGAATTTGTAAATTGGCCCAAAAGGTCAGGAAAAAGTCCGGGAATTTGTAAATTGGATCAAAAGGTTAGGAAAAAGTCAGGGAATTTGTAAATTGGCCGAAAAGGTCAGGGAATTTGTAAATTGGCCGAAAAGGTCAGGGAATTTGTAAATTGGCCCAAAAGGTCAGGGAATTTGTAAATTGGCCGAAAAGGTCAGGAAAAGTCAGGGAATTTGTAAATTGGCCCAAAAGGTCAGGAAAAAGTCCGGGAATTTGTAAATTGGATCAAAAGGTTAGGAAAAAGTCAGGGAATTTGTAAATTGGCCTAAAAGGTCAGGAAAATTCAGAGAATTTGAAAATGAGCCCAATTGGTCAGAAAAATTTAATATTTAGGTACGTGCCAAGATTACTGGTTATGATTGGTTGATCAATTAATTGTAACAATTATTTTAAAGTGAATATATTTGCCTAAATAATTAAAATTGTTTTCTCATATTCTAAGTAAACTATCCTGACCCTGATTGATAAACTCTGTCAAATAAAAAGTGGGAATTGCCAAGAGTTCCCTCGTAAGAATAAATTCATGAAAAATGATTAGGGGAAAGTATTTAGAAAGGGTTAGGGAAAACCTGGAAAAATCAGGGAAATTTTGTATGCGAACCATGTTGGATGCCAGATAAATCTGAGCAGTCATGAAGGGAATTTCACTTAGAGCCTTATATCTAATGTCATACCTTATAATTTGATATCAGAAACATGACGGGAATCATCTGACAAGCCACCGCAACCCATATTAGGTAAAATTCCCTGGTCCTAATCATCATTTTTGGGTGCAGTCCCGTATCCTCCTCTTCGGAACAAATTTTTGCAGTTGAAACGTTTATTTCTTCAATCGTTGCTTCTTTGGAATAAGCTTGATTTTCAGCGTCCATCTTTATGCTAAGAGACTGATGGGAAAGTTTCAAAAAGAAATAATTTGAAAAATTATAGAATAGATTTTTTTCTCATTAATTTAAATGATTTGGTTGAGTTTGATCGAACGGGGTGAATTTTGATCGAATGGTCATTTGATGGAATGAAAAATTTGGGCCAAAATTATATTATTTGTTTGGGAGAGTTTGAGTCATTAGCATACCTGTAGCGAAGCTACTGACCATGAAGTTTCTTTATTTCTGTTTTTAACTAGTTAAAATATATTCATATCGTTCGGGCACTGGACAAGCAATAGTCAAAATTGCCCTTAACCATAGGGCTCAAAACGTAAATGTTTAAGGGTAAAATGGAAGCTAGGCAGAAAATCTAAGTATATTTTTCACACTCAAAATAATATTTTCTTGGACTGTAAAAAAAGTTGTAAATTGTTTACTGTAATATTATTAGCTGGTTCTTTCGCCGTGGAATATTTTTTTATGGTTTTGACATCGGTGCTTTTAATTGCGTTGAATTTTTCGTTTGGGGGATCAAAAACCATAAGAATTCCAATGATTTGAAGAGCGGCTATAAGAAGCGATACTCTCCAAAACATTTTGGGCACTTCTTCCAATAATGATTCTTCGGTAAAATATCTACAATAATAAAATTTTGTTAAAATACCAGGGTTCGTACACGACCTGGAAAACCTGGAAACGTAAGGAATTTGAAAATGAGCGCAAATGGTCAGAGAAATTAAATATTAATATTTTGGTACAAGTCAAAGAACTGTTTATGATTGGTTGACTAATTAATTAAACTGAAAATATTTGCCTAACGATTCAATTTATTTTCTCATATTCCGAGTAAACTATCCTGACCCCGATTGAAGAGCTCTCCAATAAGAATAAATTTAGAAAAAAAAAAATTAAAATTGATCCTGGAAATTATTTAGAAATGATCAAGAAAAACCTGAAAAAGTCGGAAAACCTGGAAAAGTCGGGGAAAGCCTGGAAAAGTCGGGGAAAGCCTAGAAAAGTCGGGGAAAGCCTGGAAAAATCGGGGAAAACCTGGAAAAGTCAGGAAAATTAGCTTCCAAAATTTTGTACGAACCCTGAATTATACTGAATATTTATTAATTTCGTTATAATTATATTCACCCTTCATTTGGTCCTGAAGATTGCGGTGAAAGATTACTTGGATTTACCAAAAATGTCTCGAATGAGTTGAAGATAAATCCTCCCAGTCCAAACCCGGCGTTTACAAATGAACTTGATGTACCTCCCCAAATGGGAAACCACTAAAATATAATAATTATAATTAAAAACATTGGCTTCACCAAGAAGAAACTGATTTTTCGTGTGGGTGATTCCACGACAAATGGTCACAGCTTGTCAACCCGACCCCCACCGATTTGGCTGAAATTTGGTGTAGGGGGTTTTTACCATCGTAAAAACCGAATTTCCGATTATTTTTGCAATCGGCACAGTAGTTTCGGAGATACAGAATATGGCCATTTCCCGAAATGGCCTTCACCCCGAAAACTGACCATGGCGTAACTTTCGTAATTCTTGACCGATTTTCATCATTCAAATTTCATTTTAAAGCCCATGAAGAATACTATTCGAGTGTATCAACAGCATTTTAAATAGCCTTTTCTATATAGCGCATATTAGGGATCAAACACGTTGACCTTTGACCTTTGCTTTAGACCAATAATTTAAATGGAATTTAACCATTTTTTTCGAATTCCCCGCCTGTGATTTACCCGAAAATGATGAAATCCCAAAGTATTATTTCTAGTTCTCGAGATATTCATGTTTTAGTTTAACCCCCAAAAAAGTTTATTTCATTTTCTATCATGTTTTTAATGAAAAATCAATCAGTTTTTGGTTTTTTTAAATTCCAACTCAACTTTCACCTTTAAACAAATATTTTGACTTAGTGCAACATTAAGATTTTCTATTTCACAGAGGATGTTTTCCCGTATAACCCAGCATTCGTCTTTAATTTGTTTCCAATAATTAAATAATTGAATGGAGGATACATAAATGAAATCCAATACAAACTCTTTCTATGAAATTAGTTGAACTTACTCGTCATCATTTAAAACGGTTCTGCAGTAAGCAATGAATGGGTGCAAGGATGCGTGTGAATTTTCACAATGAAAACCTTGCACCTCGTCCTGAACTACAAAGGAGTCATTTTCAGCAAAATCACCAATTACTTAAAATTTTTATTTAATGATTTCAAATAATCTGACTGGGCTTTAGATGTAAAGAGTTTGTATTGGATTTCATTTATGTATCCTCCATTCAATTCCGCTAATTATTATTGGAAACAAATTAAAGACGAATGTTGGGTTATACGGGAAAACATCCTCTGTGAAATAGAAAATCTTGATGTTGCACTAAGTCAAAATATTTACCCGAAAATGATGAAATCGCAAAGTATTATTTCTAGTTCTCGAGATATTCACGTTTTAGTTTAACCCCCAAAAGAGTTTATTTCATATTCTATCATGTTTTTAATAAAAAATCAATCAGTTTTGAGTTTTTTTAAATTCCAACTCCACTTTCACCTTTTAACAAATATTTTGACATAGTGCAACATCAAGATTTTCTATTTCACAGAGGATGTTTTCCCGTATAACCCAACATTCGTCTTTAATTTGTTTCCAATAATAATTAGCGGAATTGAATGGAGGATACATAAATGAAATCCAATACAAACTCTTTAAATCTAAAGCCCAGTCAGATTATTTGAAATCATTAAATAAAAATTTTAAGTAATTGATGATTTTGCTGAAAATGACTCCTTTGTAGTTCAGGACGAGGTGCAAGGTTTTCATTGTGAAAATTCACACGCATCCTTGCACCCATTCATTGCTTACTGCAGAACCGTTTTAAATGATGACGAGTAAGTTCAACTAATTTCATAGAAAGAGTTTGTATTGGATTTCATTTATGTATCCTCCATTCAATTATTTAATTATTGGAAACAAATTAAAGACGAATGCTGGGTTATACGGGAAAACATCCTCTGTGAAATAGAAAATCTTAATGTTGCACTAAGTCAAAATATTTGTTTAAAGGTGAAAGTTGAGTTGGAATTTAAAAAAACCAAAAACTGATTGATTTTTCATTAAAAACATGATAGAAAATGAAATAAACTTTTTTGGGGGTTAAACTAAAACATGAATATCTCGAGAACTAGAAATAATACTTTGGGATTTCATCATTTTCGGGTAAATCACAGGCGGGGAATTCGAAAAAAATGGTTAAATTCCATTTAAATTATTGGTCTAAAGCAAAGGTCAAAGGTCAACGTGTTTGATCCCTAATATGCGCTATATAGAAAAGGCTATTTAAAATGCTGTTGATACACTCGAATAGTATTCTTCATGGGCTTTAAAATGAAATTTGAATGATGAAAATCGGTCAAGAATTACGAAAGTTACGCCATGGTCAGTTTTCGGGGTGAAGGCCATTTCGGGAAATGGCCATATTCTGTATCTCCGAAACTACTGTGCCGATTGCAAAAATAATCGGAAATTCGGTTTTTACGATGGTAAAAACCCCCTACACCAAATTTCAGCCAAATCGGTGGGGGTCGGGTTGACAAGCTGTGACCATTTGTCGTGGAATCACCCGTGTCGTCTTTACATCTCTTCTGATTATAGGGCTCGCAATTTTAAATAAATTATTTACTAATATTGCGATTATTTTACCTTCTATTAACCGTAACATTTCTGTTAATTTTACAGTTTTATCATTTTATAATCTTAGGCGTAATCGGATTGGACCAATAGAAAGTAGACATTCCGTATATTATTTTAAGACCATAAAATTATGGGGCGCCACTCGACAAAAATCGAACCAAAGTCCAAACTATTTTCAAACTTTGTGTATCACCCCTGTAACAAATTTCATAAAATGGCTAATTTTTAGTTACTTTCAAAAACGTAACAAAAGGGTATTTAGCTACTATTTTCAAACTTTGTATCACCCCAGTAACAGAAGAAACGGTATCATGCGATTGCAAACGTACAATAGGTAATTCTTCTACGATTTATATTATTTACTGTGTTAAAAACGCGACTTATCAGCGATAAATCATCCCGTGATATATTTAAAGCACCTGTAAAAATAGCTTACTTTCATAATTTCACCCATGATTAAAGCTGATGATATTCCAACTCCAACCCATGCTAAGAATCCGTAGGTGAGAAGCATGTAGTAAAATCCTGACTTTATAGTTATGGCTGATACGGCAGTCATACCTCTGGTATAGAAATAAAACAGAGTTTCAAAGGGATACTCTTAGCTGAAATGAATTATTAGTTTTCGAATTCCGTATGTTAAAATATGCCCCATTGAATATTTTCATAATTTTTGAAGTACGAATACTGTTAGAAAATATTTTTTAAAGTTTTATATTCTAAATGTACATTTGAATTTTTCTACCATTGCCAACGAGCCAATCAGAGCCAACTCAGCCTAAGCGCCCATCCCCATGAGGTACTAAAGCCTATGGCGAGATCGTGATTACGTGATATCTTGGTTTAAATTAAGGATTTGATATGGTTTATAAAAATTTTGTAATCATCATTATCATCAAAAGTTCGTTACTGGCGAAGCGTATAGTTTTTAAAATGTAGCCGTACTTTCTAAATCAAATCTTAAATTGAAACCATGATCTCTATATTATCACCTAGAAGTCGCCATGGGCTCTACAATCTTACTTCGATGCAGTCTCGTGTAATTGGCTCTTGGCTCTGATTGGTCCTTTTGGCAACAGTGAAAAAGTCCAACACATATCTAAGACTAACTAAGTTTTAAATAATTAATTCAAATCGAAATAACTTTTCAAAAAATGTGAAACAATTCAGCGTGATATATTGGCTCTTGGCAACAGTGAAAAAATCCAACACATAGCTAAACCTAACTAAGTTTTAAATAATTCTAATCGAAATAACTTTTTAAACAATGTGAAACAAGTTACCATGATATAATCGCTCTTGGCTTTGATTGGTCCTTTGGCAACAGTGAAAAAAATCCAACACATAGCTAAGCCTAAGTTTTAAATTATTAATTCTAACCCAAATAACTTTTTAAAAATTGTTAATCAGTTCAGCATGATATGTTTAGTTACTAGGTATCAGGGTAAAAATAAATTTTCAACTAATTATCTCCCTTTAAGGTTACGAAATTTTACTCGCTATACTCACACGTAGATTAAGCCACCAACCAGTAGAACTGGTTTAGTTCCAAGCCGAGGCGCGATGTAACCACCCAGAGCCATTAGCAGCCCTTGTCCCACCATGAAGAACCCATTGATGAGCACGATATAACTGGAGTTGAACCAAGGTTCTACTTTAAACCGCAGAAAAGAAGAGACGTACGGGTTGATTCCACCAACTGTGTAAAAGTCGCCGTAACTCAGAGCAATGATAAAACTTCCAGCAATTGACATAAGTCCTTTGGTCTTGTATGAAAAATTGAACATCTTTCGAATAAGAAAGAAACAGAAAAAATTAGATCAATTTAAAGCAACTGACGGCTCTAGAGAATCTCCTAAATGTCTGCTTTTCTGCTACACATTTAATTTGCCTTGCCCAAGGCAGAAGGGAGGGATTTATAAGTATATGTGGGTCTCTTTGGCTCCTGATTTTGACAAGGTATAAGGAAAGAGACTTTCACATGGGCTCCTACACAGCCCGCAGGCTCTTTAAAGGGAAACTTGGAGCTAAAAATGGAACAGCGTTTGAATTTATTTTCGAAATCACCGGATGCCAAAAAACGTATTCGAGAATTTTTTCCGAATTTTTAGACAGGTTTTTAGTGTTTAGATTAATTTTTAAAGTTTGAGAAAATTTGAAATAATGAAAAAATAAGTTCGGGACAATCATATTATTTCCGCCATCAACAGCGCTTGTAATGTCCGAATATTAAAAGAATTGGCCAGAATTTGATGCCTAAGAACTTGGGCGATCAATGCCAGTCTATTCTTATTGAAGGCTGAAATAATATGATTTTCCCGAATTTAGATTTACTTTTATTCAAATTTTACCAAACTTCAGAAATTAATTAAAACACCAAACATGTGTCTAAAAATTCCGAATAGGTTTTTTTGCATGGTGATCCCGAAAATAAATTCGGTATCTGTTCCATTTTTAGCTGCTAGTTTCCCTTTAAGCCTCGTTCATACATATACACCGAAATGCGCTTTGATTTCTATAACTGTTTATGAAACCAATGTGAGAAATTGGTTCGGGTTCAAGACATTTGCGGGTCAAGTCACTTCGCAGTTCAAACAGTCAAGAAAATAACGAGACGGGGAGGAGACATATTTACTGACAAATCTTAAAATAACGCGATTGAAATTATAATTTCTGTCAAAAATTATTAAGGAACGAGTTACGAACAACATTAACTATAATTAAGTTGAGAAAATTTATAATTTTTAAATTCTGGGAATTTGTTTGGGCGTCTTTTCGTCAATATAGCTTCGGTCACTAGCGTTTCTTAATCGATTTGAAACGGTAAAATCAAAAGCTACGTTCGCACTACAGACTTTGAAACCGTTTTGAACCGTTTTGGAAAGGTCAAAGGATAAAATTTTGGGGTCACCCTTGTAGATCTTTGATCAAGAAACCAAATTAAAATCTTAAAAAATTTGAACGTTCGAAACGGTTTGAAAACGGTTCCAAAGTGTCAAGTGTGAACGTAGCTAAACTGATATTCAAATCGAGAGGAATCGTTTTAAGCGTCACGCGTTCACAAATTATCTTTATAAATCGATTTATTGTAACTTCATCTATCGGTTATTGAAATTGAGTCGGTATGAAACGGATTCCCGAAACAGTTTCGTGAAATCGAATCAAATCGATTCGAGAAAGACGGTTTCCCGTTCACGTGACTCTAGCGAAACGTTTTGAAACGGTTAAAATCGATTCCAAGGCCTAGTATGAACACAAAAGCGACTGATTTGCATTTCATCTCTCTCTTCCAAGGCCAGTAGAGCACTTGTGCCCTTGAGCCACACATTTACAGTAAAGCTGCAATGTTATATTCTACCTTTTTTTATGGGAATTTCACCTACTAAATTTTACACGTGGTACTATCCCACAAACACGTGTTTCAATAGAACATTTTCTTCATTGCTAATGTGCCCTTGAGCCCTTTCAAGCAAACACATACATGTACACGTAACGCGTTAATATCAAAAGCTCATCACTTATTCCATAAAAGTAATTAGCGAGTGAAGCCCATCACTTAAAAATAAGAAAAAAAGGTCACCCGCACTCCTGTCTGGCTCCAGTGACTTGTCACACAGAGCTATTTTCACGCTTTTCACGTTCGCGGCGCACCCATTGTCTTGTGAAACGCGTGAAAATATCTCTGTGTGCATCCGGCTTTAAGCTCGATATTTTTAGTCGGGAGGTAGCGACGGAATTTAGGCGGCCGCGCTTGGCTATTATATTGTCTTGCCTCGGCCGAATTTCTCCAAAGAGTGGCGCTTCCTCCATTCACTTTAGCCGCGTTCATACTATGCCTTGGAATCGATTTAAACAGTTTCAAAACATTTCGCTAGAGTCGTGTGAACAGGAAACCATCTTTTCTCGAATCGATTTGATTCGATTTCTCAAGACTGCTTCGAGAACCAGAAAAAAATAAAAATTCTTTGGATATTTTCAAGAAATTTTTACCTAATAATTTCCCTTTAAATTGGGGAGTGGCCGTTTTCTAGTTTAATTTCCGCCAACAAAATTGTATACTTACCGAAAATGCTTGATTTCAACCCTCTTCTAATAAGTGATGTTATACTTTGCAATTAAAATCAACTACGCGCTTTTTGTTGAATTTAATAATTATATCGTTACAATTGCAATATACGATATAACTGCTCTTGAACGTAATGTATTTCAGTTAGTGGAAGTTTTGCAAAAACCTTTTTTCCCAATTCAATTTCGAACTTCTATCTGTTTGAAAAGCTGGTATATGCGTGCTATAAAGGCTAAAGTATATATATATATATATATATATACATGTGGAGATATATTCAACTGTACCGTGTGACGGTATAAACGTATTTTATACAATTACAAATGTGTTGTATATAACCTTCAACAGTTAGGCTCACTTGTTCTTACTTTGCATTCTCCCTTTAAAGGGAGATTGCAACCTAACAACAAGTAATTTTTTTATCGATTCCTTATCATTTAAATATGCCTAAACAGTAAATAAAACTAGAAATAAATTTAAAACTTAACCCGTAAATAGGCTTCGCTGGATTCATGGAGATTCTGATCTTCACAGGACTAGCGACCAATGACATTGATCGATGGCTCTTATATGGGAAATTCAGTATCTCCATGAATCAGCTAAGCCTATATTCCGGGTGAGTTTTAAATTTATTTATATGCCTAGCTTAATATTTATTTGTAAGTTTTCGTTATTAGTGGATTAGGCCTATTTAAACGAGAAGGAATCGATAAATTATCACTTGTTGTTAGGTTGCATTCTCCCTTTAAATATTTGGAAACAAGGTTTACAATATAATTTTATAAAAGCATTTTATTTAAAATTAATAATTCGCAAAACTATTTATGCTAGAAAGAAATTCATTGGGCAATCGCCATTAGAACAGATTTTGCAGACAATTAAATATTTTCGGGCACTCGAAGCGCCAGCTCAATCGGATTGTAACCATAGCAACGCTTGAGCGAAAAGCTCGCGAATGCAACGTGATATCATTCAAACCATAGATAGTGTTAATGGGCTAGATGCACCATCTCAATTAACGTCTACATACAATATGAAAGATATCTGACCAAAAACCTTACGGTTAAAAACACGCAAGCTCCTCTGCTTTTACAAAAAAAGAAAAACCTCCAGATTGCTTTGGCCAAAAAAACACTGCTCTTTTACAAAAACATTCAGCCCATAAACGTGTTGAAATCAAATTATGGGCAAGGTCTTTTTATTTTAAACAAATTTTTGACGTCATTTCCGTAAACAATTAAAGAAGATTCAAGCGCCACGTTTTAACAATCCGCCCATAACGAGTTAACCCAATGGTGGGCTCTTCAATTCCGAATTCGTCTATTGGAATGTTTAATATTTATATGGTACGCTTAAAATACATTCGTGGTATTTTTAAGAACCGTTGAAGTTTACTTAGAACTCTTCGTGAACTTTGGCATACGAGTACCTGACAGATCGTGGTGAAAAGCATCGGTGCGTGATATTATTCAATCGTTTCATTTTTCTTAGAAACCAATGATTAACTCTAGTACGGCTGCCAGTAAAGCGACTCCTATTTGCGTCGCCCACACCGCGAACGCCATCTCCACATTTTTCCACTCAATTTTGCGAAATTCATCTTCTACGGTCGATGTGGGCTTGGGCTGAATGTCGATTTTCATTTTTTTTTCGAGATAGCGATGCCAGGGAGTAATTTGGGAGGTTTCCACGAACGAACGCAATCTGTCATGGCAAGTGTTAAATTAAACAAAAATCTATTGTAGTAGCGGTGTTTAGGCGGGGTATGAGTGGGGTTTTACTAAACGCCTCCCTCAACTTATTTTTTGTCCTTAGTTGGGCGCATTTTTAACATAGAGTTGTGTAGGTCCAAGACTCGTCCTAGATGGGGGACGAAACAAATGACGTCTAGTCACGTGGTAAACTACTCTATTGGTTCCGATCCGTATCGAACCATTTACTTAATGCGATTTTACCATTTAAATCGGACCATTTAAGTAGTAAAGATTAAATATATATTTGTTCAAGCGTACATTGCTTTTTCGCGATGCAACGGGGGTCCTGCTGGAAGTTTATTCCCTCCAGATAGGTGGAGAGACTTTTGATAGGAACTTATTTATTAATTATAATCATAATCTGACAGGGTTTAGCGGGACAGGTCAATTTGGTCTCGCCGATTTGGTCTAGCCGATTTGGTCTAACCGCTTTGGTCTCGAGACAGTTTGGTCTTGCCTATTTGGCAGTGGCGGCGGAACGGGTGGGGACAGGGGGACATTGTCCCCCCTCAATTAAACCAGGTGGGGACAACCAATATACGTGTCCCTCCCCAAATTGTTCAGTCAATACTCTGATTAATCTCAGAATATAATTGAATTCAATGAATTATAAGAAAAATTAGTCTATAATCTCAACCTGTTTGGAGTTATCTTACAATACCTTACCAGGCTGAACTTTAGCAAGAAAAAAAAAGAAAAAAAGGCGCATAATTCTTCAATTCATAAACTAGGTGACGTTTTTAATTTCCATTAATACTCTTCACTCAGCGTGGTATCAGGTATATTGGTCTTGAGCAACTTGTTTCCAAGTTCTTTAACGAAAAATGCCCCCCCCCCCCCCCCAAAATAAGAACCGTCCGCCGCCACTGCTATTTGGTCTCGAGACCCTTCGGTCTTTGGGCAGTTTGGTCTTGCCGATTTGGTCTTGGAGCGGTTTGGTCTCGAGACAAATTGGTCTCGAGACAATTTGGTCTCGAGACAGTTTCGTCTCGAGACAGTTTCGTCTCGAGACAGTTTGGTCTAGAGACAGTTTGGTCATGGACTAATTATAGTATACACAGGGACGAGTGGCAGACACAGATTTCCCTTATAGCGCCGCGTCCGAGTCTTGTTAAATGTCGTGCCCTGTTTTTACCCCCCTCCCCCCCCCGACCAAATCTAGCCGAGTCTAAACGAAAAAAAAAGGAAACAGAATTATGCGGCTAATGCCATCTTTCCGCCGTGAACTGAACTATTTTATTCAATGTAGTTTGAAATTTTCGTCTGCTTATCAGCTAGGATATATTTCTATACGGTTATTTTAGTCTCTTTTGTTAAAATTTAATTTATTAGTTGGTTAGTCTTACGTTTTAGAGCCCTTAAATACTGCTTCAAGGTAAGGTCGATTTTAAGTTTGTTAAAAGTTACTTTTTTTTTAAAAAAAAAGCCAAAACTTACCATCATCTGAATCTCTTAATACACTTTTACTTTTTTTCTTCTCTGGAGAATGTGTAAAATCTCCAAACAATGTCTCAAACGTTTGAGCACTAAAATTCATCGCGAATTCGCGATAAATCTAAACACGTGCGTAAAGGCCTAACTTTATAAATCTTGTGCTAGTATTTTTCCCCACGTTCCTACCCCCTTTTGACTCGGTTTGTCGTTAGTTCCCAGAAATGCCGCTGGAGCGCGCATTTAACAATCGTTAGCCAGAAAATTACTTCTGCCACTCGTCCCTGTGTATACTATAATTAAGTCCATAATAGTCTATTCTTTTCACGGTGGTAAATATGCCAAATATTAAAAATAGTTTACGAAGAAGAAACCCGTGAAGCACGTCAAATAAAAACTAAATAATAAAATTTTTATTTAACAAAATGTACAAGTTGAGACGTTTCGAGCCACGGCTCGAAACGTCTCAACTTGTACATTTTGTTAAATAAAAATTTTATTATTTAGTTTTTATTTGACGTGCTTCACGGGTTTCTTCTTCGTAAACTATTTTTAATATTTGGCATACTATAATTAGTCCATGGTTTGGTCTAGAGACAGTTTGGGCTAGAACAAAGAATCCTAGGTTGGGTTAGGTTAGGTTAGGTTAGGTTATACAGAAGCATTATTCCAATTATCATAAATTCTAAACATTTAACCATTCTTCAACACATTTTTATTTTCGGGTGTAATATAAGTTAAAAAACGAATTAAACAACAAACTGACCCGAGACCAAACTGTCTCGAGCCCAAACTGTCTCGAGACCGAATTGTCTCAAGACCAAAATGTCCAGAGACCAAAAAGTCGCTAGACCAAATGGTCCCAAGCCCAAAATGTCCCGAGACCAAATCGGCGAGGCCAAACTGTCGCGAGACCGAACTGTCTCGAGACCGAATTGTCTCGAGACCAAAATGTCCCGAGACCAAATCGGCGAGACCAAATCGGCGAGATCAAATCGGCGAGACCAAACTGTCGAGTTTCTAATTTCAAAACTGATTTTATTCCCTCCCAAATATTTAGGAAAAAATCCACAGACGATTTTCTCCTATTGACCTTAACATTTAGCTCAAGTGTTTTTCAGTGTGTGTTTAACTGTAATTTGTAGAATAACCAAAATTGCCACGCCTAAAGTGGCGGAGATTGATGTTTGTACGCGTATGTGCAATAAGTACTTCAACAGTTTGTTAAAACAGCCGCTTTATAGGATTGGGATCTCAAGTTCTTCATATATTATCCTTTTTGTTTATGACGAACTTACCTGTTGTTGACCAGTTTCAAGGCGATTGGATTGATATTCCTGCCAACGTTGTAGATCAACGGTTGACAAAGGTATCCGGTGGAACTCATATACATCCCTTGTTCGTAATTATATCCTGTTTTTTCCACTTCAGAAACGAGACTGGACATCTTACTGATAGTCACGGTGAAATCTGGTTCTGTTTCTTTTTCTTCATTCGTGATATTAATGAATTCGCAAGCAATCTTCATCTCTTCATTAGGCTGAAACATAGATTTTAGATTATCAAATAATTTTAATAGTATCATATAAATCTTCGTATCACGTATAATTCTTTGTGTGAGAATAGCCTATTTAAAGCAATTTTGCCATTAATTGACGGGGGGGGGGGGGGACTAAAACTACGGCGCTCTAGCATGGCCTCTAACTTGAACCTATAACGTGAACCGCCGCACCAGTATCGAAAAGACTTATCGGGATTTCCTGGCGGAAGCTTTCCAGAGATTGGTCCAACCGTTTCATGTTTGGGGTTCGTGTGGAACAAGCTTTTAGTATATTAATTACACAAAATTTTCTCGCAAATTTTTACGTAAGGCTTTTATAATGGTTAGGTCTCAAATCTATCCGCGAATGAAAATGGCGAATTGACGAAGTAATAAAAAAGGAAAGTGGAAATGTTTTTTTGAATTACCGAATGGCAAATGTCGTATTCATCATTAATATTAGCGTAGAGTCCGATAAACGATGAAGCTCGTGACAAGTCTTTTACGGAGTCGATGTTTTTTTCGTGTTTTGTCAAGTAATTAGCTTTTATAACCGCGCATAATAAGGTGAACAGAACCACAACTTGTAGAAACCAAGTTCCTGTTGCAATTCTGATAGCCGGCAATTGGGAGATGTTGTAACCTTGTCAAAATAAATAGGCGTGGTCCGTTGATCTTGGAAAATATTCTCGGTACTTCAGCCAAAAACGTCGAATTTGTACCACTGGTTTACCGCCACATTAGCGCCAAATCGACGGGGAAAAGGGACTTTCTTCATCAGGGGGTTTAGTCCCGTCGTTCTGGCGCTGTTGTAACGGTAATCCGGTGTTTATTAACAACCATATTAAACGAACGCCGTTCGAGCCTGGTTTTTGGTTAAATTGAACTCCCGCTACATTTAAAAGGCGCTTACCTTTTCCCAAAATGGCCCCAAACTGTTGAAATAGATTGTCATAGGCGCAACTGATAATTTTTCTTCGAATTCCCACGATTCGTTTTTCGATAATCTCAATCGTGGTCAAACAACTAAACACCATGACTACTCCGATCCAAATCTGCCAATATTTGCGTCTTTAATACAAATTGCTAAAGGATGATCAACTAAGTAGCGAATAATCGCTGTTATCGGAGGGGGCCGCACTCCGCAAGCAATGACTATCGTTTATAGGATTGTACCACAACCTGGGCCAAATTCAAAATGGGTCGAAAAGCATTTCTTTGAGCGAAGAATGGTTTTTAACAGGTTATTCTCTTATTTCTTTAGAAATCAACGGAAACGATATTGAAAAAGAAGTACCCTAACTTTCCTTAGGAATTTCTATAAGCCAACGTTAAAAGATTCTCTCGTTTCTTCAAAATTTATTTTAAATTTGGAAATATAAGATTGTAAACGTTTTAATATTTTCATCAACAATTTCCCTTAAACAATTTTTGTGGTGAGAACTAGTGTGGATTCCGCCTTAGCTACATTCTCACTTATATATTCGTATTGATTTTTATTGGTCAAACCAGTCCGATATTTAAATATCTCGCAATCGTTTTAAGCTCGCTATCTGTTCGCGCATCATCTTCATAAACCAATTTATTATATTTTCATCTGTAGAGGTTATTGATGGCGAATCTGTTTGAAACTAGCTGGTTACCGTTCCAGTTTAGAAGGTAATGTTCCAATTGCGCAGTTCCCATAAGCGCAATTCCTTTTGCGCAGTTTTTAATTTTCGCAGTTTACCATTTCCGCAGTTTTCATTTTTTTATTTTGCGCAGTGTTCATTTGCTGTTTTAGCCCAATCCCATTACGCACAATCAGTTTTATTGATCAAATTTTAACTTTCACTTTTCGCCCAATTCCAAGTTCGTCCAAAAATACGTAAATTGGGCGTTAGGTTAGGTGGCAGTTTGAAATTAGCCCGATTTTAATATTTCTCAAAATAGAAATATAAACGTAACTCGGCTATTCGCTTTATAAAGTCATTTTTCGATAATTTAAAAATATTTTATCTTCTAAACTATTTTAAAATATGTTAGGGTGTAGTGCTCATTTACTAACTACTAAATTATTACAAGTCTCGCAAGATCTTCCGCTATCAAAGATAATAGCTTTGCATACCCGGGATTTTAAAATTTTAAATTCCATCGGGGATATCAGAAGCCGATTAAACCCTCCTTTGAAGTCTAATATTCCGTATAGCGCTACTCTCTGTATGGGTAAAATTCCCAATTTTACGAGATCGGAGGGGTCCTACTTCATACCCCCCTGTCTACGGAAAATTGGTGGTACAATCCCTTTCACACCCTTCTTATATTACATAAATTTGACGTTACTTCGAACGGCATCTTGAGAATTTCGTCAAACAATCCAGGGGTTTCCATACGCACCATCTCGTTCTTCGCGGAGAAAAGCCTTAGGCAAGATTCTGTGACTGGTACAGTCGTCTTAATCGTTAAGTTACGTTTCCGCAAGTACTCTTTCATCTTTTCGTTGGTATATTGATTCATAACCATTGTTATGTCCATGTCATCTATCCGCATCTATTACCGCGCAATAAAACGCCCTTAGATCAATCCATAAAAGCCCAATTTAAATTCAGGTTAAAAATGATTCAAAATATATGTACATATGACTTAGGAAACATTTCCGCAAGAGTAAAAAATAAATGTTTTATAATCTCCATTTTCGAATTTTGTTTAAATAAGTATTCTACACCATCGCGCTATATGGTCGCGTGGCGCCCATCTCTAGCGACTGGATAGCTTGATAGGAACAGCTAGCGAAGACTAATCTTCCGAAACTACTCTATTATATTTATCTTAATGTATCAATCCAATTCTTATTTTTCCATCGCGCCAACTCCTCTTGAGAAGAAATATAATTATCATACCTTTCTTTCATATAACTCATCCATCGATAAATAAACGTATCTGTAATAATTTTCAAAATATAAATGAACTAGAAAAATCCCGTGAAATTGAAGCTGAAAATTCATGAATAGAAAAGCATTTTAAATTATAACTTTATTGTGGGAAATTCCTTAATAATCTGAAATTGAATCCAAAAATAATTTCTGATTACTTAGGGATTTTCCAGAACTTTCCAGAATAGGCGATTAAATAAAGTCTGACTTATTCCAAACGTTGAAAAAAGGCAACATCTTCAATAGAAACGGGTGCTTTTTAACGGTTATTTTATTCGTTTCCAAGATTATTTTATAAAAAGACCTATTGTTCTAGAATTTTATAGATTTCCAGACTTTTTTTCCCCAGGGTGACCAGACTTCCGATATTTCCTAATTTTTTCAATGCCTTCCTATAAATTCCTAATTGAAAGTTTTCTAATATATTTTCCTATTTTTTCACTTTTTACGGTTATCAGGTTATTCATTTTAAAATAAAAGTATAATTTAAAATTCCCACCAAAGACATCGAGTCAGAAACAGAAGAGATTAAGATTTTAAAGAAAATCAAAAAGCGATAAATATCTGGTAAATGTTAAATCAACGGCGTATCAAAAGATATCCTATTTCTACTATAGATCCCATATTTTCGTATATTTTCGTTATTATTTATCCTATATTTCCTCTAGTTTTAAATTTTCAATCCTAGTTTCTCCTATAATTCGCCTTTAAATTTCCTATTTTTCGCATAAAATTTTAAGTTTTTCCCTGGTCACTCTGACTTTCCAGAATTTTCTAGACAATTTTCTGGACAGCACTCTATTTCTTAGGCATTCGCGTAATACCTCAGACGTTCATTGTTTTCGAACACATAGTAGTACATTCTGGCTGATGAATCATACGGTTCCAACCAAGGTTTCTCCTGCGGTGTTAAAAATGGTTGTAATCTTATTTATCACGTATATTATTTCTGTTTCAGAGTAGTTGACAACAGACCAAAGCCTAAGCTAATTTCTACGTAACTTTTAACCTCATTGATAAAATAATTAACTAGTCTATACCAACTGCTCTTGAACTCGAGTATTAAATGAAGGAAACATGACGCGATCATACCACGGGAGGATACATCATGGCAGTCAAATTGTATACAATCTTCTCCATCTTGATACGTCGAAAAAGAACAATACTTTACTCTTGAAACCTTGGCTGCCTCGAGTTTTTCCTTTATCCGACAGTATATTTTCCTATTTTAGGCGCTGTTTCGTGTACGCAAGTGGTTTAGATAAACAAGCGTATAATTATGAAGAGTGGAATCGATGAATAGTCTAGTTCAAGGAGAGTTGGTAAACCGGGAAAGGCCTAACGCGGAATGATACAAAATGTTAAATCTCATTGGGATAAAAGTAGTAGTTACCAACTCTCCTTGAACACTATTAAATATAGCGTAGCGCGCTATGAGTTACCTGAGTTACGTTCGCGCTAGAGACTTTAAACTCTTTTTCAAACCATTTTGAACCTTCAGTTTGTTCAAAATAGCCTAACAGTTATACATTTTGAGAAATTTGCTTTTCTAAAAATAGTTAAAAACGGTTTCAAAGTCTCTAGCGCGAACGCGGCTCTAGTTTATATTTTTAATTTCTTTCTTTAAAGGGAGCGTGGACAGGAAAATTAAGTTATTTTTTATCGATTCTTCTACTAATTCTAATACCTATCCGCGTAGTAAATCATTCGGGACAATATATCCCAATGATTTTAAAAATTAAAATAGATCCAGATTTCACAGTTCTTTGAAATTGACCCTTTCCAACTTGACACGCGATATGCTCCCTGCTTCATTGGTACCTGTTATTGCTGCTAGAGGCGGTACTAGTCCTTTTCGGTGGTACGCTCTTCCTTCTCACCATCTCTACCGCTAATGCGCCTGCGCAGCTACGATAATTGGCTTGAAGACCTCTAGAGGCGCCAGCGAACTGTCCCACCAAGATATCCAACTATTTAAAAATCTGGCAAACTACAGTGGAAGGCAGAGATAGCTGTCCAGGGTGAAACCCTCTCTTAGCCTATGTTCCAACCCATCGCTTAACGCCTTCCAGCGAACAAAATACTCGTGACACGCGCCTCGTTTTCACATCGCGCGCCTTGTTTATCACATCTCGCGCTATAATCCCTCTCGACATAGCGCGTGCCACGAGCATTTTGTTCGCTGGAAGGCAAGGTGTTACGCGATTGGTTGGAGGGGATCAATTTAAAAGAACAGTGAAATCTAAATTTTTTGGATTTTTAAAATATTTGGGATATATTTCGTGGATGATTAACTACGCGGATACTTATAATTAGTAGAAGAATTGATAAAAAATCACTTTTCTCTTCACCTGCCCTTTAAATATAGATTTGAGCTAAAATAGGTTAATTTTATTAATATTAATTACTCCAGAAAACCGAGCTCGCGTGACTAACCTAAACTAAGTAGTAAATTCGATCGGCGTCTATATGGACCTTGTTAAAATGCAGCCTACACTCTTATTAACTTCACGCGGAAACTTGTTTCCAGTGAAATTTATAAAAAAGCGTTCCGAGGCCGAGGTCACGTGTCTCTCTCGCCTCTGCCTCGGCCTCTTGCTTCGGTCGTTGATTGTTTAGTTTTAAATACATGTAATGGTTTAGATGTAGGTAACGGTTTAGATAAATTCTAAGAATACTCTTTCTCTCTGTGTCAAATCCTGGCTTTTTCTCATCACCCTTCTCTTAAATCTCACATAAAATTAGTTAGTTTCAAATTAACTTGATTAGTTGTTAATTATAGTCATTTGTTGGCAGCTATTTGAAAATATCTTCTTTTAGTTCTCTTAGCCTGATACGAGTTTTCGCCCTTCCCGCAAGCTTTATGGTGCCACATTTTCGTCGAAAACTCGCCAAATTTAAACTTTTCGTCTAGAAAATTCAATTATATTTCCTGTAAAATTCAATTTCATTTTCGGCAGAGCTTTACTTCCCCAATATTAACCCAATATACACCAAAATGATTTACATAGCCTTCGCTACCCTCTACATAAAGACCCCATTTAGATTTAATCCAATTTAAATTTAAATTAGATTTTCTGCAAAATTTATTTTCATTTTCAGCAGCCCCAAAAACTTAGCCAATTTTTAACCAAAACGCATTAAAATTAATTTATATAGCCTTCTACTAATTTGCCACAAATTACAAACCCCATTTAAATTTAATTAAATAAATTTTTAAATTTTATTTATAATTTTTGCAAAAAACAATTTCATTTTCGGCAGCCCTAAACTAAGCCAATTTTTAACCAAAACCCATTAAAATTAATTTATATAGTGCTCTGGACTCTTCCTCTTGTATATTATTTAATCGTTTTATTTGTCTTAGAAACCAATGATTAACTCTAGTACGGCTACCAGGAAAGCGACTCCTATTTGCGTCGCCCACACCGCGAACGCCATCTCCACATTTTTCCACTCAATTTTGTCAAATTTATTTTCTCCGGACGATCTGGACTTGGGCTGAATGTCGATTTTCAATTTTTTTTCGAGATAGCGATGCCAGGGAGTAATTTGGGAGGTTTCCATGAAAGAACGCAATCTGTCGTGAAAAGTTTTAAGTTAAAGAAAAATCTATTGTAATGGTTCAAATCCGTATCGATGTCTCCTAGTGAAGTTTGTTCAAGTGTATATTGCTTTCTTCCGCTCCAATATTTAAAGTATTAAATTTTGGAATCATAATGGAGATATTCTTGGTGCGCTAAGAAAGCAACGCGCGCTTGAACAAAAATGAGCAATGATAGAGTATTCGCGACTGCTCGGAAAATTAAAACTCCAATCTCTTCTCAAGGGCGCCATTAGGCAAAGAGTTTATAGGGGATCGTAGCGGGCGATTTGGTTTTTGGGTACACGCGTGACCCAATTTGATTTTGACTTTGTAAAAATCCCAACGTTCCGTAGACACTTGAACGCTGCGATACTTTTTGTTGTTTTTGGACTTGTGTGACTTGTGTCACTGACTCGATGAAAATATATTTCATTCCTATCCATATATTTACTGTCTGGGCAGCCACGGAGTCATAACCCATATTCTAGGTGGTTGCCCACACGGACGAACTAACCTGTTGTTGACCAGTTTCAAAGCGTTAGAATTGATATAACTGCTAGTGTAGTAGACCAACGGTTGACAGAAGTATTCGGTGGAACTCGTGTACATTCCATTTTCGAAAAGATTTCCATTTAAGTCCATTTCCAAAATGAGACTGGAAATGTGACTGATAATCACGGAGAAAGCTCGCGGAGGTACTGTTTCTTTGTTTGCCATTTGGATGGATTTGCACGCTGTCTTCATCTCTTCAATAGTCTGAAACATAGATTTTAGATTATCAAATAATGTTAATAATATCATCGATACGTAACCCTAATAGTCTTCGTGTTAGAATAGCCTAATAAACACTCGTCATTACTTGACGTCATTAGCGGGTGGACGAATTACTCACGACGTTGGAAGACGAACCGATAGAAATTAAGAATATTGAAGTTCTAACTGCGCAACAAACTCGTAAAGCCGAAGTTTTGGTTAAACTAGACAAGATCCTGAAAAATACTGTATTAGAGGACGTGAAGGTGGAAGCGAGCCACCTATTCAACAATCAAATAGCTGAGGCGGAATCGCGTCATTCAAGGACATCTTTGGACGACTCACGATGAGGATCTGTGCAAGTGCATTCGTTATCCGCAGCAGTGAAGTTACCGAAGTTACCCAAGTTTTATGGAGATATTAACATATGGACTTAAGCGTAACCAATATCTGGGGAAGAACAAACGTAACTTTGTCTTCAGTACGAAAGTAGAAGAGTTACTCTCATTTTAAACAAAAGACCGGAAGGATAGATAAGTATCGCGTCATTAGAAGTTACGCTTTAATAAGTGTACCAGGCGAAGTTATTCGAGAGAGACCCGAGAGCGAGGGGTCGGACATTTCTAAAAAAACGTACGGGATTTCGAAATCAAATTGGATTTCGTGTAATTTCGAAATCATTCTGTTGATTTCGTGTGATTTCGAAATCATTCTGTTGATTTCGTGTGATTTCGAAATCATTCTGTTGATTTCGTGTGATTTCGAAATCATAGCGTGGATTTCGTTTGATTTCGGATTTTTAAATTTTCCAGTTGATTTTGGCAGATTTTGAAAAAAATTCTCCTGATTTCGTCGGATTTCGGAATTTTTACCGTGATTTCGTCGGATTTTGAAATTTTTACCGTGATTTCGTCGGATTTTGAAATTTTTACCGTGATTTCGTCGGATTTTGGTTTTTTTATCGTGATTTGTCGGATTTTGTTTTTTTTTATCGTGATTTGTCGGATTTTGAGATTTTTCATATGATTTCGTTGGATTTTGAAATTTTTCTGTGACATTAAATTTCAATCAACTTTCGAAACCGTTCGCATGCAGACTAACGAAACCAAAGTTGCATTTTTAGTTTCAAACCTTGTAGACGATAAAAAACGTACATAGCACTAGAAAAAGGAATGAAATGGGGAAACAGGCACGTGAATACACAATGCTAGCCCTACAAAAGCGCATGCTTTTGTTTGGCGAGTGTACCTTACTCAAAGCGTTAGCATTTAAGATATATTCTATAAGTATGACACCGTTACCAAGAGCTTGTTCGAGAACGACGCGAGAATTGACTACAAGTGCCTCGCAGTCCGTCCCCCAATTAAGTCTGCCCTAATTAAACCCTTGATAACGCCTCATCAGGCGTTGCTTTACAAGAATCTTGGACGTTTTACCTACATACGTCACTCCACGATTAGGTCTCAGTAACCAGTACTACACTTAAGGAACAAACCTCATAATTTTATGATCATATTCATATTTTAACTCTATTTCAGGGGAAGGAAAGAGTAAGGGGATCCGTGGGAAATTTCTGAGACGAGAATTCTCACTAAATTCCCACGATACAGCCAAGAAGGATCAGACAAGGAGAAGAAAAGTAGGGCTGCGTTAAGTTAGAGAGAGAAGAGCCAACCTCCCACTCGGGTGGAAAGGGGGGATAGGAAATTCTAGAGGTAAACTGTTGTCACGTGGTCGTTAGCGTCGTCGGCAAATACGCGTCTCATAAAGGATCCATTTTACTCACGTGACAACAATTTACCACGAAGCATCTCTACCCCCGTTCTCCCAGAGTGGGAGTTTAGGCCGACGCAGTAGGAACCGCGCCGTCCCCACTTTTCCTCTCCTTGTCTGATCCTTCTTGATACAGCTTACCCTACTGTTTTACAAAGGAAAAAAGTGAGAGGTATTCATATCACCTTAAGTGTGTATAAACATTGGATAGTCGAAGCGATGCCCATGCCTTTCTAAGCAGCGTAAACTTGGTTTTAACACGGGTTCCCGTTTTAACCCCGCCCGCTTCATATCGAAGAACATTAATTTTTGTAATTTGGAATTGATTTCGTGAAATTTTCTACTGATTTTGTGATTTTGTTTTTGATTTCGTGATTTCGTGATTTCGTTTCTGATTTCGTGATTTCGTTTCTGATTTCGTGATTTCGTTTCTGATTTCGCGATTTCGTTTCTGATTTCGTGATTTCGTTTATGATTTCGCGATTTCGTTTCTGATTTCGTGATTTCGTTTATGATTTCGGATTTTTTATCGGATTTCAAAATCAGCGAAATTTCTTTTGATTTCATGCTGGATTTCTGATTTTGATATTGATTCCGGATTTCTAAAATTTGATTTCGCGGCTAGCGTACGGGATTTCGTTGAATGACCGACCCCTCGCGCGAGAGGTAAATGATTAGATCTATCAGCGCCACCAATCCGACGGAATTAAAGTTAGATGTCCTGGTAGACTGATTTATCATGAAAGATCAATTGCAGAGTTAAAAAGTAAAATGGAAAAGACATTTTTCTATTTACCGAGTGGCAAATGTCGGCTTCATCTATTATATTGGCGTAGAGTCTGAGATACGGTGAAGCTCGCAAGAAGTCTTTTACGGAGTCGATGTTTTTTTTGTGTTTTGTCGACAAATTAGCCGTTAGAAGCGCGCATATTAAGGTGAACAGAACCACAACTTGTAGAATCCAGGGTCCGGTGACAATTCTGATAGCCGGCAATTGGGAGATGCTGTAACCTTCACAAAATAAATAAGCATGGTCCGTTTATTCGGATTGAGTTCGTCAAACGCTCGAAAATATTCTCGGTACTTCAGCCAAAAACGTCGAATTTGTACCACTGGTTTACCGCCACATTAGCGCCAAATCGACGGGGAAAAGGGGCTTTCTTCATCAGGGGTTTAGCCGTTCTGGCGCTGTTGTAACGGTAATCTGGTGTTAATAAACCCCCATTAAACGAACGTCGTTCGAGCCTGGTTTTTGGTTAAATTGAACTCCCGCCACCTTTAAACGGGGCTTACCTTTTCCCAAAATGACCCCAAACTGTTGAAATAGATTGTCACAAGCGCAACTGATAATTTTTCTTCGAATTCCCACGATTCGTTTTTCAATAATCTCAATCGTGGTCAAAAAACTAAACACCATGGCAAGTCCGATCCAAATCTGCCAATATTTAATGCCTTTAATATAAATTGCTAAATGCTGCTCAACTATAAGTTTCAATTATTCCCTGTTATCGGAGGGGGCCCGGGGGGGGGGGGGCAGAATCGTTGACACACTACTGGCTTTCGCGACTTGTCTTCAATTAAGTAGCTTTTTTTCAAGTACGATTTCATTTGTAATAGCTATAGGAGGCTAACTATCCGGAAATATCAAAACTTGACTAGTAGAAATCAATTTTAAAATCAGATTTTCTTCATCGTGGAAGTGTTCCCAAAATCAATAATAAGGTGATGTGGTACGCTTCTTATATTACATAAATTTGACGTTACCTCAACCGGCATCTTGAGAATTTCGTGAAACAATCCAGGGGATTCCATAAGCACCGTCTCGTTCTTTACGGAGAAAACTCTCATACAAGATTCCGCGACTGGTACTGTGAATTTATTCGTTAAGTTACGTTCTCGCTGGTACTCTTTCATCGCTGCATTGGGATATTGTTGCATATGAAGAAATATGTCTATGTCATCTTCCTGTATTTATTACCACGTGATAAAACGCGCTTAGATCAAAGCCCAAATACAGTAACGCTAATGATTTTCTATCGTTTTTTTATTGTTTCAATAGGCCGAGCTAGTAACAAATTAGCATACAATTTAAGCTAGAAAATCAATTTTTGATTTACCCGGAAATAAAGCCTTAAGAGTAATCCCTTTATTTCGACAGTATATATTCGAGAAATCTAATGATGTGGTCGGAATCTAGTTGCAAATTGACTAAAGTTGCTTTCGCCGAGATGGATATTGAGCGGTAGAACGTAAATTTAGAAAATATTCAATTATCCATACTTATCGTATTGGGCTCTAATTCTCCATTGCTCTCTCGAAAATACAGCAAAAATGTTGCCCCGCGAGCCCGTGATTTTCCCAGTGGAACAGGAACAAGTCGAGAAACCAAAATATTGCAGGGTGACCACTTTTCCTATATTTCCTATTTTTTTTTTTCCTATATTTTCACCTCCGGCCTATTTTCTCTTATAATTTAATGGCAATTCCTATAATCTCCTATATTTCTACTCAAAATCTCTAGTTAAGGGTAAAGTTATAAATCATACTGTCAGCTGTGGCTGTATAAGATTATTTTAGCTTAACTGTACATTTTCCAGTTAAAATAGTCTGTAAAATTCCATACTATTTAAGCAATTGGATCATATTAATACCATGTTTAAACCGGTGGCGAGAGTTGTAATGCAATAAAAAACATGGTTCCTACTTTTAATTAATTATTTTCCTATTTTATCATATATTTTACACTTATTTCTTCCTATTTTATCCTATATTTTACATAAAATTCTTCCTATTTTATCCTATATTTTACATAAAATTCTTCCTATTTTATCCTATATTTTGCATAAAATTCTTCCTATTTTATCCTATATTTTGCATAAAATTCTTCCTATTTTATCCTATATTTTACAAAAAATTCTTCCTATTTTATCCTATATTTTACAAAAAATTCTTCCTATTTTATCCTATATTTTACATAAAATTCTTCCTATTTTATCCTATATTTTACAAAAAATTCTTCCTATTTTATCCTATATTTTACAAAAAATTCTTCCTATTTTATCCTATATTTTACATAAAATTCTTCCTATTTTATCCTATATTTTACAAAAAATTCTTCCTATTTTATCCTATATTTTACATAAAATTCTTCCTATTTTATCCTATATTTTACAAAAAATTCTTCCTATTTTATCCTATATTTTTCATAAAATTCTTCCTATATTTTACATAAAATTCTTCCTATTTTTTACATAAAATTCTTCCTATATTTTCCTATATTTCGCAAAGAAATTTCCTATATTTTACATAAAATTCTTCCCATATTTTACATAAAATTCTTCCTATATTTTACATAAAATTCTTCCTATATTTTACATAAAATTCTTCCTATTTTTTACATAAAATTCTTCCTATATTTTCCTATATTTCGCAAAGAAATTTCCTATATTTTACATAAAATTCTTCCTATATTTTCCTATATTTCGCAAAGAAATTTCCTATATTTTACATAAAATTCTTCCTATATTTTCCTATATTTCGCAAAGAAATTTCCTATATTTTACATAAAATTCTTCCTATATTTTCCTATATTTCGCAAAGAAATTTCCTATATTTCCTCTATAGGATTTTCAAATTTTCAGTGGTCACCCTGATATTGCCTCTCCTCGTAAAAACTCTAAAGCTAAGCGAGCCGAGACGAAAACTAACAATACCTACGAGTCGCGATGTTAAGGTTTTATTTTTTAGTTAAAATAAGGAAAAAGGTTTTGACCCTTTTTAAGTCTTATAAAGCTCGAAGAATTTTGATCAGAAAGAATCAGATCAAGGGAAAGTGAGTTGGTAATTCAGAAATTCCGATGAATTTGTGAACTTGTTATGGAAAAACTAAAGGCCGTAAAAATTTAATTATTATTTAACCGAAATTCTTGTTAGTAAAGACAGACAATCATACAAATATAGAGAGCCGAAATATATATATCTCATAATTAAATATATAATAGATACTTTGTAGTTTTAACTGTTAAGCACGCGTCATAAATAAAAGCCAGTTCTCCTAGTTTTGTGCCTCCCGTTAATTTTATAAATCGATTTATCGTAACTTCATACTCGGTTGTTGAAACCGAATCGGTACGAAACTGGTTCCCGAATCAGTTTCGAGAAATCGAATCAAATCGATTCGAGAAAACACGGTTTCCCGTTCACACGACTCTAGCGAATCGTTTTGAAACGGTTTAAATCAATTCCAAGGCCTAGTATGAACGCGGCTTTAGTGTATCCATCCGATTCTTATTTTTCTATAGCGCCAACTCCTCTTGAGAAGAAATATAATTATCATACCTTTATTTCACTTGATTCTTCCATCGATAAATAAACGTATCTGTAATAATTTTCCAAATATAAATTAACTGGCAAAAACCCGTGAAAAATCATGGCACATATAAAATGAGAGATTTTGAAGCTGAAAATTTACGAATAGAAAGTGATCTGAAATTAAATCTAAAACTAATTTCAGATTACTTAGGATTTTTATAGATTTTTTCTGGAATTTTGCGGGATTTTCCAGAACTTTAAAGAGCTTTCAAGAATCTTCAAGCACTTTTCAGAATTTTCTAGACCTCTCCAGACTTTTCTGGAACTTTCTAAGAACATTCTGGGAAAAGTTAGGGACATTGTAAATTAATAGTGTTTGATTGGTTGAAGTTTCTTAGCACGCTATTTCTCAAGCATTCGCGTAATACCTTAGACGTTTGTTGTTTTCGAACACGTAGTACTTCATCCTGGCTGATGAATCGTACGGTTCCAGCCAAGGCTTCTCCTGCGACGATAAACTGCGTTTTAATCTATTAATCGCGTATATTACTTTTGTTCAAGAGTAGTTTACAAAATGACCAAAGCCAAAGTCAACGTTTAATCTCATTGAGTAAATAATTATCTATGAAAACTGTTCTTTAACATCACTTTTAAATGTACGAAACATGACCCGATTATACCTGGTAAGGAAACATCACAGTAGTCAAGTTGTATACAATCTTCTCCATCTTGAAAACGTCGAGACAGAACCATACTTTACTCTTGAACCGTGGCTGCCTCGAGTTTTTTATCCGAAAGTATTTTCCTATTTTGCGCTGTTCCGTGTATGTGTGTAATTTCGAAAAACAAACTTATAATCCTGAAGAATCGAATCGATGGAGACTCTAGTTCAAGAAGAGTTGGTACACTGGGAAAGGCTTAACGCGGAATGATCCAAAATGTTAATCTCATTTTGATAAAAGTAGTAGTTACCAACTCTCCTTGAACACGAGTGCACATGCTAGTTTTATTTCATTTTCATTTTAGGCTGTAATATAAAGTGATAATTAAGTTACCCTTGTTTTATGTACATAGTGATTTGAGAGCTGTCAATTAAAATAAAATCAATAACACGATATCCTTTTTATTGAGAATTAGGGCTAGTTTTCACCAAACTGTTGTTGCAGAAAAAAACGAAAGGTTTTTGCTTCCGGAACACTTTTGTTTTTGCTCCAAAAATTAACTTTAAAGACCCTGTTAGGTAGAGATAATTACCAATTTGTATTGGTTATATTATTAATGCCTAAAATTCTAGATTTTGAACTTGAAAGATATTTTCAACGTTCTCCTATCACTTCCTATAACTTCAACCATTCAAAAAAAAAAAAAAAAAAAAAAAAATGGTATTTTAATTCAATGGGCACAAAAAACTAAAAAAGAAAGGAAAATAATTCAGGAACTTTGGATCCATTTGATACGCGACTGTTTTTATAATATGTGGTATTATATTAACGAACAATTTACCGGGGATTAAAATATGTTAAAAAAGTCTAATTATCAATTTGGATATCCAACCTCTATCAGTAGGAATTTGGGTTCCTTCCAAATCTGAATAATTTTATTTTTCTCGTGTATTTATTTTAGATTTAAGGCTTATTAAGCTATACATAAAGCAAACCTAAATTTGTGTGATTTCAATATTCCTTTAAAGAACAAAATGGAGCAAAAAAAATAAAAAAGCATTTGGCGGCTTGATATTGTTTCTAATGTTGATCTTGTTAAAATATTCAGTTATCCAGTCTGTACGCCTAATCTACGAATCTACTGTCGTCGTAAAGTAACCATTATCAACAAAGTATAAACAGCAGAGAAATGTCGAATCAATACTTTTGCCTTATAAGTTTTATAACCCGTTTCTGTGAGTACGAAATTCTTTATTTCAGATAACATTTCTCATCTTTTCCCGGCGATAAAGTCACTTTCTACTAAATTCCACATATATTTAAAATTAAACCAGTGTCCTGGTCAGCTATGTTTTAAAAATAAAATTAAAAACTGTCTTGTAAAAGCTAATAAAGTACGTTTTAAGGTTAATTACTTTATATATGTTAAATAGATAGCTACGTATCTACCCACGCACGAATGTACGAAAATTGTGGAAGTTATCCGCTAATTGGAGCAGTAGGCTAGCTTGACGAATCAATTAACCCAACCTTATACCCAAAGTAGTAACATAGCGAAGAACGCGATAGTCACTCAGAAACAAGTATTAGCTTAACTAAAAACAACTTGACATTTGAAAACGGGGGTAGGGGCCGGAAATTGTTGTTTTTCGCGAAAGGATAATATTTGATTGATATTCACGATGGTCTTATTCAATTAACAAAAGTTATACGAATTCCGAGTTCTACGCTTGTCGTCGCTTGATAATAGGTAGGGCAAATGACCCTTTTTAGCGAATTACCCATTGACTATATCATAGCCTTAAGAGGCAGGCTGCAAGAGACAAAAATGGAATGCCGAATTGTTTCGGTATTAACTGTTTTCTCGCCACTGTGTCTCTTCTCGTTGTTTTATTTTTCATCCTGTGGCTCCACAAAGCCGGTTCACCCTATTTTTTCAAAAGGGTCAAGAACTGAAGATAAATGGAAGATATATCTCGAAATAAATTCCGTTGAAATTGTGTGTATTTATAAGAGCAATATAAAAAAAACAATATAATTATTCTTTACGTAATTACAAAGTTAAGAATAAGTCTATATATATATATATATATATAAGAAACGGCGACGTTGGCGCCAGATGGAAAACGCTTCGAGCTAGCACTTTTTGTCTGGTCGATAAACCCGCTCGTATACCTGTAATAATATATTTTCTACGCGAGGACCTGTAATAGTAGCAACACGAGATCGTTACCCACAAGTTAACAACATTCCGGTTTATAAGAAATTTATATACATACAGAAACTTTGCATTTTAAAGTCAGGCTGTTTCCCTTTTTTTAGATTTCCTATGGATCATATTTTCAGTTTAATCATATTATTAAAACGCCATGTTCAAAATTGTATACTTCTGGGGCCTCTGGGATGAAGCATTCCAAAGAAACTTCAAAATGAAGTAGACAAATTCGAAATTGAAGAGGAACTTGCAGGGACAGGGCGCCATTGAGGCACACTCTTTACGCGCCGATCTGTTAAGACCATTCCGGTCTTAATCTGATTGGCTAAGCTATGACGAGAGAGACAAACAAGGAAATCAGTTTAGTAAAAGTTTTATCACGACCTGAAAACCCTGGATAAGTAAGAGAATTTGGAAATTGGTCCAAAAGGTCGGGGAAAAGCCAGGGAATTTGGAAATTGGCCCAAAAGGTCGGGTGAAAGTCATTGAATTTGGAAATTAACCGAAAAGGTCTTGAGAAGTCAGGGAATTTGGATATTGGCCCAAAAGGTCAGGGAATGTGGAAATTGGCTCAAAAGGTCGGAGAAAAGTCATTGAATTTGGAAATCAACCCAAAAGGTCTTGAGAAGTCAGGGATTGTAAAATCTTAGCTTAAGAAGGGTCACGACCCGAAAGCTCCTGAATGAGGATTTTTATTTTTAATTAATAAAACCCAGATTTTATTTAAATATCCACGAAGTAGCAGTTCTTTTCTAAAAATAATCTAGCAGAAGTCAGGGAATATGAAATTGGCCCAAAATGTCGGAAAAAAGTCGTGGAATTTCAAAATGAGCCGCAATGATCAGGAAACGCCAGGGAATTTCAAAATGAGCCCTATGGTCAGGGAATTTGGAAATTGGCCCAAATGGCCAGGGAATTTGAAAATGAGCCCAAATGTTGAGAGAAATTAAATATTTTGGTACGTGTCAATGAACTGTTTATGATTGGTTGACCAATTAATTGTAACTTAATTATTTTAAACCGAAAATATTTGCATAAATAATATTTTTTCTCATATTCTGAGTAAACTATCGATCCCTGATTGATACACTATGTGAAATAAAAAGTGGAAATTGCCAAGAGGTCTCCCATAAGAATAAATTCGTGAAAAAAGATTAAAATTGGTCCGGGAAATTATTTAGAAATGGTCAGGTAACATCTGGAAAACTCAGGGGAACTTGTACGAACCCTTTCGTGATAAATTTGTGACAGCCTCACTTCAAGTAGAAAACGTGACCTTTAAATTTCAAAACAGCTTTGGAACTTATGTACTACTATAATATTTTTTTATTCTAGTTTCGTATTTATATCGTTACATTTGATTCTTCTGCAAGGAAAATTTAACTGGAAAATAATTTAATATAAAATTAAGCTCAAAAGAAAATTAATATTGAAAGATAAAAGATTTGATAAAGAAAAAGAACCACCATTTAGTTTTTCATATATATTTAAAGGGAAACTTGGAGCTAAAAATGGAACAGCTTTTGAATTTAGTTTCGGAATCTCCATGCCAAAAAACGCATCCGAGAATTTTTTCGGATTTTTTATGCACGTTTTTGGTGTTTAAATTAATTTCTAAAGTTCATATTTTTGGCCAATCATATTATTTCAGCCTTAAACAAGGCCTGTTTTGTCCTAACATTAAAAGAATAGGCCGACCTTTGATGGCCAAGGTCGTAGGCGGTCAGCACCACATTACCACCTACATTCGTTTCACTCGCGAATAGAACGAAAAGGGAAAGTAATCGTGACGTTATGACGAGCTAGAATGTTTCTCGTATCCATGATGTTAAACTCCTTCGTATAGAAGTGTGTAAATCTGCCTTTCATTTAAAGCTTTTTGTTAATTACGAATCAGAAAACATATCTGCCACTTAATTTTGAAGTTTCTTAAAAATGTGTCAACCAGCCGTTTGAAATAGTTATTAATAGCATGAAAAATAAAATTTTACGCTTAAAAAATGTGCCCGCTTCAATTCATATAATTTATATGATCTTAAATGATAAATAAACCTGTTCGTATATGTACATGTTTATTAACCGTTGTTTGTTCATCAGATCCACTTTGTTTTTTATTAATCTCTTTCAAGGAATTTCGAGAGTAATCTCATTTTATTTTTTTGTCAATATGTTATTTACATTTTTTTAAGATTTTAGATTTTTTTAGTTTAAAATAAATTCATAATTTAGAAAATATTTGAAGAGCCTAGTTCCCGGTTTTACTGATATAATCTCACTTTTTGTTAGTGGTAATAGGAATATTTTTGGTTTATTTGAGATATTTATATTTGATAATTGTTCTGTTATTAAATTGTTTTGTGTAAAGGGTTATTTTATACATGCCTGAAGATTGTTAATTTCAATTGTTAAAATTCTGATTTTGTTTCATTTTAATTCTTATTTTTGGACTGAACTATTTTATTTTGAAATCAAATTTATTTTTCCCTTTTTCTCAAGTAATTTTTTATTTTGCTTAAACAATTATGTTACGCCATAATCGTCTTTATGGCTCAAATGTTTTACTTCGTCCTTATGAACAGGCACAATTATCAATTTAAATGTTTTAGGTAAGGTTAGGTTGGGTTAGGTCGTGTTCGGGGAGGTAATATGTTGGTTTCCCAACTTGTTTTAATCCGAATTTTGTTTTCTATTTGAAACAGGTTGTCTGATTCTAAGTGTTGCTTGCATCGGTCTATAGTTAATCCGGATGACATGACAGTTTTATTTTCATTCAATTATCTTCGAGTTTTGACGCCATGGCTAATTAAAATGATCTTATATACCGTCCGTGCAACGAGAACTTCCAGACCTCCGTGGGTAAGCTAGAGCTTTAGACCTAAAGGTCAAATTTGTTTGTTGGTGACTCTTTAGCTTAAAGTTAACGTCGGCAGCGACCAAATATATCTTATTTTTGGGGCTCGTAGAACTAGATTTTATCTTAACAGTAAATTAACGTAATTTAAAATTAATATGAGCCTCTTGGGATTAGTGATAAGAACTTGTAGAGTCACCTTTTTCTGTTATTAGTTTTAAGTATAGGCTTCCCTCTAATTATTTAATCAATGGCAGTCTCGAGGATATTTTTAAAGGTTCATTCTCGCCCTTTCTCATCAGTATTTTCAACCGTCGCTGGATTCTTCCATGGTGTTTATTTGCCGAATTGGTTCATTCCTTTTCGGTTATGTGTAGAACTGTTTAACTCTGGTTAGGGGTTCGTCCACTAATGGCGGTCGCAGAGTCCGCCGTTTTTGGACGAAGCGCGGTGGAGGCTAGCGTCTTTGTTAGGGTCAAACTGTAATGTTTCTTTGTGTCAAGGTGACTGCTGCGGGGGATCCAAGAGAAAGGGCGCAACGCTTGAGTTCAGTCAATTGCGTGGGAAATCGTAAACCTCGAGACTGCCCTAATTAGGCCCGCTCATTGTTGGATACCGAGCACGACAAGGGTTCGTGACCGAACTAGGGTCGCGACGCGTTGGTCACGAATGATGTGAGTGAGCGGTATCATTTTATTTTCCAAGTACTTATAGTTCTTCGTGGGACTTAAAAATAACCCCCAAATTGGTCGGGTTTTTTTTACTTCCGAGGTCGAGTTGCGTCCCTAACGTGGACGTTGCTCGTAGCTTTAGTCCTAACAAAAGCGGTCGAATTTGACGTTATGTTGAGGGAACGCGGAAGGTTTTTTTGGCTTCAATAATTAAGTTTACTAACTACACCCTAGAGATAAGCTTACCAGGCGGCACTACCCAGGTCGCGGTTAGCCCCCTTCGGCTGCATATCGTTAGGGTTAATGTTTAAGGTTTACTAACCCTTGACCTCGTAGTCATATAATTATGACATCGGGGTCGAGTTATTTAACTGAATTAATTATTTTCGTGGTTAAACGCGTATAGATTCGCGCTTAAAATTACCGCGATTCAAGATATGAAGCTCTTTCTTGGTTAAAAAGGTTATTATTATACGTTATTTTAATATTTAAACATCACTTGCTAATTCTCTTTCTGTTTATTTTCAGGATTTATCTGATCACGCTATTATTATAAGCTTTCGTTTTGTCTTAAAATGAATTTATCTGCTGCTCTTTTTCAATTTTAATTTGTTTTCTTGGCCGAATTACAGAAGTCTTTCAAGATCATCTTTGGTCCAAATCAGCACGCACAAAGGTATAAGCTCTCTTGAGTGTTTTCAGCTTGCCTTTTGAGTTTCCTTGTAGCTTAAAGGGAGTATATCGGTCTGGCCCAAGATGGTAGCATCCGTTTTTTAAGTTTTTAGAGGGTATATTCTTCCGTGTAAAACGAAAGAGAAAGTCGATTTTTCAGGTAATTAAATTAAATAGCACATAAACATGATAATTTAATCTGATGTGTTTCGGTTAATTTAAAACCCGAATGAATTTATTTATATGGGGAGGATAAATGTCTATGTCATGTAGGGAAATAACTTTAGGATTATTAAGATTGTAGTGATTTATTTATGGTCTTGCTTCAAGTGAGGCTCTCACCATTTTTCCGAATGCCTATGGTTAGGGTTCTGAAATAACCGCAATTTTGGAAAAATTTTGTTAAATTACGCGGTAATTTACCGCGTAATTTATCGTTAACGGTAATTTACCGCGTAATTTATCGTTAACGGTAATTTACCGCGTAGTATTGCGTGTAATTTTTATTTTAAAATTTTCGAAAACTTATTATGATGCAGTATTTACCTTTATTGCTGCGATCCTTTTTCTAAGGCATATGCGTATATATATTTAACGGTCTTTCTGGAAATGGTCCTCAATTTCCATGTAGAGTTCATGAAAAATTCGTCATAGCTTCACTTTAGGGTAAAATGTTTTACCAATAGAACGTGCCGTGGCGAGATTGAGATAGTTTTTTGAAAATTCGACACTTAAGATAAACAGCAAATGTTGTGGTTCCAGCCTGACTCTAAATTTGAATATCTATGGATTTGCGTACGAATTAGAAATGCGCCATTAATGTGTCAAATGTTTCCAATAAATTGAATAGGCAGACGCATTTTATTGCACCGTCAATGCGGGTTGACGTAATATACTCCAGGGTATATTCCACAGTCAAAACCAGATTTTAAATAAATTAGATATTTTGCCCACACCTAGCAGACAGGAAGTTTTTTGTATATTACCAAAAGTTCATCACTTCTTCCATAAAAGTAATTAATGTCCAGTATCGTAACGACAGCGAGCGTGACGTCATAGCCCGTCACTTAAAGGAAGATTATTAAGTGAAAATTTGATACCCATTTTAATTTTTCCCTGATTCTTTGTAATTAAAATTAAAATATTCTGCTGAAATTTTACAAAAAAAAAAAAAAAAAAAAAGGGAATCAAATCCTAAATTTATACCAAAATCTTTACATTATCATCTAGATGTCGCCAGGGGTTCTACGATTTTATTTTCGTACCTCGTGTGATGGGTGCTTGGCTCTGATTGACTCGTTGGCAATGGTAGAGAAATTCAAACGCGTGTTTAGGACATAAAACTTTAAAAAAATTATTTGATAGTATTCATAATTTATGAAAAACTCTGGGCAGCATAATTTTACGTATGGAATGATAAAACAAATACTTCATCTCACCAAATAGTATCCCCTTAAAAATAGCGAAACAATTCACTCGCACCCCTGATTTGGCTCGAGTGATTTGGACTCTTCAGATCGATATTTTGAGTCGGGAGATAGGGACGGAATTTAGGCGGGCCGCGCTTGGCTATATTGTTTTCCTTCCCAACTCGGCAGAATTTCTCCGAAGAGTGGGACTTCCGTTCACTATATACAGGGACTGCGGCCGCTAGAGTGTCTCGAATCAGTCGGCTCTCTTACGTCGGTTTTCAAGTTTGCCCGTAGCATTACGCTATTGAACGTTAAATACTTTTATGGTTTAAGTGATGAACTTTTGATATTACTGACACTTAACAGACGGGAAGTTTTTTTATATATTACGGGTTCAAGTTTGCCGAATTCGTATTGGTGGTTTTTGGACACTTAAGTGTGCACAAAAAATCTGGCTCTTTCTAAACTAGAATTCTTAACTTATTGTAATGAAATATTTGAACAATATTTGCTCGAGGGTTTAAAGTGACAGCTTGATTTATTTATAGCTTAGACAAAAGCTTGACTCTCTTGAGTGATGTTTTCAACGAACAAGATAGTTCTTAGGAGAGAAAGCTTTGGAATAAATTTCCAAATGCTTTCAATTCAAACAAATTTTGGAATGAAAGTCAACAGTATAATTATTATTGCGAAAATTCAGATAAATTTATCAATAAGGAATATAAGACCGCCATCGTATTGTTTAAAATAATTCGGAGCGAAATTTTCCGAAATCTATTTTTCATTCAATCTTCTCGCCTTTGTCCAATGGATGAACAGTTAACCATAAACAGACCCTCTTTTTAACAGTTAACCGTTGGTTAAAACGGTGCGATTGTATTTAAAGATAAATTATAAAATGAGAAAACGGTAAAATTAACAGAAATGTTACTGTTAATAGTAAATAATCGCAAAATTAGTAAATAATTAAAAATTCCGAGCCATAGTTTGGATAAGTTGAGATAAAAATTGAGAGTATATTTTTAAGCTAATGAATAATCTTTGAATATGATAGTTGGTATAACCTTGGAAACAGCAAAAATAACTGTTAAAAAGTACCTATTTCTATAGAAGTTGCCTTTTTTCAAGGTTGGGTCAAGGTAGAGGTCGGGGTTTGCATGGTTAAGATAATATCTGTTTGTTTTATCTTTATTAAGTCTATGATAAATGAAATATAATCGCGAATAATTAACCGATTATTTTCATGATTAACTGATTAACCAAATATTTGTGGATAATCTTGACCTCTAGGTCAAGATTATGCAGTTTGACCTCTAGGTCAAGGTATAGGATTTTCTATACCTTTGCCAGCCTTGAAACCAACTAAAAGAGACTTTAAATAGAACCTGTTTCTATGAAAGGTGTTGCCTTTTTTCAAGGTTGGAACGAAGTGAAGTCAGAAATAGATGAACCGAAATTATCAACGAGCTATAGACTTTTTGCCGCGCCTTATGAAGGGGGCTACCATTTTTTCCGTTCCCCTTAGTTCCGATCCCCCAATCCACCATTTTGGTCACCAAGGAACGAGATGATAGTTTTTTTGGTAGGCAGAGCCACTACCTCCTCGATTCTTGGTGACAAAAATGGCGGATTGGGGGGCGGAAGTATGAGGAACGGGCAAAATGGTAGCCCCCTTCGTAAGGCTCGGCAAAAAGTCTATTCCTCTAACGCCACAGGCAAGTTCTCCGTTTCCCCTCTCTTAGACGACAGTTGTAGCCCCCTCCCCCGCGGAATTTCGCCTAGCCGAGAAACGTTGAATGCGCCACCTGGCTTGGTTTGCAGCCGTCGCTACGTGGGGCGATCAGTTTCCCAAGATCCTCCTCGGTATTTCATTGAGGCCGAGGAAGCCCATTCCCCCAGTGCTTACCCTCCCCATTCACTCCAAATAAAATGCATTTCCCAATCTAAGCTCTCGTTGATAATTTCGGTTCATCTATTTCTGGTGAAGTTTTATAAATATTATGGAGTTAATAAAAATAATACAAACATCAAGCACTAGAGATGAATGCCTAAAGTCAAAGCCACCCTTTCGTTTCACATTATTTATGTTAGGTATAAGTTTGTATTCGATATACATTTCTAAAAGCTTTTATTAGCATCTGTATCTTTTCCTTGGTAAGAAGATTTTTCACTTTGTGGAAAAATTTTTTTTACCTTTTTGCTACCTTAAAATATCTATCGTATATTCGAGAAACGGAAAGCGCGTGGCCTCTCGTCTAACTGGTTTGAATTTATACAGAATCGTCGAGGGGCTAGTCACTAAGATAATCAGGTGTACACTTTACAGAGAAATCAATAATCATAATCAAATTATCAGGAAAAAAATCAAATATTTTCGAAAAAAGTTAACTAATCACGAAAAGAATTAACTAAACACGAAAAAAATAAAATCAGAAAAAAATAACGAAAATTCAAATAATCACGAAAAATACAAAATAATCACGAAAAATACAAAATAATCACGAAAAATACAAAATAATCACGAAAAAATTCAAAATAATTATGAAAAAATACAAAATAATTACGGAAAAATACAAAATAATCGCGAAAAATACCAAATAATCGCGAAGAAATACCAAATAATCGCGAGAAAATAACAAATAATCACGAAAAAGTACCAAATAATCACGAAAAAATATAAAATAATTACGAAAAACACAAAATTACGACAAAAATTAAATCGTCACGACACAAATTAAATCGGCACGACGCAAATTAAATCGTCACGACGCAAATCCAAAAATCACGAGGCAAATCCAAAAATCACGAGGCAAATCCAAATAATCACGACGCAAATTCAAATAATCACGACGCAAATCCAAATAATCAGGACATAAATTCAAATAATCACGACGCAAATCCAAATAATCACGAGACAAATCCAAATAATGACTACGAAAATTCAAATAATCACGACGCAAATTCAAATCATCACCACGCAAATTAAAATAATAACGACGCTAATAAAAATAATCACGACGCAAATAAAAATAATCACGACGCAAATTCAAATAATCACGGCGCAAATTCAAATAATCACGACGCTAATAAAAATAATCACGACGCAAATTCAAATAATCACGACACAAAGTAAAAAAAATCACATAATCCAAAAATTACGTATCAGGTGTACATTATTTTGGCGAGTGACTAGTCCCTCGTATACGGGGAAAGCCGCGGTCATGAGCCGCGCGCCGTGAGTTCATGTGTGTTTTTAAGACCCAGTATATAAGCTAGTGGACGTGGGAACAAAGAGACCAGTTAGCCACAGACTGGCGAATACGTGGGGGCATTAGCGAGATCGCGTTTTTGGTTACCAGCTTCCCACGCGAAGAAAATTAGTAATCACTAGCCGGTTATCAATAGGGTTTTCGCGCGTGTGAGGATCTTTCAAATTTCGCTGATTAAATATTAACGTAGTATATCGAATATCTGAATCGCGAATAGATAAAGCAATTGATAAATATATTAAAAAGGTTCAATATAATTCACCAAATCCAACTGGAGGCTTAAAATCCTTTTGTGTTACTAAATATTTAAGATATTTTAAAGGTAAGAAGCAAATTTTTCTTTAACCTTGATAAGAAATACTAGATTCCCTTTTCTCTGAAAATAATTTTTCCTCGTGTAAATTATTGCAAATAGAGCTTGGAATCAGATATCTATTATTCGTATATTATATTTTCGGATATTTTTTTTTAACTAAAAAGTGAAATTTGTATATTCGTATAATTGTTAAATGTATAAGATTTACCCGAATATAAGAGTTTGGCGCTTTATCTACGAACAAATTACTCGTATTCGAACGTATAACGATGGATAAGAAAATACCCATTTCCAGAATTAGTCTAAAATATAAGAAAAATATTTCAAATTGACTTTCAATTTGAATGATATAAATAAAACAACGAAAAAAAGATTTGAAATCATATTTTTATTCATTATTTTTCAGGAAAATAAATTTTGAATTTTTTTATCCGAACGTATAACGCGGATAATATTCTAAGATAAGGCCATTTTTGGATAAAAACTTATATGAATTATGTTTTTTTTTACTTTATCTTCGAATAATGTTATTATTTAAAAATTAAAAATACAAACAAGAGGGTTAGAGAATTTTCCAAAAATAATTCTAATAAAACTTTCAAAGAATTATGCTAATTAAAATTTTTCAAAAATATTGCAATGAACTCCAAAAAATATGCCAATTAACTTTCCAAAAATTATGCCAATGAAAAATTTCAAAAAATAATGTCAATGAAACCTTTCCAAAAATTATGGCAATGAAAAATTTCAAAAAATTATGCCAATGAAAACTTTCCAAAAATTATGCCCATCAAAACTTTCCAAAAATTATGGCAATGAAAAATTTCAAAAAATTATGCCAATGAAAACTTTCCAAAAATTATGCCAATGAAAACTTTCCAAAAATTATGCCAATGAAAACTTTCCAAAAATTATGCCAATGAAAACTTTCCAAAAATTATGTACTAAGATAAGGCTTTGGATAAAAACGGATATGGATTATGTTTTTTACTTAATCTTCGGATAAGTTAACTCCAATGAAAAATAGTATTTGTAATCAAACAGATAATATACATCAGAATTTAGTAGATTTTATCCAGTTAATAAAAATTATACGAATTCCGAGCTCTACGAAGGGCGCGACCGCACCGGTCGCATCTATAGGGGTGTAATGCAAAGATAGATAGAGGGGGCGCCAAAAATGCAACGATAGATAGGAGGGCGGGAGCGCCTCCATGAGATCTCGCATCACCTGAAATACTTGCTATGACCGCCACACCCCCTTCCTAGGGGCACCCATGACCGTTATTTAATTAGTCATAATGATGACGAATAACGTGTTATTTTTAATATTAAGATTGTTAAAAACACGATTAAAATCTTGTTAATTTTCACTTGGTAAATAAAAATGACATTAGAGCTAGAGTTCGGAATTCGTATATATTTTTTTAATTGGATAAAATCTATTAAATTCTGATGCACATTATCTCTTTGATTAAAAATATACTATTTTTCAATCGAGCTAACTTATTCGAAGATAAAGTAAAAATCCATATCCGTTTTTATCCGAAAATGGCCGTATCTTAGAATATTATCCGCGTTATACGTTCGGATAAAAAAATTCAAAATTTATTTTCCTGAAAAATAATGAATAAAAAGATGATTTAAAATCTTAGTTTCGTTGTTTTATTTATATAATTATTTTTCTTATATTTTAGAGTAATTCTGGAAATGAGAATTTTCTTATCCATCGTTATACGTTTGAATACGAGTAATTTGTTCGTAGTTAAAGCGCCAAATTCTTATCTTCGGGTAAACCTTATAATAAGAATACACAAATTTCATTTTTTAGTTCCAAACAATTTATCCGAAAATAAAATATCTGAAAATATACGAATAACAGAAGATAATGGATATCCGATTCTGAGCTCTAATTTGAGTCTACTAAGAATTTATCTTATGCTCCTAAGAAATATGCAAATTATTCTAATAATAATGCGAAGATTAGGTGTCAAGGGTTATTGGCTAAAGTTGGGATAAGCATGTTTAGGTATTTATGAATAAGATGAAGAAGACTCCAGAGGCGTCCTTCGAACCATTTGAAAGTTCGAAGACTTATGCCTCTATAAAAAAATGGAGGGATAAAAATGGGAGGGGGGAACAATCATGTTGATAACATTTAACCGGCCGGCGTAGTTTTCCGGTTTTTTTAGAAATACCGCGGCGTAATGTCGGAGTAACATTATCTATAAGAAACCTTGAACCCAACTATAGAAAGAGAAGATTACAAAATATTTCAGAACCAAGCTTTTTTCAGGTATATTTTATTATTTATAGAGTTTAAAGTGAGGCTGTTAACTATTTTTTTCCAATGCTTGTAACGGTTTCGGTTGAATTCCTGATAAGGCGAGGCCCTAATCAAAATAATTAAACTAATTAACTCATCAACAGATAGAAAAGTTTTTTTTATCGTGACTACCAACAAAAGCTTTACAAAAAGTTTCCAATAAGAGCAGACGCAAAATTGTCGTGAGAAATTTAAATTAAGATAAGTCTACTTAATTATTATGTGCTAAAAATATTTTTAATTTAATTTGATATTTGGAAAATCAAATTTTGCATTGATGTAATTAAAATTATTAAATAACTATAACAAAAGGGCAGTTACCAGTTCAAGATTTAAGAATCAACCAAGGAGATCATTTAAACGGATAGCAATTTATTTATTTATTGATAATTACAAATGACTACATTAACACTTACGAATTTAACCATGGATACGAATAATATTAATTCTAGACCCGTATTAAGGACCCACTAGATGGTACCGCTGTAGCGTGTAATATCGAAAGAAATCTAAATACTGGCTCGCGCTTGTTAATTACAACTTTCCCTCAGTAAATTCAGTAAAGGAATCCATTGGTGACACTATTTTATCGGTTCGAGGTGTGGAAGTGGTTTCCTTTCGCGAATTTCGGGAGTTCTTCATAGATTATTTCGCGGCGCTCAAAGTTACAACTCCTGCATATAGGTAATTTGAAATTTCCGTTTCTCAATAAATTCCGGGCCAATTTTAGGTTAGAAACAAGCATTTTGTAGCGTGAAACTCGATCTTTCCTTTGAAGCCTTTTGCGTAAATGCTGGATTTTTCCCGATTCGTAAAACCGTATTTCCCGTGCCCAAAAAGGAAACTTCCCTAAAACTTGGAGGGTAGGCCAATTAGCGTCGTATGTTCTCCGAATATTTCCCTAGAGTGTCGAAGTTACTATTTCCGAAATGTCTGATATTAAGTTTACAAAACGAGCCTTACTAACCTTAATTCGATCCAGTCGAATTAAAGTTATGAATTTTTAAAGAAAAGTTCCAAGTTAGAACTTTCCCAAATTAGGGGCTCCTACCATATGCAATATTATTACAGATTTATGTAATTGCTATACTCTTGGTTAAGGGAAACTGTCGTTATTGTAAAACTTGAGGCGGGTTTGTATGCCATGCTAAACTTTAAGAGATAAACAAGTGGTTGGATTAAATCTCATTGAACCAAATAATATAGAACGAATATTATGCCGTGTTTTTCTCATATTTTGACAAATCATACGTGATTGGTTTAATTTTTAGACAGTACGAAGTAATAACAGACGTTGTATTTATCAGAGTATAATTTAATTCTAACAAACGCGTACCTTTATTATATTTAGATTAGCAAAGTTGGCACTACGCGTAAGATTACCTTGAAGAGGGCATAGGATGGCTGTCTATGTTTCTGTTCAAGATGGGTTAGAAAAAAAATCTATATTTTATTTCATAAGGAAATTAGTCATAAATGCAAATCCCCTTGAAGAGGACTATAGCGTAATTAAATGCGATTTGTATTCAAGGCTGAATGTCTGTCTCATCTTGCTGATTTTTAGTATTTAAATGGTTCCACACTTATTGGACTGATAATGAGTGGCAGCATGGATACTTGAACGCTAATTCGTTTAGCTGTCCCAATCGATAAAATCAGAAGTAGATGAAATCCTCCTTTGAAGTCTACTACTCTAATGTTCGATAGAGCGCTCCTCTCTGTATGGGTAAAATTCCCAATTTTCCGAGATCGGAGGGATTCTATTTCATACCCCCCTGTCTACGGAAAATTGGAAATTCTCTCCACAAACGACCACGTTTTTTTGACGAACTCCAAGGCTGCTAGAGATATTTGCTGGACGAACTCCCGCTCCGAAAATATCTACCGTTAGGAGGCGTACGAATCGCGCTTTTTGAAACTAACCCATACAGAGAGGGGTAGACAAGACCAGGGAGTAATAGACTTCAAAGGAGGGTTTCATCGGCTTCTGATAAAATCAAGACGATATTTAAACAGCTCGGAATCGTTAAGTTTGACAAGATCCATTGCTGCCACTCTCTATATAATACGGTTGCCTGAATCCTTCGAAAGGATTTTGCAGCCCTTTTTAGATGATTTTGAGGCCACCTTTTGAGATGATTTTCAGGATACCGTTTAAGATGATTATGAGGCCCCTTCCTGACATGATTATGAGGCCCCCTTTGAGAGAATTTTATGGCCCCCTTTTAGAAGATTTTGAGGCCCACTTTGAGAGGATTTCGCGGCGCCCTTTTGAGTGGATTTTGGGGCTCTTTTGAAATTTACACGAAGCCTATACTCAGCCTGCCTCCTGGCGCCGCTCCTGTAAAGTTCGCGTCATTTTGGCAAGTGTCTGAACAATAGTTAACCAAATCGTCGTTATATGCCGGCAAAAAGGTTTAAGTTCGCGTTTAGCAACTTGTTATTAGCGTATGTGACATAATACTCGTCCCAAGTTTATCGTAATCTCTCCCGTAAACCTGATTTTAGAAATTGACTTTGAAAAGTTCGTAGCCCCTAGCAGATCTCGTTAAGGTTACCTCTTTCAATGGCTGTCAGGAAATATACTTTATTATTGAACGAAGGAGGCCCTTGACTTTGAAATCTCATTAATTTCTTTTCCTCGTAAAGATAAATTACTGGCATTTGTGTTTAACGAATGTCTTTTTTTATCTATCCTTAAGGTTTGCTGATATCATGAAGCCGCCGAAGGAAATATTCTTAGCAAGCCTCACTTTCTTCTACGCTATTACGATCTCGTTAATTCTGTTTGGCTACGAACCTGTTTCTTCCAGTAAGTCAATGCTTATTTTAAACTTTGTTATATTTATTATCTATAAAATATATCTTTCACGCTTTTTTTTACACAATGTAAAGTTTAACCAGTATTTTGGTAGCGAAGGTATTAGCATTAAAAAAAAAATGGTTATAACTTTAAAGGATAAATGAAAAATTTCTTGATTTTACGTTTCTTCTATATCGAAAATTTAAGAAAAATATCAACCCTAAAATAGAGCTCGGAATTCGTATAACTTTTGTTTTTTGAATACATTGATGGGCAGGCTTCACGAAGTTTAGTACAGGGAAGGCTTGCGAAGCGCTTCACGCGAAGTTATAGGAAATTGATACGTTATTCGAGTTATTCATTCGCCCATAAGTACAATTTCAAAACCCATCGAGTTTCTTCACGAATTTTAACCCAAATTGAGATCTCGAAGCTTGAATTTAGTAATTTATTCGCTGTTCCTTTCGATTAAAATATTATTATTATATTTCATTCTACACGGATTTCAGGGAACATCATATTTTTTATCTTGGCGTTATCCGTTTGAATAAACGCGTAATTTGTTTATTAATCGAGCTTCAAATTTTATCTCCGGATAATTCGTATCCATTTTGATACGCGTCTCTTTATATAATTTGTGGTTTTATATTAACTTGAACAATTTATCCTAGGTTAAAATATCCGAAAAAAGCATAATTATTAATGGTTATTCTAACTTATTCATTATCAGATTTCGAGTTATATTCCTTAATATCTACCCACTTTTTTTTTTTTTTTTTTTTCATTTGATCTGTTTGGAATTTTCCAATTTGAACCATTTTTTCTCATTGAGAAAGCCGATTATTAATTTATAATTGAAATAAAATTTAATATCTTTTAGGGCCACATTCGAAACGAGCGTCTTTCTACATCGCAAACGAAACGGGTAATTAATGTTTCTACGGCTAAATTAAATTTTTCGTTGTCTTAACGCTTAATTGATTTAATCATTTAATCCGCGTACAGTATGCGTAGTGGACGATATAATCTATCACAACAGTGACCCGATACCGAGTGACGATCCCTGCGAGACTTGCAAATGTAGACCACCAGGCTTCGCTTGCGTTTTGAGGAAATGCGAAGTCAAACCTGGCTGCAAAGCGGTGCGAAAGGAAGGCGAATGTTGCCCGCAATACGTTTGTGGTAATTATAAACCGGGACTAAAGCAAATTGCGCATTAGGCCCTTAATTTACGTCACCGTAACGTAACCGTTTTTGATACCAGATGCCGATCACGTTGGAAGTGAATGTCTGTAATACTTTCTATAATAACGATCTTTGAAAGAAAGATTTTTGAATTTTTATTATTTTTTTTTTTTTCCTTTTTCGTGAAGTTCTAAAGTAGGGGGAATTGCTTATAGGGCCCCAAGAATAACTCGGTCAATGGTTAATATCCGCTATTTACAAAAGTTTTGGAAGTTAATTTCCCTGACCATTTCTAAAACATATACTTGACCAATTGTTATATTTTACATGAATTTATTCTTACGCGTTCTGCTCTTGGAAATTCTCACTTTTTATTTGACATAGTTTATCAATCAGGGTCGGGATAGTTCACTCCGAATAGTAAAATAGGCAAATATTTTCAGTTTAAAATAATTACGTTAATTGGTTAACCAATCATTAACAGTTCCTTGACACTTACCAAAATATTTTAATTTCTCTGACCATTTGAGCTCATTTTCAAATTCCCTGACTTTTCCCTGACCTTTTTGGGCATATTTCCAAATTCCCTAACCTTTTCGGAATATTTCAAAATTCCCTGACCTTTTTGGGCATATTTCCAAATTCCCTGACCTTTTTGGGCATATTTCCAAATTCCCTGACCTTTTTGGGCATATTTCCAAATTCCCTAACCTTTTTGGGCATATTTCCAAATTCCCTGACCTTTTTGGGCATATTTCCAAATTCCCTGACCTCTTGGGCATATTTACAAATTCCCTGACCGTTTGGGCATATTTCCAAATTCCCTGACCGTTTGGGTATATTTCCAAATTCCCTGACCTTTTCGGCATATTTCCAAACTCCCTGACCTTTTGGGCCAATTTCCAAATTCCCTGACTTTCCAGGTTTTCCAAGTCGTTGAACTAAGCCTAGTCTCGATCGTATAGGGGGTGTGGAATTTTAGTTACGACGTGATTGACTTATAAAAATAAGGTACGCCTTTATATAGTTTTCGTTTCTCTCGCTAGTTGAAAACCCTAGAAACCAGTGATGATTTTCGCGATATCTCCGATAAGTGGCGAGTTGTAGACTAAAAATTCTGGATTACCCATCGAAGAATGATTTGATATTCATTTCCTACGTGATCGCCTTCTGTTGATACGTAAATCAACCGAAAGTTTGCCCCTACTACCTTTCTCTGTTTTTTGAATCGATATAAAAATGAAAAGAAACGATTATGTTCGATTGTTCGTGAAGTCAACGTTAGGTTTACGATACGGTGATATAAGCGTCTAGAGTGCCACTTGCTTTACTTAAACGAGTAACGAGTAATATCTAAAGACGAGAAATAATTAAAGATTTAAGATTATAAAGGTTAAACACGAAAATTAATAACTGCCCAGTTTTGAAATTTAAAATCTTAATTGAAACCGTAATTATTATATATGTTTTGGATGTCAATATTCAAGGTGGGTCGGAATCAGATCTGACAACGCTGCACTATGAATGAATGAATGGTTTATTTACCCTCTATGCATACGATTAATTTTAAATCAGGGAGGAGTCGTTCGACTCACAGGTGCAATTAAAGAATGTAGGATTAAGTTTATATTAAGACATCACTTTTTAGGCTTTTAGCTGAAATTAAATCTCGCTCGATCATTTATTCATATTATATATATGTATATAATATATCGAAAATCTAATTTTGAATCCAATAGGTTGCGAACACAATGGTGTAATTTACAAAAATGGGGACGTCATCCGAAACACCGAGAGCCCGTGCTACACTTGTTATTGCCAAGGATCTTCAATCGCTTGCGCTTTAGTCGACTGTTATTTTAGGCATGACTGCGCGCCAAAATATGTTCCAGGAGAATGTTGTCCAAGATACGACGATTGCCCTACAGGTAATAAATTCGAATGCGAAGAGAAATAATTTCATATTCATTGATTGATTGAGACAAAAAAACATTGGATTCTGATGCATGAGGGAGTTACGCCATGACAATACGTTATATTTGTTCGTAAAATTTTTTCACTAGTGGATTAGGCCTATTTAAACTATAAGGAATCGATAACAAATCACTTGTTAGGTTGGATTCTCCCTTTAAGGCCCAAATCAACGACCTTAAAAGTAATTCTTTCTAAATGATTGAATTTTAATTTTAGAAAAGACGCCTATACCACCCAGCTCAAATGAGACTGTGTCCACAACCAGTATTCTACCAGTAACCTATACTTACGCTCCACGGACAGCTCCGTCGCACAGTTACTCGTCCGGAGAAGAAAGGAGACCAGATCAACAAGTTATTTTTAACGAAGTTCCGATAGATCAACTGGTCGTTTACGCTGATGGCGATGCTGTTAGTGCCATAACTTCCGTGCATGTCGAAGAAAGCACGAGCATACACGTTAATTCCGAGCCAGCATCGACAAAAAGCCCATCATACGATAACGATGTTTTAGCGAGTGAAACGCCATTGAAATTGTCAGATTTCTCTCATACTAGTACACTTCCCGACAAGGCCAATGAATCTGAATTGTCAGAAGCAACGACAAAGGATGTTATTCTATCGAACGAAAGTTCGACGGAAGAAACTAGTTCAAGAGGTGCTAGTACTCTTGAGGATTTCACTCCAACACCTGAAATCGAAGATCAAAATAATTCCACCACTAACTCTCCTTTGATAGAACTAAAAATTTTATTATCGAACATATCTACTTTATCTGACGGTTCTGACCCAGAATTAAGCACCATAAGAATCGAAGATGAAACTAAAACCACCACGTCGCCTATTAAACTAACTTCGAGTTCTAGTGAGAGTCAAACCCAGGAGGAAAAAGATGTAGACATTATTTTAGATTCGAAAGACCATCTTTCAACTATCCAATCAATTATAAATCCAATTACAAAACAAGATTTTGCCTCAACAACTGAACAACCGAATTCAATCGAAAATAACTTGAACGAATACTTAGGTCCTATCATATCAGATGTAGATGATATAGGAGTTAAATCTGGTGGTTCATTAGATGGTGAAAGAATGGTAACACTAACGGATACATCAACACCAGTAGTTTCTGCAATATCTGAGCTGGAAAGCCATGAAGTAGATAAGGAACCACGAACAACCGTTACGAGTTTAGATATTACTATTTCCAGCCAAACTTCCACTTTTGACACCGTTAATGATTTATCAAACCTAAGTAAGGAATCAACTACAGAAGTGGTTGTTAGTCCTGATCAAACTGGCGTAACGGAAGACTCAGCTAAAGGCAATGTCGTGGAGGTAGAGAAAAAAGCTTCGGTTAATAAAGTTGAATCAGTTTTCACCACACTTGTTCCTGATGTGGCGAACATCACTGATGAAAACGAGCAAGTAAATGACCAGGTTGTTAAAATCGGCGAAGAAATTTTACTGAAAATTACTGATAAAAACCAATCTTTGGAAGATAACGCGAAGAACGATGAAGTAACTGTAGGAACTATTAAAGATGAAGACGAGGAAATTGGACAGAAAGAAAAAGCAACAACAGAAAAAGTGGAATTATTTGGATCAGATGGTCAAACGAAAAAAGTAATTGAAGAGACCACCACTATTTTACCATTAAGGTTAATGGAAAATGGAGAAACTCCTTTGAAACTTTCAACTCTAACTTCGTTAAAAGAAGACCAATATAACCTGTATAATATTGACTTCACAACAAAGGATTCAAGTTCGGATGCTACAACAGTAGCTAATACGCTACCAGAGGCAGTTGGAGATAAAGAATTATCAGAATCAACTGAGAAACAATCTTCTACAACAAACCCTATTTTTGGTACCGAACCATCTTCGAAAGAATTACATTCAGAATCAGAAAAAAAGTATATCTACCATTTTATTCATCGGTCCGGATCTTACGATCACTTTGCGCCAGAACTTAGAGGTTCCGTGAAACTTTCCGAAACTGATAATGTTGGAGTTCCAATTGGATATTCTAATGACTTTGCCCTTGACATTAGAAGCCTAATGGCGTCCGAAATGAACACGTTAGAGCCATTTCCTTCCAGCAGCAGCAGCAGCACCCAAGATACATCCGAAACTACAACCCAACAAATAAAAACTCAACAAAACGAAGAGAAAACTGAAATGAAGCCAGTTGAAATAGATCTAGCCGTTGTCGAAGACAGACTCGAGGAACTTAAGAAGGAAAGCTTAAGTAAGACAACAGAAACTGTAGATTTAACAACAACCCCGTTGCCAATAGGAATAAAACGATATGTCGAACACACCACGGGCGAAATCGAATTATCTCATACTTCTTCTATCAAATATCAGAGAGTTACCAGTGAGATGACACCACATTTTGAAGAATCTTCTACCGAAAGTGCGTCAGCGTCGTCTGAAGAACATTCTGAAGATAACAAACATATCGAAAAATTAGAATCGTCTTCCGAACACCAATCAATATTAGATCAAGTCACAACCGAGAGCGACAAAGCTTTAAATACCGCACCCACAAACTCCAAAGATATCAATAACCTTCCTACTACCATCTCCGCCCAGTTATATCATGACCAGGAGAAACACGAGTCCATGCATTTAAACCTTTCGGAATCCGCAGTTAACTCAACTGAGCTTTTACTGGATGGAACCACGGTTTCAACCGTATTAGAAAACAAACATACGAACATTGAAAGTAAAAATGATGAAACGAAAATTGTTACGTTGATGAACAGTGAAAAAATTGACACGTCCACCATTTTGCCATCAATTAGAGACAAAGTTACAACAACAGATCAATTGAGTTCTTTTCCTTCAATAACAGAATCAAAAGATAGCGAATCGATAGATGAAAAAACAACAGAGGTTTCCACATTCTCCGATACCTCAACCAAACAAAGCACCACGTGGCAAACGATAAAATCCATATTTAATGATCTCACTACCGCGCCTTCCATTGAGAATACAAGCAAATAGTCTTAATGTCGTCATTAGATCTCAACATAGGCTTAAGTTAACAATTTAAAATCACTTTTAAAATTAATTTTTTCACGTTCCACGTCGTTTCATACAGTATATTTAACTGATGAAACTAGTTAATGCGTATTAAGGCGGTAGTAAAGGATTTCTTAGCGCGACGAAAAAAAACACGAGATGTCTCAGTTTTTGGGGGATTAAGGATTGTTTGGGAATGATATATTTCCCACTGCAGGCTGGGAAATAAGGATAATTTTTAAACTGGACTTGTGGCCAGTAGAGCCCAAGCAGTTTAATTAAAAAACTGGACATTGGCCAATTACAATTTTCACGAGCTTGACAATCTGTCATTATGACGTAGGACTATGACGTAGGCTAAGAAACAAAACTAAATTTTGGAATTAATTAACTGGCCTTGTGGCCAGTAGACCCCCAAGCATTTAATTTTTAAACTGGCCCAGCTAATTTTTAAACTGGACTTTTGTCCAGTAAAACCGCCTTATTTCCCAGCCTGTTTCCCAGTCTACTGAACTCTCTCTTACCTCTTTCCCCTGTGTCCCGCTTTTCGTGGCGGATGGACACGCTGTAGGCCAGACGGTGACGGGTCTCGGATAATAGGCTATATTATGGCGACTTCTTCGAGTTTACGCGTAAAACAACGTTATAATACTCGTTTCTTATCGTAGATAGAGAGAAATTAAATTTAAAATTGACAAATTATACGGTTCGTCGGAAGTAAAGTTGAAGAATCTAGCCATATTAGAACGCGAGATAATAGGTAAGGAAATGATAAAATTTCAGTAAGTTATTTTCAAACCAGATTCACTAATCTCTCGCGTTATAATTATCAAAATTACATCTCGAACTAAGATTTCAATTCAAATTTAAGGGAAAACCGCGAACTGCTGGTAGAATTTGTGGTTCGCTTGATAATAGGTACTATTTTTGGTGAGTTAATTACCGCCTTAAGTCGACTAATATTTTTCCAAGTATTGCGAATCTTTAGTGCTTATTCTACGTGATATTTTTTGGGGAATTAACGACACATCTTCAAATTACAGATCAATTTTGCTCACATTTTTTAAAAGAAACGCCATTTTTTTTAATTTCAAGGATTTAAATGTTTTTGTACAAAAATCAACAAGTGAAATGGGAGGAATTATTTATCGGTTTTAATTGCGCATTATTACATAATAATATTTATATTTCATTTAGCCTAGTATTTAATAATAAACTTTTATGCCGAAAAACTGTTATACCGGAAATAAATTGTTTCATATTTTGAATATTTGTGAGAAGTAGAATTTACATCGAAACAGTTTTCGACATTGCAAACTAGGTCTTCGTCAATCTAAAGCCACTGTAGATTTTACAATTATTTATAGTCAACAAAGTCGATAAAATAACGTACATAAGGCGCAAGACTTGCCGCGCGGGTTGAAGGAAATACAATTGAAAAGAAATGTCGGGTTGGTAGGGATCCAATTCCGCAATTTTTTACTTTCAAACTGCCTTTACCATAATTTGATCTTTTGTCTTTGATGGACATTTAAACTGTTGAACAACAGATAAAATTTTGATTTGGGTCTAAAATCAAAGCCAAAATATAGGTTTCTTCTTCAAGGACGTTTGTAAATCGGTTTTCCAAGTTATCCAACAGATTTTTTCAAATCCGCAAATTTTTTCATTTGTACGTCAAATGTCTCTTTTAAAACTGTTATCACGCCATCTTCTTCCACGATGGCGTCCTTGATCCTGAGTTGGAGCGATAAAAAAAATTCCTCTCCAAATTTGTCCAGGGAGCTTCCATGATCCCCAACTCTTCCTCATCTTCAGCTTCAGCTTCTCGATCCGAATCTTCGCGATTTGCGAAAATTTGAGTGAATGGGTCCCATGCTATTAATATTGAAATTTTGCATTATTTAAACTTTCGTAATATAGTAGAGAACTTCAAAGATACTCCAGCGATTAAAAATATTTAAAAAAATCGGAGACCAAATACGCTTACTCAGAATTCAAATATCAGGGTGACCACTTTTCCTATATTTCCTATTTTTTCCTATATTTTCACCTCGTTCCTATTTTCTCCTATAATTTAATGGCAATTCCTATGATCTCCTATATTTCTACTCAAAATATCTAGTTAAGGGTAAAGTTATAAATCATATTGTCAGCTGTGGCTGTATAAGATTATTTTAGCTTAACTGTACATTTTCCAGTTAAAATAGTCTGTAAAATTCCTCACTATTTAAGCAATTGGATCATATTAATACCATGTTTAAACCGGTGGTGAGAGTTGTGATGCAATAATAAACATGTTTCCTACTTTTAATTAATTATTTTCCATTTTCCTATTTTATCATATATTATACACTTATTTCTTCTTATTTTATCCTATATTTTACATAAAATTTTTCCTATATTTTCCCATATTTCGCAAAGAAATTTCCTATATTTCTTCTATAGGTTTTCAAATTTTCAGTGGTCACCCTGAAATATTAATCTCAAAATGTAGGTGGTTTCAGTTTTTAACGTCTAGTTTTTACGAAAGGTTTATTTTAGTAGTACTTGTAAGAAAAATAATTAAATCCAACGGCATCATTTTTAAATCATCGCTCGAAATTTTCTCGTAATAGTTTATTTAATTGATTAAAATATTAATTTTAGTTCTACTAATAAGCTAATAAGATTAATAAACAGTTTTAAATACATTGGAATCCGTTATTGTTTATACAATCAGACAGTTCGTGAATGTTTAACTACTCAAACATCTTATTTTTAGAAGTAGAATAAAAAAAAACATTTATTTTTCACACTCCCTTTAACGAAATGATTCTGACAAATATTCCGTTAATTATCAAATTTGAGATTTTGATTCGCTAAGCAAAGTAATTAAAACACGAATACAAATATCAGAATTCAGCTGCGATTTTTATGACGTTTAACTTTTTATTCTAAAAAAAAGCCTATAGGCTTTGCGGGCTCAAATAGCAACTTTGTTAATTAAGTACAATTAAGTCCGTTTTGATGAGTTTTATGAATATTATATATATATTTTATATTGAAAGTTAGACACTTATTTTTGGATCGAAAAATATCATAGATGGTGACACTATTAAATACCACTCAAATTTTTAGCCTTCGTTGAAAAACAAATCCTATTTTTGTTTCTTATTCTAGATGGCGATACACTCTCTATAAAAATATAAAATTGCACCAATTTTTCAGTAGAACCATTGGTAACATAATTTCTTATAAGTGTATGCCAATAAGCGCCTCTGCTACACAGTAATTTTACTAAAAACTTGTTCTACACGAAGCACAGAACACTTCTTTCCTTATAATCCCGCTAGATTATTGTTATCGGTATAATGATGGGTTTTTTAACTAAGACTATAAATTATATATGGTATTAAAAATCTTAATTTTGTTAAATAAAGGGATTATGGAGTATAGAGATAACAGAGTTAAAGACAAACTTGAAGCTAACCCCAGCCACCTACGTTACCTTAGACGTTTTTGGGTAACGTCAATAATCCATGGTTTCCTTTTTTTTAAACGCTGACCATGGCTCAAACTGAAAAGGTGACTTTATCGACGCCAAACTAGATTCCTTAACAAAATAGCTATTGATTTAAGATGAGGTGTTAACCACTCCGTCTAATGTGTAAACAGATTAAACGCGATTACGTAACTGATTACACTCCTTGGTAATTACCGGTAATTGACTATTAATATTGAATAAGACGCCTATTCGTATTCTATAGACTTTTTGCTGCGCCTTATGAAGGGGGCGGCCATTTTGCCCGTTCCCCTTAGTTCGCCCCCCCAATCCGCCATTTTGGTAACCCAGAAACGAGTAGGCAGAGCCACTACCACCTCGTTTCTGGGTGACCAAAATGGCGGATTGGGGGGTCGAAACTAAGGGGAACGGAAAAAATGGCAGCTCCCTTCATAAGGCGCGGCAAAAAGTCTATTCTATGCTAGAAGTTTCACACGTTTTAACACAATTTCATTTTAGTTTTAATTACGGGCTTTAATTAAAGTATATGAAAAGAAGAAGATAAATTCCTTGATTTTTGGAGACTGGGAATCATATAAAAGCGAGGGGGCTGACACTCGCGAACTCAGTTGTACAAAATGTTTGCACCATCAACGCTGAACTCAGAGTTCGTAAGAGTTCGAACTCAATGCACTGTCACAGCTGAACTCAATGAACTCGGGTGTACAGCGAATTCAAGAGTGTCGGACCCCTCGGATAAAAGTGTTTTCGAAAGCGTACAAACAAGTTAAAGTTTAGATTTTTATTTATTTTAATTGTAATTTAGTTTAATTTAGCCTACAAGATGACAAAAATTTGCATATAGTTATTAAAATTATCTTCAGTCCAAGGAATAAGATTCATTCAAAACATCGCTTTTAACAAACAAAAAATAATGAGTAATGTTTTGATATTTGCCTACCACAATACGTATGAAATTGTCCAGTTATAATATTACGTGAGATTTATCCCACCAAAAATCAATCGAAGCTTTTTTAATAAATTTTATTTTTTATTCAAGTTTGAAACCATTTTCAAATTTCTAGCAATCACGTAAAAAATCTTTTAGTTTTATACTGTTGAATGGTTGCGAATGTGACGCTCCACAATTAACGTAAGTGATATCGAAGGGTTTTTCTCCCAGCCACTTCATACGGCAGTCGCATATCAAACTACCTTGACTCTCTGAAAATAAAATTAAGCGCCATAATCGTAAAATGCTTCCAAGGAAACGTAGCACAAACTAGGCGAATTATCGATTAAGAACATATTTACATAAAGACTTACTTCGGAGTGAAATCATGATGGTTTTTAAACCCGCGGCTTTCAACGGCTTAAAGGTTTCTTCCTTTAGTTCTTTAATTGGATTATCAGTCAGGGTGATTTCAAAAACATCACTCGTTTGATATTCGAAATTTATATTTTGCAACAAATCATCGGGTAGCTCGCTGATTTGGTTGCCGCTATTCGAGATATCAGAAGAAATTACAATAAGACTTAAAAATAAATTATCTAGTTAATTTTGATTTCATCGTGGTATAAATATAATTATATATAAGTCTGTCTGTCGGACTGTCGGTCGGGAATGCTAAAGTTTACACGATACCTCAGAAAAATGAAAAGCTGAAGCCAATTGGAATTGACGAATTCGAAACATCCATACTCATAAAGTAACTTCCAGGGGCTACGCCATTGGGGTACAAATATAATGATGAATTATTACAACAGATGGCGCGCCTACGCCTTCACTCTATCTCTCGCTTTCGTACCTATCCAGGTATTACACCAGTTGCTATGGTAAATGCGTCAAGTATCGAAGCGCGAGGGGAGGGGTTACCTCCTAGTTTGTTTCTCTCGTCATGGCTTAGCCAATCAGAATGTTAGCGACATCTCATAACATATCGGCACGTAGAGAGTGTACCCCAATGGCGCGCTGCTTCAGCAAGTTGCTCTTCAATTTCGAATTCGTCTATACAATGTTAAACTTCATATGGAAAAAAGTAGTCTCTGCAATCTAATATAAAATTATACATTATTTTGTTTTTGTTTTTTACCTTAAACCCAGGTATGTCAGTCTTCTAGGCGCTAATCCAAATATTTCTCGCCTCACGTCCCTGATATCATTGTATTGAAGATTAATACTTCTACAACTCGGGCAATTGAGGGAATTATCATCCAGATATATCACTTTGCTGTTCTCGATCGAAACGGAAGTTACGTGTTGACCAAAAATTTGAGAAAAATCCGATCGGATTCGAAACCATTCGCTATACGCCACGGACAAAGACTTTATCTTTCGGTCTGAAAACTCCGCTACTTCCGCCCAATTCCAGTTGTAAATACCTTCCATTCTCCATAAGTTTAACGACACTAGGGATTTCAAGGGCATCTTTGGTTTAGATTTATCCAAGGGAGTTTTCCAGAAAGGTAATTTGAAATTATTGAGTGTCATTTCCTATTGAAAAATTAGTTTATATAAATTAATATGAATTCAGTTTGTTGGCCCCACGGTATTGGCTCGAGGTTAGTAAAGAGACAGGTTAAGCAAGCCACGTGACTGTTTGGAATCCGGGCTTGATTTCCAGAGCACGGTCATTTTAAGTTCGACTGACAACTGAATGTTAAAAAGATGGTCTGTTTTTGGTTAACCGTTAATCCATTCGACAAAGGTTCGAAGATTAAATGAAAAATATATTTCGGGAAATTTCGCGCCCAATTATTTTGAACAATACGATGGCGGTCATTGAATAAGGGGGTAATCGTGGAGAATCGATTAAATTTAACTAAAATTCTATATCACAACTTTAATTTTTAGCCAATCGCCGTGATATAATTACTAGCCCATTTTTTTTCGACGCATTAAATATGCTTTACTATACATTTAAACAAATAATTTTCACAGCGAGTCACTGCGAATATTTATCAATAATATCTATTGAATGATAATGTTTCGGAGCTGACTTTTGAAAATTATTGTACGCAATAGAAAACAACTTACTGATAAATCTATATCTTTAAATATTTCTGGTCCAGGAAGCCATAGCAAATTTTTGGCTCCTTCAATGGTTAAATGCTGTAACGAAGCTCCAGGATAGGTCTTTCGAATTGCATCCATAGCACTTATTAAATTTATTTCGCCTGTTTCACCACCATCGCAAGCAATTCGCTTCGTGTTGGAATATTCAAAATGACATCCACCATCCAATTCTTGTCCATTCAGTAACAAACTGAATTGCGCGTTTATTAGAATCGCTAGCGCCAAGTATCTCAACCTCATCATCACTCTCAGTTCTGTTCCAGTATGTAAATGGTTTATAATTTTCTTCGACTTATATCAAGAGAGTAACCAGGAAATGGGGTAAACCAATGAAGAAATTTAAATGTCAAATAGATTTTAGGCCTTATCTTGTTTTTAGCAATACCTCCCCTTAGGGTGGGGTGTAGGTACCGCATTCGTTGCGCCGTCGCCGTTGGAAGAGACAAAAAACAAGAAGTCGCGTATGTTCACTTGAAATACGCGATAAGTACTTAATTTTGAAGATTTGTCTTGGATAAGGGAATGTGAGAAAGTGAATGTGTCAAAAGGGAATCTCTCTATAATTTCGTTGTTTTAAACAATTTTTTCATTACAAAACATTTAAAATTAAAAATAGTGTTATTTTAACGTGGACGCAACGCTATTTTGTAATGTAACTTGGGAATTTGGAGCCCCATTGACTCCAAGTTTAGAGATATTCCAACGCTGCGTTATAGAGATATGCTTCTTCACATATCCATCCATCGCAGCTGTACGAGGTGTAGCTATTCTATGGGCTTGACTATTTTGTTTCTATTATTTTATTGCGTCCAATCTAAAGGATTGAATTAAACCCTCATTTGGGTTTGCACAATACAGATAAATTGCGTGATACATACCGAAGAAGATAAAAATAATCTTTTAACAGGTGTTTCAGTTTATGGAAGTAATCCGAATTATTGCATATTGGCTCTAAAATTTGATTACTTATCTCAACATATGGTATATACCAAAAGTTCATCAGTTATTGCGTAAAAGTAATTAACGTATAGTTGCGTAACGACTGCAGCGAGCCCGACGTCATAGCCCATTACTTAAAAATAGCTAAAAAAATCACCCGCACCCCTGTCTGGTTCGAGTGATTTGGACTCTTCTGCTCGATATTTTGAGTTGGGAGGTAGGGACTTGGCTGTTTAGACCATACCAGGAGCTGATTACTGAGAGTTTCCACCCTATGCCGCTTTGAATAGAGCTCCACCCCGGCCACGGCAAAACTCGTTTTACCAGTGGCGGCGGACGGTTCTTATTTGGGGGGGGGGGGGCATTTTTCGTTAAAGAACTTGGAAACAAGTTGCTCAAGACCAATATACCTGATACCACGCTGAGTGAAGAGTATTGTTGGATATTAAAAACGTCACCTAGTTTATGAATTGAAGAATTATGTGAATTTTTTTTTCTTGCTGAAGTTCAGCCTGGTAAGGTATTGTAAGATAAGAATATTATTTGCACCAAAAGCTTTCTTTTAAACAATTTAATTTAATAAACAGTGTTTGCGTTTTTATAATTTATTTTTTATTTTGTTTATGGTTTGCCAAATGTTCTTATTCTTTTCTCTGAGAACTGTTATAGAAATTTATAAGTCTGCAGTCTGTCTTCTTCACCCTGCCAATTCAGCCACCCCGCAGACCCAGACCGTCCAGACCTGTTGTACCATAGCCTCCTTGATCACGCGCTATCGGCAAACGCGTGCGTGATCTAGAAGGCTATGGTTGTACTATCGCTCTTCTACAGACGGACTCGCGTAGAAATAAATCATATACCTTATTTAAAGACAGTCTCTTTATAATTTTTGTTACTATATTATATTATTTTATTAAAAACTCCAAACAGGTTGAGATTATAGACTGATTTTTGTTATAATTCATTGAATTCAATTATATTCTGAGATTAATCAGAGTATTGACTGAACAATTTGGGGAGGGACCCGTATATTGGCTGTCCCCACCTGGTTAAATTGAGGGGGGACAATGTCCCCCTGTCCCCACCCGTTCCGCCGCCACTGCGTTTTATCAAAACCCTCCTACTATACAGTTCCTGCTCTCACCCCTTCCCGAAATCTGATCTTTCTACTCCGTGAAAGTGCTTAGATTCACGGATATTTTGCCCTCTGTGACTCGGTCCAGGTCACCAGGAGGAGTGGATCACCCGTTTCGTGAATCTTAATGGATGAAACCAAGAGCCAGCTCTTTTCAAAGGGGTTAAAATTGATAAAATCAAGGGAAAATATTCCGTAGGCGGAAATTGACGTAGGTTCCATGATTTTTGGCGGACGTTAAATCACTGCTTTTTGAATTTATAATTGGGTCATTTTTATAAAACATTATGTAATTTGAAATTGCGGTCAATTTGATATTTTAAAAAGTTTTCTATATTTTTAAGAAATTAAAGATGGTGTAAAAAACAATTTAAAACTTTAGCTGGGTAAAAATGTTCTAAAAGGGCCAAGAAGGCCCAACCACTAACATATAAAATAATGTAATAAGAATAATACGGGCACTCTAGATACGATCTCTAATAAACAAAACTATAAAACATTAGACATAGTGAATACGTCATTGTATTTTTATTTAAATAAGCGAAGCTTTAACACGGATTGCATTATTTTATATGATAGCGGTTAGGCCCGAGGGGCAGACACTCGCGAACTCAGGTGTACAATTTTTTTAACTCTTTGCACTATCAAAGCTGAACTCGGAGTTCCTAAGAGTTCGAACTCAATGCACTGTCAAAGCTGAACTCCGGTGTAGAGCGAATTCAAGAGTGTCTGACCCCTCGGTTAGGCCTAACAGGCCTAGGTCTACTACAACAAAAACTAATGGATATCAGTAGTATTTCAAAATCATGCATCTATAATTGTCTGCACCTACAAGGCCGCGTTATCTCAGTGATAAAAAAAATCCTCAATTATTCCATAAAAGTAATTAGCTTCCAATAGCGTAACGACTGAAGCAAACAGCGAGCGCGACGACATAGCCCATCACTTAAAAAACAGCCAAAAATGTCACCAACACTCTGTCTGGCTCGAGTGATATGGACTCTTCAGCTCGATACTTTGAGTCGGAAGGGAGGGACGAAATTTAGGCGGGCCGCGCTTGGCTATATTATCATCCCTCCGTTCAATATTTACACCGACTGTGGCCGCTAGTGTGTCTAGAACCAGTCGACTCTCTTACGTCGGGTTTGAACTTTGCCAGTAGCGTTCTCAGTTCAATAGACCTCGGTTAAATCTGATTGAACCTTAGTTAAATGAGTTAAATATGTCTCGTCTGAAGAAGGTATAACGCTTTTAAACGTTAAATACGGAATAAGTGATGAACCTTTGCTGTGAATTTTTCCTTTGGAGATTTTAGAGCGTGCTGACAGTTCAAGGTTGTTTTCTCTTTATACGCGCTTCAGTAAGAACCGATTTTCTCAAAAAAAAAAAAAAAAAAAAAAAAAAAAAAAATCAGCGACACATTCACGTGACAAAATATAACCAATCTGGTACATTTTCTTTACCCAGCAAGCTCTTGGGCAAGATTTCTAACAGTTGGAAAATTAGAATGATTTTATTTTATTAAAGCCTGTTGCGTTTACCCTTTAAACTTACTTCGTAACTATTCCTGTCATTGCCTCGCGGTCCTAACTCCGTATATAATAATAAAAGAAAGAAAAAGAAAACGCATTTCCGGTTAGAAAAGATTTTGGGTGCAGCGCAACGAGTTTGGAAGCTCTGGCACTTAAAATCTTGTTTCGCGAAGATAGGCGTTTTCCCGTTTGGGCTTCCCTCTATAGTTTTTTTTTTTTTTTTTTTTGGCAGTTTTCCTTCCCCCTTGGACCCCCGCAGCTCCAGCCGTTAAGATGGGGACGGAAGGGAAGACCTACGACGCGAAGCCAAGATTCTATCACGGCAAAAATCAAGACAGTCTGAGAGAAATCGTGTTCCGTTCCGACGCTGCAAGAGAGTGTCGTCGAACGCCGCGTTGTGACAGCCCGATGTTTTCTCGAATAACAAACGAAACTTGCCCTAACACGATGTTTGTTATCAATCTCGCTTAAAATTATTGATATTTCAAAACAAGTCGGATATTAAACTCTCGTTTAAAATGTTTTATAGTAGAATGGCGCGTTTTAGGGTCAGTTTCGCGTAAAAAAAAGTGATTAGAAACTTGTGTGACATTTAAAAGATTAACAATGGATATCTTGAAGATTATATTGTGTTTAACTTTCTTCATATTACAATGGACAACATTAGGATACGCCGTCAGAGACGAAAAAGGTAAGAATATCTTAATTTTTAAATATTTTCTAGGGTTAATCATTTCTTTTGGATTTCCCCAATTTTTTTCTTTTTTCTTTTTTTTTTTTTTCATCTGGCAGATGTTATTTCCTTTTCGTATTTAATTCGTTTTTTAAACGATTATGTTGTCACTATAAGAGCCTCGTTATTTTTCTAAAGTGAATATTTGATAAAGTATCAACCATATTTTGTTAGTATGCTCGAAAATAATTTTATGATCAAAAACGTACATTGACTGAGATTGGTTCAGCTAAGCCTAACCTAACCGTTTATAACCAATTCTAAGCTACCTTCACACCTAGAGTATTCCAATCGATTAAAAACGATATTTAAATCGTTGAGAATCGTTTTTAGGCTTAAATAATACTCCAGCAGATACGTAATCTCGCATAATCTTGACGATTAATACTTTAGTAAAAGAGTGATGGTCTTTGTGTTTGTCGGTATCGGACAAACTTTGACCGACTTTGACATAAATATTGGCTATAAATATTAGTTAACTTAATTAATTTAATGGGAATACCTTAAATGAAAATTCAAATAAGTGTTTACGTAAATTTAATACATAGTTTTCACTAAAGGGGGTGAATGATGTGTTGACAACCACTTTTGAGCTCAAACTGTAGTAAAGATAAAGGCTAGCGATTCAGTTTGTGAACTGACAGGTTTCGTACACGACCTGTAAAACCTGGAAAAGTCAGGGAATTTGGAAATTGTGCCAAAAGGTCGGGGAATTTGGAAATTGTGCCAAAAGGTCAGGGAATTTGGAAATTGACCCAAAAGGTCAGGGAAAAGTCAGGGAGTTTGGAAATTGGCCCAGAAGGTCAGGGATTTTGGAAATTGGCCCAGAAGGTCAGGGAATTTGTAAATTGGCCCAAAAGATCAGTGAAAAGTCAGTGAATTTGGAAATTTGCTCTAAAGGTCGGGAAAAGTCAGGGAATTTGGAAATAAGCCTAGATGGTCAGAGAAATTAAATATTTTGGTACGTGTCAAGGAACTGTTTATGATTGGTTGACCAATTAATTGTAACGTAATTATTTTAAACTGAGAATATTTGCCTAAAGATTAAATTTTGTTTCTCAAATTCCGAGTGAACTATATTGACCCTGATTGATAAACTATGTCAAATAAAAAGCGGGAATTTCCAGGAGCTCGCTCGTTACAATAAATTTATGAAAATGTTTCAAAATTGGTCAGGGAAATTATCTAGAAATGGTCAGGGAAATTTTCTTACCAAATTGTGTACGAACCTTGACAGATCACCTCAATCTCCTGGCAACCCGGCAATTAAAGGAAAGCTGGGTAGAATTTTCTTTTGCCCTTTTATTGAAAACCATGTTGTAAAATAGGTGTAGGACACTTAAGCCGCGTTCATACTTGGCCTTGGGATCGATTTAAACCGTTTCGGTAGAGTCGTTTGAACTCAAAACCGTCTTTTCTCGTATCGATTTGATTCGATTTCTCGAAACTGCTTCGGGAATATCAGTTTCAAATCGATAAATAAATGCTAGTGTGACTGTAGCTTTAGAGCGTTCATAAGAATACGTACTTTAAATAAAGCTACGATGACACTAAAAAATTTTAATCGATTCCTGGCGACTTGAATATCGGTTTGATTTCACTGTTTCAAATCGACTAAGAATTGCTAGTGTGACCGTAGCTTTGTTTAATCAGTAGAACTCTCGCCAGTGTTGATGAGTCGCCCTGATATGAAAGGTTGTGTTTGAGTATTGCAAAAAAATAAACATTCCAGTAAGAGAGTTATTCGAAAATGCCAGCAGAACAACCGTATCAATAACAGAATTAGGGTACGGCGATTGGATAAAATTTTACCGTCTGATAAGGTGATGTAAAAAATATAAAATAATTGCATTAAGAGAATCTTACCTCCGATTCAATCAAAAATAACCATTTTTGATTATTTTAGAATGAAAGTCGGCATGTTATCGCAAAAAATCTGATAATCTTATCAATAAGGAATGTATTTGTATTAATATAATCGCATCTAGCCGATAATCCACGATTAACCGCTTAATCTGGTTTACCCCTTTATAATTTACAGACACATAAGTGAGCTTTACGAATTATTTTAATGGTGGAATGAGTAAAAAAGCCACAAATATCGTTTCTATATCATAATTCCCATTTTATTTTAAAGATATTCGAGAAAATAATATTCGCGCAGACCGAATAATCGATGACCATCGTATTGTTCAAAATAATTCGTAACGAAATTTCCCGAAATATATTTTTCATTTAATCTTCTCGCCTTTGTCCAATGGATAAGGGTTAACCAAAGACCATCTTTTTAACAGTTAACCGTTGGTTAAAACGGTGCGATGATTTTTTTAATTAATCGTATTTAAAGATAAATTATAAATTGATAAAACTGTAAAACTAACGCAAGTGATATTGTTAATCGTAAATAATAGCAAAATTAGTAAATAATTTAAAATTCCTAGCCCTTAAAAGGATATTAAATTCGAAATTGAAGAGGAACTTGAGGGGTAAGCGCGTCATTGGGGTACACTCTTTACGCACCGATCTGTTAAGAGATGTCGCTATCGTACTTCCTATTCCGATCGGTTAAGCTACGACGAGAGACAAACTAGGCGATAACCCCTCCCCTCGCGCTTCGAGACTCTACGCGTTTCCCATAGCAACGGGTGTAATATATGGATAGGTACGAGAGCGAGAGGTAGGGTGAGGAGCAGGAGCGCCGTCTATTGTGATAATTCATCATTATATTTGTGCCCTCAATGACCGTAGCCCCTGGAAGTTGGTTTATGAATATGAAAATTTCATTTTTTTTTTTTTTTTTTTTCAAATATGGGCCCTATAAATGAACAGGAGGTCTTTTAATTACATTTCTCGACTTGCTCAAGTTAAAATTGAATGTGTGGGCCCCAACTTGATGCCAAGAGACATTAAAAGTAGGCTATATCATTCGTATCCCAGGCGTCGCCAATGATCATAAGGCGTTTGATTTTCCTTTCACGTTTTTTTTAAGGAACGCGGCATAACACCCACGGTTCACCCAAATAATATTGGTCTTACATGGAGTTATTACATCAATTTTTCTCTCGAAAATTGAAATCTTCGGGCTGGCGTAATTTTATCTTAAAACTTAACTCTGTGGCATTTTTAAAGAATCAAAATAACATTATTCAAATTTCTATTCCATAATTCCTAAAGCATTTTTTTGGAATTAACTGGCAGTCCTGTCCTATTTTTTTCTATACGATCTAATAGAGTAGTGTCGCTCCATAGCATATTGACCATGACGGCCATTTTGGCGGCAACTTTTTTCTTATAGGAAATTACGTGGGTGACGTGGCGTTACGTCACACCGATATTACTCTATAGACAAAAAACTATTAATCTTTTAGAAAGTCGACATTCCGTAGATAAATTTATTATTTGGAATAATCACTGCTAGCCCTGCATTTAGTTACATTTGATTTTATGTATGAGAGTAAAAAATAGTAGGTATGTTCACACTAGCGTATCCAAATCGATTTTAATCGATCAAATCGGTATTTAAATCACTCGTAATTGTTTTAAGCTCGCCATCTGTTTAGGAAACCGATTTATTATAGTTTCATCATTAGGTTGTTCAAGCCGAATATGTTTGAAACTGGTTCCCAAAGCAGTTATAAGAAAAGCCGCGTTCTTACTAGTCCTTGGAATCGATTTAAACCGTTTCAAAACGTTTCGCTAGAGTCGTATGAACGGGAACCCGTTTTTTCTCGAATCGATTTGATTCGATTTCTCGAAACTGCTTCGGGAACCAGTTTTGTACCGATTCGGTTTCAACAACCGATAGATGAAGCTACAATAAATCGATTTTTAAAGATAATGCGTGAACACGTGACGCTAAATACGATTCTTGGTGATTGGAATATCGTTTTGATTTTACCTTAAATCGATTAAGAAATGCTAGTGTGACCCGTAGCTAAATCGATTCGAGGGTAACGATTTCACGTCCACGTGACTCCAGCGAAACGTTTTGAATCGGTTTGAGTCTGTTTCAATACAGCTACGATCACACTAGCATTTCTTAATCGATTTGAAACGGTAAAGTCAAACCGATATTCAAATCGCCTGGAATCGTTTTAAGCCTCACGCGTTCACGCATTATCTTTATAAATTGATTTATAGTAGCTTCATTTATCGATTGTTGAAACCGAATCGGTATGAAACTGGTTCCCGAAGTAGTTTCGAGAAATCGAATCAAATCGATTCTAGAAACGACTGTTTCCCGTTCGCACGACTCTATCGAAACGTTTGGAAACGGTTTAAATCGATTCCAAGGCATAGTATGAACGCAGCTTACTTAGTACGAACGCGGCTATTGAGTTTGCAAATATAGTTATCAATGAATTCCCCGCTATTTGAAAATAAAATAAATCCGGTTTTCGAGTTTTAGGTGTAAGATAATTGTTTTCTAACCACCGCAAGTTTTTCATCTGTAACTAATTATTTGCTACGGTTTATTGAGACTTTAAAAATAAATGTCTTATGAGGACTTGACTGTAACACACGCGCGCCTAAAGATAGAGGTATGTTACTTAGAATATAATTTTTATCAGGTCGTAAAAATAAATACTAGAAACGTGTATATTCAATCTTGATCTTTTAATCTTACTTCCATTGAATGAATCACTCGTGAATGAATCTTTTATCGATTTTTGTAGCCAATTTAGCTGTAATCAGTTACGTCATTACTTAAGTACAGTCATAGCTACAGGCTTGTACATCAAGTACATGTTAAGTAATTTTTAATGCAATTACCATAAAATCTCATAATTTCAAACATGTCCTATATTTGCTATATTATCCTGTATCGAAGGGTTAATCACTCTCAGATTCCCTGTACACCGATTACGGATTACGCCTAATTATTTTAGCGCTGTCAAAGGCAGGGGTTTTAAAGATTACACGTAATCGCTATCAGGGTGACCACTGAAAATTTGAAAATCCTATATACGAAATTTCTTTGCGAAATATAGGAAAATATAGGAAGAATTTTATGTAAAATATAGGAAAATATAGGAAGAAATAAGTGTAAAACATGATAAAATAGGAAAATAATTAAAAGTAGGAACCATGTTCATTATTGCATCGCAACTCTCGCCACCGGTTTAAACACGGTATTAATATGATCCAATTGCTTAAATAGTATGGAATTTTACAGACTATTTTAACTGGAAAATGTACAGTTAAGCTAAAATAATCTTATACAGCCACAGCTGACAGTATGATTTATAACTTTATCCTTAACTAGAGATTTTGAGTAGAAATATCGGAAATTATAGGAATTGCCATTAAATTATAGGAGAAAATAGGAAGGAGGTGAAAATATAGGAAAAATAGGAAATATAGGAAAAGTGGTCACCCTGCGCTATATAGTGCAGTCGAAGGTACAGGCCTGTACACCTTAAGGGTGAGGGAGGATCTCAAGCAGGTTTTCAACGGTTACATGAGAGTTCAATATCTAAACAAATTCAAATGAGCCGTGGGTGTCGCGTTTGCGAGGAACTAGTTCTCGTATAACTGGAAAAATAAATATAATTTTTTTAAAAGGTATTTTTGTTGATATTTGCCCTAATAATGAGTTGCCTATGACATTATTAATTCACGAGCAAACGCTGCATTTAAAGTAATAAAGCTCGATCAATTTATCCACGTTTCGAAGCAGTTTGCGAGATTTGTAACTTGTAGAAAATGATCTACAATTCTACACGATTACAAATATTAAAAGCTGAAAATTCATGAATACAAATTTTGCGTACTTCTCTAGAATTTTCAGGAATTTTCAAGATCTTTCAAGAACTTTCCGGAATTTTCTAGACCTTTGACCTCTAAAGACTTTTCTAGAACCTTCTAGAACATTCTGAAAAACGTAACGGACATACGGACTTACGAACAATGTTGTAAATTAATAGTGTTTGATAAATACAAAGTGGATAGAGCTCGGCGTTTGGGCAAGAAAATATCCGTTTTGTTTTATCTTTATTCATAATTTGAAATTATCCACGGGGAGTCTATAATAATTGCATGTTATCGCGAATAATTAACTGATTATTATCGATTATTATTCACAAATAAATGATTAACCAAATATTTTTGGATTATCTTGTCCGAACCCCGAGCTCTAAAAGTGGAATATTTGTAATCGCGAAGATCAAGCGATTACATCGAAACGTTATCAATAATTAAATGGATAGATAATTTGGTAGTTAAAGTACAGTGTCTGCTTGTGAATTAATTACGTTATAATGAATTTAACCGAGTTTAACTCGCATTTTTGAATGGCTTCACTTTGGTGTAACCTAACCTAACATAACAATATTATAGTATAACCATACAATTAATGCCATAATACTCTTTAAAACACTAAATTCAATCAAGAAATAAAATAGGCATTTATAGGTTAAATATTAAAGTCTAACCTCAAAATAAAAAATTACATCGTTTTTACGGTGTGAATCAGAATTTTATGTCCAATTAATAAAAGAAATTCGATCGAATGCCTTTTAAAAAATCAAAATCGATCATTTTAGGACATTTTCTTATCAAAATCGAACATTTTAGGACATTTTCTTATCAAAATCGAACATTTTAGGACATTTTCTTATCAAAATCGAACATTTTAGGACATTTTCTTATCGAAATCAAACATTTTAGGACATTTTCTTATCGAAATCGAACATTTTAGGACATTTTCTTATCGAAATCGAACATTTTAGGACATTTTCTTATCGAAATCGAACATTTTAGGACATTTTCTTATGAAAATCGAACATTTTAGGACATTTTCTTATGAAAATCGAACATTTTAGGACATTTTCTTATCAAAATCGAACATTTTAGGACATTTTCTTATCAAAATCGAACATTTTAGGACATTTTCTTATCAAAATCGAACATTTTAGGACATTTTCTTATCAAAATCGAACATTTTAGGACATTTTCTTATCAAAATCGAACATTTTAGGACATTTTCTTATCAAAATCGATCATTTGAAGCCATTTTCTTATCAAAATCGATCATTTGAAGCCATTTTCTTATCAAATTCGATCATTTGAAGTCATTGTATAATTAAATTCGATCATTTGAAGCCATTTTATTATCAAGTTCGATCATTTGAAGCCATTTTATTATCAAATTTGAATAAAATAAACGTCACAATATTCGATTTATTGACATTCGATCAAATGACCCTACGCCGAGTGAGGGTAAACTTGGGAATTTTATTAAAATCTCAAGATTTAATTTGCGAACTTGGTGCAAAAATAAATTTGACAAACTGCCTAAATCGACGTTGCTTTAAAACTTAAAGTCGACATTTAAATAAAATGCTAAGGCTAATATTTGAAATTTGATGTTGAGACTACGGTTTGAAAGCTCGCGAGGCTTTTATAAATGAAAGGTCTTCGACATGAGTTTGAATCAAATTCGATATCATAGCTCGTATTTTTAGTACACTCAAATAGTCCTAAGAAACTGTCTTGGTACGGGACAATAGTATAGTTGGGGGTTAGGGGGGTGGATTAAAGATTTCGGTCTTTCGAGAAAAGGCTTTCTTCTCACGCACGGTGGTGCTACGTCACGGTTGGCTGCCCACACAAATTGCCGTGGAAGTTCTACGTCGACCAAAGGTGGATGAGGTTTCGAAAAGAGACAGCCACGAGATAATGTATCTACGCCCAGAAAAAAAATTCCCAACTAAGGCTATAAAAACAATTTTTTTTTTTTTTTTTATTCTGGCTAAACCAATACGTAGAACCAAGTATTTTCTATAGCCACCGACTCTTCACACGTAATAATATCAAAATTTCCTTCAAATTGAAGAATCCGAAACGAAAAGATATTAGTTGAAATATGTGTGAAAATTATCATTTTTTCATATATATTAAATTTAATATTTTTCATAGTTAAGATATGTTAGGGTTGAAGTTAAGTTTTCTTTGGAGCGCTATTTTTCTTACAGAGAAAATGACTTGGTATTGAACGAAAAACTTTATTTGCGAGACGTTTTAGGCCTAGGCCCCTTCTTCAGTCAGTCTTGTAAATAACGTTTTTCGATAAATACTGTCGTTCGAGTAGCTAATAACGGTAGGATTTTTTGTACACCTTCCTGTATACGGATTACACGTAATCATTTTAGCACCGTCAAAGGCAGGAATTTGAAAGATTTCGCTTAATCCTTTTAGTACAGACATAGGTCTCTACACCGATTACTCTGAGCAACTGGCCCATCGAGGTCGTTTTCTATGTAAAAAATGTAAAGCATGGTTCTTATAAACTTGGAATTAACCTAGAAATCTCAGGGAAATAATTTAAAGGCTAAAAATGAAGGTAAATTTAAAAATGTTAGGGAAATTCAGGAAAATTTAAAATTTTTAGTGAAATTTAAGGCTGAAAATTGATCTACTTTTATGTTCAAAAGTGACTTCCAAAAATTAGGACATTTTTAAATTTAGTTAATAGCTAATCATGGAACCAAGTTATAGTTCTACGTGAATGTAATAAGGGATGAAAATCCAACTTGATCCACATTTTAGTCCCACCCATTCTCCAACGCGATGGTGCAAGGTTTTATATTCGTAGTGTCGGAGTCGTAATCGTAGTAGGCTTCTTCGCGCGGAACATTTTCGTCGTGAGATGAGAGGGAGAGACCTAGAGATAATAAAGCCTCGTTCATACTTGAGGGTAAAATCGATAACGAAACCGATATTTGGCGTTTCCATTTGTTCCAGGTTCTTCCATAGCCAAGGCTTAGCGTCGTTTTAAAAAGTGCCCCGAGTTTAAAAATTAAGAATATTTAACTCAAACCAATTTGTTAATCGTGTTTGAAACTCGGTACTTAATTATTTTAGACAGAAATTAGAATTGTAGTCAAGTTATTTTAAGATTTGTGAGTAATTTTGTCGTCTCGTTATTTTCTTGCCTGTTTGAAAGGAGAAACAACTTGACCCGAGGTTGGCGTAGTAAAACGCTGACTTTTGGAGTAATTAAGCGGAGTAAAAAATACTTCTCTGAAGGAAGGGCATCTTATTTTTATTGCTGTTTTATTAACGAAAAAAAGCTCTCAATTTTTCCCATCAGGCAATTTTTTGAGCCTCTTTGAAGTCGACTTCTTTTCTTGCTTAGCAGACGACGCTGACCGTAACAAATTGTACAGTCAAAGCTAGGCTGTAAGCGTACGGAAATATGATTTGAAAGGGGCTAATTTCAAAGCAGATATGGCTTGTATTAATTTGACAATATTCTAGATTGAGATTGTCTTATGGTAATATTGGTTGTATTAGAAAGGCCCCCTAAATTTAGAGCAGCAATCTTGGTTGGGATGTGAACTTGATAGGGGAAAGCCGTCGAACCTTGGCATGTGTCTTAGAACCTCTAGCGATGAGCGCGTTTCAAATTACAAATTTACAACGCTCAGAACTCTTGGGGATCACCACTTTTTATTTGCCTAGCCCTGGCGTGGGGCATGAAGCGAAATGCGCGGCGTTCAAGGGTGGGACCTTTCCGGGGGATCGGTTCGAGATAATTTCTAAAACTACGTATCTCACTCGTCTCGTAACCTGGTCTAGAGCTCGGAATCGGATAATGAATGACTTACGATATCCATTAGGCTTTTTTTCAGATATTTTAATCTCGGATAAATGGTTTGTTAAATATAAAACCACAAATTATATTAACAGACGCGTATCAAATGGATACGAATTATCCGGAGATCAAATTTGAAGCTCGGTTACTAAACAAATTACGCGTTTATTCAAACGGATAACGCCAAGATAAAAACACGACGTTTCTCGAAACCCGTGTAGAATGAAATATAATAATTATATTTTAATCTAAATCGACAGGAACAGCGACTAAATGACTACATTCTAGCTTCGAGATCTTAATTTGGGTTAAAATCCGCTAAGAAACTCGATGGGTTTAAAATTGTTCTTTTCGGCGAATGAATAACTCGTATAACGTATCAATTTCCTATAACAATTGAGTGCGAATGAAAAGTTTGCCGTTACATTCGGGTATACGGTAACCAGAATAAGAAATGGATATGTTTTTCGCGAACGGATAACATCTGATTGACATTCACGATGGTCTTATTCAATTAACATAAGGTATACGAATTCCGAACTCTAGTAAGGTCTTTACTGGCGAGAAATATGTACAGACTTTAATGAGATCAACAAGCTTATGTCTTTTCCTCGAGGTCTTTGTTGCCAAGGTTAAGCCTTTATTAAGGATGTTAAAGTGACGCTGCTACAGATTTCTTACGCAATCCAAATGGAGTTTTAGTAGCATTGTTGGAAAAAAATCGTTAAAGGGAAACTTGGAGCTAAAAATGGAACAGCTTTTGAATTTATTTTCGGAATCTCCATGCTTAAAACGTATTCGAGAATTTTCAGGCAATTATTAGACACTTTTTTTGTGTATAAATTAATTTCTAAAAGTTTGAAGTAAAATTCGGGCCAATCATATTATTTCAACGTTCAACAGTGCTATCTCTGGATTAAGTACTCGCGGTTCCAGAACGCGCGAGAATCAACTGTAGGCTCTACAATTTCCACGCGACCAAAGTGATGACGTAGTATCGCGTGGAATTTTTATTTTAAAAATTTCAAAAATGGTGATTATAAAATATGTATTTTTACTGAAAAGTTTCGTATGACATGTGCATTTTGAATATTTTTTTAACGAACTTTCCGAAAATGCTACCCAATTTCCATTTATAGTTCATTTAAAATCAGTGGCAGCCTCACTTTAAAACAAAACAATCCCGAAAATCATTGCTTTCTTTCATTGCCTCGCATTACCTTACAGAAAACATTCTACGTTATATATCGAAAAAATATATTTATATATTTGACATTTTAATATTGAAGTCTCTTAAAGGGACTATGCAACCTAACAACAAGTGATTTGTAACAGATATAGCTATATTCTTTATCTTTTATATAGGCCTAATCCACCAGTAAACAAATTGACTAACAAATATTAAACTAGAAATAAATTTAAAACTTACCCGGAAATAGGCTAAACTGGATTCATTGGGGTCACCTGAATTTCTTCGCATTGATGGGTCATCGACCAATGAGCAAGGCCCATCGTTAAGGCATTCGATTGGTCGCTGACCCTTCGATGCAAATAAATTCAGGTGATCTCCATGAATCCAACTAAGATTATTTTCCGGTTTAGTTATAAATTTATTTCTAGTTTAATATTTGTTTTGGCTTCAAGCGAGCGTGGTCGCCGGTTACATCTCAGCGACATCATGTCTTAAAATATAGTGCTCTTAAAAAGATTTGTGAAAAGATAATTTTTTATTATATTTTAAACTTCCCGTAAATTCTTCAGAATAACGTATTTGATTTATTTCGGTCGAATCGGTTTCGATCTAATGTTTTCTATCGAAAAGGAAAAGTAATTTCGGCTCATTAGTAAAGTCGTTTTTGACTTTCGATTCAATGGTTTCCGATCGAATGGGGTACGTACGTTACATATAAGGTCACCTTAGGCGAGATTTGTATCACGTGGTCTCTCCACGTATGACGTCGATAAAGGGGGGTGGAATTTCATATTTTCGGGATACACCTTTATCCGAAAAGTACAGATTTGTTACTCTGAAAGCGGCCAGTTCTCCTCTGCCCTTGCTTATTAATAGACGATCTTTTTGTTTGTATCTATGAAAGTGAGAATGTATACGAGAAGACTCCCCCACTTTGGCCATGGTATAGACTCCGATAGAGAGTACCGATTGAAATGTAAGAAAGTCCGGAACTATTTCCAACAGACCGGATCTGCTGGTTTTAAAGACGAAAAGATTGCAGCCCTCTTCTTTCACACGATTTTAATTTTTGCGTGTATCATATTGCACATTTATTTATTTGGCGATCTCGCCAGAAGAATTTCAGGAAATTCTACGTCCCTGGTGCGTTAAGTCACTCATTTGCCACCGTAAAACTGGTCCCTAGACGTACACAAAGCGCGTAAAAAACTGTTTTCAAATACACGCGAGTCCCTTGAGTAGAAGAGAGACGGGAGGCGAAATATTCGCGTTTTTCCCACGATTCGTGAACACATTTCACCCTCATTTTTCCCTGTCCCAAGGCTTTACCCTGGGATGAATCTTCTTTTAAGGAAGAACGAATGCCCCTACCATCACCCCAAGTTCCCCTCTTTTGCTAGAAATCAGTGACGGTATCTCGTACTATGGGAACTTCTGACCTACACACGGTCGAGTCGAAAATGTTCTTTCTTGGGGAATTTTTAATAGCCGAAAAAAGTTTATATTTAGGCGTGCAAATGATCTACCCAGTTGAATTGAAATCTTAGGGATTTTCCTTACTCATAAACCAACTTCTAAGGGCCATGGTTATAGACGAATTATGAATTGAAGAGGAATTTCCAGGGGCAGCGCGCCATAGACCTCTTTCTTTTATTTTGATCCCCTCCAAAGGGGGTAGGCAACCCACTGAAGCAGACCTCTTAAGGGGTATGATGAGCTCATGCGCAGTAACCGCGATGTTTCATCCCCCTTTGCCTCTCTGATTCTGTGGTTGACTAACCCTTTGGAGGGGGTAAAAATAATTGTAAGAGGTATATTGGGGTACATCTTTATACGCGGATCTGATAAGAGGTGGCGCTTTCGTAGTTTCCATTCTGGTTGGCTAAGCTGTGACGGTTACCCCTTCCCCCTAGCGCAATTTTACCCCTCCTAGGCTCAACTCGTTTCTTATAGCAACTGGTGTATAGGCACTGACGTTTCAAATACTAAGCATATCCTTAGGAAAAAATTGGGGGCGGAGGTACCGATTTCAAAAATATCGTTAGATGTCTCTCTTGAGGATAAAAAAAGGGGGGAAATTAAAATGTAGGTGCATTCTCCCTTTAAGTAAAAATACGAGCCCATATTAACTTCTTCATTTAATAGTAACAACAACCCTATACTGATCCAATACTTTAAACTTCACAGATACATAATAGAACTTTACATTCCCAGTCTGAATATCCGTTTGAAAAGCTGTCGGCCAAGTTCAAAGACCGAATTGTAAAACATTGTATTCAATTAAGATGCCATACGGAACATAGTTTTTTTCGTTATTTCAAAAGTTAGAATCGCAACTGGGCCCCGCGGACTAAGTCATGTCATGTGGAGTGAGGACATTTTTTTATAGTCAAGAGCTAGTGCCTATTAAAAATACATTTTTCGAATATATTCATTAATTGGGATAAGAAACACACTTGTTTGAAGCCATTTAAAGAGAGACTGAAGATATCATGAGTTATACGCGATAACTTAATTTTTAGATTTAACCTTATGCAAATATTTTGAGTTTATTATAATTATGTTCCATTTATTTGTTCAACCAATCGAGCTTTTCGTTTAACTTACGTAATTAAGAGACTTAGAGAGAAATAGGTCTGTTATCTAAATCAATAAGCTTCTCTTGGAAAAGCGAAAGCAAAAACTTTGATTGAAAATGAGGCTTAAGATACATTCAAAATTATCCATTTTGATTAGGAATAGAAAATGCCGAAAACTCCATGATATCTGAAAGTCCAGCAATCTTACTAACTACTAAGATATAAGTTCCGACCCCCAATGGAATTTCATTGTCATTTATGACACATCTTTATTATAAGATTTGTTCGAGCAGAACTGTCTGGAAATTGGTTACTTCATCTTCTTACACGCGATCAAATTGATGATAACCTAGAGCTAAATATCAATGGGTAACTATCTTAATAGATAAAGATGAGTAACGCAACCTGGCGCTCATAAGAGTCCTCTAACGGCCCAAACAATACTGTCAAAAGTAAGAACTAAAACCAATCAACGTGCGCGTCAGCAGAAATCTTCCGAGTCAAATGAGCACACCAGATTTAAATAATTTAATGTTAACGCAAAATAGCATTCGGTTGACAAGTGGGGAAACACTTTGCGACACTGGGTCTATCCAGTGTCAATGTTGGTCTTGAAAATTTTTACTAGTACTGTGGAAATTAAAAATCACCACGTATCTAGCTCTTCTCGTTCAAAATCGGTTCCGAAATCGGTACTCGGTATTTTTCCATTTTTATCCCTGGTTCACACGCTGACAAGTCGGTTCGCCCCGCATCATCGTCCTTAGCCAAGGCTTAGTATCGTTTTACAAAAAAGTTCCCTAATTTAAAAATTATAGATAATTAAATCAACTTAATTAGTTAATCTTGTTCGTAACTCCTTGCTTGATTATTTTTGCCAGTAATTATAATTTCAATCGCGTTATTTTAAGATTTGTCAGGAAATATGTCTCCCCGTAGTCTCGTTATTTTCTTGACTGATTGAACTGCGAAGCGACTTGACCCACAAATTGCTTGAACCCGAACCAATTCCACGAACTGATTTCTCACATAACCGCAGTTATAGAAATCGAAGCGCATTAAGGCGTATGTATGAACGAGGCTTAAGATTACCCTTTTCTACTAAAATCAACCTACAATGGGTGCGTCACTGTAAAATGTACCGCGCCCATTTCATAAATAGATCTGTCAATAGTTTCCGTCTACTAACTCCGATTGTCGGGGTATGTATTATACGTAATTTCTTTCAGTCTAAGTTATAATTTAATTTCGTGGTGTTAGAAGTTGCCAATGCTACTCGCTTTTCTTTTAAATGAGAATGACATTGCTTATACAATAGCTCATTAAAAAGAGAGAACAACCTTTTTACGTGCCGGAGGGGTTTCTCATTAATCGTATATAAATCACGAGGGATTAAACAATGGGCCAAAAATGACGAAGACTATCGTAATTGATTCGTTACTCCACAGCGCGCCTGGTACCGCAATGTCACTGTTCTAAGCCTTTACATTTTTTTTTATCTGACCCCAATAATTTTCAATATTACTCTTTAAGTGAGAATGCAACCCTAATAGCAAGTCATTTTTTATCGATTCCTTATCGTTGAAATAGGCCTAAACAATTTACAAAATTACCCGGAAAGTAGGCTTAGCTGGATTCATGGAAATCCTGAATTTCTTCGCATTCATCGACCAATGGGAAAAGGTCACACCCATTAATTCAAGATTTCCGTGATATTTCCTATAACATTCGATTGGTCGCTGACCCTTCAATGCGAAGAAATTCAGAATCTACAAGAACCCACCTAAGCCTATTTTCCCGGGTGAGTTTTAGATTTATTTAGCTAGTTTAATATTTGTTTGTAAATGTTTTTTACTGGTGTTAGATTAAGCCTATTTAAACGATAAGGAATCGATAAAAAATTACTTGTCCTTAGGTTGCATTCTCCCTTTAATAAAATATATTGGTTAGTACCAAAAAAGGGATCTAAAATATTTAAATTGCGAAAAAAACTTTAATTTCAAGATTACAGGTCGACCACCATTTTGAATCCCGCTCTGGAGATAAGGGGAGGCGAGCCAATCAAATCTCACCTTTTTATTCCAATAGTATATATATATATATATATATATATATATATATATATATATATATATATATATATATATATATATATATATATATATATATATATATATATATAAGCGGGAAGTTCCCAAAAGGTGGCGCCACATTTCCCATAAAAATCCCCAAGAAAAATTCTGATTGGCTGGCCTCCTGTTTGGTACATTAACAAATATGGCAGACAGTTTAAATTTGTCGAGGGGTGAAATGTTAATTTTAAACGTTAATTTCAATGAAATTAAGTTAAAATAAAAGTATTTCAAAGTCAGCAAAGAGTTATTTAGACGCTGCATTACCATTTAATCATCAAAATAAGGCTTTTGATATTTTCTTCAGTCTCCCTTTAAGAAAAGCATGTTTTGTTAAATAACTTCGTAATATATTTTTATTATTTTGAACATATTACAACTTAAAAGGTGCTTGATCAAATATGTTTTGATCGTTGAGTCTCAACACTAGGAATAATAAATTGTGTGTTGGTTATCACAAATGATTTAGTGGTTGTTACGTTACCCTTAAATTGCCCAATTTAAACTCTTCTATAACAGGGAGTACCCACAAAACAGTTCTTTATTTGCTTCTGATAGAGCGACGTACTCCCGTCCATCGTAGTTAGAGAGATGGATTTGTTTCATTGATTGCCCATGATACTGGCGAACATCCAAAATTGATGACGTAACCGCTGATAGATTTACAGTCAATGTCACTGTAGGAGGTTGTACTTGTACGACGAAGTTGACAACACGTTAATTGTAATAGCCGATTGCAATGAATGTAACCCGGATTTACTTTTAACTTAGACTATCCTATTACCGATTATAAAATATCAGGCTTCGTTCTTTGCGTTAAATATGGACTAGAAACATCCTACTAACGAGCGATAAAGATATTCTTTCATACGTCCTTCTTATTGGCAATCATTTCTTCATATTATGATGTTTGTGTTTATACAAAATGTTTCAACGAGCTCTCTGATATTTTGATTACATCTTTATTGATGTAAAATTACACTCCAATTAAAGAGCTTCCTGGTCGGGCCGTGGTGCTTTAAAACTTTAAGTCACTCTTAAAAAATAGGCATGTCACTCTGTGGGGAACGCTAAAATGTACACGTAAGGTTAGATACATTATGTTAAATTTCATTGCAAACTCCGCTTTAATTTGAGTTTTAAGTTTAAAAAACGCGGTGAGATTTTATTACAAAAAGATGCAGTTCATAATATCGCGAGAATCAAAACTAAGGCTAACTAACGTCGATTAAGCCTAATTTCAGAACTTCGGTTAAGCCTAATTGGCGGGTAATTGCTAATACTATTATAATTTTTCGTTAGAAATTTGTTATCATAAAACTATATCATTTTCCGCATGTATTTAATTGTAATTAATTTTGGCAAATATTAATTAAAAATAGCTAAGATAGACAATTTATCAGTTCCAGCTTTTCATTTTGAATTTCCCGCGGAACTGGCGCGCATGCCTGTTAACCTTCTAAGATTAGTTCCCGTCTTAACATGTAGATGGCGATAGGTTTTCCGTGATAGAGTCAAACGCGCTGCTGCTGGCGAAACGCTTTTGGTCTTTTGATCAAAAAGTTACCTTCTCAAGGACAACAATGTGAAGGAGAAGAGTGGATAAGTCATAAAGATACTGACTGTTTTCATGCTAGGGATATCTTTCGATCGTTAAAAAGTTATAAATATCGAAATATAAAAAAGTTTATTTTCAAAATTTTCTACTTAAACTGGCTTTTTCTCTTCAAGTTGGTTTATAAAAATTACGAAACTTTAGCTTAGGCTGACCCCTTAAGTCTATAAATTTGTCTATCGACTTTAATTTGATATAACTAATTTGAATATGATATTATTCTTTAGTAACTAATTTGAATATGATATTATTCTTTAGTAACTAATTTTAAATATGAGATTTTATTCTTTAGTAACTATTTTTTAATATGATATTATACTTTAGTAACTAATTTTTAATATGATATTATACTTTAGTAACTAATTTTAAATATGATATTATTCTTTAGTAACTAATTATGTTATTATTCTTTAGTAACTAATTTTTAATATGATATTATACTTTAGTAACTAATTTTTAATATGATATTAAGCTTTAGTAACTAATTTTTAATATGATATTAAGCTTTAGTAACTAATTTTCGTGCGGTGGCGCCACTACAAAATTTCACTTGGATCTTTCTATTGCAATATTTGTTGTCATTTTCTTAAGTAGGAAACGTGTTTTAAATGTACTAAAAATAGGCCTATAGAGTATAATTTTTCCGCTATATTTTGTGCTTGAAATCGCTGTTTTTTTGGAGATAGATGCGTGTCACACTTTAAAGGGAGAATGGAACCTAACAAGTGATTATTTTTATCGATTCTTTATTTTTTAAATAGGCCTAATCCATCAGTGAACATATTTACGAACAAATATTAAATTAGAAATAAATTTAAAACTTACCCGGAAAATAGGCTTTGCAGGATTCATGGAGATCTTGAATTGCCTCCGTGTAAGGTCTAGCGACCAATGAGGAGACTTACAATCGCGTTCGATTGGTCGCTAGACCTTATACGCGAAGAAATCAGGATCTCCATGAATCCCGCTAAGCCTATTTCTCGGGTAAGTTTTAAATTTCTAGTTTATTATTTGTTTCGCAAATTTTTTCACTAGTGGATTAGGCCGATTTAAACAATAAGAAATCGATAAAAAACCACTTGTTGTTAGGTTGCATTCTCCCTTTAAGCGCCGAAAAACTGGTATTTGTGGCCGATTACCCATTTTGGTAGATGGCGCCAGCTTCGGGAATAATTGACGGTCAGAGTGATCATGGATTAATTATACGTGCCCTATAAGCACGTATAATTAATCCATGGAGTGATAGAACCTTGATATGGAATTCTGGGTCTTTCCACCGATTATTCCCGTTTCGCGGATGGCGCCACCCGTCTGTGCTTAAGTAAATTCTCACCAAAGAGGCATATCTCTATATCAGTGTTTTAAGATCTCTGTCGAAGATGACCGGCGTGCCCCTTCGTGTACGATTCTCTGTATGAAATTTATGAATTTGTGTAACGAAGCAATTTATCATCCATTTTTATTTTTCCACCAAAACATTAAAATCGAGGCGTTTAAAATATATATAGCTAGGCCGCGTGATATCCGTCTCGATTAGGATCCACGTCTTCTCTCTCGGCTCTCACCTGTAATCTAAAGAGTACTACGTACTAAATCTGTGGCTTAATACGGTGCTAAGAAAACCTAGAATAAAGTAAAATATATTAAGGAAAAAACGGGTTCTTTATTGTGGAATTTACTCTTAGCGAGGTTGTAGATCAGCTATATAGAAGAAAAAATATTAAAAGCTAAAGCTCCGGAGATGGAGAGACCGAGAGAGGCGAACTTTCGAAGGGATGGAAATGGTAGGGGGGTCATTATAAAATACTTTTCGTAGAACACGCTAAACTACTTCTTGGAGCGCGGTAGTAGCTTCGGGTAAATTCAGGTAATTCTCTATCTCAGAGTTTCGGCCCTCCCCCCTATACCAATGACCCGCCGCCGCCAGAGAATCATAAAATTTCCACTCCTCGGCTACTCTTAGATTTTATGCCTTTCTCCCTCCATCCCTCTCTCCCTTCCACGTCTCTTTCGTAAGGTTCCAATCGGTTTGATTTCCCCATGCAGTTGCTCGCGCCATTACTCGTAACACCTGCTAAAGAAGATAGTGGAAGGAACTATAGGAGTTTTCTATCCATGAATAGTAGGACATGTTTATGTATTGGGTGCTCGAAACATGAGATTTTATAAGAAATCTCAAAAGAACAAGCCAGGAACTTATGGAACATTTTTGTCATGTAGTTATAACATATATCGATTCTGCTAATGAATTAAATAATAATTTTTCAAGCGCAATAATTATGCAAATGAAACATTGAATTGATTAAATATTTTCGATGACAAACTAAAAAAAATTAAGACTAGCAAAAAGTTTTCTAGAATTAATTTTCCAGAACTTTCCAGAATTAATGTTCCAGAATTTTCTCGGAGGTTCTAGACTTTTCTAATAGTTTCAGAACTTTCCAGACCAGTCTAGAGATTCCAAACACTTTCCAAAATTTTCTAGACCTCTCCAAACTATTTCTGGAACCTTCTGGGAAACGTTACGGATATTTGCAAATTAATAGTGTTTGATAAGCAATGACGTGTTTTAATATAATCATATACCTTAATTTATCTTTGTTCCAGCTCTTTTTGTGTGTTATACTCTTCAAAACAAAATAATTTGGCCTTATGTTAGGCCTAATCGACGTTTGAAATAATTAAGGTTTGGGTTAGGCATAATCGATATTTGAAATAATTAGGGCTTGTGTTTACCTACTTCATGAGGTAAAGGTTTTATTGATTAACCAATACTTTATTTTCGTAACCAATTTTACCTTTAATTTCTCCGCATGACTTCTCTACAACCATAACTATTTTTATACTAGTCGGGTCCAAGGTTACCCAACCTATTCTAGGACGAAGTCCATTTCTTACTCGGGTAACGGCAGGAGGAACTTTGAAAGAATCCCCGCCATGCACTTCAGCACTTTAAACAATAACATAATTTGTTCTTATTCCCACGGATTACTATTACGCGTACCCTTTGCTATCGACTTTGGAAAGCTCGTGATCGACCCTGCTAAGATTGGAAAAAAAAATAGTTAAATATAGGGAGACAGCAAAGAGCCAAGTGGAAGAAGCCATGACGTCATGGAACCCCCTTAATGAGGGAGCGCTTGTAAGGGCGAGTACTGTAACTCCCTCAGAATAATCGATAGAAAGACCCAGCATTCCATATCAAGGTCCTATGATCACTCTGACTGTCAATTAGGTAAATTTTACTATAGGTCACGTGGTACGCTTGTAAGTTACCTTTCTCTTATCTCTAAGATTTACTCACTTACAATGTTGGAGATAGAGGAAGTCTCGCTTCCCGGTAGCTGCTATGAAACGAACTATAAATGCGTGGGCCGCGCCTTCTTCAGCTGATACAACTACGCGTTTGATTTTCAACTATTTCGATCGTAAAAAGGTGGTAGGCGACATTCTATATCGTGTATATGTAAATGGAGATAATTTATGGCCGTCTTTCGCCCGAAATGAAACTCGTAGTTTTCCCTTTTAATTGAGTCGAAAGGTCATTTACGATACATTTTATTTTCGAGTCGGCAATTTAGAGTTATAAAATCTGTAATTCAACGTGGTAATTCACGCGGGAAATTATTAAATAATTTATGTATAATGGTAAATTATAATTTTAAACCTTTTTGGGTTAAAAGTAAAGCAAAAAGGTCAAAGTTTAATGTTTTAAATCTTTTACTATGCTATGGTTTAATAGACATTCGTGTTTGGCGTCGGTTAAGGGAGAATGCAACCTTATTTAACAAGTGTGTTTTTTAATTGATTGCTTATTGTTTAAATAGTCCTAATCCACCCGGAAAATAGGCTTACGTGAATTCACAGAGTTTAAAATTTGTTCGTACATGTTTTTCACATTTAGGCCTATTTAAACAATAAGGAATCGATAAAAAAACACTTGTTGTTAGGTTGCATTCTCTATTTAAGCAAATCTGAGTCCCGATATACTTATAATTCATATTTTAGTGGTAAGCGTTGAAACGATGTAGGCAACTAACCCAAGAACTTATCTAGCAACCTCTTACCCACCCTGGTTTCCGTTTGAAGTCGCTGTCACGAAAACTGTACTATCTTAGGCCTATACTATAAAAGTTCAAAGATCGAAACTCCAAAAAAAGACGTCCATCTTGAACAGTGTAAAAAATCCACGATAGTATTTCCAAAGATTACTCCTCAGACATTGAAAAACAAATAAGACACTCTTGATAATTATCTCCAATCCAACCTCTCTAAAATGTCGTCTTATGTAAATAATCCAATCATAGATAGATCACCACCGAAGAAACGCTTACGGAGCTTCTTGTTTAATTTATTTATTACATTATCCAAATATAAAATTGTCTGTCTGTCAGTCTGAAACGCTAAAGTTTACATGTGACGTGAGAAAAAACTGGAACAAATTGATACAAAATGTTAATTTTCTCGGGAAAAAGTAATAGATCCAATCTCCCTTCGACTATAGAAGCGCGAATTTTTATTGTGAACGCGCGGTTTTAAATTAAACAAGACCTGGAAAAGTAAGGGAAAAGGTTATGAAAATATCAGGGAATTTGGAAATTTCCCCAAAAGGTCAGGGAAAAGTCAGGGAATTTGGAAATTTTCCCAAAAGGTCATGGAAAAGTCAGGGAATTGGGAAATTTTCCCAAAAGGTCATCAAAATATCAGGGAATTTGGAAATTCCCCAAAGGTCAGGGAAAAGTCAGGGAATTTGGAAATTTTCCTAAAAGGTGAGGGAAAGAACAGGAGATTTGTAAATTTTCCCAAAGGTCATGAAATTATCAGGGAATTTGGAAATTTCCCCAAAAGGTCCGGAAAAAGTCAGAGAATTTGGAAATTTTCTTAAAAGGTCAGGGAAATGTCAGGGACTATGGCAATTTACCCAAAGGGTCAGGGAAAAGCCAGAAAATTTGAAAAAGTGCCGAAATGGTCAAAGAATCTAAATATTTTGCTACGTATCTAGGAAGTGTTTATGAGTGGTTAACCAATTAATTGCAATTGTATTATACAATAAAAATATTTGCCTAATATTGAAATATTTTCTCATATTCTGACCCTGATTGATAAACTATATCAAATAAAAAGTGGGAATTGCCAATGGCTTGCCCGTAAGAATAAATTCAAGTAAAAATATTAAAAAAAATTGGTCAGGGAAAACCTAGAAAAGTCAGGGAAATTAACTTTTCATTGCAAACGCGCGGTTTTAAATTAAAAATCGAAGCGTGCAAGTTTCAATTTTATTTATTTAGGCTTAGGGATTTCGACGTTAAAACGTTAAACGAAACTCTGGAGAAAACAAAACAAAAAACAATTTGAATATCGCGTTAAAAAAATATAAATCCCGCCATAAACAGTTGGGGTAAAAAAAAGTAGAAAATCCTCTAATATTTCCAACCAGTTTAGGTTGTTAAGATCCTGTACAGGTATGTGTTCCACTTACCTGAAGAAAATTTTATCTATCCCCCCTCACGCTGTAAGATTGGCTCGTCCGATAAAAGCCGAGGTTTTCGTGAGGGGGGGGAGGACTGCGGCCTTTCGTGAAGAAATGGGGGACAATCTCAACTGGCTAGGGGCTGAAGTTCTCTCTCCTGGAGCCGGAAAAATTCGAGATTGAACGCTGGTATTTTTTTAGCATACTAAGCTTAGTTTTATACGGGAACGCCGAGAGGACCGAGAGTGGGAAGCTCCTTGGGTTAGTGGAAGGTTTTCGCGGTCCTAAATTTGGCCTCGTACGTCATCGTGCCTAGAAACGTATAATTCGGTTACTTTCTTTGTTTAAAACATCGCGTAGTGATAGCAAAAATACTTAACGAAGTCCTATTGCATATATTAAAAGTTTAGGCTACAAAACCGTACAATGTATCGATGTCGAATTTTCTTAATAACGCGAATCAAGTTCGGAACAACTTACCTTCTTCGCTGCACGACACCACGCTAGCCACGGCGAACGATGTTTGATTAGGCTTAGCGTCTAGTGTCCCGAGATTTAGTTTTTGATGTTTATTTTTACATGATTATTTCGCGTTGAAATCATTCGGATGTTGCGCGTCGACAATGTTAGCTAATATAAGCTCCATTTCAACTTGTTGGAAGCCAATCGCCTACGGTTATTCACCCGATGTGGTGAGTTCAATTTTCGAATAGTTTTGACCTATAAACTTTGTAAATCTTATTATAACTTGTATCGACGTTTTGCTTGACGCATTGATAACCCAAAATATGAAATTTTGATATTGAAATCAACATTTAACCGTTACCTACGCTATTTTAGAAGGCCCGTGCGCGCTCTTTGGCGAGCGGCGACTTTAAGCTGAAAATATTACACAAGGCAGTCGGTAGATATCGCTCTTATGTCCCAAACTCCGGGGATCTTCCTTTAAGATGTTAAAGTTTAGGGGGTACATGAATAAAGTTTTTCATTCAATAAATTGTTGAGATCAGGTTTTAATACTAAAATACCAAGTAGTATCACAATTTACTTAAAACAAATTTTTATCACAGTTAATTAACGTAAGTATTATCACAGTTAATTAACGTAAGTATTATCACAGTTAATTAACGTAAGTATTATCACAGTTAATTAACGTAAGTATTATCACAGTTAATTAACGTAAGTATTATCACAGTTAATTAACTTGCTTGAAACTGATTATTTGGACAGTACAAACATTATTTTGGAATTACTAATTTTAAACTTTTAAAACTTTAAAATTATTATAATAAAATAATAATCAAATGTGAACCTAAGCTTATGTCACAATATAGCTTGTCTATAAAACCATTAACTTCGCTAAAGTATCGTAGGTAACGGTAAAACTGTCTAGAGAATTATATTTTTGTGTTAATAGTTTATTCCATGCTTAATCTACTATAACTTGAGAAATCATCCCGCTTCCTGGCTGGATAACAGCCGACCACCGAGCAGACGAACCTAAAGTCACGTGACAATTTTCGGGACATAAACACACCCCCCGACGGCCAAACGGTGCGAATTAAACGGACCAGAAAAAAAAAAAATTTTGGAGGAGCACGGGCCTTCTAAAATAGCGTAGGTAACGATTTAACGTAATCTATCATTAAGAGTATCACTTAAAAATATTCATCTACCTTATTTCAACTAAATAAATCACTTTTAACCGGAACAAATGACGTAAAAGGGATATATATTGTTTTCGTAGTTGCCATTACGGGCTTGCTGCGATTTTAATCTCCGAATTTGGGAACTAGATATATGCCCTCGTTTTCAATAAGAAACTGGACTATTGGGGTCATATTTAATACTAAATAAACAAAATCGCGGCGTAGGAAAAAATCTGTTGGATGAAAATTCCGTTTTAGAAGCTTATCTTGTTGTTACTATTTTAATTTATAAAACTTAATAAACCAAAAGGTTCATATTTAGGGAAAATCAACTGGGGCTGGTTTTAAGAAAATTATATTGGATATATTATTAACTTTAATATAGTGGTTTTGAGGGAGGAGTCTTACCAAGCCCCGAAGACCTAACCACCACCATTTCCATTTTGGGTTTGTTTTTCAAGCACGAAAGAATTTATAAATTTTAAAATGGAATGGTCCGACCTAGTAGAGACAACAATATAGTAAAAATAATCTAATAATAATAATAATATAGATATCTACTTAGCAATAGGCAACTTTAATTACCTATACCTGAAGTTTATAATTACAACTGCTAAACGAGGTTTAGCTAAACGAAACAAATTTCTAATTGGTTGGCTATGGGTTACCACTTACCAAGGAGGCGTGGCCAGAGGCCAACGAGTAAAGCAATTTAACAATCATTGAGTACAAAAACTAGGCTAAAATAATTAAAGAATTGTATCAAAATTAGGAGAAAAAGTAACTATTCGTTAAAATTAAATTGACGTTTGAAATTAGGCTTAATCGACGTTTGAAGTTAGGCTTAATCGACGTTTGAAGTTAGGCTTAATCGACGTTTGAAGTTAGGCTTAATCGACTTTTGAAATTAGGCTTGATCGACCTTTGAAATGAAACGCGTGACTTCATTCTTGCAATATGATGAACCGCGTGTTTTGAAATGAAAACCGAAGTGGGTTTTCAATGAAGTTTAACATAGTGTATCTTTGTGTGTACATTTTAAGAGTTCCCCTCAAACAGACAGACAGACAAACCTAGAGATTGAATAATAATATTTTCAATAGCGATGAAATAATTAATAATTTATAAGAAGGGAATTGTCAAAGAGAATTTTATAATCTAATGCTGGAAGTATTGAACCACGACGATGCCAAATTCCGGGCATTTCATCTGAGGCCCTCATCGCTACTTCCCACTGTCTCCTTTACTAGCAACCATCGCCCCCCCCCCCCCTACCGTCCATAGTTTTATCATGAGGGAATAAAATTCTCGGTCGGCCAAACAAACAGCCTTCGTACAGCGTGTGACGTCATATGACGTCACTTTGCCCCCAAAAACGCCATACCTTTGACTGTACAAAACTTGACCACAAAAAACGCGTCATCACGGTACGGTGATGACGTAGCCTGTTTCTTTTAGTAGACGCTAGTCATGTCCTGGATTTATCGTTTCTTGGCCCATGGTTTTATGAAGCCTGATTCAGACTGGATAAACTTGGTGCACTGCAATAACTACGGCCATAAGTACAATAATTAAACAAAAGTATGCCATATTGCCCCTTTTTTCACTACCCAATACATAGTGTACCCCGGTATCGTCCCAATTGATCGACTTTTAAGTGATCGAAACCAGTTTTTTGGATTAAATGATCGAAATATTTAGGTTAGGTTAGGTTAGTTTTTTAACTCAATCGATCATATGAAATTCGATCATTTCGACCCAAATCGTGTACCCCTACCCGAGGGGTCAGACATTCTTGAATTTGCTATACACCTGAGTTCACTGAGTTCAGCTTTGACAGTGCATTGAATTCGATCTCTTATGAACTCTGAGTTCATTCAAAAATTTTGTACACCTGAGTTCGAGTGTCTGCCCCCTCGCCCCTACCTGTATATAATACGTCAGGGTTCGTACCCGGAAAAGTCGGGGAATTTGAAAATGAGCTCAAATGGTCTGAGAAAGGAAAAATTGTGGTACGTGTCAAGGGGCTGATTATGATTGGTTGACCAATAAACTGAAAATATTTGCCTAGAGATTAATTTTTTTCTCATATTCTGAGTAAACTATCCTGACCCTGATTGGTCAGTTTTAACCAAATTAAGAAGAATTAGACGTTTGTGAAAAAGTTCCTGGTCCCTGCGCTGGGAAGACTTGTCATGTGTATAAGCAGACGATGTGAAAATGAGATTTGGTTGGATTGGCAGACTTACGTTTAATTATTGTAATTACGCCACGAGAATCCTAGGTGGGCCCATATAAAACACATTGAAATAAAATTAAAATGAGATATAAAAATATATAGCGCCTGCGGACCTTAGAGGTGCGGTAAAAATCATTTCTTTACACATATATCAGGGTTGCCATAGATCAGGGAAAAGTCAGGGAATATAAAAATGAACCAAAAAAAGTCAGGGAATTTGAAAATGAACCAAAAAAAGTCAGGGAATTTGAAAATGAACCAAAAAAAGTCAGGGAATTTGAAAATGAACCAAAAAAGTCAGGGAATTTGAAAATGAACCAAAAAAAGTCAGGGAATTTGAAAATGAACCAAAAAAAGTCAGGGAATTTGAAAATGAACCAAAAAAAGTCAGGGAATTTGAAAATGAACCAAAAAAAGTCAGGGAATTTGAAAATGAACCAAAAAAAGTCAGGGAATTTGAAAATGAACCAAAAAAAGTCAGGGAATTTGAAAATGAACCAAAAAAGTCAGGGAATTTGAAAATGAACCAAAAAAAAGTCAGGGAATTTGAAAATGAACCAAAAAAAAGTCAGGGAATTTGAAAATGAACCAAAAAAGTCAAGGGAATTTGAAAATGAACCAAAAAAAGTCAAGGGAATTTGAAAATGAACCAAAAAAGTCGAGGGAATTTGAAAATGAACCAAAAAAGTCAATGGAATTTGAAAATGAACCAAAAAAGTCAAGGGAATTTGGAAATGAACCAAAAAGGTCAGGGAATTTGAAAATGAACCAAAAAAGTCTGGAAATTTGAAAATGAACCAAAAAAGTCAGGGAATTTTAAGATATTTTAAATAGTCAGGGAATTTTAAGATATTTTAAATAGTCAGGGAATTACAATCATTTCAGTTGTATAGATTAGAACAATGATATGCGTGCAATAAGTTTGGCGAACGGAATTATATAAAAATAAAAGGTTAAAAATTGGGTAGTATTAGCTGAAACGCTCATGGAAATTCGTTCGAGAAGGCCAGGGAAAAACCTGCAAAAGTCAGGGAATTTGAATCTGAAAAAACTGGCAACCCTGTATGTTGACATCTCGAAAATTGTTCTACCATTTTTACATATCTTCAGGGTTTGTACACGACCTGGAAAACCTGGAAAAGTCAGGGAATTTGGAAATTGGCCCAAAATGTCAGGGAATTTGAAAATAACCCAAATGGTCAGAGAAAATAAATATTTTGGTACTTGTCAAGGAACTGTTTATGATTGGTTTACCAATCAGTTATAACGTAATTATTATAAACTGAAAATATTTGCCTAAAGATTCAAATTGTTTCTCATATTCTGAGTAAACTATCCTGAACCCGATGCTAAATAAAATGTGGGAATTGCCAGCAGCTCCCTCGTAAGAATATATTCATGAAAAAAGTAATAAAATTGGTCAGGGAAATTATTTAGAAATGGTCAGGGAAAACCTGGAAAAGTCAGGGAAATTAACTTCCAAAATTTTGTACGAACCCTGATCTTGAAATTTTTTTTTACTGTATAGAGTTATTTCCTTTCCTCCTGAGACATGATTATTGTATTAATACTTTGGAAATTAGAGGTACAATATGAGTGTGTGACGTAATATCGAGCTTAGAGGCCCTGTACCTTTGACGAATGAAATCGCAATCAAAACTGCAACGGAAAATTCCAAGAGTTTTTTTACATTTTATTTGACATCCCATACTCCGCGCGAAATGAGTCTATTACGCATATAGCGGGGAAAGGAATTTGGTGATATGACGTTGCAAAAATGGTTGTCTTAATTCAAAACCGACATTGTCTTAAAAGAAAGGTTAAACGAGAAATAACGTTGGTTAAGTCTCGGTGCTTGCGCGAGCGTATCACGTTGGTCTCATATTTGTATCCTTATTCGGTTTATACCCACTCTGAGTCCGACCCGTATATATTGTACAATCGCTGACGTATCCCTCCGTCCACCGAGATAATGATTAAAACTCGAGTTTTTATAATGATAGGCTTTCCATCGGAAAATTTAATTATTTCTTGTCTACTAGTTTCAAGGTTATTTTTAAAACAAAACGCTTAGCGACGCGCCATGTTGTCAAAAGTTGCGGTACAAACGTCACTCTCTCTCAAGTGAAACATGCTAATCAAAAGGGAAAGGATTTGAAGACATTTAAGGGGATTCGACTTGGGATTTGAGGGGATTCGACTTGGGATTTGAGGGGATTCGACTTGGGATTTGAGGGGATTCGACTGGGGATTTGAGGGGATTCGACTGGGGATTTGAGGGGATTCGACTTGGGGATTTGAGGGGATTCGACTTGGGGATTTGAGGGGATTCGACTTGGGGATTTGAGGGGATTCGACTTGGGGATTTGAGGGGATTCGACTTGGGGATTTGAGGGGATTCGACTTGGGATTTGAGAGTTCCGTAGAAACGCAACTTATACTTTTGTATCACCTAAATTCGATAGTAAAACTATAAGGAGAGGGTTGCATGTACTTTTGGTGTTACCCTTTAAGCAAACACTGAAGCAGTCGTTTGACTACTCTAGCTATACCAATATGGGAATAAATCGCTAGATACATGTCTATAACAGAGCATAACCGCGCATTGATGTCAATTTCTGCCTGTGTGTACACCTGATTTCATTTTCGGTGGTGAGGAAATACAGGAATATCTGGTGGCTTTTTTGTAAAGGCGTTTGAACGGGGGATGGGGGTAGGTAGAATTTACACTCTGCAACGTTAACTTCGCTACAGATTTAAGTTGTTGTTTAAAAGGAATAAAAATATTATTTATTTTTATTTCATTAAGTCAGATAAAAAGTAGTATCAAAACTCGCAAATGTCAGGCAGCCCAGTGTTATAATTCCTTTAAAACCCTATATTATCAAACATGCATCCTACATTATCCTGCATTTCGTTGAAATTCTACAAAGTCCTATAATCGAGCCGTCAAAAACATGAATGTTTTGGATAAGCTGACGCTATTAGCCAAGAATTATATATTGCTTCTCATAATTAGAGCTGGCGTATCCTGAAGGGATGGGGTGGGGGGGGGGGGAGCACAACTAAACTCTTATAGGTTCAATATCTATATAAATTTAACTAAGGAAGTTGTTCCAGGATAACTTAAAAATATATTCTTTTAAATCTTTTATTTGAGATAATTTGACTCCTATATCATACTATATTATCCATAATCCTAGAAAACCAAATTTCGTGTCCTGCATAATCCTAAATTTTTAAAAAATAATCCTATATTTAGGCATGAGATCACTGAAAAGGTTTCGCAGTAATTAACATTTAATTATCGAAATCTCGAAACTAGACGAGCTAAGCCTAAATCTGTTTCGAAGAAATTTTAGACTGAAAAATTCTTGAGCATATGGAAATAGCTGATGCCAAAATTGCGCCTGAACCGCCTGCTATTTCCAACAGACGATCTCACATTGGCCAGCATCAGCTATTGAGTGCTTTTGAAATAAATCGGAAATTTCTTCGAGTCTAATTTATCAACTTCCTTAATAAACCACCAATTACCAATTATATTTTAACAGGAACTTCTACAATCCAAATATATCAAAACTTAAAAGGTTTCCTCCACTAATTACATTCTAAGAATCATACTAGAAACTTTAAAAACATGAATTAATCAACCTGTGAGCTTGATTAATCCGTGTTGAAGCCATGTTCAAATCAGGTTTCCGATTTTTTGTATAATTAGATACGTTCTCTACGCAATCGTCCTTTTTTTTTAGAACAGGTCAGGGAAAACGGGGAAAAGTCAGGGAATTTGAAAATGAACCAAAAAAAGTCAGGAAATTTAAAGATGTTTTAAAAAGTCCGGAAATTTAATTATATTTTAAAAAGTCAGTAAATTTAATTATATTTTAAAAAGTCGGGGAATTTTAAGATATTTTAAAAAGTCAGGGAATTTGAAAAGGAACGAAAAAAATCAGGGAATTTAAAGCTCTTTCGGGAACCCAGGAAATTCCAATCATTATCTGCGGAAAAGATTTGAAGCTGACCATGTCAGTTATATAGATTAGAACAAAGATACGAGTGCAGTTTGGTGAACGCAATTGCGAAATATGTAGCCCTTTTAATAAAAAATATGTCAGCTGAGGAAAATATAGACAAATTTAAGATCTTTTAGTAGTAGAATTAGTTGAAACGGTCAGGGAAAAACGTTGGAAATGGTCAGGGTAAAACCTGGAAAAGTCAGGGAATTTGAATCTGAAAAATCTGTGGCAACCCTGTAGAAGCAGAATCAGTAAAATCACTTCATTTACCTGTTCACTCTCCCTTTAAAAGTAATTCTAACTAGAAAGCGAAGCGTTTTCCTTAATATAAATGCGTTAACATAGTGCAAGCAGAATTGTTAGCCTTAATTAGTTTCGTAGAAAGTGAAGAAAACGACTTCACGCCAAGTATGAAGCCACTCCTATTTTTGAATAGGTAGTTACATTACAGTTCCATATTCGGTTTAGCGTGAATAAATTCATGTTCTAAGTTTACAAATCACGCCTACAACACCCCCACCCCTAAAAAATGACAATAGTTTATTTGAATTGCCCATTTTGAAAACTATGTTTAAAGGCAAACTTGGTGCTAAAATCGAACAGCTATGAATTTATTTTTGGAATCACCATGAAAAAGAACGTATTCGAGAATTTTCAAAACCTTCGGCATCAAAACGCTGGCCTATTATTTTAATATTAGGACATTGCAATCACTTTTGAACACTTGTAATTGAAAACTTTTATATTGGTAACTTTAGAAATTAATTTAAAACGTGTGTAATAATTGTTTTGAAAATTCTCGAGTAGTTTTTTTTATTTTTTGCCACGGAGTTTCCGAAGATAAATTCAAGAGCTGTTGCATTTTAGCTCCAAGTTTCCTTTAAACAAGTTGGGAAACCAAAATATAACCTCCCCGACCCCGACGTTAAGGTAACCTAACCTAACCCAACCCAACCCAACCCAACCCTACCTAACCTAACCTAACCTTACCTAAAATAAAAGATGAAAAGAAATGTAGAGTAGTGGAAGAGTAGAAGAACCAGCGTGCATTTCAATCACACTTCTCTATTTCCCATATAGGTTACGGAGTATAAGTATTTTCCCTTAACCTCAAGGATTCAGAGAATGCAAAAGAGTGTCCTGCGTTACCCATATATATGCGGCAGGTGGTAGACTTTTTAATATACACACCAAATGAAATGTCCTGCGTTACCCATAATTATATGCGGCAGGGAATAGATTTCTTAATAGACACACCAAATGAAATGTCCTGCGTTACCCATAATTATATGCGGCAGGGCATAGATTTCTTAATAGACACACCAAATGAAATGTTTATTTTATAAGTAAAAATGTAAAATACAAGTTCTTGTAATATAAATTAACACTTGAGTATAGGCTGTACTGTGTGATTATCTTTGATAATCCACTGATTTGATAAGACGAAGAATTTAGTCTGGGATGGCAAGGAAGACAAGGAATGAAAACGACGAAGATATGGTAGCAAGTTCCTCTTGGACAAACCAAGGAATATTGTAGACTGAATGTTCCATTTACAACCCGTTGTCGGTAGATGATTGGTAATTACTTCCGGTACAATTTTCGTCTGAAATTCTTGATTTGACGTGCTAATAGAGGACCATTACTGATATTCTCATCATACAAGTGATCCCAGTCAATGGAAGAATCCAAGGATTGAGCTGGTTGAGAGGTTATTTTCCAAACCGGTTACAAGACGTTAGCTTCCACACCTATGATAAAAAAATGTCTTAAAAGACTGAAAGTAGACTAATTTCCATACCGTTAGAATAGCTCCTTTTATGTTTACAATTACGAGGCCGTATGAAGAACTGCCGAGCTTTTACTGACTGTAGGTATCTCATATGTCGAGTCCGAAAACACTAACTTCTTGCACATTTCAAATCTTCGTAGCCGGGCCGTCTCTTTCTTGTGATAAATGAAAGCCGTGTCGCTGCTCTGTTGACTTCAAATGGTGATAACATTCTATGCTGGTTGATTATCTCCCTTAAGTCACTATAGCTCTCTTTTGTCTGGTCTGGCCTCGTCTCCTCTCGTCTCGAAGATCACTGTACACGGCTTATTTCGATTATGAAAAAAATAGGAAATGTTTCTTGGTTTTATAGTGGAGAAAACTGAAGCCTATTTTTTTTCCAGCATCAGATGTCCATTTTTTCTTCAAAATTGTTGTTTTTTAAACACGGGAAACCTACTGTACTTTTGTTCAAGGAGAGTTTTCACCACTATCATTTTTCTTAAGAGGTTTAACATTTTGTATCAATCCGCCTCAGCTTTAAATCTTATATCATTTCTATCTTGGATGCCCGTGTAAACGTACCTTTATTTAGATTCTTCAATCCACCCCAAGTTTGCAGAAAGCTTTAGCCTATACTGCCCGTTATACCTTTGCTTTTTGGACTAAATGATATATGGAAAACAGCTTAGCGCGTGTTGCCAACTCAAACTGGTATTAAACGGTCAAATTGCACTAAATTTTTGGACAATTTCTTAAATATCTTCTAAACTATCTCGAATTTTAAATTAATTTTTCAACTGAATTATTAATTAGATTAAGTTTAACCGTTTTGATATTTTTAATTATAAAATAAATTAATATTGCGTTTCATTTACCTAAACGATATCACACCATAAGGCTCATTTGCATTCACTTCATTAAGGTAGTATATAAACACTTCGAAGGGCTTTATTAATCGAGCAATGTGGCCATGAAGTTGGGAGGAAAACCCCCTCCCTTCAATGTCTTGCTGATTCTTGATCTCTAGGCGCTTGGTATGCAAAGCTAATTTACCCATTGGTGGGGCGATGTTTGGAGAGTGGAAGGTTGATGTTGACCATATTAGTGAGGGACGCCTCGCTAGTATGGTCCGCTGAGATCGGACACTGGAGGTTGGACCTTGGTGTGGAGATGGTCGGAGGTGATTATAACAGTGGGAGACGTCCCATTGCGTATAATCGCCTTCAACTGTCCAGCATCGAGGTTTGACCGTAAAGTGGATGGTGGAAGGTGATAATATGCAATTGGAGACGTCCTGTTGCATATCATTGCACGACACTTGAAACTTAATGTTGCAGCCACGCTTAAAGGAGGTAATTCCCGTTAAACGGAATTGAACGATAAGCTGGTATGATAATGTCTCTAGACTTTTGGCTCCACGAGCTCGGTCACGTGATATCCGTTTACACAGGATATCCGCTTACACAGGAAGTGACACACACACAGACAGACACACAGACACGACGAGTGTAATACCTCCCCCTGAACTAAAGTTCAGTCGGGGAGGTAAAAAACAATTGGAGCTATCCCAAAATTCCCTACAGTCAAAATACCTCCATGGAGGTTCTCCTCCAAGTATCTATCTTTTTTGTCGTCATCCCCCCACAATATCCACCGACCTTTGCTAACCTCTCTGTCAGACGATAACCCAATAGGTTCTTTGCCTATAAACGAATTCGGATTTGAAGAGGAACTTACAGGAGCAACGCGACCTCTTTCATTTATTTTGACCCCTCCCCCCCCTCCAAAGGGATAGGCAACCCACTGAATCAGACCTGTAAAGGGGGATGCCGAGCTCATGCGCAGTATTATTACTACTTGACCAAATATACTAAATAAAACAACCCTAATTCAACTTGAAGTGGACCGACATTTTAAATACCTTCGGTCCACCACTCCCCGTAATCAGTGTATACGCCTGTAGCATTGACTGCGCTAAAGTGATTACGTTACTGACTACGCGTTTAGTACTACAAAAGGCTGTAATCATTTTCTTAATCGCGTAATCGATGTACAGATTTTATGGAAGTGATTATTCCCTCGACTTTTGTTGAATTCAGATTTTTTAGTTTGTCTATTTGGTCAAATTATGTTGGAATTTTCGAATTTTGGACAATTTTTGCATTTTCAACCAAATTAGTATATTTTGTTTTTCCTCATTGGGTAAGCCGATTTCTTCTTTCGTTATTGAAATTAAAAGTATAACCGACGTCACGCGTATACAGAAAAACAACCTCGGGAACAGTTTCGTTTCTGCAGATTAAATTCACGATTTTGGCCCGAAAATAAGTTTTAATAATTGCTTCTTATTTCGATCATCAATAAATAAATTTTTAAAACATTGCAAAACCCTGGGAAAACAATAATTTGTTCATACTATGTTTTATTCCTTTCTCTACTAGAGATTCGAGATGGTTAGAAAAACAAAATATTTCATTTAAAGGGAGAATGCAACCTAATAAGTGTTTTTTTATCGACTTAATATCGTTTAAATAGGCCTAATCCACCAGTAAATAAAAATTCCAAACCAATATTAAACTAGAAATAATAGGCTTAGCTGGATTCGTGGAGATCTTGCATTCCCCATATAAGGGCCATCGATTGTTTTGTTCGTAAGGACTTATATGAACTAGTTCAGGATCTCCACGTCAATCCAGCTAAGCCTATTTTGATGGTAATTTCAAATTGTTTTACTATTAAATTAGGGCTATTTCAACGGTAAGGAATCTATAAAATACTTGTTAGGTTGCATTCTCCCTTTAAAGAAACAGATTATTTTCGATTCTAATTATAGATGCGGGGCCAAAGGTGTTTCTTTTCTCCGAAAACAAGTGTTCGAATTTTCCCTCCATTCCACGCCCCACTGTATATAGGAGGTTTTATCGAAGCCTTGGAACTCTCCCCGGGCAAAATTTAGTAACCCCTAGCTCGGCGCAAAACTGGGTTTCAAACCACGACTCGAATTTCATCCCTATTCGATTTGAAACGTGCTTATCAGCCCATAAAAACAGTCCATATCCCCATTTGTTCCCCATCACGCCTCATTCCTATTCGCAGTTGCAGCGCCGCGCGTTTTTCTTACCTTGGTACTGGTAGTTTTTTTTTGTTTTCTTTTTCTTTTTCTTATTCGAGAAATAAACCCGCAACCTTGAAAAATATGGAGGGGATTTAGTTTTGCTAGGTGGAATAACTCTCGGTGAGTTTATATACCTTTAAGGGGTCGAACATTCCCGGAAAAAAATGTAAGGGATTTTTAAATCTCCAGGATTTATGGATTTTTGCAAAATAAAACGGATTTAGAGATTTAACTTTGGGATATAAAGATTTTATTCTTGATACTAATTAATGAAACGATATATTTTTAAATATATTTAGACTGTTAAAATATGCCTTAAATGGAGAATGCAACCTAACAACAAGGGATTTTTATTGGTTCCTAATCCACTAAGTGAAAAACATTACGAATAAATATTAAACTAGACATAAATTTAAAACTTACCATCAAAATAGGCTTAGCGGGATTCATGGAGATTCTGATTTCCTCGCGTATAAGGTCTAGCGACCAATCGAATGCAGTTGGTAAGTCTCGTGGAGATCTCGCGTTAAGGACGGGCCTTCGCTATTGGTCGCTAGACGACCTTACACGGAGGCAATTCAGGTGATCTCCATGAATCCCGCTAAGCCTATTTTCCGGGTAAGTTTTAAATTTATTTCTAGTTTATTTTTTGTTTGGTAAATTTTTTATAGATGGATTAGGCCTATTTAAACGATAAGGAATCGATAAAAATCACTTGTTATTAGGTTGCATTCTTCCATTAACACATTATCAAAACACGACAATGGTTTGGTTACAGTCAACACGAATTTAGGCTTGTCTTGTTCGCCTTTTTTAAACTTTTAATGTAAAAAGAAACATTAATATTGGTTTTTAATGAATCTAATCTACCAAATTATGGTAATTTTTCTATTTGGATCTGACTGACTCGTGACTTTTTTTTCGACTTGAAATTGAAATTTGGCGTCTAATCCTTTAGAATAAAAAAAATAGCAAAATTTAGTGCCATTTGCTGAGTTTTCCGGATATCACTAAGAGTGTAATAGTTGGTAAGCTTGGAACAAACAGAAATATCCCTTAAAAAGAACCTTTTTCTATGGATAATGCTGCCCTTCTCAAGATTGAGTCAAAGTGAAGTTTTAAAATACGATCTATTGATCTAAAAAAATCGTGTTCCTTGATCAAAGTACATCATCGGCGACTGAGCTATAGTGCTTTTTTTTTTTTTTTTTTTTATTTTTCCCGCCAGAGGGTCATTATTTCCCTGGAACTCGCTTGTCTCTAGCAGCCCGTTTAGCCCCTTATCCTCCGTCTTTACCAATTGTTCGCTTTGGTCCTTGGGGGAAAGGAATAGCCGCCAACTCTGCCGCTTTATAGCCACACAGTCGCCAACCTCAGGTTTTTAATCGCGATTCAAATCTTTCATCCTTGATTAAAAGATAGTACTTGAACTCCGATAATAATTCATTTTTGGTATATGTTAATAATTACATAAATTTCACTAAATGGGATATGAAGGAAAGTAAAAATGTAAGAACAAAATATGTAATGTTGGGCTCGGTGCGAAATTTAAAAATCAACATAATTAATAGATTAATATATAGTTTATACCACACTCATACGCGAATTTCCGAGTAATTAAAGTACTTTTGAATTAATTTAATGGTGAAATTAACAAAAAATACAATAAATACAATACAATTGCGTAATACTTTTCAAGAATTTTTGAAGATATTCGAAAAAGTAATATTTTCACCTTTAGTCCGAATATTCGATGACCGCCATAATTTAAAATAATTCGTAGAGAAATATTATTCATTCTATCTTTGAGCCTTTATCCTATGGATAAGCGGTTAACCAAAAACATGCCCTATTTTAACTATAGCCTTTGGTGAAAACGGTATGATTTTTTGAAGATAAAATATAAAATTTTGAAACCGTAAAATTAACTAAATATTTACGTTTAATTTGGATAATCGTAAAATTAGCTGATGATTTACTGATAATCCAAGCTCTATAGTCTGTCTGTTCGACACTAACTCTGATTTTTATCGACGACGGTAGCAAAATGAGTAAAACCATAAGTCTATTATTGATAAAAAAAATAGGCTTATGGTAAAACGAAAGCAAATTGATACGCAATGTTAAACTACATTGGGAAAAAGTAGTTAATTTAAGCCGCGAAAAATCTTTCAACGCTCTCTTCCGGAACTATTTCCGGTGTTGTTCTATATAAATAAGGAAGAGATATATGTCTGCAGGCTTTATTGAATGCGAATCATCACCGTTTGAAATTAGGCTTGATCACCGTTTGAAATTAGGCTTGATCACCGTTTGAAATTAGGCTTGATCACCGTTTGAAATTAGGCTTGATCACCGTTTGAAATTAGGCTTGATCACCGTTTGAAATTAGGCTTGATCACCGTTTGAAATTAGGCTTGATCACCGTTTGAAATTAGGCTTGATCACCGTTTGAAATTAGGCTTGATCACCGTTTGAAATTAGGCTTGATCACCGTTTGAAATTAGGCTTGATCACCGTTTGAAATTAGGCTTGATCACCGTTTGAAATTAGGCTTGATCACCGTTTGAAATTAGGCTTGATCACCGTTTGAAATTAGGCTTGATCACCGTTTGAAATTAGGCTTGATCACCGTTTGAAATTAGGCTTAATCGACGTTTTTGAAATTAGGCTTAATCGACGTTTTTGAAATTAGGCTTAATCGACGTTTTTGAAATTAGGCTTAATCGACGTTTTTGAAATTAGGCTTAATCGACGTTTTTGAAATTAGGCTTAATCGACGTTTTTGAAATTAGGCTTAATCGTCGTTTTTGAAATTTGGCTTAAATGACGTTTGAACTTAGACTTAGTCGCTGGTTTAAACTTAGACATAATCGACGTTTTGAAATTAGGCTTAATCGACTTTTTGTTATGAAGCGTTTGATTTGAAATAACTCGTCGCAATTTGAAATTAAAACTCGATCGGAGTTTAGTTAGCAATGAAGTTTAACTTTGGACGCGCATTTTAGCGTACCTTACAAAAGAACAGACAGAGGTAATTAGAGATTAAAAAAATTTGAATTCTTGGTATCCTATAAGCAATTTTTTTTCGTGAGTTAAAAAATCAACAAGATTTAAATTTTTATTCCGTTGGTCTTCGATCCGACCCCTTTTATACTTTGGACTTGGATCCGAACGAAACCAACAGCCAACATATACCTAAAAAGTTATTCGCCACAATAGGCGCCTAGTTACAAATATACAGCCTCTAAACTCTTAACACGTAGCGCGAGAAAAAAAGGCTCCCTGAAATGGCTCGAGGGCAAAAAATGAAAAGTTTGTTTAGGTGCCAGAGAGTGTTGATCACGACGAAGGGGTAGAAACATTTTCAAATGGCTCCGAAAGATATTGGAGAGCTTATAAAAGACTCGGTACAACAAAAAGGCACCATCTCCTGCTGCATGCCTGAAAAAAAAAAAGAAAAAAAAGCTAAATCGTGTGTACGTACGAAATTAAAAACGTCTTGGTAGTGAAGATCTTTTTGAAAATCTTTCAAAAGAAAAAAATATATATATATAAGAAAAACATCTGGCTTTACCTAGCCGTGTTTTTAAAGTGAGGATGACCCGAATTTTCTCGAATGCCTTTATTATAGTATTAAAACGCCATATTCAAAATTTTATACCTCTGCTAGTTGACGAGTTATTTTCACAATTTTAGACACTTTTTTGGTGATTAAATTAATTTCTAAAGTTTGGTAAAATTTCTATAAAAGTAAATATAAATTCGGGCCAATCATATTATTTCAGCCTTCAACAGAGCTTGTAATGTCCTAACATTAAAAGAATGAGCGGCGTTTCATGCCTAAGAGCTTAGAACGTAGTTAACGATACTTTTCATATTTTCTGGATAAAGTACTTTCACGAAAAAGACCGCGCGAAAGCGACGTGCCAGAACGCCTCTGAATCTACGGCAAGACCACATGACCATAGTGATGACTGGGAATTTTTATTTTATAAATATTTACTGTTACTGTCGCGGTAATAATTTTAAATTCTGCATATGTATGTATAAATTTTGAATCGTTTTAAACCATCTTTCCGTTTGGTAGTTCATGAGAAGTCCGTGACAGCCTCACCTTAACGTTTTAACGTCCCGTCCCTCCCAACCAAAAGATCGGAATTCCCTCGTAATAGATAAGCCAGACGATAACATTTGGTAAAATCGCGGTATCTCGTACATTTCAGCGGCTAATAGATACGGAGTTTTAGTACTGGTTAAATTTGAATAGGTTTTCTCCCCAAGTGGGAGGAACTTAGCAACAGCGTTTCGTAAAAACAATCCTCCTAAATAAAATGCGCGAGACTCTTTGAGGGTTAAAATACCACTATAACATAAGCTTCAGAGTTGCCAGGATAGTTTTATCTATCTCGCCCAATCTAAGCGGGAAAACTAGCCCAAATTCCCGCCCAAACATTTTTTTTTTTTTTTTTGCTTTTTGCGGATGGGGTTAACCCAAAACCATTTCGGCGTACAATTTTTTTTTTCGAGCTTTACCATATTTCAGGTAGAGTAAGATTACGTAAGTTAATTTCTCGAACTTGCCCTTCCCTCTTGTAATATATTGGCTAAGGTTATGTTAGGCTATATAAGCGGTCTTATTTACACCATACGAATTTCGGTAAGGTTTGGTTATGTAAGAAGTGTTATTTATACCATACAAATAAATTTAGGTGAGGTTAGGTTATGTAAGAAATATTATTTACGCTGAAATTTTCATACAACGAAAAGTCCGCACCGAATTGTGCATACACCGAAATGTCTTTAGACCTAAAAAGTCAAGAATGTCCTTGAAATGTTTTGTTTTCAAGCTGAAAATCACAAATTGAATTTTAATAATTCATCATTATATTTGTAGCCCCTGGAAGTTGGTTTATGAGTATGCATATTTCGAATTCGTCGATAGAAAATATTACTGCGAAAATAAAAATACATGCAACGCCATTTTCGTGATAGCGTTGAAATATGATTGGCCCGAATTTATACTTCACTTATATTCAAACTTAACCAAACTTTAGAAATTAATATAAACACTAAAAAAATACTTGTCTAATAATTGTTTGAAAATTCTCGATTAAGTTTTTTGGGATCCGGTTATCCCTAAAATTATTTCAAAAGCTGTTGCTTTCCCTTTAATTTTTAAACTATTCGCTCTAGAGCTCTGAATCGGATATCCATCACCTTCTGTTATTCGTATATTTTCAGATATTTTATTAAAGGATAAATGGTTTGTAACTAAAAAATGAAATTTGTATATTCGTATAATTGTTAAACGTATTATGTTTACCCGAAGATAAGCGTTTGGCGCTTAATCTACAAACAAATTACTCGTATTCAAACGTATAACGATGGATAAGAAAATTCGCGTTTCCAGAATTAGGTAGTCTAAAATGTAAGAAAAATATTTCAAATTAACTTTTAATTTGAAGAATATAATAAAATAACGAAACGAAGATTTTAAATCTTTTTTTAATTCGTTATTTTTCACGAAAATAAATAAATTTTTTTTATCCGAACGTATAACGCGGATAATATTCTAAGATAAGGCCATTTTTGGATAAAAACGGATATGGATTACGTTTTTTACTTCAAATAAGTTAACTCGAATGAAAAATAGTCTATTTTTAATTAAACAGATAATATGCATCAGAATTTAGTAGATTTTATCCAATTAATAAAAATTATACGAATTTCGAGCTCTAATTCGCTCTCTATTTTTTCGCGCGATAACCTGGATCGGATTGAAGGGTGAATTTTGGAACTAGATTTAAGATTTATCGTAATTATTATATAAAACCCCTAAAAAGCCTTAAATCATCACAACAAGTTTGGTTCAGTTTCGTTCATTTCGGGGAATGTCTCGTCTTCTTCTGGCATTGTCTGCCTTCTCAAAAACATCTCGTAGTACGTTTTGTAATCTCAACGCCTGAACTTCGATATCGAAAACTATCATAAGAGCTTAAATTTAACGGCTCTTTTCAGTACCGAGATTGGGATAAAAATATTATTATATGAAGAGGTTCAAAGTTCTTGGCGGGAAAACTTTTCGAGTGTTTTTTTACCGTCGATTTTCTGCATCCACAGTATTTTTCCCTACAGTTTCCTTTAGTAATAATCCTCTAATGCTGGATGGTAATCTCCTAGACTAAATATTAAACCCATACTATCCTAAATATTATATATTGAATGTCAACTTAAAGGGAGAATGTAGCCTAACAACAAGTGATTTTTTTATCGATTCCTTATAGGTGTAATCCAACTTAGTAAATAAATTACAAACAAATATTAAACTAATCATAAAAATCTGGATTCATGGAGATCCAGAACTCCCCATGTAAGGTATAGCGACCAATGACATTTATCGATGACCCTTATATTGGGAATGCAGGATCTCCATGAATCCAGCTAAGCCTATTTTCCGGGTAAGTTTTAAATTGATTTCTAGTTTAATATATGTTTGTAAATTTTTTACTGTTTGATTAGGCCTATTTAAAACCTTAAGGAATCGTTAAAAAAATCACTCGTTGCAACATCCTCGCTTTAAAGGGAAATCAATAAGCAAAAGAAATTTCGTCCAAACCTATTGAAGATCTTAGTTTTCATGTCAATCCGTATTTTATTGTTTTTAAAAGGTCAATTTGTAAAATTTTGAGGTCAACTGTGAAGATCATTTCTCGAAATATATAATTATTATATATTAAAAATAGATTTCTCAATCGGTTTGAAACGGTAAAATCAAACCAATATTCAAATCGCCAGGAATCTTTTTAAGCGTCATATGTCCACGCATTATCTTTATAAATCGATTTATCGTAGCTTTATCCATCGGTTTTTGAAACCGAATCGGTATGAAACTGGTTCGCGAATCAGTTTCGAGAAATCAATTTAAATCTATACGCGAAAAGACGGTTTCCCGTTCACACGACTCTAGCGAAACGTTTTGAAACGGTTTAAATCGATTTTAAAGCCTAGTATGAACGCAGCTTAAGCAAGGCTCGATTCGAATCGAGTTGCATGTGACGTCTGCTTTAAATGTAATGAAACATAGGTGAAACTAGGTATATATATTTTATATTGATTTCTGTTCTCTCTTTTACGTAACTGCATTTTTTTTTTCCGAGGTGCGAGGTGATTTGTACGTTTTGTGTCATTTCATATTTCTGAGAAAGTCTCGAGTCTCGCGTGCAATTGTAGAAAATTTCCTGTTAACGATTATGCACCGAGCTTGTAAATTCGCCGTAATTTATTGATTGGCCAAGATAAAATTAGGAATGATTCCTTTCGCTTCAATTTGCGAAGTAAGCATTGCGTGGCCTAACTGAGCCATTTACGCGCCAAAAAAATATCTTTTCCACCAGAGAAACAAGTTTTGTCTTGTTGTTATTCTTACATTCCACGAAAAATACCGTAATCTTTCCGCGAAATCAACTTTCGTAATCCGATTTATTCAAAGTGCTAAATCCTGTACAAAATCCAAAACCAAATTACTAAATTCGATATTCAAATAATGAAATGAAATTAAAAATCACAAAATTCTACCTATCACTTGAATTAAAAAGCATCATTTGATTTCGAAATCAGACGAAACCCATTTACATAATTTGAAAAATTAAATTTCAAAATCTGATCAGACTTTGAAAATGAATGATTGTAATTATTTTAAATAGGAAAAACTTAAGTACGTAGACATAGACATACAACGTGACTCGATTATGGCTTTGTAAATTTGCTCTCCCGAATTTAATTACAAAAAAATCGAACGCGTCAAATGAAGGAATAATAATCAGGATTCTTTTGATGCGTATCTCGTGGAGTAACGTTAGCGCAAGAAATTGGGCTCCACCCTGTTCCGATTTCTTGAGAAATAGGCTTCTCGATGGTACTACACCGAGTTTCTCCAAAAGTTGCGTATCATAATTTCCTAGAATGAGAGGGGTCGGACATACACCATTAAGGCGTACGGGATTTATAAATCCTTGCGATTTAACGATTTTTTCCCCAGATTTAGGGATTTAAAATAAAATCTTAGGATTTAGAAAAAAATCATTTGATTTGAAGATTTATTGTAGATCTGGTGATTTATTTTCAGATTTAGGGATTTTTTTCCTCGGATTTATGATTTATTTCGGGGATTTAATGATTTTTTTTTTCGATGATTTATGATTTATTCCCCAGATTTAGGGATTTTAAAAAAATCTTGGGATTTAGAAAAAAATCATTTGATTTAATGATTTATTGTAGATCTGGTAATTTATTTTCCGATTTTGGATTTTTTTCCTCAGATTTATGATTTATTCTAGGGAGTTATCGATTTTTCCTCGGATTTATGATTTATTTCAGGGATTTATAGATTTTTATCGGGGATTTGAGATTTGTTTTTAAATCTAAAGATTTTTATAAGATTTTAAAAATCTTTGTCGGATTTATTTTGGGTTTTTTTTTTGTTAGCGTACGGGATTTATACGAATGTCCGACCCCGCTAGAATGAGATAATTCGTAGCTCTTGAGAAAAATAAACGCGACAAGGCTTTTATCCTGGAAATACCTGATAAAAACTTGCAAGATTAAACAAAAATACGTCGAACCAGGTACCTAGCTATATAGTGCTATAATTAATTTGAAGTATTTCGCTTAATCGCTCTTATCGCTAACCCTTGGTTACCTTCTAACTCCTGGAGTCCCGGTTTGCGCGATATAATCGGTGTTATTCAAATATACTTCACCCACGTTCCTCTTCTACATCGTCGAGATAATCGACCGCGCTGCAGAATACTTTCATTTTTGGTATACAAATTATAATATCAATATTAACCAAAGTTCATCACTTATTTCGTATTGTTAAGCTTGATTTTCACTTGGCGAAAATCACCACGTTATTGCCCGACGCGATAATTTGTTTGGCGAATATTTTCCGCCAATGACGGTTAGTGAAAATGCTATTCTGAAGCAAATCCGGGAAACATATTTTTACATAATTAATCAGAAACAAATACTTCATTTCAGCTAATATTATACCTTTAACAGAAAGCATTTTTTTTTAAATGTTAAATGTGAGCTGGGTTCTTAATAATTGCCCGCTTTAGAGTTCTTAGAACTTTTTTTATTATATATTACCACCATCTAGTGGATCAAAATTTGAGATAAAGAATAATAATACAAAAAAAAAAAACCTAACCAAATCAAGATAACAAAATCCTAAAACGAGATTTTAGGAATTTTTCATGAGAAAATCGGGTCCTCTAACCTCGCCGTATTAGATATATCTTTTCACGAATAAAGTAAAGGCACTTTCAGGCTATGCTAGTTTTTTACTAAAAAGTTGTTACAAATCGTGTGTATCGGATTTTAATAGAACCCTTTAACTTACTTAACAACACGGGAGCAATGATATTCTAAATCCATCCTCGTTTAAATTCGTAAAAGTACAGTAAAATCAAAAATATAGTAAAATCAATAATACAACCTAAAATTTCTATGTTCTAGGGTTCCTTATCTCCGTGTTCTAGGGTTCCTTATCTCCGTGTTCTAGGGTTCCTTATCTCCGTGTTCTAGGGTTCCTTATCTCCGTGTTCTAGGGTTCCTTATCTCCGTGTTCTAGGGTTCCTTATCTCCGTGTTCTAGGGTTCCTTATCTCCGTGTTCTAGGGTTCCTTATCTCCGTGTTCTAGGGTTCCTTATCTCCGTGTTCTAGGGTTCCTTATCTCCGTGTTCTAGGGTTCCTTATCCCCGTGTTCTAGGGTTCCTTATCCCCGTGTTCTAGGGTTCCTTATCCCCGTGTTCTAGGGTTCCTTATCTCCGTGTTCTAGGGTTCCTTATCTCCGTGTTCTAGGGTTCCTTATCTCCGTGTTCTAGGGTTCCTTATCCCCGTGTTCTAGGGTTCCTTATCCCCGTGTTCTAGGGTTCCTTATCCCCGTGTTCTAGGGTTCCTTATCCCCGTGTTCTAGGGTTCCTTATCCCCGTGTTCTAGGGTTCCTTATCCCCGTGTTCTAGGGTTCCTTATCCCCGTGTTCTAGGGTTCCTTATCCCCGTGTTCTAGGGTTCCTTATCCCCGTGTTCTAGGGTTCCTTATCCCCGTGTTCTAGGGTTCCTTATCCCCGTGTTCTAGGGTTCCTTATCCCCGTGTTCTAGGGTTCCTTATCCCCGTGTTCTAGGGTTCCTTATCCCCGTGTTCTAGGGTTCCTTACCCCCGTGTTCTAGGAGGGGGGCTTTACCCCCGTGTTCTAGGAGGGGGGCTTTACCCCCGTGTTCTAGGAGGGGGGCCTTACCCCCGTGTTCTAGGAGGGGGGCCTTACCCCCGTGTTCTAGGAGGGGGGCCTTACCCCCGTGTTCTAGGAGGGGGGCCTTACCCCCGTGTTCTAGGAGGGGGCCTTACCCCCGTGTTCTAGGAGGGGGGGCCTTACCCTCGTGTTCTAGGAGGGGGGGCCTTACCCTCGTGTTCTAGGAGGGGGGGGCCTTACCCTCGTGTTCTAGGAGGGGGGGGGCTTACCCTCGTGTTCTAGGAGGGGGGGGGGGGCTTACCCTCGTGTTCTAGGAGGGGGGGGCCTTACCCTCGTGTTCTAGGAGGGGGGGGCCTTACCCTCGTGTTCTAGGAGGGGGGGGCTTACCCTCTTGTTCTAGGAGGGGGGCCTTACCCTCGTGTTCTAGGAGGGGGGGCCTTACCCTCGTGTTCTAGGAGGGGGGGCCTTACCCTCGTGTTCTAGGAGGGGGGGCCTTACCCTCGTGTTCTAGGAGGGGGGGCCTTACCCTCGTGTTCTAGGAGGGGGGGCCTTACCCTCGTGTTCTAGGAGGGGGGCCTTACCCTCGTGTTCTAGGAGGGGGGCCTTACCCTCGTGTTCTAGGAGGGGGGGCCTTACCCTCGTGTTCTAGGAGGGGGGGGCTTACCCTCGTGTTCTAGGAGGGGGGGGGCTTACCCTCGTGTTCTAGGAGGGGGGAGGCTTACCCTCGTGTTCTAGGAGGGGGGGCCTTACCCTCGTGTTCTAGGAGGGGGGCCTTACCCTCGTGTTCTAGGAGGGGGGGCCTTACCCTCGTGTTCTAGGAGGGGGGGGCCTTACCCTCGTGTTCTAGGAGGGGGGGGCCTTACCCTCGTGTTCTAGGAGGGGGGGCCTTACCCTCGTGTTCTAGGAGGGGGGGCCTTACCCTCGTGTTCTAGGAGGGGGGGCCTTACCCTCGTGTTCTAGGAGGGGGGGGCCTTACCCTCGTGTTCTAGGAGGGGGGCCTTACCCTCGTGTTCTAGGAGGGGGGGGCCTTACCCTCGTGTTCTAGGAGGGGGGGGGCCTTACCCCCGTGTTCTAGGAGGGGGGGCCTTACCCCCGTGTTCTAGGAGGGAGGGCCTTACCCCCGTGTTCTAGGAGGGGGGCCTTACCCCCGTGTTCTAGGAGGGGGGCCTTACCCCCGTGTTCTAGGAGGGGGGCCTTACCCCCGTGTTCTAGGGGGGGCTTACCCCCGTGTTCTAGGAGGGGGGCCTTACCCCCGTGTTCTAGGAGGGGGGCCTTACCCCCGTGTTCTAGGAGGGGGGCCTTACCCCCGTGTTCTAGGAGGGGGGCCTTACCCCCGTGTTCTAGGAGGGGGGCCTTACCCCCGTGTTCTTGGGGGGGGGCTTACCCTCGTGTTCTTGGGGGGGGGGGCTTAGGTGTTAAATGAGAACTGTACAACTGTAACATAGTAATTGTCGGAAAAAAACTTCGCTTTTAAGAGATAAATTATATAAGTTGTTTAAAATTAAATATCACAAATTGTAAAACTTATTTATGCGTCTATAGTGTAGGAAAGTTGGAACAAACATCTTTCATCAAAAATCCGTCTCAACGCTCCTTTAATAAAACCTTTCGTACTATCTGCGAAATAAATACCTCTACATCACGGAACATGAAATCATATTTTGGCCTCCCGGGAAAGGGGATGTAATATAATTTTGTACGGTCAAGGGTAAAAATATATCGAGGGGTCAGTCAATCAGGTAAATCACGTACTCTTCAAAAACCATTATTAATTTAGTATATTTTAAAAATCCTGAAATTCTTGAAAAACCCAAAAACAAAATATACATAAAAGTAATTAAAAAATTCGAAAACATACAAAATACTCTTAAAGGGAGATTTCAACCTAACAAGTGATTTTTTTATCGATTCCTTATCGTTTAAATAGGCCTAATCCACCAGTAAAATAATTACAAACAAATATTAAACTAGAAATAAATTTTAAAACTTACCATCAAAATAGGCTTAGCTGGATTCATATAGGTATCCTAAACTCCCCGTATAAGAAATTCAGGATCTCCATGAATCCAGCTAAGCCTATTTGCCAGGTTAGTTTTGAATTTATTTCTAGTTTAATATTGGTTAGTAGATTTTTTTTACTGGTGGACTAGGCCTATTTATACGATAATGAATCGATAAAAAATCAGTTATTAGGTTGCATCCTCGCTTTAAAAGATATACACCGTTAATTTCGAAGTGAGACATAGATATGTCAGAGCTTTCTATTTCTCACCTCAGTGTCATCCCCGTTAGTGGGGGAGTTACAGTATTCACCCTTACAAGCGCTCCCCCAGTAACGGGGTTCCATGACGTCAGGCTTTCTTTCCCCCTTGACACTTTGCTGTCTCCCTATTCGATTGTTAAAAAAATCGAAAATATCACGAAATTTTCCAACCCTGTTAAAAATACTTATATATAATGGACAAACATTTAATGATTTTTAGAAAATGTCAAAATCAATACAAAAAATGAAAAATCCAACGGCTTTAAAAATACCTTTTTCTGAATGACTGACCCCTTGAAATTTATACACGATGGCAGCCGCCATTGAAGGAGTAAAGACCGATTGAAATAGGATTATAGAGAGATCGTGGTTGAAAAATGCCTACAGGTGTTTGGAATATCGCGATATACGCTCTGAGACTGCTGACGATTGCATTCTTAGAAACTATCTATTATCGCGTTTGAAAACCAGTTTTTCTCCAGTCATATATCCGAGGTTCGTAGGCTCCGCGGTTCCTATGGGGGGATGGAAATATCAAATTATGAAAAAAAAAAAAAAAAAAAAAAAAAAAAAAAAAATAGGTTACTCCGCGAAGTTTTAGTTTGAGCTAGGTTTGAGATGATTTAAGTACGAAACCGGTTTATGGCAGACAAAAGGAATTTTTGATTTTTTATAGCCGGGTCTTGATAGTCCCCTCTTTTTCTAAAACACACGAACCTCATTAACAAGGATTATTTCTACCCCTCTATTATTTTATAGTTACCTAAAGTTTATCGAGAGAATTTTTCCATTTTTCTTACATTTATAATTTATTTATTTCTATTTATATTTTAGAGGGATACTAGAATCTTGTAACTTAATTTTAAATGATTTTGGAATCTTATAATATCCGTGAAAAACGTATCAAAACTCACCAAAGGTTTCTAGGTAATTTACAATTTATTATCAAAGTCGCGAACTAGATTAGCTAAGCCTAAATCCGTTTTGAAGAAATTTATGAATGTAAAGACAAGGAGGATTAGACAAGGAGAGGAAATGTGGGGCTGCGTTGAGTTAGAGAGAGAAGAGCCAACCTCCCACTCGGGTGGAAAGGGGGGATAGGAAATTCTCGAGGTAAACTGTTGTCACGTGGTCGCTAGCTAGCGCGTCTCATAAAGGATTCGTTTTACCCACGTGACAACATTTTACCACGAAACGTCTCTACCCCCGTTCTCCCAGAGTGGGAGTTTAGGCCGACGCAGTAGGAACCGCGCCGTCCCCACATTTCTTCTCCTTGTCTAATCCTCCTTGGTAAAGATTCTAGAGAAAAGTTACCTTCCTGAGGCCAATGAAATATCGTATAAAAATGGCGCGTGAACCAATTTTAACACTCTAAGGTAAATTCACGTTGATTTTGACGCAAAAGGCTACATTCTCGGCTCTGAAATTTGCCTCTTTAAAAAGCACACAACCTAGCTTTGGCTGTACAATTTGTTATGGTCAACGTCGTCTACTAAGCTAGAAAAGAAGGCGACTTTAAAGGGATATAAAAATAGCAGATCGCCTCTTTCAGCCCAGTTTTCAATCAAGATTGAAAACGCGCCTTAACAAACATCTTTTTTTGGTTCATTCAAAAGAAGATGAAATCTTATTGGCATCACCAATTGACTCCTTTGAAAATAATTAGAAAATTGAATAATTAACGGTGAATTACTACTAAGACTTTGGCAAGAGTTTTGATAATGTATTTATACAATAAAAATTATTTATTCCGGCTTTAGATATATGCCTCTTCCCATATCTGTATAGCGTAGCGTTGCAAGATATCGGATTTGTATTCGATTTCTACTTGAATTGATACGCTAGTATTTAGATTTTTTAACGTAATTTTGGATTTGATTTTTGACTTTTTGACTTTTTCAAGAATTAGGGCTAAAAAAAAAAAAAAAAAAAAAAATAGATTTATGATTGATTTTAAAGAGTACTGAATTTATTTGAATGACCGCCCCTTGATATATTTTTAACCCTTGACCGTAGAAAATTATATTGGATCCCCTTTCCCGGGAGGGCTAAATGAAAAAGGTATATACGATTTCACGTTCGGTGATGTAGAGGTATTTATTTCGTAGATTGCACGAAAGGTTTTTACTATCAGGAGCTAAAAGTTGAACAACTTTTGAATTTATTTTCAGAATCACCATTTTAACAAACACGTATTTTAGTTTTTTTTACAATTATTAGACCCGTTTTAGGTGTTTAAATTAATTTCTAAAGTTTAGTTAAGTTTGAATGTAAGTGAAGTATAAAATCCAACGGCTCTCGCCTTCAACGTACGGTACAGGTATCCCAATTTATTTTGAAGGCGTCGCTTTCGCCATCTGGCGACGTTTTTAATCAACTAGATCGTGATAGCGCTGTTGAAGACTGAATACTTCACTTACATTCAAATTTAACCAAACCCTAGCAATTAATTGAAACCCCAAGCACGTGTCCAAATAATTGTTTTGAAAATTCTCGAATACTTTTTTGGCATAGTCATTCTGACAATAAATTCAAAAGCTGTTTTAGCTCATAGTTTCCCTTGAAAGGAGCGTTGAGACCGAGTTTTGCTAAAAGTTTTTTGTTGCTTTCTATTTGCAATAACTTGTTCGTGTCATTTTGAGTATAGGAAACAAAAACTATGTTATTTTTCTCTGCTCTATATTTTGAGTAGAAAATCTAGGTTTTTTTGGATTTATTTACGTGCAACCCTTTACATACCGGACGGATTATCAAATGCGAGATTTCACACTAATTCGGGCAATAAAAGTCCAAGGCAAAAACCAATTTCAAAAATAAAAATTGACACAAATCCGAGATCTGAACTCTTAAACGGCATTGACCATCCCTATCTCATAGAGTTTTGGAATAAATCTTCCCTAAAGACCTTAACATTCGATGTAATTATTTCGTAGCTCTTAAAATTTGATTTAGATAGGTCAGATGTTCCTCTAGCCAGAAAATGTAGAACAAATTCCATTGTGATGGAATATATGCGATGACCCAAATACCTATGGAGACAGTAGTTTAATATCTTAATAATCCCATTTTTTCTTCTTCGTATAATTAACTACGTATACGTACTAATAATACTATGATGAGGATTTTGACACTAATCGCATCGAAATCAGTTTATTACTTCCAGAGATCAAGGTTATATAAGAAACGGGTTAGGCACAGACTGGCAAGCCACGTAACTGTTTGGAATCTGGGCTAGATTTTTTTTACAGAGCGCGGCCTTTTTAATTTCTACTTACAAGTGAATAGATCATAATGGACTTTCGACAATTACTGTTCGACATTGCTAAAATAGGTGTCTTCGGGAAGGAGTCATTATTAAAAAGATTCGCGTTGACACCACCGTAACGGACTTTGTCTTGGGCGGCAATTGGGTGGTTTCCTGGAAAAACAAATTTTTGTTTGGGCTGGTTTCTGCTTGGGTTGGGCTAGATCTTATTAATCTGGCAAGTCTACAGTTGATCGACCATTTTCCAAGATAGCGGTTAAAGCCAACGTGGTAGACTTCGAGAATTTTGGAAGATTATGTGGAACCCAAATCTTTTTCGATACCTAAATTTTCTGAAATAGCTCATTTATTCCCTTATTGGCCGAAAAATGGCCTAAAAAGCGCGCAGACGGTTTGGAAACTATTTCAAAATCTATAGTGTGAACATATCTAAGGAGGTGACTTTTAGAGGGATAATGAAGCGTAAATTGTAAAGTAATACTGAAGTGTAAATTTTAAATCCGTATTATTTTTAAAGTAGTAACGAAGCGAATATTTGATTTGGGTGTGTGTACGACGTTCATTAAATCATTTTTATATGAATATATAAATTAATATAATAATTAAAAACGCAATTGGGCTCCTCAACTAGAAGGGAAGGCTATTTGTGACTATTATGTCTGAATTTACAAAATGTATGTTTTTAGTAACACACAATTAAACCGAAAATAAATTACCCGAAAAAATATGAATAGCAAGATAACCATTATGTGGTTATGTAACAACAAGGTATAAACACGCAGACATTACCCGATTGTTAAATTTCTCCGTGAAAATAATTTACCCCGAAAGTGATTAAAATGAGCCTACCTGAAAACTGCAACTGATGTTAAAAAGAGGTGGTTTGAAATCTGCGCTAACTCTCTCTACAGATTATCAAATGTTGATTTCAAATTGAAAGGTTCCAGAAATATCCCACAAAATGAAATACGTTAACTACTATATAATACAAACAAATCAATGTGTCAAGTAAAACTATTATTGAATTTTAATCTCTAAATATATTCTTCCATTTTCTCTTTTTTTATAGTTGAGTTGCCAATTAAAGCGCGAAACTACTTATATTCAACTAGACTTGACGTTTGTCGCTTTATTTAGAAATCTAATCTCGCGCTGGTCTTCCATCTCGTCCTTGAGAAAGCGTCGTGATCAAAATGATCAGTCATAGAACTGTGCAAAAACGGAGACATCGCTGGAAAACCGAGCTAATTAATGCTAACGTTAAAAGAATTAGCTTTCTCCTATATTACGCGTTGAACAATTTTCCAGTAACTTAGACCCGCGCTAAGATTAAAACGCTTATACTTAATCACGTTCAATTACATTCCATTTTTATTACAAACCGTATTTGTTAATCTACAAAGAACACTATATATATATATTTTAGAGAAATTTTTTATATTTATATAAGATACAACTGCCACAACGAAGAAGATAACTATTAATTACTCCGTGCCATTTAAGGAAAAGTTGAGTTAAACGTATAATCAAAAAAATCTGGTCACACATTTCAAAAATCGCTGCCAAATAATTTTTTAAACTTTAAAAGTGTTAAGTCGCGTTTCCATCATCATTACGGGTTTTAAAGAAATTTGCGTATACGGTGCCACTACTAAAATAAGAAAATGGCCTGTAGCGGAAGTCTCTCACTAACTGTTGTGGTATTCATTACTGTGATCCAGCTATGCGTATTATTGAATTATGTTGGTGGTAATTCAAACGCCATGCAAGGCGACCTGGAAACGATAGTCTACTTGGAAAAGAAAGGCAAGTTTTTGTGGTTGCACAGTTTTGATTTTAGGGGAATCTAGTAAATTTACATCTATAACACTGGCAGGACTGATATTAAACAAATTAATCCCTATTTGTCACTTTTATTTTTCTGATTTTTATCGCTTCTATTTTGTATATTCCGGTCTTTCTCATCCAAAGCGTGGGAAAATTTAAGAATGGTTTAATATTAGGTTACTTATCGCAATTTCCTGACGCGGTTCGATTTTACCCCACATCATGGTGTAGCCACTTGCTAAGGACACAACTACTACATTCTACCATGGCCAACTTGAGGTTCAGGTCAAAGTTGATCGTGTTTTTTTTTTTTTTTTTTAATAGTTGGTTTTTCATTATTTTTGATCATTTTTTTCACTAATTTTTATATCGTTAATAAGTATCAGCCTTGCACTTGGCTCTCTTTAGAAGCGTTACTCCTTTAATAAGGAGAAACTAAATGTAACCACATCCAAGGGGGTTACATATAGCTTTCTCCAAGGGTGGGTTAACGGAATGCTTACCTGCAAAGTTTCTGTAGTGTTCACTGTTTAACATGCTGCCAATGGCAGTCCAGCTGAGTTCAGCCTCTGAAAGGATGCCTGCTATATGGTATAAAATATTGTGTGAATTGAAACTTGTAAGGTCTGTTATGGGAGTTACCCATTTTTATTAAAGAACTATCATATCCGAAGCTTTAGAGAGAAAAAGAATTCAAAGCTTCCCAATAATCTCTCTCCAGTAGTTAATAGTCCTAGGTATTATATAATTTCCATATTCATCGTGTATATTATCCCATCAGATAAATAGTGTTTTATAGCTAAGAAATTCGTCTTTGTTTTCCCGGTTGCTGATAATGGTATTAATTCATGCTGGCGAAAAATGAACGATATTTTAGGGGGGGGGGGGGATTGAACCTCTGGATTAAAGTGTCCCCAAGATGTTCTATTTGTTTGATCTATTTAGTATTAATATGCTATTGTTTTTGTTTTCAGTTTGTATTGGCACAAGTGGCCGTCTGTCTGTTCCATCTAACCGGGAGCACCATTATCAAAACCTAAGGGATCGTTACACCAATTGTACATATGTTGACGGAAACTTGGAATTGACCTGGCTAGAGGTAAGATATTAGATAAAGGCTATCTAGTAGCTAATTTTATCATGTTATAAATATTTCAAATCAAAGTGGTTAAAATGTTTTAAATATTATTGAGACTCATCTCGAGCATAAAGCCCTTTGGCCTTAACTTTTGTAATATACTTTAGTCACTTCTGCATGACTACCAGAAATGCCCCTAGATAATGTTTTGAATGCTTAGGAAATGGGCATATACCCATACTGGATTCGCAACCTGTAATCTGAAGACTTCAATGGCCAATAAAAAGTTATATTTTAAAGAATTAACCTTGGTGATTAATGAGTAGTTATTTAATATTTAAGTAGTAATTTCGTTACACCTTTTTAGTTCTTCTTAGAGGGTGGTAATAATGCATAGTCCTAGCTTACAAAGATATAGTGGCAGTACTGTCACAGCATTGATGAAGTATTAAATGAAACCTTCCCGGTGGTTAGTGGACTTTTCCATTTTTCTTGTCTGAGTTTACAGGTAGAGCTAGAGATAAATTTTTGTGGTTAATCATTGCGTAAAACCACCAAAACCTAGCTATCAAACGCCACATGGCAAAAAAAATTGTCTTTTTTACGAAAGTATGTGATTAACTAGGCTGGAATTATTCTCTGTTTAATTAAGCCCAAGATTTGTGAAAAAATACCCACTGTCTAAATAGCAAAAACCATACTTATAATACGAATGCGCAGTTTCTTGACCTACTTGTTATAATTTTTAATGGTTATAGTTTTCTTCATTTCTTTATTTTTAATTTAAATTACAGGATGAAGGGATGGATCTAAGTTTCTTGGCCAAAATCCGCGAAGTTACGGGTTATGTGCTCCTGTCTCACGTAAACATCAAGAGGGTCGTGCTACCGTCTCTTATGATCATCCGAGGACGGCAGCTCTTTAAACTTCACGTACGCGACGAAGAGTTCGCTCTTATGGTAACACTGAGCAAAATGGACAACCTAGAAATGCCTTCGCTGAGAGATATCTTGAATGGAAATGTTGGATTCTTTAACAACTATAATCTATGTCATATCAAGTCTATTAACTGGACCGAGATTGTCACTGGACCGAAGGCAAAGCCGTATTACGTTTACAACTTTACGCAACCCGAACGAACGTGTAAGTCTATTTGGTTATTTATGTAAAATATAAATTTAAGCCTCATCCCAAGTATCAAGGCTAGTGACAATGCCAATTTCTGGGTCTCAAACTCTCCTTAGCTTTTCTTGACATTTTTAGCGACCGCCTCAGTTGAAACCTCGATTCGGGACTCTTACGAAAGAAATCTGTTTCCCTGATCAGGAAAATTTTTCTAATTTGGTCAAAATTATCCAAATATGATTTCTTTGACCAAATAGACCAAATGTGAACCAAAATTTAAAATTTTAGTTCACTTTTGTTGAATTCTGGCTATTGCATTTGTTCTGTATGATCAAATCAAAATCCGAATAGGTTAGTGTATATATCTTGTTCTTTTTCATAATATGAAAAAAAAAAAAAAAAAAAAAAAAAACTCATTATAAAAGAGAATTTGTTATGAAGCGAGCACTTATAGTTTTGATTTTTGTTGAGTCTCTTTGTGAAACAGGATATATGTGTTTATCAAAACCTTTATATGTTTGTGTACGTGCGCGGAGTTTGCATGCTAGTATAACTTTTATTAATTGGATAGATTTATGAAATTATACTCGGATATTATCTATATTCAGATATTATACATTTGCTAAAAAATAGAATATTATTCCAGTTAACTTATCCGAAGATAAAATAGAAACTGATATTAGAAAATTATGAGTTTTATGTTCTGATAATAACTTTTAAAAATCTATTTTAGTCAAAAATAATAATTTATTTCGTTTCTAAGTGAATTTGAATAATTATTTTTATTTTACACATTCTAGAACTCGCGAATTTTCATATCCAAAGTTATGCGTTTGAATGCGAGTAACTTGTTAATAGATATAGCTTCAAACTTGTTTATCTTTGAGTAAACCCAACATCCATTTAACCATTATCTTGATTTATAAATTGCAATTTTTAGTCACACAATTAATTGGGAAATTAAATATACGGAAAAAAAAAAAAAAATAATAAAATAAAATAACAGAAGATAATGGTTCAATCTGATTCCGAGGACTATTTTTCTATTTCGTTGCCATCATCTTTTGATGTCTAGAAGCTAAAAAGAGTAATCTTAAAACTTTTCAGGTCCTCCCTGCGACGCATCCTGCGAAGCTGGTTGCTGGGGTGAAGGAAGTATTAACTGTCAGAAGTTTTCAAAAATAAACTGCTCACCGCAGTGTCATCAAGGACGTTGTTTTGGACCAAAACCTAGGGAGTGTTGCCATTTGTTTTGCGCCGGTGGTTGCGTTGGACCGACTCAAGCTCAATGCTTAGCGTGCCGAAATTTTTACGACGATAAAGAGTGCAAGCAAGAATGCCCTCCAATGATGCGATACAACCCAGCCACCTACTCGTGGGAAAATAATCCTAATGGGAAATACGCTTACGGAGCCACTTGCGTCAAGAAGTGTCCAGGTATGATTTTAAGTAGTTTGATTTGACTCGGGCCTTGTCAAATTAATCTCGCACCAAGTTCGTCAATTTAATCTCAAGAAATTAAAATATCCTATTGACTGTTTTTACATTCGTTTTACATTTATTTCATTATGCTCCCAGCGAATTACAAAAGAATGACGAAAAATATTCTAATTTGGGTGTGATATGGTCTAAATTTGAGAATTTGACCAAATAGACTAACTAAAGTTGAAATGAATGTGGCCCACTTTTACTGAATTCAAATTTTTTCCTTTGCCCTTACAAAAAAAAGTTCGTCTTAAGAGGTCTTGAGGAAGTTTTTCGGGTGTCTTTTGTAGTCTTAAGAGGTCTTGAGGAAGTCTTTCATTATGTCTAGAAGTCTTGGGGTAGTCTTAAAGACTTCCCCAAGACTTTTGTAGTGTTCTTGAGGACCTCTTCAGATCAGACTAACTTTTTTCGGTAAGGGTGGTATATTTGGTTGAATTCGAAGCATTTTTGACCAAATTAGAAGATTTTTTTGGTTATTCCACGGGAGCTGATTGAAAAGGAAAGTAAAACCAAAGGCCTGCATATGTAAAAACGGTGTCAAGAATTTTTTCAATTCTGATTAAATTTTGTGAGCTTGGCGCGAGATTAATTTAACAAGGCTCCAATAGAGTCAAGTTACATGTCTACTTTAAAATATAATCGTTTTGAGCCAGAGTTTAAGATTGATTTTTTTGAATTGATAGAGCATTTACTGAGAGACAGTGGCGCCTGCGTCAGATCTTGCCCTCCTAATAAAAAGGCTCAAAATGGCGAATGCGTACCGTGTGATGGGACGTGCCCTAAGAGTAAGTTCAGTGGACGTCTTTCCATTTTAAACTATTACTAATTTATATATTTGCAGATTGTGAAGGTGTTGACGTTATTCACAAAGGAAACATTGACTCTTTTCGGGGATGTACCATTATTGAAGGTTCTTTAATTATACTTGACACTACTTTCGGTGGATTTCAAGAAGTTTATCCAAAGTAAACAAACTTAATATTTTGTTATTCGATTGCACTCCATTTAAAGGGACTATCTACAATTTTTAAATCACCTTTAAAGTTGCCTTCTTTTCTAGCTTTGCAGACGACGTTTAAAAGATATTTTAGAGTTAAATCGCTGTTTTTTTTTTTTTTTTTTTTTTTTTAACATTCATGTAACATTGAGCTATTTTATGTTTGTTACAGTTTCACTTTTGGCGCTAGACATCCTAAAATGGAACCCCATGAACTAAAAGTATTTTCAACTTTGAAGGAGGTTACGGGTTATGTTAGCATTCAAGCATCCCACGCCGAGTTCAAGAACTTAATGTGGTTAAGAAATTTGGAAATCATTGGTGGAAGGCAGTTAACAGAGTATGTATCCTATATCTTAACTATTAAATGGTAATGACACATTAAAAATCACCCTTGTTTAACTTTGAAGTAGGGGTGTGCGAGTATTCGTAAAAACGTTAATACTGTGTCTTGAGTTTGAGTTGGGCACTAGTAACAATTGTTTTGAGTACCCGAGTCCTCCGCCAAGGCCTAATAATTACTCTAGTAAGACTCGCAAATTGGTATAAATACACCATTTGGGTCCAAATTTTCAGGCCAGTCCATAACTACTACTTTTACTGTTATAAAAGGATTGGGAATTCCTACTAACTTGAAAAAACCCTTTATCATGGATTCTTCCAATTACTAGAACTCGCCTAGAAATTTGGGCTGTTAATAGACTTGAGATCATTTCTTAAGGACTGTGATGAGTCCAGTTTATCAGGACTCAGGACTCGAACGCGTACAGTTTACTTGAAACCCAAAAAACAGGACTCGCACCCCAAAATTATCCTTATAAATCATATAGGATATGAGAGATCCAAAGTGTATTCAATTAAAAATTCAACTATGTTACAAATTTCAATGAATGGTTTGATATAGTTTAGGAGTGGTCTAAAACGTTTATTCTTTATTAATAGGTACTTCGCCGCACTTTATATCGTCAAGACCTCTTTAGATTCTCTTAATCTGAGATCACTTAAAACTGTTCGCTCTGGAAGTGTTGTTGTTTTAGAAAACAAAAATCTTTGCTTCGCCGATAATATTGATTGGAAAAAGGTGGCGCGATCAGAGGCCCAGACGCACGGCGTTTTACTCCAAAAAAACGCGAAAAAGGCAGAATGCGGTAAGTGTTTGAAGTTTCCTAGTTTATAAAAGCCAAAAACGTGAACCGTACATAAACTTCAAAAAACTTTCTGTAGCGGAACAAGGTTTAGTGTGTGACGCCCAATGCAACCAAGACGGATGCTGGGGCCAAGGTCCTGAGGAATGTTTAACTTGCAAAGCATTCAAATTGGGAAATACGTGCATACAGAGTTGCAACACTACTTCAGGGTAAGGCGACAAAAAATAAATTTAATTACTTATTCCGCTTATAACAAAATATTTTTCTATCTAGGATATACGATGCTGGTAATAGTATATGTAAGCAGTGCCACGAAGAATGTTTGGGCGACTGCTTTGGACCTGTAAGATGACCATTAAACAATTTTCATAGCGTATATCAGTAGTAGTTTTAAACGTTTATCATTTTTGAATTAGGGTCCGAGTAATTGTACAGAATGTCGACACGTAATGGATGGTCCGTACTGCGTAAAGCAATGTCCTAATCTAAAGTACAATGAAAGTGGCATTTGCAAACCGTGTCATGAAAACTGCATTGAAGGGTAAGCTAATCCTACACTCCAAATTTTCCTTAAACAGAAAGAATGTAGCTAAACGTTTTAAGAGAGAATGAATTAAAGAGTGTGCCACGTGTCACGGGGATTTTATCAAGCTAAAAGTATAGGGGAGTCTTTTGAATGGTTGGAGGTCCTCATTTTAAATGAATGCCAAAATCTGGTTTCTTTTTGGTTTTTTTTATTCATTAGAATTCAGAAAAGTACATTTTCAAATTATTTTACTACTCGAAGTGTTACAAATTTTTTTCGCTTCACCTCCTATTTTAATTTGAAACTTAACTACATGGAACATCCTTATCCTTGAATTTAAATTAGCAATACTTTTATCTAGGAGTTTTCCAAATTTAGTAAATATTGAATGTTGTTAACAGGTGTACTGGTCCGAGAAATATTCTAGGCCCTGGTGGCTGCAATAAATGCGAGAAGGTTGTCGTTAGCGCCAATAATCCCAATATAGTGGAAGCTTGCTTGAAGAACAACGCTGCGTGTCCCGAAGGCTTTTACCATGAGTACGTCATTAATAGCGAAGAAGGGATATTGCAGTATCTCACTGGAAAATCGGTTAGTGATTACGTTTTTTACTTATCGCTTTCTCTCCATATCCACTTTCATACTCGACTCCCTTCATGACATTTACAAATCCAACCTTCTGCATTTGGTATGCAAATGAATTGCGTAGTGGATAAGCCCACTTTTAGATCCGTTACTAATGTTTCGTAGATGAATCTTTTTGGCTCCTGCCTTTTTAAGGTGTAGCGAAGAAGTATTTTCGTAAACGGTTTCAGTAATCTTTGTAGTCTGAAATTGATTCAAAGTTAACTAAATTTTTTAGTACTGCCGAAAATGCCACCCGCGCTGCAAAAACTGCACATCGTACGGCTTCCACGTTTCGAATTGCGAATGCCGACGCTACAGCAAAGACGAACAGTGTGAAGACGAATGTTCGAGGGATCACTTTGCCGACGAGAGTTCGCACAAGTGCCTTAAATGCGCGGATGAATGTAGAGGTTGCTACGGACCTACAACCTCGCACTGTCACGCCTGCAGAAATTTTCGAGTTTACTTTTCAAACAACCAAACAGCTGTAAGAATTAATTACAATTTAGATTGTAAACTGTACAATATTGATAACCAATCTTATTTTCGAGTAGTTTAACTGTACAGCATCCTGCCCGGAAGACATGCCATTTAAAAAGTTTGATGACGAGAAAGGTGATCCATACTGTTCAGTGTATGATCCGAACTCAGTCGCTGTACATGGAGCGTAAGTGCAATTCTTTTTTTAATAAATAGACACTCAACCTGCCATGATTTGGGCCTTTTCATATTGATCTCGTGTTTTTAATCTTAATTTGGTTTTACTTTTCATTTCAATGTGCTCCCATAGAACAACGAAAGAAATCATATTACCACTGAAGAAAAAAATCTAATTTGGTCTAAATGGTCCAAAAATGAAAAATTCCAACAGAATTCACAAAAATAGAGCAAAACTTATAATGCCTTTGGTTTACATAAGGTTATTTAATTTGGTTTATTTGGTCAAACTTTCTTGGTATTTTCCAATTTCAACCTTTTTTTGACCAAATTAGTTGATTTTTCCTGATTTCTTTTGGACCATATTGAAATGAAAAGTAAAACTGTAAAAAGAGAGTCGTGAATTTCTCCCCATTCCTGAGTCAGGTTGCTTGTCTACTGGTTTAGACTCTAATTAGATTTCAATTTGTAATTGTAGGGAAGATGATCATGTACCGGCGATACTGGGAGGTACTGTCGGATGCGTTTCACTTTTGGTCATATTCTTTGTCGTGATCAGCTACCAATGGGTACAAAGAGCTAAAACCAAGGAAAACACCATGAAAATGACGATGGTATTTATTTTTAAGGGATTCTATTGTTAAAAATATGATTTGTTTAGTTATTAAAACAATTGGGAAGTGTAGGTACTTGTCTGAATTGCGCATTGAATTAAAAGTTAAAGCTTTGACTAATCAAGAGTCCCCTTTACCTTTTCCTTCGTAAAATATCCGAGAAAAATACTATTGTGCTTGTGCAGTTGAAAATAGTAAAGAAAGAGATTTATACCAATTCAAAGAGTGTGCCACAGCGGGTGTTGCGGGAGTTTTATTAGTCTTTTGACTAGTCTCAGGTTATAGTTTAAATTGAATACCAAAATCAGAAGTTTCTCTAGTTTTTACAATTCAGACGAGAATACTATTTGAATGTTTTACTACGTAAACGTGTCTTTTTTTACGAACTGAATTGTGTTCCTTTTCACCTGAACTTTAAATTCAAATTTTTAACAGCGAATGAGTGGATTTGAAGACGAGCCATTAAAACCTAGTAATATCAAACCAAATCTGGCAAAATTAAGGATTGTCAAGGAACAAGAGCTCCGAAAAGGTGGAATCCTGGGTTATGGCGCTTTCGGAACTGTATATCAAGGCGTATGGTTGCCCGAAGGAGATAATGTTAAGATTCCTGTTGCTATTAAAGTCCTTCGCGAAGGAACTTGCCCAAGTACAAATAAAGATTTCCTAGAGGTATGTATCTAGCAGGGTTCATACAAACCTGAAAGTATCGGGGAATTTCAATGTTGTCCAAAAATTGGGAAAATGTCAGTAATTCTTGATATTTGTCATAAATCAGGAGAATATCAGGGAAACTTCAATATTTGTCCTAAATCAGGAAAATTCTTCAAAATTTGTCTTAAATCAGGGAAATTCTTTAATATTTGTCATAATTCAGGATAATATCAGGGAAATTTATTATTAGTCATAAATCAGAGAAATTTACTGAAGTGCGAGTACTTGATAATGTACTTCCACCTGAAGTCTTCAATCAGCTAAATACATAGTTTAATTATTGTTTTTCAAAACCTTTTTTTAAACCTGGAAATATCAGGGAATTTGTGTCTAGAATTTTCATTAGATTTGAATTGTATTAATTATAACCATTTTATTTTAACTTCTAGGAAGCGTATATAATGGCTAGCGTTGATCACCCAAATGTTCTGAAGTTGTTGGCTGTTAGTTTGGCATCCCAGCTTATGCTAGTCACGCAGTTAATGCCACTGGGTTGCCTTTTAGACTACGTTCGAAATAATCAAGATAAAATTGGACCAAAACCTTTACTCAACTGGTGCACTCAAATTGCCAGGGTAAGTGAAATACTGTATACACTACCCTTAAACTCTGTATTCCCTTAAAAATTAAGCTTTTATCAGGACTATCTGACATTTGTAGAGCCCCTTTAAAGTCTCATTGAATTTTTAAAAAGGAAATTAAAATACGAATTGTAGAATAAATATAGGAGTAGTGGCTTACTCCTATATACCGGCGTCTAAGTGCCAGAGTGAGACCGAAAGCTTCTAACTTAAGAATTTTTTATATACAGTGAAACTTTGTTATATCAAAATCTTGGGGGAAAAAAAACATTTTTGTTGTACGTGTAATTTCGTTTAAATTATATTGTTGCTGTGTTCTCAATAATCAACCACACAAACCCTGAGGCTCAAACACACTAAATTTAATAACCACCTTTCCAAGAATGGAGAAATGGTACTTATTCGAGAACTATCCTTGCACTAGGGAATGGCTTACCTGGAAGAAAAAAGGATGGTTCACCGAGACCTTGCTTTGCGAAATGTGCTTTTACAAACTCCTGGTTGCATTAAAATAACCGATTTTGGTCTGGCCAAACTACTGGATATCAACGAAGAAGAGTACAAAGCGACTGGGGGGAAAATGCCCATTAAATGGTTAGCTCTCGAATGTATTCAACATCGAATTTTTACTCACAAGAGCGACGTTTGGGCTTTCGGTAAATATATTTTCTTGTATAATTTTAATAGCTAGATTGGAACTTTGTTAAACACAATAAACACACAGTTTGTTAAAGTTAAAAAGAAATATAAGCAGAATTAGACATTGTGAAAACAGGTTTCCTAGCTGGTCCTTTTATTATTACTCACATTATTAATAAAAATTTTAGGCGTAACTGTGTGGGAACTTCTTACATACGGTGGTCGCCCATACGAAAATGTTCTCGCGAGAGACGTGCCTGACTTACTGGAAAAGGGAGAACGTTTATCTCAGCCCACTATTTGTACTATCGACGTGTACATGATTATGATTAAATGTACGTTAACGCTATAGCGTAAATCGAATGTGTTCTGAGCCTATATCTTTCGATACATTTTCAACCCCCTTAGGTTGGATGCTTGACGCGGAATCGAGACCATCATTCAAAGAGCTCGCCGATGAATTTGCAAAAATGGCTCGAGACCCGTGCCGTTATTTAGTGGTTCCTGGGAGTAAATTGATGAGACTTCCTAGTTATACTCCTCAAGATGAAAAAGAACTGATCCGTACTTTGAGTATGCCGATTGAAGGACCCGAAGTTATCATGGATGCTGAAGAATACTTGCACCCCAAGGTGGAAAACGCTAACAGACCTCTGGATAATCACACTCCTCCACCTGATACACCCATAAAGGTACGATACTTTTAGTCTTTGCATAGGTTTAATTATTAACCGTATCTTATTTGAGGTAACCCAATGTTTTTGGTTTCAACGTCAATGTTTTATACAATTTGTGTTTGAAAATTAAAATTTTCACGCTGAATTTTTAAATATTTCACTCGAAATTTAGTAAAAAAAAAAAAAAATTTAATGGGTTCTCTAGGAGTGATGAATGCCTGGTTCAGTGGAAATACAGCCTATACTCTAGTATCATATAAACTCAATACTATAATGGCCCACTACCCTCTAAACAAACCAGAATTTCAATAAAAATCTATCTCTGTAAGCGCTGAGGGGGTTTGTTAGGTGTTTTTTCACTTAAATTTAAAGTTCAAAAGCCGCAGTCTTTATGGAAAATGGCGTATCAAAGTAAAACACCCTAATACTAAATATGTATTTGTAATTTGTGTAAAATGCCCCTTTGGAAATACCCTAATTCTTGATATTTGTTCTACAGAAATTCATGGATGATCGCGGTTTTGAAGATTTTCCTATCAACTCGTCTCCAAACCACTCTCCGCAAACAATTAGGGCAAGAGGAGATAACAAAAAATATGCCCATTTGGAACAAGGGCCAACTCACATACCCAGGTCAAGGGAAAATAGCGCTAATAATAGATACTGTTCTGATCCGTTGAAGATATTGGAAAAAGGTAATTTCTAGTCCTGACTAAATCTATATCAGTGATGGATTTAGGGAAATTATGAAAAAGACCGAATTTGTGGATAGGAATTTGGGCTTAACAAGCGTTGGGAGTATTTTCTCTCTCTAGTACATTGTAAATCCCCATCAACAAGCCTAGCTTCTAACGAATGGGAAGTAGCTTCCACTATACAAACGTTAGAGAGATAAACTGGTTTTATTGGTAGCCTAGGCAAAGATATAGCAAAGTTCTTCAAAGCCTTGTCTACAACCAAATTCCTCATTGGTTGTAGACAAGGCTTTGAAGAACTTTGAGGCAGAAAGGTTTGCTAGCATATTTACGTGTTTCTCCGTGTGGTAAATCAGGATTGGCAAAAACCAGTGGAATTTAATTGGTTAAGACCAAAAGAAAAATAAAAGCTTTATCCGCAACCTAATCCTTTTCTGCTTAGGTTGCAGTCATGGAGATATTTTTCCATAGAGATTACACATTAGCGGATGAGGGTTTGAATCACAAATAATAAGTCTTCATGTTCAGGAGAATGGTTTTCAACAGCAGTGTTTTAAAGAGATGTTTTTGTTTCTAATTTCTTATCTAAAAGTATGCACCACTGAATTTTGTCATAATTTTTGACTATTAGAAAAGTTTTTTAAATTTTATATCTTAAACATGCGTTTGAATTTCTCTACCATTGCCAACGAGCCAATCAGAGTCAACCGCCCATCTCATGAGGTAAGAAAATAAAATCTTAGAGCTCCTGGCGACATCTAGGTGATAATCTTGGTTTAAATTATATTTTTGGTGGAAATTAGGTTTATAAAATATTTATACGCATCATTATCATCAAAAGTTGTAACTGGTGAAGTGTATAGTTTTTTAAACTTAGGTGCTTCTTCAATTGGAGAAAATTTGTAAACTTTTCTAAATGAAATCTTAAATTGAAACCAAGATCTCTATATTATCACCTAGATGTAACCAGGGGCTCTATGATCTTACTTTGATAGAATCTCCTGCAATTGGCTCTGGCCTCTGATTGGTTCTTTGGCAACAGTGAAAAAACCAATTTTATATAATTCTTATCGCAATAATAATTTTTTAAAAAAATGTGAAAAAAAATTCAGCAGGATATATTTAATTATTCACGGTTGGGTACACTGTAACATCTATTGGTTCTGAACTACCCTGTTAATTTACTAAGCTAAGTTATAAATTCCTGTTTTACAATATGATGTTACAACATTATCAAAAGATCAAAAGTTTTTAAAACAGTAAAAACTGTAAAGAAACGGTTATGTTTGTAAAGTCAACGTGACCTTTACAATCTGGTGACTTATGCATCTAGTGTGCCACTTGCTTTAATTATCAGTAGAAGTTAATTATTTTCAAGCTGGTTTTTGCAGGGTCCTTTATAGGCTGACTGTGTACTTTCATGAACAGTTGTAATAAATCCGATGAATAAATAGGGGTTCAAGATGGGTATCAATCAAATGTATTGATGTAAAATTAACGTATCTCTTACAAAATTGGTAAATTACCAATTTTTCGTGGTAAATTTAATCGGCGTTTCATACAGGCAAAGCTCTACTTTTGATTACTTGTCTATGATTAGTTCATGGTCCTGGGCTCATTGATAAATTATTTATTTTGAAAGGTCTTGATGGAGATCATGGAGACGATGACGCTTTTGATAACACCTGTCCTCCTCCCATGAATGGATTAATCATACCTAGGCCGAAAAATCTGCCAAAGAATGGGCCAAATTATCCAGTTTTGGAGTTGGCCGTTGATGAAGACGATTACTTGATGCCATCTCCATTGGGAAGAATAGGGCAAACACCTGCTACCTATATGGATTTAATTGGAGACTCAAAAATGCCAGGTAAGATTGAAATAGTTTATCCTAGATGACTGTGTAATCCGCAGTAAATTTAGTTTTTGGAAATTCATATATTGGGAAGGCTATAGGATTGATAGGGAAGAGATCGATTGTATCATTAAGAAATGGTTGAATGGCTACATGTCCTAGCTCGTTATTACCCAGGCACAAAAAAAAAATAATAATAAATAAATGATTGATTCATCAAGCCACCACTCATTGTGTTTTCAGTCCTTTAAGACCATAAAAACTTTTACCCGCAGTTGTTATGTCATAACTATCTAGTTGCATGCCCTAACTTGATGATGCCTAGCTCCTAACTTGGTAATAGAGCGCCTAATTCGGGAAACCTTTTACCATATTTTGACCAAACTGCGATATCAGGGAATTTGAATGTTGCCAAAAATCAGGGAAATATCAGAGAAATTTGTAATTGATTATAATATTCAATTATACAAAGTTAGTTTAACCTCAATCATCTTAAGTCAGTTTTTTGTATTTTCTAAACATGGTTTTCATAGAAATATCAGGGAAAATTCAAGGGGTAAAACCAGGAAAAATAAGGGAAATTGGTTTAATAAATGTTGTATCAACCCTGCTCACCAGGATCAAAATGTTTTTCGTTCTAATTCATATTTAATTTTATAATTTATATTTAAATTCACTAACAACTCTTTGATTACTCAGTTCGTAATTTAGAATTTTTTTTTATTCAATCAGATCTTTCCAACAACATTCAACACTACCCGAATCGTTCCAACTACATTCCAGATTTGTTCCCAGACTGTATAAACGGAGTAACTCGAAATGAGAACAACCGTAAGCAAAGTCCGCCTCTAACACCAGCGATTCTTCCCGGTGCAATTGATAATATGGAATATCACATGATGAACCAGGATCCCGACTACTGCCCCCCGATACGGGTGGTTCGTCTTCCCCCAATACCACCGGATCCCCTTTCAAAAGATCCCGCCACCATCTGCCTACCCGCGGGCGATGGGAAAAATGGTTTGCCTTTAGCTCTCGTTCGCAAATTAACTGGCAGCAGTGACGAAGACACTGACGAACAAGATTGTTATAACGAGTTTGATAGACTTCAACGCGAGCTACAACCATTGAATCACCACACTAGCGGTCGACGTAGCGAAACTACCGTGTAAAAAACTTGTTTCGTTCGAATGACGCAGACAACACATGTGAATTTGTTACGTTACGTTCAGTCTAATCAAGAAGACGGAAATTGTTAGAATATTTTTTTAAAGAAACAGTAAAAACTACTACTTTCCACTGGAGTTCATCGTTAAAGACTTCAAATTTTACCGCATGAACGAACCAACGATGGAGGAAATTCCAAAGCCGTATTTTGGTTTGGATATTTTTATTATTATTACTATAATTATTTCAGTTCCACGCGAGCTTTGGAATTATGAAATGTTTAGGTACGTGCCTTTTTACAAATCAAGTGCTAAAAATCGTTTGTACATATATACTTTTTTGTTAATTTACAAAACAACGAAACAAATATATTTTTTAATACAATTTTTAAATGTTGAACAATTTTAATGAAAAATAATCGAGGAAGAAATTCTACCGACCAATTCTATCCATCCAACTTTGGTACAAAATTTTTTAATCTTTATATTGCCATATAACACTAGAATTAGTAACCGAAAGTAATTACGTTCGTCTAAGTTTTAAAAGGTTTAAGAAACCATAATCGGCGCATTTAATTTGTCCCTCGTCCTCAGTTTTTGAATAACTGTAAACTATTAACTATACGTCAAATCGCTTCCGTTTACAAAACAGGTAGCTACAGTATTAAAATATTATATAAAGGTAACAACTCTTATCCGGTTAATTCGGTAATTTATTCGCTAGTAAGATAATTTTGAAATTCGCTATATTTTTAGAAAGATTTGTGCCATTCCCAAATTATCGGGTTTCAAATATCGTTCTATTTAGGAGTTTTGGACTTCACTAAAGGCTCGTTTTCCACTGACGCGGATCTGTGATAGATTCGTTGTGCGTCTCGCTTTGGGTTTCCGATTTTGTGCGCTAAAAGCGCACTGTTTCAACCAGACCTATTTTGTTGAGTTTTTCTACACTAAAAAAATTAAATGTTATTTATAAAGTGACCCATATCGCTCTTAGAATGTCCGCTTTCTTGAAAATAATTTAATTTGTATGATCTTTATCATTTAATGTTTCTACCATCACCGTTAAATTTGAGCTATCCAAAACTAAATTAAACCATTAATTAAGGTTGAAATGAAGCGTGTGATTTTGAGTCTCATGATATACACTGAACTACATTTTAAGTTACACGGAAAATAGAGAGAGAAAGGTGGAGTTTTTGTATTCATCGATTTAGGTTTGCAACAAAACGCACTGCCATTGCAGATACGTGCCAGTTGAAACGGGCCTTAACACGTTTATATATTTTACATTTTAAATACGTTTACCCGAAGCGACGTATATCTTTTTTAAACTCGTATGTTAATTGGTATGATTCGCAATATAATGTTACGCAGCTTATTCTTAAATTTGAAAAACTAAAAATGAAATATAGTATTGTGGTTTGTAAATAGGAGTTTTAAGATTTATATACATATTTTTTTTTCGCAAGTTAAATTTCAATTTGATATGGGCAAAGTCTACTTTGTTAAATGTTTAAATGAGCAAATTAAATTACAGCCAAATATATACAACAATGCAAATTTCAATTTACTACTATATTTCTTATTAAAACCAATTGAACCTGTGCAGTAAAAAAGCCACAAGACCTTTCTCTATTCTTGGTGATATGGTATCATTACCAGGAATTTATTTTATGCACAGTTGAATATATCGCAGTGTTAACTGGTCTAGCTACTTCGTAACATTGATGCGAAGTTATTTTCGCCACTCTTGTCCAAACCAAGTTTTACGATTTCGTCCATTGTTTTAAGATTGAAATAGGAAAATATCTTAATATAAAATGGCTAAGAGATAGTAATTATTAGTAATTAACAGGCTCACAATTTTGCTTAGCCATAAAACATTTCTTCCGCTGTTCTAATTGACAGATCCAGGTTATAGAACAGCTAATGATTAATTCATATACAAGGTGGTTTAGATCAAAAAACCCAATAGCGTCTATGGAGGGGATAAAATTGAAATTAAGCCTGTGCTGTCGCGTGTTAAAACGAATTAATTTTCTTAAAACTCAAGTGTGAGTTTTGAAAAAAATTATTCGATTAGCATGTGCTCAATGTTACGTAGAAGCTATTTGTTTTTTATTTAAACCATGTAAATATTTTTTATATAATTGAACATTGTCAAATTATACTATAGAGGATTGGTACCATAGGTTGAACTCGTAAAATTTGATAGATTGGGAATGCCAAGATGGTTGTAAGATTAAGACAAAGCGGGTATTTGTAGCGCAATATGATGTACAAGTGGCCACTTTGTTTTAGGACCCTTTACTGTATAATTCTTTCGTGATTAGAGACCTAATATTCTAAATGGACCAATATTTTTTACCTGACAATTGATATATAATAGTGATTTTTTTTTTTTTTTTTTTTTAATTTTGTTCTCCATTTAAAATTTTTTTTTGTATTTGCCCAAAAATATATTCCATTTTCGGATACGAACAGATGCATTAACCACAAAATTTTATTCCGGTTTGTGTAAATGTAAGACCAGGGCAGGGTGATCTCAATGCGTAGCAAAATTTTTTTCAATGGGTGGCAATCAAGTTAACTGATGAAAATGAAATGTAAAACTGAACTGAAAATTGCAATATTTTAAAGCTCTTCCCAAACTACTTCCATGTATATTATTGCGAAACATTTTTGTATAAAAAAAATTGTATATTATAGTGTTGAGATTTTCTAGGATATTTTCAGTAAAAACTTGTAAAATAAATCCCAACTTTTCCTCAAATGTGGACAAAATTTTTGAAAAAATAAAAATATATTAAATAAAACGATCCTAGTTTTGCTTTATGGATCAAGTCAATTTGTTCCATTTGCATTATTCCTTATTGGTAGCGATAGAAAATGAAAGATTATATATCAATAACATCATTACCACATGTCTGCAATATCAAAATTACCCAATGTGTTTGGAGCCTTACTACTCTTTCTGGGGGTTATTTCTCGATGGCTTAACGTATATGATTCACTCATGCTAATATTCAATGAAACGGGTACCCCAGAAAATGTACCCTGAGTTCCGTAACACATATACCCTGTTAAAACGTGGCTTATGTTTGCCTTTCTGAGTCACGGCCCTCGGCGATCCCATTGGCGTCTTTTCAGAGTGAAATTTTTTTTAGTTCTCCTTAGGACGTAGCAGCGTATGCTTAGCGTCTATTTCTTGGAAAAAGAGTTGGTTGATTTTTGGCGAACTATGCCTAGTTGATTTCGCGAGCTGTCAAAGAAGGTCAGATAATTATCTCCCGTAGAAATGGAAGGACAGATAACGACTTCGCGCTTTCAACGAAAGAGTTAAAATTTAAGCCTAATCAGAAGGAAGGCTATGTGATATTCCTTGAATATAAAAGGTAATAATATCAAAGTCGTGGATTAATGTCGCGTTGACTAGATTGACTGCTTTATTGTGGAATCCCCTAATATTTTGTAACCCGCGGAGTTCGGACCACACTCAAGTTCGATATAATTAACGGTCTAGAAAAAGTGAATGTTTTCTAACAAAGACGTGATAAAGAGAAAAGCATTGAAACCGGTGTTTTCATTGGAATTTCGAGTGTGATCAAGCCAAGAAGTTTCAGTACCAGCAGTTAATCATCTTCAGATAAAGACTCAGACGTAAAAATCTCCACCAAAGGTAATTCAATAGTTTTATTTGTTGATATTGAATTCCAGTTTAAACGTGACTTCGTTATAAAGTAGAAGGTTCAATTCAAGATAAGTCTGACAGAATTTAAAATAAGAATAATCAAATATGTTTAAGCCTAATTTTGGAGATGTTTCGCAATATTTTTTTTATTGTTTCTAATTAGGTTATCGTAAGGTACTTTAATTTAATTTAACCTAAAATAAGCCCAGCTACAAGAGTAAGCACCAGACAAAGCCTAACTTCTTGTTTTTATAGTTTCCCAAAAAACTTAAGAATGTAAAAACAGCTTAAAAAAAACTCGCAAGTTTCTTGGTGGTTAAATTATTTAGTAATAATTAAATTATTTTAATGCTTCAGACCATCCGCTAAATTTAAATTTATTGATTACTAATGTCTCAAACCTGCAATAAGAATAGGGAGTTTACAATATTTAATAATTGTTTTATTTACACTATAAATTATCTTGCATTTATATTTTACAACTATTAAAAATAATAACTTTCGAAATAAATTATAATCTCAGCTTAAAATACCGTTAAAATTACAAATTTAAATTCATTTTCATTTTCAATATTTCAACTCGCAGTCGCTATATAAGAATTAGCTTTTCTTAAAAATCCAAACTTTATTCTCGAGAAAGAAATTCGGTGATTTTTGTGTTGCTTATGGAGCCCCTGGCGCCATCTATGAACTTAAGTGGCTCATTTTCATAAAAATCCAAACTTTATTCCCACTAAACGTTATTTGGTGGGGGCGCGCATCAAAAGCTAAGCCTTATTTGACAGTTTTCAAAGCGTAACTTCTGAAACCCGTTCTTCTCGTCCAAATATGTTTATAATTTCGTGATTTTTAGTGCCCAGCGATTGTTTTTTAATGTTTATTGCGATTATAACCGTTAAAATTAATCCCGAAACGGGAAATTAGTAGTTCGTGTTAGTCTAAAATTTCAATGTCGGTTTTTCTCTATCGATGATTATCGGGATTTAAGGATTCGCGCAAAAGGTAAATCAATTCGTATCATTTAATTAAGATCAGTTTTTATTTATAATGTATTCTTGAGAAAGGGCTATTTTCTAAGCCGACATTCTGACGGAGTCACTGTTAATTTGCATTAGTAGGCTATTTATGTTATCATTAGGAAAGCAGGGCCGGCGCAAATCCAATTTTAGGCTCAATTTTTACAGGCTTCGTACTCGACCTGGAAAACCTGGAAAAGTCAGGGAATTAGGAAATTGCCCCAAAAGGTCAGGGAATTTGAAAATGAGCCCATATAGTCAGAGAAATTAAATATTTTGTTACGTGTCAAGGAACATGATTGGTTGACAAATTAATTTTAACCTAATTATTTTAAACTGAGTAAACTATTGACCCTCATTGATAAAATATATCGCCAGAAAAAAAAATATATATATTAATTTGGTCGCGATTCGTAATTTCGAGGGATTTAAGGATTCGCGTAAAAGGTAAATCAATTCGTATCATTTAATTAAGATCAGTTTTTATTTATAATGCATTCTTGAGAATAACCCTAAAATCAAGCGAGTTATTGTTATTTTGGTCAGGACTGAAAAATATTTCTAGGACAATATTGAAATCGTAGGGGTTCACTCAAATTTATGTGGTAAATTAACATTGTAAATTTACCATTTTAAGTTACGTGGTAAGTTACCAAGGTAATGGTAATTTACCATTTGCTCTGGTTAAATTACCAAAATGATAATTACCTTGGTATTTAGCAGGGTAATTACCATAGTAATTTACCGTTTCCAGAAACTATTTCTCTATCTCTAGAAAAATATCTAAAATAGGTCAAACCCTCCCTTTGAGGTCGATTTTACAAATTTCCGTCAAATACAAGTCCTGAGGGCTTATTTCAAAATAATCTTAAATAGTTATTTTTTATCCAAACTGAGGTACGATTATTATCTCTGAATGATGTAGTTTTTAATTTTTGTACTGCCTTATCAAACGATAGAAAATTATCCAAACTCCGAGGCGTAGGTTCGTCTTATCTTTGTGGCCATTAATTCCTCTTGTACATCTTCCTTAATCTAACTCTCCTGCTGTACAATTCTCCATAAAGATATTCAACAGAATATTCAACAGAAATACAAGTATTTCTCGTACTTGAAACCAGGGACGGGAATAAGCAAAATTAACTGGACATTGTACGACAGATTTTCCAAATGTCCCTTTTATTTTTGAGAGGGGGGGGATCACTGGATATTTGACAATGTCTGATAATTTTTCAAAACATCTGTTAACTTTGAATTTGTAAAATTTTCTTGTTTCCGCCCCTGCTTCAGACGTATCTATTTTTAGGATATTTACAGAGAAGGGGCTGTGACACCTAGCGTGGAAACGTGGTATTATTCAATGTTAGGTTTGATTTATATTTTTTTAAGATTTTTGACCCCAAGAACAAGATATCTAGGATTCCGAGATTTCTTTAAGATTTATGAATGTTTATAATCTGTTAGGGGGGATAGTTGGGTCTTAATTAGACCGATGAATAAAAAACTTCAAAGGACTTTTCAACTTTTGCACTAAACTTGTATACTTCACTTGATAAACTTAATTTTGGTTTATCATGATTGTGACAAAATATAGTGTAACCTAGCTAGAGAGCGTGTTAAAAACGTGAAATACATTTCCAAAAATACAACGACAATAGATGATATAAATCCAATGATGCAAACGCGGAAAAGAACTAGAAAGGCAAACATATTGATGACTGAAAATATCTTCGGATACTCTGGTCGATGACACGGGTGAATTTTCTCGTTTAAATAAGGGTTCCTATCATCCAAACAATCTCCTTCCAACAGTTGACGCAATCTATCAAATATTATAAATATAATCAGAAGTCGATGAAACCCTCCTTTGAAGTCTACTACTCTAATGTTCCATGTAGCGCTCCTCTCTGTATGGGTAAAATTCACAATTTTACGAGATCGGAGGAGTCCTACTTCATAGCACCTGTCTACGGAAAATTGGAAATTCTCTCTCTCCACAAACGACGACGTTTTTTTTGACGAACTCCAAGGCTGCTAGAGATATTCGCTCGACGAACTCCCGCTCCGAAAATATCTACCGTTAGGAGGCGTACGAATCGCGCTTTTTGAAACTAACCCATACAGAGAGGGGTAAACAAGACCAGGGAGTAATAGACTTCATAGGAGGGTTTCATCGGCTTCTGATATAATCGAACTATATAATAGCCAATTATACCCTCAATGTACCCCACGGGTTAATCTAAGCTACCCCGTTACCTCGAAAGAAAGAAATCTTCCAGATAAACATTAAATTAGCTTTGTTGCCAATTCAAGGTAGGGTTCGGCGATTGGATAACATTTTACCAAGAGATAATAATCATATCTACATTTCAATAAAGAAAACAACATTCTTGATTATTTTGTATCATAAATATGATCACGAAAAAAATCATATGCATTTTATCAATAAGGAACTTAATTGTATTATATAACCGCATCTGTGTCATTCCATGTGTTTTGAGCTAGGCATGCCACCATGGGTCGGCAGATCCTGTTAAAATTCTACACTTGGTGGTGTGCTTAAGGCTGCTCCAGAGTGTAAAGTTTAGGAATTTCTCCGATAGAGGCGCAAAATTGCAATAGTGTGTTTTTTTTTTTTTTTTTTTTTTTTTTTTTTTTCCAAGTTTTTGCCTTTTCGAAACTTGGACTACGGCACTTTTTTCGTTGACATGGTTTGGATAGGAATTAGTATCGTAAAACTTTAACGTCTTATACCCCCTCAAAGGAAACTACTCTTTCCCCAAGGGGTTTCTTTTTTCTTGAAGCAAAGGGCATCGGGAATTCGGGATTCGACTGCAACAGAGTTTTTTTGGAGGGGAATATATTGAAAGACCTATTACCCAGCCCCGTAATTAGTAACAATGGACGAAGGGACGGCGGGATATATTCTAAAACACGTGACCAGCCTCGGTCTCTATCCCTTCCCGTCACTTCACGACATATTTGAATCTCTTTTTGAGTCTCCCTTCCCCTACGACCCCACATTTCAGGGTGGAATAGGAGTGTTTTTCCAAACCAACTAACGCAGTTGGAATCAGGTTAAACTTTCATCACGTACAAAAGGAATTATTTCTTATCTCTTTTAAAGTAAAGCGTACAGGAAAAAGGAATCGTAGTAATGAACGTGTTGTAATTTCCGATTGCTGTAGAAAATTGAAATTTTATATTTCCTCAAATTTTAAAAATTCTAGAAATTAAAAAGGAAGCACTTAAAAATCTTAAAAAATCCTTTAAATCTTTCCTATTTCTATATGATAATCGCGTTGACAGTTTTATTTGACGACTTAAAATTTTGTCGCGTCTGGCACACTTGGACGATCAATTAAATATTTGGTCACCGCCTCAAAATTCATGTCCTTTCTCCAAAAATTGGATTTTAGTTTCGAGATTTATTAAAATTTGAAGGTGTCATAGTCTGATGACAATGTTTTTGCTCGTTATATAACGTGATACTCGTATATTTAAGATTCACTGACCTATTTTTGTATGTAAAACAACGATTTGACGAAATATAGAGAAAAGGTTTCTTTGCTTTTTTTGAAACCTCGAGACCATTAGGCTTACCACCAATGCAATTAAAAAGGGGCTTTCGCTCAAATTAGCTAATAGCCTTTAAAATATTCTGGCAAACCATATATATTTGAGAAGAAACCTTCAAATTAAATTCGGTGTTTTTTAATAGGAGTTTCTTGAGCATTTGAGCGCGTTTGCTCCGACTATTCATAACAGTTCTTTTTTCCAAATCATATTTTTTTTTGTTTTGCAAACAAAACCAAACTAAGCATAAAATTATTTCACAGGCCGTCTTTGCATCCGATCTAGCGCCATTAAAATAATGAATCTCTGTTAGCTTGTTTCTTCGAAAGGAAAGCTGGGTTCGCAAAGCATCAGAAATCTATCTTGTGACGCATTCACGCCAGCATGAACCTCCAGCTTCCCGCTTCTTTGCGAACGCGGCTTTACTAATAATACTAAAGTTTAAGTTATTCTGAAAATTCATGACGCTTTTGTACTATCTTGACTTCCCAGCCTTCTGCCCTTGTATACGCTTATTCCCGGGTTAGAGTAACGCCTCTAATTAACCGTTAAGCAAATTCAGCCTGGTGATCCGAACACGTGTTATTTTTGGGCCCATAAGATAAGGAAGCGGCATTTCATACTTTGAAATACGCCGCATTATAGGGTTTCCTTGTGTCGCTTGTCAATATATTTTTATTTATGGGCTCTATTCTTTGCTTTCGGTGCTATTTTGTGTGTGTCACCCCCCCTGAAATGGCAACTACATATTGAGCGCCATCAGCGGGAAAAAACAGAACCATTGGACCAAAATAGACAGAATTCAAAGCATGTAAATGTACGGGGGAAAATCTAAAATGGAGTTAATTTCTCAGAATATTTATCAAAAAAATACAGAATAATTTTCAAAACAAGCGGAAAAACGTGCTTTACACTGTAAACTATTTTATAAAGACGTGTGATAAAAACTCCAGCTCCACACCTCAAAATAGGAAATCGCAGTTTTTCGGAAAATGAATTAAATCTCAATATTTATTTAATGGAAACGCGGATTAAGTTTTTACATAGATCTTTGGATGGCCTAGCTTATGCTGAAAATTTAGACACTAAAGATTTAGATAAATTCCCATTCTGGAAGAAATGCAACTCCCGCGACTTCGACCCCACCAGCCGTAATATTGTAATTTTTAATGTAAAATTAACCAGCACTTTATTAAACTAGGAACGTAAAAAATATGTCAAATTATTGACAGAAGCTAGTCGTTCTTTGGTAAATAATTTCATGTGTCTGTATAATCTCCTTCGATTCCTAAATGGGCTTTCAAATGTTAGTTAAAATCCAATTTTTCGGAATTTTTCTCTGAAGGGGCCTTAAAAAACGAATTTTTGGCAAAGTGAACCCCCACGATATCAATATTGTCCTCGAAATATTTTAATCCCTGACATAAATAAGCATAACTCGCTTGTTTTTAGGTTTATTCTCGTGACATTTTGCAAATTTATGTATTGAAAGACGAAGAATCTGATCGTCATCTCGAAAAATTTCTATCTCTTTCAAAATATTAGGTATAAATAAATTAAAATTTAGCGGGGGGGGGGGGCGTAGCGTCGAGTGGCACAAGGACATACCTTTCATCTTCTTTATGATTGCTTTACTGTTTTTGTTTAATCATTAACTGGTAACAAAAAAAACGAAATTTCAAATTTTGAGAATTTTTTAATTTATTTACTGTGATAAAGATATTTAGAAATTCGAAATAATTGATATTTTTAGGCTTTTAAGGTTTTTACATAACTAAAAAATGTCATGCTAAGAGACTGGATTGAACAAAAGACAGAATATTTGTTTTGTACCCCCACAATATATTCTGTCTTTTGTCCAATCCAGTTTCTTTAGCATGACACATTGAATAATTTCACATTAAATAAATTAAAAAATTCACAAAATTTGAAATTTCGTTTTTAAGGTCGATTTTATACAATTCCGGCTAATACAAGTCCAAATGGCTCATTTTTAAATAATCGAAAATAGTTATATTTGTGGAAACTGAGGTATAATAATTATCTCTGAATGATATATTTTTTTTTAATTTTTGTACGTATCAAACGATAAAATATTATCCAAACGCCGAGGCGTAGGTTCGTCTTATCTTTGCGGTACATCTTTCTTTATCTAGCTCTCCCGCTGTACAGTTCTCCATGATATATATAGATATGTTTGGTTGATTATAGCTCACCTGCTGTTTACCTTTGCCACGATGGTTTGAGAAATATTTCGTTTGAACAATATAGCTCTTGTACCAAATTTGGAAGGTTTTGAAAACCTCATCTTGCAGTTACCACTATGATCAAATCTACCGCGAACGATGTCCCATAGTATGACGCTGGTCGAGATAACGAAACATTCTCTGTTCTCGATTTTTCGATGAATATCACGATTTTTATTTATCTTTCCGATTGATTGATAAGTGGAAATTCCATTCTCGTTGGCGCGTCTCAATAACTCCCGAAACGATGCTTTGTCGGAATTCTACATTAATGAACATTAACAAGTATTAGGAGTGCATGATCGTTAACTCGGCCCACTTAAAGGGATAAAGCAACCTAACAACAAATGATTTTTTATCGATTACTTATCGTTTAAATAGGCCTAATCCACTAATAAAGAAAATTACAAACAAATATTAAACTAGAAATAAATTTAAAACTTGCCATCAAAATAGGCTTAGTTGGATTCATAGGGATCCTGTTCCCGTATAAGGGCCATCGATCAATGTCATTGGTCGATAGTCCTTACATGAGGAAAGTTCAGGATATCCATGAATCCAGCTAAGCTTATTTTGATGGCAAGTTTTAAATTTATTTCTAGTTTAATATTTGTAATTATTTTTCCTGTTGGATTAGGCCTATTTAAACGAATCGGGAATCGACAAAAAACGTGTTGTTAGGATCAGAAGCCGATGAAACCCTCCTTTGAAGTCTACTACTGATTAGCGCTCCTCTCTGTATGGGTAAAATTCCCAATTTTACGAGATCGGAGGGGTCCTACTTCATACCCTCTGTCTACGCAAAATTGGAAATTCTCTCTCTCGACAAACGACGACGGTTTTTTGACGAACTCCAAGGCTGCTAGAGATATTCGCTCGACGAACTCCCGCTCCGAAAATATCTACCGTTAGGAGGCGTACCAATCGCGCTTTTTGAAACTAACCCATACAGAGAGGGGTAGACAAGACCCGGGAGTAATAGACGTCAAAGGAGGGTTTCATCGGCTTCTGTTAGGATGTAGTCTGGCTTTAAGCTAGGCCCTTAGTTTCTTAGAACTAAGCTTAGTAGAGGCACATAACGTTCCAGTCAAATATTTTTATTTCGCTTAATCACTTCAGAATCGGGATGTATGTCAGCGTTTTTACATACCGCCCCCCCCCCCCCCCAGAATTATTTAAATCGTCCACCACCATATTGAAAAGGGGATACCAACCAATCTGAATTTTACTCTGGGAAAATCTTAAGTGTTTTATTAAATGGCGCTACGTATATATTATACTCTTGCTTGAATTTAAATTGATTTTTTTTTTATGGGACATGTGGCGCCACCTTTTGGGGGCTTTCCGCTTGTATGTATAATATCCCCTTCTCTCCTATCAGGATTCAAAATGGTGGTCGACCTGTAGGCTCGAAATTTAAAAGTACTTATTTAAATACCGTTTTTTATTTCGCCATTTATCTACTTTGGATACTGTTTTGGTACTAATTAACAAATGTTTATGGCCTAAGAATTCTAAAAATTAAGTTAACGGATATTAAAAACGATTTCCTTCAGTCTCCCTTTAAGTCGTTTGAAAAAGTCAGCGTTAACTCACCCAAAAATAATGGTTAACGTAGGAATTTTTGAAGAGTATTGGTTTAGCCCGAGGAAATCGAAAAATGTCTTCTATCGTATCGAACGCGTATTCGGTTTTGGTGGAAAATGTCGAGGTCATGTATGACGAAATAAACAAAAGTATAATGAACGAAGAGAAACTACAGAGAACGTGAAGTAACGAGCTTCTTTCAAATGATTTCAATTTCATAGATTGAGGACCTAAAAATTATCAAATTATAAAAATTATTTTAACAGCCATTTCATAAACATTCGATATCAAAACTTCTATGGAGAGGAAAAAATCATGCAGAGAACGTACTAAACTAGGCGTTTTTCAGAAATTTTAATCTCGGATTAATTAATTGTTAATACAAAACCACAGATTATATAAATAGACGCGTATCAAATGGATATGAATTATCCGGAGATAAAATTTGAAGCTCGATTAATAAACAAATTACGCGTTTATTCAAACGGATGACGTGAAGATAAAAATACGACGTTTCTCGAAATCCGTGTAGAATGAAAATATAATAATTATATTTTAATCTAAATCGAAAGGAACAGCGACTAAATGACTACATTCTAGGTTCGAGATTTCAATTTGGGTTAAAATCCGCGAAGAAACTCGATGGATTTCTTTCTTATCGGCGAATGTTTATGTTCGAACACACTTAAATATTTTCCATAGACCTTTTAAAAAATGGTGACAATTAAATATAATTACTTGTTCCAAGTAAGCATTGGGACAGAAACATCCCGGAAACGCCCGTTTTGGATCTACTGAAACGTTTGTTCATCCTTCCTACGAAGAAGATAGCAAGCACCATTGCGAACATTGCTAAAACAATCTGAAATGGGGCCAAAATGTGTTTTTGTTACATTTTGTACGTTAATTACCACTTAGTTCAGGGTTGGTAAAAAACCAGATTTTTCGAAAACGAAAAAACTACTTGGTTTTATTCGAGCGGTTAAAACAGTTTAAACCAGTTAAATTTTTTTTTTTTTTTCTTACTGGACGGATGCTAATTCGATTGAACTAGCAGTTTCTCCACGCTAGTTTTAGGGTACACGCGACCATGAAAACGGGGCTTAATTAAGCCCCTTTTTCATTGTCGCTCGTTTTTTCTGTAAAAAGCATAATTACCAAGTCCTAGACGATATTTCCCTTTATAAATTTATTTTAAATAAAAACTGGTTTTAGCCATGGCTTTTTCTCGCTGGTTCAAACCGGACTGTCTGATTTTTGCTAACCCTGAATTAGTTGCCCTATACCATTATATCAATTGTGGAATAAAAATTAAACTCGTCGCGACTTTGAACACCGAATAGAATTTGTATCTCTGAATTTCCAAACGTTATTGAACTTGGAAAATCATTGAAGCGATCCTGGTTCAGTGTCATAGGGATCAAAGAGAAGTCCGCCTCCTACAAGAAAAATAATGAAAAAGTTGTCAACAAATCAGTTAGCACAAGAACGATGACGTCATTAAAACATTCCGCGTTTGTTTTGAGGTATTCGAAGGAGCGCTGGAAACGGAGTTTGTACTGCACATGTACAAATTATTACTTTAATCTATCCATGAACTGAGTAGCCAAATCAGAGTTTAGGGTACAAACCGATTACGCCTTTTAGATTGAATGAGCAATGTAATAATTAGTTTACTCGGGGTATTGAAAGGTTTTGGGATATATGAATTTAAACCCCAACCAAATCAACGCTTGATAGAAACCATTCCTGCCCCTCGTCACAGAAAATCACAAATTCCGAACTCCCTCCTTGCTAAGAGTGTGACGTATTTTATGAACAGTTCCTAAAGCGTCATTTTAAACTAACCCTAATTTTGAAAACTAAAATATTACCTCTCAGAGTACCACATAAACTATCATTACCTAAAGTGTTAGGTGAATAGCTCCCCCCCCCCCCCACACACCCACACCCACGTAGACAAACAGACAGATTGGACATAACAGTTTACTTGAGGAGTTAAAAATTCTGAGAATTATGATTTTATTAACCCTTAGGTATATCTTACATTTCTTTCCAGAATCTTTAAACTTCCACTCCATGATCCGTTCGTGAGTTTTAAGCCAGATAAAGCTACTTTAGATGGCACCAGAGTCGCGCTTTCCGAAAGGATATCATCGCAAATTAAACAAAATCCAAATCAGAAGATGAGAATAATTTGAAGGTAAGAAATTTGTAATACTTACTTAAAACCATCCTTTCGCTTGAGAACATCCAAAAACTTAATCATATAACCAACGTAACCACCCTTCGCTGATGACGTTATGTATGGTTGAAACTATATAAATTTTTTTTACAAATTCTTAGAACGAATGAGTTGCGTCAAAAGATCATCACTTATTCGATAAAAGTAATTAACGTCCCTTATTGCTGCACTAGGGCAAAACCGACTGATTCGGTGTAAATAGTGAACGGAGGAAGCCCCACTCCCGACTTAAAATATAGAACTGAAGAGCCCAAATAACTCGAGTCAGACACGGGTTCGGGTGACTTTTTTTCGGTAGTTTTAAGTGATGATCTAGGACGTCGCGCTCGCTGTTTGCTTCAGACGTTACGTTGCTGGACGTTAATTACTTTTATTGAATCAATGATGAACTTTTGATTGCGTATATATATTACGATGCATAAAAGTCTTACTTCAAAAACTAATACTCTAAGAGAAGTTGTTGTTAGCATGACCTTTTGGTTAAACTTCAGTTTCAGAAAGAAATCGAGTTGTTCGTCATTGATAGATATTGTTTCAAACAGAGTAACTGCTGGATAAAAAGGGGAGACCGTAATCGATTAATTAAACCCTGCCCAAGGAACTCCACCCACAAACATTTTTCCCAATATGGCTACTTTTAGTACTCCGAAAATATCAACCTTTAGGAGGCGTACAAATGAAGTATTCTTAAACTTACCACTTCAGACATGGGTAAGCGAGAGACGGGAGTAATTGACTTCAAATGAGGGTTTATCTCCTGATATCAGTAGTAGTACACGAGCTAGACGACACCGAATGCTTCGGCTGCAAATTTTAAAAGTACTCACATACTCCGAGACTTGGGCGTTAATGATTCTAGAGTCACTCTGTTGTTAGAGACACTCTTTAATATGGCGCAGTTCATTAATCATGCATGAAGATATTCTTTATGGTGGGAAAATGGGCAACATATTTTCTGTGTGAATTTTTTTTTTGCTCTTAGTATCTATGGTCACGGATCATTTTACAATATTCCGTGTCTTTACCACGAGTCTTTCGATAAAAAAAATCTATTTCATAATGGAGAATGTTGTTGAAAGAAGGCTGAATATTTTGTACGAAGTGCAAAATGTGTATCCATATAATCATAAGATTATATCCTATAACATATGATTGGAGCAAGCTACTTATTTCCTATTCTTGTAATGTTAAAAACGAGAAACATCTAATGTTTTCATTAGAGGTCGGAATTCGTAAACTTTTGTTAACTGAATGGGGTATTTATTTCTTCATTTTGGTGTTCCAAATGACTAAATGAAGAAACTAATCGTATTTTCTTAAATTAGGAAGCCCAATCTACGTTTTAGTAAGTAGTTTCGAGGCACTGATACGATTTTTGTTTACATTTTGAAGATAGTCCATGATTTATATCGTCAGAGCCTTGACGTCATTTTTAGACGTAAGCAACGCTGTGGAAGATTCCGACGCGCGTGCCTCATTTATAAAGTCATTCGGAGTAGTGAGGCTGGTTTATTTATAAATTTAAAACTACTTACTTGGGCTACCTAATCTAGGAAAAACCGAAAAAAAGTTTAGTTTCTTTATATAGTACTTACGAAAGTCATAATGAACACAAATAAAAAGAAAAAAAAAAAAAAAACGTTATGGAAAAACCGTGGCTGACGACGATCTGCACTTTCTATTAAGTCTTAAAATAGAATTAGTATAGTTTGCAAAATTCTGAATTATTTTGGTTTTGCCAGTTACTATTTCTTTGTTATGGCGGAACTGCGAAAATTAGGTTATTTTATTGGAACATTATAATTGAATAATCAAGTGATCGGTCAAGCATTTATTAATCGATCTATTTTATCTTCTGATTTTATACAATAATCTCAAAATGTCGACGTGCAAGCGAACCACGTTGAGCAACCGCGAGGGAATTAGTTTACAAGGACACTTAACCTAAAAATATGTCCTTTTAAAATTTACACTCTAAAGTTCTAAGCATCAATCATTTTACGAGACTTTTTGGTTTCGTGGAATTTTAAAGGGAGAATGAAGCTTAAGTGTTTTCTTTGCTCTTCTTAAAGGGTTGCAAACAAATGTTGAATTATAAATTAATTTAGCCTCTCTTCGGAACCAGAGGTGGGACTTAATCGAAGCGCTTCGCTAGCTTTCCATTGTATTACACACTGCAAAGCAGTCCCACCACTGTGCGGGATGTAGGCTTAGCACGTATCCATGGAAATACGTGAGTACGAGAGCGCCGGCTTTATTCCGCCAATAAATGAACTAAAACATTTCAAACTGTTTGTAATATTTTCCCAATGATTCGGTCCTATTTCAAAAGACACAATCTAAAGTGTCTTATTCTTTTTGGAAAACGTCATTTACGTCATAAAACTGGTTGCAGTTCCTTAATCGTGACTTTTTTTAAACAGCTCGGATCAATACAGAATCGATAAAGAATCGTTAAAAAACACTTGTTATCAGACTTCATTCTCCCTTTAAGGAAAATATTTTTAATGTTAAAGTGAAGATGAAGACTAGTATTGATCCATAATATAGACTAATCTTATTTTTTTTTATTTCTTTAATAGGATATTGGATTTCATTTAACTCGTCTCATCTCAAAATCGGATATCTCGGATTATATTATTCTTAACAAACGTGTAAGTACCACGACAATTTTCTTGCCATTGTAGCATGGCTATTTTCTATATTCGTGTTTGCTGTATTATTATGGTTATTGCGTGTTCGAGTCGCGAAAAATATAGTACGGAAATTAACGCGATGGCTATAAGATTAATTCGAACAGTTAAATTAATTTTAATTGAAAGATTGTAAACGGATTTCCCACTCCGTTGAAAGCGCAATCGCGAGAAAACCTTCAATATCAAATCAGACGAACGTACAATCCCGAAAGAACTTTTATAACCACCGTCAAACGCGTCACCTTCAAAGATCTTTTCATAACCATTCCGTCGAACGCGTAGCTTCAAAAAAAAAAAAAAAAAAAAAATTTTCATAGCCATTCCGTCGAACGCGTAACGTCGAAAGAACTTGTCATAACTAGAGATCGGGGTTTGGACAAGAAAATTTCTTATTATTTTATCTTTATTCATAACTTAAAATTTTTCGAGGAGAGTCTATGATAAATCCAATGTAATCGCGAATAATTTTCCGATTATTTTTTTATGATTAACTGATTAACTCATAGAATTATTTTGTCCACACCCCGATCTCTATTCCGTCGAACGCGTAACGTCGAAAGAACTTCTCTTAACCATTCCGTCGAACGCGTAGCCTCGAAAGAACTTCTCAAAACCATACCGTCGAACGCGTAGCCTCGAAAGAACTTTTCAAAACCATACCGTCGAACGCGTAGCCTCGAAAGAACTTTTCATATCCATTACGTCGAACGCGTAACCTCGAAAGAACTTTTATAACCATTTCCTTCAGCGCGTAACCTCGAAAGAACTTTTCGTAACCATACCGTCGAACGCAATTCGATCAACAAATACTAACTTAATCCAAGCCTATACTTTCCTACGTCTAGTTAATGGCCTTATGCCAACACTCTTAATTACCTAACCCAACTTATCGGGGTCAAACTAGCGCTACCAATCGATAAGGGGTTTGTAATTTATGTAATTTCGCTAATTAGACCCCGATTACTTTATTTTGCCTACAACCCTTTAGTGTTTTCAGAAGTTAATTTATTTTAATCTCATTAATGCGCCTACATTACGAGCGCGGAGTTATTAGCCACGTTTGGGAGAGAACGTAGGTCATTCGGAAAGTTAGGCACTTGTGACCGACTCGAGCGTATCTTCTCCCGGTCGCAGGACCTTTGACCCTTAGAGAAACGTTGGCCATTAACTCCGCCGGGTCATCAAGGACCCCGTAAGTTTTGCTCGCTGCTGGCGCGTCCGTTTCTGGGTTGGACCTCGCGAAGAGTCACTTAGGGACTGTTAGGACCCGTGGGATTTGGGTTTTACTTTAAGAACCCTATCTCTGCTTCGCGTTGCGATTTTTGTGATTTTCAGCTACTTGGAAGTGCCAATGGAGAACTTACTTTTTTTTTTTCATTTCGCTTTGTTGGTTCGATTCTTCGTGTCTTTCTAAATTTTATCATCAAGTAAATGAAGGTTGAACGCGATTAAAATTGTTATTGTATCATGAGGATTCGGGAGTGGGATGATAAACTAAATGTAAGGATTTGAAAAACTAATAGTAAGGATGGGCCACTTGAAAAAAAAAAATTTATTGTAAAGATTCGCGATTTGCACAATTTCAATTTATTTGAATACATTCTCATTGAAATTTTCCAAATTCCCTTAATTTCCTGAAACGCAAGCCTCTAATATCTTATTCCAAGTTGCCCTATAAAAGGCTAATTTTATTCACGTATACTTTCTCACAGTCTAACTAGAAGAACTGTTTTCAGGGAGAGGTGTGGGACAATGCTATTAATAATATTATGTAAATATGGTGAAATAAGATAAAACTGGCGTACGCCCGTTGAAATCATCTAATTACTATTATGCATGCTCGACTTGCATCATTATAAAATAATCGCCGCTTATACGCTGGAAAGTGGCGTCGCGGCACTGTGCAGAGAATTAACAACATTTACCGTGATGGTCAAAACTGCTTCTTAAAAAAATTGTAGATCAAGCTTTCCATTTATCTTAAGTTGGTTTACACCTGAAATTTCGCATTATTACCGATTTAAACGGATAAAATGGTCAGGAGAAAATCATGTAGTACGTCAGTGAAAATCTGGAAAAGTAAGGGAATTTTGTAATGAAAAATCTATGCCAACCCTGTTAAATAGAATGGGATAAAGCGTCGATTGTTGGGGGATTTGAGAAGCTCTCTCCACCGTATGATTACCACCTTCACCGATTTTTCTGTTTTCTCTCGTTTTATCGCGCTGTACGTATGCGCGTTTAGAAGTTTTGTTTGTCATATCGTGTCGCCCTCTAGCGCTTCACTATATTTTACCTTTTTAACAATTTGATAACGGTTACGTCGTCATCGAGTCTAGTTACTCTAGTATACTATAGTCCGTCCAACCTCAGAGGATATAGGGATGGAGGAGAGTTGGACTGAATGTTTTCGCATTGAAACGCGCTTACCTCTTTCCGGTCGCTAGCTATATACTTAGAAATATCGACTACTTCGATGGGAACACCACTGAATTGACGCGACTGAAGGACTTGCATTAACAGTGGATCGAAACGCTTGGTTCCTGCAGGATGGTTTACGTTCGCCAATGGCTCAATCACCAATTTCCTAACCGTTGGATCGGTAGAAGCGGATTAACTCCGTGACCAGCAACGTAGAAAAGATAGTAAAATGAATAGAATTGGCTGTACAATGTTTTGAGAACAAGTTTCGTGGAGCTCAAACTGGGGGTATCTCTACTTCCCGTAGCTATCCTGTTGGCGCTGAGTGACCGAGCGGGCATTGAGCAATCGATAAAAATAGTAAAGACTAAGGCTCGCCATTTGGATAAAATTATCTGCAAATTTCGCGTCCATGTCGATGACGTCTGGTTCTCCCTTTAGTATTTCTAATCCATGATTTTAGGTCTGGCTCACCCTTTATTATTCCTCCATGATTTTAGGTCTGGCTCACCCTTTATTATTCCTCCATGATGTTACGTCTGGCTCTACTTTTATTGTTACTCCTTGATTTTTGGTGCAAGCAACCTTTCTCTTAAGACCCGTGCCAGACAATAAAGAATCTATCTCAGTCATTTTCACGTAAGCATCCATGCGTTGACAGTGATGGTGTCGGCGGACAGACGAAGAGCGCAATTGTCACTCGGAAACAAGTTTCTCGAAACTAAAAAGAACTTGACATTTGAGAACTGGCGGAGCGGATATTTGTAACTAGAGGAAAAATCTTGGCGATTCAGACTCACGAAAGTTAAGTTTCGATTTATTTTTACGTTGAGTCAACGTTAACCAAATAATGCATTCATTCGATCATTTGAAATTTATTTTGTTTAATATTTACGGAGGAATTTTAACATTTTAAATTTAAATGATTTTGAAGAAAGTGTATGGGATTTTGGCCCTCGTGTCCATATCTTATTTCTTTGAGTTTTAATTTCTAATTTCTGTTCCTTCAAGAGTTCGACCTACTCTACGTATAATTGTACTTTTTAGAAGTTGAAGCGAAACTAGTTTTTCCAATAATTTGCGTTATTTAAGGGAAGACACGTTTTAATTTTATCCATTATTCAATGTGGTTCTCAGGATGCCTAATTCTCCTATTACGAAAATCTTTGATTACCAGTTGAATTCCACTCTTACTTCGCCAATGACTTCAACATGCCGAATAATTCGAAGCCAACTGTTGAGCTTGGTTACTATCGCGACCTTGCTTCTAGCGACCAGAAGATTTGAAAACTAAATCATTAATAGCAACTTTGATTCCGAGCTGCTATTAGAAATGTCCGATGTAGCGAGTGATGGGACCATTTCTTACTTTGACTACTATAACCGTAACAAAGCGAGTTAAGACTTCATTTTTCACAAAACAACCAGTTCTTCCTTCAATAACGACTTCTCCGGAAAAATTAACGATTTGTCTTTAGTTTATTGAATCTTTCAATCACGTTACAATTTATATTTTTAAATTACTCGTAAAATATATATTGTGCTGGCAACCACCCTGAATGGGCTATGGTTGTCCGTGGCATTGTTCTGAAAAAATATTATTATATTACTAGGAAAAAATCCTATCAAGCGATTTCAATTCGAATTTTACAATTCATAGCGTACGCTTAGAATACGTTTGTGGTATTTTTAAGTTTAATTAGAACTCTTTGTGAATCTTGGCGTGGGAGTTCTTGACAAATCGTGCTGAAAAGCGTCGGTGCGTGAAGGACCATGCGTATTTTTCAGTCGTTTCATTTTTCTTAGATACATATGATTGTCTCTAGTACGGCTACCAGTAAAGCGACTCCTAGTTGAATAGCCCACACCGCGAACGCCATCTCCACATCTTTCCACTCAATTTTGCGAAATTCATTTTCTACGGGCGAAATTGGTTTTGGCAGAATGTCAAATTTGTATTTTTTTTCGAGAGAGCGATACCAGGGAGTAATCTGGGCGGTTTCCACGAAAGAACGCAATCTGACATGAAAAGTGTTAAAACATATATATAATTAGTTCAAATCCATATCGATGCCACCATTTAAATTATCGCACCATTTACCTATATTGAAGTTTATATATTTTTGTTCGAGCGTACGTTGCTTTCTTCGCCAACAATATTTAAAGTTTTAAATTTTGGAATCCTTGTGGAGATATTCTAGGTGCGTGAAGAAAGCGTTCTACGCTTGAACAAAAATGAACAATAATATAGAGCATTCGTAACTGCTAATAAAATTACAACTACTATCTATTATCAAGGGCGTCATTAGGCAATCTCTCGCTTGTTTTAAGGTAAATCTTGCCAGGGGCGCCGCTGGGCTTTTTTTGGGGCTATAGCCCCCTTACAAACTCAAAAACTAGCCCCCCTCCCAAATTTACCCAAAGCCCCCAAATATTAACCGATAGCCCCCTAAAACTACCCGAAAGCCCCCAAAAATTAACCGAAAGTCCCTTGAGAACTTTTTAAAATTGGCATGAAACGAGGTAACAAGAAATACGTGAGCTCCAAAGTCGGAGTCCAAACGCTGCCTACGGTAGTTCGGCGTATTCCTATTCGTGAGAAAATATTTAGCTCGGGATGTAGTCTGACACCCTTATATTTCTATCAATTAGAGCAGGGTGCGAAATAAGGTTGTTTTTTCAACTGGTCCTTGGGGCCACTGACTCCTGCCATATCCTATTATGAAACTGGTCATTAGGACCAATGACCCTTGGCCTAATTATAATTTCACTGGTCACATTCTAAAATTAGTTGTAGACTTGTTTCTCAACCCTGCCTTGTAATAGTTCGGTGAATCGGTTCCTTAATCATGAGGAATTAACAATTCAACCATTGTTGTGGCAATTTGATAAACAATGTTTATTCTCGTAGTCACTGCCAATTCCTCTTGAAAACGAGTATATAAGTAAGACGTTTAAATATCAATAATAAATGTTCAAAATAGTTAACTTTATCCAGCATTCCTTCCACAATGCTGAAATACTATCTAACCTAACACCACAACCAAAGTCTAGGATTCTCATATAATTTTCTGCTCAAGGTCTTTGGTAACGTTGTCCGGGTGCAACTCCCCTGTCCCCCTCCCCTAACTCCCTATAAGCTAGGACTATCTCGGCAACCTCGGAGTTATAACCTATATTCTAGGTGGTTGCCCGCACAGATGAACTAACCTGTTGTTGACCAGTTTCAAAGCGGTTGGATTCATTCTCTTGCCAGCGTAGTAGATCAACGGTTGACAAAGGTATCTTTTGGAACTCATATGCATCCGATTTTCGAAAATTTTTACATTTTGTTCCAAATCAGAAACGACTCTGCTCATATGATTGAAATACACTATAAAATCGTTTGGGGTTCCTTTTTTTTTCTTCCTCCTTCGGATGGCTTCGCCAAACATCTTCAGCTCTTCACTAGTCTGGAACCGAAATTTTAGATTATCAAATTGATTTAATAATATCATTAGTACTTAGTCCCATAGGTCTTAGTGTTAGAATAGCCTGATTAACCACTGCGCTCTGTTAGAGGCTAGCTCTAGTAAACTTGAACCTATAAAACGCTGACTCCATTTATCGAATAGACCTCGAAGACGTTCGCCAGGGTTTTGTAGGATGTGATGAATTATTGACCCATTGTGTTCGTTCGCTAAAGATCACTGAGCATTGGAACGCCAAATTTGAAACGGATTGCGTCCCTATATCAAATCAGCGAAAAAATGCTCTATTTCGGTCGCTCTCTTCACTGCTCTGACTAGCCTAGTGAAATATAAAACTCGTCTCGAAGTGATTTTCTCGTTGTAGAGAATCAGTTTGAATTCTCTATGAAACGATTCAATTTCGTCGCGCTCTGGGGTGTGAATTTATTTTATTTTTATTTAACCTCACAACGATTCCTTTTCTTTTGAATACGCCTAATCCATCAGTAGAAAAAAAAAAAAAAAAAAAAAAAAAAAAAAACTACAAGTAGTAGGACAAACTAAAGTGCCTCAGATCGAAGTGCCGGGAATTTAGCCACCGTCGATCCTTCTACAGTATTATTCTTGGTCCAAGGCTGCGAATATGCTTTAAAAAAGTTTCTTGTAGCCGCCGATAGTCGGCGCTGAAGTCTGACGCTGAGTTTAGGCGATTGAAGCCAATTATGTTAACAAGTATAATATTCATTAATTTTGGAAAGACTTTGTTTATAGAGATCGGGGTTTGGACAAGATATTATCCACAAATATCAGTTAATCAGTTAATCATCTCTCAAATATTAGCGATTACATTGGATTTATCATAGACTTCCCTTAGATAATTACAAATTAAGAATAAAGATAAAAAATAAGAAATATATTTTCCAAACCCCTGACATCCATTTGTTTATAATATCACCGTAGGAAACGTAATGTCTCACGCCAATTTGTTTTTCTAACACTTTGTTAACGGAAATGAAGAAAATTTCGTCGATTCTATCGAATGAGACAATGTCTGGGGAAGTCGTTTCTGTGACTAAAGTTAAGAGATTAGCAAAAGACAATGTGATAATTTCTAACAACTAATCCTGCCATTTGTAACTACTTATTTAAGTCTTCTCTATTTGTCTACTTCTTTTAATTATGAAGATTACTAAGCAAATGAGTATCGATTAAAGTGTAATTTCTAATTATACTCTGTCCACAGAGCAGGTAAACAAGTCTTTTAACTTAAGACTTATACCATGAATGTTAATACTCTTATTTCTGATTTGGAAATGAAAATAAATTGAATTGAATTGAACCCCCCCCCCCCCGTAACTAATACTATCAGCATAGGTCCAGCTAAATATAGCCAAACGCGGCCCACCTCAATTCCGTCCCTCTCTTCCTAAGTATCGAGGGAGAGTCCAGACAGATGTGATGATTTTTTTCGCCAGGATGGCCTAGTACGTCTACCTGACCCTTTGCTGATAGTATTAAACTATGGGGTGTTGTTTACTTTTATTGAATAAGGTGATAGACCTTTGGTGTTAAAAATATCTGCGAATGAAAATTTCAAATTCACGAAGTAGTAAAATAGGAAAATGGAAATGATTTTTTTTTTTTTTTTTTCTATTACCGAACCAAAAACGTCGTCTTCTTCAATTTCAAAAGCAAAGAGTCTGAGATACGGTGAAGCTCCCAAGAAGTCTTTTACGGAGTCGATGTTTTTTGCTTTTTTTGTCGAGAAATTAGCCGTTATAAGCGCGCAAAACAAGGTGAACAGAACCACAACTTGTAGAATCCAGGGTCCGGTGACAATTCTGATAGCCGGCAATCGGGAGATGTCGTAACCTTGACAAAATAAATCAGCATGGTCCTTTTATTCGGGTTGAAACGAGTTCGCCAAACGCGCGGAAGTTTCAAAAATATTCTCGCTATATTTCAGCCAAAAACCTCAGATTTTTACCACCGGTTTACCACCACATTAGCGCCAAATCGACGGAGAAAGGGGGCTTTATTCATCTGGCGCTGTTGTAACGGTGTTTATATACCCCCATTAAACGAACGGCGGCCGTTCGATCCTGGTTTTTGGTAATTGCAAGGAATTGCTTCGGAACTCCCGCCACCTTTAAACGGCGCTTACCTTTTCCCAAAATGGCCCCAAACTGTTGAAATAGATTATCATAGGCGCAACTGATTATTTTTCTTCGAATTCCCAAGATTCGTTTTTCGACAATCTCAATCGTGGTCAAAAAACTAAACACCATGGCAACTCCGATCCAAATCTGCCAATATTTAATGTCTTTAATAAAACTTCCTAAAGGCTGCTCGACTAATTCGCGATTGTTTATGGTTATCGAAGGGGGCCGCACTCCGTAACCAATGACTATCGTTTAAAGGATTGTACCACAACCTTGGCTAAATTTAAAATGGATCGAAAATAATTCCTTTGCGCAGAGAATAACCAATATGGTTTATACAAATTATTCTGTTATTTCCCAACCAATATGGTTTATACAAATTATTCTGTTATTTCCCAACCAATATGGTTTATACAAATTATTCTGTTATTTCCCAACCAATATGGTTTATACAAATTATTCTGTTATTTCCCTAGAAATAAACCAAAGAGACATTGAGAAAGAAGAACCCTAACGTTCCATAGGAATTCCCTCTTGATAATCTTAAAAAAATTCTAGGGTTAATTTTAACTAAGCGATTTTCGCAACGAAAACGAAATTGTTCAGCGAGCGAAACATTTCACCAAAATTTCCTCTAAACAATTTTCCTGGTGAGAACACATTTTTAAAGATAGAATCGTTTTTTTTTTCGGCGGTGTTTTTTCACCACTTGTCTTAGATCAAATAGCTTTGATTTCACGAGTGATTTCATTTCGGAGGCTAAAATTTATGAAATATCAAAACTTGGCTAGTACTAATCGTTTTTAAAATCATTTTTTCTTGATAATGGAAGTATTCTCTAAATCAATAATAAGGTGTCTAAGATGACGTGGTACTATTCCTTTCACACGCTTCTTATATTACATAAATTTGACATTACTTCGACCGGCATATTGAGAATTTCGTCAAACAATCCAGGGGGTTCCATTATCACCGTCTCGTTCTTTGCGGAGAAAAGTCTTAGACAAGATTCTGTGACTGGTACAGTGAAGTTAAAATCTTGGTTTTGTCCTTGCGAGTCCTTAATCCATCTTACGTTGGGATATCGATACATATGCAGGAATAGGTGTAGGTCATCCATACCCTTAGATCAATCCATAAAAGCCATATTATAATAACGCAACCTAACAAGTCATTTTGTATCGTTTCTTAATCGTTTCAATAGGCCTAATCCGCTAGTAAAAATAATATTACTGGTTGAAAGGGACTTTGAGTGAACGGATATTGGGCTAATCGCATTTGGGTGAAATTAGAAATGGAATTTCTGGGTGAAAGATAAAATTAGGACATCTCATTTTTGGGTGAAATGGGGTAACACCGTTACATTAATTGAAACCCAGTTGGGCTGCCCAGCTAGAAGGGGGCTATTTCTGCCAGATATTACAACTCAGAATGGGCCCATATTAAATCTTGGAATGGACAGATATAATTAGCGCAATTCAACCAAACCTTTCACAAATAACTGTGCCCTGTATTTTATTATTTGTCTTTCATAAGATGCATTCTCTTTCTTTAAGGAACTATGAAATAAAATTTTAAATCATCGTGTGACATACTACGTTATGGAGTAAAAGAAAATATTTATTTTAAAGGGTAGATTTTTTTTTGTAATGTTTGGCTGAATTGCGCTGATTTCAGAATTTAATATCCGCACAATCTGAGTTGTTATACAAATTTATGTCTGTCCATTCCAAGATGTGATTTAATATTCTCCCATTCTCAGTAGTAATATCTGTCACAAATTGCCATCTCTTCTAGTTGGCAGCCTAACTGGGATTTAATTAATATTTGACCCTTTAACGAAACTCGCGTGATAAAAAATCTTGCGAAACTGATAATGCGGTCTTTGTATTCTAATATAAGCTTCATTATCCCTTTCAAAAGTGCGGACAAGTCTAGAAAATGGAGGAAAATGCTTGAAAGTTCTAAGGTCTGAAAGGTTCTGTAAATGTCCCGTGATTTTTCACAGGTTTTTTCTAGTAGATCTTTAAAAGTGGTAAAGTAAACTGTAACCGGACGTCAAGTGATGTGTTGGACAGGCCTTTTAGGCTGGCGTCCATATCTACGGTCTGTATAGCTGGCTAATCTCCCTCCCCCTCCGTGAAGTGGTCACAAACAAATTTTTCTCTATGATATTTCACATTGTGTATCAATCGGCCTCATATTTTTTAGGTGCGCCTTGGTATAATTATCATACCGTTCTTTTTTGCAATTCGTCCCCCGATATATAAATGTATCTGTAATAATTTTCAAAATATGAATTGAAGTTTCGAATTTCCGCATTCAGCGCTCTATTTCTTAGGCATTCATTCGCGTAATACCTCAGACGTTTGTTGTTTTCGAACAAGTAGTACTTCATCCTAGCTGCTGAATCGTACGGTTCTAGCCAAGGCTTCTCCTGCGGCGTTAAACTTGGTTTTAAACTATTTATACGCGTATTACTTATATTCAAGAGTAGTTTACAAAATGAGGAAAGCCAAAGCCAATTTCTACGCGAGTTTTTATTAAAGCTTATTGATAAAATATTTAATTAAATAGTCCATGCCAACTGCTCTTGAACACCAGCATAAAATGTACGAAACATGACTCGTTATACATTGAAAGGAAGAATCAAGGTAGTCAAGTTGTATACAATCTTCTCCATCTTGAAAGCGTCGAGAAAGAAGTCTACTCTAGGCTTGAACCGTGGTTGCCTCTAAATTTTTATCCCAAAGTAGATTTTCCTATTTCGCGCTGTTTCTGTTGCGTGTCGTTTCGAGAAACAACCTTTGTTAAGTAGAGTGGAATATCGATAAAGACTCTATTTCAAGAATGGAATGATACAAAATGTTAAATCTCATTGGGATGAGAGTACTAGTTACCAACTCTCCCTGAACATGGGTATATGACGTCACTCGTTTAGAGTTTTATAATAATCTGTTTATGACTTATTATATCTTTACTGTAGGCCAAGGCCTACAGTTCCCGCTACGAGTTTATATTAGTATAATGCCTATTTATCTAAAGAATACTAGATTTAAAAACCTTAATTTATATCCAAAATGAATACTATCTACTTACTAATTTATATGACTAGTTCTAGAGACACGCTACAGCTGGCGTAAGTCAAAATTTCATACCGCTGGCGTTATTTTTCAGTCATGATTTTCGGTCAAGCTAGCTTTAGAGGTTAAATTTTTTTTATGATTTTAGAATGGATTAAATAAATGAGATAATTTGAGAGCGTAAATCATATAATTAGGACCCTTTTTTAAGTATAAGCCATTCCAGTCATTATTTACGGTCACCACAACTATTAGGTCCTTCTTTGACCGATTTGATAATTATTAAGGCGCGTAGGGGTAGAGCTTGGAATCTGATAATGAATAACTTCGGATATCCATTTATACCTAGGCTTTTTTAGATATTTTTATATCGGATAAATTGTTTGTTAATATAAAACCACAAATAATATAAACTGACGCGTATCAAATGGATACGAATTATCCGGATATCAAATTTTAAGCTCGATTAATAAACAAATTACGCGTTTATTCGAACGGATAAGGCGAATATAAAAATACGACATTTTTTGAAATCCGTGTAGAATGAAATATAATAATTATATTTTAATCTAAATCGAAAGGAACAGCGACTAAATTCTATCTTCGAAATCTCAATTTGATTTAAAATCCGAGAAGAAACTCGAGTTTGAAAATTTTCTTATTTGCGAATGAATAACACGTATAACAATTTCCTATAACAACGAATACAAATAAAACGTCTGTACTTGAATTCGGATTGTTAATATATGTATTTCGAGAATGGATAGTATCTGATCGACATTCACGATGTTCTTATTTAATTAACAAACTTGATACGAATTCCGAGCTCTACGTTTGAAAATAACTTATTTCGATTCCGGGTTCCTTAGCGATGTTCCGTTATCGCCCGTTCAGCCTCAATTATGACTTTATAATGGCGAGTTTCGATCGGGTGATGTTAATTAATTCGTCATACGATTAATTAATATTCTTTAAAACTTCTTACTACAGGCAGGGATAACGGATTAAAAATGTAGTCAGAGTTTGCCCCGATGGCCACTGGCGATCGATCGAGTCTTCAATAATGACTTTATAATGGCGAGTTTCCATAGGGTGATGTTAATTAATTCGTCATACGATTAATTAATATTCTTTAAAACTTCTTACTACAGGCAGGGATAACGGGTTAAAAATGTAGTCAGAGTTTGCCCCAATGGCCACTGGCGATCGATCGAGTCTTCAATAATGACTTTATAATGGCGAGTTTCCATAGGGTGATGTTAATTAATTCGTCATAAGATTAATTAATATTCTTTAAAACTTCTTACTACAGGCAGGGATAACGGATTAAAAATGTAGTCAGAGTTTGCCCCTATGGCCACTGGCGATCGATCGAGTCTTCATTTACGACGTGTACCTTAACAAAGATATATATATACAACAATAGCTTTTGTTATACTTAAACATTATTAACGCCGTCTCGCTTAAGACTATTTCTTACTTTAATGATTTTCTTAAAAGCCCCTTTACAGGGTTACACCTTAGTGTCGAATAGAATACTATCGAACGGTCCTAAGGTCGACTTTTTATCGCTGTTGACTTAGCATCGAAATTATTTTAGGTTGAATCTGAATAAGGTCGAATAATTTTGCTACTTAATGACTTCTGTCAAACACAATTTCCATTAGAGTCGAAAGGAATAGTGTAGAAAATACTGAAAATGGAATCGCATAGGACCAGAAAATGGAATCGCATAGAACCGAAAATGGAATCGCGTAGAACCGAAAATGGAATCGCGTAGAACCGAAAATGGAATCGCGTAGAGCCGAAAATGGAATCGCGTAGAACCGAAAATGGAATCGCGTTGAACCGAAAATGGAATCGCGTAGAACCGAAAATGGAATCGCGTAGAACCGAAAATGGAATCGCGTAGAACCGAAAATGGAATCGCATATAGAACCGAAAATGGAATCGCATATAGAACCGAAAATGGAATCGCATATAGAACCGAAAATGGAATCGCATATAGAACCGAAAATGGAATCGCATATAGAACCGAAAATGGAATCGCATATAGAACCGAAAATGGAATCGCATATAGAACCGAAAATGGAATCGCATATAGAACCGAAAATGGAATCGCATATAGAACCGAAAATGGAATCGCATATAGAACCGAAAATGGAATCGCATATAGAATCGAAAATGGAATCGCATATAGAATCGAAAATGGAATCGCATATAGAATCGAAAATGGAATCGCATATAGAATCGAAAATGGAATCGCATATAGAATCGAAAATGGAATCGCATATAGAATCGAAAATGGAATCGCATATAGAATCGAAAATGGAATCGCATATAGAACCGAAAATGGAGTTGAATCGAAAATTCAAAGGGGCCGAACCGAAAATGAATAATGCATAATACAGGAACGTTTTGATAGTGTTATTCCGTTGGATGGAATTGATAATATGAGATATTTAAAGAAAATATGAAGTTTTTATTAGAAACAAGCAGTCCGAAAAAATGCATGGGCTAACAAATTGAGAGATTACAAGATGGCTATGCGAAGCCAGGTTGGGTTATGTTAGGTTAGGTTACATGTTTCGACATTAATACGAACATGCTGGTATACAATCTTCTCCATTTTTGAAGCCTAGAGAAAGAAGTATTAAACGTTTAAACGAAGCGTAGTAAGTTGGCGGCTCTAATTGCTCGAATTTCTCTTTCAGCTTCACTTCTTCGTTCAATGTTTTCAAAACATTTTATCTCAAGGGTTAATCTAACGTCGAAACGTGATTACATTCTCCGAGTTTAGATTGCTTTCATCGAGCGACTTTCATAATGATAATAGTACGTAGAATATGATTGCGTGTGAAAATGGAAAAACAAAAAAGAAACTCTCAAAGACTTGAAATTCAAGTGCGAGTTTCTGTTATTATTCCAACGGCTCAATAATCCATATTTGGCCGCCTAGCAGTTAGATGGAAATTCAACGCCATACTTCGCCTATTATTTGAATAACTCGTTGTTTTCGACTTAAAAAGCCAAGTTCGAAGTTTCAAGTGTTTGACCGTGGTACCGCGTATTTATAAATTGACCAAACGATGTACTTTAAAACCGAATATTAGACTGAAGGAAATTTAAGATTTCATTCACGGTAAAATTAAACCCCAACGAGATTTTAATGAAATTTCTAATTCCCCCCCCCCCTTTTTGCTCCCATTTTACTCTATTACGCTGCGTTAGTCATTTATTTTGCACCGCAACCGTTTTATAGTTGTTATATAATTTTAATTGATGGGCTGTTATATAATTTTAATTGATGGGCTAAGTTAATATTCTGCAAACCCACTCCCACTCCTAACAAATCCCATTTTGATTGGTCCGCCTGATTCCCTTTGTTTTACTCCGTTATGCTCGGTAAAAATCATATTTTGCTTCCCCTTCTTGTTAATACACAAATTAAAGTGAAGCACGGTGGATTAATAAATTAACAAATGGTCCTTTGATTATTGAATCAATCTATTTTATAAAATTAAAATTATTGAAAATAGATTTTAAAGGGATAATGAAATAAAAATATTTAAAGCGACTTTGAACTAATAAACTCGAGAAACGGTTTTATATCGTTCTTAAATTTTATTTATACTTTTATATTTTAAAATACATATGAATTTAAGATATATACGTGGTATTTCGTTTATCGCGGTGGTTGTCGTGAAATTATTCGCAAGATGGAGGCTCTCCGTCCCACGATCCAGAGGGACCGCAAACAAGAGTGTGTGGACCTACTAATGTGAAGCCAGTTAAGCAGGTAAATTCACAAATTCCGCCTTGTCTGGCCTCCGCACACTGTCCCGAAATCGCTCCGTTAATCGGTGCGTTGATTTCAGGGCACGTTATACCTGTACCGATTGCAAAACATACGGTTTATGGTAGTAGTTTGTATTTCCCAAAAGCGCAGTCCTTCTCAAAAGCGCAATATCCAAAAATTGGTTTTGTTTGGTCACTTTACTTTTCATTTGGTTAGGTTATTAGTATCGTAAGGATAGGTTTGGCTAGATATAATTTTGTTAAGTTTGGCTTGGTTTCGTTGCTCTTGGTCAGCTTAAGTTAGTTAATCTTGGTTAATCCTTCCATCTTCTCCGCCCCTCCAAAAGATGTACGTTTGACCAATATGCCTGATAAGAGGTTGGACTAGCTTAAGGGTTTCTCGGTTTTTTTCGATGCAAATATAATTTTCTGACCAATTGGCAAATTTTGTAAATTCATTCGATCCATTGGAAAATTCATTACAGTTGTGTTCTTTTGAATGGTATTCGGTAAACAAGCAATTATTTACTTGGTATATTACTTAAAGGGAAACTTGGATTTAGAAATGGATTTATTTTCGGGAAATATGAATTCTGGCCAATCATATTATTTCAGCCTTCAATTGTAATGTCCTAACTCCTAACATTAAAAATAATAGGCCGGCGTTTGACGCTCAAGATCTTGGACATCAAACTCTGGCCTATTCTCCTAATGTTAGGACATTATAAGCCCCGTTGAATTCTGAAATAATATGATTGGCCCAAATTTATATTTTTTACCAAACTTAAGAAACTAATTTAAACACTTGCTTGAAAATTCTCGAATACGTTTTTTTGGCATGTTGATTCCAAAAATTAATTCTAAAGCTGTTCCATTTTTAGCTCAAAGTTTCCCTTTCATATTTAAAATAATATTACCGTGACAAGATGGAGTACTGCCTGACCATGATCCATTGGGATCGCAAACTAAATACTGTGGACCAATTAGAGCGAATCCGGTTAAACAAGTAATTTCACACTTTTCGCCTTGTCTGGCCTTAGCACACTGTCCAGAAGCTTTTCCGTTAATTGGTACTTTGATTGCAGGGCACCTACCTGTCCATTTTGAAAACATAAATAATTTGATTTTTATAGCTTCATATACCGAGGCATAACTGTTATTTCACTTATTATCAGAAGTAAATGAACCGAAATTAAGAGAGTTTCATTAATTGCAAGTTAATTACCATTTTTCCGCGCAGATGCAAGTGCAACGCCTGTAAAGAAAAAATTTAAAATATGATTAACCTTTTATTTTAGTATTTATATTCTGGTTTGTCATAGGGATATAAAAGCCATAATTTTAATTTTTTGAGTTCTTGGTTTGCTTTCGAGCTTTGAGTCCATGAATTACAATTAGGGCTCGGATTATAAATAAATTATTTGCTAATTTTGGGATTATCTACGAGTAAACGTAAATTATTTGTTAATTTTGCTTTTTCATTTTGTCTAAAAAATCACACCGTTTTTACCAATGGTTTAACGTTACAAAAGAGGGTATGTTCAATGCATACGTTATTATATATTACCAAGAATCCATTCAGGTTCCATAAGAATATGGGAGGGCCGCGATTCAATAACCATCCTCCCAAACTTTGTAGCAAAAGTTCGTCTGCTTCGAATCTATTTTTCAAGTAAATCGCTCCTGACATTATATTATTAACCCGCGCCACTAACGACCTTGACATAATATTTTGGGTAATAAAAATGGAGCCGACCGAAAAAAGATCTAAGCGTACAAATGTTGCGAAAATTGCAGACGAACTTTTGTTACAAAGTTTGGGAGGATGGTACCATAGGCTAAAGCTATGCTCCCATATTCTTATGGAACCTGAATGGATTCTTGATATTACGTAGGCATTGGTATGTTATTGGTTAACTGTTTATCCGTGGGACAAAGGTGAGAAGATAAAATTAATAATATTTTTCATAAATGGAAAATATTAGTCGAATATGATTTAGAAACGATGTTTAGGGTATTTTTTATCCATTCTACCATTTAAATAATTCGCAAAAACTCACTTTTGAGTCTAAATTAAAAATGGATAAACCCTGAATAATCGATTGATCTTGGATAATCGATTAAATTAAACTAAAATTCTTTATCAACAAACTTTAAATTGCTAGACGCGGTTATCTTAATGCAAATAAACTCCTTATTGATAAATTTATCCGATTTTTCTTTTTTTATTGCCCCAATTATAAGTGAAAGTTGAACTATACTCACAAAACAGCAATCCAACGATTGCCAAAACATTTTTCATTTTGATTATGACAAAAATATATTCAAATTGACGAAAATACTTAGAATGTTAATTTATGAAATTGAGTATTACCTTATATATGGGTTTTATATAGCGTGACCATATTATACAGACGTTTCGGCTTTATTTATGTATGTATCCAAATTTAAATTCCGCAATGAACAAATATGGATAATAAAACCTATTTAATTTCCTTGTAGGCTGAACACTCTATATATTATAACAAAGCTGTCTTTAAAGCCAAACCACAAAGGAATTTTTATGTTTTCAGCTTGTGCGAAAGAAAAAAATATTTTTTTCTTTTAAACTTTGAAATCACATCGTAACATTAATCTGCCAAGATTTCGAATTTCTATATTCAAGACAACGGACTTTTGCGTATTTACGCTCAAATTTAATAGAAACAAGTTGGATTAAACCAAACTTTTTACCTCCCCGAGTGCCCAACCTAACCTAACCCAATCTAAAATATTATTTAATTGATTACATAAAGTATTTAACGTTCAGTAGCGTAACGCTACGGGCAAATATATCCATCATAAGGATTTTAAAATTAAAAATAAATCCAGATTTCACTGTTCTTTTAAATTGAAGTGAACAAAATAATACGTGGCGCGACATAGAGCTTGCCACGAGTATTTGGTTCGCTGGAAGGCAGGGCGTGAAATCTGGATATATTTTGATTTTTAAAATTATTCGGATATATTTCCCGGATGATTAACTACGCGGATAGGTCTTAAAATTAGTAGAAGAATCGATTTAATAAAAACAAAAAACACTTTAGGCTGACAAATTAATTTTAACTTAATTATTATAATCTGAGTAAACTACTGATACTCCTTGATAAAATATATCACATTAAAAGTGGGAATTGCCAAGAAATCGCCAGAAAGATTAAATTCATGAAAAAATTATTAATTTGTTCAGGGAAAACTGGAAAAGTCAGGGAAATTAACTTCCAAACTTTTGTACGAACCCTGTTTTAATAATAATGTCTCAAACATGCAATAAGAATATGGAGTTTACAATATTTAATAATTGTTTTATTTTATTTACACTATCAATTATCTTTCATTTATATTTTACAACTATTAAAAATAATAACTTTCAAAATAAATTATAATCTCGGCTTTAAATTCCCTTAAAATTACCAATTTATTTAAATTCATTTTCAATATTTCAACTCAAAAGAAGTAGCTTTTTCATAAAAATCCAAACTTTATACTCGCGAAAGAAATTTTGATTTTTTTTTACTCTCTTATGGAACCCCTGGCGCCATCTATCAACTTCAGTGGTGAAATTTATAGGACCATGTGCAGTGTCCTGCGCTTATTTCCATCCCTGCTTGTAATTTGGAAATTGTTTCTGTCGTCTGCTATGTTCTTTTACCCCTTTTGTTTTCCTGTATTCAAGCGCTCGCAAAGTTAGGCAATGTGGTGTTGTTTTTGAGCAAAATTCATAATATCTACTACAATTGTAGTGTACAATTTGTTTCTTTTAGGTAACGCTGGGTTTACTCCGATGAGATTCATGAGAAACATTCAATCTTTATATTCATTATATATTGTTTAGTACATTATTAACACTGACATTACCTTCTTTGTTGTTTCAGGAGTAGACACGGAATTGGGACCAAACTGAAAAACTCTAGGATTATAATACATGATGAGAAGACGTTTGTTCCAAACACATGACTGAATTGCGTTGATAGGAGCTTTGAAAGCAGGTAGGATTCTGAGTGATTTAATCACAAACCTTTTAAAAAAGTCTGGGTTGGCGAGTCTCTCGAAGCTTCCAAAGTGCTGTGGCCTTTTGGTAGGATTGCACTTGACCTACCTTACCCTACAAACAAAGTGCGGTAGGATTGCACTTTACCTACCTTACCCAACAAACACCTTTTTCTGACTACCCAAAGGGCAATCCTACAAGCCTGGTAATAGCCTCTTCAGACGAGGCGTAATTAGCCGTGGTTTAATCCGATTTAACCGAAGTTTACATAGCCTTCTCAGTTCAATAAACCTCGGTTAATTGTGACTAAACCGGCTAGTTCCATCTCGTCTGAATAGGGTATAAACCTCTGTTCTTTCAAATCTACATTAATGGATTATCATCCTTATTACATCTTCCCCCTCATGATCTTAAAAATACCACTTAGTTAAATAATACTATGATGTTCGTAGTCGATAATCAGACCTTCGGCTGATCATTCATAGAGTTAAGGAGTGTCATGAACTGGGTATTCAAGTCACTAATGAGTTAAAATTTGATGCCTGTCTCTTGAAGTCTTGTGGCTGAGCCAAGAACGTTCTGGTCACTCTTTATAAAGTGTCTATTTGGGGCGAATTTCTGGGCCAAATTAACCATACATTATTTAGGCTTTAACTGTTGCACAGTGCAACCTAGAAACCAGCCCTAAATTGCTGATAAATTATGACTGATTTTGTGTCCAAAATATTTCAGAAACAGGTGTCGGCTATTTTGGCCCTGTTACCGTTGTATTTTACATACCAAATTAGAAGCCTAAATAGTGTGGGGCTAATTTGTCCTGGAAATCAGGACAAAATATCCCCGCCATTAAATCCTGAGATCTTTGAATTTTTGAGCGTTACATTCACTATCTTTAATTTGGTAGCCAAATTTGGAGTCCCCATATGTCATGAGACCTTCAGTTTTGCCAGAGCTCATACTGATTACATAATCATTTAATGTAATTGAAATTTTAAATTCCAATTAATCATGGCTACAAACATGGTAAGGATGCTTGAAAAAAAGAGAGGAAAAGGGTTTAAAGGCTATTTAGATAGCCACCTCATAAGTTAAATGATAAGAGCGGGGGAACTTGATACCTTTGAGCTTTTTTTTTTTTTTTTTTTTTTTTTTTTATTGAGAATGGGTGGTCGGATTACTCTGACCGTGCACCTCGACTAGAAGTCCATTGTGCATCCCCAGGCAGTTTAAGTCTTAAAAAGACCTGTTGCTGTGATGAAGCGAACAATTTGCTTCACCGGGATATCCGAAAACTCACGAGTTTCCATTGTATGCATACCAAGATGCTCCATTCTCAGGGCTGAATAGTTGATGCAGCTACAGAGAACATGGGATGAGGTTTCCTCCTCAATGAGACACGCTCTACAGAGCGGATCATCCCCAATACCAATCAAGTGGAGGTGCCTGTTAAGATGACAGTGACCCGTTAGTAGACCACAAACCATTCTAATACCAGGCCTAGAGAGGGTGAGGAGGTCCTTTGCCCTCTTCTTAGAAGGACCAAGGATAAATTCCTTGGTCTGTCTTTGACCCTCCATCTCAAGCCAAAGCTTTAGTTGGAGGTCGGTCATGGCCTTGCGGAGTTGATGCCGCACCATGCCAGTTGATATAGGGGTAGCGGGTTCGGGTCCGAGGAATCTACCCTCTGCCCCCTTCCTGGCAAGGATATCGGCCTCCTTATTGCCATGATGGCCTTGATGTCCGGGTACCCAGCAAAGGTAAACCTTATTACGTGTACCCAGCATCGAGAGTAGTTCAATACAGCTGCAAACTAGTTTTGACGAGACTGCAGAACCATTTATAGCCTTAAGTGCTGCCTGGCTATCAGAGAAAATACGAATAGCCTTGCCACAGTAATTCTTCTTAAGACAGAAGTCAGCACAAAAGCAGATGGCAGAAATTTCTGCTTGAAAAACACTAGAGTAAACCCCTAGACTTTCGTAGAAGCCAAACCTTCCGGTCTGGCAGTAAACCCCAGCGCCTGCACCGGAGTCAGTCTTGGAGCCATCAGTGAACCAGAGTATACCCCCCTGCGTTCTGCAGATGGCTTCAAGGGACCAATTGGTGCGACTAGGAAAGCTCACATCGAATGGCTTGTTAAAGTAATACTTTGTAACCATATTATCAGAGCCCATTAGCAAAATGGGCAACCGATTTGAATAATGGTCGAATAACTTGGTGTGGCTACACTCCCAGTGTGTGGGCCTCCACCATCCATTATGGTACAGTCTATAAGCACCCATAATGGCAATTTCCTCTATATATAGGTGTAGAGGAAGGAAGTTCAGGAGAATTTCAAGAGAAGCACTGGGGGTAGTTCTCATGGCTCCTGTGATGCCTACACAGGCAAGTCTTTGCAACCTTCGCAGTTCAGACTGTACCGTTGTAAGCTTAGTCCTTGACCACCAGACCACAGCCGCATAAGATAGCACGGGTTTGATGATCAGGGTATAAATCCAATTGACAACTTTGGGGCTAAGCCCCCAAGTTTTCCCAACTGTACTCCTAACCCTCCAGAATAACATTTTAGCCTTGGTGATCATACGATCAAGGTGAGGCTTCCATGTCAATTTGGAGTCCAGGGTCACACCAAGGTATCTAACCTCATTAGACTTCGATAAGATAGACCCAAAGAAGGATATATCATTAAACGAGTCCTGTACTCTTTTCCTAGTAAAAATACCACTTAGTTAAATAATACTATGATGTTCGTAGTCGATAATCAGACCTTCGGCTGATCATTCATAGAGTTAAGGAGTGTCATGAACTGGGTATTCAAGTCACTAATGAGTTAAAATTTGATGCCTGTCTCTTGAAGTCTTGTGGCTGAGCCAAGAACGTTCTGGTCACTCTTTATAAAGTGTCTATTTGGGGCGAATTTCTGGGCCAAATTAACCATACATTATTTAGGCTTTAACTGTTGCACAGTGCAACCTAGAAACCAGCCCTAAATTGCTGATAAATTATGACTGATTTTGTGTCCAAAATATTTCAGAAACAGGTGTCGGCTATTTTGGCCCTGTTACCGTTGTATTTTACATACCAAATTAGAAGCCTAAATAGTGTGGGGCTAATTTGTCCTGGAAATCAGGACAAAATATCCCCGCCATTAAATCCTGAGATCTTTGAATTTTTGAGCGTTACATTCACTATCTTTAATTTGGTAGCCAAATTTGGAGTCCCCATATGTCATGAGACCTTCAGTTTTGCCAGAGCTCATACTGATTACATAATCATTTAATGTAATTGAAATTTTAAATTCCAATTAATCATGGCTACAAACATGGTAAGGATGCTTGAAAAAAAGAGAGGAAAAGGGTTTAAAGGCTATTTAGATAGCCACCTCATAAGTTAAATGATAAGAGCGGGGGAACTTGATACCTTTGAGCTAGTAAAGCTCCAATGTATCTGAAGGACTATAATCTTTTCTACTTCAATCGCTGCAACAAATTGCGTCTATTTATTGTTTATCGCTGGCTACAGCGATTTTGAGACCGCTAGGACAAAGATTATACAAACTTCCTGATTTAAATATTAAACTCGTTACAACATTCACTGCGCAGACCCTTTCATGGGAGAAACCTAAATCTGGGGCCAATACTCCTTTGGCCACACTTAACCAGACCCTGTGTCTCTTATAAGAGATATTTTTCAAGAAAGGCTTTCACGGGAATTTTCGAGCGAAATAGTACTTTACAATGGCTGGGGCTCAATTTGCCTCCAGACTCTCGCTGTGTATATCTTCAGCTGCACCTCATTCTTCTATTGTGCGCTCTAAGACGCCTACAGAATTCGCCCAAATGAAAAAACTTAAATTCAACAAGAGTAGATCGACCGATGGCATTTTAAAATTTGGTCCACTTCAGGCAGATTTCTGGTTATTTTATTGAGTTTTCTAATTCCGACCATTTTTTACCAAATTATTATTTTTTTTTTTTTTCACCTTCATTGGGTAAGGCGTTTTCTTTCGTTATTCTATTAAAGCATGTTGAAAAGATAAGAGAAACCGACATCGCATGTCTATAAAAACAGCTTCTGAAATTTTTTCAATTCCCCTAATAAATTTGCAAGATCAATTAGATAAGACCTGAAATCGAGACAAGTTGCGTGTCTAATTTAAATTAATGATTGTGTCATTTGCTAAGCCAAGAGTAAAACACCTTTAAAGTGAGAAAGCAACCTAAAAACAAGTATTGATTTTTTTTTAATGATCCACTAATGTTTTAGAAGGACTAATTCAATTGTCTAATTTAAAACTAGGTAGCTAGAACTCAATTTAAATCTTAATTGTAAAATAGGCTTAGCTGGATTCATGGAGATTCTGAATTTCTTCGCATTAATGGGCCTTCGATAAGGCGAGATCTCCGTTAGACTTTTGGTGGCTGACCCATCAGTGCGAAGAAATTCAGGAACTGCATGAATCCAGCTAAGCCTAATTTCTGGGTAAGTTTTACTTATAGTTTAATATTTGTTTTTTAAATAAAATATTGGTGGATTAGGCCTATTTAAATAAGGAAATCGATTGAATTCTCCCTTTTATGGACTTAAATAGAAGAATAGTAAAACACACTCAAAAGCAAAGCTACTAAAAGTTAATTTTTATTTACTATTTCTATATTCTTTACTTTCAATAATATGATTAGGATTATTCTTGGTCAGTTATATGTTGCACACAAATATACCATAGGCCCTTGGAAATATTATTTTTCACGTCTTATAATTTGGCGCTTATAATTAGGGGCTGCGGCTTTTGCTAGGCTTTCTGCGTAAAGTCCCAAACGTTGGGTCATCTAGAAAATACAAAATAAAAATATAGGTTGATTTACCAGAATTAGCTTTGTTAAATGGTGACACGTAGCTAAATCTATTTCGTTCAAACCTATTGATATGAGTGTAGTATATTTCCTTTAGAGCTATCGATAATTGTGCTTAGAAATATTCAAAAGTTTTCTTGTAAATAGGATTTTGAAATTTGCGTCAAGAACATAGATATCATATATATAACTGGCTAGATACCGTATTCCAGGCTGGGAAATAAGTCGGTTTCACTGGACAAATGTCCAGTTTAAAAATTAAATGCTTGGGAGTCTCACTCTCATGGCCTTGCCAACCCTGTCACACTCTTTGAATCACGGTAACTCTCTTGATTATATTCACGCATAGAAATACAGCGTTTGTCGCAGATATTTTCTGAAGCCAAAGGTGGCAAGTCTTTTTAGTAGTCAAACATTCTTTTAATTAACATTAAGGGTGGATCCCATCGCGAAAAAGGAACTTATCGTCACGGGGTATGTTTGAACCATCGACCTCTGGGAAACTGTCCCATGCTCTAACCAACTGAGCTACTGGGGTATGTAGTCAATAAGACCACCTTAAGTTAATCTCGTCAGTTTGGCATAACCGATGGTTATCTAGGAAAGGGCAAGTCTGGTTCCAAATTTTTTGAGAATCGTATTAAGCAACTTTAACAGGGAAGAGAAAAAATTACTTAACACCTTCATATTCATGGTAATAATAATTAACATTAAGGGTGGACCTGTAGGCGGAAAGAAAGGTGTAGGGGTCTGCCCTAACCCTGAATCTCACGATACTTTTAAAATTTCTATCTTCACTGTTCTTGTAATTGAATTCCAAAATCCGAATATTTTACAATTTTTCGATCAATTCATACAAGTGCATTGCTTGAATGTTTTAATCCACGCGAACATCTTTTTTTATTTTAATAGAAAAATCTATATAAAAATCACTTCATTTTCCTCATTAATGTACCTACCCTGAATGCCCATTTATCTTTCATTTGACGACAGAGATTCAAATTCATTTCAACGAGTAAAAGGCCATCCCGCACTCGACTGAGCCCCTGTTATAAATTAAAAACACCCTTTAATTACTTCAGATGGAGTACGAACCACTCGCCAAGACTCGTCCATAAAGGTGGTGGTTAGAAAGTGAAGCCTTCCGTTTGGTTTATACTCTATTTAATTAAAGTGATACTAGAAACCACAAATGCACATTCTTGGGGAATCTAAAAGAGTTGGTTTAAGAAACTGATTTCTCATATAGTGCCATTCCCTTACCAAAAAAAGTTAGTCTTAAGAGGTCTTGGGGAAGTCCTTCAGGTGTCTTATGTAGTCTTAAGAGGTCTTGGGGTAGTCTATTATGCCAAGAAGTCTTGGGGAAGTCTTAAAGACTTTCCCAAGACCTTTTTAATATTCTTAAGGTGTTCTTAAGGACCTCTTCACATAAGACTAACTTTTTTCGGTAAGGGATATTTGTGACTGTCAAATAATGATTCGGATGTGGATTTTAAAATCTAGATATCCAAGGGCAAATAAAGGGGAGATTTTATTCCGTGATAGTGACTCAATTTGATTGAATAAACAGGTACCCTGAGATGAAAAATACATCATACCTCGCGGTGGGTTTGAAACACCTAACTTTGGGTCCCCATCCCAATGACTAACCCCTGAGTTGCTGAGGGCCTTATATATGTAATGACCAATAACGATAGAGCAGAAGTGTTGGATTAGATCATTTACATGTAGTTAGTCTAATCCAACACTAATGCTCTGTCGTTATTGGTCACTTCTAGAGGTCAGGGTTTGGACTCGATATTTCTTATTAATTTATCTTTATTCATAATTTGAGATCATCCATGGGAAGTCTATGATAAATCCAATTTAATTGAAATATTTAACTGATTAACCAAATATTTGAAGATTATCTTGTCCAAACCCCAACCTCTAGTCACTTCTGTGGCCCTCGGTAGGTCAGGTGGTTAGAGCTTGGAACGAGACCCAAAGGTCTGTGGTTCAAACCTGCACCCCCGAGGTGTGATGTGTTTTTCATCTTGGGGTAGCTGTTTATTTAATCTAGCTATCCTAGAATTTTTAAAAAATGAAACCCTTGTCCTAAGATTCTCTAAAATTATCCTTGAGCCAGGTGCTTGCCTGTAACCAAATGGTTATTAAAACCGAAAAATTCAAGAAACATGCAAATTAATTATAAAATACTTACCGGTGTTCGACTTCCATCAGGCGATGCGACGTAGCTTGAACCTGTGAATGTGAAGTAAATGCTTAATGTGACTGATGTTTCACAAATATTTTTGGTTTTGCTTACCATAGAAATAACCAAAATCTTTGTGACCTGTAAATGGTTTTAGAAAGATAAATTTTTCTCGTTAAATCACCACATTAATAACGCATATAACTCATCAGCTAGTTTAAATTACATGTCTTATTTTCATCTTAACGTATATTAATCTTACTATATCTTTAGAAATTTCTATCCCAAAGTATAATGACATAGTAGTACGGGTAATTTTTATCTTAAAAAATTTGGATTATGGCGATTTTAAAAAAATATTTCATGGGTTTTTTTGTTTTTTTTTGATGACATAATTTCAATTATTTTTTAACTCGTGACTCTTCCAAAAATGCTACTCAATTACCATTTGAAGTTCATAAAAAATCCTTAACAGGCTCACTTCAAGCTTTATTTTAAAATTAAATTTGGTAAAATAAATCAAAACTTTCTGATTAATAATCAGAATATTGATTTTTATGAGATTTCAGTAAAGATATATAAAATTTTAGCTTTTACCTGGTTTTCCATCAGCAGAAGTAAATTCATTTGGGAATGTTTCCTGTAAGTAATGAAGTGTGACGGATAATTTTTAAATTCAGATTTATCTTTCTTACTTTTCCAACCCTATTTATTGCGCATGTGAAATAACTGTTAGCTATAGCAGCATTCCTGGCTTCAATGTGCCACATTGGTTCGCTGAAATATAAAAATAGCTAAAAATCTCAAATTTACAAATACAATTGCAAGATTTATGGAATTTACCTAAGTCCGTCAACTGTGGCTGATGGATTGAAAACAATTTCCGCTCCGTTTATTCCATACATCATCCAGTTTTGCGGGTGATGTCTACCGTAGCAAATATTAATGGCAATTTTTCCTAGTTCAGATCATATTAATCATAGTAATCAATTATGTCTTCAAACTCATGGTCGGTAATACTGAATTTTATTTACCAAAGCTCGTTTCAAAGACTGGATGACCCAATTCACTCGCTTCATAATAAGTAGACTGTACAAAGAGAATTTTATTATTTGGTACAGTTCTTTATGGGACGCGCTATTTAATGTACCTCGTTGAAATCACCCACTCGTGGGATATGATTTTTCCTTGATTTCCCCAAAACTTCACCATCCTCCGAGATAACAACAGCGGTGTTCCACAAAACATCACCGTGTTCTTCATCTCGCTCTAGAATTGGCGATACAACAACCATACGATACTTTTTGGCCATCTAAAAGTATCCCGCAAAATAAGAAATGTTAATTTAATCTTAATCATTAAAGTGGCCCTTAAAGTAGACATTCAACCTGACTCGATTTGGGTCTTGTCAAATCGATCTTGTCTGAATCTCTCGAATTTTATCTTCAGATTTTGATAAAATTCGCCAGGTTGTTTTTACATATGCGTGGCGTCGGTTTTACTTCATTTCAGTGTGGTCCCATAGAATAACGAAATAAATTGGCTTCTTTTTTGATCAAATTATGTTGACCAAATAAAAGAAATGAAAAAAACCTGATGTGAACCAAAGAAATTCGAGTTATTTCATTTGTTCTATTTGGTTTATTTCTGTTGGGATTTTTTTATTTGGGTCTATTTGTTGAACAAATTAGTTGATTTTTTTTCCTGATTGGGGTAATCCGATTTCTTTGGTTATTCTATAGAAGCACATTGTCACGCGTATGTTAAAACATCCTCACGAATTTTTCAGTTCCTGCTTATCGTGGACAAACTACACCCACAACAAAATCACAGCACCCATTTGATTTTGCTGGGGAAATAAAATTCTCTGCTTACTGTAGGGCGCTTAAGAGATGATGTGACAGCTAGTCCCAGAAAGTATAGTTCAGTGTACTTGGGACATAAGAGGACCTCAGATGAAAGTGCGGGGAATCTCGCAGACTAAGCTTTCAAGATCAATTTGACAATACCCGAATCAAGTCAGGTTCCGTGTCTACTTTTGATGATTACTTTTCAAAAACATTGTATCACCCACTTAGTAAATTGTGAAATTTTGAAATATTAGTTTTGTTACTATCAATCATACAGCCCACGTACCAATGTAGCTTTCCAAAAAAGTGTCTCAAGTTAGGGTGACCAAACCTTTACATTTTCTTACTCTTTTGCAAAACACTGTTGTTGGCCCTTCTTCAGCGTTTTCGGCAAATTCACACCATGGCTGTTTTTCACGAGTACAAAACGCAAATGGCATATCTGATTTTATGAAAAAAGTATGTTCGTTAATTGTTCAATTAGATTCCTTCAGAGAGTGGTAGGTGCCAGGATCTATATCAATTCAGATAGGCTTGACTCGAATTGTTTATTTTAACTTCTCTTTAAATTTTAATTATAAGTTTTACTGTACAGAGTAGGTATAGACTGAGTAGCGAATTAACTCGCTTGAGGGCCAAAACCTGTAAATTTAAGGCCAAGCAAGAACTGTTTTTTCTCTAAAGCCAGTTATTCTATGGGAGCACATTGAAATTTAAAGTAAAACCTACGTCACATGTATGTAAAAGCAGCCTAACAAAAATTCCATGCGATTAAATTCCCAAGCTTGGCTTGAGATAAATTTGGCAATTCCTGAATCGAGTCTGATTGCGTGTCTACTTTAATGTGCATTATATCATTCTTTCGTTTAATCATTGTACCAAAAGTCTATCACTTTATTCGATAAAAGTAAACAACGCCCCTTAGCTTAATACTATGAACAAAGGCTGAGATAAATGTACCGGCAGATTTTGATTTAAGACACACTAGCAGCCGCAGTCGATGTAAATAGTGAAATTAGAGCGCCACTCTTTTTAGAAATTCTGGAGTCCTAGCTAAATTACGTCCCTCCCTCCAGACTAAAATGTTGAGTAAGAGTCCAAATCACTCGAGCCAGGCAGGGGTGATGACTTTTTGGCTATTTTTAAGTGATGGGCTATGACGTAAAACTCAGCCTTTGCTGATAATATTACTTTTATGGAATAAAGTGATAGACTTTTAATTGTACTTATACGTCACTCTATTTGGTTGGTAGTGAAGAAAAGGTACTCAACACCCCTTATTGTGGCATGAATGAGCATTATGGCATAATTATGTTAATTATTTTACTTCTGATCTTACTTACTCCAGGCTTCTTGAAAGCAAACAATATTTACTCTGCTTATGGCAGCGGCTTCCAATATTTGCGCCACTCGTTGATGAATCGCCTCTCGCTGCGCGTTAATGCTGGCCGTCGTGGCTAGAACGATTTGATTTTGGATAAGGCCAACTTTAACCATTCTTGGGGGTGTCAGTTCTTCAAGGTCCGTGCTGAAAGAGTAGCTTTTCACTTCAAAATTATTTTCATTTCCTTTTATAGATGCTTCCAATATCACTTCATTTTCTCTGAAATGAAGAAGTTTGTGATAAGTGTATTTTAAAGTTGGTACAAGAGAAATAGGAGCTACTGAGGGATTTAAAGTAGACACGCAATCCTTACCGAAAAAAGTTAGTCTGATCTGAAGAGGTCCTCAAGAAAAATACTTTTTGACACAATGAAAGACTTCTGAAGACTACAGACACCCGAAAGACCCATGACCTCTTAAGACTAACTTTTTTTTGGTAAGGGAACCTGACTCGATCCTGGTCTAGTTAAATTGATCTCGCGCCAGACTCACAAATTTAATCAGCAGAAATTCTCAAAATTAAAATTTCATGTCTAATTGCGGGCAACCACAGAGGCTTAGCCTGTTCCGGGTGGTTGCCCATCGCCTGGACAAATACAAACACTTATAATACACACACAAACTAAATTAATACTAAGCATTCCAAAAAAATAGTTAAAATTAGGCGAGAATTAAAATAAAAAATTTAATTAAAATTAGGCGAAAATTAGAATAAAAAAAATTAATAATTGAAATCAAAACCAAATGAAATAAAATTAAATTAATCTATGAATTTTGAAGGATGCAATTAAGATACCAAAAAGACTGAAATTAATTGATGTAATACAGCGTGACATTCTGCCATATTTCAGCAGCAACTTGTTCCAAACTCAAGCGCCACTTCTTCTTATGGCTTCCCGTAGAATAGCGGAAGAAATGAGCTTTCCAAATGAAGAAAAATCTTCTATTTTGGTCAAAATTGGTCAAAATTGGTCAAATTAGAAAAATTGACCAAACGAAATATCCCAAAATCAAAAATTGAACAAAAGTACCCAAATTTAAAATGTCTTTGGCCCACTTCTGGCTCACACCCAAACGAACTTCTACACACTACAATAAAATTGTATCTTAATGTCAATGTTTTCGGAGTTTCCAGGATGCCTGCTATGTCTAAAATTAGCCGCGTCCAAAGAAAGCGTTAGTGACTTCTGTACGAACTTATGATATCCCCAAATTTCCTCAGCCCATTGAATGTACCTGTAGTGCATTTACTTACTCGCAGCCCTTTCCATAAATAACTGACCAAACCGTTTCCAATTCCTTTCCTTGAAGGTTATTCTTGAGGATACTTTCTATTCCTTCAAATTGTTTAGTTTCTTCATTTGAAAACTGAGACATTTTAACCTCTCTATAATCTTTCCTTACACAAATGCACTGCTTGATGAATTGAGCAATCAAATTTCTAGCTCGAAAATTGTCTTACAAAAAGAGTATATCTTATCTTCTCATAAAAAAAATGGAGATAAAAGAGCTCTTATAGAATCTGAAGACGCTAAGAGATAAAAAATCTGAAACGATTTCGTATAACTATGCCACGAGCATCTTATTTCTACTGGTTGTACTTATTTCAATTGGTTTGTACAACTGCCGTCTCTAAAAGACCCGACGGATGTTTTTGGACCTAACAACCTTATATAAATTGCTTCGTCATCCTACCCAGAGTTATTTCTCTTTCACCGCTTCGTCCATCACTACACGGGGCACTAACAAAAAACTGCACCTCAGTCATTCGAAGAAAGACGCCATGAAGTTCTCTTTCTTCCGTCGCACCATCTTACCATGGAATTCCCTACCAAACGAGATTACGTCGGCTACCTCTGCCGCTTTGTTTAAGCATAAACTTAAAGACTTTTTATTGAAGAATATGACATCTACCTGACTTAGTCACTACACGGGCTGTATGGCATCCGCCCAAGCCCATACCTGGACACCAGAGCAAAAAAAAAAAAAAAAAAAAAATGCTTTGACACAAGTTACTGTTAGATGTTGAATTCATGCAGTTTTCATACATTCTATATTTTTTAGCCTAAAATTCTTGCATATAATTTGATCACAATTTAAAAAAGTTTGCTTGTTGTTTTAAGTCATGCTTGAAAACTAATGGTCATCAGATCCCATTGTCTGATCCCTGTAACTTATTATTTGTCCATGCTGAATCTGACAGTTCACCCTTCTGTTTACTGAACCTTTTTTATCATTTTGACAATAGGAGTGTTAACACGAGTAGTTTTAACTTTTTTTTTTTCTTTTTCCATAGGTTATTGCAATTTTATCAATGGATTCTACAGTCTGAACTATATAGTTATAATGGATGACCTAAACGATTGGACAAAAAATGGCGCCAATAATTTTTTGGAAAACGAGGCCATTCAATCTTACACTATCAATTTGGGCCTACATTCTGGAAAGTACAAATCCAATTCTATTATAAATGGCTTTGAAAACATTACAAATGATTCATCGTCCAATAGCCAGCGTCCTGGTTTGTCAGAAAACGACCTTATTAACTTGTTTAACAGTAAGTGTATCAATTCGTGTGAAAGCCAGCAAACGGGTTTGTCAGAGAGCAATCGTATCATCACGGTTGATGATAGAGTGATTTTGTTTTCCAAAAGTGGGGAAACTAATTTTTTAAACGACGAGAGCTCGAATTCTTCAAATAGCGAGTTTGCTGATTCTTCAGACAGCGAGGATGCTGATTCTTCAGATGGCAAAAGAGCAGATTTTTTAAATGGCAAAAGCGCAGAATTTGTTAATGGCAAAAGCGCAAATTTAAAAGACAGAAGCATTGATTCTTCAGACGATGAGGGCAGTTATTCTACTTCTGACGATGAACCAGTTATTTCAAGTACCAAGGCAGCCTTATTATCTGTCTGTGAAAAGGCTGACAAAGTGTACTTTTCTAACATTGATAAAAGAAATTCTGTAAGATCAATTGTGAGTGACACGGTCGCTTCTGGTTACGAGATCTCGGTTTCAAACCACCTCTCTCCAAGTGCTCATGAAGATTCTCGTGAAACGAGCAGGGATTTGTCTGATTCTGATGAAGATAGCTCATTATTTAGTGTGGAGTTGGCTTCGCCGGATTTATCAGGAAGTGAAGCTGATATCTCAGATTTTCCAGGAATTTCATTAATAAATTGGAACGAAGATTTAGATAACTGTTTACGAGGATGCTCTACGAAGTTTTCTAAAGGTTCCTCTAGTTGCCAAGGTATAATTGGTGAATGTTCTTTGAAAATGGAAGAAATGGAAAAATCTGGAACGAATTTTTACGAACTAGTGCTAAGCCCTGAGACCAAAATACCTAGTACAATCTCTTTCTCTTCGCATCTACCAATAGGCCACGAGCAACCAACTGATTTCCAAGATGACTATGCCTTCAAAAATTTAACTGACCAAAATGGTGTTGGGCCAGAAGATATTGACAAAAATAGCATATTTCTAGAAACTATCGACAAAAATAACATATTTCTAGAAACTATCGACAAAAATAACATATTTCTAGAAACTATCGACAAAAATAACATATTTCTAGAAACTATCGACAAAAATAACAAATTTCTAGAAACTATCGACAAAAATAACATATTTCTAGAAACTATCGACAAAAATAACATATTTCTAGAAACTATCGACAAAAATAACATATTTCTAGAATCTATCGACAAAAATAACATATTTCTAGAAACTATCGACAAAAATACCATATTTCTAGAAAGTATCGACAAAAATAACATATTTCTAGAAACTATCGACAAAAATAACATATTTCTAGAAACTATCGACAAAAATAACATATTTCTAGAAACTATCGACAAAAATAACATATTTCTAGAAACTATCGACAAAAATGGTGTTATGGAAACTATAAAACAAAAAATTATCAACGATAAAGGTACCATCCAAGATGGTGTCGATGAAGGTACCATCCAAGATGGTGTCGATGAAGGTACCATCCAAGATGGTGTCGATGAAGGTACCATCCAAGATGGTGTCGATGAAGGTACCATCCAAGATGGTGTCGATGAAGGTACCGGCCAAGATGGTGTTGTCGATGAAGGTACCGGTCAAGATGGTGTTGTCGATGAAGGTACCGGTCAAGATGGTGTTGTCGATGAAGGTACCGGTCAAGATGGTGTTGTCGATGAAGATACCGTCCAAGATGGTGTTGTCGATGAAGATACCGTCCAAGATGGTGTTGGCGATAAAGGTACCGTCCAAGATGGTGTTGGCGATAAAGGTACCGTCCAAGATGGTGTTGGCGATAAAGGTACCGTCCAAGATGGTGTTGGCGATAAAGGTACCGTCCAAGATGGTGTTGGCGATAAAGGTACCGTCCAAGATGGTGTTGGCGATAAAGGTACCGTCCAAGATGGTGTTGGCGATAAAGGTACCGTCCAAGATGGTGTTGGCGATAAAGGTACCGTCCAAGATGGTGTTGGCGATAAAGGTACCGTCCAAGATGGTGTTGGCGATAAAGGTACCGTCCAAGATGGTGTTGGCGATAAAGGTACCGTCCAAGATGGTGTTGACGATAAAGGTACCGTCCAAGATGGTGTTGGCGATAAAGGTACCGTCCAAGATGGTGTTGGCGATAAAGGTACCGTCCAAGATGGTGTTGGCGATAAAGGTACCGTCCAAGATGGTGTTGGCGATAAAGGTACCGTCCAAGATGGTGTTGGCGATAAAGGTACCGTCCAAGATGGTGTTGGCGATAAAGGTACCGTCCAAGATGGTGTTGGCGATAAAGGTACCGTCCAAGATGGTGTTGGCGATAAAGGTACCGTCCAAGATGGTGTTGGCGATAAAGGTACCGTCCAAGATGGTGTTGGCGATGAAGGTGTCCAATATGGTATTGTTGATAAAGGTTCTGTCCAAGATGGTGTTGTGGGAAATATTATTCCTGAAATTGACTTTGAAAATGACACCTTTGAATTTGAAACTGTTCAAAACACTACCCCCAAAAATAAAACCCTAAAGCAAATATCTCCCACAAATGAAACTCTCCTAGAAACTGGCCAAGAAAATGAAATCCTTCAAGAAAAAGCCTTCTCAAATGAAACCCTCCAAGAACCTGCAAATGCAAATGAAAGACTTCAAGAACCTGCAAACGCAAATGAAAGACTTCAAGAACCTGCAAACGCAAATGAAAGACTTCAAGAACCTGCAAACGCAAATGAAAGACTTCAAGAACCTGCAAACGCAAATGAAAGACTTCATGAACATGCAAACGCAAATGAAACACTTCAAGAACCTGCAAACGCAAATGAAACACTTCAAGAACCTGCAAACGCAAATGAAACACTTCAAGAACCTGCAAACGCAAATGAAACACTTCAAGAACCTGCAAACGCAAATGAAACACTTCAAGAACCTGCAAACGCAAATGAAACACTTCAAGAACCTGCAAACGCAAATGAAACACTTCAAGAACCTGCAAACGCAAATGAAACACTTCAAGAACCTGCAAACGCAAATGAAACACTTCAAGAACCTGCAAACGCAAATGAAACACTTCAAGAACCTGCAAACGCAAATGAAACACTTCAAGAACCTGCAAACGCAAATGAAACACTTCAAGAACCTGCAAACGCAAATGAAACACTTCAAGAACCTGCAAACGCAAATGAAACTGCACACATATATGAAACCCTCCAAGAAACCGGCTTCGAAAATGATATCATCCAAAAAACTGTCCTCGCCAAAGACCCTCAAGAAAGGGTCATCAAAAACAATACTGTTCAAGAGAGGGTCATCAAAGATTATACTGTTCAAGAAAATGATTCCCTCAAAAATCTAGTTATCAAAGAAACGATTCCAGAAAGTTCAACTGGACGTGACATAAACCTCAAAAATGGAAGTATTGAAGAAACTGTCATAAAACATTCTCTTAACCAAGAAGGCATTAACGAAGAAACATCGGTTGAAAATAGATCTCATCTAGAACCTTTTGCTAAAAGTAGTTTTGACCAAGACGTCTCAGACGAAGAAGTTATAATCCTGGATAGCGATCTGGACAGTGAATGCGAAGGATTCGTGAAAGACTTGGTAAATAGTCTAGATTGGTTTGACAGTAAAGTGGTTAACCACCCAGTAAATAATAATCGAACAATGAACTGTAAACGTTTAGACAAACGTAGTCGAACGCTGCTCCAAGATACGCCTGAAGAACATATTGAAACGACTGATTTTAATAATAATTTCAATTACTATCTAAACTGCGAAAGCAATTTGAGTGCCATTTTTCAAAGAGTTAGGAATAAAGAAAACTTACATATAACACGAGATATTTATAAAAAATGGTTTCCCGAGCCAACTTTGCAAAAGAATTTGGATAATTCTAAAATAAAAAGCTGTACCAGAAGCTCCAAGAAAATCGAGACTAAGAAGGAAAGGAAAGCAAAAGAAAAGCAAATAAAAGAAAAATGTTCTGAACGTTCAAAAAAAGAAAAATGTTCTGAACGTTCAAAAAAAGAAAAATGTTCTGAACGTTCAAAAAAAGTAAAACACGAACGACCTCCAAAAGACCTCGCAGTTCCCAAAATTAACGATTGTGGTTATTGTAATAAAGTTTTCAAGTTGAAGGCTCACTTGAAAGAACACACCATGACCCACACAGGCGATAAACAGTTTTATTGTAAATATTGTAGTAAGGGGTTTATTAAGAAACATAATATGCTCATTCACGAAGAGCGTCATCGTGAGCAAAAATTGCCATTTAAATGTGATATTAATGGTTGTGGAACTTTTTTTGCTGAGAAACGAATTCTGCTAAATCATAAGAGAACAGTACACTCTGATGATCGGCCTTACAAATGCGACAATCAATGCTGTGGAAAAGCTTACAAAAAGTATGATAAAAATACCGTTGATCTAAAGAGGTCTTGGGAAGTCTTTATGTCAAGAACTCTTGAGACTTCCCCAAGACTTTTGTAGTGAAGTAGATAATGACGTAGTATTTTATCGATTCTACTTTGAAAAATAATACCATAAGTCTATTATTATCTCTAAGTACCCAAATAAGGCACTAAGTACTTGTGTGTATGGCCAGCTCGCGATTTTGAAAATATTCTCGGACTCAATGCCACTGGATGAGTAGATTCTACTTTTTTAAATTTTTTAATTATTGTGAGTTTTAACCAAAATGGCTTTACAGAACAGGCTTTCCTTCTTTTAAACAACTCCCCATTTTCTGTATCAAAACTCAAAAAGCTACCACTTCTATCAGATACCAGCTAGTTCCGGATTTCAGAATGTAAAATGCTACTTATCCACCTCTACCTCTTGCTTTCTACGAGATAGACAGGGAAATAGATTTATACGTAAGGAATGAAAGGCTAAAGTGATTCTGACCATCATGGTGGTCTAAAGTGTGAAATTTTTCTTGGAAGGGAAAAGTTTCGGGATTTAGCCCCTGGTATAGAGTGTTTGAATTTTTAACTGAAAAACAAAATTTTCTCTATTGTTGGTGTTCATGCATGCGTGATACTATACGAGATAAGAGAAATGTCGGCATTGGCATTCAATTTTATGATGAAGTCGATTTGTTATGTAGGATAGGACCTGTATTTTCTTAACCAGACAGATATACAGATCATAGACTGCATTGTCAGATGGCTTCTTAGAGATGATAATTCTTGAACTAAAACATTGAGGAAATGTCTCTGAATTAGGTTTTCAAATTTTTTGTACAATTCAGAGGCAGAAAGGTGTGTCATATCGAAGTAGAATCAATAAAAAAATCACTTCATTTCTTCCTTTTAATAACTAGAAAGTGAGGCTGTTGCCATTTTTTTTTGAATACTTATGGATTATATATTTAGTTTATCATATGTCATATTCATAATTTTATACCTCTGGGTTGATGCGTTCTTAAGAAACTTCAAAAAGGAAAATGTCTAAAGTATAGAGTCAGTTCCCTTATTATTAGAAAACTTATGAGCCTTTGTAAAACTGATAACTATATAATTTGAAACTTTCTTCACCTGATAGTTAAGAAAAAAACAATAAAATCTAGTCCTAAATTGAGAATTAAATAGACTAGTAAAGCTTTACCTTATTATTGAACATTTGGATGTTGCATCGGACACACCTTGTACCCTTATTGGACGTGCTACTATTGATTCGGACAGTAAGCGCTTAGAACGGGACAAAGGGACTTTAGAATCAGACACTCCTGCATTGTGACAGGCCAATAAAGGTTGTAATTCGGACACTCCCCTTACCAAAAAAAGTTAGTCTTAAGAGGTCTTGGGGAAGTCTTTGGGGTGTCTTATGTAGTCTTAAGAGGTCTTGGGGAAGTCTTCCATTGTGTCGAGAATTCTTGGGGAGGCCTTAAAGACTTCCCCAAGACCTTTTTAGTGTTCTTGAGGACCTCTTCACATCAGACTAACTTTTTTCGGTAAGGGTCGTGAATTGTAACCAGACCAAAGCTCCTTTAATTTGGAGAGCCCTACTTTCCAAGGTTATTAAATAAGACATTTTGCTACTAAGAGGGACTTATTATATATATTATACCATAACGTCTCAAAAAAGTTACTGTTTGATAGATGACCGTATCACGTGCCAGAACACGCAAGAATCAACTGGTCTCTACAATAGCCATGTGACCAATGACGTAATTTTTCATAAAATTTTTGAAAATGGAGATTATTTAATTTTTCTGACATGAATATATATATATATATATTTTGAATAGTTTTTTAAAGATCTTTTCAAAAATTCCATTTGTAGTTCATTGAAAATCTGTGACAGCCTCGCTTCTAAATTACGATTGTACTAAAAATATACTGTAAATTTTTTCTTTAATAGTAAAGGAGAGTTGCAAAGGCACGCGTTGAAGCACGTTCCAAAGAAGCAGTTTGAGTGTTCAATACCATATTGCGGGCGTGAATTTGCCACTTTACAATATCTCAACCGTCACGTGAAAAACCACTGTACAAAAATTCACAAAACGCCGCCTGTTAATGCTGCTAGTCAGCCAGAAGAGGTATTTAAATGCGAGATAGCCATGTGCGGGAGAGAATTTGGCCAGTTAGTTAATTTAAATCGTCACATGAGACGAAATCACCAAATGGGCGTCCGCAAGAGAAAAAATGAAAAGCGATTCAAATGCGAAGAGTCAAATTGCTCTTCAGAATTTACCTTATTTAGTAATTTGAAGCGTCATATGAGGCGCATTCACGATACAAGCAGAAGCGAGAGTTTTCCTACAACCAACTATCATCCAGAAACAGAAAAAGAGGATGTAAAGCAAACTGAGACGATGATTAAGGATACACTTTGTACGGAATTAGAAGCGTTGAATAGTAAGGATAGAATCACTCACTCTCCAAAGATCTGGTTCCCGGCTAATATGACGAAAAACTTTGAAGGTATCACCAGCGCCACAAATGTAGCTACTCATTTAAAAATGTCTGAGTGAGTTTAATTAGGCCTACATTGCCAGCCAGAATCGGAATACCGAAGCATCGTTTGATTGAATTCATTAGGACATACTATAAATATTGATAGTTTCTTACAGTAGACATGTAAGCAACCTGACTCGATTAGTGCCTTGTCAAATTGGTCTTGTGCCAAGCTTAGACATTGAAAAAATTCGGGAGGCTGTTTTTACTTCCAATGTGCTCTCATAGAAATCAGGAAAAATCGCTACAAGTTGGTCTATTTGGCCGAATTCTGTTATAATTTTCCAATTAAAATAACTGGGATACAATCGGAAGTTGATCAAAATGGCTTTGGCCCTCTTTTGCTGAATTCAGATTATTTCATTTGTTCTATTTGATCAAATTTAGATGGAAGTTTTACTATTTGAACCATTTTGAACCATTTGAAGTAGATTTTTCCCAGCATTCTCTATATTTATTTCTTTTGTTCTAGAGCATATACACTGTGGAATTCGTAAATTTAAGAGATAATTTGAATTAATTTGGAAATAAGACGAGTCCAAGACAAACATCGTGTTAGGATGCTTCGGTATTCCGATATGTTTGAGGAATTTTATGATACTTGGTTTTTTGTTTTTTTTTATAATCATAGGTTGTCATCACCGAATATAGTTCAACCTGATAATGAAAGGTACTTCCAGCCAGAAACTGACCAAAATAGTGATTCGATAACCAGCCCCCATACTAGAATGGTTTCTCATACCATGTCACCGAATAGTAAGTTTTCATCAGCAGAGTTAAATAGTAACAAAACAAATGGTTCAGTAATATCAGCAATCCATGAAAAGTCCGTTCTTAATTCGTCTTTGACTGAAAAATCATTTCTAATAAAGCAGAATTCTTCGAATCCTAACCCCTCCTTATTTGAAAATTCGGACACTGATTCAAGAAGTTCAAAGATAAAATCTGGTACGGACTTGCCGCGAATCTTAAATTTGAAAAGCAAACATATTAGTCCCGCGAAGTTAGAACAAAATTCGAAAAAAGAACGAACCAGCATGTTACTTGATTCAAATTTGAGGAACTTTCGTACCAAACTGGCCCAGAATCCAAATTTAAAAAATAACAATAACTTTTCGATTTTGAAAAGAAAGCGTGAAAAATCGCCGTGGTTTTCGAATTTGAAACGAAGCCGTTTAAGTTCAGCCGTAATTAAGAGTTTGAGGAAAAGTTGCGTCACTTCCAATCAAACTTCTCTTCAAGACTGTACCGTTTGGCAAAATGGTCAAGCTACAAGCCATCCAGATTTAGATTCAAGTTACACCCGAGAAAATTTAGGTTTAGAAGAGAGTGCGAGTCTAGACTGCTCCGTTTTGCAAAATGGTGAAGTTCATAGCAGTCTAGGTTTGGATACGAGTCGCACTCTAGGAAATTTTAATTTGGAAGAGAGTGAGAGTCAAAACTGTTCAGTTCTGATAAATCATTCCAAGAAAACTACCTTCGAAAATCTTACTGACTTCCAAGGCCACAAAAATGACGCTGGTAAAAGGGAATTGAGGGTACTTATAAAGCCCTTGAAGAAAAATGCATTATTTTCTTCAATACAATCTTGCGGAAAGAGTTTCGTTAAAATAACCAACATGAAGCGTGACAAAAAACAAAAAGAAAAGAAAATATACAAGTGCTCAGTTTCAACGTGCAAAGAAAGCTTTTTAAATAAAAAGGACTTGATGGTTCATATTCGAACGCACTCTTATTTCTCATGTAGGTTTCGTGGATGTGGAAAATCATTCAAAAAAGCCAACTTTCTCCAAAAACACCTGGTGACACACACGAAAGCGCAATTTGAGTGCGAAGTCCCATCGTGTCTCAAGGTATTTCAAAGTCAAAATGGCTTGAAAATTCATCAGCAAACAGCTCATGTTAAAGAAAAGCCATTCCAATGTCCCAATAGCGACTGCGAAAAATCTTTCCGTCACAATGTCAGTCTTCAGTATCATATTAAGAAGCATAATAATAATAAAGATTTCGAATGCTCATTTCCGTTATGCAAAAAGCAATTTATCAGCAAGAGTGCTTTAAACCGACACAAGCGAACGCATGCTGCAAAGAAGCCTTATCCATGTACGATAAATGGTTGCGATAAATCATTTTGCACAAATGCTGATCTCAAGTACCATCTTTTGAAGCACACTGGAGAACGCCCATTCTCTTGCAGTTACGATTCTTGCGGGAAAGCCTTCATCTCGCGAGTCAGTTTGAATATTCATCGAAGAACGCATTCCATTGAGTCGTTTCAATGTCCGGTGTCAGGATGTGGCAGACGGTACAATCAGCCGCATAATTTGAAGAATCACATCAAGAAGAAACACGAATCCTAAATTTAGTTCTCAGTCAATTCAGCTACGAGGTAAACTCCTATTTATATTCATTTTGGCCCAATGAAATTTTAACAGAGATTTTAATGAATAAGCTAGAGTACTCTGGCCAATCATAATTGACTCACGTCAATAAGTGATTTTTTTAGGCCAATAGATGAAAAAATCAAATCAATATTAAGCTAGATCAATTGTTTACCTTACCCAGGAGTTAGACTTTAGGTTTTATGGAGATATCTTATCGTTAACGGGTCTCCAGGAAAAAACGAGAGAATCACTCTACATTCCGAAAGCCAAATGTGTTAAACTATAGTTGATTGAAGGCTATTTAACTGCGAGATTTCTAACTCTTACGTGACTTTTGATTTCAATAGGGTCCAATAAAATAACCAAATAAATCACCTTTCCCAAGTAGGAAAAATAAAATTTGGTGAAAAATAGTCCAGTTCCAACAGAATTTGACCAAATGAAATGACCCAAATTCAACCTGAAGTGGACCAAAATAAAATGCCTTTGGTCCACTTTAGTTTAAATTCCAGTTATATTGGAATTTTCCCATTTGAACCATTTTTCGCCAAATTGGAAGATTTTAACTCATTAAAGGGAGAATGCAACCTAATTACAAGTGATTTTTTTATCGATTCCTTATCGTTTAAATAGGCCTAATCCACCGATAAAAAGTTTACAATACAAATATTAAACTAGAAATAAATTTAAAACTTAACCGAAAAATAGGCTTAGCGGAATTCATGGAGATCCTGAATTGCGTCCGTGTAAGGCCTAGCGACCAATGAGCAAAGGCCCGGCGTTCACGCGAGATCTCCACGAGACTTACAGTCGCGTGCGATTGGTCGCTAGACCTTATACGCGAGGAAATCAGGACCTCCATGAATCCCGCTAAGCCTATTTTCAGGGTAAGTTTTAAATTTATTTCTAGTTTAATATTTGTTTGTAAATATTTTCAGTAGGGGATTAGGCCTATTTAAACAATAAGGAATCGATAAAAAATCACTTGTTGTTAGGTTGCATTCTCCCTTTAAAAAAGCAATTTTCTTGCATTATTCTATGGGAGCACATTGAAATAAAAAGTAAAAGGTAAGAACAGCCTCATTTGGAGTGAGAGTCATTGTCAGATTGCGTGTCTTCTTTACGCCTACTTTCTTAGTTAGTTAAATGATTTCAAGTACAGTATTGATATGTAAAATTTGTACTTTTTAATTGGGCTTCATTAAATGACATGCACTCCATATTATATCATTTAGTTAGGATGCATTTTCCCATTACTGCGCTTTTCAAGTCATTGCTCTTGCTACAGTTAATCTTTAGGCTTGATAGTGTCCGTAATTCCAACCAGACTAAATTTATTACACCATTAACGTAATATAAAAGTATAAATTAAAATCTAGTTTAAAAATTCTGAAAAACAACAATTCGGTCATATTTCTTTGAAACTGACTAAAGATCTTCAATTTTTAAACTAATTTGATTTCTAAGGATGGATTCAATTGCATTGGCTCTTATAACTATCAGGACGTATTGTTTTTAATTTATTTTGCTGGAGTAAAACTTTGAAATAAAGATATTTTTAAATTGCTTGGCGATATCTATACTCGAAAGAGATTGCTTGTGACCGGGGAGAGAGGTTAATAGGATGGGCCATGATTGGCACTGTATTTTACCCCATATGCACTCACTCTACTACCAGTATGTGCGATTAAACTACTTTCTCAGAGGCAAAGTTTGATTATTCTCAAGGTTTTTTAGCTACACATCGCCCCTAGGGGTGGGGTTTATTCATTTTTTCAAGGGGTACCCCTTAAAAAAAAAAAAAAATTACTAGGGGTACCCCTTGGGGGGGAAAAAAAAAAAAAAAATTTTACAAGGGGCTCATTTTTTTAAGGGGCTAATTACCCCTTGTAAAAAAACCATAAAAAAAAATTCTATTTTTTACAAGGGGTACCCCTTCTAAAAAATGAAAAAAAAAATCAAATTTTTACCCCTTGTAAAAAAAATAAAAAAAGTAAGGCAAGCAAAAGCCTCTTGATTTTTTCCCCAAAACCGAGGCGCATAACGAGCGTAGCGCCACCATTAAACACCTCAAAGAAACAATAATCTAGGACAAGAATAAGATGTCAGCTACCATGTACGTAGGGTTAGACCGTTATAGTAGACTTTGACGCCGCGAAAACAAAACCCCGCGAGCGGCGTGACCGTGTTTCGACGGCGGCGAGCCGAGATTTTTCCCTAGATAGCGGCGTTTATCGGCGTATGACGTCGCGTCTCTCAGCTCTCCCGTGAACGAGTGGGCAGAATTTTTACTTTTACTTTCGTGGCGAGAAGTGAAAGGACAAACCACACCTTATGTACTTTTGGTTAATTGACTCGATAAATTAAAACTACGACCCGTGAGAAGCCAGCTCTAGATGTATTTAAAGTGGTGTAACAATGGAAACTATTTTGTGAATTCGGAGTTTCGATGCGCTAAGCCTTTGTGTCGGATCTTCAAGTTCATCACCCGATGTCACAGTAAGTGAATTTTTAGTTGCTACTGTTATTTTTTGTATTTTAAGGGTTATTGGTATGTGTATCAATACTTACCTCGTGCTAAATGTAAGGAGTGTATTCGGGAGTGAATAGGCGGGAGTTCTCAAATGAACAGAGCAGAAAGGGGAAGAGTAGAAGGTAGCAGCTTCAGCCCTGCATTTTTAATTTTATGGACTTTTTTTCTTTTATAAGTTTTTATTGTTCCTTTCTACACCCGGTTAAACTGGCGAAGTATATCGGGTTTTCTAAAGAGGGTAGAATTAATTGAAGACGGAGAACTTTTTACTTAATTCTTTTAAATTTTATGATAAACGATTACGATTTTCTAAACAATATGAAACTATAATCTTAAGTTTGAGCTGGGTATTGTAAACATCAATAATGTCACGCCCGAAATATCTCTGTTCAAACGGGCTTTTTTTTTATTGAACTTTGGACTGGGAGCCGTGATTAATAATCAAAAGCATTTAGGATGGTTCTAATTTTTTGTGATAATTCTCCGAATGTCTAAAATAAATAAGTGCGTGTAAAAGCCTGTTAAGGGTAATAACGGCATTCAAGCAAATGATGCTACAACCATTTGAGACACGCCTAAAATCAAGTATTCGCGTGCACGCTAGTATTGCTCAGTGTAGCTCACGATAAGTGCTAAATAAGTAGAAAACCAATCCTCGCTCGCGAAAAATCTAACCAATTTTGATTTTGTGCTAGAACCAGCCTTATGCACCGGGGTAGCGTAGTTGGGAAAAGTACCGTGGGAATTGGTTTAAAAAAAACGCAATTTCAAGCTCGCGCTTTCAGTTGCATTTTTTTCGAATTCTCGTGCGTTTCCAAACGTGTTTTTAAGCAGTATATGCAAAAACTTCACAAATGTGTTTCGCGCGAAAAATGTCGCGTGTGCGTAGGTGCAGATCGAGCCAGGATAATCACTGGGTTGGTACACGACCTGGAAAACCTGGAAAAGTCAGGGAATTTTAATATTGGCCCAAAAAGTCAGGGAATTTGGAAATTGCTCCAATAGGTCAGGGAAAAGTTAAGGAATTTGAAAATAGCCCAAATGGTCAGAAAATAAATATTTTGGTACGTGTCAAGGAACTACTTATGATTGATTTACCGATCAGCTGTAACGTAATTATTATTAACTGAAAATATTTGATATTCTGAGTAAACTATCAGCTGACCCCGATTGATAAACTATGTCAAATAAAATGTGTGAATTGACAACAGCTCGCTCGTAAGAATAAATTCATGTAAAAAATATTAAAATTGGTCAGGGAAAATCTGGAAAAGACAGGGAAATTAATTTCCAAAATTTTGTACGAACCCAGAATCGGGCATTTCTATGAATTCACAAAAAATACTGTAATTGCAGTGTAGGTTTTTTATAAATGTTTGCATTGTGTTGCGTCATCTCATTGTTTAACCTTATGCGTCATAAATTCGCGCGCCTGTTTTATTTTGACGTTTAATTTCGCCTATTTGCGATACTCAATCACACATACTTAAACTCGAGGCAAATGGAGGGGCTGGCCTTAAATTATAATTCATAATTGGGAACTTGTTAGTAAATTCGATTATACTCGGGGTTAAATCTCATAAGAAAAATGATAGTCGTGAAAACTCCTTGAACAGAAGTATTGTATAATTCCCGTGTTTAAAAAACCAACAATCTATACCAATTTAGAATAAAAAATGGGCATCGGATGTTGGGAAAAACAATTGTAACGAAAAGAAAAAATAGGCTTCAGTTTTCTCCACTCTAAAACCGAGACCCGTCACCATCTGGCCTACTGCGTGCCAACTAGCCGGGGCCTCCTATTATGAAAATGAGTGACATCTCGTGTTTTTCTACATACTAAATACCCCTTTACTACCGCCTTAATACAGTATTGTTTTATTGAGTTCTTGGTGTTTAAATAAATTTCGAAACTTTGGCAAAAGCATCAATTCATAAATATATAAATAAATATAGGGATATTGGTCTGTAGGTCTTAGTGAGTGCGCGCCGTAGGCTTCGACCCCCTTCTATGGGAAAGTGGGTAGGAAAGAAGAGGCCGGTCTTAATATCCTTGGTTGAAACCAGAAGCCGATGAAATCCTCCTTTGAAGTTTATTACTCCCGGGTCTCGTCTACCCCTCTCTGTATTGGGTTAGTTTCAAAAAGCGCGATTCGTACGCCTAACGGTAGATATTTTCGGAGCGGGAGTTCGTCGAGCGAATATCTCTAGCAGCCTTGGAGTTCGTCAAAAAAAAAAAAAAAAAAAAAAAAAATTCCAATTTTCCGTAGACAGGGGTATGAAGTAGGACCCCTCCGATCTCGTAAAATTGTGAATTTTACCCATACAGAGAAGCCCGCTATATGGAACATTAGAGTAGTAGACTTCAAACGAGGGTTTCATCGGCTTCTGGTAAACTGAGATCGTAACAAGGGCAACCTTGAGAGAGCCAATAAGATATTTATGAAGTAAATAAAAAATGATTAACAAGATCAAGAGATCTTTTGGCGCTAAAGAGCCGCGAAACAGTAAAAAAATTACTTTAATTTCAATATGGGGCTTAAAATTGTATTACCTACTACAACACCCTCGATGATTAGAGCTCGGAATCGGATATCCATTGATATTTAAATATAAAATAACAAATTATATAAACAGACGAGTATCACATGGATACGAATTATACCGAGATAAAATTTGAATTTCGATTAATAAACAAATTACGCGGTTATTTAAACTTATGACGTGAAAATAAAAATACGACGTTTCTCGAGATCCGTGTAGAATGAAATTTTTATTTAATTGAAAGGAACAGCGACTAAATTAATTCTTGCTTCGAGATCTCAATTTGGGTTAAAATCCGTGAAGAAACTCGATGGGTTTCAAATGTTTCTTATCGGCGAATGAATAACTCGTATAACGTATCAATTTCCTATAACAATTGAGTACGAATAAAAAGTTATCTCGAATAAGAAATGGATATGTTTTCGCGAACGAAAAATATTTCCGATTGGCATTCAGGATGGTCTTTTTCAATTATCAAAAGTTATACGTATTCCGAGCTCCAACTACACCTAATTTAAATCCAAACTAAAATAATTAGTCTTGTTCAATATCTTCTGATAGTTTAAACCATATTCCATACAGATAACACAGTACCACATTATTTATATATAATCGGTTATATTTATTTTTCATTTTATTTGTCTTTTACACTAGTTTTGTTCTTTTTCACTTTAAAAATTGCTAATTTAGTTTATTTTAATAACCAAACCATCTTTGATTAAAATGAATTGAATTTCACATCTGATATAGTCCTTTTGTATATGATCTATGACAGTGGTGACTGCTTGAAAGATGTGATAAAAGCGTCTGCTCTAATTCATTCACTTTAAATTAATGGGAATTATTAATTACAATTAAAGGAAGAATGCAATCTAACAACAAATCTACGTTCACACTTGACTCTTTGAAACTGTTTCGAACCGTTTCGAACGTTCAAATCGACTTTTAAAGATATTAATTTTGTTTCTTGATCAAAGGTCTACATGTGTGGGACCCCAAAATTTTATATTTTGACCTTTCCAAAGTGGTTCAAAACTGTTTCAAAGTTTGTAGTGTGAACGCAGCTCACGTGATTTCTGAATCGATTCCTTATCGTTTAAATAGGCCTAGTCCATCAGTAAAAAAAAAAATTAAAATAAATATTAAACTAGGAATAAATTACAACTTACCCGGAAAATAGGCTTAGCTGGATTCATAGAGATCAGCTGAATTTCTACGTGTCGATGGATCAGCGACCAATCGAATCAGAGATCTCGCCTAAACGTCGGGCGTTTGCTGATTGGTCGCTGACCCCTCATTGTGAAGAAATTCAGACTCTCTCTTGAATATTCCCTTTAAAGAACAAATATCAATGTAAAATTTTCTACGTTGTCAACGTACGCTCTTAGCATTAAGCTACAAGATATATCGAGCAAAAAAAATCAGGATTCCTGTTTCCTTCTCTCACTTTCTCACATAAATAAATTTACAAAGACTTTTAAATGGAAAAAAAGGTCCTTTCATTTTTAACATAACTTAATCGTAAAAATCATTTTTCTTAAAAATGTAAAATTATAAAAAATTAGCTGCCATATAAATCAACATATAGAAGACCATACTCTTTAAAACATTTCTTTGCTATGAATATTGAAATATCTCACTGTCTTGGGTTAACGGAAAAATAGGAAATAAAACATGTTTACACCTTTACCGTGCAGTGGCGCTTATGAAATTCTGGCAAGTTTCTGAGCCATTAATCCTGCATGCAATGTATATTTAGTCTGTGGTAAATTCAGCCCAATCAAAATACTTAAAGGCCAGAAGTAACGTAATACTAATATCAAGAATCCATTCAGGTTCCATATGAATATGGGAGCATAGCTTTAGCCTCTGGTACCATCCTCCCAAACTTTGTAACAAAAGTTCGTCTGCAATTTTCGCAACATTTGTATGCTAAGCGCTTAGATCTTTTTTCGGTCGGCTCCATTTTTATTACCCAGAATATTATGTCAAGGTCGTTAGTGGCGCTGGTTAATAATATAATGTCAGGAGTGATTTACTTGAAAAATCGATTCGAAGCGGACGAACTTTTGCTACAAAGTTTGGGAGGATGTTTATTGAATCGCGGCCCTCCCATATTCTTATGGAACCTGAATGGATTCTTGCTAATATGGTGGTTATTTTCTCGTTTTTAGGGCAGCCACATTTAAATTTTCAAAAATATGCTCACTTGATTTATTTAATTTTAATATTAAAAGCTTGAATAAGTTATTATAGTAAAGTACGCTTTCCAACATATTGTATCGTGTTAGAACACATTATATAATTTGGCTGAAAGTTTTTTCGATGTTAATTGCTAATAGTAACATCCTTTTATTTGTGGGGCGCATCGAGATCCTAGTTTTACCACCCCTTTTGCTGCTAATTCCAGTGCTGGTTAGTGAGTGTCAGCCTTAATATTATGGAAATCTTCAGTAAAAAAAAGTCCCTGAACATCCATTTCATTCTTATAATTGGTCAGTCTATTTCTCACTAGATTACACTGGAAAATCCATGACATTGGAACTATTAGATTTGTCAGACTTAATATTGTGTTTCTTGTAGTTCATGTACAAATATATTTCTTTTGGAGTTGAATACACGCAAAACCACTACTGTGAGACCTCAAAATGTCCAAGAATGAAGATTTAAAGCTATGGGTTTCTGGTATTAGCACTGGGGTGTACATTCTACTCCGTGAGAAGAGCAAATGCAGGTGTTGCAAGGTCCACTCAGGTCTTTAACAAAGTCGTTTAGGTTGTAGAATTTTCCGAATATGTTGCACCCTAAGAAAGAGAAATTTAAATGCGTGTTTATGATATAAAACTTTAAAAACGTCTTTCCTAATAGTATTTGTACTTCAAAAATTATGACAAAATTCAGAGGAACAAATTTTTACGTTTAAGGAATTAGAAAAAAAAAAAAAAAAAAGTAAATCATCATTTGAGCTACTTATAATAATAATTAATTTAAATTACCTGACACTTTTAGTTTTCCCCAAACAGCATTGTCGGATTCCAGGGTTTTTTTAGTTACAGTAGTTGGCTGAATTGTGGTAGTCGATGAAGTGGGTTCCAAGGCTTCGTCCGAAGGTTGACTTGTTGTTGAAAATATGGGTTTTCTCAAGGGTTTCATAATTTTAATTTTCGTTATATTTGGCCGAGATGTGTTTAACGATGTCCTTGTTGGCACGGGTGGTCTACTAATTGGATTAACCGTCGTACTATCTTGATAATTTGCGGGGTTAGGCTTGATATTTATGGTTATCGGCGTGGTGATTGTTGGGGATTGCGTTGAGATAGGTTTTAATTTAATGAGTTTTAAAGTTGACAATATTATGGGTGCTTTAGTCGTTGAAATTGGTTTTAGTGTAGTTAAAATTGTTTCTGCAAATTTAAATAAAATTGAATTGTTGGTTTAGCTTATATTGCATAATAACAAAAGTGTAGCTTATATTGCATAATAACAAAAGTTTAGAACTTATTCTAGAAAGTATTTATCGGCCAGAGGTGTCACTCTATCTTAGCTACCAAAATCGTTGATATATGCCTTGAGTTTTCTAATTGCCCACACTCATTTTTTAATTAACCTTTGCAAAGGAGTTTGATAATGCGTTTTTATATATATTACAATATAATGACTGTAATTTAATTACTGACAAGGAAGAGGGACTATTGATGTAATCCGCACTGCTTATAAATATACTCTTGAAGCCCTTGATAATATTAAACTAGAAATAAATGTAAACCTTACCCGTAAAATAGGCTTAGCTGGATTCATGCAAATCCTGAATTTCTTCGTATTGAAGGGCTATCGACTAAGCAAAGCAAAGGCCCGTCGTTAAGGCGAGATCTCAATGAGACTTCAAATAACATTCTAATGGTCGCTGACCCTTCAATGGGAAGAAATTCAGGATCTCCTTGAATCCAGCTAAAAGTTTTACATTTATTTCTATAGTTTAATATTTGTCTGTAAATGTTTTTACTGGTGGATTATGTATATTTAAACGATAAGGGATCGATAAATAAACACATGTTGTCAGGTTACATTCTCCCTTTAATATTAAAATTATTAACCATGCTGAAATATTAATGAAATTAATTTTTATTTAAAAGAGTTTTTTTTTTTTTTTTTTTTTATAATGTTAGGCTTAATTCTGGGCGATAATTACTTTTCTTTTTATAATATTAAAGGGAGAATGAAAGGCCGAAACAACATATTTTTAATCGATTAAGAATGCTAAAATAATGAGAAAAACAATAATATAACTCACCAAAAATATTTCGTTATTTTATAATCAATTTCCAAAGTTCCGATGCTAAGCCTAGGCTGCCTAGCTCAGTGAACTAGGCTAACACGACCTGTGTTTTTTTTTAATATTCGCGGCTTTCTTGTCGCCAATCACGAGCGAGTACGCGTAATTTAAAAATACGCGTACTCGCTCGTGATTGGCGACTAGGTCAGACGGGAATATTAATAAAAATACGGCTCGTGCTCGCCTAGTTCGCCGAGCTAGGCAGCCAAGGCTTAGCATCTACAAGTTTCGGAACTTTGGAAATTGATTATAAAATAACGAAATATTTTTGGTGAGTATAATATTACTGTTTTTCTCATTATTTTAGCATTCTTAATCGATTAAAAATAGGTTGTTTTGGCCTTTCATTCTCCCTTTAAATCGATCATACCTGGTTCGTAAAAAGTTTGATTTTCCAAATTCTCGCTAGCATTTGGTATAATAGATATTGGAACGTTCTGGTTTTGCTTGTGTTGAATTGCCCCAATTATCCCAGAGTATATTTCATCATACACATCCGATAGGGTGTGATGTACTTCCGCAGTAGTGCTCAGTGGAGTTGAAACCTCGGCCTTCTGAGGCTCGGGAACTTTAGATACTGAGTGTGATATCGGTAGAGATGATTGGGGATTTTCTCGCGTACCTATAATTATATTAGTGGGATTTAAGGCGGATTTGAAATGGTTCCGAATTACCTACAATTACAGTTTCGTTTGCGCAGTTTACCATTAATATATTTGTAGGCACTAGCCTAAACGAACCTTAATAAAATCTACGGTAATGGAACTCTGCGCAAGTGCAAATGCAAATGCGCTTATGGGAACTGCGCACTTGGAACATTACCTTTATGACGGCCCTCAATTAAACTTCAGGCATATATTATACATTTGGGGATGCAATACTTTAATTTTTCATGAGCCAGATCATATTTTGATTACCAATTCATCGGGGTTAAAAGTGATATAATTTTTGGGACGAGGCTTGCTTTATAAAGGGACCACGAAACCCGTTTTTAAACTGGCTAATACTTCTTAGTTAGTCCCTGCCATATAAAACACGTGCTTCGAAATATCAATATTTACCCATCAAAATCAGTAAAACGAATCATAGCACTATGGTCGCGTGAACACCAAAATGGAAATTGAGTAGCCTTTTCAGAAAGATCGTTAAAAAACGATTTAAAAAATATATGCATATGTCAACATTAATATTTTATAATCGTGATACAATGTCATCACTGGTAGCGTTATTTCACTATTGTAAATCCTACACTTCATTCTAGCGCGTTCTGCAAAGAGTGATAAGGCTGCTTTCACGCGGTCTTTATAGTAAAAGTACTTAATTAGGTTCCAGAAATAAACTATGCCATCGAAAGAAATCTTGACAAAACAGGAAAATATAGGAACGTGGTCGAAATTACTGGAACACATTGTAAATATATAGGAAAAAATCGGAATTGTTATCAGGGAAAAAGAATTTTTCAAGACTGAAAAAATAGTATTAAATATAGGGTATTTATTAACTTACCACAAGTAAATCGTGGACAGCAATATCCAGTCAATTTTTCCGAAAAGCAGTCATCGGAAGGTGGTTCTGGACATACTTGTTTTTGGCAAAGTTCGCGACCGTAGAAACATCGACAGAGTTCGCAAGGGTCTTCTTTAGCCATTATTTCTCCATTATCATATACCCGTGTATTTGAGACGCATTTACCTTTGGAAACACGCAACCAAATTTAGCTTCAACTAGATGCGAGCAAGAAAGGATAGATAGAATAAATACCTTCTTTAATTGGTACCATCTTTTCAGTTCCAGTAGGCGTAGATTTAGGTGTAGGGTACAATCCGACAAATATCGAGCCAGTTTCGTTTTGTTTTTGGCCAACGGCGTCTTCGGCTAGGAAAGGAATAACCCTAAACGGTTTCGGTTCCTTCGGGATAAGAGTTATCTTCTTAACTGGGGGATCTGCTTTTCGAATATCAACCGGATCAGGATCATAGCTCGGCGCCAAATCATCGGGGCTGTAATTATACTAATAATTCAGTCTAGTTATTTAACCACTGTCAGTGGCGGCGCCAAGGGGTAGACTGAGTAGTAGCATACGTGTAAATTTCAAGGGTGACCAAAAATCCTCTGAAACAAATGAAAGGGGCCTTAAAATATTCGCAATCTAAAAAGGAGCCTCTTAAATATTTCAGTCTACGTGGGGAAAAGTCCTGGAGCCGTCACTGCATAAACACTATTGAGGACATAAGAACATAAGGTCATCACTTATTCCATAAAAGTATTTAACATTCGATAGAGTAACGCTACGGGCAAAAATCAAAACCGATGTAAGAGAGCCGACTGATTCGAGACACTCTAGCGACACTCATTGGAGAAATTCCGAAATTGGGAGGGAAGACAATACAGCCAAGCGCGCCTCCGCCTAAATTCCGTCGCATTCTCCTGACTCAAAATATCGAGCTGAAGAGTCCAAATAACTCGAGCCAAACAGGGGGTGCGGGTGCCTTTTTTTTTTTCGTTACTTTTAAGTGATGGGCAATGACGTCACACTCGTTGTTTGCTGCAGTCGTTACGCTACTGGAGGTTTATTACCTTTATTGAATAAGTGATGAACTCCTGACCCTGTTAATATAAGATCTACTACCCAGTATAGATTATATCGCTCTCAGTGTCCACTTTCTTTGATATTGAATCTTGAGGTGCTCGAAAATACGCCTCACCGTCGTCGCCATTCAACATTACGTTAAAAACACTTCCTGGTCTTCCCGCCGCTTCCGGAGATACTTTAAGAACTTGTTTCAGGGAAACGACCCTCGTTTCCGAATCAGATCTCGATTGTTTCATTTCGTGATTGTACAAATGGTGTCGTCCGAAATCAATATCGCTGTTTGGATCAAATACAGATGGCGCCGTTATAATTTCGACGTTTTCTTTCAATGGCATTGGTGGTTTTACAATATCCACTTTCGTATTGGATGAACCCAAAACGAATTGATTTCCCGTGTCTGTAACGAAAATTGTTTATCGATTACTATAAGGTATTTGGAAGTTCCAGCTCGTGAATTCGATAAAATAGTTCCATCGGTAGAGACAGAAGCGGGTGAACCCTCCTTTGAAGTCTATTAAGATTAGCGCTTAAAATATTGTTGCAGCACGAAAATCAAACCCGTTAAAGAACAAAAAAATTTAATGAACCTAGAAACAAAATATCTTCTTGAACTTCTTCACTTACCAAAAAGTTGTCCACTTCTTCGTTCAAATCCGAAAGGAGATTTGTCGTCGTACTCTTCCTCCGGTATCGCCGATCGTGTAGGAGCCGGAGATTTCGAAAAATATGGAATTGAAGAGGAGTGTAATCCTGTTGAAATAGGACCATGGATCGTATGGTCGCTATCAGTATAGGTCAGAACTTCCTCCGGCTTTTTATTCAAAGCAGGAGGTCTTGCGTAGTACAGAAATGAATGCGAATCATGATCATTTAGAGGATGAAATTGAGTTTTCGGAGGTATTTCCATATTTCCATTTTCTGGTATATTGAGGCCTACGAGAAATTATAATTAACAAAAGTTCATCACTTATTCCATAAAAGTATTTAACGATCAATAGCGTAACACTATGGACAAAGTTTTAAACCGACGTAAGAGAGCCATCTCATTGGAGACACTCTAGCGGCCGCAGTTGGTGTAGAATGGTAAACTGAGAAAGCGCCCCTCTTTGGAGAAATTCCGCCGAGCTAGGAGGGCAGGCAATATAGCCAAACGCGGCTCCGCCTAAATTCCATCCCTCCTTCCTGAGTCAAAATATCGAGCTGAAGAGTCCAAATCTTTTTTCGCTATTTGTAAGTGATGGGCTATGACGTCGCATTCGCTGTTTGACTCATTCGTTACGCTACTTGACATTAATTTATTTTATAGAATAAGTGATGGACTTTTGGTATATACCGTATGTTAAACATTCCGCCTATATTTATATGTGCATTTCAGATTAATTTCATTAATATATATTTACTTTGTGAATTTGGTTTTGTGGGCGGTTCGTTCATAATTGGTTTCCATCCATTATTAGGTATTTGAAATTTCGAGATTATCTTTGTGGGAACGGTGGACCATCGTTGGGGCGTGTTTATATAAATAGGTTGGGCCGACGATGGACTGTCTTCGGATTCCGTCACTCTTCTACTGAAGTTAACCAAACCCTTCAAGGCATCCATTATTTTTGGGAAATACGTTAACCTATCATTTTCCCTGATCATTGCAGATTCATTAACACGAGATATTTGATGATTCGTATCTGGATCAGTATCGACTTTCTTCGTCTCCGGATTCAGATTAGTTTTTGCTTCAATTGGTTGTTGGGTCGCTATCAAAATATGTGTCGTTTCTTCATCCCCACGTGTAGTTGAACTTACAGATACTTCCGTTGGGTTGTTTGTCTCTGGTTGTGATTCAGTATTCGTGACAGCTTCGGTCAACTTAACATTTTCATTTCTATCAACTAGTACACTAAGATTATTTTCATTCGAATCTTTAAATGACGTTGTTAATTCAATTATATGATGATTAGGTTCGTCCTCTACTTTAGTTGATTCTTCTTTCGAAATATTTGTGTCATTTGACACTAGATTGGGTTCTGTTCCCTGATACAATGGTGTTGACGTAAGCTGTTCAAGAGATAACTCGGTAGGAATGTCATTTTTTAAACCAGAATCCGTTGGTAAGGGATATAATTCCGTCGTATAATCTTGCGTTCTTGAAGCTTTAGTTTCACTATGACTTGGAGATATTGTCGTCATATCTGGCTCTAAAATGGTTAACTGTGTGCTTTGACTCGTGTTGTTTGTCGAAATTTGTCTTGTCACATTACTCAATTCAACAACTTCTTCAGTTTCCACTTTCAATTTAAGTTTTTCAGACAAGTCCGAGCTGTTGTGGTTAGGTAATTCGACATCAGTATTCTTCGGAACATTGGTTTCATTTTCCTTATTCGTTTCGTTGAATGATGTTTGTTCGAGTATGTACGATAATATTCCGTTTAATTTTGTATCGCCGTCACTCGAGATTATGACGGGATTTGTATCATTGTTTGTGACAAGAATAGGTGTAACGCCAAATTCATTTTCGACTTCAGTAGTTAGGTCAGTCGTTAAAGATTCACTCTCAATTATGGTATTGTTATTTGAATTTTGCGCCGCTTTGTAGGATTCGTTAACGTTGTCGAAAGAAAGTGTTAAGTTATTATAAATTGAACTGTCGTTGACTAATGAAGTTATATTTGAAATATTTGTTTCAAGAGATACATTGTGAATCGTAGATGACACGTCATCCAAATCAAAAATTGATCCAGAATCATTGTTTTTGTGAATAGATACCAATCCTTCTTTCGTATCATCTGCCAGGAAATTAGAAAGAATATTAATTACGATTGGTTAGAGAGAATAATCGTGCCTCTGTTTCAGTAAAAAATAACCATTTTAGAATATTTTGGAATTACAAATATTAAACTAGAAATAAATTTAAAACTTACCCGGAAAATTGGCTTAGCTGGATTCATGGAGATTCGGAATTTCTTCGCATTGAAGGGTCAGCGACCAATCGAATGTTAGATCTCGACTTAACGACAGGCCTTCGCTCATTGGTCGCTGACCTTTCAATGGGAGGAAATTCCGAATCTCCATGAATCCAGCTAAGCCTATTTTTCGGGTATGTTTTAAATTTATTTCTATACTTATTGACTAGGCTTATTTAAACAATAAGCAATCGAGTTTTAGATTGGATTCCCTCTTTATTGGTCTCGAATTATTTCATTGTAATATAAATTTTAATGATACGTACTACATACGAATTCAACTGGGCAACAATGACCTTCTGGAATTATCGGAACACAGCCTTCTACTACCGGAGAACAATCAACGTCCTGGCATTTGACTCCATTGTCGGTGCAGAAGCAGTTTTGACAATTGGTACGCGATATGACTGGATCTCCCGTGTAGTATATTCTACCATCGTACTCGCAAGCTAAACAAAAATAAATTGTCATAAGTTCCATTAGAGCTCGGAATCGGATAATGAATATCCATTGATAACTATAGGCTTTTTTTCGGATATTTTAATCTTGGATATATTGTTCGTTAATATAAAACCACCAATTATATAAACAGAAGCGTATCAAAAGGATACGAATTATCCGGAAATAAAATTTTAAGCTTGAAGATGAAAAAACGACGTTTCTCGTAATCCTTATAGAATGAAATATAATAATTATAACTTAATCTAAATCAAAACGAACCGACTAAAATGACTACATTCTAGCTTCGAAATCTCAATTTGGGCTGAAATCCGCGAAGAAACTCGATGTCTTACAAATTTTCTTATCGGCGAATGAATAACTCGTATAACGTATGAAAAGTTTCCCGTTACATTCGAATAAGAAATGGATATGTTTTTCGCGAACGGATAATATATGATTGACATTCACGATGGTCTTATTTAATTAACAAAAGTTTTACGAATTTCGAGCTCTACATATAACATTGGCGTTTATTTATTCGAATATCAAAGGATGTATCTTTTACCTTTGGTTAAATTCGATTTCTGCTCAATCAAGGTTGTAGAAATCGTCGTCGTTGTCGTAGTAATATGATTTTTCTCTACAACAAACTTAAAAATTAGTAACGATTAAAGTTGAAAAGAGAGGAAAATCGAGTGGTTTTTTTTTTTATTGATTCTTCTAATAATGACTAATCCGCGTAGTTATTCGTTTTAACAATCAGAATATATCCAGATTTCACTGTTCTTTAAAATTCACGTCTTTCAACCAATCGTGTAACGCCCTGCCTTCCAGCGAACCCCCTCCTCTCCCACTTGTCGTGCGCAGGGTGGGAGAGAGTGTCACTTCCTTTCCGTGGTGAGGGGGACCGAGTTCTAGGATCAGTCCTAGTTCCGCTAATAGTGACACGGCCGCTTAGCCTTCCCAATAGGATCTATCCTGAGTCAGGGAATCCGACCCCTTCTGCGACCTGGTGGAGGGGGTCCCCCCGGTGAGGTCCGTGCAGGCAGCGGATACATTAGTAGCACCACTTAGCCTTCCCAATAGGATCTATCCTAAGTCAGGGACTAAGGGCCCCTCTGCGACTTGGTGGAGGGGTTCCCCCCGGTGAGGTCCGTGCAGGCGGTGGCTACAAGTAAGGGGTAGGCCCTCAGGTGGAGTCTCGGGCGCCACGACCGTTCTCTGCCCTTTGGGTTACTACCCCACGCACGAGTGCGGGAAGACTGGCCCCCTCTTTTGGGTCTCGTGCCTGTTCTTCCCGTTCCGGGCCACGTAGTGCGACTCAAGTAGCGGACAAATGATGACGTCGCACATTTTGTGGCGGGGGCGGTATGGAGCTAGTTCTCCGGTACGCCTCCTTAACAAATAAACTGATGCCTTCCAGCGAACAAAATACTCGTGGCACATCTCGCGCGTTATTTATCACATCTCGCGCTTGAAATGCGCGCTCCACGAGCATTTTATTCGCTGGATTGGTTGGAGGACGTCAATATTATAAAATAGTGAAATCAGGATCTATTTTGATTTTTAAAATCATTAAGATATAATTCCCAAATGATTAACTACGCGGATATGTCTTATAATTAGTAGAAGAATCGATAAAAAAAAAAATCACTTTATTTTTTCTCTTCACCCTCCCTTTAAAACCAAACTTTCTTACTGCAATTGTAACTAGTGGGGCAACAAGAGTATTCGCTGGAATATTTTGGCTTGCAGTTATCGATAGACAAGTTACACTTGGGTTTTACGCACATTGTTTTAGCCCTTATGCAGTAACAGTATTCGCAAAATGAACCGGAAATCATTGCCGATCCTTCCGCGTACAATGAACCATTAATAAAGCAACCTAAGGTTGGAAATAATGGAAGTTACGTCATAGAATGTCCGAAAGGGGAATTACATTTTGGGGGGTTGTGATTTAAAAACTAAATGTTGTTAAAACTCGTAAAAAAGAGTATTTTAAATTACGTTTAGAGTTTCAATTAATCAATTAATTAACGTAACACGTGAATTATTTTAGTTTTAAATAATGAAAACCGTTGATTTTTGGGGGTTTTAGTTTTCAGTAACAAGTTTACAAAACACTATAATATCTAAATAAATCTCAAACTTCCCCAGATAATTTTTTATAATCCGAGCCCTAGTAAATAGTACATGTATATACTGGTTGCAAGATAGTCTAAAACTCTTTAAGGGAGAATGCAACCAAATAACAAGTAATGTTTAACGATTCCTTATCGTTTAAATAGGCCTAATCAACCAGTAAAAAATCAAAAATCATTAGGAATCAATTTCCAACTTGCCTGGAAAATAGGCTTAGCTGGATTCATGGAGATCCTGAATTTCTTCGCATTGATGGATCATCGACCAATCGATTATTATTGGAAATATCATGGAGATCCCGCCTTAATTACGATAACCTTTGCTCATGGGTCGCTGACCCTTCAATGCGAAGAAATTCAAGATCTCCATGAACCCGCTAAGCCTATTTTTCTTGTAAGTTTAATATTGGTTTTCAATTTTTTATTAGTCTAACTCTAAACGATAAGGAGTTATATATATATATTTTGGGGCACTAGAACATAATTTTAAAAATGGTTGGTTGTACTTTACCTCCACTTATAACATTGTGACTATTAAAATCAAAGTCGTCTTCTAAATACATAAATGATGACGGAGGTGTTGAGGTTATTATAACGGAACTATCGTTGGAGCCGTGATTGTTGAACTGCGCGATTATTGGTGAAACTGTCGAGGCCATTTCGGGTTCGCTGTCTTTTACGGCTTTTTTCGAGGATTCGTTAAAATTCGTTTCGTCTTCCGGAAAATCCGGAATATTAATTCCGCTTGAATAGTAAGAAAGGGTTACTGAATGGTCCTTTTGCGCTTCCCCAGCTAGTTCAAGATAGTCGTCGGGTGGTAGAGTTTCATTCTCGTCAAATTCGGATGACGTTATTGGTACCGAAACTTCCGACACGCCTGAAGGGGCATCGGAACCTAAAATTAGAGAATATTGAGTTTTACAATAGGATAAAATTCAGAATGTACTACTAGGTCAAAGTTGACTTACTGCAAATAAATGAAGGGCAGCAATCCCCATCTTTTCTCGCCGTGAAACAGCCTTGAGGGGGCATCGAAAGCAGCGGACAGACCCTTAGGAAACACAATAGCACTCCTCTTCCGCAAGTGCAGTTGAGACACGGTTGCTCCGTTCGAACTAATTCTCCGTGATCATATCGGTAGTCGCGGTATAAACATCCTGCGTATGATACAATAATTACAGAATTAATAGGTCGGAAGAACCGAAATAAATGTATAATTCAAGAAGAGCTCTATAGAGCGAATGCGTTTCTATATGTATAGGTCCTAAGTAGTGCTCTTAATTAACTGCGACCAGATATTTGTTCGGTCAACTGATAAAACTGGTTCTAAATCGGATAAACGGATTCTGTAGTCTATCTACAAGAAACGGATACCGATTAAAGGGAGAATGCAACCTAATAACAACCGATATTTATCGATTCCTTATCGTTTAAATAGGCCTAATCCAACAATAAAAAGTTTACAAAACAAATATTAAACTAGAAATAAACTTAAAACTTACGCGGAAAATAGGCTTGGCGGGATTCATGGAGATACTGATTTCCACGCGTATAAGGTCTAATGACCAATGAGCAAAGGCCCGTCGTTCACGCGAGATCTCCACGAGACTTAAAATCGCGTTCGATTGGTCGCTAGACCTTATACGCGAGGAAATCAGGATCTCCATGAATCCCGTTAAGCCTATTTTCCGGGTAAGTTTTAAATTTATTTCTAGTTTAATATTTGTTCGTAAATAGTTTCACTGGTAGATTAGGCCTATTTAAACAATAAGGAATCGATAAGAAAATCACTTGTTGTTATGTTGCATTCTGCCTTTAAGCGCTTATCTGAAGGAAAGTTATTTACGTAATTGACAGTTATTCGATAGAGTATCGGTTAACCTGTTAATATCTGCAAAAAAATGGAATCTGTTTGGACAGATAATTCGGATATAAAAATTTGTAAAAAAGAGATTGAATAGACAAATGTCGGATATACAGTTTTTATCAGACTAACTTATTTGAGCAATATCTGATACGCGAAACAGACATGTTTGTTCTATAAATATAACAGTTGGAGCACTATCTAGTACCAAGAATCCATTCAGGTTCCATAAGAATATGGGAGGGCCGCGATTCAATAACCATCCTCCCAAACTTTGTAGCAAAAGTTCGTCTGCTTCGAATCGATTTTTCAAGTAAATTGCTCCTGACATTATATTATTAACCCGCGCCACTAACGACCTTGGCATAATATTTTGGGTAATAAAAATGGAGCCGACCGAAAAAAGATCTAAGCGTACAAATGTTGCGAAAATTGCAGACTAACTTTTGTTACAAAGTTTGTTAGGATGGTACCAGAGGCTAAAGCTATGCTCCCATATTCTTATGGAACTGAATGGATTCTTGCTAGTACCTATATCATTATTGATTTGAATTAAAGGGAAAGCTTTTGAATCACACGTTTTTATAGTGTTTAAATAAATTTCATGAGTTTGGTTAAGTTTGATCGTAAGTATAAATTCGGGCCAATCATATTATTTCAGCCTTCAATAGTGCTTTTAATGCCCTAACGTTAAAAGAATAGACCTTGGCCAGCAAACGCCTGTCTATTCTTTTAATAGTAGGACATTACAAGCACTGTTGAAGACTGAAGTAATATGATCGGCCCAAAGTTATATTTACTTTTAAACAAATTTTACCCAACTTTAGAAATAAATTTAAATTCTCAAATTGGTTTTTTGCATGGTGATTCGGAAAATAAATTTCGAATTTTAGAGCCTTCAAGTTTCCCTTAAAGTATATTTATTATTTTAATTACCTCTCGGTATCGGTTCTTCAGATCTCAACAACGTTCCGCTGTATTTTATTACATCAGATGGAGCTGTAAAGAAAAATAAAATATATTGGGGGATTATATACATGTATTCGAAGAGACATATCTCTGGTTATAACACGTATCCTCCGATGCGGTTCTTGACTACTTCTCTACGACCTTTCGTCGGGTGAAGTCGCACCCTGTTCGTAGTCACTTAAAGGCCTAGGATTATTTCTGCCTGTCACCCTGGAAACAAACTCACCCTCCAGTTTGAGCTACCCAAGGGGAAGCTCAGAAGGTGAGCCCACTTCCAGTGAAACAGGCGGGTGACAGGCAGAAGAAATCCTAGGCCTTTAATGCATATTTCGTTGTCTTGATTTGGTCCCTTAACCACGTAACAACAGTAACTATGTTTTTTGTATAGAGCTCATGACCTCTAGCTCATGCTCTAAACCAAAATAAAACAAAACTACAGCCATATACACACCCAGACTCGCTTGCAGTCGTACCAATACGCAGGAGTTAAAAAGTTCAAGTGAGGAGGACTAAAACTGACTAAGACTAAATTTAAACAAGTAGCGGATTTTTTTTTGGGCAAATACAAAAGTGAAAATAAGCCCTTCAGATTATTAATATGAAACTTTTCGTCATAAATTCGTGCGCGATGTTTGTAAGCAAATACGCTTGCTTTCGGGCCGTTTTCTTTGTAAAAGTATTTAATTCGGATTTCTGCCCTTGTTTGGTCCCCGATTTTTTCAACCGATCATGTAGTTAAGGTCATTGATTCAATCAGAGACAAACTGCTTTAAGTCCCGACTTGGACAAACGATCAAATATTGACAAGGATCCATTCAGGTTCCTGAAGGGATTCATGATCTTATCCGATGATCAATAATTTAGCAGACTACAAAGCGCCGCAATCGTTTTTCATGCTGACGTATAATGTAGAAATGTTTCATCACTACCTTACACTGTACAATTTCCAGGCGCCACAGGATTTGTCCCGCTGTGGCCGGTCTTTTTACAGTGAGTTGTACAGTACTTAATCCGGAAATTCGAGCCTTTCATTTTTACTTATCGTTACTTATCAGAATAAAATGACGTCATGAAGTTTAAAAAAATGGATAATTTAATGTGTCAGCCTAGCCGATTAAAATAGTTATTATATTATGAAAAAGTAAAGTATTACACATAGTCATTCGAAAAAATCGTAGCAGCTTCAATTTAGGTGTACTTAAAAAATATATAAAACCTGTTCATATATGTACATGTAGATTAACCTTTGTTTGGGCATCAAATTATCAAATTAGATCGACGTATTTTTTTCTAATAATCGGGAAATCATATCGAGATTAAATGTTTTTTAATCTCATTTTAATTGGTTTATCAAGAAGTAAGGTTTTTTTAAGATTATAGATTTTTTTAAGATTAAACAAAATTCATTACTTGGGGAATATTTGTGGAAGCTAGTTCGAAAGATTTCCCGTCTTGAAATTGATGTTATCTTGATTCAACTCAACATTAAGAGGAATATATTTGACTTATTTTATATTTTTGAATTTAATTATATGACTTATTTTGTGTTTATTTCGTAAATTTGATTTGAATTATTCCGACTTATTTGTATTTATTTGATGAATTTATATTTGATAATTTCTCTGTACTAGACATGTTGGGATTATAAAGATAGGCTTCTAAATTTTCCCGTACAATGCAAGTGTGCGGTAGCTGCTTTACATAAAGATGGTTTATGGTAAATTTTAAGAGGAAAAGAGTTAGAAGCGTGGGTTACTAGTAGCTCAGTGAAAAAAAGAGTGCCAGTTCCACTTTCGACAAAATTTCAAAGATCGCGAGGGTTTCGGGTTTTCGCTGTTACGATTGGCCTATCGTCGCGTCACTCATTCGCTTTTAGAGAAGGTGGAAAAGAAGCGAGGTAGAGAGTAATTTACATTTCTAATCACGTTTAAATTGAATTTTCGAGACAGTTTAAAGTAGTTTTTACAACTTCCCCCTTTGGAATTTTTTTACGGCTTTGATAAAATATAGGAGGCGTTGATATATTTTAGGTAAGGCTGGGTTAGATCACGTGCTTGCACGGAGATACTATTTTGGTTTTCCTATTTGTGTTAATTTTAAAGATAATCAAATTTAAAATATAAAATTATTGCTAATTTATTAGTAAGCTTTATTCAAGCACGTAGGAACGTTTCTAATTTCATCTGCCTGAATCAAATTTAAAGGGAGACTGAATGAAAAATCGAAAGACATTTTGTTGATAAAACAGTATTACAGTAATATAAAGTCCCTTCCTATACTAAGATATTTTTTTGCTCTGCTTAATAACTCCAAAATTAAGGTTTAAAAGTCAGGGTTTTATCCCCCAAACGTATTTAAATCGGCCACCATCTTGTTTCATATAGAAAATTGAATACCAGCCAATCAGAATATTTCTTTGGGAAAGTCTTTCGCGTTATGTCTCCGGATACTATTGCTTGAATTGATATCGATTTTTATAGGAATGTGGCGCCACCATTTGGGGGCTTACCGCTTGTAAATATAATATTGGAAGAAAAAGAGGGAGATTTTATTGGCTCATATTCCCTGAGTTACAGATCGGGATTATATTATTTATTTATTTTAGATACTTTTCTAACATATTCTATGGTCTAAAAAAACTAAAAATTATCGCGTATTACACACGATTTAGTTCAGTTTCCCTTTAACAGCTGTTCCCAAGTATTGATCACTTGTTTGTAAGACTAGCTGCTTGAAATGTCTCGAAAGGAATGGTCTTTTAACAAATTATGATTTTAGAGTAGTTTATTAATCTGTATTGTATGCGCGGGCATTCGTACCTTATTACAAAGAATAACATTTCCAGACCATAAGTTAAAATCAAGGAAGGTCACTATAGTGTAAGCCATCGAGTGAAGCGTTAGAAATATTTTCCAAAACTTCCTGGTTGTGAAGTATTTTGTACCACGTAAATTCATAGAGCTTCATATTCCATAAATAATATAATTTTTGTGAAAGTTAACAATTTATTAGATTTTTCTGTATGTATAGATATAACTCGTTACACTAATAACATAACTTAACGCGTATCTATAATAATAACATTATTTATTCCCCTTTTTACATTTTCTACATTTTTTGAAAAAGGTCGAGTCGTTTACGAGTCTTTTTATTACGTTTTTAACAAGTAAATCATCCTTGAAATTTATAAGACGACATACTGTGTGTGACTATGAAGTGAGTCTGATTTTTCTCAGTCCATGGTTTCACCCGAAGTATTCCGAAATTTGTACAGAAAGGCGGCTAGGCCCAGTATATTCTTTTTAGAGTAAATCTGACTCGAAATCGCGACGGCCGGGCGAGACACCCTCCTTCATTTCGCGAGAGAGACAGGGAGTTGTTATTAGTTGATACATTTGTAACATTTCACCCCCGTAAACATCTAAAAACTTCGGCGCAATATTAACACCGCCTACTTAGTTGCAATCTGAACCGCTAGAGAGGGCAATTTCGAATTCTGTATCTCGACCATTTAGGGTTTTTGGATTTTTCTTCTCTCCTAGGGCGAAAGCTCTGACGACAAAACTTTCAGAACTTCATCGTAATATGCCTTGTTACAAACTTGAAGCATGATTTACCTGTGCTTTTTTAAAAAATGAGATATGTTCAATTAGAATAACCATGTTCGTTAAAATATACTTGTTCACATCAGACATCACGTATTAATTAATCAAGTTTAAACACTAACCATTAAATTAGGCGGAAGCCAATACCATTATAACTTGGTGAATCCCTGTGGGAATTTACCCAACCACATGGCCAATCAAACCACTCTATTTGACATGTATTCGTCGATATTTGATAACAAAATTTAATAGATTTGAAACACTTTAGTTTATCATTTAGTTTAGAGCGCGACGTCAAAAGCAGCGTTCATACTAGGCCATGGAATCGATTTAAACCGTTTCAGAACGTTTTCGCTGGAGTCATGTGAACGGGAAACCGTCTTTTCTCGAATCGATTTGATTCGATTTCTCTGAAGTGCTTCGGGAACCAGTTTCATACCGTTTCGGTTTCAACAACCGATAAGCCGCGTTCATTACTAAGCCTTAGAATCGATTTAAACCGTTTCAAAACGTGTCGCAAGAATCGTGTAAACGGGAAACCGTCTTTTCTCGAATGTATTTGATTCGATTTCTCGAAACTGCTTCGGGAACCAGTTTCATACCGATTCAGTTTCAACAACCGATAAGCCGCGTTCATTACCAGGCGATTTGAGTATCGGTTTGATTTTATCGTTTGAAATCGATTAAGAAATGCTAGTGTGGCCATAGCTATAGTTTCCATTCAAAACTCAAAGGCTGAAAATTGATCATTTTCATTTGTATATTTATTTCAAATTTTTTTAGCTTCTCTCTCTCTCACTAAATATGTACCATCTTCACGAAAACACCACACCAACTACTACGTCCCAAAAAAAGTATAAGAACAACATCGCTAAAACCCAAAAGTCTACGTTCCCGTAAAGTTTCTGGATGAATGAATTTAAATCGCTTTCGCGAGAACCCATCCAGGATTTTAGAAATTCAAAAACGTTAGTCACTCGCAACCAAAGAATAAACCTAATTAACCAAGGGAAAACGAGTTATTTTCGTAAACTCGGCCGTCTTGCAAGACTGAGAGACTAAATATATATCTTTAAGAAAGATGCGAAACAAAGCCATCCACTATATAACCCCATGAGAAATAAAAGAGTACCGCTCAACTCAAAGCTACCTATAGGTTATAAGCGTAGAAAAACCTTTCGTTTAATTACGTGTATTTTTTACCAGTGAATGTATCGTCGACCTTAAAACCCTAGGGAGAATAATGACCAAACGCTATATAGTGTAAAATAATAATAGAAATGCAAAATCCACTTAAAGTGAGAATGCAACGCAACGTTTATTAATAGGCCTAATCCATCAGTAAACAATTTACCGGATAATTTTTTTTAACTTCAATGACTTACGAAATAAGAATGACCGTTCTAAAGTGTCTTTGACTTAAAGGGAGAATGAAACTTAATCCTTATCGTTTAAATAGGCCTAATCCACCAGTAAAATAATTTACAAACAAATATTAAACTAGAAATCAATTTAAAACTTACCAAGAAAAATAGGCTTAGCTGGATTCAAGGGGGTCATGAATTTCTTTGAAATTTAAGGGTCAGCGACCAATGAGCAGATGCTTATCGGTAAGGCGAGATTTCCGTGAGATCACCAATAACATTCGTTTGATCGCAGACCCATCAATGCGAAGAAATATAGAATCTCCATGAATCCAGCTAAGCATATTTTCCGGGTAAGTTTTAAATTAATTTCTAGTTTAATATTTGTTTGTAAAATTTTTTACTGGTGGATTAGGCCTATTTAAACGATAAGGAATCGATAAAATGTCACTTCTTGTTCGATTGCACTCTCCCTTTAAATAAAACTGAATTACGTGAACTATAACGTTCTCATCTCTCCCTGTATATTACGTAATTTTAAAGGCTAAAGGCCGATCTAGACGCCAGTGAGAAGATATTTATTTTTACAAGAACTCTAGAGGTTACCTTCACGCCGGGATGCCAGCGAGAGGAAGAGCGTAGCCAGTTTTTTAGAAGTTCACTACCTTAGGAGGGGGATGTGAAAAAAGGTGTTCTGATTATTTTCACGGTCTAGGACTCTGCGTTTGGATAAAATTTACCGTTTGATAAGGTGGTACTAAAATTAAAAAGGAATATCATTAAGAGATAATAATAGTGCTTTAATTTCGATAAAAAATAACCATTTTCGATTATTTTGGAATGAAAGCGCCAATATAACTATTATCACGAAAACAACCAGATAATTTTTTCAATAAGGAATGTATTTGTATTAATATAACCTCATCTAGCCATTTAAAGTTTTTTTAATCGATTATCTACGATTAATCGATTATTTCGGTTTATCGATCCGTTCATAATTTACAAAACTCATGAGTTTTTCGAATTATTCTAATGGTGGAATGGATTAAAAATACTATAAATATAATTATATTAATATAATTGTATTAATATAACCACATTTACAATTTGAAATTTGTTTTAAAAGAATTATAGTTCAATTTAATCGATCATCCACGATTAACCGCTTACTCTGGTTTATCCGTGGTTAATTATCAAACTCATAAGTGAGTTTTCGAGTAAATTAAAGAACTTTTTCAATCATTTTAATGGTGCCATTAATAAAAAAACACGATAGATATTGTTTCTAACACATATTTGCGTAATCATTTCCAACTAGTTAATCCATTGGGCTAGCCCGTCCCTCTTGTAACGTATTAGGTAAAGTTAGGTTAGGTTATTTAATCACTCGAAATGACGAGTCATTTGCATGGCACGTCATTGAGTGTCAGGCCTGTTCGAAATAGTATTATCCATAAAATAGACTAATCAATGTTTTTTTTATTTCTTTTATAGGATATCGGATTTCATTTAACTTCGTCTCATCTCTTCAAAATCGGATATCTCGGATTATATTATTCGTAACAAACGTGTAAGTACTACGACAATTTTCTTGCCATTGTAGCATGGCTATTTTCTTTTAAATTTTTGTGTTTGGTGTATTATTGGGGAGTTTTGAAGAATAGGTTCCGGTGCCAAGGCTTAGCATAATAATACGAGAGCTAACCTAACCTATCCTACCGGGACCTATTCTTCAATTTGGCCTATTATTGCGCGTTCGAGTTGCGAAAAATAGTTTACGGAAAATAACGCGATGGCTATAAGATTAATACGAAAACGGATTTCCCACTCCGTTTAATGTGCAACCGCGACTGAACCTTCCAAATCCAATCAGACGAACGTACAATCCCGAAAGAACTTCTATAACCACTGTCAAACGCGTAGCCTCAAAAGAACTTGCCATAACCATTCCGTCGAACGCATACCCTCGAAAGACTTTTTCAAAACCATTCTGTCGAACGCGTAGCCTCAAAATTACTTTTTATAGCCATTCCGTCGAACGCGTAACTTCGAAATAACGTTTATAACCATTCCCTCGAACGCGTAACCTCTAAAAAACCTTTTCATAAGTATTGCGTCGAACGCGTAACTTCGAAATAACTTTTCATAACCATTCCGTCGAACGCGTAACTTCGAAATAACTTTTCATAACCATTCCGTCGAACGCGTAACTTCGAAAGAACTTATCATAATCATTCTTTCGAACGCGTAACGTCGACCGTTCCTACGAAAATGCAATCAAAAAAGCGTACAAGATCTACAATCGCAATTCGATCAACAAATACTAACATAATCAAAGCCTATGCATTCCTACTCATTCTTCACACGTAATGGCCTTATGCCAACACTCTCTTAATTACCAAACCCAACTTATCGGGGTCAAACGAGCGTTACGAATCGATACGGGCTTGAAATTCATATGACCTTTTTAGGTAATTTCGGTAATTTGACCCCGATTATTTATTTTGCCTACAACCCTTCAGTGTTTTCAGGAGTTAATTTATTTTAATCTCATTATTGCGCCTACATTACGAGCGCGGAGTTATTAGCCACGTTTGGGAGAGAACGTAAGTCATTCACAAAGTTAGGCACTTGTGACCGACTCGAGCGTATCTTCTCCCGGTCGTAGGACCTTTGACCCTTAGAGAAACGTTGGCTATTAACTCCGCCGGGTCATCAAGGACCCCGTAAGTTTCGCTCAATGCTGGCGCGTCCGTTTCTGGGTTGGAGATCGCGAAGAGTCACTTAGGGACTGTTAGGACCCGTGGGATTTGGATTTTAGGTTAAGAACCATAGCTCTATATTTCGCGTTGCGTTTTTGTGATTTTCAGCTATTTGGAAGAGCCGAAGTCTTGGTCCTGGAAAGGAGAACTTACTTTTGAAAGCGCACATATTTTTCCTATCGCTTTGTTGTCTTACTTCGTGTCTTTCTAATTTGCTCATCGAGTATAATTGAAAGTTGAACGCGATTAAAATTATTATTGCATCGTAAGAATTCGGGAGTGGGATGATTCGACATAGTTGCTCTATTGATTAAGGCTATTCACGTATACTTTCTCATAGTCTAACAAGAATAGCAACTGTTTTCAGGGAGAGGTGTGGGGCTAGGTTCTTGTAAATAAGATGAAATAAGATGAAACTGGCGTTGGAGTTATCTAATTCAATAACACTGAAGTTGTTTCTCTTGAAATGTTGCATTACATCTGATATAAACGGCTTAATTGGTCAGGGAAAACATGGAAAAATCTGTGGCAACCCTGGCATAGCTTTCCCATAAAAAGTGGTATAGGTTCTTGACTTGTGACGTTAAATTATTTCGTAGAGTTCCGCTTTGAGTAAGGGTTTATCATAAGGAATGTCGTTGTCTCGCAACCATTTCTGTATATCGCCTTTACGAGTTGCTGCGGTAGGTGCTCTATCCACAACAACCGAGTGGTATGACGCGTTGTCCGTGAAGATGATCCAATTTCCAATTGAAGCTTTTGTCGTTCATGTCGTCATGATAGTCTTCAAGGCCCGATTTAGATGGATAGATCAAGAGTCCATTTTCCAGAAAAACTTTCGAGAAAGCATGGGCGTGCATGTCGTCATGAGAGTCGAAGCTTTAAGCCTCGATTTGAGCTAGAGTCCATTTTCCACAAATCCATTTGATAAACCCTCGTGAAGTCTCTTGGCCTTTACCACAAGGGACTTTCGGAACAGATACATCTGGACAACGTTTCGATACCCTATAGTTTTCACACACCCACGTCTCGTCTATGAAAATATCTTTGTCCGTCAACTCAATATTTCTTGCTTTTTTAAGAAATTTACGACTGCGAGCCACGAGGTCGGTTGTTTCCATGAGATGCTCGCGATATATCGAATTTTTGATTTTCGAAACCAAGTTGATGTAGTGCTTGTCGTATGATATTATCCGATAAATATCAATTGCCAACCCTGGTTAAGACTTGAGTACCTTTAGTTCGTTGTACACCTGAGTTCACCTTCTACCTTTCAAAGCGTTGGAACTCGTACGAACTCCGAGTTCATCTTTTTTAGTTCAAAGAGAGCGAAAGTTAGACTGGAAAATTATTTAATTTACTGATAAAGTTTAGAGCTATTAAGAAATTTGAGGAAATAGTGTTAAAGGTTCTTAATTAAGGGGTAAGATACATGATCTAAAATATTAAAAATATAAGAAATATTTATTATAGGAATGGAATGCTTTTTTTATCGGTGACATAAAAATTACAGATATTGCGTTGTTTTACTCGGTTCCCGAAGCAGTTTCGAGAAATCAAATCAAATCGATTCGAGAAAAGACAGTTTCCCGTTCATACTACTAAAGCGAATCGTTTGAAAGGGTTTAAATCGATTCCAAGGCCGAGAATGAACGCCGTCAATACCACCAAAGTAACCAGCAAGGTTATATAGATCATTATACGTCCATTCGCTTACAGTTAGATAACATAAGCTATAATTATAACCTTAATAATATTCCAAAATATGATGGATGATCACGTGAAATTTTATTCCTGATTTCCTCGGCAAACGCGCGGCAGATTGAGAATACGAAGCCACTAACGGTTTTGAATTGGAGTTAAAGAAAGGCCAGTTTGTATTTGCCCTGAAGACATATGTACCGCGCTTTTGAGCCCCCTTCGAAATTAAACACGGTCATTTACTAGCAGATTTCGTGGGTTTCTTTCATTCATATCGAGTAGGACTTGAGGAATTGTAAATGTAACATATTGTTGGAGATTATATAACATTACGCCGTATCTACCTATTTTACAGAAAAATTAGAGAGCCGGCCAAATTTGTTTTACGTGTGATAACCAATTATCTTTTATCCAAAATTTTAATTTCTCGTTTCACCCAAGATATGTTAGGTTAGGTTAGATTTGGAGAAATTGATGTTGGGTCGAAATGGAAACCGTCTTTTCTCGAATCGATTTGATGTCTCAAGACTGCTTCTGGAACCAGTTTTATACCGCTTTGGTTGCAACAACCGATATATGAAGCTACAATAAATGGTATGATGTGTGGACATATGACGCTTAAAACGATTCCTGGCGATTTGAATATCGGTTTGATTTTACCGTTTCAAATCGATTAAGGAATGCTAGTGTGACCGTAGCTAAATATTTATTAACGAAACCACGAGGGCGTCTGGTTAATCTTTATCCATAACAACCACGCACGCGGTTAGTTAATTCCGAATTTTGCTCGTAATGTCTGCCCTTAGAGGACTATTATGAACAGCAGGTTTTGTTATTTATCTTAAGCTAATATTAAACTTGGAACAGCTTAAATTTAATTTATTTTCGGAATCACCACGCCAAAAACGTGTTCGAGAATTTTCAAACAATTATTACGGCACGATTTTGGTGTTTTAAATTAATTTCTTAAGTTTGGTAAAGTTTCAATTTTAGAAATAAATATAAATTCGAATCATCACCGCTTTCAGTGTCCTAACATTCACAGAATAGGCAGGCATTCGATTGCCAAGACCTTGCACGTAAAACGCCGGCCTATTATTTTAATGTTAGGACATTACAAACGATGTTGAAGGCTGATTGGCTCGAATTTATATTTTAAACACCCTAATAACGTGTTTAAAAATTGTTTTGCAAATTCTCGTACGGTGATTCTAGAAATAAATTTAAAAGCTGTTCCATTTTTAACTCCAAAAATCTTCAATTTTAGATACTTGTTCTTTTTTAATAGCCGTAGTTTGTACTAGCTCATTAAAAACACTAACATTAAATCCATTGAAAAATACATAACACGACCGACTATAATTATATACAAGTTATCCTTCATAGTAACGAAGCAGTTGACAATTTTATTAATTTATTCCTAAACTTTAGTTTCAATTTAGTTTCTTTTTCCTTATATGATCCCCAAAACTGCGAATTTTTTAATATGGTTTAAAAATTCGAATTAGCCTCACTCGTATCCTCAATTCACATCTGGAAATTATTAAATATTTTGCCACACTTTTTGATTAAAAATTTACCTCATACCTAGTACCAGGAATTCATAAATAAATATAGAATTATTGAACTTATAGCCTTAACTTTATCATCAAAACTTTATACATATCTTATTGGATCTCTTTAACTGAGGTGGTTCCAAAATGCAAACATATTTCGTTGCCTTGTTTCGTCTAAGGAGAATAGGTTTGCTGCTATAACTTCTTTTTGTATTGAACAAACTGTTATCTGTTTCGTGTATCAGATATTGTACAAATAAATTAGCGGATAAAAACTGTTTTAGAGGATTGTTATATCTGAATTATCTATCTAAACTGATTCCAATTTTTTGGAGCAGATTTTTACGAGTTTACCGATACTCAAACGGATAATTCTATTATTGTTTTCGAAATTACTTGACAATAGATCTAATTTAATCTTTAAGGGAGTATTCATTTAAAAAAGCGTTTCGCAGTTGATGGAAGGCGCGGTTAACAGACAAAAACGTAAATAACTTTCCTTCAGATAATCGCTCAACCGGATCTGTTTCTTGCAGTTATATTACAAAATACTTTTATCCGATTTGTAGCCAGTTTCAATTAAAACCAATCAGTTTCATCTATTGTCCGAACAGATATCTGGCCGCAGTTATAGGATCACTACCAGGAATGTTTAGACCCGCCTACTTTATCCTTACCCCCTCCAATAGAAGGGGGGTCGTTGACTATGAGGACACTCGATAAAACCATTATAAGTATTATTTATTTATGAATTCATGATATAATTTATAAAAAAAATATTTTTCTCAATATACCTCTTACAACCTCTCAATAAAAATAACGATTACTTACCAGACGAAACGCTGCTAATCAAGTTGACGCACAAAACTGTCACCAATAAATAAGCGGCTTCTTTAAATAAGTAATTATAGGACATTTTCACTTGACTATAATCTGTCTTGAGTTTTGATCGGTTTCGATTGGAGAGAGGTTTTTCTTTTTCCCGCACAATGACAGCCGTCAAAATATATCTATACGTAGTCTCATTATGTTTAGTTGATGACAAACAGTAGATGTCAGTAAGCGTATTGACCCTTGGGCTCTTCTAGCAAAAGTAGTTTTATTATATTATTCGGAGCAAGTCGATCCTTCACCAACAGGAATCAAAAATGCTTCTTCTTCGCCCAAAATTTCGTCTTGGTTTTCCAGTTTTGTTCACGACGATTTTCTTTCGTTGTTCTTACAAGCGAAAACCAATTATATCCACGTATAATGTCGTATCTTTGGTGTTTTTTCCCGAATCTAAGTAGTTGATACGTTTTAGATACGAAATGATTTCTATCTTCTAGCGGCTGGTCTCTCCCTCTCCCATGGTGTGGCCGCTCGCGATACTCTCTGACTGTTTAAACGAAGCTAAGACTAGTCACGTCGTCTTCTCTAAAGATTTTCTATATTTAAGGATGGTCTGTTCCAGCAACCTCGCGGCTTCAACCGACAATACGCTAAAATATTTTCGCCTTAGGGCTTGCCAGTTTTTTAAAGTTTTTATTTCGGTATCAAAGAAAACTAGAGGGGCAAAGAACGGAGAAATCTCTTCGATAAGGGGGAATTTTGTAAGGAAGAGGGGTTGCGGTAGGAAATGCTTTTGGATGAGAGACATATCCCCCCCCCCCCCGCCGAGGGATAGATTCTTCAAACAGCTTTCGTTAGAACTACGAAATGTTGTAATATGCCCTTTGGCTATACAGGTTGGCTCAGATCAAAAAAGAAACAATTGTTTATCTATGAAGAAAAATTAAATTAAAACTTCAGCATGGAATCTATGCAAGCAAAATAATCAATTTTAAATTTCCTTGTAAATTCGACAAGAATCAACCGAATATAAAAACTGTTTATAGACCAAAATCGATTTTTGAAGTAATTTTTCGATTCGGTAGATTTTGGTCAGTTTTACAAGAAATTTTCCAATTGGTCGATTTTGGTCCGTTTTATTATTTTACCAATTCGGTCAATATTGGTCGAATTTAAAAATAATTTTCCAATTCGGTCGATATTGGTCGATTTTATAAACAATTTTCCAATTCCGGGGATTTTAGTTGATATTTAGAAGGAATTTGAAATATTTTTTAAGTAATTTTTCGATTCGGTCGATTTTTGACAATTTTACAAGGAATTTTTCAAAGAAGGAATATTCCAACTTTGATCGATTTTGGTCAATTTTAAAAGGAATTTTTCAAAGAAGGAATATCCCAATTTGTCAATTTCACAAGGAATTTTCCGAAGAAAGAATATCCCAATTTGGGCGATTTTGGTCGATTTTACAAGGAATATTTCAAAGAAGAAATATCCCAATTTATTGGATTTATGTCGATTTTTACAAGGAATTTTCCAAAGACGGAATATTCCAATTTTGGTCGATTTTGTTCGATAAGCAATTTTTCGATTCTTCGATTTTTGCCAATTTACAAGCAATATTTCAATTCGTCGATATTTGTCGATTTACAAGTAATTCCCAATTGTGTCGATTTTGGTCTGTAAGCTGTTTTTCGATTCTGTCGATTTAAGATGGACTTTACAAGAAATTTTTCAAATTTTTATTGGTTTGTTTAATCTGAGCCACCCTGTACTGTGTGTATTTAAAAAATTCGATCGTATGACAGAGATGGTCAATACCAATATGTTGGTTTCAGCTGATGAGACCAAACACACATTCGTCCTTTGTTTCCACGATACATTTAAAAAGGTTTCTTTAAAATCTTCTTGATCTCTATATCATTCTAATGTAAACGTAAGTTTTGGTATTGGTGGGAGAGCATTGACATTTAAAACAAGTTGGGTAATACCAAAGTAAGTGTTTTCACTAAAATATGCCGGGACGTTTTATGATTTCTTACCTCGAATAGAGAAAACAATTCAAGTTTTATTATTTTAATTAGTTACGTGGCTTATCCTGTACGTAATGTAAAATTACTGAGATTCCATTTACTTTCTTCCAGTTCTTTATTAAACATCGCAAGAAACTTTATAATCTTGTTAGGCTTAATCGACGTTTGATATTAGGCTTAATCGACGTTTGATATTAGGCTTAATCGACGTTTGATATTAGGCTTAATCGACGTTTGATATTAGGCTTAATCGACGTTTGATATTAGGCTTAATCGACGTTTGATATTAGGCTTAATCGACGTTTGATATTAGGCTTAATCGACGTTTGATATTAGGCTTAATCGACGTTTGATATTAGGCTTAATCGACGTTTGATATTAGGCTTAATCGACGTTTGAAATTAGGCTTAATCGACGTTTGAAATTAGGCTTAATCGACGTTTGAAATTAGGCTTAATCGACGTTTGAAATTAGGCTTAATCGACGTTTGAAATTAGGCTTAATCGACGTTTGAAATTAGGCTTAATCGACGTTTGAAATTAGGCTTAATCGACGTTTGAAATTAGGCTTAATCGACGTTTGAAATTAGGCTTAATCGACGTTTGAAATTAGGCTTAATCGACGTTTGAAATTAGGCTTAATCGACGTTTGAAATTAGGCTTAATCGACGTTTGAAATTAGGCTTAATCGACGTTTGAATTAAAACTCAAAGTCAAGCTGAGTTTGCAATGAAGTTTAGTGTGGGGCTATAAAACTTTACGCGTAGATTTTAGCGTTCCCCACAAACAGACGGACGTTCCCAGAGAATATATTTCGTATTTTAAATTCTTAAATAGTGATCGAAGTGAAACTCGCATAAGCTACGTGCACACTAGCATTTCTTAATCGATTTGAAACGGTAAAATCAAACCGATTTTCAAATCGGAAGGAGTCGTTTTAAGCGTCACGTGTTCACGCGTCATCTTTATAAATCGATTTATTGTAGCTTCATCTATCGGTTGTTGAAACCAAATCGGTATGAAACTGGTTCCCAAAGCGGTTTCAAGAAATCTAATCAAATCGATTCGAAAAAAGACGGTTTCCCGTTCATACGACTCTAGCGATTCTAAGGCCTAGTATGAACGGAGCTATATTTTCTAACTCAGTGTTTGTATTAACTTATCTAGTTAAGTATATTTATGTAAATTTTTAATTCAATTCTTTGAAACCAAAATGAGCTGACTATTCACGGATAAATTACGTAACTTTTTTCTCAAGTTATTGAAATATTATACTAATTGTTGCTTAGCATGTCTAAAAAAGTGCATTCACACGCTATAAAGATCAAATCTGTAATGAGGATAAAAAAACACATTTCTAAAATATCCAAGTACCGTTAATACTGAGAAATTATAAATTAATAACTGTAATTATTTTCTTCCAAAAATAAAATAGGAAAAAAAAAAAAAAATGTTTAAAAAACAGTTGATTTTTAATTTCTGCCTCTTTACCAGTTTCCCCCTCATCTAGTAAAAATGCAGTTTCATATGAACTGCGAAGGAAAACCCGTTTTAAAAACAAAATTGTTTGCTTATATACCAATATAGTACTTGTGAACAGTGCACTATGTACGCAAAGGACATTGCACTTTCCTTTTCTACGAATGTTTTTTTAATTAATGTGTACCTTAGGCTTGCTTATTGAACGAATATTGTCCATTGGTCTTTCTCCCTTTGCCTTTGGTTAAGTATAAAGCTGCGTTCATACTAGGCCTTTAAATCTATTTAAACCGTTTCAAAACGTTTCGCTTTAGTCGTGTCAACAGGAAACCGTCTTTCAACAAATCGATTTAATTCGATTTTTCGAAACTGCTTTGGGAACCAGTTTCGTACCGATTCGGTTTCAGCAACCGATAGATGAAGCTACAATAAATCGATTTATAAAGATAATGCGTGAACGCGTGACGCTTAATCGATTCCCGGCGGTTTGAATATCAGTTTGATTTTACCGTTTCAAATCGATTAAGAAATGCAAGTGTGATCGTAGCTTAAGAGTTTCATATTTGTCAAACTAAGTAAACAATCTTAAATGTGGGAGCCTAATCACCTTTTATTTCTGCATCATTATGTATTTGGTTTAATTTATTATTTGATGTATATTTTACTATTTCGCAAATACAGTGGTGGCGCACTATTTTCTATAATTGTTTTGGGTTTTGTGATCTCATTGAACTAGCCTTTCCCTCTATTGTTTCATGGTATGTGTGACGCATTAATGTGTCACTTAATTATTGAAGAAAAATATTAAGAAATGATTCTTGTACAAAATGTTTGTTCTTTTTTTATTGCATATCAATTCCCCCTTTTACACACTGAAACGCAATTTCAGAAAAAATGAAACCGCTCATACGATACGATTATAAATAATAATTAACTTGATTCTTAACAAAAATTATTTAACAAAATTATTTCATAAATCTCCTAAAAATTAAAAAATGCCGATGAACAACATTTTTTTTTTTTTCTTTTGCGCTGCATACTGAAATGGTTGTGGAGTGGGAAATTAACGATAACGCAAAATAGCAATAACGACGAAATTATGGATATAAATAATAAAAATAGGTTGCTCACGCGAAAACGTTCGACACAAGTTTTAAATATTGGTCTAATGAGCCAACAAAACCCAACATTTAAAAAACAATAATAATAATAATTAATAATAATAATAATTAATTAATAATAATAATAGTAATAATAATAATTAATAATAACAGTTGCCGCCCGCGACTTTAAGTCACATTGGAATTGTGGTACCATTCTTGGTGCTAATTCTTAACGAACCTTCGAGTGGTGTAAACATCGGCCTAATGATAATGAAAATCCAACTTTTAAAAATACTAAGAGGGTCCATCGACTTGTCTTCTCGAGACCTTCAACTTCGTACGGGGAATAAAAAGGCATTCTTTTGTATTACCAATCTTCTCCGACGCGAGTTTAGTGTATCGTAGATGAGTTCGGCTCAGGAAGCCCTAGTTTAAAACAGGGAATGGTGGAACTTGGGTAGTCGGCAATCGACACGTGACTGACGAGAGTTCAGTTAAAATTGTGGGGATTTATGGAATCATATAATATTACTTGTCCGGTTTCTAATTATAACTTGATGGTTGAGAACAGATATGTTACAACCCTGTTATAGAGATATGCCTCTTTTGGGGTAAAGTGACTTCTAGCGACGGGTGGCGCCATCACCCGCGAGACATGGGGATAATCGATGGAAAGAACTACAATTCTAGATGAATGTTCTGTCACTTTGACCGTTAGTTATTAACCACAATGGTTAATCGAAATACAACTTGATGTTTTAAAGGCTTAAGAGATTTCGCAATTCGCGCCTTTTTCCAATACGCACGCGTCACGCGTGACCTCCAGTCTTCTCGAGGTGGGGTTAGAGAGGGGGAGGTGCTATCAAAGTCACGTATTATCCCCGACTCAAAGGTGGCGCTACATTAAACTAGCGGTTTGTTGACGGCATAGAGGGTAAAGTAAGAGACATATCTCTATAGTTGGTATTATTAAATAACCTTGAAAACAGTAAAAAGAGCCGTTAAAAAGCACCTGTTTCTATTGAAGATGTCGCCTTTTTTCAAGGTTGCGTTAAAGTATAGAATTATTTAAACTTTTGACAACCTTGAAACCAGCAAAAATAGAATCTGTTTCTATGGAAGATGTTGCCTTTTTTCAAGTGAATTTTTATAATAACAACTATTGCACAGCGCTGCAAGATATCTGTTTGGGAATGTATAATTCATGTACATTGTATTACAGTATTATTTAAAACTGTTAATATAACCCTTCAACGTATCTTAATTCGTATACCACCATATTCCTTACAAAGCTAATTTTTAGCATTGGTTCACCTTGTGAATATAGTGTTAAGTATTTAATTTAAAACCTATTACCGGATCAGTGTTTTTGGCACCTGTAGATAGTCATTTTGATTATATTCATCATCAATTTTTTTTCTTAGATTTAGTAATGCCTGGCTGGTTGTTATTCGGAAGCACTTTTCACAAATTGTTAAGTTTGATTCAATTTATCTTATCTTAGCCTAAATTTTTTAAAAACAAATTATGTTAAAAAAAACCTCTCTCGTTAGTCGTTTGCAGTCCCACAACGAGTAAAAATTTATATTGAAACTTTGTTTTCGTATATAGATAAATTACTCATTGTAAGAAGATAACCAACCTAATACATACTTTTTTCTAATACCTAGGAATTCATAAATTAAAAAAATACTGTTTATATCTGAAGCTTGCATAGTAATTTTCAATTTAAATCCTTCATTTTGTTTATCAAAATAATGCTTGGAAATATATAACTAAAATAAATTTTAGTTTGAAAGTTTTGTTGCTTTCGAAAGCGGTTTAATATCAAAATGTCACTGATATTCTTAAACCGGAGACTTTGATTTTCTTATAAAAATATTTCGTAACATAACTACTATAGCTATGAGCATTTATTTTATCATCGTAGTTTCCACGATTATTTTCGTAATTACCATCCATTTTATATTCAGTCGTTCAAATTGATAAAAAAAAGGCTTAGTTTCAAATACTTTACGCGCGTGTATCGTTTCGTGTCATTCATCAAATTTGAGTGTCTTAATTCACCAATCATTTCACATTTGCACTTTTTTTTGTCTCGGTGAAAAATAGTTCCCAATTCTTTGATTTTATAATCGTTCCAAACGCACTATTATTTTAAAACGCTCCAAAAATTAAATAATTACTAAAATAGTTACTATCACACTCGCTGAATAGTTTACGACAAATTACAAAAAACAAAACAAAAAACTAGACGTTAATCCGAATGAATAATTTGACTTTTCGGTCCCGACGTTATCGTTTCGTCGAGAAATAGGACCTATTCATTCGAAGCAACAATGGAGCTTGAGGGTTGCAGGCACGAGGATTGCACTTCATCATGCCACTTTCGTGGCATTTGCATTCCATACAAAGGCTGCTTGCAGCTTTTACAACCTCTCCAGCTTCGTAGAAGATTCCACCAACTTCGCAACCTGTTAGCGAAATTGTTGTCAGTTACGCGCAGAAAAATATTTTTAACGCACTAGGACAGACATTTCTTATCTTTTGAACAAAAAGGAAAACAGTTTAACACTGACCTTTAACTTCATCGGCCTTTTGTACTATTTGCTCCAGATATAACGGACTTTTCGTTGTTGTAGTAGTAGTTGTACGAATATGGGGGCCCTTCTTGGAGCGTTGAGGACTGGTATTTGTTTTATTTTTGTAGTGAACATGTACCGCTATTAAAGAAAAATTCAAGATTGGGTAAATATCTTTCAAGGGAAGTTGCTCTTTCTTTCATCACTTACGACACTCGTATCTGGGGCAACAGAAACCAGCAATCGGCGTTTCTTGACAACCTACAACAGGCGGAGGACAAGTTTGTTGCAAACAAATAATGTCACCGCGGAAGCAGAAACAGAAGTCACAAGGTTCGGGCCTTGGAATTTGTTCCGCTGATTGAAAAACACGTCCTTCGAACATACAAGCTCCTTCTTCAGCATCGTAGGATCCCGTAGTGGTAGTATCTGATAAAAAAACAAACGAAAAATTGAATTATAGTTATAATCGCGCAAATTATATTAAAAAAAATTAAAAACCTACAAGGTAATTCGCTCTTCTGTGTAAATAATGGTCTAAAGGTTGTGGCTGGCAGTGTGGTTTTGAGTAAATCGTACACAGTGTGTATGGTAGTGAGTGGTCCCATGGTCGTTACAATATCAGTAGCATTGGGTCTTTTTCGCAAAGAAATTTGCTCATTTAGCGTGGTCTCTATACCTTCTTTCAATGTAGTGGCGTGAGTAGTTGAATCCTTTTCGGTAGACAATGCTTCTGTTGTCTCTGCCGGTTTCCTAGTGGCTTTTTCAGTGACACCGTCATTTGGTTCTGATGTGCTTGTTTCCATTACAATAGTGGTTTCACTCGTAATAGATTTGGTGGCTGGTAAATGTAGTTTTGTCTCTTCGGGCTCAGTCGAAACGCTTCCACTTGATGGAAGGTTAGTTGCTGACGTCAAAGTATCCGTTTCAGTTTTCTCCCTTTCTTCAGTGTATGATTTGGCAGTACTTGTTAGAGCTGGTTCATAGACAATGGGTTTTGGCGTCGTGGTAATATTATCAGCGAATGACTCGTCAATTGTTGTGATAGCCGCGTATGATGATGGCACTGTAGTTGCCTCCTCAAGACGAGTCTCATTAGAAATACTTGGGAAAGGCGTAACTTTTGTAAACCTATCGGTTACAATTTGTTTTGTAATATATTCCGCAATAGTAGATGGTGTAGTGTATTTTTTGTGGTCTTCGGAAGTAGTTTGGCTATAGATTGGCGTAACAGTGACTACCTTGCTAATTTCAGACGCGGTGTCTTCTTCAGACACAGTCGCTTCCGTTGATATACGTGAGTCATCGTCACCTCTTGTGGTTACCGACAAATTCGTTACCGTTTCTGTTGTCACTTGTTCGTACAAATTTGTGGCTGTATCAAATTCGTCGATTGTAGAGGGTGACGATGCGAATTCGGTTAGTTCCTTAGGCGTTGATGTCTCCATTACGCGTTTTGAAACATAAATGTTTGTTTCAGTTGTGGCATCCTCTTTAGTATCAGGTGTGCTGCTAGATACATCGCCTACCTTTACAAGGATTGTTTCGTCTTTCGTTGAAGTAATTCCAATTGTGTAATTTTTTATGGCGGATTCTGTAGAAACTTGTAATACTCCAAGAGTGGTAGCTTTTTCATAACCGCTTAGATCTAAAGTGCTAAATGTTTTCGTATCGGGTTGCGTATCTTCACTTGAGCTTGTGGTAATTGAAGGTATGTCTTTACTTAGAGTTTTTTGTGTGGAAGAGTATGTTGTGAACTCCGTTATCCTAATTTCCTCGTCTTGTGTTGTTTCACTTAACGTGTCGATAGGTTTTTTTGTTAAACCGTGAGTGCTTACACTCCCTGATGTCGTGAAAACAGTTCCTTCGCTTTCTTTAATAGTTGACATTTGATGTTTTATAAATACAATAGGTGTTGTAACTTCCACATCACTTTTGAAAGTTGATGTTCGATCTGACTCTCGCTCTGTAGAACTAAAACCTTCTGCCATAATAGTCGTTTTTTCTGGTGTCTTCGTAGTTAAATCCGCTGTTATTGGCTCTTTCGTTGTCGTATCTTTTGTAGCTAAGGCTTCTTCAGTTTTTTCGGTTGATAACCCGGTAACATCTTTTTCAACAAGAGTTTCTTGGGTAAACTCTACAGGAACAGATGTAATTTCGCTGGGAACCCTCGTAGATTCTGTAGATTCGGGCACTTTTTCTGAAGTAAGTATCGTTACTTTCTCCGTAAAGTGAGTAATTTTAGTTTCATCGCTGGCAACTGTAGTTCTAAATTCATCAGTAGTGGAACTGCTATCGGTAAAATTTGCTATTCCAGCGTCAGTTGTCAATTTAATTTCACCAGTGCCACCAAGAAAAGTTGAGCTTTCACTCGCATCTTCATCGACAGATGTGATTCCGGTCGCAAAATCATCTGGAAAAGTTTTGTTTACAAGTATGACTTCCGTTACCACTTCATGAACTACGGGGAATTTTTGAGTGGTTATTTCTTCGCCGATTAAAGATGTCACTGGAGATTTCGAGATAGAAAATTCACTTAAAGTGTATGAAGTAGTTGAAGGGATAGTTTGAGATCTATCTTCCGTTACGCTAATAGCTTCAGTAGATGATTCGGCTTTTGTTTCTGACACTTCTTCGGTAACTCCCTTCTTGGATTCAATTACTTTTGTTACATTTTCTAAGGAAATCGTTACCGAAGTCTCAAATTCCTTTATTTTGGTGGCTTCCGTAATGTCTTCTGTTAAATCTATTGTCGCGCGTGAAGTAGGTTCTATTGAAGATAGTTCCTCATCTTTCGTAACTGGCTCATCTGCTTTAATACTTTCGGTTACAAATTCATTTGTCGAACGTGACGTTGCTTCTTGGGTTCCAAAAGTTTCATCATAAACCTTTGTTATTTTACTGTCCGCGGAAGTTTGAGTTAAGTACGCTTCCGTCGTATCTAGTCCTATGACTGGAGAAACTGTTTCTTTATCATTGATGAGTGTAAATACTTCTGGAGCATCGGTTGTTTCGATTACTCTTGTCGATGTGACTACGCTTAGGATATCAGTTACAGTTTCACCCGTTACAGGCGAATGCGAATATAATTCATTTGTGGGCGATGTAGTTTCCAATTCAATATCGGATTTTTCTGTCGTAATATTAGAAATATCATATGGAGCCTTTGAAGCAATCAATTCGCTTTCTGTTACGTTTCCTTGTGAAAGTAGAGTTACGTCCGTCCTAACCCCCATTTCACTTAGAGTTGAGTATTCCTCAGGTAAATTCGTACTTATATCGTATCCCGAAGTTGTAGTTGGAGTTGACACTTTCTCAGTCGCTTCTGACCCAGCTGTTTCACTAATCTCTTCTTTATAGGGTGTACTTGTTTCGACACTCGTAGGTTCTTCAGTGATATCTTTACTCGTTGAAGAATCGATTTGGTCGTCTTTTACGGTCACACCAAGTCTAGTGGTCCCTTCGGATGTCAATTCGGGAGTAAATGTTACAATCGGCGAAATTGCTCGAGTTGTGGCTTCTGTTTCTTTAGGTTCATCTGAGACCAGTGTAGAAGTTACTGTAATTTGAGGAGCAGAAGGTGTCTGTTCGCTTCTCTCAGTTGTCGAAGAGATTTTTGGTTCAAAATCATCCTGAGTGCGTCTCTCTTTTGTCGTGCTGAATTCAGTTGTCATAAAATCTCGGCCCGAAAAAGTAATCGTTTGGCTTGTTTCTTCTTTAGGTAGATCTTCAGTAGACGTTTGCAAAACTGTCTCCGTGGTGGCATTTGGTCTCTTAGGCTCAAGGCCTGTAATAATTTCAGTAGATAATAGCTCAGTAAAATCTACCACTTCAGTTGAACCTGTAGATGGTTTTTCTGGATATATCGTGGAAGTTTTGAATTCTTCAGTTGGTCCTTTTTCAGTACCTTTGACTGAGTAAGGCGTAGTAGTGTCGCCGGAATCAACTTTTTGATGTTTAGTTGTAGATTCATTCGTTTGTATGGAAATATCGGAAGTAGTACTGTATGATTGTGAGTAAAATTCTGTGATTGGTTTAGTACTGTATTCAGAAGAATATTCAGTTTTATCAGTTGTGAAGAATCCAGTAGATGTTCCATCAGCTGGGTATTTGCCGGATGAAACTTCTAAACTAACTGGGGAAGTGGAAACGTCCCTTGGTGCAGACGTCGTGATTTCTTCTTGGGCTTTTTCGTCATCAATAGTTATAAAACCACTTTGTACACGTGGAATAGTACTTGTAACGTGTGATTCGGTTATTCCGTCTGTAACATCTAGTTTAATGGTACTAGTTGAAAGGTCGGACGTGTCTTTGTATATCGATTCTGTCACAAAGGAAGTTTTAGTCGCATCTAAAGCCACTGGGGTGGTTACTGACTCTCGCCTGTCTAACGTAGAAACAGTAGTTACATCTTTTAACGCGTGTACTGTTATATCTACAGATGGCGGCGTTTCTTCCCTAACATGCGATTCTGTTTGGAATTTTTCAGTCTGACTAAAAACAGTCAGAGGGTATCGAATTATTGATTCTGTAGTTGTTTCTGCACTATCACTCGCTTTGGTATTTACATTAGCCAGCATTGTAACGACAATATTTGGGTACTTAATTGTTTGACTGTCTTTCAATGTAGGAATCTTTGAAGTGTATGAACTGGGCGTGGCAGTAGTTGTGCTAGATGAGACTTCTGGAAAATCTTCTTTCTTTGACATAGATGGGAAAGCAAATCGTGTGGTGTCTTTATAAGACTCTGTTAGAATCTCTGGCGCTGAAGTAGCATAATCCTCCGTGGAGAAAAATTGAGAAATTGTCCCATCAACAATTTCAGGCTCGGTTTCAGTAGTAGTTTCAGTAGCATCTGTTTTTCCTCCCGACGGTCTCTTTCTTTCATAATATGGTTGATCAGTTGCTCCTACTCCTTCAGTAGCTATTTCAGAAGATAAATTATCATCGATTGTGATACTGGAAGGTGAACTATGATCGAACGATAACTTTGGTTCTGTTGAAATCTCGGTTAAAAGCATTTCATTAGTAACTAACGACAAATCTCCTTCGGTTGTTTGAGGGTATACTATTTTTCCTTCCGTTGTTCGAGGGTATTCTATCTTTCCTTCCGTTGTTCGAGGGTATTCTATCTTTCCTTCGGTTGTAGTTTCGAATGACACCTTTCGTTCAGTTGAAATTTCGGATGGTACTTTTCCTTCAATTGTAATATCTAATGATGCCTTTCCTTCAGTTGTAAAATGTAACGGTACCTTTCCTTCAGTTGTAGTTTCAAAAGAACCTTTTTCTTCGGCTGTTACGTCAGTAAGTACCTTTCCGTCGGTCGTTATATCAGAAGGTGCCGTTGCTTCGGTCCTTATATCAAAAGGTACTTTTTCTTTGGTCGTTACGTCAAAAATTGCTCTTCCTTCGGTGGTTACGCCAAAAATTGCTCTTCCTTCGGTGGTTACGTCAAAAGCTGATCTTCCTTCGGTGGTTACGTCAAAAGCTGATCTTCCTTCGGTGGTTACGTCAAAAGTTGTTCTTCCTTCGGTGGTTACGTCAGATGGTGCCTTTCCTTCGATGGATACATCATAATATTGATTTACTTCAGTTGTTATATCAGAAAGTGCCTTTGATTCGGTGGGTACAACAGAAGGTACCTTTCCTTCGGTCGTTACGTGAGATGTGTCTCTTCCTTCGGTGGATACGTCAGAATATAGCTTTCCTTCGGTCGTTACATAAGAAGGTACCTTACCTTCGGACGTTTCATCAGAAAGAACTTTACCTTCGGTCGTTGCGTCAGTAAATACCTCTCCTCCGGTCGTTACGTCAGAAGGTGCCTTTCCTTCGGTGGTTACGCCAGAAGGCACCAGTTCTTCAGTGAATACGTCAGAAGGCACCTGTCCTTTGGTCGTTATATCAGAAGGCACCTGTCCTTTGGTCGTTATATCAGAAGGTGCTTTCCCTTCGGTGGTTAAATCAGAAGGTGCTTTCCCTTCGGTGGTTAAATCAGAAGGTAGTTTCCCTTCGGTCGTTAAATCGGAAGGTACTTTTTCTTCGGTCGTTAAATCGGAAGGTACTTTTTCTTCGGTCGTTAAATCGGAAGGTACTTTTCCTTCGGTCGTCAAATCGGAAGGTACTTTTCCTTCGGTCGTCAAATCGGAAGGTACTTTTCCTTCGGTCGTCAAATCGGAAGGTACTTTTCCTTCGGTCGTCAAATCGGAAGGTACTTTTCCTTCGGTCGTCAAATCGGAAGGTACTTTTCCTTCGGTCGTCAAATCGGAAGGTACTTTTCCTTCGGTCGTCAAATCGGAAGGTACTTTTCCTTCGGTCGTCAAATCGGAAGGTACTTTTCCTTCGGTCGTCAAATCGGAAGGTACTTTTCCTTCGGTCGTCAAATCGGAAGGTACTTTTCCTTCGGTCGTCAAATCGGAAGGTACTTTTCCTTCGGTCGTCAAATCGGAAGGTACTTTTCCTTCGGTCGTCAAATCGGAAGGTACTTTTCCTTCGGTCGTCAAATCGGAAGGTACTTTTCCTTCGGTCGTCAAATCGGAAGGTACTTTTCCTTCGGTCGTCAAATCGGAAGGTACTTTTCCTTCGGTCGTCAAATCGGAAGGTACTTTTCCTTCGGTCGTCAAATCGGAAGGTACTTTTCCTTCGGTCGTCAAATCGGAAGGTACTTTTCCTTCGGTCGTCAAATCGGAAGGTACTTTTCCTTCGGTCGTCAAATCGGAAGGTACTTTTCCTTCGGTCGTCAAATCGGAAGGTACTTTTCCTTCGGTCGTCAAATCGGAAGGTACTTTTCCTTCGGTCGTCAAATCGGAAGGTACTTTTCCTTCGGTCGTCAAATCGGAAGGTACTTTTCCTTCGGTCGTCAAATCGGAAGGTACTTTTCCTTCGGTCGTCAAATCGGAAGGTACTTTTCCTTCGGTCGTCAAATCGGAAGGTACTTTTCCTTCGGTCGTCAAATCGGAAGGTACTTTTCCTTCGGTCGTCAAATCGGAAGGTACTTTTCCTTCGGTCGTCAAATCGGAAGGTACTTTTCCTTCGGTCGTCAAATCGGAAGGTACTTTTCCTTCGGTCGTCAAATCGGAAGGTACTTTTCCTTCGGTCGTCAAATCGGAAGGTACTTTTCCTTCGGTCGTCAAATCGGAAGGTACTTTTCCTTCGGTCGTCAAATCGGAAGGTACTTTTCCTTCGGTCGTCAAATCGGAAGGTACTTTTCCTTCGGTCGTCAAATCGGAAGGTACTTTTCCTTCGGTCGTCAAATCGGAAGGTACTTTTCCTTCGGTCGTCAAATCGGAAGATAGCTTTCCTTCGGTCGTTAGGTCAGAGAGTAGCTTTCCTTCGGTCGTTAGGTCAGAGAGTAGCTTTCCTTCGGTCGTTAGGTCAGAGAGTAGCTTTCCTTCGGTCGTTAGGTCAGAAAGTAGCTTTCCTTCGGTCGTTAGGTCAGAAAGTAGCTTTCCTTCGGTCGTTAGGTCAGAAAGTAGCTTTCCTTCGGTCGTTAGGTCAGAAAGTAGCTTTCCTTCGGTCGTTAGGTCAGAAAGTAGCTTTCCTTCGGTCGTTAGGTCAGAAAGTAGCTTTCCTTCGGTCGTTAGGTCAGAAAGTAGCTTTCCTTCGGTCGTTAGGTCAGAAAATACCTTTCCTTCGGTCGTTAGGTCAGAAAATACCTTTCCTTCGGTCGTTAGGTCAGAAAATACCTTTCCTTCGGTCGTTAGGTCAGAAAGTACCTTTCCTTCGGTCGTTACGTCAGAAAGTACCTTTCCTTCGGTCGTTAGGTCAGAAAGTACCTTTCCTTCGGTCGTTAGGTCAGAAAGTACCTTTCCTTCGGTCGTTAGGTCAGAAAGTACCTTTCCTTCGGTCGTTAGGTCAGAAAGTACCTTTCCTTCGGTCGTTAGGTCAGAAAGTACCTTTCCTTCGGTCGTTAGGTCAGAAAGTACCTTTCCTTCGGTCGTTAGGTCAGAAAGTACCTTTCCTTCGGTCGTTAGGTCAGAAAGTACCTTTCCTTCGGTCGTTAGGTCAGAAAGTACCTTTCCTTCGGTCGTTAGGTCAGAAAGTACCTTTCCTTCGGTCGTTAGGTCAGAAAGTACCTTTCCTTCGGTCGTTAGGTCAGAAAGTACCTTTCCTTCGGTCGTTAGGTCAGAAAGTACCTTTCCTTCGGTCGTTAGGTCAGAAAGTACCTTTCCTTCGGTCGTTAGGTCAGAAAGTACCTTTCCTTCGGTCGTTAGGTCAGAAAGTACCTTTCCTTCGGTCGTTAGGTCAGAAAGTACCTTTCCTTCGGTCGTTAGGTCAGAAAGTACCTTTCCTTCGGTCGTTAGGTCAGAAAGTACCTTTCCTTCGGTCGTTAGGTCAGAAAGTACCTTTCCTTCGGTCGTTAGGTCAGAAAGTACTTTTCCTTCGGTCGTTAGGTCAGAAAATACCTTTCCTTCGGTCGTTAGGTCAGAAAATACCTTTCCTTCGGTCGTTAGGTCAGAAAATACCTTTCCTTCGGTCGTTAGGTCAGAAAATACCTTTCCTTCGGTCGTTAGGTCAGAAAATACCTTTCCTTCGGTCGTTAGGTCAGAAAATACCTTTCCTTCGGTCGTTAGGTCAGAAAATACCTTTCCTTCGGTCGTTAGGTCAGAAAATACCTTTCCTTCGGTCGTTAGGTCAGAAAGTACCTTTCCTTCGGTCGTTAGGTCAGAAAGTACCTTTCCTTCGGTCGTTAGGTCAGAAAGTACCTTTCCTTCGGTCGTTAGGTCAGAAAGTACCTTTCCTTCGGTCGTTAGGTCAGAAAGTACCTTTCCTTCGGTCGTTAGGTCAGAAAGTACCTTTCCTTCGGTCGTTAGGTCAGAAAGTACCTTTCCTTCGGTCGTTAGGTCAGAAAGTACCTTTCCTTCGGTCGTTAGGTCAGAAAGTACCTTTCCTTCGGTCGTTAGGTCAGAAAGTACCTTTCCTTCGGTCGTTAGGTCAGAAAGTACCTTTCCTTCGGTCGTTAGGTCAGAAAGTACCTTTCCTTCGGTCGTTAGGTCAGAAAGTACCTTTCCTTCGGTCGTTAGGTCAGAAAGTACCTTTCCTTCGGTCGTTACGTCAGAAAGTACCTTTCCTTCGGTCGTTACGTCAGAAAGTACCTTTCCTTCGGTCGTTACGTCAGAAAGTACCTTTCCTTCGGTCGTTACGTCAGAAAGTACCTTTCCTTCGGTCGTTACGTCAGAAAGTACCTTTCCTTCGGTCGTTACGTCAGAAAGTACCTTTCCTTCGGTCGTTACGTCAGAAAGTACCTTTCCTTCGGTCGTTACGTCAGAAAGTACCTTTCCTTCGGTCGTTACGTCAGAAAGTACCTTTCCTTCGGTCGTTACGTCAGAAAGTACCTTTCCTTCGGTCGTTACGTCAGAAAGTACCTTTCCTTCGGTCGTTACGTCAGAAAGTACCTTTCCTTCGGTCGTTACGTCAGAAAGTACCTTTCCTTCGGTAGATGTATCAGAGGGTATCTTTTCTTTGGTCGTTACGTCAAGAGTTGCTCTTCCTTCGGTGGACACGTCAAAATATAGCTTTCCTTCGGTCGTTACTTCAGAATAAATATTTCTTTCGGTTGTTACATCAGAAGTGGTAGATACGTCTAAATATAGCTTTCCTTCGGTTTTTACATCAGTAAGTATCTTTCCTTCGGTCGTAAGGTCAGTAAGTACCTTTCCTTCGGTCGTTGCATCAGACGTTACCTTTACATCAGAAGTTGCTCTTTCTTCGGTGGATATGTCAGAATATAGCTTTCCTTCGGTAGTTACGTCAGAAGTGGTTCGTCCTTCGGTTGTTACGTCAGTAAATACATTTCCTTCTGTCACTACGTCAGAAGCTACCTTTCCTTCTGTCACTACGTCAGAAGCTACCTTTCCTTCTGTCACTACGTCAGAAGCTACCTTTCCTTCGGTCGTTACGTCAGAAGCTACTTTTCCTTCGGTCGTTACGTCAGAAGCTACTTTTCCTTCGGTCGTTACGTCAGAAGCTACTTTTCCTTCGGTCGTTACGTCAGAAGCTACTTTTCCTTCGGTCGTTACGTCAGAAGCTACTTTTCCTTCGGTCGTTACGTCAGAAGCTACTTTTCCTTCGGTCGTTACGTCAGAAGCTACTTTTCCTTCGGTCGTTACGTCAGAAGCTACTTTTCCTTCGGTCGTTACGTCAGAAGCTACTTTTCCTTCGGTCGTTACGTCAGAAGCTACTTTTCTTTCGGTCGTTACGTCAGAAGCTACTTTTCCTTCGGTCGTTACGTCAGAAGCTACTTTTCCTTCGGTCGTTACGTCAGAAGCTACTTTTCCTTCGGTCGTTACGTCAGAAGCTACTTTTCCTTCGGTCGTTACGTCAGAAGCTACTTTTCCTTCGGTCGTTACGTCAGAAGCTACTTTTCCTTCGGTCGTTACGTCAGAAGCTACTTTTCCTTCGGTCGTTACGTCAGAAGCTACTTTTCCTTCGGTCGTTACGTCAGAAGCTACTTTTCCTTCGGTCGTTACGTCAGAAGGAACCTTTCCTTCGGTCGTTACGTCAGAAGGAACCTTTCCCTCGGTCGTTACGTCAGAAGGTACCTTTACGTCAGAAGTTGCTCTTTCTTCAGTGGATGTGTTAGAATAAAGCTTTCCTTCGGTAGTTACGTCAGAAGTGGTTCTTTCTTCGGTCGTTTCGTCAGAGGTGGTTCTTTCTTCGGTCGTTTCGTCAGAGGTGGTTCTTTCTTCGGTCGTTTCGTCAGAGGTGGTTCTTCCTTCGGTCGTTACGTCATAAAGTACCTTTCCTTCGGTCGTTACGTCATAAGGTACCTTACCTTCGGTAGTTACGTCAGAAGGAACCATCCCTTCGGTTGTTATATCAGATGGTAGCTTTCCTTTGGTCGTTACTTCATTAGTTACCTTTCCTTCGGTCGTTAAGGCAGTAGGTACTTTTCTTTCGAGTGGTATTATTTCTTCGGTTATAGCCTTTGAGTCTTCGTCTTTTTCCATTTCAATATTTGTATTTAATAAAGTTTTCTTGTCGGTTGACTTTTGTGTTTCTGTTTGAGCTTCCTCTGTTATAGTGGTAAATTTGATTCCGGGGCCTGACGTTGTTTCAAGCGGAGATATAGTGTACTCGTAAGAAGGCAGTTTTGTAGTTCTCTCGAAAGTTGTATAAGTTATATTCTCTGGAGGCACAGTTATAATATGATCATCCGGAGCTGGAATCATTTCAGTTGATTAAAGTCTAATTAAAATTAAAAAATATATATTTATACTTACGGCATTTATAGATAATTGGACAACATTCGTCATCCTTAGTAACAGAAGGTTGACAGCCGTCATCTGGTGTGTTACAAACTTGCACAATGCAAATGAGTTCACCCGATGCGCAATAGCATAGCTCACATGGATCAAATGTAGTAATCGTTTCACCATCGAGGTACAATGTACTGTTTACAAAACAAGCTGGGAAAGAAATGATTATTAATTTTTATTACTGTTTCGCTCCTTTTTAAAATTAAACTCCCTTACCACCAGTGGATGTGGTGCTGTAAGTTGTTATTTTTTCTTCTTCTCTGTTAGTTGTAGTTTCAACCGAAAAATTGGTTCCTTCGCCTAAAAGTTCATATTTTGAAGTCGTGACACTTCTTTCATAACCCGGAGTGGTTGTTTGTCCAGGTACTGTTGAGGTAGCGGATGTAATATTTTTAGTTGTCACACCGTCACTGTCGAAGTCAACCCCAGGCAAATGTGGAGTAGTTTCAGCCGCGAGCGTTTTTGATTCATCTCCGTAATCTGTGATTAATTCTGGCGCGTTAGTTAATACGCCATCATCGCCTTCTGTTTGAGTAGATAATTCTGATAGTGTAGTTTTTCTCGATTCAGGTGTACTGCTTCCGAAACTTGACGTAGTTTCAAAGTCAAAAGATGCGGTTGTTAATTCGCTGAGTGTAGGTTGACTTTGATTATATCCTCCTGATGTTCCTTCTCTCTCTTTAATAGCTAATTCCAGCGGGGTGCTGTGCGAGATAGACGGTAGTTCAGTTGACACTTTCTCTCGTATATCGAAATCTTGAGATGTTTTTTTGGAAATAACTGTAACTTCCTCGTCGGTGACTTCGGTTAGAGTAACAGTAGCTACATCGGTAACCATTTCACTGTAATTTACAGCCCTCTCTGTCGTAACTATTTTCACTTGAACAGGTGTACTTTCTGTTTCGGAGGAAATATCTTTTTCCATGGTTATCCCAGGTATAATGTCACTTGCCACTTTAATAGATGTAGTCGATGTTTCGGTAGTGGTTGCTTGATCCTTAGATTCCAATTCTTTAACTATAGTTTGCTTATCGTAAGATTCGGGTGTTTTAGCGGTAACAGCGGTCGTGCTTTCAGAAGTTATTTCTGTACTAGAAACAGATATTGTAGTTTGCAATTCAGTACCATCATACACTGTAGTTCTAGTTTTCTCAGATGTTAATTTCGTGGTGTGTAAGGGTGATTCAGTGGCGAACTTAGTGGTTTGCGTTTGATCGGTAGTGAATTCTGAGGCACTTGTTTGTTTTACAGAATAGTCGAACCTGGAGGTTTGCGGTTGCTTTGTAGTAAATTCTGATCCAGTTTGGTTTTCAGGTAATTCTGACCCGGTTGTTTGCATTTGTTCAGATGTTTCTTCTGTACTAGTAAGTTGGTCTTCACCGTAAGGTTTTTTAGGCTGCTCAGTCACTGATTCCTTTTTATAAACTGTGTATTTTTCTGTAGTTACTAGATCATCCGCTTGTTGATCGAAAGTTGTTGCCTTAGATGCGACCGTAGAATATGTTTCGTGCTTAACGAAAGTAGACTGAGTTATAAAAAGTGAAGATTTTGTATCTTCTTCAGTAGAAAGTAGATCAGATGCTTCGGTTAAAACAGCGATGCTAACGTCGGTCTTAGGTGCTTCAGATTCCGTTTCTGTTACGGTTGTTTCAAATGTATCATTAAACCCAGTTACGTTTGAAACTGGTGTGATGGTAGGAAGTTCCGTTACAATTTCTGGAACTTTTGTCTTTTCTGTAACCGGTTTCAATGATGGCTCCAATGTTGTGTAACTATACATTCCTGTACTTGGTTCGCTTCGATTTTCTTCTTTTGGAGAAGTTATTTCAAATTTCGTTACTTCTCCAATTTCAGTAGTAACTACTTCTTCAGGAGAAATAGTGCTTGTGTACCCTGGAGCTTCACTACCTTTTATTATTGAGGATACAGTAGTGTATTTTGGAAGTTCGGTTGAACTTGTCATTTTTGTCTTCTCGGCTCCTTCCTGTTTAGTAAACTCGTCCCCATTTATATCCCTTACCGTAGTAGTAGCCGCTTCCTCCCCAGAATATAAAGGTCGACTTGTTTTTGTATCAGGAGTAAGTGTGTCAATTTCTATAGTTGATAGTTCGTCCGATGGCGAAACGCTAGGTTTTCGCTTTTCGTCTATGGCTCCTGGAGATACATCAAAAACAGTGGTTTCACTAGGTAATTGCGAAATTCCTCCCGTGGTACTCTCGGATGAAATAAGATAGTACGGATATTTTGTAGTAATTTCAGCTTGTTCTTTAGTACTTCCTTGTTGAGTGTAAGACTGCGTAATCAAATCGGTCTTTGCGAATGTAACAGGTTCATCAGTTCCTTTGATTGTATTTAATTCAAGATCACTTGATGTCGTGTCACGCTCTCCGATTGGTTCCACTGTTACGTCACCGTGTGTACTTGTAGCATCACGCGCTGTTGTCACACTCTTTTCGTCCGTCAGAGTTCTCCAAGTTGTGGTATCTTGTCGTTGGTCGTGTATTTCAAATACCGGTGTCTTCTTTGTTGTAGATATTGTATTTGTTATTTCATACACTTTAGTTTCAGTTTCAGATGTGGTTGGTACCGAAGATGTTTCTTTAGACTCAGAAGTTTGATTTGATTCAATTTTGGGGATTTCAGTCGAATACGCGTGGGAAACAGTGCTAGTGTCTTTTGTATAAGTCGTAAAAGCTGATGGTTCAGGAGTCACAAATGAAATGCTTGGGCTTGGTGGTTTGGATGTGTCTTTCCCAATAGAAGGCATTTCTGTGCTTGATCGATCAGTTTCCTTATAGATATAGGTCGTTTTGGAAGCTGGTTCATATGTAGCATCTAGGTCTGTCTGCGTGGTTGTTTCTGAAGCGTAAACCGTTTTACGTTCAGTTACTAAAAGTTCTTCGTAAGGTGTTTCCGTAACATCGGAGATAGGTTTCTTTTGGGTAGTTCCAGATGTGACAACAGTTTTTCCCACTTCTTTATCGGTGGTAGCTTTCATTGTGGTGTAACTGGTAGTGGAAAGTGCTTCTAATTTTACCTCCTCTGTGGCTGACCTTGCTGTTGTTACATATTCCCCATCAGCTTTAGAGACAACTTTGATAGTAGTAGATTGAGGAATAATACTAGTTCCCTCTGCAGACGGTATTGTACTTGTTAAATGATCGTCGGGAATCGATTCCGTAACCAAAGGGGCATCAGTTGAAAATAATTCAGTGGTGCTAGGTTCAGAAATGCCTCCAGCAGCTGTGATATTTGTATCTTCCTTACTTGGTTTTGTGGTACTAGTTCTTGATAATTCATTTAAATCTGGTTCATAAGTAGTTTTTACATCTGTCTGCGTGGTTGTTTCTGAAGTGTAAACCGTTTTAAGCTCAGTTACCAAAAGGTCTTGATAAGTTGTCTCGGTAACACCCGAGGTAGGTTTCCTTTCAGTTATTCCAGATGTGTCAACAGGTTCTTTCACTCCGCTATCAGTGGTATCTTCTATTGAGGTGTAGCTGCTATATTGCCCAGTGGTTGAAGGTGATTCAGATTTTACCTTTGTTGTTGGCGTTTCTGTTGTAACATATTCGCCATCAGCTTTAGATACAACTTTGATAGTTGGAGATGGAGGGATAATAGTAGTTCCATCTGCAGATGGTATTGTACTTGTTAAATGATCGTCGGGAATCGATTCCGTAACCAAGGGGGCATCAGTTGAAAATATTTCAGTGGAGCTAGGTTCAGAAATGCCTCCAGCAGATGTGATATTTGTATCTTTCACACTTGGTTTCGTGGTACTAGTTCTTGATAATTCATTTAAATCTGGTTGATAAGTAGTTTTTAGATCTGTCTGCGTAGTTGTTTCTGAAGCGTAAACCGTTTTAAGCTCAGTTACCATAAGGTCTTGATAAGTTGTTTCGGTAACACTTGAGATAGGTTTCCTTTCAGTTATTCCAGATATGTCTACAGGTTCTTTCACTCTGCTATCAGTGGTAGCTTCTATTGTGGTGTAGCTGCTATATTGCGCAGTGGTTGGTGTTTCAGATTTTACCTGTATTATTGGCGTTTCTGTTGCAATATATTCGCCATCAACTTTAGATACAACTTTGATAGTAGGAGATGGAGGAATAATACTAGTTCCATCAGCAGATGATATTGTACTTGTTAAATGATCGCCGGAGATAGATTCAGTAACTAAGGAGGCATCAGTTGTAAGTATTTCAGTGGTGCTAGGTTCAGAAACGCCTCCAGCAGTTGTGATATTTGTATCTTCCTTACTTGGTTTTGTGGTACTAGTTCTTGATAATTCATTTAAATCTGGTTGATAAGTAGTTTTTAGATCTGTCTGCGTAGTTGTTTCTGAAGCGTAAACCGTTTTAAGCTGGGTTACTAAAAGGTCTGGATAAGTTGTCTCGGTAACACCAGAGATAGGTTTCCTTTCAATTATTCCAGATGTGTCAACAGGTTCTTTCAATCCGCTATCAGTGGTAACTTCTATTGTGGAATAGCTGCTATATTGCGCAGTGGTTGAAGGTGTTTCAGATTTTACCTGTATTATTGGCGTTTCTGTTGTAACATATTCGCCATCAACTTTAGATACAACTTTGATAGTAGGGGATGGAGGAATAATACTAGTTCCATCAGCAGACGGTATTGTACTTGTTAAATGATCGCCGGGAATAGATTCAGTAACCAAGGAGGCATCAGTTGTAAATATTTCAGTGGTGCTAGGTTCAGAAACGCCTCCAGCAGTTGTGATATTTGTATCTTCCTTACTTGGTTTCATAGTACTAGTTCTTGATAATTCACTTAAATCTGATTGATAAGTAGTTTTTACGTCTGTCTGCGTGGTTGTTTCTGAAGCGTAAACGGTTTTAAGCTCAGTTACTAAAAGGTCTTGATACGTTGTCTCGGTAACGCCCGAGGTAGGTTTCCTTTCAGTTATTCCAGATGTGTCAACAGGTTCTTTCACTCCGCTATCAGTGGTATCTTCTATTGAGGTGTAGCTGCTATATTGCTCAGTGGTTGAAGGTGTTCCAGATTTTTCCTTTATTATTGGTGTTTCTGTTGTAACATATTCGCCATCAACTTTAGATACAACTTTGATAGTAGGGGATGGAGGAATAATACTAGTTCCATCAGCAGACGGTATTGTACTTGTTAAATGATCGTCGGGAATTGATTCCGTAACCAAGATAGAATCAGTTTTAAATATTTCAGTGGTGCTAGGCTCAGAAATGCCTGCAGCAGTTGTGATATTTGTATCTTTCACACTTGGTTTCGTGGTACTAGTTCTTGATAATTCATTTAAATCTGGTTGATAAGTAGTTTCTATGTCGGTTTGTGGAGGTGTTTCTGAAGCGTAAACCGTCTTAAGCCCAGTTACTAATAGGTCTGGATAAGTTGTTTCAGTAACACCAGAGATAGGTTTCCTTTCAATTATTCCAGATGTGTTACCGGGTTCTTCCACACCGCTATCAGTGGTAGCTTTTACTGTGGTGTAGCTGCTATATTGCCCAGTTGTTGAAGGTATTTCAGATTTTACCTTTGTTGTTGGAATATCAGTCGTAACATATTCCCCATCAGTTTCAGAGACAACTTTGATCGTAGTAGATTGACTAATATTAATGGTTTCATCTCGAGTTGGTAGTGTAACTCTTAAATGATCGTCGGGAATAGATTCCGTAACGAAAATGGCATCAGGCCTTGTATATTGTACCGTGGAACTGGTTTCAGAAACTACTGGTGCAGTCGTCACACTTGATTTCATGGTACTAGTTGTTGATAATTCTTCAAGCCCCGAAGTGGTTTTAAATTTGGTTGTACTAGGCTCACTAGTGGCTTCGGATTGACTTAAAGCAGTCGTCTGCTCTCCTTCCAAGTCATCAACTGTGGAGCTGCCTTCTATTATAGTTTTAGTTGTACTTCCAGTTCTCTCTGATACGGACGTAGTTTCTATCAATGTGGTGGTCTCCTCCGCGTCAGTGACCGTGGTAACTGCGTCTTTCATTGACGGGCTAGTTTTTTCATAAGGTCTACTTGTAGTATCTAATTCAGTTTCGGTCTTCTGTGGTTGCAAATCCGTTACCGCGAGAGAATCTCTGGTTACAATGTAAGGCTTTTCGCTAGTAACTGATGTGCTAATTCCTTCGGTAATCTCCTTCGCTGTGATTATTGTTGTTTCTTCCGTTATACTCGAAGTGATTTTGGTATCATCTCCTTCAGTAGTTAATTTAGTTTTAGATAAATCAAGAGTAGTGAATTCAGTTGAAGAATAGGTTAATGGAGTTATTGTCGAGTCAGAGACGTCAGAAATACTTGTCGTTGGAATTTCTTCCGAGGGTTTCTGGTACTTCGGAGTTGTTTCCTTTAGAATTAAACCAGATGTTACGTCTTCTCCTTTTGTAGTATCTTGTGAAGGCGGCAATATAGATGATGTTTTATTTTCTTGTAACAGTACTGTTGATGGTATTGTGGTTAATTCTTCACCAGGATATCTGGTTTCTGATGGTGTCGTTCCTGCTTCTTCAGAGCCAGATGTAGTGCTAGTTAAACTTTGTGAAGCGGTAGTATTTTCTCTGGATACCACACCGTATCCTACGTAAGGAACTTTAGTTATTGGCTCCGCGTCTGATACTGAGGCATCTTTGGTGGTGATATCTATCGGGACAGTAGTGATAGATTCTGAGGTCGAAACGTCGGATGCTGCACTTGTTATTTCAGATGTTATCGTCGTTGTCTTTACAGAGAATGATTCAGCATCAGAACCTGTTGTAGTTTCACTTTGCATTGTAGTGATACTTTCTGGGAATGAAACACCAGTAGCTGGAGTAACGGATGGCATTTTTGTACCTTGCTCCACATCTGATACCGAGGCAGATATGGTGGTAGTTTCTTTAGACAATACGGAAGTTTTTGTCGCTGATGGTATCGTTGTTGCAGCTTCGGAAGAAAACTTGGTTGTAGTTTCATTTGGCACTGTAGTTGTTTTTTCTTGGGCAATGGCGAAAGTCGTTTCTTGTTGGGGTGTTACTGTAGTAGTATTAATTGGTAGTTTGACTGAAATTAAATAAATATTGCGTCCATTATATGTAAACATTTTGGAAGAACATTAAATATAAGTTCATTTTCGTGCAACATTAAATTTAATGTGTTTGAAAAGAGAATGTGAAAGGGGCTAAAATGAGCTTATAACCTATGACCTCGTAGAACCGCTTCTATAATTTGTTAAAGATATTCGTTTGAAATATCTTGTAATTCATTTAGAAAACCTTCGTTTGGGATATAAATGCGATTAATGCAGTAGTTAACATAGATTATTTCGTCTGAAATTAGTTTGCAAAAATGGTGCTGGGTAGGAATACGTTCCATTCTCCTCTTTCACTAGAAAGTGTCAGATTTATATGAAACAATTTCGTTAATAAAAATCTATCAATCGTAATCCTATGTCAAGGGCTACTATCCTACAGAAGCAGTTGGCTTAATAGGCAGGCCAGTCCAGGTTTCGAAATTAAAGGTACTAGGAAATTGCCTACTTCCCTAGACAGAAAAGTGATAGTGTAAATACCGCGTTTACTTAACGCTGATCAACCTTCGTAATACGATGTCAATTACTGACTATCTTTTTGAACTATACCTTTATAAAGTTACCGCGAACAGAGCACTATAAACCTCAGTCTAGATGTGGATTTTGTAAAGGTTGTTAAGCGAACTTTTTAAAGAGAAACTTACCACACTCGAAGTAAGGACAACACTCTCCGGGTGTGTAAACGACGCGACATTGGGACACATCTTGAGCTGGTTTCTGGCACATTAATTCGTCGCAGTAAACAACGCTGTTGGCACAAACGCAATTAACCATGCAGGGGTCGTTAGACACAACGGACTGGGCATTGACGTAAACACGGTCCTCGTAGCGGCAAACCCCTGAAAATCATTTTTCGTTATGTTTTTATTTCAAAATAAACTCCAACGCCTTATACATACCTTCGCCTGGTATAGCTCCGGGAAAAAACATTGGTCCTATCGTCGTTCTTCTACTCACAATAGCCGGTGTTGTTCGGAATGTTGTTATTTCTCCAAGCGATACGTTATTTGGACTAGAAGTTAGATTTTTATCTTTTGTCATGGTAAATTGATGTTTCGTCGTTTTCATTTCAGTGACATTTAAGTCCCTTAATCCTGGAGTAGGCTCCGTGATAGTTTTAAGCGATTGTTCGTCAGTAGATCCATACTTTTGGTCAGGTAATGTCTCGTCTACTATTGGTAATTCCGTTAATTCAACCGGGAAATCTGTTGGTGGAGCGTTTGTGATTTCTTCGATATCTGGTTCAGGAGTTGTGCTAGTGCTAGTGCTAGTGCTTGTGCTTGTGACTCGTGCGTCTGGTATTTCATCTTTTTGTTGTTCTATTTTCATTTGACTCGGAAATTCTGTAGCGTTGGCGGAAGTTGGTGCTAACGTAGTTTCAGCTTTAATATTAAACGTTTATTTTTATAAAATGATTTTTAAAAATGGTTTAATTAGGCCAAAATTTATAATACTAACGGCATTCGTATCTATCAGGACAACAATGTCCTTCTGGAGGTGGTACAGCTTCGCAACCATCTTCGGGGGCTTTGCATTCTCGAACAGCGCAAACTAGTTCGTTTCTCATACAGTAGCAATGTTTGCAAGGATCTTTTGAGTTAACTGGTGCGCCATCAGCGTAAAATTTGCCTTCCACCAAGCATCCTAAATATATTCGAAAATAATTTTTATTTCACAATAAATATAATACTAGTAAAGCACCCTTCAAGGGAGACTGAAGGAAAAAGTTAACGGGTATTGCACACAATTTCCTTCATTCTCATTTTAAAAAATGAAAATGTATCTCATTGGGGTCAAATACATAAAGATTGATGTGGAAATCGCCATTTAATATTTTTGAAATTATTGTCTTATAGTTTTAGTTCACTATTCTTTGAAATTATCACGTGATTAAATATTTTTAAACGTTTCTTAATACTAAGTTTCAAATTATTTTTTAATGATTTTAAATTGGCAAAGGTATCCCCCGTGCCCTTTCATTATTTCCTAGGAAATGACCCATTAAAACCACAAAATATCCACTCACCTAAGGTGGTACTCGCGGGTGTGACTCCCGGAGCAAACGTTGTTCTTGCCTGAGCTGCGAAATAACAAAAAAAAAGTTCTTTTAGTAAGAAAGTTTACTTCATTAATGTATTTAAAATAGCACGATGGCAGTTTCTTAATCGAAAGCAATTTTTTTCTTGTCTCTCATTCGATGGAACACTTTCCCCTTCAAAATTTAGACCAAATGTTTTTTGAACTTTCAAAGATTAGAATTCGACCGAAATACATTTTTTAACACCTTAACTAAGTCATTACAAAAACATATTAAAGAATTAGACTCGCAACAGATACGAGGTTATATATATATATAATAGATATAATAGATCTTTAGTTTTATCTAGGTTGTGTTGGATTTTGCACAACCTCGTTTTAAAAAAGTTTAAAAAGGCATTAATAATTTTAAATATATCTTAGGTAACGACGAGTGGCCGACGCCGATGGAGCAAGATAAAAACGCGTGTGAAAGACCATTTGCTAGAGATATTCAATCACTAAGCTGATCCGAAAGTAGTGCAAAGGTTACGAACAAGTACTTGTACTTTCCAAGGCCCAACGAGTGTTTTAATTCGCGTTTGTGAAATTTTCACGTTGTGCGCGTGTATTTTTACCTATTCGCGTGTGAAGTGTGTGACGTACGCGTTATTTTGGATACCATATAAACTCAAACATCATTCTTCGTAGACCTTCGTACCGGTAAGTTTTTATATAATTTTTATTTTTGTTTTTTGTGTTTTAATAGTGTACGGTTGAGAATTGAGTTTAATATGAAGCAATTGGTGGGATTCCTTCTTGCTTCTCGTAAATTTATCTAGTGTTTGATATAATATTGCCATCGTCTTCGACAAGTATACTTTGGGAGATGCTTATTCATTACCCTGTAGAGCTCTAATCGGAGAGACTTGAATTGTGGCAAATTTGAATTGATTTGTAACGCTACTGTACTCTCTCTCGGAAACTACACTCAAAGTGTAGTAAGTTTAAAATGGCGGGATTTTACACGTTTTGCACGCGTAGGCAAGCTACCAGTTTTACAAATGCGCGGGGGGTTTATTAATTTAAACTATTTCTCCTTTTTTCCTGGACGACTCCTCGGGTAGGATTCGCAAAGCGTAAACACGTTCAATAAACAGGCCAGATACGCGACGGTAAAGCAGTGCTTCTCTTGTTGTAATAGTAATAGACTAGAAAGCTGATTAATAATAGACCAAGTTGATAAGATCGTAATAATTACAAATTTCACCTCGTGGGGGAGCTAAAGGGGCAGATATTGATTCATATAAAAGGGCCTAGGATTTCTACTAAACATAATCTTTGTACGACTTTATTTGTAAACCAGAACTTGATTTAGTTCAGTTTTTTGCTACATTTTAAATCCAAAGAGCGCAGAAAAAATTTTGGTAGTGTGAACGGTGGATCTGACTCGAGAAGAGTCGGTTAGACAAGTCTTTGGAAGAATAATCGGGATAGTAGGAGCGCGCCATAAGTTGTTGATTAGGAAAATGAGTCGCTGAGATCTAACCTGAACCCCTTTACAATGTTCATACAAACCTGGAAAACCTTGGAATCTTAGGGAAATAAATTAAAGTCTAAAAATTTAGGGAAATATGAAAAATATTAGTGAAATTTCAAGGAATTCAGGCATATTTGAGGTTTGGCCATATTAGGCCTAATGGGTTGTTTCATCAAATAAACTAAAAACCACTCCAGTTAGAATGTCCCAATGTGGTACAATTGTACTTTACGTGACCCACCCAACTAACACATTTTTCTGACTGTTTAGACCATGGGGAGTTCAAAAAAAATTGTTAAAAAATATTGGACCGCCGCAAATATTTTTAATTTTTTTTTGAAAATTTGAAATTCCCATGCTAAAATCCCATAGAATGCGCCATAGGTTGGGTTAGGTTAGGTTAGGTTAGGTTGGGTTAGAATCTATGGGATTTAACACGCAAAATTTGATTTTCTATGGGATTTAAGCATAGGAATTTCAAATTTTCAAAAAAAAAATTTAAAATATTTGCGGCGGTCCAATATTTTTTTAACAATTTTTTTTTAACTCCCCATGGACTAAACGTTTAAGTCAGAAAAATGTGTTAGTTGGGTGGGTCACGTAAAGTAAAATCCTACCCCCAAGGTTATTACTCCATTTTATTGACATAAAAGTGAGTAGTTTTGGGACGATCTCTCATAGTCACCTTAATCTTAGTATAATGGGTGGTCTTGTACTTGTAAATTTCAGGGAAATATTTGTGGAAAAACCTGGACATTTCAGGGAAATCTGTTTTCTTTATAACAGCCTAATAGATATATGACACAGCCATTATAGGCACTAATTTATAAAGGGATATATTGTATTGGAATTATTTATTCAAAAATATTTTTTCTGTCGATTGGGATTCGGCCGAATTGGAATATACCTACAGGGTTCGTACACGGCCTGAAAAATATGGAGAAGTCAGGGAAATTTGAAATTGCCCTAAAAGTTCAGGCAAAAGTCAGGGAATTTGGAAACTGACCCAAAAGACCAGGAAAAAGTAGAGAATTTGTAAATTTTCCCATAAGGTCAGGATAAGGCAGGGAATTTGTAAAGTGGCCTAAAAGGTCAGGGAAAGGTCACGGAATTTGTAAATTGACCCAAAAGGGCAAGGAAAGGTTAGAGTTCGGAAATTGGCCCAAAAGATCGTGGAAAAGTCAGGAAATTTGAAAATACCCCAGCATCGAATTTGAAAATGACCCCAGCAGGAATTTGAAAATGGCCCTAAAAGGTCAGGGAAAGGTCAGGGAATTTGTAAATTGACCAAAAAGTTCAGGAAAAAGTCAGTTTGGAAATTGGCCCAAAATGTCGGGGAAAGTCAGGGAATTTGAAAATCAGCCCAAATGTTCAGAGAAATTAAATATTTTGATACGTGTCAAGGAACGGTTTATGATTGATTAATTATTGTAAACTGAAAATATTTGCCTAAGATTGAATTTTTCTCCATATTCCGAGTAAACTATCGACCCTGATAAACTATGCGAAATAAAATGTAGGAATTGCCAAGAGCTCGCGCGTCAGAATATATTCATGGAAAAAGATTAATCGGTCTGGGAAATTATTTATAAATAGTCAGGGAAAACCTGGAAAAGTCAGGGAAATTGACTTCGAAAATTTTGCACGAACCCTATCTGTACCTTATAGATACGAGTAGTTTGATTTACTTACAACAATTGTAACTGGACGGGCAACAAGCTCCTTTTTTGTAAACGGGCCTACATCCTGGTACATGTAGTTCGCATTCTTGCATGGCACATACGGTACTGTTGCGGACGCAGTAGCAAACGTCGCACGGTTTATTTGGATCAGATGGAACTTGCGCGCCTTCGTGATAATATAAACCATCGAGAAAACAACCTAGAAAACAATTTGAAAGATTTAAATTAAAAATTCATATCTCTTATTCAACGCCCTAGTATGTAGACTTGTTATTTAGGCGTCGAACTATAGCTTATAGTTGGAGAAAAAAATGTTTCTACATACCATACACTTATTTTAAATTGTTATTATACTAAAATTGCTTCGTTAATAGAAGTAGCAACGCGAACCACTCTGTTACTGATTTTGATGATTTGGGGCCAAATGATCGAAAAAATGTGTGTTTGATCGGCAAATCACTTAATCGACAAATCCTTAAATCGACTTGCATTTGATCGACAAACTTTTTAATCGACTTGCATTTAGTCGACTTGCATTTGATCGACAAATCACTTGATTGATAAATCATTTAATCGACTTGCGTTAATTTGATCGACAAATCATTTAATCGACGTGCATTTGATCGACTTTTATTAATTTGATCGACAAATCATTTAATCGACTTGCATTAAGTTGATCGACAAATTGGTTAATCGACGTGCATTTTAGCGACAAAAGTGACCTGTTTTTAATACTGATTAAGTGGGATCATTTGATTGATATAATATTGTTTTATAAGATTCTTTCAATTTAAAATTCCCTCAAAAGTATTTAGGCTTAGTTCGCGACTTTGATAATTAGCTGTAGATTACATCGAAATCTTTGAGTTTTGATACTTTTTTTACGCGTATTATAATAGTCCAAATCATTTACAAATAACTTGTATTGTAAGATAAAAGTATCTCTTTCAAGGGAGAATGTAACCTACCAACAAATGATTTTTATCCTCCATTATTGTTTAAAAAAATAGGCTTAGCTAGATTCATGGAGAAAATGATGAATTTCTTCGAATTGAAGGGTCTACGACCAATCGAATGTGATTGAGAAGTCTCACGGGGATCTCACCTTAAAAACGAACGTATGCTGATTGGTCGCTGACCCATCAATGCGAAGAAATTCAGAATCTCCATGAATCCAGCTAAGCCTATTTTCCGGGTAAGTTTTAAATTTATATATAGTTTAATATTTGTTTGTAAATTTGTTTATCAGTGGATTAGGTTTATTTTAACGATAAGGAATCGATAAAAAAATCTCACTTGTTGTTAGGTTGCATTCTCCCTTTAAGATAAATATAATAGAGATAGTAAAAAAAATTATGAAAGTCCCAAAATTATAAAAAATATATATATATATATATTTTTTTTTTGCCCAATTTTTGCTTTTTATACGGAAGTTAAAATTACTAGTACAACTTGTACGTACAGTACATTTCGTATTAAACCACTCTTAAGTATGATGGGAGTTAAGGCCTTGGAATTTCCAATAATATTTGGCTATAGAAAAAATCGTGTTCGGTGTTTTTGTTCGTGATGATGTAGCGTGTATTGTCGCCTTGTTAACCGACGGATGGGGCAGATTTATCAAGGGCCAAAGGTGCTGTTTTGTAGCACGAATGCTTGTCTACGCAAAAATTACGCCGAAGAAGGAAATATAAGTCTTCTTATTTAGCGAAATGTTTTGAAATTTTCCACGCGGAACTTCTCCGTTTTACTTTTTTCACGAGATTTTTCTATTAATTTTAAAACGTGTGTCAGGTTTAAAGGGATACTTGGAGCTAAAAATGTAACAATTATTAGACACGTTTTAGGTTTTTAAATTAATTTCTAAAGTTTGGTAAAGTTTGAATTTTCCAAAATTTTGATAAAGTTTGAATTTCCAAAGTTTGGTGAATAAAAGTAAATATAAAATCGGACCAATCACATTATTCCAGCCTTCAATAGCGTTTGTAATGTCCTCGTTAATAGAATAGGCCGACATTTGATGCCTAAGACCTTGGGAGTCAAACGCTGGCTTATTATTTTAGTGTTAGGACATTACAAGCGTTGTTGAAGGCTGGAATAACATGATTAACCCGAATTTATATTTACTTTAATTCAAACTTAATTTAAACACCAAAAACGTGTCAAAGATTTGTTTGAAAATTCTTGAATACGTTTTTTGGCATCCGATGATTCCGAATATAAATTCAACAGCTGTTCCATTTTAAGCTCCAAGTGTCCCTTTAAGGAAAAAACTCGTGGGAAGACTTTCTATCATGCTCCGTATGTCTTGGCTTTCCTATCAGCTGTTTTATAATTCAAGGTCGAATATTTGTGGTTAGCTTTCGGGAAATAATTATTAAAATTACCTTGACTGTCCCGAGAAATATGATTATTACGTTGTAATTAATAATTTTGCGAATATGAATTGGGGACCTGAGATATGAAAAGGCGAATGATATCATCAAAATTATAATTTACCTACTTCAGTAGTCTTCTCGTAATAAGGAAAATTAAATCCATACAATTCTAAAGGCTTTTGAAGGTCATTTTTGCACTAATTGACGTTTTTTGGTTAAGAGCTAAATAATCTTAGAAGGTTCAGTCGCGTTAAAAGTTTGGTTTTTTCTTTTCGTTGAGAAGTTCAGCTTAAAACAAATGTTTGATTTTAATTCGATTTTTAATTAGCTAATTTTAACACTCTAAAATTCGTTCGCGTAATACCTAAAGTATGTTACGAAAAATCTAATAAGCCTATTTTCCCGATAAGTTTTAAATTTATTTCTAGTTTAATATTTGTTTTGTAAACTTTTAATCGGTGGATTATTCCTATTAAAACGATAAGGAATCATAAAATAATTACTTAATATTTGGTTGCATTCTCCCTTTATAGAAATTTAACCGGGATTAAAAAACCGCGATCAAATTTTCGGAGCATGTGAAATGTTTAAGTTCCATTTCCAAAGGAAGTCACTCAACCTAAAACATATCCTAAATTTAAATATATTTCACTTTAATTTCAAAAGTTTCCTCGTGGCTTAGGATTAATAAACTTATAATTTCAGAAGATCTTCAGATCAGTAAAGTTTATTTATGTTTCATAATTTACTCAGTTCATTCGACCTCGAAAACAATTCTAACACAAATGAAATAAACGTAAACAAACGCGGGTATATAGATATCATCAAAGGTCTATCACTTTATTCAGCAAAAATCCAGTTTTACTTCATCACTTAAAAATAACCAAAATGTCATCACCCCTGTGTCGCTCGAATAATTTGGCCTCTTCCTCTATATTTCGAGTCGGGAGAGAGGTACAGAATTGAGGCGGGCCGTGCTTGGCTATATTGTCTTCCCCCCCAACTTCGGAATTTCTCCAAAGAGTGGCGCTTCCAATTTCAGAGCTATACGACTGTGGCCGCTAGAGTGTCTCGAATCAGAATATGCCGATACATTTACATGAACCTTTGCTGATAGTATTAAGCTACGGGGCGTTGATTACTTTTATGGAATAAAATGATAGACTTTTGATATCGTATATATTACTTTTTAGATGCCCTTAACGACGGGCATTTGCTCATTGGTCGCTGACCCTTCAATGGGAATAATATCCGTGAATCCAACTAAACCTTTTTTTCTAATTTCATATTTGTTTGTAGATTTCCACTGGATGATTAAGGCCTAATTCGATGAAATCCTTTATTGCTAGGTTACATTCTCCCTTTAACATTGACCGTTTTAAATTATTGTACAAAACCAATTTTTATTTTTTCAAACAAACCATATCAGAAAAAGGTGAGAATCGAACCATAAATATCTCTCGTATATTGCGTGCAATAAAAAACTTGAAATATAGAAAATAAAAATTTTCGTATCATCAAATATATGCCATAAACAGGTGTTCAAAAATTTGGAATACCATGCACGGCAGTCATTCTAATATAATAAGGGCCTTTCACACGCCAAGTTTTTCCCTCCAACTAGTTGACCAAACTCCATATCGTTCACACGCTATTCAAATATAATTTTTTTCAAACTCAATTTTTATCACATCTTTCGTCGGGGTTAAGTTTTCTTTCGAATGATATTTAGATTTGAAGGTTTATTTCAATCGCTTTCATAAATACTGTTCATTTTTTTAAATCGCTCTTGGTTTTAAAGTTTTAATAGCTATCCGAAATCAACTAATTAAGTTGCAGCTTAATCTTCAATCGAATAGAAAATGGTTATCAGACGACGTGGATAATTATTTTTATCCAGATTGACCGGATAATAATTCCTTACTGTCCTAAAATGTCTTTAATCGGTGAAATTCGTGATAGGTGGCCTAGAATTGGGTTTAATTTAATTTCACCAACTTGACCATTTTTTTTACCGCGGACAAGCTAGTTCAGGCAACTCCAGTTAATGTGAAAGGCTCTTAAGTGTAATCTTAACCGTTAAATGTAAAATCTAGCTATGAATCACCACCTGGAGAGGCCCCTTAAGTGTTCGAATGGTGTCAATGATATACAGGTGCCCAACTGTTTTCTTATATAATCCTTACACGAATCGTTTTGGCTAAAAACGTCTCTCAAATGTACAATTTCCAAAATATTGGACCTTGGACATTTCCGATATGATATTTGGCCAGGTAAAATAATTATCGGTCACGCACGAAGTACGATGAATATTTGATAAATTTATATTTAAATGGATTCACTAAAATTTTTAATTCTATCAAGCTATATCGTTTGAGTATGATTTTGAAGGCCCCTCTCATTTATTACGTTTTTGTATATAAATTCAGCTTTCTGTCTACCACAGTTCGGAGAAAAAATATGCAAGATAAATGATATACTTCGAATCTTCGATGGGAAAGGAAAGTTCTATGCATAAATTATCGACTGTTTTGTTTTATTTTTAATAGAAATAGCGTTGAAATTTTATTTAAAAAAAAATGATAGAAAGAAATTAATATATTTTCAAAATTTAAAGGAAAACTTGGAGCTAGAAATGGAACCATTTTTGAGTTTATTTTCGGAATCACTGGATGGCAAAAAATGTACTTTTAAACACGTTTTTGGGATTGAAATTAATTTCTGAAGTATGGAAAGGTTTAAAAAAATTAAATCATTATTTCAGCCTTCAATCGCGCTTTATATTTACAAACGCTGTTAAAGGCTGAAATAATATGATTGGCCCGATTTTATATTTACTTATGTACTTAATTTAGAAAGACTCGCCTTTCGTATGAAATTTTTAAAACGTTTAGAGTCACAGAAATTCAAGTACAAATCATTTTTTGAATATGAATAAATTACCTTGAGACAAATTGCCGCTTAATTAAATAATTTCCAAAATTACTGTAGGTTAGAGGCGAGGTATTATTTTGGTTTTCCCAACTTGTTTATTTCTACTTTAGGCCTAACTTTTAAGAGCTTAAGGGTCATATGGCCACAAATTCCACAGTTTAAAGTATACACATGCTTGCGAATCACGTCTGAAAATATAAAGCTCTTGAATAGACGATGGTTCTAGAAGCTCCGGAGCCTCTAAAGTACCATTCCACAGCTGTTTCATTAAATTAAAATTTATTTTTGGAATCACCGGATGCTAAAAAACGTATTCAAGAATTTTCAAATAATAATTACACACGTTCTTGGTGTTAAAATTAATTTCTAAAGTTGGGTTTTAAGTTTGAATAAAAGTCAATAGAAATTCAGGAAAAATCATATTATTTAGCCTTCAACACTGCTTGTAATGTTAAGACATTACAAGCGCTATTGAATGCTGAAATAATATGACTGTCCCGCCTTTATACCTACATTAAAATTTTACCAAACTTGAAACATCAAAAACGTGTCTAAGATTTGTTTGAAAATTCTAGAATGCGTTTTTGGCACTCAATTTTAGCTGTTTAATTTTTAGCTCCAAGTTTCCGTTCAATTATTTGAAAAAATTCATAATTTTAGAATTTGTTAAAAATTTAAAAAGAAACCAAATCTCCCAGTAAATTAAGGAAGTGGGCGTATCGAATTTTAGGGAAATCCCGCTAATTTTGTGTATTAATAATATAGTCTGGAAAGGGTACAGTTCAGTAGCTATTGAAGAAGTTAATTTTTTGGTCCTAACCATCGAAGGGTGAAGAAATCGAGCAAAAAAGGTTTTGCTTATAAATTCTGTGAGCTGTTCTCAAATAGCTCAATTAATAAAGAACTTTGTTGCCAGACAACTAGAATGAAATGTAATTCGTGACGTAAATATTACTTTGGTTTCACAGTTGTCCATCGAAACCTTTCACGTATAACTCTGCCGAATTTGAATGAACTTTTACCCAATCAAAATACCTCTTAATTGTTTAGTTTTGGATAATTTCACTTTTGTAAGTTGAGGCGGAGATGGGTGTCCTTGTTTCGTGCCTTGGAATTTCGACCTTAAAGAAAATAAGATCTAATTCCAAGAATTATTTAGTGTTCTAGGTTTATTAGTTTGTATTATCCTGTAAAATCTGCCGACTTTGATTTGAATTTTTTAACACACCTTAACAGAGTATCTTATTCATATAACTTGCCCAAAACATGAATACTATTTTATGACAGAAATTTTGGCAGAGTGGTTTGGTTGTAATGATGAATTTGGCTATCATTTTAGTAATACCGTTAATTCTGCTATTTGTGAATCATTGCAATAATAAAGTTATTAATTGAGCAAAGTTATATATCAACTTACCGTCTCCGTGTTCAGTCGGAGGTGGCGTGGTTGCTGGTTCTGAAATGAAGAAAACAAATGAGTTACGATATGAACAGTGACGTTAAGGAAATTAGAATCTTTTCTTTGCAAATTCAGGTAATAACGTTGAATAAGAAAATTCTCATTGAGCCATTTTTTTAATCTATAGTTAGTCTAAGAGCTCGGAATCGGATAATGAATAACTTCGAATATCCATTGATAACTAGGCTTTTTTCAGATATTTTAATTTCAGATACATCGTTTGTTGATATAAAATCACAAATTATATAATGGATACAAATTATCCGGAGATAAAATTTGAAGCTCGATTAATAAACAAATTACGCATTTATTCGAACGGATAACGCGAAGATAAAAAATGACCTTTCTCGAAATCCGTGTTGGAATGAAATATTATATTTTAATCTAAATTGAAAGGAACAGCGACTAAATGATTACATTCTACCTTCAAAATCTCAATTTTGGATTAAAATCCGCGAAAAGTCGACGGGTTTCAAATGTTTCTTATCGGCGTTTATCCTATAACAATTGAGTTCGAGTTGCAAGTTTGCCGTTACATTCAAATAACTTTAACTCGAATAAGAAATGGATATTTTGTACGCGAACGGATAATATCCGATTGACATTCACGATGGTCTTATTCAACAAACAAACGTTATACGAATTCCGAGCTCTCTAGTCCCTTAACAAGTTATATTAAGCCTGTACACTTACCATCGGGGCACCAAATCTTAGGACAACAATCTCCTTCTTCCTTCTCGATGACACATTCGTCCGAAGTGGGAGGTTTGACAAACGAACATACTCTCAGGTAACACATTAGCATACTGTTGACGCAAGTGCAGTTCAAGCAAGGCTCATTCGTTTCGATTTGCTCACCGTTTTGATAATGCCTCAACATGTAGTAGCAACCTGTAATAATATAAAAATCTATTTAAGCATACTGACGGTAATTGTTTTCAAAAAAACTTAGTATAAAATATCCTTAATACATGTTCTCGCTTAGCATAGCATACTTAGATGGCGCCACTGTTAGTTACAATGTGAATCTTCTTATCGCTATTACTAATATATATATTTATATATACAGATTAATCTGTTAATCTCCGGACTAAAACCTTAAAGGGATATTATAATCTGAATTTAATTCCTTGTGTAAAAATATGCTCCCCTGAGTACAATTATACTATAAGAAAAGTTTTTTTTTTTAAATTTATATTTTTAACACTCGTTTTAATTTCTCTACCAATCAGAGCGAAGCGCCCATCCCAAGAGGTACTAAAATAAAATGGTAGGACCTATGGCGACAGCTCGGTGATAACATTTGATTTGGATTTGATTTAGGATTTTTAAATCAAATCTTACATTGAAACCAAGATTTCTATATTATCTGTCACCTAGACGTCACCAAGGACTCTATGATCTTACTTCGATAGAGCCTCGTGTAATTGGCTCTTGCCTCTGATTGGTCCTTTGGCAACAGTTTTAAATTATTAATTCTAATATGTGAAACATTTCTTCACCGAAACCGCTTACTTCAAACAGTTAAATCTCAAGATGGGGTTATGTGAACTCTCTTATATGATGCAAGATACCCTCTTATATGAAAAGGGTCCCCTTAGAAACTTGGGCCCACGGGGGATCTGCCAAACCTTCGCTACGACGCTAACTCCAAAGCTCCCATTAAATAATGTTGACTACATACAATTTATTTGGAACTTTTACCTTTGAGATTCTATCAAATTACGGCGAATTTCGCTAATTATATTCAACTTAATTCTCTCCTTGAATTAAAGATGGCGCTTGATATAGTTTTTGGGATGCACAAGGCGCCGTTTAAACTTCAACGTCTTATGATATAAGAAGCAGACTAAGACGGAAGACCTTCCGTATAGTTTTAGTATTATTTCTACGTGCAAACTGGATAATTTTTGAGTTTATCATTCGGTATTATATTTTTCCACCCATGCATGGAGCAATAAACCATAAGGCCTTGACTCGCGTTAAAAACAAACCAATATAATGATGCTCAGTCACCTTGGTCTTCCATTTGTATCGCTTCGTGGGTTTTGAATAATTTTACTCTACCCCAGTATAAGCGTGAAAAACAGTACGTTCCATCTTCCATCCACGATTTAGTCTCAAATAGATAATAGCTATCCTAGCTTGGTACCTAATGTAATTTCAACTTGATATTGGCGGTCGTTTCAATATCTTCGTGCCTCATACACTCATTCATTATTTTAACTATTTTACGAAAATTAAATGCTCTTCAATTAAAACTCCTCTTTTTCTTTAATTTAAATCTTTTGAATTTGATAGAGACGTTTAAATATGAATATTTTTATTTTTCTGCCATTGGCCCGCCTTGGGAGGTTCAGTAATTAGGCCTGTGAATCATAATATCCATCTTGTGATAAACGGAAGCCTGTTATACGGTATTTGAACACACTACGACGTTATAATTAATAGTGGGTGTATCCCTAAATCGCATTCCTCGAAATAGCGGCTGTTTACGGAAAAAATAGATCTCAATGATACATGGTATTTAGGGGGAATTATCATCACAAGAAACAACTGTGCTCATATCCCCATTACGATAAATATCACCCGCCCACACTCTTACCTTCATCCTAGAAAAATAGGGTGATTTAAATAAAAAAACAAAAAAAGAAAACAATAACTTCTATATGGAGGGGTAAAATTAACATTGAGCGCGTGTGTCTGGTGCGTATTAAGAATCATTTCTTCAATGTTTGCTGCATTCTAGCTTTAAAGCAGATTCTGAACGACCTTGTAAGATGCCGCTTATTGACACGGCAATTTTCAGAGATAACCACGCTTATTGGCTAATTAGTCCAATAATAGATTTTCTCAATGCTACTCTGTTATGTAATACCCGAGCAATCTTAGCTTCAATGATAATGGCGGTAGAATGCAACTGCCTCTTGTAATGGCCACTTGCTTTGTAAAACGGCCAATGAAATTAGTCTATATCTTCGAATTTTAACATTTCAATCAACGACTCGTTTTAAATCTATAGGTTTAAAGCACCCACGTGTTAATTAATCCATATTAATTAGTAAAAAACTTACCTCTATCCCTTGGAGAGCGTAAATATGGATGATAGGGTTTGTGACCAGGTTTATATTGTGATGGGTGATCGGCGAAGAAATGACCGCGAGAATGACCTTTTGGATGAGGGTGACTGTGTTCCCCAAGAGGAGCTGCCAAAAATAAAAATTAAAATTAAAAAATAAAAAAACAATCAGTGAAACCAAATAAAATTCAATTTTAAATTGAAGTACCAATTGTGATTTTTCTGAAATAATTTGTGGTTATATCTAGTTTCTTATCATAATTTTCATTGGGAATATCTCATTCTAGTCGTAGGATAGATTGAAAAAGAGTTGGTTCCTTTTTCTAACAACTGGAAAAATTTCAAATTTCGTAAACAATTTTCTATAATTCTTTCACTTACATCGAGCGGACTGTAATTTATAACCAAATGGGAAATAATAATTCCATTTAAAGCTACCTTAGAGTACGGTAGATCTGAATGATCCCGCCACCTATCAAGAAAAATTAACAATCCTATAAAGCCACGCGGTTCAATTGAATTACTTTAGATTATTTAAGTATTTTTCTGAGCTCCCCGGGCCATAATTAGTCTATAACCATCGTTATTTAGCGCGGAGGTATCGTCTTTTAGCCCTTCCGATATCAAAAACGTATTACATTACAAAATTCTCAAGCGAAATACTTTCGAAACATTTCGAAATTCTAATTTCCTCGAAGATTAAATTCAATTTGAATCAAATTATATAGGTACACTCGTAATATACGTTTGAGATAATAAAGGCTAGATTTGGGCGTAAAAATGGTCCTAAAGAAGCTAGATAATTGAAAGGTATGAAAAGCGACGCGCCGTTTATGAGTGAAACCCGCTGATCATTGCCAACACCTTTAGACTACATCCGTGATGAGCAGCGGAGACTCAATTCGATATATATATATATATATATATTATATCTCGCTTTTCCAGTTGAGATCTTTCTTCACATTCGTTTTTAAGAGACGAGAGAAAAGATGAGAGATCAGACACATACTCTTCAAAATCTGACTGATCCGCTTAGGCTGATGACCTCTCGCGTTGCAGACTTGGCGGAATTAGATTTTTTTTCTTTTTTAAATTTAAATTACATTTTATATAAAAATTTTTGGGTTTCCCATAAATTCTTCCGTCACAATTTTTTCTTAATGGAATTTTAATGAAATATATGAATTAGTAATATATATCCCGGTATGTAAATTGTGATTTATTTTATTATAATATTTTTTTCTTTATTTCTTATTAGGTTGAACGTACGAAATTAATACGTTGCGAATAAATTTAATATTGTTATGCAATTGAATCTGACAACGTAAGATATTTAGATGAAAGGGAGATTATTAGGTGAAAAATCCATATCTATTAAATTTTTTTCCCTAATTAATTTTCATTGAATATAGCCTGCTGAATTTTTCACTTTTTTTTTAAACAAAAAATCGATTAGAATTAATTATTTAAAACTTAGTTAGGTTTAGCTATGTGTTGGATTTTTTTCACTGTTGCTAAAGGACCCAGGCAAGAGCCAATTAATAGGGGCTTTACTTGTAGTTAACGTCGTAGGGAAGGTTCAGCAAATCCCCTGTGGGCCCAAGTTTCGGTGAAGAAAATGTTATTAGAATTAAAAATATAATTATTAAATTAAATTGTTGCCTAATACCCTCTTCAGACGAGGCATAATTAGCCATGGTTTAGTCAGATTTAACCGAGGTTTACATAGCCTTTTCAGTTCAATAAACCTCGGTTAATTTTGAATAAACCATGGTTAAATCTGATTTAAACTGGCTAGTTACGCCTCGTCTGAAAAGGGTATAAGGACCAATCAGAGCTAAAAGCCAATTACACAAGGCTCTATCCAAGTAAGATCGTAATTAATCAAGTACAATTAAACACTGAACAAATTAAGTAATTATGATTAAGCGTGTTATCGTAAAAAATCTTAAAATTTCCGAAATATATGATTTTTATCAAATATTTCTTGTTTATAAAAATTATATTATAATCAAAATCAAAAAACATATTGAATCATAGGCTTGTCAAATGATTTGATACGCGAACAAGTCTTATTTTAACAGTAAAATCTATAAAAATCATTTGATTTCCCTCTTAGTCCTCTCTTTAAGAGTTATTGAACTCTAATGGAGCTCTAAAATTGCTCAAAAACCACACGTGGTGTTTCTTTAATCGTTTTAGTTTGATGCCCAAAAAAAAAAAAAAAAAAAAAAACTACTCGCCCCTTTTCCATTTCTGTAATAATAAGTAATTAAACAAAGCATTTCTTCTTAAGAAAACATTTCATGCTAGGTTTATCGACGAACTTTTTTGTGGTTTATTTTATCCTCGCCCACACAGTCGATTTCTTTAGCTTCCGTGTAATTACGTAGATTTAGGAGGTATATCAACTATTTAGAGGCAAGGTTAGTAAAGAGACGGGTTAAGTAGACCAAGCCACTTGACTATTTGGAATATCGGCTTGATTTCCAGTGCGCGACCATTTTAAGTTCTACTGACAACTGAACTGATGAATTGGAAATTAAGTACCACGCGAGTCGCGTGGTACGGTTATCAGTGACTCTGCCGATAAGCTGGGATTTTCTCTCTAAGTTGTGTCGAGGGGAGAACAACGAGGATGATGATCGTTCGCTGTCCGTCAATTTAACATTGGTAACGCCCATCGAGCATAGCTCAAGGTAAAGCTAATTTTAATAACTGGAAGCATGAAATGCGCCGACTCTCAAGGAACCTCCTACTACTCTCAAGGAACCTCCTACACCTTGAATAAGACATCCTTGATATCATATAAACGGGACCCTACTCCTGGTTGTAGAAACTCCCCGGGTTTGAAACCAATTCAGACGAGACCCTAGGTTTGTACGCATTGAAATTCCGTCTGGCTCTACCTCCAGCCAATGAACATCCTGGCTATACATCCAGGTTGAAAATGCACTTCGCGCTGAAAGGCGACCTACGCATCCGCTCTCTACATTCATTCTGAGATTGAGAAAAAACGCTCCCTTTATACTCGCTGAATTCACGAGGTGAACTTAGCTACTAAAAAGTGTCGCTTAAAACAGTATTTCACGATTTTTTAAACCGTATACTACCTTATTTCCCTTCTTATTGTTTTATTTTCCCTACTTTAGTGTTGGATTTTAATTGATGGCAGGTTTTGGTTGACCATTTCAACTTAAATATATATAAAACGGAGTTTTAAGGCGCAAAGGCTTACGGTCTTCGTTTTAAATGCGCTATTCTAAACGGGCCATTGCCAGCCTCAGGCTCCCGAGTCCCGTCGCCCGTCTGAGAGAGAGATTATTTTGCCGCTCGCTCCCAGGGTAAATATTCTATTTTAAATTATAACTCAATAGTGGAGTCTATTACTGAAGATATAAAATGTTTTTTACATCGAACTCAAATATAGAACGCCAACCATGTCGTACAAACAACTAAATTTCAAGTATATCTTAACCTTGGTAAATAATATTATAATATAATGAAGGGGCCTTAATAGAAGTGTCTATTTTGGCCGGTTTTTCGGGCGTCGGCCATAACCCGCCAAAATAGCGCCCTCTTGGCTGTTAACTATTTTGGCCGGGTTTTCGGGCCTCTTAAATTCGCCGACTGAAATTTCAATATTAAGTTAGGTAAGGTTAGGTTAGTAAGAGGCCCGAAAAACCGGCCAAAATAATCAACAGCCAAGAGGGCGCTATTTTGGCGGGTTATGGCCGACGCCTGTAAAAACGGCCAAAATAGCCGAGTCTCGGCTCGGGGCTATTTTGGCCGGTTTTTCGGGGCAAAATAGAGCCCGCTCAGCAAGGAGCTATTTTGGCCCGAAAAACCGGCCAAAATAGACGCGGCCAAAAAATTATACATAGTATTCACGCCTGGGCGGATCTTAGGTTTTCCCCTCTTACTAACAGGGGGGTTGGAATTTCAAACTGTTTGGCGGTAAATCATGAACTCTCTCGGCATTTGGGTGGTCAAGTATTGTGTGGTTTTTAAGGCGCTTTTGCGTATATGATAATTTACATATTATTTAAAGTAAGTTTGACCTTAATATTGCGTGTTAAACCAACGTTGAATAAGGTTCGCGGAAATATATTCTTCGGCGAGGCAGTGATCGAAATCATCGCCCGTTTTAAGACGCCTTAGTAAGCCTAGGCTCCTTGTTCTCGCCGCGAGACTCTCTCGCGCTTATTCCGTTCCCACCCAAGGCTGTCTCGGCGAGTCGGCGTCGCCCGCCTTGACGAAAAACGAAGAGAGGAGAGAGGGTCGCCGCTCTCCGTAGTCGTTGAGCGACGGGCGATAGGCTTACGCGTAACGGAAAAAGCACGAGTGCCGGGAGCTCGAGACCAGGTAGCCTAGGCCTACAAACGCGGAAGGCCCCGTTCCCCCGTAACGATCTTCGCGAGCGAAGTGAAATTTGGTGATACCACAGGTGGAAATTCGACGAAAAAGTATTAAGAAAGCCGCGGAAGGCAACAGAAAAACCAAGCGTAGCAGCCTAATAGCAGACGAAAAAATAGATCCCAACGACGTTTTATAACAGACCGCGCCATCTATACCAAATTTTATATCACTTTTTAATTTTAACTTTGATTAATTTATATATATATATATATATATTTAATCGTTTCGGGGCCCAATAATTGTTTATATAATTAAATATAATTTAATTCCTTATTATTATTAGTCGGTAACGCCATCTGTTGAGATGATTCATCATAAAATTTGTAATTCAATGGCGTAAGCCCCTGCAAGTTGGTTTATGAGTATGAACATTCCGAATTCGTCAATACGGTAAAGCAGTAGTAGCATACCGAAAAATGACCACCCAAATGGTTTCCGAGTTTAACCATTAAATTCTTTTCAAAGTAGAGAAGAGACTTTGTTCTGTGTTTCAAAGTTTAAAACCCAGTTCGTGATATATGTTAAAAATTCTTCTTATTAAACAAGATGGTGTTTAATAAATCTTCTAGATTACATCTTTTTTACTCGTTTTTAGTCACACCAATTTCAATTGGTGTAGGCTCTAACTATATACCGTACTGTCTGAAGTGAAATTTTAAAACTTTTACATGAAAAATTTTAAACTTTTACATGAAAAATTTTAAACTTTTACATGAAATATTTTGAACTTTTACATGAAATATTTTGAACTTTTACATGAAATATTTTGAACTTTTACATGAAATATTTTGAACTTTTACATGAAATATTTTGAACTTTTACATGAAATATTTTAAACTTTTACATGAAATATTTTAAACTTTTACATGAAATATTTTAAACTTTTACATGAAATATTTTAAACTTTCACATGAAAAATTTTAAACTTTTACATGACAAATGCCTCTATCCAGCATTATCTTAATTGGTGTGCCTTATTATGGGGTTGACCATGTTGTTTATATTAAAATAAGTCGCTCCCTTTTCATTTTCAAACAGACATCTGAGCTTTTTAGTGAGATATTGAGGCGGGTATTCGTTTTGGTGTACGAACAAAGACCATTTAATCATTTTTGTGTGATTTTTATCACAATAGTTTCTTCAAAGGGGCAGATATTATAAAAAAAAACAGTTGGGCGGATGCCCATCTAGAATGGAAGGCTATCAGTGACAGATATTACAATTCAGAATGGACAGATATAATTTTTTATTACTTCCCAGAATGGACAGATATAATTTTTTATTGCAACTCAGAATGGGCAAATATAATTTATTACAACTCGGAATGGACAGATATTATTTATTATAACTCGGAATGGGCAGATATAATTTATTACAACTGAAATGGACAAATTTCCCTTTTAAATAACTGCAATTAAGCCAAACCTCTCGCGGATAACTCTGCCCTTTATACGAAACATTTTCATTGAAAAATCAAACATTTGACGTTAAAAATGTGTAGTAAAATAATTTCTATTTATTTCATAAATGTTAATTTTATATTAATAATTAAGAAAATAACGTACACTAAATATAAATGCTATAGGCGCAATAAATAGGTTACAAATGTTATATAATATTTCATAGTTCCTTTCGAATTGCAGTGTTTCTCATTGAAAAATAAATCATTTGACGCAATAATGTGTAGTTAAAATAATTTAAATATTTATATCACCATTGTTAATTTATTATTTATAATTAAGAAAATAACGTATACTAAATATAAATACTACAGGCACAATAAGTTACACTGTTTATATTCCAACAAATATTGCATACCTCCTTTCCAATTCCACAGTTTCGTATAAAGGGCAGAGTTATCCGCGAGAGGTTTGGCTTAATTGCAGTTATTTAAAAGGGAAATTTGTCCATTTCAGTTGTAATAAATTATATCTGCCCATTCCGAGTTATAATAAATAATATCTGTCCATTCCGAGTTGTAATAAATTATATTTGCCCATTCTGAGTTGCAATAAAAAATTATATCTGTCCATTCTGGGAAGTAATAAAAAATTATATCTGTCCATTCTGAATTGTAATATCTGTCACTGATAGCCTTCCATTCTAGATGGGCATCCGCCCAACTGGTTTTTTTTATAATATCCATATTCGTAAACCAATTTCAAGGGGCTTGGCTGTTGGGGTACAAATATATTATGATGAATTCTCACAACAGATGGCCTTACCGAGTAATAATAATAATAATAATAATAATAATAATAATAATAACGTAATATATAGATTAAATGAAAGTTTAAATTAAAATAATAGAATGATGGATAGATGGCGCGCCTCTCTATCTTTCTCTAGTGTATAGTGAAAATACAAGCATATCTATACACCCGTTGGTATGGGAATCATGTTGAGCAGAGGAGGGGTAAGATAGCGCTCATAGCGCTCGTGAGCACCGAGCATTTCTTAAGCTTATTTTTTCTATATCCGTGTCAGCTCTCAAGGTCGAGTCTCTTCCGAGTGGCTTCTGAAGTTCTGAGCCCTCTGACCCCTAGCGTTTTATTAGAACGGAAATAACTGCCCTGTATAACCTAAACGCCACGTGATTTCGTGACGTAGTTAGCAACATTCGAACAAAATGTCCGGGCCCACCCACAACTTCTTTTATAATATGAAATATTAAAATTCAAACGATAGGAATCGGACAAGCCATAAAAAACTTAATAACCATTATTGTTTTTATTAAAGTTTAGAGTTTCGGTTAAACAACTAGTTATTGAATTACTTCAATATTTGTAGTTTTAAATAGTGCAAACCGTTTAATTTAGCGGGTTTTAGTTTTTCCATAAAATACTAAAGAATTGATGCTTAACTTTCCCCCTCAATATATTTTCGTTGTATCAGGGCTCAACAATAATAATCCCTGGAGGAGTTGACTCACGAGATTCCTTTTTTGGGAAACTATCCGGCGCCAGATGCCGCCTGAGGCTATATCGCTTTCGGTCTTTCTTATTCCTGTTTTCTTAAAATTTTTATTCTACAACGTACACCCCATCAACTTGAGCGAGGACGTGAGGACGTGTTAAATAGGAATTTATAATTATAAACGCGTCTGTGAAAACCCCATCATTTTAACGGAATATTTTAAGAAGGTACCAGGAATGATTTAATGCTGTTAAAGGGAGAATGAAACCTAAAAACAAGTGATGTTTTATCGATTCCTTATCGTTTAAATAAGCAGCTAATCCACTTGTACAAAAATTACAAACCAATATTAAACTAGAAATGAATTTAAAACTTACCCGGAAAATAGGCTTAGCGGGATTCATGGAGATCCTGAATTGCCTCCGTATAAGGTCTAGCGACCAATGAGCGAAGACCCGTCGTTCACGCGAAAACTCCACGAGACTTACAATCACGTTCGATTGGTCACTAAACCTTATACGCGAGGAAATCAGGATCGCCATGAATCCCGCTAAGCCTATTTTCCTGACAAGTTTTAAATTTTTTTCTAGTTTGATATTTGTTCGTAATTTTTTTTTCACTAGTGGATTAGGACTATTTAAACAATAAGGAATCGATAAAAAATCACTTGTTAGGTTGCATTCTACCTTTAAGAAACTTCAAAATGAAAATGTCAAAATATAGTTCTTTTTTCTGGTATATTACGCGGTTTATTTCTGGAACGTAATTTTCGAGGGGACAGACACTCTTGAATTCGCTGTACACCAGAGTTCAGCTTTGACAGTGCATTAACTTCGAACTCTTATGAACTCTGAGTTCAGCTTTGATAGTGCAAAGAGTTCAAACATTTTGTACACCTGAGTTCGAGAGTGTCTGCCCCCTCGGTAATTTTCATACTTGATCTGTATTAAGTACTTTTACGAAAAAGACCGCGTGAAAGCGACCTTATTAATATTCCCAGAACGCCCAAGAATCAACTGTAGGCTCTACAATAGCCAGGCAACCATAGTACCATAACGTAGTAATGCGTGAAATTTTATTTTAAAATAACACTATCGGGATTATTTTCAAGGGGGCAGACACTCGCGAACTCACGTGTACAAAATTTGTGAACACTTTGCATTATCAAAGTTGAACTCAGTGAATTCTAAAGTGTCGGTTATTTTGGCGAATGACATACGTATATATATTTTGAATCGTTTTTCAACGAGCTTTTCGAAAATGCTACTCAGTTTCCAATCAGTGACAGCTTCGCTTAAAACTTAAGTATTCCCATCCGAATCTAATTGGAATTACATAAAGTCATTCGAGGAAAGTATTTCAAGCGCAAACCTACTCGGCGGAATAAAATTGCACGCTTCAGTTATCATTGAAACGGGAAAGGAAGGAAGTCACTAATAATACACGGATTTACGATACCAAACACGAAGTTTGCTCGTTTACTTTAGGGGTCTACGCGTAACCAAAGACAAACTTGTTCATCAAGATAATACCGGCAGAGAGAGAGAGTTTTGAAAATGGATGTAATACAATGTCAGCTGATTCTAAAATGGGCTCCTATAATATAGTAACAAACGCAGCGATGGATATGATGTTTTGGTTCCCACGCGCTGAACATTAAGACTGATTTGGCCTGTGTATTCCATTTCAAGACGTAAACTAAACAAGATGGAACGTACTGACACGTAGTTACGCGACAGGACGAATTGTTAGCTCAAACTGTGGTAAAAGTTACCAAAAGGTTGCACACTGTTGCAGAATGATGCAAATAATTGCAGAATGTTTCAAATTATTGCAAAAAAATTGAAAACATTGTTGCAATGAAAAAAATTTAAAAAAATGAAAAATGTTGCTGAAAAGTTGTAAAATGTTGCAGAAAAGTTGTAAAATGTTGCAGAGAAGTTGGAAAATGTTGCAGAGAAGTTGGAAAATGATGCAGAAAAGTTACAAAAAATTGCAAAATATATCAGAAAAGTTGCAAAAAGTTGCACTCCATGATGACTTCTATACCTCTCTCGTTATTATCCTTATTCCCCATGATTTTACGTCTGGTCCTCCCGAGGGGGCTGACACTCGCGAGCTCAGGTGTACAAATTCTTTGACCTCTCTGCACTATCATAGCTGAACTCAAGAATTCATAAGAGTTCGAACTCAATGCACTGTCAAAGCTTAACTAAGTGAACTCAGGTGTACACCGAATTCAAGAGTGTCGGACCCCTCGGGTTCTCCTTTTATTATCCCTAATCCATGATTTTACGTCTGGCTTTCCCTTTATTATCCTTACTCCATGATGGCGTAGTTAATAACGACAAATTATCCTGTTAACGGATGGGGGCATACTTTATCTTATAGGCCCCTCCATTTGACAGTTACAGCGGCTCTACCCTCATCACACTAGTTTCAAAAAACCAATTTTTAACGTAACTAAAAATGTGAAAAAATTGTGCTGAATACAGTATTATAATCCCTCCTCCTTATCCGTGTCGGGATTGCTAGTTTGTAGCTATAATGCCATATTTTAAACCGATCATCTCGACTTCAAATATTTTCCTTGGCTATTCCTGGGGTCCTTCCGGGTTGATTCAACCTTGCTCGCCAATAATCACCTTTTTCTGGTGAAAAAAATATCGTTGTTTGATAGTTTAGGCGCCTATATTATTTTTTTGGCGTCATATCCAATGGATAAGGGGCGAGATGAAGGGGCGCTAATGTTAACGTTGAATCTGGCCTAAGGCTATCTTAATTTAGTCTTCATACAGTAAAAGTTTTTCCTATTGCTAGTTTTTTTATAAAGGTAATATTTAACTATATAGGAATAAATATGATTCTTCATCTTTAATGAATTACTCTCCTTCCGCAGTATGGCGTCGTCATATTTGCATTACTGGTGTTGTTAGCATTCAATAATAAATAGTGCCATAAGTAGAGCTCGGTGATTGGATAAAAATTTACCGTTTCATAAGGTGGTGCAAAAAATGTAGAACAATTGCAGTAAGAGGTTAATTATCGTACCTCCGTTTCAATGATGAAAGTCGGCGTTATAAATATTATTACGATATAAAAATCAGATAAATTTATTAACGAAGAATTTATTTGTATTAACATAACCGCATCTAGCAATTTAAAGTTTGTTTAAAGAAATTTAGTTCAATTTAATCGATTATCCACGATTAATCGCGTATTTCGGTTAATCCATTCATAATTTACAGACTTATAAGCGAGTTTTTCGAATTGTTAATCTTTAGTTAAAGTGGCGTGTTTTTTTAGATAATTGTATTTAAAGATAAATTATAAAATGATAAAACGGTAAAGTTAACAGAAGTGTTACGGTTAATCGCCAATTTTCCGGGTAATTAAGTTTTAAATTTAGTTCTAGTTTAATATTTGTTTATAAATTTTTAAATTCGTGGACTACGCCTAACTTGTTATTAGGTTGCATTATCCCTTTAAAGAACACATCACGGAGGCTGATCAATATTATAGGTTTTTAAATCTAGAATCTGGTGGGCGTTAAAGAGTTACAGTTTAAACAACACCTCGTTTATTGATACATTTTTTAACATAAAGAAAACTTGCTCTAAAACTCTAATTATTTTTACGTAATTAGAGTTGTGGAGCAAGTTTTATGTAAAAAAATATGAAACTGGTTTAGTTCCCTTTTCTGCCGATTAATGGCGCTGCGGGTCTGAGAAAATTAAAAAAGAACTTTCTATGCAAGTCTTGCCAATGACCGGCATAAGATTACTCTTAATTATGAACTTGAAAGTCTTTTTTGACGTGACGCCCTTACAGCAAGAGAGAATTTATGTATATATTAGTTTCAATATTTATTACAGTTAATAATATTCGTTTGATTATTATTTAGTTTCATTTCAAATATATATGAAAACAAAAAATTTCCATATTTTCTAGATATCAAAATGATTTCATCATAATTTGTTCGTTGGATCATTCTTAACATTAAATTTGTAATTCTAAGCGGTTAACTAAATAAAAAGCTAGAAATTCACCTCTTAAAGGGAGAATGCAACCTACGGCGGTAAATTATCCGAAATCTATTTTTCATTCAATGTTCTCGCCTTTGTCCAATGGATAAACGGTTAACCAAAAACAGACCCTATTTTTAATAGTTAACCGTTCCTTAAAACGGTGTGCTTAATTATAAAATGATAAAACGGCAAAATTAACATAATCGTAAATAATGGCAAAAACAACGAATAATTTATTTAAATGCTCTGATCGTAGTGCATCTATATTTCAGCGTTCCAAACAGTCGGTTATAAAAAATATGTTTTTGATTGATTTTTCTTTAAACTTATACCAAGTCTGCGGAATCTTAACCTCCTTCTTAACGAAAAGGTCACATTGAACCCGACATAAAGGCCGATAAACCGACGTATCCCTTCGAACAAAATAATAGACATAGTGTAACGATAAAGAGCGTGGCCATCGTCTTACGACACAAAATAAGGCAACAACATTCTCCTATGCAATTTCAAGACAAAACTAATTACGGACCCTCGCGGAGATGGAACAATTCAATGACATTACGTTTAAGCCTCTTAATAATGTCCCCGGTGAAAATACCGTCACGATTTCGACCTTATATCCAAACCGTTATATCTTCGCCTTTGAGCGATACCTACATACGCTCTTTACGAAATGAAGATTTTAACCAGGAAGACTGTTGGATAATAAGGTATAGGTGCTTGCCATCCACAAAGTCAATGACATAATAGCCTGAGAAATTTTTTATCGACTTAAAAAATATGTTAAGAAAAAAAAAAACGAGGAATTTAAGGTTTTTATAACTCGGATTGATTTTAACGAGCTGGGATTTTTTGAAACTCATTTAAACGAAAATATGTTTACATCGTGTTGGCCCTTTGGCTTAAAGGGAGCTTGAATTAAAAATCGAAAGCCCTATTTGGTCGATAAAACAGTAAAAAAGTCCCTTCCTTTACTCCAGTTAATTACTCCGAAATTATGGTGTTTTACCCCCCTCCTTATTTAAATCGTCCACCATTTTGTTCCGTGTAGAAAAGAAGACACCTGCAGCCAATCAGAATTTTATTACGTGTTTAGTTAGATGGCGCCACAGTCTCCAGTGGTGTTCCCAGAAACCTTAAATTGATATAGAATTTTTATGGGGATTATGGGGCTACCTTTTGGTGGCTTTCCGCTTGTATATATAACATTGAAATAAAAAGACGAGATTTGATTGGCTCGTATCCCCTTCTCTCCAAGTATAAGGTTCAAAATTATGGTCAATCTGTAATTTAAACTTAGTTCTTTTTATTAAATAATATATTTTATGGTCTAAGAAATTTAAATTTAAGGTATCGGGTATTAGACACGATTTCTCTCAGTCTCCCTTTAAAGATATGAGCTCCCTAACGTGGTATCAGTTAAGAACTTTTAATAAAAACGGGTGAAAAAAACAACTTTCTCAACTATTTACGTGGGTACGATAGGAAGATATTTTTCATTCGACTACGGAAAACGAAAACATTTTCGAGTTCAATGAAAGCCGAGAAGTATAGATGATTAGTCGAAGTTTGGCAAATTCCGGCTTTATCTAAAATTGAAAGAGAGCCACCGGTTTAAACCAAGTTAGTAAAGGGACATAACCGTTTTACCTGAGGTTTATCGAACTAAGAAGGCTTTGCAAACATCGGTTAAACCTGATTAAACCGTCTCGTCTGAAGAGGGCTTTTGGAAATAGGTTTCGTGGTCCCTTTCCATCTCAATACGTTTATCTTCCTCCGCCTTTCCTTCCCGGAGGAAGAGATCTGGGTGTTTATAATTTGAAGTAAATGGCCAGAGGCTAATAAAAGCATTTATCCATTTAGTTGCGGGAATAAGGTATGTTCGTTGACTGCCCTATCAAAATACCTTAAAGAGCGAATGCAACCTAACAACAAGTGATTTTTTTATCCATTCCTTATCGTTTAAATAGGCCTAATCCAACAGTCAAATTACAAACAATTAAAATTTGCCCGGAAAATAGGAGATACTGAATTTCTTCTTTTTGAATATTGTTGGAAATATCATGGAGATCTTGCCTTAGCGATGGGCCATTGCTCATTGGTCGCTGACCCTTTCAATGCGAAGAAATTCAGAATCTCCACCTAAGCCTATTTTCTGGTAAGTTTTTTATTCTAGTTTAATATTTATCATTTTTTCAAACCTCGATATTAAGCTTAATTTCAACCGTCGACAAAGCCTAATTTCAACCGTCGACAAAGCCTAATTTCAAACGTCGATTAAGCCTAATTTCATTTCTAGTTTAATATTTGTTCGTAATATTTTATACTGGTGGATTAGGCGTATTTAAACGACATGGAATCGATAAAAAAATCCCTTTTTAAATTAGGTTGCATTCTCCCTTTAATTTGGAAAGAAATTAGATTCATTAGTTTATCGTACTTTCTAGTGAAATCAAAATTCTGGCCGTGACCGATTAGACGATAGTATCTCAAAATGTCATTTTTAAATTATTTTTTTCTCGAGACCAACCCTATTTCCCGTCTCTTTTATCGGCCGAGATATCGGTTAGACCACTCGGAAGGAATATTATCGGACCTTTCTCTCTCACGGCTTTGATTTCCCCATTGCCGGGTTCAACCAAAAGGATTTACGATACTATAACCAGTCGTGATCACGAGACGCTTAAAAGACGTATGAGATAATTAAATATTACTCATTTTAAAGGGAGACTGACGTACAATTTTGGTTGCAAATTAAGCTTAAGTCACAGACCATATGTTTAAATTATTTTAATACACCATTTAGCCATTACTTGGGGCGCTATAGCGGCATAGGGCGAACTTTTGCTTGGTGAAAATGGCAGGGAAAATAACCTGCATGGGGTAATACGCGGATACTACGCGCCTCACCGAGCGAACGTTTTTTTTTTTTTTCGCCACTAGTAAGCGTTTCGAGTGCGGGCATGCGCACAGTGGAAGAGAAAAATGGTGTATTAAAAAAAGAAGCAGTCTTATTAATTAAGATAATATATTTAAATCATCAGGGTTATATGTATCTCCAACGGGAAATAAATTTACCAACAAATATTAAACTAGAAATAAATTTAAAACTTACCCGTAAAATAGGCTTAGCTGTATTCATGGAGGTACTGAATTTATTCGCATTGAAGGGTCAGCGACCAATCAGCAAAGGCACGTCGTTAGGTGAGACTTCCAATAACATTTGATTGGTATCTCACCTATCAATGCGAAGAAATTCCGCTGATCTCCATGAATCCAGCTAAGCCTATTTTCCGGGGTAAATTTTAAATTAATTTCTATTTTATTATTTGTTTGTAAATTTATTTACAGGTGGATTAGGCCTATTTAAACGATAAGTAATTGATCAGAAATTACTCGTTATAATGTTGCATTCTCCCTTTAATTTAGGTGTCCATTTTTTTTATAGTTCTATGTGTATTATATAATTTAATTTAATTTTTTTAAGAAAATTTCTTTTCTATCAGTTTTCCTTTACCCTCACCGAAGAAAACCTGAATACAGAAGTTGTAGCAATCATTAAGCCACCAAAACATCCAGCTTTAAAAAATCCTTTTCCTATCGGATTCCATGTTATTCCCCAGACTTCTTAAGGGTAGTGATCTAGCTCTTATCGGTCATTGCTAAATTTTAATATAATGTTCTAGCTAAAATATCAAATTGATGAAAGTGTAGTGAGTGGTTAGAATGCGTTGATTTTTTAAATAAACAAAGCAAACTTTAATTAACCTTTTTTATTATAAAATTCCAAGGACAATCTACTTTAAATTCATAAAGAGTAGATTGAGACGACGTTATCGTAATATTAATTTTAAAATTACGGGAGTTGAAATTGTTGTTTGTTTAAAGGGAGAATGCAACATAATAACAAGGTTTTTTTATCGATTCATTATCGTTTAAATAGGCCTAATCTAACAGTTAAAAAAAATTACAAACAAATGTTAAACTAGAAATAAATTTAAAACTTAACATCAAAATAGGCTTAGCTGTATTCATTCAGATCAGCTGAAGTTCTTCGCATAGAAGGGTTAGCAACCAATCGAATGTTATTGAAAGTCTCACCCTAAGATCTCGCCTTAACTTCGGGCCTTTGCTCATTGGTCGTTGACCCATATCAATGCGAATCTGGATCTCCATGAATCCAGCTAAGCCTATTTTCTACAAGTTGATTTTTGCACGTGATATTGTCATTTTCTCGCGGTCTTTTTCGTAAAAGTACATAATCCAGCAAGTCAACTAAATACCTTACTTCAGAATTTATCGTTAAGTTCCAGAAATAAACTACGTCATATATTGGGAAAAAATACATATATATATCTGACATTTTCATTTTGAAGTTTCACTTTAAAAGAACCCTAATTTTTAAAATTAAAAAAATAAACGTATGCAAAAAATATTTAACTACCCCAAAAGGAAAATCAAAAATCTTCAGAAAGATTGACAAATTCGACAAGGCATGAAACCCTATAGAGATTGCATTGACAGATTACTTAATTTAGTTTTACAAAATAGTAACTACAATTCCTACAAGATAATTTTAAATTTGCTGAAGGTTTTTTTCACTCGAAATTTCTGGGTGACCCACTAAATAATTAAAAAAAAATATTTAAAAACAATCTTGTTGGAACAAAATAATCATTTTCGAAGCTTTTGTTGATGGTTTAAAATAAAAAAAAAACTCCGGTTTTAGATTCTGTTGTACATAACTAATTGGCTTGACTAGCCAGGTGTGTTTACAACCGCCCATTTCCTGGACACCCTATTCCTTAGCTGTTTCGCGGGAATACAGTTGAACGACTCAAAAGCTATTCGAGGGATAATCCCTGGGATAAACAGTAGAAGCTAGCACCTTAGATTTATTCGACAAAAGAAAAAAATTAAATTGTGACGAACAAAGTGACTTCGATGTAATCGGTTCAAAAGTTTTACTTTCCCACAGAAACTAAAAGTGGCAGGCCAATGATCTTTTTTGTGTATTAAATTATGTAATCTGTGTATGTGTTCTGATATATTTTAATATCATTATTATTATTTATTATTGCGCAGTGTGGGACGATTCCAAAATTTTCTGGGAAAATTCTATAAGATATACGTTGATATGAAAATACTATAAATGAATGATTCAATATGCAAAAACTTCCATTTGTATCAAAATATATAATTTTCTAAAGGCTGTCTGACTGTCTGTCCGTTGGGAACGCTAAAATGCACACCCAAAGTTAGACGCACTCACTGCAAACCCCGCTTAAATTTGAGACTCTAATCACGCCCTTCATTTTAAACGTCGATTAAGCCTAATTTCAAACGTCGATTAAGCCAACTTTCAAACGTGTATTAAGCCTAATTTAATTATTCAATGGTTTAGAGATTAGAGATTTCGATTTTATGTATTTAAGAGAAATTTCAGTAATTTAAAGTATTACTTCTGATTATGCCGTGCAACCAATAATCGAGCAAATTTTCTTACGAGTTATAACCAGTACTTTAGCGAAAGCGATAATGCTAATTTTACATCAAAAATAACCAATCATTGAAAAAATTTATTAATTTTTTATTTTAAAAATTTCGAAAATGGCGATTATAAAATATGTATTTTTACCGTCGCGGTAATATTTTCTACGGCATATGTATATATATTTTTAATCTTTTTTAAACAATCTCTCCGAAAATGGTAGTAAAATTTCATTTGGAGTTCATGGAAAATCCTTGACAGCCTCATTTTAAGGAAATATTATTATTATTTTTGTTATTATTATCAGTTTATAAACGATTACGTCATTATGTAAAACGGTAGAGAAAGAGATTTACGTCATTATTTAAAATAGTAGAACCAAGGTATAGATAAATGGAAAAAGTTTAAATTACCTTGTTGTATTCTAAATATTTAAACATCCCATTTTTGAAGCCCAACTTAAATTGCTTATTTTATTAGAAATTCTTAAATAAAAAAATTAAAACTAACACTTCAACTACTGGCGCTGAGAATACGTAATTCTCTAAGATTATATGGGTTTCTTTATGCGTGGCATATACGTATAGACGATGGCGCCAAGAAGATGATGCTCTAGGATGCCTATTAGTTAAGTCTTTATAGTCTACGAGACATTTAAAAACTATCGTAGATATCAACGATAAACGATGCTAGGTACCGAATCCTCTTCATCAAATTTAGATCTAAGATGTAGAAGGGATATATAAATGTTAAGGCTGGTTGAGATCTCCGAGTGATTCGTACTTTACCAATCGACCTTGCGGGAGAGAAAGGAGTTGGAATCGTGACGGTAGACCTCCCCAATCTCATCCTCAAAAGCTTCATTGTTTTTTCAAGTTTTTTTTTTTTGTTCCATCTCAACATCATCCCACCTACCCATCACAATTTCATTTAATAATCCCCCTTTTCATTTTTATCCCTTTCGGCTTATGTCATATCCCCTCTCTCTCTCAACTACTTATGAATGGAGCGGAAATATTAACGTTATAAGTTTTCGTTTTGTATTTCTTGATTTTTAATTTATTTTAGAATAATCTTCAATATGATTATCGTTACGTATGATAATAAAATACCTATATTGGACTTAATCGATAATAAATTCCACCATCAGTGGCTTATTTCCTAGACATACTTTCGAAAGAAATTTAAAAATGGTCGTTATTATAATTTTGAAAGTACAATAGCTATTATCCGAGTCAAATGACGTTTTTTAATATTAGTTATTTGTTATGTGGCATAATCATACAAGTAATATATGAAATGTATTAAAATTATTAAAATTTCTCGCAACAAACGTTATAATCTTCTAAGACTTATTCGACGTTTGATATTAGGCTTATTCGACGTTTGATATTAGGCTTAATCGACGTTTGAAATTAGGCTTAATCGATCTTTGAGATTAGGCTTAATCGACGTTTGAAATTTGTCTTAGTTGATGTTTGAAATTAGGCTTAATCAACGTTTGAAATTTGTCTTAGTTGACGTTTGAAATTAATCTTAATCGAAGTTTGAAATTAATCTTAATCGAAGTTTGAAATTAATCTTAATCGAAGTTTGAAATTAATCTTAATCGAAGTTTGAAATTAATCTTAATCGAAGTTTGAAATTAATCTTAATCGAAGTTTGAAATTAATCTTAATCGAAGTTTGAAATTAATCTTAATCGACGCTTGAAATTACGCTTAATCGATATATGAAATTAGGGTTTATCGGCGTTTGAAATTACGCTTAATCAATGTTTGAAATTAGGCTTAGTCGACGTTTGAAGTTAGGCTTAAACGACGATTGAGAAAATTTACAAACTAGAAATCTATTTAAAACTTATACAGAAAATAGGCTTAGCTGGATTCAAAGAGATCCCAAATTTCTTCGCATTGATGGGTGAGCGACCAATTGAATGTTATTGGAAGTCTCATTGAAATCTCGCCTTAACGACGGGCGTTTGATCATTGGCCGCTGACCCTTCAATGCGAAGAAATTGATTTTCCGTGTAAGTTTTAAATATAATTTTAGTTTAATATTTGTTGGTAATTGTTTTAGTAGTGGATTAGATCTATTTAAACGATAAAGAATCGATAAAAAATCACTTGTTGTTAGGTTTGCATACTCCCTTTAAGTGAGATAAATACACCTCTAAAAATATCGTCAGTTTTCCTATCGATAATCGATTGTTGTCGATTGAGGACAACCCCTTCCATTATATTAGCTTTCTTTTAGTAGAAAATTACTTTCGCTTTGAGGTTTTTTTTCGTAAAAAATTCGTTAACAGTCCTTAGCAATTTAAAAGATTTTATTTTTTTTAACAACTTAAAAAAAAAAAAAAAAAACTATTTAACTAATCGACATCCCTGAGTTCAAACCGGCTTTTCATTATTGAAAGGAGTAGGTACTAAACGAAAAAATAAAAAAAAATCTATAATCGTCTGTCGATATTTGAATTCTTTAGTGTTTAGCTTACATGAATTATACCTGGTACGCCTTGAAACATGAATTATAAATGCACAACCTATTCGGTTTTGTCCTTAGAAGCCCTGAATAAACGTATAGTTCTAAAATAAGTTCTTACGCAACTGTTTGTAAAAAAATAATTAAATTTTTCGGTAGGCCACTTAAAATACTTGGAAAAACATCGGATCTTTGTTTTTTCAATAAAAATTGCATTAACGTCGATACTTATCGATGACGAAAATTCGAGTTTAAACGTCTTTACGCGTTGAAATTTGTTCGTAACCTTTAAGATTTCATCATATAGGCAACCAAGCGACTAATTAAACAAAAATTCTGTACAATAACCCGCTGATTTTGCGCTATTTGGTCCATAATCTTAAATCGATGGGCTAGCCACTTAAGAAATTAAGTGAAGTACAGTACGTAGAGCTTTAGAAGTGTATCTTTTTTTCTCTGGAAATCACGATATCACTAGGAAAATCGGAATTTTTAAGGGAAATGATTAGAAATATCGTAAATAAAATCGGAAATCAGAAATATCGTTACTAAAATTGGAAATCAGAAGAAATACCGTAAATAAAAGAAATCGAAGAAATAATGGATATCAGAAGAAATCAATTAAATATTAGAAATGAGAAGAAATATTGGAAATATTTATGGAATTGATGAGACATATTGGGAATATTTATGGAATTGATGAGACATATTGAGAATATTTATGGAATTGATGAGACATATTGGGAATATTTATGGAATTGATGAGACATATTGGGAATATTTATGGAATTGATGAGACATATTGGGAATATTTATGGAATTGATGAGACATATTGGGAATATTTATGGAATTGATGAGACATATTGGGAATATTTAGGGAAATGATGAGAAATATGTAAATCAGAAAACACGATAAATCAGAAGAAATCACAAGAAATTTCGTAAATAAGAAGAAATTTTAATAAAAAATTAAATTTTTTTGGGAAGCTTTCGAGCACACGGTACGCTTTTTAACCCATGTAAATAAAATGCTGGGTCATACTTAATTCTACCTTTAATTGATAAAAAAAATAAAATATTAAGGATGACCCTCACAGAGTCACAGCGAAAAAATTAAAAACTAATTTTGGCAACAGTGCAATTGGAGATTGAGGACTGCCTGTTATTATAATCGGTTACGGATGACGAGATTGTTCCTTGACCTATCGTATGACCTTTACGAACGAAGACCTCGAGATGACGCGAGGTCGTCTTGGGGAAAAACATGTATAATGTATATTTTCTCGAATGGGAGGTGTAGCGAATTAACCCGTGGGGCCAAATTTTAAATATTTCCCGTTGATGATTAACTACGAGGACGGACATTAATGCCAAGAAAACATTTTTATTAGTCTTTTTTACATCTTTCATTTTTTAATTTAGATTTTCGAAAATATGTCACGTGATATCTTACTCCCAAAATAGTAAAGTACAAGGGCGGATTAACAGGAGAACCCACCTAACGATTTTTATGAAATTCTGCGCAGATAATCTATGTACCAAGTTCAGAAGCCATGAAAAGTTTTAGACAATTTTAACGTGTCGTTTGGAAGATATAAATTCAAGTACTTTTCACATCTATCATGTACTTTCAATGGGTTATTGATACCATTAACCTATCTAGCGATTCTTGAAAAAGGAGACTAACGAATTTGATAAAACTACTCAAACTTCTTCCTTATAATATGGTTAACATACGCTGGAAGGATCATCTCCGGGCGATAAGCCGTTTCAGACGAAAACCCAACTATTCGCTTTACTGATGTATCTCGCATTAACTCCTTTTTAAAATCAATACCCTTAAATATATAAAAGTTTATTTTATCCTTTCCGTTAACCGTCTTATAAGTAAGAAGTTTGCGCAATTTTATGAAATTTCCACCAATCGCTAGATGAGTTAATGGTGCCAATATCTCATTGAAAACATATGGTGGATGTGAAAAGTACTTGAATCATTATCTCCCCCAAGACGTGTTGAAATTGTCTAAAACTTTGCACGGGTTCTGACAAAATTTCATCAAAATCGTTAGGGAGTTCTCATATTAATCCGCACTTGCCCTATGGAAAAAATAATAGATAGGGAAAATTCGTTACTGAGCGAAGATAATACTCTTAATAACCAATTAGGAGTTAAAAGATTAAAATTTCACAAATTAGGCTCCACTTTAGTGCGGCTACTACATTGTTCAGCTTTCAATGTCTTAACATTAAAAGAATAGGCCGGCGTTTGATGGCCAACGTCTCAGGCGTTAAACGCCGGCATAATCTTTTAATTTTAGGACATTACAAGCACTGTTGAAGGCTGAAATAACATGATTGGTCCGATTTTATATTTGCTTAGCTCCAAGTTTCCTTTGAAATATAGAAACTGATTAAAAATAAAGGAATTTTTCCGAAAATGTTATTCATGAAATGTTCGTGAGAAATAGGTGCCTGCCTCACTTTAAATCTCATAAAAAGTGCAATTTTTTTAACTTCTACATATTTAAAAAAGATTCTTTGTTATACAATATAACTTGTTTATCTCGAGAGAAGGGCTCTCTAAGGTAGCTGAATCTAGCTAAGTGTTCTTCACTAAGGCATAGGAAGGGGGAAGCTGGTAATTTTATGTATAGCTCGAGAATGGAATACCATTAAATGTTTTGTTTTTTTATTCGAAATTTTTATCCGCGATGAAACGTATGGATTTAATTTGATGAAGTTTAAATAGCGAATGTTGGATAAAATATTTATCGCTCAAGGGTTATAATATTAGTTTATCAATAATAATAACATCATTATGCTCTATAGAAGTCCGTAACCTTGATATATAAAAATAGCTTTTTTGTCGCAGCCTAAGTTTTACAAAAGCATAAAGGCTAATTTCCACCAAGCAGTTTTTGCAGTTAAAACCGTAAAACGAGAATTTGTTTTCGCTAATCTCTCGAAAATCTCATTTCGCTGTAGAGTCCGCAGCAAAAATTAAATTTTTTTGTCGATTTCGCCTCAAAAATTGCCTGTTGGAAAATAGCAAGAAATTATTTCAAACAACCGTAAAAAAAGCGATGAATTCTGCTGATGAGATGCATCAAGAATGGATAGAAGTTACACTGAGAATTGTTAAAGTGTTTAAATAGGCCTAATATACCAAATTAAATTTAAAACTTACCCGGGAAATAGGCTTATCCTGAATTTCTTCGCATTGATGAGTCAGCGACCAATCGAATGTTATTTTAAGTCTAAATGAGATCTCGCCTTTACGACGAGCCTTTGCTCATTGGTCGATGACCCTTCATTGCGAAGAAATTCAGGATCTTGAATCTAGCTAAGCCTATTTTCCGGATAAGATTTAAATATATTTCTGGTTTATTATTTGTTCGTAATTTTTTCTTACTGGTGGATTAAAGGGAGAATGCAACCTAAGTAATTATTTTCTCAGTCCTTATCATTTAAATAAATATATTTCAACAGTAAAAAATTTAAAGACAAAAATGAAACTAGAAATAAATTTAAAACTATCAAAATAGGCTTAGCTGAATTCATGGAGATCACCTGAACTCCACATATAAGAAATAGCGACCAATGACAGTGATCGATGGCTTTTATATGGGGAATCTCCATGATCAATATCATTGGTTGCTAGTCCTTATACGGGGTATTTTGCTGGTAAGTTTTAAATTCATTTCTAATTTAATATTTGTTTGTAATATTTTTTACTGTTGGATTAGGCCTATTTAAACGATAAGGGATCGATAAAAAATATCACTTTAAGCCTATTTAAACGATAAAATTGGCGCTTTTTTAAATATTCGCGGATCACGTCATATTTTAGCAAATTAGATCAATTTGAATTATTTTTAGAAAGTGATACGTTAAAGCAAGGAGGATCAGAGAAGGAGAGGAAATGTGGGGACGGCGCGGTTCCTACTGCGTCGGCCTAAACTCCCACTCTGGGAGAACGGGTGACAGACGGGGGTAGAGATGCTTCGTGGTAAATTGTTGTCGCGTGGGTAAAACGAATCCTTTATGAGACGCGCTAGCTAGCGACCACGTGACAACAGTTTACCTCGAGAATTTCCTATCCCCCCTTTCCACCCGAGTGGGAGGTTGGCTCTTCTCTCTCTAACTCAACGCAGCCCCACATTTCCTCTCCTTCTCTGATCCTCCTTGGTTAAAGTCACATTCGTGACCTCCATTCTCAGAGATGGCGCTGCAATCAAGCGGTTTGTCGACGCGTATCTCTCTAGCGTACGTTGTAAGATCTCTGCTTCATATTTAGGCTGAATCCCTTATCTTATCAATAAGATCCAATAGGATATAACCCGAACATTCACCTAGTTCAAACAATTTCTAATTTATATACGTAAAGTCATAACAACCCGTGGCGATAACAAAGTTTTATTCTCGCGTGTTTGTTACGGAATTCTGGAATCCAAATAATCTTAGCTGTTTATACTAGGCGGGCCAGAACGTATATAACATTTCTAGTTCGTGGTGAGAAGTTAACTCGGATGAGGCTATGAACCCTAATCGCCACTCCTTTTTAAGAAATAAAAAATAAAAAAAAAAAACCCAAGAGACGGCGCGGACCTTTGATAAAACTTTCATCATTTCTTAGGCGAAGGAATCTGTCGGCGTGCCAGTGAAAATTCTATATTTATTGTCTAAGGTGCACCGAAACTGGCCTTTAACTCTTAAAACCGAAAAAACGAAAGTTCAATTTCTTTCTGCTACATAATTTTATTTTTTGTTTTCACAGCGTGTTAAGTTCGATCGTATAGTCAGAATCAAAATTATAAAAAAGGTTTTTATACGGTTAAGAAAGTATATATTCGAATTTCGAAATTTTTAACATCATGTGGCGCGAGACGCCTTTTTACACGCTTCTATAACTTTATGATAACTTTAAAGGGAGGATGATGAGAAGAAAAGAAAAAGAGGTTTGTTCTCGTATTAAAACATTGTCTGAATTGTAAAATTAGGAAAATATTCAGATTTTGACATTCACAGGGTGACCATAGCAAAAAATCCAAAAAAATAATAGTAAAATAGGACATTTTTCATCGATTTACAGGAAATTATAGGAATAAATTTCTTAGAAATATAGGAAAATAAAGGGATATCTTTTTTAGACATATAGGATATTATAGGAATTTATTTTTTAGAAATATAGAAATTATAGGAATATCTTTTTTAGAAATATAGGAAATTATAGGAATATTTTTAGAAATATAGGATATTATAGGAATATATTTTTTAGAAATATAGAAATTATAGGAATATCTGTTTTAGAAATATAGGAAATTATAGGAATATTTTTAGAAATATAGGAAATAATATGAATATCTTTTTAAAAATATTGGAAATTATAGGAATATTTTTTAGAAATATAGGAAATTATAGGAATACGATTTAGAAATATAGGAAATTATAATATTTTAAGAAATAAAAGACATTATAGGAATATTTTTAGAAATATAGGATATTATAGGAATATGGTTTAGAAATATTGGAAAATATAGGAACATGTTTTAGACACATAGGAAGTTAAAGGAACATTTTTTTAGAAATATAGAAAATTATAGGAATATTTTTATAATCATAAGAAATAATTGGATTTTATAGGAACACATGAAAATATAGGAATATATGAAAATATGGGAAAAGTGATAAAGTGTAGGATACGTGGTCATCCTGTAATAGGCTAGTTTAGGTGCTTGCATGGCGGCGAAATACTACTGAAACGCCTTTTATTTTTAGAAGCAAAATCAATTAAAAAATTCTCTTTATTTTTCGTCTTCTTCTTCCCTTTAAGGGAATTCCAATTTTGTAAGGTAAGGGCGCGAACTGGCCCTAGCGAGTTTGGGGCACTGGCTTTTTGAGCCTCGAGACGATTCCTTTTATTTAGTTGAAATGTTTTGTCTTGGCTAAATTGTAAAGAGAAACTATATTTCATATAATCACTTATTAAAAGAATTTTCTAATAAAAGATACGTGATATTTTGGGTTTTACCCAACCTATTTCACCATCCTTTACAAGTATTCTTACTTTTAGAATTGAAGAATAAAGAGTACTAGCAAACTAAACCGTTTTTTTTTATTTTTCCAAAGACCTAGCATATTTTTAGTCTTTTCACACTTTTAAAGGGAAAATGTAACCTAATAACAAGTGATTTTTTATCATTTAAGTAGGCCTAATCCGCCAGTAAAAAAATTACAAACAAAAATGAAACTAGAAATAAATTTGAACTAACCTTCAAAATAGGCTTAGCTGGATTCATGGAGATCTTAAATGTCTTCGAAATTGACGGGTCAGCGACCAATAAGCAAATGTCCGTAGTTACGGTGAGATCTCAATATCAATACGCAGAAATTCATGATCTCCATGAATTTATTTGTATATTTAAATACCTGTATATGTTTTTATTATTTTTTTTACTAGTGGATTTTGTTTGTTTTTATTACAAACACGCGTTTCAAAATTAAACACTAAGCGCGCGAGTTTGAATTATATTTATTATTTATTAAACTTTGGATTAGGCTTAGCCATTTAAAAGCTGCTACCTGGAAAACCTGGAAAAGTCAGGGAATTTGCAAATTGGCCCAAAAGGTCAGGGGAAAAGTCAGGGAATTTGAAAATTGCTCCAATAGGTCAGGGAAAAGTCAAGTAATTTGAAAAATAGCCCAAATGGTCAGAGAAAATAATTTGGTATGTGTCAAGAACTGTTTACCAATCAGTTGTAACGTAATTATTATAAACTGAAAATATTTGCCTAAAGATTCAAATTGTTTCTCATATTCTGAGTAAACTATCCTGACCCCGATTGATAAACTATGTCAAATAAAATATGGGAATTGCCAACAGCTCAAGCACGTAAGAATAAATTCACGAAAAAAATATTAAAATTGATCAGGGAAATTATTTAGAAATGGTCATATCAGGGAAAATCTGGAAAAGATTGATAGATCCAATTTACGAATATGTATTAAAATAAATTAGAAGACTCCTATAGTTCTTTCTAATTATATTTTGATAATATTCATTTTCATAAATGTAATCCAACCATAAAAGATAAATTATATTATTAAATTCCCCATATCGTGATAATACAAGTTTCGAAGAGTTGAATAATTAAATTATACCATGATAGATCAGGTGTCATAAATTGGAGGTTGTTTAAATTTACATTTACTGGCAAAGGCCGTGAATTTACATAATGATAGTAGGAACGTATAAAAAGAAGTTGTATAAGAGGGCTTACACAAGAAAATATTTTTTCTCTCATTTTTTTTCAAGTTCATTGTTTTTCCTTGGCGGTCGACAGGGCCTCATTATAAAACAGGTATATTATCGTCAAACAATTTCAAGTTTATTTTATAAAAAGAGCTTTTTAATCCTTGGCTTCATTATATTTATATTTTTTTATTTTATTTCCTTACGAGATAAAAGTGAAAGTTGAAAAAAATTCAACTTGAAAAGTAAAAAGCTATACGGCTGGTGAGAATGATATGAATTTGGGTCAAGGGCTTCGATGTCTGCTGCCTTTTCCCCCAATTTTGTTCCACACGATTAACACCACTTTCGTTTGGTTTGTTGGAGGAAACTTCTTGTTAAAACGTCGGGTGTATCTTACTCATCCGAATACTACTAATTGATAGGCTCGGATTATAAATAAATTAACTTCTAATTTTATTATTATTTACGATTAAACTAGAGCTCTAGAATTCATATAGCTTTTGTTAATTGAATAAGAGCATCCTCAATGTCAATCTGGTATTATGCGTTGGCGAAAAACATATCCATTTCTTATTCGAGTTAACGAATTTCCTAATTCGCAAAATTAGTTAATAATTTATTTAAAATTCCGAGCCTCAAGTAACAACCTAAGATCACTGGTGAAATAAGATGGAAAATCAAATTTTTCCCATGGACTAAAACATTTTTAATAGACGATAAAAGAGCCTGACCTTTTTAATAATCATTTAATAACTATTTCTACTGAAACAATTAAGCAGAACCCGAATCAAGTTGATATAGCAATATTTTAACATTTACCAATTTTAGCTTTATCCTATTTAAATAATTTGGAAACTTCGTCTAGACTATAAACCTGTGAATTGCAGTTGCAAAATAATATGTTAATTTAGCTAAAATGTCAAACTTAATGGAAAGGACCACCATTAAAATCATTTTCATTTAAAAGAAAGACCACGTTTTTAAGACGTCGATAGATAATCGTTTAGAGAATATTTTTGGAAAGCTTTGTTAAAAAAAAAAGTTCTTAATTAAAATCTGATTGATTACAGGAGTGGTCATTCACCTATCGAAGGGAAGACATGACTCTCCATAGAACCGCCTAAAAGAAAGCATTTTTTTTTTTTTTTAATAGAAGTTTCACTTTTTGTGGAGAATATTTTAAAGAATTTTTGGGTACAGTTTTCTAAAATAGTATTTTCATTGCGAATACTTCATCTCAATATAATTCGTGGTTAAATTCAACAATTATGAGTGTACAAATTAATGGTAACGACGATGTCACAAATGATAGTTTGTGGCTAAAAAATTAAATTTGTATATTCGTATAATTGTTAAATGTATAAGGTTTACCCGAAGATAAGCCTTTGGCGCTTTATATACGAACAAATTACTCGTATTCAAACGTATAACGATGGATAGGAAAATTCACATTTCCAGAATTAGTCTAAATATAAGAAATATATTTCAAATTTACTTTTAATTTGAAGGATATAAAAAAAACAACGAAACTAAGATTTTAAATCATCTTTTCGTCATTTTTCACGAAAATAAATTTTGATTTTTTTTTTTTTTTTTTTTTTTTTTTTTTTTTTTTTTTTTTATCCGAACGTATAACGCGGATAAAATTCTAAGATAAAGATATTTTTGGATAAAAATGGATATGGATTATGTTTTTTACTTCATCTTCGAATAAGTTAACTCAAATGAAAAATAATCTATTTTTAATTTAAACGGAGAATATACATCAGAATTTAGTAGATTTTATCCAATTTATAAAAATTATACGAATTCCGAGCTCGAGTTACAGTCTCACTTTAACAAGTTAGGAATTCCTTCATTCTATCTGTATTTCCGGTTTGCGGATAATATTAATTATCCAATACATGCCACCCCTAGACGAAGAGATGACAATCGCCTAGGGGTGGACTTGAACCGTCTCACGCTCTTACCAACTGACTTGTGAGTTACCTTAGCTGCGTTTTAACATTATTCAACGTACAAATGGAAATCGGTAATTTTTCCGTAATTATATTCTTAAATTCTTAAATCAAAAATAACATTCATTTTTTTAAAAATGACTGATATTAAAAACACTCTTTACCACAATTATTTCAGAAAACATTTATAGGGAGATTAATAGGTGAAAATTTAATTTTTTTCCTATTCCTCGTAAATAAGTATATCCTGCTGATTTTTTTTTAAATTTTTGAAAAATTATTTCGATTAGAATTAATTTTTTTTAACTTCGTTTGATTTAGCTATGTGTTCGATTTTTTTTTCACTGTCGCCAAAGGACCAATCAGAGCCAAGAGCCAATTACACGAGGCTCTTTCGAAGTAAGATCGTAGAGCCGCTGGTGACATATAGAGATCTTGGTTTCAATTTGAGATTTGATTTAGAAAAGTTTCCAATTTTTCTCCAATTGAAGAAGCGGCTACGTTTAAAAAACTAGTCGTTTCCCCAGTTACGAACTTTTGATGATAATGATACAAATCTTTTATAAATATAATTTTCAAAGAAATCAAATCCTAAATCTACGTTATCACCTAGATGTCGCCATGGGTTGTACCTCGTGGGATGGGCGCTAATTTCTGATTGGCTGGTTGGTAATGGTAGAGAAATTAAACGCGTGTCCAAGATATAAAACTTTAAAAATATTTTCTAATCGTATTTGTACTTCAAAAATTATGAAAAAAATTCAGTGGAACAAATTTTTACAGTTGTAAGGAATCAGAAAAAATACTTCATTTCACTTACTAGTATCCCTTTCGAATTTGAAACGTTTATAAGTCCACCAATATGTTAAAAATTGTAACTTACCGGCTGCGGTACATTGAAGGCACGTGAAATAAATAAATATAATTAAAAAAGCATATTGGAGCGTTGTTGTGGAAGACATTGTTGCCGTCGTCCACTTTGTTCGGTTCGAAGTGATGGCCACACCTTTGCCAGATATTTTTGTCACTTGCTGGAAGCCCATCGTTGCTGGATTTGGGCTTCACGTGACTTTAACTGTAAAAATAAAATCGGTACACTTATTAGATATGATTTTAAAGATAACATGCCGTGTAATGTGTCATTTTCGATAAAGGGAGAATATAACCTTTCGATTCCTTGTCGTTAAAATAAGCCTAATCCACCAGTATAAAAAATTATAAATAAATGTTACGCTAGAAATAAATTTAAAACTTACCCTGAAAATAGGCTTAGCTGCAGATTCATGGAGATTCTTAATTTCTTAGCATTGATGGGTCGTAGACCAATCGAATGTTTTACCTTAAGATCTCGCTTTAAAGACGGGCCTTTGCTCATTGGTCTATGACCCTTCAATGCGAATAAATTCAGGATCCCTTTGAATCCAGCTAAGCCTATTTTCTATAAGTTGATTCTCGCGCGGTCTTTTTCATAAAAGTACTTAATCCAGAAAATCTTTCTACTGATTAACATAGGCCTGTCGTTAAGGCGAAATCTCAATGAGATTTCTAATAACATTTGATTGGTCGCTGACCCATCAATGGGAAGAAATTCAGGATCTCCATGAATCCAGCTAAGCCTATAAGTTTCAAATTTATTTCTAGTTTAATATTTGTTCGTAATTTTTTATCGGGGGGGATTAGGCCTATTTAAACTATAAGGAATAGATAAAAAATCAAGTGTTGTTAGGTTGCATTCTCCCTTTAATACTGTTGTGGTTATTACTCAATGTCATATGTATATATATTTCAAATCGTTTTTTAACGATCTTTCCGATATTTCTTCTCAAATTACATTCGGAGTATCTGGGAAATTGGTGAAAGCATCACTTAAAGTTTAAGGATGACTTGTCATGGTTGACTGCAGCGTGAGAATGTGCCACTGGGGTGTGAAAAGTTACATTTCCATAGTTACCCCTTGGATAAATTAACTACAGTTAATTTATCCAAGCTAGGCTACACTTAACTGTCCACGAATATTTATTTGCAAAAACCCGTGAAAAAAATGCGAGGTTTTGAAGCTGAAAATTCATGAAAAGAAATCTTCTAGACTTTTCTAGAATTTTAAAGAATTTTTTCTGCAACTTTCAAGCACTCTCCAGAATTTTCAATACTTTTCTAGATTATTCTGGAATTTTTAAGACTTTTGTGGAACCTTCTAGAACATTCTGAGAAAGGTTACGGACGTACCCACGTACGAACAATGTAAATCAATTGATTTTAAATTTAAAGTCTCAAAATTAAATACTATGAAGTATCCTAAGTTTAGTTTTACAAAATAGAATATTGTTTAAGTTTTTTTTTTTTTTTTTTTTTTTTTTTTTTTTTTTTCTAGTTATACCTTTTAATTCAATTATTAACCTACGTCCGAGTCTAATTGTCTTTTGGTGAATTATTATTTAGATTCTTTATTCTAAGGTAGCTAAAATTATTCAACCAACACGACCTTTCTATCAGAATGAAACGATAAAAAAAAATGGAATCCGGTAATTTATTTGTCGAAAATTATTCGGTGAATCATTGGAAAGCTACGTTGGATAGAACAAGTGGTCCCTATTCCTAGCAATGACTTATAATGGCTCTATCGTAAATACGCTAGACTTAAGCCTCGTTCATACATACACTCTAAAAGCGCTTCGATTTCTCAACTGCGGTTATGAAACCAATGTGAGGAATCAGTTTGTGTTGGTTTGGGAAGCAATTTGCGGGTCAAGTCGCTTCGGTTCAAATCTATATAGAGCTCGGAATTCGTGTAACTTTTGTTAAATTAATAAGACCATCGTGAATGTCAATTAGATATTATCCGTTCGCGAAAAACATATCCATTTCTTGTTCTAGTTAAGGTATACCCGAATGTAACGGCAAACTTTTTATTCGTACTCATTTGTTGTAGGAAAAGAATACGTTAAAGGAGTTATTCATTCGCCGATAAGAACAGTTTGAAACCTATCGAGTTTCTTCGCGGGTTTTAACTGAAATTGAGATCTCGAAGCTAGAATGTAGTCATTTAGTCGCTTTCTTTCGATTTAGATTAAAATATATTTATCATATTTCATTCTAGACGGATTTCGAGAAGCATTATCCGTTTGAATAAACGCGTAATTCGTAAATTTATTAATCAAGCTTAATTAATTTTATCTCCACATCCATTGGTATCCATTTTCATAATTTGTGGTTTTATATTAACAACCAATTTATTCTAAATTAAAATATCCAAAAAAAGGCATGTATATTCGAAGTTTTAGGCCTAGATATTCAAAATAACGAGACGACCCGAGACTTAAAACAACCCGATTAAAAAACCTATTAAAATTATAATTTCTGTCAAAAGTAATTAAGCAACGGGTTGCGAACACGATTTAAACTAATTAAGTTGAGATAATTATTTATAATTTTAAAATTCTGTGAATTTTTTAAAACGACGCTAACCCTTGGCTGTGGACGAACCTCGGCAAATGGTCTTGTCGACACGTGAACCAGGGACAAATGGAAAACGTCGAACTTGTAGTTGCCTCGAGTATGAACGAAACTTAAGAAACTTAACTATCTTCTGATGATATCAGTGGGCCATCAAATCAAAGAATGAAGGAGTCTATTATACGGGGGAAAACGAGTTTTAAACCTTTGTGTGACAATTGAACTCTTAAGATTAGTGGGCGTGGTAACTATCTCGTGGCTTATACAACAAAGGTCTAGGCTAAAATCCATTAGACCGCGATTTGATAGCCCTTATTTAAACGCTCCGTTGAGTTTGTTTTTACCACGTGAAATGGAGACATTTTGTCGAAATACTTCAAAGCCAATGTTTGCAATAACTACACTTTCATTTATACGTAGATTTTGCTAAACGTTCCGAAACAAAAGTAAAGCTACATTTGATAAGAGACGATCTATTATTGAATACCTTAAGAAATCATTGACAGAAACATTTGAATGAAGCTTAACCGCCTTTATATACCATTTCTTATTATTCGAGTAGGCTTTGTAAAATAAAAACCGAACTTTTTGTACGGATGGAATTTGTGAAAGTGCTAAAAAATAGATTTTGTCGACACTTGAGTCAGCATCCTGTTTTAAAGTATACCTATAAGGTTTTATCGAAAACTGTCCTAAGATTACTGGTATAATGGTGTTTGCTACGAACCAAGGTTATTAAAGACGACTTTAGTAACCGGGATATGAAGACTAATCTTCTAAATTCGATATAATACTCGGAATTTGTGCTTTTATTAATTGAACAATTTGAAAATTTATTTTCGTCAAAAATAAGAAATAAAATTTAAAACCAAAAGCTTTATTTTTTATTTTCTTCGAATTGTAAATTTTACACGAATTCTAAGAAACGCCAATTTTCTTATCCATGGAGTTACCCATATGTTTTTAATGCCAGTAACTTAATTGTTAATAAATAAATCCATTTAACGATAATCTGAATTTAGAAATTGGAGTTTTTTGGTCACAATCAGAAAGGAAAATATCTTAAAAAATATGAATAACATATGATAATTGTAGTTCGATGCGATTCCGAGCAATACTATGAAAGTAGCATATAATTTACAAGTATGTAGATGTAGGCCGAGGGGGCAGACACTCGCGAACTCAGGTGTACAAAATTTTCGAACTCTTTGCACTACCAAAGCTGAACTCGGAGTTCATAAGAGTTCGAACTCAATGCACTGTCAAAGCTGAACTCAGGTGTACAGCGAATTCAAGAGTGTCTGACCCCTCGATGTAGGCTAACTTAACTTTTTCAAACTTTATCAGTAGAAAAATCTGTCTTTAAACATTCGTGAAACTATGCCTTTTTTTTTTTTTTTTTTTTTTTTTTTTTTTTTTTAGAAATTCAATTGAACATATTGTGTATAAAATGATCAAATTTGAATAATATAATAAAATTTTAAAAGAAGGTTCCCATGGATATAAACTATTTCTTTAATTAACTAAAGATTTCGAGGTTTCGACCTGGCACGAGAACTTCTTCAGGTGTAATGAATTATGCCTGAAGAATACCTCGAGGCAGGTCTTGGTTAATTAAAGAAATCTTTTATACCCATGGGAACCTACTTTTAAAATATTATTATATAAAAAAACTTGGTCAATTTATCAAGAATCATCATTGCGTAACAGATGATGTATTATATTTAGTATAGATATAAACTGTACTATTCCATCTTTTAGACTGAGAGAAATCTCTAGTAAAGTTAACCACTAACATGTACCAAATGAAATTAGTATTGGCCTTATAAACAGTAACAGCCATAAACAATACAAAACGATATATTTATATTAAAAAATCGAACCTTTTTGAAATATTAGACTTTATTTTTTTAAGGTCTCATTTTCTATACAATAGGTTTGTAAAACGTTGATTTCAAGCTATTCGTGAAGTGTCCCTCTCAACGATGACTCACTTAACCCCCTTTCTACGCAGCCTCCCTTTTTACCACGCACTATTGAGTTAATTCCGAATGCGTAAGAGCCCCTTCATAGCAAATAGGCGAATTGCAATTGTTCCATTTGAAACCGTATAATTATTTCTTACTACTTGACCAAACGTGCGAATTATGTGATATCATACAAACTATTGCGAGAGGATTAGAAGGTTGAGCCTTGAAGCGATGTCTATGAGATATAGGTTTACACTTCCTGTAATTCGTACTATATTCTACTTTTAAAATACTGTTTCCGTCGCTTTGTTCCCTCATATGGTTTCCTTATTTGTTAAAACTGGGGTTCGATTCTACAACTGTCCTTACGAGGTGTATGGATAATTTTTTATCCTTAAAACACGGATTAGTCCTTAGACCTCAATGTCGGTATTCTAGGAGCGTCCTTAGCAAAAATTATCCTGACTAAGGACAAAATAAAGTCCTTATGATAAGGTGAGGGTTAGACCTCACCTTAGAGGTCTGAGGACCGAAAATCATCCTTATTTTTTAAACATTTTAAAGATGGCCGCCATCGTAGCTCAGTGGAAATTTTTCGTTTAGCCGCGTAAGCCGACGGAGAAGAATTAGACGAGATTTAAGGCGTCAAAGAGTCGTAAGGGATCGATTACGAGCTTCTGAATTAAATAATTATCAATTTAAGCAATAATTTAGGGCTAAAAATGATAGCGCGTACCTATTATGGGATAGGTTAGCCGATCGCCTATCACGCTCTAGCTATTCCCGTAGACATTGAAGTAGGTTTGTTGCATGGTTTGTTAATATATTTTTACTAATTTTGCGTGCTTATTTATTTTTTGATAGCCTTAAGATTTAGGTTTTGTTTCTTTCGATTTCCAGCTAGTCCAATTCTAAGAACTAAGTTGTCTATCATGTCAATGCCTGCGTAACAATAACATAGGCATAGATCATGTACTTAATTGTTTGGTGAAAGTGGCCGTATAAAGCGTCCACTTGCCAATTTCGATTGCATTTCTAAAAAATCTAGTACTTTTTTCCATTTTTCTGTTGGAAACGTTTCCTAATCTTTTGGCCATAATTATAGTTAAAATCTCTATAAACTGCTATTTCAAAAACAGTCAAAAACTTGTATCGATAACCCCCGAACGACTAACCCTAAGCCTCGGCCTAACAAATTATTACACGAAACTCGGTGCTCCTCGCTCGAGAGGCGAATTTTATTCCTCAAAGTTTCATTGGGTAAGATGTCCGGAAATACGTCACTAGAGAAAATAAGGAGAATTTTTTCTCCTGTCCTTAAATGTAAGGAGTTTTCGTACGGATAGGTGGTGTAGAATACCGTTATTTTTGAAAAACTGAATTTGTCCTTAGACAATCCTTAGGCGGGAAATACGGATTTATCCTTATTGTTTAAATCCTTATATTTAAGGACAGTTGTAGAATCGAACCCCTGGTGTTTTACTTTAGTCCTTAAGCTTACGACGGATTCCTGCCAGGCGCGTAGGGACGTTTTCGATTTGGCGTACAGCATACATTTAGTTTTGCCTCTCCCCCCCTTTGATAGGCCCTGCCTCTTTGGTAGGCCCCATTGATAGACTCTTGCCTCTTGGCCACCCTTTTCGAACAGATTGGGCGCCCCTTTGATAGGCTCTTGCCTCTTGGCGCTACTTTAGAGGCCCCATTGATAATCTCTTGTCTCTTGGCCAACCTGTCTTTGGCGCCCTTGCATAGGGTCTTGCCTCTTTATAGGCCCCATTGATAGGCTCTTGGTCGCCATTTCGAACAGATTTAGCGGCCCTTTGATGAACTCTTGCCTCTTGGCGCCTATTTGATAGGGTCTTGCCAGATTTGGCGCCCCTTTCTTAGAGAGTGAATAAGAGCTATCGAGAATAAGGATATGACCTTATCTTTAAAGGATATAGATCCCTAAAACTATAAGGTACCCAATAAATTGCTATAGCAAATTCTAACACGCTACTCCTCTCATTTTATTCATTTCTCCCTGGAAAAGAAGCGATTTAGTTTTAATTTATCCTTACGTCATTTAACTCAATGTGAATTTCTTCATAATCTGATTGTTAACAAAAAAAAAAAAAAAAAAAAAAAAAATGGCGTGTTTGAGCACTAAGCCCCTAAAGTGAGTGGAATTGTTTCCTGAATTTAAATGAACGACGATCAAATAACATCCTACCTCATGTGTGTCGAACAAATACAACGGCTGGTATATAAATCTCTTGTCACGAAATAATATTTTTTATTATAATTACATTTTTGTTTTTTTTTTTTGTTTTTTTTTTTTGCTTCGCTCATGTTTTAAAGAATTTTATTTTTTTGGGAAGACTGTCGAATTATATCTTCCAGTCACTTAAATCTTTTTGTTTCCTTCCAAATTGTTTTTGATATAGTAAAATATATAATTACTACCCCAGCTATTAGTAGTCAAAAATGACTATCTTTAAAAAAACATATGACGGACCTTTTTTCTATTACTTTTCACGTGGCATAATAATATTTTAAAATTACAGAAATTCCTTTTATTTTTGTTTCAATTAATTACAAAATAAACATTGATAGCTAGGAATAAATCTGCAGTTCGAAACAATGTTTTCCTTCTCTTAAATATAATTTAACTCACGAAACTAATATTATTTAAGTTTAAACGCGTGTCGAAGAACGCAAAAAAGGTTTGAACTCTAACTTAAGGGAGAATGCAACGTGATTATTTTTTAGATTCCTTATCGTCCTAATCCACTAGTTAAAACAATTTACAAACAAATATTAATCTAGAAAACAATTTAAATCTTACCCCTGAAAAATAGGCTTAGCTGGATTCATGTAGATCCTGAATTTCTTCGCATTGAAGGATCAGAGACCAATCGAATGCTATTGGATCTCCTCTTAACGACCGGTCTTAGCTTATTGGTCGCTGACCCATCAATGCGAATAAATTCAGGATCTCCGTGAATCCAGCTAAGCCTATTTTGCCAGTAAATTTTATATTTATTTCTAGTTTAATATTTGTTTGTAAATTGTTTTAAATAGTGGATTAGGCCTATTTAAAAGATAAGGCTTAGGTTGCATTCTCTCTTTAAGTCAAATACACTTTAAAACGGTCATTCTTACTTGGTAAGTCATTGAAGTAAAGGATATTAACCACGTTTAAAACGACTGAAAGAAAATTGCTCGTGTATTGTTCTCTCAATTACCGGTTGTTTACTATAGCCCAATTTAATGACATATTGTTAAGTCATATATCCTTTAAGTTCTTTCTTTTTTATTATTTTCAATTAGACATAAATAGTTTCTCGAAAAAACCCTTCCAAACCACGTTAAAAATATAGTTTCCTACTTCGTGGTCGGCCTTTTTTCCCTATAAATGGGGATCAGTGCCCTCGAAGGTCATTTGTCCCATCTTATTTCATCTCTACCAGCTCGATTATACCAACGGGAACCTATAATACTTCAATTTTACAAACATTATGATTACCATCTAGGAATTCCGGTGGTCAATTATTAAGTCCCCTAAACTTTCTCGGAGCTCTCTGCTCGCGGTACCACCGGGTCTTCTTACTATACCTCAACCTAAGTAAGAGTTGTCTTTCGTTATAGCTAGAGCGTGATACCAACGACTGAGGGGTACCGTAGCTATCTCACGATTGCGTGGTCGAACATTTACGTAATGCTTAGCTCACTTTTCAGGGTTGGCACTAAATGCGAAATAAGAACTAGTTTCGGTTTACGGTGTGACTTTAAGTTGACGCCGTCAATTTATTGTTATGTGGTAGCGTGGAAACGAAGAAGAAAAGTACTTCCTTTCAATAGGCAATGTATTTTGAGAGGCGTTACGAGTATGGGAAAAAAAGATGACAAAGATCATTTCTTAGGACTAAAATGATATAAGAGGTAATAAAGAAATGGGATTTATTGTTCACTATGGTATTTACGAAGGTCAATGATTTGCCGAGTAGAGATTCAGCGCCGCGAAATGAGAGTTCATATTAGATACGAAATAAACTGAAATCTTCTCGATTACCGTGATGACGACGATATAAAGAAACTATACAGCCGCGTTCATACTATCCCTTGTAATAGATTTAAACCTTTTCAAAACGTTTCTCTAAAGTCGTGTGAACCGTGTTTTCTCGAATCGATTTCTCGAAACTGCTTCGGAAACCAGTTTTCATACCGATTTCGTTTCATCAACCGATAGATGAAGCTACAATAAATCGATTTATAAAGATAATGCATGAAGACATGACGCTTAAATATTTCCTGGCCATTTGAATATCGATTTGACTTTACCGTTTCAAATCGATTAAGAAATGCTAGTGTGACCGTATGCTTAAGAGATATCAAGGATTCTTTAAGTTAATATTGTACTGAAAGAAGCCTGGGCTAAAATCAATTACTTGATATTTAACTAGTTCTATGATTTTTTTTAAATAAATTATTTACTAATTTTGTGATTATTTAAATGATAAACCGTAATATTTCGGCTAATTTTACCATTTTATCATTTTATAATTTATCTTTAAAAACTCCAAGGCCTATTGCGAAAGGTTTTGAATCGGTTTGAATCGACTCCAAGGCCTAGTGCAAAAGGTTTTGAATCGAATTGAATCGACTGCAAGGCCTAGTGCAAAAGGTTTTGAATCGGTTTGAATCGACTCCAAGGCCTAGTGCAAAAGGTTTTGAATCGGTTTGAATCGACTCCAAGGCCTAGTGCAAAAGGTTTTGAATCGGTTTGAATCGACTCCAAGGCCTAGTGCAAAAGGTTTTGAATCGAATTGAATCGACTGCAAGGCCTAGTGCAAAAGATTTTGAATCGGTTTGAATTGACTCCAAAGCCTAGAATTTAGCCGCGGCTATTGTCGGAAACAACCTTTACGGTACATATCACTCGAGTACTAGAAAACAGCTCGTGAAAGATGAAGTACGATAAACGTGGAATTACTTTCACTTTTTCCGGCGGCGCGAGCTCTCATTCGAATCGAGATAGTTCCGAGGAACCAATTAGAAAGTCGATGACGTCACCCATGCGTGAAGTCACAATGCCTTTGTGGTATGCAGTTTCTATTTTTTTTCTGGGATTTTAGATAAAGTTAAGCTAGAGTTGCGGCGACGACTGGCATCTTTTGGAACAAAAAAACGTTTATTTTTACGGACATTGAATTGTAAAGTTTTTCTTTTGTTTTTTTTTTTCCCCTTTCTCTAGGTTATTTTTTTCCTCGAAAATAAATTTGTATTGAACAAATATTTTCAACCACCCACCAAGAAAATCTAGCTCGCTATCACATCCCTTTTAAATGTACTAAATATACGGTAGGATCCCCTAACTTGGTAACTTTAGTTTGACTGGCTCGAATTAAGGTTAGTAGGGCTAGTTTTGTACACGCCGTATAGGAATATTTAGAAAAATAACGTCGACACTCTAGGAAAATATCCGGTGAAGATACGACGCTAATTAGACCACATCCCAAATTTGAACGAATTTAACTGAAAGCTACCTTTTAGGGCCCTGGAAATATGGTTTACTGACTTGGTAAAAATCCCACGTTTACCTAAAATTCTTCTAAGGAAAGACAAATTGGTGCAGAATTCACTGAGAAACTGAAATTTAAAATTACGTATAGCGAACCCCAAACTTGGCACAGCGCGAAATACGTAACTTAGGGCCTGTTAAACTCTTCTAAATTCGACTTAAATAGGTATCCAATATTAATATATTTATTTTTTCCTTTCATATCTTTTGAACATAAAATCCCTAGGGTGGGGGTGCCACCACCGCCATTGCCGTTGGAAAAGGACGAAAACATGAAATCACAAGGGGAATGTAACAAAGGGAATGCGATCAAGGGGAATGTAACAATGGGAATACGATCAAGGGGAATACGATCAATTGGAATGTATTAAAGAGAATGTCACAAAGGGAATGCGACAAAGAGAATGTCACAAAGGGAATGCGACAAAGAGAATGTCACAAAGGGAATGCGACCAACGGGAATGTGACAAAGGAAATGTGTGTTTCTGTATACATTCGTTGTTTAAAATAATTTTTTCAGTAAAAAACCAAGTAGAAACATTAATTGTTACTTAACGAAGATGCTACTCTATTTTATAATGAAACTTGGGGGGGACATGGAATTGTGGGAACTTGAGAAATTGCGAATTTGGAACCCTATTAACTTTAGAGGTGCAGCTATCTTTATGGTGTTAACCATTTTGTTTCTGGATATTATTTTGTTTCCCCCGTTAACTTAAAATACAATCTGACCTATGTGAATCTACCAAATCATTTAGATTTCTATATCGATTAGGAAAATATTTTTTTTTTTTACAAATAAAGGTAAAATTAAATCATAATGGCTAAGATTACATTCCACATTCGTCTAACGAAAGCGAATAATTCATTTCAATAGCGTAAAATTAAGCAAACGAGTTTTCGACCTTGAAAAAGATGCCTTCAGCCGTAGCATATAAGCCCTTATCCGAAACACGAAAGGAAGAGGCCCTCTCATCCTTACATTCTCAATCACTAAGTGGGGATTCGGTCGGTATGTAGAATACGCCACGGTGAAACAGGTGCTAGCTTTTACGCCGTGATTACACTCCAAGTGTTTTAAGTCGTCTTTTGAAGGAAAAGTATTTTCAGGCTCTATATCGATAGCTGTGTTAATTTTTCTATCGCAATTTAATTATATCGAACACTACTTACATTAATATAATCTATCTTATAAACAGTCTATAATTAGATAGATTTGTGTAGATTTCATTTATGCAAAGGCCATTTTTTTAATCATTCTTGATTAAATTAAAAACGTTTTATTGTTCAAACAAATCATTTTAAATTAGCTATTATGCGTCAAAGATGATGAGTTTTAATTGAACTTGGATTAAAGTAAAGACTAACTATCTTTCAATACGACCGCTCATTGGTCTGTAGGTCACTGTAGCGAAATTCAAACACGTGTTTAAGATATTAAACTTTAAAAAATATTTTCTTATAGAATTACTTCTTCAAATATATGAAAAATTCCAGGGGGGTATATTTTTTAAAAAAAGGAATAAAAAATATTTCAGGCTCTAATAGTATTCCTTTTAAACAAATATAAACGTTTAACTCTGTTTAATATTATCAGTTGAATGATTCTTCTAGAGTCATGAAAGGATTGCAGCGAATGTGATAGCTTGAAATTATATAGTAATCTTATAGTAAAACACTGGGTTTGAATGTATACTCCATTTTTGACTCGTCTAATATAAAAAGTCCTTGAAAAGTTTTTTTTTTATTTTTCTCGAATTTTCACTCATTTAAACTTTGGGAAAATGGGCTTTTCACACCTTAACGCCGAGATAATCAACACTCTTATAACATTGTAGATGTTTGCTTTAATGTCTGGACTATGTAAGCGCGGTATTCTCAAGGGCTTTGAGAAGTTAAATTTTATCCCTTTTTAACCTCTGTTTAAACTGAATATTTTAAGAATTCAAGCCCCACTTTTTATAAATTTGAAATTCCAGAGTGTGTAGAATATTTAAGGATAGATATTAAACCTTAATATAACGTAATATTGATTTAATCTTTAAGGGAGAATGAACCCTAACTACAAGTGATTTTTTTTATCGATTACTTATCGTTTAAATAGGTCTAATCCATCAGTAAAAAAATTACAAACAATTATTAAAATAAATTTGAAACTTATCTTGAAAATAAGCTTAGCTGAATTCACTGAGATCCTGAATTTCTTCGCATTGAAGGGTCGGCGACCAATGAACAAAAGGCCCGTCGTTAAGGCCAGATCTCCATGAGACTTATAATAGCATTCAATTGGTCTCTGACCCTTCAATGGGAAGAAATTCAGGATCTTCATGAATTCCGCTAAGCCTATTTTCCGGGTAAGTTTTAAATTTATTTTAATATTTGTTTGTAATTTTTTTACCGGTGGATTAGGTCTTTTTAAACGATAAGTAATCAATAAAAACCCACTTGTTGTTAGGTTAAATTTAAAAGCTGCCTAAAATAATCATTTCTTCCCACGATATTTTCTTCCTCAAATCACCATCTTGAACCTTGCTCAAATTAGGGTTTAACTGCTCAACTGGCAACCATAAATGTTAGAGGAACTTTATTGACACCCTGTTCTGGCGCCTCTATTGGAGAACTGTTCCTCTATAGTCTCTCCAAGATTACAGGCTTAAGAATACATTATTTTTATAAATTTATGGAGACGTACACCTAGTTTGTGATAAAATAAATTTGTCATACAAATTTTATAGAAAATATAATCCATAGAAAAAACGAAATTTTTTATCTGAAACGAGAGAGTTTTTTAATAATATTTTTATTTTAATATTTATTTCTTTTATAATTTATATAACTTAAGTTTTGAGCTTTGAACGTATAAATGCTCATTTTTAGGAGTGTAAATCAAAAAATAGTTTTGGTATAATTTATATATCCTATAGGGTTCAAGATTGTTTGGAAAGATAAGAGAGTTTGCAAACCGTGAAATTTTTTTGGCCAGAAACGCAACACATATTTTATTGGAAAGAATACCGTCTATAATTCGAGCGAGAGAGAATTTTTAAAGGAAGAATGCAACCTTACAAAAAGTCTTTTTTTATCCATTCCTTATCGTATAAATAGGCCTAATCCATTTTACAAATATTAAATTTAAAAGTTACCTGGAAAATAGGCTTAGCTGGATTTATGAAGATTGGCATTGATGTACCAGCGACCAATGAGCAAAGTTCTGCCGTTAAGGTGAGACTTCCAATAAGATTCGATTGGTATCTCACCCATCAATGCGAATAAATGAAAGATCTCCATGAATCCAGCTAAGCCTAATTTGGTGGTAAGTTTTAAATTTATTTCTAGTTTAATATATGTTTGAATTTTATTTTTTTACTGGTGGTTTTAACCTATTTAAACGATAAGTAATTGATTAAAAAATCACTTTCTGTTTCGTTGCATTCTCCCTTTAAGACATTTTGCTCACACGGTAGAAAGTTCTATTTTTATAAAATCGTATTGTAACTAACGATTGTAAAAGATTATATTTCGTTACGCACATAAATTACGCAACGGTTTTTTGGCTTTCTATAAACTTGCTTGGGATAAAAAAAATTCTATGAGATTTTTCCCAAAAGCGCATTCATCCATAAACTCTCTCCTTATATCGAAAGTGTTAGAAATTTTTGCACTTCGTCGAGTAAAAATTGTATTATCCAAATTTAAATACCTTGAAATAGTTTTTTTTTTTAAGTGTAGCTGTAAAAAATCAGTATTTCTCTTAGGCCGATAGTCTCGTGTGTGTTTATACGGATAGGATCGCAGGAACGCGAAAATGGCAAAAGCGGCAAACAATGTTATTTTGTTATACACCATTAATACAATCAATGGCACGATGTTGCCATTGCCCTAATATAATAATTGCTAATATATTGTTGGCTTACTCTAAGATGTCGTGTTTGCATTCCGAGAGTTATATTCGTAATGGATTACACATTAGCCCATTTTACAGCGTTGCGTCGCGTGCCGCGGATCTTCATTGTACGCTGAGCAGTTCAAAACGTAACAACAAGTGATTTTTTTTATCGATTTATTATCATTTAAATAGGCCTAATCCAACAGTAAAAACATTACAAACAAATATCAAACTAGAAATATATTTAAAACTTACCAGGAAAATAGGCTTAGCTTGATTCATGGAGATCTTGAATTTCTTCGCATTGAAGGGTCAGCGACCAATGAGCAAAGACCAATCGTTAAGGCGAGATCTCCGTGAGATTTTCATCAAGGATATTATATTGGTCGCTGACCCATCATTGCGAAGAAATTCATGATCTCCATGAATCCAGCTAAGCCTCTTTTCCGGGTAAGTTTTATATTTATTTATATTTTGATATTTGTTTTTTATTATTTTCACTGATGGATTAGACATATTTAAACGATAGGGAATCTGTAAAAGAATCACTCAAAACTTTTAGCCAGTGTTATAATTTAACTAAAATAACATTTAACTTAAATTTTAGAAATATACATGTTCATAATTAATAGTTAAATTATTCTTTATAGTGCCATGTAATTCTTAATGAAAATGATTGTTTTTTTGGGCCAAGGTAGGAAATATACAATTAACTATCGTTAATGAATTCGTATTCGCTCGTTCAATTTAAATTTACGATTTTGAACTTCAGGTTTCACTAATTAATTATGCAAAACAATCAATGGAATTTATTATGCTGATTCAATGTAAGAAATATTTAAAAGCAATAATTAGATTATGATATACGATGAACTTAAAAAAATAAATTAATATAAATTAAATTGAAATAGAAAAATATTTGATACGATGGAAATTATTGATTTATATTTTCCACAGTCTCAAAATTGGCTAGAATTACGTTTTTCAGCTAATAGGCAATATAATGTTTTTGTAATTTGGTATCTAAAATATATAATTCTCTCGGTACGTCTGTCTGTCGTTGGGAACGCTAGCCTCCAAAACATACAATAATTAAATTACACCTTGTGTTAGCCTTGAAGGGAAATTTGGAGCTAAAAATGAAACAGCTTTGGAATTTATTTATGCCAAAAAACATACTTGAGAATTTTTCCTAACAAATATTAGACACGTTTTAGTTGTATAAATTAATTTCTAAAGTTTAATTTGAATGCAAATATAAATTCGGGCCAATCATATTATTTAAGCCTTCAATAGCGCGGCTTGTAATGTTCTATCATTAAAAGAATAGACCGACGTTTGACGACCAAGGTCTTGATCGTCAAACACCGTTATTACATGGGGGGTCCGTTTGCGGTCATCGTGCCAAAAAGATGAAATCTTGAACATTCAACATCTAGGTATGGGGTTTGTCTAAGATAAAAGTAGCAAATATTTGGCTAATTGTGTCCGCAGCGTCTAACAAATCCTCTATATCCCATGGGGTGCTGTGGCTAATAATAACAAACCAATTTAAATACAATCAAAAGTCTATCACTTTATTACGAAAAAGTAAACAACGCCCAGTAGCTTAATATTATCAGCAAAGGTCGAGGTAAATGTACCGACGGATTCTGATTTGACACACTCTAGCGGCCGCGGCCGCGCTGTAAATAGTGAACGGAGGAAGCGCCAACCTTTTGACAAATTCTGGAGTTGGGGGGGAGAACACAATATAGCCAAGCGCGGCCCGCCTAAATTCTATCCCTCTCTCCAAAATAAACCACTCAAACCAGACAGAGGTGATGACTTTTTGGCTATTTTTAAGTGATATGCTATAACGTAAACTGGACCTTCGCTGATAGTATTAAGCTACGTGGGTTGTTTACTTTTATGAAATAAAGTGATAGACTTTTGATACATTAAATTAAATACAATTGACGAATTCGAAATTGAAGAAGAACTTGCAGGGGCAGCGCGCCGATCTGTTAAGAGATGTCGCTATCGTAGTTCTCATTCTGATCCTATTCTGATTGGCTCAGCTATAACGAGAGAGACAAACTAGGCGGTAATCCCTCCCCTCGCGCTTCGAGACTCAACGCGTTTCCCATAGCAAGGGGTGTAATACGTGGATAATTACGAGAGTGAGCGCAGGTGCGCCATCTATTGCGATAATTTATCATTATATTTGTACCCCAATGGCCATAGCCCCTGGAAGTTGGTTTATGAGTATGGAAATTTAGTTTTCATCAAGTTGATATATTTAACTTTGTAGGACTATGCAATCGTATCACGGAAAAATAATCATTTTCAAGGCTCTATATTACAAACCTCATTGCAATGATGATTCTACGAAAGCCTATATACAATATTTATACATTTATTGAGAAATTATCGGAAGTTAAATAAAAACATATTTCGACGTTAATTAAACCAAAAAGGAGGTCCCGAATCAACTCCCACTTTTTAACTAGTAAATTAAATTAAGGTTTTACATTTTGGCTTGGGAAATAATATTAAAAAAAAATATATTTAATGAGTTAAACGATGATTCCATATATATTTTCTTGGACCTCTGCCAAGGTGATCATCGTAATTAATTTGTTTCAAAGACAGCGCGAAGACCGCTTCATCGGTATTTTAGTTAAACATGCGAGACTTTTGGCGTGATGATTTTTATCCCCTTGGAAATCAAATTCCACGGATTATTGAAATGATGTATTCATGCAGCAATCGAAGGAAAAATTTCAAATATTTAAAATGATGCCGTCATCTATTTCTCACGAAATCAAAAAGGAATCAAAATATAAAATATGATGACGTAGAAAGCCGTTATAAAGGAATTTAATGATAATTTTATTTAACACAAGTGTAGGACATTTGTTTTAAAGGGAGAATGCAACCCAATTTAACAAGTCATTTTTTATTTAAACTAGAAATAAATTTAAATCTTACCCGAAAATAGGCTTAGCTGGATTCATGGAGATCTTTAATTTTTTCGCATTGAAGGATCAGCGACCAATGAAATGTTTTTGAAATCTCACGGAGATCTCGTCTTATTGACAGGAATTTGCTCATTGGTCGCTGACCCATCAATGCGAAGAAATTCAGCTAATCTCCATGAATCACAGCTAAGCCTATTTTGATGATAAGTTTTAAATTTATTTCTAGTTTAATATTTGTTTGTAATTTTTTTAACTCGTGGATTAGGCTTATTTAAACGATAAAGAATTGATAAAAAATTTGCGGAATACGAGCTCAGATTGGCCAAAATCCTAAAATCTCTAAAATTAACATCAATCTTTTGAAAATCCTGCACACCAAAATGGCAAGTGATTGACCCCTTATCGCGGTGTTTAGGGGAGGGGTTGGTTTGGGAAAAATGTGATTTTTTGACCTGACTAAAAATCTTTAAAAGTATGGTAGAACGATGGGAGTTGGGATGACTCCCCCTTGCGGCGACTAATTCTCGACCATTTCCGTTTACAATATTCCGGTTAATGGGTGGACCAAGACAAAATACACTGTAAGAGGTATATTCCTTCAAAATATTTCAACCAAACTTATCTACACCCCCGCCTATTTGAATGACAATAACGCTCCCGTCGTGCAACAAATAAAATGAAAATAATTCATATAGAAATTACTTCCGTGCTTGGACGTTACCTTGGGGTTTTTTTTATTTTAAATAAATATTAATATACTAAAGAAGTGTGAGATTTAATAATATTTAATTTTTTTAATTATAATTTAAGGCCGAAAAATGTTAAAATGCTTAAGCTTCTTGTATATAATATTAGAGCTCGGAATTCGTATAACTTTTGTTAATTGAGTAATACCATCGTGGATATCAGTCACGTATTATCCGTTCGCTAAAACATATCCATTTCTTATTCGAGTTAACGTATCTGAATTTTATTCGTACTCAATTGTTATTCGAAATTGATACGTTATACGAGTTATTCATTCGCCGATATGAACAATCTGAAAACCATAGAGTTTCTTCGCGGATTTTAACCCAAATTGAGATCTCGAAGCTAGAATGTAGTCATTTAGACTGTTCCTTTCAATTTAGATTAAAATATAATTATTATATTTCATTCTACACGGATTTCGAGAAACCTCGTATGTTTATCTTCGCGTTTTCCGTTTGAATAAATGCGTAATTTTCTTTAATAATCGACTCCGGGAAATTCGTATCCATTTGATACGCGTCTGTTTATATAATTTGTGGTTTTATATTAACGAACAATTTATCCCAGATTAAAATATCTGAAAGAAATCTAGTTATTCATTATCCGATAGGTCTATGTTTAATGAATTGCGTGGCATGAGCTTTTAGTTCTAATTTTCACGACAACGCGAAAATAAATTTAGAAATACAGCACGATCAGTTTAAATGAACTCCAAAGATCGTTAAAAAACGATTCAAAATATATATACATATGTGCAGAGGAAATATTACAGCGAAGGTAAAAATACATATTCAATATTGTTCCTTAAAGGGAGAATGGAACCTATAAGTGATTCCTTATCGTGTAGGCTTATTAATCCACCAGTTTAAAAACATACAAATATTAAACTACAAATAAATTTCAGCTTACCCGGAAAATAGGCTTAGCTTCATTCATGCAAATCCTGGAATTTCTTCGCATTGAAGGGTCAGCGACCAATCGAATGTTATTAAGACAGACATTTGCTCATTGGTCGCTGACCCATCAATGTGTAGAAATTCATCATCTCCATGAATCCAGCTAAGCCTAATTTTCCTGATAAGTTTTAAATTTATTTCTAGTTTTATATTTGTTTGTACTTTTTTAATGGTGGATTAAGCTATAAGGTTGTTGTTAAGTGATTCAAGTTGAACTGACCATTATTCTCAGGTTTATTTAAATTGGTCAACACCAGCTTGTTTCCTTTTTAGTGATGTTCCTAAGAGAAAATCCTTCAACCTGTCGTGACTTCTCCGACCGTGAGCTCGCCGAGTATAGAGATTTAAGGGGGATGGGAAAATTTCAAATCTTAATTACAACCCACGCACTCTTAGTTCTATCCAAATTTTGTATCTATCGGCGTCCTAGCCCAGGACTGCACGCTTGTAATTTGAGTCTTTACCACGTAATATTTCGTGCATCTATTTTGCTATAGTGAATTATTTGATAACATTCAAATTACATATTCACTTTTTTTTTTTTTTTTTTTTTTTTTTTTTTTTTTTTTTTAGTATTTATGGGGATTCAATTACATGGATTTGAGGTCTCTAATATAGGGTGTTACTTGGTTCTTAAACAGTTTTAAAGATAATTACGTAGAACTCTATTTGCCGCATCTTCTATGGATATATTTTTTTTTCTTGGTCATGCTCTTTACGAATATTTTTTATTAATTAAATATTAGTTTTGTTTCATATATATTAAAATTACTGAAATTTTTCTTACATTCTTCAAGTTGCTTCTTTCTTTAAGGGAGAATGCAACCTAATAAGTAATTCTTTATCGATTCCTTATCGTTTAAATTGACCTAATCTACCAGTAAACAAAATTACAAACAGATATTAATCTAGGAATAAATTTAAAACTTGCCGGGAAAATAGGCTTAGCTGGATTCATTGAAATCCTGAATTTCTTTCCATTGAAGGGTCAGCGGCCAATCGAATGTTATTAGAAATCTCACGGAGGTCTCGCCTTAACGACGGGCCTTAAGTCATTGGTCGCTGACCCTTCAATTTCGAAGAAATTCAAGATCTCCAAGAATCTAGCTAAGCCTAATTTCTTGGCAGGTTTTAAATTTATTTCTAAAGTTAATTATTTGTTTGTAATTTTTTTACTAGTGGATTAGGCCTATTTTGTTTGTTTTTATTACAAACACGCGTTTCGAAATTAAACTCTAAGCGTGCGAATTTGTATTTAATATATTATTATTTTAAACTTTGGATTAGGCTTAGCTATTTAAGAGAGGTTATAATATTTTTAACGATTTTTAACAAGTGTTTTAAGTTAAATAAATTTAGTTTCGTGCATTAAATTACGTTTTAATGAAGGAAAATATAGTTTCGATTGTAATTTTGTCAAAAAACTGAAGGAAAAAATTATTTATTACATAAATTACGTATATTATAATGTCACCTAATTATTACCCAAAAATGAAAGTCATCTTTGATGGCTAGTAGCTAGTAATTAAAATATTTTAATTGAAGGTTCAACAAAAGCCGTGTCAATTTCTAGATTTAGCGGGAAAATTTCCAGCCTGTTAATTTGAATCTGCCGAAGATCCATATTTTTTTTATTTGGTTTTTTATAAAATCAAAATTGTTAAAGCAGGTGCGAATATTCTCAATCACCTTGTCAATTTTCTTTAACACGGGGTTGGCAGATATTAAAACTTAAAATCACGAAGAACTTAAGAAGGGATTTGGTGTTAAGCTTAGGCGCGCCAATAAAAATCGAAATTTAATTTCATCGAAAACATCATCGAATGCTCAAATCTAAAGATGTAGGTCAAAAACGTAATAATGTTTCATCATGAATACGGATAAATCGGTAATCCTGATTGGAATTTACGCAATATACTAATATGATGTCATTCTTAATAATAAACTTACATTCTGTCTGTCTTAGATCATCCCAATATAATAAATATATTTCATTTATACACAGTTCAATGTCACACGAGACTAAGTGACTAGATAAAACCTTTCATTTGCGGTTTTTTAATTGACCGTGTATTTATTTGAAAAAAGGGTAATTGTGTGGGTTTAATTTCTTACTGTTCTCTTAAAGGGAGGAAGAAGAGGGAAATAAAGTGATTTTTTTTTTTTTTTTTTTTAACGATTCTTCCACTAATTATAAGACATTTCCGCGTAGTTAATCAAAATAGATTCAGATTTCACTGTTCTTTAAAATTGACCCTCCGTCTAACTAATCGTGTAACGCCCTGCCTTCGTAGAAAATATCGTAAAAAATAGTTAAAACATTATTTTTGGTCATAAGATTTGAACAGGTTACTTAAGGTCCAAAGTGAATTCAAAATTATGGTTGTTTTTGTTATTTTGAAATATAATAGGCAATTTTAAATAGAGGGTATTTTAGACACCAAATTTTAATTGTAGGGTATTTCATGGACTAAATTCCTATGGTAGGGTATTTGAGGGACCAAATTTCAATTGTAGGGTATTTTACTAACCAAATTTAATTGTAGGGTATTATAGGGAGCAAATTTCAATTGTAGGGTATTATAGGGAGCAAATTTCAATTGTAGGGTATTATAGGGAGCAAATTTCAATTGTAGGGTATTATAGGGAGCAAATTTCAATTGTAGGGTATTATAGGGAGCAAATTTCAATTGTAGGGTATTATAGGGAGCAAATTTCAATTGTAGGGTATTATAGGGAGCAAATTTCAATTGTAGGGTATTATAGGGAGCAAATTTCAATTGTAGGGTATTATAGGGAGCAAATTTCAATTGTAGGGTATTATAGGGAGCAAATTTCAATTGTAGGGTATTATAGGGAGCAAATTTCAATTGTAGGGTATTATAGGGAGCAAATTTCAATTGTAGGGTATTATAGGGAGCAAATTTCAATTGTAGGGTATTATAGGGAGCAAATTTCAATTGTAGGGTATTATAGGGAGCAAATTTCAATTGTAGGGTATTATAGGGAGCAAATTTCAATTGTAGGGTATTATAGGGAGCAAATTTCAATTGTAGGGTATTATAGGGAGCAAATTTCAATTGTAGGGTATTATAGGGAGCAAATTTCAATTGTAGGGTATTATAGGGAGCAAATTTCAATTGTAGGGTATTATAGGGAGCAAATTTCAATTGTAGGGTATTATAGGGAGCAAATTTCAATTGTAGGGTATTATAGGGAGCAAATTTCAATTGTAGGGTATTATAGGGAGCAAATTTCAATTGTAGGGTATTATAGGGAGCAAATTTCAATTGTAGGGTATTATAGGGAGCAAATTTCAATTGTAGGGTATTATAGGGAGCAAATTTCAATTGTAGGGTATTATAGGGAGCAAATTTCAATTGTAGGGTATTTCATGAACCAAATTTCAATTGTAGGGTATTTCATGAACCAAATTTCAATTGTAGGGTATTTCATGAACCAAATTTCAATTGTAGGGTATTTCATGAACCAAATTTCAATTGTAGGGTATTTCATGAACCAAATTTCAATTGTAGGGTATTTCATGAACCAAATTTCAATTGTAGGGTATTTCATGAACCAAATTTCAATTGTAGGGTATTTCATGAACCAAATTTCAATTGTAGATTATTTAAATGCCTAAATCTGTATTTTAAGAACCTATAGAAATAAAATAAGAATTTTTAGGTGTTTTAAAGACCTGGCGGGAGCCCTGTTATAATTTATCAGGAAGTAAGTATTAATTTCTAATGTAATACCACATTTTTTTGGGCTAATTAATCAGACGTATTTTAAGATGAAGAATCTATAAAAATAACTAGACGTTATACTCCTTATAAGAGCGGAATAATTTAAAATATTTTAAAATATTTGGGATTATGGTGTATAACATTTTAGCTCAGGCTTGATGCTCGCGAAGAAAAAAAATGAGAGTTGCCTGAACTCGAGAAAAAAAAAAAAAAAAAGAAAATCCTCGTTACTGCCGCAAATCCGGATATAGACACAGAGCTTGAGTAAAGTTACGTTCACACTATCCTATCCAATAACCGATATTCAAATCACATTGAATCGTTTTAAGCGCCATCTGTTCACATATGACTTTCATAAATCGATTTATTACCGTATCATCTGTCTAGGGCTTAGAGTATAACTTTTGTTAATTGAATAAGGCCATCGTGAATGTCATTCAGATATTATCCGTTCGCGAAAACATATCCATTTATTATGTAAGGGGAAACTTTTTATTAGTACTCAATTGTTACAGGAAATTTATTCGTTATACGAGTTATTCACTAGCCGATAAGAACAATTTGAAACCCATCGAGTTTCTTCGCGGATTTTAACCCAAATTGAGATCTCGAAGCTAGAATGTAGTCATTTAGTCGCTGTTCCTTTCGATTTAGATTAAAATGTAATTATTATATTTCATTCTACACGGATTTCGAGGAACGTCATATTTTGATCTTCGTTTATCCGTTCGAATAAACGCGTAATTTGTTTATAAAAATTTAAATTTTATCTCCGGATAATTCGTATCCAGCCTTTGATACTCGTCTGTTTATATCATTTTTGGTTTTATATTAACTTGAACAATCTATCCGAGATTAAAATATCCGGAAAAAAAGCCTAGTTATCAAACAATTCCAAGGCTTAAGCTACGGTCACACTAGCATTTCTTAATCGATTTGAAACGGTAAAACCAAACCTATATTCAAATCGCAAGGAATCGTTTTAAGCCTCACGCGTTCCCGCATTATCTTTATAAATCGATTTATTGTAACTTCATCTATCGGTTGTTGAAACCGAATCGGTATGAAATGGGTTTCCGAAGCAGTTTCGAGAAATCGAATCAAATCGATTCGAAAAAAGACGGTTTCTCGTTTACACGACTCCAGCGAAACGTTTTAAATCGATTCCAAGGCCTATTATGAACGCGGCTTTTGTGTGACCGGGGCTTTAGAGTTTAACTCTCTAGACCCACGCGCCAAACTAAAAACTGATCAATTCATTAAATTCCATTGAGAGCTATACGCGGTAAGAGACTCCGACTCGTAGATTTATCACAACTCTATGTGGCTTCCGGAACTCAACGCCGCTTACACGTATCTTGTAGATTATCTCGCCGTGACTGCGCCGCAATAAGACGGTTATGCCTTTTTTGACAAAATATATATGACCGAGAAATTCTAGAATACAGGTTATTTCAAGGGTATTGCTGGAAAGCCTGAACCATTTTTTTTTTTTTAACTTTCTTCGGGTTGGATTGAATCAGGTTATTAAACTCGGATGTTATTTTTCGTGATTTTTCTTTAAATTTGAACTCCATGTACGAAAAAAATGTGTTTTATAACTCGGGTTATACCTATCATAAACTAGTTTATTAGAAATAAGCTAGGAATAAAAAAAAAAATGTATTCTAACGGGTGTTGGACATAGAGCTCGGAATTCGTCTAACTTTTGTTAATTGAATAAGACCATCGTGAATATCAATCAGATATTATCCGTTCGCAAAAAACATATCCATTTTCTTAATTGGAGGAAATTTGTAAACTTTTCTAAATTAAGATCTCTATATTATCACCTAGATGTCGCCAGGGGCTCTACGATCTTACTTCGATTATAATTAGGTTTTGAATCTGATTGGTCCTTTGGCAACTGTGAAAAATCCAATACAGCTAAATTCTAATCGAAAAAATTTTTAAAAACCGTGAAAAAATTAAGAACTATATGTTTAATTACGAGGAATCAGGGAAAAAATCAAAATGAGTGTGAAATTTTCACCCAAGCGTTTTTAACACTCTTATAATTATCGACTGGAAATTACACGTTACTCGTTTAATTATTCCTTTAAGCGTATTTGAAATGTCGTTTAAATGAATAATAATATAATTGTATTTTTTTAAAGGGTATCAATTTAATATCTGTGAAACTATTATTTTAAGTTGTTCTGTAAACCCTTTGTATAAGCTTGATGGAGTAGCGGGTTAGTCATTATATTGGTATTCGCCCAGAAGACGTAATAGGCTTTGAGGAATTATAGGGGGAACCGCCAGTTAACTACGTTCGTACTAGAAACATTGAAACCAAAATTCCGTGCTTGCCCTCAACGAAATTGCGAAATAAATATTGTAATCGAGGGGATAGACACTTGGTTTTTTTAGTGCACACCTTTGTACGAATTTTGCTGAGTTCGCCAGAGTTCTTCGAGTTCCTCGAATTCGTTGCAGTTTTTTCCCAAATTTCTGAGAGTTCTCCCAAATTTCGGAAGAGTTCTCGAGAGTTCCTAAGAATTCGCCAGAGTTCTCGAAAATTTTCGAGATTTCTCATAAAATTTATGACAGTTTGCGTAAGTTCCAGAGAGTTCTTGTAAGTTTCCAAGAGTTCTCATGAGTTCGCTTGTACACCGAGTTCCTCAAGTGTCAGCCCCCTCGATTGTAATATTGTTAAAATATTATCGCTGATTGGTTACCTATACCCTATATAGAACGATATTGCAAATCCAATTATAGTTGTGACAACTTGTAAATTTCTTTATCTTTCGAAGGAAGCTTTATTTAAACAATGTCTGTTAGCTGGGTTGTACATCTTTGCAGACCTAGTGATTTTTAAGTTTTAAATTAAATAAATTGATCGTTTCCGTAAAAAAGGAACATAGTCTAGCACTTTTTAACCGTATTTACCAAAACTAAACAATTGAACATCATTAAGGGTTCATTGTTCTGGCTTTGAGCCAATATTCGCCCGTTCCTACACCCGGTTTTCTTTTTGTCAAAAGGTTTTTAAACAGGTCTCAAAAAATCGGTTCTCTCCGTTCTCTGTCAAATTTTATTATTAATGTTTTGAAATTCGAGATGTATGGATCTTCGCTCTATCCCGTTTACTAATATTTTTTTGTTTTCTAAACATTTGGTAGAAAATGTTTTCAGCTTTCTTATCTAACATATAAATTTGATATAATTATTATCTTCATTGGATTTTTTTCGACAGTCTTTCAAGAAATATTATTAATGTAAAAGCACCGAGTAAACACCATGAGGTTTAAATAATAACACCACTAAGCCTAGTGATTTAAAAATGTGTAATTTAAATCTCGTCACCTTCAAAAATCACTCCAGGGTAAATTAGAATAATTAAAGGAGGAATGAAACCTATTAACAAGTGCTTTTTTATAGATTTCTTAACGTATAATTAAGCCTAATTCATCAGTAAAAAAAAAACGTAAAATAGGCTTAGCTGGATTCAAGGAGATCCTTAATTTCTTTGAAATTGAAGAGTCGGCGACCAATCGAATGTGCTTGGAAATCTTATGGAGATCTCGCCTTAACAACGGGCCTTTACTCATTGGTCGCTGACCCTTCAATTTTTCGAAGAAATTCAGCATCCTCATGAATCCAGCTAAGCCTATTTTACGGGTAAGTTTTACTAGTGGATTAGGCATATTTAAACGATAAGGAATCGATAAAAAAATCGCTTGTTTTTAGGTTGCATTATCCATTTAAGCTAAAAGGCAGTCAGCCACTGATTAGTCAGAGCTTTTACTTCTTATTGAACGTGAAAAATCCGGAATTATCCACGTGAAGTCTATGATAAATCCAATGTAAACGAAATATTTACGTGATTATTATTAATAATTAACTATTTCTATATTATCTTGTCCAAACCCTACCCTCTAAAAATTCTCATTTGCATGAAAAATCAAAATAATATTTAATAAGAAATAATACACGCGTATTATTATAATTTCCAATCTTATTGAGATTCCTTAGAATGGCTACGTAATAACTATCGCCTATGTTTTTGATTTTTATTCTTCCTCGAAATCCTGTCTCGCCTGAATGAGTGCTATTCCCTAAACAAGAGAGTTGTAGTTGATGCCAGGGTCAGTGGCTTTCGTCTAAATTCGTATCCGCCACCGCCAGAGAGCGGTAGTGAACCGAGTTAAGTCTTCTTTTCGTAGCATCCGGGCGAGTCGTTCCGCCGCTCTCAACTGAGCTTCGATGTTTCGGAGCAAAAACTGAAAGTATATTCTCTACACTCAAATTTCCCGCTAAACGTGGCAAGAACTACGCGTTTGAAGCTATACAGGAGAATTACTACGGACATTTTAGGAGAATTACTACTGAAATTTTAGGAGAATTACTACTGAAATTTTAGGAGAATTACTACTGAAATTTTAGGAGAATTACTACTGAAATTATAGGGCAATTACTACTGAAATTGGTTATAGGAGAATTGCTTATGAAATCTTAGGAGAAGGACTACTGAAATTAGAGGAGAATTACTAGTGAAATTTTAGAAGAATTTCTAGTGAAATTATAGGAGAATTACTTCTGAAATTATACGAAAAATATGGGAAAATTATTACTGAAATTATAGGAAATATACGAGAAATACTACTGATATTATAGGAAAATATATGATAAATACTATTGAAATTATGGGAAAAAATAGTAGAAGCATTACTAAAATTATAGGAAAATATAGTAGAATTATTAAGAAAATTATAGGAAAATAGTAGAATTACTACTAAATTGAAGGAAAATAGTAAAATTACTACTAAATTGAAGGAAAATAGTAAAATTACTACTAAATTGAAGGAAAATAGTAAAATTACTAAAATTATAGGAAAATTACTACTAAAATAATAGAACAATATAGAATTACTACTAAAATTATAGGAATATGGTTCAAAAATAAAAGTATATTAAAACTAGATTAAAAAAGGATTTCCTTTCTTAGTCTATATTAAAACGCGTACGAAAATCTTTAAAAAAAGTCAAAATATAGGGAAAAATAGACGAAATAATTGAAACCTTTAGAAAGTTCTATTGATAGTAAATCGGAATAAAATGATAAAATATAATAAATGTGCACCCTGTACGCGACGAAATGGTCGCGAATGGCACGTGCAGTATGTGTGTCTACATCATTTTTGAAAGTACTTTTTAAGCAACCGTGCGTCGCTCACGACGGGGGCGTACTTGAGGTTTGGCTGGTGTTACCTTCAATATTAGAGCCGCTAGAGAATTAATAAAAGGAATCCCCGCGTTACGGAACGCGTTTAATAGCCCATCTAAAGACGTAACCCAATAAATATGTACGCTACATGTCATAAAATGGAACCTTTTTTTGACGCAGACAGCGACTCCTTCGCTCGAAATTCCAATGATATATTAACCGCACTCTAGGGTATACCGTAGACTAGAAGCTGGCGAACTACTAGATCCGGTGTAAAAAAAATTGAGAGAAATATATATATATAAAAAAAAGAGTTGGAAAAATTATTTTTCCTAGCCTCATAGAAATGACTGCTTAATATTAAACTCTAGACTAAAAACATAAAAATGCCTTAGAAGTTCATTCAAATATTTTTCTACCACTATCACGCGTTTAAGATTTTTGAAATTGAATTTTATTTAAATTAGAAACTACGATATTTGATTATTTTTTTTAAACTGATTCTGTTTAGTTTTCAGTAGAATTTTCGAAAAAAACTTATATTATTACTAATTAAACTAGCCAATAAGTTAATCGTAAACTTATCGCTTAGTCGCGTTTTTAATTACCGCTTTTAAAGCTCTGAATTTAAATTTTAATAATTTTTTAAAATGAAGGTTCCAGAATCACTTTTAAGAATTTTTATTTTTAATTATTAATGATGAATTTGTCTACCAAAAAATTTCATACTCCTATAAATTTGTTTTATATCGGTATATATTTTAAAGCTGGATAATTTTTACCCTCTTAAAGGGAGAATGCAACCTAACAAGTGATTTTTAATCGATTCCTTAACGTTTAAATATGCCTAATCCAACAAATATTAAACTAGAAATAAATTTAAAACTTACTTAGCTGGATTCATAGATATATCCTAAACTCTCCGTATAAGAACTAGCGTCCAATGACATTGATCATGGAGATCCTGCATTCCCTTTATAATTGCCATCGATCAATGGCATTGGTCCCTAGACCTTATATGGGGAATTAGGGTGATCTCCATGTATCCAGCTAAGCCTAGTTTCCGTGTAAGTTTTAAATTTATTTCTAGTTAAATATTTGTTTTTGTATTTTGCTTGTTGTTGGATTAGGTATATTTAAACGATAAGGAATCGATTAAAAACCCTAGGTTGCATTCTCCCTTTAATGAATTTTTTGAAGATAAATAATGTTCATTAAAAGTTATTTTGTTTTATTATACACGGAGGAAAATATATTTGGACGTAATATTATCTAAGGTTGAGAAACGCTTCATAATAGGCGCGTTCACACTACAGAGTAGTTTTAAACCGTTTTTTCAAAGGTAAAAATGGATATATTTAACGAGGTCAAGTCTTTAGCGATTATTACTTAAAATAAATTCGATTATTTGATTATAAAGTCGATCTACAAATAAAATTTTGATTTTATAACACCTATATTTTTGGTTTGTTGGTTTAATTACGCGATAAACGTCAAAAAAAAACTTATTTTTTTGTGACAACCACCCAAAGTTTCTACCCTTCGATTACACGTGTTAGGTATTTTTTAATTTATTTGATTGAACTCAAGTTAACGCTTTAATCATATATTATTAAATATTCTGATAGATAAATTCAGTCTAAAAATTCCTAAAAAATTCTCGCAAACCTGGAGCCGAGGGGGCAGACACTCGCGAGCACAGGTGTACAAAATTTTAGAACTCTTTGCACTATCAAAGCTGAACTCTGTGAGCTCAGGTGTACAGCGAATTCAAGAGTGTCTAACCCCTCGCCTGGAGCTTAAAATGGAACAGCTTTTGAAATTATTTTTGGAATTACCACTGTCAAGAAATTTCGAACAATTATTAGACACGTTTAATTAATTTTTGAATTTCGATAAAATAAAAGTAAATATAAATTCGGGTCAATCATAAGCGTTTGATGCTTAAGACCTTGGGAGTCAAAAGCGACCTTTTAATGTTAAGACATTACAACGCTGTTTGAAGGCTGAAATAATGTGATTGGCCCGAATTTATATTTACTTTTTCTTTTTTTCAAATTTTATCAAACTTTAGAAATTAATTTAAACATCAAAAACATAACTAAAAATCTGTTCATTTTTAGCTCAAAGTTTCCATTTAATTGTTTTTCAATTTAAACCAACTAAAGAATAAAATTTTACCATATAATTAACATACAATTATACTTAAAATCTTTAACTACTTCGGAAATTCACGAAATATCGCGCGTATAGTTGTTACATTTTCTGCCTTTTATATCATCTCGGTGCGAAATAATTTCTCACTAGCCTCAAGCTTAACATTTAGCTACAAAGTATGAAAAAAATGGAACCTCTTTGGTATATAGCGCGAGTGAAATCGGCCCCATTTGGAGGTCAGGTACATCAAGGCGGCTCTCTTGACAATTTCCCGAGAAGTCGGACTTTTCTATATTATATTAGAGCGGGCAATAAAAAAATCTTTTTTCTAGACTAAAAGATATCACACCTATTTCTAAAGAAAGATTAGAAACATTTTAGGGCAGACACCCTTTTTTTTTTAACTTTACTTTTGAAAGTTTACGACGGTGTGTAAAAATTAGGGCTTGGAATCGGATAATGAATAACTTAGGATATCCATTGATAACTAGGCTTTTTTCTGATATTTTAATCTCGGATAAATTGTTCTAGTTAATATAAAACCACAAATTATATAAAGAGACGAGTATCAAATGATACGAATTATCCAGAGATAAAATTTGAAGCTCGAATAATAAACAAATTACGCGTTAATTCAAACGGATAATGCGAAGATAAAAGTATGACGTATGTCGAAATTTTAACTTTATCTATTAACAAGTTACTCGTATTAAAAAGATTTATTAGAATTCGTGTAAAACAAAATAAATATAATTCAAATTCGATTACATTGCAAAGAAAATAAATAAACAATTTATTATTTTTGAAGAAAATAGGTTTACAAATTGTTCTGATCTGAACGTATAAGTCGTATAATTCTCTAAGATCAGTTGCAATTTTGGGATAAAAATGGGTAAGAGGGTTTTTTTCTTCTCTTCAGATAAGTTAACTGAAATTGTTAATAGTAAATTTTTAAGGAAACAGATAATATCTAAATATAATACATTAGATCAATATAAATTAAGTAGCAGTAATAAATTATAGAAAAAACTAAATAAAAAAAATCGTTTTCTTTTAGCTAATCATAAAATATTAATATAATATATATAATGTAAAATAAAATAGAATGAAAATATCAGAGGCATAGAATTTATAAGGATCAGATTTTGAAAGTAATTTAAAAAGGCAAATTTTCAATCAAGATTTTTTTGCCCCAAGAAGCGAGATTTTGCGTCAAATCAAGGTTGAAGCATAAATTTAGCTGCACATTAACAAGCTTCATTTGCAAAAACGAAAGCAAAAGCTTGAAAAGGATTCAAATTGGATTCCGTAAAAATTAATGATGTTCGTTGGAATATTTTCCGAAATCGTTTAAAAACTTAAGAGGTCAGCGTCTGAATAATATAATCCTTTTAATTCTATCTTTATCTATAAGATTATTATCCAAAGAATTCTATGATAAATTCACTAGTTGACTGATAATTTAAAATCTCTATAAAAACATAAGATTTCTAAATAAATATATTGAATAATTTTCGAGCTAAATTTCAATACTTTTAAGGAATTTCATTTTTGTTTTGTTTCTCGTATAATTCAAATTTATACAAATCTGACTAAACATATTTGAGACAATGAAAAAATCATAAATTTTTAAGGCACTAAAAATCAAATTTAAAAACCTAAAAATGATCAATTTAAAGCCCTGAAAATTTAAATCATAAATTTTAAAGCCCTAACTTAAATCATAAATTTTAAAGCTCTAATTAAATCATAAATTTACATCCCTAATTAAGTCATAAATTTAAAATCCAAATTTAAATTATATATTTAAAACCCTAATGTAAGTCATAAATTCACACCCATAAATAAATCATAAATTTTAAAACCCTAATTTAAATCATAAATTTAAAACACTAATTCAAATCATAAATTTACATCCCTAATTAAATCATAAATTTAAAACCCTAATTTAAATCAAAAATTTAAACCCCTAATTTAAATCATAAATTAGAAACCTTAATTTAAATCATAAAGTCTAAGAAGAAATTGAAATAAGCTATTCCCGATTATTTCGTGTGAAAGGAAGTAACGGAAAACGACCAATTATGATATACGAGATATATTTTCTTAGTGTCAAGGGATAAGGCGAAAAACACTAACTTTGCGCAACATAAAGTCATAGAATTTTTTCAATTATATATTAATAGAATCAGAGGTATTCCTGCACATCAATTGCTTAAAAAAATACTCTGAATAGGATAAGAAAAAATAATTGTAATTACGTCATCAGGACTATAACTTAGATATAACAGGATTATATTCAGATAGCATCCCTTTACTTAAAACACGAATAATAATATTTTTAGTTCAAAAATAATAAATAAAATTTATACTTAAAAGCTTGATTTTATTGTTTTATTTTATGCTTCGAATTGTAATTGTGAATTTCAATTATATATTGTGAATTTTCTACGTTTGAATTCGAGTAACTTGTTAATAAATAAAGCTTTAAAGTTTAAAGGTTTATCAAACAATCCATTCGAAAATAAAATATCAGAACAGAAGATAATGGTTAACCCATTCAATAGCTTCCATATATATATATATAAAACCACCCACTTCTTAAAATTTCCTATTTCAAGTAATACGATTATTTTCTGATACGAATTAATACTACTTGACATTTTAAAAATATATGCTATATTTGTAAAATTATAGATTTCAAAGAAACGGCTATATGAAGTTCCCCAAATATATTATTAAATAATGAATTATATTTAATTCCTAGGTGAATTACCATTCTTTTTAATTTAGAATTTACCATTCTTTTTAATTTAGAATTTACCATTCTCAATAATTTAGAATTACCATTCTCAATAATTTAGAATTACCATTCTCAATAATTTAGAATTACCATTCTCAATAATTTAGAATTACCATTCTCAATAATTTAGAATTACCATTCTCAATAATTTAGAATTACCATTCTCAATAATTTAGAATTACCATTCTCAATAATTTAGAATTACCATTCTCAATAATTTAGAATTACCATTCTCAATAATTTAGAATTACCATTCTCAATAATTTAGAATTACCATTCTCAATAATTTAGAATTACCATTCTCAATAATTTAGAATTACCATTCTCAATAATTTAGAATTACCATTCTCAATAATTTAGAATTACCATTCTCAATAATTTAGAATTACCATTCTCAATAATTTAGAATTACCATTCTCAATAATTTAGAATTACCATTCTCAATAATTTAGAATTACCATTCTCAATAATTTAGAATTACCATTCTCAATAATTTAGAATTACCATTCTCAATAATTTAGAATTACCATTCTCAATAATTTAGAATTACCATTCTCAATAATTTAGAATTACCATTCTCAATAATTTAGAATTACCATTCTCAATAATTTAGAATTACCATTCTCAATAATTTAGAATTACCATTCTCAATAATTTAGAATTACCATTCTCAATAATTTAGAATTACCATTCTCAATAATTTAGAATTACCATTCTCAATAATTAAGAATTACCATTCTCATTAATTTAGAATTACCATTCTCATTAATTTAGAATTACCATTCTCATTAATTTAGAATTACCATTTTTATTAATTTAAAATAATTTAATCCTAATCATACCGTAATTATTAGATTTGAAATTTAACCTAGATGCAATTCAATTTATCCTTTAGTTTTCCGAATAATTAATATCAAATATAATCCCCCATTTAATAAAAGGATTCCAAAGAAAATTACCCAAATATACAATTAAATAATTAATTATATTTAATTCCTATGTGAAAATATTACCATTCTTATTAATATAGGTGTAGTTAAAAATTATAAAAAGTATCCCAACTAAATGAACCATACCGTATGTAATTAATCATTAGATTTGAAATTAAAGTAATTAAATTTATCATTTATATTTCAAAAAAAAATCTAATAAAATTTCCCACTTAAAAAATAAAATAATATTTAACAAATCCAAAAGAATTATTCTCTCTAAGATATAAAAATATCCTTGAAATATTTCGCCGGCTCACTTTTACTATTCTAAGCGGTTTCAAACGTATTTTAAAAAAATCTTAAATAAATTTCAACCTTAAATTCATCCAAATAAAATCTATTAAAAATAATTTATTCCAAAAAGTATCTTACCTTAAAAAAAACGGCGAAACCAATAAAATGGATTTTAATACGAAGCTTTTTTGCAGTCAAAATAGTTCCACAAAAACTAATAATTAAATAAATATAATCCAAGAAATCAATCACTTAAAAACTTCATATTTTTTCTTCCCTAAATATAATTTAAATTAAACTTAAACACATTCGCGCACATTTCCAATCGACGCGAATTTAACGCGAATTTGTTATTTAGTATTAAAATTTGACTTTGAATTTTTAATAATAAGAGTGCAATTATTTCGGGTGGTTCCTATCGGAAATATAAAAAATCCATCAACCGAGAGTTGACCGACGTCTCTTCCTCACTCTGTCCTTCTCTGGCTAAAACGGTCGGTCCTGTTCGATCGCTCCAGCTATAAATACCGCCCGAGTTGAAGCCCCGGGGCAATTAAAGTGAAAGTTTGTAGTGTGGGGGATGCCATACTATAAGATCATCTCTAGCTACGAGAGCGCCAGACCGTGAGTGCAGCTATGGAGAGTTTGTGCTTTTTTTTTTCTTTTTAATTTTCCCTGTTACTTTCTCAAAAACTCCTATAGAGGCCTCGTACGAAAGACATCTTCGAACCCGCTTTAACACACCCTCCGCATCCTAGCCATCCTAGTATTTATGGCTTACCTATCTCTCCAACAATTCCCCTTCCGAAATATTGGAGGAGAAAAACTGAAAACCTCATACGGTGTATAAGGTGGTATTTAGAAGGAATGGATAGTAGTTTTCCTACCGTAGAAAATTTCTCCGGACACACGCGGAAGAAAAATCCAATTTTTTTTTGTTGTCTCCTCTTACGTCAGGATTTATATTTTACTTAATCCTTATAAACAATGTTTCAATACCTATATCCTTTGAACCTCGTTACCTTATTGGTTGGGACGCGAACTGGAAACGCTAGCGCGGGCAATATACTTATCAATCATAGGGAGGTATAATGATTTAGGCTTATAGTCGAGTTTTGAACTCATCCCTTTCAATTCACTCGCGGTTAAAGACTATTAATTTCATTTCGAATCTTGTTACTTTTCGAAAATGAAACGCCGTGTGACTGTGATCGCTATTCAAGCGTATTAAAGATCGGACAGGGTTCATTGGATTATTGAAAAGTTTTGGGAGTTCACAATTTGAATGTACGATTAAATCTTGAAGGAAACCAGTACTTAATAGTGTCCAAATGAAAAGTAAAAATTTTATTTATTATAATACAATTTTAATGTACAATATATAATGCCGGTACTAAATATTTTCTATAATTTATTATTATTATAAATTATTGATGAATCTATAGCCGTGTTCATACTAGGCCTCGGAATCGATTTAAGCCGTTTCAAACTGTTTCGCTTGAGTCGTGCGAACGGGAAAACGGCTTTTCTTGAATCGATTTGATTAAATTTTTCGAAACTGCTTCGGGAACCAATTTCATACCGATTCGGTTTCAACAACCGATAAGCTACGGTCAGACTAGCATTTCTTAATCGATTTGAGATGGTAACATCAAACCGATATTCAAATCGTTAGGAATCGTTTTAAGCGTCACCTGTTCACGCGTTATCTTCATAAATCGATTTATCGTATCTTCAACTATCGGTTGTTAAAACTGGTATGAAACTGGTTCTCGAAGCAGTTTCGAGAAATCGAATCAAATAGATTCGAGAAAACACGGTTTTCTGTTCACACGACTCTAGAGAAACGTTTTGAAACCGTTTAAATCGATTTCAAGGCCTAGTATGAACGTAGCTATAGATGAAGCTACAATAAATCGATTTTTAAAGATAATGCGTGAACACATGGCCCTTAAAACGATTCCTGGCGTTTTGAATATCGCTTTTATTGTACCTTTTCAAATCGATTAAGAAATGCTAGTGTGACCGTGATTCAGCTAAGGTTTCTAGATTGGAGATATTTAAAGAGCATATAGATCCTAATTTTGTGAATTAGCATTAAATTGAGAATGCAACATAACAACAAGTGATTTTTTTATCGATTCCTTATCGTTTAAATATGCCTAATCCACCAGTAAAAAAAATTAAAAACAAATATTAAATTTAAAACATTCAAGACACACACATGAAGCGAATTTATCGTGGTTAATTTCACCAGAAAACTTTCCACTTTTTTCTTTCACCCACGCCATGAAGCTAACCTGAGTGTCACAAAGCTACTTTAATTTTTTGAACGGGAGCTTTTAAATTGGAAGAGATGCTTGGCAGACGAAAGATTTTCCACCAGACTTCTCCGAACAGTTACGTGAATCTTAACGTAGCTCTACGTTAAAGGGACAAAGAAACCTGGGCTTGAGAATTTCGAGTTTAATTTTTTTAGGGTAGAACATAGCGTAAAAAATGGAAAAAACATCAATTTCTGTCATAAATCAGGGTTAGTACACGACATGAAAAACCTGGAAATTTCGAAATTGGCACGAAAGGTCAAGCAAAAGTCAGGAAATTGAGCCCAAAAGGTACGGGAATAGTCAGGAATTTGAAAATGAGCCCAAAAGGTCAAGGAATAGTCAGGAGATTTGTAAATGAGTCCCAAAGGTCCCGGAATAGTCAGGGAATTTGAAAATGAGCCGAAAAGGTATAGGGAATAGCCAGTAGATTTGAAAATGAGCCCAAAAGGTCACAGAATAGTCAGGAATTTGAAAATGAGCCCAAAAACGTCACAGAATAGAAGCGAATAATTGCTGGTCAGGGTGATAGACCCTTTATATCGAATTATGACTCTTTCCACCGATTATCCCCGTGTTTCGTGGATGATGTCGCCATCCGTGTTTAGAAGTCATTTCTCTTCAAAGAGGCATATCTCTATAGTGCAGGGAATTTTTAATGGCTTCAAACTCGGTATTAATTGGCCCATGAATGGCTTTGAAATATAAATTGTTTTTTGTTGATTTTGATGAGTAAATATTGATATTTCTAGCAAGCATATAACTGGAGAATTGTTTCAAATGACTTGGTCTAACTAAATTAAAAATAATTCGATATTTTACAAACGAGCTTCCAAAACTTACCAGGAAAATAGGCCTAGTGGGATTCATGGAGATTTTGAATTTCCTCCGTGTATAAGGTCTAGCGACCCATGAGCAAAGGCTCGTCGTTCACGCGAGATCTCCACGAGACTTACAATCGCGTTTGATTGGTCGCTAGACCTTTTACGCGAGGAAATCAGGATCTCCATGAATCCGGCTAAGCCTATTTTCCGGGTAAGTTTTAAATTTATTTATAGTTTAATATTTGATCATAATCTTTTTCACTGTTGAATTAGGCCTATTTAAACAATCGGGAATCGATAAAAATCATTTGTTCTTAGGTTGCATTCTCCCTTTAATCCAGCTAAAATGAAGTCAGACATTCAAAATAGTGACCGTTCGTAACTCCGCGGGAATACTCTAGCCGCTCCGGAACTTTTTTACAAGACAGCTCGGAAATTTAGCTAGTGGTGATGCCAGAACCAATGAATTGAAAGGTTGATGAAACACTCTAGAGTCTAGAGCGAAGGAAATATATTGGAATGCTTCGGTAATTCTTCCGTTAGATATATGGCCTTTTACGCCATATGACGTACACTTTTGACACAATACTATAGGTACGTGAATTTCGATTTTTTTTTAGGAAGATTCGTTAATATTGTAGAAATGTACGGGCGAGTGTATAGGTTCAAGGCGATGACGCTATGAAAAGGAATATAGTTTCGAAATTATAAGTTTATCGATAACGACATCACACGATTTATATGGAAAATGCCAAGTTTTTAGAGATTTTTTTGAAGTAAAATTTCATATTTTAAATGTAAAGAACATTATTTATTGGCTAGCATTGTTTCTTTCAAGTTTACTACTATGCTTCTTCTAACTGCGGCCATATATATGTTCGGTCAACAGATAAAACCACTGGTGATGATAAAAACTGATAATTTTTTAACTGGTTCTAAATCGGATAAAAAGTACAAGTAACGGATACCCGTTAAGCGCTTATCCGAAGCCAAAGTTATTTTCTTAATGTTTTTATTCGTCATTTAACCTCGCCTTCTATCTGTAAGCCAACTGGTCCAGTCAACTTGATCCAGGAACAGTTTTGCCTCGCGTCCATTCGGCCTCGGTACAATTTAATCTTGAGACAGGTTGGTCTCCATTCTCCAAGCAGTTTGGTCGGAAATTTTCATAAGCTCTTAATTAGAGCGTGAATTAAACCCCGGCCACTCCAAGCAAAATCGAAGACCATGTATGATAACTGAGCCCCTTGAATAGGCAGTAGAGACGATAGGTTGTAACTTTTGCGAAGATTTTGCCTAAATCTCAAAATCCTGACGAACCAAAAAAAAGGTTATGACCTCAATAGGGGGCCTCTAAAAGTTAGCAGCCGACGTGGATAAAAATCCCATCGTCGCTACTGTGAACAGTAATATTATTAATATAATAAATAAGAATATCGTAACTACATGTATAATATATTATAATATTAATATAATCCAGCAACCCTCTAGATTGAGAATATCCTGAATAGATTCTTAGTAATACACGTAATATTCGTTTTTACATATTCATTTGAAATAAACATGTATTACTTATTATACGTGACTTTTCGTGTATCAAAATAAAATTTCATTTCTTAAATTCGATATAAGAAAAAGTCTTGAATAATTTGTATTATATTCCAAGAGAATGTAAAACTTTATACTACGTGTATTACTGAGAAACTACGTAGGGTATTTCATATTGAAACACCGAAAGGTCGGCGTATTACTAGTTCTATCAAGAAAAATAGATAATATTCTTGGTAATTGGTGAGCTGTATAGAAGCTATAGAACATGGGGAAACTTACTACTAAACTTTTCGAATCTTTCTACCATCACACACTATTAATTTACAATTCCGTACATCCGCAACTGTATCCAGAATCTTCTAGAAGGCTCCAAAAAAATCTGGAGAGGTCTAGAAAATTATGGAAAGTGCTTCAAGGTTTTAGAAAGGTCTTGAAAGTTCTAGAAAAGTGTAGAAAAATCTAGAACGTTCTGGAAAGTTCTAGAAAAGTGTAGAAAAATCTAGAACGTTCTGGAAAGTCCTAGAAAAGTGTAGAAAAATCTAGAATGTTCTGAAAATGCTAGAACATTCTAGAAATTGCTAGAACATTCTAGAACACCACCCTAGAACATTCTAGAACACCACCCTAGAACATTCTAGAACACCACCCTAGAACATTCTAGAACACCACCCTAGAACATTCTAGAACACCACCCTAGAACATTCTAGAACACCACCCTAGAACATTCTAGAACACCACCCTAGAACATTCTAGAACACCACCCTAGAACATTCTAGAACACCACCCTAGAACATTCTAGAACACCACCCTAGAACATTCTAGAACACCACCCTAGAACATTCTAGAACACCACCCTAGAACATTCTAGAACACCACCCTAGAACATTCTAGAACACCACCCTAGAACATTCTAGAACACCACTCTAGAACATTCTAGAACACCACTCTAGAACATTCTAGAACACCACTCTAGAACATTCTAGAACACCACTCTAGAACATTCTAGAACACCACTCTAGAACATTCTAGAACACCACTCTAGAACATTCTAGAACACCACTCTAGAACATTCTAGAACACCACTCTAGAACATTCTAGAACACCACTCTAGAACACCACTCTAGAACATTCTAGAACACCACTCTAGAACATTCTAGAACACCACTCTAGAACATTCTAGAACACCACTCTAGAACATTCTAGAACACCACTCTAGAACATTCTAGAACACCACTCTAGAACATTCTAGAACACCACTCTAGAACATTCTAGAACACCACTCTAGAACATTCTAGAACACCACTCTAGAACATTCTAGAACACCACTCTAGAACATTCTAGAACACCACTCTAGAACATTCTAGAACACCACTCTAGAACATTCTAGAACACCACTCTAGAACATTCTAGAACACCACTCTAGAACATTCTAGAACACCACTCTAGAACATTCTAGAACACCACTCTAGAACATTCTAAAACACCACTCTAGAACATTCTAAAACACCACTCTAGAACATTCTAGAACACCACTCTAGAACATTCTAGAACACCACTCTAGAACATTCTAGAACACCACTCTAGAACATTCTAGAACACCACTCTAGAACATTCTAGAACACCACTCTAGAACATTCTAGAACACCACTCTAGAACATTCTAGAACACCACTCTAGAACATTCTAGAACACCACTCTAGAACATTCTAGAACACCACTCTAGAACATTCTAGAACACCACTCTAGAACATTCTAGAACACCACTCTAGAACATTCTAGAACACCACTCTAGAACATTCTAGAACACCACTCTAGAACATTCTAGAACACCACTCTAGAACATTCTAGAACACCACTCTAGAACATTCTAGAACACCACTCTAGAACATTCTAGAACACCACTCTAGAACATTCTAGAACACCACTCTAGAACATTCTAGAACACCACTCTAGAACATTCTAGAACACCACTCTAGAACATTCTAGAACACCACTCTAGAACATTCTAGAACACCACTCTAGAACATTCTAGAACACCACTCTAGAACATTCTAGAACATCACTCTAGAACATTCTAGAACATCACTCTAGAACATTCTAGAACATCACTCTAGAACATTCTAGAACACCACTCTAGAACATTCTAGAACACCACTCTAGAACATTTTAGAACACCACTCTAGAACATTTTAGAACACCACTCTAGAACATTTTAGAACACCACTCTAGAACATTTTAGAACACCACTCTAGAACATTTTAGAACACCACTCTAGAACATTTTAGAACACCACTCTAGAACATTTTAGAACACCACTCTAGAACATTCTAGAACACCACTCTAGAACATTCTAGAACACCACTCTAGAACATTCTAGAACACCACTCTAGAACATTCTAGAACACCACTCTAGAACATTCTAGAACACCACTCTAGAACATTCTAGAACACCACTCTAGAACATTCTAGAACACCACTCTAGAACATTCTAGAACACCACTCTAGAACATTCTAGAACACCACTCTAGAACATTCTAGAACACCACTCTAGAACATTCTAGAACACCACTCTAGAACATTCTAGAACACCACTCTAGAACATTCTAGAACACCACTCTAGAACATTCTAGAACACCACTCTAGAACATTCTAGAACACCACTCTAGAACATTCTAGAACACCACTCTAGAACATTCTAGAACACCACTCTAGAACATTCTAGAACACCACTCTAGAACATTCTAGAACACCACTCTAGAACATTCTAGAACACCACTCTAGAACATTCTAGAACACCACTCTAGAACATTCTAGAACACCACTCTAGAACATTCTAGAACACCACTCTAGAACATTCTAGAACACCACTCTAGAACATTCTAGAACACCACTCTAGAACATTCTAGAACACCACTCTAGAACATTCTAGAACACCACTCTAGAACATTCTAGAACACCACTCTAGAACATTCTAGAACACCACTCTAGAACATTCTAGAACACCACTCTAGAACATTCTAGAACACCACTCTTTTGAACGTTCAATATACAATTTAATAAAAAATACTTTTCTATTCATGAATTTTGAGTTTCGCAATCTTGCATTTTCTTATATCCCGTGATTTTTGACGTGTTTTTGCTAGTAATATATAGGCCTAAATGGTCGGCCCTGGTGACGCATAAATCGAGCTCGCGATTGAGTATAAATATTTTCGGGTGCGAATAACGGTCAAGAGGAAAGCGGTGGCGCGACTGGGAGAAATAATTCTTGGCAATGTATCGTAAGCCAATAGGGCGGATAAAATATCTAACTGGACAGAGCCGCGATTAAAGCTGGGTGTGAAGAGCACTTTGGGAAAATGTAGCGATCGGTATCCTATTCTACAGATGTGAGGTCATCCCCGTGTCGGAAAAGGTAATAAAGGTTGGGGATAGCTGGATTAATGGCCATTGGAAGACAGTCGTTGATGGCGTACTACGAGGGAAAAGAAAGGGTGGAAAATTAATGGTTTGCGGTTGAGGGGCAAAATGAGTGGGACCTTTTATTTAGTGCTTGGATAAAAACATAGGCTTATAATGGTAGGAAAGTAGAATTAAGGATGGCGAAATCGGCGCAATTTGGGATGCGCGCTGAGAGGATGAATCTCTAGAGTACCTCTTGAATGTCGGTTTCCCTTTCCATAAGCACTTAAAGTTATTGTAGAGACACTAGTGACGCGAGGTCTAACCACCACCCTTCCGCGCAGTTTAAAGCGACTCTCTTGTAAAAAAGCCAATGAACCACTATATTTATTTACTCTAAAATATTACCACTAATTGATATTAAAAATTAAAAATCTGCGAGGTGATCGAGATTTGAGCCATTGCATGGAGTCTCTATGATTAGTCATCCAATAAGTCTATCAGAAAATACCCAAATTGTCTCGCAAGAAAACAATAATTTGCATGGATGCTTAAAAACGTGATTGGGCGTAGCATTGAAAATCCTAGACTAGCAGAAGTTTTTCTCTCCCAAATTTTAGCGAAACTAGCGATAGAGTTCTTTAACACTGAATGAACCGTAATGACTAGTTAACGCGATAAAATTTACCCAATTTAATTACTTTCATACCTGGAACAAATTTTTAAAGCCATTTAATCTAAATTATATTTTAACGTTTCGAGATGATACCGTCTTTCATGGCGGTTTAGAGGCAAGGTCAATGTAGGTATTGCAGACGCCGGGACACTAGCGCTGCGACTCAGCTGTTTGTCATAGATTTAGTACTAGTTACTATTTAAACTAGAGATTTTACAACACTTCGCTATAGAAATAGGCCTCTTTGGGGATAAGTTACTTCTAGAGACGGGTGGTGCCATCATTCGCGAGACTCATCATCCGCGAGACTTTTCATTTTTCGACGTTTCCGAGAGGTTTCATTTTTCGACATTTCATTTTTCGTCGTTTCATTTTTCGACTTTTCATTTTTCGATTTTTAAAGTAATCATACGCGACTGCTTTTTTTTTATCATTTCCAACGGCGACAAAGTCACATCATTCTCTTCGCTCTTTCCAAATGTCAGGGGTGTAGTTATTCTTATGGGTTTGACTATCTTGTTATCTTCGCGTTATCCGTTTGAATAAACGCGTAACTTTGTTTATTAATCAAGCTTAAATTTTATCTCCGGATAATTCGTATCCTGTTGATACGCGTCTCTTTATATAATTTGAAAAAATCCTAGTTATCAATAGATGTCGTAATTTATTCATTCTCCGACTCCGAGCTCTAGACTTATGGGCAATCATGTAAGTTCAGCGCTCAATATCTTGAGTCCTTATAGCTCTGACAGAAAGACAATTATTTCAGGTTAATGGATTTTTTGAGGCCTGTATAAACTTTAGATAAAATAAATTATCAAATATTATACATAAAAGTTTTAAGAGTTTCGTGCAGCTGACAAAAGAAGATGATTTCATTTCTTTTTTAAATATTGTGAGACCTTATTTTTAAGCAAGCGCGACTGTACTGCAAATTTCTGCTGGCTCAAAAAGAATTGGTTACATTTACCCAGAAAAGATCAGAGAAGTAAAACCCGGTGAAAAGGTCAACACTCCATTCTTCCCTTGAATGTCAAGAAGCTCTCTCCCTTGATCTCGTGTAGAAGTAGGATAGTTGCCCGTTTGATTTCTAGGTTAAAGTCTATAATGACCAGCATTTTGGGGCCTTCGGGAGTGCACGAGGGCGTGCCCACTGCCCAGCGAGGTTGAGACCTGATGATCGCTTGGGAGCCGCGCCTTATACATACCTGTATATCTGCCTAGGTTTTCTATTTTAACAAGGCAAGATTAAATATGAAAGAGGGTGTTAATAAATAGACTTTGCGAAGTAATCGCGTAAATGTCAAGGAAATTACTGGTCAAATAGTGGTGGTTAATATTCGACGTGAGACATCTACGTACATTAAGATATTTTTCTTACTAAGATTTATACCTACCTTAATTATTTAGAATTTCGACCTCCATTCTTAAATGAAATATTTTCACTAACAAACGTGTGCGGAATAAGCATATTAAAGGGAGAATGTAACCTTATAACGAGTGATTTTTTTTTATCAATTCCTTATTGCCTAAATAGGCATATTCACAAATAAAAACCTTTTACAAATATAGGCATGTTAAACTAGAAATAAATTTTAAAATCACCTCGAAAATATGTTATTAATAGGATATAACACTTTTCTAATAGTATTTATACTTCAAAAATTATGAAACAATTCATTGTTTTTACATAAAGGAACCAGAATCAGGTATTACATTTCAGCTAGTATTATTCCTTTAAAGATAACGGGTGGCGCTTGTAATGTCCTTTGTAATGTCCTAACATTAAGAGAATAGGCCGTCGTTTGATGCCGAAGTCATTTTACGCCAAACGCCAGCCTATTCTTTTAATGCTAAGACATTACAAGCGCTGTTGAAGGCCGAAATAATGTGATGGTCCAAATTTATTCAAATTTTACCAAACTTTAGAAATTAATTTAAATTCCAAAAACGTGTCTAAAAATTGTTTTTAAAAAATACGTTGTTTAGGCATCCGGTGATCCCGAAAATAAATTCAAAAGCTGTTCCAATTTTAGCTCCAAGTTTCCCTCTAATTAATTATTTACTTTCTAATGATTTGTTTCAGTATGTCGTAATACTTAGTACATTCTTTTCAATTTTATACGCACTGTTTAATTATTATAGTCCGTATTCAGTGATAAAGTTAAATCTTTGATTGTGTTGGCAAATCAAGGCGGAATAGTGTAAAGCGAACATCTTTCTACCTGGCCTTGAGCCCAAAGAAAAGGGGAATTTTTTTACGCTATAGTCCTAAACGGGATTTCATCTTCTCCAAAGCGACTGAAGATTATTCTCCACCGGAAACGATGAGCTTCCGAGTTGAACAAAACCCTAGATATTGACGTCATGTAGAAATTGCTATTTTCCTCGGGCCATTTTTTGATGGAAAGTTTTTGATTCGTCATCATATTTTTACCTCTCTCTTAAGGTCAGATTACTACCCCCATAGGGCTTTAATAATAATTATCTTTCAAGTTAAATTTCTAACCATGGTGAGGAGAGATAATTGAAATAAGTTAAAGCATATGAGTTTTTTTTTTTTTTTTTTAATATAACCTAAGAAAATCCTAAGAAAAATAACTACTCTTGTGTTTAAGCTTTCCCATAATAAACAAGATAGTGTATGTGGAATGAAGATTTTCAACTTAAAAGGGAGAATGCAACCTAATAAAAAGTAATTTTTTTATCTATTCCTTATCGTTTAATTAAGCCTAATCCATCAGTTAAATAATTACAATCAAATATTAAACTAGAAATATAATTAAAACTTACTCGGAAAACAGGCTTAGCTGGATTCATAGAGGTTCTGAATTTATTCGAATTGATGGCTCAGCGACCAATCGAATGTTATTGTATGTCTCGCGAAGATATCGCCCTAACGACGGGTCTTTGATCAATGGTCGATGACCATTCAATGTGAAGGAATTCAGCTGATATCCGTGAATCCAGCTAAGCCTATATTCCGGGTAAGTTTTAAATTTATTTATAGTTTAATATTTGTAATTTTTTTAACTAGTGGATTAATTTGGCCTATTAAACGATAAGGAATCGATATGTTACAACCTTCATTTAAGTGGTTTTCGCTCTAAGTAGACGGCGACAGCCAAATTGTATCTAAAACTTTTCACTACATGATGACGTCTAGCTCTCTTTAAAATCCCTAATCCACGATTTAACGTCGGGCTCTCCCTTTATTATCCCTACTCCATGATTTCACGTCTTGCCTTCCCATGTTTATTACTCAACCATTTTTTTTTCTGGTTCGCCCTCTACTATTACTCCGTGATAATGATTCTGTCACTGGATCTCCATTATTTATTCCTCCATTATTTTTAATCTGCCTTATCCTTTATAATCCCTACTCCATGATTTGTCTTCTGGTTTTCTCATTATTATCCCTCGTCCATGATTTTCGTCTTTTTCTCCCTTTATTATTACTCCATGATTTTACGTTTGTCTCTCCCTTTATTATCCCTATACTCCATGATCTTTCGTCTGGTTCTCCCTTTATGATTACTCCATGATCTTTCAACTGGTTCTCCCTTTATGATTACTCCATGATCTTTCGTCTGGTTCTCCCTTTATGATTACTCCATGACTTTACGTCTGCCTCTCCCTTTATTATCTCTTCTCTATGAGTTTACGTCTGCCTCTCCCTTCGTTATCCCTTCTCTATGAGTTGACGTCTGGTTCTCCCTTTTTATTACTCCGTGATTTTACGTCTGCATCTCCCTTTATTATCCGTTCTCCGTGATTTTACGTCTGGTTCTCCCTTTATTATCCCTTCTCCACGATTTTGCGTCTGCATCTCTCTTTATTATCCCTTCGCCATGATTTTATGTCTGCTTATCCTTTTATTATTACCCCACGTAAAAAACTCTCAGAGCCCGTAAATAGACAGACACTGGCGGCGGACAGAACGAAGAACGCGATAGTGCCTCGAAAATTGTGGGGTACACTCTTTACGCGCCGATCGATTAAGAGATACATACTTACATAAGAGATGTCTTTATCGTAGTTCCCATTCTGATCCTATTCTGATTGGCTAAGCAATGACTAGAGAGTCAAATTAGGCGGTAACCCCTCCCCTCGCGCTTCCAGACTCAACGCGTTTTCTATAGCAACGGGTGTAATACGTGGATAGGTACGAGAGCGAGAGATAGTGAGGCGTAGGCGCCATATTTATTGCGATAATTCATCATTATTTTGTAGTACCCCAATGGCCGTAGCCCTGGAAGTTGGTTTTTGGGTATGAATATATCTAATTCGTCAATTTGGGTAATTAAACATGGTCCTAAATGATCGTACTTTGTCGTCCGCTCTGAAAGAGTATTTGCAACCCCAGACGGTTCAGTCGCTACTCACTGAATAGGAACATTATCGCCATCTAGAATACCTTTAATCAACTTCATTATATCAAAGCCACAAATTTATGTCTCGGGAATAAATTCAACTTTCATCATCTTAGTTATAGTATCATTTATATTATTTCGATCGGGTTTAATTGTATAGAGCGTTAGTGGGTCATTTCACGCAACGGGCCGGGCCGGGCCTACAACTATACGGGCACAGGTAAATCATGCGCGCCCTGAAATATCTGAAAAAAGCTTAGTTGTCAATGGATGTCCTAAGTTATTCATTATCCGAATCCGAGCTCTATCCCGTATAAGCTACTAGTCAATATCATTACAAAAATAAAGCCTCGAGACAACACGATATTAAAATTAGTTATGAAATTAATGACACCATCGTGGAAACATCCTCGGTATATTAAACTGTGCGTTATTGGGAATGGATTAACATAAGCGATGATGCGAGATAATTTTTTATTTCTTCGAAACCGTTAAGTAAAAGTTAGAGGTATTTTAGTAAGCTGTGGTCAGAGAAGAGGCATTATTAATAAGGAAAGAACGGGAATTTTTCCAAAGCCTCTCAATACGCGTGATGAGTTTCAACCTTGAAGTATTATTCAACTATTATTTTTCTTATTTCACCCTTTCACGCTCTCGATGGAAAATAATTGCGTCATTTCTATCTCATCCCAATTTTTTATTCCGCCATATTGTACATCATAACTTAAAAATATTTTATAGTGTATTTTAAATCGCGAGGCTGACTTGTATGAAGGATTTCGAAAAATCCTCCTACTAAATTAGATACGAAAAAAATAATTCCTTATGTCTCGCTCGTTTCTCTGATAGAATAAATATATATACGTAATTTGGTTTCTGCGAGATAGACGAGGGAATAGATTTCGAAGGCTAATTCTGACCGTTTATGTTGAAGTCGACGTGATACGTGGTAATTTGAGGTTTTATATTAACTTGAACAATTTATCCGAGATTAAAATACCTGAAAAAGGCTAGTTATCAATGGATATCCGAAGTTATTCATTATCCGATTCCGAACTCTAACTGGGTATCAAAACTATTTTACTACAAATGATTTTCGGTTTTAATCCTTTGCGATTAACCAAGCACTATATGTTCCTGAAAAAACTTCAATTCTTACCAATGATTCGTTCAATTTAAATAAATATAGAGCTAGGAATCGGATATCCATTATCTTCTGTTATTCGTATATTTTCAGATATTTTATTTTCGGATAAATAAAATGAAATTTTTTAATCAAACAGATAATATACATTAGAATTTAGTAGATTTTATCCAATTAATAAAACTTATACGAATTACGAGCACTAAATAAATAGAATTACACGAAAAAACAGAAAATATTTTAAAGCTTTAGTGAATTTTCAGGTAAGATATTTGAAATGTTTCCTTCGACGTACTTAATAAAAAATAAATTGGTGGTTTTTTGATGAAAAAAATGTTAAAAAAAAACAGGTTCAAAGTTGAAGAAAATTGCATCTCTAAGCGGTCCTAATGGCTCTAAGACGTTCGTTGCACAGGCACTGACCGAAGGTGGAGCTATGAAAAGTCAAGGACGTTTGGAATGGAAAAAAGTGTTTGAAGGTCGCTTGGTGAGATATAAGATTTTCCCTCTTATTATTTAACTCACTTATAAAATCGGTTTGAAGGGAGAATGAAATGTAAGAAAAATAATTTTTCATTTAACACACTGGTAAAATTAATCTTGCTTAATATTAAGACTTATAAATTCATAATTTGACACCTGTTTTTTTTCGTGTTATTTGATTTTTTCGTGATTATTTAGTTTTTTTTTTTTTTGGCGATTGTTTTATTATTTCGTGATTATTTCATTTTTTTCGTGATTATTTGATATAATAATAATGTTTATTGAACGAGAGGAGAAAGGGACATTCACTTATTGTGCCCCGTATCAGTTTTTCGTGATTACTTGATTTTTCGTCATTATTGGATTTTTTTCCAGATTATTTGATTATGAATATTGATTTTCTGTAAAGTATACACCTGATTATCTGAGTGACTAGCCCCTCGGCTACAATTAGCATCGAGACCATTGGAAAGAGCGTAGACTCCAAATAATCACGTCCGGTGAAGATTTTAAAATCATATTCGAGAATAATTCCGGACTCGTTTAAATTCACAAACCTTTAATCTAAATTCCCGTCGATTTTTTTTTTTTTTTTTTTTTTTTTTTTTTTTTTTTGTCGCTGATAGCTGAGATCTTCTTTGTCCAACCACTGTTTGTCCCATGGAAAAGAGTTAATAGAGCATAAGGCGAGGAGGGAAACAAACCGCGAGAAATAAAGACAGTGGCAAATACATTTTCATGTTGAATCGTTTTTGTCCCGTGGAAAAGAGTTAATGGAGAGAAAGGCGGGGAAAGAAACAAGAAATGAGAAATAAAGACGGTGGCAAATACATTTTCATGTTGAATATTCGTTTTCGCTCAAACAATTAAGCTTGCATTGGGAGACTAGATTGGATTCCCACTATATCTATAATATGTAATAAGAAAGCCAATGATAAGAGATAGATGGGTTTGTGGCTTCGTACGTGCTGCAAAAGAAGTTAGAGCAATTGTAATAAAACGTTGATAAAGCTAAAGCGCAACTAAGAAGGCACTGGGCGACTAGATTGGATTCCATCTATCTAATATATCTTAACCAAGGCAATGATAAGAGATAGATGGGTTTGTGGCTTCGTAAGTGCTGCAAAAGAAGGTTGAACAATCGTAAAATATATCGATGTTGTTGAACAAACAGCGAACACTCTGTTTTTATTTAGGTATTAGAAGTAATAGAGCGAAAGGTAAGAAATAAATACTAACGCACTATGCTATTGTTTAAAAGATAAGAGAGTTCATAGCATTCTACGAATTATTTTTAAAGGCGGAAAAATAAGTAAAGTGTGGGTTGAATATTTTTTATCAATTTTTATGAAGGGTAAATAATCTCGGGTATTTGACTGTTTGGAGCTGAAGAAATTAAGATTTTTCTACCTTCTCCTCCTGTGCCAACCCAAGTTAATGGACTCTGATTCTGATATTTTTTTATACAAGCATTTCTTATTCGTGTAGTTTATTTTGACGAACCATTTCGTTTCGTATCACGAAAGAAGTAGGATTAAGTATTTAATTAAGTTAACTATATTAATAGTACCAGATTTTATTGATAATTTCTAGGAATTTTATATTTTATTTAATCCTGCCTGTGCCTTTTGGAAAAGCGGATTTTAATATCACAATTCCACCAAAACTGTAAGTTTCAGATATTACCGAGTTCGGTTGAGTATTTTACAGCGGATGGGTAGGAGTTAATGAGCCCTGCTTCTGATTTATTTTAAACAAGCGTTTTTATTCGTTTCTTAATTTCTTTCATTTCGTATCACGATGGAGACCCCATCTTATTAACTGGATGTAGGGTTAACATAATTAAAACTTTTCATAGGCCGAATTTATACGTCTTTTTTTTTTTTTTTTTTTTTTTTTTTTTTTTCATATTAATATCTAAAAGTATAGCATCCTAATTTCTTAGACTGTGGCTTTCTTATTTCTTTAACCGTTAATTTTTAATTTCTGACCCTTCACGCTTTTGAATTTTTAATTTCTGTACTTTTACGGCTTTGGTCGACGATCGTTGGGTATAAATGACCTTTTTTGAATTGCGAAGCAAAGCTACGTTTTTGTATAATTATGTCTGTCTCAGAATCCATTTTACTAAAACATTTTGTCAATAGTTACTATCATAAAAGAGCAGCTTACTTAGGGAATGTTACCGTCGATGTCGTCAGCTATGTCATAGCTTGTAAAGCTAATAGTGCTCGTGAGCACCAAGTATTTCTTAGGCTTATTTCTTCTATATCCTTGTCAGCTCTCAAGGCCCGACCTTGAGAGTGACTTCTGAGCCATCTGGCCCCCAAGCGTTTTATGAAAACGGAAATAACTGCCCCGTATAACTTTAATGTTACGTGACTTCGTGACGTAGTTAGCAACATTCGAAAAAGATGTCGCATCCACAAGTTCTTTTATAATATCAACTACTTCATTGTTATATATATCATTGGGGCTTATGTCAAATACCTAAATACCATACATGTCTCCCGACTCAAAATGTGAAGGAAGGATCCAAATCACTTGAACTACACAGGGATGATGATATTTTTGGCTAGTTTTAAGTGATGGGCAAGTACGTTTACTTGGCCCTTTGCAGATAGTATTAAGCTACTGGATGTTGTTTACTTATTATTTGGGGGCAATAGTAATTTCACCTATATTTACTATCGTAAATCAATAAAACCGTGGCTTGAACAGATCGATACTTAGCGCGTTCCCAATGTCATTGAAATGGTCGGAAAAAAGTCTCTACAGTCACCACAAATACGTAAACGTGACAGGGGTCTGCACCCTCCGAAAGAAAATTCCCTCCGGGCTGACCGGCACATATCACTCCTCAACCAGTCTGGCACTAAGGAGCATTAAGAATGACTCAGAGCGGAACAGTCGCCTTGAAAGTCGTCAACGAGCCAAGTATTCCCCATCGGTCGAAAAATCTCATTTAAAATAGGCTCCCGTTTCCACCCACTTTTCCGGAAGTAATCGTTTCGTCTTGCCCAAATCAAGCGTAGTGTCCGGCTCTAGCCTTGGGGGTTACGGCGGACATTGAGTGGGAAGTTGGGAACTTAGCAAAACCTTCACCCCTTAAATGAGAGAGAGAGAGTGAGGACTCTGTAACCCCTCACCATCAGTCTGTGTTTTGGGGGGTAAAAGAATGCTTTTATCCGAGGGATTTGTAAAAGCAATATTCGAAAGAGATTTATCCAAAATAAATTATAATCCGCAGACTCTGTCGTGAAGGAAGAATGTTGTGAGCTCCCTTACTAGCTTCTATACATGCAAGGATGATTTGAACCTGGAGTTGAAATAGTTTAATTTATTTCGTTTATAGATCTTACCAAATGTGCGCATATTATTTTTAGCTTATTAATTTCTTCGATACAAATATATAATTGATATTCTTAACTTTTGATAATTGAATAAGACCATCGTGAGTCTTTTTTATTCTAGTTAACGTATACCCGAATGTAACGTCCAACATTTCATTCGTACTCAATTGTTTTAGGAAATTGATACGTTATACGAGTTATTCATTCGCCCATAACAAAATTTGAAACCCATCTTGTTTCTTCGCGGACTTCAACCCAAATTGAGATCTCGAAGCTAGAATGTAGTAATTTAGTCGTTCTTCCTTTCGATTTAGATTAAAATATGATTATTATATTTCATTCTACACGGATTTCAGAAACGTCATTTTTTTACCTTCGCATTATCCGCGTAATTTGTTCATTAATCAAGCTTCAAATTTTATCTCCGGATAATTCGTATCCATTTGATACGCGTCTGTTTATATAATTTGTGGTTTTATATTAACAATTTATCCGAGATCAAAATATCTGAAAAAAGCCTAGTTATCAACGGATATCGGAAGTTGTTCATTATATGATTCCGAGCTCTATCCGTAAGTTCCTAATAATTAAAAAATACACAAACTACTCGTCGCCAAATATTGAGAATTTGTGTTGGCTCGGAAAGTTGGTTGAATTACGAAGTATATGGTTTTTCGTGGAATCGTGGTTCGAAGATTGAAAAGTTCCTAATGCTTGCTTTGAACTCGTTAAGTCATAGACAAAATAATAACCTTATCATTGGAAGAACTCTGTTAGAAGGAGCCGTATTCGAAGGTATGTAGCCATAAGCGCAGTTGCCAAAAGAGCAGTTTCCGTTTGCGCACTCCCATAAGAGCGGTTTCTCAAAAGCGCAGTTTTGCCAAAAGAGCAGTTTCCCAAAAGCGCGGTTGCCAAAAGAGCAGTTCTCATTTGCGCATTTCCAAAAGGGTTTTTTCGCATAAACTCATTTTCTTATAATTGCGGGCTCAGTTTTTGGACGTCTAATGCTGAAAATTTACAAAAATATTTTAGGTAAGGTTTAATAGCATAGGTAAGGTTAGGTTAGATTACTGTAGTGTAGGTTAGGCTATTTAATCTGCCATTCGTATAAACTCATTTTCTTATAATTGCGGGCTCAGTTTTTGGACGTCTAATGCTGAAAATTTACAAAAATATTTTAGGTAAGGTTAAATAGCATAGGTAAGGTTAGGTTAGATTACGGTAGTGTAGGTTAGGCTATTTAATCTGTCATTCGAGATTATGATTTTCGACATTATGTACCGAACTCTTTTAAAAAGAGATTTAAAATTAACTTAAAAATTAACAATGAAAGATTTTGTCTTATGTTCAAGGTATTAGGGTCAAGTATACGAGTATTTCGTGGACGTCTCTGGTTGAGAAATGATTTGGAGAACTGCGCTTTTGGGAACTGCGCTTTTGGGAACTGCGCTTTTGGGAACTGCGCTTTTGGGAACTGCGCTTTTGGGAACTGCGCTTTTGGGAACTGCGCTATTGGGAACTGCGCTATTGGGAACTGCGCTATTGGGAACTGCGCTATTGGGAACTGCGCTTTTGGGAACTGCGCTATTGGGAACTGCGCTATTGGGAACTGCGCTATTGGGAACTGCGCTATTAGGAACTGCGCTATTAGGAACTGCGCTATTAGGAACTGCGCTTTTGAAATTGCGCTTTTGGGAACTGCGCTTTTGGGAACTGCGCTTTTGGGAAATGCGCTTTTGGGAAATGCGCTTTTGGGAAATGCGCTTTTGGGAAACTGCGCTACTGGCTATAAACCGTATTCGAATAAGCGTATAATATTATTCCAAAAATTTGAAATAATCTGGTTGCTGAAGTCTTTGTTATTAAATATAACCGGCATCTACAGCTAGCCGACCGTGAAATCTTCCGCGTGTCCTTTGATAGTAAGTCGAAGTAGTAAAGTACGTAAAAGATTCAACGTAAACATTCCCCTTTTATTGATTACCGGGTCACAAACATTACAAAGATAGAGTTCACGGACCCACAAAGAGAGGGTTTACATTTTTCTTATTACTTACCCTTTATTAGTAAGACTATAAGGATTTGAAAAAAATATTTTAAAAAATATGCAAAACCAAATTTCAAGTTTTATTACAATTTAAATATTGAATATGAATATGTAATCCAGTTTAACTACCCTGGAACGTCTTAAGCAATTAGATCTTTCTGAAAAATATGTAAATGCAATAACGTTTAACCTGAACCATGTTTTTAGCTAGACCCAACCCTAGCGGGGTCTAGGTACTGTATTCATTGCGGCGCTGGCGTTCGCGTCGTGCAAGAAGACGAAGAACGTCATCGAATCGAAAAAACTTCGTCTCATATATGTAACGAGTGTTTTTATCGATTCGATTTATACAGTGGAAAAGAGACGAAGGTTATTTCTCTCTCTTTTTGATGGTGCTTAGAATTTGCACCACGCTGATTTTGTAGCTTAGACGGTTCCCTAGCCGTTAACGATAAGTCGCCAGCTCAGTTTTAGTTCCAAATAAAGAAATATATTTTTTGGCAAGGCACCCTTAGCTCTATAGCTTCTCTTTAAATCAATTTTTTTGCTCTTTTTGATGGTACTTAGAATTTGCACCACGCTGATTTTGTAGCTTAGACGGTTCTCTTGAAGAATTTAGCCACGATTCAATCCTAGCCTTTAACGATAAGTCGCCAGCTCAGTTCTAGTTCCAAATAAAGAAATATATTTTTTGGCAAGGCAACCTTAGCTCTATAGCTTCTCTTTAAATCAATTTTTTTCGTTCTTTTTATGGTGCTTAGAATTTGCACCACGATGATTTTGTAGCTTAGACGGTTCTCTTTAAGAATTTAGCCACGATTCAATCCTAGCCTTTAACGATAAGTCGCCAGCTCAGTTTTAGTTTCAAATGAAGAAATACATTTTTTGGCAAGGCACCCTTGGCTCTATAGTTTCTCTTTAAATCAATTTTTTTCGCTCTTTTATTTCAGCCTCTTTTACAATGTCAGGGGTCTAGCTATTCCTATGGGCTTGACCATCTTGTTTATAACGCCTTCTTTCAACATCAAAATGAGTTTAAACATAAGGGAAGCACATAAGGAAGCCACACCCCGAGAGCCCATGTGCTACTATTAGCTGCTAATCACGTGTTTCAAATAACGTTTTTCAAATCACGTTTTTCATTACTGGCAGTCTAGAACCCAACTCTCATAAGCTCCCTTATCTCGTTCGCAACGGCCCCAGGGGGGGGGGGGGTTTGGCTAAAAATGAGCTTTGTGAAACTTTGGCTTTATAGTAAAATTGACTAAAAATAACTTAATTTTGGAAACATCGAAATCCAAATATTTGTTAGCGTTAAATATTTGCTTTTAGTTACGATGCTAAATAACTTTTTTCAACTCCCATGTATTATTACTCCTTGTAGCCATCAGACGGACAAAATCCATCCTTACAGATCGAAACAGTCTGGGACTTAATTTCGTTACTATACCGTTCCTTCTCAAACACATGATGCTTGGTAAAATTGTGACTCACAATCATATCACTCAATAACCGTACGGCAGACAGATTGATTTTTTCCCAGTACTGCTCCCCTTTCTAGATCTTTCATAGGGTTGAAGGAGTACTTACCCTTAAAAATTTTCAACACGTGTTTTATTTTCAACGCGTGTTTTATTTTCAACGCGTGTTTTATTTTCAACGCGTGTTTTATTTTCAACGCGTGTTTTATTTTCAACGCGTGTTTTATTTTCAACGCGTGTTTTATTTTCAACGCGTGTTTTATTTTCAACGCGTGTTTTATTTTCAACGCGTGTTTTATTTTCAACGCGTGTTTTATTTTCAACGCGTGTTTTATTTTCAACGCGTGTTTTATTTTCAACGCGTGTTTTATTTTCAACGCGTGTTTTATTTTCAACGCGTGTTTTATTTTCAACGCGTGTTTTATTTTCAACGCGTGTTTTATTTTCAACGCGTGTTTTAGTTTCAACGCGTGTTTTATTTTCAACGGGTGTTTTATTTTCAACGCGTGTTTTAGTTTCAACGCGTGTTTTAGTTTCAACGCGTGTTTTATTTTCAACGCGTGTTTTATTTTCAACGCGTGTTTTATTTTCAACGCGTGTTTTATTTTCAACGCGTGTTTTATTTTCAACGCGTGTTTTATTTTCAACGCGTGTTTTATTTTCAACGCGTGTTTTATTTTCAACGCGTGTTTTATTTTCAACGCGTGTTTTATTTTCAACGCGTGTTTTATTTTCAACGCGTGTTTTATTTTCAACGCGTGTTTTATTTTCAACGCGTGTTTTATTTTCAACGCGTGTTTTATTTTCAACGCGTGTTTTATTTTCAACGCGTGTTTTATTTTCAACGCGTGTTTTATTTTCAACGCGTGTTTTATTTTCAACGCGTGTTTTATTTTCAACGCGTGTTTTATTTTCAACGCGTGTTTTATTTTCAACGCGTGTTTTATTTTCAACGCGTGTTTTATTTTCAACGCGTGTTTTATTTTCAACGCGTGTTTTATTTTCAACGGGTGTTTTATTTTCAACGGGTGTTTTATTTTCAACGGGTGTTTTATTTTCAACGGGTGTTTTATTTTCAACGGGTGTTTTATTTTCAACGGGTGTTTTATTTTCAACGGGTGTTTTATTTTCAACGGGTGTTTTATTTTCAACGGGTGTTTTATTTTCAACGGGTGTTTTATTTTCAACGGGTGTTTTATTTTCAACGGGTGTTTTATTTTCAACGGGTGTTTTATTTTCAACGGGTGTTTTATTTTCAACGGGTGTTTTATTTTCAACGGGTGTTTTATTTTCAACGGGTGTTTTATTTTCAACGCGTGTTTTATTTTCAACGCGTGTTTTATTTTCAACGCGTGTTTTATTTTCAACGCGTGTTTTATTTTCAACGCGTGTTTTATTTTCAACGCGTGTTTTATTTTCAACGCGTGTTTTATTTTCAACGCGTGTTTTATTTTCAACGCGTGTTTTATTTTCAACGCGTGTTTTATTTTCAACGCGTGTTTTATTTTCAACGCGTGTTTTATTTTCAACGCGTGTTTTATTTTCAACGCGTGTTTTATTTTCAACGCGTGTTTTATTTTCAACGCGTGTTTTATTTTCAACGCGTGTTTTATTTTCAACGCGTGTTTTATTTTCAACGCGTGTTTTATTTTCAACGCGTGTTTTATTTTCAACGCGTGTTTTATTTTCAACGCGTGTTTTATTTTCAACGCGTGTTTTATTTTCAACGCGTGTTTTATTTTCAACGCGTGTTTTATTTTCAACGCGTGTTTTATTTTCAACGCGTGTTTTATTTTCAACGCGTGTTTTATTTTCAACGCGTGTTTTATTTTCAACGCGTGTTTTATTTTCAACGCGTGTTTTATTTTCAACGCGTGTTTTATTTTCAACGCGTGTTTTATTTTCAACGCGTGTTTTATTTTCAACGCGTGTTTTATTTTCAACGCGTGTTTTATTTTCAACGCGTGTTTTATTTTCAAATTTTCCAAACCTCAAATTTTCCAAACCTTTTTTTACAGGGGGTGTATTTATAATTTTTATTTTATTACAGGGGGTGTATTTATAATTTTTATTTTATTACAGGGGGTGTATTTATAATTTTTATTTTATTACAGGGGGTGTATTTATAATTTTTATTTTATTACAGGGGGTGTATTTATAATTTTTATTTTATTACAGGGGGTGTATTTATTATTTTTATTTTATTACAGGGGGTGTATTTATTATTTTTATTTTATTACAGGGGGTGTATTTATTTTTATTTTTTACAGGGGTTGTATTTATTTTTATTTTTTACAGGGGGTGTATATATTATTTTTATTTTTTTACAGGGGGTGTATATATTATTTTTATTTTTTTACAGTGGTTGTATTTATTTTTATTTTTTACAGGGGGTGTATTTATTTTTATTTTTTACAGGGGGTGTATTTATTATTTTTATTTTTAACAGGGGGTGTATTTATTATTTTTATTTTTTTACAGGGGGTGTATTTATTATTTTTATTTTTTTACAGGGGGTGTATTTATTATTTTTATTTTTTTACAGGGGGTGTATTTATTATTTTTATTTTTTTACAGGGGGTGTATTTATTATTTTTATTTTTTTTCAGGGGCTGTATTTATTATTTTTATTTTTTACAGGGGGTGTATTTATTATTTTTATTTTTTACAGGGGCTGTATTTATTATTTTTATTTTTTACAGGGGGTGTATTTATTATTTTTATTTTTTCCAAATCTCAATTTTCCAAATCTCAATTTTTCCAAATCTCAATTTTCCAAACCTCAATTTTCCAAACCTCAATTTTCCAAACCTCAATTTTCCAAACCTCAATTTTCCAAACCTCAATTTTCCAAACCTCAATTTTCCAAACCTCAATTTTCCAAACCTCAATTTTCCAAACCTCAATTTTCCAAACCTCAATTTTCCAAACCTCAATTTTCCAAACCTCAATTTTCCAAACCTCAATTTTCCAAACCTCAATTTTTTTACAGGGGGTGTATTTATCTTTTTACAGGGGGTGTATTTATTATCTTTTTACAAGGGGTGTATTTATTATTTTTTTACAGGGGGTGTATTTATTATTTTTTTACAGGGGGTGTATTTATTATTTTTTTACAGGGGGTGTATTTATTATTTTTTTACAGGTGGTGTATTTAATATTTTTTTACAGGGGTGTATTTATTATTTTTATTTTTTTACAGGGGGTGTATTTATTATTTTTATTTTTTTACAGGGGGTGTATTTACTATTTTTATTTTTTATAGGGGGTGTATTTATTATTTTTATTTTTTTACAGGGGGTGTATTTACTATTTTTATTTTTTATAGGGGGTGTATTTATTATTTTTATTTTTTACAATCTCAATTTTCCAAATCTCAATTTTCCAAATCTCAATTTTCCAAATCTCAATTTTCCCAACCTCAATTTTCCCAACCTCAATTTTCCCAACCTCAATTTTCCCAACCTCAATTTTCCCAACCTCAATTTTCCCAACCTCAATTTTCCCAACCTCAATTTTCCCAACCTCAATTTTCCCAACCAACCTCAATTTTCCCAACCAACCTCAATTTTCCCAACCAACCTCAATTTTCCCAACCAACCTCAATTTTCCCAACCAACCTCAATTTTCCCAACCAACCTCAATTTTCCCAACCAACCTCAATTTTCCCAACCAACCTCAATTTTCCCAACCAACCTCAATTTTCCCAACCAACCTCAATTTTCCCAACCAACCTCAATTTTCCCAACCAACCTCAATTTTCCCAACCAACCTCAATTTTCCCAACCAACCTCAATTTTCCCAACCAACCTCAATTTTCCCAACCAACCTCAATTTTCCCAACCAACCTCAATTTTTCCCAACCAACCTCAATTTTTCCCAACCAACCTCAATTTTTCCCAACCAACCTCAATTTTTCCCAACCAACCTCAATTTTCAAAATCTTTTTTTACCGGGGGTGTATTTATTATTTTTATTTTTTTTACAGGCGGTGTATTTATTATTTTTATTTTTTTTACAGAGGGTATATTTATTATTTTTATTTTTTACAGGGGGTGTATTTATAATTTTTATTTTTTTACAGGGGGTGTATTTATTATTTTTATTTTTTTTACAGAGGGTGTATTTATTATTTTTATTTTTTACAGGGGGTGTATTTATAATTTTTATTTTTTACAGGGGGTGTATTTATAATTTTTTTTTACAGGGGGTGTATTTATAATTTTTTTTTACAGGGGGTGTATTTATAATTTTTTTTTTACAGGGGGTGTATTTATTATTTTTTTACAGGGGGTGTATTTATTATTTTTATTTTTTACAGGGGGTGTATTTATTATTTTTATTTTTTTACAGGGGGTGTAATTATTTTTTTTTACAGGGGGTGTAATTTTATTTTTTACAGGGGGTGTATTTATTATTTTCATTTTTTACAGGGGTGTATTTATTATTTTTATATTTTACAGGGGGTGTATTTATTATTTTTATTTTTTACAGGGGGTGTATTTATTATTTTAATTATTTTTCAGGGGGTGTATTTATTATTTTTATTTTTTTACAGGGGGTGTATTTATTATTTTTATTTTTTTACAGGGGGTGTATTTATTATTTTTATTTTTTTACAGGGGGTGTATTTATTATTTTTATTTTTTTTTACAGGGGGTGTATTTATTATTATTATTTTACAGGGTGTGTATTTATTATTTTTATTATTTTACAGGGGGTGTATTTATTATTTTTATTTTTTTACAGGGGGTATATTTATTATTTTTATCATTTTTACAGGGGGTGTATTTATTATTTTTATTTTTTTACAGGGGGTCTATTTATAATTTTTATTTTTTTTACAGGGGGTGTATTTATTATTTTTATTCTTTACAGGGGGTATATTTATAATTTTTATTTTTTACAGGGGGTGTATTTATATTTTTTTTACAGGGGGTGTATTTATAATTTTTTTTTACAGGGGGTGTATTTATTTTTATTTTTTTACAGGGGGTGTATTTATTATTTTTATTTTTTACAGGGGGTGTATTTATTATTTTTATTTTTTACAGGGGGTGTAATTATTTTTATTTTTTACAGGGGGTGTAATTTTATTTTTTACAGGGGGTGTATTTATTATTTTCATTTTTTACAGGGGTGTATTTATTATTTTCATTTTTTACAGGGGTGTATTTATTATTCTTATATTTTACAGGGGGTGTATTTATTATTTTTATTTTTTACAGGGGGTGTATTTATTATTTTTATTATTTTTCAGGGGGTGTATTTATTATTTTTATTTTTTTACAGGGGGTGTATTTATTATTTTTATTTTTTTACAGGGGGTGTATTTATTATTTTTATTTTTTTACAGGGGGTGTATTTATTATTTTTATTTTTTTTACAGGGGGTGTATTTATTATTATTTTACAGGGGGTGTATTTATTATTTTTATTATTTTACAGGGGGTGTATTTATTATTTTTATTATTTTACAGGGGGTGTATTTATTATTTTTATTTTTTTACAGGGGGTGTATTTATTATTTTTATTATTTTTACAGGGGGTGTATTTATTATTTTTATTTTTTTACAGGGGGTCTATTTATAATTTTTATTTTTTTTACAGGGGGTGTATTTATTATTTTTATTTTTTTTACAGGGGATGTATTTATTATTTTTTTTTTTTTACAGGGGGTGTGTTTATTTTTATTTCTTACAGGGGTGTATTTATTATTTTTATTTTTTACAGGGGGTGTATTTATAATTTTTATTTTTTACAGGGGGTGTATTTATAATTTTTTTTACAGGGGGTGTATTTATTTTTATTTTTTTACAGGGGGTGTATTTATTATTTTTATTTTTTACAGGGGGTGTATTTATTATTTTTATTTTTTTACAGGGGGTGTAATTATTTTTATTTTTTACAGGGGGTGTAATTTTATTTTTTACAGGGGGTGTATTTATTATTTTCATTTTTTACAGGGGTGTATTTATTATTCTTATATTTTACAGGGGGTGTATTTATTATTCTTATTTTTTACAGGGGGTGTATTTATTATTTATATTTTTTACAGGGGGTGTATTTATTATTTTTATTATTTTTCAGGGGGTGTATTTATTATTTTTATTTTTTTACAGGGGATGTATTTATTATTTTTATTTTTTTACAGGGGGTGTATTTATTATTTTTATTTTTTTACAGGGGGTGTATTTATTATTTTTATTTTTTTTACAGGGGGTGTATTTATTATTATTATTTTACAGGGGGTGTATTTATTATTTTTATTATTTTACAGGGGGTGTATTTATTATTTTTATTTTTTTACAGGGGGTGTATTTATTATTTTTATTATTTTTACAGGGGGTGTATTTATTATTTTTATTTTTTTACATTGGGTCTATTTATAATTTTTATTTTTTTTTACAGGGGGTGTATTTATTATTTTTATTTTTTTTACAGGGGATGTATTTATTATTTTTATTTTTTTACAGGGGGTGTGTTTATTTTTATTTTTTACAGGGGTGTATTTATTATTTTTATTTTTTTACAGGGGGTGTATTTATTATTTTTATTTTTTTACAGGGGGTGTATTTATTATTTTTATTTTTTTACAGGGGTGTATTTATTATTTTTATTTTTTTACAGGGGGTGTCTTTATTATTTATATTTTTTACAGGGTGTGTATTTATTATTTTTATTTTTTTACAGGGGGTGTCTTTATTATTTTTATTTTTTTACAGGGGGTGTCTTTATTATTTTTATTTTTTACAGGGGGTGACTTTATTATTATTTGGAAAACTGATATTTGGAAAATTGAGATTTGGAAAATTGAGATTTGGAAAATTGAGATTTGGAAAATTGAGATTTGGAAAATTGAGATTTGGAAAATTGAGATTTGGAAAATTGAGATTTGGAAAATTGAGATTGTAAAAAATAAAAATAATAAATATACCCCCTGTAAAAAAATAAAAATAATAAATATACCCCCTGTAAAAAAATAAAAAAAATAAATACACCCCCTGTAAAAAAAATAAAAATAATAAATACACCCCCTGTAAAAAATAAAAATAATAAATACACCCCCTGTAAAAAAAGGTTTGGAAAATTGAGGTTTGGAAAATTGAGGTTTGGAAAATTGAGGTTTGGAAAATTGAGGCTTGGAAAATTGAGGTTTGGAAAATTGAGATTTGGAAAAATTGAGATTTGGAAAATTGAGATTTGGAAAAAATAAAAATAATAAATACACCCCTTGTAAAAAATAAAAATAATAAATACAGCCCCTGTAAAAAATAAAAATAATAAATACACCCCCTGTAAAAAATAAAAATAATAAATACAGCCCCTGTAAAAAATAAAAATAATAAATACACCCCCTGTAAAAAATAAAAATAAATACACACCCTGTAAAAAATAAAAATAAATACACCCCCTGTAAAAAAATAAAAATAATAAATGCACCCCCTGTAAAATAATAAAAACACCCCTGTAAAAAAATAAAAATAATAAATACACCCCCTGTAAAAAAATATAATAAATACACCCCCTGTTAAAAAAAAATAATAAATACACCCCCTGTAAAAAATAAAAATAAATACAACCCCTGTAAAAAAATAAAAATAATTAATACACCCCCTGTAAAAAAATTAAAATAATAAATACACCCCTGTAAAAAAATAAAAATAATAAATACTCCCCCTGTAAAAAAATAAAAATAATAAATACACCCCCTGTAAAAAAATAAAAATAATAAATACACCCCCTGTAAAAAAATAAAAATAATAAATACACCCCCTGTAAAAAAATAAAAATAATAAATACACCCCCTGTAAAAAAATAAAAATAATAAATACACCCCCTGTAAAAAAATAAAAATAATAAATACACCACCTGTAAAAAATAAAAATAATAAATACACCCCTGTAAAAAAATAAAAATAAGTACACCCCCTGTAAAAAAATAAAAATAATAAATACGCCCCCTGTAAAAAAATAAAAATAATAAATACACCCCCTGTAAAAAAATTAAAATAATAAATACACCCCCTGTAAAAAATAAAAATAATAAATATACCCTCTGTAAAAAATAAAAATAATAAATACACCCCCCTGTAAAAAAATAAAAATAATAAATACACCCCCTGTAAAAAATAAAAATAATAAATACACCCCCTGTAAAAAAATAAAAATAATAAATACACCCCCTGTAAAAAAATAAAAATAATAAATACACCCCTGTAAAAAAATAAAAATAATAAATACACCCCTGTAAAAAATAAAAATAATAAATACACCCCCTGTAAAAAAATAAAAATAATAAATACACCCTCTGTAAAAAATAAAAATAATAAATACACCCCCTGTAAAAAAAGGTTTGGAAAATTGAGGTTTGGAAAATTGAGGTTTGGAAAATTGAGGTTTGAAAAATTGAGGTTTGGAAAATTGAGATTTGGAAAATTGAGATTTGTAAAATTGAGATTGTAAAAAATAAAAATAATAAATACACCCCCTGTAAAAAATAAAAATAATAAATACACCCCCTGTAAAAAAATAAAAATAATAAATACACCCCTGTAAAAAAATTAAAATAATACACCCCCTGTAAAAATATAAAAATAATAAATACACCCCCTGTAAAAAAATACAACCCCTGTAAAAAAATAAAAATGATAAATACACCCCCTGTAAAAAAATAAAAATGATAAATACACCCCCTGTAAAAAAATAAAAATAATAAATACACCCCCTGTAAAAAAATAAAAGTAATAAATACACCCCCTGTAAAAAAAATAAAAATAATAAATACACCCCCTGTAAAAAAATAAAAATAATAAATACACCCCCTGCAAAAAATAAAAATAATAAATACACCCCCTGTAAAAAAATAAAAATAATAAATACACCCCCTGTAAAAAATAAAAATAATAAATGCACCCCCTGTAAAAAAATAAAAATAATAAATACACCCCCTGTAAAAAATAAAAATAATAAATACACCCCCTGTAAAAAAATAAAATAATAAATACACCCCCTGTAAAAAAATAAAAATAATAAATACACCCCCTGTAAAAAAATAAAAATAATAAATACACCCACTGTAAAAAAATAAAAATAATAAGTACACCCCCTGTAAAAAAATAAAAATAATAAATACACCCCCTATAAAAAATAAAAATAATAAATACACCCCCTATAAAAATAATACATACGCCCCCTGTAAAAAAATAAAAATAATAAATACACCCCCTGTAAAAAAATAAAAATAATAAATACACCCCCTGTAAAAAAATAAAAATAATAAATACACCCCCTGTAAAAAAATAAAAATAATAAATACACCCCCTGTAAAAAAATAAAAATAATAAATACACCCCTGTAAAAAAATAAAAATAATAAATACACCCCCTGTAAAAAATAAAAATAATAAATACACCCCCTGTAAAAAAATAAAAATAATAAATACACCCTCTGTAAAAAATAAAAATAATAAATACACCCCCTGTAAAAAAAGGTTTGGAAAATTGAGGTTTGGAAAATTGAGGTTTGGAAAATTGAGGTTTGAAAAATTGAGGTTTGGAAAATAGAGATTTGGAAAATTGAGATTTGTAAAATTGAGATTGTAAAAAATAAAAATAATAAATACACCCCCTGTAAAAAATAAAAATAATAAATACACCCCCTGTAAAAAAATAAAAATAATAAATACACCCCTGTAAAAAAATTAAAATAATACACCCCCTGTAAAAATATAAAAATAATAAATACACCCCCTGTAAAAAAATAAAAATGATAAATACACCCCCTGTAAAAAAATAAAAATGATAAATACACCCCCTGTAAAAAAATAAAAATAATAAATACACCCCCTGTAAAAAAATAAAAGTAATAAATACACCCCCTGTAAAAAAAATAAAAATAATAAATACACCCCCTGTAAAAAAATAAAAATAAATACACCCCCTGTAAAAAAATAAAAATAATAAATACACCCCCTGTAAAAAAATTAAAATAATAAATACACCCCCTGTAAAAAATAAAAATAATAAATGCACCCCCTGTAAAAAAATAAAAATAATAAATACACCCCCTGTAAAAAATAAAAATAATAAATACACCCCCTGTAAAAAAATAAAATAATAAATACACTCCCTGTAAAAAAATAAAAATAATTAATACACCCCCTGTAAAAAAATAAAAATAATAAATACACTACCTGTAAAAAAATAAAAATAATAAATGGACCCCCTGTAAAAAAATAAAAATAAGAAATACACCCCCTGGAAAAAATAAAAATAATAAATACACCCCCTGTAAAAAAATAAAAATAATAAATACACCCCCTGTAAAAAAATAAAAATAATAAATACACCCCCTGTAAAAAATAAAAATAATAAATACACCCTCTGTAAAAAATAATAATAAATACACCCCCTATAAAAATATAAAAATAATAAATACGCCCCCTGTAAAAAAAATAAAAATAATAAATACACCACCTGTAAAAAAATAAAAATAATAAATACACCCCCTGTAAAAAAAGGTTTGGAAAATTGAGGTTTGGAAAATTGAGGTTTGGAAAATTGAGGTTTGGAAAATTGAGGTTTGAAAAATTGAGGTTTGGAAAATTGAGGTTTGGAAAATTGAGGTTTGGAAAATTGAGGTTTGGAAAATTGACATTCTGAAAATTGAGATTGTAAAAAATAAAAATAATAAATACACCCCCTGTAAAAAATAAAAATAATAAATACACCCCCTGTAAAAAAAATAAAAATAATAAATACACCCCCTGTAAAAAAATAAAAATAATAAATACACCCCCTGTAAAAAAATAAAAATAATAAATACACCCCCTGTAAAAAAATATAAATAATAAATACACCCCCTGTAAAAAAATAAAAATAATAAATACACCCCCTGTAAAAAAATAAAAATAATAAATACACCCCCTGTAAAAAAATAAAAATAATAAATACACCCCCTGTAAAAAAATAAAAATAATAAATACACCCCCTGTAAAAAATAAAAATAATAAATACACCCCCTGTAAAAAAATAAAAATAATAAATACACCCCCTGTAAAAAAATAAAAATAATAAATACACCAACTGTAAAAAAAAAATAAAAATAATAAGTACACCCCCTATAAAAAAATAATAATAAATACACCCCCTATAAAAAAATAAAAATAATAAATACATCCCCTATAAAAAATAAAAATAATAAATACACCCTCTGTAAAAAATAAAAATAATAAATACACCCCCTGTAAAAAAGGTTTGGAAAATTGAGGTTTGGAAAATTGAGGTTTGGAAATTTGAGGTTTGGAAATTTGAGGTTTGGAAGATTGAGGTTTGGAAAATTGAGATTTGGAAAATTGAGATTTGGAAAATTGAGATTTGGAAAATTAAGATTGTAAAAAATAAAAATAATAAATACACCCCCTGTAAAAAAAATAAAAATAATAAATATACCCCTTGTAAAAAAAATAAAAATAATAAATACACCCTCTGTAAAAAATAAAAATAATAAATACACCCCCTGAAAAAAGGTTTGGAAAATTGAGGTTTGGAAAATTGAGGTTGGGAAAATTGAGGTTTGGAAAATTGAGGTTTGGAAAATTGAGGTTTGGAAAATTGAGGTTTGAAAAATTGAGGTTTGGAAAATTGAGGTTTGAAAAATTGAGGTCTGAAAAATTGAGGTTTGGAAAATTGAGGTTTGGAAAATTGAGATTTGGAAAATTGAGAATTGGAAAATTGAGATTGTAAAAAATAAAAATAATATATACACCTCCTGTAAAAAAATAAAAATAATAAATACACCCCTTGTAAGAAAATAAAAATAATAAATACACCCCCTGTAAAAAAATAAAAATAATAAATACACCCCCTGTAAAAAAATAAAAATTATAAATACACCCCCTGTAAAAAAATAAAAATAATAAATACACCCCCTGTAAAAAAATAAAAATAATAAATACACCCCCTGTAAAAAATTTAAAATAACAAATACACCCCCTGTAAAAAATAAAAATAATAAATACACCCCCTGTAAAAAATAAAAATAATAAATACACCCCCTGTAAAAAAATAAAAATAATAAATACACCCCCTGTAAAAAAAATAAAAATAATAAATACACCCCCTGTAAAAAAAATTAAAATAAAAAATACACCCCCTGTAAAAAATAAAAATAATAAATACACCCCCTGTAAAAAATAAAAATAATAAATACACCCCCTGTAAAAAATAAAAATAATAAATACACCCCCTGTAAAAATAGGTTTGGAAAATTGAGGTTTGGAAAATTGAGGTTTGGAAAATTGAGGTTTGGAAAATTGAGGTTTGGAAAATTGAGGTTTGGAAAATTGAGGTTTGGAAAATTGAGGTTTGGAAAATTGAGATTTGGAAAATTGAGATTTGGAAAATTGAGATTTGGAAAATTGAGATTTGGAAAATTGAGATTCGGAAAATTGAGAATTGGAAAATTGAGATTTGGAAAATTGAGATTGTAAAAAATAAAAATAATAAATACACCCCCTGTAAAAAAATAAAGATAATAAATACACCCCCTGTAAAAAAATAAAAATAATAAATACACCCCCTGTAAAAAAATAAAAATAATAAATACACCCCCTGTAAAAAAATAAAAATAATAAATACACCCCCTGTAAAAAAATAAAAATAATAAATACACCCCCTTTAAAAAAAGCTTTGGAAAATTGAGGTTTGGAAAATTGAGGTTTGGAAAATTGAGGTTTGTAAAATTGAGATTTGAAAAATTGAGATTTGAAAAATTGAGATTTGAAAAATTGAGATTTGAAAAATTGAGATTTGAAAAATTGAGATTTGGAAAATTGAGATTTGGAAAATTGAGATTTGGAAAATTGAGATTTGGAAAATTGAGAATTGGAAAATTGAGATTGTAAAAAGTAAAAATAATAAATACACCCCCTGTAAAAAAATAAAAATAATAAATACACCCCCTGTAAAAAAATAAAAATAATAAATACACCCCTTGTAAAAAAATAAAAATAATAAATACACCCCCTGTAAAAAATAAAAATAATAAATACACCCCCTGTAAAAAAATAAAAATAATAAATACACCCCCTGTAAAAAAATAAAAATAATAAATACACCCCCTGTAAAAAAATAAAAATAATAAATACACCCCCTGTAAAAAATAAAAATAATAAATACACCCCTGTAAAAAAATAAAAATAATAAATACACCCCCTGTAAAAAATAAAAATAAGAAGTACACACCCCCTGTAAAAAAATAAAAATAATTAATACGCCCCCTGTAAAAAAATAAAAATAATAAATACACCCCCTGTAAAAAAATTAAAATAATAAATACACCCCCTGTAAAAAATAAAAATAATAAATACACCCTCTGTGAAAAATAAAAATAATAAATACACCCCCCTGTAAAAAAATAAAAATAATAAATACACCCCCTGTAAAAAATAAAAATAATAAATACACCCCCTGTAAAAAAAATAAAAATAATAAATACACCCCCTGTAAAAAAAATAAAAATAATAAATACACCCCCTGTAAAAAAATAAAAATAATAAATACACCCTCTGTAAAAAATAAAAATAATAAATACACCCCCTGTAAAAAAAGGTTTGGAAAATTGAGGTTTGGAAAATTGAGGTTTGGAAAATTGAGGTTTGGAAAATTGAGGTTTGAAAAATTGAGGTTTGAAAAATTGAGGTTTGAAAAATTGAGGTTTGGAAAATTGAGATTTGGAAAATTGAGATTTGGAAAATTGAGATTGTAAAAAATAAAAATAATAAATACACCCCCTGTAAAAAATAAAAATAATAAATACACCCCCTGTAAAAAAATAAAAATAATAAATACACCCCTGTAAAAAAAATTAAAATAATACACCCCCTGTAAAAATATAAAAATAATAAATACACCCCCTGTAAAAAAAATAAAAATAATAAAAACACCCCCTGTAAAAAAATAAAAAAAAATACAACCCCTGTAAAAAAATAAAAATGATAAATACACCCCCTGTAAAAAAATAAAAATTATAAATACACCCCCTGTAAAAAAATAAAAATAATAAATACACCCCCTGTAAAAAAATAAAAGTAATAAATACACCCCCTGTAAAAAATAAAAATAATAAATACACCCCCTGTAAAAAAATAAAAATAATAAATACACCCCCTGTAAAAAAATAAAAATAATAAATACACCCTCTGTAAAAAATAATAATAAATACACCCCCTATAAAAATATAAAAATAAATACGCCCCCTGTAAAAAAATAAAAATAATAAATACACCCCCTGTAAAAAAATAAAAATAATAAATACACCCCCTGTAAAAAAATAAAAATAATAAATACACCCCCTGTAAAAAAATAAAAATAATAAATACACCCCCTGTAAAAAAAGGTTTGGAAAATTGAGGTTTGGAAAATTGAGGTTTGGAAAATTGAGGTTTGGAAAATTGAGGTTTGAAAAATTGAGGTTTGAAAAATTGAGGTTTGAAAAATTGAGGTTTGGAAAATTGAGGTTTGGAAAATTGAGGTTTGGAAAATTGACATTCTGAAAATTGAGATTGTAAAAAATAAAAATAATAAATACACCCCCTGTAAAAAATAAAAATAATAAATACATCTCCTGTAAAAAATAATTTAATACACCCTCTGTAAAAAATAAAAATAATAAATACACCCTCTGTAAAAAAGGTTTGGAAAATTGAGGTTTGGAAATATGAGATTTGGAAAATTGAGGTTTGGAAAATTGAGATTGTAAAAAATAAAAATAATAAATACACCCCCTGTAAAAAAATAAAAATAATAAAAACACCCCTTGTAAAAAAAGGTTTGGAAAATTGAGGTTGGGAAAATTGAGGTTTGGAAAATTGAGGTTGGGAAAATTGAGGTTTGGAAAATTGAGGTTTGGAAAATTGAGGTTTGGAAAATTGAGGTTTGGAAAATTGAGGTTTGAAAAATTGAGGTTTGGAAAATTGAGGTTTGAAAAATTGAGGTCTGAAAAATTGAGGTTTGGAAAATTGAGGTTTGGAAAATTGAGATTTGGAAAATTGAGAATTGGAAAATTGAGATTGTAAAAAATAAAAATAATAAATACACCTCCTGTAAAAAAATAAAAATAATAAATACACCCCTTGTAAGAAAATAAAAATAATAAATACACCCCCTGTAAAAAAATAAAAATAATAAATACACCCCCTGTAAAAAAATAAAAATAATAAATACACCCCCTGTAAAAAAATAAAAATAATAAATACACCCCCTGTAAAAAAATAAAAATAATAAATACACCCCCTGTAAAAAATTTAAAATAACAAATACACCCCCTGTAAAAAATAAAAATAATAAATACACCCCCTGTAAAAAATAAAAATAATAAATACACCCCCTGTAAAAAAATAAAAATAATAAATACACCCCCTGTAAAAAAAATAAAAATAATAAATACACCCCCTGTAAAAAAAATAAAAATAAAAAATACACCCCCTGTAAAAAATAAAAATAATAAATACACCCCCTGTAAAAATAGGTTTGGAAAATTGAGGTTTGGAAAATTGAGGTTTGGAAAATTGAGGTTTGGAAAATTGAGGTTTGGAAAATTGAGATTTGGAAAATTGAGATTTGGAAAATTGAGATTTGGAAAATTGAGATTTGGAAAATTGAGATTTGGAAAATTGAGGTTTGGAAAATTGAGGTTTGAAAAATTGAGGTTTGAAAAATTGAGGTTTGAAAAATTGAGGTTTGGAAAATTGAGATTTGGAAAATTGAGATTTGGAAAATTGAGATTGTAAAAAATAAAAATAATAAATACACCCCCTGTAAAAAATAAAAATAATAAATACACCCCCTGTAAAAAAATAAAAATAATAAATACACCCCTGTAAAAAAAATTAAAATAATACACCCCCTGTAAAAATATAAAAATAATAAATACACCCCCTGTAAAAAAAATAAAAATAATAAAAACACCCCCTGTAAAAAAATAAAAAAAAATACAACCCCTGTAAAAAAATAAAAATGATAAATACACCCCCTGTAAAAAAATAAAAATTATAAATACACCCCCTGTAAAAAAATAAAAATAATAAATACACCCCCTGTAAAAAAATAAAAGTAATAAATACACCCCCTGTAAAAAATAAAAATAATAAATACACCCCCTGTAAAAAAATAAAAATAATAAATACACCCCCTGTAAAAAAATAAAAATAATAAATACACCCTCTGTAAAAAATAATAATAAATACACCCCCTATAAAAATATAAAAATAAATACGCCCCCTGTAAAAAAATAAAAATAATAAATACACCCCCTGTAAAAAAAATAAAAATAATAAATACACCCCCTGTAAAAAAATAAAAATAATAAATACACCCCCTGTAAAAAAATAAAAATAATAAATACACCCCCTGTAAAAAAAGGTTTGGAAAATTGAGGTTTGGAAAATTGAGGTTTGGAAAATTGAGGTTTGGAAAATTGAGGTTTGAAAAATTGAGGTTTGAAAAATTGAGGTTTGAAAAATTGAGGTTTGGAAAATTGAGGTTTGGAAAATTGAGGTTTGGAAAATTGAGGTTTGGAAAATTGAGGTTTGGAAAATTGACATTCTGAAAATTGAGATTGTAAAAAATAAAAATAATAAATACACCCCCTGTAAAAAATAAAAATAATAAATACACCCCCTGTAAAAAAAAAAAAAAAATACAACCCCTGTAAAAAAATAAAAATGATAAATACACCCCCTGTAAAAAAATAAAAATTATAAATACACCCCCTGTAAAAAAATAAAAATAATAAATACACCCCCTGTAAAAAAATAAAAGTAATAAATACACCCCCTGTAAAAAATAAAAATAATAAATACACCCCCTGTAAAAAAATAAAAATAATAAATACACCCCCTGTAAAAAAATAAAAATAATAAATACACCCTCTGTAAAAAATAATAATAAATACACCCCCTATAAAAATATAAAAATAAATACGCCCCCTGTAAAAAAATAAAAATAATAAATACACCCCCTGTAAAAAAATAAAAATAATAAATACACCCCCTGTAAAAAAATAAAAATAATAAATACACCCCCTGTAAAAAAATAAAAATAATAAATACACCCCCTGTAAAAAAATAAAAATAATAAATACACCCCCTGTAAAAAAAGGTTTGGAAAATTGAGGTTTGGAAAATTGAGGTTTGGAAAATTGAGGTTTGGAAAATTGAGGTTTGAAAAATTGAGGTTTGAAAAATTGAGGTTTGAAAAATTGAGGTTTGGAAAATTGAGGTTTGGAAAATTGAGGTTTGAAAAATTGAGGTTTGGAAAATTGACATTCTGAAAATTGAGATTGTAAAAAATAAAAATAATAAATACACCCCCTGTAAAAAATAAAAATTATAAATACACCCCCTGTAAAAAAATAAAAATAATAAATACACCCCCTGTAAAAAAATAAAAATAATAAATACACCCCCTGTAAAAAAATAAAAATAATAAATACACCCCCTGTAAAAAAATAAAAATAATAAATACACCCCCTGTAAAAAAATAAAAATAATAAATACACCCCCTGTAAAAAAATAAAAATAATAAATACACCCCCTGTAAAAAAATAAAAATAATAAATACACCCCCTGTAAAAAATAAAAATAATAAATACACCCCCTGTAAAAAAATAAAAATAATAAATACACCCCCTGTAAAAAAATAAAAATAATAAATACACCAACTGTAAAAAAAAAAATAAAAATAATAAGTACACCCCCTATAAAAAAATAATAATAAATACACCCCCTATAAAAAAATAAAAATAATAAATACATCCCCTATAAAAAATAAAAATAATAAATACACCCTCTGTAAAAAATAAAAATAATAAATACACCCCCTGTAAAAAGGTTTGGAAAATTGAGGTTTGGAAAATTGAGGTTTGGAAATTTGAGGTTTGGAAATTTGAGGTTTGGAAATTTGAGGTTTGGAAAATTGAGGTTTGGAAAATTGAGGTTTGAAAAATTGTGGTTTGAAAAATTGTGGTTTGGAAAATTGTGGTTTGGAAAATTGAGGTTTGGAAAATTGAGGTTTGGAAAATTGAGGTTTGGTAATTGAGGTTTGAAAAATTGAGGTCTGAAAAATTGAGGTTTGGAAAATTGAGGTTTGGAAGATTGAGGTTTGGAAAATTGAGATTTGGAAAATTGAGATTTGGAAAATTGAGATTTGGAAAATTGAGATTTGGAAAATTGAGATTTGGAAAATTAAGATTGTAAAAAATAAAAATAATAAATACACCCCCTGTAAAAAAAATAAAAATAATAAATATACCCCTTGTAAAAAAATAAAAATAATAAATACACCCTCTGTAAAAAATAAAAATAATAAATACACCCCCTGAAAAAAGGTTTGGAAAATTGAGGTTTGGAAAATTGAGGTTGGGAAAATTGAGGTTTGGAAAATTGAGGTTTGGAAAATTGAGGTTTGGAAAATTGAGGTTTGGAAAATTGAGGTTTGGAAAATTGAGGTTTGAAAAATTGAGGTTTGAAAAATTGAGGTTTGGAAAATTGAGGTTTGGAAAATTGAGATTTGGAAAATTGAGAATTGGAAAATTGAGATTGTAAAAAATAAAAATAATAAATACACCCCCTGTAAAAAAATAAAAATAATAAATACACCCCTTGTAAAAAAATAAAAATAATAAATACACCCCCTGTAAAAAAATAAAAATAATAAATACACCCCCTGTAAAAAAATAAAAATAATAAATACACCCCCTGTAAAAAAATAAAAATAATAAATACACCCCCTGTAAAAAAAATAAAAATAATAAGTACACCCCCTGTAAAAAAATAAAAATAATAAATACACCCCCTATAAAAAAATAAAAATAAATACACCCTTTGTTAAAAAATAAAAATAATAAATACACCTCCTGTAAAAAATAATTTAATACACCCTCTGTAAAAAATAAAAATAATAAATACACCCTCTGTAAAAAAGGTTTGGAAAATTGAGGTTTGGAAATATGAGATTTGGAAAATTGAGGTTTGGAAAATTGAGATTGTAAAAAATAAAAATAATAAATACACCCCCTGTAAAAAAATAAAAATAATAAAAACACCCCTTGTAAAAAAAGGTTTGGAAAATTGAGGTTTGGAAAATTGAGGTTGGGAAAATTGAGGTTTGGAAAATTGAGGTTGGGAAAATTGAGGTTTGGAAAATTGAGGTTTGGAAAATTGAGGTTTGGAAAATTGAGGTTTGGAAAATTGAGGTTTGGAAAATTGAGGTTTGAAAAATTGAGGTTTGGAAAATTGAGGTTTGAAAAATTGAGGTCTGAAAAATTGAGGTTTGGAAAATTGAGGTTTGGAAAATTGAGATTTGGAAAATTGAGAATTGGAAAATTGAGATTGTAAAAAATAAAAATAATAAATACACCTCCTGTAAAAAAATAAAAATAATAAATACACCCCTTGTAAGAAAATAAAAATAATAAATACACCCCCTGTAAAAAAATAAAAATAATAAATACACCCCCTGTAAAAAAATAAAAATAATAAATACACCCCCTGTAAAAAAATAAAAATAATAAATACACCCCCTGTAAAAAAATAAAAATAATAAATACACCCCCTGTAAAAAATTTAAAATAACAAATACACCCCCTGTAAAAAATAAAAATAATAAATACACCCCCTGTAAAAAATAAAAATAATAAATACACCCCCTGTAAAAAAATAAAAATAATAAATACACCCCCTGTAAAAAAAATAAAAATAATAAATACACCCCCTGTAAAAAAAATAAAAATAAAAAATACACCCCCTGTAAAAAATAAAAATAATAAATACACCCCCTGTAAAAAATAAAAATAATAAATACACCCCCTGTAAAAAATAAAAATAATAAATACACCCCCTGTAAAAATAGGTTTGGAAAATTGAGGTTTGGAAAATTGAGGTTTGGAAAATTGAGGTTTGGAAAATTGAGGTTTGGAAAATTGAGGTTTGGAAAATTGAGATTTGGAAAATTGAGATTTGGAAAATTGAGATTTGGAAAATTGAGATTTGGAAAATTGAGAATTGGAAAATTGAGATTTGGAAAATTGAGATTGTAAAAAATAAAAATAATAAATACCCCCTGTAAAAAATAAAAATTATAAATACAACCCCTGTAAAAAATAAAAATAATAAATACACCCCCTGTAAAAAAATAAAGATAATAAATACACCCCCTGTAAAAAAATAAAAATAATAAATACACCCCCTGTAAAAAAATAAAAATAATAAATACACCCCCTGTAAAAAAATAAAAATAATAAATACACCCCCTGTAAAAAAATAAAAATAATAAATACACCCCCTGTAAAAAAAGCTTTGGAAAATTGAGGTTTGGAAAATTGAGGTTTGGAAAATTGAGGTTTGGAAAATTGAGATTTGAAAAATTGAGATTTGAAAAATTGAGATTTGAAAAATTGAGATTTGAAAAATTGAGATTTGAAAAATTGAGATTTGGAAAATTGAGATTTGGAAAATTGAGATTTGGAAAATTGAGATTTGGAAAATTGAGATTTGGAAAATTGAGATTTGGAAAATTGAGATTTGGAAAATTGAGATTTGGAAAATTGAGAATTGGAAAATTGAGATTGTAAAAAGTAAAAATAATAAATACACCCCCTGTAAAAAAATAAAAATAATAAATACACCCCCTGTAAAAAAATAAAAATAATAAATACACCCCTTGTAAAAAAATAAAAATAATAAATACACCCCCTGTAAAAAATAAAAATAATAAATACACCCCCTGTAAAAAAATAAAAATAATAAATACACCCCCTGTAAAAAAATAAAAATAATAAATACACCCCCTGTAAAAAAATAAAAATAATAAATACACCCCCTGTAAAAAATAAAAATAATAAATACACCCCTGTAAAAAAATAAAAATAATAAATACACCCCCTGTAAAAAATAAAAATAAGAAGTACACCCCCTGTAAAAAAATAAAAATAATTAATACGCCCCCTGTAAAAAAATAAAAATAATAAATACACCCCCTGTAAAAAAATTAAAATAATAAATACACCCCCTGTAAAAAATAAAAATAATAAATACACCCTCTGTAAAAAATAAAAATAATAAATACACCCCCCTGTAAAAAAATAAAAATAATAAATACACCCCCTGTAAAAAATAAAAATAATAAATACACCCCCTGTAAAAAAAATAAAAATAATAAATACACCCCCTGTAAAAAAAATAAAAATAATAAATACACCCCCTGTAAAAAAATAAAAATAATAAATACACCCTCTGTAAAAAATAAAAATAATAAATACACCCCCTGTAAAAAAAGGTTTGGAAAATTGAGGTTTGTTAAATTGAGGTTTGGAAAATTGAGGTTTGGAAAATTGAGGTTTGAAAAATTGAGGTTTGAAAAATTGAGGTTTGAAAAATTGAGGTTTGGAAAATTGAGATTTGGAAAATTGAGATTTGTAAAATTGAGATTGTAAAAAATAAAAATAATAAATACACCCCCTGTAAAAAATAAAAATAATAAATACACCCCCTGTAAAAAAATTAAAATAATAAATACACCCCTGTAAAAAAAATTAAAATAATACACCCCCTGTAAAAATATAAAAATAATAAATACACCCCCTGTAAAAAAAATAAAAATAATAAAAACACCCCCTGTAAAAAAATAAAAAAAAATAAAACCCCTGTAAAAAAATAAAAATGATAAATACACCCCCGGTAAAAAAATAAAAATGATAAATACACCCCCTGTAAAAAAATAAAAATAATAAATACACCCCCTGTAAAAAAATAAAAGTAATAAATACACCCCCTGTAAAAAAATAAAAATAATAAATACACCCCCTGTAAAAAAATTAAAATAACAAATACACCCCCTGTAAAAAAATTAAAATAACAAATACACCCCCTGTAAAAAAATAAAAATAATAAATACACCCCCTGTAAAAAAATAAAAATAATAAATACACCCCCTGTAAAAAAAATAAAAATAATAAATACACCCCCTGTAAAAAAAGGTTTGGAAAATTGAGGTTTGGATAATTGAGATTTGAAAAATTGAGATTTGAAAAATTGAGATTTGAAAAATTGAGATTTGAAAAATTGAGATTTGAAAAATTGAGATTTGAAAAATTGAGATTTGAAAAATTGAGATTTGAAAAATTGAGATTTGAAAAATTGAGATTTGAAAAATTGAGATTTGAAAAATTGAGATTTGAAAAATTGAGATTTGAAAAATTGAGATTTGAAAAATTGAGATTTGAAAAATTGAGATTTGAAAAATTGAGATTTGAAAAATTGAGATTTGAAAAATTGAGATTTGAAAAATTGAGATTTGAAAAATTGAGATTTGGAAAATTGAGATTTGGAAAATTGAGATTTGGAAAATTGAGATTTGGAAAATTGAGATTTGGAAAATTGAGATTTGGAAAATTGAGATTTGGAAAATTGAGATTTGGAAAATTGAGATTTGGAAAATTGCGATTTGGAAAATTGCGATTTGGAAAATTGCGATTTGGAAAATTGCGATTTGGAAAATTGCGATTTGGAAAATTGCGATTTGGAAAATTGCGATTTTTGAGATTTGGAAAATAGCGATTTTTGAGATTTGGAAAATTACGATTTTTGAGATTTGGAAAATTGCGATTTTTGAGATTTGGAAAATTGCGATTTTTGAGATTTGGAAAATTGCGATTTTTGAGATTTGGAAAATTGCGATTTTTGAGATTTGGAAAATTGCGATTTTTGAGATTTGGAAAATTGAGATTTTTGAGATTTGGAAAATTGAGATTTTTGAGATTTGGAAAATTGAGATTTTTGAAATTTGGAAAATTGAGATTTTTGAGATTTGGAAAATTGAGATTTTTGAGATTTGGGAAAATGAGATTTTTGAGATTTGGAAAATTGAGATTTTTGAGATTTGGGAAAATGAGATTTGGAAAATTGAGATTTTTGAGATTTGGAAAATTGAGATTTTTGAGATTTGGAAAATTGAGATTTTTGAGATTTGGAAAATTGAGATTTTTGAGATTTGGAAAATTGAGATTTTTGAGATTTGGAAAATTGAGATTTTTGAGATTTGGAAAATTGAGATTTTTGAGATTTGGAAAATTGAGATTTTTGAGATTTGGAAAATTGAGATTTTTGAGATTTGGAAAATTGAGATTTTTGAGATTTGGAAAATTGAGATTTTTGAGATTTGGAAAATTGAGATTTTTGAGATTTGGAAAATTGAGATTTTTGAGATTTGGAAAATTGAGATTTTTGAGATTTGGAAAATTGAGATTTTTGAGATTTGGAAAATTGAGATTTTTGAGATTTGGAAAATTGAGATTTTTGAGATTTGGAAAATTGAGATTTTTGAGATTTGGAAAATTGAGATTTTTGAGATTTGGAAAATTGAGATTTTTGAGATTTGGAAAATTGAGATTTTTGAGATTTGGAAAATTGAGATTTTTGAGATTTGGAAAATTGAGATTTTTGAGATTTGGAAAATTGAGATTTTTGAGATTTGGAAAATTGAGATTTTTGAGATTTGGAAAATTGAGATTTTTGAGATTTGGAAAATTGAGATTTTTGAGATTTGGAAAATTGAGATTTTTGAGATTTGGAAAATTGAGATTTTTGAGATTTGGAAAATTGAGATTTTTGAGATTTGGAAAATTGAGATTTTTGAGATTTGGAAAATTGAGATTTTTGAGGTTTGGAAAATTGAGATTTTTGAGGTTTGGAAAATTGAGATTTTTTAGATTTGGAAAATTGAGATTTTTGAGATTTGGAAAATTGAGATTTTTGAGATTTGGAAAATTGAGATTTTTGAGATTTGGAAAATTGTATTTATATTGTATTTATATAATTGTATTAAATTATATTTATTATATTATATTTATATATTTTTTTTTACAGGGGGTGTATTTTTTTTTTTTTTTTTACAAATTCAGTCGGGGAGGTAAAAAGGCTTTATAAACTTTTTAGATTTATACAATTTGCAAAAATTTTTATTTCTCTGAACATCATTGTTCGATCGGTAGCCAGGAGCCAGAAATAATTTTTCTAGCCCGAATACCCAGAGGCAGTATGGCCAATGTCGAGAGGCCTTCGCGGGAAGTCATCACGAAGGAATTCATATATAGCCTTGCAAGGTCGTTCCGGCGTAAAGACGTATTTTTTCCGCCTCCTCCCCGCCCCCGGTATTTCTCCCCCATTCTATACAAGAACTGATGGGATAAAATATATTTTTAGGATATTGCATCATCTAGGGAATATACCTCTTTTTTTTTCTAAGAATTAACGCTGTAAATTAGCGGGCCTCGTAAAGTAATGATCATAAAACATTTGTTTTATATGTTAATTCTACGGGTATTAATATCCTTTTTAAAATCGAAACAAAAACAAACCTTTGGTAATAACCCCGCAAGCTATTAGACGAAAAAATAGAGGTGAATGCGCCTAGCTAATATCGTAGATTTAGAATTAACTGGGGTAGATAAACTACCCTACTTGAGTCTTCTGAAAACATCGTCAGAAATAAAAACAAGTTGGGAAACTAAAATATTACCTCTCCTCGTCCCAAGTTTAATGCTAAACAAGAAAACTAATAAAACCAAGTAGACGATGTTAAAATTTTTTTTTAATATTTTGGTTAAGATAAGAAAGAGCGTGACATAACTAGATAGTCAATCTAACGGAAAAATTGAGAAACTGTATCACTACAAGGTTTTACTTTTATTCTTAAATCTATATATGTAGTAGTACGCGAATCTTTGAGAGAGAGATCGTTTTTCTTCGCAAGAGTGGACTTGAGATATTCCCTGACCACAACAAAAAAACCTAAAAAAATTATAGGAAAATAGCAAATTTTCCATTGCGCTATATTAAATTATAGGAATATTTTTTAGAAATATAGTAAAATATAGGAAAATTACTGCTGAAATTAGAGAAAATATACCAGATGAATAGAAGGAGCGAAAGGTGATCGTATTATTTCCGGTTATGACGTCAATCAGAGGTAAGCAGTGGCATCAGCCTATGAGAGACAACTGGAACAGAGGAGATCCCAAAAATGGGGGTGAAACAAGAGGAGTGCCTGTGCCATTCTAGTAATGCCAGTACAAACGCGGAACTTTCTATTCCCTGGTATATTTTCTCTGTTCAAATTAAAGTAAAATAAATATATCGGCATGAAAACCAAAGCGGATAACATTTGTATTAAATATTTCACTGAACGTTTTTATAGATTTTATGCTCGTCTAATTTAAAAATTTGCATTTAATTTTTGTAGTTTTTGAGCACTATCTATATTCAAAAACCTGCAAATACGAAAGAAATCTTGAAAAATAACGGAAAATATAGGAATTGTAGTGATCGTGCGAATATTACCTTGTCGAAATAGATTTTTAATGGCTAGCTATATCTTAATGAAGGTGTTTTTATAAAGGCAGATGTTGAAAGATGGAATTAATTAACTAGTTAATTAGTTCTATGGTTGGAATGTCGGTCTACTCCTAAACTTTGTTTTATTTGTTTAGTTTTGCTCCAAATAAAACTAGAATTTTTGCTACTTCAAAGTCGCACATTTTTCTGATCCTTAACTTTCCAATTCCATAATTTTTCCTCCGTAAATCGACTTTTACAAACTCACACTCAAGTATAGGATTATAAACTTAACATAAAAAATAATATAAGAAAAAAATTAAACAAATTAATTTATAAGGAAATGTTTAAACAAGATTTAGTTACTAAAAAGCACCAAACGAATTAAAACCATTTTGCACAAATACTTTTCACAAAAAAAAAGTAATATTAGTAATAATAATTATAATTCACATTAACAAAAAGTAAATTCACATTTCTACCACGCGAAAGAAATATCTTAATTATTAAACTTAATAATATATGAAAATAATTGCTTCCTCGCTATAGCTTGACCATATGTTATTTTACCTCCCAGTTAAAAAAAAATAATAATAAATTTGAATTATAATAATTGAGTAATTTTGGTTAAAATCTAAGCTTAAATGGCATTTTGTTAAAAGATACGCTGATAAATATTTTATTTGCCCCTGGGGCTCAATTTTTCAAAAATACTAGAATCTTAGAAAATATTTATTATACCTAGGAGCGAAAGTGATCTCTATGTCCTCTCAATCTATATATAATTAGTGTTATTATTATGATCATTCAAAGAAAACATTCCAAAAAAAAAAAAAAAAAAAAAAAAATCCAGGTTTGGATTGGTTAATTTTGTTTCGGTTATAAATTTGAAATATAATTTTTTATAAAATCATTTCATATAACATGAATTAAAGTTAACATGAATATGTAACGTACAAGTGTTGCGTAATGAGTGCAGTATGGCCTAAAAAGTGCCAATAAAAAATTTCACTCAAAAATACTTAATCGTTTTCTTCCAAAAATGATTTGGGATTCGCGTTTTTAACCCGATTTTTCTTGTCGAGAGAAATTAATATTTCAAGGGAAGTAATCAAATAATGTGCTATTTCTAGTTTCCGCCGGTATTTTAGTTCTATCTTTGGATATCATTCTTTTTAGGAAAGCCCGTCAATCGCTTTCTATGTCTACTGTGAAATTCAGGAGCTTCAGATTTGCTATGATTTTGTTTTGCCTTTTTAACTGTACACAGAAAACGTGTTTTTAATGTCATAAGATTAACTCCTAAACTTTTAATGAATTCTAGCTAGTAATATGTTTTGTAGAAAGTGAATAGAATAAATTAACGCCAACAACGAAACCACTTCTATTTCTGAATAGTTAAGATTGCTTAAAGTGAGGCTATCACTATTTTTTCGAATGTCTATGGATTATATTAATATTTATGAGATAACTTATACTAAACGGGGTAGCGGCCGGAAAAAGGTAAGCGCGGTTCAATGCGAAAACAGGCAGTCCAACTCTCCTTCACCCCTATATCCTCCTAGATTATGGCAAGATAGAAGTTAGCTTTTAAAGTAAGGCTGTCACCATTTTTCAACCATCTATGGATTATATTTTTAGTTGCATAACACGCCATATTCAAAACTTTATACCTCTGTCGGTTGATGCGTTTTTAAGAAACTTCAAAATAAAAATGTCAAAAATATATAGATCATTTTTTCCTAATATGACATAGTTAATTGCTGTAACGTAATTAATGATATTTTTGATATGAAATGTAGGACTTTTTGGATAAATTACTTTTACGAAAACTCCGCGTGAGAGCGACGTTATCACTTGGCAAAACGCTCGTGTAACCAAGCCATCATACTAATGGGTATTCTACCATTCGACCGAAATCCCATTCTCCCGAAATATGTTTTTTAATATTATTAATAATAATAATAATAATAATAATAATAATAATGGAGAAATAAATTTGAATTGAAAATAAATTTCATTAGACCGAAAGATAAGATATCTGTCTATTATTAGTTTACGGTATGTCAGGTAAGTTTACGGTATGTCAGGTAAGTTTACGGTATGTCAGGTAAGTTTACGGTAAGCCATCATACTAATGGGTATTCTACCATTCGACCGAAATCCCATTCTCCCGAAATATGTTTTTTAATATTATTAATAATAATAATAATAATAATAATAATAATAATAATAATAATAATAATGGAGAAATAAATTTGAATTGAAAATAAATTTCATTAGACCGAAAGATAAGATATCTGTCTATTATTAGTTTACGGTATGTCAGGTAAGTTTACGGTATGTCAGGTAAGTTTACGGTATGTCAGGTAAGTTTACGGTATGTCAGGTAAGTTTACGGTATGTCAGGTAAGTTTACGGTATGTCAGGTAAGTTTACGGTATGTCAGGTAAGTTTACGGTATGTCAGGTAAGTTTACGGTATGTCAGGTAAGTTTACGGTATGTCAGGTAAGTTTAGGGTATGTCAGGTAAGTTTAGGGTATGTCAGGTAAGTTTAGGGTATGTCAGGTAAGTTTAGGGTATGTCAGGTAAGTTTAGGGTATGTCAGGTAAGTTTAGGGTATGTCAGGTAAGTTTAGGGTATGTCAGGTAAGTTTAGGGTATGTCAGGTAAGTTTAGGGTATGTCAGGTAAGTTTAGGGTATGTCAGGTAAGTTTAGGGTAAGTCAGGTAAGTTTAGGGTAAGTCAGGTAAGTTTAGGGTAAGTCAGGTAAGTTTAGGGTAAGTCAGGTAAGTTTAGGGTAAGTCAGGTAAGTTTAGGGTATGTCAGGTAAGTTTAGGGTATGTCAGGTAAGTTTAGGGTATGTCAGGTAAGTTTAGGGTATGTCAGGTAAGTTTAGGGTATGTCAGGTAAGTTTAGGGTATGTCAGGTAAGTTTAGGGTATGTCAGGTAAGTTTAGGGTATGTCAGGTAAGTTTAGGGTATGTCAGGTAAGTTTAGGGTATGTCAGGTAAGTTTAGGGTATGTCAGGTAAGTTTAGGGTATGTCAGGTAAGTTTAGGGTATGTCAGGTAAGTTTAGGGTATGTCAGGTAAGTTTAGGGTATGTCAGGTAAGTTTAGGGTATGTCAGGTAAGTTTAGGGTATGTCAGGTAAGTTTAGGGTATGTCAGGTAAGTTTAGGGTATGTCAGGTAAGTTTAGGGTATGTCAGGTTAGGTTAGGCGAGGTTAGTTGAGGTGATAGACAGAATCAACGAGGAGTAGCATATTTCCCCACTCGAGATCTACTCTTCTTCAGAGGATAATCGATCTTCAATGACGGCCTTACTTAAATGCTGTTACATATTCACGAAGAAATAAATTCATGGTATTATATTAATTGGTCAACCTTAATACAATAAAGTTCACGAGAATGGGTAATATCGCCACTATGATTAGCTGATTATTTCATATACTACCTATATTTTTTCAAAATTATGGTTTTTAAATTACGTCACATTTATTCGTACTTTTGTGAAATATAAAAATATTTTAAAGTCTAATTTTTAATTCCTATATTGTAAAAGGTTTTTGGTGAATATAACTACATTCGGAATTAATTATCTATAAAAACATGCATAAGGTATATAGGTTCCCACTTCTCCCAAAAACATGTAGTCCCATTTCACCCAATCTATAGGTTAGGTTAGAATTGGACAAATAGGAAATGGGAGAAGTTTTTTGAGAGAAATGAGGGTAACCTTTAATAATCAACTATTTCAAAAGCATTTTTTTACTATATACAAATAATTATGCCTAATAACAGGGGCGATAAATTTTATAAAATTCCGTAATGGTTGAGAAAAAAACCTTTCTGCGGTTGAATTATACGTGACAAAGAAATGATCAGTGAAAATTAATTATTGTCAAACTAACTAATACAGAAAAATTTTCTTTTTCGAGAATGTTCCTTTGTTAGATCATTTACCAATAAAAGGACCTGACCCTAGACCCGTATACAGCAGGGTAATGAAAAGCATCTAACGCCGAAAAAAAAAAAAAAAAATCTGTAACATCATTTTAAATACCACGTGAGACCTTTCAGGGACTTATACAAGTTTTAATAATTGCAAAGAGAAGTGAGGTTGCCGAATTCGAACACACGTTTAATGGAAGAATGCACTTTAACAACAAGTCATTTTTTATCGTTTAAATAGATCTATTCCACTAGTGAAAAAATATACAAACATAACTAGAAATAAATTTAGAACTTATCCGAAGAATTGGCTTAGATGGATTCATGGTGATCATTAATTTTTTTTGCATTGGGCCATCGACCAATGAGCAGACTCGTCGATAAGACGAGTTCTCCATGAGACTTCTAATAACATACGATTGGTCGCAGGCCCATCAATGCTACAAAATTCAGAATCTATTTTACGGGTAAGTTTTAAATTTATTTATAAAGATTCATTTTTGTTTGTAAATTTTTTACTGCTGGATTAGGCCTATTTAAATGACAAGGAATCGATAAAAACATATGTTAGGTTGCATTCTACCTATAAAGGGAGGTTATGATTTTTTTTTTTTTTTTTTATCGTTTCTGAGATACTTCCTGAATGTTTTACTAACAAACCAGTCTTATTTTTTGAAGAAAAATCAATAAATAATTTTTCTTGTGTTTTTAAGTTTCTCATTTTGGTTTAAAAATATATATTATGAAATAATAATAGAAAAACAAGTTATTTTTGTAATCAGAAGAATAAATCGATATTTCTGATGGTAATGTAACTCGATATGATATTTAAAAAACTAAAACATCTTCAATAGGGAGTGTTTGAATCAAGTAATTTTTTCCCTCAAAAAAATAATTAAAAGTAATCAAATAATTAAAATGTATTTCATTAATTTTAGAATTAAAAATCCTATATCTGGATGTAAGTATAATGATTAAAAAATTTAATCAAATTGCTGCGAACGAGATATCACAACCGCAGTTATATGTTGGGTTTTCCCAGATGGCAATGTTGCCTCAAATAAACAAAAAATGGTAATCTGTATCACACATTTTACCCCGTTTTTCAGATATTAAAAGCCTTTGTACGCCGGATGTTAGGAGCCTAAGAGAGTCACGTCCTCAATTTATTGGCCCCTAGTTAGATTAAACCAAAAATTTTATATTCATATAACCTTGAAAATACCAAAAAAAATATAAATATTTAAAGAAAAATATATATTTAAAGTGAGACGGTCACCGTTTTTTTTTTTTTTTTCGAATGTATGTGGATCATATTTTTAGTTTTATCATACTGTTAAAACGCCATATTCAAAATTTTATACCTCTGGGTTGACTGGTTCTTAAAGGGAGAATGCAACCCAATAAGGGATTTTTAATCAATTCCTTATGCCTAATCCACCATTAAAAACTTTACAAAATAAATATTAAACTATAAATAAATTTAAAACTTACCCATAAATAGGCTTAGCGGTATTCATGGAGATCCTGAATTACCTCAGTATATGGTCTAGCGACCAATGAGCAAAGGCCCGTCATTCACGCGAGATCTCCATGAGACTTACAATTGCATTCTTATTGGTGGCTAGACCCTATACGCGAGGAAATCAGGATCTCCGTGAATCCGGCAAAGTATATTTTCCGGGTTAGTTTAACATTTGTTTGGAAATATTTTACAGTGGATTAGGCCTATTTAAACAAAAAGGAATCGATAAAAAAATTAAAATGTCAAACATAGACGTAATTTCTGATATTTGATACGAAATGATCCGGGATTAAGTACCTTTCCGAAAGAGAACGGGCGAAAGCCAAAACGTTTGATAATAAACTGTAGGTTCTACAATAGCCACGCGACCATAGTGATGATATAATATCGCGGGGAATTTTTATTTTTAAAATTTTGAAAATGGCGATTATAAAAAATATGTATTTTTACTGTATTTTTATCTGTATAAATATTTTGAATGCTTTTTCAACGATCTTTCCAAAAATACTACGCAATTTCCATTTGGAGTTCGTGAAAATTGCATGACAGCCACACTTTAGGGTCAAAATAAATTTTACGACAATTTCCAAAGCCTCATTAATGATTATAAAAGATCTATTCAACTCTATTCTGAAGCTTATAAAAGCCTTAGTATGCCGTGGGCAAAATACCCCTTCACAACCAGACAAAAAACTTTTATTTTTAAGTATTTTCGTACTATCCATAAACTGGGTATCTTTTTCAACTACGCAAATATGTTTGAATATTCTTTATAAGCCATATAATCATTTCGTTCAAAAAAAAAAAAAAAAAAATCACCAATGTATTTTATGTAATGTTTTTGACGATTTTAAAATGTTATAAAAAAGTGTAAAGATTTACGAGTTGAATGTCGGTTATTTTATGTACTTAAACTGTTATTATTATGGTATCGCATTTTGTCTCAAAATAAATCTGAAATATGTTAGTTTTTATAATTCTTAATTTCGAAAACATTTGACATAGGGCTTCCGAATGATTATGTTTACAAAATACATTTAATCAGTCTTTATCGTATGTTAGCCCATCTCAAAAATTCATCCAAACCTCTAGTGGGAACGTTGTGCGTCATGGCTTTGACGCGAAGGTTCCGGTCGTCCGTTAGAAGCACGATTTCTCGCGTAATGTGAATGGGCCCATCTAGAAAAAAATAGTCTAATAAACGTTCAACTTAATTTTAATGTTTGCGCCAAAGAAAAAAGGACCCGAAAAAGTCTATAGAAATACGATTATTTAACCACTAATCCTCATTTTCGGCTACAGCCCGGAATTCGTATAGCTAAATTGTTAATTGAATAAGATCATCGTGAATGCCAACTCCGAGCTCTATTTTCGGCTTACATGTTTAACGAATTTGGCTGCTCTTTACAGAGACTTGAAAAGTATTTACAATAATAATTTAAGTTCTAGGAAAATTTGATGCTTGTTGTATTTTGAAGTCATGAAATATGGTGGTTGTGCCCGAATTTTTTTTAAATTTCACGTTTAAAAGTTATTCACTCATAAAAAAAATATTTGGGGGTACTATTCAAAGCCCGAAAGTTGATATCCCTGATCGTTCGATTCTAGAAGTAAATGAGAAATTCCGCTATTTTATGTTCCTTCGGTTTAAAAATAGTTTGAACGAGTCCCATTTTGAAATTAAAAGGAGAATCAGAATATAGACACGAAATATAACTTAGGACCCTATTCAATTTGGGAAGATATACATTTAACGAGCGGAAATTCGCCATATGTCTTGAGGGCATACTTTAAAAGGATTTACGTCTAAAATCGCGAGATTTCACATTCACACGCTTGGACAAAATTATAACGACTAAATGTGACAGACCTAAAAACGTGGGAATTAAGTACGCTTAGTTAGAACTATAAAAACAGAGCGAGACACATAGGGTGTGGGGCTAAACTAAGTTGTTAATTTGAATTTGCTCCAAAGAATATACTAAGCGTTTTGTGATTTTGGTCCCACGAAAAAAGTATTTAAAGTACCTTTGATGTTTTTATTCTAATTGATCCATTTGATCGAAGTCCAATCGATAAAATACGCATGCAGATTAAATTTGCAGCGTCCAGACAGTTAAATAACAAACTGTTTTACACCCAACCATAATTTAAAAACTAACTATCCTAAAGGACAACGGTAGTTTCAATTAAGTCATGTAGTCCATAAAATTCATATTTCTCAGAAACTATAGAACATTGTAAAACTTACCAGAATCTTTAGGCATGTACTCCGAAGGCTTGTCATTTTTACAGTAATGCAGACAACATGATAGGATCAAATCATCATTAGTTCCCTGAAATAAATGGGAAACATTTTAATTATATTGTTATTTGATTAAAGTTTCAAAGTAAGCAAATTTATCAAACGAATTTGACAGAGAAAAGGTCCTTAAAAGGGGTAACAAATTAAATCCAAGATTTTGGTGGAGCAAAACTCGTTGCAACCTAACAACATGTTTGTTAGGCCTAATCCACTAATAAAAAAATATTAAACTAGAAATAAGTTTAAAACTTTCCCGGAAAATTGGCTTAGCTGGATTCAAACAGATCCTGAATTTCTTCACATTGAAGAAATCTCATGGAGATCTCCCAATAACCATGGGCCTTTGCTCATTGGTCGATGACCAATCAATGCGAAGGAATTCAGGATCAACATGAATCCAGCTTAGCCTATTTTCCGGGTAAGTTTTAAATTGATTTCTAGTTAAAAAAAAAAAAAAAAAAAAAAAAAAAAAAAACGGTATCAATTCAAATATCTTTTTCGGAACACTGTTGCAGACTGTGGCAACATCTAACAAAACGATAAGATTTTCCGAAAGGCTGCATCATAGATAAAATAACTAACGTATATATATTGGAATCTCAATGCTATAGAAGTGCAGGGGCAAAAAATTTTGCATGGGCAAAAAATTTTGCAGGCTCAAAAAATTTGCTTTAGGCTCCCTTTAAAAACTATTTATCGCCCGAAGAAACAATAGGTTTTCGGCTTATACATGGTGGCGTGTTACACAATGTCGACGCCGTTTAAAAGATAAACCAATTGGCATCCCTCGTATATTCTTCAGAATATATTTATATATATATCTTCTAAATCAGCGCGAAGAAAATATCGCAACAATACACGGTTTTTTGGGCAGAGTTAGAAATTGCTCAAAGCTGTGATTAAGTCAAAGAGAATTGTAGAGCCGAAGGGGTTAACGCTCCACCCGATAGTAGGCTTGTGGCTGTGGGTCTGATCGAGTAGAAAGAGTGAAGATTCGAAACATTGAAATGAAAAGATTCGGCGGACGACTTCCTTGGCGCCCCGCGATAATAATTTCAAACAAGAGTGAAAATGAATTTTCATGGTAAATAGTGTAGCTGTTTATATAACGTAATAATAAAACTTTGCGGTAAATATGGCAGGGCAAAAATTCCGCTAAGCTGCCAGGAAGACAGCGAATGAAATAAATGTTGAAACGCTTCTACAGGCGTCTCATTGATGGAATACATTATCTCTCGTTTGCCCCTGAATGCGAGCTTTGCTTTGAACACGGTTGTACGAGAGTTGAAACGCATCTATAGGCGTCCCATAGATGGAAAACATTATTTACCTATTGTCGGCACCATCTACTTTTAAAAGCCAATGAAGGGTATTGGGTCGATCGAGTAGCGCGTGTTCCCATACCCCAGTATTAGCTTCACTGTTTTAAAAACATTAAATAAATAGGGTAATGGCAACACTGTTCCTTAGATTGTATTAACGGTCTAAGAGAAAATAACATGGTGTGCCGCTTTTGTCATTTTCGCGATTCACCAATCCAATATTAACACACGCGGGGCCATCGGCCCTATGAAATAGTGAGCTTTACAGCTACACTATTAAAAAAGCTAGACCATACATGGACTCAAAGTTGTCTGCCAAACTCGTTTTCGAGGTGAATATCCCAGGAAAAACAAGAAGGGTTTTTCATTCTTTCATGATGCATCCTAGGATCTTCGTTTGATTAATTATCTAATCATTGAATATGTAAAAAGCGACACACGAGTACAACCCCCCCCCCCCCCAAAAAAAAAAAAAAAAACGATATTAATTCGGCTGATTCTTTAGGAGAAGAAGGTCTCACAAGTTAAATTTTATTATTGTAATTTTTTTTTTTTTTTTTTTTTTTTTTCGTGGAACTGAACGAGGGGTTAAACACTCGTGAATCCGGTGTACATCAACATAGTTGAATTATAAAGTCTGAAGGCAAGGGCAGAAGACCATATGTCACGGTAACTAAACCGTTTTTGGTTCTTAAGCCATCCAAAAGATAGCGCCTTCTACCTTTTTAAAAAAGTAACATTTTCCTTCAGGGTAGGTATATACCCTTTGAGCTAATAAAATTGTGAAATTTACCTCCTCAATGGAACATTAGATTAACATTAGACTTAAAAGGAGGGTTTCATCGGTTTCTGACACGGGCTACTATTAAAAACTTGAGCAAATGAACGATAAAAAATAAAAAATGCTGATCGCCTACCTTTTTATCGCCGATATCCTCGCTTCGAATGCTAATAGAGTCCAATATATTTCCTTTGCTTGTAATGGCTTTCAATCTGTAATCCCTCGTGGAAAAAAACTCTTCGAGGAACGATACTGCATCTTTTGCAGCTTGTCCCACCTATAATTATAATTAAAGAGATAAGCATCTTTAAAGTGAGGCTGCCAACATTTTTCCGAATGCCTATTAGATTAAAACCATTGCAATGAATTAGATTAAAACCATTGCAATGAATTAGATTAAAACCATTGCAATGAATTAGATTAAAACCATTGCAATGAATTAGATTAAAACCATTGCAATGAATTAGATTAAAACCATTGCAATGAATTAGATTAAAACCATTGCAATGAATTAGATTAAAACCATTGCAATGAATTAGATTAAAACCATTGCAATGAATTAGATTAAAACCATTGCAATGAATTAGATTAAAACCATTGCAATGAATTAGATGAAAACCATTGCAATGAATTAGATGAAAACCATTGCAATGAATTAGATGAAAACCATTGCAATGAATTAGATGAAAACCATTGCAATGAATTAGATGAAAACCATTGCAATGAATTAGATGAAAACCATTGCAATGAATTAGATGAAAACCATTGCAATGAATTAGATTAAAACCATTGCAATGAATTAGATTAAAACCATTGCAATGAATTAGATTAAAACCATTGCAATGAATTAGATTAAAACCATTGCAATGAATTAGATTAAAACCATTGCAATGAAGATAAGAGTCATGCAATAGTACAGTACGTTTTCAATGGTACAAAATTAGTAGATAAAATAGCAAACTCACTTGTCTTACCCTTTGCTGGTCATGGGGTGAAACGTGAGAATTCCTATAAAGGGGACTGGAAGGCCTCTGATGGAATCCAGAAGAAGAACTTGGTCTCTCACCACGAGCAAGGCCATCAAGTTCGTTTATGACTGAAAAAAATAAAAAAATAAAAAGTACGCATGAGCCAACTACTTTTACTCTGAGAATATGGTAGTAATTTTTAACTACAATCTAATTAAAGATTGCGTCCTTTAACGCGACACTGTCCATTCTGAGATGTAATTATGCATCATATGTCGCAAGCAGCCTTCCTTCTAGTTAGGCACCTCAACTATTTTTTAATTAATATCTGACCCTTTGAAACTCTGTTAAAACTCATGCAAAAAAGATTAAATGGCCTATGTACGTTCAAATATCTACTTCAGTATTCCTTTTGAAAATGCACGGATCTCTGCTTTTAAATTTAAACAATACAAATTTAAAATAGTAACTACAATATTCCTTTAAAGACAGCGGCCATCTCCTTTAGTTTTAACCAACACGAATTTAAAATATCCACTATGACATCCTTAAAAGAGACATTCTCATAAGTTATAATTAGATTTTAATAATGATTTCCCTTTAAAAAAATTTAAATAATAAGGACGAAATATTTTATATTCCCATTCGAAACAACTTATTACTATGAAATGGGAAATCATGTACTTTTCCTTAACCTTTGAAGCAATAATAATCACTTAAAAATATACTGTTTCTGGGGGGAAATGTAGGAGTTTTCCAGGGTTGGGACAAAGTAATTTTATATTATCATCTATTCCCACCTAAGCATATTACTTAAGTTATATCGTATTCGCATCGTTGTAACTACTGAAATTTTCCCATATTTATATTTATTTTATAAACGTTTTGAATTTTTTGGATTTGGTTTTCTGTTTGGGAGGGGGGGGAGGGTTGCGTGAGTTTCTGGATTAAAAAAAATAATGATGGATTTTTAAATAAGATTTTGTATTTTTTCTTAATGACTGATCCCTCGAATAGCATTACCAACATAATTAAAAATCAGCTCGCGAAGGAAACTCTTTATCATATAAGTCTTACCATATTATGTATCAAGTAGCGTAAGTTTTCGCCATTTTGTAAAGAAGTAATAAGAAAAGATAAGGCTGCTTCAAATTTTTTTTTATCGTGGACATAACATTCATGCGTGTTTACTATAGCCTGAGACCAAAAATACCTGGGGGCTCCGTGGACTATTATTCACCCTTAGGAACTGACAATCGCATAGCCAAGATTATCTCGTTACTATCACGCATCTATTATACCACATTTTTATATCCAGGGGCCATGTTATTAATTTGGGGTCATGAGATTTACGCCAAAAGTTTGGAATTAATTTAAGTCCTTTGCTTGAGGATTGTCATTGATTTTTTTTTACTCAAAAGTTGATTTTAGGTTAAACTAGTTTGTTAAATAGCTTACAATTAAATACTACGTTACTAAAACAAGATTTTTTTTTTTTTAATTAATTATGGTCAGTCCTAAATCTGCACGCTTCTATTTCTGAATACTTTCTTTTAAAAATGTATAACTCATGAGTCTGTAAATTATAGCCGGATAAACCGGAATAAGTGGTTAATCGTGGACAATCGCTTAAATAGAACTAAAATTCTTTATAAACCAACTTTAAATGGCTAGATGCAGTTATAATAATACAAATATATTCCTTGTTGATAAAATTATCTTATTTTTTTCGTTATAATAGTTATATTGCCAACTTTCATTCCAAAATAATCAAAATTGGTTATTTTTTTAATGAAATGGAGGTATGATTATTATTATTTTATATTTTTTGCACCACCTTATCAAACTGTACAATTTTATCCAATAATAAACTCAGGCGCGTGAGCTTTTTTTTCGTTTAAGATTTAAATTTATTTCTAGTTTAATATTCGTTGATTTTATTATTATTATTATTTATTTTTTTTCTAATAGATTACGCCTATTTAAACGATAAGGAATCGACAAAAATCACTTGTTGTTAGGGTGCATTCTCGTTTTAAAAATACCCGCGAGGGATTCCAAGATTTGAGAAAAAAGTTGAAGATAAACTAAAGACAAAATGAGCCTAGCTCTAAAACGTGGTAGGCTTATATGGAAATTTATAATCCTGAATTTTAACGGATTCTTTGCACGAACGTCAAAACACATCTTTAAATCGACAAATCACAATGTTTTCACTGTGAGATTACATACTGAGACCAAAAACAGGTACTGCAGACTGTAATGCTTAGTTTCCACTAGCACGAGAAAAATTATACTTCAAAAAGTGACTAATTTCCGTAGCTAACATTTTACGCGACTCGTACAGCGATTTCCACTACAATTATTTTGTCTATTTTCAAGACAAAAATGGTCATAGAGACTATCGCGAAAGTTTCTTCTCTGGCAATTCAGATAAATGTGTATACACGTAAACTAATAAATCGTTTTCACCTAAAACATTATAATCTAAAAAGTATACTAATCGTAAATATTATACACGATTTTTTATTTCTTTTGCTAATAACCAAATCTCTCTTGATTCTTCGTAACCAATTGACGGTCAACGAACTAAAACCTGCGCGTTCAGGGGCCTCAGTCAAAATATAATAATCATGTTATTCATTTTCCTTAAAGGAAGGGTGAAGAATATCTGAAGTATTATTTGATTGATTCTAGTGCTAGTTTAACTTTTGTTAATTGAATAAGACCATCGACGTTAATGTCAATCAAATTCCGGCCAATTCCTCACGAATTCCGGCCAATTCCTCACGAATTCCGGCCAATTCCTCACGAATTCCGGCCAATTCCTCACGAATTCCGGCCAATTCCTCACGAATTCCGGCCAATTCCTCACGAATTCCGGCCAATTCCTCACGAATTCCGGCCAATTCCTCGCGAATTCCGGCCAATTCCTCGCGAATTCCGGACTATTCCACGCGAATTCCTGATAATTCCTCTTATTGACAAAATAAAAACCTGAAGATTTTTAAGGATATATTTCAACTAATTGAATATATATTCCCATTTAGCTTTAAATTTCAAACGTAACTATGCAACAAAAAATCTCTTTAATCAACGATTAAATATAAAAAAATAACTGTTGATTTTGACTACTATAATTCGATAGTTGGAATGAAATCTTGGTAGATTTGTTTTGCACAGACCGTCTTTTTCTCTGGCGCCAGAGTAAAAACCCAGAGATAGATTAAAGCACAACCATAAGTCTATTATTATCTCTAAGTAAGCAAATAAGGTCTCTCGATTGGGCATCTATATCTAACACTGACTGTTAACCTTAATTTTTGAGTAATTAAGCTGAGTAAAAATATTTGATTGGAGGCCTTTTTGACAGGTTGAAAAAGTTAATTTTGATTAATTTTAGCAATTTTTTCACTTATATTTATCCAAAGGTTTCGATATATATTACCGCTTTGGATATTTTACATGAGAAGCCGTAAATTACCATTACCCTCGTAATTTATCAGGTAAATTACCATTATCATTGCAATTTATAGCGCAAATTACCATTATTCTCGTAATTTATCGCGCAAATTACCATTATTCTCGTAATTTATCACGTAAATTACCATTATCCTGGTAATTTATCGCGTATATTACCATTATCCTCATAATTTATGGCGTAAATTACCTTTACCCTCGTAATTTGTCGCATAAATTACCATTACCATTACCCTCGTAATTTATCGCGTAACTCACTATCACCCTCGTAATTTATCGGTACATTACCATTACCCTCGTAATTTATCGCGTGAATTACCAATTTCAAACTAATAACTATTCCCCCGTAGTTCTCTTTTACATTGTGTATAAAATGTGACGGCCAAGTTGTTGACCCTTTGCTTTTCTTATGTACTTCTCATGAACCATTAAAAAATTAGCATCGCCCCCCCCCCCCCCCCTTCGCAAGCAGGCGACCAAGAAACGAAATATTTTTTGGTGGCGCCACGTAGGATCATCACTGGCCTCTCTTACAAAAACTTAGTCCAACGACCAAGCCGGCGCCTCACGCCACATTCCGGGCGCGAAAAAAAAAAAAAAAATAGTTGTCCGCGTTTATACAACTTATATAAACTATAAAGCTTCGGAAGGAGCGCGGTCTTATTCAAAAACCGAATGTGAGCAAGATTTCTTCCACGCATTGTTTCATTAAATGTCTATCATGGAAAAGTATAGAGGAAAATAAAGTTTTTTATTATTTTTTTTTTATTCTGCTTCTAATATAAACATAGTGAGCGTAGAAAAACATTCAGGAAGTGTGCTTTCTGAATTCTACAAAAATCGGAAACCTAATATTGGAATAGAATTAAAAGAAGAACCTCTGAGTAATCAAAAAGGCTTAATTAAAATCCCTGCAACACGTGCAGCGGCACGCTAATTCCTGCTCGCTATTTATTATTTTCACGCGCACAATCGCGCGTACAGGGCTTGGCGATTGGATAAAATTTCACAGTTTGATAAGGTGGTACAAAAAATCTAGAATGATTGCCCAAAAACAAACAGTTGGTTAAAACTGATTTTGGGTTAATTTATTGAAAGATAAATTGTAAAAATTGTAAAAATTATAAAAAGTTTAAAAATTATGAGATGTTACGGTTAATAATAAATAATCACAAAATTAGTGAATAATTAATTTAAAAACTCAAAGCTATAAGCGCGTGTCTAGGATATTGAATTCAGCAAAGCTGAGGAATCTTTTGATTAGTCAGAGGGTCTCCTTTTAATTGACTGCCAAAAAATGAATATTTTACCATTTTGTTTTTCACAATGCAGACAAGTACATTTCACGAAAGTTTTAAAAAGCGAACTAGTCTAGTTTTAAAATAAAATCGATAAAAAAACTTATTTTCCCTCTTTATTCTCCATTTAAGAAATAAAAAAATTCCTACAATTCCTTAAAATGGCATCAATAGCTAGCAGAACAGAACAGCGAAACGTTTTTCTTTCAGCCACTGAAACATTACAAGCTAACAAATAAAACTTGTCAAATTCGTGTTCTTTAGAATTTTATATAGAGGTTCCCCGATTCAACAAAGAACTATAAAAAATAAACCACAGCCACATTTTAGGACCCAGGGCAAGAGATGGAAAAGAAAATGTTGAATCACAGAGCTTAAATTTATCTATTTTCCGCTCTGGGTAATAGTATGGTTGGTGACTAATTAATCATTTGTCAAAGAATCGTTCGAATAAAGCAATGGTCACCAGATTTTCTGCAATGGTGATAAATTTTTATATTTGAACTCGAGATTTAAATTTTCTTCATTATCGACTTCGAGATTAATTTCCCACCATCGATTTTGAGCTTTAAATTTTCCTGGCGATCGATTATGAGATTTCAAGTTCCCTGGCAATCGAGTTTGAAATTTAAATTTTCCTGGTGATCGACTTTGAGATTTCAATTTAACTGGCGATCGACTTTGAGATTTCAATTTAACTGGCGATCGACTTTGAGATTTCAATTTAACTGGCGATCGACTTTGAGATTTCAATTTAACTGGCGATCGACTTTGAGATTTCAATTTAACTGGCGATCGACTTTGAGATTTCAATTTAACTGGCGATCGACTTTGAGATTTCAATTTAACTGGCGATCGACTTTGAGATTTCAATTTAACTGGCGATCGACTTTGAGATTTCAATTTAACTGGCGATCGACTTTGAGATTTCAATTTAACTGGCGATCGACTTTGAGATTTCAATTTAACTGGCGATCGACTTTGAGATTTCAATTTAACTGGCGATCGACTTTGAGATTTCAATTTAACTGGCGATCGACTTTGAGATTTCAATTTAACTGGCGATCGACTTTGAGATTTCAATTTAACTGGCGATCGACTTTGAGATTTCAATTTAACTGGCGATCGACTTTGAGATTTCAATTTAACTGGCGATCGACTATGAGATTTCAATTTAACTGGCGATCGACTATGAGATTTAAATTTAACTGGCGATCGACTATGAGATTTAAATTTAACTGGCGATCGACTATGAGATTTAAATTTAACTGGCGATCGACTTTGAGATTTCAATTTAACTGGCGATCGACTTTGAGATTTCAATTTAACTGGCGATCGACTATGAGATTTAAATTTAACTGGCGATCGACTATGAGATTTAAATTTAACTGGCGATCGACTATGAGATTTAAATTTTACTTACGATCGACTTTGAGATTCAAATTTTCCCCACGATCGACTTTGAGATAAAAATTTTCCCCGTGATCGACTTTGAGATTCAAGTTTGATGCCTAAGACCTTGCCCATCAAACGCGGGCCTATACTTTTAATGTTAGCACATTACAAGCGCTTTTGAAGGCTGGAATAATACAATTGGCCCGAATTTATACTTACTTTCACTGAAATTTTACCAAACTTTAGAAATTAATTTAAACACCAAAAACGTGTCTAATAATTGTTTAAAAATACTCGAGCACTTTTTTTTGGCAAGGTGATTCCGAAAATAAATTCAAAAGCTGTTCCATTTTCAGCTCCAAGTTTCCCATTAAATAAAATATTTTTATAGTCACGCATGCAGTAGCAGTTCCTTTAATAATTTACTATATTAATACTTTAATCAGAGAAAATTAATAAAAACATATCAATAAATACATAGTTTCCCTTTAAAACGAATCCAGAATAACAACTTAATATATAAAAATGAAATAATATGACTCACCAATTAGAGGAACAACTAGATTGTAGGTTTTGGACTTCAGCAACAGATCAATTTTAACAAGATGATCGATGAAACAATTTGTGTCGGGAATCAGATACTTCGGCGTCACCTGAAGCTCGATGGCTCGTTTTGTCCGATGATCCCTCAATACTTGCTGATAATAAAAAGAAAATAAATTTAGATAAATATAATAAAGTTATCATAAGTAAGGCTCGAATTTTAATTTATATACTAATTTTGCGATTATTTACGATTAACCCTAGCCTAATTTTCAAATTAGGCCTTAACTTTTGTGTGCCAAACTAATTTATGTAAAATTATGAAATTAGTCTTAAAATAAAGTTTGAAACTTAATTCATACCATGTAAAATCTAAGTTTGAAAAGCAATCTGAAAGGTAAGCCACATTCAAAAACCCAAATCCCATAGAATAACATCACGAAGTTGACCATGACCGAAACTAGCTAAGAAGCAAATTAAGAGTCAACTTCAAAATTAGTTTTAAAATAATTAGACTTCATATTGTCTTATGATACATGGAAAGACAAAAATTCAAACTTCGGTATTTCATTTAAAATTGGTTTCAACTCTAACGAATAATTACGGTTTTAGTTTGGCATGTCACAATGATAGTATTCAAAAAAATCAATTTTAACATTATTTCAATGGCAAAAATGGAGCAATCTGATTGGCTCAAGCCTGAATTTTTTTTTTTTTTTTTTTTTTTTCTTAAATGAAATTGAAATGGTATTACAGATGATGATGGCGCCATAACATATAACGCTAGCGCGTTCTCTGAATTATTATTTATATAATATTTGGAAATCTATCGGACCTACTAGTCTGATTTAGAACTCGGAATTGTAATAACTTTTGTTAACTGAAGAAGACCCACCGTGAATGTCAAACAGATTCGCGAAAAAATTTTGCTTTCTTATTCGAGTTAAAACAACCTGAATGTAAAGTCAAAATTTTTATTCATACACAATTGTTATAGGAAATTGATAAGTTATACGAGTTATTCATTTGCCAATAAGAAAACTTGAAACTCGAGTTTTTACGCTGATTTGAACCCAAAACTCTCACGGTTCTCACGGTCTCACCAGCCGCGCTTAAAGTTCATTGTTTGCAAAAAAAGGAAAAATCTAAGGCGGTTGGATAAGCTATGTTTATACTCGCGGGAACTCTAGACCTCGGGATCCTTCTAACATAAAAGATTGTCGGGGGAATAAATCAAGCGCGTCCTACATGTTTTGAAGCCCCTCCCCCAAGAAAGAGAGAGAGAGGATTTCCAGCTTTCCGTAGAAAGGGGTATGAAGTAGGTCCCCTCCGAGCTTGTAAAAGAGGAAATTTCACCACATCAAAGAGGAGCACTATATGGAACATTAGATTAATAGACTTCAAAAAAAGAGGGTTCTGGTTTCAACAGAATGGCTTTCAACACTCCACCACGAGTTCTTTAGATTAGCTTGATTATTTTATTTTTGGGTGTGGATTTATTACGAGTGAAGTTACCTTTACTTAAAAAAAAATTCAAAAATTGTGTTAATTTTCAGTATTGCAGGGAATTTATATTTTAAAAATTTCGAAAATGGTGAGTTTAAAATTACATTTTTACGGTTGCAGTAATTTTTATGACATAATTTGAATCGTTTTTAAAGATCGTTGTGAAAATGTTTAAATTGTGGAGTTCATGAAAAATTTGAGACAGCCTCACTTCAATTAAATAATCACAGATGTCTAGATTTCGAGCAAAAAAGTCGTGTTTTATCCTTTGTTTTTTAAGCACGATGGTATACTTGTGGGTTATAATAACAATAAAATAGCGATGGTTGTCAAATATAATTTTGATTTTATAAGAAAAAAAGGTTCATTTATACTAAAGCTTGTTCTTTTACTAGGAATAAATTATGTTTGCCTAGTAATAATGCTCGAAAGTATTTCAATTTGTTTTGAAATTCTTTAAGCATTAATCTACGAATTCTTTTTTTGAATAAATGTTCCGCGGTGTAGTCGACCTTAAAAAAAAAAAAAAAAAAAAAAAAAAAAGACGAGGGGTTGGTCATACAGTAAATAAAAAACAAAAAAAAAACTCAAAAGCTGAAACTATTAGAACATCTTAAAGGATCCATAATTAATTTTGTATTTTATTTTTGAATAATTAATACTTTTCAAAAATCCACAAAAGCCCCAGAAATTTTAAATAGCAAAAATCCAGGGATTTTTTGAAAATTATACAAATACCTTGAAGGGAAACTTTGAGCTAAAAATCTAAGTTTTTAATTTACTTTCGGAATACACCATGCTAAGAAAAACCTATCGAGATTACTTTCACAATTATTGGACACGTTATAGGTGTTTAAATTAATTTCTAAAGTTTAGATAAGTCGAATGTCAGTAAAGTATAAAATCGAACCAATCAGCTGAACCCAACGTATGGTCAGATATCAAAATTTATTCTGAATAAATAACAAACACTTTCACGAATGTGCCATTTTAGGCTAAAATAATATGATTGGCCCCAATATAAAATTTACTTACATTAAAACTTAACCAATCTTTAGAAATCAATTTAAACAGAAAAAAAGTGTCCAATAATTGATTGAAAATTCTCCAATACGCTTTATCGCATGGTGATTCCAAAAATAAACTCAAAATCTGTTGCATTTTTTCCCATTAATTATCCAAAACCTTAGTAAAAACCAACTAAAATATTTGTAACTAATACAAATTCCTGGAAAAATATAAATCCTTACATAATAGCAAGAATAGAATTAACACAAATCTATTAAAATTTATTCTTGACAATAAATATTATTCTATTGTTAATAAACAAATCAAAAGATTTATAGAAAATCATAGTATTTCTTCAAAATACACATATTTTACTGTATGAGCGACCCCTCGCGTAACGAGCTTTTAAATAGCAAACATACTTTTTCGCGAAACGTCCTTCAGGAGGTTAGAGACCGACCTTGCCTCGCGTTATTTGAGGCTTCATGTCGCTCTAGGAAAAAATGAAATTACAATGTTGAGCCAAATTGGAATTCGTGATATCACGCTCGATTCGTCCGCCTTCAATTTTGGTCGTTAATTTTATTTTTTTATCCCGCAACGAGTTAATCGAGGGCGTTTCTAAACTATTCCGTACAATTTAGCCAGTCTACTACTTTAGAAGGCAATGGTTTGAGTCAAGCCAGAGATAAACTTTTTGAAGTTATTACCAAAATTATATTACTCTCTCAATTTCAGTACATTGGCTCTATTACAATGGATGGTAATTTAGAGTCACAATTGCATGGGTAGGTCATTCTCAAACTATGTCCACACTAGGTTTTCTTTTGCATCTCTTACGCTGTTTCCCTAAGGGTCTGACATTCCCAAGAAAAATCAGAAGATAAAATTTTAAGCTGGATTAATAAACGAATCACGTGTTTATTCATACGGATAACGTGAAGATAAAATATGATGTTTCTCTAAATCCGTGTTTGTCTTTATACATTCGAATAAGAAATGGATATTTTTTCGCGAACAGATAATATCCGATTGACATTCACGATGGTCTTATTCAATTAACAAAAGATTCACGAATTCCGAGCTCTAGTCACGAGCCAACTATAATGTAACAACTGGTCAATGATGAGTATGACTTGGCAAACACAGAGGGTCTATGTTTTTACGACTATTTATGGTTTAATAACTTTTCAGAGTTTAGTATTCCTTTAAAAATAAACCTGTTTGACCTTGAAATCGCTATCTAAGCGCGAGGCGATTGACCACTATAGGATGAAAGAGGAGAGAAAAGGGACTGAAAATGGCACTAATGAATCGCGTACATTATCAAAAAAATAAAAGATTTAATCAAGACAGAATGATTATTAATTTATTAATGGCACTGAGGGGTAAGTCAGACTGGCTTTGTAACTCAATAATAGCGATTGTTATTCTCACGGTTAAAAGATATAGCCGCGTGAATTCAAAGACCTTTAACCCCTTCCTATACTTTAAAGGGAGAATGCAACCTAACAAGTTATTTTTTACCAATTCCTTATCGGTTACATAGGCCTAGTCCGCCAATAAAAAAAATTACGAAATCAATTTAAAATTTACCCAGATAATTGTCTTTGTGAATTCATGGAGTTCCTAAATTTCTAATCATATAAGGATCATTGACGAATCAAATGTTATTGTAAGTCTGATGGAGATCTTTCCTTATCGACCAGCCTTTTTGCTCATTGGTCGCTGACCCTTCAATGCAAAGAAATTCAGGATTAATTGAATCCAGCTAAGCCTATTTTCGGTTTTAAATTTATGTCTAGTTTAGTATTTGTTTGGAAATTGTTTTACTGGTTGACTAGGCCTATTTAAACAATAAGGAATTGATAAAAAAAATCACTTGTTCGGTTGCATTCTATCTTTAATTTAAAAAGTCTTTACAAAATAGCTAAAGTGGTTTGAAAAAAATTTAAATTTTTTAAGGAAAGAAGTAGTCATCGCAAAATCGCTAGTCTTTTTTAAAAACCCATTTTAAACGTTTTGTAAAGGTCAGATGGTAGAATTTGCGGGTCCAAAAAATTTGAATTATTAGCTTTAAAAATTTATATTAACATTTATTATATATATTATATTTAAAGTCGCTATTGTGAATGTAGCTAAAGAGTGCTTGAGAAAAACCCCATTAAACGTCACGAACGAACAGGATGGAGTCATACTGATAAGCGAGTCACATATAAAAAACGATAGAAATCAGAGTTTGGACAAGATAATCCACAAATATCAGTTAATCATAAAAAATAATCAGTTAAATATTCGCGATTACATTGGGTTTATCATTGACTTCCAGTGGATAACTTCAAATTATGAATATAGATAAAATAATCATAAATATCTTGTCCAAACCCCGACGTCTAAAAACGAACAAGTGATAAAACAATTTTCACTTCCTAAACACATTATTCATTTGTTTATGATTATTTTAAAGGACAATAAGAAAAATGTAAAGATTTCGCTGCATCAATTGTGCCTCCCGTAAATATTAACATCAAAAGTAAGGAAAAAAAAAAAAAAAAAAAAAAAAAAAAAAATTTCAAATTTGTTATAAAGGGAAAGGGAAAAAGTTTCAATGAGTGGGGAATATTTATAAAGAAAACGTCTCACGATATGGAAGATTGTGATGTTTACATTATTAAAACATAACGGAATACTTTTAAAGGGCAAGTCTGTTGATATAGAAGTTTACATTAAAATGAAAGACTGAAGGAAAAGATATTGCATCAAAAATGTGTTTCTGAACTAAAACCCAGAAGGACATGTTATGATTTCAGGTGACTGAAGTAACAGATATTACATCAAAAATTTCTTTGCCAACAAAGACTCAGAAAGACTGGTTATGATTTCGGATAGCTCAAATGACAGATACAAAATTTTATTTTAAAACGTAAAATATAATTATGATCGTAATCTGACAGGATTTAGAGTTTCTAATTTCAAAACAAGTGATTTTATTCACTCCCAAATATTTAAGAAAAAACATAAGACGATTTTCTCCCTTTGACCCTTAACATTAAATTTGTCTTAATTATTTTTCAGGGATTACGTATCAACCAAAATAAAACTTTTCGTTCGATAGAAAAGGTGGGGTATCCTAACTTTTTACTTAGACGTAAGTGACATTCACAGAGATTTAAGTATAATATTTCAGACCCATTTTCTTATGCTTACTCTGAATTAACAATTATAAAAGCCCAATCACTATCCAGGGGCGTAGCTAAGCCTTTTTTGGGGGGCTATAGCCCCCAAATTCAAAAACTAGCTCTCCCAAAAATTTACCAAAAGCCCCCAAAAATTAACCGATAGCCCACTAAAACTAACTGAACCCACCCCCCTCACAATTCAGAGTCAAACATTAAAGATAGTGTAACTTTTCTAACTTTAAATTAACAACTATGCCTAAAGTAGAGTAATGAATATTACATACCTGTATCTGAGCTTTCCTTCGATCCTCGCGGTCTTTCTTCTTTTTAAGAGCCTCTTGACGATGCCATAATTTTCCAATATCGCTAGTATCATTGGTAACATCTTCGTCACAGTCTTCCGGCAAATCTTCAATAGTTTCATCTTCATCAGACTGTTTAAGAAATAAACCAATATAATATAAACCCAAGAAAACATAATAATATCCAAATAAAAAAGTCAACGATTTAAATAATTTACAAAATATTTTAAAATCAAACCTGCTTAATGAAATCAATGTAACTGACATATTTAAAAGCATATGTAAGTCAGGTGTTAATTAAAAAACAATAAAATTTCCCCAAATGAATATTTCCTGACAGGCTTTAAACAAATTTAATGTACCATTTCCTAATATACGATCCTTCACAGAATTTTCATTTATAAAAATTTGTTTCTCGTTTTAATATCATCCCATTTAATAGTGATTTTTTTGCAGTCCAAATATGTTTTGAAATCCATGCTGCCTATAGCCACCCAGGTTTTATGTTCTCGATAGAAAGTTTTGTTTCGCCAATATAAGTTTCACCACATGACCATAACGCCCCTAATGGCAGAATCCTCAATTTTAGGTTTTGTTAGAGAAATTTAGTTTTTGATAAACTTTATGGCTCTCCAATTTCGTTAGTACAGTCATTTTAGCTCAAATTTCTGATGTACTTAGAACAAATAAATGGATGATTTTTCGGTTTCTTATGTATTTTTGGGCGTTCTTACGCGTGGCAGTAGCATCTGTTCTATTGTTCTTAGAGTTCCTGGAATAGTTTTAAATGGTTCCTTAGCTAAAACTGCATTAAAAACGTTACCTCTGAAAAACAAACCAGTAGTACCGCGCTAATGCCGTTTTAATGAAAATGACGCCTTACCAAAATATACATGAAAAGTATAAATTTATTGGATATGCATTCTTTCGGATCAAGTTATATTAAGGCCCTTTAAAAGCAAGGGGGAATTGTAGGTCTAGTGAATTCTGAAGAACATTTTTAGTTTTACTTTTACTTTAGGCTACAGTAACTAGATCGTGGGAAAGGAAAAGAACGTCATTTGGGTGATTCGTCGCTTCCCGTATGGGATGATTTATTTCAAACCCCTTAAAAATCGTTTTATATATATATAAATTGTGTGAACGCATGCCCCACTGTGCTGATAGGCTTCCACAATACATATCTAGGCATCGCCAAAATGCACAGAAAAGCTTTGTGAAATACAACACGTTATTGTTCTGCAGTGAGGGTGTAATCTTTCTTTTTAATGGGAATATTACCTGTTGACATATTTTATGGAAGACCCCCATAAATTATCCTTAATTTTTTGTTGTCAACAACGGATTTTACATTGCCCGGATTTTACATTGGCCGGTAACAGTCAGGGTCATAGATTAGACAGATATAACATCTAATATAATGGAAACATTTTGAATCAGTGCCATTTACCCAAATTTTTCACGAATAACTCTGGCAAAAATTTTCTAATTTTGATAATTTTCTTTCTATGAGATTAATTCTACAAAATATCCTGCTTCTACCTTATAAAACAAATAATGCAAAACTCAATTTTTAATGTTTCTTGGAAGCCTGGAAAAATTGCGTAATAATGACACATTCAAAAGATAAATTGTGCTCATTCAGCATAGTAATTATATCTGTTTATTCTTAAATGGAATTATATTTGTACATTCGGAGTTGTACTATACGTTCTTTGTCACAAGAATATACTTCCTTCCAATTTGGTTGCCTGGCAACAAGGATTTTTTAATTTCCAATTATATTGAAAATGAGAGCTAATGCTGGAATCCTCACCCCAATTACAATTTTTACTCGATTAAGAAAAGAGTCGATTTACTTCTGGTAAAATATGTAAACCATATATATAAAAGTTTTGAGCTATGATTCCGCCAAGATTATTATTATTTTTTTTTTTTTTTTTTTAGAACTTTTGGAATTAGTGCTTGGAATCGGATCGAACCATTATCATATTTTTTCATATATTTTATTCCTGGTTAAATTGTTTGCAACTAAAGGAACAATTTCTCTATAGTACCTAGTTAAACGGATTTTGGGTTTATCCAAAGATAAATGAATTTTATGCTTTATCTACTAACGAGTTACTCGTATTCAAGGATTTACAGTTCTTAGAATTTGTGTCAAATAAAATATAATTCAGATACACTCACAATTCCAAGAAAATAAAACAAATTATCACCAAGCACTTTAAATTTTACTCAAGTAGCTGACGAAAATTTATTTCATAAATTGTTTTTATCCGAACATACAAATTCGGATAATTTCTATTCTATAATATTCTATTATAGGATTGACTGTGCCTGTATAATTTGAGTCTGCATTGAATAAAACTATTCTCCACTTACCGAATTATAAGTTGTATTTGGACTTGAAGATTCTGTGTTCTCTTCAGAATGACTGGTAATGAGGGAGACATAGCTCGTAGTTTGTACATCGAACTTCAAATATGGGGGACTGATACCGCACAGATAATCACCAAAAAATAGGATCCTAATTATACGCAGCCAAGTTCTCGCACGCTCCTGTAAAAGATACAATCAGGCTATGAACAGAAAACCCATCACACAGAATTGAATAAAAAAAGTTTAATATGTACCTTATCCAGCGGAGGCTGCCCATAGTAAGGATTCTGCGGGGCACCAAGAAGGGGAACAAAACAAGCCAAGCTTATGTCTTCGGGCAATATTACCAAGTCATAACCTAAAACAAAAATAATATTTTGTAAAAATTAATTATTCAAGTAAATTGACTTTGCTAATAGCGCTCAAGTAAATTGGCTTCTCGGTCATTCCACGTGAGATCGACCAATAATGTTAACATGGGTTGGCCAATTTTTTTTTTTCAAATTTTACACACTTTTCTCAGGCTAACTAGCTTTTCTAATTAGTGCTCGAAGTTGGATAACCATTAACTTCTGTTATTCATGCATATTTATTCAGATATTTTATTTTTGGGCTATGGTATTTGTAAATTCAGATTATCGTTTAATATGTATGATTTAACCCAAAAAACACTAAGCTTTATCTATAAACTAGTTACTCGCATTTAAATGTATAATGTAGTATAAGAAAATTCTTATTTCTTAGTTTCGTGTAAAATAAGAAACATTAGTGCCTTTGGACCACTTTTGTAGAATTCAAGTTTTTTCATTTTATTCTAATCTGGTCAAATTCTGTGGGGACCATTGTTCACCAAAGAAGACTTTTCTTATTTTATTTTATTTTTTTTTTTGTAGGGAAAGAAAGGCCACCTGGTTCTCACGGTCTCACCAGCTGTGCATTTCTAAGTTCAAGAGAAGTTTTGCAAAAAGGAAAAAGCTGAGGCGGTTGGATAAGTTATGTTTATACTCAGAGAGTCAAGCAAATTCCGTTAGCATTGTACGCGTGGGAACGCTAGAGCTCGTGATGCTTCTTGCATACAGGATTGTCTAGGAATAGACACAACTATATTTACAATACTAGGATAGAGTCAGGCAACAAATTTTATTTATACATATTTCCATACCAAAGGGATCTAGGGTGCTAGGAATTATATTTCAAAGACTTCTTACCTTCAAGTTTTGTATTTTTCAGTTCTATACCACAGCCTTTCATTTTCTTGAGTTCATTCAAAAGATTTGCATACAGCGTCCAAATATCCCCTTTGCAACTGAAATTTAAAAATTATCAAGTATTTGTAACATAAACACCTTGAAAAGAAAATCAGGGCATCGACTTACCCAGTTCTGAGGTCACCCAAAGTTGGTGGTGGAGACCATAGATTTCTCTGGCAAGACATCCAGTCTGTAAATACCTTTATCGTCGGTAACAGTTGAGCCAGGTCATAGCTCACGAGATGAGAGGGGTAATCTGGGCTGGACAAGTGTTCTTTCAGAAGAATAGTGCTCCTCTCAATTCCAATAGCCATCATGGCCAGGCTGACTTGTAAGGCTTGCTCTTGGAGCAGAGGTCGCTCCGAAGAGTTCATTGGTGGACCTCCTACAAATAAGTACATGTTACAATAGGGGCATTAAAATTATTTATAGAACTGTGCAACATTAAAAGAAATTCAGTAAGCAAAGTACAGACCCTGATCTTTGGTCACACTACCCATGGATTAAATATAAAAAACCTTACAGGGACAGTTATGTCTCCTACATTTTAGTGTACTATGAGTTGAATAGGTTTGTTTCAATCGAGGCTGTTAGATATCTCTGCTGCTCCCCAATTTTACACCCTTTACCCACACAAATCTGGAAGTAGATTTTTGAGCTAATGCCATCTCACGTGAACGGGGTAAATTCCAAACATCCCAAAAGTTTAATTCGAGTTTATTTTGTACTGAATTGCAGTGTGATTACATAACCTAAGTTACTGTAACCTTTTTCATATTGTTTTTAAAGCATTTATATATATCATCTAACTAGGAATTGACTAAGTAGCATTTCCCCACTCGCAAATAAGAAATCCGCCCAATTTTAAAGGACTGAAAAAATTCAGGGGTCAACTTTGACCAAAAATATACATGATATTTTTTCTGAGAGAACCTTTTTTTTTTTTTTTAATAAATTTTCAAATTTTAAAATGCTTCTAAAAAATTACTTTTGAGCGTTTATTTTTAAAACAAATACCACCTTATAGGGCTTGAAGAGACCGTTAACATGAAAAAAAATTATGTTAGATTTGGTGATAATTTGGCCAAGATATGGCCTAAAACCGAAAAACTCCCCCCCTTTTTTTTTTTTCTTTTTTTTTGGGAGGATTTGGGCGCATCTTTTGAGCTGAAAATTTGCACATAACCACCATTTGTCATGGTGATTATGGTACTACTTTTTTTTCGTCTCTATTCGTTCAAAGGCACTTTTCACTATCTTATCCGGCTAGGCTCTTTGAGAGAAAAATAAGAAGTTTTACCTTTTGCTGAAGTATTAGCGACTGAAAACATATTTATGGCCAGTAGTTGCAAAAGTCTAACTGATGCTAGAGGAGCTGGACTGCATTGAAGTAAATTTTTGAACTCTTGTAACATTTGATTCGCTGTTTCAGTAAAATTCTCCATTCTAAAACAAAAACAAAAAAATCTGACCTTAATATCAACCTAACATATATATATTTTTTAATATTTATATCTATAGATTACAAACCCAACTTTGGTGAAAAGTTTTCCATGAACGTGTAGAAAGCTCAGGACAAATCTTTTATTCAACTGCAAGAAAAAAAAACGAATACATATTGAGTGATGCGAGAGGTCTGTCAATGGTATAAAATAGAAGTACCAAATGTCCAGGTTTAATGATACCTTCTCATAAAATACATTTTGGAGATTTAGTGGGTGTTGATTTAATGGGCCCGCTGCAAATTTCTAAACACCACAATAGTATCTTAGTTGTTATGGCAGACTATTTTACAAAATATGTGAAGTTCTACAGCTCCAATTTTGTGTAAAGCGTTATTACACTATATTTCCCATAAAGCTACTTTGTTAGCCATTTACCCACTGGAGCTCGATCCTACCACCATTTTCGAAACACCCTATACATAATATAAATATAAAAATTCTAAAAATTTTAAATTTTGTTTTTGATTACCAGTTAGATACGAAACAAATACCAAGAACCAAACATTTACTAGGTGAAAAAGATGACCTTGGGTCTTGAATGAAGTGAAAATAAATTTTATGAGCAGTTTTAAAACTCACTGATTTTTCACTGACTTCTAGGGGCGAATTATTAAATTCCCTGCCCTTTAAGGACAGTTTTAAAATTCCCTGAATTTTATTGGTTTTCCATGTTTTTCCAGGATATGGCAACCCCGAAACGTGTCCGAGGTCTAGTGAAATCAAATACTCACCTCAACCGTTGATATTTCACTTTGGGAGTTTTCACTTTTCTCCAGGATACTAGTTTTGGAATGTTGGATACCAGATGGATGAATCCATACTTCAAGTCTATCATTATTTCGATTTTTCCAGCCTTTCTTCATTTTGTCAGACTTTTCTATAACACCCTTTTCCTCAAGTTTTTTCTTCTCAACAACTTCATACTATTAAAAAAAACATAGTTTTTCATTAATTATAACTGATTTCTATAACAGTAGTCGCCATTAAAAAATTACATTAAAGTGAGACTCTTTAATTTAGGTAATTTTTCTTTAAATATGACGTATTTTATTTCTGGAATGTAATTAACGGTAATTTTCACACGAAAGGCAGTTGACTTTCTGGATTAAGTACTTTTTTCAAAAACGCCGTGTGAAAACGACCTTATCACTTGTGCCAGAACTTTCTACAATAACCGTTCGCCCATAGTGATGATGTAGCGTTGCGGGGGAATATTATAAAAATTTCAAAAACAAAATATGTATTTTTACAGTTGGTGTAAATTTTTTTTACACATTTTGAAACGTTTTTTAATTAACTTTCAGAAAATGCTAATTAATTTCTATTTGTAGTTTGTGAAAAATCTGTTTCAGCCTCACTTTAAATAAAATTCATTCTGCTTTCACTTAAAACAATATTTCATTTTTCAAACTAAAGACTGTAAAAATAAGTCAAGTTGAGAAGAAATTAAAACTATTTAATTTTGGTATTCATTTAAAAGGAGAATCTAAGAACACTAATCAAAAAACTACCCTGTACCTTTGGCTTCATAAAATCCCCGTTGCGGCACAATGGGGATTTTATGAAGCCCGGTTGGTGTTAAATCTCAATGTGTGTCGTGTATATTTTACAAAGCCAAAGGTACAGAAGAGTCTTTTGATTAGTCTCCTTAGGTTCTTTTAATTGAATGCCAAAATCCATTTTCTTTGCACAGTTCAGACAAATACATTACCCAATTGTTTTAAACACGAGAATGTGTCTTACGATTAATAGTAGAATCAATAAAAAAAATTGACAAAATTTATCACTTCACCGTTTCTTTAAGAAGATTATAAGCGAATAACTGAATTTCTGGTTCTTACCTTTTTTCTGGCTTCATCAAACAGACCAAGCAGACTTTCTCTGGCACTAAGGAAAGGATTGCTCGCTGCTAAACTTCGCATATAATAATAGACCGCATCTAATTTTCGTCTCTATAAAAATATTAGCAACTTTCACACTAGGCCTTGAAACTCATTCAAACTGTTTCCAAAACGTTTTGCTGTGAGTCGTTTGAACTGGAAACCCGTCTTTCATCGAATTTGTCTGAATCAGTTTCTAGAAACTAACTCGGGAACCCAATTTCTAGAAACTAACTCGGAACCAGTTTCAAAACCAATTCCTTATCAACAGCAGGCAGATGAAAGGTAAAATATATCGTTTTATGAAGATGATCAATTATCAATTTGCCCTTAAAATAAATCCGGACAGTTACAATAAGTGTTTGATTTTACCGCTTAGTAAAATAGATTTGGTTTGTGAATGCAGCTTTTGAAATAGCGTCAGATACGAGAAAAACATAAATGGTGGAGCTTGGATCACTAGATTAAGAGGTGATTGTGGCTCTAAATTTGAGATTAAAAGGAGACTGTTTTTAGACATAAAAATCGTTTTTCAAGGCTTACTTTTGGGGTCTTAAATGGGACTAGATTAAGATGTGATTGGGGCTCTAAATTGGAGATTAAAAGGAGACTGTTTTTACACATAAAAATCGTTTTTCAAGGCTTACTTTTGGGGTCTTAAATGGGACTAGATTAAGAGGTGATTGGAGCTCTAAATTTGAGATTAAAAGCGTACTCTTTATAGACTTAAAACTCTTTTTCAGGGCATATTTTTGGGGACTTGCATGAGATGTGGTTTAAAATTGCAGATTAAATGTGGAATATTTTAAGTCTACACTAAAAATTTCTCTTTCAAGGGACTTAAATGAGACTGAATTACGGGTTTTCGTGGTTCAAAATTAATTTATTTGCATTACTTAGAATCTTGGAATGGTTATCTATTCCAAAATATAACCAGTCAATCCTGTTCAAGAGGGACATTTTTAACCTAAAAAAGGTTACAGCCTGCATTATGTGGTTGCTATTTTGGATAATCTATAAAGGAAAGCTAGAGTGCTGTAAAGATTTGGACAGTAATTTGGACGCTTTTATTTAAACTAGTTGACTGAAACTAAAGTTTTAGAAACACCTCTCTAAAGTGATGGGAAAAAACCCCATGTCTGAAGAGGTTGACAGCTTTGTCATACAGCTACTGTTTTTGACAATAAAAATTTTATTTTTTCACAGATTTTTTGTGCATAAATAAACCCTGCTGAATTTTTTCACATTTTTTAAAAAATTATTTCAATTAGAATTATTTAAAACTCAGGTTTAACTGCATGTTGAATTTTTTCACTGTTGCCAAACTACCAATCATAGCTAAGACCCAATTACGCAAGGCTCTATCAAAGTAAGATTGTAAAGAACCCTGGCAACATCTATTGATAAAATCTTGGTTTATATTTAGGATTTGATTTAAATTTAAACCAGGGATTCTAGGATTTGGTGTGGCGCTTGGTTGTGATTGGCTCGTTGTTAATGGTAGAGAAATTTAAATGCAAGTTTAGGATATAAAAGTCTAAAATATCTTTTCTACTAGTATTTGTACTTCTAAAAAACATGAAAAAATACAGGGAAGCATATTTTTTGATAATGAATCAGAAAAAATACTTCATTTCAGCTAATAGTATCCCTTAAACTTCTTCATCGCTATGCATTTGTTCCATTTATGTTTATTATTATTAGTATTATTATTATTTTCTTAAATATAAATACTCACGGCTGAAATTGCGAGGATAGCCAATTGATTGTATGGTCGGCCATTTTTGGGAGCAATTTGTTGGGCTTTTATATACCAACTGTATATATAAGAACAATTAGTGATTGAAATAAATCATTGAGTTTCGAGCTTGGTGATTAATATCTTTACCTTCGAGCCTTTCCATAGTTGGAAGTGTTTGTGGCTTGCTCCCTATACCTGGCTAAATCTCCGAGACATATAAAAAGCTTCTGAGTGCTTATCAAAATGAGTTTTACAGAATCTAAGGGATTTGGTTTGGTGATGGAATCATTATCCAAATAGGGAGTGAAGTTTATTCCAAAGGTTTCTTGTTGTTTTTCAAGAAGGCTTTCATAAAAAACAGTACCCTATAAATAAAGAAACAAATTTTTCAATGAATTGACGAGTATTTTTGAAGGAATTGCCGAGTATTTTTCAATGAATTGACGAGTTTTATTCAATGAATTGCCGAGTATTCAGTGAACGAAATAGCGTTCAATGTTATGGGTTTGCTTCGCTAATTTCAACTTTCGGAAATCTGTTTTAAAAAATTAAGGCTTGTAAACAAATACGAGTAAAATTAATGAAACATTTTAATCTGGCGTTATCAATTACTCCCTCCTACTACGGTAGAAATTTATAGCAATCGTTTCTCCGCCTTGTTTTAGTTTTGTTTTTCGTCAGCTATCAGCTGTGATTTTTTAGGTTAGTCGATTTTACATTTCAGGGCGACGAAGTATTAGGGTAAAATGATAAATAAACATTTAGAACAAGGAAGCGGAGAATCAGGGGTAAAAGCTAAAGTTTCCAACCTCTTTAAATTGAACTTCAAATAGAAGGAAAAAGCCTAAATCGGCTTCAAATAATTCAAATAAGCTTCTTCACATCCAACTGAGTCCAACTGATTCAAGTAAGTTAAGCCTTGATCGTAACATAGCATGGTATATATGCAACAATGTCATATTATTGTATTCCTATTAATCTAAAGAGCAACTTTTAAAGGATTGATCTTGGAAGGCGAATAAAGGTACATCTTTGCTTATTCCCTATCAGGGGTTCGATTCTACAACTGTCCTTACGAGGTGTATGGATAATTTTTTATCCTTAAAACACGGATTTGTCCTTAGACCTCAATGTCGGTATTCTAGGAGCGTCCTTAGCAAAAATTATCCTGACTAAGGACAAAATAAAGTCCTTATGATAAGGTGAGGGTTAGACCTCACCTTAGAGGTCTAAGGACCGAAAATCATCCTTATTTTTAAACATTTTAAAGATGGCCGCCATCGTAGCTCAGTGGAAATTTTTCGTTTAGCCGCTTAAGCCGACGGAGAAGAATTAGACGAGATTTAAGGCGTCAAAGAGTCGTAAGGGATCGATTACGAGCTTCTGAATTAAATAATTATCAATTTAAGCAATAATTTAGGGCTAAAAATGATAGCGCGTACCTATTATGGGATAGGTTAGCCGATCGCCTATCACGCTCTAGCTATTCCCGTAGACATTGAAGTAGGTTTGTTGCATGGTTTGTTAATATATTTTTACTAATCTTGCGTGCTTATTTATTTTTTGATAGCCATAAGATTTAGGTTTTGTTTCTTTCGATTTCCAGCTAGTCCAATTCTAAGAACTAAGTTGTCTGCGTAACAATAACATAGGCATAGATCATGTACTTAATTGTTTGGTGAAAGTGGCCGTATAAAGCGTCCACTTACCAATTTCGATTGCATTTCTAAAAAATCTAGTACTTTTTTCCATTTTTCTGTTGGAAACGTTTCCTAATCTTTTGGCCATAATTATAGTTAAAATCTCTATAAACTGCTATTTCAAAAACAGTCAAAAACTTGTATCGATAACCCCCGAACGACTAACCCTAAGCCTCGGCCTAACAAATTATTACACGAAACTCGGTGCTCCTCGCTCGAGAGGCGAATTTTATTCCTCAAAGTTTCACTGGGTAAGATGTCCGGAAATACGTCACTAGAGAAAATAAGGAAAATTTTTTCTCCTGTCCTTAAATGTAAGGAGTTTTCGTACGGATAGGTGGTGTAGAATACCGTTATTTTTGAAAAACTGAATTTGTCCTTAGACAATCCTTAGGCGGGAAATACGGATTTATCCTTATTGTTTAAATCCTTATATTTAAGGACAGTTGTAGAATCGAACCCCTGGTCTATCATAGATTTAAATCTCTTTGACCCCAAATCCAGCCATGGCTTGCATGAAACTTGTTAAAAATTTGGCTGCTCTTCATCCCTCCATTTGGTTTAGATATTTTGATGGAATCTAGACTGGTTGTTGCCTCTTTAAATCTCTACCAGCAAAATTTGGCTACTCTTAACCCCTCCAGTTGGTTTAGATGTTTTGATGGAATCTAGACCAGTTATTGTCTCTTTAAATCTCTTTGACCCTAAATCTCCGGGTTTCTTTAAGGTGGTCATCCCTTAAATTATGGAATTCTTTGGTAAAGAAAGCTAAGCAGGTTCTACTCTATTTGAGCTAGCTTTAAGAAATACACTTTCATATTTACTACAAAACTCGATGCAAAATCATCAGTACCTCTTCGACTAAATTGATGATGGCCTTGTTGTATTCCTCTTGCCGACTAGGATGCAATTCTTTAAGCTTCCTGTACGCTTCGATAACCTGATGAAAAGTAGACTTCCATAAGGCATTTTCAACATTTTTGTCAGCGCAGAACCTTGGATCTGCCAAAATTATGTTTTCATATCGAAGTTGAATCTTCCATCTAATACAAAGAATTGATTAAAATTTATTAGTAAATACTACTAATATACGCCTAAAAGGACAAGTTTCGTTTAAAATGTTTCGTTTATAAGAGTTTTTATATAACAATATGGAGAACTGGATAGGGAAATTTATATAAATCAAATTCCGGGATAACAAAGCACAAATACATATACTCACTGTCTGAAATTATTAAAAGCTTTGTACGGTTTACAACGAAGTAATGCCACTTTCGAATTAGATAAAACATTTAATCATCACACATAGAAAAGAATTCTATCTACTGGAGTACAGAGTTGGAGAGAATATGCCAACATTTATTGGTCGTCTATATAATGTAACGCGACAAATAGAAGAGGCTGGAGAGAAACCCTTACGGAAAAAAGTTGGTCTCATCTGAAGAGGTCTTCAAGAACACTACAAAAGTCTTGGGGAGTCTTTAAGACTTCCCCAAGACTTATTGACATAATGGAAGACTTCCCCAAGACCTCTTAAGACCTCATAAGACATCAGAAAGACTTCTTAAGACTAACTTTTTTTGGTAGGAGAAGTATAGGATCGCCTGTATGAAGATGATGATTTTAAACCAGAGGTTATTATCCAATGTCATTTGATCTGTTTGAATTTGGCAATATAAACTTTTCTATTTAGCCTGCACTAAAGCTATAATTGCATAATGCATAGAAAAATGATTAACAACGTAAACCATCGAGATTGAGGAAAAATATACCATGAAATTATAGGAGAAGATAAGAAACATTGGGCACGTGATAGAGACTTGTCCTTCTACTTCAGTTAAAACACATTGGATTACCTGCACCTTCCCAACGTTTTCTGATCAACGGTTTCAAGACCTTTAGATAGATATGTATTGAGTTCCCTTTCAAGCGAAGCTATATCACATAAATTTTTCTCGACAATTGGTTTGATCCTGTTAGGGATAAAATTTAAACAATTTAAACAAGAAAAAAAAACTCTAAATCAGAACAAACAGTTAAGACACAAAAAACCAAACAGGTTTGCTTTTTATTATTTAAAAGCTGAAATAAGTTACTCTTCTTTATAACCCTTACCGAAAAAAGCCAGTCTGATCTGAAGAGGTCCTCAAGAACACTACAAAAGTCTTGGTGAAGTCTTTAAGACTTTCTCAAGACTTCTTGACATAATGAAAGATTTGATACAGATGGAAAAATATTCCCGAAACCGCTCTAAAAATTAGCTATGAAATCTCAAGCTATATGAGTGTAGGGCTCCTTGGGACTCGGTGGAAAAAAAAGTGAAACTATACTAAAAATAATTGGATTTCGTGGAGCACTGGGCAACATTAGTAAAATTTGTTGACACCAAAACTCTGGATAGCACGGGTCAATGGATTCCCAGTAAATATTGACATCGTTTTCATTTAATTACAATGAAGCAAAATAAATTTTTTGACTAACCTTTTGTCTTGTGGAGGAATTACCGTTTCTGAATAAGGCTGGGGAAACATTCCATTCTGAGGCGGAGGAACTTGAGAGTTTGATTGAACTGGTCCGTAAATCATGTACGGGGGATAAGTGGCACAGAGTTTATTATTGTTGCGAGGCAGGTTTGGATGGGGTTGCGTAGGGTAGTGATCTCTCTCTCTGTATGGCGGTATCCTACAGTTCTTTACGATGGGCGGAGCTGATAATGGGAAGCCATTAACTGGCATTGCGCTACGAGGTACAATCGGTTGAGGGTAAGATGAAACGGGGTTAGAATGAAGTGTATGATGGTTGATTGCGGGATGAGCTGGATCGTACAGCGTTTTATAATGAACTGGTTCCAAAGCCTGATAACGCTTAGAGAGTGAAGATCCATTCAAAGAATTAACAGGCGATTCACGACTTTCAATTCCAATATTTTTCCAATTAACTTTGATTATTCCTTTTTCGGGTGTTGAACAGTCATTCCTGAGATTAAATTCGTTAGTCGGTAAATTATCCTTGCTACGATGAAATCGAGGTGGCAAGTTCTGCTGAAAATCACTGATGAGTTTATCTTTTTTAGATTGAACTTTACCAACATTGTTTTCAGGCAACTTCGGGTTATTATCGTTAGTAAGACAGTTTGACCTCTTTGTGATAGAATAATGGCAGGCACTTTCGCCATTATCAGCGAGACCCTTCGCCGCATTTATAGTATTTTCTTCATCCGTTACTTCTTGGTTCCAATCAGTTATCTTATGGCTAGATTCGAAAATTAACGTTGGTCGAGGACCTTGGGCTTCATAATCGAATATTGGTAGTGATTCAGAAGAAGATTCTCTACCCGTAATAATAATCTCTGATAGTAAAGGGCGGTTTTCAGTCGCATTAGCGAGAATTGTTTGCGATCTACCTCGACCACGACCTTTTGGCGAGTTAAATACTACATTTGAAATCGGTTTAGGACTTTCTTCTCTTTTAATATTTATTGAATTGTCTCTACTAGGTGAGGAGCTATTACTCTTGGTAGGAGGTGGCACTACCTCCTCCATTTTGTAATTCTCATTTACTAGATGTTTAGCCACTGTTTCATTAACTATAGTAAAACCGACGTTGTTTAAATTAGTTTCTTCCTTCCTGGAATTGCGGGAAAACCTTCCTCGTTGATAGGATGAATTCTCTTCCCACTTTGAATCTCTATCTTTTTTAAACCTTCTTCCAGATTTACTATCTCGCTGGGAATTTTGGCTGTAACTCTTATTTGACAAAGAGCTGTTTGGCCGAGAATTATTTATATTCATTTTATTATCGGAATTCTGCCAATTTTGGGATGGATTTGAATTTGATTGCCTCGTTGTTTTGTAATTGTTTGAGTCTATTTTGTTTTGTTTAGGTTTAATCACAGAACTAGAGAAGTTTGTAGATTTATTTTGATCGCGCTGCGTAGCGGCTAGAATATAATCACTTTTTGGGTTTTGAAATTGATGTTCCAGAGCTTGATTTTTCTCCAAAATTCCGAGTTTTTCGGTATAACTATTTTTGTCTACTTGGACTGGGGATCTAATACGAGTAAGAGACAAAAAACATGGATCTAATCCAGCTTCGGTAGGATCAGGGGAAGGAGATTGAGTGGCTATCTTAGGTTTCGGTATATACTTTGGCTGATCTGGTCTTTTGTTACGGCATTGTTTCTGAGAACTTGACAAAGGTTCTTTATTAATTTTATGGCCGTGGTCATTTTTCTTTTTGAAGGTTGACGTTGATATTTTAAGATTGTTCATATCTTTTATTAAAGCTTTGGAGTCACTCATGGATAAATCGGGGCTTCCAGTATTTAGAGCGCTAGACCAAATAATTTCATCATGGTTTTCTTCTCCGTCTGGCGCTCTTTCTTCATCAGAATCGTTAGTTTTCTGACCATGTTTATGCAATAATCCCATTCCGGGTCGATAGATCGCGAGAGACGGTCGTTTTATGTCTTTCAATAGTAGGCTTTGAGTGTTTTTCAGCTCTTCATTCAATCCAAAATTGTCAAATTGTACCCCAATTGATAATATTCCTGCATAGAAAAATATATAATTAGTATGTTTAACTGAAACATTATGAGCTTCACATATCAACACGAAAAACTAAACTCGATTCATCTAGGCCTTACCAAATTGATCTAGCACAAAGCTGGCTATTTCATCTTCGGAAATTCAAAAACTCACAGCGCTGTTTTTACATATGAGTGACATCAGCTTTACTTTTTATTTCAATACACTCTCATAAAAGACCAAATAGACCACATGAAATAGTCCGAATTTAACTAAAGTGGACCAAAATATCTATTTCCCAAACTAACTAGAGCATTTTAATTTGACCAAATTAGGTTTTCCTTTGGTTATTCTATGATAGCGAATTGCAATGAATTGTAAAACCGACGTCACACTGAATGTAAAACTAACCTCTTGAATTTTTTTAGTTTCTAAAACGCGAGATCAATTTGAAAAGGCCTGAATTGCGTCAACTTTAATAAGATAATATTTTTAAGAAATCAGTAGTTTAATTTCGCCTTCAATAAAATATGACGCAAAGAGAAAATTCTGTCAAAAACCTTCTCCACGACAGATAATTTGGTAAACAAAATCTATGTATTTAAAAAAATACTGGATGGCTCAGGTAAACTACGCATCAAGTTTACAACAAGGCATATTATAATAACAACAATTTTTTAGATAAAAGATTCGCATGGATACTTTTTTACAGTTAAAAAATTTTTCATTTCAAACATTACTAAGCTCATAAAAATAAATAATTCAAAAACTCTAAAACGGCCGATATACTGAATTAGAAATAGCTAAGTAAGTGGTGCCGACATGGTGTTTTGTCATGGAGTGACCCAATTGGCTATATTCAAAATTGTATGAGTGTGACGCAATCTCATTTGGTAGGTTCAAGGGATGCCTCCCACTAGTTAAAGGATCCTTACTTATGCATTACTTCTTCTACAACATGGGAGGGGCCAAGTTGTGGAATGTTGTAAATTAATTTGGGCTGTGTCTATTTTGGCCCGGTTTCTTCGCCAAATTAACCATATACTAGTTTGGCCCAATGCGTTGTATTTTACAGGTCAAATTATAAGAGGTAGCGTGAGCTACACTATTTTGGCCCTGTTTACGGCCCTATATGGCACGAAGTTCGTTAACCAACCCCCATCATCTATCGAATAAGACTTTATGTGGTTAAAAAAAAATACTAAAAGAAATTTCTGATCAGCGGTAGATTGAGAAGAATGGATTTTCAAATTTCTATGTTAAAATGCCATAGATTACAACATTGTGCTGCTAACCTAACCTACGGGATTTTAACATTGAAATTTGAAACTTTCCAATGTATTTTCTCAAACATCTGTTGTTGGAAGGTATTTTAAATATTTCTTCCTAACTCCCTAGGTCTTAGTTAATAAACATTATTATTTAGTGGTGGTTTGGCTATCGGAATTCATTACACGAAATAAACATTATTATTTAGTGGTGGTTTGGCTATCGGAATTCTTTGCACGAAATACTTCCAAAAATGTACGAAAATAATGTAGCCCCCGCAGCTGCTTCTAATTTGGCCAGTAAAATACAATGCCTCGAAACTTGCAAAATAGCTCCCCAACAACTGTTGACCTATTTAGGCCTGGTTTATGGACCTAAATAGAGTAGAGTAAATTTGGCCAGTAAACTGGACCAAAAGAGACAAATTATCTATGATAAAAGCAACTAACAGAGTTAGGTTGGACACTTCGTATAGGATACATCAAAGCTGCTAACATATAGTAAGATTAGATAAATAAGCTTATTGAATTATATGTTTTCTATATGACAAACATTATTTTCCCAGAAGCCTTGTAACTAAAAATAACAAAAAGAAACTACATAAAAAAATTTAGTTATTCAAGGAAACTTACCTCCCTCATCAGCTTCAGAATCACAGTTTGAAATAGACGCATTCACTTTAGTCAATAAATTGCTTGCCATAGTTAGAATTATTGTATTTTTAAGAACGCATCATGACTATCACTTAGGAAAAAAATAAGTTTACTGCTTTAATCAGGCTAGATTTCACTAGATAAAGTACCAAACAGTAGGGTTATTCCAAGCATTGAGGCAAGAAATTTTATGTGAATCGCGATGGTAGTCGAATCTGCTGTCTGCTAATGGTGTCAAATTTAAAATTTATTAGGCCTAGCCATTTGTTAAGGGGGGTTACTGGACATTCGTCCAATAAGAAAATTTTCTTATTTCCGTTCCTGTTCCTGATATTTTTTTTTTTGGCGTGTGACGTTGATAGGGTTGTGGATCCAATTTATTTTTCATTTATCTATGGTGGGCATTTGTCCTGTGCCCCCATATTATTTCTCACGCTGATTTTCTCTATGGATTCTTATGGAAATAATTCCGCCATGAGTTTAATTTCCATATGGATAACACTTTAGCCATAGCCTCCTCGATCACTATAGCGCGAGCGCCGCCGAAGGGCTTGATGGAGGAGTCTATGCTTTAGCAGCCTGTATTTCACAGTTCAGTTCATTTTATAAGCAGGGACGGAAATAAGAAAAGTTATTTACATTTGCTATAATTATCGGACAAGGTCCTGCGAATTGTCCCTATTTCCCTCCCGAAACCAAAATGTCAACGCTGTTAATTAATCGCTTGTAACTTTCTTAATAACGGTTTACGGTGGAAAAATTTGGCAACGTAATTTTTATTTTAGAGCTAATCTGAAAACTGTCGAAAAATAATTCGGGATTCGCAAATTTACAGAATTCCTTTCGACTAAAGCCGCGTTCACAATGGACTTTGGAACAGTTTTCAAACCGTTTCGAATGTTCAAATTAACTTTTTAAGCTCATAACTACATTTACTATTTTACTGACGATGGATCTTTACAGCTGACTACAAAATTTTACGGTCTGACATTTCCAAAACGGTTAAAAACGGTTTCAAAATTTAGTGTGACGCGACTTTACGAATTTGCGTATCCAGAATTATTTTTCGGGGAGTTTTCAGAAAAGCTCTAAAATAAAAATTGTTGCCAAAATTTCCCACCGCAATCGGTTATTACTAAAGTTACACGCGATTAATTAATAGCGTTGACATTTAGGCTAAGGGTGTACTCAGTATGAGCAGTTTCCCAAAAGAGCACTTTCTCTAAACGAGAGCTTTCCCAAAAACATTTAATAAAATCGGAGCTTCATAAAAATGAAGGCACTATACTAATAACCTAGCTTAACCTAACCTAAAAATTTGATATACATTTTAAATTTAATATATATATAATATATATATAAATATATGTAAATATACATACATATATACATACATATAATATCAAAAGGGGATACTTTCTATCCCCTTTTGATAATATACACACATATACATACATACATATACATATACATATACATATATATACATATACACATATATACATATACACATATATACATATACACATATATACATATACATACATATACATACACATATATTCACATTTACATATAAACACATATATATATAATATAAAATATAATGTATATATTATATACATTATACATATATTAAATTATTATTATATACATATATATATATTATATACATTACACATATATTAAATTATTATATACATACATATATTAAATTATTATTATTTACATATATATATATATATTATTATTATATACATATATATATATTATTATTATATATATATATATTATATACATTACACATATATTAAATTATTATATACATATATATATTATATACATTACACATATATTAAATTATTATATACATACATATATTAAATTATTATATACATATATATATTAAATTATTATATACATATATATATTATATATATATTTTATATTATATATTATATAATACTAATTTAATAAATGTATAATGTATATAATATGTATAATGTATATAATATATATAATATATATATCTAAATTTATTATTATCTAATAACCCTAAAAAATTTAATATCAAAAAAGTGCCCAATAATTGTGAAAAACTCGTAGAATATGTTTTTGGGCATAAAGATTATTTTACATCATATTTTCCATTCATTTATTAATTTTTAAATGAATAAAAAGGTCGCTATCTCTGATAATTATTATTCTTTTTCATTGACGTAAGTGACCATCTGGGATTCTTTTTAAATTGCTGTTTTGATACTACCCATTGTCTCTTAGTTCTCATCTATCATAGGTAATTTAATAACACATTTAGTAACTATGGAAGAGAACTATATTTGCAAGTCAATATAATCAATCGGTTTGATAAATACATCATTAGATTAGATCAAATTGAAGTGGATCAGACTATTTCAGGGACACAAAGAAACAAACAAGTTAGTTCGCCATGGCTTTTGAAAAGATCGGCTTGCGCGTCGTTCTAGCGCTTATTTTGGCCTTCACTTTGCAGGGTAATTTTTTTTATTATTATTTTATGTTAGTGGAATATTTCAAATCATAATAAATAATTATATTAAAAAATGTGGCAATTTAATCTGTTTTGTTTTAATATACGGCGAGAGATTAGTTTTAATTTGCAATGCTTGGATTTAATTTTATTTCTAATATCTAATTTAAATAATTTAAGATTTCAAGTATATGAAAAGTTAAAGAGCACATCAGTTCCATTTGGTAACATCTGATCAAATTTCATTTTATCAAGCAGTCTAACAAATAACCGAATTGTCATTATATGAGCCAAAAATAATAATTTCTAGTTTTTCCACTATCTATTTTCGAGTTACTACGCCGTTACTAGTTCAATAGGCTATGAACCTGTATATTCCTACAACTTTGGATATGAACAAGTCCTTCTGGGTCTTTGTTCACAAAGACATTTTTGATATAATGTATAAATAGAGCTTAAGGGTGTACCCCATAACAGTATTTCCAAAAAACAGCGGCGAAGCTCAAAACTGCTGTTGGCGGCTGCTCTTTTGGGAAATAGCAGAGCTTTTCTAGAGATGTAAGCGTTTCTCTAATATACGACGCTCGACCCAGATACAACCTTGGGAATGCACCTCTTACCTAACTCAATACAAGGTTTTTGTCCTTCATCCAACGTCTTACTTAACCTAACCCAGTAAAACTATTACAAAGTAATCGCCCTTCATCCAACCATGGGAATGGAGGTCTAGCCTAACCTGACCTAACCCAGCCAAACCTTTTACAAAGTATTTGTCCTTCATCTAACCATGGGAATGAATATATCCTTACCTAATCCAATATGAAGTATTCGTCCTTCATCCAACCTTGGGAATGGATATCCATCCTAACCTAACTTAACCCAGCCAAACAATTCCAAAGTATTCGTCCTTCATCCAACCATAGGAATGGATGTCTATCCTAGAGAGTTTTTGGAAAATAGTGGATTTTGACGAAATCCGAAATCTTTTTTGGATTTCGTGTAATGATTTTAGAATTTGATTTTGTGACTTCGAAGGGAGTGTACGGGTTTTTGACTAAGTGTCCGACCCCTTGTTTGGGAGTAGAACACTTCAATACAATTTTTTTTTCCGAAAAGCTACTCAGTTTTCATTCAGACTTCATGAAAAATTCGCGACAGTCTCACTTTAAGAAAATTCTAACCATGAAGTATTTCTGTCAGGGAGCAGAACACGATTTTTTTAAGAAGTCTTTGACCCCCTCTTTCTGTTTTTCTATAGCATGTGCGAATAAACCATGCAAACCGAGAAAATTTGATCAAGAGAGCGTGGTATGCGTTTGCAACGAAACTTACTGCGATAACTTAGATGAAATACTACCCAGTAAAACAGGAAATGTACAAGTATACGAAACAGGTAGAGATGGAAAACGATTCGAAAAAACAACTTTAAAATTTTCGAAAAACAAATACGAAGTTGACTCCAAAAAGCAAGCCTTAAATTCTATAGACACGACGCAGTTTCAAGAAGGTAATTAAGGGTTCACATTATTATTTTTTAGCTATTACAAAAGTAACATTAGCAAAACGTATGATCAAAAGTATAGTACTTTGAGTACAATAATATTATAGAGAATATAGTTGTCGAATATAATATCTGATTCTATCGAAACAGATGGATTTAAAAGCGATATATATGTATATATACATCTGTGTGAAAAGATCAGAATGCAACCTAACAAGTGATTTTTTATAGATTCCTTAGCGTTTAAATAGGCCTAATCCACCAGTAAAAAAATTGCAAACAATTATTAAACTTGAAATAAATTTAAAACTTACTTGGAAAATAGGCTTAGCTAGATTCATGTAAATCCTGAATTTCTTCATGCAATCAGGAACAATCGAATGTTATTGCATAGCCTCATTGGTCGATGGGCCTTTGGTCGATGGGCCTTTGCTCATTGGTCGATGGGCCTTTGCTCATTGGTCGATGGGCCTTTGCTCATTGGTCGATGGGCCTTTGCTCATTGGTCGATGGGCCTTTGCTCATTGGTCGATGGGCCTTTGCTCATTGGTCGATGGGCCTTTGCTCATTGGTCGATGGGCCTTTGCTCATTGGTCGATGGGCCTTTGCTCATTGGTCGATGGGCCTTTGCTCATTGGTCGATGGGCCTTTGCTCATTGGTCGATGGGCCTTTGCTCATTGGTCGATGGGCCTTTGCTCATTGGTCGATGGGCCTTTGCTCATTGGTCGATGGGCCTTTGCTCATTGGTCGATGGGCCTTTGCTCATTGGTCGATGGGCCTTTGCTCATTGGTCGATGGGCCTTTGCTCATTGGTCGATGGGCCTTTGCTCATTGATCGTTGGCCTTTTCTCATTGGTCGATGGGCCTTTTCTCATTGGTCGATGATCCTTCAATTCGAAGTAATTCTGGATCTCCATGAATCTAGCTTATAAGCCTATTTTTCGTTTAAGTTTTAAATTTATTTCAAGTTTAATATTTGTTTGTAATTTTTTTCACTTGTGGATTAGGCCTATTTAATCTATAAGCATCGATAAAAAAAAATCACTGTGTTTCAGGTTGCATGCTCCCTTTAAGACACGTGATATATGCGGTATTAGGTTTGTATCTAATTAACTGATTACTTTTTTTTTTTAATAGTTCCTAATGTGACAATTAGTATTAATCCCACCAAGCAATACCAGGAAATTTTCGGATTTGGAGGAGCTTTTACCGATGCCGCTGGCATTAACATAGCTTCACTGCCACAAGAAATGCAAAACACGCTCTTGAACGATTATTATTCAAAAGAAGGTTTGTTTTCTTAATTTGGGATTTAGATTTTTTAAAAGCAAGTTAGGTGCTCATTTCCAAGTTAGAGCACGTATCTACCTAGTTCAGACACTGCGCCATGATGAATAAATTTTTATGCTATAATCTGATCTATCAATCCCTTGGGTTTCTAAAAATATGCAAATTGATCTAATTTACTAACGCATACTTGAAATCTCTTAAACCTCAAAAAACATGTATTTCTGGCCGCTTCCTCATGTGGCGCCAACTTTGCAAATACTTGAAGTCAGCGTGATAGAGCCTTGATAAAGAATTCTGGGTCTTTCCATCGATTATCCCCGTCTCGCAAATGGCGCGCAGCATTGTAAGATTTCTGGTTAGGTTCTGAGTCTACTATCATAAGAGTGTTATAAAATAGAGTTCCTCTTTAAAATATTTACTTCTAAAATTTAATTAATTTACAACTTCTATAGGTCTTGAGTACAACATAGGGCGAGTTCCGATGGCAAGCTGCGATTTCTCTACACATCCATATTCTTATGCTGATGTAGCTGATGATTTTGAACTCAAAAACTTTAAGCTGGCAGTTGAAGATTTCAAATATAAAGTGAGACCTTAATTTATATATATTTTTTAAGTCCTATCATACTAAAACAAAGAGCTGTTAACTTGTGCAGCTCATAAATCGACTTCAAGGGGCCGATAAAAAATTCATTCCTTGGTTTCCAAAATGCATTAAAGTGGGGTTGTCACCATTTTTCGAATGCCTATGAATTACATTTATTAATTTTATGATACTATTAAAACCCCATATTCAAAGTTTTATACCTCTATTGGTTGACGCGGTGTTATGAAACTTAAAAATTAAAATATCAAAAATAAATATGGGTCTTTTTTCCCTGCTATATAACCTGGTATATTTATGGAATGTAATTTTTGATAATTTTGATTCGAAAGCTTTGACTTTCTGGATTAAGTTGAATAGGCAATGAGTATGTTTAAAAATAAGGCAATTAAACGTGTTTAAACCAGGTGATTTAATCCGCACTGGCCGCTTCTTGCCATGTTAGCTCAATTAGTAGAGTGGTAACAAAGTAATCGGAAGGTCATCTTGAATGTTTCAACATCTTTTTCATTGTAACATCTTAATGGGTGAAAACTATCCCGATGTTTATGTTCTATGGATTGATTGGCAAAAGCAAGATTTAGAAATATGGTTTAAATTTAAAAAAAATTTCGAAACATTGGCTTGGCTCTTTTATTTATATTGATTTTTATAAAAGGAAGAGACACATGGAGTTGAGGGGGATAAGTTTTAAACATAACTCAGGGGCTCCCACCAAAATCTTAAAAAAAAAAAAAATAGGGAAATAGGGGATTTTTCTGGCTAGAAATAGGGTGAAATAGGAACCAAAATTTTTAAAATAGGGAGCAAATAGTAACCCATTTTAGAAGAAATTAGATCTTTAATTTTCACAAAATGTCATTTAAAGTAGGCTTTTTTTTTTTTTTTTTTGTAAAAGCATTTTATCACAAATCTGATTTTAATTTTATCACATTTTTTCGTGATATTATGACTTTTTCTTGCTGTCAGTTTTTCGACTTAGCATAAAATTTGGGTTCAATATTATAGGACGACGGTATATTTTTATGGTGGTTTAGGGACCTTAAAAAAAGTAGGGGGTTTTAGGTATTTTAGGGACCTGGTGGGAGCCCTGTTAACTGGAACATTTCTTCCATGGATTCTAGTTTTAGAAAACTCAACGTTAATAATTCATATTTTTCATTTAGATTCCATATATTCAAAAGGCTAAAGCAATATCTTCGACACCCATTCTGATGTTCGCTAGTCCTTGGAGCTCTCCATTTTGGATGAAAACCAACAACAGAATGAACGGAAAAGGGGTGCTTAAGGGAGATGTAGGAGGAAAATACTACCAAACATGGGCTAACTACTTCGTCAAGTAAGCATGTTCAACAATAGTTATTAGAATAGATTTAACACAAGAATAATGAAGAGCTATACCTATGTATGTGCGCTAGCTACAGTCGGGCAGAGCCTATGCGGAACTTAAGCCCCGGGGCCGGTGGCGAGAGGTGTGATGCAATAATAAACATGTTTCCTACTTTTAATTATTTTCCTATTTTATCATATATTTTACACTTATTTCTTCCTATTTTATCCTATATTTTACATAAAATTCTTCCTATATTTTCCTATATTTCGCAAAGAAATTTCCTATATTTCCTATATAGGATTTTCAAATTTTCAGTGGTCACCCTGTATTTATACAAAAAAGAGATTATTTCGCTAGCCCATCCATCTTTTAATATTTAAGGTAAGGTTAGCTTAATTAAATCAAGGAACTAGCTCATCCCCGAATTAGTTCATCATCTTGTAATATTTTAGGTTATTTAGTTAATCAGCCGAACCAGCCCATCCCTCTTGTAATAATTTAAGTAATGTTAGGTTAGTTAATCTCTGTCTTTAGAGATTACAAATTTCTAGATTATGTACCAGCCCTTACCAAAAAAAGTTAGTCTTAAGAGGTCTTGGGGAAGTCTTTCCGATGTCTTACGCAGTCTTAAGAGGTCTTGGGGAAAGTCTTAAAGACTTCCCCAAGAATTTTGTAATGTTCTTGAAAACCTCTTCAGATCAGACTAACTTTTTTCCTTAAAAGGAACAGAATTTATACAAAAAAGAGGTACTTGCTTCGCACCCTTAAAAAGGCTCTTTATCTGATTCGAGTCAAACCCGTGGGCCGTGAATGGACACAAATTAATTGTTAGAGAAAGAGCAATTTAATATCTTAAAAATTACAGTTAGAGGTTTTAGTCTACTACTCCAAACATTTTACTATGATTAAATATTTTCCAAAAAATGGATAAAAACGACCTACGAAACCACTCCCTCTTTCTTGAAATTTTTAAATTCTTCCAGTATCACTAGTGAAAATAGCTAAAGATCGAGTTCCTATAATGTATTTATATTTACCAATAGTTATACACAAAGTTCTACTGTGCGGGAAAATTTAATAGATAAAGAGCCTTTTTAAGGGTGCGAAGCAACCTCTTTTTTGTATAATCCCTGTCCCTTTTTCAGAAAAGATATTCACCATTTCCACATTTCACTAGTTTTACCTAAATAAAGCCACACCCCTGTGGCTTTGAACCTTAACTCTTACGAACTAATGCTGGATAACGAATACGTAATTAAGAGTATGCTACATAATCTCGAAATTCGTAACCTCTAAAGACAGAAATTAACTAACCTTACTTTCCCTTATGTATTACAAGAGGGATGGGCTAGTTCGAGTGATTAACTAACTTAACCAAAAATATTACAAGAGGCATTAAATAGTTGGGGGATGGGCTAGTTCCCGGAATTAGGTAACCTAACCTATCTTTACGTTAAATATTACAAGATGGACAGGCTAGCCTGGTGGATTAACTAGTTGGAGGAACGTCCTAGGTTGAGTGATTAACATGAATTATTCTAAAATATTACTAGAGGGACGGGTTAGCCTGAGGGATTGCATTTTACTTAAAACTGTATAAACCAGCTAATTGCACCTCATCTGAAGAGGGTATAAGCGAATAAGAATTATATTTCATTTACTTTACACGAACTATAAGGAACGTGAATTTTCTTATCGAAAGATATACATTTTAATCCTTGTAACTCATTCATAGATCAAGCTTGAAACTTGTTTATAGTCGGATAATCAATTTAAGTATAATCTAAATTTATTAAATGCATTTTTTTTTAGTCACAAACAACTAATCGGAAAATAAAATATCTGATAAACTCAAAAAATATGAATAACAAATGATAATATTTCAAACTAACACTATATAGGTTTAAAAACTTTAAATGAACCAAACTAGCTTATTATTTATATACTTCTATATAAAAATAAAACGTTTATACCATTTTTTAAAATTATGTATGTACTTCTAAATTTTATTTTACTGTTAATTTTTTGAAATGTTTTCTTTGTTTATATAGATTTTTGCAAAGCTACGAAGCGCAGAATATATCCTTCTGGGGACTAACAGCGGAGAATGAACCTAGCAACGGCTTCGTTCCAGAATTTGCGTTTCAAAGCTTAGGATTTAACGCGGAAATGCAACGTGATTTCATTGGAAATAATCTTGGACCCGCTTTGGAAAAAGCAGGTTTTGGAGTTGACAAAGTGAAACTTATGATCCTCGATGACCAACGCCTTTTCATGCCAAAATTCGTTGATAAGGTGGCAAATATATTTATGTTTGATATAGAGTATAAAGCTGTGGTCTCAAAACGGTACATACAAATAAAAGGGAAACTTGGAGCTAAAAATAGAACAGTTTTTGAGTTTTTCGGAGTCACCATTATTTTCTTGGCTTCTAGGTCTATCAGAACCATTTCCTTTCTTGATAAAGAAACTAGAGACAATTCCAAGTAGCTTTCCTGAGTAAAATTTTAATCACGGTTATACTTAATTTTGAAATTAACTTTAATAAACTTCTTTAAATAGTGAAAAGATAGAAATCACTTAGCCAGGATTTATACGAAAACGAACAAATTTTTCAGGTGGTCTTTTTTTGTCTACTAAACGAGACATCATTATGTAACTCCGTGAGACATTTAATTTAAAAAATCAGCATTAACATTAATTACCCTTCAAAAATAACCCTATATTGGACGTGATTTTTCTCTGTTAATTAACAGAACTAATTGTGTTTTCTTCCTAAACTAATTTGATTCTAATAATTACCGTTAACCTTTAACTTCTCAAAATTGCCTAAATTTGATCATTTTTTTCATTAATATTTAAGGCGAGAATTTTTCTTACTGCATATTACTTAGTTAAGCAACTCGATCCCCATTAACATAAGTTTATTTTTCATTTCTACCATAATTATTAATCGAGATATTAATGTTTTACCGGGGCCAGTTTTAAGGTTTTTAAGCTTACGCGGAATCAATTCTCTATTTCTTTTTTAGGTTTTGGAAGATCCAGTTACGAACAAGTACGTGGCTGGCGTCGCGTTTCATTGGTACTTGAATTCTGTTGCACCTGCCAAATTACTGGATATTGTGCATAACAAACACCCAGAAAAGTTTATTATGGCCACTGAAGCGTGTTACGGCGACAGACCATGGAATAGACCAAAAGTGGCCTTGGGAAGTTGGCATAGAGGCGAAGCTTACGCTTTAGATATAATTCAAGTAAGAAATTTTGTGTCAAATTGTGTCGTATTTGCTACGATGGCTTAGCTATAGTAGAGCTTATTTTCCTACTAGTCCTTTCACCGACTGAAATATGGCTATTGAAAGAAAGCCATTTAGAACACCCCCACCAAAGTTCCACCTAAAACTATTAACAAGGAACACCGTATCTTAAAAGATAATAATAAATAAAAAATCCTAGAGTTCTAACGGGCCAAACAGTGCGGGAAAAAGTATGGGAACTATTAAACCCATGTGAGTGGCTGCTATGGATAAAGTTAGTTCCTACTAATTCCCGTACTGTTTGAACTGTTAGAGGACGCTAATGAATGCCGGATTCTGTTAATCATCACTATCAATTAATATGGGTGTCCATATTTAATAGTCATAGTCAACCCCGGTTCAATGTTTACTATTGGAAAAGGTTGCAAATTCATTTACTGATTAGAAAAATGTTTGAAATATAGCAGCGGATTGTACACGAAATTAAATTCCGAATGAATAAATACCCCATTTAAAATATTCAAATGAAAAAGTTTTCTGCTGTTCAACTGTGGCCAAGAAGCTAAAGTTCTTTAATAGTACAAAAGTGAATGGAAGAATACCACCTCAATTGATGCTCGAAATCAGATAACCATTATCTTCTATTATTCAAATTTTGTCAGATATTTTAGTTTCGGATTATATAGGCTGGGTAAAATTAGTTCAAAATCTAAAGACTCACGCGGACAGGATATTGTATTTTTCACTACTCCAAAACCAGCAAGGCACTATGAAAAATGTCTTGAATGGGTAAATGCAATTAACCGGGATGATATCAAAGCAGTTAACATTAAATCGCATAATTATGTATGTTCAAAACTTTTCATAAATGAAAATGGTCCAGCCCCAGAATACCCAAACCCAGTTAAAGAAATGAAACAGCTAAGTAATTCCTAAAATAAAATAAAACATTGTGAACTTTTTCTGATATTTAAAATTTTTTTAAATTTTATCGAGAGAGGGCGTGCAATAGCGAGTCCATAACCCAGCTGCAAACCACTTGACAAAACTAACCAAGTATATAATGCATTGTCAAAGCTGAACTCAGAGTTCATAAGAGTTCAAACGCAATGCACTGTCAAAGCTGAACTCAGTGAACTCAGGTGTACAGCGAATTCAAGAGTGTTGGACCCCTAGGGAGAAACCAGTGGCTGAGAGAGTCGGACTCGCACTCTTCACCCGCAGTGTGCCTTCTTGTAAACTTGAAGCATTATTTACCAATGATTCTATGTAGTTTTCTAATTTCATCTACATACTAAATTTATTTGTTATAGTTTTTAATTTGTCCCAGAGTGCTCTTCGAATTTCGACTTATATTGTATTTTTCTTTATGTAGGATTTGAACCATTGGACTACAGCTTGGGTAGACTGGAATTTAGCCTTGGATCCTCAAGGCGGACCAAACTGGGTTAAAAATTTCGTTGACGCACCGATTATAATTAACAGTAAAGCTAAAGAATATTATAAGCAACCAATGTATTACGTATTGGGACACTTTAGGTAAGAGTCTTAAATATGCGAATTTTAACTGCCTAAGAATATTGTAAAAAAAAAAAAATCAATGATTTATAATCAATCTATCTAAGAAATAACATTTAGTGGCGCTTGAAGTTTGAGAACCATAACAGTCACAAAACGTACTCTACTCCCAATGTTGTTCTCCATCATATATTATACCTTTTCATTTTATGAAAACTTTTGAACAAAATAATATTTTGTCTACTCAATTTATTGAATGATTAGTTTCTATGGATTGAGTTTTCATCTATTATAAACGAAGTACATAAAAGTGCATCAGAGGTTTAGCAATAAGCAATTACGTCTAATCAGATTAAGCGTAAGGCAAGAGAGACTACCGCCTTTGAGTTATTTTGTTTAGCATGCAAAGTTAGTAAATTGGTATTATGTCACCGACACAGTGCCCTCTGGGGCAAATAATATTCGTCCCTTTGCTTTGACCGCGTACGTTGGATGTTTCATTTAATCGCCGTTAAGCGACGCAAATTTCAGATTTTGGAGACCATAATCATCTCGGGTATAATACGTGGCTTTGATAGCACCTCTCCCTTTCCACCCCACCTTGAGACTGGAGGTCACGTGTGTGACGCGTGCGTATTCCAATTTGCTAAAAGATGTATATTTGAAATCTCTTATTTGTGGCCAATTACTCATTTTGGTAGATGGCGCCAGCTTTCCGAACAATTAACAGTCAGAACCTTTATATGAAATTCTCAGTTTTTAATTCCATCGGTTATCCGGGTCTCTTAAATGGCCACACTCTTATCTAGAAGTCACTTTTTCCCGAAGAGGCATATCTCTATAGCGCAGCGTTGTAATAGCTCTGTCGACAATGACAATATCTATGAAGAGACTCTACAGGAAGAGTTTACAATTCAAATCATGATTGAATTATACCCTAAATTACCTAGATGGCGCTAAAAATCGTACAAGTGGAATGCCGTTTGAAGTAAACGGCGAGATTATTATTATTATTCATATCTACTTGTTCAAGCGTTTGATTCTGTATAGGTTGTTGCTAAACCTCTTTAATGATCATTCTAAGTTCAAGCTTATATATACTAAGATCAGTTCAATTATGCACTTGAGTCATTTTTCGTCGTGACGTCTTTTTTTTAAAGCTTATGAACTAAACTAAAAAGAGTTACTCATTACAATATAGCAAATTCATTTCGAGGAATTCGGTTCACATCGACTCCAGTGTTGATGCGGATCTGATAGAGATTGAAAGCGTAGTTTTCAAAAGACCCGATGGAGCTTACGTTCTGGTAGTACTAAACAGGTAAATGTTGGTTATTATAAAGTACAATTAAAAAAGTTGCTCCTGGATTTGGCAGGACGCTCAATATACTATTATATCTAGCGCTCAGAATCGGATCGAATCTTTTAACTTCTGTATTTCATATATTGTCAGATAGTTTATTTTCTGAAAAATTGATTGTGACTAAAAAATATTTTGTATAATGCAGATAGTTAAATGGATGTTGAGTTTATCGTTAAACTTATCCCAAGATAAACAAGTTTTATTTAATAATAGTTACTCGTAAGGAATGATAAATATAGTATTTTTAAAGACTGATAATATCTGAATATAATTCCGTATATTTATCCAATTAATAAATGTTACAAATTCCGAGCACTATTTATCTGTAAAAAACGGAGATAGGGTGGTGGCTGGTAATTCCTTTTCGGCCGTGTTTGGATAAAATTATCTGCTGTTTTGCTATTATTTACAATTAATCCTTAAATTTTTTATGAATTTTATCGTTTCATAATTTTATAGTTTATCTTTTAAATACAACTATCTAAAAATTCACACCGTGAAACCTTAAAAAATATGGTTTGTTTTTGATTAACCGTTTATCCATTGACCGAAGGCTAGAAGATAGAATGAATATTTTTCGGGAAATTTCATTTCGAATTATTTTGAACAAAACAATGGTGGTCATCAATTAATCACACTAATTAATGTGAAAATATTACTTCCACGAATATCTTCAAAATTCTTCGAAAGTATTACGCAAATATAAGTTAGTAACAATACTCATTGTATTTTTTGTTAGTTGCTCCATTAAAATATATATATATATTTATATATATATATATATATATTTTAAATTAATCAGAAACTCGCTTATGGGTTTAGAAATTAAGGGGTTAATTGCGGATAATCTATCAATTTTAACAAAAATTCTTCATAAACAAACTTAAGCGGCTATAATAATACAGATTTATAATATTATAATTTAAATTGAAGCCTATTGTTATATTGATATTTTATTTTACTTCTCAGATGACGAATTACACTACTTTTTCAGGTATTATATAGTCTGTAAGAATTTTGTTACGCACTTTTCGATCGAAAATTAACAAGTTTTTCAACTTAGAAATCGAGAACATAGTGGTACTAACCACATCTAGCAAAGTTTGTTTATGAAGAATTTTATTTCAATTGATTATCTAATTGATTAACCGCTTACTGTTGTTTATAAGTGGATAAATACAACACTCTTGCGAAATATTTTGAATTTAGTTTAAAGATATCCAAGCAAGTAATATTTGCACCTATAGTCCGAATAAATAATCACATTGTCCAAAATAATTCAAAGCGAAACTTCTCGAAAATCATTTCTCAATCTATCTTCTAGCCTTTGTCCAATGGATTAACGGTTAACCAAAAACAGACCCTCCTTTTTAAAGTTAAACTGTTGGTTAAAGGTAAATTAGGAATTAATCAAACTTATAAATTAATAAAACTTTTACGGTTAATCGTAAATAACCGCAAAATTAGCTGGTTAATTTATAATGTCGAGCTATAATTTAGTAGATAAATTTCGGTCGGGAAACCCTTCCTTTGTTGAAGTTGATTTCGACAAGGTACTGCGTATATGTGCAGTTCGATATCGAAAAAAAACTTAGAAAAAATTTATTTAAGTCCATTTTTTATCTAACCTTGATACTATTGAAAGAAAACTAAAAATATTTCACAATGTATTTTTTTATTACTTTAGAAATAATTTCGAAGTGAATTTGAAGATCCACGACGAAAGACTAGGATATGTAAACAACAAAATTGGTCCAGTTTCTATTCAAACGTATATATGGTGGTATAACCAAAAGAAATAATTTCTAAGATTTGAGATTTTTCATGTATAATTTTACCAGCAATAATTTGAAGAATTACTTGCAATAATTAAATCTTAATTGAGGCTAAGGCTAAGTGTTTGTTATAATAAACAAAATCAAATTTCAAGTTTTCAAAAAGTGTTTTCTTTCAAGAGGAAAAGCAGGAGAGAATTAATACACAATATAAGTTAGCCACCATTTTTTTCGAATGAATATGGATTATATTTTCAGTTTTATCATACTATTAAAACGCCATATTCAAAATTTCATACACCTAAGATAAGGCGTTCTTAAGAAACTTCAAAATGAAAATATGAACGTATATGACGAAATTAACTATAAATTTGATACGAAATGTTCGACTTTCAGGATTAAGTATATTTATGAAAAAGACTTCGCGAAAGCAACCTTATCACGCGGCAGAACCCGCGAAAATCTACAATAGGATCTAAAATGGCCACGTGACCATTATTATTATTAGGGGAGGCCAGATAAATCCGGCTGCGCACGTCGACTAGACAGTTCAAGACTAAAACAGTCTGATTTCTCTGATCAGGCAAGAATTTGCTTCATCTTGATATGAGAGACCTGAGGGGTCAGACACTCAGAGAAAATTGTACAGGATTTCGAAATCAAGGTGGATTTTGAAATCATTTTTTGGATTTCGAGTTTCTGAAATTATTTTTTTCCGTAATTAGATATGGGTGAATTCTACTTGGTTAAAAAAGGCCTAATTTTAATTTTCAACCATTATTTTTCTACAGATATATAAGCGTAAGAAACTGATATATTTTTTTTTTTTTGCTCTTTGAAATAGTTTCTCATTGATCCCGTTTATAAATCAAAGTAGATAGCCTGTTGGACCAAAAATATTTAATTTTCAGGATTTTTGAAGGTGACGCTCAAGTCTCAAATTTGGCCCCTATGAGACCCCCAAAAATTGAAATTGTCTCGTTCTGTAATTTTTTTCCATTGTTTTAGTCTTCAAATTTGTATTCAGCACCTCTTTTTCGTCTATAATATGAATTTTTATTAATTTAAGCCTATTAATTCTAAAGATATTAGAGAAAACCTAATTTGAAAATTTAAAATCCAAATTTTTGCAAAAAAAAAAATTAAAAAAATGATAACTTAATTTTTTTTTTTTTTGAGCCTGAAACTTGGTTTCTTACGCTTATATATCCGTAGAAAAATAATGGTTGAAATTTAAAATTAGGCCCTTTTTTCTCGAATTCACATGGATTGACCCATATGTATTTAAGGTTAAATTATGCATAATTTCCTTTGTTAATATAAATCTCTATTTGATTATTTTTACTTTTTAAAATTTGACTCTATTATTTAGAGCCACGAATTTAAATTTGAGATTGCTTCCAAGGGTATACTGTGAAGGTTTTAGCTAATTTCTACCCTAATTTATTTATTTATTTATTGTCAGATTTCAGAAATCCATATTTCGAGCCGGATTTCATGATTTTGTGTTTTGACGAAATCCGAAATCTTTTTTTGGATTTTGTGTAGTGATTTTGGATTTTTATTTCGAAGGGAGTGCACGGGATTTTGACTAAGTGTCCGACCCCTCGCAGAATCCTCATGGGTCTCCATTTGATGCATATAAAAATGCTCAAACCTCTGGGCCGAGCAGTTAACGCAGCTACACAGAATATGGGAGGTTTCTTTCTCAATAAGGAATGTCCTGCAGACAGGATTGACCCCAATACCAATCAGGTGGAAGTGCCTGCTGAGTTGATTGTGAACAGTTAGTAGACCACTGGCCAATCTAATACTAGGCTTAGAGAGAGCGTGTAATTTCCTCACTCTCTGTTTAGATGGACCATGGATAAACTCCTTGGTTTGCCTTTGACCATCCATCTCAGGAACTTACCCTCCACCCCCTTCCTGGCATGGATGTTGCCTCCTCATTACCACGATAGCCTTGATGATGAGGTACCCAATAAAGGTGAAACTTATTATGGGATATCGAGAGTATATCCATACCAGTTTTGAGGAAACATTAAACCTTAAGAGCAACCAGGCTATAAGAGAAAATCTGAGTAGCCTTGCCACGATAATTCTTCTTAAGACAGAAGTCAACACAGATGAATATGGCAGATATTTCTGCCTGAAAGACGCTAGAATAAACGCCTAGGCTATCGTAAAAACCAAACTTTCTAGTTTGGCAGTAGACCTCAGCGCCTACACCAGAGTGTCTTTGGACCATCAGTGAACCAGGATAAATCGTCCTTTGTTCCACAAATGGTTCCAAGAGATAAATTAGCTAGGAAAGCTCACATTGAAGGGCTTGTTAAAGTAAAACTTTGTGACCATTGATAAAATGGGTAACAGATTAAAATATTGTCTGAATAATTTGGTGTGGTTACATTCACAATTTGTAGGCCACCACAATCCATTATGGTATAACCTGTAGGCCCCAATAACAATTTCCTCTATATTTAAATGTAGACGAGGAAAATTCACTATAATTTCTAGAGATGAAGCACTGTAGGCAGTTCTCATGGCTCTTGCAATACTTACATAGGCAAGCCTTTGTAATTTATGTAATTAGGAGTGCACTGCAGTAAGCTTGACCCACGATTACCAGACCAAGGCTGCGTATCAAAGCACACGTTTGATGATAAAGGTGTATATCCAATTGACAACTCTTGGGCTATGCCCCCAAGTTTGTCAATGGTACTCTTAAATCTCCAAAATAACATTTTAGCCTTAATGATACTACAGTCAAGATAAGGCTTCCATGTCACCTTGCAATACAAAGTCACACCTAGGTACCTAACCTCAGTAGACTTTGCTAAGACTATTATTATTAATCCAAATACTTCATTATCCCTTTACGTTAATAATTTATTTCTAATTAAATTAAACCTAACTATTTTGTATAAAAAGTAGCTAAATTGTTAGAGATCCGATCGCGGGTTTTCGAGAATCAATGAGGGGTGAATTTTTTTGGCTGCATTTCTCCCAGGATGGAAAAACTGACGTTAGAATACAAATAATTTTTTTTATTCCAAAAAAATATTATACTCTCTCGATATAAAATAGAGGTAAAAAAACGCGCAAATATCACTACGCTTCTTTGAAGTATTGCTTGATTAATGAAGAGATTCGCATTCGTGGACGGAGATAAATTCCAACGAGATAATTTAAACTAAAAATAGTTTGTCCTTAAACTAGAAGTTGAGTACTCGAAATATTTACCCAATTTCCCACCTAAGTAAAGCTTTTGGAGATTTTGTCAAATTTAATTTGATTTTTCCTAGTTTTGTTTAACTGATTTATCAAATTCATATTTCATATATATATTATATACGTCAAGCGACGTAATTACTTTTGAAACGGCTAAAATTCGGTGATACGTTAATGGAAAGGCACTCTAGGTCTCGCTTAAACCAGTCAATGCTCGAGAGATTCTCAAATGTTTTTAAAACTGACGTGAAATATATCACTGATTCGGATGATGAAATTCCGAAACAACTGGACGGATTTTTAAATGTTTTTTGATGTTGGTTTTCAGGGTCATGAACCCTTAATTTTGACTTAAATACGTTACAACAGAAATTGTTATCGTTAAAGCCAATAATTGGACAGTAGCTGCCAGGGATAAAGCGGAATTACACCCGTCTTCGGCGCAATAACACTCTTCCCAGTAAACCCCATTCTCCTTGTAACCCCAATCACAGCCCCAGTTGATTCCTCTTTCACTCATCTGAGCGCACCTACGGGTGACAGTCCTCCAACGCCCATCCCCTAGGGAGTCAAACCAAATATGGAACATACCTTAGTACTCCTCGATAGAAAAGTAATAATGAAATGAAATTTCGTACATACGAATCCCCTGGGACTTTGTTGGATGCTTTTGTAGCAAAAAGTCCCGGGAGAAACGGCTTCTTCTCCCAAACAGTCTATCAGCGCGTTTCGTTCCGTATTAAACGACGCGTAAGCTCCGCAGTTATCCTCACCTTTAGCGTCTTGGTCGGAGCTACATTGGTAGCATTGAATCGCGTCTCCTGAGGTTAAGAGTTAAGAAAGACGAGGATGTTAAGTTTAAGGAATATTCGTTAATTTTAGCACTTAAGCCTCGGTCTACTTACCAAATTTCAACGTTATAAAAGCGGTAACGATAATTAAAATCACGCTGGGCCTTCGAAAGGACATACTAATTAACTAGATTTATTTATTCTACGTAATTAGTGGAAATTAAAGAAAATAATTGCTTAAAGAGGGCTTAAACAAAATACCGTTCAAGTTCAACACGCGAAGTTGTCGCGAACGGAAGAAGGATAGGGCGGGGGCCGCGCGGTAGTAGTCGGTACGTTACGCGCCATGTACCGAGAGAGCCAATACGTAGGTCCTTCGTACTAACTTAAAGGGAGAATGCAACCTAATAACAAGTGATTTTAAATCGATTCATTATCGTTTAAATATGCCCCTTATCGTTTAAATAGGCCTAATCCACCGATAAAAAGTTTACATAACAAATATTAAACTATAAATAAATTTAAAACTTACCCGAAAAATAGGCAAAGCGGGATTCATGGAGATCCTGCATTGCCTCCGCGTAATGTCTAGCGACCAATGAGCAAAGATCCGTCATTCACGCGAGATCTCCACGAGACTTACAATCGTGTTCGATTGGTCGCTAAACCTTATACGCGATGAGATCAGGATCTCCATGAATCCAGCTAAACCTATTTTCCGTGTAAGTTTTAAATTTATTTCTAGTTTAATATTTGTTTGTAAATTTTTGCGCTAGTGGTTTAGGCCTATTTATACAATAAGGAATCAATAAAAAAGCACTTGTTAGGTTGCATTCTCCCTTTAAACTCGGTACTTTCCTCTATTAGTCCATTATATTTTCTCGCTTTTTGGTCAAATCATTAGGCTTAATTGATAGAGCAGACAATGTTTATATTTTAGACGCTTCATATTGGATGGAAATGGATAAGGAGAATTAACCAGACTGGGAAATAAGGGGATATTCCTACAAGTCAACTTTCGGTCCTTTCATAATTAAATGCGAATCTAGATTCCAAAAAGAGATCTGGTTTTTACATATGAAAACTATCTGATATCGTAGCTGACATCAAACGAAGGTCTTCCAAATTAATTAAGGTAAATTAAACTCTCGAAGAAATCGAATGGGTAATTTCCAAGTGGCGTGATATCCCATTTTTCGTGATCCCTGGTAGTCTAATAAGAAACTATTAGACTGCGGATCCCGCATAAAGATAAGAGGAATATAAGCGAACGAACTCCCAGACCGCGCAATTTGTTACGGTCAACGTCGTCCGCTAAGCAAGAAAAGAATCAACTTCAAAGGGGTTTTAAACACGACAGATAGTCCCTTTAAGATGGTACCAGTACCAGCTCAGTGGATGGCTAAGAAATTAACCACAATATAGACCCGATACAAATTTGGCTACTTAGAGCATGGATGTATAAAGAACTAACGTTAGTTCTTTATACATCCATGCTTAGAGGTTTTAGTTTACTTGGGCTAAGGCTTAATAACTTACTTTAACGATAACCAACGTTAAAGGAGCTAAAAACTACGACTTAAAACGTTCAATGGCCATAGATATCGTATATATAACTGGCTAGATACCGTATTAAATCGAGGGAAAATACGGGAGGTATAGATAGCAGACTACGGCTATGGAGACCTACAATGCTGGGGAAAAATCAGATCAGCGCCATCTATACCCGAAAATGGAAAGCTCAAAATGCGAGAAGTTTAATTTTCCCGCTTCGGCCAGAAAATGTTTTTTTTTTTTTTAATATTATTCGACAGAAGAGAATGAAATCGGCTCAAAACGTGATAAAAAAGTTGTTTTTTACATGATCCATCAATTTTTAAAAGGTAAATATAACATATATATTATTTAAATCAATAAATATTATTTGGTTCGCTAACCCTTGGCCTTCTCTATAATGGAATTTCAGTTTAACTCTGCTTACAATTACGATACAAGTTCTAGAACTGACTACAAGACGAGCAAAATGGGTGAATATTTTGACTTTGCATGACAAGGGAACCGTAATCCTTTTCAAATAGATTCAATTAAATTACCTACACGCAAAGTTTCATGATCAAAATTTAGAGGTAAAACATCAGAATACGTCGGTTTTTGCAGATTCTTCGTATAAATAAAAAATTGTTGATCAAACACTACCAAAAAGTGTAATTGCTTAAGTATAAACCTTGGAAGGTATTGCTTGCTTTGAAAGAAATCGTTTGCCATTTCGGTAGACAATATCACTTTCCAAAAAATGTTCGCTGCAAATGAAGGAATTGGAATTAGGCCTAAAATCATCTAAATCAACAGCCTCAATCCATTTGGCATGTAATTCCGGGTTGGATATGGGAAATCTATAAATTTGCATGATATTAGTTATTAATTTACTTAATTCTTGAGTAGTTTTGTTCATACATGTGAAAAGATATTTCTTTTCTAGTGGTTGACTTATTACGGCAATGTGAAAACGAACAGGTTTTAACCATTTTGTATTAAAAAAAAAACACTTGCTTCAAAAATAGCCGAGCTTTATTTCTTATAGTTTCTTTACAAAAGAAACAAAAATTCCCGCGGGTTTTTGAAAAAGCACTTAATTAGAGGTTCCAGGTATCTAATATAGATGGCGCTGTTCAGATTTTTCCCCAGATAATAGCCGTCGTCTGCTATTTGTCCCCTCCGCGTTTTACTCCTCGGGCCTAACCCAGGGAAATGTATCTAGCCAGTTATATATACGATATCTATGTCAATGGCTCGATACTTATTATTATAATTATTATTATTTTTTTTTTTTTTTATTTTTTTTTTTTTCAGGAGAAGCGTTAATTAAAGAAATAAATTTATTTTTATAGTTTATATAAAATAAGAGTATATAAAATCCTGGTCACGACTGAGAAAACCACCGGAAAAACGGTGGCTCTCGAGAAAGTACAAGGGGGTAGGGAACGTATTTGTTCGCTTTAAATTAGGAACGAAAATTATTTCAAACTATAGTTTAACCGGAAGACTTTTTAATCGAATCGCGCCGTTTTCGTATCCGTTCGACACGTCCTCGCTGACGGTTTTAATTTTCCTATTAAAATTAAAATCGAGTGTTTGAATGACGAAATACGAAGAAAATGCCTACCACCAGAACTTACTCTTTGGGGTCTTGGGACGATTTCTCTTCGGCAGGTCTTATACGCATATGTTTGGGTACGACCAACTGATTGAGTAGCCGCGGATCGGGAAACTCTTTATTCCCTGCAATTACGATACGGGTCGAGTTCAAAGGGGAATTTAAGAGTCCTTTATCTTTTTAATTACATACCCCAAACGAGACTGAATAGTATTCCCAGAACCAGAGTCATGCCAACACCGATGGCGCCGAACCACATGAAACTGATCTTGTACAACGGAAATATGTCTCTACAAAGATAATGAACACAATTACCCCATCGTTTGGCTACGGAGTACTTGTAGTCCTCATTAGATAGGATAGGTCCCGATATTGCCCACGAGTAATTGTCCACCATATATTTAAGATATTTCATACTATTCCACACAGTGACCTTCAATTAACTGTCCACCATTACCAAGATATTTCCCTACTAACGTCCATTATTATACCAACCGTATACGTTCTAATATTTAACGCAAAAAGGGAACCCTAAATTTGTGGCGGAAACGAATAACGAGTAATTACTTATTAGGATGTAGATCGGTCTCGTTGAGGTTGGTGGACGGCGTCGAGTAATATTGTTCGTAAGCGGTCGACTCAACCACGGGAGTTCCGTTGAAGAAATGAGTTTCGTTGAAGGCGGGGCAACCGGCGGTCGAAGTGGGTAAGTGGTTGGATTTCAAAGGATTCATTTGACTTCCGACAGCCAACCAGGTCATGAAGGCGATGGTGATCAACATGGCCATCTTACAGACCTTGGCGTTGGTCCTCGGAGCGAACATACCCAGTAACATGACTCCGCACAGTGGACCCGAGGACGCCGCAACCACCGACGAGTAAGTCTTGATGGCGCCGCCCAGATACGGAATACCGAAACTAATGAGGATCGCCATGATACCGTAAAACGCCGCTAAACCGAAGAAACAATTACCGAGAACAAGTTTATTTCGTTTTCGAGAAGACTTAAGAGAGAATAAATATTTCGGTCGAAATGAACCTACTGAGAACTTTGCAGATGAATATGTTGCGTTTTTCGGTTTTGGTTAGATTGGGGAAGAAAGGTTTGAGGTAGTCTTCGAGTGTCAAGGCCGCGAAAGCGTTAATGTACGAAGAGAAAGTACTGAGAGAGCCGCTAATGATCCCCGATAACGCCAGACCAGCCAATCCGGGGATGCCGCGTAACATCACGCCGATCGCGTAAACCAAAATCTAAAAAACGAAACGGAAAAGGGAGCCATTTTTGTCCTTAATTAGCGCGCCATTACGGCGATTTTGAACTCGTATTAAGCCTAACTCTCGTTGTCATTTAAATCTTATTGACACGAATGTTCTTCCTCGAGTAATTTATATTTTTTTAAACCAAAGTAGGAGTTTGACATTTCGAAAGTCGACCTTAAGGTGGTTTGGAATGTTTTACTCGTCGTGTCTACCTGGTCGGAAGACTTGACTCCTGTTCTAGGATCCGATAAGGGATCGCAGTCCTTGAATTTGGAGTAGATGGCGAAACCGCTGAATATCAAAAGAACTTTGTAGAAGAGCATGAGCCCCGTACTAATGTACACCGACCTGCGGTAGGGTAAAATTTTGGGTTAAGGCCGAGTTCCTAGCTAACTCGGCGAACATTAAAGCTTTTCTTAATTGGATTTTATTTACTTTTGGGCGGCTTTGGTGTTTTTGACGCTGAGAAGTCTTTGAACGCCGGCTTGATTCGTGCTGTAATTCTTAGCGGATAACAAGAAACCCGAAATGCACAAAGCCCAGACCGAGTAACGCGTGTCTTCGTTTTCCTGCAAACTGACATATAGATATTTGACGGACAGCTTCGGTAAAAAGAGCTAAACGGAAACGAAGCTTTAAACGGGGATAAGACTGTCGTTAACTAAATCCCCTCCAATCGAAAGAACTAAACCTAATTTAAAGAGATAGTGTTACGATATCGTAGAAATTTTACCAGAAAACGTGGACTGAATTTCAATCTGATTTCATTTTCTTACAAAGAGCGTCTCGCCTAGAGCACGCTTCTAAGAATTGGGGCAGTTTATTGGTCTATTCTACTTTCAATCGAAATCTACTCGGAAAACGGCAAAGTTAGTTCCGCTCGTTGATGGCCCGAATCCGTTTGGTCCCCATCCTTAGAGAATACGATTGGCGAGTCTGGGCCTTACTCGAAATGTAGTCTACCGCCGTCGTAATTGTCGATGGCCGTTTGTAGGAGACCACCGGCGTCCCAAATGCCGATGACCATGATAAGACCGAAGCAGGTGAACATGAGCAACGTCTGTAGGACATCGGTCCAGATGACGGCCGCGTAACCGCCCAAGACGCAATAGAAAACGCAGACCGCGCCGGTCACCGTGCTCGTCAAGACGTAAGGAATGCCGGTCACCGTCGTCAAAGACAACGCCGGGATGTATAGAACCACTCCCAAGTAAAAAGCCTGAGGAACGATAGTAATCGCCGGTTAAGAGCTCCGAGCTTTTACAATACCCGCGAGCGAGAAATGGTCAAGCGCCGAAGCTAAAAGCGAAACTAAATAATTTATTTCTCGAGAGTATCGCCCAAAAGAGACCTTGAGAATTTGCAAACGCCAGATACAAGAATTCTCGCGTCGCGTATGGAAAGTAACGCGACCTCTAAACAAAACCGTATAGATACGGTAATATCGATTTGAAAAAAAAAATTATTTTCAAAAACATTGAAATTCTACTAATAAAATTAAAGCCATCCTAATCGCTCACCCTAGAGACTTCGAAATCGTTTTAATCGTTTAGGAAAGTAAAATATTGGGACCAGCTAATCATTGAGTTGACTAGAACCATCAATTAATCGGGTTAAGAGATTTTATTTGCGTAGCTACTTATTTTAGCCCTCAGGTAGATTCACTTACGTTACCGGCTAAATAAATAATCGAGAAAAGCAAACGCATCGAACGATCGTAACGACGCTCCAAATACTAAAAATTAAACGGAAAACAAAGTTTAGTAGCGATAGTAGTCGAGGACGCGGCAATTTAGAGGTTCGAATTCAATTGGATTCTCGACCCTACTGACCTCGTAAACGCTAACGTATTCCATTTGATGAAAGACCGGTACGATGAAGATGGCGACAGCCACCTTTCCCAGAGCGCTCGCTAACGTCGAAAACTACAAAATCAACGCCGCCAACATTGAAATTACTATTAATTGACAAAGACAGGAGAACCCGTAGAACGTTACGCTCTCTCTCATCGCCGCGGCTGAATTACGCCACGACTTCCTTAACATCGTGGCTGGTAATTGCAGCCCGAGATACGTTCTCGGGGGAATATGGTCACGCGGAGTATATTGGTAGATGTGAGCGAATATTTACTTGATACTGGGCTCCGTAGAGGTACATTTCACCGATTCCTCCCGCCATGGAGATGGCCGACATAATGGTGGCCATAATGGAGAAAGACACCGGAATGACGGCCATCCGCCTGTTCGCCAATAAGTAATTCACCACCGTGTCCTCCGGAGCGCCTTTCTTTTTTCGACCAGTCACGACGCCGATTCCCGCGCACACCTACGTGGCCGGCGACCAACAACAAACGAACAAATACCGCCAACAATTACTTTTAGATCATCGGACGCTTCGTTAAAGGCGGAATGAATAATAAAGGTTTAAACTTTCAACTTCATCGCGCCTTTAATCGTCGGCTAGAAACCAAATTGGTGACGAGACGTACCATCATGGTCATTCCGAAGATAACGTAATCCCATATGGTCATGCGCGCCGGTCCTCCTTCCATCTTGACTGATGGTACAAACGCAAATTAATATAACGAGGAGACTACACTAAATTAGATACGACCAAACAACAAGTCGTTAATTTAATCAAAAACTTTTCGAATTTGAAAAAAAGGGGAGTGGCCAAATTTTGGCACCATTTTATATCTCGCGCCAAAATTGTAGTTCTATCCTTGGAGAAAAAGTTGGCGCGAATTTACGAGTATGCCACGCGCCAATCTCGATTTCATTCAAAGTTGATGGAAATGGTGAAGATGGCGCGAAGCCTGGTCACCACGAGCGCCGCTGGACCAACGTCTGGATTTTAAAAAAAGAGGGAGCGAAATCGCTACACGCTGACCACCAATTTCCAGAGTCGGTGTTTTACGCCACGACTCAGTTTCCCTTTAAGATGTCCCATGTTTACGAAGTAATATTAGGTCGCGTCCACTCTATATTTTGAAGAACCGTTTTAAAAAGGAAAATAAACGGGAAAATGTTTGGTGACAAAAATTATAATTGTCGATCGATTGGAATTTAACACGCCGATTCTAGAGTGAACGCGTTATTACTTATAATTATATAAAAAATTGTGGGTGATTAAATCAAAGGGATCGGGTTACGGTTACGACGAGGCGAATGACATTCCCGGGCATCGGGATACGAACGCGTCAAGAATTAGCGAAGACGAAAACAAGATGAACCCACCACGCGACGCGCCACGTTCCAATCCGATTAGTCGATTACTCGGATTTGTTGACCCCTAAATATCCGCGCGGTCGATTTAAACCGTAACATAATTAAATATCAAGTCAAGCGAGTACTACTTCGCGGTTGAGAAAAACAGTCGCGGACAGAGGATTGGGACCTACAGGCAGCTAGCTACTAGTTAGTTCGTCTCAATCCATTTATAAACTTAAACTCGAAATGAAGCTCTTCAAAGTTAAGTAGCGGTATATTTAATTAAATAATATCGTAAGTTAATCGTGTACGACGCTCGATTAAGGTATCACGATTCAACTTTTCCGAGAAGGTTTTCTTATAGCATCAACTTCGATAGTTATCTACAAACTAGTTTACGTACCCCTTCAAGAAAACAAGCGAAATAAGCGCTAACTTTTGCCGTCTTCAAATATTCTGGAAGGACGGAACGAGGGATCCGAGCCAAAGACGAAAGAAAATTTGCCGACGATATTAACGATTGAAGAAATAAAACGCGTTTGTGATAAAACGACGCGATTTACACGCGTTTCTTCTTAAACGTCCTCTTCGAGAAATAAAGGCATCGGGCTGGGGGTGCTTGCTACGAGAGTTAAAACACGCTTAAAAGGGAAAACAGGCGAAGAGGAATCAAAGCTAATTGGGGCTAATAGACCATAGTATCAATTCGCGCTTCACCGTAATCTGATTTCGAGCAACTCGTCTTTATAGTTATTTTCGAAGCCTATCCTATAATTCCGCCCCGATAAATTTGGATAACCCTGGCCGGGAATAAAGATCCAATTTCTCTACTCGCCAATTAAGAGTATCATCTCTCAGGCGCTCTTAATTGTCTCGCCACGCGTTTAATCGGGCGTTATAACGACAGAATCGACAACACCCGAGATTACGGAGCCGCTACGACTAGCGATTTTCAAGGCGATACGTTTTAACAAGACGGAATTTAACGAATTAAGTCGCGGACAACCGGGCTTCATTAAAACGAATCATATTAACCGCGATATTAATTAAGCTAGAGAGGCGATTGATATTTAACTAGTTAATCAGCCCGAGATTTTTCAACGCGGTTCGATATCGAAGGATCGCCGCGGATCACTCGGCTTAAGCCGACTTTCCGAGCCAACTTAAACGATTAATTCCTAGGCTCTTCAAAAGCTACGTTGTCACGCTAGCAGTTCTTAATCGATTTGAAACGGGAAAATCAAACCGATATTCGAATCGCCAGGAATCGATAGTCAAGCGTTCTCGCGTTACATTTATAAATCGATTCGGTTGTTGAAACCGAATCGGTACGGAACTGGTTCCCGAAGCAGTTTCGAGAATAAAATTAGAATCGATTAGAGAAAAGACGGTTTTCCGTTCGCGCGACTCGGTTTAAATCGATTCCAAGGCCTTAAGTCGCGTTCGTATTCATTCTCCCTTTAAAAGCGATCGATAATAAACACGCCGATCATCGAGTTGATTCTCGGCGGTTGTTTCCATTTCTGATTCCCGTTTTCCTTGACATAATTTATTATTAATTTTAATTATCCCTATATTAGTCGGGATAATTATTTAAAATCCGGAATGTTTTGAAATTTCGTAGACGGAGAACAAGGACCTAAATTCGCAGTTTTTTTATTTATTTATTTTTTTTATTTTTTTAAATCGGTTATCCGATCATTTTTAGCCGATGTTTAATAATAAGCTCGACGTTTTGTTACGTCATATCGTGTAATATTTCGCGCGTGTTTTCCCGTTTCGATTCGAGTTAACCGAAATGAAAACGAGGAAAATTCATTGTTCCAACGAAGCATCCAGGTGATGAGAAATTATTTCTACTTGGTCGGATTTCTATTCATTCGCGAGTTTTATTCAAGGACTCACTCGCCCCCGTTAAGCGCAACCTCGCTTAATTAATTTCAACGACCACTTTAAAGGGAGGGTCAAAAGGAAAATCAACTGATTCTTCTCTACTATAAGACATATCCGCGTACTAGTTAATCACGAGGGAAATATATCACAATCATTTTAAAAATAAACATAGATCTAGATCCAAATTTTAAATTGAAACCCTTCAACCAATCGCGTAACGCCCTGCTTTTCAGAGAACAAAATATTCCTGTCACGCGCCACCTTTGTCACCTCGCCCGTGCTATTTATCACATAGCGCGTGCCACGAGCATTTTGTTCGCTGGAAGGCAGGGCGTTACACGATTGGTTCAGGGGGTTTCTTTACCCTCCCTTTAACTTCTTTACGAGCCCGCGTTTTAACGCGAGATATTCATCCGCCCCGCCGTCCAACCCGTTACGCCACGCGATGAAAAAAGATTCAATTAGCACCGCGGGAATAGAAGCCTCCACACTCTTCATACGGACACTCGCTTGGACCTCGCTTTTAAAGGGAACCGCGTTTCGTTTAAGTAACTAATCAGCGTCCAAATAATCAGCCCCTCGTTTACGATAAAATATTCAATCGTTTTCTCGTTCGGAGGATTTGAAATTCGCCTCGAGACAACCCTTTACCAACGAGTAGTTCGTGGCAAACGCGATGGATGCGGCTCGGTTGAATTTGTTTTGAATGGAACCCTTTAAGAGTTCCGGTCTAATCTAGAGAAGAAATATACAAATCTTAGCTAATAGGGTCAGCGTACGCGAAACGTTCGAGTTTTCGGCGGCGCGCCGATATTTGGATCCCCAAATGTCTAGTAAATCAAAAATAAGAGACATTTCGTGGAAAACTTATGACTTTACAGGAATTATGAAAAATATAGAATTTTATAGGAATTATACGATCGTAATATTTAATATTTAAATGAAAATAATTACCTTGAAACGGATGATAATTTGTATAAAACTCGTTAAAATATTTGTACAAAATCTAATCTTAGACGCGAATTCCTCGGCACTTTGTCATAGACGAGAAGAAAAAGCGATTTTAAATGATCGTTTTTGGTTGGAAATTGGCGGCCGCGCTCGTCGCGGTTTTGTGACTCGAGTTAGAATAGTAATAACTGTAATAATAAGAGAGAGAGGGAGAGAGTGTATATCACGCTTGAGAGCTATTCGAGCTCGCCATTCAAATGGTCAAGGGCGAATCTCCGTCATTTGCTACTATTGACTCCACGAACGATACGAACGCTATCTTTATAATTTCTCCTGGATAAACAAGCCACCCCCGTCTCCCCTTCTTCTAACAAACGCCGTCTTTACCTTTATTATATTCGTTTACTTTAAGCTTTTCATCGCGAAGCTACCGAACAAATTTACAGCTACTACAACTATAAGCTACTAAATACGAAATTCCGGTAAAGAAACGGATTCGAATTTGGTCTTCCTCAATCTGACAGAAAGGGGGCTGGATATAAGAACGGGGGATAACAACCCGCTCGTTTTAAATATCGCCCGAAACGAGTTTAAACCTCGGCCCGAGCGACTGACGCCCAAGCAAAAAGACAACGCGAAATAAACCAAACAAAAAAACAATCTGGATTGAAATTCCCATTTTAAAAGGGAAAACTAGAACTAATTTACGAAAGCCGATTAATTTAATTGTTTAATTAAATTATTACTAATTCCGAAAATTAGCCACGTGACTGCTGGGAATTCCTCGAGGCTTGATTTTCAAATGGCCACCCGCTCTGTTTGAAATCAAGCCAGGATTCAGTGGCTAAGTGTCCCCTTTTTGTTAATAAGGGTCCATTGTTTAAGAGTCCAAGGCCTAATCGTAACTGTTCCCCGAGGAGGTAACCTATATTATTTCCAGATGAAAAAATTCCCTAAAACTGTGATTCGAAATGTAAAGAATAAAACGTATTTTTAATATACGATTTTCATGGTCTTATTCCTTTAAAAAACAATTAATCTCGTTCCTCGGCTATAAACCGTAATTTATTTCAAATTAAGCGTCTTTGGAAAATGATATCCGTTACTGGGCCGTGGGCGAGTCGCAATTGTCAACGCCGTAGTTACGAACTCAATCGGGAAATAAGAACTCGATTGACACCCCCCGGGGGCAGCGGGGAAGGTACATTTTGTTGCTCTGCGCTAGGTTTTCACTCCGAAGAAAAAGGGTTAAAAAACTATACAGGTATTACAAGGAACGTTTCTCGTAAATGGAATTTACAAGCTGATCAAACAAAACGTTGCCCTCATTTAGCTACAACTACGAATATAGTCTTATAACGAAGGAATTCCGCCAATAAAGTAACATATACACTAATATAGAAACGGATAAAAGAGCCGTTAAAAAGAACCCTTTTGTATTGCTAGTGTTGCCTTTTTCCAAGGCTGGTTTAAAATATAGGATTATCTATACTTTTGCCAACCTCGAAACTAACCAAAAGAGTCGTTAAATAGAACCCGTTTCTACGGCAGATGTTGCCTTTTTTCAAGGGTTGGAACGTATATAGAGTTTATAGATTTAACTATTCGACGCCTAAAACGGTATTAATTATATAAGGCCAAGATTTTAAATTAATATTAACAATTAACGCCTATAGACACTTTTATGAAATACTACGCCAATTTTGAGAGATTAATTAGACGAATGTTTTTCCTGACTGTCGTGGCCTTTAAAGGGAGGGTCAAAAGAAAAATATAATCATTTTTCGAAACTCTTAAATTTAATTACGATTTAGAGATGTTTAGAAATTTGCGGGGATTTCTAATGAACGGTAAAGAGTTACTGAAGGATTTGATTAGAAGATTGGATTAGGGGATTTGGCAGGGATTCAATTTTAAGATACGAACATTGGTTAGGAATACGAATGGTTTGTTGGAATTTGAATGATTCCATCGTTTCAAATCTACCGCAGATTTTTCGTCGTCTCGAGTCATTTTTAGAATTGTAAAAATGGAAATTTCTGGCCATCGAGAGGAATTAAAATCTACATTTCAGCTTTTTATGATTTCGCGGTTAAGCTATTGAAGGCGGATTACGAAAAAAACCGCCCAAAATCACTTGGGATTAAATTATATTATAATTACTATTTATTTTATGTCCATTTAGATTACGCGAAATTAATGAAAAATAATAAGATTACGAATGTCGCGAATGTTGATAACGAACTCGACAAACCTAAGAAAGACCACGAAAGACCATTAAGAAAAGACGGATGGATTACTTTTTAAATAAAAAAAACTCTTTCTAATTACCGGAAGCGGAATTGGGGCAATCGCAAATGTAACATCCGTTATTATCGAGGACTCTTTTGCATTTATCGAGGTTACACACGCCCTCCTCTTTGCAGGAACCTGAATAAGCGGACAAAAAACGCTTTAGAATACCCGCATTTATTGGTGAAGTAATTAGGCAAATTACTTTCGGATTTAGAAGGCGAGCATTTTTTTTTACAATCCTCCGGGGTTACGAAATTATTTGCGTTTCCGTCGCAGCCACTGAAGAAGAATGACTTGCAGCTTTTGGACAACTGGTCGTAATGGTAACGCAATTGCAATTCGAGGCAGGAGCCGCGCTCCTCTTTTAGGAGACAAGTAGCTGAAAACATTTCGGAGAACCAGATCCAAATTGAGGAAAAGTGTCTAACAATTTGAATTAAACTCGCTTACCATCTACGTTCGACATTTGAGCAGTATCTTTGAATGCCCCTGCGATAATGATGGATGTAGAAGAATATAAAAGACAATCTTTATGTTTCCCAATCAAGTAATTAATTAGCCTACCAGGACATCGTCTATTACACAAGGCTTCGCCGTGATTTCCGCCGAAATTATTTTCATTTCCACCGCAACCGCCATAGACGAAAGTGTCGCATTTGCCCTGGATGGGATTGTGATAATAGCGGATATGATTTCCTTTGCACGGGCCTTGGTCCGGGGGCAAAGAGCACACGTCTACGATAATTAATTCATTTCATTATCGATATAGGGAGTGAGACGACCCGGATGAAAATATTTACCAGCGCAGAACGCCATGCAATCTTTCGAGGAACTGAAGCTATTTCGAGTTTTACGACATTTCCCGAAAAAAGCGTGGCACGTTTGGGTCCTCGTGTCGAAATAATAACTTTCGTCTTCGCCGGGACAATCTTCTTTGTTCGGTAATTCTTCGCAAATAACTTAAAGGTTTAACGAAAATAATCTCGGTTGATTCGATGCATTCAAAAATTAAATAATATTAATTAAAGAAAACTACTTATAATTACTAGAATTAAAGCAATCGCAATAAATGGCGTCGTCTCTGTTCACGCTTCGACAATTTGTCGGACAATCGAATACGTTTTCTACTTTGTAAGGCTTAAAGGGGCCTGAAGGATTAGAGATTAAATTAATTAATTAAAAGTATGGGCTGAACACCATAACGTAACGTAAATAGATTTTATATCGGCCGAAGTACGATTATTAATGAAAAATCTATAAGAATAGTTAAGGCGCGTTTCCAACTACAAAGGCAGACATTTTTAATAAATTGATTCGAAATTGCCAAATCTTTTCAGTTTCGATATCGCCAAATCTTTTCAGTTTCAATATCTCAGACAAGCTCGGAAGTGAGGTGGCGTTGTCGTAATGAAATTTAACAATATATTTCCCCGCGCTTAATTTGTACATGTACATTTTCGAGTGTCCCGAATAAGGTCCCGATTAAAAACGCGATCATAAAAAACGAAGATATACCAGTGGCCTCGTCTTGAGTGGGGCTTCTAGCCGGACCTTGGTATAGGGAAGGAGGCGGACAATCGCAGACGGAACATCCGGGTTTAGTTTCGCGAACGCACTCGACGGGACAACTCGTTACGTCTTCGCAAGATTCGTTTCCGTTCGAGTTCGTATATCCTTCGAGGAAATTGGACTTCAATAATAAATAAAATTTAACAAAGTCTAGGAGGAACGGCCTCGATGGCACCGAGGGAATTCATTCCACCCCCCTTATTGCCTCGTCTCCGCCAAGGAAAAACGTAGGAGAAAGAGAAGAGAGATAGTTTTCTATCGCTCCTTATTTTACGCTAGGCTCGAGATATTCCCGGGGAAGGATTACCAAAATAGAAATGGATTTTTAACGCGTGTCTTTAAGGCCACCGTCTACTTCTAGACTTTGTTTTTTTTTTTTTGTTTCGGATATTCCGGTCCGATAACGTACCAACAACGGGCGAACAAGAGTCGCACCATATACAACCATTCTCATCTTCTACGCAACATTTGGGACAAGCCAACGTACAAACGGCAGAATCTTTACAGGCGGGCCAAACGGAGTCTAAAACGAAATTAATTATTTTGGAGGCTTCGTTATCGTTCGACTCTTGTAGCCGAATCCGTGACAATTGGAATCGGGTAAAACGATTTTAAGAAAGGTCGATAAAACTGGCTATACCTTGTTGTCGTCTTTTCAAAGACTCTTCATGGACGTCTTGAAGATCGCACGAATCTAATCGGAATTAAAAGTAGCTCAATACAAGCTAGCTAAGACGCGGAATCACCGTTTTCAATCCTCGAATCAACTTTTCAAGTTGAGAAATGATCTTCAAAGTTGACCTCAAAATTTTACAATTTGGTCTTTCTAAAAACGGTGATTCAAAGTCTGTAGCGCGAACACGGCTACAAATATATGTATTGAATTTTTCTCTATCGAAACGAGAAACGATTGAATTTTTAAACGAACCGGCGCTGTTTTGGGGAATGAGGGTACGAGGATCGACGCACAAGGAGCGTACTGTGTCAGAGACGCTTTCCAATAAGGTTTGTCCAACCGATTTCGTCCTAGAAAGAACCGAGACGAATTGGGCGTTCGCCGAGCAAGTATCGTCGTCCATTCGGTCAATGCAACCATACAACACGGCCACGTCCGTATAATCGGTTTTAATTAAAAACAATCGCTCTAAGGATAATAAGTTACGAGAGATATAGGGATTGCAAAAAATTAATTACTACCAAGTATATATTCGCGACCCTATTAGATAGAACGAATAAATTGGAACTACGTTTGCCCCCGGTCGGGGTTACGAGGAAACGATGCTAGTTTATCCCGTCTCAAAATTAACCAGTTATTTCACATCCTGTAGATCTTTGAATTTTTACCTCGAACCGTGGACTTTAAGCCATCGTAGTGAAAAATCAAAGTACCCGGCGAATCAACGGTCACTTCACCGGCGATTGGCTTCAAACATTCTCCATTTCTAAGGAAGACACCAAATCTCTTTGACACCGAAGAATCGTTCAGTCGCACGCGTGAAGGTGTGTCAATGATTAACTTACACCAGCCTGGAGGAAAAAATGAATGGTACGTGGTCGTTTCCGGTTTGGGGCGAGAACCTCCAGAGGGCCGACTTGAATTCCGGTAACTTGGTCGCCGTTCGCCCGATTTCGTACCAATCTCCGGAAAACTAACGTTTTAAAGTCACAGCGCTTGTCATTAATCAGTTTTAAAGTACCGATGGAATCTTGGACTTTTAACATTTAGGACACCTAAGATCTTAATCGATAAAGATGAATAGAAAACTTGGTGTTCGTTCGTAAGCTTGTCCTCTAACAGCAAATAAACCAAACAGCCGGGGCAAGGGCAAAAGTTGTAGCTAACAAACGAAACTTCGTGCCTGGCTGCTACGGATAAAGAATATACTCCTGGTTTTGTTTGATACAAGGTGACCAGGGAAAAAACTTGAAATTTTATTGGAAAAATAGGAAATTTTCATTTCATTTCATTTCATTATTATTATTATTATTATTATTCAAAGGCGAATTATAGGAGAAAATAGGATTGAAAATTTAAAATTATAGGAAACTATAGGATAAATAACAGCGAAAATATAGGAAAATGTAGGATTTAACATTTCCCCACATATTTATCGCTTTCTGATTTTCTTTAAAATTTTATCTCTTATGTTTTTGACTAGATGCCTTTCGGTGGGAATTTTTTTATTTTTCAGAAATTTTAAATTATACTTTTATTTGAAAATGAATAACCTGATAACCGAAAAAGGTTAAAAAAATAGGAAAATATAGGAGAAAACCTTCAATTATAGGAATTTATAGGAAGGCATTGAAAAAATATGAAATATAGGAAGTCTGGTCACCCTGTAGATAACTTCTTTCGCCCTTACACTGTCTGTTTGAGCCATATTTTGTATATTATTCATCTTTATCTATTAAGGTTTAATAGTCGTAAGTGAATGACGATAATGACGTAATATCAGTGGGAAATGTTTGTATTTCAAAATTTCCAAGTTGTTTATTAAATTCTATATATATTTTTTCCCGTCGCGGTAGTTTACGTTTAGCCCTACATATTTTTAATAATTTTTTAACGATCTTTGAGAAAATGCAACTCAAATGTCGTATCAAATTCGTTAAAAATCGGTGCCATTTAATAAAATATAGGCCTACGTATTATTTAAAAACGCGCTCGTAAATTAACTAACCTTTTGAAAATCAAAATCTTCAACTTTGGAGAAGCTTTTAAGTTGGCAGTTGCTAGGGTATTCGGAATCTGGTAGGCAAAAGAACACACGTCGTACAATTTTAACCAATTTAAATTAAATTCTCGACTAATTACGGCGAAAATTTATAGAAAAAGGTTAATTTTAAATAATTTTCAATCGAATTTCGTCTTACGAAGAATTAAATTAGATTAAAAATCAAAAATGGCTCCCATTTATTTCGTTTCAATTTTCCAATTTAGACGAGATTTTTGACCAAATTAGGCCATTTTCCTTCAAAGGGAAAGCCCAATTCTTTGGTTATACTACGGGAACGTAAAATTTATCCCCCCGATTAAATTATTTTTTTCAAGCATTAAATTCCATTGAAACGTATTAGCGTTTTGATTAAATATTTGAAACATTTTCAACGGAATTAGTTAACTCGAAATTCTAATTAAACTAATTCTTCGTAGGACTAGATTTAATTAAAAATGAATAGTACAAGATACCCTAATATTCCTAAGATTTAAAAACACTAGCTTAAGATTCTTAACGTTTTTTAATTAGTTAAAAGTGTACGACGACGGTTCCTACCTCTAGGCGTGGTTTCAATAAGACTATTAATGGTTTCAATCGCGGCCCTAACGGAAAACGCTCGGGACTCGGCCGCGAAATTAACACAAAGGCAACTTAGGGCCAAAAACGCCGTCGTCTTCATGACGTCTTCTTAATCGAATCGAATGTTACGAAATGAGATAAAAAAACAAAAAGCCAAATTATATCGGCTCTCTCTCTCTCTTTTATCTTTATTTATTGTCTAGCGAGATAGACACCCGCTAATATAAACCCGTATATACAGGGTGGATTGGATTAAAAAATCAAACTCTAGCTTCTATGGAGGGAGACAATTAACATCGGGGTCTATCGCGTGTTAAGTCTAATTAATTCACTACGCAAACTCGAGTGTGGGTGTTTGTTGAAAAATTGAATTCCAGTTTAGCCGCTCGCGTTCAACGTAAATCTTATAATCCCTACGTGTAAGCTATCGAGTTTCTTGATCCTAACCACCCTGTATGCGTATCTTTAAAACGAAACAAAGGGAGAATGAAGAGATAAAAAAGCGTTTTTTTTATAGATTATAATATTATTAGATAAGATACTCGACAATAAAAGAAGAGTGGCGAGTTGGCTCGATCTCTCTCGCGTTACTAAACAATACACCTCTCGAGTCTTTAGCGCGAAACTCCGGGCCTTAAGATTAACGCTTCATGCTCCCTTTAAACCGCGATAAGACGAAGTGAGATTAGACTCCTTTTTTTGCAGAATGTTCCGTCATCGCGGCTTATCGAGACTGACTGAGTGAACGCGATAGGATAGGCGTTGTCCGGGACGATAAGATGTACTTAAAATGCAATTTCGAATATTCCGAATAGGCATAGGTGTACTCGCAAAAATGACTCGACCTTAGCCTACATTCGGGCCTAGTTTCCGGCGGGCCGAAAACCTACGACGGAAAATGCGCGAACTAGCGGAAAACATCGATAAATAGAAATATATAAACACGTATACGGCGTAGAAAACATTACCACGAAACGAAAAATACATATTTTATAATCGCCAAGTTTTTAAAATTAAAATTCCCCGCGATACTACGTCATCACTATGGTCGCCTGATTTCGCTGTTGTATTTCGCGCGGTCTACCTCGTAAAAGTACTTAAACCAGATCAAGTCAACTAGCCTTTCGTATCAAAATCACAGTTAATTAAGTTACGGAATTAAACTAAGTCATATATGTTCCTCCGAAAGATAGAGGTAAAATTGTCGCGTTACATAGTGATGAGGAAAGTGACGCGCGCAATCTTGGAAAGCGTCTCGAGTGTCTCTATCGCGTGCGCGTCAGGCTTTAAGTAACGATCGGGTAATGTTTAATCTATTTAGATTGGCCGCGAAAAAAAGCGTAAAAGTCTAATGAAAATGACACCCGCGTCTGTTCAGAAGGATCGATCAGCGAAAAATAAACGGTTGCTAGGAAATAAACGTAAAAACGGCGTATCCGAGAATATTAATGATCTCGCGATAATATTTCGCAATAACCGCCTTAAAGAAGGACGCGGACTCGATATCAGACAACAATCTCGAATCGATCCAAAGAGAAAATGAGTGTACGTTCTCTAAGGAGTCCAATTCGGGTTTAAACTTTCCAATTTCGAGCAGTTTTGACCGAATTAGGCGATTTTTCTCGATTGGGTAAGCCTATTCGTTCGAATATTTAACGGAAGAACGTTTGAATAAATTGAAAACCCTTCGACCATTTAGACAATGTTTAAACTTAATTATAAAATAAGGAAAAATGAATTTTTATATAGAAAATTTTTGGAATTCTTATAAGTTATCAGGATATCGACTGATGTTTCTCGGGTAAAAGGTCTAGCGACCAATCGAACGAATCCCGCTAAGCCTATTTTGATGGAGTTTTAAATTTATTTAGGTTTCATTCTCTCTTTAAGGAGAGTTGAGTTTGTCGATTGGGATAAAGCTCGACCACTCCCCCATTAAGCTAATAAAGCGGCAATATTTACCGTTTGTCTAGGCATGAATATTTTCTTTGTAGAATTACGAGCTCCTTCGCTCATTTTAATCTTTCATTCAATTCGAATCACGTTCGACTTCCGTGACCACCGAGCTATTGTTTTGAGCGTAACATCTCCTAGATTAAACGGAACCTCTATTTCCACTCTATTTAACGTTTAACGTTTCTTCTAACCCAAAGCTGGCATTTTGGTTTAGAAGTCGCCGCACCGTGAAAACGAACGCGTTTTTAAATTATCCCGATCATATTAATCTAACTCGAGGAGGTTTTCGAGTTTGATTCGAACTCCTTTTATAAATTTCCACGCCAAATTTAAATCTCTGGCACCGCAATTACCTTAAAAAGGGATAACGAAGCCGCGAATACATTTAAGGTAACACCGAGAACTCGTATTCGCGTACTTAAGAAAGTGGCGCGTAATACATTTTTGTTCCGAGGCTAATTTATTAAAGGGAGTACGAAGCTCTTAAGGTCCGAGTTGGAAGGTAGGTAATTAGGCTCGACATTCACATGGTTGCCACAGTTTTTTCAGAGTCAAATTCCCTGACTTTTAAAGGTTTTCCCCTGACCTTTTCCAATGATTTTCCCTGACCGTTTCGGCTAATACTAATTTGTCCGTATTTTCCTCAGCCGATATATTTTTCATAAAAAGCGCTACAAATTTTACAATCGCGTTCGCCAAACTTTTCGCACGCGATTCTTTGTTCTAATCTATACAACTGACACGGTCAGCTTCGAATCTTTTCCGCGGATAATGATCGTAATTTCATGGCTTCTCGAATGATCTTTAAATTCCCTGACTTTATTGCTTCATTTTTAAATTCCGTGACTTTTCCCTGACCCGTAGCAACCCTGCCAACGAATGACCCGTTAATTCTGGCGGAAGTGACGTCACCGCGATTTTTTGATTTGATTAAATACTCTAATTACTCCGATAGTCGAAGTCGCGAGTATCTTCATCGAAGAAGCGAGGGAGCTATAGGTTCCGAATATTTTGCCATCCACGTTCTTAGGTGTACGTAAAGCGAGTTCTCGCTGAGACCAATAATAGGCAAGTGTTCGGAGTATGGTCGGTAGCGTTAATTTCTACATCGTATCATTTAAACGCGTCGATTACGATTAAATAAGCTTTTCTTCGCCATTAATCTCTATATCTTTAGCGTTAGCGGGTATGGATGGAAATCAATCTTATATCAGATTTGCCGGAGTCCAGGTACGTTTTGATTGCGTTGTGGTGGCGGGTTTTCGAGTTATTCGGGTTTTTCTACGTATTGTCCAGCTGCCAATGTGGAGCTACTACTCTAGTATCAATCCTTTGGAAGTGGATGGCCACTATGACGTCATCATTAAATCGGTTCTCGAAAAATTCAACTGGAAGTAAGTTGAGGAAAACGTTTCTGGTCTAAAGTCTTTTCTCGACATATCGCTAGATAAAGAATTGATCGAATGTAAATACGCTAAATCCGATACGAATAACGGACGATAATGGCAATTCGATCCTATTCCGAGGCGGATTTTTACATTCGGTTCAATATAACGTTCGTTTAATTGTTTAATAATATCCGAACGCGGCCAGCTACGAAGGAGAAACGTTCATGATCAAAGGCGAAGTTACCGGCGATGGACTTCTCGGATCCCTCGCGAAAAACGTCAGTAACGAATTCAACTTATAGCCAGTACCTCTTAGAGACGAGTGGTTAATTACGTGGAAAGAACCAATGGTGACAAAAAGAAATAAAATTGTCACCAATGATAATATGAGTTAACCAATCTATCGCGGCAATTCGTAAATAATTATAGAAGGAATATTTGATTTACTATTTTTTAGTTCGAGGAACTGATGACGTGGCTAACGGGTGTGAGGGCGAAAGATATATTGATTAGGTTTTCCCGTTTACGATCTCGGTTGCGCCTAAGGATAGTAATATCCGCCCTGTCTTTCCTAGCCCCGTCTCCGTCCGTTAGTTTCGTAGAATATTGTTTCTTTCTTTATTTCCGAATGGCCAGTATTAAGAAACGCTCGGTTTTCGAAGCAGAAATCGGACGTATCGTTTTGTTCGACGGTACCGGAGTACGAGACCTTTCGCTATGTAGATTACAGTCACGTCATGTATGAACCAAAAATATTCATCGTCAGCACAGAGGCAACCGCCACTTTCGAGTCCTCGGCTTTCGCTTTCCTGGCCGTGTACTCGTCACGGGTAGGAAAATTAAACTAATTAAATGTCCGAACGAAAAGTCTATATTTAACGGAACACGCGTACAGGTGTGGTTGACGTGGTTCGCCTTCGCGTTTCTAACGGCCCTATTTTGGAGCTTCGCCGAAAACGCCCTAAGGCCATCTCAGGGTCATCGAGTCTTTTCTCGAAACCAAGGCTTAACTAGAAAGTTCTTCGACACTTACGGAATAATCTTTAATCAAGGTACGAAGAACGCTTTGGGAATCCCTTAAACAATTTCAACGTATCCCTTCGCTTATAGGCGTCAATATGCCGCCGTCTCGCTTCGGCCATCTTCGACTGGCTTTGTGTTGTTGGATAATGGCTTGTTTCGTCCTCGGCGCCGGATTCACGGGGGTTCTACTCTCCAAATTGACCCTCCCACCCGAACCGCGTTACATAGAAACGTTACGAGATATTTTGAAACATCCGAGCTTACGTCTTCAAATCTTCGAAGATTCGACCATCAGACGAATCTTGAAGGTAAATAAATAAAATCGAATTTTAAAAGGATAGGGTGTCCGTCGTTAATTGACCGTTTCAGGAATCGACAAACGCCGTGCAACGACGCGTGTGGGAACGAGTAGTTCGTTCCGAATCGGAAATTAACTTGATAAATTGGGATCCGGATGATACGAGCAAGAAAATGTCCCTAGGCAAAATGATCACTTTCTTGGAAGAACAAGAGATCTTGGAGGTATGGCCGGTCATTTTCGATCCCGACTTCTTGAGAAGCCTCCATATTTCGCCGAGGATTGATTTGACCATTCAAAACGCTTTCCCGATGAGAAAAGGCTTGGATCCGGGAAAAGCCAGACTGTTCAGAGAAACGTGAGTAACAAACTTCGATTTTTACGAGCTTTGAAATTAACGAGTATAGTCGGCATTTGGCAGAGTTCAATCGCTTTTCGAAGGCCATATCATTTGGCAATCGTTTCGATTGGAGTTTTGGAAGAACAGATTATTTTTCGTCAAAGATCCGATTCTTCCGAAGAAACTGGACCCGTCCTCGATCAGAATAGTCAGCTCGGGGCTTCTACTCGGATTTCTCTTCTCGATCGTCTCGTTCATCTTCGAACTCAATCGTCAAGCGGACGTTCGAGCCGCCGACAAACGACGACTTAAACGTTTAAACTTTCCTTAGAACCAATTGTCCAATCGCGTCAATGGCAAATAGCATCCTACACCCAATCGTACTGGACCTTTTTATATCAGTTTACGGCGATATTAAAATTAGGCCCCAGAAATGGACGTAAATTATACAATTATACGCGGAGAATTTTCGTTTTCAATATTAAGATGGCGATTGTAAATAAATTGCACGCGTCACATCGTAAATAAATTATAAACTCAAAGTTTTAATTTTCTCACGGTCAAATATATATATAGGTATGTTGAGGGTTTCTTAACTATCTTTCGTACGGGTTTAATTCGCGTATTGATTTTGAGGACGCGCGCTATTAGTTTACGAAGGTTGATAACGGCTTATAACCGACGCGCGTTTATGTGCCACGATTACGTTCAATATGTTAAAGGTAGATGTTGATAGAAGGGTACATTGACGCGATCTACATATCCGGTAAACGCGCCGCTTCAAAACTATACGACTATTAAATTAATTTCAATATTTTCCTCCAATTATTGTTGGTATTTGAGGGCAGGCGTCGATCGAGCTCGTGCTCTAGATCGCGATAAAGTTTGACATGGTTCGTTTTAATTGAACGGCTCGTAACCTCTGTCGTGGTGAAATAAATACATTTCCCAGTCGTCAACATGAAGAGAATCGCGTTTATTTTATCGTGTTACTGTTATTTGAATATTAAATTGATCGATTCTTCCGATAAACCCTACAGTAGTATCGATTTAATTATGAAACCGTATCGCGAAGAAACGCTTTTGGAAACCCTGGAATCGACAACCGAAGACGTCATCGTCGTGGCCAAGAATCTTTTCGAACAAACGATGGTCGCCATTAGGAATATCAATTTTCCCGAAGCTCCGCTTTACAACGATTTACCACAAGCCGACTACAATACCGTAAGTAATCAAGAGGTTGCCTCCAAATTAAGAATGAATCGGAATCGACATAAAGAGGATTTTGTTCGATTGATCGACGATTAGGGGAGTTTTGTCCAATTGATCGGCTTCGAAGACACCGCAATGACTCGGATTAGTTTAAATGGTTTAGTTTCCCTTCGACTAGGGCAAAATATATTTACCTCGACCCAAATCGTAGAAACGACTCCTAGCTACAAATTATACGAATTAGGTCAAAATCTAACCGGAATTACCAAATTACGGATGATTAAGACTAAATTCGACCAATTTCTCGATCTAATCTTACGCTAGTTTTTGCCCTTTACGAGACTCGATCAAAATATAGCCGAGGACAATTGAATCAGGGCGGTCAAAAACCATTCCTAGCCGTAAATATTAGTCGATCTCCCAGAGTTTGTAGACGTATACGCTTAATTAATTGGTCAGAGTCAGCTGATCGGCTTACAACTGGGATATCCGGTGGAAGAACACACGGCAACGACTAAAGACGGCTACGTCTTGAGTCTGCAAAGAATCCCGAACGACAAAAGGGGCTACTCGACTCCGGTCGTGCTAATGTTACACGGCTTCTTAGAGTCCAGCCAAGTTTTCGTTATCAACGCCCATCCCAATCAAAATCTACGTAAGTTTTTATTCGCGAACCTTATTTAAAGCGAGCGGCTGGCACCAATTTTTCACAAACGGAGATTGAGTATCAAAAAACCATTCGAATCGTACGTAAAATATGTCTTTTAAAATCGCCATTTTCGAAATTTTTACAATACTACGGCGTTGGCGCTACAATCGAGTGGCAAGTGTATAGAACCTACAGTTAATTCTGGCGCGTTCTGGCAAGGTCGCTTTCGCGCGGTCTTTTTCGTATAAGTACTTAATTCGGATTGAGTCAACTACCTTTCGTAGAAAATGACACTTAATTACGTTCCAGAAATAAGTCATATAGGGAAAAAATTAGCTATTTATTTTTTTGACATTTTCATTTTGAAGTTTCTTCGTTCACGCGTCAATAAGCAGACGCGACTTAATAGTTGATAAAAATCAAAAATTCTAATCCATCGACATTCTCGAAAAAATGGTGATAGCCTCGCTTTAAATCCATTTTCTTCGTCCTCGAAACTAACGAAAAAGCGGTCGATACAGCTACGATGTTGTGGGACGAAGGTTTCGACGTATGGTTGGGAAACTTCAGAGGATCTCCTTACTCGAGGAAACATGTCAAATACCAAGTAACCGATCCGGAATTTTTCGAATTTAGGTAAAGAGTAGAAGTATACGCGTAGGTTAAAGATAATTTTCCAAAGTATCCGGAGTAATTGGTCGTTTTTATCCGTTTAAAGCATAAACGAACTAGCTCTGTTGGATATTCCGGCTATGGTAGACTACATCCTAAGCGCCACGGGCAAAGAGAAGCTTTCCTTGTGCGCCCACTCCATGGGAACCACCAATTCATTCGCCTTTCTATCGAAAAGCCCGTCTTACGCCGATAAGGTAAATCTCCGAAGAAGGCATTCGCTCGATATCGAGAACGAACCAATAATTATTTTAATTATTTCAATTATTCGAGACGAATATCTTAGTGGCCATGGCGCCGGTGGCTCAAGCGACTTATTCGACGGCGCCTCTTCAGAGATTGTATCCGATGGCTAATCTTTTCACGGTAACTATATTATCCCCGTAATTAGTTCGTAACGATTGAATTGACGAGGTAACTCTCTCGTAATTCGATTGACGCCCGCGCGACACGCAGTTGCTATCGGGAGTGTCTGGAACGGTAGGCGAGTTTTTCCCCGCCAACGACGCCGTAGATCGAACTATCAGCAACATCTGTCGGATCAGTATCTTGAACTCGTTCGTCTGCCAAATCTCCTATTCCGTTCTGTTTTCCATCAGGGCCAAAAATCTTAATCAGGTAACGCTCGTCTTTCAATCCGCTTCCCAAATAAAATATACGACTGTTAACCGAAGTAATTGTTGAATATTAATTAACTAATACGAGATAATTCAGAATTAACACGTTTTGGATTTAATTTCAGACGTTGTACCCTCTCATTCTATCTCAGTTTCCTTCCAGTACTTCAACTTACGTTCTAGTGCATTTTGGACAGGTAACGTTTCTTCGGGTCGCTCCGCGAAGCCTAAGCGTTCTTTATAAATCTCTCGCTCTTTTGATAAAAGTGAAACGCGCTTAACGAATTTTCAGCTGGCAAACTCGCGTCGATTTCAAATGTTCAACTTCGGCGATTTAAACCGGCAAGTATATCAACAAGAATATCCGCCCGAATTTCCAGCGCGAGAAATTCGAACTCCGGTGGCTTTGTACAGCAGCGAAACGGACATCATAGCCGACCAACGAGACATCGACTTTCTCAGGGGAAAACTACCCAATATCGTCGAAGACCTGGTTCTCGACGAATCTCTCGAGTTCGGACATCACGATTTCGGATTCGGCGTCAACGCCCACGTCCTAGTTTATCCGCAAATCGTACGCAAATTGAAAGAATACGCCCAATATTAATTTACAACAATTATAAAACCCGCGCAGTTTGAAAGAGTTAAGTTTTTGACGTTTAAAATTGTAACCACGCGGCGAGAAAGCTTTCGACCTCGTACGAGGCCCAAAGACAGCCTGACCGGAAGTTTAAAAAAATATAGACTTCTACGCCTCGAAAGATTATTTAACACTAACTTTGTAACTAACGTTCGTGACTAAAAAACAAACGCGATTTGCCAATTCATATATGAATTAAAATAATAAAATTAAAGTTTCGCTTTTATTTCAACGAAAACATAAAAAATGATTTCTCGGCAGTATACTTTTAAGTTTCGTCATTGGCGTCATGACGACGTCATGGGGGACCAATAGTATAGTGGGCAAATTTATTAATAGCCCGTTTCCACTGGGCCAATCCGAGACAGAAAAGAAAAGCACTTTCCTATTTATTTGTGGGTCCCCGGCTAAGCAACCACTTTCTTAATCCGAGCCTGCAGACTCTTTGAAAAAAAAATAATGATATTTTTATAGTGAAAAGTTGGTTCGAAATCTACGAAAAGCGATGATTGAAAAGCGCTAGCTTTAGTGACTTTCTAAAGCGGCGTTCACACTTTGAAACAGTTTTCAACCGTTTTGGAAAGGTCAAATTAGGAAATTTCGGGGTCACCCGTAGAGATAATTGTTCGAGAAACGAAATTAATATCTCGGAAAGTCGATTTGAACGGATTCGAATCGATCTGAAAACTGTTCCAGAGTGGCGAGCGCGAACGTAGTTCTAAAGCCATTAGATCCGACAACTTTTATCTTTACGACGTTCGAATAAGGGCGAAACTAGCTCGTCTAGGAATAGCTAAACCCGAGCGACGGAACCTGGTAGAGCTAAAGGTCAATCGAATTATGCTCCGCCTTCAACAACCAGTTACGAATTCAACAAAATCGAATTAAACTTAACGGAAAATTAAAATGGCTTTTTTTTATCCTAAAATAGAAACGGGTAGGTTCGTTAACGGCGATATTTAAGAATATTTATTTCGAGAAATAATAATTATACTTAGAATTACTTATAGATTAAATAGTGGCGAAAAAAAGCGATATTTGGCTCCAGTAAAATGAAATTTGACCCCGGATAAACGATTAACGTATTTGAATTGCAGCCATTTGTTGGCGAGCGAAATTTAAATCATTGATTTAAATTATAATTTCCAAAGTTAGTGGCGCCGCTATAAAATATGCCGCCAGTATATATACACTCCTTTTCAAATAAAATCCATACTTATCTCTCGAGATAAAAATAAATACGACTTAGAGTATAAACCTCGGAGACCAAAATTGTAAATTCGTCGTCGTCTCAATTTGTACATAAAGTTAAGTTGAATAAAGTTAAGTTAAATAAACTTAATATTTATAGTTAACGCGTTGTCAATTCAATTAGGAGAACAAATTTTATTTATTTAAATTAACGTCAGCGGCTAAATTTAATCGTTTTAATATTATTATTGTATTTTTGAATTTAATTTCTAGCCCTGGAAAGTTCGTTTCTCGGCTGACGAGGTTGCACGGCAGGTGGAACACTTTTACAGGCGCACATTCGAATAACCTTAGAGTAGCAGCTCCTAAAGGAGGTCTTTTTCCCGAGACACGCGCCGGAAACGACTAAGCGAAAAATTAATATCCCTATTTAATTACGATAATTATATAAAAATTATAATCATTTTCCTGGGTGACGCTATGAGATTTTAAACTCGAAAGATAAAGAGAAAATTAAATCTAAATAGGTTTTCGGAGGACAAAACACTCGTCAACTACCGAAGCAAAGATGACAAACAACAATGAGAAAGCTCGGCGCGAGTGGCGCCACCACTCGGGAAAAAAAATAATCGCAATTATCACGAGATTCGCGCGTGCGCGGAAATTTGCGCGCCAAGTTCGAAAGACAGTACTACGATTAACAGTGCGAGACGCCAATTGGCGCCAAAATTTCTCCACACACCCTTTTCTTTAAAATCTCAATATTTTTCTCCCGAAAATAACTGGTTATCTCGACGCGAATTTCAAATCCTATTTAGGGAAAAAAGCTCTTACTTTCTTAAATAATAAAACTATTTTGGGTTATTTGGTTGGACGTAATTTTCAACTCCTGAAACTATTAGGTAATACTCCTTGTCATTATCGATCGTTCGGGGCCATCCCTATACGAAGGGACAATCGAAGAAAGATAGCGGAATCCGCTAAGAAAGAGGTCCCCTTTCAACGCTTATCTTAATCCTTTCCTAGCCGCTAAAAACGCCTAATAGCTTCGCCGTTCTACGCTCATAGAGCTCTTATAAAGAGCGTATCTTTGGGCTGCCAATCTCTCTCTCCGTCTCTCTTTCAGGCGCTGCTCGAAGAGCTCGGTCAGATTGCGCGGGCGTCAGTTCTACATGCTAGGTCTCTAAGGCGACGGAGCTCTACGCTCTACGCTACTAATAATAGCGGTAACGTCGATTCTTCCATCACTTTCTAGATTCGATTTAAAGCGGTTCCAAACGCCGATTCTTAACGATATTGACGATGAAAACGCGTTAATTAATGTCGGTAGATGGTCTTCGTCGTCATTCTCGATGACGGGGCGATGATGTCCGGGGTATAGACTCTTAAAAGACTCGAGGAGGATCGAGAAAAAGGTTTTGACCTCGTGACCCCCTCGACTCGACGTACTCTTTCGGCGCTTTTCAACGAAGCCCAACTCCGCGTAGCGTATTCGGACCTTATTCCGTCTAGTTTTTCCCGAAGAGATCTTGCCTCGTCAACGACCGAAGAAAGACGGAGAGACCACCATCAATTTACTGATTATTTGAATTCTAAGGATTAAACGAGGGAATTGTTCTACTAATTAGGTCGAGTAAGTTTCAATTCAATTGTATTCGAACATTACGGGGTTTAAGAAGTAGGCGCGTTTTTCGAGAATGCCTTAACTATTACCGGATAAAGGAGGATAATCAAACGAGATAAGCTAGTACGCCTTTCAATATTCGCTCAATTTTGGAATTCAAAAATTTTATAATTTTTTATTATATAATTATTATTTAATTATTAAAATTATTACGTTTAGTATCCGCTTAAAAATCGTTGGATAAAATAATAGTTGAAATAATTAACTTATATATTGGTCAATTAAATATAATTAAAATAAATCAAATTTTGATAAATTAAAATATAAATAAAATAAGTAAATTAAAATAAATGATTAATATATTGGCCGATTAAAATTGAAATCAATTTTGAAAATTGTTAAAAATGCTCGATTGAATTGATATTTTAAGCTTCGAGACTAGAATTATTTGGAAATTAGTTACGCTTAACTATTAGTTACGAGTGATTTGCTTATAAGCGTTGAAAATGTTGATGTTAATATTTAATCGAATATTTATTCTTAACCAACTTTTTCGAGAACTGGATGGAAGGAATATTGGCGGAAGATTCCTCACTCGTCCGGTCTACGGTATTCGCGACGTCATCCGAGCATTAAACTATTTCCCGAAAGTACGTATTTCCCCGCTCAAATATTTGTTTCGAAATATTTCATCCGAATCGTTTTTAGATACGGGATGAAAACTCTACGGATGAAATTTCATTCGCTCTTAACGAGACACGCAGATGTCAAGTGAGTCGCGATTTACGCCAAAAAAATATTTCAAATAACGTCTTGACTCGAGCTAATCTGCCTTGGAGATTTTTCACGAGTTCCGAATGGAATTACGTATTTTCAAAAGTCTATCGCTTTATTCCGTATAAGTAAACAACGCCCCGTAGCTTAATACTATCGTCGAAGGTCCGGGTAAATGTACCGGCAGATTACGATTCGAGACACTCTAGCGGCCGCTAGTGTAAATTGTGAACGGAGGAAGCGACACTCCGCGGAGAAATTCGGGAGTTGGGAGGGAAGGCAAGCGCGGTCCGCCTAATTCCGCCCCTCTGTTCAGACTCAAAATATCGAAGAAGAGTCCAAAGTTCCAAACCACTTTAACCAGAAAGGGGTGATGATTATTTTGGCTAGTTTTAAGTGATGGACAATGACGTGAAATTGGACCTTCGCTGATAGTATTAAGCTACGAGGCGTGGTTTACTTTTATGGAATAGCGTGATAGACTTTTGATATTTTATATCACCATTTATGGAAAATTAGAAAATAAAAATTCCTCGCGATACTACGTCACGACGCTAGGGTCACGTGACTAATGTATAGAGTCTACTGTTGATTTTCGAGCGTTACGACATGATAAACGATTCAGGCACATACCGCGTTACTCTATTAAGAGCCTAAATAAAATCAAGAATGAACGGATAATTTAAATAGAAAGACGATTGTCGAGAGTTTTGGGAAATTTATCGAATTTGCCGGTTGTAGGGCGCGAAGGAGGAGAAGGAGGGGGTGGAGGATATCCCCGGAAATTGCCAGGATCGGATAACTGGAAGGATTCCCAGACACGTAATAACGTTGTCGCGAGGATACCGTAGCCATTCCAATCCCCCCGTCCCTCCCTCCAAGGACTCGTGTTAGTACAATTAAAGCGATAAATGACAGAAATATGTATATCGTAATAAGTATATTTACAATTTACAAAAGCGATTACGTCGTCAGTTTTCCGAACGGAGAGCGAAGCGATCCGATTTAATCGAATCATTTCGATTAAAAACTTAACGGGGAAAGAACGGAGTCTCGAAGGGAGAATGAAAATTTTTTTTGGCTAGAAAAGATTAAAACTATCGTAGATCGAGGCTTTCAATCGCCGATTCGCTTTATCGACGAAAGTGCGATAAATCGAACGGATATGGCGAACTCGAGACGATTCCGATTAAAATGATCGGTTCGATTTTAAAATCGATCGGAATACTCTATCGCGCGTGTAAAGAAAATGGAAAACGCTAATTCGTATAGATTTCGGGAGCGATTTTTCCCTCGAGTAGGGAACTTCATTTCCTCTTTTTAAATCCCTCTTTGTTCGACGCCTTTCGTAGAAGGGTAGGAAGGTGTGGCTTGCTCGGAACGATAAGATACCTGCCCCCCAGCAAATCCCCCTGGGGAAGGGGGGTTATCGGCGTTTTCATCGTTTCGAAATCTCTAGAAAGGAAGAGTTGAAAAGTGGAAGAGAAAGAGAGAGGTGGGGATAAACATCACGTATAGCTCTTCACCTTTCCGCCTTTTGTCATAATCGCCGTAGTACGGAAGAAAAGGCACCCGGGATTCGCGACGAGTACAAACCTAAGAAGAAATACTTTGTTTGAAACTAGTTTTAAAGGGAGACTGAACCGAGGAAAATCGAATTTCTTTGCTTATTTATTTTTAATCCTAAGACGCGTTTCCGTGGATTAAAACATTCGGGATCAGCCTTACTCGTCTCGATCGTACCCGAAACAATGAACCTTTCGATTTGGGGGGATTTAATTAAAATGAAAACGTCGGCGACTAATCGAAAGACGTCCAGCTAGAGCTTTGGCCGGAAGTAGAATCCATACGACACTCGAACTCCTTCACTCGAGCTCTAAATCTATTTCTCGGTTATTTTCAGTGGCGCGCACGTACAACAGCGCGTGTCGCGGAGGATATTTTACAGCCTGGCCATAGGTACCGGGGATAAGTCTTTCGATCGGTATACCAAAATCAGAATATTTTCCCCCATTTTTCCACGCTGTTTCAATCCGCGCGTAGAATTTTAATTTTTTTCCTAAAAGTTTATTTTGTCGGGTCTCTGGCCCGCCATTAACGGTTGTAGCGAACGGAGATTGAAACGTCAAAGGGAGGCGATTGTCGGGCGCTGATAGAGGTTCGGAAATCCGTTGTCTGTCTAAAAGTCCTCTATCCTACTATCTGGACGTCGTTTGACGAGAGAGACTCTTCAATTTCCTCCTCTCGAAGCTTTTAACGTTTTAAAATTCGTTATTCGTTTCCCGGGTCGTCTCCGCGCCATTTTCGAACGAACGACTTGGCTTTTTCGGACTAATAAGCTATTTTAATTAGCAATAGAGACTGGAATTGTTTTCGCGGTAAGAGGTACTTCTCTTTCCATAAATCTACAATGCCTAAAGTTTCGAGAATCAACTGCAATAGCCAAGCGAATTTTGCTTTTAAAATATTTCAAATACGTTGAATATTAAATATTTATTTTTACCGTCGCTCTAATTTTATTATATTTAATCGATATTTAACGATCTTGACGATAACGCTACGAAAATTACGTTCGGAACTATGCCTTTATTTAAGGCGTTTGATAAAATTTTCGAGCGAGGTTTCTTTTAATCGTGTTTATTTAATGACGATACTTGGATCGATCCCTCTTAGGTAAACCGAGCTCGCGTCCTTCCGTGGCGTGATGAACTTGGGAAAGTGGATCGTAGTAACGTTCGTTTGGTGTACGCTTGGCAAATTAAGACCCATAAGAATAGCCGAGGCTTGCTCCAGGTGCAAGCAACAGAAGACGCAAATTACGGACAACAATCAGCGAGACTCTCCGGATAAATTACGGATAAATAACGATCAAGTCAGTATACTAATCCTATCTAGGACGCGATCAACGAATCTCAATAGGGATCGAGAGAGAGCGAGAAAGCGCTAGATAGATAGTGATAGATAGAGAGAAATAGAGAGAGAAAGAGAAAGAGAGAGAAAGGGAGAATGAAGTATGAAGTTGACCTTCTCGCTGTTCCTATATTTATTTGTCGATATTTTGGGCGCAGGATCCGTCGAACGACGACAATTGGTGGAAAGAGGAGATTCTAGACAACATTACTTCGGTTCGTTGCAATTCTCCGTCGGAATACTTCATCGTCCCGATTTCGTTGTCGACGAAACAGTTCGAGGGAATCAGAAACAGCGTCGATTTGGTTGCCAGGATATTGGACGAATTTTACCCCAGAAACGACGAAAGTAAGTCCATCGCCAACCGAGCGACTTAATTAAACTAGAAAGCGAATTACTAAGTAAGACGAGATAGAGCCTCGAACTAAGATTGAATGGATTTAGGGCCTAAAGTCCTTTCGCCGATCGTGATACAACTATGTATTTTCAGGATTACTAAGAACTTTCCTGGAGAAATTGTTGAAATCTGAAAAGGGCGTTTCTTCGGGTCGTCTCATATGGGTGGGTAACGGGTCGCTGTGGTCGCCCTTGTTTTACGCCGAAGTCCATCGACCGACGGATGGAGAAGAAGAAGAAGAAGAAATTAGCGGCTCGCCGTTTCTCTTCGAAAGACAGAACGCCGTCTTGAAGGACATGCCTTGGCTGAGCGAACGGGCCAAGCGAGTTTACGAGGCCAGGGGAAGCGGCGGAGAAAGACGCGCCGACGACGGAGGACGAGTCACGAGAGGATATTGGTCGCGACCCTACTACTTCTGCGAGAAACGAAAATGGCTCGTGTCTTACGCCGCTTTCACTTACGCCGAGAGTCGGACGGAGAAACGACGGGTCGGCGGCAGGTAAGAACTTGACGACTATTTATCCCGGAAGTAACTGTCCTTCGTAGTTAAAGGGGGAGTGGCAATTCCTTAATACAATCTGAACTCGGAAGAAACGGGTCGCTATAAGGCGTTATTCGTTACAGGTTGGTCGGGTTAGTTAGCGTGGACGTGGACGTCAGCGATTTGAACGTCAATCAGTGCGATACGCCTCCCGAGAACCGGCCACTCGACGCCGAGCAAATACCGTTCTTCATCGGCACTCACAAGTGCCACAACGAAACCAGTCAGGTAACGCGCCTATCGGAATACTTGCAATTGAAATCCGTTTTATCGAAGGTTTGGTTGCGCGTTCATTTCGTCGCAGTGTATATTCGAGAGCGGAGAAGGGTGGTCTAGAGGAGCTTACAAGTGTCGTTGCCGAGATGGTTTCTACTCGGCCATGGGAAAACCAGTCTTCAACGGTACTTTAGTGGAATCCGCGTGGCAGGACAAGCGAAACGCGCGCAGGTGACGTTATATCCCACTCCCGAAATAAGATTAACGCTATAGTAAACCGCGTCCTCAGAGAAAATGGAGCGTTTTTAGCCCCCTAGGCGCCCACACCCGCCTAGCTAGGGCCCCGAACGTCTTTCGCTATCACCTAGCTGACTATTTAACGACGTTAAATAGTCGTAGGTTCTAAATTATATCTTTGGATAATTGTTGATAATTTCTATTCGATATTTTCGGGTGTTCCGGAATGTCAGTCCATCGTACGACATCCTATTCGCGTGCAAGCCGTGCCAACCCGGTTGCGGTACTTGCGTCAACGACGACCCTTGTCTATCTCATTACAATTGGGCATTTAGGTCAGTCGACAACCGTATTACGGGTAAGGCCTTCGAAACCTTTGGAAATGAATTAACGCGTGTTTAATCCTGGCAGGATTTCGTTGCTAACGATCTCGATCATCTGCATCATTCTGACGCTCATTTTAATCCTATACGTTTACCGGTACCGCAAGCTTAAGGTCATTCAAGTGGCTAGTCCAATATTCCTCTGCATAACTCTACTAGGCTGCGCCATCATGTACGCCGAGGTAACCGTCTTTAACCACTAGAAACGACGTTAATTCTTAGTTCTTATTCGAACTCTAGTAGTAAATATTAAAATATAAATCGGTTCGCAGATGGCGGCGATATTCCCGGTCTTGGACTCCTATAGTTGTGTAGCCACGAAGTGGACGAGACACATGGGATTTTGCATAACGTACAGCGCCCTCTTACTCAAAACGTGGAGGTAATTAAGAGACCCTAATTCAGACTAACTAAAGATGACTCAAATGTCTTAAACGATCTCGATCGCGCAGGGTTTCGTTAACGTATCGCGTAAAATCGGCTCACAAACTGAAGCTGACGGACAAGCAGCTTCTGCACTGGCTCTTCCCGATCTTGCTGGTCATGGCCATCTACTTGGGGACGTGGACCATCTCGTCGACGCCCGTCGCCATCTACTTGACCGACTGGTATCATCTAAAGTTCAAGCAATGCGACTACAATTGGTGGGACCACAGCTTAGCCATAGGTCAGTCTCCTTAAGTCCTCCGAGATACTTCCGTCTTTATTCGAGCTAGAAAGTTCCGAATGATTCGATTGGCGCGTGTTTCGTTCGCAGGCGAATTCCTGTTCTTACTGTGGGGAATCAAAGTCTGCTACAACGTTCGCAACGCCGAATCCTTCTTCAACGAAGCCAAACACATCACGTGGGCCGTTTACAATATCACCGTCATTAACCTCATCATGCTTCTAATTCAGTAAGAACCAATTGAAACGCTTCTAACAACTTTTAATTACGAATCGGAATTCCCGGCGTCCAAAAACCCTCGCTATTATAATCGAAATTATTAGTAAATTGTACTAACGATGTTTGTCCTATTCGGGGGGCGATCGGGATAAAGATTCGATCGTTTTAAAGCGTTCACTAAAATAGATTTTGCAAAAGCTTTAACGCGGAGAATTATACGGCGTTAGTTTACGTTGTTTATTTTCATATCGCGTCGATAGCCTGGTGATATTGCCGCACGCGGGACCCGACATCAAGTACTTGTTCGGCTTCATTCGAACTCAAATGAGCACCACGGTCACCACCATACTCATCTTCGGACCCAAGGTGAGCCCCGCGTTATACCTTGATCGTGCTACGGGCTAAGAATTGTTTTTGTTCCCTTTCGAGTTCTATCGAGTGATGAAGGGTCAAGGAGACACGTGGGATAATAGGGCTCGGGCCAGAGGGGTCACGGCCTCATTTTCCCTCAACGGGGTCGGACTCATGCACGAGGACACGCCGGACCTCAACCAAGAGAACGAGGAACTAAAAGTAAGTCCAAATGGGAAAAACCATCCAACCATGTACTCTTTACGTGTTAAATATTAATCTTAATTACTCCTTGATCCAAGTGATCGACTTTCAAATCATCGACAATTGGGGACAAATTAGCGACCGACATTTTCAAAGTAGAAATCAAAATAGAGATCAATTTACAATGGGATCTTTATTTCGGTAGCGAAGTAACGCTCGCCTTTAAGGACCGCTAGCTGGACACCCCTTAGCCTCGCTAAGTATCCTCTTCTTCGTACTCTCGAGGAGCGCGTTAACGCCAGACTAATCTTATTCGAGTTACTCGAGCCCGTGGCGCCCCCTAGACAAATATAAACATTTATCTTCAAAACACACGGTGATTTTATGGCGCAAATACTGATTTTAGGATGCTTTAGGAACCTACCAAAAAAATATAAACTTTAGGAGATTCTTAAGGCTAGATGGAAGACTCGGTTAAGTTAGAACTCGGTTCATTTCAAAGTCCATCACTTGGACATAAAAACGGGGGGTGACATATGAAGCGACAATTACTTTACGTAGATTGGATAGGATGCGACTTTTTATTTTTTGTTGTTTGTTTTCGTTAGGAAGAAATTCAAAAACTAGCGGCGCAAATTGAATTTATGAAGATAGTTCACATGGAAATGAACAACAGGCACTTGAAACCGAAACACGGCAGTTTTTTCAATCAACCTAACGCTACTCAGAGTCCAATAATCAAGTCCATGTACATGAAATTCGAAAGCACCGACTCTCCCGGATCTCGAATCTCCCCGGCCGCCGAACTAGTCAGCGAACACGTTTAAAATAAACGCTTTGCTTCGATTAAGAACAAACTCGGAGGGATGGATTATCTCCCGGTCGAAAACAAAACGCGCATCTGTGATATTAAATGAACTATTGAAAAACAAGAAGATATATATTTAAAAAAGATTAAACTAATCATATATATATCAGTTTAAATATATAAGTCAGTTAACAAAACGCGGAAACATTTAAATAATATTATAGTTATAACGAAACAACAAGTATTTGATCCGTAGCAATCGTAGATTAAAACAAAATTTCAATCGCGTTTACAATCTGAAAAAGGTACGGGAATTCGCGATGGAAAAGCAGTTTTTAACGGGAATTACGGTACGTTTCGAGGTTGGGAAGCGTTCGACTAATTTTATCCGATTAAAAATAATCTAAATTAAGTAAAACTAATCTCGTTTATCGGCATTTTTGTCGTTCGAGGGAAAATTAAATATTATATAAAATATACGTTTAAAAATGGTTAAAATTTGATTTAAACGACAACGGAATTTAATTAAAATTAGGCCCGACCCTAATTACAATTATAATTAGTATTTAAATTATAATTGGATTTGAAATACTAACGATTTTACGCGATAGTTCCGATTGATCTAAAGCGCGAATTTCCTCCTACCAATCGAATACGGGCCGAAATTAAAGGGAAACTGAACTGAGGAGTCGAGAAAATTCGAAAATGAAGGTGATTTATCATTCCTCGATTGACCGCCTCGATACGCGACCTTTAACGCAATTTCAATCAATCAAAATTAATTTTTCCTCAAACTCGCCCGATTGTAAAATTTGAAATTAAATTGGGAAAACTGATCGAAATATTCGAATACATATTTATATCGAGAGTTTACGGATAACTAACAAAGGCGTTACCGCCAATTAACAATCGTTGCTATTTTAAATCATCGACGTTAGGGTCGGCTTAATTCAATTTAAACTTAGACCATTTATGACTGGGAAAAATTGACATAATTTTGGACCCGAATTCCACGGTTTAATTTTAATATTATTTCGAGCACTAATTAATTTAATCTAATTTTACCACGAAGTACTCGTCCTAGTACCGGGGTACTTATCGTTCCCGAGAACCCGTAGCAATCGCGAAAACAAGGCCAATTCCATTTATTCGAAAACAGGGTAGCCCGCCTCGATGGTAAAGTCTCCAAACAAAATTCGGACTTCGAATGAATGGCAGGCTCGCTAGTTACGGAAATCTACGGGTTTTGTCGAAACTTAGTTAAGGTCACGACCTTCGATAAAGAACCCGCCAATTGAAATTTTTAATAAGATATCGAAGTGATTGATTATTTTATGATTAAATATTCCGGTTCTAATCGCGTTAACTAAGCCTAAGTAATAATTGGTCTATTTTTAAAAGCTACGGTAAGATTTTCAAGTTGCTCGAAAATAAATATAATCGCGGACAATCCAGAGTTAGAAAAAAAAAAAAAAAATCGCGAGCTCGAAAAAATAACTGGAATTTCAATAATTTGAACTATTTTTTTAATCATTAGTAATTAAAAATAATTATAAAAGTAATTAGCTAATGATAAGTACGTTCGGGTAACTGGGCCAAATTTAAAAATACGTACGATAAGAAAAAAAATGCGTAATAAATAAAAAGATAAAATTTAATCTCCCCGATATAGTCTTCCATCAATATAAGTTAATTAACAAATACGTTTCGTTAATTACTTACAAAATTAATGATAATTAAGCGTTAACGTGCCAAATTATATAAAATACAACTATTACCATTATACGTACCTAAGCTCGATTAAAAACAATCAGTTAATAATTGAGATAAAAATTTATTTCAAATTCGCAAAAATTCGCGATGATTTTAAAATCAATTTTAGTTTCTATCGCCAATGGCAAAAACATTTCCAGCCGAGAAATTCGTAATTCTAATTAATGTTTAAAACTATCGTTAATTAAACTTAAACTCGCGCGATCTCAAATAAACTACGTAAAAAACTGCCCAAAAAAAACAGTAAGATTGAAAGCTGGCTTAATTTTTACGTTCAAACGAACCGGTAAATATTTTGGAAATTCATTTCGAGTTTTAAACGCTAACTAACAAAACATCGTGTCCAAATTACGTTGGGTCGTTTTATTTCTAGTAACTACTTGGAACCGAAATGTTTTAAAAGGTGTATATTGTAAATAATTTAAGGAAATTGCCCCGTGGAAAAAAATAAATTGAATTTCGATTCTCCGTAAGGGGATAATTATATTATTGTTAAATATTCGAGTATCGTAGTCAACGACACATTATAGTTTTAGTTTATCACCAACGATTCAAATTAAACATAATTAATATTTAATAAAAAAAAAACCCGCCATAATAAAGTTGAAACAAGAAATGGAGCGAATTTCCCTTCAGTTTTGTCCTTGATAATAACACAATAAATATTAACAACAGTTTACCATCTTCGTCTTAATTATTTATTCGTACCTTAATTAGTACGAATAATTTTAATTGATTTTAAATAATATCAGAAGCCGATGAAACCCTCCTTTGAAGTCTATTACTCCCGGGTCTTGTCTACCCCTCTCTGTATGGGTTAGTTTCAAAAAGCGCGATTCGTACGGTAGATATTTTCGGAGCGGGAGTTCGTCCAGCGAATATCTCTAGCACCCTTGGAGTTCGTCAAAAAAAAGTCGTCGTTTGTGGAGAGAGAGAATTTCCAATTTTCCGTAGACAGGGGGTATGAAGTAGGACTCCTCCGATCTCGTAAAATTGGGAATTTTACCCATACAGAGAGGAGCGCTATATCGAACATTAGAGTAGTAGACTTCAAAGGAGGGTTTCATCGACTTCTAATAATATTGGTATTATTAACGTCATTTTGGAAATTAGTAAATTACGCGCTTAATTGGCATGTTAATTGTCGTTTTAATTACGAAAATAACTAGAACCTCGCGAAAACGAGTGATAAATATGAAAAGTTTTAATTGGTGTAATAATTGAGCGGCGTCCATACGCTTATCGCGGTTGAAATTCCTTTCTAGATTAGTTGTTAATTAATTTCAAATCAAAATGAAATTGAGGGCGTCGGAAATGGAATTTCGAAGGAAACGTCGCTTTACTTCCCGGAAAACAATCACTCTTAACGTATTAATTAATTAAACATCGATAATCTCGATTGGCATACGACGAAAGAAAAGATTTATTTCTAATCTGGACGTCTTTTGGAACGGACGACTAAGGAAGATATAAGAAATGTTGAGGCTACTAGGTAAGGAAAATTCGCGTTTTAATCACTCTCAACCCCTCCTACAATCGCGGGTTTTTATTTCATAAACGAGCAAATGCAGAGAAATTTTCACAATTTTTTTTTTTCGTTCTTAAAGGGAGAATGCAACCTAAAGAGTGACTTTTTTATTGATTCATTATCGTTTAAATAGTCCTAACACGACATTAAATCAAAATTACGAACAAATATTAAACTAGAAATAAATTTAGAATTTACCATCAAAATAGGCTTAGCTGGATTCGTGGAGATATCCTAAACTACCCTTTCAAGGACTAGCGACCAATGGCATTGATCAAGGAGATCCCGCGTATAAGAGCCATAGTGATCAATGCCATTGGTTGCTAGTCCTTGAAAGGGGAGTTAAAGTATAACGCGACGAAACCAGCTAAGCTAATTTTGATGGCAAGTTTGAAACTAAACTTTTTATCGGTGGATTAGGCCGCTATTTAAATGATAAGGAATCATGAAAAAAAAAAAAAAAAAAAAAAAAAAAAAAAAAAAAAAAAAACTCGTTTCAGGTTGCATTTTCCCTTTAAGGAATGATACAAATTTGAATCTGGTCTTGATTCGAGATGACGTATCAATACGTTAAATTTGAAATCCTGAATAAGCTCGGTGATCAAGCAACGGGTGGTTTCATTTTTAACCTCGGAATACTTTGTTAGTCATTTTGGGCTTGAGCGTGGTCATCTCGGCGTCCGCGATTCTTCCAGAATGTAGTGACGACCAGTTCAAATGCGCCAACGGCGATTGCGTCTCGAGAAGTTATATCTGCGACAACGACACGGATTGCGCCGACGCGTCCGACGAATTACCGGACCTTTGTACAGGTATTAGACCCGCGCCAAGAGCGCCAAAACCCAAGAGCCGAATGTCAATTAATCTTATCAATCCGTTAGAAAATCGAATTTGTCCGGATGAAGGATTCTTATGCGGGGCTTACGGCCGTTGCGTCCCTCAAAGATACGTGTGCGACGGAGACGAAGATTGCGGAAACGGAAAAGACGAAGAAGGATGCGGTAACTTTATAATTACCATTTAATCGAACTCTTTCTCTAACGTTACTTTATTTTCGAACGGAAGTTACCCTACGAGATTGCCTCTCCGACGAATTTCGGTGTGAAGATGGCAGGTAAGTCTTCGATATCGAGGAAGAATTAACACGGCGCACTTTCATCGTGGCTTATTACTTATTGTCAGGTGCAAACCGGCTCGGTTCGTATGCGACGGCGATAACGATTGCGCCAATGCCGAAGACGAAAAAAATTGCGGTAAAAACCGACCAATCAATTTATACTTAGCCACGAATTAAAATTTGAGGCGATCCCAATTTTAAATAGAACGGCACGAATGCACCACGGCACAATTCCGCTGTGAAAATACGGGCGTTTGCAAACCGTTGGGACATCGATGCGACGGCGACAACGATTGCGGCGATAATAGCGACGAACAAAACTGCGGTAATGAAAAACGAATAGAATGAAAAAAAAAAAAAAAAAAAAAAAAAAAAAAAAAAACACCAATTGAAATACGAATACCGAGGCGAAAAGCCAAAGAGTTCGCTTAAAGCCTACATTTTATCTTATTTCTCGTATCACTGATGAAAATCGATACTAATATCGTAACGATTTAATCGGGCAGCCGAGTGGAAGTGCGACGACGAGAGAATGAAGTGCGACAACGGGAAATGCCTCAGGCTCCATTATCGATGCGACGGCGATGACGACTGCGGCGATAATAGCGACGAAAGAAATTGCGGTAACTATACGCCGATAATACTGTCGATATATATCGATATACATATCGTTTAAAACTAGAGTCACCTACAACGGCCGAAATCGACGTCATCGATATTCTCGGCGGTAACAAAGACGACGACGAAATCAAAAGCGAAAACGAAGTCATCGATATTCTCGGCGGTAACAAAGACGATGACGAAATCAAAAGCGATAACGACGTCATCGAAAAGGATATAATCAGCGATTCGTTGTTCGACTAATTTCCCATTTAATTATACCGAAGTTTTTTGAAAAAATAAAATCCGATAATAACAAACGTATTCGTGTTTGGTTTTTTCCAAAGTTTCGAAGGATTAGCGAAAGTCGAAGTACATTATCATATTATGGATTTAAAAAAATTAATAGAACCTTAAGAGGTTTTAAGATAGTTCGCTTTGAACTACGAAGAATTACGTTCAAGACCGGCCATAACTCACAATTGACGGATAATATTTCATTCTTACAATTGTCGGATAATATTTCATTCTTACAATTGTCAGATAATATTTCATTCTTACAATTGTCAGATAATATTTCATTCTTACAATTGTCAGATAATATTTCATTCTTACAATTGTCAGATAATATTTCATTCTTACAATTGTCAGATAATATTTCATTCTTACAATTGTCAGATAATATTTCATTCTTACAATTGTCAGATAATATTTCATTCTTACAATTGTCAGATAATATTTCATTCTTACAATTGTCAGATAATATTTCATTCTTACAATTGTCAGATAATATTTCATTCTTACAATTGTCAGATAATATTTCATTCTTACAATTGTCAGATAATATTTCATTCTTACAATTGTCAGATAATATTTCATTCTTACAATTGTCAGATAATATTTCATTCTTACAATTGTCAGATAATATTTCATTCTTACAATTGTCAGATAATATTTCATTCTTACAATTGTCAGATAATATTTCATTCTTATAATTGTCAGATAATATTTAATTATTATAATTGCCAGATATTTAATTGTTATAATTGCCAGATAATATTTTTAAATTATTATAATTGCCAGCTAATATTTAATTATTATAATTGCCAGCTAATATTTAATTATTATAATTGCCAGATAATATTTAATTATTATAATTGCCAGATAATATTTAATTATTATAATTGCCAGATAATATTTAATTATTATAATTGCCAGATAATATTTAATTATTATAATTGCCAGATAATATTTAATTATTATAATTGCCAGATAATATTTAATTATTATAATTGCCAGATAATATTTAATTATTATAATTGCCAGATAATATTTAATTATTATAATTGCCAGATAATAGTTAATTGTTATAATTGCCAGATAATAGTTAATTATTATAATTGCCAGATAATATTTCATTTTTATAATTGTAGTACGTATTTATTTGTGTTTATTCGCACGAATTACCACGAATTAGCGGGAATTAACGTGAAAATTCGCGCGCTTCTAGCGTTAATTCGAATAAAATCGTGTTAATTCGAATAAAATCGTGTTAATGGAGGCTATTTCTTGTTAAACCGTGCTAATTCGAAATGGCGCGGAAACTTAAATGTTAACTCGACAACGATAGGTAATAGTCGGTCGCGGTTTCAGTGTTAAAAGTGCGTCGGGCCTTCTTGTTAATAATGGCGGTGTATAATACGTTGTCGCGTTTAAGCAATAATCTTAAATATTAACTCGTTTAATACGATTAAGCGGCGTCGATACGGTTATCGCGGCTGAATTTCCTTTCTAGAATCGTTGTTAATTAACTTAATATCAAAATGAAATTGGGGGCGTCGGAAATTGAATTTAATAGTTAAAAGGAAGCGTCGCTTTTACTTCCCGGAAGTCCTTAGCGAGTTTAATTATTCTTATTATATTAATTAAGCGCCCTATTACCGGCGATAATTTACAATCGAAGTAAAGCGATAAAAAATTAATTTTTCGCGATATTTTATTTCTAATCTGGACGTCGATTGGAACGGACGAGTTAGAAGATTTACGACATGATATCGTTTCTACGTAAGTAAAAATATCGCGTTTCAATCGAACAACCAGCCTAGAACAATTATGGCTTTTATTTCGAGCGTCGTTCCTCGTAAACGAACGAATCCGTGGACATTTTCTCAAAAATAAGATACAAATTTCCATCTTCATTCGCGATTTTTTTATTTATTCGAGATGACGCGTCAATTTGAAATTCCGAATAAAGACGAAAATTGGTACCGTTCCTCGCCTAGAAATTAAAGGGACACTCGGAACTAATAATGGGGCAGCTTTTGGATTTATCACCGGCCATGCCAAAAACACCTATTCGAGAATTATATCACAATTTTTAGACCCGTTTTTGGTGTTTAATTAATTTCTTGATAAAATTTCTATAAAAAAAAGGAAATATAAATTCGGACCAATCGTATTATAGATTCCTTCAACGGCGCTTGGAATGTTAAAAGCATAGGCCGGCGTTTGACGTCTAAGACGTTGTCTAAAAATTCCTTGAAAATTCTCAAATCAGTTTCGTTGGCATGGCCGGGGATTCGGAAAATAAATTTAAGAGCCGTTCCATTTTTAGCTCCAAGTTTCCCTTTAAATTAATCAACCGAAAAACAAATCTATATATTTTGGCCGTTTTATTTTGGTCAGTAATTTTGTGCTTGAGCGTGCTCATCTCGGCCTCCGAGGATAAAACAGTCGAGGGAAATTGCCAACCAGGATGGCGAAGATTCGGTAAAAGACTCGGAGCAATTAATACGTAATTCGCAGCCTCATTGGAAAATGAGCGATTCTATTCGTTTTAGAAAACAAATGTTATCGAATATTCACGAAGAAATCAGATGAAATTGAGGACATGAATTTCCGAGAAGCCTCCGCGTATTGCCGAGAGCGGCAACCCGATAGCGTCTTGATTACCATTACTTCTCGGGAGATACAAGGTACGAGGCTTAACGACTAGGAATGATTACGAATCGATTTTAAAGATTAAAGCGACGCTATAAAATTTCAGATTTTATCACGGCCGAATTAGGGCAATCGGACGTGGAGGGCGCCGTCTTAATCGGACTGAAAAGACCCAACAGATACTCGGGACACGAATGGGTCGACGGGTCGGACTCGGATTTCGAGAATTGGGTCGAAGGAGAACCCAGCAACGTAGGTTTAAGCGGATAACTAGAGAAAGGGACGATTGACTATGGGAGGTTTTCTTTGTTCAGAGTAACGGAAACGAGGGTTGCGCGCAGATGCAAACTTACGAAACGACAGCCGGCCAATGGAACGACGTTCCCTGTGACACCCGAAAGGAATTCGTCTGCCAAGCCAATCCGGGTACGCTAACTACACGAATGGCCTTGAGCAAATAAACTATAACCTATAATCGCAGATCCATCAATCACGGAGCCCCAAGAGGAATCAGACGCGAATCAATGTCCAGAGAACTGGATCAGATACCGGCAAAGCTGCTACTCGCTGTCTTCCGAATCTTCCTCTTGGTCGGAAGCCGAAGCGACCTGCCAATCCCTGCAGCCGGGATCCCATTTGGCCTCCATCCGGGACAGCTTCGAAAACGTCTTCTTGAAACGTCTAATCAACCAAAGGGCCATCACCGGCGATTTGTGGATCGGACTTACAGCCAGCGTAAGTCGCGAACCTTCACCAAAGAGAGAAAGAGATCTGAATCTCTTCCGTTCCATTCTGGCAGCTGTCGTATCTGGAGTTATTCGAGGAGAAACATCGTCACTATCTGTCCTGGTCCGACCATAGTCCGGTTCAACATTTGGAATGGGACGACGACGAACCCGAGTACTCCTCCGACCGGGAGACGCAATGCGTCCAACTACGGAACAACCTCAAATGGTCCGTGGCCGATTGTCAAGAAAAGAAACCCTTCATTTGCGTCAAACACGATCGTAAGATAAAGATTACTTAAAGACCTTCTTTTGTCGCGTTTTAGAGTTCGGTTGGCCATTATTTTAAAAAGCGCTTCCTTTTTAGTCGATAAAGCTTCGTACGAGTTCCGCCGTACTTTTTAAGCTCTATTTTTTTCTCATCGTCTTTAGAACAATACGAAAAGAAAGATCGAGTGGAAGGTTTCTGTCCAAACAGACGGGATTTGGTTGGTAAAATGATCGACGTGGGAAACGCCAACTGTTATTTTCTTAACCTCGGCGTAACGGGTTCCCGAAATTTCGACGACGCCAGAGCCAAATGCGAACAATTTGGTAAGAGCCGAATTAATTTCGTTCAACGGATTCTCGTTAATTTTATGCATCGATCGTAACGAAGGCGGTGATTTGGCCTCCTTCGAAACGCTACGGGAATTGAACCAATTGCGACCGTATCTACGTCGAGACGTTGACCACCCTTATTTTTGGGTCGGAATTCGTTCGAGTTCGAACGGCGGTTTCAGGACGCTGACTGACGGGAAGCCCATAGCGAAGAACATGTGGCACGAAGGCGAACCCAACTGGTTGTCCGTCGAGAAATGCGCCGCCCTCTACAGTCAGAGCGTGCAATTGTACAACTTCCGATGCGGCCACTATCACAATTTCATTTGCCAAATCGCTAAAGCGGCCACCAAAGAGGAAGCTTCCAGTAAGCGAGGGGTTCCAATCTTAATAATAAAGGGATTATTCTAAATCGTCTTCTCGGAGGAAGAGTTGGTATTATAAAAGTCCATCCCGATCTTATTAGAATGTCCGGATGGCGAGTTCAAATGCAATAACCATCGTTGCGTTTCCGAAAGCGATTTGTGCGATAATGACGACGATTGCGAAGATAATTCCGACGAATCTAGCGATATTTGCAACGGTAAGTCTTCGTTTTAAAATCGGATCCCTCGAGCTTCTATACGAGTTGAAGGAGATTTGAATTAATTAGAAAATCGAACTTGTCCGGATGGACAATTCTTATGCGGAGCTTACGATAAATGCGTATCGAGGAGCTTCCTGTGCGACGGCGACAAGGATTGCGAAGACGGAAGAGACGAAGAAGGATGTCGTCAGTATCCTACACTTCTAATCATTTACTTCCGCGCTTAGTGAGTTGAACCTAACGCCCGTTTATTATTGTCGGCGTAACTTTAGCGCCAAGAACTTGCGGGTGGGACCAATTCCTGTGCGATAACGGCAAATGCAAACCAGCTCGGTACGTGTGCGACGGCGATGACGATTGCGGCGACGGTAGCGACGAAAGGAATTGCAAAAGTAATCTCAATTACGAATCGAATGCGATTATCGCGATATCAAAACCTTATTCGCTTTCTAAATCCGTCTAGAATGTAGCGACGACGAGTTCGAATGCGGCAAAGGCGATTGTATCTCGGTCAGCTACCTCTGCGACAACGATACGGATTGCGATGACGGATCCGACGAATCGCCCGACCTTTGTACAGGTATTAGACCCGCGGACAAGCTCGAGCCCCTCCGGTTAATAATATTATCGGTCCATTAGAAAATCGAACTTGCCACGATGGGAGATTCTTGTGCGGGGCTTACGGCAATTGCATCGTCCAGAAAAGCGTGTGCGACGGAGACGACGATTGCGGAAACGGAAAAGACGAAGAAGGATGCGGTAATTATACAAGGTGATTCGAAAATGGTGGTAGAAAATGTTCTACGACGTTTGGTCGTTTAAGAGTTACGAAATGAATCGTGTAAAGATGACCCCTTAACGAACGTTAATAAACTTATACTCGATGATAAAATACGCTTAATTATTGAGCTAGTATTTAAAAAGCGCGCGTATTATATGACAAAAGTATTTTATCATGAAGTATTCGTTTATTAACGTACGTTAAGGGGTCATCCGTACACGATTCATTTGGTGTTTCTTAAACGGCACCCCGTACGACAAAACGTCGTAGAACATTTTCGTCTTAAAATGACCCGTAGAACCCACTATCGCTCGGTCCTACGACCATTTTTGAAACACCCTGTATAATTACGTTGCATTTAAACGCTTTCTCCGACGTAACGTTCATTTTCAATTCGAAGTAACCTTACGAAATTGCACGTCCGACGAGTTTCGGTGCGATAATGGCAGGTTAGTTAACAATTTTGGATTTTATAATTCTAAAGGATTTTTGTCGCGCTTCGTTTTAAATCGAAGATAATCGTCGTTTTCATCGCGGCTTTTCGTTTGGCAGATGCAGACCTCAACGATTTAGATGCGACCACGACGACGATTGCGGCGATCGTAGCGACGAAAAGAATTGCGGTAAAAAACGGACGATATAATTTCGCGACAACCTCTAATTCGGCCTAATCCCATTTGAAACAGTTTTTCCGAAATGCTATCGCAGTCAATTCCGCTGCGATAACGGAAGATGCAAACCAGCCGCGTTCAGATGCGACGGCGATGACGATTGCGGCGATAATAGCGACGAAAGAGATTGCGGTAACTATACGTCGATTATCAATTATCATCGATATATATCGTTTAAAACGCGGATCATTTTATCACCCCTCGCAGACGAATCAACGACTGAAATCGTTACCGAAGTCGCCGATATCGACGTCATCGATAAAAAGGATAAAATCAATGATTTGTTGTTCGACTAAGAAGCGAATGTTTTTTTTGAAAAAAGTCGTCAAATAATAAAGACTAGTATTAGCCAATCAAAAGTTTCGTTATACAGGGTTTGTTCAAAATTTTAGAAGTTAATTTCCCTAACTTTTCAAGGTTTTCCCTGACCATTTCTAAATAATTTCCATGACCAATATTAACAATTTTTCGTAAAATTATTCTCGCGAGCGAGCTCTTGGCAATTCAGATTATTTCTTTGAAATATTTTATCCATCATGGTTGATATTTACAAGGAATTTCAGAAAAAAATTACCTTTGGCAAATATCAGTTTATAATGATTACGTTAAAATTAATTGGTCACCCAATAATAAACAGTTCCTTGGCATGTACCAACATTTTTCATTTCTCTGACCATTTGGGACAATTTTCAAATTCCCAGACCTTTTTGGCAATTTCCGAATTCCCTCACTTTTCCTTGATCTTTTCGGCCAATTTCCGAATTCCCTGACTTCTCCCTTACCTTTTCGGCCAATTTTCGAATTCAGTGACTTTTCCCTGACCTTTTTGGCCAATTTCCTAATTCCTTGACTTTTCCCTGACCTTTTTGGCAAATTTCCTAATTCCCTGACCTTTTTGGCCAATTTCCGAATTCCCTGACTTAACCCTGACCATTTTGACCAATTTCCTAATTCCCTGACTTTTCCCTGACCTTTTTGGCCAATTTCCGAATTCCCTGACTTTTCCAGGTCGTGTACTAACCCTGTTATATTATAGATTTTAAACTCTAAATAACGTATACGTATAATACGCGCCTATAAAATGGGCCTTCATCAATAGGGCCACTAACAATTTAGACATTAGAGGCTCGCCTATCAGCGAATTAAGCGAATTTACAAAATTTCGAATGAATCGAAATCGCTAAGCTTTACGATTAAATGAAGTCGAGAATTACTTTATCAGCCCACTCCCTTTACGATACAATCACTATTTGAATCATTTTCAAAAGTAAGTTGTCCAATCCTGTCCAGGACCGAGACCGGTCTTCGGAGTAGCTGAAAATCACAGAAATCGCAATGCGAAGCAACGCGGCTAGGGTCCTTAACTTAAAACCCAAACCCTGGGGGATCCTAACAGTCCCTAAGTGACTCTTCGCGAGCTCCAACCCAGACAGGGACGCCAGCGGTCAAGGTTACGGGGTCCTTGATGACCCGGCGGAGTTCATGGCCAACGTTTCTCTAAGGGTCAAAGGTCCTACGACCGAGAGAGGGTACGCTCGAGTCGGTCACAAGCGCCTAGCTTTCCGAATGACCTACGTTCTCTCCCAAACTTGACTAAGAACTCCGCGCTCGTAAAACGCGGCGGCGCGCCAGTTAATGAGAAATAATTAAGACCGAGCTGCAAACACTGAAGGGTTGAAGGCGAAAATAAAATAATCGAGGTCAAATGAGCGAACAAATTCGTTTCAAGGTCGTGACTTTCGACCCTCGTATCGATTTGTAACGCTTATTTGAACCCGATAACTAATTGGGTTTGCTAATTAAGAGAGTGTTGGCGTAAGGCCATTAACTTCGAGAAAACTAAGAATATAAGAATATAAGAATATAGGCTTTGATTAGTTTAGTATTTGTTGACCGAATTGCGATAGTACATCTCGTTCGCTTTTCCGTATAGTAAAGGCTAGAAGATTCTTTCGAGGTTGCGCGCTCGACGCGATGCTAATGACGGCATGTTGCCAGGTTACGCGTTCGACGGAATGGTTAAGAAAGAATCTTTCCAAGTTACGCGTTCGACCGAATGATATTCAAAAGATTTATCGAGGTTACCCGTTCAACGGAATGGTAACGAAAAGTTCTATAAAGGTTGCGCGCGCGTTGGAATCGTTACGAAAAGTTCTTTCGACGGAATGATATTGAATAGTTATTTTGAGGTTACCCGTTTCGATGGAATGATATTGAATAATTATTTCGAGGTTACCCGTTCGAAGGAATGATATTGAATAGTTATTTCAAGGTTACCCGTTCGAAGGAATTATATTCAATAGTTATTTCGACGTTACCCGTTCGAAGGAAGGATATTCAATAGTTATTTCGAGGTTACCCGTTCGAAGGATTGATATTCAATAGTTTTATCGACTTTACACGTTCGACGGAATGGTATTGAAAAGATCTTTCGAGGTTACTCGTTCGACGGTTGCGCTTTCAACTGAGCGGCAAATCAGTTTCATTGAAGTTCCAATTAAAATCAATTTAATCGGTCTAATGTATTCATCTTCTAGCCATCGCGTTATTTTTCCCGTAACTTATTTTTCGCGACGCGAACACGCGACAATAATAATAACAATACGCAATAATGTAAAAGAAAATAGCCATGGTACAATGGCAAGAAAATTTTCCGGTACTTACCCGGATATAATCCGAGACATACGGTTTTGTAGAAGATGATCCGATTTCGAGATGAGACCGAGTTGAACGAAATCCAATATCCTTTTAAATAAATAATAAAAAAAACATTAGTCTACTTTAAGGATAAATGCATTTCATCTTCTCTTTAAAAATAAGGATTTTCTTTAAAGGGAGAAGGAAACCGAAAAACGAGGTTTTTTTTATCGATTCTTTATCGTTTAAATAGCGGCCTAATCCAATAATAAAAATTATTCGAAACAAATATTAAACTAGAAATGAATTTAAAACTTAACATCAAAATAGGCTTAACTAAATTCAGGTAGATCAGCCGAATTCCCCAACCAATGACATTGATCGATGGCTCTTATAAGGGAATGCAGGATCTCCGTGATCAATGTCATGGTCGCTAGTCCATATACGGGGAGTTCAGCTGATGTCTCCATGAACCCAGCTAACCCTAATTTGATGGTAAGTTTGAAATTTATTTCTAGTTTAATAAGTGTTTCTAATTTTTTTACTGTTGGATTAGGGTTATTTAAACGTCGTAATCAAACGATTAGCGAATGAACCGAGTCACCCGTTACATTTCGCGGTTAATGAAAAAAGATTAGAAAAGGTTGACTCGATAAAATGTTTCCGATAAGATAATCGAAGCCCGTATTGTTTTAGTCGAACCTATCTAAGTCCCATTCGGGAAATTAAGAAACGCGCGCGATAATGTCTTCCGCTAAAAGATCGTTTTTAAGTTCCTTAACTATTAACGTTATTATAACGTTAATAAAAATTTCTGTTTACGAAGTGAATTACTGCGAAGGTTACCCCTACCAGGTAATTAATCAAAATTAATTTAAACGATTAAATCGATGGCGAAACGATAATAAAAATCGCGCTTTTACTAATTGTATCGGCAATCATTTTAGCGCGCTTTTGGCCAAGCTCTAGACGTTGGTAAGATAATTCGTCATTAATTGGTACAGTTACTTTAATCGAATGATTAAATATGATTCGAAAATATTCCAATTTAAATTAGAAAACAACGTGACCTTAGTGAAAGGCGATATCGTATTTAGAAACAATCCGGTGAGACATTTCGTGGTTTTGTTTTTTTACTTTTGTCGCGTCTATAAAACTAAACTATAAGCTCGATTTCAATCAAGAGTTTTTCGCGTCGAAACAAAGGCCAAGAGAAAATTGATTTGGTATTACAAACTTCTCTCGGAATTAAGCGAAATCTTGAAAAATGTTGATTGAAAACGCGGGGGATTAAGTCATCTTCATTATCACTTTAAAATATCGTTTATTTGATTGTCAGGTGTCGTTTTACATGGCACCCAAAGATAAGTACCGACTTTGGACGAACAGGATCATCCCGTACACGCTGGATCCCGGTTACAGTAAGACGATTAACAAAATTAACGCTTTCTATTACTTAAAAGGGATATACGTCGGCGCACTCGGGGCTTTCAATTCCCAATTACTTTTCATTGGGTAGAGTTTTAAAGAAGGTTCGTTTCAGACGAATTTCATCTGGAACAAATTATATCGGCGATGGAAGCCATCGAGGAAGAGACGTGTTTAAGATTCGTTAAGAGACAAAAAGAATTCGATTACGTCCTAGTGGTTAACAAGAAAGGCGGGTAATACCATTAGTTCATCGGCTATTCCGATTTTCTCTACGATTTAAACACGAGTATTCGCATTCGAATCATACGTAGCCAGCGATTTCTTCGGCATCCGTTAAAAGGAGGGTGCCGAAGAGGAAAATAAACTTGTTTTTAATCTATTCCTCCTCTAAAAATAAGACACTTTGGCCTATAGTAAGCGTACTCTCCCAATTATACGAATAATCCGAAACCTTTCAATCACCCCATTTTTCCCACAAATGATATTCTCTGAATGTTTTAATACGCTGGACAATTTATTTTTAAAAGAAGAACGGAGAAGTAAAAAATGGTTTCATTATCCTCCTCATCATCCCTTTAAATTGGGGTTTGCCGACGCGTTTTCAGGTGCTTTTCGGACGTGGGAAGAATCGGAGGTCTACAAATGATTTCTTTGCCGATTTCGTGTCTAAGTAAAGGAATCGGAGTGACCGTGCACGAGTTGTTGCACACCTTGGGACTGTGGCACGAACACAACAGACCCGACAGGGACCAAAACGTCAAAATTAACTTCGAAAACGTTATTCCCGGTAAGTCGGAAGAAACGGCCGCTATGTCTACGACTAACTTTCGGGCCTTAATTCCAAAGACAAAATGTTCAACTTCGAAAAACACGAAGAAAACATCGTGGACTTGCTCGGTTTCGAATACGATTACGGTTCCATCATGCATTACGGCAACCGAGACTTCTCGGTCAACGGCGGCAAAACCGTGCAAGTTCTACGAGAGGAATACGACCGAGTCATCGGACAAAGAATAGCCATGAGCCCAACGGACATTGACAAAATAAACGCCCTTTACAAATGCGGTAAGAAGCGTCGAAACGCCGAGGAAACAGATAGGGATCATTTTTGCCAATTTCGCTGGATTTCTATCAGTCGCGCAATAATCTTTAACGAATGGCTCGTGTCCATTTTATTATTTTAAAAAAATCTAGGGAATGCCTTCTTTCTAATTGCGCTATCGGTTTACGCCTAGGTCGTAAAGGACGAAGTTGGCCGACCAACCAACCAACCAACGAACTTGGCTAATAGATCTTATTTCCGAACAGAAATCATGACGTGCCCGAATCCGGCGAAAGTCGAGAACGGGAATATAATCTCTAGCGGGGCGTACATGGTTGGGGACCAGGTCCGGTACCGGTGCAATCCCGGTACCATACCGGTTGGCTCGAGCGTCAGGACGTGCAAGTTCGACGGACAATGGTCGGGTCTCTCGCCGCGATGCTTAGAACCGTCCACGTTTGTTTGGTGCGATTTTGAGAACGACATGTGCGGCTTCACTCGTCACGATGACAACGATTTCGATTGGAATCGGATGTCTAACAGTTTGGCCGACCTCGAATACGCCGCCCCCTTAGTCGACCACACCACCGAAGAAACCGAAGGTATCCTACCAGGGGGAAGGGGGAGCAAACACCTGACATACTCTAAAGAATTTACCTCTTAATTATTCGTTAAATACCTATCAAATGTTCGGTGATTAGCCGGTTATCGATTACCCGTGCTACGAGTACTCGTTTTTCAAATTGAATAGACCTATCGAGTACTTTAATTATACTCTTTATCATCGCGATTATTTACGAAGGAATTTATTAGAAATATTATCGAGTAATAATCGGAAATTATTAATTATTTTTGGACGATAAATTCCTATTTAACTAATATTCGCCGATTATGTTCGCTTACGATTAATCGATTACTCGAGCCGCTACTCGGTCTATAACGAAACAATGAGGCTGACCGGTTACCGAGTACTCGTTATCGCTAATCGACCGAGTTACGCATTAAGGTAACTTTGAACAATAGCTCAACAACCCGGACACAAATTATATATATATATATATATATTTTTTATAATAATTCTTACATTATAAAAAATATATTGCGGGAAAATTCCATGTTAAAATCCCATGGATTGGCGATAGTTAGGATAGAATTGGATAAGTTAGGATAGAATTGGATAAGTTAGGATAGGATTGGATAAGTTAGGATAGGATTGGATAAGTTAGGATAGGATTGGATAAGTTAGGATAGGATTGGATAAGTTAGGATAGGATTGGATAAGTTAGGATAGGATTGGATAAGTTAGGATAGGATTGGATAAGTTAGGATAGGATTGGATAAGTTAGGATAGGATTGGATAAGTTAGGATAGGATTGGATAAGTTAGGATAGGATTGGATAAGTTAGGATAGGATTGGATAAGTTAGGATAGGATTGGATAAGTTAGGATAGGATTGGATAAGTTAGGATAGGATTGGATAAGTTAGGATAGGATTGGATAAGTTAGGATAGGATTGGATAAGTTAGGATAGGATTGGATAAGTTAGGATAGGATTGGATAAGTTAGGATAGATTGGATAAGTTAGGATAGGATTGGATAAGTTAGGATAGGATTGGATAAGTTAGGATAGGATTGGATAAGTTAGGATAGGATTGGATAAGTTAGGATAGGATTGGATAAGTTAGGATAGGATTGGATAAGTTAGGATAGGATTGGATAAGTTAGGATAGGATTGGATAAGTTAGGATAGGATTGGATAAGTTAGGATAGGATTGGATAAGTTAGGATAGGATTGGATAAGTTAGGATAGGATTGGATAAGTTAGGATAGGATTGGATAAGTTAGGATAGGATTGGATAAGTTAGGATAGGATTGGATAAGTTAGGATAGGATTGGATAAGTTAGGATAGGATTGGATAAGTTAGGATAGGATTGGATAAGTTAGGATAGGATTGGATAAGTTAGGATAGGATTGGATAAGTTAGGATAGGATTGGATAAGTTAGGATAGGATTGGATAAGTTAGGACAGGATTGGATAAGTTAGGATAGGATTGGATAAGTTAGGATAGGATTGGATAAGTTAGGATAGGATTGGATAAGTTAGGACAGGATTGGATAAGTTAGGACAGGATTGGATAAGTTAGGACAGGATTGGATAAGTTAGGATAGGATTGGATAAGTTAGGATAGGATTGGATAAGTTAGGATAGGATTGGATAAGTTAGGATAGGATTGGATAAGTTAGGATAGGATTGGATAAGTTAGGATAGGATTGGATAAGTTAGGATAGGATTGGATAAGTTAGGATAAGTTAGGATAGGATAGGATTGGATAAGTTAGGATAGGATAAGTTTGGATAGGATTGGATAAGTTTGGATAGGATTGGATAAGTTTGGATAGGATTGGATAAGTTTGGATAGGATTGGATAAGTTTGGATAGGATTGGATAAGTTTGGATAGGATTGGATAAGTTAGGATAGGATTGGATAAGTTAGGATAGGATTGGATAAGTTAGGATAGGATTGGATAAGTTAGGACAGGATTGGATAAGTTAGGACAGGATTGGATAAGTTAGGATAGGATTGGATAAGTTAGGACAGGATTGGATAAGTTAGGACAGGATTGGATAAGTTAGGACAGGATTGGATTAGTTAGGATAGGATTGGATAAGTTAGGATAGGATTGGATAAGTTAGGATAGGATTGGATAAGTTAGGATAGGATTGGATAAGTTAGGATAGGATTGGATAAGTTAGGATAGGATTGGATAAGTTAGGATAGGATTGGATAAGTTAGGATAGGATTGGATAAGTTAGGATAGGATTGGATAAGTTAGGATAGGATTGGATAAGTTAGGATAAGTTAGGATAGGATAGGATTGGATAAGTTAGGATAGGATAAGTTTGGATAGGATTGGATAAGTTTGGATAGGATTGGATAAGTTTGGATAGGATTGGATAAGTTTGGATAGGATTGGATAAGTTTGGATAGGATTGGATAAGTTTGGATAGGATTGGATAAGTTTGGATAGGATTGGATAAGTTTGGATAGGATTGGATAAGTTTGGATAGGATTGGATAAGTTTGGATAGGATTGGACAAGTTTGGATGGGATTGGACAAGTTAGGATAGGATTGGACAAGTTAGGATAGGATTGGACAAGTTAGGATAGGATTGGACAAGTTAGGATAGGATTGGATAAGTTGTGAAGTTAGGATAGCATCGGATAGAGTAGCTGACCTGTGGCAACCCTGATGAAATACTTTACGACGAATTGTTTCTCCCGATGTAGGGATTACGAAGAATTAAAAATGAAAAAAAAATTGGCAGCCAGTGCCTATTGTTCAAAATTGCCCTAGAGGGAAGAGCACTCGCTAAGCCTTAAATAATCATCGGAGTTGATTATGTCTCTAAAATTCATTATTTATTTTCAGGTTTTTACGTGTATGCGGAATCAGAAATTCAGAAACCGGGGCAAATCTCGAAGCTAATATCGCCGGAACTAAAAATGGAATGGGGAGAAGAGACGAGGGTGTGCCTCTCTTTCAGCTACTCCATGTGGGGTGGACCGGGGCAAATGGGTACTTTATCAGTAAGCGCTATCGACCGAGAAGGTTCCGAGCAAGGGCTGGCCAAATTCGAGGGCAATCAGGGCCCACAGTGGTTGCCCATCGAGATAGCTTTCGAATCAAAGCCTCCCGTTAAGGTACTTTACAATCTTATTATTTGTATAACGTCTTAAGGCTTAATTTGGACTCGACGTTTTACAGATAATCTTCGAAGCGGTACTCGGTTCCGTTTTATATAGCGATATTGCGCTTGATAATTTTCTGTTAAGATCGTGCCCTGATGGATACCAATCGGAATACGATATAAAGAATTAGCCACCGATTTACAGTGACTCTTACTTACTTTAATGCGCTTGTAAATAAGCGCATTAAAATTATTTTATAATTATCATTATTGATGATTCTCGGATCATATATTGCCTCGTGGGATGGACGAACCAATCTACTATGTCAAAAACACAATTCTACCTAAATTGGCCCATTTTCGAGGCTTAGTAAACGCGTTTTTGGAAATAAGCGGGTATCTACTTTTACTAGAAAAATATTATTTAAAAGTTAACACTTACTCTTTCGAAAAGTGAAGGCGGAAGAATCTCGAGCCTCGGTCATCTTTCATTCGCTACGGAGCAATTCCTGCGCTAGTTTAACTTCCCACGACGTAAAAATGTTCAGTTCGTAGAACGAGGATCCAAAACACAGGCACATCCATTACGGTACCAAAAACTAATACTAAATTAGGCCATTTTTGTGGCTTAATAAACAATCAGGTTTCTACTATTACTAGAAGAGCCTTTACCTCGAAAAATGTAACTTAAAAGTTTAACCCAGCTGGTATTTATCATCAAGGAGAAGACGAATCTTGAGCCTTGGTCATCCTAAATTTACTCTGAAATAGTTATTCCACCACTTGTTGAACTTCCCACGACGTAATAATCTTCAGTTCGTAGAACGAGGAACCAAAACCATTCGTTTAACGTTCAATTAAAGTCAAATTACTTATTTCACGTTGTTTTAAAACCACTTACAGACATCAAACGATCCACGCTTGGCGAAATCGAGCACGAACCAACTCCGATTGGCAGCGAAAAGCTTTTGAAAGCTCCATGGAGTATTAAACCCGTGGCGTAACGGGTACGTATCGAGGAGTCGTCGCTAATAATACAAATTATCCGTTTTCTACATCCGCCAAGTCCAGTGATTTATACCGATAAATCCGGTAGGTTACCGCTTTACGTATTTCTAAATAGGCCTTATCTCCGGTATACGTCCCGGAACGTATTGGAGATTCCGTAGATATCATATAAGGTTGATTATTGGAAACTTTGCCAGCAGACGACGCGTTTTTTGGCGCTAAATTTAACCCAAAATTAATTATTAAGCCAAGACGTAATAAAAGAAATTCGTGAAACAGTTTCATTATAATTAAAACGTTTTATTTTTATTAAAACGTTTTTTTTTTTTTTTTTTTTTACAAAAGAAAAGTTTTTTTGGTCAAAAACCTTTTGAGAAAAATAATTTATATTCAATAAGATCCATTTTTGGTCAATTTTTATGCTTTTTCGCTGTATAAAGAATTGAAAAAATCCAATATGAAACCTTTTAATAATAAAACGCCGAAGAATATTATAAATACTTACCTAATAATTCGTCCTTAACGGCTGCTTTTAACTTCTTATTGTTTTTCCTTTTTAACCTTTTTTGAGTCTTTTTCCACTTTTTTTCGTAGTTGGCCAAGTCTTCGCTTAACGTTTCTATACTTTGTTGGTCGTTTTTCGGTTTATTTTTTTTACGTTTTCGCTTCTTGAGGTTTTTCGAAAGAACCGCAGCGTCGGAACATTTTCGTTTTCCATAACTTGCCTTTTCTTTCTGCGTTACTTCGTCTTTTCTTTTGGCGTTATTAAACCTTCGCGGCGTTTCTCTAAGGTTTTTTCTTTCGTAATTGCGAGGGTCGTCCGACCGTGTTCTACTTCGTTTGTACCGAAAATCGAAACCTCCCTCCAAGTTTCGCTGATATTTTTCATTGGCTAAATTCGTTAAATCGCTTTTCTTTTCGAAAAGACAGTTTCGAACTTTGTCTTCCTTCAATTGAGCTGACATACAACAAAAATAAAAACTTTTTAAAGCTTATAACAATTTTAAGCCCAACCAGGGTTTGCACAAAATTTTGGAAGTTAATTTCCCTGACTTTTCCAGATTTTCCCTCACCATTCCTAAATAATTTCCCTGACCATTCCTAAATAATTTCCCTGACCATTCCTAAATAATTTCCCTGACCATTCCTAAATAATTTCCCTGACCATTCCTAAATAATTTCCCTGACCATTCCTAAATAATTTCCCCGACCATTCCTAAATAATTTCCCCGACCATTCCTAAATAATTTCCCTGACCATTCCAAAATAATTTCCCTGACCATTCCAAAATAATTTCCCTGACCATTCCAAAATAATTTCCCTGACCATTCCAAAATAATTTCCCTGACCAATTTTAATATTTTTTTCACTAATTTATTCTTCCGAGCTGTTGTCAATTCCAATATTTAATTTTACATCAATCGGGGTCAGCTGATAGTTTACGAGGAATACGAGAACCAATTTGAATCTTTAGCCAAATATTTTCAGTTTATAATAATTACATTACAACTGATTGCTAAACCAATCCTAAACAATTCCATGACACATACCAAAAGATTTATTTTCTCTAAATTGAGCTATTTTGAAATTCCCTGACTTTTGGGCCAATTTGCAAATTCCCTGACTTTTCCAGGTTTTCCTAGTCGTGTACGAACCCTGCCTAATGGACAACTTCAATTTTGCAAAACTTTCAAGTCTAATTGCGAGACAAACTTGAATTGTAAACTGACCTTTTTGTTTGAATTCATCGACATATTCGTTTGGATCGGAATAACTGCAGATAAAGGAGCTGCTAATAAATAAATAATTGTCCATAGTTTTCTTGGTACAATCCTTCGTTACAAAATTGGTAAATTAAAATTAGAAGGAATTAATTAGAGGTTAGTTTGTGGTAAAATACTTGAGAAACATGTCCCTCTTGGCCGCAATTACAACAGAACTTTTTGGGATTAACGACAGTCAAAGAAGGATTGATTTCTTCAGATTTCGTCTGAATAACAATTGAAATAAGAATTTAATCGTAAAGCCTCGTTTCCAGAATGCGGTTCTTACTGTAAGATAATATCGTCTCCAAATATCGGGGCATTCCTAATGATAAACGATATAATTAGATCGTTCTGACGCTTTCAAAAAGATTAAACTTACTTCTCTTAAATGAGCACGAGATTGACAGATGGAACAATTATATTTAAGATTATCCGATCCCCATAAACAATGATTGGGAGTGTGACCAATCCGTTGGCATCGAGAACAAGCCGGGTTCGGACAAAAATCACTAGAGTGTCCTTCATTGCCGCATAAAAAACAACTCGCTAATCTCTACACAAAATTAATCAGTTTCGAGAATAATTTTAACCCAAACTTTAAAGGAAAATCATCCCTAAGTTTCAACAAAATTCAAACCCAAAGTTTCAACGGCAAATTTTTGAACTCTTACCTTTGGTTTCTGGCAATGTTTGGAAAGATGTCCGGCTTCTTTACAATTATGGCAAATAATTCGATTCAAACGAGATTTTTCCCGATAATATTCCGTTTCTCGGAAATTTGATTTGAATTTATCTTTCGCGTTTATTGACCAGAGCTCTTTAGAAATTGATAAACTGCCTAAAAGAGAAAACTTTCATTTTAAAACTCTCCTAAAACAACAACAATTTCAACAAGATGTTTCTTTAATCTTACCATCTTGGCGAAGTTCGGCACTAAACTTGCGAGGAGTTTTCATTGTATTTTCATCAATTTCGCTATTTTTATTCAACATCGTTGATCGCAAACCCGACGTTGATGGTTCAGAATTATCTATTTCAGAGACTGAACTTCGTATCACGTTTAGCGTAAAGTTTTCATCAATTTTAGACTTTTTAGAATCACTTTCGCTTAATTCTTCGTCACTACTTGATGTTAATTGAACTATAGTAACTTTTTTTACCGGTTTAGAGAAGGCAGGTAAAACTTCCATCACGACTTCGCATTCGGAAGAATCAGTCATAACTTTAACTTTTAAACTTTTGTCCTGAGGACTAAATGTGTTGAAACAACTAACTGTCTTTGCTTTGGACGTAGAACGTCTTCGTGAACTATTACCGATAATTTGCCAGTCGGAGTCTTTTTTAACAGTTCTCTCCTCCAAATGATCTTCTCTTTCTTGCGGACAGTTTTTGATTTTAGATTTATCTCGAGGTATTTCTCTTTCATTAATTAGTTCACGCGAATTTTGGGTCTCTTTAACTTGAATCGAGGAATCCAAAAAATAAATCTGACTGTACAGTTCCGCTTCTACGTCACTCGTAACATCGCCATCCGAGAATGAATCGTGCAAATCGTTTGTAGAATTAATCAATCGTTCTATAGATGACATTCCCGGAACTCAAACCTTAGTTACCTCGATCGTCGCGCTTGATCACAAACCTATACAATGATTCATAAAAGTTACTACACTGATACACTTTGACTAGAAAACGTATTAACCGAGGCTTAAAGCTTGACTTCCGTATTAACTACTTTAAAACGACGAGTTTACACGTTAAAAATAGATTCGCAATACATTAACTTACCGGAAAGGGCATTACCAGATTTTATAGTTGGCCTTAAATATAATTAAACGTCTTAAAATACGACAATTACCGAAAGACTCGTGGTTTCGTGAGCTAAAACAAAACACGTGGCTAAGAAATAACAACAGCCCTAGGCCTTGCCCTAGGTGCCTTCAATTACCAGACGACAAAAGACTACGTTCAGCGAAGGATTGGAAATACCGAAGAAGTCACCGAAACCACGACCGAACAGTACCAAAGGTACCGGAGTCTTTGCATCGCTGAACGCTTGAAGTTGCTAATTAAGAAACATAGTGCCGAACTAACGACCGAAAGTCATAGAATTTTTTCCCCTTTTACTCCATGAATTAATTAATAGGCGCGCTAAGGACAGGCAGAAAAGTTAATAATTATAATAGCCTACTCCGGGATGGTTGCCAGGACAGTACATATTACCGAAAAATGCTCTTAATTAATTGAATGTCAAGTTACAAGTAAAAACAAATTATTATTATACGTACAAAATTAAGACTAGAAAATACAGTGTCCTTAATTTTGCCGGGAAATTCGGAATTGAATAAATAACAGTTTGAAGAGGGAAAGTTCAAAACATCGTCCGTTAAGGCGCGATATTTGAACTAATAGTAGAAATAAGGGAAAATATAAATGGAAATTTCAACCCCGGCTAGAGTCGTTTGATTACGTAAACCGCGTACATCTCGAAGACAAGTGCAATCGCGGCTGATACAAAACCGACGATACAAATACGAAATAACTTCCAGAAAGCCCGATTGTTGAGGATCGCGAAGATGGGGAGATCCTCCGGCATCGAGCACGGATGCAATTCCAGCTTTAAAGCCGGATCCAAGTCTTCGAAACAATTGCCTTCCACCAATCTACGTAATCTGCAATCAAAAACCCTTCAATTTTTAAGATGAAAAACGATAAAATTCGAGCCAAATTAACTCGGAATAGAACGAGGAAATTATATCAAATAAGTGGGCAACTTTTATCAAATATTTCAAGAGGTTCAATCTATAGCGGATGTTCCATTTATACACTTACTATCCGCGCAATTCCTAAAGTATTCTTCTTTTCTCGCTTAGCAGACGACAAATTGTACGACTTTAAAGGCCCCGTCTGCTCTGTTAATTTGCCCCTTTAAAACGCTCTTCCCTCCGGCCAAGCTTTGACTGTACAATTTGATACGGTCAACGTCGTCCGTTAATTAAGGGAGAAAAGAAGAAGACGTTAAAGGAGCTCTAATAAACGATTATTTTCCTTTAAAGGAAGAACAAAGGGTTACGGACATTCGCGTCGTCAAAGCGTCAAAGTTACCTTTTGTTGAAAGAGGCGATAACGGTGGAGGAGAAATTTTTCCTGAAGAGAAGGGCCCGATTAGATAGTTTGATCGAATCGGATAATTTCAAGCGACAGGTCCCGGACACCGAATACCGTTTCTTAACGAAGCTTCCCAGGGTGACTTCGGTGCTGATGACGTATAGATGCCTGGATTCGACTAGAGATAGGACTTGGTCGCTTTCTAACACCGAATGAACCGTTCGCAATGACAATTCCGGATTGGATCGAGCTGAGCGCGAAATATAATCGAAGTCTTCGTCGTATTTGGCGTTTTTCTAAACAACGAGCGAGACGTAACACTATTTAGTTTAAGTTCCCACCGAAAATAGCCGACAAGTAGTTATAACGGCCGTCGTACCTCGATAAACGACGTTGTCGCCGAACTTTTGATGAGAACCGGCTTGGCGTTGACGAAATTTCGAACGTCTTTAACTCGATTGATGAAATCGTCCTCGGTACTGGTTGAAAACGCGGACGTCATGTACGACGACACGTATATCAAGAGAATATTCGAGAGAAATGCCCACAAGAATACGACTAATCTCATTTTGCCAATACAACTGACGTAAACCGGAGCTAGAATTAGGGAAACAAACCGTATTCGATACCTAGGCGTTCGAAGTTGGAAAGCAACGCTGTACCATCATAAAACTCGTAGAAGTACTCGATAACGTTAAACGCGATCTCTCCTAAATTCGGAATGGGAAAACAATTAGCCAAGGCCAAACTCCGCTCGTTGGTCCAGCAACGAACGCTAATCGTATGACCCGCTTCGCAAGCGCGTCCTCTAACGGCGAACAAACGGACAATATTTAAAACGCGGCAGTTTTAGAGGCGCCAATAGCTTATAATACGAGATCAGAAATAGATGAACCGAAATTATCAACGAGAGCTTAGATTGTGAAATGCATTTTATTTGGAGTGAATGGGGAGGGTAAGCACTGGGGGAATGGGCTTCCTCGGCCTCAATGAAATACCGAGGAGGATCTTGGGAAACTGATCGCCCCACGTAGCGACGGCTGCAAACCAAGCCAGGTGGCGCATTCAACGTTTCTCGGCTAGGCGAAATTCCGCGGGGGAGGGGGCTACAACTGTCGTCTAAGAGAGGGGAAACGGAGAACTTGCCTGTGGCGTTAGAGGAATAGCTCGTTGATAATTTCGGTTCATCTATTTCTGACGAGATGTTCTTAGCAACTTCTACGGTTTCGCGGTGGTACCATTACTCTATCTTACTGGTTCCGAGCAGACATTGTATTAAGTACGTCCAAGATACGGCGTCTTTCCCGGTGGCTTTCCGATCGCAAATACGCCCCAGGTAATACAAGACGACGCAACAAACGACCATGATCACGAGCACCTGTCCAAGCGAAAAGTGGTTTCCATTTGAGGAGGGTTTGAGTTGGTGGGCGGGCAGCTCGACATTAATTACCCGTAGATCGACGACCGAATAGATGTTCATGTCGCTTTTCCTACGCGTTCCGAAAAGAATCTTGGAAGTCGATGTCATAAAGGCAATCGTCGAGTCAAAGTCGTTAAATCGATCCGTGTTTAAAGTCGTCGGGGAGATTGAAAAATCCGCTTCCTAAACATTTTCAATTCTAGAGCTCTTAATTTTTGGGAATCAGTTATAACGTTACCAAGAATGCGTTTATTTACACCCTACACACGTTCGATAGAACGAATAAGTCTCGTTATCGTAAACGGACCCCCGCTAAATCTAATAAAACGCGTCAACGTTAATAAAACATTCTCGGTACTATTTTTAAGTAAATACGATGTAAGTGAATGAAGCGGGTTTCTCACGTTTCTTCGTAGCATTCCTAAGACGCCATTCCAATCATTATTATGGAGTTTTTTGCCCCAAGTATTATCGGAGCTTTCTTCCAGACTTACGCTACGATTCGAGTATTATCAGTCGATTTGAAAATACAACCGGAAACTATTTGGTTAAAGGGTGGACAAAACGAGCGAAGTAAAGTCATTTTTTTAGAAGCGGAAATCGATAAAAAAATTGTCTTTATTTCGCTCTATTCGGGACGCTCCTTTAAGCATTTTCAATATATATCCTACTTAAAACGATCCATCCTGGTCATAATATTCAAGAATTTGATCATATATCCGTCTAATTTGCCAAATTCTTTTTCGTTTTTCATTACGTACGGTTCTCTCTGAGACGAACGAAAGATTAATCAAAATAGTCACGGCTTAACTTTAAATATTCGATCGTTCGTTCAAAAACGTGGACAGCCTCGCTTTGAAGGGAGAATGCGACTTAATAACGAGTCATTTTTAATCCATTCCTTATTGTTTAAATAGTCCTAATCCGACAGTAACAAAATTTACGAACAAATATTAAACTAGAAATAAAATTAAAACTTACCGTCAAAATAGGCTTAGCTGGATTAGTGGAGATATCCCCCTATCAATCGACCAATGACGTTGATCAAGGAGATAAAGCATTCCCCGTATAAGAGCCATCAATCAATGTGATTGGTCCTTATACGACGTGATCTCCACAAATCTAGCTAAGCCTATTTTGATGGTAAGTTTTAAATTTATTTAAAGTTTAATATTTGTTCTTAATTTTGTTAAGTCTGTTGGATTAGGCTGTTATTTAAACGATAAGGAATCGATAAAAATAATCAATCTTTTTTAGATTGCATTCTCCCTTTAAATCGAGGTGCTATTTCTTACCTCTAAGTAAGCGATACGATAAAATCTTTCATTATTCGAAATCATTGTGATGTTTGCCGATTTTAAACTCAAACTCTTCGATAATTTCTTCAAGAAGAAAGGATCAAACGCGATATAGCTATTTCGCGAGTAAAATCCGACGAAATTTATTCATTAGGGGACGCGGTCGGCCAACGAACTAACAATGACACCTGAAACAATTCCCGAGCGGTCAATTCGAGAAGATAATGAGGAACTGCAACGATCGAGGCTGTGGGCCAGAAAAAAACCAAACTCCCTTTTGTTTATACAAACATACGCCGCTTTTCGCAATCTTGCTAAGCCCAAAATTGAACGTTAATAATTTAGTACGTGATTAAGCGGGGAATAAAGGGGAATTATCACGATTCGCTCTCAGAACATTTTAATCGATACCAAATAAAATATATATTTCTGACGCTAACGATATCAAGGATACTCGGTGAAAGAAGCGCTATAAGCAATACTACTTTTTAATTTGATGACGTAGTATCGCGGGGAAATTCGTTACTATAGTCAAGGAGGATCAGACAAGGAGAGGAAATGTGGGGACGGCGCGGTTCCTACTGCGTCGGCCTAAACTCACACTCTGGGAGAACGGGGGTAGAGACGTTTCGTGGTAAAATGTTGTCGCGTGGGTAAAACGAATCCTTTATGAGACGCGCTAGCTAGCGACCACGTGACAACAGTTTACCTCGAGAATTTCCTATCCCCCCTTTCCACCCGAGTGGGAGGTTGGCTCTTCTCTCTCTAACTCAACGCAGCCCCACATTTCCTCTCCTTCTCTGATCCTCCTTGCTATAGTGTCCCCCATGTATATGATAAACTAAACCGCGCCTTTATATCACCTTCTTCCGTACAGGAACCTTGAAAATCCGTGATAATTTGCCTGGAAACGAAATAAAGCGAGTCCCCGAGCGGCGCGTGTCACAAACCCTTTAAAAATGGTCAGCTCGGGGCACCAATGATATCGGCGCGAATATGAAAATGAGTAAATGAAATGTCCGCATTTTTGTTAGCGAGTATCGATTCGGCCAAAGTGTTTTATTTCGAGAAATATTCGCTCCTAAAGTACAATTACTAGTTTTACTAGTTCGACTTTCGAAACTAAGTACATTAAAAGGGCGAGCCCTTAAAACTCGCGCTTGTTTCTCCGAGTAGAACAACGCCGCCGCCTCTATTGATTCGACAATTGACCGCGTTAATGTCCATTGAAATACCAATAAAGGGTTTTTCAAATCGCTTTCTAAGATTTGCTCGGAAACGCGACTTAAATTAACTATATCCATTAAGAAATTACGAACTTTATCGTAAGTGTTTAACGTTGTACGTAAGAAGAAACCATTTAGAATAAAACCCGTAGGCAACTCGGTTCGACGAAACCTCGACTTTAAGCTTATATTAATCGAATTAAATTGGAAAAAAAAGTTTAATTATATAGAGCTTGTTTTTACGGATAAAATTTGATTGCATTCGGGCCCGCCAAGGGGAAAAATAAGAAAATTGAAATTCGCGCTGTAAAACTGGAAGGGAGATTTAAAAAGCCCCGGAAATCGCGCCAAAGAACGGAAATTTCAATTACGGCTTTCGACCGTTTTTGACGTAATTCGTCTCGATTTGAAGCCTTCATCGAGAGCCCTACTCGAATCTCTCGTCAACTACGGACAAAAACCACGTTTTTGTCCATTTTTTTTTGAAGCAACTAGCTTTTAACGGCGCGCTTCGAATGTATAGAACAAAATTTCGTGGGAATAACCATTTTTACTACGGAATTTAGAAGCTTATAAACCGAGGAAGGTTATTAACGCGCGAACGTTTAGGGAGAATTTCTGCTAATTGGTATTATTTTCGTTGGAAGCCGGGTTAACCGGTTCCTTTTCTCGGGTGTCGGCGCTCGTCATTTCCAGAATGTCTCCTCGATTTCCCGGACAACAGCCCAGAGTAGCCAACAGTCCTAATGGATAATTCAAATTTACACGCGAGCTGGAACAATTAAAGCTTAGATTTTCGCAGGTGGGGGCGCGACGGTATTGGAGGTCTTACGCGTCGTAAGCTTAGAAGACCTCTAAACTCTAAAGCTGTCACCTCCCTAGCGAACAAAAAACGTAGCTGACGCCCCAACAAACGGAAGATCGAATTTTAATTGATCCAACTTTAAAAATTCGCCTAGAAAGATCTAATTTAACCCGATCGGTTTGTTCCCATTTCGCCCAAAATTATCTATTCCCATTTCGCCCAATCCTACTTCACCCAAACGTATTATCATTTGGCCCAAAATTATCGATTCCCAATTCGCCCAAACCAAAATTTCCTTGTCCCAATTCGCCCAATCCCACTTCGCCCAATCGTTTTATCAGTTAGTAAAGAATTATCTATTCCCATTTCGCTCAACCTAAAATTCATTTTCCCGTTTCGCCTAAAATTGTTAGGTTGGGTTAGGTTAGGTTAGGTAGAAATAATTAAACAGGACGAAGGAACCGATCAAGAGGATTTTGTTCACATATGCCTTGGGTGTGGATTGGGCGAAATAAGAATTTGGCAAAAATGGAATTATGCGAAATGTGATTTGGCGAAATGGGAATTACGGGAAATGGGATTGGACGAAATAGGATTGGGCCTAATAAATTGGGCTGATTGGGAATTGGGCCTAATAAATTGGGCTGATTGGGAATTGGGCCTAATAAATTGGGCTGATTGGGAATTGGGCCAGTTGGGATTGGGCCAGTTGGGATTGGGCCAGTTGGGATTGGGCCAATTGGGATAGGGCCAATTGAGTTTAGGCCAATTGAGTTTGGGGGAGATGGGAATTGGGCCAAATGTTTTGGGCGAATCGGGGTAGAACCATTCGATCGAACTCTAATTAATTTAATGAATTAATTAAGCGATAATTAAAAAAGGCTTACCCGCTCTGAGTCTGGGGTTGGTGGCGTAATAGATGACGGGGTTAAAGGTCAAAGATCCCTTAGCGAAGAGTGGAGGTAACAAGGTCAAGAAGGCGGGCACAGTGGATGGTTCGGCGAATACCGTCCACATGCAAAGTACGGCATACGGACTCCAAGCCACGACGAAAGCGATTACCACGACCAAACTCATCTGAGGAATAAATGGCGTTTACAAAATATTCTTTCCTGCGGTGGCTTATAATTGAACTTACTAAAGTAACGTTTTTTTCGTTGGTCCACTTATCGTTGACGGAGGCTCGTAAGGCGGGGGACGTTTTTTGGCTTTTAAGTCGTCGCGCGATGGACGAGTAACTGAAGACGATGGCCGCCAAGGGAACCACGAACGCCAACGCAAAATAACACGCCAGAAACGACTTGTAATTGAAATCATTGTGACGCCAATCGATCGTGCAAGTCGTGATTGACGGTTCCAAACCGTATCTGGATAGAAATCGAGACAAAAACAAAATTCAAACTTTTTCAGCAACCAGAGTACGCGTAGGAACGGAACGGCGGAGTATTTGGTGAAAATCTGATTTAGTTCTAATGGAAATTAAGCGAGATGGCGATATTTACCTGGCCCAACCCAAAAGAGGCATAGCGGCCCAAAAAGCGGCGTAAACCCAAATGAAAACGGACAGTTTGCCGTATCTCGAGTAGGTCAGTTTGTCCCTAGACGCGTTCTTGCAAGTCACCAAGTACCGGTCGACGGCTAAGAGACCCAGCGTCCCGATATGGGCCGTTCCGAACAAGAAACCGGTGAAAGCGTACCATTGGCATCCACCTTCTCCGAATAACCATCTGACCGACAAAATGCAATCGATATACAAGATTAAAACTAACGGTGTTTCACATTCTTAGAATTTAATCTATTAGTATCCAACGTACGTTTTGGCGAAACTGGACGATGCCGAGAATGGGAAACCAAAGACCAAGACCCCTAAGTCGGAGACGGCCAAATTGACGAGTAGGACCGCCGTTGGCGTTAATAGACTTCGGAATCTGATGAACATAGCCAGTACCAAGCCATTGCCGAAAGTGCCCACGAGTCCTAAAGACGAAAAGCGATAAACTTATCAATAACATATATATTTCTCAAAATGATTAACAATTTGGAAAATATATAACGATCTTTCTCCGTTAATAACTAATTATTATTATTAATTATTTGAGGAGATTGGTTTGAACCGTTAAAGTCCCCCCTCCCCCCCCCCCAAACACTCGCTTTAGACCAACGGATTTTCCCCCAAAATCAGCATCTTGAACCTCGAAAACCGAATAGACGATAACATAAATTCTGACTACGTCTCAACCTTGAAAAAATGTACCATCTTCCGTATAAACGGGTTCTATTTAACGGCTCTTTTTGTTAGTTTCAAGGTTGGAAAATGTATAGAAAATCCTACACTTTGTACCAGCCTTGAAATAAGGGACCATCTTCAATACAAACGGGTGCTTTTTAACGGCTCTTTTATTCGTTTCCAAGATTATTTTATAATACGGCCTATTGGAACGCGATGGCCTCGTCTTTCTACGTCATCGCGCGATAATTCCGACAATTGTTTTCGCTTTCGCGCGGTCTTTCTCGCGAAACTACTTAATCCCCGCGAAGTCAAACTACCCCTTTCATTCGAAACAAATTATCATCGAGGTTTGGAAAAATATATATCCGTATATTTTCACAATTTTAGCATTAATAAAATTAATTAATTAGCCTAATTATGGTCAGCATTACCAATGATGACTAAATAGATTCCGATGAGAGTATGCGTCGAGTCCGGGAATGGATTGAGAGGTAAAGTGGCCGGGTTTTCGTCTGGAAACAGCGCGTCGTCCATGGCCACGTCTCCGGGAGTGATTAGATTTGCTTCAAACCCGTCAGTCGAACCCATTTAAATTTTAACTACGCTTTCGAGTGATTAGGGACTGTTTCTTTTATCTTATCGAAAAGCGGTGGAATTTCTTAGAAGAACCCGCTCGTTATTTCGACCGATCTCTCCTAACAACGGCTAATTTGTGATAGCGAAACTATCCGACGAAATAAAAAGCTGACGCTTTTGAAACGAGATACTCCAGCTTGACAATGCCTCTTTAATAATTCCACTTCCTCTATTCAGTGTTAAAAGCCCCTCGAGTCAAATCCGCGGAATCTAGCGTTTCAAACGAAAATCTAACCCTGGATTAAATGATGACCAAAATTCTTATCAAGGTCTGTTTACTCGGGTTCAAACGAGAGTTGGAGGGACGGGGAAGCGAAGAAAATATCCGAGTTGATTATAACCAACTAGATTTGTCGCTAATTGAATTATTTTTCCCCTCAATTCTACGTCATCGTAGAGCCTAACTCTCGCGCCGTCTTTTTCGTTAAAGTACTTAATTCAGAAAGTCGGAAGGGGTAGGTTGGTGTAAGCGAAATAAGAAATGAATTCCTAGTAGTTGTCGAAATGAAATGACTTGATAAATTGGTACTGGGCGGAGGGAGAGGGGGGTTCGATGGTGGCGACTCTTTGTGTATTTGTACGGGAACTCTTCTTTCGCTAACGCGAGCGCGTATTTATTAGATTGAAGAGTTGTTTTTGTAATCCGGGGGACGGTAAGAAATCTCTAAAAGTGAATTATCCACCGCAGCGAAAGAGATCCTCGCGTCGCTAAGTCAGGTTGACGAGGAGATTAGCGCGATAAAGCCGCCTTAAAGGCCCTCGAGTAACCCGATATTACATTCTTCGACGACAATAAGAAAAGACCTTCGAAAATTGATCCAAATCTCCGAGAAGATTAGTCCCGCTCCGTCCGAAAGCCGAATTTCGCGAAATTGACCTCGAAACTTGATCGCGTACGCGTAGTTTCCTTATCCAACGGACGCGTACTTCGATCACGTGACGACGTTTACAAATTTTATCAAAGGTAGCCGTACTACTTGGCAGTTTAATTTTCAAAACTTCGTAACATTAAGGTGGAAATTTGTAAGGATCTAAGTCGTACGCTAATCGAGAATAGAACTCCTCTTTAAACTGGAACTATTATAATGCTTTAAAGGGACTAGAAAATACTTTAAAGGGACTAGAAAAATACTTTAAAGGGACTAGAAAAATACTTTAAAGGGACTAGAAAAATACTTTAAAGGGACTAGAAAAATACTTTAAAGGGACTAGAAAAATACTTTAAAGGGACTAGAAAAATACTTTAAAGGGACTAGAAAAATACTTTAAAGGGACTAGAAAAATACTTTAAAGGGACTAGAAAAATACTTTAAAGGGACTAGAAAAATACTTTAAAGGGACTAGAAAAATACTTTAAAGGGACTAGAAAAATACTTTAAAGGGACTAGAAAAATACTTTAAAGGGACTAGAAAAATACTTTAAAGGGACTAGAAAAATACTTTAAAGGGACTAGAAAAATACTTTAAAGGGACTAGAAAAATACTTTAAAGGGACTAGAAAAATACTTTAAAGGGACTAGAAAAATACTTTAAAGGGACTAGAAAAATACTTTAAAGGGACTAGAAAAATACTTTAAAGGGACTAGAAAAATACTTTAAAGGGACTAGAAAAATACTTTAAAGGGACTAGAAAAATACTTTAAAGGGACTAGAAAAATACTTTAAAGGGACTAGAAAAATACTTTAAAGGGACTAGAAAAATACTTTAAAGGGACTAGAAAAATACTTTAAAGGGACTAGAAAAATACTTTAAAGGGACTAGAAAAATACTTTAAAGGGACTAGAAAAATACTTTAAAGGGACTAGAAAAATACTTTAAAGGGACTAGAAAAATACTTTAAAGGGACTAGAAAAATACTTTAAAGGGACTAGAAAAATACTTTAAAGGGATTAGAAAAATACTTTAAAGGGATTAGAAAAATACTTTAAAGGGATTAGAAAAATACTTTAAAGGGATTAGAAAAATACTTTAAAGGGATTAGAAAAATACTTTAAAGGGATTAGAAAAATACTTTAAAGGGATTAGAAAAATACTTTAAAGGGATTAGAAAAATACTTTAAAGGGATTAGAAAAATACTTTAAAGGGATTAGAAAAATACTTTAAAGGGATTAGAAAAATACTTTAAAGGGATTAGAAAAATACTTTAAAGGGATTAGAAAAATACTTTAAAGGGATTAGAAAAATACTTTAAAGGGATTAGAAAAATACTTTAAAGGGATTAGAAAAATACTTTAAAGGGATTAGAAAAATACTTTAAAGGGATTAGAAAAATACTTTAAAGGGATTAGAAAAATACTTTAAAGGGATTAGAAAAATACTTTAAAGGGATTAGAAAAATACTTTAAAGGGATTAGAAAAATACTTTAAAGGGATTAGAAAAATACTTTAAAGGGATTAGAAAAATACTTTAAAGGGATTAGAAAAATACTTTAAAGGGATTAGAAAAATACTTTAAAGGGATTAGAAAAATACTTTAAAGGGATTAGAAAACTACTTTAAAGGGAGTAGAAAATAAGAGAAGAGTCCCTCTAAAAGGACTTTTAGCTCTAGAATGTGCCCGGCTCGAAATTCATCTTTCCTTTAACCTTACACGCGCGTTTATGAGGTAGTTAGGAGCCGAAAAATGTTAAAAATGTAAAACGTAGAATTAACTCCAAGGTCGATGTTAATCTCTCGCTATGACAAACTTTATTTTCGTAGCGATTAAATCGGGATACGAATGTCAGAAATAAAAGGCGGACGGCTCGTCAAAGAGCGCGTTTCCAGTTAAAGTCGTTTAAGGCTTTCAATCGACACTCGAATGTTTTTATTTTCCCGTCGTCTTTGCGCGAATCGAGACCGAGTTCGAATTAACTTCGGTGAGTTTCGATAATGTTATTAATTAGGTTTGGGTGGATTCGTTCGACCTCAAAATATTACAATTTCACCTTTCTTAAATGGTTAAAAAGAGTTTGAAAGTCTCTAGCGTGAACGCGGCTAAAGTCATTTAAAATGACGAAACAATTCCGAATGAAAACTAACTTTGTTAATAAATTTTCAATAAGTCAGGGTCGATACGGTAAAATCCCATTCGAATTTGGGTAAAAACCCGAGGTCTTTAAAACCAATTGACGCAACCGGAACAACCGTTTTTAAAATTCGTGCCAAAATTGGATTTATTTATTTATTGAACTTAAGAATCCTACGTTTTTCCATAGAAAACGTCATCTTAAAAGTGTATAGAGGGTTTTCCTACTCGTTGGTTCTTTTAAAGGGAAAATGGAACGCCTGCTTTATCATTTTATACAAATTCGAGCGTCATACTATTGTCACCTAGGAGGACTTGCCCTTCTATCGATGCCGATAAATAACAACCCGCTGACCAGGTTCGTTAGGGCTTCTACTAACAAATAAGCGCCACGCGTTTCAGTGACGTCATCGCGTTGTCGCAATAGAACATTTCGCGGTTATATTTCGCATCTAATTATCATTTTGCTCAGGTGGATATTGATAAGCTTTATTATCCCTTTAAAGTCGGAATAAATTAATTTGGCGAACAAACTCGTTCAACAACTTTTATAATAACAGTCTTAAGTTCTTTACTATTTAGAAAAGGCGCCTTAGACGTAGTACCGCCGAAGCTGGGATAAAACCTTTTTATATTCTTCAACGTTATTTTCATTTAATTACTAACTCTGTCTACGTGAAAAAAAAAAAAAAAAAAAAAAAAAAGACAAAGGGACGTAAAGGTTTTTAATACCAAGAACATCTTTCCTGTTTAAAACTATAAAAAAATCTTTCCTCAAGGAATTATTGGCGCTCGTGAACCAGACCCTCGAAAACACCATCTTCGTTTCAACGCGTCGGCCGACCTTTTTTTGTAGCAAAAGTTATTTAATTACTTAAGACTCGTTCACGCAGGAAACTTCCAAACAGTTGGAATGCTCGACTTAAGATTTCTATACGGGCGAATCGATTTGAATCGATTTCTGGCGCGCTCGCTACGGAAACCAGTTTCCGCTTCAGCAACCATCGACGGATGAAATTATAATAAATCGCTTTAAAAGATTCTGGCCTAAAAAGATTCCGGGCGATTTAAATATTGGCTTGAGTTTAAAATCGATTTGATACGCGGCTAGTGTGAACGTAGGGATATTGTCACTTTCGAGAAAAGTTTCCTAGTTTACGCGACTCCGCGTTTACGAAGCTGGTTTGAATATCTATTCCAGCACTTTGCTTTCGAGTTGATCCGCTTATCATGGCAAACACGATCTTGCCACGGACCGGGAAGGTCGAACATAATCCCAAATCTTGACCTTTACCGAATAATTTTCTTTTTCACCCCCTCCCCCCCCCCCATGCCTCTATAGCTACCCGTACTCGGGCGTTTAAAAATACCAAGCTGGAAAAACCACACTTTTTTCTAATAAAAGTTCGTACGAGAAAAGAGATTTCTATAAAAGTTTTAGAGCCCATTTAAAACGGGTCGAGAAAAGACGCTACTTTAAGTTTGCTTTGAAATTATTCGATTTTAAGACTAGAATCTAAGCAGTTAGTTGCGTCAAGAATTAATCTATTTTATACCGTCAGGAATTCCAAAATTAATATGGAACGAATATTTGACTTATTAGCTTTACCGTAATACTACAGTTCAAAACTTTATAAAGATAGTGTCATATAAAATATATATATGGTTGCTCCGGGTTTGCCTAATGAAAATAAGAGCCGGGGTCCAGGACTATGACGCGAGCTCACTAAAGCCCGCGGACAAGTATTCCTTCATTTATTTATAAGCGGATAACCTTTAATGGAAGAAATGTCTGCGTTAGACAACGCCACGAGTAACTGCCACTCTTTCGAACGTCACAACATGACGTTCGAAGGATTCGATTCCTACAAGGACGAAAAACTGATCTTCTTCGTTAATTACTTTTCGTTCGGTTTACCGTGGTTGAAACTGTCGATTTGTCTGGTCGGAATCGCGACGAACGCGTTGAACGTGGCGGTTTTATCTCGACCTTACTTGTCCTCGTCCATCAACGTGCAGTTCGTGACCTTGGAATGCGTCAATCTCGCGTTGTTCACGACCTTCTTCTACGAATTCGCAATGTTCTACAATAAAGATTTGGTCATCCTGTTCTCCGAAGAGATTAGCCTCATCTCCACCGTGTCCTTGTGTTTACATCAGACTTGCGTCTGCGCCTCCAACTGGTAAGTACCAATATTTAATTGGCCGACTTGACTCGTTGGTCTCGTTTTACACGAACTGGTATAATAATAATAATTTTAGGTTAACGGTTTCCGTGGGCGTGTGGAGATTGTTGGCCATCGCGTTCCCGTTCAAGGCGGCGACGTACTGCAACAAATACCGTAGCAAAATAGTGGCGACCGCCATCCCGGTTCTTAGCGTAACTCTGTGGTCGTACTACTTCTTCTCCTTCGAGTGTTTACTCTACGTCTACGAGCTGACCGCCGAAGGAAGCGACTCGGTCCGGGAAGTGGTCGTTCGCGTCACCGGCAATTGGAGGAATCTTGAAGACCAGTATTACTTCAAGTTGCATTTCCCGATCATGGTTCTCGTTAGCACGGCTGTGCCCTGTACTTTACTAACCATCCTGTCCGTCGCCTTGATACTTCGACTTTGGATGGCCAGAAGAGACAGGGAAGCCATTAGGAACGAAAGAGTCGCTACGGTATCCAAGGTAAGAGATCGTAAGAGTCGTATTCGCTAGTCAACTTAATTGACGTCACGTCGCTTCTCCGACAGGAAGTCGAAGATAACGCGGCTGGCGAGCGGCGGGTAACGTTGGCGTTGACGGCGATGATCCTCATGTACATTCTGACGTATTTACCGGACAGCGTCGTCAGCGTCATGTATTGGTTTTATCCGCAGACGTACATTCAAACTCTTTTCATTTGTCGCTTGGCTTGGAATCGGTGCGGCATTCTCTTCTGCAACTGTTTTACGATCTGCTTCTATTGCATCATGAGTAAACGGCTGAGAGAAACTTACGTCCGATTCTTATCTTTCCCGTTCGAAAGATGTTTACCGTCTAAGCCCAAGGGCCACTTCGCTAACAGTAGTACCAACAGCGTTGTCAATAGCCTACAGACCTCGAGAACCAGCGTCTTGTGAGATTGATAAAAAAAAAAAAAAAAAAAAAAAAATCACGCCCCTGGTCAGTTCGTTCTTTTAAGCCTTGGCGCGATAAAACATTAGGGAACCGAACGGAATTGACCTTAGAATGGTTCGAAAGCTAAAGCGCGTTGCTACGCGATGTTAAAACGGCTAGCAATGGTCGGTTTTCGCAATTAGATCTCCTGGCTGACTGCGCGTCCATTGGTCAAGTCTCGGATTGGTCTTAAAAGGGACCGAATCATCAACTCCAACAACGAATTCAAATCATCCATGATTTTTTATTTTTTATTATTATTTTTTTTTTTTTTTCATTTCAAACCAATATTAAGTTCCAAATAATATTTTGATTGTTTTTAATTAACCTATAAGTATTAATTCTCGAATACTTAAGTACGCTTTTAGAAATGACTTCTTCATTTAAACTGGAATCGGATGTATTTCTAGATTATAACAAATCGAAATGAGAATAAAAACTTTATTTTATCAAAATTGTTTTAAAAATGGATACAGTTATTTTCGAGCGACTAATTATCAATTTGCATCGATATTTGCGCGGTAGATTGGGATGACGTCAAGCTGGAATTTCGCAGCCTAATCGATATTGGGTCCTCCACTTTTTTCTTATCAAGCTTCGTCAAAGCCGAACACTTCTTAAAGGGAAGCGTGACGATGGTGATGTAAGTATGACGTAATCGGGCGCTCATCCCGCAGTAAAAACACACGGTAAAAGAATTGCACAACAATATCCCGAAACGACTCCAAGACAACTTGCAAATGAACAAAGTCTGGATGAAAGATTGATGGTAGAAGAAGTACATGATGCTGATGACCCCGTCCGGCAAGTAAGCCAAAACGTAGGCGATGACCATAGCGGTTAAATAAACGGTCACCCGAGTATCAACGGAGCTGACGGGGTCATTCGGGGTCAAACTTCCTTCTCGAATTAAACTCGTTCGATCGCCGACGGCTCTTCGCAAACTGCATATCAGTAAAACTGACAAAATACACAAAGCTGTCCACGGAACCGTCGTGCTAAAGACGACGGCCATAGGGTAATACAAGCGGAAGTAATATCCGTTTTCCGCCGTCCACCAATTACCGATGACGTGGTACGTTAAAGGCTCTTCGGTCCCGATCTTGTAGGCGAAGAGGTGACAAGTGAACGAGGCGTAATAATAAAACCACACCGAGACGGAAAAGGACGCGATGACGAGTATTAGAACTTTACTTTTAAACTTGTCGCAATAAATCGAGGCTTTCAAAGGGAAGGACACGGCGACGAAACGCCACGCGGCCACCGTTACCGTCAACCAATTAGAAGCGCAGATGCAAGTGTTGCTCAAACACAATGAAATTGTTTCGGCCACGCCGACATTCTCGGACCACCACACGACGTAGTTAAGGTCGTAGAACATGGGAATCTCGTAGAAGTACGTGGCGAACAATAAGAGGTTGACGATCTCCAACGCGGTACATTGCAGGTTGATCGACGTAATCGGAAGCGTTCGAGTTAAAACGACGATGTTTAAAAGATTCGTTAAGAATCCGATGATTGTTAAGACGAGTTTTAACCCGGGAAAACCCAACGCCATCGATTCCACGATGTCCTGTTGTTCCAACAATTGATAGTAACGGAAGTCTTCGCTGGAGTTGAATTGTTTTTTCTTGTACAACATACATTCGGATGGCGATACTTCGTAAGTAGCGTTCATTTCCTTATCGTACTCGATATTAAAATTACTCGGAATTAGTAATCATCGCGGGAACGTTTGTTTGATTCCTTGAACTTGCCGCGATTACGATTATCTTTCGAGTGGTGTTCTTCCTACCAACTTAAATTATTTGTCATTTCTACGGTTGTTATTATGATATTTCAAGGACAAATACTGGTTTTACCAGGACGGGGGCTCAAGTTTTTCTTTTAGCGTAATGATAGTATCATCTAGTAGTTAAACTTCACCTTCAATCGCGAAGAAAAAAAAAAAAAAAAAAAAAAAAAAAAGGAATATCCGATTAGACTTTTAATTTCATTACGTCGAAATATTAATGAAGCAACGCGATACAAGTTTATAAGCGGATGTACGAGAGCGATTACTTCGTTATACCAGAAATAATCCCGCCGGCAATAATGTTGAAATTATTCCAGAAATTTGGGTAAAAATGAACGCGCGATGATAATTTTTTAAGTTCTTGAAAGGGGGGCTATTTCTAACGAGTTCCCTTTCTAATATTTCTCTGAGCCGAATTAGGCGACTGTTGATAGTTAATTCGGCGCGAGTTTTAACCCCGCAGGGATTTTACCTTTCAGGTTAATTTTAAAAGCGGTAGAATCGATAAAATACTTATTTTTCTTTCTTGATCCATCCTTTAACGCTAGTTAGATTAAATATAATCGCGCCATAATCGCGGTACTTTCCTGCGCAAATTTTAAATTGCGTTGTTGAGAACTTTACTTAATCGAACTAATTGTAGTTCGTGAAGCGCGTGTAAGATAAATGTTTCCCAGCGAATACTCGCGTTTGAATAAGGATGAAGGCAAAAATAGGGGCTAGCAGCGATATAAATGAAACGTATAACAGGGAACGCACCTTCAGCGTTGAATTGTTGAATGTACTGGCGAGTTAAAACAGAGTTACCGTTATCAGCCGGTCGCGTGTACTCTACTCAAAGTACGAGTGTTAAATTCCGAACTTGAAATCACGATGGAAAAACCGTTTACTACTTCTACTATCTGTCTATTCGATAGGTTTAAAAGCTGATAGCGTTTTATTGGCTCTCGTTAAACCAACAATCTTTATTATTATAAGACGGATCATTTTTATCGTAGATTCAAAGATCCTTAAAATAGGCCTATTATAAGTAATTTCTCGCTAGAACAATTAAGAACCAATATTAAGCTAGAAATAAATTGTTTAAATTTCGAAGAATTAGTAGCTGCCGCTTAAAGGGAGAATGAAACCTAACAACGAATGAATTATTTATCGATTCTTTATCGTTAAAATATAAGCCTAATCCACCGGTAAAAATAACTGCAAACTTTATGAAGTCTCAGCTCGGACAAACATCGATAGTAACGATCGTATTGATATTTAGCTCGGCTTTAAAAAAACCCAAGAAGATATGGCGCGCTTAATTAGATATTGAAGAAAATAATTTATTTTGCGCGACGTGACGTCATCGCTAAAGCTACGATAATTACGGTATTTTGGTCAACAATACTACGGGCGATACGGCTATCGTTAAGTGGCGGCGAGTGCCGCGTTACGACATTTGAAACCACTTGGACGAGATAGTTCTTGATGAAAGAATGTAAATCCCCCATAAGATTCCATCATTAAAGGGGTTGCGAATACGCCCAACGGAGCTGGATAAAATTGCCATTGAGCGCGTTCCTTAATACGAAATTCATTTTTGCAATTAACCCTCGCGCTCGAGCCTGAAAGAATGAATGAATTAGTTAACGCGAACTCAATATTAATCTTATTCCTCCATAGAAGCTATGGATTTTTTTTATCAAACCCGCCAGCTATAGAGATAAGTCATCTCTTTGGGGAAGAGCGACTTCTAGAGACTGGTGTCGCCATCCGAGACACACTGGGCGCGATAATCTCGAAATTTCGTATCGAGGATAAAAATGCTAGTTTAACCTCATTGCACGGCACCTTTAATATATGGCTAGCCCTCGTTGAATGACAATCGAAGCTACGTAAGGAATATCCTCGTCAAAACGCGATCGCGTCCGAGCGGAACCATGGTTTTTTGATTAACGAAAAAAACAATGGTTTGAAAATAATGTCGAAATAGATATCTTTTATACGCCAGATTATACTTCGAGTAATTACTCTCTCTTTCTCTAATTTGCTTAAAATTTCAGATGAGTGGAATCGATAGGCGCCCGGGTGAATACTAATGGTAAATACGCGCTTAAGAGCGGGTTTTATATTCCCACAATTCTAGTTTGGCTCGACCACGACCGCCAAAGTTCTCGCCTTCTTTCGAATAAAATAAACTAAAAAATGATAAGCTTAGTTTTAACGTTGGTGGTTTCCGTTTTAGTTTTCTATTTGTCATTGAGAAAGTTAATGTCTAAAAATAAACGCGAAAGAATGCGGGCCTCCAAGTACCGTTTGCCGTCCGTGGGAAACCCGTTCACTATCAGTAACCGACTCCATTTCTTCTTCATGGAACCGCCAGTCGAGGACATTCCTTTATCTACATGCGAGTACCGTCTTTAAAAACGTCTTAGCCCGCTCGAAACAAGAGAAGGACGCTTTCAATTACCGTTTAAACCTTACCCCTATTTAAACTTGGCAGGTATTCTCGAATTGTACGCGGGTTGGGCGGAATTGTACCGTAAAGAAGGATTGTACCATACGCGATTTGGCAACAAGAATATCGTCGTCCTCTTCTCGGGAGCCACGGTCCAAGTTAGACTTAGTTACAAATTTTTATCTTAAAGCCCGCCGCGACTGTTAAAGTACGCTTATTTGTATTCTAGCCCCTGTTGAGCAGCAAAACAGAAATAAACAAATCAGGAAGCTACAAACCGGCGCAGAAATTCTTGGGAGGTGGGATACTCTTGAGGTAAGCCCAAACGACACATCTCGATCGGCTAGCGTCATATTAGGCGTCATCTACGATACCTAGCAACCAAACAACCCGATCTTCAAAAATTTAAGCAAATTCCATCGCTGTTGTTCTAGAGCGAGATACAAATCACTCGGCGACACAGTTTTAGGCTTATAGACAACTTCGACTTATTCAAATACGTAGTATTTAACTTAAGTTTGAGGTTGAGCGACTTTCGAAAGAGCAACCGATTGGGAATCGCGACCAATTACGTCATCGGCGAGATTTTCGTCGCATTAGATCGGTGGAATTAGCTTGGATTTGAAAGGAATCGAATGAAGACGAGTAATGTCTTCGTCACTTTCTTGAAGAGGCAATAACGTGTAAATTTTTATTCTAAACTGGCGCGCGCTCGCAGTAAAGGCGAACGATGGAGAAAGAACCGGAAACTACTGACACCCGCTTTTCATTTCAATATTTTGGAGGATTTCCAGCCTGTAATTAATTTCCACTCCAGGGTGTTGATAGAGAAATTGAACTCGTACGTCGACGAACGATTCGTCGATATCGCCCCTCTCATTTTGCTCTGCACTTTCGACATTATATTAGGTACGTATCCCTATATCTTGACCGGAAAATGCATCCGTAAGGAGAAGACCCGAGGCTATCCGTTTGTTGATCGGAGAAGGAGGTATTATCTATCAACTAAATTGGATAGTAAAGGGACTGCTTTTGGTTTTGTTTCGCAGAGACCTCAATGGGAACTAGACAGATGGTTCAGAATAATCCAGACAGTACCATTTTGCTTAGTATCAAAAAGTAACTATACTTAGTATATCTTATTGTCTCTGTTGAACTGACGTTGCTGACGGGATAGTGGCGAATACGATATATATTTGGTTGCCCCGGTTACGACCCCGGTTTCCCATAAGGAAAATAAGGCCCCCCTCCCGATTCCCTCCCATAGAAGAAGCATTCCCTTCTATATATTTATATACGTATTCCCGATTATCTATAAGTACTGGACTTATTTCTTAGAATTTTGGAAATGTGGATAAACCTGGTGTACAAAAAATACTCGTTATTCGACGCCTTCTTCGAATACACCGAGACTGGCAAGGAACTCGATCGACACATTAACCTAGTGTCCAATTTCGTCGGGAAAGTAATTACAATTACCGTTTACACTCGCGGACTGATCAGGTTGTCCTATCGCGAGTAATGCTCCTAAGAGTTTAAAAGAAACTCGTTATTTAATAGATAATTAAGGAACGGAAGAGAGAGTTACTCGAAGGTGGACCAACCAATGACAATAACAACGAGACGAAGACATGCGAGAACGATGATCGTCCGCGAAGAAAAGCCTTCCTCGATCTGCTCTTAACTCATCAAATGAACGACAAAGAATCCTACACCGACGCCCAAATAATCGCAGAAACGAATACTTTCGTCGGAGCGGTAAATATATTTGCCAAGTTTAAGTTCTAAGTAACAGCGGCCCTTAAATACGCCGTGAAAGCTAGCATCGAATCCATTGGCCCCCGGAAGGCTTCAAATTCACTCATTGCTTTTGTTTCTGATCACGTCACAGGGTCACGACACTACGGCAATGGGTCTGATCTGGTGCCTCTACTTGTTGGGTTTAAACTCGGAAGCGCAAGAGAAAGCCGCCCACGAAATCCTAACGGTTTTAGATGGCGATAGGGAGAGGACCATAACGGCCGACGACTTGAGGGAGATGAAGTACTTGGATCGAGTCCTCAAGGCACTGGCAATTTAATAATATCCCGTTAGACCCGCCCGCTGCCCCGAGAGATCAAATCGGGGCGGAATAGGTACGTTTGTCGCTAAATAATCTAAACTTTGCATATTCGCGCAGGAGTCTCAAAGATTGTATCCTTCAATCCCACTCATCTCCAGGATTCTACGGGATAATCTTCAAATCGGTAAGAGTTAATCTCGAAAGGATTTTTTCTCGTCGCACAAACTTTAACTCGAAACTGGCTAAGCTGACGTATGATTCGCTATTGTTTCAGGCGATATGGTAATTCCGAAGCGCACGGCCGTTGTAGTGTTGTTTTCCGCGCTGCACAAGGACCCCAACGTTTTCCCGAACCCTGAAGTATTCGACCCTGATCGCTTCTCGATCGAGAATTCCTCCGGACGACATCCCTACGCCTACGCGCCCTTTTCTGCAGGACCCAGAAACTGCGTCGGTAAACTAAGCAATTACCATCCCGAGAATACGATAATTAAGAATTAAATGCATATCCTAGTTCTCGAATTAATTTGAACCGAGTTAATTAGGTTAAATTAAGTAGATTACTTTCTTACCACCCCTTAGGACAAAAATTCGCTATTTTGGAGGAGAAAATTATCATGGCGGATATTTTACGAAACTTCAGAGTAACTTCGCTGGATCCCAGGGATAAGATCCAAGTCGTACCCGAAATAATAGGAAAACCCAACAAACCGATAAGAATTAAAATTACTCGTCGAAACTGATTAATCTCCTAAACCCAACAAGTTCGACAACCGCGAGTTATTGGCGAAAAAGTGTAAATTAAAGATTTATCTTTGAAACTCAAAATCATACGTATTTTTTGGGAGGTGGGTCATTGCCAATTATAAGTGACAGACGCGAATTCCAATTACGATTGAAATTATTCAATCTTCTCGAGAAGAATTCTATACAAACGTATTAAAGGGACTATCTCTGATTTTTAAATTCTCTTTAAAGTATCCTTCTTTTCTAGCTTAGCAGACGACGTTGACCATTGCAAATTGTATGGTCAAAGCTAGGCTATGTACATATGGGAAGAGCATATTAAAGGGGCAAATTTCAGAGCAGATAGGGCCTTTAAAGTCGGATTACGCGATCCCGTACAATGTCCATCTCGATATCAAGTTATCGGTTGTTAATCCGAAATTTCGATACACCCCCTCTACAACGCGCTATCAAAATCCTAAAGGGTTAAAGCCAACTTAACGGCGATAAGCGAGAACAAAATGATGATTAGAGGGAAGAGTCATCCTACATTTCGCTTCTTTCTTATGGTTTTAATTAATTCCTTCAAATGGGATGCGAACGCTTCAAAAACTATATCGATTTGCCAATTTTGGTTTTCATGTTCGGAAATCCCCCCAAAGTACCCTCGAAGTTAATATCTTAACTTTTTGACACTTAACAATTGGAATATCATTTTTTTTTTAAGTTCTTCAAAAGCGAAATAAGAAATTTTTGGAAGGTATAAAACGCGATCCTCCGATCTTTCAAAGTCACATTCCACTCTTTAGTTTCAACTGAGTCAAAGTCACGATTCAAACGCTTTTTAGATCAACCGACAAAAAACAACATGAAGTCTTTGGTAAGTAGCGAAGTGATAAGGATGGAAACCACCTCTAACGCCGTTCCCGCTTAAATTTTCCAAATGTCCCGCAACTTTTGGCATCACTGGATATTTGCCTTATAAGTAAAAGTACTTACTGGTCCGATATATTTTTAAATATTCTATAAATTTGAATTTGCTTAGACGGTTTAATGGACAAATGTCCAATAAGGAAATATTCAAAATTCTGTCCCTCGTACTTTTTATCTTAGGTTATCGTTCACCAATTCTCAAGTTCCTCTTAACACCGCGCTCTTCGTTTAAAATACATTAAGCGGTTATCTACTGGACTCTTCGGTACCATTCCCCGAACGAGACCTTAATCTTAATTGGTTTTCTATTTAGTTCTTAGTACTCACCGTGGCCCTTTTGGTGGCTGGATCGTCGGCCATCTTGCATATCCACAAGCATAAAGGAATCGGCCTGTATCCTTACGGTTACCCGTACGGCTACCCTTACGGCTACCCGTACGCTTATCCCGGCGTTCCACTAGGAGTCAACGTCGGAGTTCCAGTCGGAGTCAATGTCGGCGTTCCAGTCGGAGTCAACGTCGGAGTTGGAAAATCCGTGGGTGTCGGTGTTTCTATCGGATAAACGAGACGGAGTTGTTATTGTTATTTAATTATCATTCGAACAAATGTCGCGATTAAAACTTGGCTGAAAATGTTTGTAACTTTTTGGAATTTGAATAAATAAATTCGAAAACTCCGAAGAAACGAAACACTGAAAAATTTAAGGAATTTTACTAATGGCGTTTCTCTCGGGACCACTCCGACCGCTACCGAATAGTCGGATCTATGGCTTTCAAAATAGGCGGGCCAAACGGCGAATTTACGACCAAATTATAGATACAAATCCCTGTAACGGCTGTGGCGTGGCTGTTGTAACGGCAATTTAGCGGAAAATTCGATTTTTTTCAAACTCCCGCTCGCGTAACAAACCAGAAAAAAAAAAAAAAAACGAACCAACCATAGCCATTCGAAATCCGCGGTTTCCCTCTTATATACTTACAGTATATATAAGTATTATCAGGAGTTTATAAAAAACTCCAGCCAGATTTTAACACGGAATTTTGAAAGTTCCAAATAAGTTTCTCTCACTCTTCCGATGGTTGTAAAGTATTTTTGGTGAACTAAATTAGTTCTAATTAGTAATAGCCATCGTTGTTTAGAGGGGGTCTGAATATCGTAATTTCCCCGGCCTAAGGGTACCGCTAAATTAAAACGAACAATTTTTATTCGCAAATATGGATGTCGCCTATAAACGGAATTATATGATCAATTTCTACTCCATCGTTAAATCATCCGCGTCGAAATTAAGGGTAGAAAATAGAATTGTCGTCCGCTATCTCGTCTAGTAAAATTAGGGCCGTCGCGTAAGGAACTCTCAACCTCGCCTGCAGTTTCGTCACGCGAACTTTTAATAATTATAAAAATGAACTCAATTAGAGAATTGGTTAGTTTAACTAATATTATAACGTTAATAATCTTTTCTCTACCGGCTATACAACTATCGCCGCCTCTACAACGACCAAGAGGTTAGTAAACTTTTAAATAACATTCGCGTTGACATAATTTACCTCGATATCGCCAAAGCGTTCGACTCAGTACCCCACCATAGACTCTTGGCCAAACTTCGGTCTTATGGTATCTCAAACAATATCCTTTCTTGGATAGCTAACTACCTCCATGGTCGGTCTCAAGCGGTTAGAGTAGGGGACTCTCTCAGCCATTATCTTCCAGTAACCAGTGGTGTCCCCCAGGGTAGTGTCCTGGGGCCTCTCTTATTCATCCTCTATATTAATGACCTACCTACTGGCCTTTCCACCTCCCTCTGTCTTTTTGCTGATGACCTTAAGTTATTTAGACCTATCAATACCTATGACGATGTTAGTACCCTCCAAAGCGATCTCCTACTACTTGAAGCCTGGTCACAACTCAATGGTCTCTCCTTTAATCAGCTTAAGTCTCAGCTTTTATCCATCCAAAGTCAAAAATCAGATCCTCTACTACCAAGTCCATATTTTTTGGGGGGGCAAAATATCCAGCGGGTCAATTCCTGTAGAGATTTAGGAGTCTACATTACTCACAACCTCAAATTTCATGAACATATCCGTATATCCTGCAATCGAGCTTTTGGCCTTCTGGCCACTATTAAAGCCAATTTCCCAGGAATAGCTCCCCCTCTTCTAACCCGTCTTTTTAATTGTTATGTCCGCCCTATACTTGAATTTGGTTCTTCAATATGGAACCCCTATATGGCCCAAGATATTCAGCTCCTAGACAAAGTTCAGGGTCGGGCCTCCCGTATCGCCTTCTCTCTACGTCATCTTCCTCGTCAGGCCAGGTTGACCAGCCTCTCTTGGTCCTCCCTACCCCTTAGGCGCACGTATCTAGATCTAATCACACTCTTCAAATTCCTATATAATCCCAACCAACCCCTTTTTACCCGTGCTCCTTCTTCCCATGGCACACGTGGGCATTGCAAAAAGCTTTTGCACCGTTTCTCACGAAAAGATCCCCTAAAGCACTCATTTTTTTCTCATGTTATTCCTTTGTGGAATGCGCTTCCTACTGATGTCGTCATGGTTCGCACGGTTAACCAATTTAAAGCTAAACTCCGGATACACTTAAATTTATAATCTTTAATTAATTTTAGTCCTCAACTTACTTGACCTATGTTACCTAGTCTCCCACTTTTTTATTGTAAACTATTTAATTAACTTAACTAATGGAGCTGTAAGGTATTTAATACCCTAGCTCGTCAAGCAAAGGAGAAAAAAAAAAAAAAAAAAAAAAAAACCTACTTTTGTTTTAAATTAAGCTTTTTTCCTTAGAATTGGGTCCTATTAGTACTGCAAACTTAAAAACTCGTTGTAATCTTAAGATTTCCTTAGTTTCTTTAGAAAAAAAAAAAATGGTTTTCAATAGAATGTTTGTTTTTTTCTTTGTTAAGTTTGGTTAAATGACCCAAACTCACAATAGTTTCAGCCAAAAATAAAATAGTTTTACATCAAAATTTGTTACTTTTAAGTCTGCAAAATTATAGCAGGGTTACCGTTTTTCATTTTTTGTAATGTCTTTCTATAAATTCCTATAATTTAAACTGTTCTCTTATATTTTTCCTTAAATTTCCACTATTCTTATATGTTTCCTTAAATTTCAACTATTCTCCATATTTTTCCTTAAATTTCAACTATTCTATATTTTTAGTTAAATTTCAAATATTCTCCTATATTTTCCTGTAATTTATAGTAGTTTATGTAGGAGAATAGTTTATGATAAACTACTATATGATATAAACTACTATATGATATAAACTACTATATGATATAAACTACTATATGATATAAACTACTATATGATATAAACTACTATATGATATAAACTACTATATGATATAAACTACTATATGATATAAACTACTATATGATATAAACTACTATATGATATAAACTACTATATGATATAAACTACTATATGATATAAACTACTATATGATATAAACTACTATATGATATAAACTACTATATGATATAAACTACTATATGATATAAACTACTATATGATATAAACTACTATATGATATAAACTACTATATGATATAAACTACTATGATATAAACTACTATGATATAAACTACTATGATATAAACTACTATGATATAAACTACTATGATATAAACTATTATGATATAAATTATTATGATAAATTATTATGATATAAATTATTGTGATATAAACTATTATGATATAAACTATTATGATATAAACTATTATGATATAAACTATTATGATATAAACTATTATGATATAAACTATTATCTGATATTTTCCTATAATTTAAATTATCCTTTATTTTAGTATAATTTAAACTATTATTTGATATTTTCCTATGATTTAAATTCTTCGCCTATATTTTCCTATAATTTAAATCATTTTCTTATAATTTAAATTATCCTCCTATATTTTTCATTAATTTATTTCCTCTAGTTCATCCCTTAATTTCCTAAAATTTAAATTATTCTCCTATATTTCCTACAATTTAAATCATTCTCTTATAATTTCTTATAATTTAAATTATCCTCTTATATTTTCCTATAATCTATTTCCTCTAGTTCATCCCTTAATTTCCTATAATTTAAATTATTTCCTATAATTCGTCTCAAAATTTCGTATAATTTTTGGAAATACTAATTCTAAATTATTTTCTCCTTTTTTTTTTTTTTTAGAAACTGAGTTACAGAAAGAGGATATCTTATCAAGCAGCGTTACGACTTTGCCAGATCCAGTTGATCCTCGTTATAATTTGGAGATAAACAATCCCGCCATTATTAAAGATGACTCGAACATTCAAACTATTCCTCAGAAAAGCGTTGAAAAATCTCTCAAAGAATTGAAAAACAATTTGGGTAAAGATCCGATTGTTCCACAGCCGGAAGAAAGCGTTCATCCGGATGATAAAATTGACCCGATTGATCAAAGTGCTAAAGATAAAAAAGAATCGGCTATTTCAATTAGCAAAACTGTGGAGGAGAGTGCAAATCCAACGACTTGGAAACAGAATGAACCCAAGATCTCTATTGCGGCCGACATCCGCGATCAACCTGTGGATAATTCTGACAATAAAGGAGGTAAAGTAGAAATTGACGGGGCAAACGACGGAAGCGAAGCTTCCACTACTTCAAATATAATTCAAACTACGGAAAAATCAGCCGGAGATACAATTGGAACTAATGCCGAGATTAATGAAGATAAAATTGGAAGTAATCTAGGAAAAGAGGAAAACTCAGAACCTAAAGGCGTAAAGGCCCAACAACTCCAAGATCAGAACCAAGATAAAGATAAAAAGGACAAACTTCCCCCAGTTATCGACTCCCAGGTGCAAAATCTCAAATTAATCAACACTGAGGCCCAACTTGCCCGAAATCAGAGCCAAGATAAAAAACTCCAAGTTATTCACGCCACGGACAATGACAAACATAACGCAAAGGCCCAAACTCCCCAAGAAACAAAGGCAAAGGGCCAAATTCCCCAAAATACGGAGGCAAAGGTCCCAATTCCCCAAGATACGGATGCAAAGATCCCAATTCCACAAGATACGGATGCAAAGGTCCCAATTCCCCAAGATACGGATGCAAATGCCCAAGGTAAACCCAAGCCTGAAAGTAAAACTGAAAATCCTCAAGTTGAAGCCTCTAAAACAGTGGCTGAAGCTTCTAAAACTGCGGATAAAACTACGAAATCTGAGGTTAAAAATTCGAACTCTGAAGATAAAGATTCGAACTCTGAAGATAAAGCTTCAGTTAGCCAAATAACTTCGAACAAACCCAAAAACGAAATCCCGAAAGAAGAGCGAAAGAAAGAACCAGCGGAACAAAATCCAGTCGCCGAGACAAAGGACGATAATATTGATAATCCCCTGGTGGACGATTCTGGAGACAAACCAGATACGAAAGCTTTACTTCCCAAAGAAGACGGGGAAGGTTCCAGTTCAGCCCAAAATAACATTGACGAATTGGACTCCCGAACCGATGGTCCCGGACTTGGACCCACCAACTACGACGCCAATGGTCAGTATAATACCCTTTGTGAAGGATTCTTTCAAATATTTTTCCTTTCGGTGACCATTTTTAGAGGATGGTGAAAAGGCTGATGAGAAAGGTACGGGTATCGACTCGAATAACGACAATGCCGAAAATATGAAGAAGCTCCAATCGGCTTCGGATGCGAGCTTAAACTTCCCTGAACAAGAAGACAACCACTTTTTCGCTTATTTCGTCACGGCTGTAGTGATCTTCGCCATTGGATATCTCCTCATTCATAACAAACAAAAAGTAAAGAAAGGGGGAGAACTGACACCCCCTCACCCCCTTATTCCAACCTTAAACGCCCTACAGTTTGCCAAAAATACTTTAGATTGGGGAACAATCCCATCAGCTGAGCCAAAAAACGAATTAAAGTAGACCATAATCCTTTAGATTAGGTCACAATCCCTTACATTAAGGTTGCTTAGAAACCTTCAGAATAGCTTAGAATGTTTTCAGTTTGGCCAAAACCTTGTTCAATAGCTCAATGGTGTTCTTTAGATAGATAATTTTGCAGGAGGGGAGTCAGTTTGCTGTGTCTTCTCGGCAATCTCTAACTCAATATTGACTCGTTATTGTTTTCCCTTGGCAGATTCTCGGTTTGATCGTGGAAGGTCGAGGCGGTCGCAGAAGGAGAAGATCGCACGTTTACAAACGTTTGGAGACGGACGGCTCAAAGTTTGGTCAAATATTCTAAGTGGGGGTTGTTACGAAATAAGGAGCCACGGCGGCTCTTTAAAGACTTTGTTTTACGATTAACTAGAACTATTCGTAGTTGGTCATCTTGTTACAAAAATAAAACACTTTCCAGCCAAAATTTCCATTTAAGCGATATTTGGAGTGCGCGAACCGACTCGTTAACGCTACTCGTAATTTATTCGTATTGTTCATTAATAAAGGGTGAGAATTTACTAAGATTCGTCTGGTCATTTCACAAATCTTCCAATCGTGCCCTGTTAAAGGGACTATCCGCGATTTTTAAATTCCCTTTAAAGGCTCCTTTTCTAGCTTAGCGGACGACGTTGGTCATCCTAAATTGTACAGTCAAAGCTAGGCGTAAGAGTATACAATTTATAAGGGGCAAATTCAAGAGCAGATAGTGCCTTTAAGGAACTATATTTAAATTGCCCAACCTCCTAAGGTCTATTTTTTTTTTTTTAATTTTAAGATCTATTTTCAAATTCACTTATCTTAAGAGTCCTAATTTCAAATTGTCTGACCTTACAAAAAGCCAATTTTTCAATTGAGCTATTTTTCAAGCTCCCCAGCCTTAAGACAGGGCTGCCACAGACCTGGCAAAGTCAGGGCATTTCAAAATTGGTCTAAAAAGTCAGGGAATTTTAAAATTGTTCAAAGGTCAGGGAAAAGTCAGGGAATTTTCATATAATCCAAAAATAAAATTTTGGAATCTTGTACTATGGATTCAATTAGACCAGGGAAGCTTCCATAAATATGTGTAAAAATTTATTATTAGGATCAGAGCCTTCTAAACATTTATGGAAAGTCCCTATTGGGAAAAGCACGTTTATTACAAATACTGTCTAAATAGAAAACCTATTTTTGGGGAGAAGTGATTCGCGCAAGGAAGAGCTCCCACGAGAATCTCTAGCAACCTTGGACTTCCCATACAAGGAAATAAGGGGTTTATTTGGACAGTTATTGAAGAACAAAACATGTTTTACACTTGAAATTGCGTATTACTAATGAACCTTTAAATTGGTCAGGGAATTTTGTTACGAAAAATCTGTGGCAACCCTGTAGGAGTAATAATTTAGAATTCCCCAACCTTAGGAGACGTTTTTGAAACACCCGGACCTTTTAGCCAGCTTAACTTTGTGGCAGTAACAAAATTCTCGTAGCATTAATTTAAATGGTAAGGCTAAAGTGAATAATAGCTAAAGCCCAAAAGCAAAAATACGACTTACTCGATTTTAAAGAAGAAATCCTTTACCATCTTGATTTAAAAAGATCCTTGGCGGAGAAAACAGTTCACGTACTTATAAAATCTTTCGTCTATGAATAAAAACCCAAAGTGTACGAAAATAAGTGACCTTTAAATTTCAGGGTACAATCAAATATCGGTAAACGACACTGGGATATTAATTTCTTTAAAGTTAATTAGTTATTTGAAAATAAGTACAAATATGTGGAATGTCCGCGTGGTAAATTACCAGAAACCGTAACGAAGATCCGATGGAATGATTAGATGGCGAGGAATATCTTCTTTCGATAGAGAATGTAAGAGATGAAAACCCAGAGGGAACAACCCCATAGATTGACGCCCAAGAAGGCTCCGTGAGAAGGTGAAATCGCCCAAGTCCAAGGAAACAATTCGCCCGTCAGTTGGTGACCAACGTACAACAAAATCGAATTCATTCCTATTCGAAATAAAACGATAAATATTAAAACGTTTAACTAGTTTTTAAGAAATAAATAAACTGTATTTCTTAAAAAAATAAAGAACTGTTTCAGAAAGGATCATTAAAAAGGATTATTAAATTCGTGACTTCTTCAATATACCGCGCTAAACCTAACTTTTCGTTAAAACTATACGCTTAATTATTCATTTTAATAGTAACATTAATCAAGAAGGATCAGATAAGGAGAGGAAAAGTGGGGCTGCGTTGAGTTAGAGAGAGAAGAGCCAACCTCCCACTCGGGTGGAAAGGGGGATAGGAAATTCTCGAGGTAAACTGTTGTCACGTGGTCGCTAGCTAGCGCGTCTCATAAAGGATTCGTTTTACTCACGTGACAACAATTTACCCCGAAGCATCTCTACCCCCGTCTGTCGCCCGTTCTCCCAGAGTGGGAGTTTAGGCCGACGCAGTAGGAGCCGCGCCGTTCCCACTTTTCCTCTCCTTATCTGATCCTTCTTGCATTAATCAAATACAAGTGTTCACTGAAACGCCTAACACCGACTTCCCGGCGTTTTTCGTAATGGCGACTTTAATTCGCAGACTACGGTATAATGACAAAGAATACCATTATACTCAAAAATATGGACTAGTCACTAGCACCTTTACGGGTTGTGTCAAAGAAACCCAACCGTGTTCAGCCACATATACCGAAACGCAAGATTTATTTTCTAAGGCGGTAGTGTATCTCTGGTATGCGTCAACGAACTTAGCCTAAGATGTTTTTCAAAGTCTACGCGGGACAGTAATTACTAAATCAACATAAATCGAAATACAAATATATAAACGCGCTTCCTGACTCTATTCTAAAAATTATTTGAAATACAATTGCCAATCAAAACCTGGAGATTCCCTTTTTAATCTACAGTTTTTGATCGACAACTTGATTTCGAATATAAGAAAATCCCGCCGAAATAAGCGTAAATGCTTACAGCTTTTCTTAAAGAGAGAATGCAGTGCTTTTCTATTCATGATAATTAAAATAGGCCTAGCTTTCACTGAGGTAGAGTTTTTGAAGTATCTCCAAACCATTTAATTACCGCTTTGCATTAGATTGGGTTTGAGATATTTAGAAGTCAAACAAAGGGAGAAAAAAAAGTAAAATTTGAAAATTGACAATAGAAGGGCTATAATCTCTTAAAGGGAGAATGAAATGACTTTTCTATAATTCACTCATCATTGAAACAGACCTTTTTGTTTACGTAAAATGTACATGGGGAGGGAGCAAAAAATGATTGACATACCAGGATAGAAAAAGGGCACACCGCTCCACCAGTTTTTCACGTCCTGAACGTAGTAACAAAAACTTAGAAGGAAAAAGGCCATGGATCCCGTCGCCATGATATACGACACCGACCACAGGTTCTTATTCACCGGAATCCAACCATCATTTTTCGAGGCTTTACACAAAATTAGTGCGATAATTCCCTAACAAATACCGTAATATCGCGCTTCAATAGGTTTATAATTAAGAATCTAAATTAGAGAAAATAACGAACTAAACTTACCATTAACAATCCCCAAAGCAACCAACGAACGAGACGCCCTTTATAAGTAGAGTAAGTCATCAGGATTTTCCCCGCCTACGATTAATTAATTATAATAACGATTATATTATAACAAAACGAACTAAAATAAAACATTGAAGGGAGAATGAAGCACAACAAACAAATTAAAATAAAATATTTAAGCCTAAGCCTCTGCCAAAATAGAAGTAACCTTTATAAGGTATTATCCCTAAGCTTTGGTCAAGACGAAGGTTTAGAGGATGATTCTTAATAAATCTTTTAAAATAAATGGTTGTTGGACTCCTTTCTCGAAATGGATTTAATTACCTGAAGACCCAAAAAGACTAGAAATATGGATGTTAATGAGCCTAGGATGCCTTCGGGATCATAAGGCTGAGTCGTTGCATAGATTTCCTACCAATATTTTTATAGATAAAAATAAGCCTAGAAATACGTCCAAATTTGTCAAAAGGTGTTTACCTTGGGCGTAGGATGATTATAAATGTGTTTCCCAGTGAAAAACCAGCGATCTATATAGCCAGAAGCTCCCCCCGTGCAATTAAAGTACTTTCCATGATCGTGAAGACCACCGGGGCCCAAATAACCCCTGAAAAACAAACAAATGGCTTGGTCAAAATAAATAAGTTCTTAAAGTATTAAAATTAAGCCTTGGTTAAAATACAGCTTTTACAGTATTTTCCTTAAGCCTTGGGCAAAATAAATATTTTCAGGGTATTTTTGTTAAGCCTTGGTTAAAATAAACAAGCTTTTAAGGTATTTTCGTTAAGTTCAGGTCAAAATAAATAAAACATTGCGGTCTCCATTTAACAAGGCTCAATGTTCCGTAATTATTAGAAAAATGCTTTTATAGTTACTTCGGGCATCCAGGTTCATTGATAGCGAACGTAATGACGATGTGCGTGACAAGCAGAGCCAAAACAATTAACCACTCCACCCAGTAGAGGGTTACGTCTCGTAGCCAGAACATTCTACACTCCTTGAAACCAAAAAAAAGATAAAGGGATAATGAAACGTTTCTCTAACTACTTCATTATATCTTTAAAAATTTATATAAAAGTACGCAAAATGAGCACTGAAAAGGTTACTGACCCTGGTAGTGTCGATATTGGCGTAGAAGGTGTGAAGGGAGGCGACCACTAAGTAGCAAATGGCGAATCTTTGCAAGACACCCGGAATTCGAATTTTCGACAAGTCATTCGCTAGAAAACAAAATGAGTAAATTTCGAATCTTGGAGGAGAGAAAAAGGAGATTAAAGATTGGAACCTCCGTAAGAAGTATTCAGGATGATTCCCAGAGCGAACAAAATGCAGCTTCGTTTTACTACTTTGAAGAATATTTTATTTTTGGGCACGGATCTTCTGACCAGTGATCGAGAGGAAATCGCCATCGAAACGCCCATGATCCAAATGAACCTCAATCGAACGAGAATCAATTTTTAAAAAATAAATATTTCTCCAATTTAAAGAATTCAGAATGATTTAAATAAAATCTAAGCCTTTTTTTTTTTAAATTACTCTCAAATTTTGAACTATTCATAATATTTGGCACATATTTTGAGCAGTTATGTTAACTTTTGGTCTATTTTTAACAATTTACTTATATGATGGCCTAGTTTGAATATTCCATTAAAATTGACCTAGTTTGAATATTTACCCTTAGAATTTAACCAAATTTTTTGAAAATTGGTGAAATTTCGAAGCTTTTCTTAAATTGCCTAATTCTTAATATTCCCAAAAAATTTGGCATAAATTTTAATATTTACCACAAAATTTGGAATATTCTTAATATTACCCGTAAAATTTGCCTTAAAAATTTCACCTAAAAATCTCGCCTATTTTCTACTTTTGCTTAAAAATCTGACCTATTTTAAACATTTTCTTTAGAAATCTGAAGGTATTTGTCTTAAAACGAGTCGTATCTTGAAAGAGGGGATGGGTTGATGTTATACCATGGGAAAACTAAATCGGCGACGGAGAGGCCGTTCCAGGGCAGATGGTCAAAAAAGTAGTACTTTCCTCCCCCGTAATTGACGAAGATCATGACTGTGATGGCCACCCTAAAAAAACAGGCCAAACAAAGTCTATTTGAAAAGTAGAAAAGGCACTAACCAGGCGAAGACCAAATCCGCTACCGTCAACCCGTTCCATTTGGCATGATGGAAAAACCAATACTTCCCGCCACCGTAATTCACAAAGATCATAAGCGAAATAGACATCCTACGCAAAACACAAACGCAAGCCGCTATTACCTTAATAATTATGCTTTAAGGGCTAATTTCCTACGCAAGTCTGAGTGGATTTTACTCAATGGCCTTCTTACACTTACCCTCTAAAAGTATCTAGCGATTTGAGTCTCTTCTTGACGGGAGGGCTCGGTTCATTTTGGACGGTGGGATTTCCTTCAGCTTCATTCTCAGTTCGATTATTGTCCAGCGCTAAAGTCTAACGTCATTTCCACAAATTATATTCGTATCCTTATTAGAAATATTAAAAAAATTCAGTACCGATAAACCTTGAGACCTGCGTCGAAACAAATTAGACAAATATCCGCGTCTAAATTAAAAAAAATAAATAAAACGAATTTAGAAAAATAAAATTAAAATAAAATAGAAGTATTAATTACTTTTGAAACGTTTTCAACAAAATCCAGAACAATGCCAAAGCAAAATATCCGACAGCGGCGTAAATTATGGCTTAGAGAATGACGATTATTCACTTTTTATCAATTACTACTCTGGTTCGATAATAAATGAGAAAAGAATAAAAAAATAAAGGCTTACGCAAATAAGTATCGAGTAAAGGGGCCACTGAAGCTACTGTCAATTCGCATTTCAAACAATTATCAACGCCGATATCGCAAGCGGAAGAATTCTCGGTAGCGGTTAGCAAATACCTCCCATTCTCAATGAAATGATATTGTAGCCTGAAAGATAACATCCCCATTTTGTACAAGTCTCAGAGAGAAATATATCACGTAAAACTCACTGGCAACTTTGATTTTGATAATTATCGAGGCCTTGGAGTCCGAGACGAGACCCGAAACGAGTATCCAAATTAAAACTAGCTTCTCGGCGAAATGTAATCGGATCCCCAATCACCGATAGATCGCACTGTCGAAGGAAATCCTCTAAGACTGGTGAAACATTTTTTTTTTTTTTAAAAAGGGAGTCTTACATTTAGACATTCCTCCGATTGCCATAAAAACGTCAGCTTTTTATTGATGTAAGAATCGACGGTAACGCAAGCCTGATCGATTTTAAAAGGGGGACATTCCTCTCGATTTTTCATTACTGAATTTGACCTAAACAATCTGAAAACGTTTTAATTTTAATAACTTTTACGGCACAAAACGGGGACGTTCCATTATCCGTCGCTTTTCTCTCTCTCGCTCCCACGAATTAATTACGCCAGACATAAATTAAGTGGATCAATTAAAATTGAGGGCATAGGGGTGAGATGCTAATTGAGCTATGGAAAAATGGAACTTCCCCATCTTTTTTTACTATAAAATGATGTAAAACCTAATTTATTATATACCTTATATGTACTAATTTGAACAAAGACGGCTTAGTAAATAATTAATGTAGTGTAATTAAGTAGAATTACAAAAGTTGAAAGGCACAGGACAGGAATGACCGAGTTGCCCTAGATTTTTTACTATAATACTAACTTGACAGGCAACCGAGCAGACGACGCGAATGAAAAGCCATTCAAAAAAGGGCTGTATATATTCCAGTCAATAGCTCTTGAATCGCGTCGAAATGCTAAGAATTCAATTAGGTTGCTCCGACTGTTGTCGCAGCACTTCAAATGTCTTTGAAGCGATGTATTTTGAATCGCTACGTGAGCGGATTAATCAAAACGCGCAAAATTAGCATTTATCCGAGCGGGAGGAAAGATATTAAAATTATTCCTCGCACCGGAACGCATTTTAGCCGCGCTTTTGGAAATCCTATTGTTTCCGTGAAAGGAAGATTTGCGTAAGCGTATATTCCGTAACTTTTAAGTATGGAAGTTTTTCGATTTTAACTCTTCTTCGTCTTAGGAGACTGGGTTCGAGAATAAGGTGGTGTTTTGTCCTTTCGTTTGGCTTCTTTGAGCCAACCATTTAACGTAATTAATAAAGATTTAAAGATAGCCCCAGCTAATTATCCGTATTGGATGAACTTGAATTAAACACCTTCTTATTGAATCTGACGGGAAATAGCTATCGATAAGGAAAATGTATCGAGGAAATCCTAATTGTTTAAACGACTACGATCGTAATTAAAGGAAATTGGACCGTATGTCGAAAGAGATTAATTACGAAACTGGTAGTATTAAAACGAACCAGCTTCGATTAAAAAGAGTTAGCAATAATTTAGTTTCGTACTTGATAGGTGGTTTAGGATATTTCATCTCGTTTAAAGTTTAGTTACTAACTAGTAAAGGATAATGAATTGGTTAATCGTGTTAGCTTCTCTATGCGCTCTGCTCGTTCGGGTTAAATGCGAGAGCGAAGATCCAGGAGAACCGCCCATTTGCAGTAAGAACCAAACTAGCGATCATTTTCTTTAAAGGGAGAATGAAGTGATTTTATTTATCGATTCCGCTTCTAGTTTAGTCCATTTTTAATAGAAGCGATAAAAAAGTCACTCGATTTTGCTCGATTCACCCGCCATTCCCTTTAAGTCCGGGCTTAGCCTAGTTTAAAATAACCCGTTAATTACGTAATAAACGGGGGCGTAATTAGCGTTAAATTAATCACCATTCCCTTAATCGTTTCAGGGCTTATGGGAGGCGACGAGGAGAAATTGTCGACCTTGACCGAATGCATTGATACCAATTTCCCACAAATAGTAGACATTTTTGACGAACCGCTTTCATCAAGAACTCATTTACGTTAGATATAAGAGCAAAGATATTCCTGCACGAACTTGATTGATTGATTGATTGATTCGAGACTCGCTTTTCAAATCAAAACTAAAGAGCTAAAATTACAAGGCCTATAATTGCGTTGACTGATGACCCTACTGATCTTTTTCAAAGATGTTGGCAAAGATCTCGGGGATTTAGCCTCGGGGAGGATTTAACCAAGTTTTAACTAGTTCTCGTCATCGTCGCGTGGACAAATTTTGGCAACTTGGTACGAGAAAAATAACTAAGACAAGCTGATCACGACGTTCTTCGTCAATTAAACGAGTTCTTGGTTTGATCTATATAAGCGTTGACGAATATCGCGTTGAATTAAGATTAAAAGCGTTTCTTTTCTAATTCAGGTCGTTGACATCATCGCTCAATGCCACGAACGGGTCTATGGCAAGGCGGGAAACACCAAAGACTTTCTGAAAAAACTGTGCGGCGAAGACCAGGACGGGGAAGCGCTCCAAGCCGTACGTTAAAAATACCCAAAAGTTATACGAACAAACAAACGCGATAGAAATTAGGCCAATGGCGTAACGGTTCTATTCTACGCGTAGATGGAGAAATGCATGGACGAAGAAGGCGAGAAAATCGAGCATATTTCGGTAAGTCTATAGGAATTTCAATTACTTCGCTATTTCCAAGTTTAACGTTAAAAGCGAATTTTTCCGTTACAGGAGGGAGAAATTGAAGAATCCGGCGCTAAATCCGAAGTACGTATCGTTCAAATCGCGACCAAAACCCGTTGGTTATTTCTACTTTTCTAGCAGCTCCGGTTTTATAAGTAACCAGTGGTTTACTTACCGCCGCTATTAACGTCTTATTCTCGGTTAAACATTAGCTGTGCTTCTTGGAAAAGTACAACGCGGTGGACATCTTGACCATCAACGATACTGACGACGAAGAGGAAATCGATTAAACTCCAACGGCTACGAGTCGTCGAATCGAAGGACACACGGGGTTTAAGCCACGTCCGTTTTAATACTAAACAATTACAAATGGAAAATAATTAAAAATAAATATTTTTAACTTCAACGCAAAAATTAGTTTCAATTTCTTTCGGTCACGAACTTACATTTAGGGCACTTGATGATGTTAAGGGTTAGGGGGAATTGTTGGTCTATTCACCGTGCCCCTTTTTAGCCTGACCAAATGGTTACGACCCTGGGATGTTGCCTTCCCCGCCTTCTCCCGGCCTAATTAGTGTGGCTAGAAGTAAATTGTTCCTCTAAGTATAGGGAGAAGGCGTACTGCCAAGGAGGAAAGGAAGCCCGACGTCACGTAACCCCCTTACCGAGGGAGCGTTTGTAAGGAAGAATAGCGTAACTCCCTCACGAAGGGGGATGACACCGAGGCGAGAGATATAAACGTTTCAAGGTCTTCCTCGCCGACTACCTATAGTTTCCAATGATACCTCTAAAGTCGGACGCGAGCGCCTTGATCTATTTTCACGCGCTTCAGGCTCGCGCGCCTATTGGTTTATAATATGGGCGTGAAAATAGTTCCCTCCGCGGCTTATTCGTACGATCTAAAGTTTTAAAAATAGGTGAAGGTCGCGCTAATTATCCGTATCAGATCAACCAAGAATAAACCCTTTCTTTTTCGAATCTGACGGGAAATAATTATCGATAAGAAAAACGTATCGAGGAAATCCTAATTGTTTAATTAAAGGAAATTGGCGCGTTTGCCGATAAAAATTAATTACGAAATTGTTCGTATTAACACCAACCGGCTCCGATTAAGAAGAGTTATTAAGATTTTAGTTTCGGATTCGGACTGGGGTTTAGAGAATTTCATCTCGATTAAAGTTAATTATTAATTATCGATAATGAAGCGATTAATGGTCTTAGCGTCGCTATGCGCGCTTTTCCTTTCGGTTCAATGCCACAAAGACGAAAATGAAGAAGAAAATGAACTACCCCTTTGCAGTAAACTTAATAGCGATCATTTTCTTTAAGAGGAAAATGAAGCAATTTCGAATTAAATTTACTTCTAACCGCTATAAGACACGTTCGGGATGATTCTACTTATCCAAATTGTACCAAAAAGAAAGGTAGCAATCTTCCGATTTAGGACATCAATTAAAAGTTTCAATTTTTGGCCCAATTAGGACGAGTACATTTCCTGAATGTTTCAATTGGAATCGATAAAAACAAATACCTTCATTTTCCTAGATCGAGGGATTTAACGTAGTTTAATATTTAAAATAACCCGTTAATTATCAGACTAACGAAGGCTTAATTAGCGTTAAATTAAACTCGGTCCACTTAACCGTTTCAGAACTCGCGGCGGGTGACCAGGAGAAGCTGTCAATCTTGTCGCGATGCATCGACAGCAATTTCCCGCAAAAAGTAGCCGTCATTTTAGACCACTTCGCTTTCACCAAGAACTCATTTATGCGATATTCTTATAGGGATTTAACCTAGGGAGAAATTGAGTTGGTTCTTTTTACCGCTAATTTTTGGCTAAATTTGGCTCCTCCAACGTTGTTAGCCGCTTAAACGAGTTCTCGGTTCGATCCGTATACCTAACAGCCGTTACAATTCATTTGGCAACGAGTATTTCGTTCGATTCGGCGTAATTGTCTATTTTCAGCTCATTGACATCATAGGCCAATGCCACCAACAGACCTACGGCGAAGCCGGAAACACTAATGACTTAGTAAAAAAACTGTGCGCCGAAAACGAGGATGAAGAAGCCACCGAAGCCATCGAAGCCGTAAGTTAAAAGCCAATAAGAGCCTCGGCTTTAAAGTCCCCCGAAACGAGATAGACTTAGTGTTAAAATAAATAGATTTTTATTATTATTTATCGTTGATCTCCTCGCGAACCTAACGCGTAGATGGCGAAATGCATGGACGACGAAGGAGACAAAGTCGAGGATGTCAGCGTAAGTCGAAGGAATTTTCAATTACTTCCTTAATGAAAGGAGACACGCGCGGCGATACAAATTCCGCTCAAAAAAGCGACAACGCGAAATCGTGATCGACAAAGATTCGACCGTTTTCTCGGAAAGATGATTCGAAATTCCAGACAACCCCGTTTCCCGGAGAGAGAAATTGAAATTTTAGCGCCATTTTTATCTCGCTCCCCAATTATAGTTCTATCGTAGCCTAGAACGATAGGCTAGGGCGAGCGCAACCAAAGCGCGTGATCGAAGAGGCTACGGTTGTAACGGTTCCATCTTTCGAGAAAAGCGCGCGTATTTCCGCGCACGCGCCAACACTATTTCATTCGTTTTTACGAGAACGCGCGACAAATCTCGCGATATTGCAAATTTTTCCGCGGAAAGATGTGGGTTTGTATTTTGCCGCTCGTGCCCCGCCCACTAATTCCAATTTTGACGTTAAAACCCAATGTTTACGTTCCAGCAAGGAGATATTGACAGAGCTGCCGAGAATTCCCATGTACGTATCATCAATATTACGATTTTTGTCGAAGCCACGACCAAAACCAGTTGGTCATTACGATTAAAGTTTTCTTTACTCACTCCGAACGCGATTACCGACGTTATTATAAATGTCTTCCTTTCGATTTAATTTAGACGTGCTTTTTGGAAAAGTTGAACCCGGTGGACCTCTTGACCATCGCCGATTAAAAATACGCCGAACTCTAATCGAAAGAAACAATGTTTGTTTTAATGATAAACGATTAAAAGTGGAAAATAATTAAAAATAAAAAGTTTGAACTTCAAAAAATGGTTCCATTTTTGTCGTTCGCGAACTTACATTCGCAAGGACCTATTTTCACGCGTTTCACGCTAATGATACGAGCGGACGAGCGTGAAAAGCGTGAAAATAGCTCCGTGTGAATCCGGCTTTATGGTGCATCTATGAGCCAATCTGATTTTTACGAAGTTTGGTTTGGCCCGGGTGGAGCTCTTAATCGGGCTCAATATTTAGGCCTATTTATCAAACGCTGGTAAATTGCCCGCGCTTTTCTATAAACAATAGATCCTATGACCTTTTGATTAGCTTGACCGGTGGTCAGTTCGAGTCAGCTTTGGCCGAGAGGATTAGCGAGCTATTTTTAGGCTTGTCCCTAAATAACTCCTATTATCGTCACCTATCGTTTAATTAAATTAAATAATATATTAATCGTTAAAGTTTTAAATGTAGCTGCCACTAATTATAGGTAATGGATCGACGGAGATTAAAGCCAGGCTTCTTATCGAATCTGACGGGAAATAATTCAAGATATCAAATGCAAGGAAATGCAAATTGTTTAAGTTAATTAAAAGGAAATTGGCGCCGATAAAAATTAATTAGGAAACTGGTCGAATTAAAACTACGCGACTCCGATTAAGAAGAGTTATTAAGAATTTAGTTTCGGACTCGAACTGTGGTTTAGAGTATTTCATCTCGATTAAAGTTAATTATTAATTATCGATAATGAAGCGATTAATGGTGCTAGCGTCGCTATGCGCGCTTTTCCTTTCGGCTCAATGCCACGAAGACGAAAACGAAGAAGAACCGTCCCTTTGCGGTAAGAATTAACTGAACAATCATTTTCTTTAAAGTCACCCCTTTTCTCGAGTAACAAGCTACTTGACCAGAAATGTTTTTAGCCAAAAAAGGAGTTTTAGAAATTTGCCTTCGTTAAGACGAAGAAGTTGGCTTTAAGGGTTCAATCCGTTAATTAGCGTTAAATTAGGCACCATCGTCTAAATCGTTTCAGAACTCGCAGGAGGCGACGAGGGGAAATTGTCCACCATGACCGAATGCTTCAACGATAACTTTCCTCAAAAAGTACGAATTATTGACCATTTGATTCGAACCGAGAACTCGTTTACGCGCGGACAAAGTTATTACATTTACTTCTAAACTACCGGTTCTTGGTTCGATCTATACAACGAGTATTTCGTTCAATTCCAAGTACTTAATCGCGTATTTGTTTTAGCTCATCGACATCATCGACCAATGCTACGAACGAACCTACGCCGAAGCTGGAAACACCAAAGACTTTCTGAGAAAACTGTGCGCCGAAAACGAGGACGAACAATTAAACGCCGTAAGTTAAAAAGCCAATTAAAAATCAGCAAATATTTCCGAACAAACGCGATATAGAACTTATACGCGAACTTCGCTAATCGTTGATGCACTCGTTTAACGCGTAGATGGTGCAATGCTTGGACGATGAAGGCGAGAAAGTGGATGTCGAAGTAAGACAAAAGCCATTTCAATCGCTTAATTTAATTTAAATTTAACGTTTAACGCAAATGTTTACGTTACAGGAAGAAGATATTGAAAAACGCTTCGAAGATACCAAGGTAGATATCATCGTTATTATTATTATTTTCTAGTAGCGTCCGTTTTATAATTACCGTCTTAATTAATTACCAACGTTATTAATGTCTTTCTCTCGGTTTAATTTAGGCGTGCGCCTTGGAAAAGTGGATTTAACCGAAAAGGAAACGAACCCTTGGCTCTCGTTTTCGATAATTTACCCAGTATCGTAAATGGAAAATATTAAAAGTTGAAATATAAAAATCTTATTCCTTTAAACTCACTCAAAATTGATTCCAATTATTTCGTTTGTGAACTTCCATTTTGGTCACCCGATGATTTTATCATTTAAAGGGTTACGGACTCGAAAACTTGTTTTTAAATAAAGGGCTCTAACCCTTTTGATTGGTTAGTTTTTATTTCATTTATTTACCCGTTCTCGCGTCCGTATTGCTCGATTGGTTCCATTTGGTTGCGGCGTCCATGCACGTTTGACGGAGAGATTAATAAGACTTGGGTAGCGAATCGTTTCGCTCGTCTCGATGGTCATCGGATGTCCGAGAACATTGTCGGATATCGATCTGGCAGACGTCGTCGGCTGGGGCCAAAAACAGACGTCCGTTTTCGCAGGAACACACTTGGAAACTGCGAGGACTACCCGATTTGCCGTAAGCCAAAGATATCGGTAAGTTTAGCATTCGAAGCTTGCCGTTGTCCACGACGATCTGTTCGCGACACCCGATAAGGAACAATCCACAGAATATTTAGTATTTATATTCGTAACCCCTTTTTTCGGAACTTGGACGTTCCAATAGTGTTCGACCCTTGACCCTAATTAGTCAGAGGTCATGTAAATTGATCGTGCACTAACCCTTTTTTTGGCTCGAATGTCGACGTCATCGAGGGCTCTCGTTTCAATTTTTCCTGCTCTCGATTCCAGAAGTACTTCGTTGTCGCCTTCGATCTTCACCGACTTTCGAGGAGATTCGATCCTGCGAAAGGAAGGTAGACGAAAGGACCGCTTAAAACGGGTCCACCGTTGAAGAGTCTTTAAAAGTACAATTTACCGTAAATCTTTGGAAAGTTCGCCCCTGATGAGAGTCGTTTCTAGAGATCCATCCAATCGAAGACCGCCGGAATCTATAACGGTTTCATTTTTATAGGATTATTTCGAGGTCAGAGGTCACGACCCCGAGTATTAACATACTGGCGATATTGACGTCGTCGGCGGCCACCAATACTTCGCTGGGATCAACGCGGAATAACACTTCGCCCTCCGAGTTACTGACGATGAAATACTTGCCTACCGTTTCGAAGCCGTCAGCTCCTAAAAAAACGCGGTAGAGTTACGATCCGAGCGAGTTGTTCAAGGTCATTTACACCCGAGAGTTTAGAAGAAACCCCTCCCTCGAAGAGGATTTCTTCTAAACTCCTTTTTAGCCCGTCTTATACCTAAATTGAGGTATCCGCTTCGACCTGGTTGAGGATTGAACGAAACCACTGTGACGTTGCCGCCCGATTCTAACCTCAGGTTTTGATTCTCGGAGACAAATAAAAAACAGAATTCACTTACGAGTTGTAGGCATAAACTATGAATAAAAAAAAAGACGCGATGATTACCTCGGGGGCCGTGACGTATCTAGCTTTAATTTTGTCCAGCGATTCGACAGGACTTTTAATTTTCACGCCGCTACCCGACAGAGACACCGAACCGACGCCCATCTAACCACGAATACCAATAATAATAAACAGATTATTAAGGTTAATCGAATGAAGACATCGGGAAAGAATAACTAACAAATAATAATTCCCTAGAACAATTTAATCCAAACAAATGGGGGATACCAGACCAGCAACCAAACTATTTATCTGGGGAACTGGATCTAAACTATGGTTTAAAGGGCTACAGAGACTTACGGAAGTCAAATCGAGGACTTTGATGATCCATATGTTAAGCGAGAGGTTGGTGACGACGGTGATCCAGGAAAGGGCGATCATTAAGTACAAGAAGCGTTTCTTGGCGCCATCACCTCCGTCCGCGCCTCCGTCAAAACCTCCGTCCGAGAGCACCTTGGCGACCGTGGCCACCCCGGCATCCCCACCGCTTTCGTAGTTGGCGCCCACCTTGACCGGAAGAGGTTGAGGCGGGCGAGAACGCGTCCTCCTCGGGGGTTGATCCCCCGCACCGCCACCGCTCAGTTCGTTCAACAATCGCCTCTCTCGCTGGGAGTCGTCGTTTCCGCCCAGAGTGTCCACGGTGCTGCGAAATCGAACCGTGGCTTGAGGACACGTGGCCGACGGGACGGACGAAATCACGGTCATCGCGCTCGTTTAGAAAAACAAACGAGATATTTTCCTGTCAACGGAATATTAGGCTTTAGGCCATCCTACAGTTATTATTATTCTTTTTCCGGGTATTTTTCGTGTCCATCATATATCCGTTTTTCCCCTCTACAAAGTAGGTTCAAAATATATCTGGGAAAACTTAAATCAAGAACCTACTCGTTGCCCAGATTATTGTATTATCATTTTCTATACGTAATTGCTTAAATACCAAGTACTTCGTTACTGGAACTATAAGCTCTGGCCAATGACGGAGATATCGTTGCCACTACGTCTAACAAACGCTCAAAAATCAGAGCGTCGCTCGGATGGTGTTTACTTCGGTTTCATTCTACCTTTAAAAGAATTCCGCCTTATCCGACCGAAAATAATCGTATAGATACGGGAAGAAATCTTCTTTCGGGATATAAACCCATTTAATTATTAAACAGGCTATGATATATAAGTAGGCGCCTATCCACGGTTAAGTTTAAATCAATTTTAAAAGGTCGCGCGTTTGCTAGTCTAGGTAGGGACGCTCTTTTGAAAACCACCGACCTTCTTAGAGACTTACTTAGATTTATACTTACGTAATTATCGAGAGAGGGTCTCGAAGACGAAGACGCTAAATTGAAATTAAACTCGAACTTAATGAAAATTTATAATTTCGACAATGCCGGTTCAATTGGGATGCGATAGTAACGCTGGCCCGGGGAGCGTCGAGTCTTCGTCTTAAGCCGGATTCACACGGACCTATTTTCACGCGTTTCACGCTCGTAGAAGTACCATTAGGGGGCGAGCGTCAAAAGCGTGAAAATAGCTCCGTGTGAATCCGCCTTTAAACGCGCTATCGAATCGCGCACCTACCCGCTCGATCGATCGACGCGCCGCGGATAGACGAGAACAAATTCCTAGCAGCCATCGTCTTTAAGCGATATCAGAAGTAGATAAACTTTAAACAATTGATTTCTCGTTCGACAATTGTTCGTTATTTTGTTTCTATAGCGACTTAAAGGTATTATCCGTTTAAAAACGCTACTAATTATCAAAATATTTTGACCAATTAATAATTTTAAAGAAAGTTAAGATATTAAACGAAGCTTTATCGATCCGAGTTACTAAATCTTTTTCCAATATTTCGAGGCCATTAAAGTTTAAAAAATCCTTTAAGAAAAATAAATAATTCAAAACATTGCGCCTATAAAAGATTTGGCGACTTCCGTTCTAGTTTAATTATCCTCGTTTACTTACCGTAGAAAGAGATACGCGGTCATGTCGGCTTGGAATAATCTTACGGAGGAACGAGTCTTCAAACCGAACTCGAATAGTTTCAAATTTTTTAAGGTTACTCGTATTTCTAGCTACATTTTCTCCACGACTGCTGGAAGAAAATATTTTTTTAAAGGGAGCATAAACATAATTAAAGGGACTAAAAATTCCCCTACGTCTTGAATTTAAACTCTCTTTAAGCAATTATTTTTCAATCGTTTTAAGACTAAGAAAACCCGAGTTAAAACCGAAGTTTAATAATGATTGCCCTATCAAGGACTCCGCTAAGCCCACCTTGACCGAGAACAAAATTTAGACTGGAATTATTTGATCGAGGAAATTCTAAGAAGTTCCGACTGCCTATTGATTCGTCACGAATAGATTCGTGGTCAGACGTCAGAGTTTTTAACTCGTATTTGAACGATTTTAAAATAACTTTAGTTTTTAGTCGCTAAGGGACAAGGTCTAATCCGAAATGACGTTTCTCACCTAAATGGGTTTCAGTTTTTCGGAGATGGTAAATTATCTCGAACGGTCTTTGACGATGGAATGTCCGCGGCCTCCGAAGATTTATTTTCCCAAGCAGCCAGTTACGTTTTCAGCGTGCCGTAAGTCACTTACTTCAACTTGGCATTTAGATAAGAGTCTGAAAAACGGCTAGGAACATTTTTCGTTACCAAGAAGTAATTTAAATCGAGATAGAATACGTACGTTGGCAAATGGCTTAAAACATCCCTAGCGTAGCGATTCTATCCGAATTAGAATTAAATATACTCTCGAAGCTCGGAATCTATAAATTAAAATCGTGATTTCGACGATCCTCTAGGTTTAGGTACGATTTAAACGAATCGAGCGTCGAGCCTTCGCTGGAAAACAAGGACACCTTCAAAATGACGTTCCCAATCGGGACGGAAAGCGCTCGCGTCATCTCTTGCGTGGCAGTCAACGACGAAGCCGCGCCTTTTAAAAGTATTCTCAAAGTATTCGCCAGAAACGTAAGTCTCGATCGGTTGGTTTCGGAATGGCGTCGGCGTTAACCTTTATTTAGGTGGAGATTTTGTCGTTGCATTGCGTCTTCGGTGTCATCGTGGGTTTGGTCATCATCTTGTACAAACTACACTTCAGGATCTACGACAAAGGATACAAGAGCAAACGTCGAATCATAATGGACAGTATCTGGATCGTCATAACCATAATTCTATTGAAACGTAAAAATAGCTAATTAATGTCTGTCGCGACGTCACGTTCGAAATTATCTTAAAATAACTTTCTCGGCACCGCAATTTTTCGTTTCTTTTCTATTACACGCGGCGAAGAACCCAAATTGAACAAGTGCGCTTCGGTCCGATTGGCCGTGGGTTTTTGGAAGATCGCCTGTTTCGTTATGGTCGCTTGGTTAGCGGCCGACGTCGAAAGCAACGCCATCGTCAGGAAAAGGAGAATCGTCTCGACGGGTCGAGACGTCGAGCAACGAAAAAGTCTTAAGGTTTTCGTCGTCGAAAACAGCGAAATTCATACAGTTATGAAGGTAAAATTTACCTCGAAATCGCGTCTTTCAAGTTATCTGGTTTTCCTTATTTTCAGAATGACGTTTCGATCATTTGGAAAGGTCTGAAACGACGCTTGCAATTGAAAAGCGGCGAAGAGCTGGAAAAGAACGGTCCAGAATTCGCTAGATCGACGTTGTGCCGGATGCCATCGGTTCTTCTTAGCGACAAGTACCGAGGACGTCGTTTCGTCAAAGAAGCCGGTCGCCTCGTCGGAAATCGGAGCAAGTTTGTCGCGGGAGGCAAAGACGAATTGACGCTAGTTTCTCCGACTTTCAAAGTTTCTTCCAGCGTGTCCAAACGGGCGTTGGAACAAATCAATTTAAGGTAAAGTAACTTCTAGGCTTCGTTCGGGAAAGGTTACCATAGTGGGGTCTTAATTGGATTTTATTCGGTAGGATCATTCGTTTCCGGGAGACGCGACAAGAAGTGGTTAGTCTTCGAAAGGAGCTTAGAGAAGTGGACAAATACTCGCTAAGGGAGACGGTCACGTACAAGGAACGATCGCTCAACATACGACACTTTCCCGAAGTTTTCTACACCTTGGTCGTCGGATTAAGCGTTTCTTTCTTGGCCATTCTATTCGAAGAAGCCTACTAGGGGAGGGTCTCGATTGGATTCCGTAGTTTTACAAGTCTTCGTGATTTCAATGGACAAATCCCTTAGGTTGTCGCCGCCCGTCTTCAACGATGTCCGTCACAAAAGACCGTAGAAATACCTTTTAAAAATCTAGAAACAATTCTTCGAGGAAATCTCGAATTATTTCGAGATAATCTCGTTTCAAAAGACTATAGTCCAATTGAACAATAACTAATTTAACTAAATTTGCGTAATTAGCGATAAAGATCTTAAAATTACCATAATTCGTATTGAAAACTGCGGTTATTCTACTGGATCAAGAGACATTTCAAGGTAGTAACTCACGTACGTAGGTAGGTAGGTAGGTATTCTTGGAATCTTGAAAGCGGCGTTTTCACGTCCCTTCGCTAGTCGCTATGTCGTAGGGAAATAAAATGATAGGTAAAAGAGGTTTCTTTTTTGACAACAAGCACTTATTATTATAACTACAATATTTACATAGTTTTTGCTGAATAACTTTTTGTTTTTTTTTACTCATTTTTTTATAATTAATGATGAATTCGATAAATTTATCCTTTTTAATTTTTTGTCATCTTCGTAGGAAGATTTCTCTGATTTTCTCCGCCAGGGAAAATCGCGCGTTTTAACGGAATCACTACGTAATGAAATGTTTATTAAATTTCCCTAACGGACCATTTTTGTTATAGGTAAGATCAACGTCGCTCGTATTTCCCAAAGACCATATAGCCAGCCGAGTTAAATCGTCCGTAGTAAACAATCGCTAAGAAATTAAAACGGGCGCGCGGTGAAATAATTACCTAGAAATTAAGGTTTAATTAATACGAATTGTCGAATAACTTGTTAATTAAACGGGATTATTTCCGAAGAATATCTTCAAAATTTAGGTTAATCGTAATGATAGGAATTTTATCTTCAATTATACTACTCTATATTTAATCTATGTATAGAATTGTCGAATTTTTTGTAAAGGGATCATCTTCGAAGAATATTAAAGAAAATAAAGTATTAATTAATTTATAGAAATTTCATTTTTATTGAACCGTAACTATCTTCAAGGTAGCGAATTGTCGAATTTGTTTGGTTATAAGCCCGAAATTCTTAGACGATTTTTTCTCGGCTAGTTTTGTAGTTTTGATCTGGGGAAACATTAGAGCCTGATCGTTTTAGATCCGCCTTCTTTGTGGTGGTTTCTCGGAGTTAATTATCATTTATCCTCAAAAATGTTTAACAACTTTTTTCAGTTTTTTCTCGCTGTCGGCTTTCAATGTCTACGTCACAGCGGAAAAAGATTTAAAAAATATTTCTTTCGAGTTTCGTAATTTTGTCGGTTTTCCCCCCCACATCCTGTACACCGAGTCGACGATAATTAAAACATAAATTACATTTACACAACAACGCTTATCGTAAACAACCATTGTTTAGCTTCGATCATCGACAGCGAACCAACCAGCCCCCGCTCAAAAATTTATCATTCAAATCATTTTCAAATAGCTAGCTAATAATTTAATCACACCCTTCACCAGGCTTCCTAATAAAAAATTAAAGTTAAATTTAGATTGAATTAATACCAATTTAGAAAAATTTGTTTTAGATTAAATTAAAATTAATTATAGGCAAAATAAATATTTTTAATAAAATTGATTATTACGATTCCATAATTATTTTTGATTAAATATTAATTAAAACTAATTATTTCAATCGCGTAATTAATTTTGGTTTAATATTGATTAAAAGTAATTATTGGGCTTCCGTAATTAATTTTCCCAAAATAATTCGAATTCAAATAATGAATTAAAAATTCCGCCATATTAACCAGAAAATAACGTTATTTAAATTTCCAGAAATGAAAATGAAATTTTCCTTTAAAGGTTCTTTGCATATATTTTAAATAGGAACGCGTTGCCAAGAAGGTGTCGATGGAAGCGTTCGAATGATTGAGGAAATTTGAACAATATTAGGAGTCCTGGAAGAAAATTGAATTCAATTTAATTTTCTTCCAATCATCCGGATTATATAATTAGAATTGAAAAATTGATATCATTTCCGAGCGCTAGGTCCTTTAAGCTTAGCGGGGGGCGGTTCATAAATCTGGGGAACAATAATTTGCGAAATACAATTTTTGGTTTTCAGTATTAAATTTGTTTTTTTGCATAAAAAGTTATTTTCTCGTTTAATTTTGTCGTAGTTAATATTTTTTCTACATTTTATAGAAATTTGTTTCTCGGTTTTTACTTCCAAAAGAAATTATATTTCTCGGGGAAAATCGTGACGATAATTTACGCGAAATTAATAAATTAATCTCAGAGAGCTATTCCTTAATCACGGATAAATTAATAGTGACTACTAATAGTCGCTATTAATTAATCCATGCCTTAATCGAGGATTTGAAATTGAAGAAAATCAAATCTTGGCGCCATTTAGTTTATAATAAATTTGTGGATTTTGAATTTAATTAATAGTAAGAATAATTAACTCGAGTTAAGAAATCAAATAAATTGGACTAAAATCGAACTAGAAATAACGAGAGTTATTCACTTTTATAATTAAATAGATTTCGTAATTTTGTTAATTCTTGGCCGATTTTGGTCTAATTTGTCTTATTTCGAAGCCCAGATTGTGATCTATCTAATTAACGACTCATCGTTAATGCTCGGAGAAATCGGAACTTAATGAACTTCGTTATTCTCGACCTGTTTTTTTTTTTTTTTTTTTTTTTTTTTTTTTTTTTTTTTTTTTTGTCAAATTTGTAATATTTCGAAGCTCTTTTTACGATCGGTCTAAATAATTTCAGCGAACGCGTTAGCGTTCAATGTTATGTGCCCGTCATCGTCCGTAACGCTTATCTATTGATCCGAATGTGGGCTAAAAAATAAGTTAGCTTTAAATTTGAAAAATAAATTTATTAACTATTAAAACTAGTTACTAGTAAAACTATTCTGATCTAATTGATTTTTGTTTTAAACTCTAATATTTTGGAAAAGATGGCGCCGATTCGAAATTTTCTTATTCCAAATTATATTTTAAATATTTTCTAAGAGCCAGAATATGTTTCGTTGACAATAATAGAATATTTCTTAATTTATGGGCGGGGTGGGGGCTAACTAATACGACATAAACAGGAATTATTTTTAATTTTTTTCATTATTATTTTTAAAAAATAAGTGTCTGCTAGGAAACGTTGTTGAGGTAAAGTGGTTTTTTCAAAAACGTAAGTTTTGTTTTTTAAATTATGTTGTAAATTTGATAAGAATCCGTTCGCGCCGTAAAAATCTTGATGTTTCACTAAATTATTTAGTTCCGATGAATTTAGTTTTTTTTTTATTTAAAAATGACGATTTGTTTTTTGTTTTAAAAACTTTTGTTTTTCTTAAATATTTTCACTTGTGGGCTCTTGATAATAATTCTTTTCTGCCAACTTATTTTTTCACTCACGCACCATTTTAAAAAAGTTTCGTCACGAATGACGTCGATTAAAACCACGCGCGCGCTTCGCGTGAACCCCGCCTTTTTCACTTAGAGGGGGCCGTTGCCCCACTCGCGATAACGAAGCCACGCCTCTCTTAGCTCCGCCTTCTACTTTAGAAAACCGGCTTTCTTTTTCGACCTCGCGTCCTTACCTTTTTGAGGGGCGTTCCCTTTTGAAAAACACCCCTTTTAATTTATAATAGTTTCCTCTACGCGAAACAGAGCCTTCTAATTTAGAAGGGGAGTAAGCTCGCCTTCTAAATAGGTGGGGGGGGGGGAGGAAGGGGCGTTGGCCCCATCGCGAAGCCACGCCTCGTTTCTCTTAGTCTTTGTATATTGATTTTTATTTAAATAGGATGATTGGTTTCGCGGTTTATTCGAACCTCGAACGTTCGGTTCCCCCCCTCTGTTTTAACGTTTTTCCCGAATGAATCCAGGGATTGTCGATTAGGGGGGAAATAATTAGGATTCGAAGAGCGCCAGGAGGTCGTCGTTGGCGGACGACGTGGAGGTGGTGACACCCGCGTTGCCTCCTCCCGCCGTCGTGCTGGTGGAGCTGGAAGTCGTGGCGCTGGAACTAGACGACGTGGTCCCTAATTCGGGCGTGTCTAAATAGGAGAGCAGTTCCATGGGATCCACCACGCTTTCCGGTAGTAACTACGCGAGACCAGCGACCATTCTTTAGAAACTTACGATTCGTAACGTTCTAAGTCTACCCGGGACCCACTACGACAATTTAAACGTTCCATAGCCTTCGACTCCACTTTCAAACATTCCCCGACCTTTTTGGCCCAATTTTGATCATTCCCTTTTTTTTAACCTTTCGTCGACCTTTTCAATAACCCTCAACCACTCGCGGTTCAATTATGGAATTTTTCCGCCATTTTTGACTCGATTAACAAATTCCCCGATATTATTTTCAAAATTCTGTAATTTTCCCTATTTTTCAGTAAGATCCTCCCACGCTAGTTCGTTCGTAATGAGTAAGAGAGAAGTTTGACTCACGTTTAGTTGTTCTTGTCCTTGCCCTTCGCCCTCTATGACGGCGGCGGGGTCAAAGTTCAAATCACTGAGGTCGGGGGCGTGAGACACGGACGAGTCGGCGCTGCTGCCCGCGGAAGACGGCGCTTGGTTGGCGGCCGCGTTGTGGCTGGGGGGCGTGTTTCCGCCCTCGTTCAGGGCCGGTTGGGAGGGCGGCGGGACGCTGGGTGGGCCATTGCCCCCGCCAGGCGTGTGCGGCGTATGAGGGGTATGAGGGGTGTGTGGCCCCCCGTGGGCCATCAGACCGCTCTGATTGGACGAGGACGCGCCTGGCGTGGCCGGTTGGTGTCCGCTCGTCGACGATGGCCCTCCTGTTCCTCCTCCACTACCTCCTCTTTCGTTAGTGGGCGTGGTGCCGCTCGGTCCGTTGCCCCCGTGTCGCAGCGACGCGTTATTGTGATCGTGTAAACTGTTAGAAGTCATTTGCTGAAAAGGAACGGAAGAACAATCGCGTTTACGCTTCATTCTTCCTTTACGAAATTTTCCCTCAAACGAACGCGATATTTTTGGAGACCTTTAACATAATTTTTCAATCTATTTAAATTTTTGTTAAATTTTAACGAAGGATTTAGCCTAATATACTTTCTCTGGCGGTTTTAACTTTTTTTTATTACATTTTCCCTTTTAAGTTATTTCAGTGCATTTTTTAAACTTTTGTCCAAAATAATGCTATAATAAAACAAATTATAATTTTTAGCCTACTAAAGGCTTTTTTCCTCGACTTTTCATCGCCTATTCAAACAATATCGATGCAAGTTTAACTTTTAAGCAATTTAAACCATTTCCCCGACTTTTCCATTTCCCCGAATGTTCCCTAATAATTAATAAATAATTAGGTAAGTAATAGCGGCTTACCTGCTCGTGATGATTGAGGGATTTCTCCATGGCGGCGAGAGGATCTAGAGAAGCGACGCTTTCGTTCAGGTGAGACAGAGGACTGCTGAAGTCCGACGCTTGCGACTGGAACTCGAAGCTAGATGGCGTTCCCGCCGTTCCGTATCCTCCGCTCCCGCCGCCGCTATTGTTACCAATCCCGTTAGGAACGCCGCCGCTCGAAGGGCCATTCGATAGTGCTAAAGGACGAAACGAGAATCCCCACAGAAGAAAATAAGCTATCCTTCGTCGCTGAGTTCGTTTTAAAAAAGGCGCTTACATTGCATCTCGGGTAACGGCATTGACGAGGAATAAGGCGATAATCCCTGTCCCATTTCCCAAGTACTAGTCGTCGGCATCGTCATACTGCCCGGAGACATCGCCTTGAATCGCTTATGAGGCGCGCAAGCGTCTAAACAATCAAAACATACGCGCTTAAAGTAAAGACAATCTTAATCGGGGAGGAGTTATCTTAATCGAGAGAATGCCAATTTCTCGCGATAAATTGATAGAAGTTGGATCTTAAAATACCTGAACTATCGTGTTCTTCTTTGATGGTCTTTATGGGAACCGGTTTCCAACTAGCCGTCGCGTCGATGGTCACTTCTTCGACGTCCGAATTGCTCAGATTCGTCAGAATACCCCACATGTATTGGTCCACCTCTAGACCCTCCAGTAACGCTGGTTTACTGAGACCAAAGCGAATTCGCTATTAACGACTAATTACCAACCATCGTTTCATCCAATTCCCCCGCGAGTCTCATCCCCGACGCCTAAAAGTCTAACTCTAAGTCTAATAGCGGACAATTCGAAGTCTAAGGTCTATTTGCCTAATAACGTAGACTTAAAGGACAAATTGGCGGCAGTTCGGGTTGGAATAGGCCTACTAGAGCGAGTAACTGGTGACTTACTTGCAAACGGGACATCGCCAGGAACCTCTCTCGCAGTTGAGTTGTAAGTAGGACTCCAAGTCGAAGCACTGCGCGTGTTTGCACTCTTGTCCCCTGGCGGGCAACGTTATCCTTTTGAAAGTAATAGGACACTTGAGGATGACTTTGAAGGCCGTCTGCTCGACGCCGTCCTCGCAACCGCTGCCGCTATTTGCGCCGCTACCAACGCCGGAATTGCTACCGTTTCCGCCGCCGCCACCAGGCGCCCCCCCGTTCGCTCCGCCACCGGAAGCCGCCACGTTCGTAAAGTTGCGCTTAATCTTCGCGATACAATGTTCGGCCGGAAGTAATCGTTTTCTGAGGAGACCTTGTAAAACCGATCTGACCGTCGGCCTATGCACCAATTGCAACAGGAACAAGTGCGACTGAAATTAGCGTCGGAAAGAAACCGTTAAATTTACCTCTCGATAAACCATTAGGATAGAGTTGAGTGCGGGCTTCGAAATAAGACTAATCGCGTCCAAATCTGACCGTAATTAACGAAGTTACCATAGGGGGCTAATTACAGTTCCCCCATTCTAAGTTCGCGACGCTTTTTAAAAGAGTAAGTTCCGTAAGTAATTGTAAGTACGGGTTACTTACGCAACAACAGGCGGTGACGGTTATTTGTATGGTATTCCTTCCGGGCTGGCAGACTTCTTTTAGGTAGAGAGGTTTGTGCGAGGTTTTGTTCTCGCCCCGGTCTATGGTCAAGGGCGTGGCGTTGACCGAGACTTGCACGGACGCTGGCCAGTTGGTGTTCATCTGCCTGTCCTCGTGGTGAAAACACTTGAGTTGCAACTCGAGATCCGTTCGCCACATCAGCGTCTGATGCACCGATTGTTTCAGGTGGAAGACGTGATTGCTCACCGCCAAGTTGTGCTCCAAGCGGAAGGGCGCTAAAATGATGCCGTCGCGCACCGGAAACGTCAACCGGAGCTCGTCGTCTTCTAAAAGAATTAATCACGATTACCCCGCGATTTCGTACGATTACCGAGAACGGCTGAAAGGGCCATCCACCTAATTGGTCGAAAACATTGGCTGACACTAACTAACGCGAACAAGTACATATAAATACAACGGGAAATTACGTTCGGTAAACAGTACTTAGGGCGTAATTACGGCGGACAATTACTCGTGGTAAAAAATAGGGGACACGCCTTAACTTCGGTGGATTCTTATTGTTTCTTGATTAACCGGGTAGTAAATAGTCTCGTTAGATTACGAGGTCTATCCAGTATATGGGAAAATCGCGATGCCGATGTAACTTGGAACACGGTTAAGTCGCGTGGTTGAGACAAACCTTTCAATAGTAATAGGGGATAGTCCCGCGTAATGTCGGTAATGTACTTACTTTGAGGCAGTAAGGGCGGCTTGAGGTCCGGGAAGGAAGGTTTTAAGTCTGGATTGGGCGATAAGTAAGGTGGAACTCCCGAGGCGGGTGTCAATGGCGGGGTAGGATTGCCGGGGATGGGGGACGGTTGATAGTTTAAGTTTCGCTGAAAAAGAAAAAAAAGACGGAAATCTCCTCGTTAGGTCTCTTAAGATCCTTCTTAGAATTAAGCGTAATTACGTCGACGGATCGGTTAGTTACCTGCATATTGGGTTGTCCGTATTGGGGTCCGTATTGCGACGGGTCGTACTGGGTCTGAGGGGGAGCGCCGTTCATTTGGCTTTGTTGATAGTACTGATGGCCGGGTTGGGGTTGGCCCCCGTACGGAGGAGCCGGAGCCGATTGCGGCCTCATGGAAGGTCTCATCGGTTGCTGTTGCGGCGGGTAGGAAGCCGCGGGAGGCGTAGCTTGCTGTTGGGCGTTACCGGAATAAGGTCCGCCTTGTTTCCCGAACGGAGCTCCGCCTTGAGGCCCGCCCGCGGGATTGGGATACTGGGCGGCCGGATTGTATCCGCCTCCGCCGTACCCTTGCATCGAAGGAACGTATTGTTGCGTCACGGGATTGTACTGCGGTTGTCTTTTGACGTATTGGGGGTTGGGGTAGGGCGCCGATCGACTGCGACCGCCCGTTTGATAGGCGGGTCCTCCGCCGCCGCCTTGATGTTGCATCGGCGAGGCCATACCTTGCATACTTTGGATAGGGTTCTTGCCCATGGGCCCCATCATCATGGGGTTGTTGTTAGGGGGGACGTTGCCCATCATCATGGGATTGTTCGAAGGGGCGTTACCCATCGGGTTTCCGCCGTGATTGCCCGCGTGACCCGACAACATGGAAGAGTTCATGCCCATTCGTTGTCCTCCCATTCCGGGGGGAGGACCGTAACCCGATTGAAATTGTTGATTTTGCATATTTTGCATCTAATTAAATAGAAATTTAAAACGAAAACGTTATTTATAATTGAACGCGGCGAATCAACTCTAAAAAATGTACTAATTAACTAAGGAACGGTTCGTAGGCCAGAGCTAAAGAACAATCGTTGACAAATTCTCGACAAACTTTGTTCCGTCGAGTAAAAACGGAAACCCATCACTAAATCGGTTCCGTTAGTGGGAGGGTTCGTTTCCGGTGTAAGTTCTCAAAGTTCATTACCTGTCCGTATTGGGCCGACATGGCGGCTTCTTGGTTCTGCCTTTCTTGCAGCGCAACGACGCTGGCGGTAGCGGTCGCTGTGGCGGTCGCCGCCGCTACTAGGGCGGCGGTGCTGAGGGCCGAATTAGGCGATTGGAAGTCAGTGGCGTTGGTTTGAAGTCCTCCTCCCACGCCACCTCCGTAACTAAGCGAAATCGAAGAAAAATAGAAAAGAACCTAGGCTTAAACGAAAATACCTTGAGACTTTTTAACCTAAATAATGTCGGACATGCAAAAATCATCGCTGATGTGCAAAAGAAAGAAATAAATCAAAGAATGATTTCTTTTAACAAAAAATCCCTTCAGGTTTTTTACACAGTCTCTTTTAAAATTAATTTCGTTAAATTTGAATTTTTTGGTTTTGTTTGGACTTTCACCTGTTTTTAACTCTTTGTTTTCTTCTACCCGCCGTTGTGTTTTTCACATTACTGAAACAATTTAAAACAAGAGATTTCCATGAAAATTCACACCTAAGTAGAGACGCCAGAAATTACCGAATCTTAATATGGGTAATTTACTGGTTGATTACCGTTATATTTTAGAGAAAAAATTTAAAACGTATTCGAACTTAAATTTTGGTAACTTAACGCGTAAATTATTCACCTATAGTTTACCTACATTTTTGTAATTTACCGGTAATTAACAACTTATCGCTTTAATTAAACGAGAATTGGAAATTGTAACGATAATTTGCGATTAATTGTCCGGGTAATTTACTGGTAATTTAAAATTATCAAACTAATTTTCAAGTTAATATACGGGTAATTGGTATTAATCAATGTACGGGTAATTGGTATTAATCAATGTACGGGTAATTGGTATTAATCAATGTACGGGTAATTGGTATTAATCAATGTACGGGTAATTGGTATTAATCAATGTACGGGTAATTGGTATTAATCAATGTACGGGTAATTGGTATTAATCAATGTACGGGTAATTGGTATTAATCAATGTACGGGTAATTGGTATCAATCAAATAATTTACGGGTAATTGGTATTAATCAAATAATTTGCGGGTAATTCGTATAAATCAAATAATTTGCGGGTAATTCGTATAAATCAAATAATTTGCGGGTAATTCGTATAAATCAAATAATTTGCGGGTAATTCGTATAAATCAAATAATTTGCGGGTAATTCGTATAAATCAAATAATTTGCGGGTAATTCGTATAAATCAAATAATTTGCGGGTAATTCGTATAAATCAAATAATTTGCGGGTAATTCGTATAAATCAAATAATTTGCGGGTAATTCGTATAAATCAAATAATTTGCGGGTAATTCGTATAAATCAAATAATTTACGGGTAATTCGTATAAATCAAATAATTTACGGGTAATTCGTATAAATCAAATAATTTACGGGTAATTCGTATAAATCAAATAATTTACGGGTAATTCGTATAAATCAAATAATTTACGGGTAATCCTTAATTTATCGCGGTAATCTAACGCGTAAGTAATTTATCATTAAATGGTGAATTACCACAATAAAAAATTTGATTTTAAAATGGTTAAATTGTCGGTCGGTGGGTGATAAATTAGCAATTAGGTGCCATTTCTAGACTAGGAAGCCTAAACGAATAGGTTGTTGTCGCGGGGAGTGGACTATCGTTAGAAATTGACCCCCCCCCCCTCAAAGTAACCTTGCAAAATGTAAGTGAAATGTTTGATTACTCTACTAAGGATCCATAGAGAGTTCATTCCTGGGAAGATTTTTGTTCTTCTCTCTTTGATGGGTTGAACCGAAAAATCGTGAGTCGCGGGCCAATGACTCGGACAAATATTTCCACCCCCCAACCTCCCCTTCCCCCGTATAATCATCCAACGTTACTGATATTTTCGTTGCGTTCGTTCGTCTCGATATAGGGAGCGCCAGCCTAAAAGACCGAAGACACGCACGAAATACACCGGCTATATTTTCATTCTACGATTCCATTCTTAAATGGAACGTCTTCATTTGAACTGTAAAAGGGTGGCGAAATAAATTACGTTCTAAAAACGTCGTTGAAAAAGCAGCCGCGGTTTAGAATGCGGAGTCTAAAACGCGGCTGTGTACTAAACTTCGACTGTTTTCTCTTAAGGAGGATTTGAAATTCGCGGCTAGAAAACCCGTTTCCAAAGAGAGAGAAATATTTAAATTCAAAGAGAACCAATCTCGATTTCATTCGTTTTACGAAAACCCGCGCTTTCGATTCGCGATTAATCATTGCCTTTTAAATTTACTACAAATATACTTTTTTTTTTGGGTTTTTTTATTTTATCGGTATAAAATATGTTGATTTTATGGCTTCCTCCGCGGTGTAATTCGTCCGCGATTTCGCTCCTCGCTATTCGAAAACGCGACAATTTTGACAGTAGACGGAGAATCGCGCCCCCGAAAAGCGGTGACGTCACGCGCGAAAACCCCTAGATATTCGTTCGTTCGTATAGAATAAAAATAAACCCCATTTTCCCCCGACGAAGTATTTGGACGAAAATGACTTGGCCGTTATAAGTCGGGATTGGCTAAAAATAGGATCTCATTTTTCTTGGCTCCGACTTTCTTTCCCGAACTAAAGTCTTAAATAAGAACGCGCGAAAATACCTTCCCCTTATCAGCGGAGAAAAAGAGGCGAATCTATTTTCCTTCCGAGAAACCGAATTAAGAAACTCGTCCGGGACAAGAACATACGAGGCTAGACGACAAATACACATTGAATTAGACACAAACACCCGACGACGTGCTGATTTAAAAAAATTCAGTTACGATTAATTGGACCACGATGATCCCGTAAAACTGGACCTACAAATGGTCAGGGGTGGGGCAGAGTTCCAATAGGAACTGCTGGACAGATACACGATGGCGCTTTCAAAACCTCACTCTTTAATCTTTCATTTAAAATTAGTTTCAATCGTAACAAATAATTTCTTTTAGTTTCGCCGCGAAGTGCAAAAAGTCGATTTTAACGTTATTTCAATGGGAAAAATGGAGCGTTCTGATTGGCTAATGGGCAATTGAAATTGCTTTACGGATGATGATGGGCTCGTAACACTGAACGTATATTACAATGGTAAAGGCGCTAACCCTTTGGGTAGCGAAAAAGGGATCGAGCGTGCTCTCGGTATTTAACGCGCTGTTAACGTAAAAAGTCTCTTTGTTTACGTCGGTTAACTAGTTAGCTACAAAGTGGAATAATAAAATAGGTTTCGTGACGTTTTCTATTACGCGAACGACCGTATAATAAATTGTAACAAAAGCGAAACGCGACTCGAGGCGCGCTCGCCGTGTCATTGTCCATCGAGAGAGTCGGACACTAGGAATAATAAAATCATTAAGAAACCGCAACTAAGTCGTTACAACTAACTTCAACGTCGAGAAAGAGTTAATATCGCGTTAGAAATAAGGATTTCTCCCGAGAAATTTGAGCTCTTCTAAGACTGAAAACGATACTTCTCGAGTATAGCCAAGTTTCGAGGTCTGTACGCTAACCAGACTAGACGCGAATAATAAAAATAATAAGAAAAATTGCGTCTAAATTTCCATTTACACGTTCAATTAAAATTATTATTTAAAAGCAATTTCAATAGTTGAAACGCGCGCCATACCTACGATACTTATTACCAACAATTTTCTCGTTATTATTAAAATTACTATAAAGGGAAAGTCTATAAATTAATAGCTCGTATAGTCAACTAACTTGGAATTGTAATCTGTACTTGTCCGATTGAATCGCGATTTTAGTTTTTAATCCGCGCTGCGAAGAAAACAACGTGATTTGTCACTCATTTTGCAAACTATACTACTCTGTCTCTCTCTCTCTCTCTCTCTCTCTCTCTCTCTCTGGGCATGACGCGTTTCAATCGGCCGCTATTGGTTAAGCTGCGTCAACAAGAATTCGCTTGAAAAAATCTCGTCAACAAAGATAATTGTAAAGGAGGAGATGATGAGCCAGCGGAGAAGATTCTATTTGCTCTGTACGCGTCGCCAAACCATCAAAGAGAACTTAATTGAAATTAAAATTCTCAACATCAACTTTGAATACTATACGTATCTTAATAACGAATCCTTCGAGGAGAAATTAACCCGCGTGTTTGGAGGTAACATAACGCCGATTACCATTTGGTAACGTTAAGTAATCATTCTAGGTAGTACAGTCAAAGTTATACTTTCAATATACAGAAATAGATAACTTTGACTGTACTTAAAAGTAATTACGGGGAGAGACACCGCGGTTAAATAAACTCCATTCAAACTAGAATTTAAACGAGGGGAAGCGATTTATACAAAATATCCAAGCGTTTTCTCGCTCTGAGGATTTGAAATTACCGTCTTACTACCAACTTGCTTCGAAAGAGAAATTTAAATTTAAAAGGAAAGGTTGAGTGGTCAATTTTTGGCACCAATTCGTATCTCGCGCCTGAATTTCCGCGCACGTGCTAACCTCGATTTTATTCGTTTTTACTCGAGCGCGCGAGAATTTAGCCGCCCTTTAACGGAGTAAGTATTTGGCATTTTACGAGCGAGTGGTTAAACAACGCTATAAGCCCAAATAAATGACCTTGGAAAGCTAAACGACACGAACGATGACGTATTTTCAGTTTGGCTGGTTCAATAACAACAACGTTCTAGTTTCGGAATGCGTCTGGTCTAGCTTCATCGTCGGGATTCTTACCCGTCTGAGAAGTAAAAGGCGAAACAACAATGCATTTTGTGCCATTTAACCCAATGAATAAACTAACCTCGATCTCCGCGGGCTCAATTTCGACAAAAACTTGGAATAGGCCTACCTATAGTGATTCAATATTGTATTTTTTTTAGGGCGCCGCCATCCACAAAATGGATCAATGAATGGACGAATAAATTGAATGGAGTATTACTCCGTAGGAATACGATGGGGAGGGAAATACTCCCTTCCGTGGGATACAAATATTAACGTTGACCACAAAATTACGAACAAATTCCCTTAAAGGGAGACTCAACACGAAAATAATAAGCCACTTTTTAAATCTACTTCGCTTTTAATCTAAAAATAAGAAGCGTTTCGGTGGATTAAAGAATTCGGGATCAAGGACATCGTAGCCTTCGGATGCGATTAAAAGACTAAATGGCTTCGTAAAAAACCCCACGACACGCGCCAAGGCACGCTCACTCGCGCTCTTCAAATCGAGAGATAAATCAGATTTTGACCTAGTTGGTCGAGTTCTATTAGAAAACGTTTTTAAATTATCCAAAAAAAATTAATTTAAGAGGGAAAAAATCCTTAAACTTGACCACCGTATTTACAATTTCCTAGCCTATTGTGAAATATACGAGCAAATGAAATTCAAAATATTTTCGAGGGAAGGGGTGGGGGAATAGATAAAATTGAAAGGGGGGCTAGTTTGGTTGCGGGGTTGGACGTCCGGAAGAGGGGTGCTCGAGTGAAAAGAATACGCGGTGGGGATAGGATACGGACCAAATAGACATAGCGTGGAGAGTAGCGTAGGGAGGGGGTAAGGCGATTCATTGATGAAGGAAGCTCTGGGAAAGCCGAAAGCATGGTAAAAACTGGTCGCATTGTTCACACGGTGGCTACGAGGGGGAGGGGGGTTGGGGTTGTTACCCATTCAACCCCCCAGTCCCGAATAGGGTGAGAAAACCAATAAAAGGCACGGGCCCCATCGCGCTATAGTAATACCAACGTAATCGTATCGAGACAGAAACGCCAGTTTAAAAATGTACAACTTTCCCATAAGATCATGGCGCCATCAAAATCGATATTGTAATAGCGTAACTTAGATACAACATTTGTTTAAACCAATTTGCACGCTTTTAACGGGTTTTCCCGGTGAATTTTCCAGGAGCGAGAAATGTTTTGGAAAATACTAATTAAAATTAAGCGTTAAGACGACTGAGGTCGTGTACTTAGTATCACTCAAGTTTATAATCGAGTAATTGTACTCGCCTAAAAGTTGTCCGATTTATGAAAAAATTAATAGCCTTTCCTATGTTTCGTCAACTTTCAAATATTTCTTCATCTTTTAAACCCAATTTTAATCATCCCAGACTTTCAAATTTCCGGACATTTCGACTCAATGTTCATATTATATACGTATCACATTTTGTCGACCAATTACAATATTGCCGGAACCTTTTAGCCAATTACGAAGAAGCTCGGCCTTTAATCCGAATATCTAATTGTAACGTTCGTTGAAAAGTCGAAAACATTTCTAAGCTAAGTGTTTTTAGTTTGGTCCGCTCCTCGAACACTCCGAAATCTGTTGAGTTTTGGAGAGCTCGCCGAGCAGCCCATAAATATCTTATCGTTTTGTGCGTTTTTCCTGGAGCATTTCCTAATTTGACCTCGGCAGCCAAAGTCGCTAAACTACTGATAAGTGCCGTTTATTTGGTGGCGCTTTGTTGTTTGCGCATTGTCGCGCTCGTTGTTCTTACCCATTATACCCGGCGCCGGGTGGGCCCGTCTGGTGCTGCGGGTGCCTGTTGGACGCGTTCGGCTGTCCGGGGTAGGAGGGCTTGTTGGAGCCGGGATAGGCTTGGTGAGGTCCGGACTGTTGGGTGTAGGGAGACTGCGCCATAGTGGTGTTGGTGTTGGCCGCGAAAGCGTTGTGCGCCAATCCCGGTCCCGACTGCGTGCTCGTCGTCACTCCCCACACCGTCGTTACCACCGACAATTGCTGCTGAGGGGGCGGGTGCCCCGGATGGCCTCCGGGACCCACCACTCCTCCGGGATGACCGCCTCCTTGCCAACCCATGCCCATACCGGAGTCATTGAAATGGTTGTCGCTACGAAACGAAAAAAAGACAAAAAACAAGTCGGTTACAGACATTAATTTCAACAAAATTAGGTAATTGGTATACCGGATAAACACCGAAAAGCACTTTTTCTAGGGAATTTAGGAGAGTTTCAACTCTGATTATAATGGCTCTTTTCATTTGGTCAAAATCTGTCGATATTTTAAAATTTGGACCCCTTGATTGGGGAATGCTGATTTGTTCGTTTTAGTCGAATTAATTAGCCTAAACGAAAAGTGAACGGGTGTAACCCTTTAAAAACGCGAGATGGAACAACGCCAGCGACTTTAATAGAACTAATTTAGACTTCGACTGATCGAAGTAAATACGTTAATTGGAATTTTACAAATTATTCTTAATCGTTAAGCAACAGGGAATAATAAATACGGGTGACGTCGACTTGAAAATCGTAATAACGTCTACCGTTTTGAAAACAAAGCGATAAATAACATTCGCGGCGAACTCGTTATTGTAGGCTTTCGAAGGTAATGCTATACTTTCGTACACGAGCTCGTATTTTGCAGGTACAGTATTTAGCAACAACATCTCGGTTTTCGTACGTGGCTGCGCTAAATACGAGTTTTATCGGCGGTTCTGGCGTTGCGACAGACGCTATTTGTATAAATAAGGTGATAACGCGGCGCGCAACCAACGAGAGGACGTTCTTTCAAATTCTAAACGCGTTTCGACAAAAAAACAACTATGCCTAGGTACTACAGCTATTATATATATTCACGCCTACGCGACTCAAGGAAAAACACGCCTTAAAAAGTTTCCTTAAAATTTATTGTCAATGGAACGTAACTTATCCCTCGGTTAGGCAATCCTTCGTATAGGAAGTCAGCGAGAGAGGCATTAATACGTCAGATGTTTCTATCCCTCACCTCGGTATCATCCCCCTGAGTGAGGGAGTTACGTTATTAGCACTTACAAGTGCTCCCCACTAAGGGGGTTCCGTGACGTCAGCCTTTCTTTCCCCCTAGTCTCCCTATAGGCTTATTCAATTAACTCGTAAAGCTCAGTTTCCACTAGAACGATTCTTTGTCAGAGGTAAAGTGAAGCGTCATCTACCATCGATAAGCGGTCACAACGCGTCATACCCCAAAATTAATTAAAACACGTTACACGCTCGTTTAAAAATAAGTCTAAACGTAACGCGTATTAAAAACGTTTAAAAATCGTAATCTCCGATCGTAACGTCGCTAAGCCTTGGTTTGTAAATTTCGGCTTCCTTTTCACGCGCTCGATTCGTAATCTTATTGGTTGACGCGATTTCTCGAAGCGAACAATAGCGAGGAATGTCCGACTCTGATGACCATCGAGTTATTCAAATAGGCGGGTTATTATGACCCGCGCGGGTCAAATAGAACGTAATTACGATCAACGGGAGAAAGAAAAAAAGTATTTCCCTTCATTCCAATTTGGGGTGTGTTTTTCCTTTAACTTGTGATTCGACAATTCCGATCCGAATGGAGTTTATTAATAGAATAAAATCAGCCGATTCAAACCCGTTTATTTTTCTTTATAATATCAAAGTTCACGCGATCGTATTCGCGAAAATAATTAAAATAAATTGAATAAAGAAAATTAAAATATATCTTCGATACGACCTTCGAATAAAAATCATTAAAAATATTTCCACGTTCCGTGATTAGGACTAAATAGGCGTAAATTACATTTATCCGATATAGAAACGGATTTTTATCGAAGTTAGTGAGAGAAGCTACGACTATTTGCCACCGAAATTAGTCTTTTGTCGTCTGCTAAGTTGTTGATTTCTCCGCGAAGCCAAAATCTCGTTTTCGAAAGCGTCCGACAGGGCGGCGAGTTCGTAGTTTTAGGTCGCGAATTACTTAGATAAGCAACAACTTATATTTATTCCTAATTTTAAATATTCGTGGCGCGGTTGGACCGACAACGTCCCTACGAACTATTTCGGATCATCTTAATTTCTTAGGCCTAATATTTATAATAAAATATACCTAGCAGTTAGGCCTAGCTTTTCAAAGGAAATTTATCCAAGGAATTAGGCTTAAGATTTAACAAGCGCGTACTAACTTAGTTAGGCTTATGATTTTAGCAGGTAATTAACCTACTCGTAGAGCCGAATTAAAACACCTGGAAGTTGAATTTCCAAAAATACGTAAGCCTAAGTATTCTGAGAATTAAAAATTACGGTTCAGACGTTAGGCTTAACGTAATTTCCTAATTCTTTAGCTTAACGATCGTAGATGGCGCTAGCGACGCGTAAACCTAGCGGACGAAAAATCGCGACCAATCACGACTCGTTTAAGTTAAAGAGCTTTTTTAAAACTTTTTGCCGCCGCGATGAAAAAAATTATAGTTAGCGACGAACTTTCAAATCGGTAATAAACTGATTTAAAAATGAAATCTAAGCGTAGATCGCGAGAATAAGGCGAAACGACGTTAGGAGATCAGCGTCACCCGTTCTTTGTACGGTCTTTATTCGATAAAATCGATATTTGACAAGAGCGCGGGCAGGTACGAGTAAAAAATGATATTTATATCCTAGTTTGAAAACTTCGCTAAGCCTAAATTTAGGCCTAAATTGAAACGCGCGATTTCAAAATTAAGGCGCGTACGGCGTTAGTCTAGGCCTAATTAAAAATAAAATTTAAAGCGTACTCATACCCAGATTGGAGGCTGACGGAAGCGTAAGCTACGGAAGTCATGATTAGTATAATTTTCCCGATATCCTATATATAATTAATCCTTCGATTTCGGACACAAATTTGAAGTTCAGAAATCGCGGCTTTTTAAAAACATTTTTCGCGATACATTTCGAGTTCGTATCCAAAGAGACGCGTTTGACGGGAAACGCTCGATTATTGGAGAAGAGTTTTTTTTAGGAGTCGCGTAACAAAAACCCGGTCCTTAAATCCGTCGCGAAGCAGACGACAAGAAAAAAGAAGGCCGTTGGACTCGCGGGAGATCCAGGCTCGGTGTGCCGTCGCCAAGCCGGTCGAGAGGCGAACCCGTCACTGGCCGCCATTCCAGCCACCGCGAGAGATTTTAGGCCTACGAGAAACGATCTAAGCGCGTGCGCTTAACAACGCGGCGCCGAGCGATGGAGGCAACATTCGCCTACGAACAGAAATCCGACTGCTCCAAGCCTCTCTCGGGCCTCTCCGCTCTCGCTACCCGTCCTCGGTTCAACCTTCGCTTCAGCCCCCGGTCGGAGGGACAGCGAGGCAGATAGCACTTCCCCCCACACTCAGTCACTCAGCCAGTCAAACCCCCCTGGCGGCTGACGTCACCCTCCAGCTATCCACGGAGTTACGTTTACGCCGCGAAAGACGACTACCGGTTAAAAGCGGTTTTGCCAGCTTGTAAAACGAATATATATCGAGTGTCTAGAAGCGTCTTACTCGCTCGCTTCGTTCGACAAAACAACGTATCTTACAAACTACAATAAGACCAAGTCTTATCGCTTCTACTTTAAAGTCTTTCGGCAATGGCGACTCTTCGCCATCCACTTTACCATCAGAGTTTACCATCCGCCGATAGATGGCACTCGTAAATAGTAAACTTTTTCGGATCAGTCTTCGAGTAGCCGGGATTCCCGCTTAATTATAACAGCGCTTGGTTTATTTATTGCTTGTTTTTTTAGACGCTAAGGTCATTGTTATTAGTTTTGTAAGCCTAAAATAATTTGAGCTAAAAACGCGCCCCCTGACGACGAACTGAGATCCGCCGTAAATTAGTAGTTACTAGGTGGAGATTTTCAGCCAAAGTTAAATATTACAAAATACGTAACGTGATGGGGAAATTTCAATTTATTACGCGGCGGTGACGTAGATTTTAAAATTGATTAACAATTTCGAGGGAAAGCGCCATCTCTCAAAGGACGAATTTCCATAACGGTACGGCTCCTTGAGACTAACGTTTGTTTTTCCATCGCGGGGAGCAATAAAGTAGGGAGATCGAGGTCTCTTAAACGTTAATGTAAATGAGAATTATTTTAACGAAACCGCGGAGACTTTTATAATATTATAATTATTGTTGTTTCAAAATCTAAGACTTCCCGATATTATCGCTGCATTGTTCGAAAAAAAATGTCCCAATGCTTTCTAAGGCGTTAGAAATTAATAATTTCGAAACTAACCTAAGTTAAAAACCATTTACGTAGGGTTATTCCGCGTTTTAGTATAACTATAATATCGGGAGATACGTCACGTTTGAACTTAATCGCGAAAAATCCAATCTCTCTCGTGTTATTTTTTTTTTTAAAAAAAAGCGAAAGTATGGGACGGCCGCCGCGTGTCGCTAGCGTCTCGGCAAAAATCTCGATTCGCTCTCCGGTTGAAAGGGAGGGGGCGTCGAGTGTCAAAAACTCGAGAAGGTTTTGTCGGTTAGGCTTAGCGGTTAGCCGAACGAGCGCCTCCTACTAACGGAGAATTTAACCTAAAAACGAAACAACGTTTTAAATGTCACGAACGTTACGAAACTCGTATATCCGATATTTTCCAAATCGTTTCTCTCGACTCGTACGTTACGAAAATGTAGACGCGCCACTTCGACCCCTTTTTACTTTTTGTTATAATATTTATATTTAAGGATTTTTAGCGAAACCGAAGAATATTAGTTAACGCAAAAATGTGTCGGACCCAAAAAAAAAAAAAAAAAAAAAAAAAAAAAAAAAAATAAATAAAAAAAAAAAGGAAATGGGTCACGGCCTTCGATATTGTTTCGTAACGTTTAAGTTTATGCCCTTTACGATTATTTTCAAGTTTTTACTATTCTAGATATCGCGTTTTTCACGAATACCAGCTCGTCATCGCGCAGAAGGGAATAGAAGGGCGCCCACTTATTTTTAAGTGACAAAATTGCGATACTTAATACATTTGTCTCTCTTAACAATATGGCGTAACATCGTTACATTGATTACTCGCTTACGTAACTAATTCCAGTACGCTTGCTAATGTTAAATATGTACTTATTTACGCGTAATTACTTTAGTACACAAAGCTACGACCCCACATTGTCAGAGTAACATTCGGGGGAAAAATAAATAATAAATATGGTGCCGAAAACCCGGAATTGTCAAGATCCGCTTTAAAGTATTAATATCGAAATCTTACGGCGATTTGTTATTAGCGTTTAAATTTAATATTAAGCAACATAACCCCCTCGAGTAGTCACTAACTAGCGCCAGAAATATGGCTAGAAAAGCTGTTTACATTTTTGGAATTTTGGCGTGGCTAAAACGCGCGGACATTAATCGAAAATTTTGCTAATTATTAACTATATTCTGCGCGGCTGATTCCGTTGAAACTTTACAATAGACCACTTCGGCGAGAAAAGAGCCCCCTTCCAACGAAACTCTGGGCGCTTTTCTAGTCAAAATTGTTGTTTCATGGTTGCAAATCGGAATTTTTAGCGGAAAATAACGTATCTTCGTTTTTCCGCGATACCGCAAACATTTTAAAGACAATTTTCGCGTAATTCGACTTTTTACTCTCCGATTTTCGGAAATATTTTCCGCGTTTGATTATTAATAAATTCCGCCTTTTGTCTATAAAAATAAATTGTTTCGAAAACTAACGTTTCTAGTTTGTCAACGCAGCATTACCTTATCGTCTTCGTAAAGGTAATTTCTATAAGTTTCAAAGGCGGATTTCGATAAGAGCGATCGGTGAAAACAGTGTCTAGGTCAAACGGATAAGATTAAAGGCCGAACTTTCTGTTGAGGGGTTCTCCTAGTACGGAAAATTTACCGTACCATTCGAGCTCGAGGAACAATAGGGGATCGTGGAACTGAAAATCGCGGTTCTACTAGTACGGAAGACCGAGGTTTAGGGGTTCTCCTAGTACGGAAGATGGACAATAGTAACATTTTCCTTACTGAAAAAAATGGGCTATGGTACAGAAGACCGATGTACAGAAAATTGTACAGAAAATGAAAAAGAAATTTATACTAGTATTTCCCGAGATAAAACGAACGAATTCTAAGGCGCGATAGGAGACATGTATGACTAGCCACAAAAGCATTCGCAATATTACGTCTGGTTTTTCAGATGTTCTGAATATTTGAGTAAATAAGTGGGACGGTTGTAAAGTTTTTAGTTTAGACTCGAGCATAGCTATACTTCTCTATTTTTGTTCGAGTGCATTTTGCAAAGTATAGCTGTAGCCGAGGCGAATTAAAACCCGTGTTAAATAGCAAAGGGAATAAAAGTAGATTTTCCGAACTGCACGCGACTCGGAAACACATTTCTTGGAAAGTACGAATTTAGACTTTCCATTATCTCCAAGAAACAGATTTTGTCAATAAACACCGAGGATAAACAGCAATGGGGATAATATTAACTCTGTCAATAACACTTTCACCACTTTTTGAAGCTGGAACCAAACCTAATTTGATCATGTAAAATTTCTCATTATCGTAAATATTTAGATTTAGTACTACAAAATTAAATCAGAAATTTTAATTTTATTTTATAATGTAATATAGTGCTTAGTATTTAAAATTCATAATGATGGCAGCGATACTCGCAATTAGCCGAAACTAGTCGGGTTGTTTTTATTTATTGCTTTTAAATAAAATGAAAATAGTGCACTAAGAATTCTTTGTATAAATTTTAATTTTTAATTATTTAAAATTCATCTTCAGACGAGCTATCTGAATCATTTCTTGAAATAAAAGAATTGGCGCAATCACTTGGAGGACATTTGGACAGCATTCCCCAAATCATGAACCGAATCTGGAAATGGAATTGGTCCCTAAGGTTATAAGAACACAAAGCCTGGCTGCCCAAATAGGGGAGAGACCTATCCTTACGAACTAGGCCATTCAAATAGAGTAATTTACGACCTTTCCACCCGGTGTCTATAAAGAGAGATAACATTTTCGGGAGGGGTCGGCGTCCACGATCTGAGGGTAAGCGGACAACCACCCTGGCCGCTTTTTGTAATTAGTGCCATATGCGGAGTAAAAAATAATGTTATGGCACCGCAGTGGATTTGACTACGTCCGTTCTGTGACATATTGATACATGTGCCATGGCTTTATAATTTCTCTTCTAAGAAAGTGTCGCTACTTCGCCTCCCGCTTTCAAATCAATACACTACGTCTCTCCCGAATTACTCTACTTGAATAACCTACACTTCGTAAGGATAGGTCACGAGACCAACTCTTCTCTCCCCTAGTTGGGCAGCCAGGCTTTGTGTTCTTAGAAACTCGGGGACTACTTCCATTTTCAGATTCGGTTCATGATTTAATCAGGTTATGAAATATGGGGAATGCTGTCCAAATGACCTCCAAGTGATTGCGCCAATTCTTCTATTTCAAGAAATGATTCAGATAGCTCATCTGAAGATGAATTTTAAATACTAAGCACTATATTACAATAGAAAATAAAATAAAATTTCTGATTCAATTTTGTAGTACTAAATCTAAATATTTACGATATTGAGAAATTTTACATGATCATATATATTAGGTTTGGTTCCAGCTTCAAAAAGTGGTAAAAGTGTTATTGACAGAGTTCATATTATGCCCATTGGTGTTTATTGTCAAAATCTGTTTCTTGGAGATAGTGGAAAGTCTCCTGCTCTCCGATTGAATGTGTTTCCGAGTCATTCATCTCGGCTATAGCTATACTTTTCAAAATGCACTCGAGCAAAAATAGAGAAATATAGGGAAGCACGAGTCAAAACTAAAAACTTTCAAACCGTCCCACTTCTTTACGCAAAGTTTCTTACCCGTCGCGATTTTGAAAAGAATTCCGCCGTCAGTCCGTTCGTCTTTTAAGAGTTAATGCGCCCAATTATGCTGTGGTTGAATTTATAAACTACCCTTGTACTAGCTATCTCTCGCTACCTATAATAACGCTTGTATGAGCAAATACTATGAGCAGAGTGCATCCTTTGTCCAAATGTCCCAGGGGACCAATTATAACGATCGAGAGCGGGAGCCCTCCTAACCTAAAAATTGGGCCTAGCTGGTATTCCACGAAGCGCATTATACTAGGCTCTCAGTCTAAAAGAATATTAACTCGGTTAGAAATGGCTTGAAGGTGCATTCACGTGCGCTGCCTATTACGGATGAGATCAACGAAATATTCAGAACATCTGAAAAACTGGATGTAATATTGCGAATGCTTTTAGGGCTGGTCATACATGTCTCCTATCGCGCCTTAGAATTCGTTCGTTTTATCTCGGGAAATACTAGTATAAATTTCTTTTTCATTTCCTGTACAATTTTCTGTACATCGGTCTTCTGTACCATAGCCCATTTTTTTCAGTAAGGAAAATGTTACTATTGTCCATCTTCCGTACTAGGAGAACCCCTAAACCTCGGTCTTCCGTACTAGTAGAACCGCGATTTTCAGTTCCACGATCCCCTATTGTTCCTCGAGCTCGAATGGTACGGTAAATTTTCCGTACTAGGAGAACCCCTCAACAGAAAGTTCGGCCTTTAAGAGAACCGATCCTCTCAACTCCGGTCGTCAACGAGAAATTATTTCAAACTATAGAATCATTACCGAAAACGTTTAGAACGCGAAGTTAAATTAATTACGTTTTTATATTTCAATCTCAATCTACGCGATTCGCCATAAAAAATATCAAAATACGTAATAATCCAAGTTTAAATTTAATAAGCCACGTTTATTCATTAGGCTTAGAGCTTTAAGAGAAGTAATAACCTTAAATTTCTCAAAATGATGAAAAAATTTGTTTTTTATTACAATTAGAAGCGTCGTTTCTCTTCCAAGACGAAGTGGCGGACAACATTGAACGTTCTAATAAATAAACGCGGGGGTGTTTGAGCGGTTCCTACCATATTGAGGGCGTCTTGCAAGAGAGAAAGAGAGAGGAGCCTTGAAAAAAAAAAAAAAAAAAAAAAAAAAAATCCTAGTTTGAACTTAACTTGCTCGGGGAGTTCCGTCCGATATTTTGATAAAAACAATAGCGGGTCTTTCTCGTTCGGGTCAAGTGGTGTATTGAATACGGCGTTGCGTGACTCGACTTCTTGACACAATTATTTAAAACAAGAGGTGACACCGCGACACGAGCCTCCTACCTCTGACAGTACTATTAGTCGTTACGGAATTTAGCGCGAATTTTCCGATGCAAGTGAAATTCCCATCGGAAAAAACGATTTTACAACGAAAATGGACTTCCCAAATTTAGGCATAATGAAATTATTAAAGGCTTAATAGTGATTTATCTACGCGACATCTGGCGTTTAAAATTATTACTAAAATAAATAATTCGCGATTTATACTTCGCCATCAATGTTTCTGATATTTTAATCAGCACGAAATTGTAATTAGGCTTAGCTCGAATGTCGACCGACATTAATTAACCGTATTTGGATTTACCAGAAATATTTGACCAGAATTAAAAAATATTTTAACGTTAAATTAAAACACGAATTACAAACTTAAAATGGACCCAAAAATCGCGCTTTTAACACAGTTTCAAGGCGTAAAATTTCAACCATTCTAATAACGCGATTGCGTATTGGAAATCTAAAGGAAATTCGTCAATACGTGACACCGATTTCTAGTCAACAATCGTTACTCTATAATAATGTACGGCCTTTTTTTTTTTTTTTTTTTTTTTGTTATCAACCCACCCGCCTTCTACGCTTTAATTTCGAGAGCGGAGAGTCTGGTTACATTATTCGACGAACAAAAACCTGATTTCAATACCTACAATATTATAGCTTAGAAGGGGAAAAAAAATGAATTTTTCAAACAAGTTCTCGGGAATGAAACAAAAATCGTTGTTAAAAATCTCAACATTTCACATTCAATTTCTCGAGAAAAGAGAATAATAGGAACGGCGCGAGTTAGGGCCGAAATTACGTCACCGATATTCATCGCGCCTAGACCGAATGACCGACACTTGACCCCAAAAACCTTACATTTCGACCTTTTATATATAATACTTCTAGACCTTTAAATATTTTTTAAATCAAGCCCGAAAGACTATAGTTGGCTGCGTGCACCATTTTAATATTTGTTCCAATATATATTTCAATCGGAATTGTGTTAATGGTAGAGCGCGAATTGAAACGCAGTCGTAGCCTCGTTTATTCCGATTGTAAATGGGGTCAATCAAATATATCCTCCGTATTCCTGGATTCCTCCCACGCCGCGACCTGGAGAGAAACCCAACCCCCGTCCCCCCATATACGCCATAGCGACTTATTTACCAAGGACCCCGAATGTAAGAAGGGAACGAAGCGCAACGGAGGAAATGGGAGGAATCATTTACGAGTATCAAAGTATTACAGAGTTTCTTTCATAGAGGGGTAAATCTCACTGTCATTGTTCCTTTCGTTTACAGTTCTATTTTCATTCATTTAACGTAATAACGAGGTATCGAGCGAGAGAAAATTCTATACGACCCGTAGGTCACGACCCGGGTCTCCTATAGACGTCGCGACTCGCGACATTCAAAATCAACATCTCGAGAAAAATATAGGTTTTTGTTTTTCCCAAATATCCGGATATCGTTACGCGTTTCATCCTCCCTCGAATCTTCAATTGAATTGGCTAGTCTTAAGCAGGACGCGCACGGACCTATTTTCGGGCGTTTCACGCTACCATTGACTTTTACGAGGCGCCCATTGCCTCGAAACGCGTGAAAACAGGTCCGTGCGCGTCAGGCTTTATTTTGAACAGCGCGGTTCCAACCGGCGGTTGATTCGAACCGAAATAATGGCGGCGTTCGCGATTTTAGGTCGAAAGCGTATCTCGTTCGCGCCTAATGTTCCCCAATATTTAACCAAGGATCGAAAGCGAATACGATCGAAGGCGGGAGGTTCTCTACGCGTTCCGTATATTCGGCTATTTAGACACCTACGTAAAAAGCCTAGGCGTAGTAATAATATTAACGCGCGGCGGTGGAAATCTTAGTCGAGCGTAGGAATCAGGAAACAATAATAATAGAATTTTGCGGGAAATATTGAAATTAAATCGTTCAAACGTTCTACTTCGGAAAAAGAAATAAAAAAAATAGGGTTTTGGGCCAAATTAAGATTTAAGCTAAGGCGGAGTGATACTCTATATATAAAACCCCGATATGGAGGAAGTAGAGTGTCGCTCCAACGCCCAATCAAAACGCCGATATACGATTACAATAAGAATCTAAAACTACTTTGTGGCGGCAATTATTTACCTCACCCTACAGCGTTTCTATTCCATTTTAAACGCGCAATTCCATCTTTTTGAAAATCTTCAAAATTTTTGACTAAACAACTTACTTCGTTTACTTTCGACCTAAAAAGTTTTATATTATACATTACTAAATTACGGTAATTTAATTAGAGAACTTTGCAGGGTGTAAATTACCGATTTCGATCTCTGGTTGACCTCGACATTTTACAATTTGAACTTTAATAAATGGCGTGAAAAATATTGTATGCGGTGCGAACGCGCCCCTAAGGATGGTTGGGGTTTTTTTTTTGTTCGGTAGTCTATTCCTCCCAGTGACCTCGGTTCGCCTCAGCCTCGACTCAACCAACGCAGAAGACGGGAGGTCGTCGGTTTCATCCCGGTAAAAACCAGAGGGGGGGGGGCTAAACATCCATTCCCTCAACCCTGGGATTGCACTCTCTCTTCTTCAAGATTCTTCTTCTTACTCGAAGGTAGTGGGGTGCAGGGCGGGGGAGGGGGGAACGAAAATGAAGTCGGTCCTAACATTCTCCCGGGCAACATTGGCGGCGAACTGACTGAGCGCGACCCCGACGCGTCCGTCCGTCCGCCAGAGGAATCTCTGGATGTTTTCGAAGCTCTCCGCTCCGAGAGAGTTATTTGGGAAAAACATCTCGCGTGTTGATTTTGGGCGACGCTGGCTATTATATACGCAGTGACCCCGATGACCCCTAGCGCTCCGTACTATTATTATATATATAGGAGTAGCGTCGTTTCCTACGCTAATTGTTAATACAGGCATCGAGAAAGCCGTGTCAGGAAAAAGGGACAAATTGTAATTGCCGTTGGTCATCGCGTTCCACGCTTTGATTAAATGCATTCCAACAAATAATTAAAAGTACTGGTCGGTTACGAAGCGCGCTTCTTAGATCTGGTCTGTATAGTTACGAGCAATTAATTATACAAATAAATATTTAGAATTTATCAAAACTCTAAAATAATTTAATGAGATCTTCAAAACGAGTCAAATTATGTCAAAATCGGACCAAAAATTAGGAATCTTAATAAGGGGTGACATTACACCGATTCGCGACATTCGATATTAGTTGGCGCTTCAGATATCCGCCGAAACGACAAGGAGGATATACGCCGTCGCCGCAATACGTATACACGCACCCTGGAGGCGAAGCCGTTCCGATAGTTACGGAACGAAGCCACTATAAGGATTTTAAAGGCAATTTTGGGATATATTTTGGGATTTCGACGTTAACTTCCCATTAAGAACGTTCGGAGATTTTTGATTTCGGCCGAACTGCCCGGGATTCGACTGTTGCTCCTCCAGGGCGCGAGTTTCGAGTGTCGTTACTCCTAGTAAACGCGAATGGTATCAACACGGATGTAAAATAGATTTCTTTATTATACTTCGTAAGAAAAAGATTCGAGCGGGATAAGTTCTCGAAAAGGGGCGGCAATGGAGAGGGGAAGTCATTGAAGAATTTGTAAATGAACTGGCTCGTGTCTCTATTCGAGATCGTACGCGTGACGTAACGCGGCAGCGGCGAGAGGCAAGATCTTGACCTATAGGCGTGCCTGACCAGCATCTCGTTCGGACACAGATATCACATTAGGATACCACCAGTTTACTAATTTCGTCGGCTAGATTTCGATATTCAGATCCCCAACTAAATAACGGATGGTTAGGAATAATTAGGACCCGAGGTGCTCAGAGAAAGAAACCAAAACAAAATCAATGACCAGCAGATATGCGAGAAAAGCCTATTTGAAATTTACAAAGTCTCATATTAAAACCCCATAGAGTACCTATCCTATCCTAATCTATCCTATCCTATGAGATTTTAACACGGATATTTGAAAGTTTCAAATCCGTTTTTCTCACACTTCCACCGCTTGTAGATTTTTTTCCGGACTCCCCAGGTCCTAATTAGTCTATATTCATTATTATTTAGAGGGATTGCATGGTCTGAATATTGTAATTCCCCGTTTCGGCGTTTCGTTCGTAACTACGCGCGCCGTAACATTAATTAGCTCCGTGTATAAGTATTTGACCTTTGGACGCGTGAGAAAAGTATGAACTTCTCGGAAATCCGCTTAAAATAACAAACTAACGAATATATCGCGCGCAATTAACGAAACTTACGAATTTAGACTAAAAAATCTCGATTGAAAACGCGCCTTAATTTTAATATTATTCTCGATCTCTCTAAATAAGGGAAAATTTTGGGGGGTTCCTGGCGAATCTGGCAGCGTTACTAAGGGCGAGTGAACGCTAATGTCTGCATCGATCCCGAGTCAAGTAACGCGAGTAACGTTTATATAGGAAATATTCCCTCTTCGGTCTAGGAACGCGCGTATCCCCCCCCCCCCCTCGAGTCGGCCTTTTTGCAAAATAATCTCCATTCTTGAAAATCCCCCCCTCCGAAAAAGGGTGGTCGAGCCGCGAGGGTACGGCGTGTGGTCTCCTTATTAGCCGCCCGCCGTATCTCTCAAGGCGTTTGACCCCGGGCCAGTTAAGCCTTTTTCGAGTTCAACGGAATCAATGGTAACACCAAACGGCGAAAAATAACCGGGCTCGTTTTTAAAGAAATAACTCAAATTCGGGAATAACACTCGCTCTATTTAAGCGCGGACGAGTTATACCGCGGGTGGAGATGAGGCATTTTCATTGGGACGTAGGGACGCTCTCCGCGGATGGACGGAGTTGAAAGAAGAGTGTACAATCATCCAATATACTTCGTCCATGACGCCTATCTCTAGAACTGGCCGACTAACTCGTATTATCGCTATGCTCTCGATTCAGAGTCCCTTTAAAAAAGGTGTTCTTGGGAAAGCGGAAGTCCATTCGTTTCTGATCGGCGGAAAAACACCGATATTATCCCCGGCGTTTAGAGCTACTTTTTATTTAAAGGATATGCTGAAACGAAGAGCCAATGAGGCGCTGGGAAGGAGGAAATAATGAGACCCACTTCCTGTCCCAGTCCGGGGGGAGTTGATCCCCTCCCTTCCAGACAGAAGCAAATTTCCTAAGAGCAGTTCATGTCAGGAGAACTTGACTTTCCGTTTCGGTTTACGGCTGATATCGGGACAATTCCCCCCGCTTTTTCTATTGGTCAAAACTGGTCGCGATAAGGTGATCTAGAAAGATCAAATTATAAATAAATTGGCGACATTAGGCGATGATTATCGAGCCACCAGTATCTCCGGTACTCGGCGCTGAACGCGTCAATATTTCGAAATAAGTTCGAAGATTGAAACTCGGAACGTAAAAGCCCGAATAAAAAGCGTAACAAAAAGGCGTAGTAATAACATTTAGTCGCGTACGAATGTATTTTAGCCCAGGGCGCTCTTAGGAATACGTTGGGACGACATAGCCGGAGAAATTAAGGGACTATCCGCTAAGATATCGTGGGTACGAACGGAAACACGATAAGTTCGGAGGAAACGAAAAAGAAATACAGGAAGTTGGGACAATTAAACGTCGGAATTAAATATTGGAAAAGATTTAGAAATATCGGCCAAATATTGAGAATTATGGCAAAAATACTGAAGTTATACATATTTTTAAATAATAGTAAACGAGGAAGGTATATTTTTGCACGAATAACATCGAACGAAACACGCTGGCACGTTTTAAAAGAAGGGGCCTACAGTAAAAAGAGAATATAGCTCCGGGTGTGTTAGTGGCTTTCCCCCCGGGCGCACCGCCACCAGCACCACTTTCATTGACCTTTCCGCGAAGACGCTCTTCTTTAGCTAACTAATAAATACATCAAAGAAGCTTAACACAAATAACCTACTCATTCGTTTAGCGTGTCTAGAAGGTAATAACAACTCAAAAAGAGGGGATAACAATGGCACAGGAATTCGGCTAAATTAAACGTTCGTTTCCACAATTTACAACAATTTATATCCAGGTTAATTACCCGGACGAAAACGAAACTAATTTGATTCCAATTTATTTAGGTTTCGTTTATTAACTTTTTCAACGATTTCGGTAAGTTAGTTTCGAGATTAGGGTTTTTATCGACGAACTAACGCCGATAAAGCCCAAACATTTGGAATTCGTCGTTTAAAATTAACGAAGGAATAAAGTTTTAGCGCGGATAAAGAGTAAACTTTTTACGTAATTCGAACGAGAGTCGCGCTTTAAATCGCTATCGGGTTTTCAACGGATAACAATCGCGGTTACTGTCTTAAAATGGCCATACGTATTTCTACAAAACAGTTTTTTTCCATTCTCCGTTTATTATTAATAATAACGATACAAACGGCGAAGAAGGGAAGCCGGCGTTTGTAACCCAATGAACTTTCCGAGTGGTTAAGAATCCGGAGAAGACTCGGTTAGGGGGGAGGCAAAGGGGAAAATGGGGGAAGGGGAATCCCCCCATTGTTGTTACGGGGGAGGGGAGATATTGGCTTCCACAGTTCATTCGGAAACGTTGGGGTGTTCGCTCGAGGTTTATGTACTTTTGAATTCAAAGACGGGAAAGAAAAGGGGGTGGCGGGAAAGAATTTTACATTAAAAAAAAATATATATTTTCCCCTCGCTAGGCATACGCGGAAAATATACTAAAGAAAAGAATAAGACGCGAGATTAGGGATTCAAAACCTATTCCATCCCCCCAGATCTCCCCCCCCCCCGACACCGGAGTATAAAATATTAAAGGTCCAGCGAAGGTATAGAGAAGAACAATGAAACAACCTGGGTTAAAAAGGCAACATCAAACCGACAGTGGCTGCTCCGAAGGCAATTACAAACATTTTCAAAGAAGAAAAAAACTGTCGAAACTTAATTTTAAACTACAATTAAAGAGTGACGAAAGTATTTCAATTTAGGAGGAGATTATTAACTACTTTTGAAGGTCGTTCATATTGTTAGGTGTCGCGCGTTAATCTTCAAATGTTCGAATAAGGTGGTTTAACGTATTAGTTTCATCTTCCCTTTAGGTCATAGGGAGGAGGGAGGTGGGAGCGGCAGAAATGGATATAGGGTTTATACCAAAGAGAAGACGAGGAGGAGAGAGGGAGGGGTGGTTGAGATGAAGAGAGGGGGAAGGAATCGGGGGTGGGGAGGATTATAGCTAGTAGATGCATTGGCGGCCTTTCGAGGGAGTTACGAGGGGAGAAGGTGAAGAAAGAGGAGATCACATCTAAGGGAGGGGGGTGAGAGAAGGAGGAGGGAGAAGAACGGAGCACGCGCCAAGGACGCAACAAATGTCTAGGGTTGCGTAATAACAAGACTGGCTCACCACCACCACGATTGGGTTTCGCAATCGGTTCGCAATTTTAAACTATTTTCCTATAACTAGGATTTACTGACGTTCGCCATAAATTTGACGCGTTGCTTACGTAATACGTAATTATACATATAAATAACGGGAAACTCTAGCGGGTGGCGCTCGAAACCTCGACTACAAAATATGGCGCGAAAAATTAATATAATTTTAGTTTATGTAAAACGGGCGAAAAACAACAACGACAATATTGGAAATCTAAAACTCAGAGTGAAATTCCTCGCGGGTCCTAGATAAAAAGAAACCTTAACGAGAGGCGCCGCCGCGCGGAAAAAAATCGGAAGTATCGCGAGATTTGTCGTAAAAGGGAATGAAATCGAGATACAGATTAATGCGCTTGATTGGCTATTAGTAGCGAGTTTCTACGTCAATCGGACACCATATTATTAGTTTCCCGATTATAATCTAGACCGAAGACGAGCTCGGGTCGAAGCTAAATCTTGGGTCGTTGATTTTTCTTCCCTTGCTAAGATGCTTTTGCGCGAGAAACCGACTACTAGGGATACGGGAGGGAGGAAGGGGAAGAGTAGGAAAAATACAGGGGAGGGGAGTGAAATGAACTTCTACCGATGCTAAACTCAAACCCCCCCCCCCATTCTCGGTTATCCCAATTCTTTATCTCCCCCCCCCCCCCCGGCTTTCGAACCGACCCCGTGTTTTTCTCTCAGCTCGAGAAACATCCTTGAAAAAGAAGAAATCATCTTAAGGGCTGTCGCGCACGAAATACAACTTCGACGACAATTAAAGGGTTACACCCTATTCGGACGAGCCGCGGAAATAATTAAATATTATTATTCGAACGGGATGGAGCAGCCGAGGTCCTTTTAAAACGGCATTTTGGGTTAAGGAGGAGGGCGCGCCACGAAGATTTTTTTTAACTCACGCGTGTGAGACGGGATTGAAGATTTAATTTCTTCGGTGAGAATTTCGCGCGCGGGTGCTTGGAAGCGTGACGCGTCAACAAAGAAAAACCCTAAGAATTAAGAAGCCATTTATCGGCTCTATAGTTATAATATTGCTATATCGTATAATACCGCGAGCCAATCATTTTATTCCAATCTCCGCGGCAATTTGTTGACGAGTACCGATGGATATATTTTATAGACACGATACGACCAATACCAGTCGCTGAACGCGCGGCGGCTGATATATTTTACAATAGCGTTGGACCATTTATTTTTTCGTTATAAAAAAAAAATTCGATTGAAAACGGGGCTTAAGTGTCGGTAAATTGCTTGCAGTTTTCGCGAACTAATTGGCGCGAGGGAGTGAGTGGGCCAATTCTTTCGATCAAGAGAATCGTAAAGTTTGGTTATTTGAGCTGTCGCCAGAACTCGTACGTCGACAATGTTCCAAAATAGACCGACACACTCGAGAGAGGGTTAACTATAACCTAGCTCGACGCCGCTACCACAACGCCAATTCACTAATTAGAAACGAATCAAACTCGGAATCAAACGAACAATAAATTTAGCTACTTAAATTTTAATCGAAGTAATCCATTTTCACTGACTCATTTTAATCCGTTTTCCTTGGTATATTTTAATCCTCTTTCCCTGACATTTAAACTTAATCCACTATCAATCCTCTCGGAGTATTATCTTATTTGGACCTTAATAATAATTTTAACCTATTTTAAGATTACCTAAGATTATATGGCCCCCTTTGACGCGGTTAATTGGTTGGACACGCGCGCCAACACGAAGTTCTCTCCTTAATTACATATTTCACGAACCGCAAATATTTATTTACTTTCTGTCCCAAAGCAATTGTAGCCAGCCGCCGCGTGTTTACTACGGATAAACTAATCTCGGAAACGTAATAATTTATTAACTATTAGGTATTAGTATCACGTCCCGTAATCGGAGAGTTCTCGTCATAATCATCATCACCGCAATCATCGTTCAACCTAGCACCGCTACCACGAGCGATATTTTCGCCACCATCGGGTAACATCTCCCTCCCTCCGGAGTTCAATTACGGACAATAAATATTCACAAATAAGTACTTAAGTATTTACTATTAAAAAAAAAAAAAAAAAAAAAAAAAAAAAAACTCCCCGTCTTGACATTGAAAGTCTAGAAACAATATACTGATGATTTACAGTCTTGAAATGGTCGTAAATTCCCATAAGAAAACGGGTTTTTATAAGGTAATTTATCTCGATTCTCAGGTCGCGTTTTATAATATTGAGAGAACGCGATAGCGTTTTATGTTATGGCCGAAGATCTATTACTAATACTATTTCAATTTAAAGGAGCTCTGAAGCGATTCGGAATTTTTGGAAAGAAATTCAAAATTAATTTTTATAAAGGTCATTAGGAAGAATTTAAAAATTGACCGATATTTGAGGTTATTGTTGTTTTGGAATCCTCGTTCGCTTTATCCCCAAAGAATAAACAATATCGAATGAAAATCCCTTTTCGACTTCGGCTAAGAACCCGTCGCGTATTCCGACTGGTTTTCAACTTTCTACGACACCTTAAATCTGTAGTAGGCCCGAATCTAGATGTAAGGGAGAATCGCGGCTTCCTAGGCGCTACCAATTTAACTTGGTATTTCCGACAGACCTTTTCCCGCGGCTTTCTCTATATAATCTTAAGCCTCGGTTTAAGCGTAGGACGACGGAATATATATACGGAATATTTGATATTCCGTCAGGAAACGGGGGTTGGGGGGGGGGGTTTGGAACGAGAATCCAGAAAGGAGGAGTTGGGTGGGGGCAGAAAAGGCCTCGACTCCCAGCTCAGAGACGAAGCGAGCGCGTCTACCAGAAGACAGCTCACTACCCCCTCCTCCTTAGGCCTCGTCCACCACCCACTACCACCAGGGGGGAAAGGGGGTGGTTTAGGCGCAGTGAATCAACAACGGTCGAGCAGTCGAAAAGGGAAGAGCGAGTAAGAGAAGCGCTTTTGGCGTTCTCGTGGGAAAGGCGCTCTTTCACCCCGCGCGAGCAGCGAGTCTGTGACAAAACGGAGCTACCATCGTACTACCACCCCTTCCCTCCCTTCTAGAACGCGGGAGAAACCAGCCTATCAGAACGCCGGAATCCAGGACCGAATCAACCCCGGGAAACCCTCTGGCGGCCAGCGAAAGTGACGCCGAAAACTACGGCCAAAAAAAATAATAAAACAAAAAAAAAGGTTGAGAACTTGGCGACTTTTTCCCACTCGGAATTATCAGAGCGTATCGAACTACGATGGCTCGTTTTCTCTATCGTTTTTTATTTCGAAAGAAAAAGGGAGGTTTAAGCTACGCGCGCGCTGAAAATTAAAATTGGGACGAATTAAATTTATATTCGTTTTAAGGTTTCAATAGAAACGAGGTTAGCGTTAAGGTTATTTCGAGCTTAGATATAAAAGGGTACGCGGCTTCGATCGCGCGTTGAAAATTACGAGTGGGATACGCTTCGATACGGTCAATTCTATCCGGAATCGGTAACGCGTAGAAATCTAAGCTAACGGTTATTTAGCTGGGATTTGATACCTTCGAATAAAAGGGAAGCTTAGGTTCGGACGCGCTGCCGACTGGAGTCGGAATGGCGTATAGATAGAGCGTGTTTGGATTGGCGCGCGCCGTCTTCTCATCCTGGCAACGGAGCGCGCGTGTACGTTTAATCTTCGTTCGTCTCGGGAAACGTAACGAGTACGAAGGCCGAGTTAATACGTTTATAGCCCTCGAACTATAGTATTAACTTCGTTAACTCGAACGTATCGAATTCGAAATTGCATTTATTCCGTTTTATTCGACGGATTTTCCCGCCTTCGTCTATATTAAATTCAACGGGAAAATAAGGCGAGCGAGAAGATCCAATATTATCTTTCCTCCCAATTCCTTTATTAACTCGTAAAGGTTGAACGCGACTCGAAATCGGTCGGAAATTTCAATAAGAACTAAGCTGGGCTCGATTTAAGCTACGTCAAAGATTTCGTGGAGTTCGAGTATGGCTTAATATCGTAGGTTGGGTATTCTCCGGGCGGTTTGGAGCGTCGTCGTGCGATAGCGAGTACTAGCCAGTTAACTCGACGCGTTTTTTTTTCTCGTTTCTTCGGAATTTCTTTTTGGGCCCCAGAAAAGGGAGAGAGCCGAGCGAATTTATTGATTTTGTTGCCCAGGATGCCATTTCAGGCCCCGAGCCAACGGGGAGAATAAGGGGGGGGGGGACTACGGGGTTTAACCCCCCCCCCCCCCCCCCTCAACTTCGGATTTTTTTATTTTGTTGAAAAAAATTGACACGAACACCTTTTTGAAATCCTAAATATCTACGCGTATGAATGAGTTTTAAAAGTCGTAATAATATCGGAACTGACTCAAAATCGAGATAAAATCGTAGCGCGTAGGACTATACGGCGGAAGGATACTATAGTAATAAATTTACCGAAGGGGAAAGCAGCTAGACTCGATAGATTCGTAAGGCGAATAATCGGGTAGAACGTAAGCCAAAGGTGCAATAGGTTGGGCTTCACCCTGGACACCGAAGCGAACGGTTGGAACACTTTTACAGGGGGCGGATAATTTTAAATACGGACGCGAGTATACAACGAATAAATACGCAAATTAATATAATTTATAAATACATACACGAGGAATTATAAATTTGCAGGATTATTTTTTTATAAACTAAATTAATAAATCTACAAATCTATCTTGAAATCATAGAGACTTGATTTTTAGAGACAGATCGAATGGAAAATATTCACGCTATGTCGTGAAAACCCCTTTGGCACCAAAGTTACGAGCCCAGGATCGCCTAATCCCAATTAATCCGTTTTTAATCCGAACAAAAATAAACGTTTCCATTTCAATATTGTCACGGTTACAAAAACATTACGTTAAACGGCATAGTAATAAAGTAGCGTTTCCGCGGTCCGAACTAAATAAACAGATTTGGATTATTTGGCGGAGCTCTATGATCAATCTTAGAAAGAGTCGAAATTCCGTGATATAAAATCAATTTTTAATAGTAATTTCGACCCGTTGTAAGAACGCTACTCTACGTATAAAGAAATTCCTAGATTTTGTGACAAAAAAAGCCAAAAAATATATTTTATTTTTTATTATTATTTCGCTTCGATTTCTTATATTCTTAGAGGGAAGGCGAACTCTAGCGATGGAAAATTTTCGACCAATGGGAGACGAGCGAGCGTGGTCCAGGAAAGACAACCCTCCCCCCTTTTTTATTTCTTACCTCGCGCCTTACTGGAATTCATTGCGAGTTTGCCTAACGTACAAATAGAGAAATAATAGTAAATTAGCTCATTCCAAGATGGCGAAGAGAGCCGTAAGGTAATATAGTGTGGAACATTGGTATTGAAACCGAGCGACTAACGCACCGACTACCAGAAAAAGAAAAGAAAAGGAAGAAAAAAGCGAAGGAAAAACAGTTCGTAAGCTATTTTATCACGGAGCCTCAAAAAGGAAGCAACATTTTTATTTTTCGGGTTAACATACTCTCGAGACGTTATCACTCGTCACTACAATCAAAGGCTAGAAGACACAGCTTCGTTTAACTTTGCTAAAATCCCAGTAATATCGTCTCGAATACGGCGCGGCAAAGATTTCTCGCTATCACCGATTTTTTAAAGGGTTAGTGACGCGTTTTTGAAAAGCTATATTCGAGCCTTGTTCGCGCTACGAGCTTCCGAACTTTGAATCGATATATCAAACCGATTCGTTTCGTTTTTTGACGCTCTATACATTGACGTCACCGATTTTATTATCGACAACGAGAGTTAGGCATAAGAATTTTTCGGCTTTCTCTCTTCGATTCTTACGCGAAAGGGAGACGTTAAAAGAGCGACAAGTTGCTTTTCTTAAAGAGATAACGAACCGGAATTTTTATCGGGACGAAAATACTTTCGCTGTCGCGAAATTTAAGTCGCACTAAGGACTAAACGCCTCGTTCGAAAAGATTAATAAAACATTTACGATTTATATATAACGAAACGACAACGCTACGACGTACTAATTGATTGGCGAATTAATCCGTGTCACTTTCCCTTTGAACGAAAGAAGAAGCTTCTTCTTAGCTCGGAGCGCGAACGGGTTGTCGAACGCGCGAAAAAAAAATCTCGAGATATCGACCGAGAAAAAGCAAAAATAATAGCAAGATAGGATAGCATCGCTCCAGAACACTCCGAGTTTTCAGCGGAGGTCGAGCGTCGGCTACATCCGAACAGTACCTCAACTCTCGAGGAGAAAGAGCGGGGAACGCGGCTTCCATCGCGTGGCGAACGAGAAAAGATTCGAGGAGAAAAGCTCGCGCATTCTCGCGCGCCGCCGAAAGACGACCGTTCGTTAACTAGAATAGAAGCGATACAGGAGAAGGCGGGGGGATACGATACGCCTGGGTGATCGCTACGCGTTCTTCTCGCCCTCGTATCTAGAGTATCACTCGTCGATCAGCGTTCGCGAGAGAATAATTAATGACATCGAGTCAAAAGGGGGAGTTTTATCCGCCAGCACCCGAAAGCCTCCGTTCGAGCTTTCAACGCTATTACTCGTTCGAGGAGGAATATCTCGCCCGCGGAGGATACATTCGCTATTTTTTCGGTTTAATCCCTCCGTAAATAGAAGCGAGTACACTCATCCTAGATCCCATCCCCCCCTGGTAGAGAACTAGGAGGCTATACGTTGGAAAGAATAAGGAGTGGTAATTACCTACACACCCTAATCTACCCAACTAGCGTTTTATCGGGACTATACGAAACAAAGTATTTTTAAAATATACCAATTTCTACGTAACAATGTCTGTCTGTCTGTTGGACACAAACCCTAAACTTCACGAGCGAGGTTAGTAAAATGAGAAATACTGAAGCGGATGTTAAACTTCATCGGAAACTATGAAAGTGCGAGTTTTAAATTGAATGGGAGAAATAATAAAAAATAGCGGGAATTGCGAAATAAATTGGTTAACTCTAGATATAACGAACTTTTTCTCGAAAAAATTCGTTAGAAGCGTCATTTTGGGTGAAATGGGTGTTAGTTGTCGTAATCCGTTTGGTCAACAATGGCGGGGGGCGAGATAGTCAAATCAATAAACACTAGAGTCCATTGGTTCGGGCGTAAGTATCGGAGCAACGTCAGTTCGCAAAACGTATAAAGCGGGGTTCGGGGGCTTAATTATCATCGTCCGTTAGTTTGTCCGGCGTGGCGAACGCCGTTGGTCGTAAACGCGGTCGGGCCACCCGGAATCTTGCCATTAATCAACTTTCCAGCCTCCGCGCGACCCGAGATCGGCGGACAGCGGCGCGGAAGGCGAAACGGAGTCCGTTTATCCTCTGTCTTTAGGGTCGCGAGACGTTGGTCGAGGCTATAGACGAAGAAACCCTAAAGCGACCAATCTCGGTTCGCGGAAATACGGCAATGCTCTTTCCCTCCAAGACTCCTAACTAACGTCTAGATCTATTAGCGATCATACGCGTTGAAAACTTAAATGGGAACGAAAATCGCTCGCGCCGAAATTCACGCGCGACACTCCTTTATCAAAATACGATCGGAACGACGGTTTAAGTCGGTAGCGCGCACGAAAGTAACGAGAATCCGTTTTAAACGGGCGCGCACTGCCAACTCAAACTGACGTATCGAGCTCGCGCCAGTTAATTCGCGTATTCGGCGTCGCGTGCCGAGTTAATCTTACGTCAGAATTCCTACGTACGATTATTAACTTCGAAACTTCGTAGGTGTGAAATTTTCCGCCCGAGTTTCGAATCGCCTCGCTCTCGTTTCGATTGGATCGCGACGCGGCGTATTACTCCGCCACGGGATTCAACTTATCTCGATAAACGGAAGTTTACGCGTATTATAGAGCGATTTTGAAAATCGCGTCGACTCGGTTCAATTTTAAAAATTGTCGTCGACTTTCGGATGACCTTTTAGCCGGCCTTAAGGAAAGAGGTCGTAGTGAGATGGGAAAGCCCCCATCGGATCGAAGCCAATACCTAATAATATATCGGAATACGTTTCCTTCTCGGCGCGGAAGGAGGGAATCCAACAAAGGGGGGGGGGGCGAGAAGATGGCCGAGTAGATGAAGGGAAAACAAAGGCCAGTAGAGGGATCACGCTTCGACGCTTATCGTTCGGGTCAACGCGCCAAGGTCATCGCCAAAAATCAAACACCTATCCCCTGCCCCCAAACCAACCAAAAACGAGCCATTTTTTCAATAGCCAACGCCTCCAATCAACAACTCCGGAAGGAGAAGAAATTTCGCGAAAGCGTCAACGACAATTTGCACCGAGAAAACGAAAAACTAAAGCGAAAAACCATTTTTCCGCCACGAAAACTAAAAACCAAGATTGTTTTCTTTCCTAACGTAGCCACGAAACCGGAAGATTCGTTTAGCTTGAAAAAAAAAAACAAAAAAAAACAACGAAATAATCGCGAATAAGCCAACGTTAAATTTCTCGGTCACTAACCCTTGAAAATTTAGAAAAGTATAGAAACTCGATTTTGGACGAAATTAATCTACGTTAACCGAAAGGGAACCGAATGGCGAAATCGCGTTATAAAATAATAATAATAATAAGGAGGTCGCGAAACGAGTCCAGCGGCGGAGGGCCACTTTGCCGAGACAAACCAAACGTACGCGCCAAACCCTCAAATATAACAATATCGCGAATAAAAAGCTTTATTTGTTAACCAGGCCGCGTTACTGGAGAGAGAACGAAGGACGTCTACGAATAACGGGGAAATTAACAAATTAAGACCCCCCCCCCCCCCCCCACACTGTGGACTAATTAGGAACTCGGGAGTTTGGAGTCAAAATATACAAAACATCGGAAAAATCTTATTGGAAACTTTGAAATGTCAGTGTTAAAATGGCGTAGGTTGAGATGAGGGGCTGAACTAGGTTAGATACAGTTAAGTTACACATTATACGCAATTTCAATATTTCAAAAAATAAAATACTTTTTCTCGCGTATTTCCGCTGGTCGTACTTTTTAATACGAATTTCCCCGGGGCCTAATTAGTTCGTAAGTATCGACGTTATTTAGCGGTTGGGGTCTCAATATTGAAATCTACTATTTAAAACTATAGTAATAGAATATTAATATTAAAAAAAGGATAATTAGAATATTAAATTAATATTAAAAGAATGAGAATATTAACAAATACAATAATAATAAAATAATAATAAAAATAATTAGAAAATATTATTATTAATAATTAGAAAATATTATTATTAAAAAATAAAATATTGTTAATAATTAAAAAATAAAATATTAATTAGAAAAATAATATTATTAATAATTAGAAAAATAATATTATTAATAATTAGAAAAATAATATTATTAATAATCAGAATACAATATTATTAATAATCAGAATACAATATTATTAATAATCAGAATACAATATTATTAATAATCAAAATACAATATTATTAATAATCAGAACACAATATTATTAATAATCAGAATACAATATTATTAATAATCAGAATACAATATTATTAATAATCAGAATACAATATTATTAATAATCAGAATACAATATTATTAATAATCAGAAAAATAATAAAATATTAATAATTAGAAAAATAATAAAATATTAATAATTAGAAAAATAATAAAATATTAATAATTAGAAAAATAATAAAATATTAATAATTAGAAAAATAATAAAATATTAATAATTAGAAAAATAATAAAATATTAATAATTAGAAAAATAATAAAATATTAATAATTAGAAAAATAATAAAATATTAATAATTAGAAAAATAATAAAATATTAATAATTAGAAAAATAATAATATATTATTAATAATTAGAAAAATAATAATATATTATTAATAATTAGAAAAATAATAATATATTATTAATAATTAGAAAAATAATAATATATTATTAATAATTAGAAAAATAATAATATATTATTAATAATTAGAAAAATAATAATATATTATTAATAATTAGAAAAATAATAATATATTATTAATAATTAGAAAAATAATAATATATTATTAATAATTAGAAAAATAATAATATATTATTAATAATTAGAAAAATAATAATATATTATTAATAATTAGAAAAATAATATATTATTAACAATTAGAAAAATAATATATTATTAACAATTAGAAAAATAATATATTATTAACAATTAGAAAAATAATATATTATTAACAATTAGAAAAATAATATATTATTAACAATTAGAAAAATAATATATTAATAATTAGAAAAATAATAAAATATTAATAATTAGAAAAATAATAAAATATTATTAATAATTAGAAAAATAATAAAATATTATTAATAATTAGAAAAATAATAAAATATTAATAATTAGAAAAATAATAAAATATTATTAATAATTAGAAAAATAATAAAATATTATTAATAATTAGAATTTAATAATAAAATAAGAGTAAAGCGTATGGTGGTAAATTTGTGGCAGTTGGCGCGTTCGAATATAATATCCACGGATGAAGAAAAGGTGCGCTATTCGTTATGGGAGACCAAAGAAAGACAGTGGGTGGTGATTTGAATTCGGTAGGGGGGGGGGGGAATATATTGTTGGAGTCATTGAAACGTTGATGGTAAGGTCGTAGCCATCCACCGAGACTCGAATCGCGCGGAGGAGATTCGCTTGGCGAGATAGGCACGATCGCGACACCACTACAAGAATATTTCTCACAATCATATCCCCCCTGTCTCCCTCCCGTCTCTCTAGGTAGGTATCCATCCTAGGTAAAGCGTAAGGGCGCGGATCAAATACCCCAAGATCAAAGGCCAACCGGTTCAAGAACAAATACCTTCCGCGTCAAGGTCAACCAACGAGTCCCCGAGATCGATTCACGTCAAAGAATTAAATTAATTTCAACTTCATTTAAAAACTAAAGCAGGGTTGGCACAGTTTTTTCAGTTTCAAATTCCTGATTTTTCGATTTTTTTTCCCTGACCTTTCCCAATGATTTTCCCGGACCGTTTCAGCTAATTCGACCCAATTTTTAACCTTTTATTTTTTATATAATCGCGTTCGCCAAACTTTTTGCACGCGTATCTTTGCTCTGACACGGTCAGCTTCTAATCTTTTCTGCAGATAATGATTGTAATTTCCTGGATTCTTGAAAGATCTTTAAATTCCCAGACTTTTCCCTGGCTTTTTTTAGTTCATTTTCAAATTCCCTGACTTCTCCCTGGCTTTCTTGGTTGATTTTCAAATTCCCTGACTTTTCCATGTTCTCCATGACCTGTGGCAACCCTGTAAATGCCCGCGATTTAAATATTTAATCCATTTTGTTCAAACTCAAGACCGAGAGTTAATTGGTAAAAATGCATTCGAATATCGCGGATTTTTTTGGATTCAAACCACCGGGTGTATGCGAACGAGTCCCCGTTTAAATGAACTAAATTAAATTTAAACGAAAACTAAATTTAGTCGAAACATTTAAAATTTCGTTAAATTTTACGCGAAATATTCTAGATTTCCCACATTTAGTTGTTACGTAAAATACGCTGGTATATTGAAATGAATAAGGTAGAAAACCGCTTTTTAAATTTGGTGAAAATTGTCTAGAGATTTTAAGGCGAATTTCTAGTTATAATTTCCAACGAAGTAGATTTTTAAAGGCGATTTTGTTTCGCTCGCTCGTGTTGACGTCGTAACTTTATCTATCCGATTATTTTCGATTTATTGGGCGCGATTAATATCGTTTTAAACATTCGCGGGCGGAATTCGACTCCCGATTCGAGAAATTTGAATATTTACAAGGTTCGAGGCGCGCAATTTGGAATTCCGATTTGGTTTCGAGTTTCCCACGTACCGTTAGCCTCCGCGTATAATCGCGTTATCTTTATTAAACGATCTTATAACACGATGTTTAAGTATTAAATGACAATTTATAGAACAAATAAAAGCGGTATAATATTTACGAACGCCCCCCGCGCCTCCTGATAAAAAAAGGGGTTGTCTAGAAAGTTCAAAATCAGAAAATTAGAAAAGGGATAATTTTACGAATTTTTGGAATTACTAGTAGAAGGCCGAACCTATACTCTTAAAGCTATCTTTATCGAAAATCCTTGGCTATCTTTAGGATGATCCCCTAAGAAATGAAACCCTGACTAAAATTCGGAGAAACTTCGGGAACCAAAATACTCTTCATAAGTATTTCTTTACGGATCATCCCTCGTTTAATTTTAAGGACGACCCCCCCCCCTACGTATAGAGTCACTAACTAATTTAACCAGCCCTGAAAATGGCAAAGACGAAGAAAGCGGTCAAAAAAATAATTAGTAAACTAATTCACTTTTAATTATTATCGGCTAGGTAACGATGCGAAAAAAGGGATTTGAAACTCTGAGATTAAATATAAACATTTATTTTTAAACGGGAATGGGTTTCAGAAAGGGGCCATCCGTAAAATCGGCGAAATAAGGATATTTATTTTCGAGCTAATTTTAGAAGAAACAAACGTAGCAAATATCTCGCCCAGCCACTAAAAACGAAAAATTTAATATTTTCAAAACAGGAAATAATCTAGAAAGGTCCGTGGAAGGGAACGAAGAAGGTTGAAGGGGGTAAAATAATATCCATCAGGAAACGCGTAGAGCCCTATAGGATCTGGAATTTGGCAATTTTGGTCGAATTGTTTCGCTCTAGAGTTTCTCGAGGTTCATCTCTGGTTTTTGGAGCCGCTAAATGATCATACGGGGATACAGGGAGGATTTCATTGATCCTCAACCCCAACTCTAACTCCACCCCCTCCTTAATCGAACCGCGGACGCCGACGAACCACTGACAACGAGAAAAGAGCGCCCTGCAACCGACAGACAGACAGACGAGATTTAAGCGCCATCTTCACGGCAACAAAATAAAATTGAAATTAAATATTTGTAAATTATAGCTGGATTTATATAACGGGGGTTTATACCGTAGAAAGGAAGCATTAGCCCTAAACCTCTAGCTAGGAATGAGTTTCACTTGACACTTCTAGTCTTACTCAAAGATGGATTTCATCACCGTTTCTCCGCATGGCATTTAGAAATTCGTCTATTTATCGTGAAAACGCGGCCTAACTAGTAAAAAGGGGGGGAAATCATTCGATTTCTCGAGAAGGGGGAGGGGTACAAAAAAAAAGAGTAGTCTACTACTCTCTGGGAGCAGAGGGCGAACGTAAAATGTCGGGTTCCGCACCGAGAGAGGGAAAAAGAGATGTTTTTTTAGCAGCAGCCAGCCTCGAACCAGAAGAGAGATTCACAATAGAGAGGAGAAAGGGGGGCGAATAGATTTGGGGGGGGGGGGGGTAGTGATTCCGTGAAATGAAAACGCGTTCGCAACACGTTATCTCGGCCCGTTTCCGCGACTCCCCTTCCCTACTCCTAGCCGAGCTCAAATACACTTTTTTTAGCAGCTTGGTTCGCGTACGTAGGAGGAAAACAGCTCCATCCACCCCCGCAACCTACTATCATTCTCCTCCAACCCCATTCCATCCCACCGACCTCTTCATTAAAGGACTATCGACGCGATTTTTGTTTCATTTTATTCCTAAAGCGAAAAAATGAGGGCATTAGTTCGAAATCGAACGACGAACGCGAACGCGTACGCGTACTCGCGATCTTTTACAATTATTCGTCGCGTTAAATGATCGTAGCGGAACTAGAATCGTTTAACTAGTTGGGCTCGTGCTTCTAAAAAGAGCGTTTATTCGATTCCGAGTGGTAATTTCTTGGGTCAGTATCCCTTTAGGCGAGCTACGAATAGAACCGTCTTCCCCCTCTGCTGGTCGACTATTTTATCTTCTTTCGCCCACGCAACAGACTGCTACGCTCCGCCCCCCCCCCTCTGCTCTCTATCTCCGTCTCTCTCAGTTATAGGAGGGCGTAGAAATCGGGGTCCGTTCCCCAACACGGGGCCTCGCGCAAACAAATTCGTGTCATTGATATTTAGGCATTACCAAACACACTCACTATGAAAAAAAGAAAGAAAAAAAAAAAAAAAATAACGATTCTGAATCCGAGAAGGTGGCGACATCTAACGCTATTAATACCAACTAAACACGATCGGTACGATCCTTAAAAATAAACACGTTTAAAAATAAATCGAAATTACACCCATAGTCTCTACGCGAGTTTTACACCTTTCGAGAACTAAAACCCATTGAGGTATAGAGTAATATTCAAAAACGCCTTTCAATCGATTCAACTGGTGGTTCGGATCAACAACAAACTCGATAGCTTCGATGGAGCCGGATAAGATTGACATTGAGCGCCTGTTAAACTAATTCATTCGTTATTCAAACTCGAGCCATAGAATTAATTGCAAAAATGAGTTGGCTATTAGCAATCTTATCCTTCCAAAGCTATCGAGTTTTTTGATCCGAACCACCAATCACGATTATAAAATTAATCAATAACTCACCAACTAACCAACGAACAATAAGTCCCAAATTAATCAATAAAATGTCGAATAATTTATTCGAAGCGTGATTAATTCTACTGAACCACTTATTAATCAGTAAATCCTAAATGAATTAGATCGTGATTAATCTAATCACATATTAATCAGTTAACGTTTCTATTTAATTCGAATACAGCGAATATAAATAATAATATCCGCGTATTCTAGGCGTAGGAAGTTGAGTAACTTAACCCGTAGCGGCTAGAGTTCTTTATAGCTAATTACCGCGCAGTTACGGCTTTCCCCTCCTTAACTAACCCGGCTGAGAGTTCGTTACTTTGCGGAAGATCCCCGATCCGCCTCTTAAGGTACTCGCTCCGAATGTCACTCGACAGCGCTATCCAAACTATCGATACGTTCGGAGTCCTCTATCTTCCGGCGTCAACTCGTACGGAAAGCCAATATTATTATCACTATAGCAACGACGCCGAGGCTAAGTAAGGGGGCAGGGGGGGGGGGGGGCGAACAAAACAACCGATGGATTTCCAATCGATAGCCGAGAATGGGCAACGTCACTCGACAGCGCCTATGAAGCTAGCTTACCCTTCCGTCTCATTCCCAACTTTTAGATGACAAATAAAAAGGAAGTTGGATTTGCCCGCGCTGACCATTACGACGGGTAAATCTGAACTGACCAATAGTGAAGCTTAGTTCCCACTTGCCGAACCCAAAAAACCGTGTTGGGTTTGACAAATTTGACGTCACGCGTCTTTAAGAAAGAGTTCGCTACTTCGCTGACTGTCAAAGACTTTGGCTTCAAATATTTAATTTTGTTTTCGCAATTTCCCGACGCCAAAATCAAACTTAGGTTTCACTGGCTGCAAAATTTAGTTTCGCTTATAATAAATCCGAGCGGGAATTTTAATTCGAGCGTCGAGCGTGAACGGGGCTTAAGTAGTAACGATCAGTTTTGAAACGCGAGTCTATTTAACTTTACTTCCCCGTTTCGACCTCATTGTCAGCTCGATTTGAAACGAAAGAAAAAAGCGTGCGATTTATTCGAGTTTTTAAAATCACGAGATTTTCATTTTAAAGGGCAACTGAAGTCAAAATTAGGAAAAGATCGTTTTTAAGGAAAGTTTAACCTCGTGCGAATAACTCGCTTTAGAACGTTAATTCGATTGAATACTCTTAAGGGAATCGTCTCCGATTAATAGGTTTTTATTAAAATATAGATTTTTCTTTTTCCGTCAGTTTCCCTTTAATTTCAGCATTTCGTTCGATTGATCAGAATTAACGCGTGGAAAGCGGCGTTCCGTTAACGCTACCATTATCGAATACCTTCCTTCAAACTCTAGACCCCCGTTCCGCCCGTATTATCCCGCTACTGGTCGAACGATAGCTATCCTAAAGGGTCGCGCTTCGCCTTTCCGCTCTACAACTTCCCCCCTTTCCCCCCGCGGGCCAAAAGCCTCCGAAATGGAAGGAGTCGTTGCTAAGCGACGCCATTTTCCGAAGGGGACGCTATTACCTCGAATCCTAGCGCCTTTTAACGTTAAATATCCCTCCGCCTCGAATTAACCCCGTATCGTAAACTGGCGTCGAATAACGGCGAAATCGTCTCCTTTTCCAGCGCGAGACGTGATAGATCAACCGGAAATTACGTCGAGTACCGAGCTAAACCTTTATTATTTATTGGAAAAAAGTCGGCGAAACGATAGATTAGAGATACGGGGGACGCTAAACAGTCCTACGAACTGAACATTCAAAATGGAACGCGGAATATAGTCATGGCTCGCGCCGTCATTTCGCTAGTAGCGAGTCACTCGGAATATTCCACGCGTTAAGCTTAAAAACAAGATTGGGAATAGGTTTCGTAGCCGCGGTGATCTCCGGGTGAACGCCACGAGTTTATTCAGCGCGCGCTTTCGCTCGCACGCATTTATAGCGCGCGCCAGTCGGGAATAAACTGACAGCGCGTACGAAGCTAAACTATTTAGATTTCTTACATATTTTTAAACTAGGAGATAAAAGTAGGCTTCGCTTTAACCACGCTGACCAGTTAAAGTCGGAATAAAAGATTTTTCGCGGTATTTTTCAAATCAGGCCGTAATTTCAACGGGTTTAAAGGTAGGCCTACCCGAAACGTCTTATTTCTAAACTAAATCGAGACTGTTTCGCGGCCCTTGACGTCTCGATCGAAAACGAGTATAAGCGAAGGTTTATTTGGTAGAATATTTTCCCCACTCTGTAGTAGATCCCATCCCATCTTCGCGGCCAAGTCGGAAATCCGAAAAGACCAGGTGGAAAGCTGGTCTAACTCGATAGAGATATAGTTTACTATTTCGGAATATAATTCGACGCTAATCGATTTAAGGCTACTTAACTAAACTTAAATCGAGCAAACTCGAACTAAAACTCGAGCGATCTCGATACGATTCGCGAACGAACGTCAAACGACGATCGGATTAGGAAATTGGAACTAGAAAAAGTCGTCTTACTTTTGTTGGTGAGGCGGTAGAGGCGACATTCCTTTCTGAGAGAGCGTTTGGTGCATCGCCGCCAGTTGGTGCTGATGAGGATGAACCTTGTTGCCCAATTGCTGACCTCCCGGGTGAGGCGACGCCCCGCCCGGCTCGCCGTCGCGACTTTTCTGGTGGCGAAGTAACAGCAAACGACCCAAGTCCTCGCACCACAGAGACAGAAGCGCTACGACAAAGACAAAATAAAAAAAGACAAATTAAAAATCAAGAAATACCGAAATTGAGAAATAAAACAAATAACGCTAAAGAAAAAACCATTTCGATAAAAATGAAAAGCATAAAGTGTCAATAAATAAATAAATTGACAAACAAATCTTAATAGAGGTAATTTGTAGTTGGTGTTCGCGTCCTAATTTATTTGAAATGGTAAAATCAAACCGATATTCAAATCGTTTTAAGAAGTGTGGTGGAACTATAGTTTTAAAATCGCGACTAAAAGTAGGGATCGGACAAGAAGTACATTCGAAGAAACGATTAAGAAGAATTGACGCGGCGTCAATGGCGAGAGCGGACAATTACTTGGCGGCTAACGTTGTTGGTCACGGAAGACACGAACAGCTAGATTTTGGGGTATCTAGAGTCCTATAACATTTTCATTTGTCGGCCAAGATAGTCCCCACGTTATTGTCCATTCGCGATCGCCATCCGGGTCAATTCGAGAAACAAGATCAAGCAAAGTTGAATAGAAATAGAAATCAGTCTGTTTTAAAAAGTGCCTTATTTTTGAATTTAAAAATATTTTTGTAAGCTTATTTTTTATCGTTGATAGTTTAGACAGGCTCGATTCCGAATCCTATGAAATTTCTCGAGTCTTTTCAAGGTAGGCTTAAGTTTCAACAACCTCAATCCCCCCTTAAATATTTGAAGATTTAGCGCGAAGCTTACAGGTATAGGGGGAGGCGTGATTGCGAGATGGCCTCCTCCGCGTCGTGAGCCACGGAGGACCAGCAGCCAAACCAGAACCCCCCCCCCCCCTACCCCGAGGGAGGGACGGGGGGGGTTACCAAAAATGCGGTTTTTCAAGAGGGGAGGGATTAGTCGCGTGGTTTGAAACAATGGGGAATTGCGAGGCCAACTACCGAGAGTTTAAAAGTAAACGAGGATGGTTCGAGTTGGCGAGCGAAGCGACGTCACAAATCAATTGGGAATTTTACAATTTTATCATCTATTCCTTCGATATAATTCGACGTCGATTTTACGTTCCCGTATTTCTATTATTTAATAAAGGTGGCAAATAAATAAAAACCGATTTTATATTACGAACATCGCTTCTTCGATATTAATAGGCCTTGGCAACGAAATGGTTCTTCATTTTTCCGAAATTTAATTAAATTATCGGCTCGATTATATTTCGTCTTTACATTTTCCGCTATGATATTCGCTCGGCTTCGAGAGTATCTCTTAAATCTGTAGGCTCTACAAAACGCTTCCATACGCGTATATTCCCCGTAACCTTCTTTCGAAAAAAACAAAACAGGTTTCGTGTTTCTGTTTTGGCGAATAACGGAATTACGTACGACTTTAAAAAGGTATTGTTCGCGATTTTCCTTCAAAAACGAAGGCGAAACGCGAGAACGGGAGGGAGGGGGGGGGGGGGACAAAAATACGTTTATCTTTTCCTCCAAAAAAAAAAGTTTTTCCTTGACCTAAACGTAAGAGAGAATATATTAAAGGGAAACTAAACCAAACGACGAAAATTAAAAACAAATTGAAATAACGTTTTAATTATTTAATAACGCCTCGCTTAGAGTAACGAATAAAAGTTTACGATTGTACTTAGGGATTGAATAATTCTCCTAAGTTAATCCGATTTAACGTAATCTAAATATTGAACCAGCTGGCAAACCGTGAAGAAATTGGCTTCTTTCTCTCTAACTCGAAAGAGAGAAAGCTCTTCATACGTCACCATTAGAATACCTATTAGAATATTTTACATATTTCTGCCGTCATAAGTTAGTTATAGAAACGCCAGATTGCTTTTACTTTCCCTTTAAAGAATTTGGCGCGTGGCTTTTCAACATCGCGCGCGAGAAGGATTAAGAGGGAGGAGGGGGGAAGAGGGGTGGCGAAATAATCCAGTCAGCTGTTCCCCTACTCCCACCACCCTCCTTCTTTCCTCGGGTTTTGGCGCGCGCGCGACAGATCACTTTTTTCGGTTGTACTTTTAAAGGGTGGATGAAATGAATGAATTCGCGCCTTTCGTTTATTTCCGGAAAAAAACCTTTTAATTTAAACTTTAATTTTATAATTATAATTATAATTGTCGTATCGTTAAAAGCTCGTAATTAATTACCGTATTAGTAGAAAATTAATTATAAATAACTATTACTAATAGGAAACGAATCATATTTCGCGCCGATATATCGAACTTGGATTTATTAGATTTAATTCGATCGACTAGCGTTTCACTCATTTCGAAGAATTATAAAATCGTATTTTTAATCGTTTTAATAGTTTTAAAAATCAATCGGGATGACTCGGGTACTTGCCGGCAGACGGAGCCCAATTCCGACAGCTAAATCAATCGATTTCAATGGGCGAAAAAGGGGGCCGTACATCCACGAACCGGATTTAATTTTTTTACCGAATTTTATCCGATTCGTAAATCTTTATAAATATAAAACTTATCCGAATTAAATTAATTTAAAATAATTAACAATTAGATAGGGCTTATTTGACGCAATTCGATCGTTAATATTGGAAATGTAGCTCGGCAAAAGCCCGCCTCCCGGGGCGCGTCTCGCCCGCGTTAATCTCGCGTAGCCCCTGTAAAAGTGTTCCAACCACGACGCGACCGCGTTACGGGCGAAGTCCAACCCGAAGGGACTAAATACTCAAATAAATTAATTTCCATGGAAATTAACTCGCAATTTTACACAAATTTATAAATACGATTATTTTAACGTTACGTAAAAAAATTTAATCGATTTAAAGTTAATTTTCTCGTATTTTAAATTGGAATCGACTCCCTCGATAATTCCGTCGAAAATCCGAGTTTTGAACGATATCGAGGAAGTAACGTTGATTTCGAGCTTCCCTCTCTTTATTTAAAACGTTAAAATAAGCCTATAGCGTCGTCTAGGCCGCCTTCCATTCCATCGGTTGGAATTCGATAAACGTCGAATCAATAGCGACGAAGAAGATATTAAGACGAGGTCGCGTTCGAATAAGGCCGAATAAAGGGATTGGATTCGAGAAACGGGGGCCGAGGCTCCGCGGCGGAAGATTTAAGCCAAAAAGGCAAGGGGTGGGATAAAGACGGGCTACTTAAGCTAGCGTAGAGACAGTCCCGATACTATCCACCCATCCCGCTTCTCCCATTGGTCGACGTTTTAGCCGCGAGATTGAAAAGAATATCGCCAAGACTCGGCGTGATTCCGCCTTAATTCTTAATACAACCGTTACCAACTGGGAACGCCACGCGATTCGCCTACAAAAAACTCTTTTCCAAGGCAAACTCAGATAGGAACTTAATATGAAACGCCTATAATGAATTTCAACTCGACTCGGCAGCGGGAGAGAAGCAGACTTTATAGAAATAAAAGCACGATAGAGAGATAAGGCAAATCTTCCTTCGCGCGCTCAAAAATCAAAAAGGAAATGTCTTCTTTCGTCGGTGGAGAATCATCGCGAGTCGACAGCGCGCGACAAACGTACGGCTTCCCTTTAAAACTCGCTAAGGAGTTAAAAGAGATATAACTTCGCGCGCGCTGCCGACTTAAACTGTACAAAAAAACCGAGGATAAAGAAGAAAAATATTTGTCACGCGCGCTTCAATTTTAGAATTACAATCACCGCGCGAGTTGACAGCGCGTCCCGAGTTACGTTCCCTTTAAATCTCTGTTAGAAATGACCAATATAGTTAATCGGTATAGAACTTGGCGCGCGCTGCCGACTTAAAGAGAAAAAACGAAGGATAAATATATTTGTCTCGCGCGTACCACGGTTTCGGAAGAATCACGCGCAGTTTGCATCATTACCGCCCCTATTACATCTCTATATAAGACGATCGAATCTTTAACGGGCTTCTAATATACGTACGCGCTGAACTCCGATTTTGATCGGAAAGGCTCGAGCGTACCTATCACTCAATTTCGGACGTCAGCGTTAACGAACCTATCCCGCGTTTACCAGTTTCAACTGCGGATAGCCTTCGTACCTGCTCCCAATTCAAACTGATATCGAGTTAACGTTAATGCATAGGAACTACTTTTTTAATACGAGATTCCGTATAACGTATCAACACGCGTTAGATTTGGGCGGCGAGTCTCGAATCATTTTCTATGGTAGCTATACGGCGGCTTAAAATAAATGATATACCGGAGATCCAACGGGGGGGGGGGAGGAAATAGGCGGGGCGATCTCGCGGCCGTAGGAGGGGGAAGAGCTAGAGTCGAAGGGGTTGAACCCCCAACCCGCTTCTACACAACTAAAGAGAAAAAATTCAGGGATCAAGAAGAAAAAAAGGCAACTATAGGGGAAAAAGAAATGGGGTTTTGGGCCCCAGCGAATGATGTTATTGAATGCCCTATAGCGTGGAATGGCTTTCCCCCATCCCCCTACCCTCCCACCACCATTCTCAACGCAACGCCATCAATTCCAGCTTGGCTACCTTCCTCCCCCTTGGGCGTACGCCCCTACGCCCGCCAAAACACCGGGATACCGTGAAGGAAGATGTCGGGACCAACGAGCTTCGACATCAACGCTACAAAACCAGATCAGATCTCGACAAATCGAACTCGGCAAATCTACAATTATACTTAGATATAAAGAACGAACTCGGCAAATATCGAACAAAATTTCGATCCAAAAATATAATTTCGTCAAAAAACTAAAACTAAATGGTTAAATCTGTCGAAAACTTGAAATCTTAATCGGCGGAAATACCAAAAATTATCTTTTTTAAAAGTCATGGAACTTCAAAACTACAAAAAACTTCATGGAATTGAACTTATTCCTTGAACAAATTTATTTACAGGAGAAATTGGCGAAAGCGACTTTATTTAGAGTTAAGTTAAACGCGACTTAAAACGTGTTTTCCAATAACAAAATTGTCCCCGTTATAAGATGGCTACTCGGAAATGTACATCGTGGGTTGGATGATCGTCTCCGGCGTCGCGACCTGAAGGGAAAACGACCCCAAATACCAACAATACCTCACTTCCTCCCACTCATTCCAACTCCCTATACGTCGATAGGGGGCTGGAACCCCTCTCCATAGGTTGGAGAAATGGGGGGGATTAGCCTCCTCCTTATGGATCGCGGCTTGACTGACAACGTAGATGTTGCTGTTGGTCTAACCCCGACCGGCTACAACCCCATCCGTTCTCGAAAGATTATTTACGAGCGAGTCCAGCCGCTCCTAGATGTCCCGTATAGCCGCCATCACTGGCGGTTACGCTCCCTAGTTTAGCTTCTCCAAAGACACCGAAACAACCGATGAAGGAAAATCAACATTCGCCATCCGTCATCAACTTTTGGCGGTGCAACGCGAACGCTACAAATACTCCAGCTTTTTCAATTAATTCGTACAATGACGGAATTTGACGTTCGTTCCGACATTAGCGACTTAGTTAGCCCGATTTGGACGTATTTGGTCTCGATTTGTCGCGTTCTACTAGAATCTATTCTAATGTAAGTGAAAATGACGTCGCCATTGAATCGAAGCCGGTCAATTTTAGTCAATTTTAAACTCGAAATATCTGGGTGAATTGGCGTCCTGTTTTGACCGCTCCGAAAATAGTACGCTCCCAGCCTTAGAATTACCTATAACACTATTCGAGGCTCCGCGAAAGAAGACGCCTTCCAATAACGACGGCGGAAAGAAAGGGAGAGCATCTGGGGGGGGGGGCAAGGGGGCGAAGGAGAAAGAAAAGAAGAAAAAAAAAAGACACTCGGGAAAAACCCAGTAGTCTTGACTCGCCCGCAACCCCCGAACCCCGCCAAAACCCCGCATTCTCTCTCTCGCCTTAAATCAAAAAGAACCCGGCGCTAAAACAAACTAACTCCAGAAATAACTATACTTCTTTCGGGGGTGAACGTGTTACTTAAAGTCTATTATACGATTTTATAGGGGAAATCCTACTAAATTTAACACTGTACTAACTATTTCGAAGTATAGGGGTTCCTCTACGAACCGCTTTTATAGGGGGAATCCTACTAAATATAGAATTTTACCGACTAATATATTGTGCGTCAGTAAAATCAGAGCATTTTTTCTTTCGATTTAATCGAACAAAATCCATTGGATTAGACGCTCGGACGATTTATAGCAGGAAGTATACACTCTTCCTTCCGGTAATGTCCCACATTCATTACGATTTTTTGAAGAATTTCGCCGATATTTCCATGTTTATTACGAACCCCGAATTACAGGCGCCGCGTTGTTTCGTTATAAAAGAAACTCGTTTGCTTTTCCAAATAAACTTTGAGTTACGACGTTTCGTAATTGAGAGCGGTCCATCAAGGAGAAGGGAGAGAGGAGTCGGGTTGAGGCTATTTTCTAGCTCAAGTCGTTGCCCGTACCGAGAAAAGGCTAGTATTTGCGCGGTGGGGAGTCAACCTCTTCCATCCTCCGCCCCCTTCCCTGCCCACCGTGATAGATATATATAAGAGACTAAAACGCGTCCGGGGAAGAGTGGAGGGGGCAGCCGCCCACCCCAACTAGCAAAGAGAAGAAAGAACTCTAGAGAAGATATTGATTCGGAGAAGAGGAAAAGCTATCTAGGTATAGACGATACGCCGCAACCACCACGCGACAAACTTAAGCCTAAAGGGCGAGTCTCTCTCCTTCAATTCAATTCGATTTAATTTATTTCTCAATATTAAATATCTCTCCTAAAATCACGATAAAAACTCGATACGGAGAAAAAAAATTCGGAATTAAAAGATTAAATAAAAAAATTAATATCGAATTTTAGTCCTCGGAAAAACACGTAGTTCTCACTAAAGGGGCTAAATGCCGCTCCCATAATGTTTCCAAACATAAGCGAAGCGGAGATAGCCTCTTGACCACGCTATTGCACCGCCTCCACTATAGACTTTTACGCCAAAAGAGTCGCGCGAATCGGCTCTCGCCTTTGGCGTGGCGCCCCCGGCCCCCTTAAAGAAATCCTTGTTGAATAAAGTGTCCTCTTTCGCTTGATAAACCTCCCCTGACTGACTCCGAGTGAGCTTGCTTCTTTCTCCCCTGACCTCCGACAATCCCTTTTCACCGCGGCTAGAAACGAACAAACCCTACGAGAGATGAAACTACGACAAAGACAACTAAACGAATATTAAGCCCAGTTCGAGTTTATGTTTATATGTAATAAGAAATTCGTTTAAACGTCCTAGATATTAACCCGGAAGGTTTTTCGAGGCGTTTTCGGGACCAAAAAGGGAACCAACAACGATCAACCCTAAACGTAAACGGGTTAGAGCCTGATGGAACGATTGTTCAGTCCAGTCCGGCCACCTGACGCGAACGAATTCCGGAAAGAGCGAAAGAAGCGAACTCGGGAGGATATCCTTCGTAAATAGAAATCGGATCAGATATTTAAAGGCAACCCGCGCTGTCCGTTTGTTTGCCGTTAGAGGACGCCCTAGCGAACACATATCTATTAAGCTAGACCGGGTCCATCGTTAATAGATAGGGTCGTAGCGTCACTAGGTGGAGTGACGCCGCTGTACTTTCCAAAATAGAGCAGATGTCCCGTCTGTCCGTGGCCCGTATACAACTAGCTGAATCCCAATCCCCCCGCTTCGGCGTCCGTTGGGAATTTTGATAGAGCGAAGGGCGGGGGAATTGTTCCTATAGGAGTGACGGGACAGTCCCGGTGGCACGCGTCGAACTATAGCCCGCTTCTAGCTCTCAGGGGTGAATCACGCCGCATTTTAAAAACTTCTGTCGTGTTTCATCGAGCAAAATTGTCTCCCATAGCCATTCATCCCCATCCCGCACCCCTCCCCCTATACGCCTACGCGATTCACGTTCGTACACGGCGGCGAAACAAAACTATAACAAGATGACCGATACCCGGAGCGACAGTTTCCCCGAATATTACCAAACAAACTAGACAATTTTAAATTTCCTCGATATATTTCTAGATTACATTTGTTCAATTTAAAGGGAACGTCAAAATTGCAATAATATCGGGCGTTTTCGAGTCGCAGTCCATTTTTTTTTTTATTTAGTTGAATAATTATTTGTCCCTTTACTTCGTCGTTGTCCACCCCGAACGCGACCTTCGAAGTTCTAAGATCAGATCTATGATTTTAATCGATAGAACGATTTTATTATTATTTCGCGAAGTAGTTTCTCGTTTAGTTTTTAATAGGGACGGAGGCAAAAAGGCTTCTTTGTTTAGTCGTCGTCGTCGTGACGCTTGGGAAAGCGAGGGAGTCCAAATCTCGCGCCCTTTTTACTATACTCGGCACTCCTGTCTATACGGATCGGGGTTAAAGCGGGGTGGGGGGGTTCATTCGTCTATATCGACGCGGCACGCGCGCGACAATGGGACACGTGTGACGTCACGACCACTCACTATCTCACTCGCTAAAATGATCGGGGTGGGGGGGGGGGGGGAGAGATAGAACGAGACCGATCGTGAAAAGAGCGCGAGACAAGCACCCACGCACCCGCAATACGGAAGGCTCGATCTTAAAGGGAGGCTCAAAAGGGCACTGATTCCGATTCTGAATATAAGTTAAACCGAACTGTCCGCGAAAAAAATTACGAAAGCTTTTGATTTTTGCAAATTCGATTAAAAGGGGAAACCAGCGACAAATCGCAAGACTCGCAGTACGTTCGGAAATGGCGCATTTTTCAGGCGAGAACAACGCGAAATGTCTAAATATCATCTTTATATTTATTACGATACGTAATTGGAACGAAACTCGAAACCTCTAATTACCAGCCTTTAAATATCGTGACAACGCCGAGTTACGAGCATTTCGCTCCTAACCTAAGCAGCAATCGGATAAGTCGCGGTGAGATCGTCTCTTCTCGAGAATCCACCCTGGCACTGGGGCGGGGTGGGCGGGAGAAGCTCGGGTTCGCGTGTCGGATCCGAGACCTTATAATACGGTTGCCACGACAACGAAACGGGAGGGTGGACGGGCCACGAATGACGTCAGATCGACGTATATAACGATACAGGCCGCATACTGGGCGCCGAAACCCCGAGAAGACAACCGAAGGAGAGAGAGAGAGACCCCCCGGGGGAATATATAGATAGATAGACCGCCAGCCCCCGTAAAGGCGTCCGAGGCGTGACATGACCCGCAAAAACCAAAAACCTCATCCAGAGAAAACGGTATTCGGTCCAACAGCATTCTGTTCAACAGCAAAGTCATTTATCGGACGAGGAAATAGGACAAGGCGACTCCGCCATGCCTTTACAGCATTATTACCGAAGACGGATACGAACGGGAAGTTCGAGCGCGTACGCCTACCCATACGCCGAGCCGCTAACGTGGTTCCGATCAAAAAACCCAATAGTGTCACCCTCCCTTTAGAATAAAAACGATTAAAATGTCGCGCGCGGCACTACCCCTTTAATTCCATTTCCAAAATGATTTCTAAATTAATTTATTTCTTTAAGTAATTATTCATTATTGGTAACCCATATAGTAATAAAGCGTACCTGTAGGTCAGTTAATCGTTAAACTCGCTCCGTCTTTTTGACCTAATATCAAAATTCGAAAAAAGGGGTTTTTCCAGTTGCCAAAACTAAGGCGGGTAAACGTACCCAAATATACCCGAAATAAAACGAGTCGAACGCTACAAACTACAACCGAAAGTAAGGCGCCATTGACAACGCGCCGAACCACGCCTCCGGAGAAAGAAACGTCATCTATACGCCAACGAACTGTCAACGAAACAGCGACGCGAGCTAAACCACTGAACAATCATAAGGCACCGTTACCCTTATTAAAGATCTTGTTCAACTTATAAAATTATTTACTTACGGTCATCCATTACTTTTAAAATATTAATAAAAACCTAACGATGGAAGAAACCAGAAAATTCGCGAAAATGAAATAAAGGCAAGTTGCCAGAGTTTTTTAAATTGATTTCCCTGACTTTTGCAGGGTTTTTCCATGATCTTTTTCAAAGATTTCCCTGACAGTTTCGGCTAATACTACTCAATGCCAAATTTTTCGCACGCGTATCTTCAATTTAGAAAAATGGTTTAGTTTAGGAAGATAGCAAAAATTTAGATTAGTTGAACAAACGATTGGATTTTTCAGTAGGTTCGATTGCGAGAAAAAGCTCTCCCAAATTGAGCGAGTAAAATTGTTTAGTAGTTAAGCTAGAAGTATTATTAAGGGCGTCCTCTAACGGCAAACAAACCGAACAAGAGTAAATCCCGCCCTTCGCCCGAGAAGTTATTGAGTTTTTTTGATCGGAACCACCGGCCGGATATTTGGAATCTCATTTTTTTAATCGAGTTGATTGGAGTGTCGCTTTAAGACGAGATCCTCGCGAGTTGTTGGACGCAGAATTGGCGCCGAGATCATTTGCGATCCAAATTTAACCTAAATATCCAGTTACGAGGTTTTGACTCGGAAGGCCTTAATCTTGGGATTGGGTTTCGCGGAGTGTCGCCAGAGGGAGGGAGCCAATACGAAGGACTGTTTATATCGACTAGCCCTTACCTCTTCCCCCATATCCCATATCGATCGGGTCGAAGGGGCAACATCCCCCTCTACGACCCCCAACACCCCATTACGCGGGAATAGCAAATAACTAATGATTCGAGCCATACCGACAATAAATGATCAACCAAAAAATTGCCCCCCACTTAGTTTACACGTAGCCTTACGCGGCTTATAAAGTCGGGGTTAAACCCCCCAACAACGCCAACATTCCTCCGAATTTTATAAAAATTAAAATTCGTTTTAAAATACTTCTTCGACTTGTTTCTGATTTGATTATAGATTACGGGATGTCTCGGTTTTACGTAAATTACTTAATTCTAATTAGCGTTCGATTTGATTGAAAGGTACGTTTAAAAGATGTCGCCCAAATCGTACGCGGTTAAAAGCTCGTGCCGGATATGCTTGACGCTATAAATCGAAGATCGAGTCGGTAGAAACGATATTTGCTCGAATTTAGAGCTAAGAAGGCATCGCGTGGTAGCGGTTTCCACTCGATCTTACGACTTAATCCGTGGGCTTTTTATAGTTTCAAGGAGTTATTCGGGTTACGATTTTTAAGCCGAACAAAGGGACGAGTAACCGAACAGCGCCTTTTTAAAGCCTAGTCCCACGTTTGATAAGATATTTCGAGAAATAAATAGGAAAGTTTCTCGGTTAACCCCTTTAAAAGCGTTCGAACGGCGCGCCGACGTACAGGTTCAAAATAACCCAAACGATCAACTAATTACACTTAAATCGAAGTAGGAAAAGTTGGAAAATAGGCCAATTTGAAAAGGGAATGAATTAATGAATGGACTTACCGGCAGATTTGGAAGTGAACTTGTCGCGTTGAGCGGCGCAGACGGCGAGCAAACGATAACCCAACTCTAAATCGAATCCTTGTTGAGCGGCGACCCGACTTACGACCTAAAGGGAAATATAAAAACAATTCCTGATTATTATTATTATTCGGGGGGGGGGGGGATATTTCTTATATTTAAAGGGAGAATTCAATCTAGATTTCCGCGAGGATAAAATAGCTGCGCCAATAGCTGATCCATCCGCGACAAACGACACGCGGGGATCTCGCCTTCAATTCCCCTTATATCTAATTTGCCAGTTTCGTATTCAAGGACATAATGGGAAAAAGCGCCTCTTTTTTGTTTTCGAAGATAGTTCATTATCCCTTTCGAAAGACTAATAGGTAAATACGGAACTATATTAAGATAATAATAATAATAATAATAATAATAATAATAATAATAATAATAATAATAATAATAATAAAAATAATAATAATAATAATAATAATAATAATAATAATAATAAGCTTACGGTAAATATAATGGGAGTTTTTGGCGGGAATAAAAAAGGCGTTTTTGGCGGGAATAAAAAAGGCGTTTTTGGCGGGAATAAAAAAGGCGTTTTTGGCGGGAATAAAAAAGGCGTTTTTGGCGGGAATAAAAAAGGCGTTTTTGGCGGGAATAAAAAAGGCGTTTTTGGCGGGAATAAAAAAGGCGTTTTTGGCGGGAATAAAAAAGGCGTTTTTGGCGGGAATAAAAAAGGCGTTTTTGGCGGGAATAAAAAAGGCGTTTTTGGCGGGAATAAAAAAGGCGTTTTTGGCGGGAATAAAAAAGGCGTTTTTGGCGGGAATAAAAAAGGCGTTTTTGGCGGGAATAAAAAAGGCGTTCATGGCGGGAATAAAAAGGCGTTTTTGGCGGGAATAAAAAGGCGTTTTTGGCGGGAGTAAACGAGACGCGTTTAATGATATATTTGGAATATGGCCCCGAAACATTAGTTTGAAATTTGAAGTTTAAATAATTACCGTTAAGCAGCCGATGAGGTTTTGTTCGAAGACTTTTTGGAAGGCCCGGGAGTCTCCGCACCAATCCAACAACTCTCTAGCCGCGCTAAGAAATCCCATCGGAGAACTCAAAGCCTAGTATCGATAAAGAGACGAAAATAAAAACGAACAAATTAACGCTTAAAACAAAACACAAAAATCTGAAAATTTTAGATATAAAAGTGACACTCGTCTCGTCAATTTGAAGAATGGCCCCGATTGGAGAAGCTTTAATTACGACCTGTTAACCCCTACCCCCGCTCGCGTAATAGACATTATTTCAATCTAGTGAATAATGATCCCATCGTTCCGGGACGTAACGTTATAATTATATAACGAACAATTAAAACGCTCAAGCGAAATTAATAATTAATATTAATTAATTTCAATAGCCTGTGTCCAAGAAGAGCGGCTTTTCAAAATCAGTTCTTCGGAAACGTGTCGTCTTCGCGCCGTTTGAGTGGCGGTCAATTGGACTGCGCCAAATGGCCTCGAGGTCAAAGGTCGGACGTATCGTCTTTATCGATCCGAATAACACGCGGGGTGACACTTTACAGCTCATTCATTAATGACCTCGGATTTGCCGTTCATTTTCTTAGGAGAATAAATAATTGAGACGCGTCATGTCGGGGTACCCGAGGGAATCCAGAGATACGCGCGTGTAAGTGGGTTGAATTGGAGATGGGAATGGGGGTGGGGTGGGAGAATGGATGGGCCGCGGCCCACCCGCGTTTTCTCTCTACGATTTGTTTACTAGGAAATAAAAGAGGAAGCGGTGTAGGACGCTGATGTCTGATTATCGCAATGACGATCGTACTACTAGGCGACCAATAATATTGACCCCACCATAGACACTTGCCTTAAAGGGAAAATGAAGCGGTGTTCGTAGCTTCCCGCGCGATGCCAATCGACAAAGGCAATCCCAAAAGGGAAAGCGCGCTTCCACTTATTACAAATATATACAAAGGGGGAAATTCCGCGATGGGAGAGGCAGTGGGTGGGCGAATGGGAGAGATTGGGTGGGCGCTCCTTCGCCTTACCCGCGACTTAAAATAATAGTGAAAACAATTTCAGTTTCGATTATAACGAATTCGTAATCATTTTCGCGGTTCGGTTAATCGATTACTATTGGAATACGAACTAAGCTCATTCGAATTTCGACAACTCGGATTGGAAATTATTGACTTTCAATGGCGGTTCGATTCGGAAGTATCTCCGATGGCGAGAATTGTAATATAGTTACTCACGTCTTTGATGCATTGCAGTCTTTCGTTGGTCTGCTGTACGTGTCTTTCCATGGCCGTTGCCATGGCAGCCATGACGAGATGGCCCACCACGGGTCCAGCTGAGCTGACGTCACGTACGGAACGCGCTCTTCATTTGGACGCCCGTAATCGACGATTAACGAAATAAACAATCTGAAACGGGAAAATACAAAACGAAATGTTACAAAATTGAGATTACTCGGACGATTTAATATTTAAAATTAAAAGTCGAGAGATCAGGGGGGGGGGGGGGAGTTTCGTTACTCGAGAAAATAAATTACTAAAATACTCGAAAATATCGCGAATGATTTTAGTAGTAGTACGAACGGAGATACCCGCCATATAGATCAGGGTTGGAGAGTAAGGGGAGGAGACCCCCCCCCCGCTCATAGCGTATTCGACTATAATTAACCCCGAGAAATTCGCTTTAAATTAAAAATAGTTAATTTAACTAGTATAGGCTTATTTGTTAGGTCAGCTCGATCTGACGTAGTCAGGAAAAGCGCGCCCTTTGACCTCTAAACTAGCCAGGTTTGAAAAGGTCACGAAGTCGCGGCGGAAAATTCGCGGTCTTCCTCGGCGTATCTCGTCGAAATTCCAAGCTTAAATCGACAGCGCTACGCGAAGCTAATGTAACCTTTCGTAAAAGTTTGGAGGATGTTAGTCTCGGAGTGACGTAGTTTGGACGGCGCTGTCGACTGAACTCGAGAAAGCCCGACCTAAAATCGCGGCTACATTGGATTTCTTTTTTTTTCCGAGTATTTCTTCGCTCTTTCCTAAGAAAATATTTTTTTCTTTTCGTAAGGAACGTTCGAGTTATTTGAAGCAACGACCCTCGAAGGTAGTTCGAAGAAAGGGTTGGGTAGGCGACCAACTACCGTTTCCGCGCCATTCGCCGAGTGGCTTCCAAAAGCTTCGAACAAGCTCTTAGGATCTCATCCCCTAGGTAGGAAAAAAAAAAAAAAAAATTGGGGATTTTTCTATTCTTCACCGAGGCGCCCCCGCTTTCACCCACCCAATAGCGAGGCCCAGCCCACCCGACGCCCACCTTCGATCGATTCTCCGAAACCCGGAGACGAACCGACGGAACCGCGAAACCAGCTCATATTTTGGTCGGAGTTTTTGTTGGAAAAAATCACGTTTTTCGGACAAAATTAAAATTAATTATTGAAATTTCTCGGGGAATTTTTAAATAGACTTTAACATTAGGCTCGCGTTCGTTTTATTTTAAATTAATCTAGAAAATGCATTCTTTCTAATAGCGCTATCGGTTTACATCTAAGTCACGGAAGATGTAGTTAAGATTGGGGTATTTTTGGAATTTTTCCTCGATTTGTATCGAGTGGCGAAACACCTTTTTTGAGTGGCGAAACAATATTTTATGATCTTAAAATAATCTAGGGAATGTCTATTTTTAATGATGCAATCGGTTTATGCCTAGGAGGTCGCGGAGAAAAGTTACGGCCATTTTAAGATTGGGGTCATTTTCGGGTTTTTGGCTCGATTTGTATCGAGTGGCGAAACACCTTTTTCGAGTGGCGAAACAATATTTGATGATATTAAAATAATCTAAGGAATGTCTCTTTTCTAATGGTGCAATCGGTTTATGCCTAGGAGGTCGCGGAGAAAAGTTACGGCCATTTTAAGATTGGGTCATTTTCGGGTTTTTGGCTCGATTTGTATCGAGTGGCGAAACACCTTTTTTGAGTGGCGAAACAATATTTGATGATCTTAAAATTATCTAGGGAATGTCTATTTTTTAATAATGCAATCGGTTTATGCCTAGGAGGTCGCGGAGAAAAGTTACGGCCATTTTAAGATTGGGGTCATTTTCGGGTTTTTGGCTCGATTTGTATCGAGTGGCGAAACATCTTTTTCGAGTGGCGAAACATTATTTGATGATCTTAAAATAATCTAAGAAATGTCTATTTTCTAATGGTGCAATCGGTTTATGCCTAGGAGGTCGCGGAGAAAAGTTACGGCCATTTTAAGATGGGGGTCATTTTCGGGTTTTTGGCTCGATTTGTATCGAGTGGCGAAACACCTTTTTTGAGTGGCGAAACAATATTTGATGATCTTAAAATAATCTAGGGAATGTCTATTTTTTAATAATGCAATCGGTTTATGCCTAGGAGGTCGCGGAGAAAAGTTACGGCCATTTTAAGATTGGGGTCATTTTCGGGTTTTTGGCTCGATTTGTATCGAGTGGCGAAACATCTTTTTCGAGTGGCGAAACAATATTTGATGATCTTAAAATAATCTAAGAAATGTCTATTTTCTAATGGTGCAATCGGTTTATGCCAAGGAGGTCGCGGAGAAAAGTTACGGTCATTTTAAGAGATTTTGTTCGATTTCTATCGAGTGGCGAAACAATATTTGATGATCTTATAATAATCTAGGGAATGTCTACTTTCTAATATAGCGATAGTAAACAAACGGAACGGCCATTTTAAAATAGACTTATTAGGAGTCATTTTTGGATTTCCGTTCGATTTCTATCAGTCGCGGAATAATCTTCTAAGAGTTAATTTAAGCGTTTATTCAAAAGCGAATTCGAAATAAGAGAATTTACAAAGCGAAGTTAAAAATTAATTGTGGAAAACTAAGTTAGGCGAAATCCTAACGCTTCTTTCAAAGCCCTAACTAAATCATACAAATCATTGAAAAATCTTACAAATCCGTCTTTGAAATCGCTTACGAATCTTTAAATCCTAAAGGAAGCTTCGATTAGTATCGTATTTGAAACGAATGGAAGGGATTGGGGGGGCTAGTTTTAGTTCCAACTCGATCCCTAATCGGGAAATAGAGTCGTACTTCATCTTCTTCGAGATAAGCTTCATCCGAAAAAGGCCCAGAAAGTTTTGTCTAACGAGCCCCCATTCCCACCCTCCCCCCGGCCGCACTCTCTTCTGGAATTTCTAAATTTGGCCCCCATACTATATAAATATACTCTCTATATAATATCGAGCGCGGATCGTTAACGCCAGAGACTTTCCCCAAATTCTTCTTCTAAATTTAAACTCGGGGTTCCTTCCAGACAACTAGAGCGGCCGACAACTAGAGAGCGAGTGTCGTCGTTACGATGTTGTCTCGGCTAGATTACCCCACGCTTTACTTAATCCGGCTTAATCCGACAAAATAACGAACCAAAAAACTTTGCTAAAAATCGAGACAATTCGAACGATTAATAAGAACTTTTCGAACGATACTCGCTTTTCCGACTTCGGATTCTTTCTTTATAGAGAAAAATTGTCGGCGAGTTTCAATTCAATTTTAATCTCGGCGTATTTCTTATCCCTTTAAATCGAATTATTAAAGAATTAAATTCGTCGACGAATTTGGGGAAAAGTCAAACTTTAAAACTATGAAAGGTATCCCCCGATTATTTGACGCCCGGCGCGCTACCGTCGCCATCTAGCGGGAAACGAAACGACTAAATACGGACACAAAAGCAGCAAGCCGCCCCCGCTCGGTCGATAACGACCAACTACGCTTAAACACTGGCCACGATTCCTATACGAAAAAGCGTTACGTATAATACCTTAGTTACGAGAAAGGAAACGTCAACGCGTACGTCAAGACGCGCGGCGCGTTCTCATTACGATTGGCGAAGTTCAAATCCGGGATTAACCCCCTTATCGACGGAGAAATGACTGAAACCGAAACCAATGTCTAAAGCTAATTTAATCGACTGACTCGTCCAATCGAAAAACTTCTTACGAACTAAAGAAATTTAGGAATACGATTAGACTTTCTTAGCGTAATAACTAACATTCCGTAAAGATAATCTAAGGATTAGAAGATAATCTAATCCAACGTTCGCTACATCGAACGTTTTACAATTAAATAAAATTTTTATAGACAAAATGGAATTTATAAGAAACGGCGCGTCATCACGATTAAGAAACTCCGACGTCAAACTCGGAGTACTCGTCTGATGTCGAGCCGCTGACGTTCGTGGATCGCTCGTGACGCGTTACTCGTCACGATGGGATTCGAATCGTGACGAGTTATTTTTTCCCTAAGGTAAATATCCTCCCGTTTAAGGTAATCGTCTCCCACCGCCAATACCTATTTATACGTTACTACAAATTTCGAAGGCGCGTTTTCTGGGGGGAAATATAGGAGGCTTAAAGTAGGCGTCGCGGCGCGCCGGGGAAAAACATATTCTCGGTTCGTAGTTGGCAAATTCCGGGCATTTTATTCGAAAAGGGTGAGCGACGTTTAAATATAGAATAAACCGCGCCACGGAGACAGACAGACAGAGAAAGAGCGATGGAATTAAAGGGCTAATGAAGAGCCGGCCGCGCAACTTTACAATAGTTTTATTGAGGGAGGGAGGGAGGATCTAATTCCGTTCGCTTCCAAATCGGGACAGTTTAAGGAGATACGACAATATAAAAATGGAAATTAAAGATTAATTTGAGATCTTCCCTCGCTCTAAATAGTCGGATTCCCTCGCTCTAACTAGTCGGATTCCCTCGCTCTAACTAGTCGGATTCCCTCGCTCTAACTAGTCGGATTCCCTCGCTCTAACTAGTCGGATTCCCTCGCTCTAACTAGTCGGATTCCCTCGCTCTAACTAGTCGGATTCCCTCGCTCAAACTAGTCGGATTCCCTCGCTCAAACTAGTCGGATTCCCTCGCTCAAACTAGTCGGATTCCCTCGCTCAAACTAGTCGGATTCCCTCGCTCAAACTAGTCGGATTCCCTCGCTCAAACTAGTCGGATTCCCTCGCTCAAACTAGTCGGATTCCCTCGCTCAAACTAGTCGGATTCCCTCGCTCAAACTAGTCGGATTCCCTCGCTCAAACTAGTCGGATTCCCTCGCTCAAACTAGTCGGATTCCCTCGCTCAAACTAGTCGGATTCCCTCGCTCAAACTAGTCGGATTCCCTCGCTCAAACTAGTCGGATTCCCTCGCTCAAACTAGTCGGATTCCCTCGCTCAAACTAGTCGGATTCCCTCGCTCAAACTAGTCGGATTCCCTCGCTCAAACTAGTCGGATTCCCTCGCTCAAACTAGTCGGATTCCCTCGCTCAAACTAGTCGGATTCCCTCGCTCAAACTAGTCGGATTCCCTCGCTCAAACTAGTCGGATTCCCTCGCTCAAACTAGTCGGATTCCCTCGCTCAAACTAGTCGGATTCCCTCGCTCAAACTAGTCGGATTCCCTCGCTCAAACTAGTCGGATTCCCTCGCTCAAACTAGTCGGATTCCCTCGCTCAAACTAGTCGGATTCCCTCGCTCAAACTAGTCGGATTCCCTCGCTCAAACTAGTCGGATTCCCTCGCTCAAACTAGTCGGATTCCCTCGCTCAAACTAGTCGGATTCCCTCGCTCAAACTAGTCGGATTCCCTCGCTCAAACTAGTCGGATTCCCTCGCTCAAACTAGTCGGATTCCCTCGCTCAAACTAGTCGGATTCCCTCGCTCAAACTAGTCGGATTCCCTCGCTCAAACTAGTCGGATTCCCTCGCTCAAACTAGTCGGATTCCCTCGCTCAAACTAGTCGGATTCCCTCGCTCAAACTAGTCGGATTCCCTCGCTCAAACTAGTCGGATTCCCTCGCTCAAACTAGTCGGATTCCCTCGCTCAAACTAGTCGGATTCCCTCGCTCAAACTAGTCGGATTCCCTCGCTCAAACTAGTCGGATTCCCTCGCTCAAACTAGTCGGATTCCCTCGCTCAAACTAGTCGGATTCCCTCGCTCAAACTAGTCGGATTCCCTCGCTCAAACTAGTCGGATTCCCTCGCTCAAACTAGTCGGATTCCCTCGCTCAAACTAGTCGGATTCCCTCGCTCAAACTAGTCGGATTCCCTCGCTCAAACTAGTCGGATTCCCTCGCTCAAACTAGTCGGATTCCCTCGCTCAAACTAGTCGGATTCCCTCGCTCAAACTAGTCGGATTCCCTCGCTCAAACTAGTCGGATTCCCTCGCTCTAACTAGTCGGATTCCCTCGCTCTAACTAGTCGGATTCCCTCGCTCTAACTAGTCGGATTCCCTCGCTCTAACTAGTCGGATTCCCTCGCTCTAACTAGTCGGATTCCCTCGCTCTAACTAGTCGGATTCCCTCGCTCTAACTAGTCGGATTCCCTCGCTCTAACTAGTCGGATTCCCTCGCTCTAACTAGTCGGATTCCCTCGCTCTAACTAGTCGGATTCCCTCGCTCTAACTAGTCGGATTCCCTCGCTCTAACTAGTCGGATTCCCTCGCTCTAACTAGTCGGATTCCCTCGCTCTAACTAGTCGGATTCCCTCGCTCTAACTAGTCGGATTCCCTCGCTCTAACTAGTCGGATTCCCTCGCTCTAACTAGTCGGATTCCCTCGCTCTAACTAGTCGGATTCCCTCGCTCTAACTAGTCGGATTCCCTCGCTCTAACTAGTCGGATTCCCTCGCTCTAACTAGTCGGATTCCCTCGCTCTAACTAGTCGGATTCCCTCGCTCTAACTAGTCGGATTCCCTCGCTCTAACTAGTCGGATTCCCTCGCTCTAACTAGTCGGATTCCCTCGCTCTAACTAGTCGGATTCCCTCGCTCTAACTAGTCGGATTCCCTCGCTCTAACTAGTCGGATTCCCTCGCTCTAACTAGTCGGATTCCCTCGCTCTAACTAGTCGGATTCCCTCGCTCTAACTAGTCGGATTCCCTCGCTCTAACTAGTCGGATTCCCTCGCTCTAACTAGTCGGATTCCCTCGCTCTAACTAGTCGGATTCCCTCGCTCTAACTAGTCGGATTCCCTCGCTCTAACTAGTCGGATTCCCTCGCTCTAACTAGTCGGATTCCCTCGCTCTAACTAGTCGGATTCCCTCGCTCTAACTAGTCGGATTCCCTCGCTCTAACTAGTCGGATTCCCTCGCTCTAACTAGTCGGATTCCCTCGCTCTAACTAGTCGGATTCCCTCGCTCTAACTAGTCGGATTCCCTCGCTCTAACTAGTCGGATTCCCTCGCTCTAACTAGTCGGATTCCCTCGCTCTAACTAGTCGGATTCCCTCGCTCTAACTAGTCGGATTCCCTCGCTCTAACTAGTCGGATTCCCTCGCTCTAACTAGTCGGATTCCCTCGCTCTAACTAGTCGGATTCCCTCGCTCTAACTAGTCGGATTCCCTCGCTCTAACTAGTCGGATTCCCTCGCTCTAACTAGTCGGATTCCCTCGCTCTAACTAGTCGGATTCCCTCGCTCTAACTAGTCGGATTCCCTCGCTCTAACTAGTCGGATTCCCTCGCTCTAACTAGTCGGATTCCCTCGCTCTAACTAGTCGGATTCCCTCGCTCTAACTAGTCGGATTCCCTCGCTCTAACTAGTCGGATTCCCTCGCTCTAACTAGTCGGATTCCCTCGCTCTAACTAGTCGGATTCCCTCGCTCTAACTAGTCGGATTCCCTCGCTCTAACTAGTCGGATTCCCTCGCTCTAACTAGTCGGATTCCCTCGCTCTAACTAGTCGGATTCCCTCGCTCTAACTAGTCGGATTCCCTCGCTCTAACTAGTCGGATTCCCTCGCTCCAACTAGTCGGATTCCCTCGCTCTAACTAGTCGGATTCCCTCGCTCTAACTAGTCGGATTCCCTCGCTCCAACTAGTCGGATTCCCTCGCTCCAACTAGTCGGATTCCCTCGCTCCAACTAGTCGGATTCCCTCGCTCCAACTAGTCGGATTCCCTCGCTCCAACTAGTCGGATTCCCTCGCTCCAACTAGTCGGATTCCCTCGCTCCAACTAGTCGGATTCCCTCGCTCCAACTAGTCGGATTCCCTCGCTCCAACTAGTCGGATTCCCTCGCTCCAACTAGTCGGATTCCCTCGCTCCAACTAGTCGGATTCCCTCGCTCCAACTAGTCGGATTCCCTCGCTCCAACTAGTCGGATTCCCTCGCTCCAACTAGTCGGATTCCCTCGCTCCAACTAGTCGGATTCCCTCGCTCCAACTAGTCGGATTCCCTCGCTCCAACTAGTCGGATTCCCTCGCTCCAACTAGTCGGATTCCCTCGCTCCAACTAGTCGGATTCCCTCGCTCCAACTAGTCGGATTCCCTCGCTCCAACTAGTCGGATTCCCTCGCTCCAACTAGTCGGATTCCCTCGCTCCAACTAGTCGGATTCCCTCGCTCCAACTAGTCGGATTCCCTCGCTCCAACTAGTCGGATTCCCTCGCTCCAACTAGTCGGATTCCCTCGCTCCAACTAGTCGGATTCCCTCGCTCCAACTAGTCGGATTCCCTCGCTCCAACTAGTCGGATTCCCTCGCTCCAACTAGTCGGATTCCCTCGCTCCAACTAGTCGGATTCCCTCGCTCCAACTAGTCGGATTCCCTCGCTCCAACTAGTCGGATTCCCTCGCTCCAACTAGTCGGATTCCCTCGCTCCAACTAGTCGGATTCCCTCGCTCCAACTAGTCGGATTCCCTCGCTCCAACTAGTCGGATTCCCTCGCTCCAACTAGTCGGATTCCCTCGCTCCAAATAGTCGGATTCCCTCGCTCCAAATAGTCGGATTCCCTCGCTCCAAATAGTCGGATTCCCTCGCTCCAAATAGTCGGATTCCCTCGCTCCAAATAGTCGGATTCCCTCGCTCCAAATAGTCGGATTCCCTCGCTCCAAATAGTCGGATTCCCTCGCTCCAAATAGTCGGATTCCCTCGCTCCAAATAGTCGGATTCCCTCGCTCCAAATAGTCGGATTCCCTCGCTCCAAATAGTCGGATTCCCTCGCTCCAAATAGTCGGATTCCCTCGCTCCAAATAGTCGGATTCCCTCGCTCCAAATAGTCGGATTCCCTCGCTCCAAATAGTCGGATTCCCTCGCTCCAAATAGTCGGATTCCCTCGCTCCAAATAGTCGGATTCCCTCGCTCCAAATAGTCGGATTCCCTCGCTCCAAATAGTCGGATTCCCTCGCTCCAAATAGTCGGATTCCCTCGCTCCAAATAGTCGGATTCCCTCGCTCCAAATAGTCGGATTCCCTCGCTCCAAATAGTCGGATTCCCTCGCTCCAAATAGTCGGATTCCCTCGCTCCAAATAGTCGGATTCCCTCGCTCCAAATAGTCGGATTCCCTCGCTCCAAATAGTCGGATTCCCTCGCTCCAAATAGTCGGATTCCCTCGCTCCAAATAGTCGGATTCCCTCGCTCCAAATAGTCGGATTCCCTCGCTCCAAATAGTCGGATTCCCTCGCTCCAAATAGTCGGATTCCCTCGCTCTAAATAGTCGGATTCCCTCGCTCTAAATAGTCGGATTCCCTCGCTCTAAATAGTCGGATTCCCTCGCTCTAAATAGTCGGATTCCCTCGCTCTAAATAGTCGGATTCCCTCGCTCTAAATAGTCGGATTCCCTCGCTCTAAATAGTCGGATTCCCTCGCTCTAAATAGTCGGATTCCCTCGCTCTAAATAGTCGGATTCCCTCGCTCTAAATAGTCGGATTCCCTCGCTCTAAATAGTCGGATTCCCTCGCTCTAAATAGTCGGATTCCCTCGCTCTAAATAGTCGGATTCCCTCGCTCCAACTAGTCGGATTCCCTCGCTCCAACTAGTCGGATTCCCTCGCTCCAACTAGTCGGATTCCCTCGCTCCAACTAGTCGGATTCCCTCGCTCCAAATAGTCGGATTCCCTCGCTCCAAATAGTCGGATTCCCTCGCTCTAAATAGTCGGATTCCCTCGCTCTAAAAAGTCGGATTCCCTCGCTCTAAATAGTCGGATTCCCTCGCTCTAAATAGTCGGATTCCCTCGCTCTAAATAGTCGGATTCCCTCGCTCTAAATAGTCGGATTCCCTCGCTCTAAATAGTCGGATTCCCTCGCTCTAAATAGTCGGATTCCCTCGCTCTAAATAGTCGGATTCCCTCGCTCTAAATAGTCGGATTCCCTCGCTCTAAATAGTCGGATTCCCTCGCTCTAAATAGTCGGATTCCCTCGCTCTAAATAGTCGGATTCCCTCGCTCTAAATAGTCGGATTCCCTCGCTCTAAATAGTCGGATTCCCTCGCTCTAAATAGTCGGATTCCCTCGCTCTAAATAGTCGGATTCCCTCGCTCTAAATAGTCGGATTCCCTCGCTCTAAATAGTCGGATTCCCTCGCTCTAAATAGTCGGATTCCCTCGCTCTAAATAGTCGGATTCCCTCGCTCTAAATAGTCGGATTCCCTCGCTCTAAATAGTCGGATTCCCTCGCTCTAAATAGTCGGATTCCCTCGCTCTAAATAGTCGGATTCCCTCGCTCTAAATAGTCGGATTCCCTCGCTCTAAATAGTCGGATTCCCTCGCTCTAAATAGTCGGATTCCCTCGCTCTAAATAGTCGGATTCCCTCGCTCTAAATAGTCGGATTCCCTCGCTCTAAATAGTCGGATTCCCTCGCTCTAAAAAGTCGGATTCCCTCGCTCTAAATAGTCGGATTCCCTCGCTCTAAATAGTCGGATTCCCTCGCTCTAAATAGTCGGATTCCCTCGCTCTAAATAGTCGGATTCCCTCGCTCTAAATAGTCGGATTCCCTCGCTCTAAATAGTCGGATTCCCTCGCTCTAAATAGTCGGATTCCCTCGCTCTAAATAGTCGGATTCCCTCGCTCTAAATAGTCGGATTCCCTCGCTCTAAATAGTCGGATTCCCTCGCTCTAAATAGTCGGATTCCCTCGCTCTAAATAGTCGGATTCCCTCGCTCTAAATAGTCGGATTCCCTCGCTCTAAATAGTCGGATTCCCTCGCTCTAAATAGTCGGATTCCCTCGCTCTAAAAAGTCGGATTCCCTCGCTCTAAATAGTCGGATTCCCTCGCTCTAAATAGTCGGATTCCCTCGCTCTAAATAGTCGGATTCCCTCGCTCTAAATAGTCGGATTCCCTCGCTCTAAATAGTCGGATTCCCTCGCTCTAAATAGTCGGATTCCCTCGCTCTAAATAGTCGGATTCCCTCGCTCTAAATAGTCGGATTCCCTCGCTCTAAATAGTCGGATTCCCTCGATTACGGTATTAGTAAGATAATGAGCCTATTATTATCTCTATTATTAAGTTTTATTTGTAAATTTTTGCCTGAATTGTCTTCTGCTTGAACTCCTTGAGGTTAAGGCTTAGTTCTACGAGTAAGACTGTGATGATATCAGATATTGAGAGATTGCTTCTCTTGCTCTTTCAGATATTTTTTCTGATTTTAAGTTTTTAATAAGAAGGAGTTTCGAATTTCTTAAATGGCAAGGTTAGGCATATTTAGTGATTGTATAAAAGTACTTATTGTGCTGCAATACTTCGTGACTAACAGATACGTTCAAACACGCGACGCCTAAACCTAGGCCTAAACTAACGTTTTCTAAGGCCGAGAGCAGACGAACAATTTGAAACTCAAAGCTTTCTTAGCCCACCAGGTGGCACTTACAGCGGACGTCCTGGTTTTTACTGTGTTAGGCATGGGATAAGCTCTCTGTACTATTTGTACCGTATTTTCCATTCCATACTACTTCTCTCTTCCAAGGTTCGAGAATATTTTCAAAATCGCGAGCTAGCCCTGACGAAACGTTTTGTAGACATAGATGCCCAATCGAGAGGCCTTATTTGGCTACTTAGAGATAATAATAGACTTATGGTAAGATAAAGCGCTAATATTCGTTGAAATGAAACTTTGCTAGACAATTATCGCCTGTCGAGACGACAAAAACCAAGGATTTCTTATCGAATGTATCATTAGAAATCTGACCCATCCGTCCGGCATAAAAACATAGCTTTTAAAACGCGATTGGCTTTTTAATAGAACGAAGAAACTAAAACTAATATTTGAGAAAGAAAAACCCTGATCGTGTCACCCTCCCTTTAAAGGCGACACGCGCGAACAATGATACGATTTTAAAGAGGGCCAAGATATCGCGGCGGCGGCTTAAACTCGGGAATTCAAATTGTAGAATCGTTTTGGGTATCGCTGATCCTTGGCCGATTTCCTTATCCGCCGCTAAAGCAACGCTCACACGCGACAATTACGCCAACAAAATAAAGAAATAAATAAATTTGCGGCCAGTGAAAACTGCGTATTCAACCAGGCTTTAAATTAAAACGAAACAACGAAAGCGATATCGAAGTCAAGGACGGCGAAAAACGCTGATTCTATTCCGATACAATATTAATAATATTAACCCCCTTCTCCTCCCCTCCGGAACATTCGCTTTTAGATATAATCACGCGAGGGGAATTAATGGACGTTGCGCGTGACGTCATCATCGAGCTTCGCTTTCCACGCGACAGACAGACTACGGATTGAAACACCTGCCGCTAAATTCATTCGTTTCCAAACGAGCCCGCGATAACAATCGCGATCGCCGCGAAATCTCCCACGCGATGAAATATTAACCGAGATATCGTTTTAAAGGGACTAGGAACACCCACTATTTACAATTCAACCCGTTCTGGAAGCGTACAAAATGGCGTCGGCAAGACGCGAAAAAAACGAACCTACGGCGTCATTTACAAACAATATAATTAAGGGAATTTTAAGTAAAGTATGGTTCGAAGCGCGACTATAGTCGAAACTGCGATTAGCCGGCTTCTTCATTTTCCCTTTAACCGAATTGGTTTCTTTCCTCCAATATTATTTCTTCGCCCTCGTGGTCTCCGTCCCCTTAACCCCCCCCCCTTTTTTTTTAATTATCACTTTGGGCGCGTGCGCCGTTCGCAATGGGTAGAAGTAGCGAAAATGGCTTTCTATCATTGGCTATCGATCCGGAATTAAGGTAATTCCCAATGATGAAAATATAGAATTCGTAATAACGGAAAAAGGGTTAAAGCGCGTCGAATGGGAAATCTCGATTTGAACCAACAATCGCGAATAACCATACGCGGACGGAACAACGAATGTAGAAAAAAATAGCGCCTAAAGACTAAGCGAACCTAGCGCTACGCTAAAGCCGGATTCACACGGACCGATTTTCATGATTTAAGGTTTGGTTAGTTTCGGGTCGTGATTCTTTCAAAGTCGATCTCCTCGGAGGTCAATTTAATTCGCTTTCGACGATTTAAACGAATCTTTTTCACTTTCTTTTCTTTCGCTTTTGTAGCGTCGTTAAAGGCGGGGACGGGATTAAAGCGGCCGAGTATTTAGTTCATGAAAATCGAGAGATGATTTTCAAGAACTCGGCCTTCTTCTACATATTAGCAAGCTACGGACAGGGGGCTGAGAGCGCCAGTGACATTAATCTTTAATATAGGGGGCGCCACCAACAAGAGAGAAAGAAAGAGGGTGGGCGGGGTACGCGTCTACATCCCCCCTCCAATCCTCTTCCTTTAAAGACACGGCTATCGTACAACAGGCCAAATCATCTTTAGGGTAGGGGCTAAAACTTTCCACGACGCTACTCGACCTTGAAAGGTAAAAGGCCCCTTTCTCTTCCAGAATTCCGATTTTCGGATTAACTCGACGAAGGGATCATCATATCGGCGTTCAGGATCCGATTTCGAACGAAACGAATCGATTTCTAGATAGACTTCTAGATCGATCGAAAGGCGATCAATCGGGAATAGTATTTCTCCGTTTTCGATCATTCGAAAGTCGATCAACATGGCGTAGACTTTGAAACCGTTTTTGAAAGGTCAAAATTAAAAAATTCAAGGTCAACCGTCAAAGAACGCGATTATTCGCTCGAAAAGTCAATTTTATAGAAATCGAAACGGTTTCAATTCGATTTTAAAGTCGCTAGCGAGAACGTAGTTTATACGGAATAAGTTTCGAAACGGTTTAAATCGATTCCGAGGCCAAGTACGAACGCGGCTTTATAGGAAGGATCGCGTTGAAAATATAGAGAGCCCCTAAAAGAAATTAAATTGGCGACATCTAGCGGCGAAATAGACAAGGACGAGTTAATAGATCTTCGGTTAAGCGACATTATTGGGTTAGAGGCGCGGGGTGGGGATGAAATCTTCCCAGACAGATAAATCTAAAGACGAGCCCGTAAAAGGTCAAAGTTACAAACGAAACACCCTCCCTCGTCAATCTCTAGCTAGCTATGATGCCATCCTCCCTCCGAAAAACGGAGAAAAGCCGATAGAATATTGGTCGCCATCTCGAGATAACTCGAACGCCGTCCGCGATACGAGAAAAAAGTTCAAAAAAAATGTATGTAATATACGAGGAGAAAATAATTTAAAAACAAGACGGGCTGATCCGTACTAAGACCGCCGCACCTTCCTTATACGAAGCCGCGTCGGTACTCGATTGGCCGCAATTATGTATCTATTAGTAAAAGGCACGGCGCCGCGAAGAAGCCTACGCTACAGGAGCGTTTCGGGCCTCTCCCTTTCTCCGTTACGCGGACAGACAAACAGCGTAGCTAGGAGTAGCGAGCCCAGAAGGAGATTACAAAGAACGGAGTCCATTCCTCGGGATCGGCAGCGGGTTCGTTCAACTTGGCCAAAATAAGCCAGCCTTCCCCGGATCTCTAACCCACCTCCCTCCTCCCAGATCGAGTAGAGTCGGGATCGACTTTACTAGTTACAAGGGAGGGGAGGGTTTGAAAGGAGAACAAATTGGACTCTACCATGAACGCGTTCATATACTGACAACAATTGCGTTAAAACATAATCAAAGGGAGAGTGACACTTATAAAGATCGAGGAGCAAATCAGATTTACAAAATAAATGGAATAATTCTGAATCACGAGAATCAATAGTGGCCTTCACACTAGACTTTGAAAGCGTTTTAATTCGTTATGTAAAGTTTAAAATGGAAAATTATGGGGTCAAATATAAGTTAGGGGTTTCATAGAGGCACGAAGGATGAGAAGGGGTGTTAAGAATGACGTCATACCTGTTCCTACCCCCTTCAGGATGACCACTGAAAATTTGAAATTCCTATATAGGAAATTTCTTTGCGAAATATAGGAATAATATTATGTAAAATATAGGATAAAATAGGAAGAAATAAGTGTAAAATATATGATAAAATAGGAAGAAATAAGTGTAAAATATATGATAAAATAGGAAGAAATAAGTGTAAAATATATGATAAAATAGGAAGAAATAAGTGTAAAATATATGATAAAATAGGAAGAAATAAGTGTAAAATATATGATAAAATAGGAAGAAATAAGTGTAAAATATATGATAAAATAGGAAGAAATAAGTGTAAAATATATGATAAAATAGGAAGAAATAAGTGTAAAATATATGATAAAATAGGAAAATAATTAAAAGTAGGAACCATGTTTATTATTGCATCACAACTCTGCCACCGGTTTAAACATGGTATTAATATGATCCAATTGCTTAAATACTATGGAATTTTAGACTATTTTAACTAGAAAATGTACAGTTAAGCTAAAATAATCTTATACAGCCACAGCTGACAGTATGATTTATAACTATACCCTTAAATAGAGATGTTGAGTAGAAATATAGGAGATTATAGGAATTGCTAATAAATTGAGGAGAAAATAGGAAGGAGGTGAAAATATAGGAAAAGTGGTCAGCCTGCCCCTTTCTTGGACCACGTTGGTCACTAATCATTATTTTTGAAAAGAAATTCTTCGGGTACACACGCTTACAAAACGGTCCACGGACATTTACGGAAAATATATTCGGAAACCAATGTAATAATTAATCTTCCTGAAATAAAATAAACTTCAGTTATGGTTTTCATGCGAGTGATTAATTTACATAAGATAGAGCGGTGAATAAATAACAAAGGGAAAAGCTACCACAAGCTATTGTTCAAAAATGAAATTATTAGCTTGAAAAATCGATTTGAACACCCGAAACGGTTTGAAAACGGTTTCATAGTGTGTAGTGTGAACGTAGCTAATGTGAATCACGAATCAATTTGGAATCACGCGAATCAATGTGAATCACTGAGAATCGATTCAGAATCACGCGAATCGATTCGAAATCACCGAGATTCAAATGAATCTGGAATGAAGTGTACAAATTTTTCTAGAGTGGTTTGCCCCTCGATAAGGATTAAATGATTATCTGACGCGCTTTAATCCCGTTTAATCCTCGCTATAATAAAGCTAATACCTAATTGCCAGAGCTCTCCTATATCGACGCCGGCGCCCAATTAACACATTTTGATTTTTGATCGCTTGAACCGAAATGGAACCGACTATTGAGTAGAGTTTTGGAAAAACGAGACCATTTTGTTTACTCGAGTCTTCAATTCAATCTCAGTTTCAAACTATAATACACGACGCGGCTACCAGAAACATGAAGGGCACTTCCCTTAATGACCCCCTCCCATAACAAGTTGAAAAGCGCTTAATAACTTAAGACGCGAGTGAGAACGAATTTGTATATTCTCACGGGGACAACCTCCCCCCTTCTCCCCACTTCCGGTTGGTTGTCGGTGCTCCGGAAACGACGCCGGGGAAACCGTCTCGGAAAGAAACCTTCCCTCGAATGCCAACCCCCCTTTCCTCATTGCCTCCCCCCCTGTTCAATTCGCTTATTTTAAAACTATAGGGAAATAGACTAACATTGAACAAAGTTTCGCGTTATTTGAAATTATTAAAGCGGCGCCAAATGGAATTACAACTTTGAAAGATTAAAAAAAAGCAAACCGAAAAGAGCTTAAAATTAAATTAACCGAGGGAAAATGAGCGTCATTATCATCGGGCGCTTTTCAAGAATTAAAGGTGTAGCTACTCTACGGCTCGACCATCTTGTTCGAAAGAACACAACCGAGGAAAAATACTCTTTTACTCTTAGCTTTAACAATTAAATACACGTTCGAATCTAAATTCGGGTTTCTCTTAACCTCTAAATACATTTTTTTAGACATCTCCGTTCATTAGCTGTTGAACTACTCTATTCTACGAAACGGGGTTCCCCAGATTTTTGAATCCCCTTCGAAAAAGCGCCTTACACTTCAGTTTCCCTTTCGATAAAAAAGTAAAACATTACGAGGAGGAGGAAGGGGGAAGATATAGTTTTATTTTTGTTTAAGCGAGCTTTAGCAGTCGGCCGAGTAAACTACGTTCTGATAAAATGAAATTTGGAAACTTAAGATCGCGAAAGAAAAGATTGAAAGGGAGGGGGGTGGGAGAGGCCCCGGGAGAAATTCCTGGAAGCCGAGTCGCTATTAATCACGAAACTACACCCCCCCCCCCCCCCGATTACGCGACGCGCCCGAAGTAGCCGGCCGAGAGAGACGAAGGGGCCTGACGTCGCCGAGAATAGAACCAGACGATTTCACCCTCGGTATCACCTAAGAATAAATTGGCCCGCGACGGACGGACACCGACACATGAAACTTAAATATTGTCATTTCAGTTTCCCTTTAAAAGAACATCTAACGGCGATTCCTTCCCCCCTTTTAAGTGCGCTATTCCTCAATATTGCCAGCGTGTTTTGGTTCGGTTTACGGTCAATCTTCGGCACGAAACTCGGCTTCGGGAAACCAATGGGACATGAGGGGGGGTGCCTTTTAAAGGGATAATGACACCGAAATACAAAACGGCCCTTTCATTATTTTATTTAATATTCCACGATCAACTTTGGCCATTTTCAACGAGCGTATTTATATACGGCCGCCACCTTTCCGAATCGAAATATCATTGGTTAAATTGCGTCGCGCGAATAAATGACGTTTTAACTCGAATCGAAAATTCTAGCGTACCTCCTCCGCTTTTCTAATCTATCGTGTTTTTAATCGTATTTAAAAATGGACGTATTTCTAGAACTCGGAGGGTCTCATATTTATTTTTACTATAATCACGACGTAACTCGACAGCGTTAACGAAGGCTATCCGACCCCCGAATCTCCCTTTTATTTCCGTTTAATGTCGACGTTTCAACAAAAAATATGTTCCAATTCGTGTTTTCAGCGCGTGACGAACCATGAAGGGCCTCTGGGAAGTCAGAAGCCGAAGCGCCGATCAAAGTAAGGGGACGCCTTCGATCGCGTAGAACACTCCGGGTGGTTTTAAAAGACGCGCGCGCGAACCCGTCAACCCGAGCTCGCCCCGCCGTTTCGAAAAGGCGACCGAGATATCCGCGCGGTCTAAACTTAAAGAGATACGAACGGCGTTAATTCGGTACGGAACGATCAATCCGAGTCTGTAGCGCGTACGAAGCCAGTAATAGCTTCTCGACGAAGTTTAACCGCCGTTAGTCTCGTCCCCCCCCCTCCCCTTTATCCTAAACCCCTCCTCGACTGGCCTGGACAATAAAAGGGACGTAAACAAGGTTTTCCCGCCGTGCATTCCGGGAAGTTTGCATCAACTCGAACGCGTAGCGGGTGAGATACTTTAAGAGGAATTCGTTGACGCGTCGCCTTATACGGACTTAATTCGCGCCATACTCCAATATATAATAGTTAGCTAGTCCATTTTTGATGGAATAGCGGTTGCAAAGGCGCGACTTCTCTCTCTCTCTCTCTGGAGGAGGAGAGGCCCGAGGGGCTACAAATTTTTGGCAAGGCAGACGGGCCGCGCTTTAAACGAGACGGTTTTTATCATTTCGCTTAATTCTCGGCGTATCACTACGCCTTTTGAAATAAACACAATTTAGAATTAACGAGCGGAACTATCCCTTTAAAATCAAATTCGTCCTATTATAGAAAGAAGGGGGGGGGGCGATTGAATAAGGAGGAGATACTCGAGAGAATAAAGGGATAGTGACACCGTTAGCTATACAATTCGACGGATTGGATTTTAAAGGAATAATGGCGCGAACAATAGGACGGAATTGATTTTAAAGGGGTAGTTGCGCCAACAATTCGACGGATTTGATTTTAAGGGGATGGTGGCGCCAACAATTGGACGGATTTGATTTTAAGGGGATAGTGGCGCCAACAATTGGACAGATTTGATTTTCAAGGTATAGTGTCGCCAACAATTGGACGGATTCGATTTTAAAGGGATAGCGGCACCAATATTTTGGGCGGATTTGATTTTAAAGGGATAACGGCGCCAGCAATTGGGCGAAATTTATTTTAAAGGGATAGTGGCGCCAGCAACTGCGCGGATTGGATTTTAAAGGGATAGTGGCGCTAACAATTGGGCGGATTTGATTTTAAAGGGATAGTGACGCCGTTATAAACGGCCTTTGACAATGAGAAAGACTTAGTAAGTGACGTAATCTAAGAGTAGTTTGGGATGGTGATAAAACCCCCAATCGTTACAACGTCTATATGAGAATACCGAGCGTAAGTCTACTTAAGGCAACCGGAAGCGAGGGGTCAGACACTCTTGAATTCGCTGTACACCCGAGTTCAGCTTTGTCAGCGTATTGATTTGGAACTTTACGATCTCCGAGTTCAGCTTTGACAGCGAGAAGAGTTAAAAAATTCTGTACACCCGAGTTCGCGAGTTCTGACACCCCTCAACCGGAAGTAAGAAAACAAACAACATTTCCGACAAAACCAAAAAAAGAAGAAAAAAACGTTTACTTACGTATTTTGTCGATCTCGAAGTAATCCAATTGGGTTTCGTTTTTAACACAAAGGTCACCAAACAACACTTTTCGCGATTTTTAACATTTCATCTTGGGTGGGTTCACTCGTCACGGGGATTAATTAAGAAGAAACGCGTCTGATTTGTCACACTGGCACGCGAATCGCTCGATTCAGTTGCCAATAATCCAACTTCACTAATATAATCCAGCTGCGATTAATTCAGACGAGTTGTATAGTCGATGTCCGAGCCCCAATTCCGCCACGTAATAACATCTTATTTACTCGAACACTTTCTGAAACGAAATAAACAAAAACCTTTTTAAATACAGACTTAAAAAAAAACCAACGAAAAACTAAAAAAACGAGTCGCGTCACCTTCCCTTTGATTTTAATTTAAATATAAAATTTACAATAAAAATTATCTAGTCCAAGGCTTTCCCGTGAAATAACAAAAATGACCACTGGCAAATAAAACATTTTTGAAACTAAACCAAGGTCAGGGAATTGACACTCGACCCCGATCAAAAAGGTGGCAAGGGGGCGAAGAGACCAGTTGGGGGGCACCAGATGGCTCGCTCCTAACCGAAACGCTCTTTACTATCAAGCAAGGATAAAAGAAGTTTTAATAAAACGCGCCAGAACAAGGGGGGACGGAGAGAGGGAGATTAGCTAAAGGGGATAGTACGTAGGGGCGTTATTCTATAAGGAGGATCAGCCGTTCTAATTCCAAGAGAGAGAGAGACATAAAGGGGGACGCGCGCTTTCAAAGGGAAACTCTCAGCGTTTACGGTTTCGAAACCTAATATTTAAATTCTAAAACCTAAATATTAATCCAATTAGAGTTTTACTAAATCCAGGCTACCGTTTGGATCGCTCAACTCGATAGCTTCGATGGAAAAGCACATTTCAGCAAGGGCTATACCCAAATTAGTTTTTACAAACTGTAGGGGAGGGCTTTTGTTCAAAGAAAATGAATCCGAGAGTCTACCTTCCGAACGCTTAGAAATAAAGTTTTAATTTCCCTAAATACGAAACTGATTATAGCCATAAGCGAATCAATATCGAATTAGGCAAAATCATAAGTCGTCTATTTAAAAACCGTTTCAAAGTGGCGAGCAATGAACGGAGCTTCAGAACCGCCAATTTGGAGCTAATAATTCCGTATTTTGAAAAACTAAATTTTCCATTGAGACGTTTCCAAAACGGTATCGAAGTTTCAAGCGCGAACGGGGATTATTTTGACGAGAACACGTGGGTGATTAGGCTTAATCCCGCGCGTGACGAATCAATCTAAACAATCCACCGAAAAATCAAAACCTTGGCATAGGCCTCGTCACTCGAATTCCAACCGTAAAGTAAAACGGATTACGAGTTAACGAACGGTACTTACGTTTACTAGAATTATTTCCTCGATAAATCCGACGGACGAAGTCAATCCGACGTCGGCTTTATAACGTAATCCGCGGATAAGAGTTAAGCCTCGGCCGAATACGTTTTTAAAAGTTCCGGAAGACGGGGAAATATAGCGAGTTATTCCGAGCTTAAAAGCGTCGTTTTAGCGCCGATTTTCCACCGAACGAAAGAGATCCGATGCCGCGGAAACAGAACGAAAACTAGGCTTTGGGCGACGAAAACCGAGCCCCTTAATTTAAATATTAATTAAACCATTTTACCGGTTGATTTAAATTAAATTTCGCGACGTTAAACCCGTCAATTATTCGAGTCTGAATCGGTAATAGAGGCGAAGGCTGTGGCACGTGTTAATCTTCCGGCGAAAAAATGCCGCGACGTTCCTTCCTCGGTACGAGCGTCGCGCGCTACTAAACGAGAGACGAACTGGCGATTTCCGCGGCGCGCGCCAACCTACACTCCCCCCTTCTCCTACTCCTCCGTCCAATCACCGTAGCCACAGTTTGCAAAAACTTTTCCACGAGAGTGAAGAGAGAACGGGGGGGGGGGGGGGGAATGAGGCTTAGCGAGGGGGGGGGGCGCTCTACGGGACGAAACGAGAATAGAGGATAAGATTGGCGCCCCCCCCCAAATATCCCGAAGAATCAATCGGTTGCGCCGAGGCTTAGAGACTCTTCGGCGGCGGCGGTCTTTACGAATAATACCTCGTTTTCGAGTATCTGTTGAATCGAAATTTACGTTAGTTTTTAGGCTTAAAATTTCTAATTAACTGATAGAAACTTTTAACACTCGTTAAATTACTCGAATTAAGCGCGACGACTATAAAAATTTGGGAATTTAATGAAAAGATTCCCGATTTAGTTCTTTAACCCCCGGTTTTAAACGCCGCTCTCTTATATCGAAATGGGACATTTTATCAAAAAAAATTCTAATTCCCCTTAGTCTACGCTTAGTCATTATTTGACTAGATCAAATTAATTCACTTTATATCATTTCAACTTTTATATCAAAGTTATCGGTTCCTTATTGATTAGTCAACGGGATCAGAGACTTCTATAGGACAAATATTGTACCAGAAATGATTTCTAAAACAAAATTTGAAATTTGCTCCTTCAATTCTCGGAGTAACGATAGAAAATAAAAATTGAGACAGTTAAAAAACACTGAAATTTTTACAGGGGGGCCACAGTTTTTTCAGATTCAAATTACCTGACTTTTCCAGGATTTTTCCTGACCTATATAGAGCTACAACTTTTTCAATCGCGTTGTTTTAACCTATACAACTGACACGGTCAGCTGAGAATCTTTTCTGCAGATAATGATTGTAATTTACTGGCTTCTTGAAAGATCTTTAAATTCCCTGACTTTTAAAATATTTTAAAATTATCGGACTTTTTTTTTTGCTCATTTTCAAATTTCCTGACTTTTCCAGGTTTTTCCCTGACCTTTTCCAACGTTTTCCCAGACCTATTTAGAGCTACAAATTTTTCAATCGCGTTCGCCAAACTTTTAGCACGGGTATCTTTGTTCTAATCTATACAAGTGACACGGTCAGCTGAGAATCTTTTCCGAGGATAATGATTGGAATTTCCTGTCTTCTTGAAAGATCTTTAAATTCCGTAACTTTTCCCTGACCTTTGGCAACCCTGTTTTACGATAATTCTACGAATTCTAAACTTGGAAAGACAATAATTTTTCCAAACTTATAAACGACATTAAAGATCAAATTTTGGTTTAGAAACATTTTTTTCCGCCAAATTTGTCCTTTTACCCAAAGTAATCGATAGTAAATTATATTTCATTACGATCCAAATTATTATAAATAATAGAGAGGCAATTTTTTACAATAGCTACCCCTGCCTTTTTTATTATTATTATTGTTTTTTGAGAGAAAAATTATGGCCTCAAAATTTTTAGACACAAACCATTTGATTAAGAAAATTACGCGTGAATGAAATGTTAAAATCACGTAGAGTAAAGTCAAATTTTCGAAAAAGGAGATTATATTCTATTAAATCTTTACCAACAGATTGCCATAACCTAACCTTACCTTAGCTATTTGAATAAAATTAGTTTTTTTGGGGTTAGGTGAGGCTTTTTTAGGGCAATACGTTGATAAAGATTTAATAGAATATTCTCGTTTTTCCAAAATTTGACTTTACTCTACGCGATTTTAACATTAGAAATGTTAAATTTCATTCATGCGTAACTTCCTTAATAATGGGTTTGCGGCCAAAAATATTTGCACCATTATTATTCTCGAATTTTTTAAATTTAGAAACATTAATTTTTTAATCGGGCTGCAGTAGCTATTATACAATCTATAGCCCAATTGTTTAGCCCTAATTATACCAAAATATTTATTTTCTCTGACCATTTGGGCTATTTTCAAATTCCCTGACTTTTCCCTGACCTTTTGGGCCAATTTGCAAATTCCCTGACTTTTCCAGGTTTTTCAGGTTGTGTACGGACCCTGTAGTTCGTATTAATAACGCAACTTTCTTTAGTTAAACGTAACTTTATAGGTACGGTAAACAGAGGGGCGAATGCCTTTTTAAGTCTAGAGCTACGCTTTAGGCTAAATCCCTTTGATAAACATGGTACATTCCCATTTGCTAAATCAATGTTAAGTTTAGATTCGTAACGCCTATAAAAGTCACTCTTAAGACCAACGCTTTTTTTCGAGAGTCGTACCTAAACGAGGCCGGTTCTTCTTCGAAGTTCGTTTTAGCTGATTTAGGGAGGACAAATGTTCAGGAAAACTTTTTCTTCTTCGTCCGTAGTCTTAACGCAAAATACAGGCTTTAGATCGATCTCTTTAGGGTTGGTGGAGATGTCTGATAATGGCAGATCGGCGGTAAAATCGCCTCCATCAGAATCTCGCGTTAGTTCTTTAAAAGTCTAAATGAGAGTCGAGAAAATAGAATTAAAATCAGCGTTTAATTTAAAATTGCACCCTAAAAGTTTGTTTTCTAAAAAATAGCGAAAGCCAAGGCTTACCTTAATAAAAGTTTCAACTTCCATCGATTCTTTTCACGGATTTTCTAGCGCATCGGGAATTTTTTCGAACGATTTACGTTTATTTTTATCATTCGACATACTAATTAACTTTAATTAAATTTGATTCGACGCTAAATTACGTAAAAAAAACTGGATAACTAAGGAAAGCGACTTCTCCGAGGCGGCTCTTATGGAAGCGTCGATAACCAATCAGCGAGCGGCCAGCTGTATTTCCGCTATTTCCTAGCGAGGCCAGCATGAGGCCAGTAAGCGTCCAATAAGAATACGGAAGCCACTAGAAAAAACATACGATACTTTTTAACTTTAAATAATTTTGTTGTAAATTAATTTTAAAATATAAAATACCCGATACGATACGATTAAATAATGACGATTACTAATATTAGACAATTTTTCCAAATATTATCGCGAATTTAAATAAATTTCGATAGAAACTAGAGGTAACCAATCACGCGCCGAGGAAATGTTCCCGCCACATTTTGAACCATCCTGTACAGGGCACTTTTTAAATTTTAAAGTTTATCGCTTTCTACCAGCGATTCGCCTTAATTACGTTTATAAGCGTCAATTTTAATTTAGATTTAATTAAGGACCTTTATAAAGTCTACGTATCGTTAGGCGACATTTAGAAAATAGAAATATATTTCCGATATCACGTTTAGAAATTAAATTTTAAGACCATCGAGGTAGGATTTTACTTTACGTGACCCACCCAACTAACACATTTTTCTGACTGTTTAGACCATGGGGAGTTCAAAAAAAATAGTTAAAAAAATATTGGACCGCCGCAAATATTTTAAATTTTTTTTTGAAAATTTGAAATTCCCATGCTAAAATCCCATAGAATGCGCCATAGGTTAGGTTAGGTTGGGTTAGAATCTATGGGATTTAACACGCAAACTTCAAATTTTCCGTGTTAAATCCCATAGATTCTAACCGAACCTAACCTAACCTAACCTAACCCAACCAAACCTATGGCGCATTCTATGGGATTTTAGCATGAGAATTTCAAAGAACAACCCAAATTGCCCATAGGAATTTGGGTAACGTAATGTTAAAATTTTTTGTTTCGCCACTGGTAAAATTTTATTGTAATAGTAAACTAGGGTTAAGTCCTCACCTTTCTACCACAAAAAAAAAAAAAAAATTTAACCATTATAGTCTGCGAATACAAATCAATTGACGTTTAGCTCGATAATGTTAAAGATAGGCCACATCGTTGGATTCGACAATAGAGTAGACTGTCTTCCCCCACCTGAAATCAGTTGAAATTTTGAATATTAGTAGACACACGATAGATAAAGATTCTGGGAAAATATCGTTTTGTAACTGGCATGGGATTTTTCTCAGCAACGATTTATATTACCCAGAATTTTGACATAATTTGAGGTGCGGAAGCCCAAAATGCCTGTAAAAGTGTTCAACCTGCCGAACAACAAAGTTTTGCAGCAAAGCAAATTCAAGGAGCGAGGCACAGACTATACAGCTAACTCGTATAGTATTTGTGTTCTGAAAAAACAAAGAGAAATAACACCGCAAAAGTATACTGTAGTGGTTTTTATTAAGAAACACATTATTAGTAATTCGACGAAAAATAACAATTTTAGTGGCATTATATTTCAAACAATGTGGAAAAAGACCTAATTCGTGTTCGCGTAGGGAGTCAGTTCTCAGCCTCAGCCACGCATCAGGCTTTGATTCGATACATTCCTAATGGTATCGGGATTGATTCAGTTATTTCATGGTATTGCAACTGTAAAGGAGGGAACTTGACCATCAGATCTTGTGCTCACGTTAGCAGCCTTATTTGGTGCCTGAGCTATAAACGACACGAAGATAGAGGTAGCTGGTATCAATATAAATTGCGTGCAGTCTGCGACGATGCCGGTGATTTGGACGATTTACCTAACATTGTTTGAAATATAATGCCACTAAAATTGTTATTTTTCGTCGAATTACTAATAATGTGTTTCTTAATAAAAACCACTACAGTATACTTTTGCGGTGTTATTTCTCTTTGTTTTTTCAGAACACAAAGACTATACGAGTTAGCTGTATAGTCTGTGCCTCGCTCCTTGAATTTGCTTTGCTACAAAACTTTGTTGTTCGGCAGGTTGAACACTTTTACAGGCATTTTGGGCTTCCGCACCTCAAATTATGTCAAAATTCTGGGTAATTTAAATCGTTGCTGAGAAAAATCCCATGGCAGTTACAAAACTATATTTTCCCAGAATCTTTATCTATCGTGTGTCTACTAATATTCAAAATTTCAACTGATTTCAGGTGGGGGAAGACAGTCTACTCCATTGTCGAATCCAACGATGTGGCCTATCTTTAACATTATCGAGCTAAACTTCAATTGATTTGTATTCGCACACTATAATGGTTAAATGATTATTTTTGTGGTAGAAAGGTGAGGACACAACCCTAGTTTACTATCACAATAAAATTTTACCAGTGGCGAAACAAAAAATTTTAACATTACGTTACCCAAATTCCTATGGGCAGTTTGGGTTGTTCTTTTCATAAAAAAATTAAAAATATTTGCGGCGGTCCAATATTTTTTTAACTATTTTTTTTTTTGAACTCCCCATGGTCTAAACAGTCAGTTAGTTGGGTGGGTCACGTAAAGTACAATTGTACCAATATGGATTCAAAATGAACCGAAATTTTTTACTAAAGATATTTACGTCGAAAAATACGATTTTTTTTCGAAACCTTAATTACTAATAAAAATCCAATTAAATCGTGGCTAATTACGCCTCATCCGAAGAGGGCATAAGGTAGATTCGATACAAACACGCTTCGTTTCATCTTTATATTTTAAGATAAACTTGTCAGGGAGTCAATATTTTAATTTCCCAACTCGTCTCTAATTAACATTAATGTACATTTGGTTGATATATTATTGGTTGGATTAATATCGCCCGAACACTATTAATTTTAAGACAAAGCGAGTTGACAGGAATTTTTTATATTAAAATCCCATAGGCCCTAGCGAGCAGGCGACGTAAAGTATCCCGCCAAAAAATTTGGAGTTTTTTATTTACTCTGATTGGATAAATTGAATCTATTGATTTTCAAGTTGAGGGGGCCGCCTATCGGAGGCGAAAATTATCCGTTACAAAGGGGTCGGCGCGGAAAGCGAAAAATCCGCTTAATTTTGGATTTTTCCGCGATTTACTCGGGTTTTAGCGAGTTTGAAAACGACGCGTGCTCGTAGCGAAGGCGGATTTTGAAATTGTTTTACCCGCTAGTAGCGAGCGTGAAGGTAAGCTTTAACAAGGCAGCGTAAAGAAAGGGCCATAATGGGTGGAGTCAGAAGCAGATGGAAACTATGGGCTTCTGGTGGGGCGCCATTATCGATCGATTTCGCTTTCCTAGGAATCCTTGCAATATTATCGACCCCATCCGGGTTGCGGGGAGTGATCTCGGAAATATATTGGGCCAAGCCTCGAATCTATACGATAATTATCGTTAGTGTCTTAGCGACGATACTTTTGAATTCTTGGGTTTTAACGTACGAGTTTCGGCATTTCCCGCTAAATTAGCGAAATCTACACTCGAAGCGCGTTTTCACTAGCTCTAAACAAGTAGCCTTGCCAACTTTTCTAAACAAGTTCAAACGCCCCTCTTAAATGTGGCACCTAATTTCCTTCCATCACCATCCCCGAAGCCCAAGTAACTCTTTTACATCCGTCCCCTAAATCGCCAAACACACCTAGTAAACCTCGTGCCCCAATCCGCCTTCCCGGAATTCGGCCCCAGAGTCATCGCCCTACCCCTAAAAATAAGCTCCCGAGCGCGACCCTGGTGGTGGCAGCGAGAGTCGAAAGAGGCTTTTTTTCCCTATAGGCTATAGCGTGACGTCGGTTTTACTTTTCGCTTCAATACCCGCTTAGATAGAATGTCGAAAATAAAAATCGGATTACACGAAACTAAATTGGATAAAAGCGCATCCGTCAAATTGGAAAATGTTAACCCAATTTGACAGAATGAAAAAAATACGAATTCGACCATTCCGAGTTATTTTATTCGGTTTATTCGATGGAATTATCCAATTGGGATCGTTTCTGACGAAATTTCAAGATTTTCACGATTGAGAAAGACGCTTTCTTCCGTTATTCAACGCGTTCGCCGCGAAATGAAAAGCGAAACCAACGGAAATTTTTTCACTTACTACTTCTAAACAAAGACAATTAGGCGCTTTTTTTAACTAATTGGGTCTTAAAGCCGGATTCACACAGACATATTTTCACGCGTTTGACGCTCGCGCGCTAATGATACTTCTATGAGCGCACGTGCGTGAAACGCGTGAAATAGGTCTGTGTGCATCCGCCTTAAGGCGGACTTATTTTAATGCGTTTCACGCTCGCGCGCTCGCAGAAATGTCATTTGCGCGCGAGCGTGAAACGCCTGAAAATAGCTCCGTGCGAATCCGGCTTAACTTTTAATAAAATCTTAAAAAGAGGCGAGCCCGAACGAGCTTCGTTGGTTTATCTTTTCTGCCACTACGAGCGTTAGCTAGGTCCCCGTGTCCTTCGTGACGTCACACTCACTAGCGCGTGACGTTTTTCAAACTACGTCCCCCGCCATCCAAACTCGAGTCCCTTCAAGCTTAAAGCCGGATTCACACGGACCGATTTCCACGCTTTCACGCTCGCGCGCTAATGGTAATTCTACGAGCGACCGAGCGTTCCGATACTAGTTCGATTATTGGCAATTCGCGAGATCGATTATTATCGAAAGCGTATTTTAGAGTTGGCAAAAGAGCCCGTATTCCTCGCCTTCTTTGGGTTTGGTTATCCCGCGGAAGCAGCCTATTAATCCTTGGCTTCTTTTCCAGGGAAATTGTCGTATCGATCGTCAGTCGGCGCGTGCCTGACGCGCGGTCCAACTATCTTCCGAATTGCACCCCTCCCCCCGGATTAAGCCCCACCCCCTCTTTCGTTTTTGATATTGTACGGAAGATTCTCGCCGGTCCTTTTCCAGTCGCGGAGAATATCCAGTTCCGACATTAAAGCGTCGCGCGGCCATCGCGACCATTACAACCACCAAGAATAAATCCCGAGACACAAAAAAAGTCATATTAATCCCAAAAATAAGGTCCATTTTCTTCTAAATAATCGCGATAAGTCTCTGTTCGATTATCGCGCGGCTGGTCGCAGTGGGGCGTTGGAACGGCCGGAGAATCGGACTGCAGTCGGCGGAAAGGGTTTAGGAGAAGACATCTTGCCAGGAATCGCTTCCTTCTTCACCTGCGACCTTCGAAGCCGCGGACGATTGAAGAGCTAAAGGACCAAAACTAGCTCAACGCGATTTTTCACTTTTAATTCGATTCGGAAGAATTTCTTACAAATTGGTCGAAGATCCGGCTACTATGGCGCGCTCCTGCAATAAGGTTTCTTGCATTCTCGGACTCTTCGGCTTCGTTCTCTTGGCCATCGCGCGCACTGGTAAGCCTAACCTTTAACCTCTTAAAATATTCACGCTCGTCGAAGCTAAAATAGCTTCCTACCGAATAGTTTCGTTCTGGTTAGGTTAAGTCTAGTCGAGTCACTTCCGCGACTCTTTAAGTACACTTTCGGTTGATTAAAAATCATTATCGTACCGATAGTCGTTACAAAAATTAGCTATTTTAAATCCTAATATACACTCCGACGTTTCAGGCTAAAAATGGTTAGGTTAGATTACGGCTTCGATATTGGAATGGTACAATAGGTCAAAGTAATCGTTCGCTTTGTCGTCTTTTAGCTATACGAGTTCGAAATATGTAGAAATATATAGAATTAGGCTTAGCGTCGTTGGAAACGAATCGAAAGTTGGGGGTAAAGGGCGTTTACCGCTAGGTGGCGAGGGCTTCCATAAACAATGGACGCCGAAAAATGGTACGAGGTAGATCCTCGAGGTATTATATCATTCCTCGCAAAAATTAACTCTTTGGAAATTTCGAGAAAAATCAATTTGTTAAGCCCGGTAGAATTAAGATTAGTATTTTCGTAAGAAGCTACGCGGGCGTGCCCCCCTTCCCCCGGCTAAATAAGAGAAAAGTTATCTCCATAGAGAAGGATACGGAACTAGCGAGTTTTACCGGAAGTAGAAGACGATTGGAAAGTCAAAATCGATACGAGAATAGGTCAAGGTCAAAAAGTCAAAAACTCGCGCGAGAAAGTACGACTAAACTCGTCCGATAAAATAGGGCTACGATTATATCCGATCGATTAAACGAAAATCATCGTTTGATAAAATTAGACGACGCGATCTTTAACGTTTTTAATCTTCCAATCAACTTTTCAATCTAATTACGAGGAATGACGTTGACCTCGAGAAAAATACAACTTAACCTTTCTAAAACGCTTTAGTCCACCAATGAAATTAGACCACGCCTTCTTTTCGGCTATTCCGATATCCATATTAAAGAGCCGGCTATCCGCTGTAGATTTAACCCCCTTAAAACGCTCTTCCCTTACGCGCGCGGCCTAGTTTTCACCGTACAACTTGTTAAGTTAGAAAAGAGGTCGACTTTAAAGGGGCTTACAAATCGCGGATAGCCGACCTTTAAGAGGTTCCCCCTCGATACGACGTTAAAGGGACTATCCGCGTTTTCTAAAGCCCCTTTAAAGTCGCCTTCTCTTCTCGCTTAGCAGACGACGTTGTACGAAACAAATTGCACAGTCAAAGCGGAAGAGTGCGGAAGGGAAGATGATTTTCAAGGGGCAAATTTCAGAGCAGATAGGACCTTTAAGTACGCGAGTCAAAATCCCCCTCGTAGGTACGAATCTCCATTTCTCGTTCGAAGCGGTTCGATAACCAGTTTTCTAAATAGGGAAGCGCTTTTAGAAGCGCGTACGAACGAGGCTTAAGACACCACGTAGAAACGACGTAGAAGATAGTCGCTCGACATTTGCCCTTTTTGATCGTAACCGCGCCCGACGGACTGGCGCGTCTACGATCAAATTCTGTACCAAAAAAGGCTACCACGCATGCGCACCCTTAATACAAAAAATTGATTTCAAATACTTTATTTCGCTATTTCCGCCCCCAACTCTTCTCGTTCGAAACAAGCGAGAATTGGAGATATTCCGGGGTACCTCGCGGTCTACTCCTAACTTTCGAAATATATTCGAATTTGACGTCAAAGCGCGACATTTAATCGCCGAAGATGAAAATTAGTAAGGTTCTATCTAGCTGAAGGAATAGTTGCCATTAAAAAAGTTCACTTCGTCCCAACCCTGAAAAAAGCGGAAAAAAGGCAATGTCTTAATAGAAACGCGCTTTTTATCGTCTATTTTTGTTGGTTTCAAGGTTGGCTAAAGTATAGATAATCCTATACTTTGACCCAGCCTTGAAAAACGGCAACATCTTCGATAGAAAAGGGCGCTTTTTAACGGCTCTTTTTGCTGCTTCCAAGATTATTTCGTAATAGCAATTATTAGCAGAGATCTCCGACCAAAAAAGAAACGCTTGTCCCAAGCTAGTACTTTTTGAGAGCGAATATGGGAGGAATTTTGTCTCTTCGTAGGTTCTCCGCTACTCGAATAGCTTCTTGACATTAGCGTTAATTTTTCTTCCTCGACCACGAACGAGATCTATAAGGCGCCTTTCTCCCTTATCCCCTCCTTCTCTAGTTATTGTTCCTCACTACGCGGAATAGTTCTAAGGGGGGATGAACTAGAACGAAACCCCCTCCCCCACGCGATTGTCCGATCGATGGCTTGGAGCTAAAAATAGCTCGCCAAAACGAGGACAACGCGGTGTCCGTTGCCGCCCGCGTTCGAGTCTTTTAACGCGTTTTTTTCAAAGCCAACTACTCTACAACGAAATATTAATAAATCGATACATTATAAAAAATAGTCTAATATTCACCGGAGAAGTCCATTAAAACCCAGGCTTCCTACCTCGTAAGCCTATCAAACCGCAATTGGGGGAGATGATATTAAATGGGCAAATTAACAGAGCATACAAGGCCTTTAAAGGTCGATTATCCGCGATTTTTAGAGCCCCTTTATAGTCGCCTTCTTTTTTAGCTTAGCGGACGAACTCAACCGTAACAAACTGTACAGTCAAAGCTAGGACACGCGCGTAAGGGAAGGTGCTTAACCGAGCATAAAAGGCCTTTAAAGGTCGAGTACCATCGATTTTAGTGCCCCTTTATAGTCGCCTTCTTTTCTAGCTTAGAGGACGACCTTAACCGTAACAAACTGTATAGTCAAAGCTAGGTTGGGCGCGTAAGGGAAGAACATTTTTAAAAGGGGCAAATTAACAGAACATACAAGGCCTTTAAAGGTCGAGTATCATCGATTTTAGAGCCCCTTTATAGTCGCCTTCTTTTCTAGCTTAGAGGACGACCTTAACCGTAACAAACTGTACAGTCAAAGCTTGGTTGGGCGCGTAAGGGAAGAATATTTTTAGAGGGGCAAATTAACAGAGCAGATAAGGCCTTTAAAGGTCGAGTATCCTGGGTTTTTAGAGCCCCTTTATAGTCGCCTTCTTTTAATGCTTAGCGGACACCGTTGACCGTAACAAACTGTACAGGGTCAAATGGTTCGGTTTATTTCCGCAGGAACGGCTATTCACTGTTGGGAGTGCAATTCGCGTTACGACCCCGACTGCAGAGATCCCTTCAACAACCACTCGATCGCCCTGACCGACTGCGACCAGAAGCAATTCGTCATTCCTCCCACGCAGAAGGCGACCATTTGCAGAAAAATTGTACAAAAAAGTAAGTTAATTTCGCACAATCGCGGCTTAAAGAGTTGGACTAACGGATGGTTGCTTTTATATTTTAACGCGGCACTCGTGGTCAGTTTCGGACGAATATCGATACATCCGTAGTTGCGGTTACATGAAAGAAGAGAACTTGAAAGAGGGTCAAGATTGCATCAAACGAGCGGGTACTTTTCACGTCCAAGTCCAGTACTGCCAGTGCGACACGGACGGATGCAACTCCGGGCCTTTACTCTCCGCGGACGGGAAACTGACCGCCGCGCTACTCACCGGCGCGGTTCTACTATTAGCCCGCTTTAAACGGGGACCCGAATAATACAACAATTATTCCAAATCGCGACCAACAATTAGACGACACAAAAGAAACGCGATGGATTGTTACGTTTGAAAGTTTGGAGATACGCGGGCGCGTTCAGACACAACAACCAAAAAGAACCAAAAAAAAAAAAAAAAAAAAAAAAAAAAAAAATCCGCGAAAATTCAACTCAGAACGAACCGTCAACAAAAGAGACGTGAACTTATTTATTAATTAATAATAACGAAACTCTATATTTAAAGGGAAGATAACACGCGTAAAAAATAAATTATATGAAAAAAAAGGTCTAGTTTAGCCACCGTGATCGGATAATTATTTCGTAGTAAATATTAATTTAAAATCGACAAATTTACTCGAAATTTCACCGAAAGAACATTTTTCGCGTCAAACGAAAAAAACCGCCCGATTTTAAGTTTCGTAGTTGATCGAAAAAAAGGAATAGTATCGCGACTTATTTTCGTCCCCTATAATTTGACGGAAATCTTCGAAAACGACAGATTTTTTTTAATTGGCCCTAATTATATCGTTTTAATTTAATGGTAACTTCAATATCGTACGTCGTTATGAAGACGGGAGTAAAAAAATTAATAACTTTTTCTAAAAATCGCTCTTTTCGAAGTTCTCGTCGAATTCAAAATAAATCCAAACCCCGGACTTTGTTTTCGCGTCGCTATTCCTTTAAATGAAACATTTTGGTGTCGGATTTAATAGCGAGTTTAAAAGTAAAATATTCGTAAAATTTGGTGAAATAGTAGCTAACCTAAAACGATTGAATATTTTTGGGTAGAACCGTCAATTAAAAAACTAAAGCCTAACAAATTTAGTCGTAATTAACGAATCTTATAGATTTAATAATAATAATAAAAATAATAATAATATAATTGATGGTAGAAACGTGGCTTTTTTTAGAAGGCGGAAAGATCCAGAATAAAATACGAGTATATCGCCTAAAAATCACGACTCTTAGAGTTAAAAATTAATAAGAAACTCATTAGCTTCGAACGCGCGAAAAATCGACTAATAACTAAAAGCCGGAAGAGATGGCTATACAAAATGATTTTCAAAACAAACCAATTCTTTCGAGAAAGGATCGAGAAATCTATTTTCGCGCGTTTCACTAAACGCGACAAAACAGCTCAGCACGGCTTAAAACAAGACGATTGGCGCGTAAACGGTTTGAAACAAACTGATTGGCGCGCGCAACCGGTTTGAAACGAGCCGATGGGCGCGCGCAACCGGTTTGAAACGAGCCGATGGGCGCGCGCAACCGGTTTGAAACGAGCCGATGGGCGCGCGCAACCGGTTTGAAACGAGCCGATGGGCGCGCGCAACCGGTTTGAAACGAGCCGATTGGCGCGCGCAACCGGTTTGAAACGAGCCGATTGGCGCGCGCAACCGGTTTGAAACGAGCCGATTGGCGCGCGCAACCGGTTTGAAACGAGCCGATTGGCGCGCGCAACCGGTTTGAAACGAGCCGATTGGCGCGCGCAACCGGTTTGAAACGAGCCGATTGGCGCGCGCAACCGGTTTGAAACGAGCCGATTGGCGCGCGCAACCGGTTTGAAACGAGCCGATTGGCGCGCGCAACCGGTTTGAAACGAGCCGATTGGCGCGCAACCGGTTTGAAACAAACTGATTAGCGCGCGCAACGAGCTCTATACAAGCTGATTGGTGCGCGCTTGAAGATCAAGAATGATTTGATATTCTCGTGCGCTTGGTTCAAACTAGGCGCGAAAGTTTGAAAATCAGTTTTTATTAAAAAGGGAAGCTAAGTAGTGATTTTAATTTTTTTGAAGACGCGTTATTTTCGAGTCAGTTTTGACTCGTTTTTAGTGATTTTTAGGGCGAATAAATAAGATAGTCGCGGCTTTTTAAAACTAATAAAACTAAAACGAAGGGAAATAAATTAATAACGAAAAAAAAAAAAAAAAAATCAATGTACGAACTAAAACGGCAAATATTGCCGAAAACGCGAAAAGCGGGTAGTTGGAACGAAAAAACAACTCGTATCACGGCTCCCCGTGCCACGAAATCGTCACGTAGTCCTTAATAGGTAATTCAATTTAAAAAGGAAATCCCAACAATTTTAGATAATCGTATTAAACCGAAGAAATTCTAGATTTTCGAATAGTTTATACCGTAATAAAGCACCAAAAATAAAAATAGTTTAAACGAAACTCAAAACCCCCCAAAATCCATTATATATAAATCAAATTGGTAGTTAGGTTGACAAAAAAAATATATATATATTATAAAACGAAGCTTCGCGATCGGTTAAAATTTAAGGTTAATTTATCTTCGAAACTCGATTCAAAAATGTTAAAAATGTTACGTAACGGATAAATAAATATAAATATATAAATATATTCAAATTTGGAAGGTGGCGCTATATAGAGACGGAGATTAGAATCGCCCCTCCCGCGAATAACGACAAATTGTAAATAAACTAAACGAATAATAATTCTAAAATTGGCGACGAATGCGGAACTAAAACGTCGATTAAAAGGGGGATTTCATTTTTCAAATGGCTCGTTACGGCTCCCAAATGTCTATTCATAAATTCCCTTAGAAGATTTAACGAAACGAAGGGAAATGTCGATATAATTTCGAATATAGACGAAGAAGCATCCCTTACGAAACGATCTAAGCGTTTAAGGCTTCATTTTGGACACTTCAATTAATAACATAATTAGACCCAACATCGCCACGGTTACGTCCGGCTTAAAGCACAATTTTTACCGTTTGGATTAAAAAAAAAAAACTCTCAAGCTTCTATCGAGGAATGAAATTAACATTGAGCGCGCGTTAAACTGTATGACGAAGGGTTAAAACAATACTATTATCTTAGAGAACTATTTCAGCTACGAAATCCCCCTGGTGGAAATTCTAAGCGATGTTAAATGGGGTGATTATTTTCGATTTAAAGGGAAACTAAACCAAAACTGAGCTGGCAAGGTTTAAAACACGCTGGTGGAAACTATAAGTAACGTAAAATGGGGCGATCATTTTCGATTTAAAGGGAAACTAAACCAAAACTTAGCAGGCAAGGTTTAAAACACGCTGGTGGAAATTCTAAGCAACGTAAAATGGGGTGATCATTTTCGATTTAAAGGGAAACTAAACCAAAACTTAGCAGGCAAGGTTTAAAACACGCTGGTGGAAATTCTAAGCAACGTAAAATGGGGTGATCATTTTCGATTTAAAGGGAAACTAAACCTTAGCAGGCAAGGTTTAAAACACGCTGGTGGAAATTCTAAGTAACGTAAAATTGAGTGATTATTTTCGATTTAAAGGGAAACTAAACCAAAACTGAGCTGGCAAGGTTTAAAAAACGCTGGTGGAAATTCTAAGTAACGTAAAATGGGGCGATTCATTTTCGATTTAAAGGGAAACTTAAAACCTTGGTAAAAATAAATTTTCAACTAAAACTAAGCTTGGGTGGTCAATGTTAATTTTATCCCACCATAGAAGATATCAAGTTGTATTGATTCGAACTACCAGTTGGATTTCTTTCCGACAGAGATACAAAATTTTAGTTTTTCTCGTCGGAAAATTTGTTAAACTTCTCCCTGAAAAGTTTTTTCTTTTTTCAGACAACTTTGCGGAATTTTTTTTGGTTTTTGCCGCGAAGTGAAAATTAGCCTTAAGGAACTAATAAATTAAAATTGATCATTGGGCTTAAAGCGATGATAACCGTGGCGTTTAAAGCGACCCTGTTAACTCTACCAATAGAAATTAATATTTATAAATTCAGTCCGCGGTCAACCCCTCCCCTCGTACCAAAGAGCGTAGTTCAAACGATTAATAAGATTCGGATTTTGTATTATATTTTCGTAGTGAAAAACCGCCACGGCGAATACGAAACGTCTTCCCCCACCATATTTTTAGATAACGGATTTTTGGCCCGGGATGAAAAATAAAACGGTAATTTTACACACTGCCAAGAAGTAAAAGAATTACCGACAATTTATAGAAGGAAAAACGCCGGAAAAATATTTTAGGAAATTTTGTAAGGGATGCTTTCAAATAACGGGATTCCCGGTCCTACTCCTAAGAGCCCTAAGCCTAAACAACCAAAACACGCGTTTCAACCGCCCCCCCATTCCCCAATCGACATTGATAATTCATATTAGTTTCAAGATTTAAGAAAACGATTAGCTAAGCGAGCTCCAATCAAGGAAGAGTTTATTAAATCGGAATACGTATAAATGGAAAGATCTAATTGGTCGGAAACGAAAATGCTTAAGCCAATCCCGCTACGAGAGAGTGGAGACGCGATACAACTTTTTCGCTCAACCTATTTAGTTCAGTTAAAGGGAAACTTGGAGCTAAAAGTGGAACAGATTTTGAATTTATTTTCGGAATCATCGTGTCAAAAACCGTATTCCAGAATTTTAAAATAATTTTTTAGACACGTTTTTGGTGTTTAAATTAATTTATGAAGTTTGGTAAAATTTGAAAAAAAAAGTAAATAAAAAATTGGGCCAATCATATTATTTCAGCCTTTAACAACGCTTGCAATGTCCTAACATTAAAAGAATAGGTCGGCGTTTAATGGCCGAAGTCTTAAGCATAAAACTTTGGCATATTCTTTTAATGTTAGGACATTTCACGCGATATTAAAGGCTGAAATAATATGATTGGCCCGATTTTATATTTAATTACATTAAAATTTTACCAAACTTCAGGAATTATTTTAAACACCAAAAATGGGTCTAAACATTTTCAAATACGTTTTTTGGCACGGTGATTCCGAAAATAAATTCAGTGGGCGAATAAGACCCTCGATTCGATACCCGGCAATAATTAATTTATTCTTAGATAAATTAACTACTGCTTAATTTTATCCAAGTGGTAACGGTTTTTCAGGAAATCAACGAAAAAGAAATCAGTTTGGAGGGCGAATCGCGAAACATTTCCCCATTCGTTACAAGTTCCGAAAATGATTAATTAGCAAGTATCACAGCGGACGAACAGTTAAAATTTAAAGGATTAAAGCGTTATTTCTTTATCGAGTGTAAATTAATTAGTGCATGCTCATCATAAATACGCGACAAACAAATCTGTGCTTTTTTGTAAAACGAATAAAAAAACAAAAAAAAAATAATTAAAAAAAGTTAGTTTGTAACTGTACCATAAAGGCTGAATGAAATAAAACGGAAAAGCAACGTTACGCGTAAAGATTTATTCCTATCGAAATTACGAAGCGCTCGAAGCTGGCTTAGGGGAATGAGATACGCAACCGAGGGCCGCTTACATGGGGGCCAAACGCGCTCCAAAAACATTAATTCAAAATTTGAAATCTGAAGAAAGGTTAGGGATTTCGGTTAAGTTGATTTATCGAACGCATGTAAGGGATTTAATTTTTTTGGGGGATTTGTAGATTTGTACAGTTTCATGGGCGAAACAGGCCGTGGGATGAAAAATACGAGGTAGTTGTTTCAATAATGGCAACATGCTAGAAAAATCCGGAATTCGGGCCTGTGTCAACCATTATTTCTTCAGAGTATTTAATAACTCCGATAAATATAATAAACAAATACATTGTCTATTGACTAACCTAACCTACAGTGACATGTTTTCAGTCATCTGACCTTTAAAATAACCTTCTACCTCCGACGCCCGCAAATATCGTCCGCTAGCGATCAAATATGGCTATTTCAATCTGAAATTACCGAATTTGAGCTAAAGCACCGCCGCGCGAAGGAAAATACAGAGTTAAATTGATTATCTTTCTTCGTTAAAATCATGATACGTACAGTTTTTAATCGAAGTTTAATTTATTTAATGGTGATTTTATAGCACTAAAATGCCTTTTAAATGCTCTTAAGAATGAATGTCCTTTATAAAAAATTAGTCGGCAAGGGCCCAAATTCATGATTTTCATAGTATTTTGAGCGGGGTCGGTTTGCCGTCTTCTCCCATCAATGATTAACTTATCACGAAATTAATCTATAGTTCAATGGAGTGAAGTACGGAGAGCTAACTTGGCAAATGACTGGTTTTGGCCCCCCTCGCTAACTGTAGCAATCCTGGTTGTAATACGGGAAAAATATGGCTTACCAAAGAGTGGAGAGTAATATCCCCCAGGAGCTCGCTATTATTTATAGGAGCTTTAACCACCACCAATTAAATTTCTAACCTTTAAGGTGAAGGATCGAAGTCGTAGTCCACCATTGATTCAAACTTCAAAGTCTCGAGAAGTTTCCTCTCGGAGGAGATTGCTCGCGATTCTCTCTTCAAAGGTTTCCTTATCAATAAGTATTCTCCAGGAGTCCAGGAACAAGTTGGTTTCTTTTCCTTAATCCTCGGCCACTTACGATACGGATACGAAGGTTCGTCATTTAACGCTCTTCCGACACGGTTCAAAACGTTCACTTTCTTCAAATTAAGCTTAGAAATTACGGTAAATAACGATTTCGACGAAAATGATTGATTCGAAACTATAATTAAAACGATAAAATTAGACCAACAACGAGAGACGGCAACCTGGACGACAACGAGGTGAACAAGCCGACATTTAAAACACGACGTCACGGCCGACGACAGACAGAGCTGCCAGACACTGAGTCTAAGTCGGATATAGGGGTCGCGAGGGTGGGACGTGGGAGCAGTTTCTACAAGATTTCATTTCGCTCCAAAAATAGTAGGGGACAAAGCTAAAGTTAATAACGTAGAGAATAAAATGGTTACTCTCCGCGAAACAAACTTTAAAGTTCAACAGGGGCGAGTGAAAATATTCACAATTCTTTTTTCGTATTGAAAAGCTGAGAACCTTTGTTTCGCGAGAAGAATACTTCGTGTATTAATACTCCTTGGTTGGGGAAACAACAGCGAAATTTAATAGCGTTGGTGGATGCAATTACTCGGAAATGTTTGATTACCGATTATAATTACCGAGTAAAGTAATCGATTACTATTAATCGGATTAAATATTTATTCGGCAGTTGTCCCGACTAAAAATTTGCGTTTTCACTCCTTTTATAAAATTTCCTGACCATTTCTGCCTACTGTCTTGACAGTTTCAATAAGAATACTAAAATTGGTCTAAACTTTTCAGCCAGTTCCTTGGCCATTTCAAGCTATTAATAAAATTGAGTAACTTGCCATGGTCGCCCACAGTTTGAAGTTACAAAATATTATTTTAACTATTATTAAGCACTAATTCTTGGATTTTTCCCTTACTATTTTAGGCTAAAATTCCCAATTATTTTCTTTAGCACCAATTCTCTAGCCTTTCCCAAAACATTTTGACTAATTATATTTGCCTAATATTTTTGCCTAAATTCCCACCCAGACTTTTATAGTTTCCGGGTATAAGATATTTTGAGTAGAGAAAAATGTTAGCTTTCGCAAAATCTTTAATCGAAGATTTCTCGGGTGAACGAATGAAGTATGAAAAATATGGAAATATACAAAAACAATCTGGAAATGCTCCGCTTTCTGTAAAAAAGACTAACTATAGTGTAAAAATCTATAACCGGATAATACGAGACGAAAACTTTTAACAATATATCTCGGTTAAAAATAAGAGATTCGTTCGTTATATAAAAATAAATGGACGGATTATTTTAAGCAATCGCGCAACTATTTTCTCTCATTTGTACTTTCAAAGTTTTAAAGACTCGAGAGCGAGAGAAGAGTGACGCATTTTTATCTATCTTGGCGTTTTTGACACCAAAATGAAGAACACAAAAAGTACGGCAACGCCCCAAAAAGAAGGATCCAGAGAGTTGGAAGAATTACAACCGTCTTTGCTATGGCAGGTACAAGTCTCTATAAAGACGTTGTACGTTCCTGTTCTCATTAAACAATAGTTCTCGTCACCGTGGCCTTCGCCCGGCGTTCCCAAGAATGCGCAAGAACGAATGAAACGCCAGTGACCATTCACTGAGACCGTAGATGGATATCATTTAGCTTTTACCAGACTCAATCTCTTTAATAATATGTAAAATTTTTAACCTTTTTGCCTGGTTTTCCGGCACATTGTCGCTTCCAGACCTGGTCGATGGGGTAGAGTTTCGATACTGCAATCAGACAAAAAAGCGGTAGAATTGTCGAAGGGGTCCTGGCACCGGGGATCAGCATCTGAGCGACACACCCAACATTTTCTTCCTTCCACTCCGGGTAAACCTATAGGGACATAAAATTGTAACGCTACAAAACTAGCTAGAAGTATAGAGCCATGAGCTACACCAAAAGCCGATGAAACCCTCCTTTGAAGTCTATTGCTCCCGGGTCTTGTTTACCCCTCTCTCTGTATGGGCTAGTTTCAAAAAGCGCGTTTCGTACGCCTCCTAACGATAGATAATTTCGGAGTGGGAGTTCGTCGAGCGTATATCTCTAGCAGCCTTGGAGTTTGTCATTTGTGGAGAGAGAGAATTTCCAATTTTCCGTAGACAGGGCGTATAAAGTAGGACCCCTCCAATCTCGTAAAATTGGGAATTTTACCCATACAGAGAGGAGCGCTATATGGAACATTAGAGTAGTAGACTTCAAAGGAGGGTTTCATCGGCTTCTGGTTACAGTGACTAGACTGACTCAATGGGTGCGGCATGGGAAGAGGCTTAACGTAAAGAACTCACCTCCCAAATAACATAGAACTACAAAAACGGTGGCCGCGAAACAAATGGCGTGTTTGACACTGATAGTTGGCGTCATATTGGCGGAGTTTAATTTAATAAAATGTAAAAAAAAAAAAAAACTAATAATTAAGTAATTTAAACTAAAAATTGTCCTGAACTATAGTTTCAATCCCTCGCTTTATTTGTTGACGTCTGCTCTTTAAACTTTCGAGGCAGCTCAGCTAGGAGTATCGAAACTTGAGGCGGGAGTAGAAATTAAAGAGGAATCGTAAATATCACGGACATTTTTATAATTAAACACGCGGTAGCGGTATAATGCATTAAATTATACGCAACTAGCTTTGAAAGCGTAGTTCCTATTTCGGAAAATATTTCTGGCTCAAATAATATAATTAAGGAAATAAATTGAAAATCGGTTTAAGTGTTGATTCAATCGAACGCGTTCTACTCGACACGTTAGAACCGCCGTAGCTTCGCGCGCCTTTTTTAAAAAACACGTGCGTGCTCCTCTTTCGGAGAATTGTTCTACGCTTCAGGAACAGTTATAACGAAACCCGAAAGCTAATTAACGGTAAGTATTCGCGTATAACTATAGGCTAACTAATCTTGAACGAGAATATAAATAAACCAAATAAACAAAAGGTCCGCTTAATTTACGCGACGGGCGCCTACCGCGTTAAGTAATTACTTTATCTACCTAAGATGGATTTTTATTCTTCCCTACATGAGATAATTGATATATATGTCATCAAAACATCCAGAAAAATGACCAATAAAGAAAAGTTATTGGAATATAGCGCGAGATCAAATTTTAGATTAAAGTAACCCGAACAATAGACTGAAGACGCGGCCTCTTATCTAAACGTCTCGTAAATAAAGCGTTTCATTCAATGCCAAGTCGTTTTCTCTGTATAACAGGCGCCTATAACTTTGGCCTCTCGCGGTTTTGGCTTCTATAAAGAATCTTAAAGTATTCTTCGCGTTTTTCCTTTGATCATGAATTTATAATTATAGGACGACCAGGGTTGTTGCAAAAACAATTAAGTTGTCTGTTAAATACGTAAGTTTGCGTTCAAACGATAAAAACCAATTATAGGGATAAACATAATCGGTGAAAATTCTAGCTAATAAGCGAAATTGTATTGGAAAGTGCCGAAAATAACTAAGCTCCTTATTATATTAACTCCTAACATGATAAGGCGAGTTGATAGTTTGTTCGGCCCATAGCGACAGTTATAGAAAATACGCGCGAATCAAGCAAGAAATACTGTATATATATATATATATATAAAAACATTGTTGAAACTACTGGAATAGTCTCGTTCTCTCGAGCAAAAACACTTTCAATGATAGCTTTTACATTTATAATATCGTATCGCGTTCCCTCGAATTATTTTCCAAGTCAAACTAGTTATCTCCGGCCACGGGCGCATCTTTTTCCTCGTTCAACTAGCGAGTTCTCACGCTTAAGATAGTCGAGGTCAGAAGCGATTGATTCTTTCTTTAGTGGTCAGTTTCTCACGGAGCCGCGCAAACTATCGCGAAGAGCGATTCTTTCGTCGCTGACTCCCAATAACATAATGTTAAATATGGTTAATCCTTGCTTAAATAAAGTACTTAAAGTTTCCATCGTGCAGGTAATAGCCGAAATAAACAAATTTGTTTCGATAAAATTCTGTATCTAATTTATTAGTTATTAATCAAATGGTAAAAGTCCTTCCTAAGTGGTTGGTCAAAGTTTGGACGTTGGATATAAATGGTCAATATCATTTACACGACCTCGTCATCCTTAGAGATAATAGTATTCGCTTCGTTCGGTCTCTCGCGGATAAAAATAGACTCTTCAAAGGGACTATCTGCGATTTTCAAATCCCCTTTTTTTCTAGCTTAGCAGACGACGTTGTACGAAACAAATTGTACAGTCGAAGCTAGGATGCGTGCTAAGGGAAGAGCATTTTAAAGGGGCAAGTTTCAGAGCAGATAGGGCCTTTAAAAAGTCAAACAATGCACCACCGATTTGATCAACCAATAGGGAAGGGGTACTAGAGCTACGAACCCGATTTAAAATATTTTCGCTATTTTTCAAGTCCGAACTTTTGAAGTACACGGAAGAAAAAGGCGTATGGGTATTAAAAGGCTACGAGGGCAATTTAATCAAGGCTCTCAGCGCGACTCTCAATTTCACGTAAAATAATAGTACTAACTTTGAAAGAAGAAAAATCGCGCTTTCCTAATCAAAGTAAACGTTATCAGGTACGAATTAAACGAAGTCGCAATACGAGGTTTCAACGAAAATGACCAATGGACCGGACTATTCAAAAATCTACTAAATAGACCCTAAAATAAAATCGTTCGAATTTTCCAACGACTTTCACTCTTGCCCAAGAGCTTGCTGGGAAGAGGCAATATATGGCCGATCCCGATTGGCTGAGTTTGGTCACGTGAATGCGCCGCCGTAAATCACTCAATTTTATCTTAGCGCCTGTAGAGAGAAAACCACCTTGAATTGTCACCACGCTCTATACCTCCGAGGGAGTTAACGCGGCCTTGTAGGTGCAGACAAGTCACAGTGGATGATTTTTGAGCTGCTGAAGCTCGCCACTAGGTTTTACCCACGCTTAAATATTAAATTGTTTATTTAATATTTATCGCGGTTAATTAGAAATTTTAATACATCAATTACTTAATTTTCCCAAGCCTAATTTATTTTTAAGAATGACCGAAAAAAAAGGTTATTAATAAGTTTTTACCACGATAGATGGCTGTAGTAGCGATTTTATGCCCCGTTCTACACCCCCTTCTTAAATATTGCTTGCCTAGGGGCGTGGATTTTCAGCTCGTTTTATTTATTTTAGGGTCTATAACGTAATTATAACATACTTAAAACCGAGAGGAAATAAACGAAACCAGAGGTATATAATAACACCCTTCGGGGGGATGTATGAAAGCCCCTATACTACCAATGCTAAAAATCACGAACAACAAGAGCCCGCTGCTGACTATCTAGGCCACTAGCTCGCGCTGGACTTCTCAATGTCGCTACTCTAGTAAATGGTCTTTGTATAAACAAGACGGCTCGATTTGTGTTTAGAACTTCCTGTCTCAGGAATCAGGCTGTCTGTTAAAATGGAGTCGAAGGTTGACTTCAGCTCGCAAGTTCCGGAAGTGCGCGTAGGGAAAATTTAGTGAGGTTCAAAATGGTGTAACTATTTTTTGGGAGTAAAGCGGTGTGTCGATCCGCCGCGATTTACGCCGGGCACTTGTTGTTCGTCGATTTTGCCTACCTTTCATCCTTCCCCCCGAAGGGGGTTATTATATACCTCTGACAAAACCTTTGGAGGGACCGTTTAACCGCGCGAACAACAGGATTTGACAGACGAATAGCCCCCTATAATTATATTAATAGCATTTAGCAGAAGAAAATATTTTCTTCTGCTGAATGTTATTAATATAATTATAGGGGGCTATTCGGCTGTCAAAACATTTAGTGGTTAGTGTTTGTTTTAAGTAGATACGCCACTGCCGCCACTCGATAGGGCAGCTTATAAAATTGATCTCGCCGCAGCAAGCTCCAGAGTTTACAAAATACGCAACTGTTTTTATGTGTTTTTATAGCGTTTCAATTCAGTATATTCATATAGAATAACCGAAGAAATCGGCTTAGCCAATGAGTAAAAAATATAAGTTTGTCAAAAAAGGTCCAATTGAAAAATTCACGCAGAATTCGTACAACTGCGGCGGACCAAAATAGTGACTTCGCTCCACTTTTGTTGAGTTTTTTTTTTTTTTTTTGGTATTTTGTCTATTTGGTCGAATTCAGTTGGAATGTTTAAAATCGGGCCGCTTTTTTCAAACTGAACTTTCTTCATTGGGTTAAGCCGATTACTTTCGTTGTTAACAAACAGCCTCGTTAATTTTTTTAAAATTTCTCACGATTAAATTGGCGAGCTACCGCGCGAGATCAATATTGAATTCGAAAGAGGCTTTGATCGAATCGAATGGCTTCGCGCGGCTACTTTTAACTTTTTAAGGCGGATTCAAACAGACCTATTTTCACGCGTTTCAAGCTCATAGAAGTACCATAAGCGCGCGAGCGTGAAACGCGTGAAAATAGGTCGTGTGAATCCGGCTTAAGTCGGAAGTTACGATACAGCAGATGGTCTCTTTAATATGGAAATGCTAAACATACACGATCCTACACGAAGCCTAACTTTAAAGCATACGAAATAGCTTAAATTTTCGTAGAAAAAAAAATTGTCCGGTGTCCTGTTCGGTCCTAGGAATATATTGTAAGTTTTGGGAAACTAAAATGAATCGTAGCATAAGTTAATAATAATCTTCTGGATAAGTTCTAAACTCGCCATCCTAAATGTAATTGGTTTTAATTAGGAAACGGACATTGGATTGGCCTTTTTGAAGGATTCTCACAAAAGCCGAACTATCGTGGATTTCAGTATTCCCTACTTCGAAGAACACGCTCATTTTTACATTGGACAGCAACAACCCAATAGATGCGCCTATTTTCTATCCATGACTCCGTTTCAAGACGAAGTAAGACTTTAAGTAGTTAAATCCCTCGACTAAACCTCGTCCCCCCACACTTTACCTAATAATCCCCAATCTGATTTAGTTGGGTAACGTTTTTTTTCTTCCGAGAAATTAACTTGAAAGAATTTGTTACATTAAACGTAGCTAGGCGTACGCTTTACCGTTCAATTTCTCGAATAATTTACTATAGATAAGTAAACTTTGACCTCTAATATGACCTTGACATCAATGGTAAGTCTCGACGAATGAAACTGGTAGCGATCTGACATAGGTACGTTCGTTTTTTCGCAGGTTTATTGGACTCTATTGTGTTGTCTGGTGGTGCTAATTTTAATTCTGCGATTTATCTCGCCCAAAGAGTTATCCGACCGATGGTGGGCTTTCCCCTACATCCTAGGGATACTACTGAACCAAAGTAAAGGAATACCCCCGGGTACCCGTCCCGAATTATTCGTTATTGTTAATACCATTCGATAACTATACAGACAATACGATAAAAGACCGTAGCCTTCCGGCCGCCGTAATCATTACCTCTTGGATCTTGTCGTGCGCCGTCCTCGTAATATTTTACGGCAACATGCTGAAGGCCCTATCTAGCGTTTCGACTCGAAGTATTGATAAACTAAGCGACTTGTCCGACATCTTCGCGTCCGGTCAACTCAAAATCGCCTCCAGGCCTCAAGGTTTCTTCGGACAGCTCGTCGAAAATCTGGTAAGTCTTCGTTTTTGAGGTCTTTGATCTCGGGGGTCTGTCTTTAACTATAATTTTGGGTAGCCCGCCACTTCGAGATATGGCCGAATATATCGAGAAGCCCTCGAATGGACGCCATACGGATCGGAGAATCTAACGAACGAGTTTTTCGAGCGATACGCGCTGATCGGGGGAGGAGATTCGGGAATCATCTCAACCTCGGACGCGACCAACGTCAAATACCACAAGGTCAAAGAGCCGCTCTTCTACTACAATGTCGCCCTCGGATTCAGTAAGGCTTTCCAATGCAACGAAGCCTTCAATAACGTGTCAGTACGGCTTTTATTACTGTCCTATCTTTTCCGTTATAAACCCTAACGAAATCAAACTCTCCCCGCCCCCAATCCGATACAAATTAGGAAAAGTCTTCGAACAACTACTCCAGTAAGTTCGTAACGTTGATTAAAGCGTTCATTACATCCACCAGGATTCGTTACTTACAAGAAACGGGATTCTTAATGAAATGGCAGAACGAGATGATGACTCTGGACAGCGAGAGGAGAGTCAACGTCACTACCACCAATTCGGTCACTTATATTGGATTGAGAGCGCTCAAAAGCACATTTTTCATAGCGGCCATCGTAATAATCCTATCTATCGCAGTTTTAATCCTGGAAATGACGCTATTTAATCCAAACTCTAAACCCAAGTATCGCCGCGTCAGATATTGAAACGCTACTAATTCGGCCTTAAAGGGACTATCTGCGATTTCCTAATCCCCTTTAAAGTCGCCTTCTTATCTAGCTTAGCGGACGACGTTGTACAAAATAAATTGTACAGTCAAAGCTAGACTGCGTGCGTAGGGGAAGAGCATTTTAAAGGGGCAAGATAATGAGCAGATAGGGCCTTTAAAGGGAGAATGAAACCTAACAACAAGCGATTTTTTATCGATTCCTTATTGTTTAAATAGGCCTAATCCACTACTGAAAATATTTAAAAACAAATATTAAACTAGAAATAAATTTAAAGCTTACCCTGAAAACAGGCTTAGTGGGATTCACGGAGGTCTCGCGACCAATCTCACGCGACGTAAGTCTCGTGGAGAACGACGGGCCTTTGCTCATTGGTCGCTAGACCTTACACGGACGTAATTCTGGATCTCCATGAATCCCGCTAAGCCTATTTTCAGGGTAAGTTTTAAATTTATTTCAAGTTTAATATTTGTATTGTAAACTTTTTATCGATGGATTATTTAAACGATAAGGAATCGATTGAAAATCACTTGTAATTAGGGTGCATTCTCCCTTTAAGCTTAGTTCCCACACGCCATTTTACATTTGTAAAATATCATTGCAAGCAACTTTGACGCGAGCCGAGACACCGGTGTACCCGGGTTTGAAAAACGTCGCAATGGGCATTGAGGATACTTTTTTGGGTACAACTGGTGGGCGCTGATGTAGTGGCCAGATTCTCATGCGTGACGTCACACCCACGTGGGTGTGACGTTTTTCAAACAACGCGAGTCCGCCTCTTTGATCGCGTCTCTTTAAGCAGCTGATTTTATATAAAAAAAAATTGATTATAGCTTAATATTGGATTGTAAATTTTTTCATACCAGGGGGTTAAGAAATATTTTACGCTGTTATCAGCTAGACAATCAAAATAAATGTAATATTTACCATTAAATTACCGTTTCATTTTTTTGGGTGGGGGGTGGGGGGGGGGATTTAAAATAGATTCTAAATTCCCTACAGAGAAAATATCTCCAGTTTAACCACATTCTATGATAAATATACCTCAATATTTGTTAAATTACCACATTCTATGATAAGTTACCGGCATTCTTAAATTTCCTACAGAGAAAACTTACCCAAATTCTATGATACATTACCCTCAATATTAATCTAAGATAAATTATCCACATTCTATGATAAATATACCTCAATATTTCTTAAATTACCACATTCTATGATAAGTTACCGGCATTCTTAAATTTCCTACAGAGAAAACTTACCCAAATTCTATGATACATTACCCTCAATATTAATCTAAGATAAATTATCCGCATTCTATGATAAATTGCCATCAATATTTGATAATTACCTTAAATATTTGATAAATTACCCGCATTCTATGATAAATTATCCTCAATATTTGTTTAACTACCCCTAGGCCTGTGCGAGTCCAATTTTTAGGGTCTCGAGTCGAGTCTCGAGTCCAAACCAAACGACATCTCGAGTCTCGAGTCCAATTTTGACTCTAGTGTCGAGTCTTCGAGTCCTTCAACCGGCTTAAAAACCATGTTTCGAGTCCCATTCCGAGTCCTCCCTATGATTTCGAGTCCTAATCGAGTCCTCTTAATTTTAAAATAAACTCTGAATTAAGTTAGAATCTTAGAACTTCAAAAGCGCGAACACTCCTCATTGCCGTCAACCGTTAAAATGAATTTATGAAATGACTTTTCAAAATGGAGTCGATGGGACAAAGTGTTTTAGTTTTGGTTTGTCTGATCTCTCTTTCGATTGTGACGTCATGCTACTTACAACCAATAGTCACGTAGCGTCTTTAACTTGTTATGGATGGGTTTGCAGTATGGGAAAACCCAAGGCGGATTGATACGCAATATCAAAACTCATAAGGAAAAATGTAGTCATTGCTAACTCTGAGTGTTCATTTTAATGTTTACTAAAAAAAAAGGCGTTTCTTTTGTTGAAGAGCGAATAGGGTCATCCAAATAAACGAAGGTATATAGAATATACCCCCTTCATTTGTCAGCACGTACAAAGCTGGCATACACCTTATTTTTAGTGAAATATTGGGAATACCAAAACGCGTATAGAATGAATTTCTCACGTAGCCCTTGGGTGGTCGATCTTTGAAGGGTTCGGTGTGAGGCATTCAAAATAGGACTCGACTAACTGGTAAGCTTAGGTTCGAGTCCATCTCGAGTCCTAATATCTAGTTTTTTAGGACTCGAAAGTTTTCTCGAGTCCCAAAATTTTGCTTTTCGAGTCTCGAGTCGAGTACTCGACTCGAGACTCGACCGAGTACTCGACTCTCGTCGAGTACTCGCACAGGCCTAACTACCCCATTATATAAATTACCCGCAAACTATGATAAATTACCCGCATTCTATAAATACCCCCATTCTATAATAAATTACCCACATTCTATAATAAATTACCCACATTCTATAATAAATTCCCTGAATTATATAAATTACCCGCATTATATAAATTATCCTCATTATATAATAAATTACCCTCATTCTATGATATATTATCAGCAGTCAGTTTTTCGACTTAGCATGAAATTTGGGTTCAATATTATAGGACGACGGTACTTTTAACCAAATTTACTAGATATATGGTGATTTAGGGACCAAAATCACGATTTTGTGGTGATTTAGGGGAAAAAAAAAGAGAAAAAAAAAAAAAAAAAAAATCACGATTTTATGGTGGTTTAGGGACCTCAAAAAAAAGTTGGGGGTTTTAGGTATTTTAGGGACCTGGTGGGAGCAGTGCTAATTCTATGCTAAATTACCCACAATCCATGATTAATTACCTGCATTCTATGATATATTTCTCAACAATCTGATTAGTGTTAAATTTCTAATATGATATTTTATTATTTTCGTACAAATAGTTATACTTTATCCCAAAAACGCCTTTTTTTCCCCTTTTCTAACTGGCCCACCCCTTAAATTCTAGTCGAGGAATTAAGAACCGGGGGGGTAGGGGGAGGGATTGACCGCCAGTTATAAGAAGACTTATACATATATATAAAAACTTATAAACTTAATTTTAGCATTTTAAAATCAAGTTATATAAAGCTAATTAGAATGAAATTTAAGAGGATACACGTTTTTAGAGAACGAGCTGCTGAATCTCGTTTATCGCAAGTAAACTCCCAATTGTTGGGCAGTTTGCAACAATACCTTGAGACCCAACATGAAGCTACTCGTCTCGGCGAAGTTCGTGGTGGAAACCAATTGGGCGTGAACCGATAACGAACCCTGATAATCTCCTTGCTGGATCATCCGGGCGATTTCGTGCAGACCCGCCAGCGTATTGCTCGATAACTAATTATAATTAACAAAGTTTACTTTCCAAGCGACGCTTATTTATTAATTATTTTTAATCGTTTGATGGTTAAAAACCATCATTCGATCCCTATTTTTAAAATACACTTACCAAATTATCTCGTAATTTATCGTAAAGGGTCTCTAGTTTCCTGGCCACGTCGTCCAGTTTGCGTCTAACTTGCTAAGAAGCGAAACCGAAAACTATTAGACAAGATTTATCGCGATTTTCTAGCCAAATAGAAATCTTACAGGATTGGTAGCCTTTTGTTGGCATTGTTGTCTTAAATCTTCCAGAGTGTCTTGAAGGATTTGATTTTCGGGAGGAATTGGTCCCTTTTCTTTCGGAGGCTCAGGAGTCGGAGCAGGAGGAGGCGTCGCGATTGCCTGATTGAAATATAAACGGGGGGGGGGGGGGGGGGGATGAACTCTTTATCTCGCAAAAAAAAATAGTAATTTAAAAACAATTTTTACCCGAGGTTGCGTCGGAGCTTGAGACGGAGTCTGCGAGAAGTTGGAACCCAGATAGGAAGCTGGTCCTGCTGGAGGAAGATTTTGAGCGGGGGGGAAAGCCGCCGGGACAGGGTTGGAGAAAGGAGGAGGATTATGAAAGGAAGCCCCCGAAGATGGCTGCAGTTGGTTCGGGAAGGAAGCAACGGGTAAAGGAGGCAAGTTTTGTTGGGAATGCTCCTGAGGCATTAAATAAGGAGTCATCATCGAATCGGGCGCTTGAAACGCTGTAACTGACGAAGGTTTCTTGGAGGAGGATTTTAAAGGCGGAGGATCGTTCCAGCCTGGTTTTGTTTCCCCATAACAAGCCGGAAGGGGTTGATTTGGAGCCGGAGCTAAACGCGATGGACAATCTTAAAACCTTCCATCTTGGGAAAGAGTTCATTGAACTTCAAAATATTATCTAACCTGTTGGTACAAAATGGCCAGTGGCAGTCGGGGGAGAGGCAAAGTGACCCAATGTATTCGCGTTGGACCCACTCTGTTCAACGCTGAAGTAACTCTGCTGCGTTGGTTGTTGTTGGAAACCCTGAAGAGAGGCGGTGGGACCGCCGAACTGTTGGGGGGCTGGGTTATAGCCCGGGTAACTCTGTTGAGAGTAGGAAGACTGACCGTAAGACGGTTCCGAATAAACGCTCGGATCGTGCGGACGACTAGGGTAGCGATGAGAAAGTCCGCCTACAAACCAGCCCAACCAATTAACGATTATTCCTCTTTAAAAGTACGCGAATTTCCCTAAGATTTTTGTCTTCAACTCCCTGACTTTCCCCGAACCTAATCCTGCCTTTAAGTATAAAATTTAATAACTTTCAATATTAAAATACCCCGTCCTTTTTTGAATTACCGCCAGGGGATTTTGTAGCGTAAAGAGTCATCTTTAAGATAATAACAACGTTTTAAGCCATCCCTTCCCGATAACCTGCCAGCTCAGTTGAAAATGAATAAATTTTTGCCTATTCCCACCAGTCTCGACAGTTTCCCTTTAAATCAAAAACAATCACTAGATTTTCACGTTGCTCAGAGTTTCGTTGCAATTTTACCTTTGTGAGAGATGGATCCGCCGGATTGATCTTGATTGGTGGAAGGTGGCGGAGGAGGTGGGGGCGTGGGCGTGGTTTGAGGTTGAAGGTAGGCGTTCCCGCCTTGAAGAGGAGGAGGAGGGGGTGGGGCGTAGCTTTGATTCGAGCTCAGTCGGCCAGGGTTGTAAAACGAATCGTACGAAGGAACATTTTGAAATCCCTTTTTTGTTCAAAAGAAGAGCTTTCAAACTCCATTTTACGCCTAGAAAACTATTTCCAATTCTTACCGCGGGCTGTTGAGGTTGATACAACTGCGGTTGATAGGTCGTCTGTTGGGCAGGAGCTGGATTATTAAACGAAGAACCGATTCTGGAGAAGGTTTGACTAACGCTCGACGATTGACTGTCCGTTCTGGTTCTAGACGGAATGATTGTCGGAGCGGGAGCACCTTTGACTTCGACGCGTTGATAAGGAGCGGCTGCCGATGACATTCCCAAAGACACGCGTATACGATCTTTCAAAATAACTAACGAAGGCTTAAATAAAACAGTTACAATTTAATAAAATAAAATTAATTTGAAAATTAATTCTTTCAAATAATTGATTTCTAGGCAAATTGTGCAATATTGCGTTATTATACCAGCGTTTTTCTAGGCGTTTCGGTATAAATATTAAATAGAGATTGAACCAACCTCGTTAGCATCATTGAGAAAAGTGTCGGCGAGAGCGAGACTTCCTTGAGTGGCCAATAATGCCACGTACTTTCCCAGAAGATTTGAAAGAGTGGAAGCTTTCTTCAAATCAACTCGACTTCCCATTAACTCCATGGTCCTCTTCAATATCATCATTTGTTCCACCAGATCCTACAACGAAACGAAAGTTTACCATCAAATTACAAAGACTTTTTCGTTTTTTATTCCTAATTTAATTGGAAAGCACGGATTTTGTTTGATTTCAAAATCGTAGACTTTCCATCTCAAGATTGTTCCAATCGGCTCAGTGAGAAGATTACGTGATCATTCTCCCGTCAGACATTTTTCTTTCCTTAAATAAGGATGACCAACGAATACGGGATCACAATACTTCGTTTCTCATCATCGCCCCCCCCCCCCCCCACTAGATGGCATTACGTTTTTATTCCCTGAGGGGGAGGTTCAATTTACCTGCAGTGATGAGGGAGTGACGTCGCTGTCATTGACGCAGACCCAACATTTGGTCAAACTTTCGAGGTTTCCCGAACAGACATAGCAGAGAGAAGCGTTCCGAATGGAATTGAACGAACCCTCGTGTTCCAGTCTTTTTCCCAAAGTGTCTGACAATAAAAATAACTTCGTCATTAATTTCATTCCCCCCCCCCCCCCGATCCTTCTAAAGTCTACAATCAAAATTTTCAAAGCCTAATTTCTCTCACCACATAGATGAGCGAATTCCTCGGGTTTAGCGTATGTCAATACAGCGGCCAACGCTTCCTTCCAACACTTTAGTTCGCAGTTGCGAACAACGTTCTCCCAATCGGAACTTACCACCGCGGAAATCAACTGGAAAAAAAAAAAAAAAAAAGGACGTATTCCAAATAAGAAGAATGCATAAAAGCGTCGAACAAAAAGTAACTCTTTACTTTGGCTGTGCTGGTGACGACCGAGTTCAGATAGCGTTTCTGCGTGGCTTGCAGGAGTTGGGAGCCTCCAGCTTGGGCTAACACGAGGGCATTGGCCCATTGGTCTTCGCTGACGCACAATTCCACAGCAGCTTCAATATTTCCGGTTAAGAGAGCGCGAGCTAACGTTCCCTCGGTGGAACCGTCGTTGGTTACAATCTCGAACGAAGCTTCTTCTGATTTTTTTAAATTGGTGGCAATGTCGTCGAAAGTACTAGAGACGTCTTTGTCCCGGGTAGACTCCTTAAGAAACAATTATAGGATTAACATTAATCTAACGGATTTAGAGATATCAGAGTCCGATAGAACAGATTTAGAGAATGGTTGAGATTGTTGGATTATCAACGTTTAATGGTAGAAATTATCAAGATGTCAGCAATTAATCAAAGAGATTATTGAGACGCGAGTTTTAATCAGGGCTAATATCTCAAAATCTCAAAAATTAAAACAATTTGACATTTCTTACGGATATAGAAAGATCCTTCATATTTTCGGGTAAATTTTCCTCAGCAGATTTGACAAGAGGTTCCAACTAAAAAAAATTAAAAACATTTCCTACAACAATTTTAATAGTAGTAAATTCAATTTATACTTGAGTGGCGACTTCTAAAGGATCGTATCCCAACAAGGTGAGCATCGCGCTTCGAGGAGAAGGTTCAAAATTGGCCTAAAAGTCATATCAGGCATCAATTAAAATTTGCTTCAAACGCTACAAAAAGCTTACGTGTAAAAAATTCCAAATCATTTTCTGATAATTATCGTCCAACTGATCGAGTTTGAATTTGCAGAAATCGGCTAAAGTCCCTAGTTTGAGAGCCTCTTCCAATTGGGTCGCGTTACGAACTACAGTTGGTTCAGTCACCACTTGACTGATAGTCGCCTTAAAACTCTGAGGAACCGGAACTCCCCCTACTTGATTGGCCGCTTTCGTTTCCGTCTCGAAGATCACCAGCTTACCACCAAACTACGAACGGATTAAATCGAGAGATCATTTAAAATTTAAAGGGGCAGAAGGCTTTCACCTACGGCAAAAGAGGCCCCCACTGGTCTTCTCAACCATTTTGGAGGTTTCTGAAGGGGCATGGCCACCGAGCGAGGAATGGACGCCTGACTGGGAGGTGGAGTGAACGCCTCGGACCCTGGAAAAGATTCCGCAATCTGGGCCAAAAACAAATAAAAATTTGGTTTGTTTCGGCACAATTAACCTTTGGGACAGGTCGCATTTTGGATATTTTACTTTGCTGCTGGGTTGCAATTGTCGTTGTCCACCCATAAGCGAATAAACACTGACGTGTCCATCAAAAGAGGAACTGGCTATGATGGCGGGATTCCTCGGACACCAAGCAACTTCGAAGCTCCATTGATTATTAGTCGGCAACTCACAGACGACTTCCCCCCCTTGCAGATTCGAATTCGGATTCCAGCACAAGATTCGGTTATCTTTGCCACAAGAAAGAAGGAGGTCAGGATCGTGTTGACACCAAGCAATGGACAAAACCCCTCTGCGCCAAGAGAAACCAATTTTGATTTAAAATTTAACCCAATATGAAAAATTACCTCGTTACCTTTGATGGCTTTCGAGAACTTTGAGGGGTGAAGTCGCGAATCTCAGATCCCAGAGTTGAATCACCGGACTGTGATCGTCTTCAGATGCGAAACACAACTGAGTAGCGACTTCTGGGTGCCAAGCGACTGATTTCAAACGCAGCTAAGAATTGAAATGATTAAATTCACTTATCTAGTATCATTTTACAATGATAGAGTTACCCTGGACGTGGAATCGGAAACTTTAATGATGGGTTCGTTCTTACGAAGATCCCAAACCACGCAGCGAGTAGGGAAAGTCGATGCTAAAATGTGTTGCACCTGTCTATTCCAGGCTACGCACGAAATCTCTTCTAATGGCTAAGATGAATCAGATTATAGATATATACAATATATACGGTGCTAGAATAACCGCGTACCTGTGATTTAGCTCCGGGTGTCATGGGTGAATTTGGGTTATTCAAATCCCAAATTAGGATTTCAGACTCTCCGCCACCAGACACCATCAAGTTATTCTTAAAGATAACAAAAACAAACTTTAAAGTGCGAAGAAAGCTTTGCCTGGGCAAAAATAATAAATTTATTAAATTAAGCCCGACCTGAAACGGATTGAAATCCAACGAATAAATTGGTCCAGCGTGCTTATCGCTTTGAAAGATTTCCACATCTTCCTCTCCATTAATCAATTTCACAGCGTCATACACTAGTAAATTTCCGCTATCTGAACCAGCGGCTAAAACCCCGCTTTCTCTTGTTCCTTCGGACATTCCATTGTTTCCCCAAACGACTTTATTCAATCTGTGATCCAGCGCCAAGCTGCCTTTCAAACTCATCTCCAATCCGGGCTCTGTTAGATTTAGAGAGTAAACTTCCAACGCAGCAGCGGTACTGATTTTGAGCCCCCGCAAATTGTATTAAAAATAAATAACTCGACACTTGATTCAATTAAGTTCTACCTAAAGGAAGCGTCAAGTTGTTGGGCAGCCGTTCCAGCGGCCAAATAGATCGGGTGTTGACTGGCAGGAGACCAAGCCACGTTGGCAGTCCTGTCAACTTCTTTCACCTTCATGATTGAGTCGACTGAAAACGGTATACGCTTTAATTTCGTCAACTATTAGTTTACTTTAATCCCCTTTTACGAATCTTAGGCCTACTTCTTTATTATTTTCCTCAAATGAAACGTAAGTTATAACAACACACACGTGGAACGTCGGAGAGTATCACTAGGACTAGGCTTAGTGGGCAATAGTGGATTTCTTTAACTATTTCAGTAAATAACCGCGCTATTTATAGTGTAAAAATAGATTTGATATTAGATTTAATTGTTTAAACTTACATTTTAAATCGTGCGAAAATAAATTACAGTTGAAATTGTTATAAGACCGGCCGGCATTAACTAATTTATTTAAGTTAAACCCCTTCGGCTACGTGTCCATAGACACGACACGCGAGAGCGTAGCAGACGACGGGTAGAGAGGGAATGGGCGGCCTTTTAATTCGGGACTTCAAGTGGGCTGTAAATAAGGATAATATATATATATCTTTTTTGGTCCCATTCGAATGTCTTTTTATATAATGTGGTTTGTGTTTGATTTATACCGCTGGATCGTATGTTTTTAGTTTTGGTTCCGTTTTGGGTTTAACGTGGGGATAAGGAGCGCCGAGTGCTCGTACTGCGTAGTTGTTATGTTACTGGAAGTACGAATAACATCGGTCGAAATCTGAGCGCAAATACATCAGCGGAATCGAAAGACTAATAAGAAATGTTATCATTGGAAATATACAAGTAAATAACCAACATTCATTGCAGAGTGAATTACATAGAGTAACGCTTACGTGGCCTAAAATTATTATATCCTCTAATAATTATGGCGAAGAAAGATCCAAAGGAAGGAGGATCCCCCTCTAATTTTGCCGACGATAACACTGTAACGCCGAAGGAAAAAAACGATATGGACGATCTGATCGAGAGTGCCTCTAAACTATCTTTCGGAGAAACTGAAAACCGATCTAAAGGAGAAATTCCCTCAAGATGCCACGAATCTATTTGGATTTGGTCCAAAACTTCGGACCAGATCTACAGCCGATTGGATGACGAGTTAGGAGGAAAATGGCTCATCTTTTTGGATGAAAAAATTCCAGACAAAGAGGGGCTAACTATCTTGGACAAAGCTTGGCTACGTATTGACGAAGCCACCTTAAAAGGGACTTTGTTTCAATCCAAAGCATCGACCGCCTTTAAGGAGCCTCACGCCAGTTCGACCGACAACAAGGGAGTCATCGTAGTCTACACCAAGGACTTCGAAGACGTGGAAGATGTTCTGAAAACGGCCGAGAATATCGCTAAGATCCTGGAAGACTTGTTGCCTGACAAATACACCCTGCGTTACAAGACTAACGCGGCCACTGATGCCCGACTCTATCCTAGTCAAAACTGCAAAAACGCCACTTTATATCGGTACTGCTTAAGATTTGGATTACAGCAAAGGGAGAAAGAGGTGTGGGTAGTCCCACCATCCCTAAAATCCAGATACGTTCCTCCACCCGCTCGAGGGCGCGTAGGCTGTCGTCGTGGGGGCAAATATAAATCAGGGCAGGTACCATCATTGGGAAACCTTACCCAACACGGCTCAGGATCATTTTTCTAATTTCAATAACCTCACTTTTTATATATGTAAAAATTAGTACATTATAAAGAAAATAAAAAATATTTTATTAAAATCGAAAATTATTTTCCTTTCTTCACACTGCCTAGCTTTGGAATGTCCAATTTCTTAAAGGGAGAATGCAACATAATTACAATTTTTTTTTTTTGATTCCTTATCGTTTAAATAGGCCTAATCCACTGATAAAAAGTTTACAATACAAATATTAAACTAGAAATAAATTTAAAACTATTTTCAGTAGTGGATTAGGCCTATTTAAACACTAAGGAATCGATAAAAAAAATCACTTGTTAGGTTGCATTCTCCCTTTAAGGGCAACCATAACATAGCCACCGAAAGAGAGAGGGGGAAATAAGTTTGAATTTTTAATTATTAATTTAGGTACAATATAACTCCTCTTTTGTCAGGCCCTTTTCTCCTCTTCAAAAGAAAAAAAATTCGAACTTATTTCCCTTTCTCTCTTTCTGTGGTAATGTTATGGCCATATTTTAAATAGGAGAGGGCATATGTCGGTCTTGTATTTAAAATATGACCGAAAATGCAATCTTTAATTTTTTGACGTTGTTCCACCAATTTTAGAAATCTGAAAAAATTCAGGGGTCAACTTTGACCTATAAATACACATTTTTTAAAATATATTTTCAAATTTTAAAATGCTTGTAAAAATTTGCTTTTGAACGTAATTTGTTTTTAAATACCACCTTGTAGGACTTCGAGAGACTTAATTTAAAAAAATTATATTACATTTGGTGATAATTAGGCCAAGATATCGAAAAAAAAAACAAAAAAAAAAAAAAAAACGAAAAAGCCCAAATTATTTTTTTGGGGGTTTTTTGGCACATCTTTTGAGCTGAAAATTTTCACACAACCACCATTTGTCACGCTGATTATGGGACTATATTTTTCGTCTCGATTCGTTCAAAGGCAATTTTCACTATCTTATCCGGCTAGGCCCTTTGCACAGATTTTAATAAAATGTCACAACTCTCTGGTTGAAATATATTTATTTTGGAAAAATTCAAAATAAGCGCGTAGCGTTCGAAAAATTACGATCGATTGTTGGAATGGGCGTTTAAGTTGAAATGAAAATGGTAAAGTTTTAAAAACGTTATAAATTTTAACGGAACGATAGATATTTTAATTAAATATATTAAATCAATAGGAGATTTACTAATTCCAAAAGTTAACTAATCGTCATAGGATTGTAATTGGGCCAAGACTCCTCGCGCTCGAGTCGCTGTTACTTCGTTTTGACTGCGGGAGATTACCGATTTCAATTTATCTGGATAACCGAGCGTCGTCATTCGATTTCGCAGAGAGCCTGCGAGAGAAAACGTGGCGAAGATCGAACGAGTTACCAGACAGAAAAATCCAAAGGATATGTATCATATTTTTCACGTTTTAAATTCCCAATCAAATTTTAAAAATGGCGCTAATCGCGTAAAGAATTACAACCCTTTCTTGAACTAGCCTTTAACAACCGTTTAAACAAGGTTTAATTTCATTCGGAAGTTATAGTTTATCGATAGGATTGTTTGACCAAAGTTCTAACGAGTCTATTCGCCATTTCTGAGTGAAAAAATGTATTCGTTTCTTTTACCGTTATTTTTAATTTAGAGAAGCTTCGGTTCCTGATTTGGTAATATTTAAATAAACGATAGTTTCCCCGATATCGTAATAAAATTTAACGCGTTAAAATAAAGATGAAAGAAAAAAGGGGGTTACTTACTGGAACTAAGTAGGGAATGAACGCAAGTCAATGCATTCTGAATGATTTCGGGAATGTTATCGGGGGTCAACCTTTTCTCCAGCGATTCCAACAGATTTGATTTGAGAAATTCAGCTTCGGCCGCGTTCAAATCCGTGGCAGCCACGATGGTCAGTGAGACTAGAGCTTCCACCCTCATCACCGCGTGTTCCGAAGTCAACATGGAGACTAAATGAGGCACTGCCCCATTTTTTATTAGACATTCAACCACGGAACGAGAACGAGAGTTTTTAACCAGCCAAGATAACAGACGAATCGCTTCCCCTAATTAATATTAAATTAATTAATATCAAAATACCAGGGAATGGGGGAAAGAGATAAAAAAATTGACCTTTGACCCCCGGATGATCGTCCGTTTGGCACCAGGTTACTAAACGCTTAATTAGATGGCTGTTCGTGCCCAATATGACGGCGCTCTTCTCTGATATAAATGAACAAACAAAGAAATAAAAACAACCTTTCTAGGCCCATATTTTGAAACCCGGCAAAGAGTCTAATTTACCTTGTTTATCAACGAGCATCCTAAATGTTCCTAGCAATTTGAAGACGACCGGGAATGTTTCAATATCAATCATCGGCAGCAGTTTCTCCAGAACTCCAGCTTCTAACGAAACTTCTTTATTTCGAACTAGATTAAAATGATGGAGCAACCGTAAGAATATAATTCAAATTCGACTGATTTAATAATTTGATTAAAAGTCATCCTTACCGGGAATGGCCAAGTTCCTTAAGGCCGAGAGGACTGCGTGCTGTGATCGAATATCGCCATCCACGCCCGTATGCTTTCCAAGAACGTTTAACAAATCAGAAATCACTTTGTCTTCCGCAATTTGAATGCAATGAGTATCTAAACAAATACAAGCTCTCTTTCAAAATATATTTAACAGTTTATCCTTCCTTTAAAAATACATATTTAACGGTTTATCCTCCCTTTAAAAATATTTAATGGTTTACCCCTTCCTTTAAAATTACATTTAACAAGTCATTATCCCGAAATTTTACAATTTATTCTCAGCTTAAACATTCGATTCATCATCCCTACGTAAAAATAATTTCAGTTCATCATCCCTTTATTAGAAGTTCATCCTCCCATTAAAAATTTTTTACAGTTCATCCTCCCTTTACCCAAAAATTACAATTATTAGAATTAAAAACGAAATCCGACCATTTCTGGCGAAATTTCCGATGGCCAAAGCACCGGCTACACGAACACTCTCCTCAGGATGACGCAGCCACTCCAAAGTCTGTTGGTAAACCTTTCCTTTCCCCTCTTGATATAAATATTCCATGCTTTCGTCTGGAAAAATAAAAACAATTATATATTTTTTAAAACAAAATAAAAATAAGCTGGAAAAAATTACCTCCCGTTAAAGTTAGAATGATCAGATCGTACATGGTTTTCAACACGTTCAAACTCTCTTCGTCCCTGGATCTTCGCTGGTGTTGAGCAATCAAGACCAGAACGCGTTCGCAGAAACCGTTCTTAGAAAGAAACAGTTTAACGCCATCTGCAATCGTAATAATAATAAAGGGATAATGAATTGAATAAGGATTTCAATGAAAAAAAAAAAAAAAAAAACTATCTTTAAAAATTCGTATCTTAAGGTGTATTTATTTTTTGATAAAACGCGACGTATGACGTCATTCCCTATAAAATAAACTATGTCTACTTAAATTCCCATGAAAATATTAGCGGCGGAACTAGAGTTATAGCAGAAAAGGTTCAGACACGAGTGAAATTAAAATAACAGGGTTTTCAATGTAAGTAATCCAAGTTTTAGAAAATTCTTAGCTCATAGTGTATTTAATTTTTGATAAATTACGATGGATGACGTCATTCCCTATATAATAAACTATATCTAGTTAAATTCCCATGAAAATATTAGCGGTGGAACTAAAGTTATAGCAAAAAAGGTTCAGACACGAGTGAAATTAAAATAACAGGGTTTTCAATGTAAATAACCTCAGTTTTAGAAAATTCTTAGCTCGATAAATTGAGATGGATGACGTCATTCCCCTTATTATAAACTATGCCTAGCTAAATTTCCATGAAAAAATTAGCAGAGGAAGGCGAGTTACGTCTTAATATGTTCAGACAAGTACAAAATTAAATAGCAAGGTGTTTAATATAAACTATCGCCGTCTTTCATAATTCAAATCTCCCATTTATATTAATTTCTTTACAAATTGCGACGCATGACGTCATTACCTGTATCATAAACTATAAATAATATAACTCCCAAAGAAATTGGTCTTACCATTTTCAGCCAGATTTCCAAACAATTCAAGTAACGATTCTAGACTGTCATCGGGGAATTCTTTTCCGAATAAATCAACGAGAGAGGATAACGACGATTCTTCCATCAATTTCTTACGACCGCTTTCTACAATTCGAATAATTAGATTAAAAGTGATTAATTAAGTCGCTATAGGCTTTTTCACAAACCTAAATCAGCCAAACAATTAAGTACGACTAGACAATGAGTTGCCACTTCTTCGGTGTTACGAAACCTTTGCAAATATTCGAGCAGAACTTCGACGATGCCTGCCGACAGAGCTTGGTCTTGCGTATCTTCTGAAGTTTGAAGAAAATAGGCTTAGCTAGGTTCAAAGGCTATAAGGCGTCGTCGTACCGTAAGTGTCTGTCATGTTGAACAGGCATCCCGAAGCCACCGTTCGGAGATTATCTGGCATTTCATTCAACGATAGTAATTTCTTCAAGAGTAGAACTACTTTCTCGACTCCTCGAAGATCTTTAACAATTCCCCGAGCCGCGTCTAAGATCATTTTAAAGATAATTAGAAAGATATACGCGAGGATCTTATGACCTTAGAGCGGGGACCGAGATGAATTAAAGGCGCAAACCATTATCGTAGCAGATGTTTCCCAAGGCGCGACACGACTGTACGACGATGCTCTCGTTCTGGTCGTTGATTAATTCCACCAGAGGAGAGATAATAGTAGCGTCCGTGCACAATTTACGAGCGCTGTCTGAAACATTAAAATCTTCCCTGAGCTTCCAACAGTTTTTTTGGAAATTATTTCACCTTTCTCCGATTGAAAACCTTTTACAAATCCTCGACTCTCATTGGGTTTAATAACTCACAATCAGCCACCGGTGAAACTATACTATAACTATATCCTGACTTCAATGATCTCTATTTTAAGTTCCCTGACTTTATCCAGACTACAATGAACTATATTTTAAGTTCCCTGACCTTACCTAGACTACAATGAACTATATTTTTAGTTCCCTGACCTTATCTCGACTACAATGAACTATATTTTTAGTTCCCTGACCTTATCTCGACTACAATGAACTATATTTTTAGTTCCCTGACCTTATCTCGACTACAATGAAATATATTTTAAGTTCCCTGACTTTATCATGACTACAATGAACTATATTTTAAGTTCCCTGACCTTATCTTGACTATAATGAACTATATTTTAAGTTCCTGGACCTATTTTTGAGCTTCCCAGCCTATGTTAAAGATAAATTTTTGAGCATTCTGACTTTACTCTGACCAAATCCTTACTTTCTAGACTAATTTGAGTTTTTAGACGACTCGGACGTCATTGATCTAGTTTTGAATCCCCTAACTTTATAAATATACTGTATTTATTTCTGGTCCGCTCTGACCTTAATCTTATTTGAAACGGGTCTAATTACGTCATTAATATTTTTCAATTCAACTAAATTCAGAAACCTATAACCTATAGGAAGGGTGACTCACCATCTTTGGCCAACTCGGCGACCATCTCGGCTAATTTAGCGGTGACCGCTGTTGGTAAACCATTGGTCTTTTTGAGTAAAATAGTTATTGACAAGATGATATCATTTTTCAGAAGATTCTCGACGATTTCTTCTTTACCATCGTCTAAAAGTTTGGCCAAAAATAAAAAAAAAACCTTAAATTTGGGTCAAAACATTGTTTAATTTAGTTGCAGGCTTGAAAAGGATTCAAATGTCAATTGAAACTATGGTTTTTCTATCGTTATTTATATCACGTTTAAGAGTACGATAATTAAACGTAACCTTCGACTAAATCCCGCGATAAAATTATTAACTAATCATTGATAATGGAATTAACCAGTAACTGATAAAGTTATCAATCGTGTTAAAAAAGCTATTGTTTCCAGTTTTGTAACGGCGATTAGTGCAATTGTTTAATTCCAACAATGAAGAACCTTCAAAAATTGCTCCTGATATTTATAGGCATCGTTTTTGGTGGTAACTAATTTTTCGACTCTTTGACGAATTAAAACCATTTATGGAAATTATTTTTTGGGATAAACTTATTGATTCCTACAGGAGCACTTTTGGCTCGGGCGCAAATCGAAGACCCGTGTCCTTCCCAACAAAACGTAGTTTTGAATCAAAAGGCTAAATTAAAATGCAATTATCGGAACGTTCAAGGATTACGCGAATGGTCGGTAATCGACGGTCAAGAGACGAAACCCTTGGACCCAAACGTTTTCGAACAAGAACCGGACGGAGTTTCGATCAAAAAAGTCACCCGGGAATTAGAAGGAACCTCGTTACGAGTAAAAATCGTCAATCCAGTCACTGGGGCTCAAATTAAACTTAATAATATCGTTATTAAGGTTTACGGTAATTAAAAAATAACTCAGTTAATTTAATTAGATATTGAATGGCTAACCTGCGAGAAATCTTCCAGTGTTCTATTCCCTTAAATTCATTGATAAAAACTAAAATATAATTAATTTTATACCTGTTTTAGGCCCGCCAGAAATAAAAGCTTTACATTCGAAGGTTTACATCGAAGATATCACAAACATATCGTGTGAAGCTAAGGGATTTCCTACCCCCACTATTACTTGGGTTTATCAGGTTACAAAATGTTGTACAAGTAAAACGACAAAATTCTGTGGGTAAAAAAATATTTTTGTTATAAGGCCTTGGCTTTCGAAAACTTTCTTGATAGGCGATATTTTGTTAAACAGTAAAATCTCGTTAAATAACGAAATTGAGCTTATAACGAAATTTTTTGAAATCGTCCGCAAAGCCAATGCCTAGAGACTATAAAGAAATTACGGATACAAAAAAGGGCTTCCCACCAGAATTTTAATGGAACGTGTTTTGTTATAAGCTCATCGACTAATTCTCAATTTCCCTCCCAATTTAGCTCTCTGAAAGGTTAAACCCTTCGTTGATAGAGACCGACTCCTCGGGTGTATCGTATTTACAGATACTTAACAAACCGGGGGCTTATCAGTGCCAGGCTGACAATGGATATGGTCTGGCTATCGATAATATCAACGTTCTATCCAAATCAGTCCGAGAAGGTTTGTCTCACAATCCCTGATATATAGATATCACTTTTATGGCAATTTTGAACCATGAACTCTGGTTATAACGAAACTTCCCGTATATCCGACTAGAATTAGGGAATATTTCAGCCCAGACAAACTCTGGTTATAACGAAATTCCTCTTTTATCAATTTTGTTTAACCTTTTCGCGACTAATCACTGACAAAATTTCGTTATAATAAAGTTTTTCCGCTCTAAGTATTCATCAAAATTTTTTACAAAATTTAAAACAGAGGACTTTGCCGGTATTAAGAGTCTAACGGTCGAAAGTGTTGCCGAAAGTTCAATAGTCTTCAAAGTAGAACTAGATGAAGAAAACGACACCAAAGTAACGAAGATTCGATACATGTATACGTTATACTCCGAAAATAAGATGATGAGGGAAGATCACAATGGAACGGCAACAGGTATATTTTCAACTAATCATAACTGATAAAAGGGATCTATATTGGAACCACCTTTATTTCAGTTCAAGATGGTTCTTTCATTCTAAATGGATTTCCCGGCGGGGCTTACGTCGTTTTTCACTTCGCAAGCGCGTCTATGGCTAACGAAGCGGTTAAATTATCATCCGGCGAAGGACTACTCGTTACTCTGTTACCACCAGCGCCACAAATCGCCGTTATAGAAGTCACGAGCGAATTTATAACTATAGAATGGAGGGAAACTTGGATCGCGAGGTCGAGTAATGCTAATGGAATTGATTTCTACGAACTCAAATACAGTCAGGTAAAATAATTTTACAAAATTTTGATTACATTTTGACTAATTATGACCACTTTTACTAGTTGTCCCAGAATGGAGACGAATTTCAACCACCCAGCTGCACCGTCGAAACTAAAATCCCTAGCTGTGTGGGAAGTAATTACAAGATCTATAGGAGATCCTCTATTGGATATAGTTTAATCGAAATAAGGGCTCATAACATTCAAGGATACAGCGCTTGGAGTAATTTACTAGTTTCAAATTACAAATAAAATTCTATAAAGATTTACTTCGTCAATAAATTTGATTATTTTAATTTATTACCTCGACTTTAAGATCTAAGAATCCTTTCCCAGGGTCTGGCGCGTATTAAATATATTTAAAATTCAACCTTACCTTCAATTTTGATCTTCGCGATCACGGCGTCGAGACTCGCTAGTAGTTTATCATTTGAAAATTGGGATACTCCTTCCGTGCAAATTTTCAGGTTTTCTAGAGACGCTGCCAAGCCATCTGGATTAATACAATAGTACTATTAATTATAAAGTAATCAATATAATTTTACTATTACAACAGGAAACGTAGAACGAAAGCGAAAGCTGCTAAACGGTAAGCCTTGGCATCTGTCAAAAATTGTCTTACCCATTATCTCGGGATGTTTTCTAAGCGAATTAAAATACAAACGACGCTTAAAATATTACCTCCAATCTATGATATATATATATAAGTATAAATTTTCCTAATTTAATTAATTTTAATCCACTAGCGTTGAGAATTAATTACGCTCTTTAACTAAACATTGCGACACAACAATCAATACGAGTCTACGAGATGAAGACGAAGTGACGAATGTAATGAAGATAGCTTTTAATAGATATCGGTCTACGCGTCGGAATGACCCGAAATTTACCAGCTTTTCAAATCCCATGTTATTTTATGCAAATTTTCTCAATTTAACGTGTGATTGAAAGAATGCCCTTTTCTGCATGCGTTCCAGCGCTCATACCAATGTGACCGAGAGATCGAATTTGCAGTTTTTGATCGAAAACTGCATTCTGAATGTTTACAACAGGTGCGGTATTATAGAATGCATTTATTCGCCTTGAAGGGGCGCTAAACTTGGTTCTTTTGAAATTGGTAAATTTACATAATCAAACGTTCAAATTGTTACACCAACTTTTGTATTGTTTGGTTCAAATATTGCGTTGATTTTGTCTTCTAAGTTGATTCTGTAGGGGCACATTCATCGAAGATAAAAATATCTTAAAGGGAGAATGCAAAATAATAACAATTGAATTTTTATCGATTCCTTATCGTTTAAATAGGCCTAATCCACCAGTAAAAAGTTTACAAAACAAATATTTAACTAGAAATAAATTTAAAACTTACCATCAAAATAGGCTTAGTGGGATTCATGAAGATCCTGAATTCCCTCCGTGTAAGGTCAAGGAGGATTAGACAAGGAGAAGAAATGTGGGGACGGCGCGGTTCCTACTGCGTCGGCCTAAACTCCCACTCTGGGAGAACGGGGGTAGAGACGTTTCGTGGTAAAATGTTGTCGCGTGGGTAAAACGAATCCTTTATGAGACGCGCTAGCTAGCGACCACGTGACAACAGTTTACCTCGAGAATTTCCTATCCCCCCTTTCCACCCGAGTGGGAGGTTGGCTCTTCTCTCTCTAACTCAACGCAGCCCCACATTTCCTCTCCTTGTCTAATCCTCCTTGGTAAGGTCTAGCAACCAATGAGCCAAGGCCCGTCGTTCGCGCGAGACCTACAATCGCGTTCAATTGGTCGCTAAACCTTACACGTGAGCAAGGAGGATCAGAGAAGGAGAGGAAATGTGGGGACGGCGCGGTTCCTACTGCGTCGGCCTAAACTCCCACTCTGGGAGAACGGGGGTAGAGACGTTTCGTGGTAAAATGTTGTCGCGTGGGTAAAACGAATCCTTTATGAGACGCGCTAGCTAGCGACCACGTGACAACAGTTTACCTCGAGAATTTCCTATCCCCCCTTTCCACCCGAGTGGGAGGTTGGCTTTTCTCTCTCTAACTCAACGCAGCCCCACATTTCCTCTCCTTCTCTGATCCTCCTTGACGTGAGGAAGTCAGGATCTCCATGAATCCCAGTCCCACTAAGCCTATTTTCCGGGTAAGTTTAAAATTTATTTCTAGTTTTATATTTGTTTGTAAATTTTTTAAATAGTGGATTATCACTTGTTGTTAGGTTGCATCCTCCCTTTAAGTAGAGAACGAAATAAATTAGATAAACAACTTTATGAAAACTCGTGGCAGTACAAATTACAATTGAGAAAAAAAGAAATGAATTAACAAATTTCTTTGAATTAAAAAAAGCTAAGCCTTTGACCTGAATATAAAGAAAAGTAACATCTTCGGCTTACTACATTCCAAAGACTACATTTACAATTTTGTTTTACACAATTTTTGGTATAATGAAACCGAAGTCGACAACTTAGAAAATTGTAATAAAAATAATAAAAAAAAACATGGAGCAATTTATAAGTTGGGAAATCAGAATTTTAAGATCGTCCCCTGGAGACGGCCTCGAGTACATCGTATAGAATTTGGTTTCATTTTAAATTTTTATAGGTAATTCTGTAGTACTGAAATTCATTTAATACCAATCAAAGTTGCACAATTTTTACAATTTATTGAAATAAACTAAAGAGGGTTTTCTCGAATGAATAAATGCTTGATTAAAACTTTGAGAAAAAACAATTGTTCTTGGAAATCAATTATTTTCAAACCTTAGGAGCCAAGGCTTAGCTAAATTTAATATCTGACAATCATGATGGATCAAAACTGAATTCAACTACCCTGTAATTTGAGTTAAGCCTTGACCTATTATTACTTATTTAATTCTAATAACTGTCAGAAATTAATTTTATCGTTATTACGAGACCATTATTAAAACTAACATTGTCCAAAGCGTAGCTCAAATTAACAAATAATAATTTGAATAAAATTAAGGCTTAGCTCAAATTAATTAAAACCAAGGCTTAGTGTAAAAAGGCAACTCGCGAATTGCCCACCATTGATTTAAACGAAAAATGGACCAAGGCGCTTAATTAAAATGAATAAATGCTTGATTACAAATTTGATAAAAACGAAACTCCTTCTCCGAAATGATCAACTATTATTAATCAAATCGGATACCTCAGAATCCCGACTGGACGTGTTTTCTCCTCCACAATCCGCATCAATATCGATCAAGATTTCTTGATCATCTACGTGATTTAGTCCTCGCTTGGAAGCGTAATGTTCTCGTTCAGCCGGATTCATATACTTAATTTGTTCATTCAAAGCGCGTTCATCTCGTTCTTCTATTTCGTTATCAGAATCGGACGGAGCTACGATATCTTCCGGTTCTAATTTAACGACGATTGGCGTACTTTCAAGATCAGCGATCAAATTGTTCACGTCCGTTATTACTTCCGCGTCTTTGTCACTGGCATCGGAATCTTGGGATGGTTCCGAATAGTACATTTGATCGTGACTGGTTAAAATAGAGCCATTTTCTTCCGATCTTTCTAATCTCATTTTCTTGGAATTGACAAATTCGTAAGAAACGTCCATAGATGGAACGTTTACATTGTAATTATCGGGCATGGCTCCTAAAAGAGAAGTCTTGAGAACTTCCCCGTCTTTACCAATTTGTACGCTGAATAAATAATCTCCTTCGGGTAAAGGCCCTTCATATTCAGTCGTTCTACTGTGTTCGTGATTCTGATATTTTTCACTGGACGCATTTTCTCTATAATCTCCACTATTATTTCGAGAAAACGCCGAAGCTATACGTGAATAAAAAGTATTTGTATACAGAGATTTAAGCGTAATAGGACGAGTGCTTGATTTATTACAAAAACTAAAAATCAGGATTTACGAGTGTAGGGACTAATACTAAATACTAGTCTTTTAAATACACTACGAGTACTCGAATCTACGGATGAGGCGAGTACTCGGTTGGCTAGAGTCAATTAAATCAACTAGAAGTACTCAAACCTATGATTTTCAGAGTAATAATACGAAGATTGGGATTATTAGACCAATAACATTGATAACGAGTACTCGCTTATTAATCTACGAGTAATGGGATAAAATTTGGAACAATTAAAACGATATCGAATTAAACTTACCATTTTCTTCGTAAGTATACTCCCGTTGATATTTAGAAAGATCTTCCCCTAAAAATAAAAATTATTTCAGTTTATAATAGAGGCTTGATAGTCTCGATGAAGTTTATTTAGGCTTACCTTCATACATGAAGTACTTATAATCTTTATACAATGTAATTCCAAGTTCGGAAGCAGTTTGACGATCTACTTTAGAGATAATGCCGTCACAAGCGCATCTGATTATACCGTTAAAAAATGTAGAACGTAATTTAGTGTACTCTTCCGATGTTTCTGGTTTTCGTCTTCCTTTCAATTTCCCGTAATCCTACGAGGGATGAAAAGTATTTAGAAGTTGGGCATGGAACTCCTTAACTTTCCTACGATACTTAGTAAACTTACCAGGAATAGAGCCCAAGATTCGTCTTTTAGGCCAACCTGATGCGGTTGAAAAGCTTTTTGATTAACGGCTCGTACAGCAAACACCCATCGCTTTTCTTTCTTCTGAACCGTATGTAAGTTCGGTCCATATCGACGTCTCATCAGAGCTTCGCTGACAAACTCCCACATCATACTTCTACAGATTGAAAGGGATTTATTAAGTATTTAGCGATTAATTTAAAAGACTTACCCTCTTTGTACTGGAATATTTTTAGCCCGATCTTTCTTTTCTTTAACAACCTCAGGCGCTGGAGTTGATAGTCGCGATTCGGATTGAAATCTTGGATAATCAATTGCAAAATTCATGATCAGGTCGGGTATTAACTGAATTTTAAGGCGAATATATGGCGTTCAGTTTCACAATGAATCACTAAAGGTTTTAGTATTTAATTTCGAGGAATCGAGTCACGATACGCGCGTTGATCAAGTTAGAGGAGGAAAATGCACGGTTTTACTTTCACAAAGAAACTAAACTCTAATGACTGATACAATGTATAGACGTAAAAAGGCCTGAACGTCGTCAATGCGCTTTCGCGGAAAACCATTCGAATCACAGTGGGCTGCGAGTCGAAAATTTTAAAAGCGAGACCAACGACGTAGTTTAATACTATAGGCTTAATCAAGACACTGCTAAAAATCTAATTTCAAACTCTTATATCCGAATGTGAAATTTGGTTTATTATTTAGTATTAATTTCAGTTTTTTATTCATTAATAAAAAAATAATTCATTGAATAAATTATTTAAATTTATTAATACATGGCAAGAACTTATAAAAACATCCTCGCAGACACACAGATTCGTGAATAGTAAATTGCCTAATTATTGACGTTAAACTACGGGATCTAGCTTAGGAAATGAGCCTCGGAAGAAAACGGAAACGAGCCAAACGACACAATGCACTCTATTGTTTATTCTGGAGATCTGAGAAAGCTAATAGCGGACAATTTTGGCTGCTAAGAATAATAGGCTAATGGAGAAATCAAGGAGGATTAGACAAGGAGAAGAAATGTGGGGACGGCGCGGTTCCTACTGCGTCGGCCTAAACTCCCACTCTGGGAGAACGGGGGTAGAGACGTTTCGTGGTAAAATGTTGTCGCGTGGGTAAAACGAATCCTTTATGAGACGCGCTAGCTAGCGACCACGTGACAACAGTTTACCTCGAGAATTTCCTATCCCCCCTTTCCACCCGAGTGGGAGGTTGGCTCTTCTCTCTCTAACTCAACGCAGCCCCACATTTCCTCTCCTTGTCTAATCCTCCTTGGAGAAATATAAATACGCCCTGTGGCAAGTTACTATCCGAGATACTACACGCGACTTTAATAAACTTCATTTAGCAGTTTCTCAATTAAATGTCAGGGTCTCAGGGAGCATTTGCCTACGTTGTATTCCCAGATTTTTAAGCACGTTTGCCTGTCGTTTATTCTCATTACCTTCACTTTTTTCCAAGTAATGTTGCGTCAAATTACCGAGAATTCTACCAGTACAAAGATTTTACAACTGGAAAAGTTCTTCGTATTTCAAGAGTATCAAAAACAAACCATAGAGAATAAATAAACACAGAAGTAGAAGTCTTTAATTTCCCAAGGCATTTGGAAATCTCCCTACCTTAATTCATGGCTAAGCCTATTTTAACCGCGTTATTCAGTTGTATTGATATAAAAGGGCCAATAGAAAACATTGAAAATAAAAAAGAAAGCGGGGAAGCACACTCTTGAAATCCGATCCACCAAGTCTGCCTTATTCAAAGGAGTCCTGGCGGGCTGCGGTACGGTGACCGTGGTAGCGTAAGCTTTCGTCTTAGGGTCATCGAGAACCTCCAAATCCTATAGAAAGCGATCTTTACGTACCGAACCTTTAAAGGTGTCAGACACCCGGTCCCAGACTCACCTGAACCGTTTTCTTGGGTTCCGGAGCTTTGGACTTGGATCGGGAAAGGAAATTTACGAGGGCAAATTCCAGTAGAGCGCCAAAGACCATGAGCGAGCAAGCCCCGATCCACACGTCAATGGCTTTAATGTAGGACACGGGTGGAAGTTGAGTCCGAACCCCGGCCGCGACGGTGGTCAATGTTAATAATGTGGTCACTCCCAAGGTCACTCTGGCAGGGACGGCGTCGACGTTCAACCAAAAGGACACCCAAGATATCATCACAATGAGGAAAGTTGGAAGATACGTTTGAACAACGTGGAATCCTCTATGACGATGGAATTCGAATGTAATATTCAAAAAACTAAAGGAGCCTTATGATTAAAAATATAAGAAAAAATCTTAAAACGTTGATAACGCCATAAAAGAGGTTTGAGCGCCACTCGTACCAGTTTCAAGATTTCTAATGAACTCTCCGGGCGTTATGGAAACTATGTCGTATTCGGGAACTTGCACGTGGTCGTCTACCGTAATTGGATCGTTGTCTTGCCACTTGACCACCGTTTGGTCGGTGGTTTGAGCGTCTAATTAATAAAATAAAACGCGTTGTTACGAATAAGAAAGGATAGAAGTTTCGCCGGGAACTCACATGTGCCGACTACAACGAGACACTTTTGCGAATCCAACGGATAATTTCTGAAGGACATATGACAACTCAGTGTCAGAGTTAATCTATAAGAATAGGAAACGGAGAATTTTAGAGTTTCTCGCGAGAGAAAGAGATTTGGATGGATATCCCTTTAAGATAATAACAGCTGATGACGCTTTGTTTTTTTACGGATATTCGGAGGAAAATATTTTTTTTTTATTGCGTGGTTTTCGGAGGATTTGAGAAAACGGTTGAATATTTTTGATTGACCTTTTTTAAAGATACCTTTTAGACCTTACGCAACCCTGTTTCTACCCTTCTTAAACTTGTTTCCAAATTTATTATGGGAGCGTAGCTTCGTACGCGATGCATTTTCCATAATATTCGAGTTGGAATAGGCCCGTCTTCGAAGTCTAATTGACGCCTCAAAGTCTCCGGGAATCAATCAGGGTAGCAAACTCTTTCAACGAGCGCGTTTCATCCCGCGAACACTCGGAATTTCTCTTTGGGCACCAGCCAGTTTTAAGGTACGCTTCCGGGCGTGAAAGCCCATTCGAATTAAGCGGATAAATTAGCCTAATCTTACGTTTAAAACCGCGGAGGGATGGCTTATCCGTCCTTGCCTTTGGCTCTATAAACTTCAACGAGGAAATAACACGACGCGCCGAGATAACACGCTTTACGTTCTAGTTTGAACGTAGCTATATAACCCGAATTAAAATGTGAAAAATTTAAATTTCAACTGGAATTCTGAAGGATTTTAGGAATTTTGTCTACTTAAAATTAAAGCGTAGTACGATTAATCACCCTAGTCTAATCCGAGAGGTTCGCTATCACTAAAGTCCTCGCATTATAAATCGAGCGGCTGCCACCATTGTTTTTCGAAAGCCTATGCCTTATATTTTTAGTTTTATGGCGATATTTAAAGTCCTTCTAAAGTCTCCTTATTTTCTAGCTTAGCAAACGACGTTGACCGTAAAGGTGGATGCGCGCTGACCTATTTTCTCGCGTTTCACGCTCGCGCGCTAATGGTACATCTATGAGCGCACGAGCGTGAAACGCGTGAAAATAGGTGTGTGTGCATCCGCCTTACGTCCGTGTGCATCAGCCTTCAAATGGTATAGGGCGCGTTTTAAAGGGGCAATTTTCTGAGTTGAGCCGCTCTTACGAAACTTAAAATGAAAATGTCAAATATATTGGTAATTCCGATAGTATATTTCTGGAGCTGGATTAAGTACTTTTACGAAAAAGACAGCGCGAAAGGTGACTCTTGACAAGTCATTTTAAAAGCGTCAAATACGTACTCGTGACGTCAACGCGAAAAGGGCGCTTGGTTATATTACCGCGGAAGAAATCTCTGGCTACATTATTAGATACGACAAGCGCGTAATTTTGAGAAGGTACGTAGGGTTAAATAAGTAGACCAAGTACCGACCTCATGCTGAAAAGTACTTGTCCTTGAGGAGATATCTTGACCAACATATTAGGAACCGTTACGTAATGAAAGTTGGCGTGTTTAACGTTTCGGAAAAATAGATCGGGTGTCCAGATAAGTTTCGAGATGTCTCCGCCGTTGAGCGTCAATGTTTCGTTTATGCCGTATTTGGACGTGTCCAAACGATGGTCGGTCCAAGATTGACGCAAGTATATGTCCATTTTGTATTCCTGCGCGATAGAAATAAAGTTCCCAAAATCTTGTGTGCCAAAGCAACTCCACCAAATAGACGGAATAAAATATCTCGAATTCAACCCGAAGTGGACGAAGGCATTTGTATTTTTGATCCACTCCGGGTTGAATATATTTGGTGGAATTTGGTTGGAAAACATCTTGCCATATGCGCGGCGTTGACGGAGCCCAAACTATTGATGTTGACGTTGACGTTAACCGTAGTAGATTTACCTAAAATTGAACGCCATAATAAATTTTTATCGTCAACACTGGTAATGAACCGTAACGCCTTAAAGTTATTTCATTCCATTAAAAACCTAAATTCTAAATTTTATATCTCCGTGACAGGGGTGCTTTAAACCCGATGGTAATTAGACGCGGTTAATTACTACCCAAAAAACGCAATTACCCGATCTTCCGTGAGTAGGCCAAGCCCTTTTATCGTAACCTTCGAGTACTTTGTCGAGAAAATACAATCTGTTTGGTACCACGACGACATCGTCGGATTTCGATTCCCGGACTTCCTTTTCCGAACCGGAAGCTACATCCGCCGCGTTAGAATCCCGTTGGTTGTTGAGCGTTGACGTTTCGATGTCGTCACTGACGGTAGTTACGAAAATACCTCCCGAAGTTGTTTCAGTCCCTAAACTGCGAATAAAAACAGTATTTATCTTGGAAAATGAGTTATCGTAGATTATTTATTTGTGATTTAAATAAATACGGTGCTGTCATTTATTGGCGCTCAAAAGGTAATGCCAAAAGCGTATACCGAATTTATATTAATTAAGCGGAAGAAATCACCGCGTATAAACATACCACGGAACTAATTAACAAAGGTACAGCTCGTGGAGCGGCTAACGTTAAATATACGCTTCACGACGCGTTCCTTAGTAGAGAGATACTAATTACGTCAGGATTGTGATTTAAGATTTTATTTTTTATCATATTTTATTATTCAAAAAATACAATGAGCATTTGTTATGTTAAACGTTCAAGGGTATCCTTCGGAACAAATAATGAACCAAATGGTGGCCCCTTTAAAAATATCCCGCCCTCTTAAAATAATATTAGGTTTAAAGATCCTATCTGCTCTAAAACTTGCCCCTTTAAAATGCTCTTCCCTTACGCACGCAGCCTACCTTTGACCGTACAATTTGTTTCGTACAACGTCGTCCACTAAGCTAGAAAAGAAGGCGACTTTAAAGGGGATTTGAAAATCGCGGATAGTCCCTTTAGTCCCCAAATGCCAAGTTTGCCCTTCAAGGTATTTGCCATCCTCCAACCCCTTAACTCCAAACGCGTTGAATTAAAATTTTGGTGAGCCTATCACCGTTTAAATAAAACTTCTTAATTTCTTAGTATTTTAAATAAAAAATATAAATATTTACAATACCTTAATACTTCGTTCGACCTAACTAACAGAATAGCTAGAATACCGAGACATATTTCGGCGGATGTAATTGCCATTGTTTCCCGTCGACCGCGGAATGCCAAACTAAGCTTCTATCTCGATTTCAAAACTAAACTCTAAGATAACGTTTGAACAAAAACTTTGCAAGAGACGTAGTCTTAGGACATCGTCAAACACGAATCGTTCGCCGATGAATTTGGATTAAAGATTAAAATCTAGATGATGATCCTAACGTTTCACCCCGTATTTCCTACTAAGTTGGCTTCTGGTAAACGGTAAGATCTCGCGCGTGGTTAAATGGATTTACAAGAATGAGCTACAAATTTATCTAAATTTAGTTTCAAAGGTTTTTGGAAAGAGCCAGTGTGGAGGGGGAAAACTCTGGAAAAAACTGGCTTACTGCCCATCTTCGGAAGACTCGAATGTTTGTCGAGGAACTCAGTGGCTCTGATACTACAATGACGAGCGAATTTCACTCCGCGCTCGAAAAACTAATTAGGAGCTCGTGTTTGCATTATCGTTTGATACAATGATCGTTAATATCAAAAATTACATCCGGATTAAACGGGATTATTTATATGTGTATGTCATTTAAATAAACCAAAATTACCATCGATTTGTAGTTTGCTGATTAAAACATTCGGGAAAAAAATGGGAAAGGATTCAGATTTTGGTTAATTGAATTAAAACGAGAACCTCCTCCGACTAATCTAAAACCGCCCTTATTGCTTTGGCCCGAAGTTACGTCATTGCGCGTCATCGATACCAGTTTTCGTTACAGTTTGTCGACTATTCCGCGTGATTTTGCCTAATTGTTTCCCCAGTTTTTTTTAATCGTATTTTCCCATATCGTCTGTTATTTTATTTTTAGCCTTTTCATCCAATGTTTCCCAAATACTTCCTTGACGTACAAACCCAGATCGTGAAGATAAAACGCGGCGTCTTGAAGCCCCTTTACTGGAGGAGCGTTTGTAAGGGTGCGTACCGCAATTCCCCAATTTCTATACAGTCTCGTTCGTACTTGAGAGCAAAATCAAGTTCGAGATAGATGAATTCTCTTTCTTTCTCCGTCTGTATCTCTAAATGTTGGCATCTTTGATTAATTTTCTTTTTGGCGTCTTTCTCGTCGAGCGTAATTCTATTGTTCGTTGTTGAGATAGTAAAGCCAGTAGATGGCGTTGAAGATGACGAAGGCGATGGGGAAAGTCACTCTGGAAACGCGATCTACCAATTTGGCCCGCTTCAAATGAATCGGAACTGGCGGGACGAAATTCTTCTTTGCGGTATCGACTTGGCCACCGTCTGTTGGCTCCGAACACTATGGATGATCGACAATCTTATATCTATTATTAGTTAGAGGCACGGAGACTGTCACTAACTTGGGTAAAAATATCTATACACAACCTTAAAGGGAATATAAAATACAACGCTTAAGAATTATCTCACTTTGCAGATTATGGCTTTTCGAAGATCTTGGACTTTAAATTTCGAGCGCGACAGAAAATTAACGACTGCGAATTCTAACAAGGCTCCGAAGACCATGACGGAGCAAGCTCCGATCCAAACGTCGATGGCTTTAACGTACGATACGGGCGGAAGTTGCGTTCTGACACCGGAAGCCACCTATTTACCAATAATCGCCATCGTATCAAATTTACAATTACTAATTACTATAATTAGAGTTTTTTGGCATCTTACGGTAGTAAGGGTTAAGAGAGTGGTGACTCCGAGGGTGACTCGAGCCGGACTGGCATCAACGTTTAACCAGAACGAAACCCACGAGATCATGACGATAAGAAAAGTGGGGAGGTACGTTTGTACCACGTGATATCCATTTTGACGTTGTAAGACAAAGGTCACGTTCAGAAAACTAAATGAACCTGCCGAGATATTAACAAATATCAAAGAAGACGATGGTATCCTCGTCCTCGTGTACTTCAACAAGTAATAACACCAATTGTTCTTGGCATTTCGCTTACCAGTATCCAAGCTTCTAGTGAATTCTCCGCGAGTAATGGATACGATATCGAACTCGGGCACTTCAACTTGATCATCTACCGTGATCGGATCAATGTCTTGCCAATTAACGATGGTCTGATCCGTCGTTTGCGCGTCTAGGAAGGAATAGTTGAATTTACCTTCTCCGATACTTAATAAGTACTCTTCTAGAGGTACTTACAAGCTCCGACAATTACGTGACATTTCTGAGTATCCAAGGGGTAATTCCGAAACGACATGTGACAATACAGCGTCAATGTTAGTCTGAAGTAGTAATAACGCTTTTAAATAATATCTATTTTGTAGTAGAAGTTCCTGAATGATTCGTCTTCAATTTGCCTAAAAGATGTCTAGAATCTGTCTAAACGCGTCTTGAATTTGCGCGGGAGATATGTCGCTAATTTGCGCGGGAGATACGTCACGAATTTGAATAAAGATATCTTTAAGTATCCAAGCAAACAACTAGGTTAGGTTGTGACATCCCACTTTCTTTAGATAATCCCGGAAAAAGTTTTTAAGTCGTTGTAACAAAGAGTAATACCGAACGGGAGTTTGATTTCTTAGGGAGGCTTAAAAACTTGACGGATTATTGACGACATTCTAAACGCGAGAGAGAATCTTAAGTATAAATTTTGTTTCCGCAGTGTTGATTGGAGCGGAGCCAGATCCATTAGGCACGCTATCTTCACGCCTCGTAATCAATCACCCGACAGAAAAACCCACCCATCTGACACAATATAGCTACACTGTTCTTTACATCTCATTTACCATCGAAGACCACTTCGTATCTCTTAACCCTTGTAATATTTTAATCGCGATGATCGAGCTGCCACGACGTTGAAATATATCGTAATCACTTTATTTCCGACTAACAACCTCAAACGAGGAATTACCTCATGCTATAAAGAACACGGCCATCCGGCGATATTTTGACTAACATGTTTGGGACGGTGACGTAGTGGAAGTTGGCTTGTTTGACGTTTCTAAAGAAAAGGTCCGGTTTCCATATTAAGTGCGCGATATCTTCGCCGTTCAAAGTTAAAGTTTCGTTGACGCCGAAACGTGACATATTTAAACGACGATCCACCCAAAATTGACGCAAATATATATCCATTTTGTATTCCTGCAATTATTAAAAACAAACAAACTCAAACGAGCGAGCTAATTATTGGAACTATTTACAAAAATAAATAATGGGACGTCCTAAGCCTAGCACCATCTTAAAGACGCCAAATATACGCGGCCAATAAAAATCCATTTATATTTGGGGGAATATCTCGAGTATGTACGGTCTAGTTTTAAGCAGAGCGAGGAAAAAATCTCTCTCTTCTCTCCGCTCCCTCCCCAGCAGTCTCGGCTCTGGATTGAACAACAGCGAAGGTGGGGGATGGAACAAATTTCACCCCTTTTCGGTGCAGACCCTATCCTAGCGGTCTTTCCGATCTTGTATTTATTTCTAGTACGGTCGTAACTGAAGCTATTCTAATAAAAGTGTAAGATATTTACCATACTAGCAGCGTTGACTGATCCTAAACTATTGACGTAGATATTAACATCGACTTTCGTGGGCTTTCCTGTTAAAATAAATATATTACAACCTCGAAAAATGATGAAAAGAACCTAACGTAAATGATTCAAAAGTATGTTGGCAAGGAAAGATTACTTCCGGGTCAGAATTTCGGACATTCGCGAATTCTTTCAAAACTAAATGACTAAATCCTTCTAGAAGGTCTAAAATGAATGACCTGATCTACCGTAGGTGGGCCAAGCTCTCTTATCGTAATCTTCGAGTAATTTATCGAGAATGGCCAGTCTGTACGGAACGTAAACGTTGTCGGCCCGGGCCATATCTCCTTTCTTCGACGTTTTCTCGTCGATTACGGGTTCCGAATAATCGTATCCGCGACTTTCCTTTCCCGAATGATGAGCGACGATGGATGGATGTCCCGTCGAAGTTGACGCTACGAAATCAGCAGCGTATTCCGTAGTTAGACTGAATTTATAAAAACAAACAAAAGGCGTATTTATAGCGTATAAGGTTACATGTTATTAAAGTTTATCGCGTCTATTACTCGCGTCGGAAACGGGGACATGGTGTGCTCAAGCCCCCTCGACCGTCGGACCTGGGTTAACTTAACCCTATGTAATTGGGGCTTAGCCAACATGTTCAATCTACCCGCTTAAAATTAACGCCCCTGAATTTCCCCGAAAGACCAAAGGCGCACGAGACACTATCGGTGGCCAAGGTCAAATTGATGTCGCTTGGAGCGAAATGAATTCGAAATAAAACTGATATTGGCATCCGGAGTCGCCCACTCCACGGGTCTTTGTAGCGAGTTGCAGAAACATCTGTTCCGTTAATCAATCACTGACGAATTGGACAGTTAGAAAAGCGGCTTACGTAGACGAGTTTGACTGCGGATTTAACTTGTTTTGTTATCTTTACATACATATACTCCGGCTACGACTATTTAGAGGGGGTTAACTCTATGGGAGAATAGCGACCTTCGCGAGTTTACGTTTTTAAATGAAAAATGTCACAAAATAAAACTCGGAAAAAACATTGATGGATGACACTCCCGAGGGTGACTCGATGTTGGATCAAAGATTCGAGGCCCAAAGGGCTGGTTAACTACCCTAAAGAGAAGTTTTTAAAGAGGCTACAAAATAGAACCGTCCGAAATTCAAAATTAGACCCAATACTGACAATTTTTAAGATTAATAGTTTCAAATTTATGCTCTAAGCTTTCATTTCAATTCCCATAGCCAGCGAGCGAGTTTCTGCCACGTTCCAGAGCGGAAACTATGACGAGCTAGAATAACTCTAAATTCGACCCAACAGTGAAAATGATCTTTTAATTTTAGAATTCGAACATTACTAAAATTGTCATGGCGAGATTCTGGAGTAAAAACCCATACCTTTGGCCAAGAATCGAGTTTTCGCACCAAAACAAAAGCGAAACTTAAATGATAAATCAAGTTTCTTTTTAACCCCGCTTGAAATGAAAGAGAATTTGAAATCTAAATGAATTTGATATATAAGATTCTCTTGGAAAAGCGAGAGCGAAATCTTGGAAAAACGTTGATTGAAAACGATCGGGCTTAAAGTAGGCTTAAAGGGAGAATGCAACTTAACAACAAGTGATTTTTTATCGATTCCTTATTGTTTAAATAGGCCTAACCCACTACTGAAAATATTTACAATCAAATATTAATCTAGAAATAAATTTTAAACTTACCTTGAAAATAGGATTAGTGGGATTCATGGAGGTCCTGTTTTCCTCGCGTGTAAGGTCTAGCGACCAATCGCGCGCGACGTAAGTCTCGTGGAGATCTCGCGTGAACGACGGGCCTTTGCTCATTGGTCGCTAGATCTTACACGGACGCAATTATGGATCTCCATGAATCCCGCTAAGCCTATTTTCAAGGTAAGTTTTAAATTTATTTCTAGTTTAATATTTGTATTGTAAACTTTTTATCGATGCATTATGCCTATTTAAACGATAAGGAATCGATAAAAAATAACTTGCAATTAGGTTGCATTCTCCCTTTAAGTCTGCTACGTATTAGTATCGTGCGGCGCGAACTCGTCAGAATTCAATATCACGCTAATGTGAAGGGATTTTGAAAACGAGTATTTTCCTCGAAATGTTATCAACTTTTGTTAGTAAATTTCCACTTCCCATGTAATGTTACGTAATTAAAATCAAACGTTAAAACATTTATTCGATTAGAATATTATCAGAAATAGATGAACCGAAATTATCAACGAGCTATTCCTCTAACGCCACAGGCAAGTTCTCCGTTTCCCCTCTCTTAGACGACAGTTGTAGCCCCCTCCCCCGCGGAATTTCGCCTAGCCGAGAAACGTTGAATGCGCCACCTGGCTTGGTTTGCAGCCGTCGCTACGTGGGGCGATCAGTTTCCCAAGATCCTCCTCGGTATTTCATTGAGGCCGAGGAAGCCCATTCCCCTAGTGCTTACCCTCCCCATTCACTCCAAATAAAATGAATTTCCCAATCTAAGCTCTCGTTGATAATTTCGGTTCATCTATTTCTGATATTATTAAATTAATTTTCGTGACTGTACCTACTTCGTGGTTAAGAGAAACAGTTTATTAAGTAAAATGCTTGGCATATGTTTATCCAGTTTTCGGTTTCCTATAGTTTAAAAACGGATTAAAAATGGTCTCTAAGCTCAATCCATAACCGTTCATTTAGGCATAATAAACTATTTTTCTTTACCACGAAGTAAATTATTTAAGTATATTATAAGTTATTCACCATGGTCAATAAATTTTGCCAAAAATAATTATTCAATTACCTGACGACGATAGGACATTCTCTCATCGTCGTAAAAACGAAAATTAAGAGTATTACATTTCGGTTCATCGCGGGATGATAACGCGGAACGGCATTCGGAACCATGATATCTTTATTAACCACCTCCTCCCTCAATGAACAAATTTTAGTCTCAGGCCAATTTCTTCTTTTTCTTTCCAGAAATTTGTTTCTTTATCAGGTCGTAAAAATCGCTAGAATTGTCTAAATTTAGTACCGAAGTACTTCTTAGTTACGAGCGAACAAGAAGAAGAAGAAAATTTAAGGTGGTCTAGATATTTAGCGGAGTTCGTGGTCTAACAATGATACGTTCCTATGAAGAAATAACTGGCTTCATGCCCGGCTCACGGTTAAAATCCCAAGAAACATCTATTTCAATTTCTCACTTTTCAACACGAGCGAAACTAAGACGAGTACCGCGCTTCCCGTTCAAAATACTTTTATGTCGCTGACTGATTACGGCTTGAAACGTAACTGAATTAGAACTACTCCCGAGATGTTTTAAAAAACATCATCCGCTTTCAACATTTAAAATTATTTTTCCGAAAATTCCTGGCATGCTCGCGAAAAATCGTAACAGTGTCACTTTAAAGCCATATATCGTGAAAAAATCAAAGGAATTCAACGTAAAAATGTTGTAATTGGTAAAATTTCACGGCGAAATCACTCGAATTCGCGACGAATCACTTGAATTTTCCTAGTTTCATTGGCAATAGTATTTGAAATTAACATCAGTCAAAAACAATGATTATCTAAATTACAGTTAAGTTTAATATTATTTAAACATTACTAGAATATGGCTGGGAATTTACTTTTAGAAGCTACTTAAGATTCAAAACTTTAAGCTTAAATTAAAAATAGTTTTGGGAGCGACAATGATGGCATTTCGATCGAAGCTCTTGCCAGAATGAATCTATTGGTGGATAAATCGAACTTAAAAGCTTTAGACGTTGATAAAAAATAAGCATTTGTTATAAAGAAGTGTCTGACAGGCATTTAGTTCGGAGCTTCAGATTCGGTGTCACCTACAGCTACCTACAAAACCATTCTTAATATAAAATAAGGCGGCTCAAGGCCCTTTCACATCGAACATTTTTTATCTGTGTGTCAACAAAAAATGATCAAGTTGCTAAAAATAAAATGGTCACGGAGAAATCGTTGACCTAATTTTTTGGATTAATCGTCTCGCTAATTTCACGTGACGAAAGATACGTCGTCACTCGACACCAGTAATGATTGGCTGTTCGTAAAAATTAGAAGATTGAATTTATTATAGATCTATATTAAACTTATTACCACGGTTAATAGTTGAAAAAACGTGGGCATATTCTTTTAATGTTAGGACATCAAAGGCTGAAATAATTTGAAAAAAAATGGTTTGGTGTGAAAAGGCCTTTATGGAACCTATAACTCGTCATTGAGTGGATTTCGGATCGAAAAAAAGTATTAAAAATAGGGCACACGTCAATAGCGCCGGAAAAATATTAGTTTAAGAGGGATTGACTACTTTTCTAACTGAATTTATCGATATTATTTGTTTGTTTACAAACGGGGGCGTAGTATCTTGGGCCTCTAAACTGGAATCTCTTCAGGGCATCCATCGAGTAATTTTGGACTAATGTAAACCATTGGTTGCTTAAGACTTTGACAGTTTTTGACACGCCGCGTCACGCGAAAAAGTTACGAGGGGTGTTGTTTACCTTTACGGAAAAAAGTGATAGACTTTTGGTAATACGTGGAACAAATACAATACGAATAAATTAGGTATTTCGATCAACTCGTTTAGTACGCGCGTGTCTCGGATACTTAAAACATTCCTTTTAAGTTGATAATAAATGAATATTGACCGACGGCTAACGTTTAAAGAGAAACTGAAGCGTCCGAGACAATATAAACCCTTTTCAGCTTCAACTGTTTATAAAATGACCGGTAAAACCCTAACTACCAGGACATATTTATAAATGGCGAAGAAAATTAAAGGGTACCACCACACGGTTCATTAGCTTAAATTGAAGTTTATTTAATAAACACGATATCGTTTACTTCAGCATCCCTTTACGGTAAACTAATAAAAAATGGAAAGCATCACGCCACGCTAGATTAAAGTGGCAATGTTTTCGTAATAAACTTTTTGTACCGTTAGATTGTCTTATTATCGAACGTAATTAGGATATTTACATCCAGTTGTATAATAAGCGGCGCAAATTAGAAACATTTGCAGGGTTGCCGGGAAAAATACGGTTTACGAAAAAAATTCGAATACGAACAGTGTCCTATGCGCAGTTTTTAAAAAGCTACGGGTTTGAAACGTTCGTCGAATGATTTCGGATATCCAATAGGATCACAAATTATCGCGCGTCGCTATCGAGTGCTAGGTAATACTTCGTTTATTATAAGTAATAAAACAATAGCCAAAATTTGTACGTGATAAAATGAAAGTAGCGTACCAAATTTGGCCAAGCCTCGCGCGAACCTATCCTATAGTCCATCTTTACGTCTAAATAAGCTAACCACGAATATAAGACGAAATTGACTATCTACATTAAGTACGTTTGTCACCCGTAAAGCGCAACGACTTGGAAATAGATATGTTACCACTTTCGATCGATGTGTTTAGACACACGCGGTTCTTGGGAACCAAAAAGTAACAAAATCCCCGGTCGACAGTGACTCGTACGCTTCGTCAAAATAATTGAGCTTTAAAGGGAGATTGAAGAAGCTAGAGATAGAGACAACTTGACGTAAAACCTTTTCTCTCAATTCCAATCGAAATTTGAGATGATGGGAGCCGGCAAAGTAGACGTCGATTCGTCGGAGGTTTCCATCTCTGACCTGGGTGTCATCCCCCTTAGTGAGGGAGTTACGGTATTCGCCCTTACAAGCCCTGTCCCAATAAGGGGGTTTCGGGCTTGCTTTCCCCCTTTGCTGTCTCCCTACTGGCGTTGACCACGTAACTATAGACGCGGCTACGTGAAATCATAGAAGTCACACTGATGGTTATTCTTAAGGGGCGCGATTTCGCAGGTCATTTAGTGACGTCATTTAAGTTACATTGTCACTAGCGCGAGATAAAGTCACTTACCGGTCGACAATGGACAAGGTCAATTATCTTAGGTTTATTTTAATCAAATACTATTTACGGCTTCCACCAGCCCTTTAGGGCAAATAAATAAAACGAGGCAGCCTGCACGCGAAGCCAGATAATATTAAAGCGAAAATATTTTCTTAAAACGCTTACGCGGTAGGTACGGTAGAAGTATAATTTGTCAATATCATTATTATATTTTATTCCACGGCACCGGACAATAGACCGCTAATAGTAATGATAGGAAATGATAGCTCAAACCGAAAACGTTTATTTAATAAATTGTTTTACGCAACCAAGAAATATAGCAGTCTCGGAATTTAATTTAGGAATATTGGAAGTTCGCGTAATTAACCTAATTAACTGGTTTTAATTAGCTTCTGTAAATAATTTGGACAATGGTTCTTTACTTCTAGAGTTCTAGTCGGAAAATAGGGAATATCAAAACACCTAATCATTCGATTTAGTTGTAATGGAGCTAAACATATCTAGTGAGCTACCCGGGAAACTCTTATTCGCAGGCTATGAGGTCAGTAAATCTTACCAAAATAATACGCGGACGATAATGTCCGTTGAATGAATTGGTTGCCAATTTTTAAATTACAGTTAATATTTTACTGCGAATACAAAGGGAACCTTCACCCCTTAATGGTCGAGGGACACTTAAGCCTTTTCATCAAAACGGTGATTGAGAAATTCAACTGGAAGTAAGAAACACCTTCGTTCTATCCTAATACAGAGTAATTAGTTTAATTTGACAAGTAACTTCGGAACGCGCGCAGTTACGATGGCAAAGTATTTGATACGTACGGTGACGTAACCGGCGAAGGAATGCTGGGATCTGTCGCCACAAACGTCAGTTACAATTTTTAAGGCTTAAATGATGGCAGTACTAGGGTTTAATTCATCATTCGCGCGTAGGAATCGGACGTATCGTTCGCCCCGATTGAAGCCCGATTCGAACACTTCCGGTACGTCGACTACAGTCACGTCACGATAGATTTAAACGTTTTCATCGTCAGCTCTGACGACAGCGCCGTTTTCGAGTCCTCGGCTTTCGCTTTCGTTTCCATTTATTCTTCTCGGGTAAAAAGAAAGGTTTTTCTATTTCCTAAGAAATAGACGTAAAATTTAATCGTATTTGAGGTGTGGCTGGCTTGGGTGGTGAGCTTCTTTATCTTCTCCGTCTTTTGGAGTTTGGCCGAAAACGTTCTTTCGAGATATCGCGCATTTTCTCGAAACGGAGGTCTAACTCGAAAACTACAGGACACCTACCAAATGACGCTTAACATAGGTGACCGTTACAAAATACGGCAACTTTGACCTATGACTTTTTAGCCACGGACAGTTATCTTAATAGATTTTTTTTCTACGACGTACGTAGGTATTACGTTACCACCGTATGCATTCGTTCATCTTAGAATGGCAGTGGGTTGCTGGATTCTCGGTTGCTTCGTCCTGAATGCGGCATTCACTGGAGGTCTTCTCTCGAAACTGACCTTGCCTCCCAAACCGACTTACATCGAGACCTACGAAGATATTTTGAAACATCCGAATTTGCGAATTCTCGTCTTCAAAGATACGACGATCCATAGGATTCTAAAGGCGCGTATCCCGATGTACTCGGGCTAAATTCCTCGCTCAAAAGGATCCCGAAACTACTTAGTTATCTAGAGAATTGACTGGTTTTGTTTCAGGGATCAACTGACAACGTCCGAAGTCAGATTTGGGAACGGGTCCTTCGTTTCGAGTCCGTCGTAGATTGGAAAGAGTGGGACATGGCCGCTTCTTTGGACGAAATCTCGAGAGGCGAAACGGTTCTTTTATTGGAGAAAGAAATAATAATGGAGGTGTGGCCTATCTTGCTCGAATGCGACAACATTAAACTGATTCATATTTCGAAAGAAAGCGTCTGGAAGCATCAATTACTTTTCCCAATGAGGAAAAATCTAGAACCCTGGAAAGCCACGATCTTTAAACGAATGTAAGAGATATAGAAATTTCCTTAAATGCATTCTATTAAAAACTTGGCTTTTTAAAATCGAGACAGCGTGAAATCTCTTTTCGAAACGGATATCACTTGGCGGTCATTGTGGTTCGCGCATTGGCAGAATAGACGTTGTTTCATCCGAGACCCCATTCCGCTTAAAAAGCTGGACTGGTCTTCAATCAGGGTCGCTTGTTTCGGACTCCTACTTGGATATCTCATCTCATCCGTGGCTCTAATCTTCGAACTCAAATATCATCCAGGGATTTAATTAATCCGGCAAAAAACGTCGATGGAATTCTTTATCCATCATAGCAGCCATGCACGTTTTCTTCGTCAGCTACTACTTTTGCCCGCGATGTTTTGGCCGTTAGAGGACGCTTATGAACCAGGCCAGGTTTTGTTACTCATCTATTAAGATAGCTGTCCATTGTTTGTTAATAAAGTAGCCGTATAAAGTCAAACACGCTTTAAGCCTTTGCTAATTTAAAATAATTATTAAACAATCAAATCTTGAATAAAATTATTTATTATATTGTATTTTTTAAATGATTTACATTCGTTTTTCATTAAAACGAGGGGGTAAATTCGAACAAACCCTGGATATTATCTTTGAATCGTTTTGTATTATAAAAATTATCAAAATTAATCTCGCGATGTCAGATTTGTATACCGAGTGGAAATAAATTGAAAACCTATTGACCTAAGCTTTTTTCTTATATTTTCTGATTTACTGACAAAAGCCGAGGCGGAGTGATACGTAACGTTAAACCTCATACGGACAAAAATAGTTCTAACTATTTTTGTTGAAATTTATAGTACGTAAGCCTTTAATATAAAATTATATTAAATAGCTTTCCCGTTTAATATAATTTATAGCTTCCGTTACTTAAATCAGATTTAAAACGTGATTTTCAAGGCAAAAAAGATTTATAAAATTCTGACTAGTTTAGTATTTCTTCCTTAAATTGGATTAGGACCATGGTAGTGATTCTCGAAAATACTCGCGAATTAATACTATTAGAATATCTTAAACAAGATCCAACCGTTCTAGTTAAACGTATTCAAATAAATAATTCCAGTTTTTAAATCAAGGTTTCCCCTAAAACATTTTTAACGAATAAATTATAATTATTAAAATATATTCTTATATTAATTAATTATATATTATATTGAAAAAATAAGCGATTAACGTATCCGATTTCATTATAAAGTATTTTAAAAATTACCATGGTACCCCGCGATAAAAAAGGGTATTTTGAAATAGGATAGGAATGTTACTATATAAGGACTTACGGTGACTTAGAAGACTTAGGACAGAGTGACCAGAGAAAATTAGAACTAAACAAAACTAAAAAAAGGTATCCGAGGCTTAGCCGTTTAGAAGTATTTGAAATTATCTGGCGACGAGACATACCTCGTCAATCTATCAAATTGTTATTATATTAATTAAAACCCAGTTGGGCTGCCCAACTAGAAGGCAAGGCTATTTGTGACAGATATTACAATTCAGAATGGGCAGATATTCAATTTTGAAATCAAGGCAATTCAAGCCTAAAATAGCCATCCATTCTAGTTGGGCAGTTCAAATGGGCGATTTTTAATTGATTTATTGTCACAGATATTTAATCGCGATACTTTCTAAGTCACGGCAGACGCGAACCTGGTTTTGAAAATTACGCGATTTAGCTATCACCGTTTGCCGCTAGGCGACCCTTATGATACAAATGGTCGCCTATACGTTACCTTAGCCTAATTTTAGATTACCTAACATTACCAGGATTTCCTCCACCTTTAATTAAGAACCAAAAGATATATAAAATAACAATATTCTAAATGCGGCGATGTCACCACGTGGTTATACGATCTTTAATTACGATTGGCTCATTTTTAATAATTAATTTGAACCATTTTTGTCTCTTACAAGTTTTTAGGCACTGAATCTATCACGAAAGACAATCCCATTTATTCCAAATTTAGTTAAAGACAATTATCGTAGGCAAATTAAAATCTCTTTTTAAGTAGCGAAATTTGAAGAATGGGGTCTAAAGGGGCCCCTTTTATAAACTCGATTGTAAAACTACATAAAGAATAACCCTCCCAAGTTCCCATACATAGTACAGCCGCAACTTAACCACAGGAGGCGCCACCTTAGAAAAAAATCTAATCTTTCTAGTATTTTTAACGACTGTCCAAACGAAATACCCTGATTTGTTTACGCAGAGATTTTAATTTCCGTGCGTATTTACTAACTAGAATTACAAAACTCACTATTTACCCATAATAACCACATTAGTAACGTTAATAATAAACCCTGTTAAATTACATTACCAAGAAAGTATTTATTTCCATCTTCAACAGAGAGAACAGTCTACATTTTCGTACACTATTTCGGAATGCAACCACTTCAGAGTTAGAATTATATTAGACGAAAGATATTAACTTATATAAAATAAATAAGCCATTTGAGTGACTTAATCCTAAGCCTTGGCAGTGAAATAAAAAAATAAATCCAATATTACCTAAATATATTGAATCTCTCTGCATTGTTACGGAGTAAAATAAATAATTTCTTGATAATACTTAAAATTAAATTATTTTTAATCCACATTCTTAAAAATATTATAAGCTTTTTCTTGATTAATATATATTCAGAGAACGCGATAGCGTTCTATGTTATGGGCCCATCATCATTTGCAATGCAATTTTAATTTTTTATATATGGCATGGTAATAATTAGCACCATCTTCAATTATATTAAAAATAAAAATACGTTTGTGCGAGAGAAAACTATTATTTAAATTTCAATTGTCATAATACTTTCGTTGCTTAATTACTTGATTTTTTAATTACCCTGATGATTACTAGTAACTTACCTCTAGGAAGGAAAATTTCTTAACAACTATACTAAATTTATTATAATTATTCTTCATTATGAAATAATTACGATTAAACCCTTCGACATTGACATTGGCTTAAATTGAAATATAATAAACCTTTGAATTAAATTAATTATTAATTAAATCTATAATAATATAATTCCGATAACCTACGAATTTAAATGACATTAATTAATTAACTATAAAATATATCGTAAATAAAATTTAGGAGCCCGTTTTAATGATATGGCCTAAAACATCTAGACGCATTTTGATTGGTTTAAATTGGTACGAATTAAACTAGAACGATTGGGTATTAGTATTTAATCCTTAAATAAGTTGATTTATTTCGAGTAGCGTCACTACCATGGTCCTAATCCACTTCTACTGTCTTTAAATACGCAACTTTTTAAATGGTGACGAAACCCGGGAACCAATTTTATTTTTTATTTTTTCTAGGACTAGGGTGTCAATAGTTCTCAAGATATTCCCTATTATCATAACGTTTCTCATTTCGCGAGTTACTGCCCGATGAATTAGGCCATATTTGAATTAAAGTGACTCCCTTTCCGGTTTTTTGAATGGTCAATCGGACGACAATAAACAAGGTACGAAGATTAACTGAGGACGGACGTCGCTAATAATTGTTCCAAATAACTAATTAACGAAATTAAACCGTAAAAATAATTTTCGTCCTTGTCGTGGCATTGGAAAACGTGCGCAAAATCGATCATCTTCAACGTGGTCGAGGCGCGTTTGCCAGCGCTCCCGTCGCCGGGTCGGCGGCGTTCCCCGTACACGAACAACAGGGAACTCGAATAAAACGCGAACCGCCGCTGAACGTCGAACCAACTTTCTACGCTACGCAAATCTCGCAGGAAGCTAAGGATTAGGACATTTCGTTCCTCGACGCTCTGGTTCCGGAAAAAATCAAGGAGCCCTTGCGTGATTCGTCAAAATGAAGTTTAAAATAAACAACATTGTTTTCAGGGTAACCATACTTAATAACAATTTTAAGCAAAATGAGCCCTGCCAGCGTCAAACTCTAATGAGGTAATAATAATAGGGGACCCCTAAGTCATCATACTGATTTTCTATCTTGCAACCCTCTTCCTACTAGGGTTGGTAATTAATTTCCTGAGTACCTTTTAAGGCGTTCTAACATACTTAAATTACAGACTTCGCGTACCGTATTATAGAAAATACATGAAGCGTTAGCTTCGGTATGTGTCGCTGAACGCGGCTACTATAAGATCCCTCCCCCCCCCCCCCGATTATTTTAAGTGGTGGTTAGACTAGTTTTTATCGTTAAGTTTGAGACGACATACTAACCATCTCTTATCGTCGTTTCATTAAGCGCCAAACCAAATTCTTTGCCCTTGGATACGTACTGTTGGCTGGCATTGTCGTAAACCTGTAAACGAACGACATGTCCAGAAACTTAATCATCGCGCTAAGCCTAATCAGTAAAGTAACGGGCCTACCCTCATGCCCAGAATTTTAAATCCAATTTTCTCCATATGAGGATACTTTTGAATTTCCTTCTCAATTTTAGCGGCGGTCGCTTCGGGGTCGTAGGTTTTTCGTCCCACTTTCACATCCATGACGGACGGATTCGAGTATTCGCTCGTAATGTCCTTCAGCTTCATGAAGGTCACGCCTGAACGACACCCGAGATATTGACCATTACGTCCGCTTCAATTTTACCCAAAAGCTTTACGTACTTTTTCCCAGAATTTCAGTTTCGAATATTCCCTGGAAAATGGGAACAAAGTTTCGCAGAGCCAGTAAATCGGCATCCTGGCACCCATCTTGGAAGATTGACTCGTAAAATCTTTGCTCTCGTAATCCTCTGACGTCATCCCCCACTGGTTTCAAAACGCTACCGTCTCTATGCGAAAGCATTCCTACAAAATCAATCGCGGAAACAAATTCGCTCAAGACTAATTTCAAAACGGACTTCTTCATTGGAAGGGAAAAATAAGCGCTAATATGGATTAATAACGGGGGGGGGGGGGGGCGTTACAAACTCGTTAATATTTCGCGTATCTCTCGTTATTATTGCTCTATAGCAACAGTGGTCTTTTCATAATTCATAGCATTATCAACGACACTAACCTAGAATAATAATTCAACTTGGGGCGTCAAAATACTAAGAGTTCTTTCTTCGAAAGAAGTTCTTAGTACCGAACTTCAACCACGCCTACCTCGGATTAATAATATTTACTTTCGTAAATGTCAAACTCGCAACTCCTTAGACTAATTAGAAAAATTTAACTTTGAAACGAACGCTTTCTTAGTTATTTATCGCATCCCGCGTTTCCAGGGTAAAAAAAAACAACCTCCAAAGTCATCCGCTTGCCCGTAATATCAGCTAAACCATACGCCTCAAGCTACGCCATAGCAATAACAACGACACTATCCTCGAGTAAAAATGGGGAAGAATCAGCATTAGACCATAAGGGTTGAATGGGTACGTTACGACATACTGCTACAACACTAATTTGCGCTCAAAAACTCAATTATAATAAAATTTGAGCTAGAATAATTAAAAAGCACCTCACCCAATTTATTTTTGGCATGATCGTAGAAGTGGCCGGCTATTTGATGCGATAATACCGTGGTTTCTCGCGGTAGAGTTCCCTTTGTCATCTTATCATTTGAATTATAATTAATTCCCGGTTCTTGATCGTGACTATTCGGGTCGCTCATTCTAATTACTTAATCGCGATTAACATCGCGACCTCTTAGCGATCTTAATCCGGCAGTAAAACGCGGGAATTGGCCGCGCCTACGGTCTAATACTAAGCGGCAGCGCATAAGGCTCGGCTATGCCTAGATTTACATTGTTTTCGGAGATTCGCGGAAAGAAAGTGAAACGATTTAACTGTAAACTAATCAAACGCCAACTCCTAATCTAGGCTTACGAATCTTTTTAGATAACGGGGAAGAACTTCAAAGGTGGAGATTGCAAAATCTGGAGCAACTGGGAAGAGACAAATAGCCAATTCTGACGAATTACGTAATCGTACTCGCGACGGAGTAATAAATAACCCTTTCTTCGGACCACACTAAAGCGTCTGCTTATTTAAAACGAATATGGCTTTATTCTAGACAATTTAAAATTATAATAAATGTTATATTACGCTTAATTCTTCTATCGCGATTATTTTTAAAATTATCAAAAAATCCTTGGACAATAGTTTCTACAGTAAAATATTTATAATGTCAATAAATGTAAAAATTACATTAAAATAATTCACGATACAAGTGTTCCGAGTAAAATAGGTGTAAATACGTAGTCAATATTAAAAATGAGAATATAAAATTGAGAAATATAAAAATATATGGAAAAAAATGGCGTCATCCGCTTAAGAGTACCCCACAAAATGCACTCTAGTGTCTAAAATATTACATCATTTGTTCCCCTAAATTTTATTAAATAAGCAGATGATGTTTATATAACAACAAAGCAATGGGTCTAAAATTTTAGCTAGTTATAATTAAGTGATAAAACTATTTCCCCCACGTCAAAATAACAAATACAGAGCAATTATTATGTATGAACGTATCACTGCCGGGTAACTCCGTGAATTCGTTAGCTGGTAAATAAGTGGTGCCTAAAATCTCTCTGGTATTAAACATACCGTGACTTTTCATACCGATTAAGCGGACGTCAGGAAAAACCTCTTTAAAACACAGAGATTCAACATCGGGAGAATCATATTGTTGTTTACCCATCCGCGACGAAGTAAATAACAAACCAAAGGTTTTTTTGCGTAAAACAATACCCTTTTTTAAAGTCTTCAATTTCTCTAAAACGCTGTCTTTCGTGGTAATATCCGGTTGGATAAGTACAGAAGCAGCTTCAAACTGATCACCCGTTATGGCTAAACCAACCCCGACGTAACGTTCTTGATCGTCAGGCTGGGGAACCCTCGTACTATGAATAAAATGCGTAAAACCAGCTTGCGTTCCTCCCATAGCGATTTTATTTTTCTCCCGCGCCATATAATAGTTCATGATCTGTCTAGCGGGATCTAACAATAGATTGGTTCGTACAATATAAAACGGCGACGCTTTAAATATAAGTAAACATTTAACTTTCTGATCTCGCGGAATTTTAGTAACGTTAAATATGACATCAGCTGGGTTGACAGCGGGTGGAAATTCTTCTACTATCTTAAACGAATGAAATTCAACCCCCGGTATGTAATCCGGGAAAAATAGGGCCGATATACAAGGGGAACGTTGCGGGAATTCCCTGGGAAACATGCTAGTTTGACCGCCCGATATGCCTAACAATGCAGCTAAACGATAGTAACTGATACAAAAATTCCACATACACGTGTTTCCGATACGTAAAGAGGTTTCGATGATGCGTACTTCAGTCGGTTCCATGTTACAGATGAAAACGATACCGAATTTGGGTTCCATGTACGACGAATCCAAAATATCTTGAAATTTTTTTATTAGGTCCTTCGTTTTGTGGCCGCGATCGCGCGGTTTGGTGGCGCACGTCTCTGGCGCGTGTTCGTAAATGACCAAAGGATCTTGTCGACGTCGTTTCACGATAAGATATGTTCTTTTCCATTCCTGACAGACTCGGGAACAAGAAATCAAGTCGCGAGCGTTAAGGTAACGAAATACGAGTTCCACTACTGTCGGTAACGTGGTCAATACGTGAGCGCTCAAGTTTTCATCAAGATCCATTTTTATTTTCCAAATATAGTTAATTGAGTTAACTGAGATATCTTTAAACTTTGAATCTAATTATAAAACTTGTTTGTTCGAATGAAGAAGTACGATCTCTAGCCAACCGAACTGCCACTAATTTCTTTATACAGATTATTAACACGATTGGATATTTAATTAACTACCTATTTAGGTTAATTACGTAATTCCATAACGAATTAAACTGCAACCTTAATCACGAGGTGTCGAATAATAAACAAATTATGTTATATTCCCGAGCATATATTATAGCAGACGATGCGTATGAAAAATGAGATGAGAAGGACTGTACATAAAACATTTGTAAAGGATTCAATTTTAAGAACTGACCGTATGTAAATGAACGGTGAATCCTAGTGCTGGGTATTATTTAGTTTATCTCAGTAATCTAGTTTGTCTACCGCTTTTAAAATCAACCAAGCACATAATTGGTTCCCCACAATCTACGTCGCTGTGACGCGAAATGATGAAACATAAAAATAGTGCTCATTAAAAAAGAGCCCTACCAGGCTGGGAAATAAGGATAATTTTTAAACTGGACTTGTGGCCAGTAGAGCCCAAGCAGTTTAATTAAAAAACTGGACATGGGCCAGTTACAATTTTCACGAGCTTGACAATCTGTCATTATGACGTAGGACTATGACGTAGGCTAAGAAACAAAACTAAATTTTGGAATTAATTAACTGGCCTTGTGGCCAGTAGACCCCCAAGCATTTAATTTTTAAACTGGCCCAGCTAATTTTTAAACTGGACTTTTGTCCAGTAAAACCGCCTTATTTCCCAGCCTGAGCCCTACTTAAATGTTACCATGTACCTTGATCCTAAAATCACGACCCCTCGGCTTTTTAAAGATATAAGATAGAGCTGAGAAAGAAGGGGTGAAATTTTAACTAGTCCCTTGAGTAAAAGCAGAAGTTTATGATTAGACGGCTTGGGCATTAGCATTTACTTCTGGCATTAGTGTAGTGTAATTCTTGCACGTATATTTCGTCAATTAAATTAATCCAAGCCCTACATTGCCACGCAAACTAAAGAGTCTTCAACCTTTAGTAATAAACAACTTTGGGTACGGGTTTACTGGTGGTTATAGAGTTCATTGAAGCCTTCAGATAGGAAATTGCCAATTCGCATTAAACAGATGTTTTCGCTTCCGCATAAAAACATTCGTAACGTGAACAAAGCTGAAGCGTAAAAATACATTATATTATTCTTCGTAGTAAAATAAAGTAGTTTTTGAAACTAATCTTAAACGTTGAAGACAATATCAAAATCCATTCCAAATCAAATGATAAACCGCGCTATATTTGATGTCAAAGCTTATATCCAAATGTTATTTTCAGTTCCGTTGGTAATGATAATTCGCGTACCTTTAAGTTTAAACTTAATTTAGTTCCAGTTCTTTAGTTACGTAATTGGTGTTTAGAATTAATTTCGTCGCGTCTCGAGATGAAGACTAAAATGTTTCCCACGCTCCTCGAGTACTTAATGGTATTGCAATTAGCCGTAACGTTATGTACTTGCGTCGAAGACAAGTCCGTATTGCAATTGGTAGCCCCAATAACGATATTTACGACTGTCAAACCACATCCTAGTCAAATCCCTTCGCCAAGTCCTTTGGCTAAGCCAGTGATATTAACACAGGTACCAGAGAAGACGATAGATCTTTCTAAACCAATCCACACAGTCCTGACGCCAAAACCTTCGGTACAAGAAACAGTAGTGGTGTTAGCCCCACCACCTCTCGCCAGAAATCAATTGCCCCGAGTAGATAAACAAGGATCCATTTGGGATTCGTTGAAAAGCTCTAGCATGGAAAATCTGATCAGATCAATAGATTTGGATTCGGTTATGAATCAGTACGTGTCCGATACGATGAAAGATTTACCCATCGGTGACGTCAGTATTTACTCGGCCGATTTAATTAAGAATATGCTAAACCAAAAAGCAACCGCGAGTCAATCGGATTTATCGGCTTTAACCAAGAATATGCCAAATATCGATTTCGCGGCCATTATGGGAACTTTTACTTCGAATATCGCTAAAAATTTCTTGAATGGAATTTTTGGTAAGGGTACTCGAGACAAGGACGCCATGGCTGTTCTGAACACAGTCTCCGGAGTACTTAGCGATGCCGTGGTCAGAGACGAGATTTTGAAACAATTGGGCGTGAAACCAAAATTCTTCAATCAGTGTAAAAAAGATATCTTGCGTCTTTACGAAAAACGAAACGAAAAATGGGTTTGGAAAAGTAAGTTGAAACGAATTTTAAAGGGAAAACAAAGCTCCGATCCAATGTTAACGATATACCTTAACATTCCTGCCACTACGTCTAATAAATATTCCCTAAAATTGATGCCAGATACCTTAGGAAACATTACACCACACTCTTCATTTGGTTTACACTCCCTTTAAAGCGACTATCCGCGATTTTCATAGCCCGTTTAAAGTCGCCATTTTTCTCGCTTAGCGGACGATGTTGACCGTATTAAATTATACAGTCAAAGCTTGGCTGCGCGCTAAAGGGAAGATGATTTTAAAGGGGACAATTTTAGGGCAGATAGGGCCTTTAAGAGAGGGTACTGTTATTGGAAAAGTTATAGCTAACTGAATGTCCTCGTTATGTTTTCAAGTATTGGATTCTTTCGGTAAACCTGGGAGCGGAATACTCCAGGGTGCCACTGTGTTTTACGGTTCTTATCGACAATGCGTCGAAATGGAATCGCCACCAGACGGTTTTAAGGTCTTCAAATTAAAATACTGTTTAATGGCTTGGCAAGCCGATACCTTGGTAGGAATTGAATCTGTCTCTGATTATTCACGAATTACGAAATATCTCTAAAAAATTCATTTCAGGACTTTGGAAAACACTTGTCTACAGCCATTTGCGTACCGGACACTTGCGCTTCCAAAGACATAATAGAAATATACCCCATTGTAAAGGCAATCGCTAGTAAGACTAATTATACTAATTAATATAATAAATATATTTAAATTAAACCTTTTTATTAATTAAAACGCAGAAGCGAAACTACCCCAACTATCAAATCTGATAGAAGATTCGCAGTTTCTCTTGGCTACGTGTATCAACGGGACAAAAAGCGAAAGTACTTCGTGGAAACCTTTCACGTACTTAAGACTGAATTTTCTTATTCGTTGATCGAATAAGTAGAAAACTAACATATAGGGTACGCGTTTCAGATGGGTTTTGGGAACTATAATCACGGTGATCTTTATTTGTACCGTTTTGGACCGATTCGTTATTCACGTTCCGGACAATAACGACAACAGGAAAATGACTTCACTCTTACCGGAAGTAAATTACGCCAACCAACTTAACAGTGCCATTGCAGAGAAAGAAAATATTTACAGGAATCTTCGTACGAAGAATAGACTTCGTAAGTACTCGCGCGTACTTGGCGTCTCTTGACATTAGTTAAGTGTCATCACCCTGTACTCCCGTTCTAACAACCATTGTGGCGGAATGAAAGAATAGGCGGGCAATAACGCGTCATTCGGGCTTCGTTTATATCTTACGTTAATGTTTCAGCGCTTTCGTTTCGAGTGGTTCATTGCTTCTCAGCCTATCGGAACGTATCGAGCGTTCTAAACACGGACGTAACTGATCCGAATCTGGCTTGCTTTCACGGCATTAGATGTTTATGTTTAAGTTGGGTGGTCATGGGACACGTCTTCATGAACTTCCTGGTTGTCCTTGGTCAGTAATTAAAATACCAAGCGCGTTTAACGTCTAGAACTTTACGAATTTTTCTTATAGAGAATGTCGAATACACCAGCGTCAAAGCCAAATCTCTACTGGCTGGAAATTTCATAACTCAAGGATTCTACGCGGTCGACACTTTCTTCGTATTAAGCGGATTTTTAGTGACGTACATTTACTTAAAATTCGGTTCCGGGTACCGAGGGAGTTGTTTAAAAAAGTGGACTACGTTCTACCTTCATCGATACATCAGGTATGATAATAAGCCTAGTTTGAAACGTAAATATTAGCGCTTCTCACGCGATTGGCCGGAGACTGGTTTCTCAAACTCTCTATCGAATCCCGTTAAGCCTTACTTTTTAATAACCGCGCTAATATTTAATCGTGCTTTAAATTCGTAGACTGACACCATCATTCGTGGTACTGCGTTGGTGGGCCCAAACTCAATGGATGGAACTAAGCGAAGGTCCAGTTTGGATGTCATTGGCTGCTCAGATAAATAAATGCGCCAGTACTTGGAACTGGAGTTTGTCGTATCTCAGTAACTTTAACGATGATGCCCATAAAGTAAAAGCAAATAATTGAAGAGTCCAAGAACGATTCAGAACACCCTTCGACACTAGACATAATCCCTCCCTAATAAAAATAAAAACGAAACCAATATTAAGCTAGAAACTAATTGTTCAAGTTTTCTGCGAAAGGATAGCGAGTATCATTTACCTTATAAAACTTCTAACGTTTAATGGTTATTACTGGGGATTATAAATGGACTTGTAATTGTACTTGTTTCTCATTTTGCAGTGTTTAAGTTGGACGTGGTACTTGGCCAACGATTTTCAATTCTACGCGATCAGTCCGTTGTTTTTAATACCATTAAACAAGTAAGAATAAGAGGCTATTCGGGCCAATTACTTTCAAAAGAAATTTAAATATTTTAATTGCTATCTAATCTTGCCTTATTTATTTTAAAAAGGTACCCTAAACCCACTCTTATAGTAATGGGTGTTCTGATTGGTTTTTCGGGTATCTACACCGCCGTCATCAACTACAAAAATGGATTCCTAATGATGTTGAATTACATTGAAAAATACGCCCATGATGGCCCGTCCACGACGGAAGAGTAAGACTACCTTTTTTTGGGTTATTTTCAAGTAAATTTACATTCACACGATCAAGACGTTTTTTTACGTTGGTAAATTACGAAATGATTGGAATGGAAATTTGGCCCAAATGTCGACATGTAACGTAATGAAAACAAATATAATTTTTTTTAGAATGGGAGCCATGAACAGGTTGTTGTACGAGAAACCTTACTGTAGAGTAGGTCCCTATCTAATTGGAATGATTCTCGGCTTCGCATATTCCCGGAACCGGAAATATAATTTCAACAAGGTAAAACTAAACTTCAATTTGATTGACAAGTGGGAGTAGATCATGTTTTTTGGCCAAAAATAAAAAATTTTCTTTCATAACTGGGATAAGTTTGAATTTAAAAATTTGAGATTTAAGTTGGGGAAAATCATTTATATTTAATTTGGTATCCTAATAGTTAATAATCGCTACACTAAATCAATTACTAGAAATCTTGAATATCTTATCAATTAACGTAACAAATTACGTGATATGGAACTACCCAGTCTTAATTTGAGTTATTTTTCCAATTTGCCGATGACATCTTACTTTAATTTTCATATTTTAGAAAATTCAAACAATTCTATGGATGGCTTCGATTACGTCAATGGTTAATATCATTTTTGGTATTCATGGCACCGAAATCACCCTGAGAGTAGCGACAGTGTACAACGGCTTTGGTCGCGTAGCTTGGGCCTTGGCTATCAGTTGGCCTATCTACGCATGCGTCACCGGTGATGGTGGTAAGTCAACAATCTAATTTAAATTTTAGTTAAGTCGAAATTTTAGTTAAGCACAATATGCGATTTTTGTATTCCAACGCGCATGCGCCAAGCCTACGCTCGCCCAATGACGAAATACTTCGTATGTTATAGAATGGACAATGTCCATCTTCAATTTTGGTTATGGTGAAAAACCAGATCAATATGTTTTGGTTGCAATATCGTATGGACAGTTTTTTTTTTCAAATTCTACGTGGGTTTTTATATAACATATTTATAAAATCTTAAAGCGTAAATGCGCTCGGAATTAACATTTAGGTCGGATTTATCCTCGTCAACAAAATTATACATTGTGATAATTTCATTTGGAAACCTTGAGCTCGCAGTTCCTCAAAGGCTCGAATGTGGGCTAAAATTGTTTTCAAGGGCTGAAGTAATTAGAATTTCGTGAAATAATTGCGTAAAAATGATTTAAATTATCCGAAAAGTTACGGAGATTTAATTTAATTATTCCGCGTTACTCGAGACGGATCAGTCAAATAAAGTTCAGAAATAATTTAATAGGTTTATTTTAATTATATGGGGATTGGAATCAAATCACTGATTTTGAATTAAATGGGTCTCGAAAATTCAAATTATATTGATTTTAGTGATGAAACTAGGCCAAACAATGGATAAAACATTCGATTTGATTTGATGAACAGTTAATTTTGGAAATAAATTATCCAGCAAAGTTTGCGATTCGGAGTTTAAAGGGAAACTGAACTAAAATATAACGGATTTTGAATTTATTGTCTGAATCACCGGATGCCAACAAAACTTATTTGAGAATGTTTAGACACGTTTTTGGTGTCTAAAATAGTTTAAGTTTGGTAAAATATCTCTAAAATTAAATATAAATTCGGACCAATCATATCATTTCATCCATCAACAGCAATTGTAACGTATTAACATTAAAAGAATAGTCCGCTGGCGGCGTTTGACTCCCAAGGTTTTAACGTTTAAAACACGCCTTCTGTAAATTTACAGTAGATTACTAAGTTTCCCCGTATATAGAAATAATTATTATATTAAAATTTTACGGATGCGAAAACTAGTTACCTTGGGAAAATACGATAATAGTCCAAAGACAATTATCAGCGCTACTTTTTTTCACTACGAAATTAAACACTTTGTATTATTTTTCCCTAACTACGGTCAATACGAAAACTATCATTGAACAATCACGTATATTTGGTTGGTCTACGACGATACTTAAATAACTAATATTTATATTTGAAACTAAAGTTTATTCGGAAAATTTTTGTAACTACGCAAAAAGAGGAAAGTTATCTTTTTTCCTTAACTTTATCATTTCACCACCGCGATGTTTGGAGAGTTGTTTAGAAGGGAATTCAAAATAGAGAGAATTATATCTGTAGTATATCATATTTCGTAGTCGACGAGAAGGCTTTGTCAAACAAACATGAATTTAAGCGCCGCTCCAATTCAATTCCCATTTTCTCCAAATTATTCGTTTATATTGAGTATCGAAAAAGATCATGATTCCGAGGCTATCCGCGCCTGGATGAAACGAAACTGGACAGTCAGTTTTTACATCGCCTTGTCTTATTTACTTCTGATATTCGCCGGCAAATATTATATGAAAAATAAATCGCCCTTAAACGTTCGCTCTACGTTAGTCGTATGGAATCTATCATTAGCGCTCTTTAGTTTTATGGGAAGTTATCGAACGATACCAGAATTGGTTCACGTACTACGTTACTACGGATTTTATCATTCAGTTTGTAGAAACAGGTGAGTTAAGTTTGATTCAAAATTTAATAAAGGCGCTTGGAACCACTTAAAAAAAAATTAATTTTAAAGAAAACTCATCACAAATTGGATTTTTAACCTCTGGGTTCAGGTATACCGAATGTTTAAAACCTACAGACCAGTTTAATGTTTGCCTAAGATGTCTTAATCTTCGCGCTTTAGAGAGAAATATTTCGAAATTACGAACTTAAAAGTACTAAAAAATGAATACGTTTTAACAACGCAGACGTATCGTATTCGGTACTGGATCATAACTCTTAGAGAAGGATGATGTATAAACGCTACTCGTTCGTGTATACGTAGAAACATAACCCTTAGAGAAGGATGATGTATACTATAAACGCTACTCGTTCGTGTATACGTAGAAACTTCAAAGCGCAAAACCAATAAGGGACGCCTATTAACTCTATAAGTGTACCATATCCGAGAATGAGTTAACCTGATTTAATTTCATGTTTTCCTGATAATTTTGAATTTAATTGGTACATTACGGTCAAATCGGACGTCAAGCCCAGTTAGAACGAAAGAACAACTCGGTACTTAGTCGACTATTAACAACGGGCACTTATGAACTTTATGAAGAACAAAGCCCGCCCTTGGTTTGTAAGAAAACTTGACCTTAAGCGTCCCTCTAACGGCCAAAACAGTAAGCTTGCGGACAAAAGTACCAATAGGAACTAACAAAAACACTTGGGCTTTTGCTTATCGATGATGCCTAATAACTATCGACTTTTGGTAGGACACGCGTGAGGGGTTTTCTTACCTCTTTTGCTTTTGCCCGCACTGCGCTGATTGGTTGCCGTTAGAGGACCCCCTTAGGAACGAACCTGGGCTGGATTTATTATTCCTATTTATCTATTAATACAATGAGCGCGCCTCGTTGAACTCATTGAAGAGTTTCTACCCCAGACTGGCTAATTATTAACCTAGCAATGGGAAAATAAGCTTTAAAGTTACGGTATCCAAGCGCCTTTCTCTACTTTCAGTTTATAATTGAAACTTTTTTAATGACGACTTCAAAAACTTTCAGTTATACCCATAACCAGATCGTATTGTTCTGGTCTTGGTTATTCGTGGCGTCGAAAGCCGTGGAGTTAATGGACACGGCATTCCTGGTCGCCAAGAAACAAAAACTGAACATAATACATTGGTTTCATCACGCCGCCACGTTGTGCATATGTTGGGCAATTTTTCAAGAAGTGCCGGCCATGAGTCGTTACATGAGCGTCATTAATTATTCCATCCACACCGTCATGTACTCGTATTTCGCCCTCAGAGCTCTACGCTTCTCGATACCCAGAGGTTTCGCCATGTTCATAACAACGTCGCAAATATTTCAAATGGCTTTTGGTTTGGCGCTCGCCGTATATTCCGCTATCGATTTGATTCTCGGAGGCGATTGCCAAAATACCCCGCGCAGTTTGAAGGGCATTTTCTTCGGATACGGTACATTTTTCGCCCTATTCGTTAACTTTTTCGTTAAAAGTTACGTTAGTGGTGACAAAACTAAAAAGGTTTTATAATTAACCTGGATATTAAAACTTCTACGTACACAAATCTCCCCCCCCCCGTCAAATTCCAGTATTCGCCTTCGCAAGCGCTCCCCCACTTCCGTGACGTCAGGCATTCTCAAGGGGTCAGACACTCGCGGACTCGGGTGTACAAAATGTTTGTACTCTTTGCGCTTTCAAAGCTGTACTCAGAGTTCGTAAGAGTTCAATCTCAATGCTTTGTCAAAGCTGAATTCGATGAACTAAGGTGTACGGCGAATTCAAGAGCGTCTGACCTCTCGGGTTTCTTTCTTCTTGGCTCTTTCAAATTTGTTTACTGAAGAGGTTTTAATTTACTTATGTTAATACCTTTCTTTCGAGGCGTAAAGATTATATTGATCTTAAAAATGTTTGTTTTTGATAGCACGCGTGACTCAATTAGAGTTTAAATACAAGAGTATCGAATAGAAAAAGGCGAAATAAATTACGCGCCTAAATTGCGAAATAGCATACATTTAATGATAATAATTAATATCTCCGTGTATAATTTTGAAATCTCGGTTAAAAATTGATGGATCCGAGCTAGTCTATCATTTGGTTAAAGGGATACATTTTCCAAGCGAAAAGACAATTAACGTATCATTTCCTTTAACGAAAAAATTAACGAACTTCTTATGTAAAATATTTTCAAATTAACGTAAATAAATTTTCCGTAATATTTTTCGAAATATTAAATTTACATATTTAATCATTTCAATAATATAAAAGGGTATAATTAATGAAATATCATTATGAATATATTTCATGGTATGTCATCTAAAATGCGGCAAATATTCATCCACGAAAAATTAATTAAATATATTAATTATTCCGTGGAGAATTTCACTCGAAGCTTTTGATCAAAGGGAGAATGTTACCTAACAACGAGTGATTTTTTTTATCGATTCCTTATTATCCAACGGTAAACAAAATTTACGAACAAATATTAAACTAGAAATATATTTAAAACTTAACCATAAATTAGGCTGATGTTCCTCGCGTATAAGGTCTAGCGACCAATCGAACGCCATTGTAATTCTCGTAGAGATCTTTTGGGCCTTCGATCATTGGTCGCTAGATCTTACACGAAGGCAATTCAGCTGATCTCCATGAATCCCGCTAAGCCTAATTTCTGTTTTAAATTTATTTCTAGTTTAATATTTGTTTGGTAAACTTTTTGTCGGTGGATGAGGTCTATTTAAACTCGTTGTTAGGTTGCATTCTTCCTTTATTACCTTTTTGTAAATATTGGTCATTTTGCAATTGTTTCATATCGTGTGTAAACAATTTTAAATAACATAAATAATTTCTAAATTATTAGCGGGATGTTTTAAACATTGGTGTCTTATCGAGTGCATGGCGTTAGTTTACGAGTTTGTATTATCAGAAATTTAAATATTACCCTTCAACTCAGGCTCGTAATTCGTTTTTCGACAAACCACTACAATCTACTACTACTACTAATAAAAAGTTAAGGTTTACAATTATAATTGTATAGCATGGCGTTGTAGATGTGGATTTACGGTAATGTGTTTTGAAAAACGCGAAGGTAGGCTTCAAAATTTTACAATACGGTTTCGAGAGGCGTTCAGATAGATCTGATCTGGTGATAAAAAAATTGTATTGGCAACGTCCATATTGGTAATTCGTAGCTATTTACAAATCGCTAAATTACCGTAATTTAGTAACTTATAATTTAACTTCTTCGATTAATAGTGAAGAAATTACTAACGTTTCAGCGTAATTCTTCGTGCCAGAGTAACTTTGCCCGTTCAACGCAAAAACATCGAATTGATTAATCAGATATAAGAATTTGAAGAATTAAATTAAAATCGCGGTTAATTACCGCGAGAATTTAAATTACAGAGTAACTTAAATTTACAGAATTACGGTAATTTTCTAAATAATAATAATAATATTCAAATATGTTTAATTTCAAACGAGTCGCGCTAGGAATAAGATAAAGATTTCATTCTTAATTTCAAAATTTGAACCAAAATTTGAGTGTCTTCGTTATTTTCCTCTACTCCAGCGATTAATAGAGATAATTGGGATTAAATTATAATTAAATATGACACTTAAAAGCCGTATTAAAAGCGTCTAAGTTTGGATAAAGTAAATCTAATACCCAAAATTTGCTTCAAATTGAACTTAGAAATGTAAAGACTAAAATTTTGATCGCGTTTATATTAATTTAAGTAATTGGAATATTTTTGCAAAGTTTTTAGCTTATTTTTCGGTTTTTAAAGAGTCAATTGTTTTAAGTAAATAGCCCAAAAATTGAACTCTCAAACCTCATTAATTTGGGAATTTTTTGATTAGATTCAATCCGACCTCTTCAATAAGATTAATTATAAGAGGCACTAAAACTAAAACGGGCAATCGAAAAAATAAATACGACGTCAAATCTGTGGCGGATTGAGACGTAATGTTTAACCAAATATACTCGAAAGTAGTCCCGGTTAATTATCCCCGTCTAAGGGTATAGAAACTAATTGAAAATTGGGTTTATTCGAAGTCGAGTTTTATCTAAAAAATTAATAAAAACCGAGTTAAAAGTCAACATACTAGAGATAGAAATTTCTCCTTTCGAGGTTCAACTTTCTAAAGAGCGATTAAAGGGACACTATGCCTAATAACTAATTTCTTACGAAATTAAATTTAAATCTCGTTCGATTTAAATATTGTTCAAAATTAGGTGATATTGCTTTGGTAATTTCGGGTACAAATTCTGAAATGAAATAAGATGAAAAAAATTGATAGAACTCGGTTAAATCTGATTAAACCTCGGTTAAATCTAATTAAACCACGACTAATTAAGCCTCGTACTAAGGAGGGAATTAGTTAATAGTTTTAATAATGTCTATTATCTTACTTCGAATACTTTTAATTACATCAGTGCGCGACGAAACTTGGAAAAGAAAATGGCCGATAGGAATCCAACAGCGAATGTATCTTTAATGTATTCTTTCGTATGGCCGTTCGAACGCGGTCTGATAAGCCTCGAATGGATGAGGGATAATTGGCACCTCGCCTATTACATCGCGGCAACTTATTTGGCTCTAATCGTGGCCGCCAAGTCGTACATGGAGAAAAGGGAACCGCTTCCAGTTCGTCCGATATTACGTAATATACTCGTCATTCGACCAAATTAACGAAACATTCCACTCGCTCTAAACTAAGATAATATCAAAAGGAGATAATAGGAGAAAGTTGGTATCGCCTCCATTACAAATCACGCCTAGATATAGAATTTTTCCATTTAAAATCATCTTCCATTAAAGCGCACGGCTTCGTTTTAACTATACAATTTGATACGGTCAACGTCGTCCGCTAACCTAGGAAAGAAGGCGACTTCAAAGGAGATTTAAAAATAGGTAGATAGTCCCTTTAAAATCCTAACTCAATCCATGGACTGTATTATAGCTCCCACTTCATTCTGGCCTCGCTTCCCACATAAGACAGAATTTCAAGAAGTGGCAAAAAAGTTATTTTAAACGAGCAGGATAGATTAGCGACGTCTTTTCTCCAATTACCACCTTCCGACGTCATCTTAGATCCGCGAACCGCGGGCTCTACTTCGTAATTTAACGCTACAGGCTACAAACTAAGACCCGAGGTATATAATAACCCCCTTCGGGGGGAAGTATGAAAGGTAGGCAAAATCGACGAACAACAAATGCCCGGCGTAAATCGCGGCGGATCGACACACCGCTTTACTCCCAAAAAATAGTTACACCATTTTGAACCTCACTAAATTTTCCCTACGCACACTTCCGAAACTTGCGAGCTGAAGTCAACCTTCGACTCCATTTTAACAGACAGCCTGACTCCTGAGACAGGAAGTTCTAAACACAAATCGAGCCGTCTTGTTTATACAAAGACCATTTACTAGAGTAGCGACATTGAGAAGTCCAGCGCGAGCTAGTGGCCTAGATAGTCAGCAGCGGGCTCTTGTTGTTCGTGATTTTTGGCATTGGTAGTATAGGGGCTTTCATACTTCCCCCCGAAGGGGGTTATTATATACCTCTGCTAAGTCGTATCTCGGTACAATCGTTGCCCACGTTTTACTCAATGCCCTCGCAATGGTTAACGCTTTATAACCTATACTCAATGTTTAGTAATATGGAACGTCGTCATGGCGATCTTCAGCACCGTCGGAACATATAGGACTGTACCGGAATTGTACTATTCGCTTAAATTCCACGGAATTGACCACTCAATCTGCAAAAACACGTTCATTTTGAACCCAGTCTACGCGTTTTGGGTGACTCTTTTCGCCATATCGAAAGTGGTGGAGATGCTCGACACGTTTTTCATTATCGCCAAGAAACAACCGTTACAACATTTGCAATGGATCCATCACGTCACGACTATGTTCGTGGCGTTATCGACGTTCGAGAACGCTCCGGCCATGGGACGTTGGATGGTCAGCTTCAATTACTTCATTCATTCCATCATGTACTCTTATTTCGCCTTGAAATGTTTGAAATTTAATATTAGTCGAGTGATCGCTTCGTTTATCACCGCGATTCAAATTATACAAATGATATTCGGTTTAATTTTCGTAATTTATTCTTACGTTAATATCGATAGTTGCGACGTATCTCAAAGAAACTTAGCTATCATATTTTTCATGTACGGTACATTCTTTATTCTGTTTCTTAATTTTTTCGCTCACGCCTATTTATTTAAACGGCCCGAATCGAGTCAAAGTCGTATTAAAAAAGATTCCTAAGACGGCTTTTAAAGGGAGAATGCAACCTAATAACGAGAAACTTATGTAATTTAAAATTATCGACGTGTTTAAATAAAATTATATATTTTAAATATGTCGAGTTTGATTATTCTGGGCTATAATACGTTATAGTTCTAACCTGGGTCGGATTCGTACGCCATGATAAGCCACTAATAAAAAAAGACCGTGTTAATTAGCCTTAAAAGAGACTGTTGGGAATCGATTTTGAGTCGAGTTCAATTTTTTCTAAAACAAATTGAATTTTTAAAAATCTAAGTCAACATACTCGAGATATTAACGTTAAATTTAACTTCGTGGTTAAATAAATTTAATCTTGATTGAAGAAGGCTTTTCGAGATCCAACGATACCGCGATTAAAGGGACACCATAACACATTTTTAACGCCATTCAAATCAAATTTGAGTATAGAGTTAAATGAAAGACCTTTCAAATGGTGAACAAAAATTACAGGAACAGTAAAAAAAAATATATATATAGTGTCTATTTTTGTAATTTTAAAAAAGAGCGACAGGATGACTTGGGTATTGGTAAACTAATTAAGCAAACCATTCCTTGATTATTTGAGAAGTATCAACAATGAAATTTGGAATTTTCTTATCAATAATATTTCTGGCGAGTGCTTGGAAGAAATAGATACGCCGATTAAAAATATAATAATTGTTCTTAAAATTAATTGGTTTTGAAATATAGTCCTTTTATGGTCTACAGCGAACCGATAAGGTCGAATTTCGCTTCGAATTGACCAAATAAAATTGAGAAATCCGCCTAAACCCTTTCCGAGAGCGTGTAGGGATCGGGTCATGTGACAAGATTTAAAGATTAACTATTAAAGGTAATTTTTCGTTACATTTTTCGTAAAGTTAATTCCTATCTTCAATAAGAGCGTCTTATGAATGACGTCACTATAGTAAAACCTCGCCCGCGTGTCTTTGAGATTAACCACACAAGCTGCTCCGCCAAGGCTTAGCAGCTTAATAAGTTTTAAGGGAATACCAGGAAGAGCAATAACATTCGTAGCTCCAATTTTGAGCCACCATCAGAATATTCTTGAAGTAGACTTTGGACTTAATCCATTAACTTTTAATAATTCATAATTACTGTCCAATCACCAGTTTGATACGAATTAGATAAACGCGCTTTTTAAGAGCGCGAGGCGTACTACTTTTTGAATAATAGAGAGAAATACTTGGTGAAATTGAAGAATATTGACCAATCACCGATCCAATAATAAACGATACCAATCGAGTCTGCATCCTAAAGATATAGACAAAAGTCTATGACTCTTTTCCATAAAAGTAAACAACTCAATACTATCAGCGAAGGTCCATTTTTACATCATAGTCCATCATTTAAAAATAGCCAAAAAAGTCGTCACCCCTGTCTGCCCTCGAGTGATTTGCACTCCTAAGCTCGATATTTTGAGTCTGGAGAGAGAGACGGAATTTAGGCGGGCCGCGCTTGGCTAAATCGTCTTTCCTCCCAACTCTGGAGGAATTTCTCCGCAGAGTGTCGCTTCCTCCATTCACTATTTACACGGCAACTTCTGCCGGTACATTTACCCGGACCTTCGCTGATTTTATTAATCTACGGGGTGTTGTTCACTTTTACGGAATAAAGTGATAGAATTTTGATAGAGATGATTATAGCACGCGTTGGTTAATTTGGTATTGTTTGTTTTCGCGTCCGAAGCGAGGGTCCATTTCTTCAATGTAGCCAAATTATTTGTTTACAGCGAAGGACCTCCTCTTCGACGTATTTTTGATTTAATCCATTCTTTAAAATCGCTTTACCTTAATTACTTTGTGGAATTACATCTATACGTTTTTCATTACGAGGTACTTATTAGTATTTTGATCTTCTAAAACTGGCATGTCATCAACAAGCGAGCGAGGTTTCATTAGCGAAGCAGTCTAGCCACTAAATGGTCGCTATGTTTCTGATCTCTCTGAGAAGAGCGTTGACCATTATAATTAATAGCCCTACGATTAGGCTTAATCGAAATACTTATTTATAAATATATCGTTTCAAATTCAAAGTATAATTATAAACAATTAAATAATTAAGAGAGTGCGACTTGAAAACTTGGAATGAAAATGTCGGATAGCAACTCAACGGCGTACTCGTCTTCGATGTATTCGTTCGTCTTGCCGTTTGAACGAAACTACAGCCGGATGTTAAGCTTCCAATGGATGAGGGATAATTGGCACGTCGCCTATTACATCGCCCTAACTTATTTGGCTCTAATCGTGGCCGCCAAATCGTACATGAGGAAAAAGGAACCAATGAGAATTCGACCAATATTACGTAACAAACTCGTCATTCGACTAAGATAATATCAAAAGGAGATAATATTAGAAGCCCACGTCGCTTTAGTCCCATATACTGGGCATTGGGCGTCGCGGTCAACGGATTTTCACTCGATTTGACTCGATCCCTCTTCCTGAACGCCAATTAAATAGTTTTGATTTGGTTTTTTTCGAATATTTGTTTGTTTTAGCTAGAGATGGGAACCACCCTCTCGTGAACTTAAATTTCGTTCTCAAATGGGGTGGGTACGCTTAAAAACTATATTTATGGCGACAGTCTAAGATGTTAGGGGAATCGGATAAACAACCCAATAGCTAAACCTGCAATCGAATTTCCATCTTAACTTTGTCTAAATATCATGTAAAAAAGAAATGATTCCCCGTTACTCTTTAATCTCTTCGTAGAGTCTACCTCCATGGTTTAAGAAGGATTGGGTTAGTAAATATCCCTTCATTTATTGGTTTACGCGTCCGGTTGATAAATAATTAATCCCCAATTAAGAGATAGAAAAAAATGCAAAGATATTCCTCCATAGTTGGAAAGACAGGAACAGCAATCATCCTTTCGTATTATCTCAGATGAAATCCAACGAACTAAATGATAAATTCAATGTTTAGTAATATGGAACGTTGTCTTGGCGATCTTCAGCACCGTCGGAACGTATCGAACTGTACCGGAATTGTACTATTCGTTAAAAGTCCACGGAATTGACCACTCCATCTGCCGAAACACGTACGTTTCCAACCAAGTCTACTCGTTCTGGGCGACTCTTTTTACACTATCAAAAGTGGTGGAAATGCTGGACACGTTTTTCATCATCGCCAAGAAACAACCGTTACATCATCTGCAATGGATTCATCACGTCACGACCATGTTCGTGACGCTATCGAGTTTCGAGAACGCTCCGGCCATGGGACGTTGGATGGTTAGCTTCAATTACTTCATTCATTCCATCATGTACTCTTATTTCGCGTTGAAATGTTTGAAATTTAATATTAGTCGAGTGATCGCCTTGTTGATTACCACGTTTCAAATTATACAAATGATAGTCGGTTTAATTTTTGTACTTTATTCTTACGTAAATATCGATACTTGCGATATTTCCGGAAGAAACTTGGCTCTAATATTTTTCATGTACGGTACATTCTTTATTCTGTTTCTTAATTTTTTCGCTCACGCCTATTTATTTAAACGGCCCGAATCGAGTCAAAGTCGCATTAAAAAGGATTCTTAATAAATTAATTTTTCAAAGCTCGTTATTAATAAAATTTTCTTCATTAATTACTCAGCTCTCAGATACGAAAGCGAGGAAATGAACGTTACTGAAAAGTAATTTTGTTACGTCATTCCGTGACGTAGATTCAACGGGTAAACAAGATCACAAATTTTGGAAATATTTATTAATTTCTATTGTTTTCGTATCATTTTTAAATCATTCTCGGGAAAGAGACATTTTACGCGGGAAAGACCATTTTTGTATTGTCATACCTCCGCGCGTATTTAAATTTAGGTTCAGTCTCTGTACTTGAGATTATAAGATTTTCTTTGTCTAAAATATAAATTCGGGAAACGCTAATTTAGTATCATCGTTGCTAAAAGATTAACGTAAAGATACAACCATCACAGTCTAATCCTGTAATTAAATGGGAGTGATGGATAAGAGACGCGATGACGTAAACACCCGTCATTTAAATTTATCTCGACAAAAATATTCGATAAAAAGCGAATTGCAAATCCTCTTTCCGAGAAAACGGCTGAGACTTTGTAGAGTGAAATACAGAAGGGACGACTTTTAGATCATACAACTCGCTCCCCCCTTCCATAGGCCTAATCTACCAGTAGAAAAATTCAGAGACAAATATTTAACTAGATATAAATTTAACACCGAAAAATAGGCTTAGTTTGAATTCCGAGCTGGTGGAGATAAGCTGAATTTTTTCGCGTCAATTGATGGTTCAGCGACCAATGAGCGAAGTCGGTCGTTAAGACGAGATCTCCGTAAGACTTCCAATCACATTTGATTGATCTATAACCTTTCAACGCGAAGAAATTCAGCATATCCATAAAATTCAGCTTAGTATTAATTCCTAGTTTGTAATTTTTCTACTATTGCTATTTAAACGATAAGAAATCGATAAAAAAATCAGTCGTTAGGTTTCATTCTCCCTTTAGGTTAAGCGCCTATAAAATCAGTCTTCTTCACTAAGTTCAGAAGTTAATAATTATTAACTTCTGCTAAGATATATCTTATGACCCTGTATTTTTGACCGAAAGTGTTGATAAAATCGAGACGAAGCTAATTGCGCCACGAATCGCGTGACTTCATTCCAAAGAATCAAAGATTCATTTTCATTCTCCGCGGCGAGATCTTTTGATAACGTTTAAAACATTGTATCGCAACTTCCTTCGAAAATAATTTTCCTCCGTATTTAAATTCTATTTCATTTTCATTACTTAAATTTTCTATTTCGCGACGAGAAGCGAAACTGATAAGCTCTAACGGCGATATGCAAGAAGTTCAATATAACGGCGATACCCCCGTTCAGTATAACTATTCGTTCGTGTTACCCTTCGAACGTGAACGATACGATTTAAAAGCCAGGGCATGGATGAGAGATAACTACAATATCGGCTATTACATCGGAGCCGCCTATTTACTACTAATATTAATTGGAAAATATTACATGAGAAACAGACCGCCGCTACGGGTTAGATCACCTTTAGGTACGTAGATTGACATTCACTCCTAGTAACATTGAAGCATTTAGGGGAGTATGCAACCTTAAAATGAGTGATTTGTTATCGATTCCTTATCGTTTAAATACCCACCTAATCCTACAAACAAATGTTAAACTAGAATTTTAAATCTTACCATCAAAAATTAGGCTTAGCTGGATTCGTGGAGATACCCTGAACTCCCGTAGGAGGACTAGCGACCAATGATATTGATCGGATCGATGGATCTTATACTTGAAGTGCGGGATCACCGTGATCAATGTCATTGGTCGCTAGTCTTTATACGGGGAGGGGAGTTCAGGTTATCTCCACGAATCCAGCTAAGCCTGTTTTGATGGTTAAGTTTGAAATTGATTTATAGTTTAATATTTGTTCGTAAATTTTGTTTTCCGTTAGATTAGGCCTATTTAAACGATAAGGAATCGATAAAAAAAAAAAAATCACTCGTTACTTGTTTGCAATCTCAACAAAACCTGGGTGTGTTCGTAAGTCAGTCCTCGAACTGCGATCCAAAAGTAGTAGTGAACTAACAAAAACTTCGAGCATCGCTGCTATCGATAAAGAACGGGCATACGCCACGTGATTAAACGTTAGTTCTAATACCCTTGCACCGTTTGGTTGCCTTTAGAGGACGCTTACGAACACCGGGCTTAGTTATTCGTCCCTAGTTACCATACTAAGTAAAAATTTGTGAATTTTCAGCGGCCTGGAATATTTTTATGTCGATCTTCAGCGCCATCGGTACCTATCGGTCATCGCCGGAACTATTTTACGTTCTAATCCAATACGGCTTGCACCATTCCATTTGTAATAATACTTACAAACAAGACGGCGTTCATAGTTTTTGGGCGACGTTATTGGTCGCCTCGAAAATCTTGGAACTTATAGACACGGCGTTTATCGTGGCGAAGAAACAGAAATTACACTATTTACATTGGATTCATCACCTTAGCACCATGTGCGTCACGTTCACCATTTACTCCGAAGCTCCGGCCATCGGACGTTGGATGGTTACTTTAAATTATTTCATTCACGCGATCATGTATGGTTATTTCGCCATCAGATGTTTTAATATTAAGATTCCGAAATGGATTTCAATTACGATTACGACTGGTCAGATTTTACAAATGATAACTAGCTTAGTTTTCGCGACGTACGCCGCGATTCACGTCATGAACGGAGGGAATTGCGATATTTCAAATACTAGTTTGGCTTTAGTTTTCGGGATGTACGCTACCTTTTTTACCCTCTTCTTGAATTTTTTTATTCAAACGTATATTATTAAGCAACCAAACGTTAAAAAAGATTAATAAATTTAGAATGGACAGTTCAAGAGAGAAGTTGGAAACTGTTGGCAGCTTAATATCCAAAGTAATCTACGTTAACTTCGCCTAAAACCCACCGTATATAATACAAAGCTTTTTTTGATTAAAATTAAGGAGTGCTTTTGAATGCGAAAGCGTGACGTCTAAAAAACGTCTATAAAAAATTTTATTCAAAAATATTCAACCGTTTTCTCGGAAAGACGATTAAAAATCGTCCTAGATTTAGTTGAAGTTATATATAGAAGTTTTACATTGTCAGAAATTCATAAATCTAGTAGGAATGATCAACATTTTCTCTTAATATAACGGATTCCCCCCTCCGACTCATAATACAATAGAAAATTACCACTCCTCACGTAGATCAAAACTTTACTAACTTTTGATTGGTTCTCTCGAATTGACGTTTTAATGAAATTTCTCACGAGGGAGATAAAAAATACGAGCCTAGCGAGGCCGCCGGCGCCGAGATCACGCTGCTACGACACGACGCCGGGAATAATTTGTACACTAAAAGCCTTTGAGTTGCTATGGGATGCCACTTATTTCAACACCTCCTCTGGTAGAAAGGGATTAGATGGACTATGGTGTTAAATTATTAAAATCTGATGATTATTCTTAATTTCTGTCTATACGTGATATATGAATTGCTGATAATGTATTTAAAGTGAATTTACAGATCTTATATAAAAAAAAAATTAATAAAATGTATACTTGAAATAAAAATAATATATATAATAAAGACAAACCCAAATATATTAAGACATTAATGTCCTTTAAGCCAATTTTAAAGGCTGTTTCAGCATTCCTAGTACTTTTTATTTAAATTTTTGTATACCAATAAAAATGAAAATAAACTCATTTTCCTTATTTTGTCTTTTTTTCTTGATAACCTTGGTTTTTCTTCAGTTTTGGTTTGCTTCTAATATCAAAATTTCCGGGAATAATTAGCGTATAGCCTAACTATATTGTTAGTGAGCCTTTCAATTAAAAATCTCATTTTGGAGGTATCTTTCCTGATAAAATTTGGACTAAATTTTCCTCAAACACGCAAATTATAACTCGAAATAATATACGGCCAAATTAAATACGTATCTTTGAATAAGATATTTTGAAAGTTAAAGTGATTGTGAAAATGGTCGAAATTTTAAGCTCGAAAAATCTATAAACGTGGTTTGTCATTTTAATTTTGTCGCGCATTATTTTACTTCAAATTGAGCAAATATCGAGTCGGGGTCAAGGGTTAAATTTTGTTTTAATTTAAAAGAGTTAATGATTTTTTAAATTTTCTTTTCAGGTATTTTGAATACGTTTCTATCATGGAGAGCTTTCGTTCCAATCAGTAAAATAAGCTACGCTATCTATTTGTGGCATCCGGTCATTTTATTCACCTACATTTTTTCCATGGAGAAAGCCATACCATTTAACGAACTAACGCTAGTAAGAATAATTTCTAGACTCTGGGGGAAAAAAATAAGATTCCAAGAAGCTAGAATCAATTTAAAGCGAAAATGAAGACATTTTGATGGATTTTACAATTAAAGATAAGACAAGTTCGTGTGTAGATTAAAATATTCTCAATTAATTCCGAAAAACAACAGGAAAGATTCAGATTTTGAAATTTAATTAAATAAAGAACCTTGACTAATCAAATCCTTGACCTTTGACCTGACGAAATTATCCCCGACACGCGCTATTGCCGCCAAAGGTACAGGGTCGTCTTTCTTTCAGGCGACAAGTTCTCATTTTAATTCATTGTCCAAATCACTAGAATTTCTTAATCGATTTGAAAGGGTAAAATCAAACCGATATTCAAATCGCCAGGAATCGTTTTAAAATTGTCTTTATAAATCGATTTACTGTAGCTTCATCTATCGGTTATTGAAACCGAATCGGTACGAAACAGGTTCCCGAAGCAGTTTCGAGCAATCGAATCAAATCGATTCGATAAAAGACGGTTTCACGTTCAAGCGACTCCAGCGTTTTGAAACGGTTTAAATCGATTCCAAGGCGGCTTAAATTTTCGATTTTTCGTTACAACTGATCTTTAATATTTTACCACGCGAAAGTGTCTTATTTCAGTTAAAAGAAAAATATCAATCAAAAACATGACTTGATTTTCTTCACTTTACCCTCCCTTTAACGTTACTAATATTAAAATTATATTTTTTTTAAATAGGCATTTATGTTCGTGGCAATTTTGGTGGTTTCCGTCATGGTGGCATTCGTGTTTTCGGTCATAATCGAAGCGCCTATTCTTAAATTGGAAAAAACGCTACGTCAACCATCTTCTTGAAAATTAATTTGATTTAATTTTGATATTATTATTTAAACTCGTTTTCGCGTATATTAAATTAAATGTAACAATATTAAAAACGATGATTAAATATTTATCGGTATAAAAAAGTTGTGGGTTATTTATTTTGGAAGTTTCCAATAAAAGGGAAGGTGAACTGGAAAATTAGGTGATTTTGTTTTTTATCATTCTGCTTCTAAAATTAAGACAATTTGTGTAGGGGTTTTTTAAATATTTTTCCAAACGAAGAATTTTAAATGTTTTTACATCGTTTTCAAATGAAAAATTATATTAAAACATCGAAATTCTACACTATTTATTGACGCTTTTTTTGAATTTATGAAAATTTAAAATCTTTACTAGTAAATTCGTAAAAAAGATAAAACTTCAGAACTTATTTTCCTTCGATTAATCGAATAGGCACCAAAATCTGTATCTTTTCAAGTAAATTATCCGAATCTTTTCAAGTAAATTTTAATATTTTTTAATCTGTCTTATTTTTAGAAGCAAATAAAGAGAAAATCATTCGATTTTGCAAAAATAAATAAAACCATTAGATTTTCCACTTCACCCTCGCTTTTACGGGAAATTCCATACAGTAGTAGAATTAGACTAAGCTTAACTTATAGGGACCTGTAAATTGAACAACTTGTGTGTAGAGGTACGAGAAACGAGCGCTTTTTAACAAAGCGAGGTACGAAACATCATTTAATTGTTGGAGCGTATCACATCATAGAGTTAAAAACATGTACTCGACTAAACACGTGTCATCATTCGAGGCACACCGATCCGGTTAGAGTTAAACATTCGGTGATGAACGCTACATTTACGTTTACCTTAACCATACGTTAATATTTTAACCATTTGGCGCAACTGGAAGCGATTATGAACTCTAAATACGCGCTCTTGATTTGGACAATATTGATCGGCTTGGAAAAGGCGCGAACTGACGATAGCAGCGGAAACACCAATACCATTACGGATTTACTTTTAAGCCAAGTTAGGGAAAATCTCAATCCAGAGGAGAGGGCGAGGTTAAAGGATTCGATTGCCAAAGACGGCGGGGACCGTATTATTAGTAAGATAATTAATTTCCTTAATTCTACCTTCGAGGAAGGAGTCTTATTGGGGGGGGGGGGGGGGTACATCCGAGGGGTCAGACACAAGAGAGCTCGGGTGTACAAAATTTTTGAATTCTTTGCACTACCAAAGCTGATAGTTTTAGTGATAGTCGCCAAGATAAAATCATGATAATTGTTACGTTTTCCTCAACAGATTTACTGCTTGAAAATGAAAAATTCGTGGAGTTACTGAAGGAAAATAACCTCGACTTTTTAGGTAACAAAGAAATGTTGAAACTACTACTAAATCAACTGGCACCATTGATGGTCAATGAAATAACATCAGCTACCAGTAAGAAAGACCAGAAAAATTCGGTCAATGGTTTGAAGAAGGATTCGGAACATCCGGTTAAATCTTCAATATATTTAAACGAAGTCGGTAGTATGGAAACAATGAGTGGCCAACTACAGGAACAACTATCTCGAATGGTTAATAGTTTCAATTTCGATAATCGTTGCAAAAAGGACGTACTCTACGCGGCTCAACATTACAACGAAAGCTGGGTTATAAGAAGTAAGTTAGTTTCCAATATTTAAAAACTAGCAACTTTTAAACATCGGCGCGATGAAGATATCAGTAAAAAATGCAAATAAAATTATTATACCTATAGTAGATTTCTTGTAAGAAAGTCATTAGGAAATATATATAATATTTAATTAGATTATTATTCATAATCTGGTCAAATTTAAAAACATATTAAAATAAAATTTACGAATTTAAAACGCTTATTTCTATAACTCTCCGAGAAACAATTCATCCCATAAAAATTCAACAACTTCCCGCTTAATCTCGTTGGAAAGACTCACGAACATTCGTTCTTCTTTGGCGTATTTATCGAACAACGTACCGTTTCGAAGTTTATCGGTGTTTAAAATAATCTTCAAAATATCTTTAACCACCCGAGTGATATCGCTATCGGAATGTTCGGAGTAGTAGACGGTTTTCGAGCCAAACAAAGATTCTAGGTTCAAATTCCGGGCCACGAATAAAGCCGAAGCAGCCACGAGAGGTGCCGAATTGTTTAAAACGACTGGACAAAATAAGGTCGCTTCAAGTACGAAATTCGCCAAGTGATTCTGATGGTCGTTTAACAACGCCGCACGACAGTATCTCCGAAGAAAATGGATCGTTTGAGATAATGGTCGACATAAGGGAGCTTTGATTCCATTAGCGATAGTCTCTTCAGTACGAAGAACGTCTTGGAAGTTTAATTTAAAGCCGGTTTTTTGAAACATCTCTAGATGATTGGATCGAAGGTTTTTGGGTCTGTTTTTACGAGCTACGGATAGGCACGAAGAAGCTAGTAAGGGTAGCGACACGACGTATTCGGAATCGACACTATCCGATTGGAGGAAACGGTCCATGACGGATACCGCGAAATACAGAATGTCCTCGTCGACCTTCATACGATCCGTCATCTAAACAGGAAACACCGGATTAATCTCATTACCACGTTGCAAAAAGGAAAAGTTGAAAGTACAGACGGAACATCACAACGATGATGGAAAATTGAAGTTTGTTTGGACAGGAACGAGACTAGGCAGTAAGACAAGTAGACCAACGAACTGTCTCGAATGTATGAGCTCCGCAATTTTGGATTTTAAGTACTGGGAGGATTCGTTTTTACTAGGCATAGTAACCGAGATTATATCTACAAAGTTCATTGAAGACTTCTTTACACACACGTGCCTAATTGTTTTTTCCGTCCGAAAGTCTAATGACATTAACCTAAAGTTTTCCCGCCTTTAGCCGCAACATTAAACTCTAAAGTATTCTGGAAATTATTAATTGTCATCGGTAATCGAATCTATACAAGTAATCAGATTCTATTCGTAAACATTTACCAACTTAATTGCCCTTAATGGTAAATTATACCACGACCCTCGAAGAAAATCTGTTTAACTTACATCCGGCGCCTCATTATCAAATTTGTCTACTTCGTGAATTTATATCAAATGGTAGATTGACTATCCACCATTTCTCCTCAATAACCAGGAATTAAAAACCTTGAGCCAATAACTAAAGATGATTCAATATTTCATCCCTCACCCAAGAAACAATAGTATCAACAAATTCAACATTCAAAGGAATTGCGAAATCCTGATGGGGTACCGTGAAATAGCTGATGTAAAAATAATACAGCCTAAAAGAGGTTCTTGCCACACCAATGCTTTCATTTTAGGCCAGATTTTCCTTTTTGTTTAACTCAGACAACAAAATAACGAATATATCGCGTATAATGGCAAAAAGACTCACCCCGATCAACCATTGCACCATAAGATTCCTCGAGTCCAAGTTGAAGTCCAAAATACGCCGTTGTCCTAGGTCCTCCATCTTAGATTCGATATCCTTCAGCGAAGCGTAACTATCTTTACGATTCAACGACGAACAATCGTCCCTCGGAGTCGTTACGTCTAAAATGTCTTCGCAACTTCGACTCATTTTCACTCTGGTTTTGTTTAAACTCGGCATTTCAATATCCTTAGAGCCTTTGAGTTTCTTCCTTGGTACGTCATCGCACGTGGATTCGATTTCAACGTCGTTAAAATCGATGAATCCAGAATTCAAAGAGTTCCGTTCCTCGCTTCGTCTAAAGGCGTTGCGGCGAATTAGTTTAACTCGTCCGTTACGTACATATTTGATAGTTTCAGAATCGTTCGAGCCTTCAGCCTTTTCCCACGAAGTTATATTGACGCGTTTGATGGCGTTTTTTCGTTTCAAAACGCCGCAAGTATCCGGTTGATTCTTATCACGGTCCTGGTTATTATAGTCGATTGTATCTAATAAATTATCTAAGCTACTACTAGTATTGAATTTGCTAAACTGGCTCGGTTTTAAGGCAAACATGTTGAAATACAACTCCCGGTGGTTTTAAAACTGGACGATAATTGCAGCGAAACTTGCCTCAACAAAAACACGACTAGAAATGATTCACAGCGCGTAGATTTCAGATAAAATTACCCAAAGATATTAGTCATCACTCCAGGAGTGAGATTGGTTATAAAAAATTGTTTTTTTTTTTTGGACATGATTTTTTTTTAATGGGTAATTATAAACCGAGTGGGGATTGAAAAAATATACGTGTTTACTATAATATGGCTCTGATTATAAATGTCAATATGTTTTATCAGTTTTTTAAGGGTAGATCAGGGTCAGTTTACTCGGGTTGGGACAGGAGTAGGCGCTTCTTCACCAAATTACAAAAACGGCGGGAAAAATATAACATTAATACCGAGCGAAGGGTCTTGAAGTTAATTGTACAGTTGTGTCATGACTGTTGTAATTATTTCAACAAATTTAAACGCGTACTGAAACTACAAGATACTACGTTAGAAATCACACTTTTTCTTCGAAAACAAATAAAATAAATTTTCATAATTAGGCTAAAACAGAAGGTGGTTTACTAGGGAGGGGAGAGAAATACAAAATCCTACAAGCCTAAGGGCTTAAATATTCGTGGAATATTTAAATATTATTACAAATAACTATTTATTAATATTAATTAATTATAATCTATATAATAGTGTTGGACTCGTTCGGTAAGCCATCGAGCGGTATCTCGGTAGGGGCAACGAGTTTCTACGGGTCATATTGGCAATGTGTCACCACAGTCGCCCCTCAACGAGGACCACAGTTTCCAGGGTTTAAAGGAAAGAACTGCTGGCTAATATGGACGGCGAACAACATGGTAACAAAATACCTAATTACTTTAAAACCGTATTATAAGCTATTCAATACGCGAATCAGTCTAACCTAACCTAGTTGCCAAAGCAACTTCAATTACCAATGTACTTTCCAGGAATTCGTTAAATTCGTGACAACGACGTTATGTGTGCCCGATTCCTGCACGTCCAAAGACGTAGTTCAGCTTCATCCTTTTTTCAAAGAAATATTAGGTCAGTTTTGTTACATAGCTCGAGTCAGGCTTCGACTGACATCTTATGCCATCCGCAGCTCAACAAATACCCATTTTAAACGAGGATCTTTACGGGTTAAAATTTGCCTTGGCTAATTGCCACACCGAACCGGAACCTATGACAACAATTGGATACGTTTTCGGGTAAACATTTAGAACTTGGACGTGTATTGGCTGACCAATTTAAATATCTTCCCTTGACCAAATTATTTAAATTATTTCCTGGCTAGTTAGTTTTATAGTTAACTAACAAATATTCCCTGACTAATCTAGAGTTAAATTGTTCAAAATCTATTCGCAGATACGCGATCTCGTCTTACTTGGTTTTAATACTAATCTGCACGATTATCGACCAATTTTACTTGACGCCCAAGTACCGTGACTCGACTTTACCATCGACGTCAAACGGACTTAACGGAAGCTCAACCGTATACGAAAAAAATACGGCATTGTTAAAATTAAACGGAATAAGCAATCGTAATTATTTATTCGCTTAAATACCGAAACACTCATTAGGCTAAACGGTGTAATTACAGATCCTGGTAGATGGATAACGTGTTTTTCGTTGAGGAAAAACGTCGAAACTATCCTAAACATCGACTCTGTAGCGCCGCAAACCGCTTGCTTTCACGGAATCAGATTCTTATGTCTGTCTTGGGTTATTATGGGACACGTTTGTATGCACGCCTTACCTAGTGCGGGTAATAAATTATCAGCTCTACACTTAACTTCCAGAGAACTTATTTATTAAACTTAACTATCAGAAAACTTGGAATACATGACCAAAGAATTCGGAGAACTACCGGGCATATTTGTTCAACAAGGATTTTACGCCGTTGACACTTTCTTCGTAATCAGGTTGACATTTAAAAATCGTATTATAAGTTGAAACATTGACGAAGTCTAGCACTTACATCTTTATTAAGTTACTTACGATCATACCACGAATAATATTTTCAATTTTATATTTTTATTTGAATTTTTAGCGGTTTCTTACTGACATACTTGTTCATGAAAAATCAAACTGATCATATGAACTACAAATCATGGTTTATGTTTTACTTTCATCGTTACATCAGGTAAAGTTTATTTCTTAAAAGCTAAGATCGTATTTAAACAAATATGGTGGAGTTTAAATTAGATTTTAAATTAGAACAGATTAACACCGGCTTACGTAATAATCCGAATGTGGGCTCAAACTCATTGGCCCAGTTTATCGGACGGTCCCATTTGGATGAGCGTTAACACCTTGATAAGCGGTTGCCCTAACACGTGGCTGCAATCTTTGGTGTATTTGGGGAACTTCGGTGACGTGGCTTCGAACGTAATAGATAATCCCTATTTTGTGCTCTATTTATTAGAATAATCTATTAAGACAGCTATAGGCGTCCATTTTTAGTAGTCCCAGATTAGACTTAAACCAATTGTCTCGTTTCTCGCAGTGTCTTTCGTGGACTTGGTACCTGGCTAATGATTTTCAGTTTTTCGCTATCAGTCCACCATTCTTAATTTGTTTAAAAAGGTACAACGTAACGTAGAACCAGACGTCAATAATCGTTAAATACTTTGAATTTATATCCCGCACGAAGGTATCCTCGACCAACCCTTATCATCATGTCAACGATAGTGGCTTGCTCGAGCGCCTTAACAGCCTACATCAGTTACACTCACGGCTTTTATTTGATGCCTAAATACGTCACGGATTACGTTCATAACTCGATAGACGCTTCCAAGAAGTAAACTATTTCTTAAACCTAGTAAAACTATAAGTTAAGATAAACCGTAAGTACAGGAATGTCAAGAACTTTCACATCTACCACAAATGGCCTTAATTGACATATTTAAGTTTAAATACTGTACTTACTGTTTATATTTTAGAAAACCTAAGTTAATTTAGAATTGTTATTTTTCAGATTAAGCGAATTAACGGACGTTATGTACGAGAAACCCTACTGCAGAATCGGTCCATATTTTGTCGGGATGTTGCTAGGTTACTTTTACTACGCCACTATCAACAAAAGAATTAAGATCAACCCGGTATACGAATCAGATTTGTTCCTATAAAGGGAGAATGCAGTCCGAAATAGGCATTTTCACTCGTAATAATTCAGAGCCAAATAAATTTTGAACTTACTATTAGTAACTAAGTTCTACAATGATAAATCTAGATATAATTTTTAATTTCACCAATAAAAGGTTTCTATCAAAACGTCTAACGGCCCAATTAGCGCGCTTTTTAGGCTTGGTTCGAAACGTTTGCCATTTGTTTCTCGAAATTCAAATTTTCTCGAGAAACTGTGTAAAAAACGTCGAGTTTCTAATCCTCTTTGCGAGAAAACTGTTAAATATTTTAAGTACATTTATAATATCCATTTCCCCTTGTCAAGTCCTTTAAGCCTACTTTGCGCGTAAATTAATAATTCTTCGTGAATTACTCGCGATTACGAGTGAATAAAGCCTATTTCATTGATCGATTGCAAACTTACCATTTTGCGTTAATTAATTTTATTCCATTGTTCCAGGTGAAACAAGCTCTTCTTTGGATCGTATCGATAACGCTAGTGACTATCATCATTTTTGGACCATACGATAGAAAGATTACGTTGGAATTAGCTACTTTTTATCACGGATTTGGAAGAGTTGGTTGGGCCTTGGCCATTTCTTGGCCCATTTACGCATGTCTTAAAGGATACGGTGGTTAGTTTAGTTGGGGTCACGTTGTCTAAAACTGTCCCTGAACTTAATTTTAACATTTAACGCTTAAATTTAAAATTTCAGGTATTTTAAATTCGGTCTTATCCTGGAAATTACTGTATCCAATCAGCAGATTAAGTTATTGTATATATTTGCTGCATCCAATCATAATGTTTACGCATTATTATTCCTTGGAGAAGCCGCTTACGGCGTCGTATTTATCATTGGTAAGTAATTAAGTTATGTAATTGGTTTAATTATACTAGTTAGTGAAACCACTATACTGGGATGATAGGTTACAATTTAACATTCCATGGTAATTTTACCTTAAATTACCATTCCTTGGTTATTTATGAAACTCTAGCGTTGCAAGAACAACTCCTTGAGTTTAAAAAAAGCATTCCTTTTCGTGAATCTTTGATAGGTCTCAATAGTTACTAGTTTAGCGGTGCCACTAAATGTACTTAAGTAATTACTAATATTTTACAACGTCTAAATAGTCCATGCTTTGGATCGCCGTGGTATGCTTAAGCGCGATAATGGCATTCGTATTTTCCCTCGCCTTCGAGACTCCATTTATCAAGTTGGAAAAACTAATTAGAAGTTCCCTAACATCGGCGGAAAAACCTACCGGAAGTAAAAGGTCATCGGAAGCTCAAACACCGGAAAACTATAGTTAATAAGGTTTTTTTTTGTTACACATTAAGGTCAAAAGTAATTGGATGACAATTAAACGTATTTTTAATTAATGTTTGCTAAATTAATTTACAACTAAGATTTCACGAAGGGTCTATAGATCAAATTGATCGAATTTAAAATGATCCGCTATTGGGGTTTTGTCCAATTAATCACTCTGATCTAAAACTTAATGGAGATGCGAAGAAAAATAAGGCGTATTTCTCACCTTCAACCTTTTGTTCTACGTCAGCGCTGAGCCAATCAGGAGCGGTCAAGCCTTGATTCTACGATAAGGTCTTTGAAAATCGCTCGAATTCCGTATTAAAACGAAACTAATCGCTATAATTATACTAATAGTTAAACAATATATTAATAAAGATATTAACGTTGCTACAATCATATGAGATTCGTGAACTAGCCCTAATTGTATTTGAGAAACCTGAGCAATTTCAATGACGCCACGGTCATTCGAAGCTTCGAAAAACGCCCGTCCGATGTTAGACACGCTCGAAGTGTTGTTAGCCTCGTCTTTCACTACAACCGCGAAGTACAGAGTAGTAACGTTTGTCGCGAATGGTTCCGCGAACAACCGAACCACCGCTTCTTGTTTCTCACCGGGAGGTAAAGGTTTTGGTTTTACTCCTAACAACCACGATGAATTAATTACTTGAAAACATTCTTGGAAATTCCGTCGTAATTGGTCAATGTCTCTCGAATATCTTAGTTCCAAAGAAGTTGCTTCAGAAATTTTATAAATAATTATATTAAATATTGAATAGTGACGCGTAGATGGACGTGTACTTAAGGAAATTAGTAATAGTTAAGTGTACTTAAGAAAATTAGTAATGGTTAAGAGTAGGACTAAGTGTACTTAAGGTAATTTAAGTGTTTTTTAGTGTAAACCTACGAGAACTTAAGACGTCACGTGACGTGTCTTAAAAAATGAATGTATCTGACCTTGTCCAGTGTTGAAATCGTCTCCGGGTGACGTCCATCGTAAAGCGATGACAAATTCGGACGATGAAAACCTGGCTTGTTCGATTACTTCCAAATCGGTGACTTTAGCCGGCGATACGACGTCTACATCGAGTTCTTGGAAATTTTTAACTTTAAAAACTCCGCCAACGACGAATCTTTCGAAGTCTTCCAGAGGTTCCAAATCAAAACCAATTGAATCTCGTTTGAAACCTGGTATAGTGGTACAATTTGAAGAAAATTAAGGATGATCAAGTTTAATCTGATCCTAATTAAATACAATTTTTTAATTTCTTACGTTTGTTTGTAAATTTTAAATTGGCATTTCCGTCGTTAATTACTTTGGCCGTTAAACCGTATCTCCCACTTCCAGAAAAATTTCCAAAGTACGCCGAATACACGCCGTCATTTTGTTCCAAGTCAGGAGCTGAATCAATTACGTTTTTAATTGAAAAATATAAAATTGGAGTAATTTGAACGTCAACGATTTGGCTTACTGGCTCCATCATCTTTTAGTTCAACTTCCACCAACGAAGCGTTGGGCCTGGTGACCGCGGCAATGACCTTTGCGTTAATAATCGCCACGTATTCTCGCTTCACTTCGGCGAAGATGACGAGACCGTCTGATGGAAAGTTGACTTCGATATCGCTGGCCCAAACTTTCACTCTGACGGGTTGATGACGCGATTCCAACGGCCAACTTCTTACCATAAGATCAACGGGTTCAATTACAGGGTATCTGGTTTGCAAGACCACTTTCCAGACGCCATGCTAAGAGCCGAGACATTAGTAGGGCTGTACGGACGCGATTACTCGGAGGGAGAGATTCGTTGACATACCTCCGCCATGGGTATTAAAAACTTAATACCGTTTGATTTGATGACATCAACTTCAGAACTATTTCGAGTAATTTCGGAGCCGTTCGGTTTAATTACTGTTACGTCTAAATATTCCTCAAAATCAGTCGCTTGGATGACAAAAACCGTATTTTTTCCCAGAACCTTTTCAATCACGATTTCGCGGACAGTTTTAGGATAAAACGATTCTAGTCGTTCATTGACAATCTACGTACGTCAGTGACAAAGAACGTTCTTGTAAAAGTATGATATAATTGCAAATGAAATGGAGTTCGTAGTACTCACAGTGACTGGCTTCAGCGTTACGTCAATCTGAGTAGTCGCGGCTTCGAAAAAGGTATGATCTAAAGACGGTCCGAATGAAGTTCCATCAACATTGTCGACAAAGTAAAGTTTTCCACCAGTGGATGTTGTCAAGATTTCTAATTTCTCGGAAGCGTTTGGGCCTAAAGCGATGGCCGTGACTCTAACCTTATTTTTAACGAGCCACGGAAGTACTTGAACTATTTTAGGACCGATTATTTCTTTGCCATCGGTAACCAATATAATTACACCGCCTTCCGCCGTCTCGTTATTTGCTATCAGTACCTGAGGTCACGAAATTAACCTCTCTTTCGTTCTAATATTTTACGGAGATTGGAAACTTACGTTAAAAGCCTTAAGTAGCGACCTTCCAATAGCTGTGCGTCCATTACCGGTAGTTTGAGGAATCAAGCTAACGAGTAGTTCCCGATCGGAGTTGGTTTCGACTTTAACTAACTCCGACAAAACTTTGGCTCGACTGTTAAACGATACCAGTCCAATTTGGTCCTTATTCGAAACGCATTGGGGATCCAATAAACAACGAGAAGTAGCTTCGGTCAGTAATTTGATCGGTTTACCCTAAATTTAGATTTAGACAACAATATTACTGGAAATAACCGATTAGAAACAACGAGACTTCTCTTACACGCATACTGTACGAATAATCCAAAACCCAAACTAATCTATTCTCGAAAGATTCTAATTTCCTGACGTAACGGAACTTGGGTTTCGTGATTTGTAGATCATCTCCTCTGAGAAACGAATACAAATTTAGTTTAATTAACCAAAGATTATTTAAGTTACGAGACTAACCGCGCCGCGGTTTTCAAATCCACGTGGTTCGAAACAACATCCCAAGTACTTCTTCCTTCGCACAAGTCATTTTGTTTATTGGGCGCTTCCGAATTATGACGTCGTCTACCATCGCCATTATCAAACGAATCGCAAAACTGCGTCACCTATTGATAGACTCGATTGATTGGTCGATTTCCAAGTGATTGACGCATAACTTACGTCCGGTAAAGAGGCGGTGAACATGATCGAAGCCGTTTCCGTTTCTGATTCTTGGGGTATCGAAGTACAATTCAATAACTCCTCCAAGTAAGTATCGCCTTCCGTGACGCTCGCTTTGCAATTTGGATCGGAATAGTCGAAAGAGGCTTCGATAGCTTTCGTACAACCGGTTGGTAAAATCTTATCCTTCTCCTTTGAAAAATATCAGAGACAATCAATGTAGTCTGGACTCTCTATCGATATCGCTTACATTATCGAAATAGAAGGTTTTATATTTGGGATGTCCAAGGTGACCAAATTCTTCAAATACACCGTATCGAAATCGAGACCATTCTTGAACCAAACGATAACCTAATCAGAAACATTTACGCTTTTTATCCAGGAAAGTCAAATTAAAATTTCCAGAAATTAGGCTTAACGTTCAGACTCTGTTTTAATTAAGATACCTGGTATTTCATTGGTTCTAAAAGTTCTCTGACTTATCGGGTTGAGAATGTAATTGGGCGTGTAATGAATATAGGTCCCTGGTTGGCCGCAACCTTCCGGTTGTAAAGTGTAAGGTTCGTCCCCGTATTCGGGATTCGGATAATCAATTCGAAAATGGGCGTCGGTGAAGAAATCTCCAGTAACGTTTTCGTACTTGGAGTCGAGTTCCCAAGTACTCGGGATGGCGATGGTGATTTCTTTAAAGAAAGCTTTGTTTCTCGTCGCTTTGTACAAAATTGATGACGCTTCGACAAAAATATTCTAAAACCAATTGTCTTCGAAGTTAAAGTAATTGTTATACCCTCTTCAAACTAGCTCCGTAATTAGCCGGTTTAATCAGATTTAACCAAGGCTTAAGTAGCCTTCTCAGTTCAATAAACCTCAGTTAAACCTTGGTTAATTACGCCTCGTCTGATTGGCCTAAAATTATTAACCTAACCGTATATTAAACGTATAGAAACCAGTCAAATAAACTATTTTAATAAACTGATTTAATAATTCACTACTTTTAACTATATTAGGTTATATTTGGAAAAGTTTTATAATGAAAATAACTTTTACCAACCTCGATATTTTTAATAATTAATTCATTTTGGGGGATTTTCGAATTTATGGCGACTGTGATACCGGAGTAAGTCGTGTATCCGAACCTCTCGGTAGATATTGGAATGGAATTCGTAATTCCGTAACACATTTGAAATAAAAAAATGTTGACTAAAATGTAAATCATATTTTAAAGTTCAATTTATAACACTATTAGTATCGCTAATGAAAATATTAACTAAATAATTCGTAGCCTAAAATCGGTTACGACTGAAGTATTTTATCTTCAACGATAAGATAAACCTTCTATAGAGTTATCTCTTACCTAAAAACCTCCATTTTTAAGGCGCGGTAAGATTCTAAGAAGAAAAAAACCCCAATTACGACAGATAAGATAAATGTAAAATAATTATTTCTAGGAGCGTGAATTTCATCGAAAAATATTTATACCCTAGGATTAATTTTTAATTAATATTTCATCGGAAAATTAATTGATAGAAATATTATCCTGTCTCCAAATTGTTTCCATAACTAGCCCATATTATCCAACCGTCAAAAATGATGACAGGTTTAAACAATTATAACAAATACTGAAAAACATCTTACTTTGTTGAAGCTTTTCACGAAATTGAAGGCAACGTTTTCCTTCGCTTAAACGATAATTTAATTCACGAATCTAAACGTATTTAACTTTAAACGCTCGCTAAATATGATGAAAAACATCTCCCTGAAAAAAACTCTAAGCCTAAATCATGGGCGAACGTCTGAAAACCAAATCTTAATTAAAACTCTAATTAAACAAGATACATAATATTCAAGTATAAAATATTTATAAATATTATACAGTATATTACATAAAGCTGATTTTTATTTGTATCTAGAGCTATGCCTAGAATTTCATTGAATCTCCTATTAAATAATAAATTTATAGTTTATATCTTAACTCTGAATAAATTTTATTCTTGAGGTAGCGAAATGTTTTAAACAATTAGGCATAAATAGGTTAGTTTGGGTTAGTTTATTAGTTTTTATTAACAGCGTTATTAAACGGAAATAAAAATCTATCGAAAACTAACTGGCTTTTCGTTATTAGGTTATAAAATTAATATTTTTTATTTAAGATTGCTACGTGGTAGCTACTAATGGAGACCGTAATTAGGCCCATAGGGGTTATTTAAACGAGTTTCTAACTTAGCATCGTTACACCTTGGATGAAATAATATACACCTTCAATTTATCAATACTTCCATTGGTATTTAAATCCAATGATCTCTCGAACAGAAATTTCATTAATTTCTTAAAAGTGTTGAAATTATTTTTAGATAGCTCAAAGAATTAATTTCAATTATTCGTATTTAAAACTAATTTAATTAGTTTTATTAGTTAATTGTACTTCTATTAAAAGCCGCGCTTAAATTAACCCAATTAAATTTAACCGCTTAAATGGTGTGGAATAAAATAAATAAATTTAAATATACATTTTTTCGTATAATATCACAATTTGCGTAGATTTTATCTTTCTTAGTTCGCTGCCGGAATTTTAACCAAGAAGCTATTGTTTTAAAAAAAGAGAGAAGGTTTCAAAGTATCGTTCGCTAGAAAAACAGATTTTAAGCCTAATTTCCGTTTTACCAGCGAAGAAAATTCCCCAGTTGATAGGTTAACCTCCAATCTTATTTTAAATATTCTCGTTAACCATTACCGGAAGTCTTTAAATAGCTAGACCGGATCTGGCGGTTTATAGGTACTTACTCCTTCATATTTGGGCATAAATTTCCTCTTACTTCTAACGGTAATTTTGCAAATAATTAAAACTATTATAACTAACAAAACCACTCCGCAAAAGACGAAAATCGCGGTTTGAAAATTATCAGTTTCGGGTCGTTGTTTGGTGGTATCTTTCCGCGTTTCTTTCTCGAAAAAGGCGAAGACTATGTTGGACATTTCACCAACATTCTCGGCTTCGTCGATCACTACCAAGGCGAAGTATAAGGCCGTGATATTGACGATATCACGCGATTGGTTGAAAAGTTCAACTGGGTTTCGAACGCGAATGGTCACGGTTTGACGATCGCCGCTAGGAAGTGGTTCCAGTTCGCCATTCAGAAGCGACGATTCGTTGACTAGGAGACACGACTCGAACGACTTACGCAGTTTCGACAATTCGTCGGAGTAACGAATTTCCAGAAATGAAGCTAAGCAAACGGCAAACTTAGATTTCCGGCGATAAATAAAGAGCGAAAAGCGGGAAATTTAAATTGTCTTCGATACGAGATTTCAGCCTCAAGGTGCGTTTTCAATCAAGAACCGAATTTTTCCGGTCAAAACTGAGTTGAAGCTTCAAGTTTAACCCCCCTGCGCGCGTTAATAGGCTTCGACATTTGACGGATAAGAGAATATGTAAATTAATTTGATATGAGCTTCTCTAGGAAAAGCGAAAGCCTCAAAAACCCCTTGATTGAAAACGGGGCTTAATTCGCGTTTTTAACAAATTTTCTAAGAAGTAAACTTGTCTCGGATTATTTTTAAGGCTACAATTTACGTTGATGAAGGGGTGCACCAAGTTAACTTGATAATGGAACCATCTATAGCGTCTAAGAGAGCAAAAAAGGGCGTATAACGTTACCATTGCCAGTATTGTAGTCATCGCCGGGAGAAGTCCATTGCAAAGAAACGATAAAATCGGTGAATCCGAAATGAACTTTCTCACTAACTTCCAAGTCCGTTACTCGAGATGGTGGGATTACATCTTTATCCAGATTACGATAATTTTCGACTTTAAAAACGCCACCATCAGCTACTCGTTCAAAATCTTCCAAATCATCTTCAGCGTCTCGCCGGAAACGTTTCGTTTCTACGAATAGTTCGAGGAAATTCAGTTTTCAAATAATGATTAGGCTTAAGAATATATAACGTACGATAGTTATTGGTCTTTAAGGAAGCTTGACCGTCATTAATAACAGTGGCGACTACGCCGTAACGTCCACTTCCGGTTATGCTGGTGAAATAACCGGAATAGATACCGTCGTCTTTGTACATATCGGGGGCTGTTGATAATGAAAAGTTTTAGTTCGCTAAGCCTTGGCGCCACACTCATTAAGGGTTAATTACTGGCTCCGTCGTCTTTGAGTTGAACGTCGATCATGGAACCATTGGGTCTGGTGACGGTAGCGACGACTTTGGCGTTAATAACGGGGGTGTATTCTTTTTTAACTTCGGCGTAGATGACCAGGCTAGCCGGGAATTTGACCTCGACGTCGCTGGTCCACGCCCGGACACGAACGGGTTGTTCCCGGGAATCCAACGGGGAGCTACGTACAAATAGGTCAACCGACGGGAAAACGGGAATACGACTTCTAATGACCACTTGCCATAACCCACTCTGCAAGAAATATTAACTGTTACTTCGTGAAAAATCGGCAACAGCCGAGGTCACTTTAACGAAACGAAGTTCTGACCTCCGCGATTGGAATTGAAAATCTTAATCCGTCACTGAATGACTCGTATTGGGTAATTTCGCTTCCATTTGGACGAATGAGAATGACCTCCAAATTCCTGGGGTTATTCGAGTGCAGAATAAAATCAGTATTCTTTCCCAAGGATTTTTCAATCAAAATCGGGCGAATTACGCTTTGGGATTGAGATTCCACACGGTTTCTGGTAATCTGGAAATTGAAATTGGGACGGACAATAAAATGTCTTTAAAATCTATCTTGAAACGAGTGCGATATTGTAGGAAGTCAGCGACACCGAAATAAGCCAATTATTACCGTGACTGGTTGCATGTCGACGTCAATTTGCGTCGTAGTGGCTTCCAAGAACGCAAAGTCCAGCGAAGAACCGAACGCCGATCCGTTAAGATTGCTGAAAAGATGCAATTTTCCTCCGGTCGACGATGTCAAGTTTTCTAATTTCTCGGAAGCTTTGTGTCCGAAAGCAATGGCCGAAACTACCACTCTCGCTTGGATTAAGGTCGGTAAGACTTCCTTTATCATCGGCGCCATGTTCTCTTCGCCATCCGTAACCAAAATCACTCGCCCACCTTCGGAGGATTTATCACCTTCTGATAAAACCTTAAACAAAAACATCGCGCGCGTTAATAAAGTCATCCAACATGGAAATATCAGAGTCTTTTTTCGAATTAATAGAGAGTGACAATCCTACGACGTCATAAAACGAGTAAAATTCGATTTTTCGGTTCGTTAAACATCCAGTTTAATTTGGGGGTATGATAACGAAGCCTTATTTCAAGCGTAAGAACGAGTTAAAATGAAGAAATAACTCGAATTATAATTTTAAATTAGGTCTTGATATTCAACTAACCCGTATTGCTTCTTGCAATCCTTTCCCAATGGCTGTATATCCGTATTCTTCCCTCCTGGGTAGAAAACTAACGAGCATATTTCTGTCGAATTCGTTCTTGACTTTAGTCAACGGAGCTAGGATGCGGGCGTTATTGCTGAAATCGACCACTCCGATTTGGCTGTTGTCCGTGACGCACTGATGATCCATGATACATCGAGACGAGGCTTCGTGCAATAATTGAATCGGTCTTCCCTTCATGCTGTTCGACGTGTCTAGAACCCAAACGAATCTATTTTCACCGGAAGCCGGGTTTCTGACGTAACGAAACGTGGGTGTCGTGTCCTCGTCTTCGGGACCCCTGATGACGGAGTTAATATTTAGATGCAATTTATCGTTTCAAAAACAGATTATCATTCCCATTTTGTAGTCGTACTTACTGAGAAACGCCTCGCAAGTCTAAATGATTGGAAACGATGTCCCAAGTACTTTTAAAATTGCAAAGTAAATTTTGTTTATTCGGAGCGTCGAAGTTATGATACCTGCCTTCCCCAGTGTCTACCGAATCGCAGAAATGAATAGTCTAATCGTAAATGTCGCAATTATTCGTAAGAAGGATAAATTACGAGTTCAAATTGAGGTGAACTAACGTTTTCGAAGGCAGCCGTAAACATAATGGACGCTTTTGCAGTTTGAACTTCCTGGGGGATAGCGCTGCAGTTGGCGTACTCCTCGATCGAAGTTTTTCCTTCGGTTATATCAGGATTGCAATTCTCGTTTCTGTCCGGTGTCCCGGTGATATCTTTGGTGCAACCCGTTGGGTGAACAAACTATCCCACAAGTTAAATATAATTGATAATAATTAAATATTAAAACTTCCGGTCACCCTAAGTAATTTAAAGTGACCCTACGTAATTTTAAGTGACTCCACGTAATTTAAAGTGACCCCATTAAATTTAAAGTGACCCCACATAATTTAAAGTGACCCCACATAATTTAAAGTGACCCCACATAATTTAAAGTGACCCCACATAATTTAAAGTGACCCCACATAATTTAAAGTGACCCATACGTAATTTAAAGTGACCCTACGTAATTTAAAGTGACCCAAAGTAATTTAAAGTGACCCAAAGTAATTTAAAGTGACCCAAAGTAATTTAAAGTGACCCAAAGTAATTTAAAGTGACCCTACGTAATTTAAAGTGACCCTACGTAATTTAAAGTGACCCTACGTAATTTAAAGTGACCCTACGTAAATTAAAGTGACCCTACGTAAATTAAAGTGACCCTACGTAATTTAAAGTGACCCTAAGTAATTTAAAGTGACTCTAAGTATTTTAAAGTTATTCAATAGGAGATACTAGAAGTTACCCAATAGATACGTTCATAGTTTAGTATGGTTAGTATTTTCTGATTATCGCGTTTACTACGGAATCTTTTAATTCAATTTGATATTCTCACATTGTCGTCCTTATCGAAATAAAAGGCTGGATATTTATTATCACCGGCGTATCCAAATTCATCCATAACACCGTACCGGAAGTGAGACCATTCTTGAACAAGCCTGTGACCTATTCAAAACAAACTTACAACCATAAATCTGATCTCACGTTTTTCAAAGGTTTCATAGAACTCTAAAACTAACCAGGTTTTTCGTCCAACCTAAAACTCCGTTGACTAACGGGTTTGAGAATGTAATTGGGAGTGTAATGAATGTAATCTCCAGGTAACGAACATTCTCTAGGTTGAAAAGTGTAAGGTTCATCGCCGTATGCCGGGTTGGGGGAATCAATCCTGACATGGGCCTCAGAAAAGAAGTCTCCAGTAACGTTTTCGTAGTTGGACTTATGTTTCCAAGTACTCGGGATGGCGATGGTGATTTCTTTAAAGAAAGCGCGATTTCTGGTAGCTTTGTACAAAGCCGAAGAAGCGTTTTTAAATAATTCCTTAAATAAAATCAAGTTTAATTACTTAAAAATTCATAATGACGTTGATTAAATTGAATCGTACCTCAATGCCCTTGGCGATATTTTCTTGTTCGGGAATTCTTTCGTGAATGGCGACCACGATGCCCGAATAACCGCGATTAACGATGTTTATGGGAATTGACGAACAATTGGTCATCGCGACCAATAACAAGGTAATAAGGTTTAAAAACATAGCTGACTTCATATTTAACAACCTGAAAATTAAATGTTTTAGAAGCTAGTAGCAAATTCTATGGGAATTAAAATTTTAAAAATACACGATTTTCTTCGTTAGACTTAAATTTGATCAGTTCGATACTGGAGTTAAGTCCAATACTAATTCACAGTTATGAATATTTATCCGTAGAAACTAAGGCACTGGAGAGCCTTATCACGTTTGTGCCGCCTTAAGAAAGCGTGCCTAGCCTACCCTGGTACCGTGACTCAATCCATAATGAATGCCTAAGCCATTCCTCCAATTTTTCTTTTCAAGTATGTAAAATATAACGTAAAGGTTTCTATAAATCTATTTCATTCCGGAATGTTTCTAGAAATGGCAATCTATCATTACGCGCTACCTTATTTCACCACGAATGTTCAGTGTTTTTAGAGCTATTTGAGGTACGCGTTACCTAACTCAAAATTGAAAAGGCTCGTAATTAAGAACGTGATTTGAATGCGAATATGATTTCTAATATATACATTTATTCAGCGACAAAATGAATTGGCGTAATGGGTTAAACTAGGGCGGATTGATATACAACGTTAAACGCGAATAGAAAAGAAAGAAGTCCGTGTCAACACACCTCGAATACGATAATTAGATATATATTAGTAATAAATTATTAAAACGGGCATTACATAAATCAGAACAATTATACCTCGCAAAAAAAAAAAAAAAAAAAAGGTTGGATTTTGTTTACGTTGACGCATTTTCAAGAAAATTTTTCCGTTTTATGACGTAGGTAGTTCTAAAGTTTTTAGAATGTAATTAATGCTAAATTTAAATATTTTTTATTCGTATATAAATTAGGCCAACGTATATAAATTAGACTCTGACAATTGTGGTAAATATTAATACACTAACATGAATAATTAATCAGTGGAAGCCAATTATTTTCATTTGGGGTTTAAGTGAGCGGCTAACATAATCCAACTTTGTCCATCATTTGAAAATATATTAATTACGAATTATCCCTCGTTAATCACTTAAAAATCGATTAATTAAAGCTACACCGAGTATTTTTTTGGAGAATATTAGGAGCAATACCAAAATATATAAACCTTCTTTATGAGAAATTAACATTGAAAACCTTCCAAAAATAGCTTTTAAATCTCAAAATCACTACAATTATAATAGATAGAAAGTAGAACATCAAAATGGCTAGTGTTCAACTTCTTGATAGTTAAATAAAGCACCGTTTTCAATCAAGATTTAATTTTAAAATCATAACTAAGGACAGATTTAATAGTTACGGCAAAAAAAAGTTTTTTGGCCCAAAACATTCTTAACTAAGACGAATGCAAATGGACTCCTATTCTCTAAATGTTCCAGTTACTAGTTAGGTTATTTATATTAATAAACCCGTTACAAATGATTTAAACTTTAAAAACAACGTAAACTTACCTTAATTAATTAATTAAGGATAATATTAATTCAATAAGTAATAATTTTGAGATGGGAAATCCAAAGACGCCTTGTTCTAGTCACCAGAGAAGCTTAAAGTAGATATTCCTCAACGTTAACTATATTTATCGGACGCAAAAATTACCCAAATATTCTGGCGGAAATCATCGAAAATGTTGGTTTCCAGGGTGATATGGGCCGAAACACTCTTGAAAATGGGCTCATCGCAATCTCCCGCCGGATATAGATAAAATAACATTCCCATTGAACTTTGGAACTTTGAAATTACAGGTACAAAATCTACTTAAGTTTAATCTTAACGCGTAGGCAGCGAATTATTACAGTTTTACGACTGTTTTGTTTCGAGGCGCAGTTTCCACTGGAAAAGGTTTTCCTACCTTGCCGGATGACGGACACGCCGTTTGTTAAAAGCGAACGCAACACGAGGTCGGAAATACAATCGTAATATCCAAAGAACTTTCAAAGATTAAATCATACACTCGGAATTGTTACGGAATTTCACTCTACAAACGTCTGTCGAATCTTTACTCCCCAGTTCGCGGTTAACCGAGACAGCTTTTACTCCTTTTATAGATTTTTAGCTTCGTCCTGTAATTAAGGATCAGTGGAAACTATCATATTCGACCTATCCGTACAAAGGACTAGGGATAATAAGAACATTTGTGTTCTTATTTAAAGAGGTGAACCAGGACAGCTTGCCGCTATACTTTAACATGGCCAAACTGTGGCCAAGCTATGGGCCAAACTATGGACCAAACCTATGGGCCAACCTATGGACCAAACCTATGGTCCAAACTATGGCCACTTTAATTCCACACTGACGTCATTGTTAACGCGACAAAGATTGGACAGAAATTAATCTTTCGAAATATTGATAGAAAATCTCTGGAAAAACCCCGGGTTGGCGAAACTATATTGCTGGTGTTTATGGCGTTGTTAACTCCACCTACGCTATTACGTTAGCAATTTGGAACAAAACGGGGAGAGCTTAAGTAAAGCCTGGCCATCGAGTTAAATTCCAGGCGTTTCTTCGCCATTAACGATTTTTTTCATTGGCTCGCGTGATTCACAGGCGTCAAAAACACGTCCGCTTTTTAAATAAAATAATAACAATCAAAAATTAGGACCCCCCCCCCCCCCCAACCTCGTTAATGCGTTCTTCTCTGACATTTTAAGATGAAATTTTACAAAGTACTTAAAACCAAAACCCATTTTCGGGGAAATTATTTATTAGCTTATCATAAGTATATCTATTTAACATCTATGCCTATAAGTAGAAAAAAATAGTTCTAGAATTACAAGGGACGTAGGGCCACTCGATTTTCGATAAGAGAGCCGAAATTTGGAAGGCAAAATCGAATTGGTGGTCGACCAAAATTATTTAACAAACTCGATACTAATATCAAAAAAAATTACCAATATAAATTTATATAAAAAGTTTTTAAAAAACTGGATATTGAATAACACCTCTAGAGACAAGTACTAAAACCAGAATACTCGTGTAAAAATCTATAAAACTTTTGTTTTTCGCATAATTACTAATTAATTGTAAATCATCTTAACAAACTGCTCGCAGATATTTAATGTAAAGTCTCTCACGTACAAGATATCTCTTAAGTGGGAGACTATAAAGTCATAATTTCTAATTAAGATATATAAATGTAATCACCAAGGCTTAAATTAATAAAATTAATAATAATAAAAACTTATTTAAGTACAGTATTTCGTTTCGCGACTATATTATTTTAGGTTCATTTATGTTTTAATAAATATACAATTTTGTGGCCTGAGAAATTTAAAAATTCAGTTATCTCGTATTTGACGCAACATTTTGTTCTTAGGCCCCTTAAGTTAAACAATTGACAGATATTTGTCGGATACGATGCGGGTAAAACTACTTGAAAACGAGAGCGAATGCAGCCCTATTACAATTTTTTCAGGACTTTTTTGTTAAAAAAAAACAATAAAAAAAACAATATAGAAGTATTATAAAAGATGAACTTTAATAAATGAAATGATAAACTACTTTATCTTCTACCGGGTTTAACACAGTGTAATAATCCGCCTCAGTTCTTCGCCTTATATCAATTACTCCTAAACCTAATTGTTCGTAGAAGTTTCAAGGGTTATGGACCACGAAAGCAGTGGGTTTTAACTGTTATAAAATTTTAATCGAATGAAAATCATTGGAGTTGTTTAACTAAAATCAAAATCATTAAATAGAATTTTTTTAATTTCTGTCCCTTTGTAGCTTTGACCCCAATGGGGTAGTAGCCCCCTACCCCCTGTTTTTTCAAAGACCAGCGACACACACTTTTCGAGCATAATCTAGATAACTAGGAGGTTTTTTCGATTCACAAACAAACATTAAGTTTTCTTTGTTTCTTCGACAATTTAACGAGGATAGTATTTCAAAAATTCTTATATTTCACTTCCGAGATAAATTGGTCAAACTAATTTTTTCTTATTAAGTTTAACATGGCGTGTGACTCCGCGATAGTTATTTTCACTATAACAACTCCCCTTGAAATGAAATTATAGCGTATTTCCTCTCAAACTCGGGTTAAATGACTGGCAAATTACATAAAACAAAAAACAAAACTCAAAAGAGAACAGAACATTCTTTTAAGCTGATTGTTTTAACTACAAATATTTGCTAAATATTTTCACCGTTACGTAAGAGTTAGGTGAGAAGTTAGTTTTTAATATCGGGGTACACCTGCAAGTTTATTCGAACGTTGCCAAAATTAATACGCCCCTCTTAAATTGAAAATCCACATTCGTATCACCCTCGCTCTAGGGAGAAAGGTTTTAACTAAGCGCGCCCCATTTGACTGTTGCCCGGAGGTGGGGTAATTGCCCCCTCGGCCCCTTAATACGACCCCGTAATTTAAGTAAAAACATTATCCGTATTCCTTGAAAGATAAAATGAATAATTATCCTAACTTAAGACGAATCTTTGTGCTTCAAGATCTTGACTACCGAAATTTCGCGTTTTTAACATATTTCTTTCCCATTGGACCAAATACAATTTGTAGTACGAGAATAAGAAAATCGCTATTACATCTAACCGCATAATAATTAGATATAAAATATAGATTCCCTTGGACCCAACATTCGGACACGTGGGACTCCCAAAATAAATTTAAAATTAAAAATCACGCTAACTTACCCCCGGTTTTTTTTTTTTTTTTTTTTTTTTTTTTTTTGGTTTGCGAACTTAATTGACCCCTGTCGCGACTATATCCGGGTTTATTATATAACTTCAGGGAGAGCAAATTGAAATAAACTTTTAAAAAGGGCTTATACAAGATACCGGGATATATATATCTATTATAATGTCGCTAGAGAGAAAACAGCCGAGATATATTTGTAAACGCGCAGCCCATTGCCAGAATACAATTTAAGCTCTAACGCGCGCGAGTTACATCATCATTTGAATCGGCATTGATCGGATCTCTTCCTCGGTACTATGACTCAACCACGATTAGCTCTAGAATAAAAGAAGACACCCTCAAAGTCGACCTCGACCAACGGAATTCATTTGACATCGCGACTAGGCTAACATTCGCTTATATGATATAATAAAAATAAAATTACACTCAAATATACTTATTACATTTAGGATCGTACTAGATAATTACAATCGGCGGGTTCCCCTTATTTGAATATTACGATTTTTAATTTTCATTTTGTTGATTATCTTAATTTTATTACGCGAACGTTTCCTAGAGATTGAAAGAAAAAAACACGTATTCAAACGTTAGATACGAAGTAGCTTAAAACGCTGGTCATCTTTCTTACCAGGCTAAGCTTGACTTTTTGAAGGTATAACGAATGGTCAACGTAGAAATCAGAGACACGATGCCAGCTAGGCAGCCGAGCAGATGAACGTACACCGAACCTTGAATTTCTTTCAAAGCCAACGGTCTGATACTATCGTCTTCGATGGGTTCCAACTTCTGAACTTTTTCGATTATGGTTTTACTCCAATTATCAATTATCCCGGCTTCGAATAACCTATGGATCCTAAAAGCGTTTCCGCGTTAAAACACTACGTCTTACGTTGCCTGATACTTAATCTAATCTCCAACGTCTATTCAAAGTAGACATGGCGTACAAATTTACTAAATTGGTCACAAAATGTACTGGACATCGATTTACGCGAGGTCTTTTCCATTTGTCTTCTGGTCAAGGTTAATTAGGACCCGCGACTCAACTCGGAACCAGGGCCCAGTAACAAGGAGGTGGAAATTATCTGAATTCTGGCGGACAATTACTAATAGCGCGCAATTACTTGAGGGAACTAACATTCTTAACAGGACGAAGCTTAATTATAAGACGTATAAGACCATAGCCAAGAATTACTCGAGGAAAATTCAGGTTTAATAGTAGGAATTGTCCAAGAAAATTACTCGGACTTAAGTGAAAGTAAATAGTAAGACATAAATAGAAGGGCAGATACTCGTGGTTAAAAACTAAGACAAAAATAAGTAGTCGCAATAGGTAAGCGTAGTAGGAGATATCTAAACTTATTATTTCTTAGCTATGGTCGTTATCAATGGACCCTAAGAAATAAAATATATATAATACCATAGATTGAATATTTTCTCGAACCAAAAATCTTTCCGGAAGGCGATCCCGTAACCGGAAGGTCGAAAACTATCTTTTCCAAAAATGAACAAGCTTGGATTTCGCATATCGGCCAAAACGGTTACTTCTCCCGCGATGTAAGCGTAGTTTTCGGACATACATTTTTGCAAACCTTCCAAATCTCGTTTCACAAAGTTCGAAGCTTTAGACTCCATACTTTTAAGAACCATTTGAAACTGTTCCGATTTAGCCTCCTACACGACGGTTAGAAAGAAAGGTTTCCTAGTTTATCAATCGAATTCCGCGATTAGTGATATCTTTATCACGGAGGACAATTACGGAAAAATTTATCTTAGCCACGAAGGGAAATTACTGAAGTACTTATCTCATTCATGGAGGACAATTAGTGAATTAGTTATTTCAATCGCGGAGGACTATGGTAAAAACAAGCGCGCCACGCCAAAACCTAGTAATCTAAACATTTTCATTTACTTTAAAAATGTTGTGATCGGCCGAATCTTTTATGGTACCACACTGATATCTTCGATTAGCTAACTCGACCACTAATTTGTCGATAGTGTCTAAAGGTTCCTCTGTCCGTGGACAGGTCATAAAAGATACCAATAACCCGCTGTATCCGGCCGTAACGGTGACGGTAAAAATCCACCAAGTAGCGATAATAATTCTACTTCCAGATCGTCTGGTCTCGTAAGAATCTGCGAATAATAATCTAATTTATAAAATTTTAATAGTTTAATTCCGAATTAGGCTTACCTTGTAAGACTAGGGCTTTGTACAAGTAAAAACTGGCGTCGGGGTAACGAAGACTCTTCGGTTTCGATTGGCCGAGATATTGAGGTACGAATGTTAAATTACAGAACGCGTATTCAATCGCGGATAAAATTCCCGAAGTAAAAATTACGGCCGCTACTATAGAGATCCAAACCTAACCAAATTAAAAAAAAAAAAAAAAAAAAAAATTAGGAAATCACAATGGGATGTAGCCAATTCTACGTGTTTCCAGATCAATACAAACGCTTAAAATACGCAAATTTTAATTATTATTCAATAATTAAATAATTAGTAAAATTAAAGAGTTGCGAATAAATATTTTACTTATAATTAAGTTTAATTAAACGCGACCCAATCTAAACACATCTAATGGGTACTAGTTAACTCGTTTTTTGGTTAGTTAAAACGTGATACGCGTTATAATACCTTCCACGAGAATGGCAAAATAATGTCCCAAGTCCGATCGGCGCCCACTGGGGCTCTGGTAGCGAAAGTAACTCGATCGTGCGTGTAATAAGTACTGAATGACACTTCTTCCATCCGCTTCTCCGTCACCGACATTCCACCCATGGCCATATCCGCATCCTTCGAGCCATTTCATTTTAAATTAAACGATTCTAAAGTTTAATTTTATTCGGCTTACTTTTCGACTGACTTGTCCGATCATACCAACCCAGGTGCCGTTTTCGACCGCACCCCATCTACCATCGGGAGGTCGAAGTATTTCGTAACTACAAGTACCACGATGGTGTTAAGATTACTTAAAACATTTAGCGTAATTACAAAGTAATTACTCGAATTTCAATCCTTTACGCAGACTTTTGATCAGTCGGATATCAATTCCGTCCGCAGAGATATCTTTACCGGGTGGAATGAAGAATGGAAAATGCTGAGAAAATAATTTGAGAATATTTAAATTGAGCCAAATTCACTTAATCCGCGACCCTGACCATATGTCAAAATAAAACACCTTTTCCATAGTGACTCTGAAAAACTTTTCCTTCAGTCGTTGGTTAAGAGTAACGCTAAAGACATCGCGTTCCAACGAAAACCCAGACTGGTTATTCCAAGTACCAATATCGTTCCAACGATAATGATCGCTGTACGGTTTTTGCCACCAATTAGATACGCGATAGCCGTTGGTCACCGTTTCTAACGACGCCATTTGACAATCGCGGATACTCGACCAGTCACTGCCGTTACGAGTAATTGACCCGTGGCTTATAATCGACCACCAAGTATTGAATTTGCACAAATACCGGAACTTCTTCATCTACGGGAAAGAATATTTTTATGGCCTTTAGTTATTTTTGTAATTTATTTTGGGATTAAATTTACCGAAGCTAGAACGGTGTCTACGGTAGTCCGTGTTCCAACGAGTAGAATCTGGAGGGTTAACGAGTCGCGGGACAAATCAGACAGATGACTGATCGAATTATGCCAATTTTCGTCGCTGATGATGAAGTTTGAGATAGGAACTTTAAACGTCTCGACTAAGTCGACGCTTATATGTCGAAGACAAACTAAAATTTAAACAATACGGGTTGGGTCACTGCAGAGACAATTTATACTCTCTCGGGCAACTTCCAGAGCTAGGTTTCGTCTCACGCATGAACTTACCATCGGGAATAGATTTATCGGAGACAATCGCAAAGTTCTCCACATTCCTCGACGCGTTAATCATAATATAGTAAGATCTCAAAAAGAACAAGCCAGTACTTGTGGTCGCGCAGAGAGCGCTTGACATCTTAGTTTTAGAAGATTCCAATTCGGAATTAAAGCTGCATTTATTACGAAAAATCTATCGATAAAACGAACTCCACGGAGTCTAAAAGATAAAATAAAAATGAGTTTCAGCCGAATAGGTTAGTAGTAGTCGCATCGTAGTTAGTTTGACCGTTTGACCGCTTCTTCTCGAGAAAGCGAAATGAGATCTAATAATAAGTTCAAATTGTGGGATATTTGGGAACGTTCAACAGCTGTTTTCTCACGCAATCTTTTGTCATCGAGGGAAATTTGCTTCTTTGGTATTCATTTCGTCTGCCAAGGAAACCTTGTAATCACCGTAACTCCGACAGTACTTTTACAACGAAACTTAATTTACATCGCCTTTCTCAGAGTTAAATATTAATTAGATTTTAGATATTAATATTGTCGGCAGAAAGTACAATACGTTATAGTTTCTCCGGGTAGGTACACAGAATTATTATATAACTTGTAGGTTATACCAGTTTGACTTATATCACTAGCCGAACCTAAAATAAAACTCTGAATAAAAAATACATCAACGAAACACGACATTTCCAATCACGGTCTTAAGCTCGAGAAACAACAAACATTCGGAATGATCCATTAGCCCGAGAAAACATTGTTCAGTATATTTCTATTTCAAAAATAACATTACTCGGTAATGATGATTACTCCGTATCGGGCTAGAAAAATAAAATATTTGAATGTTCGCGGCACAGACCAAAAATAACAGCTCGTTAGAGTGCATAATTCAAAATGAAAATAAATGCCTTCTACAAGTAACGTTATATAGATAGAAGCGTGACGTTTTACATTGAATCAATGATTAAAGGGAAACTGCGAGCTAAAAATAGAGTTAGAATTTATTTTCGGAATCACCGTGACCAAGAATGTATCCCAGAATTTTCAAATAATTTTTTGAAACGTTTTTGGTGATTAAATTAATTTCTAAAGTTTGATAAAAATTTCTATGAAAGTAAATATAAATTCGGACCAATTATTTTATTGCAGCCTTCAATGGAGCTTGTAACGTCTTAACATTAAGAAAATAGGCCGGCGTTTGCTGCCTATGACCTTGGGTTATCAAACGCCGGCATATTCTTTTAATTATAAAACATTAAAAGCGCTGTTGAAGGCTGAAATAATATGATTGGCCCGAATTTATGTTTACTTTTATTCAAATTTTACCAAACTTCAATTTAATTTTAACACCAATTTCGGTGATTCCGAAAATAAATTCAAAATCTGTTCCATTTTTAGCTACAAATTTCCATTTAATTTTAGAATCAATACGCGCTAAGCGAAATCTCTCTATCTCCATTACTTCTATCCACTTAATCGTAATTTAAAATTGACCAATCGTCGAATCACGTAAAAAATAGGTGTTTTTGTCCATATTTATATTTTAAAAGATGGCAGTTAAACTACATTTATTTTCCTTTAGAAAAATACCAGTACCTAGCTATTTGGCGTGGAAATTTACGACGTCATGAAATTATTCAAAATTGCTTAAAATTATCATCATCGGCTTAAACGCTGCTCGTTCAAAATTACCTGTTTGTTTCAATTCTATTGTTCTTTAATAATAAATTAAAGCTTTAAAGTTTCTTTCTCGACGCTACCTTGTCGCTTCGTTCCCATTTAATATTAAATTAAACTTCAGTTCAAGGTTTCCCTAAAAATGACGAAAAATAAAGCGTACCTTATTGAGGAAATATCTAACAAACAAGATGGCTAAGACCACGCTAAAGTAAAATATTGAATGGAGATAAAAGGAGATTGGAAATGAATTGGAAAAGATTAATTTAAATAACATCAATGCAGAATTTAAACTATGACTTAAATTTAACGAGTGAAGTTTAATAATTAAATGCAATTAAACAAAAATTGGGTCTAATTAAAATTAATCTCTAAACTATTAAGCCTAAATAAATAAATGAAAGAAATTCAGTTTTCGCGCGTTTGAAATAAAATTTCAAGGCGAAATTATCACACGTGGACTACTTTTTTTCCCAATTTAGTTTAACATGGAGTATCAATTCACTTTGGCTTTTACCAGAGCTATAACGTCGCGCGTAAACTGTAGCGTTAGTGCCGGAAAATTTCATTTTAACCGGTTTTTTCCCCTGATTATTAATACTACAAAGTAAGCGATTATATAAGTTTTACCTTAAACTAGAAACGGAATAAATTTGGCGCGAAACTATTAGCTAATAAAAGTCGTTATACAACTTTCACTTTTTGTTTGAGGTCGGAAGCTGGAGGATTTAGGTTACTCAATTAAACTTGCATTTTTATTTTATTTTTTTCTTTTCCACATTTAGCCGGAGGTCTAACTAACTTCGCTCGTATCAAATACGTATCCCAATTTCTTCAATCTCTAGTACGCGAAATAAAACGATACACTGTAAGAGGATATTTGTGTTGAAAAATATTGGAATTTTTAACGAGTAAATATTTTCATGTAAATTTTGTGGTAGTTTTGCGGTTCCCAAAATGAGGATAAATTGGATAGTTTTCGGTATCGCGCTGTGTTTAGGATCGGTGATATGCGATTACGCGATTAATCCGAAATCAAATTCATTTCAAAGAGAGAAATTTAAACCTTCTTACACCTTGAGAGAACTGGGTGAGAAATATAAAGAAGCTTTGGAATCTGGAATAAAACATTTGCTACCTTTGGCTCTAAAAGCCAGTACCGAAGCCAAATTAAACACAAAATGTACCAGGGCTCTCTACGCCATTATTATCGGAGTTAGACAACTCGATAATTGGGCTATAACTTGTAAGTTTGAAAATATATTCACCAATTAACGCGATTTGAGATAAAATATCCGACAAGTTTAAAATCAATTTTTAGACACGTTTTTGGTGTTTAAATTAATATCTAAAGTTTGGTTAAATTTTAAATATGAATGTAAGTTAAGTATAAAATAGGATGAGGCCTTCAACGATACACATTTCACAATTTGTTCCCAAGCGAGTTTTTAAGAAACTCAATCAAGCGCTGTTCAAGGCGTCAATAATATGATTGGCTAGACTTTATCTTAAACTTAACTCAACTTCAGAAACTAAATTAAATGTTAAAACGTGGGCCCTAAAATTTGTGAAAATATTTAATTATTCATATTTCTGCGAGGGGGACGCCACTCTTGATTTTTTTGTACACCTGAGATCACCTGAGTCCAGCTTAGGTAATGCAAACGTTTCTTGCTGAACTCAGAGTCCAGCTTTGGTAGCACAAAAATATTTTGTACACCTGAGTTCTCAAGTGTCTGACCCTTCGTATTTCTTGGTGCAGATTATGAAAAATTAATTCAAAAGTTGCTCAATTTTAGCTCGTGGTTTAATTTTAAGAATAATTTAGATAATTCTATTCTACCGCTAAAAGAGGTTAACATTTTGTTCGCGTCTTATTACAGTGGTGGACTCTTCGGGTAAAATCCACAGCGGAATTTTGGACGGAACCTCGTCCGATTTTGGTGATTATGACGAATGCGTCGGCGTCTCGGCCAATCGCGATGACGAGAAAGGTCAATATCGGGAAATCTTTACCGGACAATATTGCCTGGCTCAATTCCTACCTCCACCACTCTTCAGATACAAAGACCTCAAAAACCCGTCCGATTCGAACCTTACTATCAACCAACAACTCGGTGGGACAAACACGGTACGATTCGTTGACGTCAAACAACGGAAATAACGTCATTATACGCGACTAAGTAATTAATTTAATTTCAGATTTTTAAAAAACTATTTAATCTTAACGCGGCTCCTAAGTCGTTATCTACCCGATTTGGTATTTGCGTACCATCTACTTGTACCGCCGAAGACCTAAAGAATGGATTGGATGTCGGTAAGATACCAAAACCTTTTACTTAACTCCATCTTAACTAAAGCTACGTTCACACTTGACATTTTGGAACCGTTTTCAAACCGTTTTGAATGTTCAAATCGACTTTTTAAGATATTAATTTGGTTCCTTGATCAAAGGTCTACAAGGGTGACCCCAAAATACTTAATTTGACCTTTCCGAAACGGTTAAAAACGATTTCAAAGTCTGTAGTGTGAACGCAGCTTAAGAAAAGTCACGGTTTTAATCTAGTTTTGCGAAGTGTGGAAGTTGAAGTCAACGTTATCAGTTGCCAAACTAAGACGACACCTTATTGGGGTTCCGAACACGTTGGATTCGCGTAAGTTACGTCTCCTGGCATCTAATTGTTGATCTAATTCCTGATATTTGTCTGGCAGTACCGTAATTGGCGTGCTTTTCATTATGGTATCAGTCGGTACCATAATGGATATCGTATTTCGTCGTAGGAGGCATCTTATAAGCAGAACTCTAATGCCAAATGGTAAACGACACTCGTTTATTAAGCTTTTTATAAATTGATATTAAATTAATTAAGTTAATTAACTATTTCTTAGATTATTGCACGAAGTTTTGGCGTTCGTTGTCCGTTCTCATTAGCGCCAATAAATTAATTTCGACCACGAAAGGCGAGAATGAACAGTTTTTGTGTATGAAAGGAATTAGAGTCGTAACCGTGTTTTGGATCGTTTTGGCCAATTGTTATTTTCTTCCGCACGTTGGGTTTCTTTACAGACTTAGTAAGTTTTCATTAACATTATTAAGAATAAACGCACCGTATATTAACCATTAACAACTTCGAACAACAATCGAAGAAGTTAATTCTACCTTTAATATTATCAAGAACGAATATAGGTCTCAAAGAACATTGAGAGATGATTTTGTAGCTTCCGTAATCATCGTAGGGGTAATTTATAGTTCGCAAAGTCAGGTAAAATTACCGATTTCGATTAAAAGTAAAGAAATTACTTAAAAAAAAGAAAGGTCAATGTTTAAAATCGTATAGGAAACTTTCCAATCAAATTGAAGGCTTAAATTCTAATTACATAGAGTAATTCAATTTTGTTTTTGTTGATCAGAACGTATGGTAAGTCCGACCGAATACAGAAGTGACGTGTTATTCGGGCTATTATCGAATCCATCACCTGCTATAGATACCTTATTTTTCACTAGGTTAGTTTAATTAAAATTAAATTATATTTATACGACTTAATAATATATTTATATTTTATCATATAGTGGTATGCTTATATCTTACGAAGCTGGAAAAAGATTTTTGTTTCAAGGCGGAGATTTGCAGCTCTGGAAATCTTTTTACCGCACCTTTCTTAGGTAAGCGCAACCTCGAAAGGGACCTAATTTAATTTGCAAACCTATAGTTTCCAACGCAAATTTATATATATATATACCCTTCCAAAATTGACAAAAGTTTGGTTTAAAATTGGTTTAGATTTCTTTTGCCGGTTATGTTCACCATTTGGATGTTTGTGTTACTACCATCGATGGGGGATGGCCCCCAATGGGTCGATTTGGTCAAAAGCAGCGTGGACGTTTGTCGTTTAAGCTGGTGGAAAAGTTTACTTTTCATACAAAACTTTTGGAGTTACAACGAAAATGTAAGCGAGTCAAATTTAAAACAATTTTTTTTTTTGGTAATTTCTTTCCCCTTATCAGTATTTACTTTACCTCTAATTACAAACGGCATAATTAGGGAGGTGACTCCATAACTACGTATTTTCAAATATATAAATAGATAGAACAGCGAAAATCTTTGGAATCTATCTAGGCATAAATATTTAAAGAATTAATATTCAAAGGGTCACAAACTCATACGATTTTTGAGTTCAAGTACTAAGAATGTTCCCATTGAGATTAGTTTACCGAAGCCTCGAAATTAGCAATGGTCCCAGGCGAGGTTGGTGGTCTCTTCTCTGAACTTATCTATCTAGAATGGACGTTCTAAATTTTATCTAAAATCTAATTTAAGTCTACTAAGATAATAGTTCATTATGATCATACGTATTCAAGATACGTCCAAAATTGGCCAGCGCGGTTGAGATTAAAATGGATTAATTTCAGTGCATGATTCACACTTGGGTGATATCCTTACTGGTCCAGTACAGTTTCCTTAGCATAATGCTGGTTTCCACGCTCTACAAGTAAGTAGAGCCAGATACCAATCTAGGGTAATCTCTAACACTCCAAATATCTTAAACTTGTCTATCTTAAAAACAGAAAATCGACATTCGGAGTATTTTTGAACGTGGTGGTCATTATTGGAGCGGCGTGCGCTACTGGCTACATGAATTATCAAAATCATTTTCCACCCAATCTCAGTCTCGCCGCTTTCAATACTGAGTAAGTAATGGTTCTTGAGAAGTCAATTACCGGACGTGTACGTGAAGATATATACGTGCTACGTATAGCTTCGCGTACACGTACAGAGTTAATTTTATTTCCCAAACTATCTAATAAATACGAAAATTAAACCATTTCTTCTTAATTCAAGTTTAAAAAAAAAGTTTAGTGATGTAGCGATTGGTCAGCGGATAATCCTTGATTAAAATAAATTGCTATGGGGAAATCGAGATTAGAACACCCCATTGTCAAGAAATTCGGACAACTTAATTTATTTTAATTCAATCTAAAATTTGGAGCAAAATTACATAAGAACTAAGACTTTGTCACGAGTTTGAATCTTGGTTTTTCTGTATTTTTGCAGTTCAAAAGGTTTTTTCTAGGATCTTTAGCTTTTCCTCGCTATGGATCATCGAAAATGATTTAATTTCTACGTTTATTAGGCTCGTATAAATATTAATTGTTAATACATTTGAAATTTCAGAGTTTACGAGAAAATTATGGATAAAGACCATCTTCGCACTTACACTCACATCGGTCCATTTTGCATAGGATTACTATCAGGAAGATTTCTTTTGAAGCGAAATAAAATACAGTTTCACGCGGTAACTAAACACTTTAACTATGATATCATATTTTTACGAACAAAATACGTTACTCTGATCGAATAAATGTACCTAGGCCTACGTTCGAAAACAATGAAATCTTCCAATAAAAAGATAATAAAAATTCATTTCTATAACGGGCCGATTTTCCAACTCTTATGGTTATAAGTCCTTGCAAAATTGGATGATATCGTGTAACTCTGACGTTATATTTTAAGCGAATCAACAATGGTTCTATTAAATAATAATGAGATAACGAATGTTCAGTATGGTCCGAATATAGAAAACCGACATTAAATTAAAAATGATTTAATCTAGAACTATTAAACAAAGACAGCTATATTAAAATGAATAAAGATAAATAACAAAACCAGCGTTCGTAAGCCTCCTCTAACGGCCAAACAAGAACAGCGAGTTAGTTTTCATTGTGTTCAAAATTAGAAACGATTAATATTGGCTTCGATAAAATAAAGATTGTTCAAAATCTAAATGGATTTAAATGTCGAAACAGGGTTGGAAATTCGTCTTTAGAACCAGACAATCAATTGCCCAAATAATCGTATTTCTAGCTTGATTCAAACGGAAGTTATTCGAGTCTTTGTAAGAAGTTAGTTCGGAGTCGAAAGGTACAGTATAACAAAATCAGAGTACGCCTATTCTTTATCTATAGAGAAAAATATTAGGTTTTACGAACATCACCTCCTGGTGGTACTCGACCATGCCTGGGCTACACGAATTTCTTTACCGCGACCACTCGGATGACCAGATGAACTTTCAGCGCGCGTTAACCTTATTTATTACGTTTAATTAAGCTAATGTCAATCCAAAGATAGATTAATATTACCTTTGTTTATTTCAATCTATTCTAGAACCTCTGAAACTTCCTCAATTAATTCTAGCACGCGATTTTTATCGTTAAGTGTCGAGTTGGCACGAAGGAATTATCCCGCGCTGCCAACCCGACTTAGAACTTCATTCATAAATTATTTAGAAAGATTTCGAGACTTAGTGCTGATATATACGTATTGTTTAAATTTAAAACTTTTTTTTTAATCACAGGCGACATTATGGTCCGGTTGGCTGATGTGTTTATTTACCATTTGCGCCGTCATATACGGGCTGCATCGATTCCCATACGGAGGTGAATTGTACACTACCCTCTCGGCTATCTATTCCGCCACCCACAGAATTGGTTGGTCTTTGAGTATCGCCTGGATATGCGTGCTTTGCGCCACCAAACACGGAGGTACACATACTATTATTACCCACGACTGGTAAATCGATTACCAATTTCATTTCTCTTTTAGGTCTCGTTAATGACGTTCTTTCGTGGAGGGTTTTTATTCAATTGGATCGTCTTTCTTACTTCGTCTATTTACTTCATCCTTTGGTCATCTATTATTTCGCAGGGAGAGCCAGAGAAAGGCTAAGTTTCGGACATCCCGAGATGGTAATGAAGAGTTTTTCTTAGTCCGAATAAGAATTAACAGAAACAACTAACATTGAAACATCAAAATCCTCCTCAAACATAATTTTGAAATCTCACATTTTCGGAAGTCCTAAAATCCGAATCCTAAGAAATAAATTGCTTATATTAATCGTTTCTAATCAATTCACGCTCCGACGTTTTTCAAATAATTTTTTTCCAGATTCTAAGTTTCCTGGGCATTCTATTTCTAACTCTGATTTGGTCGTTCTTGGCGTACTTATTTTTCTACTTTCCTTTGAAACGCGTCGATATCTTCCTATTCGAACGAAAGAAATTGGCTGCGGCCGACGAAGAATTGGACAAAGAACCCCTGGACGCCGAAGCCGTAATTAGTTTGTACCGGTCAGAGGGTGGAATCTCTAGAAAGAGTTCCCTGGCGGCGTCCATCGTAAACGTCGAATGTTCGGCGGTACAAGTGGACGCCTACTTGCGCAAGAAGAGGAAATCATCCGTGGTCTTCAACGACCAACCAGAAATACTCAACGAAGAATCGTTGGCCGCCCAAAGACGCAACTCGGAAGCGAATACGACTCACGCTCTGGGCAAGAAAAGGTCGTCCCTTAAAAATGATAACGACGCTCAAGCGATCAAAAACACGCGTAAGCTAACGATTCTTGAACCACCAAATCCGACGCTATAGTTAAATAAATAACGGGTATATTTTCTTTGATTAAAATTAGTTCTTCGTGGAGAATCAACGATAAAAGAGGAAACCGTTCGTAATGCCGGAACCAAGAACGAGTCTTTCGTGGAAGATAATCCTTCGGGTAAAGACTAAGTCACCCACGACCCGTAGAGGAAATAGATTACAACCACTCCAATTTTCATTTATATTTCTTTTATATTTAAATATTTATAATAAATATCATATCAACTAAATCTAAACTTTAAACGAATTCAAAATAAATTAATTCAATCAATGACAAAGACAATCCGTAAGCCTTGGTTAATGGTAATGTTAATTAAGCCTAGGTTAACCGAGAACAATTTAGGTCTAAAAATATCTAAAATTTATATTAAAATGGTCATTTTTAATATTGTATTAATTTAATTATCTTTAAAATACCCGACATATCCAAAGCCGAGGCTTAAGGTTAAATTAATATTATTACTATTTCGTCCCTTTTAACGAAATTTAGGTTCATAAATTACCCGTATAATGGAATCGTATCGACTCGTTATATAGCGATAGTTAATCAATAATTAATTAATAGGAAGTGACCGAGGCTTAACGCCTTCTCTTAGTAATTTTTCGATCCTAATTATTGGCGATTCTAGGGCCAATGACGCGAGGAAGGCCGCGCCGTACGACAGAACCACGAATCCTAGATCATGAATGGCCTGAAATATCGTCAAATTGAAATCATTAATAATAAAATTCATTAACAGCGATTAAGCCTTTGTCAATTTAACACGGGGTTGAGTAACTTCTTGCTCACGTCCAAAATTAGACAATGATTATTAGCGTAGTTCTAAGTAATTGAAGATTAACTTACGACGAAGGTACCGTTCAACATGACGGGAGATCGTAGGGTGGCGAAATAGTACGTTATAATCATAGGATGAAGCAAATACGTGCAATAAGTCAAACGACTCAAAGGGATAAAAAATCGCCATGATAAAAATTTATCGACTGGATCTGAAAATAAAATTGCCCTTGGTGACAAATGATAATGGAGGAAGCAACGTGGTCCTACGAAAACGACACGAATTTTGGGGAAAAAAGCTTAATACTGACCAGCTCGTCCAGTTAGGCAAGAGAAGATGACCCAAGAAACACCAACGCCCCACGCCGAGTGAGATAAACTCAAATAAAAAACGCTTTTAGCCAAACGGAAGTGGACCTCATAAATCCCGTAGACATTAGCGACACCCAATAAAATCGCCACGCACCACCATACCAAGTTCCAATACTATAACCAAGATCCAAATTTAAACTTATTCTTAAAAAGGTTCATGGATTTGTATACCCTGGTAAGAAAAACGCTCTTATAATCTTTAAATTCCAAGATGACGTATCCTAAAAGACAGCCAATCAGGTACGGACCGATTCTGGACCAAGGCTTATAGTATAGTTTAGTTATATTTTCTCCAGTACTAAAACAATTGCGAATGAGACGAAATACATTGGTAACGGGCTAAAAAAGGGGATTGGTTGAAACTTACGTTAGAGTAACGTAATTAACTTCAGCCGTGATGTTATTGACAACAACAACTACCACGACCGATATCCAAGATGTTAAGAGAATAGCCAATAAGACGGACAAACCAACGTTACGCCATTTACGACTTTGACTTTAAGTAAATAATCATTAATAAGTAAGTAAATTATTATGTTACGGACGTACCTTTTCATAAGTACTAGAAACAAGGGGCTGATGATGTAAAATTGCATGTCGTTGGCCAAATACCAAGACCAAAGAACGCACTGCAAAGGCCCGAGTTTATTACACGTTTTTTTTAATATTTACGGCGATAATTACGGCTTCGGTGTTAGGAAAGAAATTATTTATGTAAAGTAGATTTCTCCACCAATGTTTGGTGCAAGTGTTGCTTTCCTGGTTGTCGTAGGACCAATTAGGACCATCACCCACGAAGTTGAACAACGAGGCCATCGCGAATACCACCGTCATATAAACCGGAGTTAATCTATCAGAGTCAAACTGTTTGAAGACATGGGTAACGTTTAATAATCATAATAACTTATTACCTTACGAATCTGTGGGTGTAAAATGCGCCGAGTTTCTTCAAAGTAAAGGTATTTTTGTCTTTCAAAAATAAATACGTCAAAAGAAAACCACTCAGCAAGAAAAACGTATCGACCGAAAATTGGGCGCCAAGAATGGTGAAAAATGGCCAGTTTTTAAGCTGATCCACGACATCGAGAGTATTACCTATAGTCAGGGGTCAAGGGTCAACGATAAAAAGGTCAAATACTCCTCGTATTTGAATGATAGTACCAATTATCCCGGCTTTGAACACGTAGGTATGTCCCAAAATAATCCAAGTCATACTGACGAATCGGATTCCGTGGACGCAATTCAATTGGCCAGGTTTAACGGACGTGTCCAATAATGACGCGCCATTTTTCAACGCCGAGAAACACATCAAAAATTCTCCACCTTTTTTAAAACACGTATTAACAATTAAGGTATTTAACGAACGCAAGGGAAAACTTACTCCAAGTTTCGTTCGTATTCGCCACTGATGGCTCGTCATTGGTCATTTCTTCGGTACTTTTGCCAGACTTCGAACGCGGATAGTATCTTAAATACGCATCGTATCCGGTTCCGGCCAAGACAAAATAGGTTACGATAGAAACCAGGACACTGCGGAAGATCAAACGCGTTTTTGGAATTCAAAATTCGCGATAACTCTAGGATTCAAACTTACATAAACACGATAGAAGCGGCATTCAATGGAGAACTATCGGGCAAGCACTTGACAGCAACTTGTATTTTTGGGAGATCTTTGACGTAATCTTTAACAATTGGTATTTTACCTGTGCAATTATTTGTAATTATTAAACGTCCAATGAGAACGATGGTCGACTTACTTAAGTAACTAACGATGTCTAAATCTTTAAAATCTCCCGAATCGCAACTGTCGGGGACGCAAATGGCCGTTTGAATCGATAAACTCGACTAAATAAGATTAAAATCAGATTTCAAACGATAATTATCGCGATTTGACAACAAAGTTTATACATTTTCAGTCACGATAGTCGCGACGCAGTATCTTCCTTGGAATCCCGATGGAAACAAATCGGTCTTGGGTGCCTCGAACCTTCGACATTGATCGTAATTACCGGTCCAAAATATATTACCTCTTAGAATACCGCTAGGTGGTTTCCCGTAAGAATCAATTACTGCCAAGAAACGTTACAACCCCCCTTAGTTATTGTTAAACGCGGCATTCTTTTTAAATGATTTCTTACGTGGCAATATCCATTTTTCAGATAAGGAAGACACTAAGTTCTGGAGATCAGTTAGACACTTGGCGCTATTGGTCGAACTGAGGGTACTAGGAGCCCTTTGGTAGCCGCGGAATTTCGATAAAGGAACTACAGAGCCTAATTCCGGGAAACGAAGAACCAGTTCTTGAAAGACTTTCTGATTTTCGGGTATTTCTTTCAACAATCGCGAGTAATCAGACTCGTCATTCGATTTATAGTTAAACGTCGTTGAATTATCGTTCGAATCGATTACTTTTGACTCGACGCCGTTTAGATCGCTACACGCGAGTAACGCGATCAATATCGCGACATTTATTGGTTCCCGAAATATTAGTTTCATTTTGACGTTGTATTCTGGTTAAAAAAAAAAAAAAAAAAAAAAAAAAAATCCACAATTCGTGGTTTATTGAAATTTTATATCGAATAAGGATTTGATTAACAAATTAACAAACAAGCATCCCTCGTGATAGACAGAGGACAAATTGAACAATACAAGTTGATTTAATCTCCGGATAAATTCAACGATATTAAATACGTAAAAATAAAACTAATAGAGACACCAATAGCGACCAATTAACTAACGATCGAATGGACCGTAAGAAAGTGATATTATTCTTATAATAGGTTATAGAAGTTACTTCATCATCACGAGAATCTAGTCTATTCAAGATACGCCGAGATAACACGATGTCTATGTAACGTTTAGGTATGACACTGTTACAACAGTTACCTAATATTTCAAGATTAAAGATTACGGACAAATTGGCTGACACTCTAACCTTGAGGCGTTACATCCACCAGATAAAACCTATCGTTATCTCAAACGGGAGGGTGTTGACTGATCCATGGATGCGATTTAAAGCGTTAAGGATTACAAAATGACGTCATCGGATAGTACAAATCCGTCTTAAAATTGATGACACCCTGGTCTTCTAGCGCGAATTAGTAATTAGCTCCCAATTATCGTTTCACTCTTGGTCAGATGAATGATATTGGTAAACAAATTTATATTATAAAACAATCATATTTTTGGAAAAACGAGTGTCCTTAGTCCTTTACAAAATGAAACTTATCGGGCTATTTTGATCCATTACCTTGGATAGTTTTGTTTACTAAGAAATACGAAATATTTGGAATCAAACCGATAAGATAATAAAATGGGAGGATTCAGAATTTTAAGAATGAGGACGAGTACAAATACCTTCAAATAATTAAAAATTAATCTAATTACCTTCTTATAAAGGACTCTCAAATTAAAGAAAATATAACCTTCAAGACATTCTTTAACAAAAGATCCCAGCATAAATTGTTTAACTAGAAACAAGTTGGTAAAAAAACTGTACTTTTAAAACACAGCGTATCTAAGTTTCTCGCAAATTGCCATCTTTAAGCAAATATCTACATTATATTATTAAATATTAGTTTAATAAAAAATGAAATTACGGTTACAAAACCCGAAGAGTTTGCGAGTTTAATAAATTATGAAATTCTTAAGGTCAAACGCCATCTCGCAATAACTTCTCGAGACGAATTATTGGCGATTCAAAGGCCAATGACGTCACGAAGGCCAAACCGTACGACAAAACGGTGAACCCCAAATAATGAACGGCCTGAAAATATTATCACGGGTCATTCGTCAATTGTTAAATTAATTATTATTATATTATAAGGATGGAATCGAGCAATTAGCGATTGAACACTAGGATACGTGCCAGATACAATTATGTTAAAAAAAAACAAAAGATCATTTCATCGAACAAGTACTTGAACCAAACCAGGTGACCGAAGATGGTTTACATCGCGAATTAAAGGACATTATTGATTTTTTGAGAAAAATAATATTACAAGTACTTAGAAAATTGACTTACGATGAAGTAATTGGTGACCATGACGGGAGTACGTAAGGTGAAATAGTAATACAACATAACCAAAGGGTGAACTAAATAGGCGCAGTAAGTTAACCGACTCAATGGGAAAAAAAACCTCCAAGAAAGAAATTTATCGATTGGACCTGAAAAGGAATTTATTTTTTGAACTATTTTAACTCCGAATGACCTTTATTGACCTCCGCGTCCATTAACGCAGGCGAAGATGACCCAAGCTACGGCGATTGACCACCCCGAACGAGATAGGCCGTAGTAAAATGCGCTAGTAGTGATACTTAAGTGGGAATTGTATAAACCGTAGACATCAAGTAGACCCACAGCGATGGCCACACCCCACAGAAATAAGCTCAAAAACTACAATTTCAATTAAAAAGAAAATTACGCAATTAGTTCAAATAATAATGGGTGGTTCTTGAAAATATAATTCAAAATTAAGTTGACACCGTGGATTCAATGACGTCATCAATCGAGAACCAATTAAAATCGATATCGTCAATTAAATTTTGAGCTTTTTTTTTTTTTCGAAATTTCGAAACAAAATTGGTTAAAGTTGCTCTAATTACCTTAGTAACCGCGTTGTATCGCGTCATGACGTAACCTAAAATACATCCAATCAGATGCGGCCCCATTCTCGTCCAAGGCTTATTGTAGATTAAATTTGTCATAACGCTGCAATTAAAATTAATAAAGCACCGTTTTCGAGGTTTCGCTTTTCAAAGAGAAACTTAAATAAAATGTATTTTGATAATCAGTTAATCCGTCATTCGAAGCCTGTTAACGCGGGTTAAGAGATTTAAGGTTTAACTTTGATTTTACGTAAATAATAATCCATCAACGAGTTGAAATGAAGCTTTTTGCGCTTGTTATTAAGATTAGCGGTAAGACGTCAAGCTCAATAGGCCTAAATTTTTGGTAATAAACCTGGTTAATCCCCGTAATCAACAACGTACTTACGGTATTGTTTGGAAATTAAGTTCGGCTGAGATTTTATCGGTTACAACAATTATTATGGTCGTGATCCAAGTGGTTAAAAGAAGGGAAAATAAGATAGAGAAACCAACGTAACGCCATTTACGAATTTGACTTGAATAAAATTAAATTTGAAATTATTACCTTTATTTGTTTTTATACCGCGAACTCTTTATTACCTTTTCATAAATACCAAAAATAACGGGCTGATAATGAAATAAATCATATCGTTGGCCAAATACCACGACCAACCGAGACACTATAAACATTATTATTATTTATTATAATTGTCGTTAAATATATAAAGATAATTACCCTATGCTCAGGTTTGACGAAAGGATTGGCGTATAACAGATTGACCCACCAGTATTGGGTACAAATGTTGGTTTCCTGGGCCGAATACGGCCAATAAGGACCATCGCCGATGAAATTGTACAACGTGGCGTAACCAAAGATTACCATTATGTACAACGGAGTTAACCTATCGCGGGTCCAAGTTTTAATTTAGACAGATATCCTAATAGATTTAGTTTTAGACTTAACTAACCTAACATATCTATGAGCGTAAAGTGGTAGAAGTTTCTTCAAAGTAAAGGTATTTTTGTCCTTCAAAAATAAATAGGACAAAAGAAAACCACTCAGGAAGAAAAAGGTGTCGACAGCGAATTGTCCACCGATGATACCGAAAAACGGCCAATTATTAAATCTATTCACAAAATCTACCAAATTACCTATAGGGGTCAAGGGTCAATATTTCATTATCTATTATTCATTATCCTTCTTGATAAATTAACGTACCAAAATACGCTAGCCCGAAATAACAGGTGTGCGATAAAATAATCCAAGTCATGCTGAGGAATCGAATTCCGTGGACGCAATTTAATTGGCCCGGTTTAACGGACGTGTCCAATAAGGATTCGCCATTTTTCAACGCCGAGAAACACATCAGGAATTCTCCAACTAGTTTAAAACCCTTTAATTAGTATAAGATAATATCAAAAGTCTATCAGTATTGGTCCGGGTAAATGTATCGGCAGATTCTACAGGATTTGAGACACTTTAGCGGCCGCGGTCTCCCTGTAAATATTGAACGAAGGAAGCGACACTCTGCGGAGAAATTCAGGAGTTGGGGAAGACAATATAGCCAAGCGCGGCCCGCCTAAATTCCAACACTGTCTCCCGACTCAAAATATAGAGCTAAAGAGTTCAAATCACTCGAGACAGACAGGGGTGATGACGTTTTAAGTGATGGGCTAGTACGTTTGCTGATAGTATTAAGCTACGGGATGTTGTTTACTTTTATGGAATTAATTTATAGACTTTTGATAATAAATTTTAAAATGAAAATCAAATTAAATTTACTCCAAGTTTTTCTTCTAGCAACAATCGCTCGTTGCTCGGCGCTAATTGGTTGAGAATTAATCTCTCCATTGGTCAATTCTTCCGTACTTTTACCATTAACGGAAGTGGACTTCGAACGCGGATAGTATCTTACGTATGCGTCATATCCGGTTCCGGTCAATAGCAAAGCCGTCACGATTGCGACGACGACGCTGCGAAAGACCGTGGTATTGAAATTGCGTAACTTAATAAGGAATTGTTAAATCCTTAACTTACATAAACACGAGGGAAGCGGTACTCAAAGGAACATTTTCGGGCAGGCAATCGATTTGAATGTTTGGGAAAACTTTAATCAAGTTCTTGACGATTGGAATTTTATCTGCGCGATTATTTGAAATTATTTTAAATATAAATGTTCCGATTCGAGACGGGTGAGACTTACTTAAGAAACTTTTAGCGATGTCGGACAAGTCTTTATTTAAATCGGCCGAATCGCAACTTTCGGGGACGCAAATAGCCGTACGAATAGAAGTACTTATCTAAATATTGAATTACAATTAATAATAATTAAATTTAAATCGTCGAAGTTCCTACGTTTTCAAAGTTAACCATCGCCACGCAATATCTTCCTTTGAATCCAGATGGAAACAGATTGGTCTTGGGTGCCTGGAACTTTCGACATTCGTCGTAATTACCCGTCCAAAATGTATTCCCTCTTACAATACCACTAGCGGGTTTTCCGTATGAATCAATTACTGCCAAGAAACGTTACGACTCTGTTATCAGTAATTATATAATCCAGAAAGCGTTGGGAATTCTTAAGGGTCACCGTAAACATCACGGTACTTACGCGGTAATGCCCATTTTTCCGATAAAGAAGAGACTAAGTTCTGGAGATCGTTTCGGCACGATGTACTATTGGTGGAGCTGTCAATACCAAGACCTCCTTGGTAGCCGCCAAATTTCAACGAGGACGATAGCGAACGTAAATCGGGGAAACGAAGCACCAGTTCTTCGACCACTTTCTCTTTCTCGGTTATTTCTTTCAATATTTGTGGGTAATTAAATTCTTCAGTTGAATCGAATACGATTTTATTCCATTTATCGTCGAACGTCGGTCGATTATCGTTCGAATCGATCAAGTTCGCCTCGACGCTGTTCGTGCCACTTAACAAGTGTAACGCGATTAATAACGTGACGCTGATTGGTTCCCGAAATATTAATTTCATTTCAACTTTGAATTCTGTTAAAATAATTATTTCTTTAACAAATTCAAACCTAAAGGTCTTCGTCAAATACCGAGAAATCATTAGATTTGAGAGAGGAACTTTTTTATATTATCTTAAATACTTATAGAAGATACGGTTATTGGTTAAGTAATTCCACCAGAAGTTAACTAGCTTGTTTTTAAAATTGATAAGTCTGAGACAGAGGTAATACTGGTTATTTAAAATTAGAAGTGGCGAGGTGAGCCCGATACCCAAGTTTATAAAATGAGACTAGGTGAGGTGTGCTACAAAGTAATTGTTCGTTCGCGAAGCCAAGGAGTTCTTAACCTGTGAAGAATATATTGACTACCATGGCTCAAAGCGTTTCTATTATAAATACGATAAAAATGTAAGCTTTGAAATAATTAAAATACGGACAAACTCAAAATACCTGAGACTGATGATGAACAAACCGGACAACTAAATAAAGCGTTCAATGCCAATTGAATGCGTTTTACCCTGACCCAATGTTATATTCGGTAAAGACCTAGCTAATACTGGCAATCGATACGGTTCGATAACTAATTATAACTATATTCGAAACGTGATGAGTAAATTATGTCATACCTTATCGAAAAAATGCAATACATTTGATGATAAGAGTTTGTACAACAATACTAGAATTCAATTGTCACTATCAAGAAGACATTTACCGCGGGCCTATCTCGTAAATGAATCATTTGGAAGTTTCAGAGCGGTTAAATCGACAATAACCTTCCATTTTATGCTCAAAAAGATATCAATATAATCAAGAGATGGATTTTATTGTTTTTACTCTCAGAATAAAATCACATTTTTAGATTATTTAATATTATTTAACAATTACAAAGTATTTATCAAGGACAATTCTTTCCCACGAAAGTAACATTCGATGTATTTTACGTACGACGGTAAAATTTCAATCTATGACCAGGATAAGGTCGACCTACGAGCTCCGCGTTCACCAAAATTTTGTCAACATGATCCAAAGATTTCCATTTGAATTTTCTAGCGATGTTAGCGATGATGGTTTTCAATTCGTTCATAGCAAAACGTTGACCTAGTATAAAAGGTCAACCACTTAAAACGTTCGATCGTCTCGAGTCGAGACTTAATTAAAGGAGTCTCGGTAAAAACGGAATCTTTACCTATACAATTTCTGGGTCCCGCGGAGAATGGTACGTAAGCGTATGGATTTCTACCATTGGCTCGTTTAAACTCGAACCTTTCTGGTACGAACTTTTCCGGATCGGGAAACACCGCGGAATCGCGATGAAGACGCGATATATTGACGATACATGTCGTACCACTCGGAATAAGGTATTTTCCTATTTAGATTAAACTCATTACCAAGCTTACGAATTTAATTAACATTTAATTATAATCCTAATCTTACCGATTATCAATTCCTCGTTAAGTTCTCTTACCACCAAAGGTACCGGCGGATACAACCGAAGACTTTCCTGCGACGTAAGAATCAAACTTAAATTCTCCGATACGATAAAACGCGATTTAATTAGCTGACCTTTATGACACATTCCAAATACTTGAAGGCCTTCAAGTGTTTCGGTTCGATTGGAACGTCGTAATCTTTACCCAATACGTCTAGAAGTTCCTCGTGTATCTTCTCTTGTATTTCCGGATGATGTCCCAACATGAACAAACACCAACTACTACCCATGGTCGTCGTATCGTGACCCTGTAGTTTAGTAACCGCACATTAAGGATATAGCTTAATCTAGCACGAGTATCTTACGGCAAACGCGAAGGTATCGACTTCGTCTCTGATATCAGTTTCGGTGAAGGTATCATCCTTAAAGTGTTCTTCCAACAACAAATCTAGAAAAGCTCTTTTTTTATTTCCAACCTCGTCTTCCGATTGGTCGCTCGAACGTTTTGATAAAAGGTAGGCTTTACGTTGACGTATCGTCTGGATTTAGGTTTAAGGTCAAAAGGTCATTTTTAATCGACACTTCCCGACGTAAATTTATTACAGTTTCGGAGAGTCGGTGTATTTCCTTCAAGCAGTGGTAAAATTTCTTTCCAGTTGGACTAACTGAGAAAACGAACTCATTCCATAACCAAGGACGCATATAACGATCCATGAGTAAATTGGTAATTCTTAAATTTGGACAAAGATGGAAATCAAATTCTTCCGGTCAAGTTCAGGATGACCGAAACAAAAAAAACACCTCAAAAACCTTATAGGAAATAGCAGATTTGGTTTATGGGAAATTATAGGAAAATAAGAATTATTACTTTAATTATAGGAAAATATAGGATTGACACGTGAAGTTATAAAAAATCCGCGATTTTCGAAGTTTAAAACAAATATCAGGGTGAAATTCGTCTAATTTCTAATTCGAAAACTAAACGCGATGAAACTTCTTTAAATAAATTTTTGTGACTTAATTTTTGTAGTTTTTGAGTACGAAATAAAAAGAAAATTATATTAAAATAGTAGAAATTATAGGAACTTAAAGGAACACGTTGAAAATCTAAGAGAAATGTTAAAATAGCATAGGTATTGTGGACGCACTTTGAGTTTAGTAAGAATATAAGTAAAGTTACTCGTGTAAAGCGATCATAAACGGAGAGTCATTTGACTTTTGAGCATTCATTGGAATTCCTAAAGCAGTTTCTGCGTGGGAAATAAAAACAATTATAGCTCGTTTATTATTTTCACTTTTTTTTTTTTTAATTTACCGAAAATAGTATCGATGGCGCAATAAGTTAGGAGGGGTACCATCTCGACGTATTCTTCGTTTATTAATTGGTCAATTTTTTCGACTAAAACCCTAGTATGTTCCTCGATTATCGGTTGAAAATCGTCCAAGATTCGAAAATGAAAAGACGGCGTCAACATTTTTCTATGTCGTTTCCATTTCGTACCACCGCTTTAAAAATATCGATTGAACGATTATCCGGTTTCTATTTATCGTCTAAAATATTAGACGCTCACCTAGTAATCAAACCCGTACCCAGCCACGGTTTCATCAGGCGATAAATTTCAGCTTTTTCAATTGTTTTGTAGCTACTTAAAATTGGCTGTTCGGAAAAAACTTAGTAAGTCAGTATGGGTAAGAAGCCCCTAAAAGGGCTTTTGGAAAAACGTATATTGGTGGGCTATAAGATTGATATGAGACTGAATCATAAGAAAAGCCAATCAACGCGTTTTGGAGCACGCGTAGTTTCAAAACTAGATAAACATAACATAGCTCACCATAATTGCGGTCGCCATAGGCAGCTGCCATAGGTAATAAAAGCTCCCGAGTATTGGCAATAAAAACTCCCAAGTATTGGCAATAAAAGCTCCCAAGTATTGGCAATTAAAACTCCCAAGTATTGGCAATAAAAGCTCCCAAGTAGAGGCAATAAAAGCTCCCAAGTAGAGGCAATAAAAGCTCCCAAGTAGAGGCAATAAAAGCTCCCAAGTAGAGGCAATAAAAGCTCCCAAGTATAGGCAATAAAAGCTCCCAAGTATAGGCAATAAAAGCTCCCAAGTATAGGCAATAAAAGCTCCCAACTATAGGCAATAAAAGCTCCCAACTATAGGCAATAAAAGCTCCCAACTAAAGGCAATAAAAGCTCTCATCCTCGTAATAGAGCGCCTAACTTGGGAAACACAAATGTGTAATATAGAAAAAACTCCTAAAATTTATACAAGTTTACCGTTAAAATGGTGTAAAAAATTGTAAAGTTATTGAAAAAAGATCTAATACTTCGATTCCAACTAGTAATTTACATTTTGATTTTCAAAATCATACCTCGACAGTTGCTGCTGAGGAAAGCATAACGAGAGGCTTGTGAAATAACCAAAAACGAGCGATTCCTTCACGAGCGTACAATTCCGCTAAGCCATTTAAGACTAGAAAGATTGCTGTACCGTACGATATAATACTTTTTAACTCTTATCGGAGATATCAAATTTGAATAATTTCGAATCTTACCAACGGTCTCGGGAAGGACTTCCAATATGCCATTTCTCTCGATCTCTTTTTTTTTCGGTCGGTAAAATTCGGCCATTATTCCCGCTTCGGGTCCTGGCATTTTATTTATTACTCGTCTCATTTTGGCCCACGTCCGATAAGCGAGAAGAAATTTAATCGCGACGTATCCAATTAGTAAAGAGACGCAAATGGTCAACGGAGACCATTCCATCGTTATTTTTCGACAAAACACAAAACGGACTTGTCAGCGCGGTTTGACTCGCCTTTCTAAATACTTAATACGAGATTCGCTTTTTCAAGCTTGATAATCGAGTGAAGAATTTGATCTTAAAGCGCCGATGACAAGAAATTATAACAACAGACGCTGTTCGCTTAATTCGTACAATTATTCAAAATTTTATACCTTTGCCAGTTTGATACGATTTTAAAACACTACAAAGTGAAAATGTCAGAAATATACGGGGTGATTGTTTTTCTGGAAAGTAATTAAGGATAATTTGCGTAAGAAAGGTAGTTGACTTAATGGATTAAGTACTTTCACGAGACAGACCGCGCGAAAGTGACTGGTACCGGAACGCGCGGGAATCAACCATAGAGCGATGACGTGATTTTGCCTGGAATTCTAATTTCGAAACTATTTAAATTTAGGTTTTTGTGAAAAATCAGTGTTACGTAGTCTTTAACCTAAACTTAACTGACGTTAAATAATACGAAAACGTAATTCAGTTGTTTCAGAAGCATAATATGTTTTTTTAACCCAACATCCATCAGTGGATTTGAATAATTATTCATTGAAATTTTTGTCAATTGGCCGAAACACTGAAGAATTAAAAACGATTAATTTCTGTCTGTCTAAGTATTTCCTTATGGGAGTTATTGGTAGTATTCGTTAAAACGACTTAATATTTTTAAATATTGTTAATTTGAAATAGACTCGAATGATATATACGTTGAAGTAACCCGAATTCAAATGGTTCTGACGCGATTGTAAGAGAAAAGTTTAGACCCAAGTTCATTTTTAAAAAGTTGGATAAATTTCTCATTTTTAAACTACAGTTCCCCTATATAGACGTTCGGTATTATAGCGCCTCTGGTGGATTTTTTGGGAACTTCAATTTGATTATCAAGTGGCAGTAGGGACAAGTTATTATTGGAGGGGGGATTAAGAATATATATCTATGGTCCAATGTATAAAGTTGTCTTATAAAATGGATTAAATTCAGTCACAAATTCTGGTTCTTTAATCTTGTATTTCAAACCTCAATAATCGCGCGTCATTACAAGATTCGTTTGGTGAATTTTAATCTTATTCCCGGATAAGGTCGACCCACGATTTCCGGTAAAACGATAATCTTGTCGCGATGGTCAAGTGACGTCCAAGTGAAATTTCGGACCAAATTAGCCACGATGGTTTTCATCTCGGCTAGAGCGAAACGTTGTCCGACGCAGTTCCTGGGTCCGGCCGAAAAAGGGATGTAAGCGTAGGGACTGCGACCTTTGATCCCTTCGGCCGAGAATCTCTCGGGGATGAATAATTCCGGGTTGGGAAACACGTTCTCGTCACGATGTAATCGCGTGACGTTCACGATGCATCTGATTCCGCCGGGAACCGTGTATTTGTCGCCTAGAAAATTAGCCCAACCAATAAGCGAGCTAACATTGATGACATTTATTTTACCAATTCTCAATTCTTCTTTGAGTTCCCTGGCGACAAACGGTACCGATGGATACAGTCTTTGACTTTCCTGAGATTTAAAACAATTACTTCGTCTCTACTCGTCTTTTTAAGGTCTCTGACCAACCTTTATGACGCATTCCAAGTACTTGAAGGCCTTCAAATGTATCGGTTCTATTTCAACGGCGTAATCTTTACCCAGAACCTCTTGAAGTTCGTGGAATATCTTTTCCTGGACTTCGGGGTGATGACCCAATAACAGAAGACACCAACTCATGGCGATTTTGGTCGTGTCGTGACCCTGTGACCCGAAATTACCAAATTATGTTAATATATAAGAACCTAAAATTAAGTTAATCAAATGGTCATGATCAACTAAAAACTGTATCTATTTATTTCCAAAGACGATAAGTCACTAGTCCAAGATCTAGTTGGTCAATTCTTTAGAGGGTTTTAAAATTTCTAACGCGTTAACGAGAGAGGGTAATCGTTACTCACGGCGAACGTGAATGTGTTGACTTCGTAGCAAATGTCTAGTTCCGTGAATTGTTCGTTTTTGAAATGTTCTTCTAGTAAAAGATCTAGGAACGCTTTGTTCTTTCGATTCTTGTCCGAATCATTCGTGGATAATAATTCTTCTTTTCGTTTACGGATAATCTTAGTTTAAAAAATACTATCAGTATCCGTTTAAAGAGAGGATGAATTGACGAAAATAAAGCGATTTTTTATAAATTTATTCTACTATTAAAATCGCCAAGTTTCTCACTTTAATTCTACGTCAAAATCAGAAGGTTTCCTTTATTTTTTGGTACAATTCTGACCAAACCACTTCCTGATTCTTTTACTAAGCAAACTTTTAAGAAGGGGAATCAATAAAAAATGACTTTATTTTGTTTTTCAGTCTCCCTTTAAGTAATGACGAGTCTTACTGTCTTAGAAAGATGATGTAAATGTTTCACATTTTTGCGATAGTCTCTACCAATGGGTAAAAGATAGAAAATGGCGTCAATCCATAACCAAGGCTTAACCCCACGTTCCAAGAAAGTTTGAGTTACTCTGGTATACGTTAAAATACCGAACGACAAAAAATTCAAAACCAAATACAATTAAGAACAAGCTGGTAAGTAATATTTTCAGTTAGTGCTAAAAAAAAGACCAATGTTTAAAAAGAGACGTCATCTCGTACGCGGATATATTAGCTTAGGCGTTTCCGTTACTACTGGTCATATTTTGAAGCTTTGATTCGAAAACTAGAAGAGAAAAATCTCACTTTTCAACAGCTACCATAAATGGAGAAGTTCCAGTCTCCTGAGTAGAAGTTGGAATTCCCATAGCAGTTTCTACAAATGGACAACAACATCGCAGCCGTGAGATTAAAATCTCTATAAAGAATTCATTTAATTATAATTGAGAGAGAATCGATAAGTTGGTCCTTCGTTGGACAAGTTCTCCCTTCACTAGAGGGGGTAGAAAAATAGGCTAGGTTTCCTCAAAACCGTTAAGTTACGTCATTGGCGTCATGACGTCATATTACAGAGGGACCAATAAGATACACGTCTGATATAATTAAAGCGGTAGACACTAGGATCGCGATTCTCCCTAAATTAGAATTAGAATTGTGGATTCTTACCCAGTATAATATCGAGAGTACATAATGTTAAGAAGGGAATAATTTCTACAAAATCTTCGTCCGACTTTTCGGCAATTTTCTTAACGAGAACTCTCGAATGTTTCTCAAAAACGGATTGAAATTCGTCCAGAATTCGAAAGTGGAAAGTAGGAGTCAATAACTTTCTACGATTTTTCCATCGTAATCCTTCGCTGTATATGTATCGATAATTTAAAAGAGAAGCCTTTCAATCGGACGAACACAATGGCTAACGTACCTTGTTATTAACCCAGAACCCAACCAAATATCCAAGATTCTGTAGTCGTCGGATTTTTCAATTTCTTTATTACTGCTCAACAACGCCTACGTCACGATTGTTGTTAAAAATAAATTGTCCGATTGATGAAGGAATAACTTAACAGGGTTGCCACAGTTTTTTCAGATTCAAATTCCCTGACTTTTCCAGGTTTTTCCCTGACCTTTTCCAACGATTTTCCCTGACCTTTTCCAACGATTTTCCCTGACCTTTTCCAACGATTTTCCCTGACCTTTTCCAACGATTTTCCCTGACCGTTTCAGCTAATTCTAATTTTCCTCGGCCGATATATTTTTCATAAAAAGCGCTACAAATTTTGCAATTGTGTTCGCCAAACTTTTTGCACGCATATTTTTGTTCTAATCTATACAACTGTCACAGTCAGCTTAAAATCTTTTCCGCAGATAATTATTGTAATTTTCTGGCTTCTTGAAATATTTTTAAATTCCCTGACTTTTCAAAATATTTGAAAATTCCCTGACTTTTCAAAATATTTGAAAATTCCCTGACTTTTCCCTGACTTTCTTGGTTCATTTTCAAATTCCCTGACTTTTCCCTGTTTTCCCTGACCTGTGGCAACCCGGCTTAAGGTTTAAACCACTGCCACTCGATTAATTTAATAATCAGAAATTGAAAAAAAAAAAAAAAAAAAAAAAAAAAAAAAAAAAAAGAAAAAAAGGGAAGTAAAACGTACGTCATACTACGGGGAAATTCACATCGCGGATTTCTTTTCAATTTCTAGCGATTAAATTCTAGGGAATAATTTTCCCAAGGCTTAACTTGACCGATTGAATCCGTTCTTGTAAAGAAAGATTGAATTACTTCAATATTTTTGGCCGAATAAACGTGTACCATGGGTATCCAACAGAACCAGGCGCAACAAATACCCTCTTTGAATAAATTCGCGGCTCCCAGTAATCCGTAGAACAGAACTACAACGACAACAAAAACAACGAAAGGTTTCGCAACGGAGAAATAATAATTAACAGCTCCGTCAGGCTTTAAAATGGTTAGTAACGCCGTAAGTAACGATATAAGTATGACAGTTATATAGGCCACTAGTTTGACTAAGGCCCGAATCTAGTTCGATTATAGATTTATTATAGTTGTTTGTTACTATAATTCTGGTATGTCTTAAAAAGGGTTAACAAAGTAATGTAACGAAAATACTAAAAATAAAATCCAAGCTAGGTAATCCAAAGTAACTGATTCCGATAGAATTTGGTAAAACTAAATAAGTACTTGGATCAAATCCAACCCATGATTCAAAAGAATTTGTCAATTACTTTGAAAGCTACAGACTCGGACACGGTCAATTATTTTCAAAGCTACAGACTAGGGCGGACACGGTCAATTAGAAGGATTCTTACTGGCTCCGGGTGGAATGGATTTCTCGAAGAAAACCAAAGGTCTAATCAGCGAATAAGAAGGCACAACGGGGATATTCTTCAAGTATTTCTTCCACGTTGAAAGCTTTCGGTAAGCTTTACTCGTTTTGAAAACGAGGTAAAACAATAAGGGAAAAAACAGCAAACAGGGTAGGAGTAATGACGAGTAGCCCGACACGACATTTGTCGCGAATTCATCTAGCATCGTTCGTCGTCGGCGAAAAGCTTAATTGTGACAATACAAGGCGAGAGTCACCGAGTTTCAGCACGCCTCAACGTACAAAAACAGTAAAAAGAGTAAAGGTTGAAGGAAGACTCGAACAACATGTTGTTAAAGTCTTACATCAGATATTGTTACGCCATTATCGTACCACTTCGCCGTAAACAAAAATGCGCAACGACGAGTGAAAAATAGGGAATTCAAAGGCAAATTATATTTAACGCAATTATAGGAGAAATAACAATTCAATTGTATGAGAAATAACGATTCAATTGTAGGAGAAATAACGATTCAATTGTAGGAGAAATAACGATTCAATTGTAGGAGAAATAACGATTCAATTGTAGGAGAAATAACGATTCAATTGTAGGAGAAATAACGATTCAATTGTAGGAGAAATAACGATTCAATTGTAGGAGAAATAACGATTCAATTGTAGGAGAAATAACGATTCAATTGTAGGAGAAATAACGATTCAATTGTAGGAGAAATAACGATTCAATTGTAGGAGAAATAACGATTCATTTGTAGGAGAAATAACGATTCAATTGTAGGAGAAATAACGATTCAATTGTAGGAGAAATAACGATTCAATTGTAGGAGAAATAACGATTCATTTGCAGGAGAAATAACGATTCAATTGCAGGAGAAATAACGATTCATTTGTAGGAGAAATAACGATTCATTTGTAGGAGAAATAACGATTCAATTGTAGGAGAAATAACGATTCAATTGTAGGAGAAATAACGATTCAATTGTAGGAGAAATAACGATTCAATTGTAGGAGAAATAAGGATTCAATTGTATGAGAAATAACGATTCAATTGTAGGAGAAATAACGATTCAATTGTAGGAGAAATAACGATTCAATTGCAGGAGAAATAACGATTCAGTTGCAGGAGAAATAACGATTCAGTTGCAGGAGAAATAACGATTCAGTTGCAGGAGAAATAACGATTCAATTGTAGGAGAAATAACGATTCAATTGTAGGAGAAATAACGATTCAATTGTAGGAGAAATAAGTACGGAATTGTAGGAGAAATAAGAACGGAATTGTAGGAGAAATAACTACGCAATCATATGAGAAATAACAACGCAATCGTAGGAAAAATAACAACGCAATCTTAGGAAAAATAACAACGCAATCGTAGGAAAAATAACAACGCAATCGTAGGAAAAATAACAACGCAATCGTAGGAAAAATAACAACGCAATCGTAGGAAAAATAACAACGCAATCGTAGGAAAAATAACAACGCAATCGTAGGAAAAATAACAACGCAATCGTAGGAAAAATAACTACGCAATCGTATTAGAAATAACAACGCAATCGTAAGAGAAATAACGCAATCATAGGAGATATAACGCAACCAAAGGAGAAATAACAATAAAATTGTAGGAGGAAAATATAATTGATACAAGGTAACCCCCTCTTACCTTGCGCTCTTAAAATAATATCCCTCCGACTTAAAAATTGAACTGAAACAACGTAGGCTGAATGTATCTTTATCGGAATTTTATTTTAATGATGGAAAATAGGTATTACAATACTCGATTTTATTATTCGGTAATTTTAGGAACGCAATCTTTGGGAAGTACGCATTTGTCATGGTCATTTTTGAGGTAGCCAGGCTTACAAACGCATCCTATAACACACTCTAAAGTGCAAAGACCTTCATCAGCGTCTGGATTTTTACAGGTTGGTGGGCAGGCGGAACCGCAATCAGTCTCAATTTGCGAAATTGGATCACATTCTAAATTAAATATATGTTTTTATCGATATCGTCAATTGTCCTAATTCAATCGAAAACTGAGCGTCAGAATAGAGTTCGAAATCGGGTAAAATTCAGCAAAATGGTAATTAGTAATTTAAAATTGTTCGTAATTAATAGTGAAGAAATGGCTAAAAGAGGTCAAAGTTTAACGCGAGTTTGGAGACGGAAACTCAAAATGGTCAAGGGTATCGTGAAAAATCAGCATTTTTCACGTGAATTTTTTAACAATTTAAAAGTGTTTGAAATTGAGGAATTTTGAATTTAAAATTAGACTAATTCAAATACGAACATTTTTGCGAATACAATTACCAATACCCTGGTAATTTCCCGCGTAATGTACCGATTTAGAATTCTAATTAAAGAAAAGTGGCTTACTTGGGCTGGCCGAAAAGCAAATCTGTAAAGTTAAACAGAATAAACATAAAACCGCGACTAATTTATTCATCTTATTAGTTTTAATTTTTAGCAAATATTAAAGCGAATTTTCTTTCCAATTCCCGAGAGCGGATAATACGATAGGGATGTTTTCAATTCGAGGTAATTCTACTCAAACGTAAGGATTACTTTCCCTTTTATCTATAACTTCGTACGAACGAGCGAAAAAACCCCATATATTGAAATAATCGTAACTGTCAAGTTTAACAAGGTAAAAACCAATCGCGAAATTAAATGCCACGCGCGGATGACGACATTACAGCTGTACATGGGTTTTTAAACTCTCGGCGTCACTAGTAAAGCTGAAAAACAAATGTTCATTAATGTGTCAATCACCCTTTACACGTAATAATATTAAAGGCAGCCCAAAACCGTAAATAATAAAGGGAAACTTGGGGCTAAAAATGGAACAGCTTTTGAATAAATTTATTTTCGGAATCACCGTGCCAAAACACGTACTCCAGAATTTTCAAACAATTTTTAGACACTTTTTTGATGTTTAAATAAATTTCTGAAGTTTGGTAAAATTTCAATAAAAGTAAATATAAATTCGGACCAATCATATTATTTCAGCCATAAACAGCGCTTGTAATGTGTTAACATTAAAAGATTAGGCTGGAGTTTGATCACCAAGGTCTTAGGCATCAAACACCGGCCCATTCTTTTAATGTAGAAGGTTGAAATAATACGATTGGCGCGAATTCATACTGAATCGACACTGAAATGGTTTAATTATTTTTCAATTTTAATTCGTACACGACGTTACATTATTTAGTAATTAATCTCAGGCGATGTTCGTTGTTAAGGGCATTCATTCTTAAGTACGCAATCATTGGCTTTATTTAGAACGAATTCGCTCTTACAGTAACAGCCCGGGACACATTGTTGGGTACAACCAAAACTCTCCTTATAATTTTCGCACGTAAGCGGACAATTCGAACCGCATTCATTATACTCTTTCCTATCGGAATCGCACCCTAAAATAAGCAAGGTTTGAACTTGATGAAAATCCGTATTGCAACTGTTCACCTTAAAACGTAAAATTTGACTTGCGTTTTTCAGTCGCGAAAGAAACCGTCAATATGCTTAAAACCAAGACTAATTTAATCATATTTATGAAATGATTACAGCCAATATTTTCACGAAGGTAATAGATACGACTGTTTGAAGTTTTTAGACTCGATACTGAAGTTAAAACGAACAAAACTTGTCTTTTTAAACTCGCCAGCCGCTGATATAATAAAGCATTATATTTCGCAATTCATTATTTGAATTAAATGACACGCGAATAAGGAATGTTTTCTCGTCTAGGAAAACGAGCGTACACGCGTCGTACAAATCCACCAATAATGTATAGACGATCTTGTAGTTGCCTACAACTTTGGTTGCGAAATATTATCATACGATATACAGAAACCCATATACATAGTTTTCAGTAAAGGGGCAAAAGATAATTCCACCCCTCTTACCCAGCTTTGCTTTCATTCCCAGGTTGCCAGGAGCTTGTGAGTGCAGTTCAGAACAGATCAGTTTCAAAACTGAACTCTAGCCTTTCCCTCTGCACTCACAAGTGGTTGGCAACATGGGGGGAATGGCACTTACCCCCTTTAGTGAAAACTATGTATACCTTAATTCAAAAACCGATTAATTACCCTGGTAATTAATTAATGTAACGTTATAATTACCTACGAGGTTTTATCGAGACAAACTTTTAATTAAATAAGAAACATATATTTTGATATCATTTTATATCATTCAAACTACCCCCTTAAAAATTCGTCGCACCAAGAATCCATTCAGGTTCCATAAGAATATGGGAGCATAGCTTTAGCCTCTGGTACCATCCTCCCAAACTTTGTAACAAAAGTTCGTCTGCAATTTTCGCAACATTTGTACGCTTAGATCTTTTTTCGGTCGGCTCCATTTTTATTACCCAAAATATTATGTCAAGGTCGATAGTGGCGCGGGTTAATAATATAATATCAGGAGCGATTTACTTGAAAAATCGATTCGAAGCGGACGAACTTTTGCTACAAAGTTTGGGAGGATGGTTATTGAATCGCGGCCCTCCCATATTCTTATGGAACCTGAATGGATTCTTGGTCGTACACTATTTTTTATTTATACAGCGGAAATGAAGCCGAAATTATTTAATTATTTAAAGTAGTTCTTACATACGCTTTACATTTCAAACTTAAGTCTACTTGAGGTTTTTTTTTTTTTTTTAGTTCTTAGGACATTCGCTCGGCAATACGCAATCGTTGTTATTATTTAGAATATATTCTCTCTTACAGAAACATCCTGGAGTGCATTTGTAAAGGAAAGTAACCAGTTTATTATCATTTTCGCAGGTTCTGGGAACCGCGGAACCGCATCTCTTGTATTCTTTTCTATCGGAATCGCATTCTAAAACACCATTACGTTAAATTCACTTGTTAATTTTACGAAATTTTCTAATTAGAACAAGAACTCTGGGTTTTAAAAACGTCAAAACTGCACTCACCCTCGCCATTCGTTAAGCAAAACTGCATTAAGCCGAAAACACTTAAAATTAAAATTAATTTATTCATTTTTAAAAGGGTTTTATTAATTGAATAAAGAAGCGAAACTCGGAGTTTTATTATGGTAAAGTCTACCTTCGAAATGCTTGCTAAGCCGACTACGAAAGATGCAGTTCTATTCTGCCCTATCGAAGTTTTAACTAGCGTATACGTTTACAATACGATACGAGTACCTTCGTAAAGGTTGCAAAAGCCTACAACAAAAGATACTTATATTCTAGCCTTATATCCTATTTACAAAGCAACTTTCGCATTAATTAGCTAGCGTATTGAATTGATTTGGAACAATAATCGGCTATAAGCCGCGTTCACATTACATCTAGACGTTGAAAGCGTTTTAATCCGTTTTGGAAAGGTCAAATTATAAAAATTTTGAGGGTCACCCGTCTAGATCTTTCATCAAGAAACAAAATTAATATCTCGGAAACTCGATTTGAAAATTGGAAACGATTTGAAAACGATTGCCAAGTCTCAAGTGTGAACGTAACTAAATTGATTCTAGAAAAAACCGGTTTCAGGTTGAATTTAAGGCCCTATCTATAGTGGGAACGTGGCTCTAATTGTTAGCAATTGCGATTAATTATTGAGAACCGAATGACAGAAACACTTGGAAATAATAATAGTATTATAAATCACTTCGACGCAAGGTGTTTTTCCATACGGCCTAGATAGTTCAAAGCTCCCAACCCAATTCAAATTTACGAAATTAAATAAGAAATACGAGAAAACAATTTAAGTTCCAAAATTGGTTTTCCATTTCAATATACCGAGTATTGTTTGAATATCCTTTGAGACAATGCTAAAACTGGCCAATAGTGGCGCCCCTGTAGCTATAAGTATCTTTATTTTTGGTACTCCCCTGGACTAGTAAAAGTTGCGTTGACCAGTTAGACACGAATAGGTTACGTTTACCTTTAATGATTAGTTTTATATAATTTAATTTAATTTAATTTAACAAAGTATCCAAATTTATTAAGTTTATTTCATTAATTCTGATTTGAATATAATATAACAACATTTATGATCGACTTTCAAATGTGTTGAAAAACTAAGTTAACCTAACCTTAATCAAGTGAAAAAATTCCCAGGTCAATTATTGTAACGACATAGTGGTTAAGCCCGTGACCAATCCCATTTAGAATTTGAAATTTCGGGCTATTTGAATTAGTAGATGGTAGATTCAAAAACAAACAGAAATATGAGTTATTTCTATTTGTTTTTGATGGATTGTATGCTGACAAAATTGAACATTGCGACAATGTGTATTTTATCATTTAAAAATAATTTTTCTTAATTATTTAATTGAATTTTATGGATATACAGCTGCTTTACAATATGATTATTTAAAAATAATTTTTCTTAATTATTTAATTGAATTTTATGGATATACAGCTGCTTTACAATATGATCTGTTTTTTGTTTTATTTATTTTTAATCTGTAATTCATATTGGTTAATAAAAATAATATTTTCAAAAGTGTGAAACTTATTTGTAGATCTTTCAATGACACGAGCCTGGTCTTACGCATCTATTATTTCTGTTATTTCTGACGTAACCAACCTTACACGAACAACCTCTAACGCATTGTTGGGTACAAAAACGGCCGCCATTGTGAGAGTGACCATAATTGTCGCAAGTCAGAGGGCAAGCCGTACCGCATTCACGGAAAACCTCCGTTTTGGAATCGCAAGCTAAAATACATCTTCAGCTGATTAATAAAAAAGTGATATTCAAAATTTTCCACCACAGGTTTCACGAGCAAAGAAAAACTTCAAGGGAAACTATAAGCTAAAAGTGGAATTTGAATTTATTTTAGTAATTACCGCGCTTAAAAATTCGTATTTTTCAGTTAGATTCAAACTTTAACCAAACTTTGAAAATTAATTTAAACAGACGTGTCCAATAATTGTTTAGAAAATTACGGTTTTTGGCATCCGGTGATTCCAAAAATAAATTCAAAATATTTTCCATTTTTAGCTCGAAGTTTCCCTTAAAATTAAAAATTAGAAAAAAAAAATTTTCCCAATTTTTCGATTGATATGGCGTCGTGAAAATTTCTTGACCGCTTCAATTTACAGAAACCTTCCGAATTTAAAAACTTAAAATTGTCTCACCGTTACCGCTAGTTAAGCAAAGTGCCAATACAGCGAAAACACATAAAAAAATTACAAATTTATTCATTTTTCAACTGAAGAATTTTTCCCTAAAACCGATTGGATATGTTTTTCAAAATGAACTACACTGAGAGGCGATGGATGTCAAAATGAATAAGAATTTGAACAACTGACTCCTTTATCTTAAGTTAAAAACCCAAACCTCTTCAAGACTAAACAAAAATACCATATTTCTAAATAGTTCACAATTTCAATTTGCGAAATATTAATATTGCAAAATAACAAATTGTATAGTTAAGATTGTTCAACAAATTATCGAGGGGTCCGACATTCCCAAAAAAAGCGTACGGGATTTCGTGATTTCGCCAAAGATTTCGCGATTTCGCCAAAGACTTCGTGATTTCGCGATTTCGCTTCAAAGATTTCGTGATTTCGCTTCAAAGATTTCGTGATTTCGCGATTTCGCTTCAAAGATTTCGTGATTTCGCGATTTCGCTTCAAAGATTTCGTGATTTCGCGATATCCCTTAAAAGATTTCGTGATTTCGCGATATCCCTTAAAAGATTTCGTGATTTCGCGATTTCCCTTCAGAGATTTCGTAATTTCGCGATTTCCCTTCAAAGATTTCGTGATTTCGCGATTTCCCTTCAGAGATTTCGTGATTTCGCGATTTCCCTTCAGAGATTTCGTGATTTCGCGATTTCCCTTCAGAGATTTCGTGATTTCGCGATTTCCCTTCAAAGATTTCGTGATTTCGCGATTTCCCTTCAAAGATTTCGTGACTTTGTTTCAAAGATTTCGTGATTTCGCCAAAGATTTCGCGATTTCGTCCGAGATTTCGCGATTTCGGGATTTCACAAAGATTTCGGGATTTCGCCAAGATTTCGGTATTTCGCGATTTCACTTCAAAGATTTTTTGATTTCGTCAAAGATTTCGTCCTAGATTTCGCGATTTCGTTGGAGATTTCGTGATTTCGTGATTTCTTCAAAGATTTCGTGATTTTGTATGAAAGATTTCGCGATTTCGGGAGAAGCGTACGGGATTTCGTGTAAATGTCGGACCCCTCGCCTATTATAGATTCAAAATAGGTTCTAATTATAAGTAGAGAGTCTGGGATATGAATTAAAATTAACTAGAAAATTCTGGGCTAGATTAAATACGGAGAAAAAACCAATTTCTTTATTATCTTAAAAACACAATCGAATTTATATTGCATTTTATCCCTGGAAGAAGTTTATAGCGCCATCGTACCAAAAGCCTTACATTAATTGTATTTAATATTAATTATCAATTTAATTTAATTAGGTACAATAAACTTACTAACAATATCATTAATAATTAAGACGAATCAAATCTGATTAATATAATTTATTTTAAATTATCAGATGGCATTGTTCGCCGTTAAGAAAACAAAATAGAATGAGTCGATAGTACTTGAACCTTAAATATAAAATAAACTCACGTTGACGTACGCGTTCGACGTTTAAAAACACGTACCGGTACGGTAAAATAAATAAATTAAAATCAACATCTAAGAAATTATTAAAAATCAAAAAATCCAGAGTTATTGTCATTAATTATTATAGAGCTTTCGCGCGGTCTTCCTCGTGAAAATACTTTAGTAATTCAACTACCATTGGTCCTATGAACTTGATGGCTAATTTCTATAGCGGTGTAATATTTTTAACGTGTGTTTTTAATAGTATACCTATAAAAACTATCACTCACGGTCTTCGAAAAACAGTAATTTGTGAATAATTAATCTTTAAACATGGTTTGTTTAAAAAAAAATCAATATAATCATGTTTATGATCTTTTCTCCTTTGTGTACGGATATATATATTATTATTATTTGTTAAACTACACACGTAATATTAATGTTATTTATGTTACGTGACTAGAAAACCTAAAGAAGTGGTCATTTAAAAAAACCCAGTGATAAAGAACTTTCGACACGAATACCAAAGCAGTCCTTCGAGGCACGATACCTTACTTAAGGGAAAATTTAACGGAGAAAAACAGGTTCTCCAGCGGAAATTTTAACGCTGAATTAAATTATAATATTTATATAGAGGTAGTTGGTGATAATAATACATTGTTTTGAATCTCAGTACCTAACTTATTCCGCTTTTGGTGTATAATTAACAACTGGAAAAACAAGGCTTCTTTTTTTTCTTGCTGAAATCTACAAGACTAAAAAAAAATACGGCTTAACTATGTTATATAGCTTAAGTTTAATTACAATTTAAAATATTAATTGGGAATTTTATCTGGAATATTAGGGGATAACAGGGTACTGCAGACCCCCCAGTGTTTGTTTGTTTGTTTGTTTGCCGCTAGAGGGCACTTAAGAATAATTAAGAAAGCTGGGTTTGGTTATTAACCTTAATCTATTAAGATTAATATTTAAGATATGGGTTTAGATTAAATCAATTAAATTAAATTAGAACTATATTTATTTTGTAAAACATAATATTTAAATAATAAAGTCGTAGTTACTTCATAACTGCCCTAATATTTATAATGGGCCCTAATTGGTGGAAAGCGTGTTACGGGAATGAAATTTAACTGTGTCTGTCAAGCGACGTTCGCACTACGCGCGTCTAAAATCGGTTTTCAAATCGATTTGAATGTTCGATTTAATTTTTGAATTAAATAATTATATTTAACGACTCCTTATCTCTATACAAGTGACCCCAAACATTTGCAATTTGACATTTCGAAAAAGGTTTAAAATTCTCTAATGTGAACGCGCTTTCAATAAACTTGGCAAGAAATTAAATATAACGCCTTTGGCAACATTTTATCCAAAGATCTATTACTAACACGCTAAGATAATAAAGGTATGACAAAAACACCTTGTTATTCTTCGAGAAATTTATACCAAAGGCTTTAGATTAGGAGAGAGAACGCAACACCTCGATTAAGTATTTGGCAGAGCTAGGATTAAGTACTTATACGAAAAAGACCGCGCGAAAGCGTAAAGAACGCGCAAGAATTAATTTTAGGAGAAATCACGCGACCATAGTGATGACGTAGTATTGCGGGGATTTTTATTTCAAAAATTAGGAAAATATCGATCACGTAAAATACGTATTTTTACTGTCCCTGTAATTTTTTTCAATTACATACGTATATACATATATTTTGAATCGTTTTTTAACGATCTTTCCGAAAATGCTACTCAAACTCCATTGGAAGTTTATGAATATTCAGTGACAGTTTGACTTTAAAATATGTTAGTGTTAAGTTAGGTTTTTTTTCCTGACTTCTGATTGGATATTCTTATATCTGTCTTTCTCCTTAGCTCGCTATTAATTTTCCTCTCGAATGCCCTTTATTTTACGATCTTTACGTAAAGTGGAACAACGTTCGTCGGATGTAAATTTCAAATCTCGATTTCAAAGCTAAAATACCAGGTACTCCGCGGCAGAAAGCGAAAGCGACCGCGGTAGAGAGTAACAGTCAGAATAAAGGAACCATTCTTTTAGAGATTAACCTCGCTTAATAGTAATAATAATATATCTAAATTATATTCCAACCCCAGATAATTAAATGTTATATTAAAGTCCAGTAAATGTTTGAAAAATAAAAATGCGAAATCAATTTGTCTTCATTATTTGCTCGGCGGCACTAATGGGTTTCGCCATTTCACGTGAGTAAATATATCTTAATCATCATATTCAACAAATATTCACACTTTTCGACCCTAGAATACAATTTAATTTAAGATACGGCGGAAATGGTTATACGCGTTAAATCATAATGTTAGTGTTACAAAATTCGCAGCCAATTTGGATACAAATTTCTCCCGCCAATTTCCAAGATTTCCCGGGAAATTATTTTAAAAAATTTCCGGGCCAATTACTTCCAAAATTTACCGCCAATTACTATCAAAATTTCCCGGCCAATGATTTCCAAAATTTCCCGGCCAATTATTTCCAAATTTTCCCAGCCAATTATATCCAAAATTTCCCAGCCAATTATATCCAAAATTTCCCAGCCAATTATATCCAAAATTTCCAGGCCAATTATATCCAAAATTTTCGGCCAATTATTTCCAAAATTCCCCGGCATATTATTTCCAAAACTCCCCGGCAAATTATTTCCAAAATTCCCCGGCCAATTATTTCCAAAATTCCCCGGCCAATTATTTCCAAAATTCCCCGGCCAATTATTTCCAAAATTCCCCGGCCAATTATTTCCAAAATGTCTAGGCCAATTATTTCCAAAATGTCTAGGCCAATTATTTCCAAAATGTCTAGGCCAATTATTTCCAAAATGTCTAGGCCAATTATTTCCAAAATGTCTAAGCCAATTATTTCCAAAATGTCTAAGCCAATTATTTCCAAAATGTCTAGGCCAATTATTTCCAAAATGTCTAGGCCAATTATTTCCAAAATGTCCCGGCCAATTATTTCCAAAATGTCTAGGCCAATTACTTCCAAAATGTCTAGGCCAATTATTTCCAAAATGTCCCGGCCAATTATTTCAAAAATTCCCCGGCCAATTATTTCCAAAATGTTCCACCAATTCATGTAATTTTCTGCCAATTCTGTTCAAAATGACTTCCTAAATTTACTATACACAAGTCCTGTCAATTCTATAGATAATCCCAGTTAATACTCTAGAAGTTCAGTTGGAAGAATAACATTTAATTCTTAACGTCGCGTGTAGAACATTTAGACAGATTACGAAGCTTGTAGAAAGGTGAGGTGGATAGACTAACTCTTATAATAATTGAAATACTTGTTAATTATTTCTTAAAATATTAAATTTCTTAAAATTTAAACGAAAGTGATGAATTCAAAATGCGTTTGAATGAGGCGACGGTTTAAGTTACAACCCGGAAGTTTCTTAAAATGTCGCTCGAAGCGAAGGAAGATAGGTTGAGGAAAAAACAGCGATATTTTAAAAGCGATATTAAAGATATTTGCTTTTTTTATCCGTGTTCACTGATTAATAAATTTAAAAAGAAAAAACTGGAACGAAAAGTACAAATATATACAATATATACAATATATATCGAGTTACATTCTCGGAATGTATTTCAATTTCAAATTAAAAACCGGTTATCAATGGGAAATAAGCGTACCTTTTAAAGTTGCATATAAGAATATCTTACATCGACTATTTAAGATTTTATCGAATTTTTCTACACAGATTCCTTCCGGCCAAAAACTTTCATTTTGTTTTAAGAAAAAAATGGTAGATTACAGATAGTAAAATAAATAGAGATTAATACCGGAAGTAGGCGACGTAAGAGGCTTAATTTTTTCGTGGATTAAGCGGGTTTGGGTTGCTCTAGCTGACCCCAAAGTTATAAAACGAGCTAACGCTGGTGTTAAATAAGTTCAGTACACAGTTTTAAATAAAGAAATTAAAGGGAGAATGCAACCTAACAACAAGTGATTTTTTATCGATTCCTTATTGTTTAAATAGGCCTAATCCACTACTGAAAATATTTACAAACAAATATTAAACTAGAAATAAATTTAAAACTTACCCTGAAAATAGGCTTAGTGGGATTCATGGAGCTCCTGATTTCCTCGCGTGTAAGGTCTAGCGACCAATCGCACGCGACGTAAGTCTCGTGGAGATCTCGCATGAACGACGGGCCTTTGCTCATTGGTCGCTAACCTTACACGGACGCAATTCAGGATCTCCATGAATCCCGCTAAGCCTATTTTCAGGGTAAGTTTTAAATTTATTTCTAGTTTAATATTTGTATTGTAAACTTTTTATCGATGGATTGGGCCTATTTAAACGATAAGGAATCGATAAAAAAATCACTTGAAATTAGGTTGCATTCTCACTTTAAGGGCTAATATTAACCAATTTATAAAATTAACACCATAAGTAACAAGCGATTTCTATTTAATTACTTCATGACGAAGGTATTTTTGTTTTATTTCTAATATAGAGAGCGTTCTTTCAACCGATGTAAGAAATTTGCATAAACGTAGCATTATAAGCCTTGGTCAAATGATCAACAAACTGACCGGTCGAAGTCCGGTTCAATTCATAAACTACGGCTATTGGTGCGGATTAGGAGGAGAAGGAAATCCCGTAGATGCCATCGACGAGTAAGATCCTTCGAGAATTATAAACGTAGTTCATTAACTTACACAAAATTCAATTTGAGCCTTTATTAATTAGATGCTGTTTCAACCACGACAAATGTTACGATGGCGCTATAGCCGGTCCTTGCCAAAAAATTAAGGAACATCCGGTTTTGGTCAGATATTCTTGGACACACAATGCCTCGGAAAGCGTCGAATGTGGTTAGTTACAATTTAACCTTCTCATATTTTAAAGTGAACTGCTGACACTCGATTCGGCCAAAGTCAAAGGTCAAATGGATTTGGATCCAATTTTTTCACGAGAAATCGAATAAAATTCAAACAATTGTAAAAAAGTGGCTAGGGAGTCGGCATGGAAGACATTGAAACGTCAGAGGTTTCTATATCTCTGACCTAGGTGTCATCCCCCTTAGTGAGGGAGTTACGATATTCCCTTACAAGCGCTCCCCCAATAAGGGGGGATCCATGACATCAGACTTTCTTTCAACCTCGGTTGTTCGCTGTTTCCCCATTCAACAGAAGTACACAAAATATATTTTGAATTTTGGTCAGCCGCGATTCAATTCGGGTTTTTTAATTGGTTAATTTGGTTAAATTGGGTTGAAATTATTTCAATTTCTCGTACGATTAAATGCAAGAGCTTGGAGAGACGCATTTTACAAGCTGCCCAAATCGAGATGCCGTTAAATAAATTTATTAAACTATGTTTTAAATGTCGGTTTGTCAGAGCCTTCGGATGACGAATGCGTCGACACAGTTTGCGGCTGCGACGTCGAAATTTCAACCTGCTTCAAACGAAACATCGACTCCTACAATTCCAAACATCGTTCAAAGAAAGTAGTTCCCACTCTTTACAAACTGAAACTAAACGAAACCGAAACGTAATCGAGACAAATTGACCACGCTTCGTTAAATTCAGTCTGAGAAACTACTAGAAATCTCCTACAAAACTGGTTTTTGTAATACGAATTTAAATCAATTTTAAATTGTAAAACTATATAAGAAATTTCAACTCAAAAATTTCGATTTATTTTCAATGTTTGTTAAAATATTAACTATTAATAAAATCAATCGTTTGTTTAAAATATTTTAACTAGAGTAGTAGTAATTAACCCACTGACATAAATGTCTAAATTATTTTAATTAATGATATAGATTATTCGTGATTTAAACAGCCTCAATCGCTTAAAATATTTTTGGGGTGCCTGATTTTCGAGAAAATAACTAAATAGGCTACATAAAAATATTAAATTTATGTATAATTAATTTAATTGGTTTAAATAGAATGAAGTTAATTTATCGGAAGTCTAAATTTTGCAAATAAACACGCGTGAACCGAACTGAATTGAATTGAGAGGGCGAATTTCGAATAAAAAGCCTCGGTATTAATTTTCCTGTCCATTCTAGAGAGGAAATACTGACTATTTAACACGTGGATCATATTCCGCAAAACACATCCTGACAATAAAAAAAAAAAAAAAAAATATTAAAGGTTGGGTGAAATGAAAAATATATAAAAAAATACCTATTTTTATTAAAATCTATTCTTGTCTGTTCAAGATAAGTTTCAAAGGCAGGTTTCGTAATGGGGAAAGCTACGGTAGATTGATACGCGATGTTAAACGCCATAGAAAATAAAGTAGTCTATCCCAACTCAAGATGAACACCGTGCGGAGCATACGAGATAATTATTTTCACTGTGAATAATTTCCCCAAGTAATTATCTATGCCCAAATAAATTAAATTAATAATAATTAATATTTTTCTTTTTAAATTTTCAGTTCAGCAACCCTTTTGATATTATAATATTATATCAAGCGATGTATGTATAAGAGTTGTGGAAGAATCGACAGCTCTATATATTTGGTTGTATTAATTGTAATAGGTAATTAACAAAGCGTGCTGAATCCTTATGGTCGAATGATATCGCAGTAAAAAAAACAGCTTTTATTTTCCACTCAATTTATTCGAGCGTTTCCCTTTGTCTGGGAATACCAATTTTCTAGCCTATCTTTCCTCGTTGTTAGGGGTTAGAACATCGCAAATAACAGGCGCGTTATCACCTGGCCCGCTACTAAGGTAAGTTTAAGTTTGTACATTTAAATTTCCCAAATTTACGTATTTCAAGGTGAAATTTTAAATTCATTCGAAGCTTTTAGAAAAACAAACTGATAAAAAAATTACTAAAAATTCATGAATATTTTCTATAAAATATTTTTAAATATTTATCTCGGTAAATATCTATACTTAGTTTTAGTTATAAGGTAAATTACCGTTTGAAAAATATTATATCTTAAATATTATTATGTCAAGGACGTAAGAATACTTAAACTTAATTTTCTTTTTGGAATTTTTACCTATTCAAGACGTTTCCAACAAATATTAAAAAGGTTTTTATGTTTAAATTAACTTCAAAAGTTTTGGGTAGTACATATTTTCCTAATATATTTTGACGATATCGACGCTTTAAAGAAATTTTATCGAGATAGAGAACCCTGGTCAATAATACGATTGGCCTGATTTTCCTGTACGCTGAAATTCAAACCTAACCCAACTTCAGAATTTAAATTAATAAAATAATATCTTAAAATTATAGAAATATAATTTTCTTCATTATTTTATACGGAGATTCTGAAAACAAATTCAAAAGCTGTTCAATTTTAGCTTAGAGTACAAAAAACTCGCATACAATGGAATTATATTTTAAAAAGCTTGTTTTGTCACTTAAAAAAGTAGATTTCACGCTACATGAATTGGTTTTTATTTAAAGCTGGTCAAATAAACCTATTTGATGACGGTAAGTACTTGACAAGGTACTTGTACTCATGTCAATTGGAACATATTGCTATTTAGATGGGAATATATCCTGACAATGAATAATTATAAATTAACTAATAACAATTAACCGCTAGTGTAATCTTAATGACACGTGACATAGCCGCAGCCTATAAAAATCCATTTCAACCATAATAATCATTCCCGGAGAATATATATCTATGGTCTGAAGGCTCACGGACACGTTACAAATGTCACCACACGTGAATTTGATTAGTTTGGGGTCAAGGATGTGATTTGAAGCCACACGAGGTGTGTTAATTTACTTTCGAGGCTTAAAATTGATTCCGAATCGTAAATAACCTCTTTGTAAAGTATCTAGAAAAAAAAGTTGATAACCTAGCCTATCTGAAATGTCATTTTCTTTTAAACCGATCTCTTTAATTCAATCGCGGATTTCGAGAAGTCTAAATAAACCCTAGTTGGATCTAAAGGTAGCTCGAAGTTCACTCTAACTCGGGCCAATTGAAACGCAACTTCAGTATATGATTTTAGGTCTGAATTCGTCCGAGGTTGAGAACCCTAGTGTCAAGATGACTCGCGAAAGAAAAAAAAAAATCCATCTTTTTCTGTTCACGACGTATTTCCGGTACGTGACGGTGTTTTAATAGGATCTAGATGAAGGAGCCAAACAACATTACGTTGTTTGAAAAACTTCTCCAGAGTAGGATTATATTTTAAGCCTATAGGTCTAAATACCTAGTCTGGTCTTAGTAATCCTTTAAATATATAAGACTACATTCTTAAAAAATATTATTTTATTTTATGTCGAGTCGCGCTTAGATTTTACATAAAACCCGTATACTTAAAGCCATAAAACGATGTCCTTTATGTCTAGGAGTAAACGGTCAAAGTGATTCTTATAAATCAAAAAGGATTTCGCTATAAAGAGTATTTACCGGAATTACCCTACTTATTATATGGAATTCATTTTGTTATTTTCTTTTTCAGCGATGACACCTGGCTCTAAAATAAGACGAATTAAATTACCTTTGCTTATCGCGATTACAATTTTAACGGTTGTTTTAATTACGTATTTAAATGACAATTCCGAGAAGGAAAAAAATCCGGACGAAACGGTATCTCGAGCGAGATCTCGTCCGAATGATAAAATGGCGAAGATAATTAAAAGAGGTAATGGAACCACGCGTTCGGATAGGAGGCCGGAAACCAAAGCTACGACCAAAGAAACAGGGAGAAATAATCGATGGATTAAAATATCAAACGACCTATGGGTTTATTCGGCTTTTTGGGACGCCAGAGCGACACCTAGTGGCCGCGCAGCAACTAACCTAGTCAGAATACTCGCCGTTGGACTCAGAGATAAACTCAAAATGGCCAAATCTTTGCCAAAATTATCTTGTTATTTTAAATACACTAATGGTAGTGTAAGGTAATTGGCCAAATTTCGCACCTCTACATAATTTGAGTTTAATTAATTTTACAATTAAAAGGCAATCTAGTCACGTGACGGTGGTTGAATTGGGCGAAACCCACGAGGCGTTCTACGTCTCTCAATTCCTAAACTGTTTGCATCCCAACTCGACGGATATCCCAAACTACGCCGGTATCGCCACTTCACGAAGAAGTTTACCAGAAATCTGGCTTAAAATCGAAAAACATTTCGATGAAATGGAAAAGATTGGGGAAGATAAAAATGCGAGGGACTTGGCCGTTTGCGTTCGACCTCTGTACGGTCCTTACGATAAAATACTCCAAATGGCCGAATTTATAGCTTTTTATTCCCTTTTGGGGGTCAATCGATTCATTTTCTACCAATACAGCGTTTCCAGTAACGTTAGAGGTAAAATATACTCAGCCCCGCTCTGCCTGCACCCTAAAATAGAAACGTTCATTCAAAAAAATAGTTTAAAAAAAATATTTAATTATATTTTTAGATTCGTAATATTTTTAGTTGACCCAAGATTTTGTATTTGACGTTCCATTAACCCTTTAAAGTGAAGGTGAAATGAGGAAAATAAAGCCATTTTTTTAATCAATTCTATAATTTTAAAAATAAGATTCATTTTAGCTTAAAAAAATTCGGGAAACAAAATGTAAATTTGTCTAAATTTTGCATTTATTTAAATTCGGAGAACCTCTGACTAATTAAAAGATTTCCCACGTGAGTATTTAATTAAGACAAAGATACAGATCAATTCTCGTTGAAATTTAATCCCATTAAAATCAGGTTTTAGGATATTTTTTAACAATTCTGAGAAGTACACTGATCCTGAATGTTTCACTAAACAAAGGAGTCTTATTTTTAGAAGCAAAAAATCAATAAAAATTGGCTTCATTTTCTTCTTCAAATCGATTTCAAAAATATACAGCGCTTTAGAATTAAAGTACGGACGAAGATATTTTTCTATAAATTCATTTTCTCTCCTAAATTAAATTTTAATAAGTTTCCATTACAGAGTTTTGGAAGATGTTGGTGAAAGATGGTTTGGACATTCGTTTACATAGATGGGATTTATCAGAGGCGGCGGCGAATGCGTGGGCAGTTGGTCAAACGGCTTCGATACAAGACTGTATTTATAGTTCGGCTAGTCATTCGGACTACGTCTTATTCGCCGACTTAGACGAATTTGTTCTACCCAGAAAAAATAATACTTTATCGGAATTAATTAACTCGTACCCTAGAAACGCGAGCGGCTTGTTATTCAGACAAGCCTTATTTTGTTTAGAATTTCAATCAAGCTATCCTCCAAACATTGACGTTAAAACGTCACGAATGTTATTAACCCAGTTCAAAACGAAACGCTTGAAAAATATTTCCCCGGCTGGTTACAGAAGTAAATATTTAGTAAAACCGAACGAAGTGTTGTACGCGGGGATTCACGACGTCATACGATATTTAGAGCCGCGTCATCGAACTACTGTAGTGTCAGTGGATGACGCCATGACGCAGCATTATAGAGACGATACAGTTTCTTGTTTAAGCGCCAATCAAGACGACATCATTACAGATTTCAACGCTAGACGTTACGCCAAATTTTTATATCAATCGAATGTTTTTAAATACGAAGTAATTAAAAATAAACTAATTTAATATTTTAATTATTAATTAAAATGGCTCGATAATAGCCACGAAACTACATTGATGACGTAGGTCTACAATGTAGGGTAGTTCAAAGTTAGTCTCGTTTGTTTTAGAAAAATGATAAAGATTGAAAAAAAATCGAAAAATTATTCGAGTATTTGAACGAAGTGTACGGAGTTACCCTCGCCTACCCTAAATAATAAACTTATCGTTCAGATATAGGGTGAACTAAGTTGAGAAGTGTTGCAAACTCGAGATGGAGTATAAACGTAAAGAGTTATTTATCATAGAAGTTTTCAACCATTAGTGTTTTCCAATATTTCACGAAGAAAATTAGGGCCAAGAGAAGACAGTCTAGTAGAAGGAGAGAAAGAAAGGCTAATCAATAGAAAAGCATCCTTCTTAAAAATAATACCGAATTCTCCAGGGGTATTTTCGGCGTCGTACCCAACGAAAGAAACTAAAAGCTTTCTACCGTATCGTAGAAATTCATTTAAACATTTAACCTTATTTTTCTAGCTACGAATTTCAAAGGCTTAGAATTTTAAACTACACCCGCGAGTCTAGTCCAGGACGAGGGATTTAGATGGTATTGTTTTTTAAGCCAGCATTATTTTGAGCCAATTTCATTCGTTGACGCTTCTCAAAGCGAGCTGACAACAGAACTTAGTTACTTTGGAGTAAATACAAAATAATAGAGGCTATGAAAAATTAATCATTAATTAGAAATTGCGCTCTCTAGCGGTTGGGATTGGAACTAAGTAGGCGGTGGTAATATCGCGCCGAACTTTCTAGACGTTTACGGGGGTGAAAATGTATCGACGGAAAACTACTCTCCCCTCTTTCGCGAAACGAATGAGCGCGTCTCGCCAGGCTGTCGCCATTTCGAGTTGAATTTACTCTAGAAAGAATATACAGGGCCTGTTCCCCTTTCCCTACAAATTTCAGAATACTTCGGGTGAAACAGTGGACTGAGAAAATCAGACTCGCTTCATCGTCACCCGCAGTATGTCGTCTTATAAACTTGAAGGATGATTTACTTGTGGTTAAATCTATCTAAATGATAATAATATAGGTTTAATAAAATATTGGGGCAACCGGTATATGGGTACAAATATTTAATAGCGTAATGGATATAAAAAAATTGCCACCATTATAGAATAAGATGCCCGATTTGGATAAAACGTTATAGAAAATTAGGGAATTAGCCCCTGGTCCGTCGAACCCCCGAAAAACGATTGAGATTATTATTATTATACTTAAAATACAGTCATAGAAGGCGTCGAAATCGCGTAGAAAAATGCTTAGAATTATCGATGGAAATTTATCGTTTCCAAGATTGTTTATCCGCCGAGGGGAGTGGCGATTGGCTAGCCAGGGGGTTTTCATTTCTTTCTAGATTTCCTCATTAATCTATCCTCCCCAAATATCTCTTCCACCCCTTCCCTTCGGACCAGCTCCTCTCAAACCCCATTATAGTGATGATTCCCTTTAGAGCGAGGCCTAGCGAGCTTTAGCCATTAATGTTTAACAGAGTTTCCGTAGAGAGGAATATTACAGATACCCGGACTAAATCTCCTTCCACCTACTCTCTCTCTCCTCCCTTCTACCGTTCTACGGAACAGAAATAATGAAAATGGTTAATCAATATCCAACCATCCGAATTATATTTCATTAGAGACTTTAAATACTTAAAGGGTTAACGACTGCTAGAAGAAGTTTTTATCATAATTTAAATATTTCATAAATAATTCATTGAATATTCTAAATACGACTTAATGTAATACAAATTTTGTCCATATCGTATTCTATAGAGTTTAGTTAGAGCTTTAAAACGAGACTAACTAAGACAAAATCGGGCAAAAACTAACAAAGTTATTTAAATTTTTCGTTTGTTTTTATTGGGATATTGTTTTATCATTTTATTTGAAAGTTTTATCTTTAAATTTGCAAACACGCGTTTCAAATTCTCAATCAGTGAAGTCATTTTTGTTTATAGAAATTCGCTTTTAATCTCGTGGAAGAACTAGAGTTTGAAATAAGAGCGTATTTACTACGTAAATGACCGGAAGAATCTAAGGAACCGATGGATAAATTCTTTTGTTTTAAGATTACGCTTGGAAACTCTAATTAGCGCCGAAGAATCTGGCCAAATACTCTAGAGAGGTTTTCTTCCGGTGGCCATCGGATCGTGATGAGACTTTACAAAATCAGCTTTCTTCTCTTCTCCTCCGCGATAGATTAGGTTAGCGACCAAAGGGGGTGTGGCTTTAACTCAACACATTCTCTTATTCCAATTTTGTAATTTGACCTTTGACCTCCGTCGCTTAACACCGAGTCAACGATATATCTAGCTTCTCAGACGAAGTAACGAAGGGTAATATTATTAGGCTTTAGAAAATAGCCCACAGCTACCTTAAAGGGTTGCGGAAATTATTTTTATGAATTATTTATTTCATTATTAACAGATTGATGATAAACTAATTAATATCATTTCTAAAAGCCCTTCCTTTCTGACGGAATCGTATCTAGTAAGGCCTAATTCTGAGTGTCGATGATGAAATTGATGACGTCACGTTGTTAGGCTTTATAAAGTTTGAAGCATGGGCCAAGAAACGATAAATCCAGGACATGACTAGCGTCTACTAAAAGAAACAGGCTACGTCATCACCGTACCGTGATGACGGGTTTTTTGGGGTCAAGTTTGTACAGTCAAAGCTATGGCGTTTTGGGAGCAAAGTGACGTCATATGACATCACAAGCTGTACGAAGGCTGTTTCTTTGGCCGACCGAGAATTTTATTCCCTCAAACAGGGAAGAGTCACGTCCTGGATTTATCGTTTCTTGGCCCATGGTTGAAGTTACCTCCTAATGACGTAGTTACAATTTCCGAATTACGTCATCGAATTTATAAATCCAAATGTCGATTTTAATTTTTCGGATTATAAAACTAATTTTATTTAAAAACCAAAATTGGATTTTTTTGAAAAACGAAGTCTTTATTCCTTTATTTCTGGTAGAATTCTATGAAAATTTGAAGCCATACTCCTTCAAACATAAGAGAGGGGGGTATATCGTCCGAGTTGCGTCTGGGGAAATATATAAGATGCCAAAACAATGAATATAATTACCATATTTTAAAATACGAATTTAGAAAACAACGTACGTCTATCTCGTTTAATCTTCGTTAGAATTCTATCAAATTTTGAAGGAATATTCTAAACATATGTGGGGGAAATATTGCCCTAGTTTCATTCGGGTAAATAAGTTAGATCGGGGTGATATTGACGTACAAACTTTATAAATAGAATTATCAAAATTCGAAAAATACTCAAATTTTTAAATATCTTCAAAAATTAAAACATACAAGTATCTCGCTTAATTTTCGGCAAAATTCTATAAAATGTTATAGAAATATTCCAAATATTAGCGCGTTTTACAAATATTAAAATATTAAATTTTAAAATATTATAATTTTGTATAAAATTCAATTCTGTATTAACAGAAGCCGATGAAACCCTCCTTTGAAGTCTATTACTCCCGGGTCTTGTCTAACACTCTCTGTATGGGTTAGTTTCAAAAAGCGTGATTCGTACGCCTCCTAACGGTAGATATTTTCGGAGCGGGAGTTCGTCGAGCGAATATCTCTAGCAGCCTTGGAGTTCGTCAAAAAAACGTCGTCGTTTGTGGAGAGAGAGAATTTCCAATTTGCCGTAGACAGGGGGTATGAAGTAGGACCCCTCCGATCTCCTAAAATTGTGAATTTTACCCGTACAGAGAGGAGCGCTATATGGAACATTAGAGTAGTAGACTTCAAAGGAGGGTTTCATCGGCTTCTGGTAATAATATCAGTTGGATTCACTTTAACTTTATTTTAATTAATTAGTGTCTAATTAAATAGTTAATATAATAAAATTAGTAAAATTCTGAATCGTTTTTTAACGATCTTTCCGAAAATGCTACTCATTTTCCATTTGGACTTGATAAAAAAATCGAGAAGTAGGAAATGAATAGAAGATAAAATCCAATTTCCCGAATTCTAACGTAAACCGTAACCCTATCTCGAATAAAACGAGATTGGAAAAATTGAAATTTTTTTTTTTTTTTTGGAGAAACGCAAATTTTCTAGAATTCAATTTCAGCGTTGACAAAACGCGAATAGGAGAAATTTCGAAGAAAGCTCCCCTAATAATAGAAATACGTAAATACATGGTAATATGAAAGAATATTTTCCAAATATAAACCAATCTCAGATACAATTTCTATTTTATACAAAAATTGGAAAAAGTTAAAAAAATAAAATAAATATATATATTTTTAGCTATCGCGGAACTTCTAATCTTATTCCCTTATTCAAAAGAAGCGAACTCCATCAATATCGGAATGGATTCGTTTTCGTATTCCAATACACGTTTAAATATGCAAATTTCGCTCCTTTAAAGAATACAATTTAGTATATTACATCGTCGCTTTCAACCAAATAAAAGAAAATGCAATCAAAGCTTTTTCAATTTTTTAGTATTCGCAAATCGAAATATTATACCTCAATGGGCAGCTATGTCGCGAAACCAACTTAAAATTAGTTTTTGAATTAATTTATCATAAATAAATAAAGAATTGAAGGTTCTAATCTATTTAAAGAGGAACTGTAATCATTTTTCAAGAATGCCTATAGAATAAATTTAATCTTATGACACTATTTAGTTGTGGAGTTCTTGCGAAACTTCAAAATGAAAATGTCAAAAATAGGTCATTTTTAATTTCCAAATTATGACGTAACTTGAACTAGATTAAGTACTTTTACGAAAAAAGCCGCGCGAAAGCAGACACTCGCAAACTCAAGTGTACAAAATTTTTGAATTCTTTGCACTATCAAAGCGGAACTCATTGAACTCAGGTTTACAGCGAGTTCAAGAGTTTCTGACCACTCGGTCCTAGACGCGATAGCGAAATCCCGCGACCATAGTGATGACGTAGCATCGTGGGAGTATTTTTATTTTAAAAATCTCAATTATTCAACGGCTTTTGAGGGGGAACTTGTAACTATTTCCCTTTGAAGCAACTTGTTTTGGGCATTCGCGAATAGGCGCTAGGGTACGCTAAATAATAACGGGGTTATAAGGAAAGGAGGAAAAAAAAACGCTGTCAAATATGAAAGTTGAAAATAAAACTAAACCCGGTTATCAGAGAAGAGCAAGCCCTAGTCAGCGAACTTCCGATATATCGATTTCTAACGAAACTAGCTACAATTCTCTTCATTTTTTCCATCGAATAGACGCGTACACCTTTTATAAAAGATTCGCTGTTACTTGTACATACAAACGGCGATGAATAAACGAAAGCACGAGTTCAGAAACTAAAGGAAACTCAATTTTAAAATAGCCAGGGTAAGGAGATTTTCAGCCAAATATCTATGCTTTGTTAAATATAATATAAAATAATTTTTTCTAAGTTTTGACAATATCGAAATATCTTAGACATTAATTAAATTTTAATATATAAACTTTGTTAATTAATTTTATGACGGGTTAATTAAGAAACTGCACTTGGTTCTTTATTATAGTAATTTGGTTACGTCACGAAGGAAATTAGAAATTTTTTACGAAAAAATATTCATTCATTGCGTAGTGTTTAAAATAAAGCGAACGAATCTAAATTTTAATTTAACTTAAAGTCCATAAAATTAAATAAATTTTTATTTTTCACCCTCCCTTTAAGAGTATAGATTTTCTTAGGCCTTTATTTCGTTTCATTGTTAGCGTTTATTTCCCCTTTTCATCGTTGTCTTAACTCCCACAGTTTCAATTTAATTCCCGAGGAAACAAAAAGATTCCTCCTAGTCCCAGGAATGTCAAGACTTTTTAAGAAAAGCGTTCGGTTAAAAGTACCGAAAAAACCCGGTTCAATTACAGGGATAGACTCTGAAAACAAAGCAGTTTTAACCACGATTTTAAATGATAAAATTTGATATTGTAAATCGACAAATGTCAATTTAATTATAAAATAAAGTTTAAACGAATCTACGTCATTGCAAATAACTCCAAAAGGAGGGGGAATATTTCAAAGATGGAATCCTCAATTAAGAAAGTTATTCAAACTACGTAACTATGATTTATTAAAAATTGAATTACCGCGAAACCTAGAACAATTTTGTTTAAATTTTAAAACTTAAGTTCAGTAGATTCGGTTGTATCGGTTAAATACACCGAACGCTTCACTTTTCCCGCCCAATTTGTAAGTATCATCTATACCGGAAGTTGCAACCTTTTAACGTTTATTCTAGTGGGTTGTTAGATTGAATCTCAAATATAGACATTCCAATACGAACTAAAAAAAGTTTGGTGAGAAATTTGTCAGAGTTTATTATAGAAGGTATTTTATCCGTTAAAATAGAGTCAATGAAGACGAAGGCGGGTTTACGTTAAAAAGACCTACATTATTATCAATATCTTGCTATCAACTCTTAAGAGTTCTATTAAAATTGATAAAATATAGGAAACCTTAGATCTTTATCCGCGTTCGAATTAACAGAAATAACGCGACAGAAGCTATAGGAAATGGGATGGAATAAACAGGCGGTTGTCTCATTCCCCTACGATTCCTTCATTACCTTCTCTTCGTCGACAATCGATACTAAACTCGATATATTGGCGATTCGACAATTTAAGTTGGTAGTTTTATTAATGTTAAGGAATCACCTTCGGCCGGGTACGACGTGCAATAATAATCTAGGGTTAGTAGCCATCGATTTCTCATCACTCTGGTATCGAATAGATTAAAGGTGACATTTGAAATTTAAGATCACGCTTGTACAACAACCTTTCGTACCTAGGCATAGATTTTAACTCGATGAAATTCATTATAGGTTCGCGTTTTATCAAGAACGCATTTAATTCATTTCAGCGCGGATAAACGTAGGACTGTTAATGAACAGCTATGTTAATTAACAAAAAAAAAAAAAATGAATTGTTTCGTGAGAAAGTGATGTTTCTATATTTTGGTTTCAATCTCCCTTTGCGGGAAGTCTGGAATAAGTGGCAAAATATCCGTTCTTTATTTCCCAAGCGTGTTTGCCGAGATTCCGACTAATTAAATCTAGAAGTTCGGATGGAAAAGAATCGATGGATTTTCTCTAGAGTAACCAGCTCCTCCCCCTTTTTGTTTTCTTACCAGCATCCCACTTACACCCACGTTGACGTCATCGATTACCTAGATACCCTGCACGCCAGTTACCGGTACTAGCCAATTCAACGCTCTCATCCCAACAACTCGGATTCCAGCAGTCCAACTTTAGAAATTATAAACGCTATAAGATAGCTTAGATTCGAGACATAATGCCTTGGAATTAGATATTTCAAGAACTTGTTTGAAATGGTTCTTACGTTGTTACAAGTTGGCAAAAAGTCGAATAAAATTTAATATATTTCGATTTAAATTAAAAATTTGTTTGAAATTTAGATATTTTGTTGAAAAACTGTTTAAATTTAACGTTTTTGTTGAAAGATTGTTTAAATTTAACGTTTTTGTTGAAAAATTATTTAAATTTAAATATTTCGTTGAAAATTTGTTTAAATTTTAATATTATAGGTAAGCATAGTAATTGGTTTAAAATTTATTATTATTAATTAGTTTAAAATGTAATACTTGGTGGTGAAAGATTTCCTTAAAAATGAATATTAAAGGAAAGGTTTAGATAAATCTTTATATTTTGTTGAAAATTTGAACTAAATTTATAAAAATAAAATAATTATCTATAGTCTTAAAAAAGTCGTTTTCAAGATACCAAAATTATCCAAGAAAAACGCGCTATTTAAAACTACATCTTAAAATTATAATTACGTACGTAAGACCAAGAAGGATCAGATAAGGAGAGGAAAAGTGGGGCTGCGATGAGTTAGAGAGAGAAGAGCCAACCTCCCACTCGGGTGGAAAGGGGGATAGGAAATTCTCGAGGTAAACTGTTGTCACGTGGTCGCTAGCTAGCGCGTCTCATAAAGGATTCGTTTTACCCACGTGACAACAATTTACCACGAAGCATCTCTACCCCCGTTCTCCCAGAGTGGGAGTTTAGGCCGACGCAGTAGGAGCCGCGCCGTTCCCACTTTTCCTCTCCTTATCTGATCCTTCTTGGTAAGACGTTTAACAATTTAAAAATTCATTAATATAACTTTACGAGTGTTAATGCGGTAACGTATATTTAATAATATGTTTTCACTAATCACTCAGTATATAGCGGTCTAGTTAATAATTAATTCTAATGAAGTTCATCACCGGATAGTCAAATAAATCTAGCATTTAATTAAAAAAACAATATTTGCTAGAAACTCAAAAACTTACAATCCTAGAATCGCGTCTTTACACGCGCTTGCATAAATAATTCCTTCAGAACTTCCCTTATAAATAAATTCCGTTAGTCTTAGTCTCGGTTTCCACTGGGCGAATTTTGATCGTTTTTCTCGTAATTTAGAGGAAAAGCAAAAATAATTTAATTAGCTCGTTTAGGTATTGAATTAAGGTTAATTTTAGGCGGTGCCAAGGCTTAAGAAAAATTTCACGGCGAAAATAACCTTATTTAACGCGGAAATTTTGGTTTTCCGCGTTTCTCGAGAAAATCGCTCGCGGTGGAAACTGACGCTTTTATCAATTCTATCATAGTTTTTAATAAATTTAAGAAAAGTTGTACGGAATTGGGCGCAGACTGTGATCATTGCACCGAGGAAATAAAAAAGGTTGCTGAAAATATCGGTTGAGTAACTTTGGGTAATGTATTCGGCGAGAAAGCCGAGCCAAGAACCAAAAAAATAAAATAAAAATACCTTTTTCTCGGCGCGAAAAAAAGGGTGCCCGAAATTGAATAAGACGACTCGCGAAAGAGTTAAAAGAAAGATCCACTCTTTTTATTTCGTCTCAACGAAAGAATCCAGACTTAAAATAAAGACTCAGTCGCTTGAGGAAAAAAAAATTACTTAAAAACCAAAATCAGAAGTGGCGTTGCTGACGGGAGTGCGGAAAAAAAAACACATTTGGTTAATATATAGTTACGACTCCGGTTTGGCCTAAGGAAAATAAGCCACGCCTCTTTCTTAAGGTGCCCTGCAGTCAACTGTCCCGTAAAAGGGACTCAATAAAGTCAGCGAACAGTTAAATAATCCTAAAATTATTTCCGAATTTGATTTAATACTGATTTCGTAATCAGGTTTATAATTTACTCGGTGTAACTGCGACTTTAAATAAATGGTGTGGGGCTTGAATCCGATATATTGATTGGCTTATAAGGGAGGGGTGTGGGGCGTTCGCGTCACTCTAAGGTGTCTCTTTTAAGAAATAAAGCGAAGAAGCTTCTTATCCCCGAAACTTTTCTCAATCGCGTTTGCTCAGATTCTCATTAATTTGATTTAGTCTTTTAGTGGCGCGGCGGCAAAGGCTTTCAACTACTCGACCAATCGATCCGTGAGAGAGAAAAGATATAGGTCCTATGATAAAAAAATATATCCCGTAGTCGAAGAGAATCCGAATTCAAAGTCGGGCGTTTATTGGTCAACAGGGTTGGGCGGAGGAGTGGAACTCATCTCGCCGATATTAATAAGCAGTGGCTTCTAGAATTAACAAATAAATAAATTTTAGAGTTATTTTTAATTATTGATTAGGAAATTAATTAATTTGTTTGATAGATTTAAAGGGAGGATGCAACCTAACAACAAGTGATTTTTTATCGATTCCTTATTGTTTAAATCCAATATTTAAAAAATTTACAAACAAATATTAAACTATAAATAAATTTAAAACTTACCCGGAAAATAGGCTTAGCGGGATTCATGGAGATCCTGACTTCCTCGCGTGTAAGGTCTAGCGACCAATCGAACGCGATTGTAAGTCTCGTGGATATCTCGCGCGAACGACGGGCCTTGGCTCATTGGTTGCTAGACCTTACACGGAGGCAATTTAGGATCTCCATGAATTCAGCTAAGCCTATTTTGACGGTGAGTTTTAAATTTATTTCTAGTTTAATATTTGATTTGTAAACTTTTTAAGGGTGGATTAGGCCAATTTAAACGATAAGGAATCGATAAAAAAAATCACTTGTTATTAGGTTGCATTCTCCCTTTAAAAATTTCGAAAACGTTTCAATTTAATTTTGATTATGAGGTCTTAATTTTAATTTAATTAATCTAAATCAGGTTTCATAATTTTTTGACTAATTTAGAGCCACTTCAAGAACTGTTTCACTACTTTTCGTCTTATTCCAGTTACAAAATCGATAAAAAAGCAATAACTTTTCCTCTTCAACTTCAGTTTCAACGATCTATGCAAAAATTGACTAAAATTACGTTTGCTTTTCAGATTATAGAATCAGCGCGTCAAGTTAAGATTTTCTAAATTCCGTCTACGTCGTAAAATTTGGAATTAAATTGGTGGATAAAATTAAAATCGACTAGTTCAATACGGGAGAGTAGGCAATTCATTATAACGTTTGAATAACTTAGTCAAATATAATGAAATTTGCTGACCCAGTTTTCAGAGCAAATAATTGTGAATATTCATAACCAGTCGGCTAATCTCCGCTCACCTTATTTCCATTAACTCGAAAATTCTCCTTCAATGGAAAATTCGTTAAGTATAGCCTAATTCGGTTTGAAATGACGAATATATATTTTAGCCGAGACTTAGCTTTAACTTTACCTTTTCATTTTAAAATTCTAAACGTAAGATAATATTAAATCGCCTTAGAGCGGTAGAAAGTTTCCAGAAAATTCTCGTTATTGACCTACGACCCCCGAAGTCAAAAATACAAAACTTTTATATTAAAAGTGGGAGGCTGTTCGCCGAAAATCAAAAGAAAGGAACCAGCGGCGCTTATGTAAATACCATATAAGGCAAACTTCGGATCAAGCTCAAAAATCATCGAATCGAACACTAGAAAACCAATCCTGGTCAAAGACGGAAGCTAGTCTACGTCTAAACTCGCTGAATTCGAAAAATTACGCTACTACGAACGAGAATGCGTTCAATCTCTCCCGGGAGAACTGAAGTAGGAGGTTGCCGTTATGGTTACGTCTGTATGTTAGTTGTTCGACAGCTTTGAAAATAGTAATTGAACTCGTATAACAATTTCAAGGAATAAGGAATTATACAAACTGCTTCCGCACGATGGATATCCAATGGTATTTAGTTAAACTTTATCAATCGGTTCAAAATTAACTTTCACCACACCTCCCAAAAAAAGGAGAGGGGCCCAGAGTTTTGGTTTGCTGGATATTGGGCCTGGAACGAAGAATCAGATTTGACTTTCATAGATGGAGCTCAAAGACAGTCTGAAAAAACTGGAGCGAAGCTAATACCTTTGTACGAAATCTACTACTAATTTAGACTGAAAATTATCTCGAATCTAATTTGACAAAGAAAACTGAAATTTCAATTGAAAAGAGCTGCGCGCATAAATTAATAAGAAAAAATTAAAGGCTGAAAATGTAGGAAAATAGAATTAGCAGTGATGGTCAAACTTTAACCGCGAATCTACGCGTTTAATAGTAAAAATAAATAAATTAGTCAATTATATAATCGAACCCGGTGTCATAACTAAATATGACAACGAGATCGAGTGTTAGTAAACATCATAATACATTAATCTTAACGTATGCAGGCGAAGGGGGCTAAACGCGAACCGGGTAGTGCCGCCTGGTAAGCTTAACTCTAGGGTGTGGTTAGTAAAACTTAATTATTGAAGACAAAAAAACCTTCCGAGTTCCCTAAACGTATACGTAATGTCAAATTTGACGGCTATTATTGGAACTATCGCTACGAGCAACGTTCGCGTTAGGGACGCTACTCGACCTCGGAAGTTAAAAAAATCCGACCAATTTGGGGGTTGTTTTTATACTCCCACGGTGATCTGAAAACGCTACAAAAATGAAATGATACCGCTCGCTCGGGCCTTGGCGACCAACGCGTCGCGACCTTAGTTTGGTCGCGAAAACCATACCGCGCTCGGTATCCTAGTAAGTGGGTTTAAGTTCCAGGGTTGCCACAGTTTTTTCAGATTCAAATTCCCTGACTTTTCAAGGTTTTTCCCTGACCTTTTCCAACGATTTTCCCAGACCGTTTCGGCTAATACTACACAATTTTTAACCTTTTATTTTGTATATACACGCGTTTGGCAAAGTTTTTGCACGCGTATCTTCGTTCTAATCTATACAACTGACACGGTCAGCTTCAAACCTTTTCCGCGGATAATGATTATTTTAATTTCCTGGCTTCTTGAAATATCTTAAAATTCAATGACTTTATTGGTTCATTTTCAAATTTCCTTACTTTCTAGATTTAATTTCAAATTCCCTGACTTTTTAGGTTTATTTTAAAATTCCCTGACTTTTTAGGTTTATTTTAAAATTCCCTGACTTTTTAGGTTTATTTTAAAATTCCCTGACTTTTTAGGTTTATTTTAAAATTCCCTGACTTTTTAGGTTTATTTTAAAATTCCCTGACTTTTTAGGTTTATTTTAAAATTCCCTGACTTTTTAGGTTTATTTTAAAATTCCCTGACTTTTTAGGTTTATTTTAAAATTCCCTGACTTTTTAGGTTTATTTTAAAATTCCCTGACTTTTTAGGTTTATTTTAAAATTCCCTGACATTTCCCTGACCTGTGGCAGCCCTGTTAACTTAGGCAGTCCCGAAGTTCTCGATCTCCCACGCAATGGATTGAACTCAAGCGTTGCGCCCTTTCTCTAGGATCCCCCGCTGCAGTCACCTTGACGGGAAACAAAAATTATAACACTTTAACCCTAACAAAGACGCTAGCCTCCACCGCGCTTCGTCCAAAAACGGCGGACACTTGACCGGCCGCCATTAATGGACGATCCCCCAAACCAAAGTTAAACAGTTCTACACCTAACCGAAAAGGAATTAACCAATTCGGTAAAAAACACCATTGAAGAATCCAGCGACGGTTGAAAGTCTTCGCGAGAAAGGGCGGGAACCCCACCTTTCTTCGAGACTGCCATTGATTAAAGGGAGGCTGTCACGAATGTTTTGCGAATTTTAAATGGAAATCGAGTATCATTTTCGGAACGATCGTTAAAAAACGATTCAAATGATATATACATATGTAATAGAACAAAATTACGGCAATAGTAGAAAAACATATAATATTACAGCTATTTTTAGATTTTAAAAAACGAATTCCCGCTACACTACGCCATCTCACTATGGTCACGAGGCTATTGTATTGAGCCTATGGTTGATTCTAACACGTTCTATATTCGCTTTCGCGCCTTTTTTTCGTAAAAGTTCTTAATCCAGATAAATTCAACTACCTTTCGTATAAAAATTAAGATTAATTACGTTCCAGAAAGTGAGCTAGTATTTTATTCATTTTCATTTTGGAGTTTCTGAAGAACACGTCAACAGTTAGAGGACGTTTTAATACTATGATAAAACTAAAAAAAATCATTCGAAAAAAATGGTAACAGCTTCACTTTAAATAATTAGATGTAAGACCTAATAATATACACTGGAAAAAAGTGACTCTACAAACGAGTAATAAAATTAAATAAAAGAACATGAAGTCCAGGACAAAGCGGCCTCAAAACACCTTGTTAAAGACAAGTCATTTCTATTTGGTAATCTTTCTCCGGGAATATCTCGAGCCTGAAGGCTCACGGTCTAATTATAGGCAGCGATGAGAAACTATGTCTCTTCTCTCTTGGCGCCCGCAGACATCAACTATTTCCTAGCTCGGCATATAGGCTGCCAATAAAAAACTATTTATATCTTGGTAATCTTTCTCCATGCATATCTCGAGTCTGAAGACTCGCGCTCTAGTAATAGGGAGAGCGATGAAAAACTACGTCTCTTCTCTCTTGGCACCCGCAGACACCAACTATTTCCTAGCTCGGCAAATAGGCAGCCAATAAAAATCTATTTCTATTTCGTAATCTTTCTCCTTGAATATCTCGAGCCTGAAGACTCACGGTCTAATTATAGGCAGAGCGATGAGAAACTATGTCTCTTTTCTCTTGGCGACCGCAGACACGAACTATTTCCTAGCTCGGCATATAGGGACTGCCTCCTTGAATATCTCGAGTCTGAAGACTCACGGTCCAGTTATAGGGAGAGAGGAAAAACTATCTCGCTTCTCTCCTGCACGCTAACAGACACGAACTATTTCCTAGCTCGGCTAGCTATATAGATTAACTATCGAATAGGCAATAATACGGATAAATTTAATCCCGTCACTCGATGCAGACTTGTCCTTGTCTTTCTGTTATTTAATTTATTTTTTCAAGTACCTTACCACTAATCCCAAGAGGCTCAGATTAAAATTAAGTTACGTTAATTTACTGCTAATTTACTGTACATTTACTGTTAATTTAAAATCTAGGTCTACGAGCCTCAAAAGTAGGATAAAATTCGCCGCTGCCGACGTTAATTTTAAGCTAAGAGTCACCTACGACACAAAATTTTGGTCCAAAACGCCTACCTTCGAAGTTCTGGAAGTTCTCGTTGGCGGACATTAGAAGACCATCTCCAATTAGACAGGACGTGGAAACGTGAAATGAAACTTTAGATTAATCGGACTTATCAGCGTGATTAGCTTTCAGAAACTGGCAAATGGACACAGAACCAAGCAAACTGTTAAATAAAAAAATGAAATTCGAATTAGATAAGAGATACGAAAATAACGAATTAAATAAAAATTTGCGTAAGATTCAATCAAAAGTTAGAGCTTCGTAAAAGTTGATAAATTTCAAAATCTAGCTAATTAAGAACGTTTTTTTAAGCGTACTAATTAAAGTTTCCTCTGATAGTTACTCCTGGATGATATTGGCAACCAGTAAATCATGTTGGAGATCTTAAGAACTATTCGTTGAAGTATTATTTGGGTTTTCTCAACTCCTTAGAAATACGATTTTCAACCAAGAATACGTTTTTGTATTGGAAGTTTACTAAGAATATTGTAAATGGCTCAAAGCTAGCTGTTTTGAGTTAAAGTTACCCAACTCACTATATCTGCAGAATCGAAATTCGCTCGAGACACGTACACCGTCGGGTAGAACTGAACTTATCCGCGTAGGTTTACGAGCAACGTCGCGTGGAATACAATCAAAAATTGGTAGAAAGTCCCGGTTCACACGCCGAGTGACGAGTATGTGCTAATAATTAATAGCCAAGGCTTAGCTATCGTTTAAAAATAATGTCTGGTCATTTAAAATTACAAGTACTTTTCTTTTCTCAAACAAATATACCTCAACACCTCATTATTTTTCAAACAGGCTTAAATCGAAGCGAATTAGATTCGCAAATTGCTCACCAAATCGATTTCTTAATTTAATAACCGGAAATCAAAGCCCGTTATATCCTTTTCAGACGAGGCGTAAGCCGGGTTTAATCACGATTAACCGAGGTTTATTGAACTGAGAAAGCTACATAAACCTCAGTCAAATCTGATTAAACCACGGCTAATCACGCCTCGTCTGAAGAGGGTATAAGTATGCACAAGAATCCATTCAGGTTCCATAAGAATATGGGAGCATAGCTTTAGCCTCTGGTACCATCCTCCCAAACTTTGTAACAAAAGTTCGTCTGCAATTTTCGCAACATTTGTACGCTTAGATCTTTTTTCGGTCGGCTCCATTTTTATTACCCAAAATATTATGTCAATGTCGTTAGTGGCGCGGGTTAATAATAGATTTCAGGAGCGATTTACTTGAAAAATCGATTCGAAGCAGACGAACTTTTGCTACGAAGTTTGGGAGGATGGTTATTGAATCGCGGCCCTCCCATATTCTTATGGAACCTGAATGAATTCTTGGTATGCATGTATGTACGAACGAGACCCAGTTCCAACTAACCCTGGAGTTCAAAAATCCCCCGATTTGATTTTTTCGAATTTTAAATCGTGATATAAAACCGAAGAACTTATAAGGGGTTTTGGAATCAGTTGGCGAGTACTGCGAGTACAATTCAATGTTTTCTATTTTTCCAACTATAAGGATCTAGTGGGTTACTTGGGGTCTGATGCGATTGAATTTTGGAATTGATATCGTCGTCAGTAAGTTGAGTATTTGGTAGATGGTGGATCGCGTGGGGTTCCGGAATACAATGGGGTTGCTGGCCCCTGGAGCCACATTTCAACAGCTTGCGCGCTCTTTTGTTCTTTTTGTTTTTCAATCAATAAACAAAAACATATTTTTCCACATAGATTTTTTTTTTAGTTTTCCCTCGGAATGAATGAAAAAACAGCGAGAGAGCTTATCCCAAACCCCACACCTTCTTTCATAAAGCGAAACGAAAAAAAAAAAAAAAAAAAAAAAACGAAAAAACTGAGATATCCACGCGAAAACAACGGATTTTCATTTTTAAGCTCTCCCGTCATACAATATTTTCAGGATTATTAGTATAGTTACTAAAAAAGTGGATGTTAATATATTAACAGAAGCCGATGAAACCCTCCTTTGAAGTCTATTACTCCCGGGTCTTGTCTACCCCTCTCTGTATGGGTTAGTTTCAAAAAGCGCGATTCGTACGCCTCCTAACGGTAGATATTTTCGGAGCGGGAGCCTTGGAGTTCGTCAAAAAAAACGTCGTCGTTTGTGGAGAGAGAGAATTTCCAATTTTCCGTAGTCAGGGGAGTATGAAGTAGGACCCCTCCGATCTTGTAAAATCGTGAATTTTACCCATACAGAGAGGCGCGCTATATGGAACATTAGAGTAGTAGACTACAAAGGAGGGTTTCATGGGCTTCTGATATTAATATATTTTTAATATTTTTTCACCAAATTTAGTTTATATTGAATATTTTCACCACATCTTAATTTATTTTGAATGTTTCAAATGTTTCGTCTTAATTGAAATATTACTTTAATATTTTTAACATATTTTAAATTACTTTTAACATTATTTTACTATTTTTATCCAATTTTATGGTAAAAAAAAATTGAAATGATATATTTCCTATATTTTTAAAAAATATTTTGAATATTATAAAGAATTTTATATTATTTGGAATATTATTTTAATATTTTTAATTCCGATTAATTTATTCGCGAGTCGAATAAGAAATAAATTATAGCTTTATAATGGCTAGTTTACCTCGTTATTTCTTAAAACTTAAGCAACGTTCTCAAGATTTTTTGGTAAAATCTAGAGTCGAAATGCGCTTTTGTTTCAAAGCTTTTACGTTTTAAACAAAGTTACTACACGATTTCGACAAAAAAAAGCGTAAACATAGCAAGAGCGCATTACTAAAAACCCAGATTCACCCCTTTTACACCTATTTTAAAATGTTTCCAACGAGGCAGTTAACAATTGTTAAATTTATTTAAACTAACGGGAAACAGAGTCGGATACTTATTCATAAGTCATAATCAACTTCTGATAAAATTGAGAATGTAAGAACAAAAATCTTTTGATAGAAATTTGGAACTCTCCTAGAAAAACGGTGAGGAGGGGGTCTTTCTTTTGGAAGGGGGGTTTTCATTGGACGTAGGGAAGCCTCCACTGCAAGCGGGAAGGGCGTTTAAAGTTATTTCGATGATTACTGGTTAGGGGATCGAGCATTTTCCGAGGCTCGAATCGAAACGGGACCCGAGAGTAATTTAGATTTATTTCCAGAAATGGGCCAGATTGGTCCACCAGGATATAATATCAATTTGGCCCTACTCGCCCGATATCGCCCCGTCAATTGATTTTTGCCAGAATACAGCCGAATACAAGTTAAGTTTCGGTAAAACTTGGTTTTTCTAAGTTATAGGCGAATAGCTTCTGAAGCCTATTACTATTACCCGAAGGGCCAAGGCTTAACCTTTCCCAAGGAACTTATAAGTTTAACAATAAGGTTCGCCTTATAAAGTAAGGTCGCTTACTTCGCGTAAGTCATTCACTTCTGGTATTAATTTATCAAAAAATAAACGTTAACGCTTCAGTCTCGTGTCGCTCGGTTAATTCGCGATAACCAGAGAATTCCTTTTTATAGCAGAGATAATATTATAGATTTATATTATGATTTCCAGATCCCCCCCTCCAAATTCTTTATATAAATATAATATAATATATATATATATATATATATATATATATATATATATATATATATATATATATATATATATATATATATATATATTTATATAATGAAAAATGATTTTAAAAAAGTATTAGGATAAACACGTTCGTGTTTATCCCTTTATCTAAACTCGAATTTCATCAGAAACCGTAATGTCTTTTCCAATGGACCCGCGGCGCTTGATAACTGAAATCGTCGTCGTTTCCCTCTTCCCACCGTCCACTGAATTCGAATTAATACAGACAAAGGTACTTTTGAAAAAATTTGATAAGACTTCGTTCGGGTACAAGAGTATCTCTAGTTAAACACAGATTTCAATAATGAAATGTTGATTAAGTATATGAAGTAATAGAAAGTAAGGTGCCTGAATGGGTTACAAAAGGGTGAGATCTTAAGCTTAGCCCAGCTTTACTAATTGCTTCAAAATGATAAACAAAAATTTTATTTCTTAAACAGTAGAATGATAATGAATATCCATAGAATTCGAGTTAATAGAGAGACAGATGGCTGTATGGGTGACGAAAAGGGTAAAACATATAACTAGCCGAGCTTTATTAATTGGCTTTAAATTGATAATCAAAAATTGATTTTATTAAACAGTTGATAAGCTTTTTTTAATGGCATTTTTTATCGTTAACGGAAAATTGCATTTATTGGGTTCTTTTACTAGGGTAGACCTCTTCAGCCGTCTAATTTTGACTATTATGTCATATCATGAGTATCCCATGATATTCACCCTAATTCACCGTAATTAAAAAATCATTTGATTTTTTAACTTTAATAATACATCTCTTCTCGGCCTATATAAACGAGATTAGCAGATTCAGTACTCAAAGATGCACCGTCTTTGATTGTTTAGGCAATCGTTTCTCACCTATATTTCGGTGATAAGAGACCTATTTCTCAGGATCTTTTGGGTAGAGTACTCGAATAAAGCGAGGCGATTGAATGTAAATCGCATTTAATTTAATATATTAAGTCACTGTAAAAACATTTCACAATGAGAGTTCTAGGGATTAAATATCACTTGAGTTGGACTTCATATCCTGCCAAGTGCTCGATTACACATGAAATTTATAGTTTAACGTTTTCAATCTCTACTCTATTTCTTAAAATACTTGAGTTTTGCGACTAGGATGTGCTTTAGATCCAATAGCTTCGTCATTACTACTACGTAATAATGTTGCTATTAAGTAGTTGGCCAATTATTGAAGTCTGTATCTAAAGCACGTCTAACTTAAGTATAATAAAAAATAAAGATTTAGAATGTTAAATAGGATATACACTTGAAACCAACGACATTTGAAACAAACGACATTTGAAACAAACGACACTTGAAACCAACGACACTTGAGACAAACGACACTTGAAAACAAACGCCACTTGAAACCAACGACACTTGAAACCAACGACACTTGAAACCAACGACACTTGAAACCAACGACACTTGAAACCAACGACACTTGAAACCAACGACACTTGAAACCAACGACACTTGAAACCAACGACACTTGAAACCAACGACACTTGAAACCAACGACACTTGAAACCAACGACACTTGAAACCAACGACACTTGAAACCAACGACACTTGAAACCAACGACACTTGAAACCAACGACACTTGAAACCAACGACACTTGAAACCAACGACACTTGAAACCAACGACACTTGAAACCAACGACACTTGAAACCAACGACACTTGAAACCAACGACACTTGAAACCAACGACACTTGAAACCAACGACACTTGAAACCAACGACACTTGAAACCAACGACACTTGAAACCAACGACACTTGAAACCAACGACACTTGAAACCAACGACACTTGAAACCAACGACACTTGAAACCAACGACACTTGAAACCAACGACACTTGAAACCAACGACACTTGAAACCAACGACACTTGAAACCAACGACACTTGAAACCAACGACACTTGAAACCAACGACACTTGAAACCAACGACACTTGAAACCAACGACACTTGAAACCAACGACACTTGAAACCAACGACACTTGAAACCAACGACACTTGAAACCAACGACACTTGAAACAAACGACACTTGAAACAAACGACACTTGAAACAAACGACACTTGAAACAAACGACACTTGAAACAAACGACACTTGAAACCCACGACACTTGAAACCCACGACACTTGAAACCCACGACACTTGAAACCCACGACACTTGAAACCCACGACACTTGAAACCAACGACACTTGAAACCAACGACACTTGAAACCAACGACACTTGAAACCAACGACACTTGAAACCAACGACACTTGAAACCAACGACACTTGAAACCAACGACACTTGAAACCAACGACACTTGAAACCAACGACACTTGAAACCAACGACACTTGAAACCAACGACACTTGAAACCAAGGACACTTGAAACCAAGGACACTTGAAACCAACGACATTTGAAACCAACGACATTTGAAACCAACGACACTTGAAACCAACGACACTTGAAACCAACGACACTTGAAGCAAACGACACTTGAAACCAACGACACTTGAAACCAACGACACTTGAGACCAACGACACTTGAAACAAACGACACTTGAAACAAACGACACTTGAAACCAACGACAGTTGAAACAAACGACATTTGAAACAAACGACACTTGAAACCTACGACACTTGAAACCAACGACACTTGAAACCAACGACACTTGAAACCAACGACACTTGAAACCAACGACACTTGAAACCAACGACACTTGAAACCAACGACACTTGAAACCAACGACACTTGAAACCAACGACACTTGAAACCAACGACACTTGAAACCAACGACACTTGAAACCAACGACACTTGAAACCAACGACACTTGAAACCAACGACACTTGAAACCAACGACACTTGAAACCAACGACACTTGAAACCAACGACACTTGAAACCAACGACACTTGAAACCAACGACACTTGAAACCAACGACACTTGAAACCAACGACACTTGAAACCAACGACACTTGAAACCAACGACACTTGAAACCAACGACACTTGAAACCAACGACACTTGAAACCAACGACACTTGAAACCAACGACACTTGAAACCAACGACACTTGAAACCAACGACACTTGAAACCAACGACACTTGAAACCAACGACACTTGAAACCAACGACACTTGAAACCAACGACACTTGAAACCAACGACACTTGAAACAAACGACACTTGAAACAAACGACACTTGAAACAAACGACACTTGAAACAAACGACACTTGAAACCCACGACACTTGAAACCCACGACACTTGAAACCCACGACACTTGAAACCCACGACACTTGAAACCAACGACACTTGAAACCAACGACACTTGAAACCAACGACACTTGAAACCAACGACACTTGAAACCAACGACACTTGAAACCAACGACACTTGAAACCAACGACACTTGAAACCAACGACACTTGAAACCAACGACACTTGAAACCAACGACACTTGAAACCAACGACACTTGAAACCAAGGACACTTGAAACCAAGGACACTTGAAACCAACGACATTTGAAACCAACGACATTTGAAACCAACGACACTTGAAACCAACGACACTTGAAACCAACGACACTTGAAGCAAACGACACTTGAAACCAACGACACTTGAAACCAACGACACTTGAGACCAACGACACTTGAAACAAACGACACTTGAAACAAACGACACTTGAAACCAACGACAGTTCAAACAAACGACATTTGAAACAAACGACACTTGAAACCTACGACACTTGAAACCAACGACACTTGAAACCAACGACACTTGAAACCAACGACACTTGAAACCAACGACACTTGAAACCAACGACACTTGAAACCAACGACACTTGAAACCAACGACACTTGAAACCAACGACACTTGAAACCAACGACACTTGAAACCAACGACACTTGAAACCAACGACACTTGAAACAAACGACACTTGAAACAAACGACACTTGAAACAAACGACACTTGAAACAAACGACACTTGAAACAAACGACACTTGAAACAAACGACACTTGAAACCAACGACACTTGAAACCAACGACTCTTGAAACCAACGACACTTGAAACCAACGACACTTGAAACCAACGACACTTGAAACAAACGACACTTGAAACAAACGACACTTGAAACCTACGACACTTGAAACCAACGACACTTGAAACCAACGACACTTTAAACCCTAATTCACCGTAATTAAAAAGTTGGCATGATTTTCTTATCATTTGATTTTTTAACTTTAATAATACATCTCTTCTCGGCCTATATAAACGAGATTTGCAGATTCAGTACTCAAAGATGCACCGTACCAATAAGTGGTTTACGTTAGCTTTTAAAATTGTGGCGAACCCTCTCGTTTGTGCAATGGTGACGTCTTTGATTGTTTAGGCAATCGTTTCTCACCTATATTTCGGTGATAAGAGACCTATTTCTCACGATCTTTTGGGTAGAGTACTCGAATAAAGCGAGGCGATTGAATGTAAATCGCATTACCTAGAAATGTGGCCAATTTAATATATTAAGTCACTGTAAAAACATTTCACAATGAGAGTTCTAGGGATTAAATATCACTTGAGTTGGACTTCATATCCCGCCAAGTGCTCGATTACACATGAAATTTATAGTTTAACGTTCTCAATCCCTACTCTATTTCTTAAAATACTTGAGTTTTGCGACTAGGATGTGCTTTAGATCCAATAGCTTCGTCATTACTACTACGTAATAATGTTGCTATTAAGTAGTTGGCCAATTATTGAAGTCTGTATCTAAAGCACGTCTAACTTAAGTATAATAAAAAATAAAGATTTAGAATGTTAAATAGGATATACACTTGAAACCAACGACACTTGAAACCAACGACACTTGAAACCAACGACACTTGAAACCAACGGCACTTGAAACCAACGGCACTTGAAACCAACGGCACTTGAAACCAACGGCACTTGAAACCAACGACACTTGAAACCAACGACACTTGAAACCGTCGGCACTTGAAACCAACGGCACTTGAAACCAACGGCACTTGAAACCGACGGCACTTGAAACCGTCGGCACTTGAAACCGTCGGCACTTGAAACCGTCGGCACTTGAAACCGTCGGCACTTGAAACCGTCGGCACTTGAAACCGTCGGCACTTGAAACCGTCGGCACTTGAAACCGTCGGCACTTGAAACCGTCGGCACTTGAAACCGACGGCACTTGAAACCGTCGGCACTTGAAACCGTCGGCACTTGAAACCGTCGGCACTTGAAACCGACGGCACTTGAAACCGACGGCACTTGAAACCGACGGCACTTGAAACCGACGGCACTTGAAACCGACGGCACTTGAAACCGACGGCACTTGAAACCGTCGGCACTTGAAACCGTCGGCACTTGAAACCGACGGCACTTGAAACCGACGGCACTTGAAACCGACGGCACTTGAAACCGACGGCACTTGAAACCGACGGCACTTGAAACCGACGGCACTTGAAACCGACGGCACTTGAAACCGACGGCACTTGAAACCGACGGCACTTGAAACCGACGGCACTTGAAACCGACGGCACTTGAAACCGACGGCACTTGAAACCGACGGCACTTGAAACCGACGGCACTTGAAACCGACGGCACTTGAAACCGACGGCACTTGAAACCGACGGCACTTGAAACCGACGGCACTTGAAACCGTCGGCACTTGAAACCGTCGGCACTTGAAACCGTCGGCACTTGAAACCGTCGGCACTTGAAACCGTCGGCACTTGAAACCGACGGCACTTGAAACCGACGGCACTTGAAACCGTCGACACTTGAAACCGACGTCACTTGAAACCGACGACACTTGAAACCGACGACACTTGAAACCGACGGCACTTGAAACCGACGGCACTTGAAACCGACGGCACTTGAAACCGACGGCACTTGAAACCGACGGCACTTGAAACCGACGGCACTTGAAACCGACGGCACTTGAAACCGTCGACACTTGAAACCGTCGACACTTGAAACCGTCGACACTTGAAACCGACGACACTTGAAACCGACGACACTTGAAACCGACGACACTTGAAACCGACGACACTTGAAACCGACGACACTTGAAACCGACGACACTTGAAACCGACGACACTTGAAACCGACGACACTTGAAACCGACGACACTTGAAACCGACGACACTTGAAACCGACGACACTTGAAACCGACGACACTTGAAACCGACGACACTTGAAACCGACGACACTTGAAACCGACGACACTTGAAACCGACGACACTTGAAACCGACGACACTTGAAACCGACGACACTTGAAACCGACGACACTTGAAACCGACGACACTTGAAACCGACGACACTTGAAACCGACGACACTTGAAACCGACGACACTTGAAACCGACGACACTTGAAACCGACGACACTTGAAACCGACGACACTTGAAACCGACGACACTTGAAACCGACGACACTTGAAACCGACGACACTTGAAACCGACGACACTTGAAACCGACGACACTTGAAACCGACGACACTTGAAACCGACGACACTTGAAACCGACGACACTTGAAACCGACGACACTTGAAACCGACGACACTTGAAACCGACGACACTTGAAACCGACGACACTTGAAACCGACGACACTTGAAACCGACGACACTTGAAACCGACGACACTTGAAACCGACGACACTTGAAACCGACGACACTTGAAACCGACGACACTTGAAACCGACGACACTTGAAACCGACGACACTTGAAACCGACGACACTTGAAACCGACGACACTTGAAACCGACGACACTTGAAACCGACGACACTTGAAACCGACGACACTTGAAACCGACGACACTTGAAACCGACGACACTTGAAACCGACGACACTTGAAACCGACGACACTTGAAACCGACGACACTTGAAACCGACGACACTTGAAACCGACGACACTTGAAACCGACGACACTTGAAACCGACGACACTTGAAACCGACGACACTTGAAACCGACGACACTTGAAACCGACGACACTTGAAACCGACGACACTTGAAACCGACGACACTTGAAACCGACGACACTTGAAACCGACGACACTTGAAACCGACGACACTTGAAACCGACGACACTTGAAACCGACGACACTTGAAACCGACGACACTTGAAACCGACGACACTTGAAACCGACGACACTTGAAACCGACGACACTTGAAACCGACGACACTTGAAACCGACGACACTTGAAACCGACGACACTTGAAACCGACGACACTTGAAACCGACGACACTTGAAACCGACGACACTTGAAACCGACGACACTTGAAACCGACGACACTTGAAACCGACGACACTTGAAACCGACGACACTTGAAACCGACGACACTTGAAACCGACGACACTTGAAACCGACGACACTTGAAACCGACGACACTTGAAACCGACGACACTTGAAACCGACGACACTTGAAACCGACGACACTTGAAACCGACGACACTTGAAACCGACGACACTTGAAACCGACGACACTTGAAACCGACGACACTTGAAACCGACGACACTTGAAACCGACGACACTTGAAACCGACGACACTTGAAACCGACGACACTTGAAACCGACGACACTTGAAACCGACGACACTTGAAACCGACGACACTTGAAACCGACGACACTTGAAACCGACGACACTTGAAACCGACGACACTTGAAACCGACGACACTTGAAACCGACGACACTTGAAACCGACGACACTTGAAACCGACGACACTTGAAACCGACGACACTTGAAACCGACGACACTTGAAACCGACGACACTTGAAACCGACGACACTTGAAACCGACGACACTTGAAACCGACGACACTTGAAACCGACGACACTTGAAACCGACGACACTTGAAACCGACGACACTTGAAACCGACGACACTTGAAACCGACGACACTTGAAACCGACGACACTTGAAACCGACGACACTTGAAACCGACGACACTTGAAACCGACGACACTTGAAACCGACGACACTTGAAACCGACGACACTTGAAACCGACGACACTTGAAACCGACGACACTTGAAACCGACGACACTTGAAACCGACGACACTTGAAACCGACGACACTTGAAACCGACGACACTTGAAACCGACGACACTTGAAACCGACGACACTTGAAACCGACGACACTTGAAACCGACGACACTTGAAACCGACGACACTTGAAACCGACGACACTTGAAACCGACGACACTTGAAACCGACGACACTTGAAACCGACGACACTTGAAACCGACGACACTTGAAACCGACGACACTTGAAACCGACGACACTTGAAACCGACGACACTTGAAACCGACGACACTTGAAACCGACGACACTTGAAACCGACGACACTTGAAACCGACGACACTTGAAACCGACGACACTTGAAACCGACGACACTTGAAACCGACGACACTTGAAACCGACGACACTTGAAACCGACGACACTTGAAACCGACGACACTTGAAACCGACGACACTTGAAACCGACGACACTTGAAACCGACGACACTTGAAACCGACGACACTTGAAACCGACGACACTTGAAACCGACGACACTTGAAACCGACGACACTTGAAACCGACGACACTTGAAACCGACGACACTTGAAACCGACGACACTTGAAACCGACGACACTTGAAACCGACGACACTTGAAACCGACGACACTTGAAACCGACGACACTTGAAACCGACGACACTTGAAACCGACGACACTTGAAACCGACGACACTTGAAACCGACGACACTTGAAACCGACGACACTTGAAACCGACGACACTTGAAACCGACGACACTTGAAACCGACGACACTTGAAACCGACGACACTTGAAACCGACGACACTTGAAACCGACGACACTTGAAACCGACGACACTTGAAACCGACGACACTTGAAACCGACGACACTTGAAACCGACGACACTTGAAACCGACGACACTTGAAACCGACGACACTTGAAACCGACGACACTTGAAACCGACGACACTTGAAACCGACGACACTTGAAACCGACGACACTTGAAACCGACGACACTTGAAACCGACGACACTTGAAACCGACGACACTTGAAACCGACGACACTTGAAACCGACGACACTTGAAACCGACGACACTTGAAACCGACGACACTTGAAACCGACGACACTTGAAACCGACGACACTTGAAACCGACGACACTTGAAACCGACGACACTTGAAACCGACGACACTTGAAAACCGACGACACTTGAAACCGACGACACTTGAAAACCGACGACACTTGAAACCGACGACACTTGAAACCGACGACACTTGAAACCGACGACACTTGAAACCGACGACACTTGAAACCGACGACACTTGAAACCGACGACACTTGAAACCGACGACACTTGAAACCGACGACACTTGAAACCCGACGACACTTGAAACCGACGACACTTGAAACCGACGACACTTGAAACCGACGACACTTGAAACCCGACGACACTTGAAACCGACGACACTTGAAACCCGACGACACTTGAAACCGACGACACTTGAAACCGACGACACTTGAAACCGACGACACTTGAAACCGACGACACTTGAAACCGACGACACTTGAAACCGACGACACTTGAAACCGACGACACTTGAAACCGACGACACTTGAAACCGACGACACTTGAAACCCGACGACACTTGAAACCGACGACACTTGAAACCGACGACACTTGAAACCCGACGACACTTGAAACCGACGACACTTGAAACCGACGACACTTGAAACCGACGACACTTGAAACCGACGACACTTGAAACCCGACGACACTTGAAACCGACGACACTTGAAACCGACGACACTTGAAACCGACGACACTTGAAACCGACGACACTTGAAACCGACGACACTTGAAAACCGACGACACTTGAAAACCGACGACACTTGAAACCGACGACACTTGAAAACCGACGACACTTGAAACCGACGACACTTGAAACCGACGACACTTGAAACCGACGACACTTGAAACCGACGACACTTGAAACCGACGACACTTGAAACCGACGACACTTGAAACCGACGACACTTGAAACCGACGACACTTGAAACCGACGACACTTGAAACCGACGACACTTGAAACCGACGACACTTGAAACCGACGACACTTGAAACCGACGACACTTGAAACCGACGACACTTGAAACCGACGACACTTGAAACCGACGACACTTGAAACCGACGACACTTGAAACCGACGACACTTGAAACCGACGACACTTGAAACCGACGACACTTGAAACCGACGACACTTGAAACCGACGACACTTGAAACCGACGACACTTGAAACCGACGACACTTGAAACCGACGACACTTGAAACCGACGACACTTGAAACCGACGACACTTGAAACCGACGACACTTGAAACCGACGACACTTGAAACCGACGACACTTGAAACCGACGACACTTGAAACCGACGACACTTGAAACCGACGACACTTGAAACCGACGACACTTGAAACCGACGACACTTGAAACCGACGACACTTGAAACCGACGACACTTGAAACCGACGACACTTGAAACCGACGACACTTGAAACCGACGACACTTGAAACCGACGACACTTGAAACCGACGACACTTGAAACCGACGACACTTGAAACCGACGACACTTGAAACCGACGACACTTGAAACCGACGACACTTGAAACCGACGACACTTGAAACCGACGACACTTGAAACCGACGACACTTGAAACCGACGACACTTGAAACCGACGACACTTGAAACCGACGACACTTGAAACCGACGACACTTGAAACCGACGACACTTGAAACCGACGACACTTGAAACCGACGACACTTGAAACCGACGACACTTGAAACCGACGACACTTGAAACCGACGACACTTGAAACCGACGACACTTGAAACCGACGACACTTGAAACCGACGACACTTGAAACCGACGACACTTGAAACCGACGACACTTGAAACCGACGACACTTGAAACCGACGACACTTGAAACCGACGACACTTGAAACCGACGACACTTGAAACCGACGACACTTGAAACCGACGACACTTGAAACCGACGACACTTGAAACCGACGACACTTGAAACCGACGACACTTGAAACCGACGACACTTGAAACCGACGACACTTGAAACCGACGACACTTGAAACCGACGACACTTGAAACCGACGACACTTGAAACCGACGACACTTGAAACCGACGACACTTGAAACCGACGACACTTGAAACCGACGACACTTGAAACCGACGACACTTGAAACCGACGACACTTGAAACCGACGACACTTGAAACCGACGACACTTGAAACCGACGACACTTGAAACCGACGACACTTGAAACCGACGACACTTGAAACCGACGACACTTGAAACCGACGACACTTGAAACCGACGACACTTGAAACCGACGACACTTGAAACCGACGACACTTGAAACCGACGACACTTGAAACCGACGACACTTGAAACCGACGACACTTGAAACCGACGACACTTGAAACCGACGACACTTGAAACCGACGACACTTGAAACCGACGACACTTGAAACCGACGACACTTGAAACCGACGACACTTGAAACCGACGACACTTGAAACCGACGACACTTGAAACCGACGACACTTGAAACCGACGACACTTGAAACCGACGACACTTGAAACCGACGACACTTGAAACCGACGACACTTGAAACCGACGACACTTGAAACCGACGACACTTGAAACCGACGACACTTGAAACCGACGACACTTGAAACCGACGACACTTGAAACCGACGACACTTGAAACCGACGACACTTGAAACCGACGACACTTGAAACCGACGACACTTGAAACCGACGACACTTGAAACCGACGACACTTGAAACCGACGACACTTGAAACCGACGACACTTGAAACCGACGACACTTGAAACCGACGACACTTGAAACCGACGACACTTGAAACCGACGACACTTGAAACCGACGACACTTGAAACCGACGACACTTGAAACCGACGACACTTGAAACCGACGACACTTGAAACCGACGACACTTGAAACCGACGACACTTGAAACGACGACACTTGAAACCGACGACACTTGAAACCGACGACACTTGAAACCGACGACACTTGAAACCGACGACACTTGAAACCGACGACACTTGAAACCGACGACACTTGAAACCGACGACACTTGAAACCGACGACACTTGAAACCGACGACACTTGAAACCGACGACACTTGAAACCGACGACACTTGAAACCGACGACACTTGAAACCGACGACACTTGAAACCGACGACACTTGAAACCGACGACACTTGAAACCGACGACACTTGAAACCGACGACACTTGAAACCGACGACACTTGAAACCGACGACACTTGAAACCGACGACACTTGAAACCGACGACACTTGAAACCGACGACACTTGAAACCGACGACACTTGAACGACACTTGAAACGACGACACTTGAAACCGACGACACTTGAAACCGACGACACTTGAAACCGACGACACTTGAAACCGACGACACTTGAAACCGACGACACTTGAAACCGACGACACTTGAAACCGACGACACTTGAAACCGACGACACTTGAAACCGACGACACTTGAAACCGACGACACTTGAAACCGACGACACTTGAAACCGACGACACTTGAAACCGACGACACTTGAAACCGACGACACTTGAAACCGACGACACTTGAAACCGACGACACTTGAAACCGACGACACTTGAAACCGACGACACTTGAAACCGACGACACTTGAAACCGACGACACTTGAAACCGACGACACTTGAAACCGACGACACTTGAAACCGACGACACTTGAAACCGACGACACTTGAAACCGACGACACTTGAAACCGACGACACTTGAAACCGACGACACTTGAAACCGACGACACTTGAAACCGACGACACTTGAAACCGACGACACTTGAAACCGACGACACTTGAAACCGACGACACTTGAAACCGACGACACTTGAAACCGACGCTTGAAACCGACGACACTTGAAACCGACGACACTTGAAACCGACGACACTTGAAACCGACGACACTTGAAACCGACGACACTTGAAACCGACGACACTTGAAACCGACGACACTTGAAACCGACGACACTTGAAACCGACGACACTTGAAACCGACGACACTTGAAACCGACGACACTTGAAACCGACGACACTTGAAACCGACGACACTTGAAACCGACGACACTTGAAACCGACGACACTTGAAACCGACGACACTTGAAACCGACGACACTTGAAACCGACGACACTTGAAACCGACGACACTTGAAACCGACGACACTTGAAACCGACGACACTTGAAACCGACGACACTTGAAACCGACGACACTTGAAACCGACGACACTTGAAACCGACGACACTTGAAACCGACGACACTTGAAACCCGACGACACTTGAAACCCGACGACACTTGAAACCCGACGACACTTGAAACCCGACGACACTTGAAACCCGACGACACTTGAAACCGACGACACTTGAAACCGACGACACTTGAAACCGACGACACTTGAAACCGACGACACTTGAAACCGACGACACTTGAAACCGACGACACTTGAAACCGACGACACTTGAAACCGACGACACTTGAAACCGACGACACTTGAAACCCGACGACACTTGAAACCCGACGACACTTGAAACCCGACGACACTTGAAACCCGACGACACTTGAAACCCGACGACACTTGAAACCCGACGACACTTGAAAACCGACGACACTTGAAACCCGACGACACTTGAAACCGACGACACTTGAAACCCGACGACACTTGAAACCCGACGACACTTGAAACCCGACGACACTTGAAACCGACGACACTTGAAACCCGACGACACTTGAAACCGACGACACTTGAAACCGACGACACTTGAAAACCGACGACACTTGAAAACCGACGACACTTGAAACCGACGACACTTGAAACCGACGACACTTGAAACCGACGACACTTGAAACCGACGACACTTGAAACCGACGACACTTGAAACCGACGACACTTGAAACCGACGACACTTGAAACCGACGACACTTGAAACCGACGACACTTGAAACCGACGACACTTGAAACCGACGACACTTGAAACCGACGACACTTGAAACCGACGACACTTGAAACCGACGACACTTGAAACCGACGACACTTGAAACCGACGACACTTGAAACCGACGACACTTGAAACCGACGACACTTGAAACCGACGACACTTGAAACCGACGACACTTGAAACCGACGACACTTGAAACCGACGACACTTGAAACCGACGACACTTGAAACCGACGACACTTGAAACCGACGACACTTGAAACCGACGACACTTGAAACCGACGACACTTGAAACCGACGACACTTGAAACCGACGACACTTGAAACCGACGACACTTGAAACCGACGACACTTGAAACCGACGACACTTGAAACCGACGACACTTGAAACCGACGACACTTGAAACCGACGACACTTGAAACCGACGACACTTGAAACCGACGACACTTGAAACCGACGACACTTGAAACCGACGACACTTGAAACCGACGACACTTGAAACCGACGACACTTGAAACCGACGACACTTGAAACCGACGACACTTGAAACCGACGACACTTGAAACCGACGACACTTGAAACCGACGACACTTGAAACCGACGACACTTGAAACCGACGACACTTGAAACCGACGACACTTGAAACCGACGACACTTGAAACCGACGACACTTGAAACCGACGACACTTGAAACCGACGACACTTGAAACCGACGACACTTGAAACCGACGACACTTGAAACCGACGACACTTGAAACCGACGACACTTGAAACCGACGACACTTGAAACCGACGACACTTGAAACCGACGACACTTGAAACCGACGACACTTGAAACCGACGACACTTGAAACCGACGACACTTGAAACCGACGACACTTGAAACCGACGACACTTGAAACCGACGACACTTGAAACCGACGACACTTGAAACCGACGACACTTGAAACCGACGACACTTGAAACCGACGACACTTGAAACCGACGACACTTGAAACCGACGACACTTGAAACCGACGACACTTGAAACCGACGACACTTGAAACCGACGACACTTGAAACCGACGACACTTGAAACCGACGACACTTGAAACCGACGACACTTGAAACCGACGACACTTGAAACCGACGACACTTGAAACCGACGACACTTGAAACCGACGACACTTGAAACCGACGACACTTGAAACCGACGACACTTGAAACCGACGACACTTGAAACCGACGACACTTGAAACCGACGACACTTGAAACCCGACGACACTTGAAACCCGACGACACTTGAAACCCGACGACACTTGAAACCCGACGACACTTGAAACCGACGACACTTGAAACCGACGACACTTGAAACCGACGACACTTGAAACCGACGACACTTGAAACCGACGACACTTGAAACCGACGACACTTGAAACCGACGACACTTGAAACCCGACGACACTTGAAACCCGACGACACTTGAAACCCGACGACACTTGAAACCCGACGACACTTGAAAACCGACGACACTTGAAACCGACGACACTTGAAACCCGACGACACTTGAAACCCGACGACACTTGAAAACCGACGACACTTGAAACCCGACGACACTTGAAACCCGACGACACTTGAAACCCGACGACACTTGAAAACCGACGACACTTGAAAACCGACGACACTTGAAAACCGACGACACTTGAAAACCGACGACACTTGAAAACCGACGACACTTGAAAACCGACGACACTTGAAACCGACGACACTTGAAACCGACGACACTTGAAAACCGACGACACTTGAAACCGACGACACTTGAAACCGACGACACTTGAAACCGACGACACTTGAAACCCGACGACACTTGAAACCCGACGACACTTGAAACCGACGACACTTGAAACCCGACGACACTTGAAACCGACGACACTTGAAACCGACGACACTTGAAACCGACGACACTTGAAACCGACGACACTTGAAACCGACGACACTTGAAACCGACGACACTTGAAACCGACGACACTTGAAACCCGACGACACTTGAAACCCGACGACACTTGAAACCCGACGACACTTGAAACCCGACGACACTTGAAACCCGACGACACTTGAAACCCGACGACACTTGAAACCCGACGACACTTGAAACCCGACGACACTTGAAACCCGACGACACTTGAAACCCGACGACACTTGAAACCCGACGACACTTGAAACCCGACGACACTTGAAACCCGACGACACTTGAAACCCGACGACACTTGAAACCCGACGACACTTGAAACCGACGACACTTGAAACCGACGACACTTGAAACCGACGACACTTGAAACCGACGACACTTGAAACCGACGACACTTGAAACCGACGACACTTGAAACCGACGACACTTGAAACCGACGACACTTGAAACCGACGACACTTGAAACCGACGACACTTGAAACCGACGACACTTGAAACCGACGACACTTGAAACCCGACGACACTTGAAACCGACGACACTTGAAACCCGACGACACTTGAAACCCGACGACACTTGAAACCCGACGACACTTGAAACCGACGACACTTGAAACCCGACGACACTTGAAACCCGACGACACTTGAAACCCGACGACACTTGAAACCGACGACACTTGAAACCCGACGACACTTGAAACCCGACGACACTTGAAACCCGACGACACTTGAAACCCGACGACACTTGAAACCCGACGACACTTGAAACCCGACGACACTTGAAACCGACGACACTTGAAACCGACGACACTTGAAACCCGACGACACTTGAAACCGACGACACTTGAAACCGACGACACTTGAAACCGACGACACTTGAAACCGACGACACTTGAAACCCGACGACACTTGAAAACCGACGACACTTGAAAACCGACGACACTTGAAACCCGACGACACTTGAAACCCGACGACACTTGAAACCCGACGACACTTGAAAACCGACGACACTTGAAAACCGACGACACTTGAAAACCGACGACACTTGAAAACCGACGACACTTGAAAACCGACGACACTTGAAACCGACGACACTTGAAACCGACGACACTTGAAACCGACGACACTTGAAACCCGACGACACTTGAAACCGACGACACTTGAAACCCGACGACACTTGAAACCGACGACACTTGAAACCGACGACACTTGAAACCGACGACACTTGAAACCCGACGACACTTGAAACCCGACGACACTTGAAACCGACGACACTTGAAACCCGACGACACTTGAAAACCGACGACACTTGAAACCCGACGACACTTGAAACCGACGACACTTGAAACCGACGACACTTGAAACCCGACGACACTTGAAACCCGACGACACTTGAAACCCGACGACACTTGAAACCGACGACACTTGAAACCCGACGACACTTGAAAACCGACGACACTTGAAACCGACGACACTTGAAACCCGACGACACTTGAAAACCGACGACACTTGAAAACCGACGACACTTGAAAACCGACGACACTTGAAAACCGACGACACTTGAAAACCGACGACACTTGAAAACCGACGACACTTGAAAACCGACGACACTTGAAAACCGACGACACTTGAAAACCGACGACACTTGAAACCGACGACACTTGAAAACCGACGACACTTGAAACCGACGACACTTGAAACCGACGACACTTGAAACCGACGACACTTGAAACCGACGACACTTGAAAACCGACGACACTTCAAAACCGACGACACTTCAAAACCGACGACACTTGAAACCCGACGACACTTGAAACCCGACGACACTTGAAACCCGACGACACTTGAAACCCGACGACACTTGAAACCCGACGACACTTGAAACCGACGACACTTGAAAACCGACGACACTTGAAAACCGACGACACTTGAAAACCGACGACACTTGAAAACCGACGACACTTGAAACCCGACGACACTTGAAACCCGACGACACTTGAAACCCGACGACACTTGAAACCCGACGACACTTGAAAACCGACGACACTTGAAAACCGACGACACTTGAAAACCGACGACACTTGAAACCGACGACACTTGAAACCCGACGACACTTGAAACCCGACGACACTTGAAACCGACGACACTTGAAAACCGACGACACTTGAAAACCGACGACACTTGAAACCGACGACACTTGAAAACCGACGACACTTGAAAACCGACGACACTTGAAAACCGACGACACTTGAAAACCGACGACACTTGAAAACCGACGACACTTGAAACCGACGACACTTGAAAACCGACGACACTTGAAACCCGACGACACTTGAAAACCGACGACACTTGAAACCGACGACACTTGAAACCGACGACACTTGAAAACCGACGACACTTGAAAACCGACGACACTTGAAAACCGACGACACTTGAAAACCGACGACACTTGAAAACCGACGACACTTGAAAACCGACGACACTTGAAAACCGACGACACTTGAAAACCGACGACACTTGAAAACCGACGACACTTGAAAACCGACGACACTTGAAAACCGACGACACTTGAAAACCGACGACACTTGAAAACCGACGACACTTGAAAACCGACGACACTTGAAAACCGACGACACTTGAAAACCGACGACACTTGAAAACCGACGACACTTGAAACCCGACGACACTTGAAACCGACGACACTTGAAAACCGACGACACTTGAAAACCGACGACACTTGAAACCGACGACACTTGAAACCCGACGACACTTGAAACCCGACGACACTTGAAACCGACGACACTTGAAAACCGACGACACTTGAAAACCGACGACACTTGAAACCGACGACACTTGAAAACCGACGACACTTGAAAACCGACGACACTTGAAACCGACGACACTTGAAACCGACGACACTTGAAAACCGACGACACTTGAAAACCGACGACACTTGAAAACCGACGACACTTGAAACCGACGACACTTGAAACCCGACGACACTTGAAACCCGACGACACTTGAAACCCGACGACACTTGAAACCGACGACACTTGAAAACCGACGACACTTGAAAACCGACGACACTTGAAAACCGACGACACTTGAAAACCGACGACACTTGAAAACCGACGACACTTGAAAACCGACGACACTTGAAAACCGACGACACTTGAAAACCGACGACACTTGAAACCCGACGACACTTGAAACCCGACGACACTTGAAACCCGACGACACTTGAAACCCGACGACACTTGAAACCCGACGACACTTGAAACCCGACGACACTTGAAACCCGACGACACTTGAAACCAACTACACTCGAAACCAACGACACTCGAAACCAACGACACTCGAAACCAACGACACTCGAAACCAACGACACTCGAAACCAACGACACTCGAAACCAACGACACTCGAAACCAACGACACTCGAAACCAACGACACTCGAAACCAACGACACTCGAAACCAACGACACTCGAAACCAACGACACTCGAAACCAACGACACTCGAAACCAACGACACTCGAAACCAACGACACTCGAAACCAACGACACTCGAAACCAACGACACTCGAAACCAACGACACTCGAAACCAACGACACTCGAAACCAACGACACTCGAAACCAACGACACTCGAAACCAACGACACTCGAAACCAACGACACTCGAAACCAACGACACTTGAAACCAACGACACTTGAAACAAACTCACAGATGCACCGTACCAATGGGTGGTTTACGTTAGCTTTTAAAATTGTGGCGAACCCTCTCGTTTGTGCAATGGTGACGTCTTTGATTGTTTAGGCAATCGTTTCTCACCTATATTTCGGTGATAAGAGACCTATTTCTCACGATTTTTTTGGGTAGAGTACTCGAATAAAGCGAGGCGATTGAATGTAAATCGCATTACCTAGAAATGTGGCCAATTTAATATATTAAGTCACTGTAAAAACATTTCACAATGAGAGTTCTAGGGATTAAATATCACTTGAGTTGGACTTCATATCCCGCCAAGTGCTCGATTACACATGAAATTTATAGTTTAACGTTCTCAATCCCTACTCTATTTCTTAAAATACTTGAGTTTTGCGACTAGGATGTGCTTTAGATCCAATAGCTTCGTCATTACTACTACGTAATAATGTTGCTATTAAGTAGTTGGCCAATTATTGAAGTCTGTATCTAAAGCACGTCTAACTTAAGTATAATAAAAAATAAAGATTTAGAATGTTAAATAAGACATACGAAACGGAAATTGATGTCGGCGAGTTAAATAAACGGCCACATACTTCTGGTCTCCATAATTATGTTCTCTTGCTTTAAAGAATTGTTTCGCTTTCCATTCTGATTTTTTGTCGATGCGATTCAATATTATAAATTTAATCTCTAGTTCGGTCTAGCCCGTCCCTCTTGTAATATTTTAGGTAAGGCTAGGTTAGTTAATCCCTCGACCTCCCCCGTCCATCTGGTAATCTTTAAGGTGAGGTTAGGTTAGTTAATCCCTCTAATTAGCCAATCCCTCCAACTAGTTAATCCTTATCTCGGGCTATTTGTAATATTTTAGGTAAGGCTAGGTTAGGTTAGTTAATTCCTCGAATTAGCCCATCGTTCCAACTAGTTAATCCCTCGGGTTCCCCATTCCATCAAGTAATCTTTAAGGTTAAATTAGGTTAATTAAACCCTGGAAATAGCCCATCCCTCCAACTAGGTAATCCCTATAACTCGGGCTAACCCGTTCCTCTTGTAATATTTTAGGTAAGATTAGTTTAGGTTAGTTAATCAATTGAACTAGCCCATCTCTGTTTTACAACTTAGGTAAGGTTAGTTCTCTGCCTTTCGAAATTTGTACCAGGGTCTCAATTACGAATAGATTGAAGCCTCAATTAAACGCTTTAATTTTTATTCAGCATTAGTAAGAATTAAGGTTCATTAACCTATAAAGCAAAATAGTGAAATGTGGAAAAGGTGTATATTTTTGGTGAAAAAAGGACAGAAATTATACAAAAAAGAGGTTGCTTCGCACCCTTAAAAAAACTCTTTATCTAACTCGAATCAAACCCGTGAAGGGACAGAAATTATTTGTTAGAGAAAGAGCAATTTCATATCTTTAAAATTATAGTTAGTAGATTTAGTCTACTACTTCAAAGATTTTATTACTATTATATATTTTCCAAAAAACGGATAAAGACGACCTAGTTAACCTTCCTCTCCCAATGATGTTAATTTTAAATTCTATCAGTATCACTAATAAAATTAGCTAAAGATGGAGTTCCTTTAATGTATATATATATTTATCATTAGTCCTAGGTCGTCTTTATCCGTTTTTTGGAAAATATATAATAGTAATAAAATCTTTGAATTAAGACTAAATCTACTAACTATAATTTTAAAGATATGAAATTGCTCTTTCTCTAACAAATAATTTCTGTCCCTTCACGGGTTTGATTCGAGTTAGATAAAGAGTTTTTTTAAGGGTGCGAAGCAACCTCTTTTTTGTATATCCTATATTTCAGTACAACTCGAATATGAATAAAGATAACAAAACCTGGCGTCCTCTAGCGGCTTAAGTAGGAACTAACAAAGCCTCGGAAATGTCTGCTATGAATAAAGAATAAGCAGACGCCCACGCTTTCATTGGTTTGAAGTTAGAGGGAAGTCTTATAAACGAACGCTAGCCAAACAGGTTTGGTTATTCATATTTATACATTTAAGATACCAAGACACGGAATCAGCGAACCGTGTTATTTCCCTATTATAATTCATAGAGCCGAATGTAGTTCGGTGCCGATTCCCGATCATATAAGTATGGTATTAAAATGATAGCGGTTACTTCGTGACCAATTGGCGCCACTAAAAAAAAGGGAACCTGGTCTATGGCGAGGCTATTGGGAGGAGGTGACATCGATTCAATAGGGATGAAGATTAAATCGCGAAACAACGTCCAATAGGAAATCGATTTCGGAGGCGAGCTTCTCTTGGGTCGAACGCCACCAAAGCTATTTCCTTATTTCTTATTTTATTTTATTTTGTCTGGCACGCTAAGCTATAGTACGGGTCTCGCTACAAGCTGATACTCATCAATCTTAAGTTTGTAGATCAAAAGCGCCCAATTCTTCCGTATAGACCTGCGATTCAGCCAGAACCGTAGCCGAGATTGGGCGGTTGCCCCATCAATATATACGAAATAAAAAAAAATATCTTCTTTATTCGTTCCGGGAGACTGGGATTCGAACTGGCGTCTCTTCCATTAGATTTAAAAGGACCACGATGACAGTTTCGGGACGGATGAATATATTCAATTGCTTTTTCATTTTAAATTCAGTCGATATCTTATAGATATATAAGCGCCCCCCTCGGTGACATTGGCAATATATTCCCAATACAAGAATCCTTCGATCGAGGATAGAATGCTATTTTACATTATTATAAACTGATAAAAGTTTAATAGTAATAGGCCGCAAAAGTCTATCACTTTATTTCATGAAAGTAAACAACGCCCCGTAATACTATCAGCGAAGGTCCAGTTTTACGTCATAGTTCATATCACTTAAAAATAACCAAAAAAGTCATCACCCCTTTCTGGTTAGAGTGATTTGGACTCTTCAGCTCGATATTTTGAGTCTGATGAGAGGGACGGAATTTAGGCGGGCCGCGCTTGCCTATATTGCCTTCCCTCCCGATTCCTGAATTTCTCCGCAGTATCGCTTCTTCCGTTGACTATTTCCACGGCGACTGCGGCCGCTAGAGTGTCTCGAATCCTGCTGAATCTGCCAGGTACGTTTACCCGGACCAATACTGATAGTATTAAACTACGAGGCGTTGTTTACTTTTATGGAATGGACTTTAGGAAGCCATTATTTTAACCAAGATACGAAACGCATCGTACCTATTCTACGCAAAGGTTACGAGATCAAGTGAGTGAATCTCTGGGAATACAAAAATTAGATAATAGCTAAATCTAGCGACTCTTTGATAATAAAATAAATATTCATAAGATGATATAAGCGATAGGTAACAGCACCCCGTACAGATACTAGAAATGTATCCAAGTTGGAAATGAACTGAGGCGGGCGGAGGTGGTAATTCTGTTGAGCCTGTAAGGGGGTTATATTCTGCCAGGGGTGCGGAATGGGGTCCATCGTGAAAAGCGCCTTAAGACCTTTACGGGGGGGGGGGGGAGTCGTGTCCCGCACGCTCGCCCACCCGCTAGTTCACCCGCCCACCCTTTCGCCCGACGCGTTATCGATTATCGCTACTTCGTTTTTCTTTATTCCAACAAGATTTATGCGCAAATCGGGAAGAGAGGCGGCTAGCTAGGAGAGAGATACAACCAAGCTCGTTTAGCGAACAGCCGGAGATCTCACCGTGGCTAAACATACACCCTAGTTCATTCCTTCGCGAATTGGAAGCACCCTGAACAAAACTAGGCATCCTGTTTTCTCTACGTATTCTTTAGTTTAAATTGAACTTTGAATTTGTTCGCTATTGACAATTTAAACTGAAAAAGAATATTATTATAATCCCAAGTAAATAAAAATCTATAAGTAGCCAATTTGAACGCGAGGGTCGTGATTTTTTGGTTCGGTAGAAACTCACAATGTCAGTCTATACTATGGTTAAACTATGAAGGCTTAATTTAAAATAACAAACTAACGAATATATCGCGTGCAATTAGTGAAGATGTAGGAATTCAAGGATAGATTTTGAAAAAATAGTAATTAGGATCACTGGGAGCCCTGCCATAAGGACTTCTAAAATAATACGAAATAAAATTGCTTATTATTTCTCGTACTTAATGTACGTTCGCTTCAACCATGAATCTATTCTATAAGGTCTAGGAATTGTGCCAACTCGGAATGGTTCCGAAATAGTTGTACAATAGCGACGATTTTGCATCGGCAAACGGGCAAATAGCCTTCGGGAAATTCAAAAACCTTTCCTATAACGTAGAGACTCGCCACTAATAGTCGCATTGAGAAATGATACCGAGTTTTGGCAATTGTACGCGAGAGTATACCCCATCTTTAGTTCGATTTATCAAGATCAGTGCGATATAAAACGCGCCTACTTAAAAACGCCTACGCGAATGTCCAGCCTGGACGGTGAAGCTTGACATCCCGCTGGTGAGTCAAATTAATGTTCTCGAAAACCAGCCCGAGTTACGTTAGGAAACGAGACATATCGTTTGCTTGTTTTTTGTTTATTTGCGTTGTGAGGGAATGCTGAATAGCTAAAAACCCACCATTATGGTAGTCAGCACCGAAGGAAATATAACGGGGTATGACCTCCAGTGACTCTACTTCTAGATACCTATAAATGTGCGACTCCTAATATCAGAAGTGGAATATATAGGTTATAAGCGTAACAATTGCCGGTTGATAACAGCGCCAACGCGCATGGTGGTGACATTAGGAACTCATTCTTCCCAAAGGTCGCGACGCCTGGAGAGTATAACTAAGGGGTCCGTCGCGAGGTGGCGCCTTTTAAGTGTTACTTTTAAAGAACCTAAATTGGCGAGTGGACTCACGGACCAAGTATACTGTAGAACAACCCACGACCACGGCAACATCTAAGCCGGGAATTTTGATTCCCAGCAAAATCCTACGTCGTCACGCAACCTGGTTCTTCTATAGTATAATTTGTCCATGGTGTTTTGAGTCCATTCATCGGGTATGTTTCTAGCCTGAAGCGTCTATAAAATTGTCTCGTGTACTGGTTTGATTCTTTAGTATCTCGTGTACCTGTACGTCACCTTCGTGTCACTAACACACTGGGAGAAAAGAACCTGGACATTATTGGCGCGTTTTATACCGTATGTTAGGATATTGATACTATATAAAACAGCCCCCTTTATGCGAGGGAGCTAGTATCATTCATCGAAAAAGCGGTTCCTCCTGCCGTTGTTATTTCCCCGCGGGGGTTTTCAGAGTTTTCAGGGGGAGAAGGGGGAGAAGAGGGAGGGGCGAGTTAAAATGATTCTTCATCGATATTAATTTCCTTTAGCGCGCTCGAAATGGCTACAGGAAATAACGCTACCTATACGATCAGAGCCAACTTGATATTTCAACAAATATAACCCTATTTACCTACAACCCAGTCATATGGAAATGAAGTCGTAAGAATGAGTTAAAAATACATTCAAACAACGAGAAATCAGCAGCCAGATTCACTTGCCAAGGCTTAGCTATGATAATTACTCGGAAACCCTATCTATTAAATCTTAATAAAGGTAAAACTTTGGTGAAATTTGCCATAGTTTTAGCTATTCGCGTTATCACGCCCGGGAAAAATTAACTATTATAATAATTTATTCAAACGCTCACTAACTAACAGCATATATAATTTCATTATACCTTTTTTTGTCGCTTAGAAAGTTGAACCAATATTTTGAACTATTTCCAAGTTTTAAATAAACTATTTTCATCGGAAACCGGATGTGGTTAATAAATGAGAATTTTAAAAAAATAGTAATTAGTTAATCTAAGCAAGTTTGTCTAAAACTATAAAAAGAAATCAACAATTTCCCTGTCCGTGATGTTGTAACAATTTCTGTAATTTCATTCAGTAAACAAACGCAGTTTTGTTTATTTCTTACCAGAATTATTTATTTCTGGAAGTTCATACGAAGACTGTCGAGTTTTTCAGTTTGTCTAGCGTTGATTTCTTAAGATGATTTCATTGTGTAACTGCTCTTTCTATTTACGTATCGCGACATTACGTCGCGTAGTGGCAATATATTGTAACTCAATTTAACGTTAGAAATCATTTATATAAATATAAATCTACATTTAATATTTAAATTTAGTTGTACATTATTTAAGAGTATTAATTCCAAATTTCAAATTATTTAATTTTCAGCGTGTTAAAAACGCAAACAAATTACCCTAATTAGTTTATGTTCGTGCTTCCCCCCAAATGTAGAAACTACATAGTGTCGGAGTTAGCGTGTAAAATAGGAAAGCTAACGAGGCTAGGAAGAATTTGCTGGATTAAGTAACTGACTAAGTATTTAACATCGTCAAAGGCTAAGTACTTCACTCATTTTCTGATTATGCGGGCCCCAAGTACTTGAGACCAGATAAGTCCCTCTTTTACAATTATTTCCATCCGTTATTAATATGGCTATATAGTATATATTTCTTAGCCAACAATGTTCTGACTTATCCCGTTTTAGCCTGGCGAATTGTCATCAGGTGCGGATATACGGGGCACTCACTCACTCAGTCAGTCGGGTGGTCATTTTTCTAGCACGGCTCCTAAGAGAGAGGGAGGGCTTGCCCGTATCGCCCAACCAGTCGCCCACCCACCCCTCGAGCGACCCAAAGAACGACCCGGATAAAATATTTTTCTCTATAACGCGTATATTAAGTCGCAAACTCGTGAACAACCGAAAAAACCGAAGAAAAAACGCGCTTAAAGTCAGAATGAACAAAAATGTTCTCAACCTTCTTTGTTTCTTTTTAAATTTAAAAACGTCAGATTTACTATCGATCTCAGATGATACGACTAGTTTTGTAATATTTTTCAGTTTTTTGGAATTTTGGGATTCTTCTAAAATGAACTAATTCCTTATTTGCCATGAATTTATTAATTAATTATCATTACTATTTAAATTTAACGTCGAGTGTCTAATTATGTTGTCATTCGATATAGGCTTTGACAAAATAAAGATTGTGCAAAAACTAAATAGCTTTTAAAACCAAAGCCAGGTTGAAAATGCGTCTTTAGAACCACACTGTCAATTGGCAAAATAATCAGATCTCTAGCTCGATTCAAACGGAAGTTATTCGAGTATTTGTAAGAAGCGAGTTCGGAGTAGGTCGCAGATTAAAGGAATGTCTTCATTTTTCCTTTAAGGTTTGTTCTTTCACAGATCGCGACTTCCAGTAAAAAGAGATGGAAATGGAAGAAATACCCCTTTTAGGGAAAAATATAGCCGAGTGGCATCTCTCTCTCTTTCTCTTTGGGAAACGACGACCCGGAGGACTCGCGAACCAGGAGGAGGAAAGAGAAAGTATAACGCCGGTATTAAAATCCAGCGAAATATCGATTGGCCCCTGACACCCCCTTTTACAACAGGCCGAGGGTTAGGGGGATGGGACGTACTTGATGAAATTCCACGGCATCACCTCTGGCTCGTTCAGTCAGACTCTGACTCGAGCTACGAAGAGAAGCCCGCCGCCGTCGCCCATGCACCCTCAGGTTCGTCTCTTCATTCGAGTCTCTCTCTCTGGTCCGACTCGAGTCTTTCCGGATCCCCGAGCCCAACGCTGTCATTTCGAGCGCGACTTTGCCGACTTTCGCCCAGCCGTTATTTACGCTAATTTAGACCCCCGCTTTCAAGATTAAAGCGAGAGGAACGCTCCCGAGTCGAAATTAAATCTTATTTTGGAAATGAGACCACGTACCCCAACATCGGACCACAAATAAGAAACTACAGCTTTTTAAAAATAATTTCAAAAATATTTTTCAGGTAAATATTATTTATATCTTAAATATTTATATTTTAATATATTTATATATTTATATATTTATATATTAATATATTAATATATTTATATATTAATATATTTATATATTAATATATTTATATATTTATATATTTATATATTAATATATTTATATATTAATATATTTATATATTAATATATTTATATATTAATATATTTATATTTTTATATATTTATATATTAATATATTTATATATTTATATTTTAATATATTTATATTTATATTTATATATTATTTTGTTTATTTTAATATATTTAAATTTATATATTTATTAATTTTAATATATACTTTTATTTATTTAAATATATACCTTTAATTATTTAAATATATTTATATTTTTTATAGTTTAATATATATTAATTTAACATTCATTTGTATTATTTACATATTTTAATATAATTATTTATGTTATAGGTAGGCATAAATATTTACTATTTATTTTGATTTACTAATTTTTTAACTAGATTAACGTTATCGAGTAGATGTTGTTCATTTTGAAATTTGATAAACAAAAAAATTAAAAATAAATTTTGTTTTTATCTAACCAATGGTCAAATGTTTGTTTCGTTTTTAATATCAGATATTGGGTCGGAGTATCAGCGTAAATTTCATGAAATCCAGTTTAGGAATATCAGCTTGTTTAGTTCTCCTAATTTCTTGTTTAAAACGTAAGTACCGTACTCCGTTTATTTCTTATCATATCTGGACATCTCCCTCTCTCTCTGTTCTCGAATAAGCGTTATTAAGGGGGGGGGGGGGGGGGTTCATCTTATCATATCCGTCTTCATTCATTCATTCTCTTTAGCGCCCGAATGTTACGTTATCTCAATTAGAGGAAGAGGGGCTTTAATGCCCGGGGGGGGGGGGGTTGGAGCCCTCTTTCACGATGATTTATGGAGAGTATTAAGGGGACCCCGGATGACCTCTAACTAAGGAACGGGGTGGATGGAAGGGGCTAGCTAAAATGACGAAGGGAAATTACTCCCGGGAGAAGCGCGATCAGACCAAATATGATAAATGTTCCAATTGCTCATTAGGCTTAACGCCGACCGAGGCTTAACGCTTAATAATACGCTGGATATATTAGAGGTGGATAGTTATTACCAAGGATATCATCGTCGGAGATTTCGAATCACTCGCGATTTGCAACGTTAATTAACGAGGAAAAAAATCTTCGGATAATTATTTCAATAAAAGTAACAAAATATGTGAAATCTGATCAATTTTTCACGTTTAAAATTACTGACTTTTTTATGTAATTTCTGATCAATTATATACCAGAATTATTAGTGCCAATTATCCCATTATACCGAAAAGGCCTGACACGATCTTAATTTCATTCATATTTACCCCAAAAAAAAAAAAAAAAAAAAAAAAAAAAAAAAATATATATATAAATTTTAATATTAATATCAAGGAACAAAATAAACTCGTTTTTTGTCAACTCTAGAAGAAAATTTTGGGAATTATCACTCGCTAGGCCTTCTGCCAATCTGTTACGTTAATTTAGTCGTCATATTTATGAAAAACAGAAACACCTCCTAAAACAAAACCCAAGTTCAAGGTTTGAAAAACCTTGATATTCAAATTAACATCTACCCACTTCGGACGAGCCATAATAAGCCGTGGTTTAATCAGATTTAACTCGGTTAAATAAATCTAAGTTAAATCTGATTAAACCTCTCCTGAAGACGGTATTATGCTTTCGAATAAGTTCAAGGGTATATTAAATCTATCCATTATATTTTAGCGTGATGGAAATATATTTTGATTTCTAAGTGGGCGGTGTCCGGTTTAGGCTAAAAAAATCCACCCTCTACTAGTCACGTTTCGTTTCTGCTTGGAGGAATCAAGTAAAATATTCGAAGAATCAAAGTTAAAGCGAAACAGTCCACTATTTGTATTCGAATGCAGATATGAACTAGAAATTTAGTTTCATCATGCTATTAAAAAGTCAAATTCAAATTTTTATACCTCTAGGTTGATGGCTTAATCTTAAGAGTAACTTCAAAATGAAAATGTCCAAAATATATAAGTAATTTTGCTTCCCAAATATGACGTAGTTAATTTCTGGAACCTAATTAACGATAATTTGCGTGGTAGTTAAGTACTTTAACGAGAAAGACGCCTCCCTCATAGGCCTAACTACAAAACACAAACAACTAAACTTGAGGCCACTCCTCTAACTTATTTCTCCAATTTCTGGGCCTTCTCCTCCCGAGAGGTTTGACGTATCAACTTAAGAAGGCGCTAAAGAATAAGCTAAGATATCCTAAAATTCTACGTACGCCTTTTGAGAGTAGCTAAGGGATAAAGAAGCGGTGTCATCTCGCTACGAATTTGGGCCGTATTGATAGGACACGCGATCCAGAATTTCTTTTGACCCGTCACCTTACAAAATCCATTTCACCTAGAGGTTTCAATGATATTATACTCGGATTGGAATAAGAGAGAGCTATTTTGGGCTACAAATAATGAGATTTATCACGCTGTTGGCCTAGAAACCAACACCTATCGTGGCTAAATTACTAAATTAAGTCTAGATAGGGTTCAATTTAATTAGGCTTGATTAAAAATTACGTTTAAGATAAAAAATAAGCGCGATGAACTAATTTGGATGGTTTTTATTTTTAACAAGAGTTCTAGGTTATTAAAGATTCAGTCTTACAATAAAGTAAATGTTTTTAAAAAATATTTATAAAAGAAGTGGTGAAAAAAGATTTTATGATCATAAAATAATCTAGGGAATGTCTACTTTCTAATGGTGCAATCGGTTTATGCCTAGGAGGTCGCGGAGAAAAGTTACGGCCCTTTTAAGATGGGGTGATTTTTTGGAAATTTTGCTCGATTTCTATCGAGTGGCGAGGCAGGATTTTATTATTTTAGAATAATATAGGGAATGTCTATTTTCTAACGGTGAAATCGGTTTATGCCTAGGAGATTGTAGAGAAAGGTTAGGGCCATTTTAAGATGGGGGTCATTTTTGGAAATTTTGCTCGATTTTTATCGAGTGGCGAAACAATATTTGATTATATTAAAATAATATACGGACTGTCTATTTTCTAATGGGGCAATAGGTTTATGCCTAGGACTTTCCAAAGAAAAGTTACGGACATTTTAAGATGGGGATCATTTTTGGACATTTTGCTCGATTTCTATCGAGTGGCGAGGCATCTTTTTCTAGTGGCGAGGCATGATTTTATTATATCAAAGGAATCTAGGGAATGTCTACTTTCTAATAGTGCAATCGGTTTATGCCTAGGAGGTAGCGGAGAAAAGTTACGGTCATTTTAAGATTGGGATCATTTTTGGACTTTTTCGCCATTTTCGTATCGAGTGGCGAAACACCTTTTCCGAGTGTGGAAACATAATTTCACGGGTGACGCTTAGTGACATTTTTTAGGAATATTTTTAAAGTCGCTAATAAATTAAAAATAACACGTCACTAGTAAATGAGATGGAGAAACGCCAAGACCATATTACACCCGATGAAAATTGGAGTTGGGATGGTGATATACTTTTTGTCAGGGGCTATCCGGTGGAAGGGAAATTTAATAACGCGACCGGCTAAGGTGTTACCTCGAGTGCAAAGACAGGATATGAAAAAATGAAAAGCATTCGATGATTGGCGGAAATTTCTAGCGTGTGGATGCGAGTAATGGATGATTTTTAGCGCCTCGCCTACTTCAATTTGAATATATTAACGAAACACGACTCGACACGAAATTAAATTATACACTTTCCAATAGTTTCGAAGCTTCGACGGTTAAATGATTTTTAATTGGACATGCCAAACCGTATAGAGTCTTATACTTCGCATTTCAACTCGCTGTATACAATTATTCGTATTACACGACCAATATTAAATGCAAAATGAGGGAAATTTTGGATTTTAAAAATTGAAACATTATAAAATATGTTTTATTGATGTAGGGCATATTTTTTCTCCGTGGAATATGGATAAATATATTTAGAATAGTTATTTAACGATCTTTCAGAAAATGCTTAGATCGCGTGTGAAATTGGTGACATTTTCACAAAGAAAAATCATTCAAAAACAGTTAACTCCAAATGTTATTGATTTCTAGTTAAATTCTTAAATTCGCGGAAACCTTCAAATTTTTTATAAGCATCTCCTACACGATTTAACATTACGTACCAACCTTAGATTTATCCATTACCTCAAATATCCGAGTATAAATAATTAGCAAGAAAAAAAAAAAAAAAAAATCTAAAATTTCGAACTAATTCAATTTGACGTTCGAGTAGAAGCGGAGATTTAGGGGCAAAATATCCAATGTATTTTCAATGAACCCCTGTAAAAGTATTTTTCCGGCGGAGCTTTGACGTTCGAGGAAAAGATCTCATTTAGGGGCTTAGACGGAATTTAAGATGTAATGTTTAAATTAACGATAAACTAACTTTGAAGTATAAGTCGTTAATTTCAGACACTTAAATATACAAACGCGATTAAATCAATTTAAATATTTGATTTTAATTATAGACTTTTTTTTTCGAATCTATTTAATTTTATGCCGGTTTCTTTTGGGATGTCTTTCGTTAATTAAGTCATTATCAATCTTAAAGGGTTAGTGTCACTAACTATTCCTAAAAAATAATTAAAATATAATTAAATTTCCAAAAAAAATATAATTCAAACTCAACAGGTGTTTTGAAATAAAAATCCAAATTCGAATACGGCATCATTTTAGCGTTACCCACAGACTGACAGACAAGTACCTAGATAATTATATATATCGATAACCAATCGAAAATGTACGCGGCCCCTTTGGATTACGCGTGCTCGAATGAAAACCTTGGGTTCCTCGCTCTGTAGGTTGCGCTGTTTATTCAGTATTCTATAGAGGCGAGTCTGAAGGTATTTTAATTCACCTTTGACCCTATAAGGGTCACGGACGAGTCGGGTCAAGCGATTCTATTTCGTAACATAGATCATTTGGTTCTACATACGTAGAGTATATATATTAGGTTAAGAATCGGGGGGCTATAGCTAGAATGGCATCACGTCCCTTAGTAATGGCCGAATACGTTCAGAAAACGTCATGTTTTATGGACTTGAAGTTATACACTCCATTGAAAAACGAACGCCAAAAAAAATCTCAAAAATCTTATTTTTCCTTCTCTTTCCTTTTTGGATCGTAATGAAGAGTCAAAGCGAAGTTCTCACGTTTTGGGGAAATGGTTTCGACGTGACGTCGATAGAGACACACTCCCTATACTTTGAAAGCGTTTTAAGCTACCAATTCAAGCGCGCCGCCGATTTAGACAAGAAAGTTTAACAGCATTTGACTATAGAGAGCGGCTAGTTTTTATCTTCAGAATTTTCATACATTAAAGATAATGTAATTTTTTTCACAAACCAATTTTCAAGTTTCTTCATCTTAAAAAGACTGATTTAAAGAATTCTATAACTAGTAATAAGGGTTACTATTTACACGAATTCTTACGTTAATTCTAAAATAGCACGATAGATTTTAAAATATCATAAATTTTCCCGAATTCTTTGGTCAATTCTAAAATTCCCTGAAATTTACCCGAACTCATTAATAAATTCTAAAATTCCCTAAAGTTTCCCTGACCTAACAGGTCAATTCTAAAATTGACTGAAGTTTCCCTGACCTAACGGATTAATTCTTAAATTCCCCGAAGTTTCCCTGACATGAGAGGTCAATTCTAAAATTCCCCGAAGTTTCCCTGACCTAAGAGGTCAATTCTAAAATCCCCCAAAGTTTCCCTTACCTAACGGGTTAATTCTAAAATCCCCCAAAGTTTCCCTGACCTAAGAGGTCAATTCTAAAATAACCGAAAGTTTCCCTGATCTAAGAGGTCAATTCTAAAATTCCCCGAACTTTCCCTGACCTAAGAGGTCATTTATAAAATCCCCCGAACTTTCCTTAACCTAAGAGGTCACTTATAAAATTCCCCGAACTTTCCCTGACCTAAGAGGTCATATATAAAATTCCCCGAACTTTCCCTGACCTAAGAGGTCATTTATAAAATTCCCCGAAGTTTCCTTGACTTAAGAGGTCAATTCTAAAATTTCCCTGAGCTCTTAGGTTAATTCTATATTCCTCCGAGATTTCCCTGGACTCTTAGGTCATTTATAAAATTCCCTAATGTTACCACGAAGTCGTAATTTAGTTCAAATAGGGTGTAGTGTTTCCCTAAGATTTTAAACACGATCTAAATGATTTATATCTCCTTAAAATAGTTATTTTTTCTTCCTAAAATTCCCTAACAATTCCAAACGTTTCCCTAGCCTATTGTCGCTCCAACAATCTTTACTTATCCCTATTATAACACTATAAGGAAGTAAACTTTGAAACAGGCGTGAAAATGATGACATCGACGTTTATTTACGCGGAATTGATGGCCGAAGTTTCGGAGGTTATAATTATTCAGCCCGAAGGTTTAACTCGTCGCGAATCAATGTCAAGAACGGGTGGGGGTTTTACTCTATCCTGTAGTGGTTTCCCCCCTATCGAGTAAATTCTAAACACCAACGTAGTTCGTATAGTATTTGACGAAAATGTCAACTCGCTAGAAAGTGAAGCCAAGCGTCAAGTTTTTCGGCTCATTAAGCGAACTCGAACGCGAGCTCTTCTCGGTTGCCGGCTAATAACCATGCCAAGAATGTCAGCATCGCGTGCCCTACTAGTAGTACGCGAAGCTGATTCGATGACTGATGCGCATTTCTAACCAATAACTGTCCAAATTAAAGAGTCCCTATACTGACTAAAAATAGACGTGACAATTTAACTAATATAACGTAACCCGAAAGAAAAATCAAAAGCCCTATTTTGTTAATAAAAAACGTAATTCTGTAATAAAAAGAAAGTTGATTTTTTAATATTCTTAATTACGAGAAAGTTAAGGTTTAAAGTCTGCCATAATTAATTAAAACGTCCATCATTTTGTTCCGTGTAGAATTAAGGATGCTAATACTCTCTTCAGACGAGGCGTAATTAGCCGGTATTGAACCTACGTAAACTTCTATTAAATCTGATTAAACCGGCTAATTACGCATCTCGTCTGAAGAGGCTATAACCAATCAGATTTTACTTGGGGCAAAAATTGTGTTTCGTTTACTAGAATACATTTTTTATATTAAATGTCATATTTAATAGTCTAATTAATATAAAAATTAAGTTATCGCGAATTAAACTATAAATAAATTTTTAAACTCACCATGAAAATAGGCTTAGTTGGATTCATGGATATCAACTGAACTCCCCGTATAATGACATTGATCATGGAGATCCCGCATTCCCCGTATAAGAGCCATTGATCAATGTCATTGGTCGCTAGTCCTTATATGTGGAGTTCAGGATATCTCCATGAATCCAGCTAAGCCTATTTTCATGGTAAGTTTTAAATTTATTTCTAGTTTAATATTTGTTCGAACATTTTCTTAGATAAGGCGAATATTTAAAGGATAAGGAATTGATTAAAAAAATCACTTGTTTTTAGGTTACATTCTCCCTTTAAAAAGTATTTTCAATTAAAATTTTATTCCCCTAAACATAAACTTCGTCTCTAGTGCACTCGACGACACGAAAGTCGGGCGGACAACGTAGTTTTACTGTTGTTTTAATTTTCGGCGAAAACTAAATCTCGTTAATAGCAAGAACGTATCACGAGCTGATGTCCGCGCGTCCGAAGCCTCAGTATAAGCTAAATAAATCCCATACACCGTAGGAAGAAAATAGGGTAGACTAGATATTTCAGCGCTGAAAACTACGGGTGAAACGAATTATAAAAGTCGAGTAAAAATAATCTTTTACGAGAAAAATTTACATAATTGGATATCTAACAATCTCGGAAGCTTCCTATTTATAATCTCTCGGGGAAAATAAGGTTATCTACGAACTTTTAAGGTACTAAATACTAACTATAAAGTTATTTAAATAATTAAGATGGAATTATAACAAGATTATTACGAAAAAATAAATTTCAACGAGGTGTGATTTTCCATTTTACGCGACGTCGCCTACTTATTTGAGGTTTTAAATTACTTATGATATAACTAAGTTTATGACATATATTTTCTATTGGCCTACGAGATATAGTTGAACTTATTTACGCGAGAATTCGCGAATTATAGAAATTTTGTTGAAGAATTAGATTGTTGAATCGAATGAGTGTCGCCCTAGAAGCTTAGATATAGACTAGATTTCCGTCGTAATTAATCTTAAGAAGGCGAGACACGTTTTGGACAGTTTAATTTAACCCGGACGGATATAGCAACAACTCGACGTGAAAAGGATCCAAATTTTGGGAGTTACAATTAACATTGTTCTTCGCAATTTATACTTAAAGGGAGGTTCAAATGGAAATAAGGTTTTACGTGGGAAAAATCCCGCGCTTAAAGGGAGAGTGCAACCTAATAACAAGTGATTTTTTATCGATTCCTTATCGTTCAAATAGGCCTAATCCAACCGATAAAAAGTTTACAATAAAAATATTAAACTAGAAATAAATTTAAAACTTAGCCGGAAAATAGGCTTAGAGGGATTCATAGAGATCCTGAATTGCGTCCGTGTAAGGTCTAGCGACCAATGAACAAAGGCCCGTCGTTCACTCGATATCTCCACGAGACTTACAATCGCGTTCGATTGGTCGCTAGACCTTACACGCGAGAAAATCAGGACCTCCATGAATCCCGCTAAGCCTATTTTCAGGGTAAGTTTTAAATTTATTTCTAGTTTAATATTTGTTCGTAAATATTTTCAGCAGAGGATTAGGCCTTTAAACAATAAGGAATCGATAAAAAAAAATCACTTGTTGTTAGGTTGCATTCTCCCTTTAAGTAAAAGAACTTGGGGACTCCCCTAATAAAAGGATAAAATTTAATTGGTCTTTGTTTCTATTGCAGTTACGTACGGAAAACCCAATTGTTCCGAAGAGAGTTTCAACGGTTGTTTGAAAATGTTGGAAAAAGTTGGACAAAGCGCCGAAATGGCTTTCGCGACCACCATGGAAGAACTAAACGTGGCTTGTAGGCGAGTATCGCATTTTTAATTCGCTCTCAGAGTCAGAATCAAGTATTATAAGGCAAAAATGGATGAGGTACCTACGTCACCGTGACGTATATTGATTTAATTTAATGTTATAAAAATTATAATGTATAACAAACCATTACTAAAAAAATTGGGGGCTTCAATAACTTTTCTCAATAGAAATTGGCATTGAATGAGTGAACTTATTGTAGCGTGCACCGGCGCTTAAATATCTGTCAGAATAATTTATTCTACCTTTTTTATTTTCCCATCATACCTCCTTATAAGGGATATAATATAATACGCCAAGGCTTAAGAATTTCGTCCGAATGAAAAGACTCCCACGATATAATAAGCGCAACGTATTCAGTCAACCGATAACTAAGATATATCGAGCTTGAAGCTTTCGTTCAATGGGAGTTCTCACAAAAGCCAATTCTTTGGCGTATTGATATATCACGCGAAATCAATGGATAGTAAAAAATAGTCCAGATAATTCCCATTGAATGACAGTTAGAGTATCGTTAACGAAGATAGGTCGCGATAAGAGTTTAACATTGATCTCGATCGCGCTTCTGTCAAGTTCTCCGTAAATCCGTGGATAAGAACTAAATCCCAGCTCAATTGGTTTTTGCAAACCAAATCAGAGTTACGGAAAAATTTATTGGAAATGCGTGGTGATTAACTTCAAAATAGTAGAATTTAACATCCCAATTTCAAATTTTTAATCAGCAATGTAGTTTGCTTAAGTTATTTAGCAAGCCTTTATCCAAATTATTTTTGCAAAACTATCCTAATTTGTATTCAATTGTTTTGCAAACCTTTCCCAATTTGTATCCAAATTATTTTTGCAAAACTATCCTAATTTGTATCCAATTATTTTGCAAACCTTTCCCATCATTTATTCGAGTTATTTTTGCAAACCTTTCCCATCATTTATTCGAGTTATTTTTGCAAACCTTTCCCATCATTTATTCGAGTTATTTTTGCAAACCTAACTGGCAAACCTTGTCCAACTTTGACCCCAATCATTCTTTAAACTAAGCCAATATATTTTGCAAACCAAATCACTAAAGTAAAACTTTAAAAATTAATCGACCTAATTATAATATAATTTGTAAAATAATCGTATATTTCAGGCCACTAAAAAAAGGCATCGCTTGCGTGGATAATTTCATGAAACATTGCATCAGTCCGGCCGAACAGAAACTCTTCAATTCGGTAGTGGACGGTTCCAGACAAGCCATGAATGACCTCTGCATTCACGGCAAAATGCAAACCGGTTAGACACACTTTACTTTCAAATTATTTGAAAATCAATATTTAACGTTCTCATCGCTCGTACTCACGCAGAGTACTTACGTCACGCGGCTTGCATTAAAAACGTGAGTACAGACCCGGCTAGATGCGCGCCTTCATATCAAAAGGTCGTCCAATACACGGATTCACTCAAACAAAATAACCCAGTCGATAACGACGACAAACTAAGACAACATTGCTGGTGAGTTTATTTTATTAATTGTTTCGGGCAAATCCGCGTATCTTATTGGTCTAGAACCTACGACGTCATTCTGCCCCGAAAACGGATTTTCTTTGACAGTACAAAATTGCCCCTTTAAAAGGGTCACGTCACGGTGACGTCGTGATGACGTTTATTTTAGTAGATGTCAGAGTCATGAACTGGATTTAAAATTTTTTGAGTCCATGTTTGGGTAGCTAAAAGGGCCCTTATGTCTACGTGAAATGGCTGTGTTCACGGGGGTATAATAATACAGATTCCTGATTAATTTCGGGACTGAGTAGTTTATCATCCAATATTCAATTATTTATTCCCGAATAATCAGTTAAAGGCGAGGCCAAAGTCTTCCTAACTAGATTAATTTCCAAACGCGATTGTCCGATTTCCGACGACGGATCACGAACAACACGTACGTCTTAAATTACATTGGTACATGACGTCACGTACGAAGGCTTCCAATTAGGATTGAGAACGCGGAAGTACGAGGAAAGGGAGCCTGACTTACATTAATTATTAAATTACACGACCAATTTATTTATTTACGGACGCTTTTTAGGGAAAAATAAAAATAAAAATGTAATCTTTAAATTGAACCTTGAAATAAACATTAATAATTTGGCCAAGAATCGAGATTTCTCGTAAATAAAAATAATAATAATTTACAATACGTCACTGACGTCACCGTCGACGTAGTACGGACGAGCCAATAAGATATTGGGATGATTGTTTAAAGGAATTGAGATAAGCCGCGTTCATACTAAGCCTTGAAATCGATTTAAACCGTTTCAAAACGTTTTCCCTAGAGTCGCGTGAACTCGAATCAATTTGATTCTTGAAACTGCTTCGGGAACCAGTTTCGTACCGATTCAGTTTCAACTGAACTGAAAGATGAAGCTACGATAAATTGATTTATAAAGATAACGCGCGTGAGGCTTAAAACGATTCCTAGCGGGCGATTTGAATATTTGAAATCGATTAGGAAATGCTAGAGTGACAACGTAGCTATAAGTCAGTTCTCCCAAAATTGTGATTAAATTGGTTCTTGGTTTTATTATTTTGTTTCCCGTAATGTAGCGCGATGACGGAGTTTATTAAATGTCAGAATATCTACACGACCCAAGATTGCGGAGCGGACGCTAGCCATTTCTTACAAAAACACACCGAAAAGATGTCTGGATCTTTGATTCACCAACATTGCATAGTTTTCACCTACGGAACTAATTCCTGCCGAGAGACCGAGCTCAACCACGCCAAATGGTACCTCAGCAATTTCATTTAAACTAATAGAACTAACCCTCTTCAATATATCATTTTTACCATTAACCATATTAATTTACATGTGTTTTTCAGTATATCATCCGAATTTGGAATTCTAATCTCAACGGCGTTTATATCAATAATGTTAGTGACGTCATCTCTGACTTAATCTACGTTACAATAATACTATAATATTTTTCTATGTTTAAATATACGCCTATATTGAACTGTAAATAAAAATTTCCATTTTTCTTGTTTAAATTTCCACTTTTATATATACATAAGTATATACTTAAGTAAATTACAGCCTCCAAGTACGCGAATGACGCGTTCCTAAGCCCTATCTCAGATATATCGTGATAGCGGCGAAGGAGTTAAAATTAACCTACTTAGAGCTTTAATACACTTATGATCATATTTTGGAAATAAATTTTAGATTTTTCAATCTAAAAAGGGGGTTTGAATAAGCAAAATTGGACGCCTCTTTCCCACGCTAACTTAGGTTCCTTTTAAAGTTGGAAGCGAAAATATAGAACATATTTTTAACGACCATTTTCGAGAGATTTTCATTACCTAAGATTATAAAATAATTCTCAGCGCCTAGGAAACTATACGCGTTATTTCTACTATTATTTGCATTATAGATAAATGGGGGTGTCTAGATTCCAGTGTACAGTCAAATTAAGTTGAAATATAAGCATAGCCTTAAACCCTAGTTAAAGAATAATATTGGTTTTGGAAAAAAATGATAAAATTTATTTTTAAGGGTATAAAGAAACGAGTTTATCCTTAAGAAAACTTTGCCCAAATTTTAACGAGCTCTATTATTACGGTTGCAGGCTTGAAAGGTACGGAATATCGCCTTTAATAACCTATTAAAGCCTCCAATTTTCGAGGCTTATGCAACGTACATTTTTACCTATATCAAGGGATAGTGAAACGTAACAATGGTTTAATTCAAATAAGTTAATTTTTGTTTCTTTAATTTCAAATTTCTCTAAACGTTTGACCATCAGATGGATCTCTATAGGGTATCGGCAGTAGCACGCATTTGGTCTTATTAATTCGAATAGGGAAATAACACGGTGTGCCGACACTCTTAATACGGGATCACGACAGAAGGCTTGGTACAACACTTAAAAAACACTTCCCCAAATTTTCAAAGGTTTTTCCAAGGAATTTTCACTAAAATTTGCGAATGCACCAAACTTTTGGGAAATAAAATCATAATAAAAACAAATTTATCTGATCTTGATGCAATTCAATGGTATTTCCAAATATTTGGGGTTTTTCCAGATTTTACAAACAATATACAAGTTAAATAAATCTAAGGGGGTTCAGTATCCCTCCAAAAATAAAATCATTTTAAGATAAAAAAAAAAAAAAAACTTTGAATCCTTGAAGGAAGAGATTATTCAGGGTAAGACGTTGCGAGGTAAGGGTGGGCGAGGGGTATTTGCCCACCCCCTTATAATTCTAGATTTCTAGTTCGGGCTTTGAACCATCTCTTAGTAACCCCCCCCCCCCCCCCGTAGCTGGCCAATATATTGATTTTCTTATAAACACATCAGTTCTTGGTGGGGCTAGATCGTGGGCTAGACGAGAGAGGGGGCAGGTTGGGCGGTAGATGGGGCGCCAGGAAAGAACACTTCGCCCCAACTTCCCAATCGCGTTTCCTTAGATTTTCATTAATTAAATTTACTCTTTCGAAGACATTCCCCGTTCTCTCTCGTCGAAAGGAAATCAATAGAAAACTCAGCGGGTTCCATTTTAACGGACAATATCAGGTAACTACGACAAATCCGGCAAGATTTTCAACTAAATCTGGCTTCATTTAAACTAGCTTTCAGCCGGGGAAATTATCAAATTGATTTAATATTTTTAAATACGCCGTAAAAGGGTGGTAATAATCAAAACTAATAATTCTCTAGGTAATAGTGTCTGTCTGTCTGTATGTCGGTCGGGAACACGAGCGAGAAGGAACTAACTAATACCAAGGTAACAATGGGATTATTTCTCAAATTTTAAAAATATAAAAACAGTGTTATTAAAAACACTCCTTAGAAGAAATTTGGGACAATTTAAGAAATATTTTGAATTATAGGAAATTGGGTCACTTTGCGATACTCAAATTTCATTGGAAGGCGTTATATTTTGATCGAAATGATTGGTGAAATCAATTTGGAGCCTTTAAGTCGGTTATGAGGTTCGTGCATTTAATTAGTCGCCTTCTAGGCGAGTAGTGGTTGAGAGGGTTACAAAACTGGTTCGCTTTTCAAGATTTTCACACCTCATTTATTTCGGAGGCTTTTATAAGATTTGAGGGGAGAAAGTCGGGTAGCCCCTCACGTCCCCCAACCCGCTTTAACTTTCCCTCCGAAATTTGGGCCTCAGTTTCCTACTATTAATTGCCACTTCATTTGGAATTCTAATTCTTCTCTCCCACCCAGACCTCCAACACTCCCTTCGCTCCGAATACAACTAGGAAGACGTTTATATCCCGAGTTTTAGCCAGGGTCTAACTTAAACTTTCAAGAACATAAATTTAAAAATAAAACAAACGCCTACTTTAAAGAAAAATTCTTTAAAAGTAAAATTTTTGTGTAACTTTTACCTCTGGAGAAATAAAGTAAAGAGATACACGGTACAGGGCCAAAAGAACCTTACTTAACGTTAAAAATAAGCTATATTATTTGGGATAATTATAAAAGCGCAAAAATGGGGGTTAAAAGCTAAATATCGTATAATTCTGACTTTTGGAAAAATTGAGGTAAATAAAAAATACGTTTCATTACCTCTTTAGATAAAATAAACTTCAAAGAACTTTACCATACATTAGCAGCCACGCAATTAGGACTAAATTTCACCACAAGTTGCCTACGCTTAAGAAGATAGGCTTTAACTATATCTCAATAATATAGATTAAAAGAATTGCCTAGCTTTAATAGCGTTGCCAATTCAAGATAAAATTTACTTCCGAGACTTAGAAAGCCAATTTCCATCTCAATGTCTAACAATTAAAATACTTCCTGCTCAACCTAAACCGAGACTAAAATAAGGAAATAATAAAGGCTTTAGAGCCTTTATTAGTGATCTAAGGTGATATTGATTACGCGAGCTAAAAATAAAAATTCGACAGTTGAAACCCCTCGACTACAATTTGTAATTTAACTTTAATTTTTTCTTCTACTTTAAATTGGCTATATTTTTGCAGTTTCTTTCTAACATATCAACTGACAGTTATATAATTATTATTTTCCTTAAGTTTTCGAGACCATAGATGCGTCAGATTTAACTAACCCTTTAAAGGGAGAATGCAACCTAATTACAAGTGATTTTTTATTGATTCCTTATTGTTTAAAGAGGCCTAATCCTCAGATAAAAAGTTTAGAATACAAATATTAAACTAGAAATAAATTTAAAACTTAATTAACCGAAAAATAGGCTTAGCGGGATTCATGGAGATCCTGAGACTTACAGTCGCGTGCGATTGTTCGCTAGACCATAGCCTCCTCGATCACGCGCTTCGGCTGCGCTCGCGCTATAGAAGCCCGGCAATCGGCCGAAAATCGCGAATAAATGAATTCTCGAGATTTACAAAACTCCCCCAAACTGATGCACGTCTCAAAGGGGGGGAAACTGACCAAATTTGAAGGGTTTTGCCCTTTTCAGGTCTTTAATGATTTTTAAAAGCCACAATTAAAATATATGTTTTGCAAATTAGTTTATTTTATCTCCCTAACCAGGTTTCATAATTTTAGGGTGATTAGTTTTTAAGTAAAAAATTAAATATCAACGTAAGATTGTAGCGTGTGCAAAGCTTTACCGCGTGCTTCAATCATTAACTCGGGTAAGTTTTTAAATTTTGGGAGAGAAGTTTTCCTGCCATTTTCCAAATGCCATAAATAGGTATTTAACTATAATGATAATAGATTAGTGTTAATATACTCTCATTATAGTTAAATAACTATGTATGGCGTTTTGAAAACGGCAAAAAAACTTCTCTCCCAAAATTTCACAACTTACACGCTACCACCTTACATTGATAATTAATTTTTAATTTAAATTTATCACCCTAAAATTACGAAATCTGGTTAGGGAACTATTTCGCCTTACAACCCTAGATTAGATTAAATAACTAGGTTTGGAAAAAATGTTGTTCGGGGCAATCTTATATTGGTATAGTTTTATAAATATATTTTTTACAACATATTGATTATAGGTTAAGGTGGTGGTGAATGTTTTAAATTTAAAGAGAATCTCAAATTATTTGGGGACTCTCATTCCACAATGCTATTGTTTACGAAAATATTAAGGGATTTCTTACAAGTTAGTGTACAAGAATGTGATGTACTACTAGGAAATAAATACCCATCATAGAGCTCTCAAAAGTTTTAGACAACTGTATCCTACGAAAAGACAAGAGAAGACCGCCGTATTTAGATTTTCGCGCCGAAACAGGGAAGAGTGGTTTGAAAACCGAGTTGTCCCGAATAGACGATAACATAAATTCCGACTACGTCTCAACCTTGAAAAAATTCCCATCTTCCGTATAAACGAGTTCTATTTAACGGCTCTTTTTGTTAGTTTCAATGCTGGAAAAAGTATAGAAAATCCTACACTTTGTACCAGCCTTGAAAAAAGGGACCATCTTCAATACAAACGGGTGCTTTTTAACGGTTCTTTTATTCGTTTCCAAGATTATTTTATAATAAGGCCTATTACCCGGCTTCAAAATTTAGTAATTTCTCTCTCTTATCAATTCTCACAATTGCAACCTTATTAATTTTAACACTTGTTTTTGAGTAAAATAGTATATTGTCATAGAATAAAAATCAAATCAGAGGGTGAAATTAGAATGTAAGTTTATAAATAGCATCTACAGCGTGACTGCAGTGCCTGTGTTAATGGATCAAGGCTTTAGATTTAAAAAGAACCCCGCGCAATAGGTGCAAACCGCAAAAAGCTCCGTCAGTAAAGAAAAATAATAGGTTCGCTAGTTTCAACAATTATTAACGCCAAATCTGTAATTCTCAAAGGCTTTGAATTAATTTGTAAATTATCCGTACATACTTAATTAGATGTGGTTAAAAAATCAGGAAGCTGGAGCGTAAATTTAAAACTTTAGACAAGAATTTGTTTCTCCCCTCGACTTTTCCCCCCTACATTTTAGTGCTTTTTCGCGCCGTCTTTTGGGGGAGTTTTAATTTCCCATTTATTCTCTCAAACACATGTTAATTTTTTTCTTTGCCGGGGCTTCTATAGCGCGAGCGCAGCCGAAGCGCGTGATCGAGGAGGCTATGGCTAAACCATACACGCGAGGAAATCAGGACCTCCATGAATCTCGCTGAGCCTATTTTTAGGGTAAGTTTTAAATTTATTTCTAGTTTAATATTTGTTTATAAATATTTTCAGTAGTGGATTAGGCCTATTTAAACAATAAGGAATCGATAAAAAAATCACTTGTTGTTAGGTTGCATTCTCCCTTTAAAAACAAATATGTAAATTCACGAAAAAAAAAACTATTGTAAGCCTTTAAAAACCTTCACTGAGTTTAACGCCCTCTTTTATCTGGTCACGTGAAACTTTCACACTATTTACTCGTCCCCTGTTATCGCTATTAAAGCTCAGCTAACCATACAATTTTATTGAGCAGTGTTTCTTTGAATCCCTAGTAGAGAGAAGATATAACCTTGTAATAGTAGCCGCGTTAATTATAGTTATATTTCTGAATTTCGTTTCGGTGACTGAGCATCAGATTAGATCTAACCAGCAGTTGTTATAAAATGTCACAATCGTATTGTTTGATAAAACTGCGATGATTTCGGAAATTACTTCGTTATAAATCGGTCTTTAACGGATTAAAACAACGGCTGAAGGAGGAGGAAAACTTTATAAGGTACGATGTATTCGAAATCTTTCACTAGGTCGTAGCGTACGTGTGTACGTTTTACTGACATATTTCTTACGATAAAACAAGTTTTTCTTCAAGCGTTGGAGATAAGTGTTATCTAAGAAAACAGGAATTATACCCTTACTAAATCATTTTGATTTACGAATATTTAAAAACATATTTTATATAGCTGTAATATTATTATTGGATATAAGTTTAATTATGGCAATTAAAAATTGCATGTTTAGTAGGGAGTTAAATCCTCCAACTTGTTTCGATCACGTGATAAAAATACCCCTAGTGTCCAATTTCAAATTTATTCATTGGCCAAGGCTTAATATATATTCGATAAAACAAACGTAACTGTTAAGTTTTAGCTACTTTTAGTTAATTTAGCCTAAGTTATTGTAATTAGATTACGTATTGACTTGACTAAGGCTAATTCTAACCTCGGCGTTAATTATAATAATTAGTTTAATAAACCACGAACTTATTTCCTGGCTTCTTGAAAGATCTTAAAATTCCCTGACTTTTTAAAGTATCTTAAAATTCCCTGACTTTTTAAAGTATCTTAAAATTCCCTGACTTTTTAAAGTATCTTAAAATTCCCTGACTTTTTAAAGTATCTTAAAATTCCCTGACTTTTTAAAGTATCTTAAAATTCCCTGACTTTTTAAAGTATCTTAAAATTCCCTGACTTTTTAAAGTATCTTAAAATTCCCTGACTTTTTAAAGTATCTTAAAATTCCCTGACTTTTTAAAGTATCTTAAAATTCCCTGACTTTTTAAAGTATCTTAAAATTCCCTGACTTTTTAAAGTATCTTAAAATTCCCTGACTTTTTAAAGTATCTTAAAATTCCCTGACTTTTTAAAGTATCTTAAAATTCCCTGACTTTTTAAAGTATCTTAAAATTCCCTGACTTTTTAAAGTATCTTAAAATTCCCTGACTTTTTAAAGTATCTTAAAATTCCCTGACTTTTTAAAGTATCTTAAAATTCCCTGACTTTTTAAAGTATCTTAAAATTCCCTGACTTTTTAAAGTATCTTAAAATTCCCTGACTTTTTAAAGTATCTTAAAATTCCCTGACTTTTTAAAGTATCTTAAAATTCCCTGACTTTTTAAAGTATCTTAAAATTCCCTGACTTTTTAAAGTATCTTAAAATTCCCTGACTTTTTAAAGTATCTTAAAATTCCCTGACTTTTTAAAGTATCTTAAAATTCCCTGACTTTTTAAAGTATCTTAAAATTCCCTGACTTTTTAAAGTATCTTAAAATTCCCTGACTTTTTAAAGTATCTTAAAATTCCCTGACTTTTTAAAGTATCTTAAAATTCCCTGACTTTTTAAAGTATCTTAAAATTCCCTGACTTTTTAAAGTATCTTAAAATTCCCTGACTTTTTAAAGTATCTTAAAATTCCCTGACTTTTTAAAGTATCTTAAAATTCCCTGACTTTTTAAAGTATCTTAAAATTCCCTGACTTTTTAAAGTATCTTAAAATTCCCTGACTTTTTAAAGTATCTTAAAATTCCCTGACTTTTTAAAGTATCTTAAAATTCCCTGACTTTTTAAAGTATCTTAAAATTCCCTGACTTTTTAAAGTATCTTAAAATTCCCTGACTTTTTAAAGTATCTTAAAATTCCCTGACTTTTTAAAGTATCTTAAAATTCCCTGACTTTTTAAAGTATCTTAAAATTCCCTGACTTTTTAAAGTATCTTAAAATTCCCTGACTTTTTAAAGTATCTTAAAATTCCCTGACTTTTTAAAGTATCTTAAAATTCCCTGACTTTTTAAAGTATCTTAAAATTCCCTGACTTTTTAAAGTATCTTAAAATTCCCTGACTTTTTAAAGTATCTTAAAATTCCCTGACTTTTTAAAGTATCTTAAAATTCCCTGACTTTTTAAAGTATCTTAAAATTCCCTGACTTTTTAAAGTATCTTAAAATTCCCTGACTTTTTAAAGTATCTTAAAATTCCCTGACTTTTTAAAGTATCTTAAAATTCCCTGACTTTTTAAAGTATCTTAAAATTCCCTGACTTTTTAAAGTATCTTAAAATTCCCTGACTTTTTAAAGTATCTTAAAATTCCCTGACTTTTTAAAGTATCTTAAAATTCCCTGACTTTTTAAAGTATCTTAAAATTCCCTGACTTTTTAAAGTATCTTAAAATTCCCTGACTTTTTAAAGTATCTTAAAATTCCCTGACTTTTTAAAGTATCTTAAAATTCCCTGACTTTTTAAAGTATCTTAAAATTCCCTGACTTTCTCCTGTTTTCCCTGACCTGTGGCAACCCTGATTTTCAAAACAATTACTTTAAACTTATAATTGCAGCTCAGTGATCATGAAGGTGTTAAGTATCCATAAACTCCAGAACTACGAGAGTACAATTACTTTCGTAATTATCGCGAGTCTAATGGTAATCTGTAATTCCGCCGAAAACCAAATTGAAAATGTGTATGATTCGGAGGACTTCTTGCAACAACTGGTCGAACCATTGAACAAAACTGATACGGCGATCAGGAAACTGATGCTTAGAAACCCGGGATGGGGAATAGCGATACCGTCGCTAAGACGCCTATTTCCCAAACATCACGGTAATCAAACAGACAAAATACCAGTTACTCCGTGTAATACCGATCTGGTCAATCTCGGATTTTCCCTCACCAATAAATGGGTATTTCCACGTAAGTTAATTTCCCGCTAAAATACTTTCAGGTCCTTTACGGAATTAAGTAATGATTTTTAAATTATATAATTAATTTTTAACGCAGTGATTGATTCTTACGGCAAACCGCCGAGTGGTCTAATGAAAGGAGATGTCGTTTGGACCGGTAATTACGACGAATGTCGAAGTTTCCAGGCCCCGAAGACGAGGCTATTCCCCAAGGGATTCAAAGGAAGATTTTGTTTTCTTAACATCAAAGTTGGGAAGGTTAGATTGATTATTTAATTCTTATTTTTTCATCGAAAAGAAAGGTTTTCTCGTGTGGTTTGCGTAATGAGGTGAGGCAGAGTGATACAATAGGAGGAAAACGAGTATCTCAATCTTTCAAGATTGTCCATTAAAAAAAATACGTTTTCAATTCTGATTTCAGAGTGATACTGCAATTCAGACTGCCATTTGCGTGCCTAATTCTTGCGACACTAAGGAATTGAACGACGACAACAGCGCGATTATAAGTTTTCTAAGTAGGATACTTGATAAGAATATATAATAACAATTCAATTTGGTTTTTATCTTACAAGAAATATCCCTAACATTTGTTTGTAATGATATTTTTAGATAAGATTCCAATTGTGAGGAATTACGTCAAGAAATTACCGGAACTTTCATTTAACTGTTTACCCGAAGATGTTCCCTTAAGCACAGCGGCCATCATATGCGCGTAAGTTCATCTACAGTGTCCCTGGCTAAACCTAAAAACCTAGTTTTCTCGCCTAAGCCTGGAATCTAATTTCGAAATTTTCTTCCACGAATAGTGTGGTAATTGGTTTCACCTTTGCCTTGACCTTATTGGCAACCGGATACGATTTGTATTCGAGATTCTACAAAAGCGTCGATTCTTTGCCCATCAACTTCACTAACACCCAATCAATTGAAAACACGGAGGAATCGACCACGGAAGTTGAAACCGCGAGAAAACACGAAAAGACAACCAATCAAGAGATCGAAAATGACACTACTACTCTGGTTCAAATACCACACCATCGATATAGAGGTTAGATTAAGTTTACGCGGTATTCTAGTATGATAGTGTCCATTGCTAAAAGGCCCAGGATAAACCGTATTTGTTTTACTAATGTTAAACTTCAACTTGAAGCGGGAGAATTTCTACTTTGTTTTTCGGCTCTGCAAAATGGATCCGCGATACTGGACACGACCGACCGACCGGGTCAATTGACTTGCCTTCACGGTATTCGATTCATCAGTATTACTTGGGTTATTTTGGGTCACACCTACGTATTTGGTATGGCCCAATTTGGTAACATCGTGGACATGCTTCACTCCTTCAACACTTGGCCTTTTCAAGCCATTTCGAATGCTACTTTTTCCGTGGACACTTTCTTCTTACTAAGGTTATATATTGATATATATATTTTGATATACTGAAATTAGAACGCGTAGCCAAGTGACCAAAGCATTGTAGAAGCTAACTACACGAAACGTGTTCAATTTCCAAAACTTTTCATAATCTATAGGAGTGGTATTTATAATTTGTAAATTTTTCTTTGCAGTGGATTTCTGTTAACTTATATTTTCTTGAAAGATCGTTCCAAATTTACCGCTCGAAAATTACCAACATTCTACCTTCACAGATTTATTAGGTATGTTTAATTTTGACCGGTACTTATGACGTCATTCGAGTCATTAGTATAAACTTAATAATAGAAAAACAGCTAGAAATTCAACCAGTTCTTTTATCAAATTGGGGGAAAAAATTATGTGTCGATTTTGTATGTATGTTTTGAATCCTATTTTGTCAGGTTAACTCCAGCGTACATGATGGTCGTGTTTGCCTTCGGTACCTTATTCAATTTTATCGGGGATGGACCATATTGGCACTACCAAGACCAACAGACCAATTTGTGCACCAAAAATTGGTGGAAAAATTTACTTTACATCAATAATTTTTTCTCAGTGACTGAAATGGTACAATTGCTATAGATAATATCATAAGGAGATACACCCCCCCCCCCCCCCCCGAAGAAAGTTTTTATTTCTTTTTTTAATTCTAACATAACTGGGAAGCGGGAGCGACTGCGCATACAGTAGAAAATTCAACGAACAAAATTCAAGTATTAAGAATGGATACTAAGCGTGACACTTCCGTTATTATCTCCTTCTGATAACACCAAGGTTTAACGTAATTTGATTTATAGAATAAATTAAATTTAATAATTTCTAGTGCATTGGATGGTCGTGGTATTTATCGAACGACATGCAATTCTTTCTAATCAGTCCCATATTCTTGGTCTTGCTTAAGAGGTTGGTAATCTAGGGTTGCGTTACATACATCCTGCCTGTATTCCTCTACAGTACTTGCTTTCCTTAAACCTTAGTGTAACTTATTTCTGTTTCATTTCGTACAAAGCCCTAGGAGAAAACATCGTTATATTGGTCTGGCGATTATTCTGGCCCTACTGGTCTCGTCTTGGATCGCTACTCTAACCATAACCGTGGTACAAAATCTACCAATTATGTTTGAAGGATTGGGAAATGATAATGATGCCAAAGACGCTGAAGCCGCGTAAGTAACTTTAAATTCTTAAAGAAAAGACATATTTGGGTACTTTCCGAATCCGGTGATAATGAATCCGTCAATTACTTTCAGTCAGTACCAAGAATTTGACAAGATTTATGACAAGCCATGGACCAGAATCGGACCATATTTGATCGGTTGTCTCTTAGGGGCCTTATACTTGGAGATGAAAGGAGCTCAAAAATTTCTTTCAAGGGTAAATTATATCAAAATTTAACTCGCTAGTTGTTGGGCGGCATTTGTTTAACCTAACCATTTATAATCAAAACGTTTAGAATTTACAAATCATTATCTGGTCAGGAGCCATCGCCTTAAGTTTGACGGACGTGTACGGATTATACAACGCCCACGTCAGTCTGACAACGAGCGCTTTTTACAACAGTTTAGCCCGATCAGCCTGGTCCTTAACGGTTGCCTGGGTTATTTTCGCTTGTCTAACGGGACACGGTGGACCGGTAGATAAGTTCCTATCCTGGAAACTCTGGTTTCCGCTCAGTCGTCTAACTTATTGCGCCTATTTGACGCATCCTTTAGTCATATATTTTTACTATCTAACCTTGAGGCGACCGGCCTACGTTTCCGGTACCTTCGTGGTAAGTTAAACGATATCCTCGTCCCATCAATATTAAAGACTAATTATCCGTGTACTATTTTATTTAAGGCTGTTCATTATTTGGGTTTCACGGTTTTGACTTACGCGTTGGCTTTCGTGACAACATTATTGTTCGAGGCGCCAGTCATTAAACTAGAAAAGTTTATTAAAGGCACTCCTACCAGCCAATGAAACTCTTCGTACTACCAAAATATACGTTAATAACTGTGATATCATTGGTTTTAAGTTTTGATAGAACTTTAGCAATAAATTATTTAAATTTGTTCTTATTTATAATAATAATTTATTTCCAACACCACTGTTCGTTAGTTCATGTCCTTAATGGTGAAAAAACCAAAATGGCTTGAAGCTAAAATTAGGGGCTAAAAGACTATGACGTCAACACGCGTATTGGGTTATTTCTTTGTTTAGAAGAATAAGGTACTCAATTTACCGCGTAATTTACATTCAATGGAGTTCGTGAAAAGTCACGACACTAAATTAGATAAGCTCGCAATTATCACGCCTTTCAATGTAATTTTAGTTATGTCTTTCGTTTCAATGACTGAGAACTCGAAAGATTAGATCCAACCCCTGATTATCGTTAATTGTCGTAATTCCATTGTTTGATAAAAAAACGTGATTTTTGAAATTACTTCAAAATGCTCTTTTTTGGATCGAAACAACGGCCGAAAGAGGGGCGAAACTTATAAGGTACGATGGATAAGACATTTTTCACTAGGCAGGTCTTCGTTTTCTCGACTTATTTCTTAAGATAAAATCGAGTTTTTCTTAATTCCTTCGAGATTACTATTATCTAAGATAACTATACCCCTACTAAAGATTTCAATAACAAACTTGGTAAATAAAAGGACTGATACGGAAAAACCTAGTGAGGGTGTGAGTTTCTAATGGTTCAATAAAATGAACCGTTGCTGAACGAATTTGATCGAGGAATTAACATTTTTCAATCGATTAGACGATTAGAAAAGGCCTATTTGCGAAAATAAATGTCGAGCTGAACATTATTTTAAAAATACTAATAAAATAAATCTTATTTAATTAAGATAATGAACCTAATTGCAGCTCGGTGATCATGAATGTATTACGAAACTGCGGGAGTATTTCGTTGTTAATTATCGCGAGTCTAATCGCAATCCGTAATTGCGCTGAAAAACAAATTGAAAATGTTTACGATTCGGAGGACTTCTTAGAACAACTAGTGGAACATTTGAACGAAACTGATACGGCGATCAGGGGACTGAGTCTTAAAATATCGGAACGGGGAATAGCGCTACCGTCGCTAAGACGCCTATTTCCAGAACATGGCGATAATCAAAAGACCAATAAATCAGCTACTCGGTGTAATACAGATTTGGTCAATCTGGGATTTTCCCTCACCGATACATGGGCATTTCTACGTAAGTTTAAGTCAATACGAGGGGGCGGCGCCAGGGGCAGGATGAGTAGCCTATACCCTACGCGAAAATTTCAAAGGGGGACAAAAATCCACTCAAAGGTCACATAAAACGATATTCTCTCAAAAGGGGAGCCCTTTTAATTACTGTCTGGACAGCAAAAAAGAGTCAAAGTTAAAATTCTAAGTCAAAGTCGCAATTTAGATTTGAGATTCAAATGTTGCCCCACTCGTTAATCTTAGGATTAATTAAAAAGTAGATAAATTTACGCCCAGGAAGTAGAAGACATCCAACAAATTACTTAACACTAAATTTACCCGTGGCTATTAAATTATTCAATCTCAATATGGTAAATAACCACCACGATAAAGCTAATACCCCCTTCCAAAAACAACGCAAACGTAAAATTAAATAAAAGAAAAACTTACCTGTTTTGAAGGTCTACGATGAACGCGGTTTTAAGTTAATGATATCCAAAATAAGGCGTAGCTCAGGGACGTTCACACTTCACACATTCGGAAGAAAGCACACGCGCACAACGCGAAAGTTCACAAACACGAATCAGCACACTCTGAGTTATTTCATCATTCCTTTACCTAAGAAATATTAAAAAAAAATAATGCATTGTTAAACTTATTGACAACAAAGTTGTGGCAAAAACAATGTTATACTTTGTAAAACATAAAATTTCTGCTTATTTCAATGGGGCCCTTCCAAAATCCTTTCAAATGGGACTCGAAAACAAAGAAAATGGGGTCTCTAATTACTATCGACCACCAAAAATTACAGCTACGACGAAAATGGGGCCTCTACGTTTGAAAAAAAAAAAAAAAAACCCTGGCGCCACCCTTGTCAATACGTCGTTTTCCCACGAAATTCGATTTAAACGAACTTTAAATGTTAATTAATTAATAATTAACGCAGTGATTGATTCTTACGGCAAACCGCCGAGTGGTATAATGAAAGGAGATTCTGTTTGGACCGGTAATTACGAAGAATGTCGAAGTTTCCGGGCCCCGAAGACGAGACTATTCCCGAATGGATTCCAAGGAAGATATTGTTTTCTTAGCTTCCAAATTGGAAATGTTAGTTGAAATATTTGAATTTAATATGAAAGAATCGTTTTCTCGAGGTGGTTCGCGTAACGAGAGTAGGTAAGGCGGAGTGTTACCATAGAAGGATATATAGTTCGTCTCATCTCCTCTCTTCTCGAACGCGAGTATCTATAGTAATTTAAGTCTCTCAGTCTTTTAAATAAAACACGTTTCAGACTGGAATTCGGACTGCCATTTGCGCGCCTAATTCTTGCGACACTAAGGACTTGAACGACGACAACAGCGAAATTATAAGTTTTCTAAGTAGGAATACTTGATAAGAATATATAATGGCATTTCAATTAAGAAATATCGCTAACAATCGCCCATAATGATATTTTAGAAAAGATTCCGTTTGTCAAGGATTACGTCAAGAATTTACAGCAAGTTTCATTTAACTGTTTACCCGAAGACGTTCCCTTAAGCACGGCGGCCATCATATGCGCGTAAGTTTATCTCCAGTGTCCCTGGCTAAGCCTAGAAATCTAACGTTCCCGTCTAAGCCTAGAATATAATTTCGAAATCTTATTCCATAAACAGCGTGGTAATTGGTTTGGCATTTACCTTGACCTTATTGGGAACCGGTTACGATTTATATTCGAGATTCTACAAAAGCGTCGTTAAATTGCCCACGAACCTTACTAACAACCAGTCAATTCAAAACACCGAGGAATCGACCACCGAAGTTGAAACCGCGGCCAATGATATCGCGGGAAACCCCGAAATGACAACCAAGCAAGAGTTAGAAATTGACGCGTCTACTACGGTTCAAATGCCGCCCCCTCGATATAGAGGTATTATTAACGAAGAACGTTTATCTTAATAGACGCGTATTATTAACTTAATCTAGCGTTCATAAGCGTCCTCTAACGGCAAAACGGTGGAGAAAAAGGACGGATATAGAATAGACAGATGCCCACTTGGTTTTGTTATAGTTCCTATACTTTCGAAACTTGACTGTTTGCCGTTAGAGGACGCTTCTGAGTAAACCTGGCCAGGTTATTCATCTTTATCTATTAAGATAGGGGTGTCCATTGTTAATTGTCCATGGATTGTTTATTACACCACCCACTTGAAACGAAGTGGGAGAATTTCTGCTTTGTTTTTCGGCTCTGCTAAATGGAGCGGCCATATTGGACACGAGCGACCGACCGGGCCAATTGACTTGCCTTCACGGTATTCGATTCATCAGTATTACTTGGGTTATTTTGGGTCACACCTACGTATTTGGCGCGGCCCAATTTGGTAACATGTTAGACATGCTTCAAACTCTCAATACATGGACTTTTCAAGCCATTTCGAACGCTACTTTCTCCGTCGACACTTTTTTCTTACTAAGGTAAAGTTTCAGATATTGACCTATCAACGAGCGCGCTCGAGTAGCTACTTCGTCACGTGAACAATGCATTGACGAAGCTAACTACGCGAGACGCGTTCTTGGTTCAATTTCCAAACCTTTTAATAATTCTAATATTTATAACGCGTTAATTTTTCTTCGCAGTGGATTTCTATTAACTTATATTTTCTTGAAAGATCGTTCCAAATTTACCTTTGGAAAATTACCGATGTTCTACTTTCACAGATTTATTAGGTATAGTAGAAGTTTAATTCGGAGGCGCTTTCAAAATATCCCTAATAATTGGGCAGAGTTGAAGTAACGGACCCTGGGCAGAGGGGTTATAACTTAATGAGCGAAAAATTAGTGATCGAAAAATGTCCAATTTGTTCGAATTTTCATGGAGCGATAATAATTTTGCCTGGGGCCGCATTTCATCATTATTGGTCGAAAGTTATTCTGAACGAAAAAAAAAAAAAAAAGGTTCAATGTGATCGAATTCTTTTCACTTAATGTTTCACATAATATTACGTAATAGCTTTAATTTCAAGATTATTTTTCCTAAGGTTAGGTTAGGTTAAGTTAGGTTAGGTTAGGTTAGTTTAGATTAGTGTCACTTACATGGGGTATTTATAAACTTATGATTTCAAATTATTACCTTAGTTATTTTGAACGACAAAATCTCGATCAAATGAAAAAACGATCAGAATCCATTCGATCTAGACAGATTCGATCATTTCGGACAGCGTTCGATCACCTAAGATTCGATCAAATCGACCCAAAGGGGTCAGAGACTAAAAGCTTCGTGTTCGTAATCCCTATCACCCCGAAATTGATTTGGATAGATTTGAGCCACTGACCTCTTGGGTCAGTAACTAACTGAACTATCGGTATAATCATAGATCAGTTAAACTAGTTCCGAGGAATTCGTTTAATGATTCTTTATCAAATTACGAAAAATAATTAGTGACAATTTTTGTTGCCGAACTCTTAGGGATAAGTACGTATATTCTTAATCCTGTACTGTATGTTTTGAATCCTACTTTATCAGGTTAACTCCAGCGTACATGATGGTCGTGTTTGTCTACGGCACCTTATTCAATTTTATCGGGGATGGACCTTACTGGAACTACCAGGACCAACAAACTAATTTATGCACCAAAAATTGGTGGAAAAATTTACTTTACATCAATAATTTCTTCCCAAATCTCGAAATGGTACAATTTCGTAATATTACTATAGATAATATCGTATGGAGATAATTTACCCCTAAATGAACTACTTTAACTGTATTGCCTTCCTTAATTCTGGCTTAACTGTAGGAAAACGAGCAATTAGCATAACCAAATCGTAAATTGATTTATAGAATAAACACAAGTTATTAATTTTTAGTGCGTTGGATGGTCGTGGTATTTATCGAACGACATGCAATTCTATCTCATCAGTCCCTTATTCTTGGTCTTGCTTAAGAGGTTGGTAATCGCGTATTATTCAACCTTAGTCTAACTCGTAACATATTTTCGCTTATTTCGCGCAAAGCCCTAAAAGAAAACATCGTTACGTTGGTCTGGGGGTTATACTGGTCCTACTCGTCTCGTCTTGGATCGCTACTCTAACCATAACCGCGGTTGAAAAACTATCTATTATGTTTGAAGGAATGGGCAGCGATAAAGACGCAGGGGCCAAGTAAGTAACCCGTCAATTACTGAACACGGGTTGAGGGGGATATTCGAATAAAAATTAATCAACCAGTTTCTTTTAGTCAGATTCGAATATTCGACAAGGTTTACGACAAGCCATGGTCAAGAATCGGACCGTACTTGATCGGTTGTCTCTTAGCGGCTTTGTACTTGGAGATGAAAGGAGCTCGAAACATAATTTCGAGGGTAAATTAAAATCTACGTATCTATCTAACCTAATCAGTTCTAATCGAAGTATTTAAACGCTATTTAGAATTGGCAAATAATTATCTGGTCCGGTACCATCGCCTTGAGTTTGACGGACGTGTACGGATTGTACAACACCCACATCAGTCTAACAATTAGCGCTTTTTACAACAGTTTAGCGCGATCTGCCTGGTCCTTAACGGTTGCCTGGGTTATTTTCGCTTGTCTAACGGGACACGGTGGACCGGTGGATAAGTTCCTATCCTGGAAACTTTGGTTTCCGCTAAGTCGTCTCACTTATTGCGCCTATTTGACGCATCCTTTAGTCATATATTTCTACTATCTAACCTTGAGGCGACCTGCCTACATTTCGAATACCTTCGTGGTAAGTTAAACGCTACTCTTGTCCCAGATACTTAAAACTAATTATCTGTACATTATTTTAGGCTGTTCATTATTTGGGTTTCACGGTTTTGACTTACGCGTTGGCTTTCGTGACAACATTATTGTTCGAGGCGCCAGTCATTAAACTAGAAAAGTTTATTAAAGGATCTTCTAAAAGCCAATGAAACTCTCCGTAAAAAATTATACTACTAACTGCAATTTACATCGGACTCTAACAATAAATTATTTAATTTCTTAAATCATTTCATTCCTAATTTTCCCCTCACATTGTAAATAAGCATAACAATACAATTTCATTTTAAAAGAAAACAAAATATTCCTAGACTGAAATCAAATGAATCTGACCTTAAAAAAGCAAATAGTTTTTAAACACAAAAGCGTCAGATCCATTATAATATTACCACTCCATGGTATTGGAAGTTTGGAGCTAAGCTGAACCAAACTCGACGCCCCACAAATAATCGTCTGCATTAATTTATCTATGAGAGCTAAGCCTAAAAATCATGGTGACAGAATCGCTTAAATTAGTCTAAATAAAATGAGTTTAATTAAATTTAACAATGAGGATCATATATTTAAAGTATAATTAATGTATATAACGAATAAAATTAAATTAATCAGCCTTAAAATCGTAAATAGTTGCCAGCCAAGTTCGGTAACTATTACGATACTGTCTTATATTTTTTAAAATTCAATCTAGTCAATATTATTTAAATACAATCGCGATATGTCGGGGCGAGGTGGTAAAAAGCGTGGTAAGGTAACGTCTCGATCGGTGAAAGCGGGGGTTTTATTTCCGGTGGGTCGTATGCACCGATATCTTAAGGTAGGAACTCATCATTTACGTATTGGTGCGGGAGCTCCTATTTACATCGCGGCTGTTATCGAGTACTTGACGGGTAAGAATTAATAGCTAATGAAGTTAAAATTACTTAAATCTATTTCTTTAAACAGCGGAAATCTTGGAATTAGCGGGTAACGCCGCCAGAGATAATAGAAAAAGTCGGGTAACGCCTCGACACATTTTATTAGCTATCGCTAATGACGAAGAGCTTCATCAGTTACTGAGAGGCGTTACGATAGCTTCGGGGGGAGTTTTACCTAAAATTCATCCCGAACTTCTGGCTAAAAAGAAAGGAAGTAGATTCGTAATGCCGTCGCCGGCTCATTCTCCGCACGGAGCGTCCGGTTCTACTTTCCCTGTGGCCAAAAAAACGAAATTACCACCTCCCGCTCCGCCTAAAAAAGCTATAATTCTCCCACCCATTAAAAAACAACCTGTCGTACCTAAACAACCCGTTAAAACGCCTAAAAAGAACGCGAAAGAACCGGTAACGAATTCGGTTAGTCCAGCAGTTAGCGGAATTACCATCTTATCTGAGAAAAAGTTATTTTTGGGTCAAAAGGTAAACATTGTTCTTTATATAAAGACTGATATTCTTTAGTAATTTCATTTAATTTATTTGACAGTTAACCGTAATTCAAGGTGATATCGTTAACGTAGCGGCTGACGCTATCGTTAATCCAACAAACGCTTCATTCTATCTAGGAGGAGAAGTTGGTACGTTGAAAGATTTAAAAGATCTATTTGTTTTTAGTTAATTAATGACTTAACGATATTTTCAGGACAAGCCTTAGAAAAAGCGGGTGGTAAAGAATTTCAACAAGAAATGAAAGATCTAGTAGCGTCAAATGGAACCTTAGACATGGCTGCCGGTATAATTACTTTAAGTAGACTCTTTTTAAAAATAAAGCTTTTGTTTTTATCAAGATTTGCACCCAGTCAATGCTTTTTTTTTTTTAAGAATTTTTGAGCAAACTTCATTTCAAATTAGTTTGGCCTGGATTTAGGGGCGCCTTATTTTCAAAACTAAATTCCAATCCCTTTTTATAATCCAATTTGATTGAATTTAATTAAATTAGAATCAAAAGATTGAATATGTGGATTAGATTAGCGTTAATAAAGATTAAATTGGTATGTGGAAGTTCAATCTGACTAAGTGTCGATTAAATTGACGTCAAAAGATTGAAAATTAAATTTTCATTTTTGATAAGAATTGTAAAAATTATATCTTGATTTTTTTTAAATTGCATCAAAAGATTTAGATTAAATTGGCATAAAAAGATTAAATTTAATAAAAATCTTGATTAATTTGGATTAAATTTGGAATAAAAGGATTAAAATTTAATAAATCTTGATTAATTTGGATTAAATTTGGAATAAAAGGATTAAAATTTAATAAATCTTGATTAATTTGGATTAAATTTGGAATAAAAGGATTAAAATTTAATAAATCTTGATTAATTTGGATTAAATTTGGAATAAAAGGATTAAAATTTAATAAATCTTGATTAATTTGGATTAAATTTGAATAAAAAGATTAAATTTTGATTTAATTAAATATCAATTTAATTTTAACTGTTTAATCCTAATTAAAAACAAACAAATTTATTAATTATATTGGCTAATTAAAATTTTGAAAGTTTTATAGAGAAATAAGGCGCCCTGGTTATTATTTTGGTTAAAATTTAACCCGGGTTGAACGAACTAATAATTTTTGTAGCGGCCATATCATCAGGTCATAATTTCCCTGCAAAATACGTCATCCACTGTAACATTCCCAACTTTAGTACGCCAAATTCATCAGAATTATTAGAAAAAGCCGTTAAAAACAGTTTCTCGTTAGCCGATGAGAAAAATCTCAAATCGGTCGCTATTCCCTCGTTAGGAACGGGAACGTGAGTTTAAATCATCTTTTACTAATTCTTTCTTTCTTTCTTTGGTTTCGTTTTTTTTTTTCGTTCCTTTTCTACGTAAACTAGCCGCGTTAAGTAAATCTTTCAAGACAGCCGCTAAGTTTGTGATTCATTGCAACGGTCCGACTGTAAAAGAAGCCAACTTCGAGGACCGTTTGTCTCAAACCGTTAGAAATTGTTTACTTCTGGCTGATAAAGAAAATTTACGTTCGATTGCCCTTCCCACTATCGGAAGTGGACGGTAAAATATCATTATTTAAAACGCTAACCGCTTAAAGTTTTACTATAAAGCTGCGAATCTTTAGTCAAAAATTAGTTTGCTTCCAGCTTTCTAAAAGACACATTTGCGTAGAGTTTAAACTTGCTTATTTTACTTAAAATCATCTTAAACGCTAGCCGCTTAAATTAGCTAACCATATTTGAGTATAATTTTAATTTACTTACAGCTGTTGCGTTAAAATTTAGTTTTCTTCAAAGGGATAATGAAATATTCAGTTTTTAATGGAATAAAATATGACCAAAGCTAAGCCAAATCTCAAATTTCGTTTTGTTTCACTCCTTTTCGAAATATTTTACCAGAAAAGGGAAACTAAAAATGAATAATAATATACTCCGTAGTTAGGCTTAGCGTATTTTACCGTTTTTAACATATTTGACAATAGATAAATACATAAACTGACTCGTTTCACTTGTTACTTTGACGTCACTACCACGTCATCTACTTTTAACAAATTGAACAAGCTTTTAACTCATTATCCCTTTATCGGCTATTTAATTTTTTTAATTATTTCCAATTATTTAATTAATAAATATTAAATCTGAATTAATTATTTTTCAGGGCGGGTTTTCCGAAACAACAAGCGGCTCAAATAATTTTGAAAGCGATCTCAAACTATTTCGTTAACGTAATGTCGAGTTCGTTAAAACAAATTTATTTCGTACTCTATGATATGGAAAATATCGGAGTCTATACCAGCGAATTAGCAAAATTAGACTCTTAGTAGAGATACGGAAGTAAGATTATCAAGAACTGATTTATTTCATTCCTCAAATCGCGTTAATTCCGCGAGAACGAACAAACGAAACTAAAAAAAATCACGATGCGTTTGTTCCCTAAAATTTTGGAAAAATACTTTCTTGGGAAACTTTCAAATTGAGAGTGAAGATGAGCAATTAATTTTTTGTAATTAAAATATTGATTAAAATTCGCAATAAATTATAATTAAAGGGAGAATGAAACGAGTTTTTCTATTGTAGATTTATTTAAAATTAGGAATAAATATAAGCTAGAGATTATTTCGTCATACTACGAAACTAGGCTTAACAAGGATCTACAGATTCACTGTCAGAATAAAGCGCACGTAGTTCGCCAGACTAGTTACCGAGCGATCTCAATGGATCATTGCTAAGCCTACTAATTCCAATTAAGTTCCCTTACTAAAAAAGTTAGTCTTAAGAGGTCTTGGGGAAGTCTTTCATTGCGTCAAGAAGTCTCTGAGGAGTCGTAAAGACTTCCCCGAGACTTTTTGTAGCGTTCTTAAGGACCTCTTCAGTTCAGATTTACTATTTTTGGTAAGGGTTAAAACTTAAATTCCTTAATAATTTAGTTTACCGATTAAATTTAATGCTAAAAGTAATTAATGAAAGTGAGATCTTAGTCAAAAACTAGTTTGCTAAAAATCACGTTTAAACGACAAGGAATCTACGATAGAAAAAACTTTGTCGGAATTCATCATCCCTTTGTTTATAAATTAACAACAAACTTTTTTTAATAGTTTTAACGATTTAACACATATTTTTCTAATCCTAATTGATTAAAAAATAATCTCGCCTTTAATTGAGAATTAAATCCAATTTAACTAACTAAGAAATTTAAAATTAAAATACTTTTTGGGAGTATTTTTTGAGAATTTGCAAAAAAATTTTTTTTTTCATAAAAATTAAAGTTTGCTGCGGATTTTTAAGTAAAAAATTTTTTCGTCCTTATTTATACGCGTAACGTATAAATCATCCCATCATCACGCTGTTTATATCTCGTTTAAAAAAACACTAAATAATATTTTAAGATATCACGTAAACTAATAGAAATTAATTCAAATTAGTTAAATAATTTTAAAATTAGAATTCTCATATACCCTTATCCATCGCATCAAGGGTTAATGAAGTCCAGTCTCAGCTTTGATTTAAAACAAATTTGTTTTATTTGGAATTAGGCTTAGCTAGGATCTTTAGGCTTAACTATCGCTTTTAAAGTGAGAATGAAATCCATAAATTTCGTTATTACTCTTTATCGTAAGAGTAATTGGAAAATTAATATTTCGATTTAATTATAAAACATTTAACTTAAATGGAAGTTAGGCTTAGCTAGGATTAAAAAATATTAAACTATGTTGTATAATTAATTTATAGGGTCAATGGATTCCTTAATTTAGCCTAATTAATGAAAAAAAAAAAAAAAAAACTGGCGCAACTAAAAAAAAAATTTTAACTTATTGAAAAATTAAGTTAAGCCTTGGCAATTCTGAAACCATACAAAAGCTGGCAATGGAAATTTATCGATATTAATCTATTGATTATAATTATAATTTAATTATAATGTATTTAATTTGAAAATATTTTAAAAATGCAAAAAAAAAAAAAAAAAAAATTATGGTGTACCTGACTAGTCAGAAAAATCTTTATAAAAAACCCTTTCTTTGTAAACGCGTTTTGTGATTCCCCTCAAAATATACTTTAATCATCACAAATAAAATCATGACTATTTCATAAATTATTAGTGATCTTATTTTTAACGTACCAGCTTCCTCTCCAAGATAGAATGAAGCGTCGATTGGGTTAACGATAACGAGGCCCGCTACATTATTAAAACTTATTTCACCACTGTTAATAATTTTAATATTAAAGATTAAGAAATTTTAGTTTGACGAGGTAAAGTATCATGTTTTAACCCTTTAGTCTACATTGGTTCAATATACCGAACTGTATTGAATTAAGATTAATTTACAAAATTCAGATGGGATCTTGGCAAATGGCTTAAGGAAAGTAATCTGGTTATAATTTACGCTAGGGATATTTTAAAATCTACACTGAAACAAAACAATCAACTTGATCGAGGGTTTCTTTCCTTAAACGTTCGGGAAGATCCGATAATGCAGCTAATCATTCCACGAAGCATCGTTATCCTATCTTCAACCTCATTTCATTCATTTTTGGATCTCAATAAAGCTATCCATTCGTCTAATTAATATTCTGATGGTAGGATTGTGCATTACCATATTCAGACCTAAACTAAATAATGATGGCTTCGAAATAATTAGGGCATCATCGCACTGGGATATAACCCGCACCTTCTGCGCTGGCATCCTTTATAATCACCCTAGCCGTAGAATAAGTCCTATTCATTACAAACACTAATCCTTAAGAAGGCTTATTACGGTCATTTACCAACCTTGGGCTTCCCTTTTCCGTAATTACACGTTTCTCAGTGTTCATTTAAATCTATCGTCATCGAGCGTTAATTCAAACCAAAATTAAAAGTATTGTTTTAAATTATATTTAAAACAGTAAATTTATTACCTCACAATATTATAATTAAAATACGTTCTAGGAATTAATAGTTAAATTCAACATACCTGAGGAATGTTTTAGGCAAAATGGCGGTCCCACGTTTTCAGTCATAAAGAGATTGATTAGATGAATCATATGGAAAGGCCTAGCTCATTAGCATCCACCTTTAGTACAGTTGAAACAGCTGATGTTACGACTACGCTAGACTCCGACGCCGCGAAACCGGCGGCGTGTTTGAACTTCGTCGGCGAGTTTCTTCCCAGGTGACGGCGTAAGCCACGAACCGAGAGTCGGCAACAATAAGACAAGATGGCGGTGCGGCGGGTGCCTTTCAAAGAGACCTCCCCTTACTCCTCCTAGTTCTCGGTTAACGCGTCATCCAGTTGAAGCCGCTGATGTTAAAACTACACGCATTTTTACCACGAAATTCATTCATTTTCATCGCCGTATTTAAATTACATTCTATTTCGATTATATTTACGCTTTAAACGACTCTTAACTTCGCTAATTAACAGAAATTGACAATAGCAAAAATGGCAACCAGTCCTTAAGCGGGAAAGTTGTGACCGTTAATGATCGAAAAAGCAGACGACAAGAGTAGGTCATAGAGGGTCATACCCTCTGCCTCTATGAGCAGGTGAAGGTGAATTATGGACTGGAGATAAGAAAACATTTGAAATACATTCCTAGAGTAAAATAAATATTAAAATAAACTATTAAATATGTTACAAATTTTATTTAATCGATTTTTTTTTATCCCAGTAAAGTTCTTAGGTTTTTTGAATAAAAAGTTCTATAACAACTGGTATTTCTAACAGTTTGAAACGTTTAATTTTAATAATATATAAATTAAATGCGGAAAAAAACAATGATTTTAGTCCATTTGTTCAAGCTTTGGTTGATATATTGAGGTAAACTATTAAGCTGTCCAATTTTCAATACCATTTCCCGGTTCTAAATTAATCCCAAAAGACAAAACAAAAAGCCTTATTTAAATTATTTTAAAGGACGACGATGAGTTTGAAGATCATAAGTTAGAATCTCATTAAGCCTTCCAACGTTTGCAAAGAGAAAAGAGAGCTGATTTAAATAAATTCGCATTAATACTACATTCCAATTAAAACGAGCCACCAATAGAAATGTTTGAGTGGCGCCAGCTAGTTTTTATAGCACTAATTAAATGGAATAAAGTCCACCCATGAGCTTCAAATATATGCCACACGCGTAATTTTAGCGCTGATTAGTGGATAAAATTACCATAAAGCCTTGCCGGTTCTATTCCATTTAAACAAATTGAAACTAGATAAAAGGTTAAAAAACGAATCAGACTAGAATTAGAAATGATACCTTAAATGGGCTAAATAAGTTAAAATATTAGATTTAAATATATTTTGGAAGAAAAACTACAGTAGTATTTTAAAAGCTTAAGAGTTTGATCAACTTCCACGTCAGTCGCGACAACCCTTTGGTTTATCGCGCTGATATTTCGTAGTTGCAGGCTACCTCTAAATTACGATTAATTAATATTTAATATTAATATTTAATTTCTTCCGTGAAACTATGTAATGAAGAAAAAAAATGTAAAATTAAACAAGTTAACTACTTCAAACCTGAACGATAAACAAAACTAAGATTATATTTAATTAGGCATTAATGTTAACTTTTCGTTTAATTTGTAATCCTACAAAAAATTTAATTTAATTACCGAGTTAATTAAAACGCGAAAAGATTATTAAAAAAATAGGAACTGATGATATGATTAAATGCCAAAACATTTTTCTCTTTTGCAAACGATGTTTAAAATAACTTTTACCGGCTGATTTGATTGGCTGATACATATAGCGCCGTCTCATTGGCTGTTTGTAAGTCACGCGACATTATCAAGCGGAAACACGTGATTATTTTATTTCAACCAATTTAAAACTAATTTTAAAACGTTTGGTTTTCAAATCGGAACAGCATTATTTTTTAACTAACGAAACAAAATTTCATCTTATCTACACACTATATACAAGAAAAAAAATCTGGGACATTTTATAAGTTTTAATTAAATTGAATATATCGGACTATTACGAGAAAAAAAGTTTTTTTTTTTTTTTCTTAATTGTTTTAATTTTTAATTTAGCGAAAAAATATATTAAGGCAATGTATTTTAAGCCTTTTTTTTAATTTTATTTTTATTTTAAAGTTTGATAAATATTAGAACAGTCAAAATAAGGCAATCTGGTATTAGTTTTCCCCCATAATGCGTTTTTTTAAGGCATACGTAGTTTTTACGGCTATAATTTAAGAAATACTATATTTACATATCTACATTTTATTATCTTTGTAGATTTTAAAATTATTAAATAGATATTAGATTAATTAAAATAAAACTGGAAGATTGTATATATATTATTATTATATTTGTTTTTTCACTGGTTTTAGGGCTAAGTTGTCTAACTAAAAAATGTACCGATATTGAAATAAAGTCTAAGACTGAAGGAGCAGGATATTTTTCAAGATTTTTGGTTTAAATAAAAAGTTTAATATTTTTATATTAGTTAAAACTTTTTTTTTATTAAATAAATAAGAAATGTTTTAGTTTTTAATTATTGTAAATAAAAACTGCTCGAAAAAAATTTTCAAATTGAATACGCGTCTTTTATAAGCCCATAAAATTTGCCGATTTTTTTTTAAAAATAATAAATATTTTTTTTTTTCAACAGTTGCCTTACTTTAGACTAATCATAATTAGTTTTTATTATTTATATACAACAAATTTAATTTTATTTCAAAATTTCTAAACACAAAATTAATGTTAAACTAACATCGCGGGAAAAAAAACCATCACTTTCAGTCAATTTTAAATCAAATTTGAAAAATTCACGCGTTGATATTTTCAAACTATAAAAACACCCACCTGTTATTCCAATCTACTTAGCGATTTTTTTATACCTATATCGTCCCATTGGTCAAAAAAACAGCTCAGCAAGCACCTTTGAAATTCCACATCATTTTCGCGCTTGCGCAAAAAGGTTGGGTTAAATTTTCCTAATAGATTTCGCGTATTCTTTCATTCTGGTTAAAAAGTTTTTCTCATGTTTTTCGGTAGAAAAGTCTAATAAAAAAACTAATAAGTTATTATCGTTTGTCGCTAGTTCTTATTTTTAGCGCTAGGTGGCGGCGCCATTGCCGTTACTTCTCATAAGCTCGGACGTCGCCGCGTGCGCGTTTGATGACACTAACGGCAGAAACGCACCTCTCCCCAATTCTGGATCCTTTAAAAATTACAAAATATTAACATTGGAACAACATCATCCAAATATCAACATCTAACGAGATGTAAAAACTTTTTTAAACAAGTTGGGAAAACTTAAATATTATATAATAACGTAACCTTATCGCTTAGATATCTTTTAGTATTTTTTACCCTATTTTCTAGGTGTCAAGTTTATAGAAATAACACTACGTACTAATTCCATACTTTTAAACATCACGAAAATGAATATTTTGAAAGTACCCGTTCACGTATTTGCACACGTACACGTTCTTTATGTACGTGAAAAGAAACGTATCGAAAAACTTACATTCCCAAGTTAATATTTTTATCTAAGGAGTAAGAATAGCATATAATTGTATTTAATTTTAAATTTCCCAGAAGATTCTAGGTTGTATTTAAGTTCCCATTAAATTGGTACGCCATTTAGGGCTAAGTAATAAAATTTCAAGGAGAAATGGAGGTTAATATAATTTTCAAAAATTAGAAAAGTTACTAAGTTATACGGTTGGCCTATTATCGTAGAACGTTAGAAATCAATTGTACTTACTCTAGAGTTAACCAGATGCGAGAGATTTTTGGAGGAAATTCTACTGTTGAATGGTTTCCGGTCCAACTCGCTCTGAGAAACGTCCAACGGCATTCTTTTTAACTTTTCTTTTCGCCTAATAATAATAATAAAAAAACAAACAAAAAATTAAAATTCATCTTATAACTTCTTGGGTTATGTTTAAGTTATGTAAATTAACCATAAAACTATCTAATTCAGCGTGGGAAACTTAGAACTCAACAAATAGACAAAATCCATCCAGCCAATTAAATCTAAATTATCGCGTGATATTTTTGGATGTTTAAATAAAAACATCTTAATATTAAAAATCTTACCCGATTTCAGAAGCAATTCGCGTAATATTTAGATTGAAATTTTGCGACTATTCGATCACGCAACGACCATTTCTTTTTGTTTTCAGTTCCTCGAAATATTTTTTGGGCCAAAAATATAATATTCTTCTAACGTAGCGATTTAATTTTCAATTTAAAATTCAATTTGTAAGATTTAAAAGGGGTAATTTTAGGATAATTTTATTTTTCCTTGTATCCAAACGTAGTATTTTCGAATTTTTCAATCAGTAAAACCAACTTCCAAGGTAAATAACTTAATCTCACTCCACTTACCGAAATGATTAAAGGACTAGCGTAAAAATAGGCAACAATTAAAGGGGAAGTCTCACAAACTGCGTTTTAAATATTACCTTAAAATATAAATATATTTTAAGATGATTGTTTGGTTTCTTTTCAGAGGATTTTGTAGTACATATATAAAACACTCATCTTTAAAAAAAATCAGACCAGATGTGGCGAAAATCGGACGAAAAGTACCAATTTTAAAAAATTTAAAACAAAAATGTATTTTTCTTAAATTTTAAATATTTCTAATTTGGTTAGTATTTCGTCTATTTGGACCAAACTTGTTTTATTCTGGGGCTCAGTATGTTCTATATAAAACTAATGTCATATTGCAAAGCTTACCGCGCTTATATTTGTAAAAAATAAAAAATATTACACTGATTCATAATTTTGTTAATAATTGAAAGATTTGGACCTATAAAATACGCCAATATCTAGAATCCATTCGTTATAAATTAACCTAAGATTTCCCCTTTAAATTATACGAAAAACAACCAGGAATTTTCCAAAATAGATTTAAATCTTCCTTAGAAATCCCTTTGGCAAAATCTGAACCAGGTTGATGTCAATAGCAACGTAGAGCGTGTACTAAACTTAGCAATGTACTTCTAAGTAACGGAGATGAGTTTAGAGTCTTGATGGGAAACTGTCTATGGGTACGCCATTGTAGTTAGCGTTGCTTGGTCATGCTTGAAACCATTCCAACAAATTGTTTTATTGTCTTAGCAGCGAGCTCAAGCCCGGATAAGTTTACCCGAGATAGACTCGCGCGAGCCCACAAATAGAAGACGAATACAAACATTTTCCCCAAAAACTTTTAATAAAGGGATAATGAACGTCTACTTTCGTTATTTTAATTAAGTAAAGGCTTAACGTTAATAACTTTATTGATTGAGAAGTATAGGATATTCCTGTAGGCGAATTATAGGAAAATTTAGGAGAAATGAGACTATAATGTTAGGAAAACTTAGGAGAAAAACACTAAAATGATAGGAAAATATAGAAGAAAAACACTAAATTATGGGAAAATACAGAAGAAAAACACTAAATTATGGGAAAATACAGGAGAAATAACACGAAAGTGATAGGAAAATATAGGAGAAATAACACTGAAGTGATAGGCCCCTTAAAAAATATTAGAAACACTGTTTTCTAGCGTGGAAAAAACATTCCAAATAATTGGACATTTTAAGGGAAAAAGATAAAATTTGAGAATGGTAGAGATTGAGAACACCTTTTGGAACGCGTCATCTATAACGCTTAAGATTTTAATTCAAATTATAAATGGATTAAAAACTTGATATTTCATTATCCCTTTCAAATTTAATATTATCCGCGCTCGCTTAGAGATGAAATTTGAATCAAAAATCAATTAGAATTTCACGCACTACTATCTCGGTAGCCTTAAACCCCAAAGAATACATTTTTTCAGAGACCTCCTAATTGATTTTGGCATTGTTCGAAGAAATTGCGAAAATAATGGATTGTCCGTCGCTACTACGTTAAAAAATATATATATATTTGCCCCATATAATTTTAACACGTGTATTTCTTAAAAATAGGGGGCCACCTAGACATTAATTGCACAAAAAAGAATAAAAATAATGTATTTGGAAAATCGGAATCTTACCTGAAATAGATACAGGCGAAGATTGATAATATTACGATCAAGAAAACTAAAATTGTGACTCCACCGGCTATGCTCGCCGTTTCTATCATCACTCGTTCGCGATTCGCTGAGAAAAAAACAAAAACAAACATTATTATAAAATTAAAACTTACGAAGGCTAGGAAACACTCATTTAACGCAAGAAAATATTGCACTGTTTTAATAAATTTAACTTGAAACTCATGAATAAAAATGAATAAAAAAATAAAAATATATAAATAAACACCCTAATTATGAAGTAATAAGTTCAAAACTTGATTGATATATTTATTTTTACGATAAGACCATAATTAAGCCTTATCACGTCGTCTACGTATACCCTTCTAGCACGAGAGTAGCCAACAAACGGCCGTCAAATATGATATAGATAATACGTATTCGTGCCATAATCCGATACCAAGAATCCATTCAGGTTCCATAAGAATATGGGAGCATAGCTTTAGCCTCTGGTACCATCCTCCCAAACTTTGTAACAAAAGTTCGTCTGCAATTTTCGCAACATTGAGTACGCTTAGATCTTTTTTCGGTCGGCTCCATTTTTATTACCCAAAATATTATGTCAAGGTCGTTAGTGGCGCGGGTTAATAATAGATGTCAGGAGCGATTTACTTGAAAAATCGATTCGAAGCAGACGAACTTTTGCTACAAAGTTTGGGAGGATGGATATTGAATCGTGGCCCTCCCATATTCTTATGGAACCTGAATGAATTCTTGCCGATACATTTATTATTATGCGAACTAGCGTACTTATTTTTAATTATTAAATTTAATATTAGGACTTACGTAAGTACGAGCCGTCCAAATCTTTGAACTCACACCTTTGACCCATATAACCGTCAGCGCACCTTTAAAAATACAAAATTCAACAGTGTTATTAAACGTAAACAATTGGTAATTACTCTCGTAAGAGAATGGTCATCTAAGGCAGTTGTTAAAAGTGGCGTTTTAAATGTACTTACTCGCAATTGTAGAGTATGGAGTCGCCTATTCTAACCGAGAAGCAAGTGGCTTTGTTGAGACAATACCACTTGGCGTAAGCCTCCGGACAGTCGTAGGTCTGGAATGTGATATTCGGACGCAACGTCGGCGAAGGAGGACGAGGTTTAGGCGTTGAACGAGACGAACACGCTTCTAAAAAACAAAAACAATAGGAAAAGATACGTTAGAATTATATTATTAATTAAAAACTAGTTGGGCTTCCCAACTAGGGCTATTTATGACAGATATTACAATACCAATAATTATTGATAAAAGAAATAATAACCCAATTTTCTAAATGGCTTTCCATTTTAATTTGTATAAAATTTTATTTAAAATTTGGTGTAATTAGCGCGTCAGGTCGACGTAGAAATTTGGGAAACATATTTGCGAAACTTTGCGCTAGCAATTATCCCGTCTCACTCTTGTCTTCCAAAAAAATGTAGGAATTTTTAACAACGCGTTGACCCTTATCCTTAATAAGGTCACATTTTTGAAAATTTCGTGGAAAACAGACATTTCCATACAGAAAAAAATGACCCAACGACTTAACGCGAGACGTACTACTTGACTAATAAGTTTCAAACACGCTAACGAGTAATTAGCGCGAAGAATAGAAAAAGAGATCGGAAATATTAAAATAAACCAATTGAGGGATAGATCTTACGTCCATCAGCTATACCCCATACGTTTGCCCGTACTATTTTGGCCGTTAGAGGACGTTAACTAACACCAGGTTTTGTTATTCGCGTTAATTACCCAGAGATAAATGTCCATTGTTAATAGGTTCCTAGTGAACAAATCGCTAAAAGAGGTCAACGTTTAAAGATTTAAATCGCCTTCAAGAATTCTCGTTTGACGTCAAACTAAATGACATATTTTCACATCCGAGTGCGAAACTTAAAATGGTTAAGCATTGTATTGAAAACGTAGCATTTTCAAGAGTTTAGTCAGAAATAAGAAATACTCGTTTGAAACAGAATAAATTCGCGTTTAAAATCACAGAAATTGAAATACAAAATCATTTTACGGTAATTTAACAACTTTAATTACTACTCAAAGATTACGATCTAAGTCCTTATAATTACCGCAATTGGTTATGATCCAACTTCGTACTACGCTTTATTTATTAAAAGATACTCCGTTTCCATACGTTAGCGTAATGGAAACAATAAGAATTTCATTGGCCATTTCATAATTCTGAAGCAGGTTATAGTAATTATTCATTCATACTTAGGGCAAGCGAAATCTACCATTAGAAGGGTTTTGGCACGCGAGGTCTCTGGACTAACGATCTCTACGTAATATATTTAATATAATAAACCCTATAATTTGTCGATTATGGAAAAATAAGGGGTGCTGGTTAATACAAGTACAACCCAGGCGATTAACCTCAAACACAGGGAGGTCCATTGTGTATTTTTATTTCTATCTATATAAAACACGCAAATTAACATTCATATTTGAACCCTTTGACGCCTAGGCCACACACGCAACACCTGATCTATATAATTATTAACATAACCTTATACCCTATATAAATACAATTGTATAAACATTATTTTTCCATTACATAATGGCCATAAAGGCGACAGAAACGAGTATAGATGGCGTTGATGCTGTTGTCTGCTAAGGTGTTGATCGCCGCTTAAACTCAACACCTCGGGTTGACATGACTTCGCACCCATTAAACCCAAACAATTATTATTTATTTATATAGTTATTTATTTATAAATTTGTACGCAAATTTTAAATTGAAAATGTGGGCTTTTCGCTATAACCCCTGACCTTTCGCTGCCATTTTGGAATTCCCTGACCTTACGCCACCCCGTTTGAAAATCTCCGACTTATCCAAGTTCCATAAACAAGCCCCGTATATTTAAAGCTTTTTTATGGAAAATTTCAGTTTTAAATTATGCGTAAATGAATCACCCTAGTGACAAAGTTTGGAACTAAACGGGAAGCGCGTAAAGGAAGACGATGTTAGATTTCCTTTGAAATTATTTGGGCATCAGCGCGAAAAATGCTCCGATTTCCAGTTGTTCGAAATATCGCCTTAAGCCTAATTATTAAGATTACTTTTTTTCTTCCGTCGTTAATGATTTTTTTTTCTGTTTTGTAGTTTGGGGGAAATTACAAGAATAGCAACGTCCTTTCTCCTCTCTTATTCGAGGCGTTACGCCGAGGGTTTACTCTCAATTTACCCATTACATTTTTAATTCGGATTTTAATTGGCGCATCCTGCCCTTAAGAAGACTTAACCAATAGAGTGAAGAGATTTCTCGGAATTAATTCGACTAATGAACTAAATCTTCTTTTATTTCAATAAAAACTATATAGATTAGAAATCCAGATTTTTTTGGGGTTTAATTAAGATAATGAAAGATGAACCAAATTCTAATTGTTTAATTTTTAAAAATACTGATAATGAACTTGAAATTTTAAATTAATTTGATTAATAACGCGAAGGAATTTCTATTTGCCTGACCGATTATTTAAAACCTGAAATGTGTTTTGGCAAAAACATCGCTACTTCTGAAGAAGAAGAAAAACCCACGATATTATTAAAATATTAAAAAGGTAGATGTTTAAATTTTAAGTAGTGATGTCATCGTACCCTGTTACAAACGAATTCAAATTCGATAAACAAAATTACACGTTTTAAATAAAGATTTGATCATTAAGTTCCCAAGTTCATGATCGCGAAAAAGAAAAAAAGAAATACGTAATCACGAAAACAACTTAAAATTATATTAACAATGGATAAAAACTTATCTTTTCGTTAAAGGGTTTATTAGACTTTTTTTCGCGAATTAAAAAATTTGAAATTAAACCTCGGTGGATCAGAATTTTAAATATTTTTGATCTTAATTTTTATTGAATTCGCATTACCTCATTCGGTCTATCTGATCGATTTTCCAATTTGGATCATTTTGGAACAAATTAGAAGATATTTCCTGATTGGTTGAGCAGAATTCTTATTGGTTAATCATACGGGAGCGAATTGAAATGATAAGTAAAACTGACGTCACGCCTATTAGAATTTGTTTCAGTTTGTCGTGAGCTTGTTGCCACGCTGCCACGAATGTAGTGATCAAATTATTTTCTAACTCATAGTGAATTGTAAGCCTTAATTTCATTGACTGGTATTATTGAGCTACACTCGAAACAAGATATGAATGTAAAATAATTTGAATGAAATTTCATAACAGGCCTTAGGGGGTTAATTTTTGCTAACACGTACATTATACCCTATCAGTGGGCAATTAATTCTAATAATGTAGTTCTGTTTTCGTGGTTCGTTCCTCAACGGGTTTGACGTGTTTCCGCGCGAAGCGTATCTTGCCCAGGGTGAAAAGTTTTCCCAGCCAGTATGGCTCTAGCGTCCGCGGCCTGGGGTTCCTTAAAATTACACTCTTAAAAAGACTCAAAATCCTGATTAAAAAACACGTTTTACTAACGTAGAAATTAAACCATATCAAAATTAGGTATAATCGCGTAACGTAGTGATTCGCGGTTGATGTAGTTCATTACTATAGTTTACCGTAGTAGGAATAATTCAATGGTAATGGTCTTTGGTTTCAGGATTTCATAATGATTATATACAATAATTCTAGAGTTAAAATCGAAGTACCTTGAAATACTTGTTCATGGCGCAGGTGCCCGGGAAATTTTTTATTTTAGAATGCATATTTTAGTTTTATCAAATGCCACAATCAGAACAATAGCTCGTAATTTGCCTTAACTACAGTCTCAATAATTTTGCAAAAGTCTATAACTTTATTAAATAAAAGTAAGCAAGTTGTTACTTAAAACTTAATCAATTATCTTTAGAATTGTCGAGAGATATCAAAGTTATTTTGGGCCAGATTTTTAAATTAATTAATTAATTTCCCATATTAAGTGATTTTATTTTGAATATGTCTAGATGATTCTAACCTTTTCCCTTTTTCTAGATATGTAGTTTTCAGTATATAAGAATAAACACGTTTTGCTCTATTTTCTGACATCTTAAACAGTATCTTTTATCTATCCATATACCAAGCACTACGTATAAAAACTAAAATACGCTTTCCATTTGAAAGCCTCCCGGATAAAAAAAGATTTAAAGAAAAAAAGACACCCCCTGGGTGTGAATTAAAACCCCTTGCACCTTCATCAACCATAGTTGTATTTATATTCCAGTTTTAAGTCAAAATTTAACCTTTCTTTTCGAGCAGGGGGCGCTTTCTTTGACGTTTGTAGATAAAACAAGCAAGTGTTTCCATAGGCGACAAATCGTGGCGTACTGTCGTTTGGAATCGCGCGCGTTGCAACATGACACTCCGGATGCGTCCTTGTCGAAAGGAAAGGAACTGCCAGGAGACATTGGGGAGTACTTAGAGAGTTAGAGAGTCGAGGTGGGACCCTAAAGCTATCGGAAATGGACACGTTCAACGCGAGATGTCTCGGGGCACACCGGATGAACTGTGGATCAGGATATTTTCACCTTTAAAAATAACTGAAATAAATATTTAAATCACATCCTCAAAGGACTCGATTAAATTAAGGATTAATTAAAGTTTAAGGGCCACGATTTCCCGCGTTTCCTAATATACAATCCAATTAAGAATATTTAAAATTAATTAATATAAAAGAGGAAATTAAGGATTTAAATTATTTTAGGATATTATAATTATTATTTATATATATTTTATTTTATAATAATTTTAACAACCTTAGAAGTGATTGAATTATAATACGAGTACTTTACTAACGTGGCCCTTTCGAGAGTGCAACATTTATTTTATGAAAATTATAAAAGTAAATACGGCACCATCTGATGGCATTTTTAAGTATAGTTTCAGTTTTAGAATGGTACATAAATCGGGCGATCTGATTGGTTGCTGACTAGTTACATACTAATGGGCGTTGTTGCCCAAAAACCAAATAATTCGAAGTTCTAACTGGTTTGGCCCACCTAATTAATTCTGTAATGGGTCTATACCACCGATAAGGTTGGAATTAAAACTAAATTAAAATTAGTCAATTGTTTGACAATTAAACCTACAAACAAGCAAATTACTAATTATAATCAGACTTCAAAATAGAGTTCAATGACACGTGGCCGAATTATCAACCTTCCGAAAAACACGTAGCCAGTACGCACCACGCGCATGCGCGAAGGAAAAAAAATATTACGAATGTTGATGGAAATAAGAGTTGTCCTTGTTTTATCCAGCAGAAATGAATGAATGATGGTAAAACCTCGTTAGATATGCATGAATCAATACCACGGGACTAAAATCCTTTGGAGACAGTCCGAATTTGCAATGGCTTTTGGATCTATACAATCTACCTAGGCGTAAATAAAATTTTCTAATTTTAAACTAAGCTTTCGTTGTAAATTGCGATTGAAATAATATTGTTTGACAAAACGACTGTCTTTATAGCAATTTTAGGACAATTTAGGATTTAACGTAACTTGGACCATTTAACAAGCCAACAGGTAATTTGACGAAACATTACAACGCGGCTGATTTGGCAAATCGAAAATGTGTTCGTGGTAAAATTAGAATAGGATCGCTTCAAGTATTTTAGTCTATATTTGGGTAAAATGTTTCTTATTTTCTCAATAGTCCCATGGAACAGACGCGATAATCGTCAATTTTAATATTTAAGTCCTTTAGGTACAAGAGTTGGGAGGCGAAGTCACGTGACGTGACGTACTAGCTAGAAGAAGAAACGGTTTAAATCAATTCCAAGGCCTAATATGAACGCGACTTGAGTTAATATCTTCGAGACTTGATTTAGGTTGCTTCTGTGGTTAATGATAATGAATGCAACAAACAATGGATTGGAATGTCAGAGCGTGATTTAGGTTCTCGGGGCTCGCCAAGAATGCTCGCCCATGTACCGGGTACTCTAGTAGGTGGTGGCAATATGGAAGGATGGATAGATGGATGGATGCTGCCGCCAAAAACCTATTATGTACGGAGGAGTTAAGCAGCGTTCACACTATAGACTTTCAAAAAGTTTCTAAACGTTTTGGAAAAATCAAAATGGACATTTTTGGGATCAACTGTAATGATTATTTGTCAATAAATGGATTTATTTGATCAAAAAATCGATTTGAACGGATTCCAAATGGTTACAAAACGGGTTCAAAGTGTCTAGTGTGAACGAAGCTCTAGTGCGCGGCGACAAATAACATTCCTTGACCTTCGCCTCCGTGTGTTTTCGCCCCTTCATTCGTTCATTACTCGGTCGAAGAAGAATTAAGTCGGCGCCCTAGACACAGAGAATTCCTGGATGACGTCAATTATACCTTCTAACTTATAAACGCCTAGATACGACCCCCGCTATAGCCCTAAGTAACCTACCAAATAAGTATGAAACTTGGTATTAAAGTCTAGCTGACACGAATTATTCACCAACTCCAAACAGAAATTAAGTATCATTTTCGGAAAGATCGTTAAAAAACGATTCAAAATATATATACATGTCATAGAACTAAATTACAGCGACAGTAAAAATACATATTTAATAATAACAATTTTCGAAATTTTTAAAATAAAAATTCCCCGCAATCTACGTCATCAATATGGTCGCGTGATTTCGCTATTGTATTATAGAATCTACAGTTGATTCTCGCTCGTTCTGGCACCAATAATAAGGTCGCTTTCGCGCGGTCGTTTTCGGAAAAGTACTTAATTGAATGAAAATTACAAAATCGATTTTCAATTTATTCTTACGTTATAACTAAGCAAACTTTCCTAGTGTCTTCTAAGGCTTAGAAATGCAGCGACAAGGCTTAGCTACTAACGCCGTAAAGTATTATATAATGAAGTCTGGTTTTTAACTATAAATATAAAGAATTACCCTAATGGTCTAAACATTTAATTCTTAGTAGCTAATGGAGGAATATTTAGAATTTCTTCCCGTACAAAGTTACAAACGAACTGGAAAATCATACGGTGTTCGCGACGAATACGAAGTTAACGTTCCTATTTTAATTTCATTGGGTGTTGATGAAAACTCAAAATGGAATAGTTATTTTCATATCCCGAGGGACAACGAAGGTTCAAGGAATTTATTTTGAGGGGGAAGAGAGATGACCAGGTGTTAGACCAGGTAATTGAGTCTAGTTAACATTGGTTTCTCATTAGGGAATCTTGATCAATTCAATCGACAATTTAATGACGCCTTTCAATTAGAAATTAGCCACCTTTTTATTTGGTTTGATTCGCAGCTTTATAAGGATAAGAATTACGTTCCAACGTCACCTTACACCGCGAGTAAAGAATACTAGATTGAGAAATTGTATAAATCTCAACCGATATTGACTCTAATCGCGTATACAATTTTTTAAAGGGTTAGGAACTTAGGACCCACCAAAAAACTAATGAATTGAGACTTGATTTTACATTTCATTTCAAAGGGAAAAATCTAATAATTTGGTTAAAAATGTTAAAATAAATTGGAAAATTAAAACCTAATTTGAATGAACAAAAAGACCAAATAAAAAATCTTTGTTTCAATTTTGTTAAATTTGAATTATTTAATTTGGTCTATTTTTGGTCTAATTCTATGAAATTTTCCAATTTCGGCAATTTTAAACAAAATTATTTTATTTTTCCTGATTGGATAAGCCGATTTGGTTATTTTATGGGAGCCAATGAAAAGTAAACCCCACGTTTGGTTTCATTTCTTGATTTCACGAGTATTTATTTAATGATTTAATAATTTTGGGATTTTAAATGATTTTTAAAATCAATGAATGATTTTGAGGAATGTTTAGGTGATTTTTGGTGAAGTGTCCAACCAATCAGCGTCTCTGGTAGCGTTGTACGTGGTGGTCCGCGTCATGGTCTGACCCTCCCTCCCGCACCCATCTCTATCTATACCGAAGTTTTATGTCCGCAGGATATCCCTATACATCGAGACAGAAGTACTTGACAGTGGTAATAAAGGCTATAGGAGCCTTATATACCCCTTCCGCTGGTGTAAGGCGATATTGACATCTTCAACAAAAGATAGTCGCGGTCGGAATCAGGCCTGGCTGCTTACTATACCGCCACCGGATATTAACGACGCGCCCAATCTACAACGACACCAGATTACAACCTTACTCGGTAGCGTTGATAAAGGCTGACGTTAAGTTTTGCGCATACCACGTGTTAGACCGCATTTTAAATTGATACGATGTATAGAACCAATTGATTTTAATACCAAAAGTAAAATAAGTACACCAACCGAGGTATCTCGCTTAGAACTACGAGTGGTTTTTAATTTATTTCAAAAAGGGTAACTTCCACAAAAATACCCAAACAAACTGATAGGAAATAAGAATTGTGGGAAAATTGCCGCTAAGAATTGTGGGAAAATTGCCGCTAAGAATTGTGGGAGAATTGCCGCTAAGAATTGTGGGAGAATTGCCCCTAAGAATTGTGGGAGAATTGCCCCTAAGAATTGTGGGAGAATTGCCCCTAAGAATTGTGGGAGAATTGCCCCTAAGAATTGTGGGAGAATTGCCCCTAAGAATTGTGGGAGAATTGCCCCTAAGAATTGTGGGAGAATTGCCCCTAAGAATTGTGGGAGAATTGCCCCTAAGAATTGTGGGAGAATTGTGGGAGAATTGCCCCTAAGAATTGTGGGAGAATTGCCCCTAAGAATTGTGGGAGAATTGCCCCTAAGAATTGTGGGAGAATTGCCCCTAAGAATTGTGGGAGAATTGCCCCTAAGAATTGTGGGAGAATTGCCCCTAAGAATTGTGGGAGAATTGCCCCTAAGAATTGTGGGAGAATTGCCCCTAAGAATTGTGGGAGAATTGCCCCTAAGAATTGTGGGAGAATTGCCGCTAAGAATTGTGGGAGAATTGCCGCTAAGAATTGTGGGAGAATTGCCCCTAAGAATTGTGGGAGAATTGCCGCTAAGAATTGTGGGAGAATTGCCCCTAAGAATTGTGGGAGAATTGCCGCTAAGAATTGTGGGAGAATTGCCGCTAAGAATTGTGGGAGAATTGCCGCTAAGAATTGTGGGAGAATTGCCGCTAAGAATTGTGGGAGAATTGCCGCTAAGAATTGTGGGAGAATTGCCGCTAAGAATTGTGGGAGAATTGCCGCTAAGAATTGTGGGAGAATTGCCGCTAAGAATTGTGGGAGAATTGCCGCTAAGAATTGTGGGAGAATTGCCGCTAAGAATTGTGGGAGAATTGCCGCTAAGAATTGTGGGAGAATTGCCGCTAAGAATTGTGGGAGAATTGCCGCTAAGAATTGTGGGAGAATTGCCGCTAAGAATTGTGGGAGAATTGCCGCTAAGAATTGTGGGAGAATTGCCGCTAAGAATTGTGGGAGAATTGCCGCTAAGAATTGTGGGAGAATTGCCGCTAAGAATTGTGGGAGAATTGCCGCTAAGAATTGTGGGAGAATTGCCGCTAAGAATTGTGGGAGAATTGCCGCTAAGAAATGTGACAGAATTACCGCTAAGAAATGTGACAGAATTACCGCTAAGAATTATGCAAGAATTATCGCTAAGAATTATGCAAGAATTACCGCTAAGAATTATGCAAGAATTACCGCTAAGAATTATGCAAGAATTACCGCTAAGAGTTATGTAAGAATTACCACTAACAATTATGTAAGAACTACTACCCTACTATTTCTATCTTAATAAATGTTTGAAATCTTTAAAACAATGAATAATTATTAAATTCGCTTGCAGGGGTGCGTTGCATTCACCCTTTAAAAAAGTCAAACCTAATTTTGTAAAAATCTTATGGAAAATTGAAAATTTGCCTAATTATTATTTTCTTTCGGGTTCAGAAATGATGTTTTTATTAAAATTTTGAAACAGGTGGTTGGTTTCAGTTGTGGTTATCGCACGCTAGAAAGGGGAGGTCTGACTGACTTCGCGTTAATCGCGTCAAACAATTGAAAAGCCGACAAACGAGAGAGAGTAATTGCTAATCTACCGCGAGTTTTTTGACAGTTTGACCTTGAAATATTTATCAAAAATACCGGACCGTGGAATTTACGTTATTTAAGAGAATTTCGACTAAAAAAATAGACGTTTAATGATAATATCACGGGCTAGGTACTACAAAGACTCTTCTGAAGAGTACTACCGGAGTTGCAGAGTACTAATACTGTTATAAAAATTTATCTGTAGAGTATCTTTACTGAATTTTGGCTTTAAGGATCACGTTAAGAGGCACCATATTCCAAGAAAACTGTTTTAGTTTCTCCTAAGTATTTCTAGAAGAGAAATAGCGTCGCGCTGTCGAATGTAATTCTAAATTTGAACCTTTCCTTGTCTGACGCGCTTCTTTAGAAATCTTTCTCGGAGTTTTCTCTCTCCGACTTCCAAGTTCGTCTTCCGTTTTGAGTTTTGACACACCCCTTCCCTCGACAACTATGTAGCGATATTAACGCGGTGAGAAAACGTATCCCAAATTTCGTAGTCATCTTAGTCCGCGATGATGTTCCCCGACTTAGTACTTAAGCCCCGTTTTCAATCATCGTTTTTCCCAAGAGGGAAGCTCGAATCAAATCTATTTAGATCTTACGTCACTCGAAAGGTATTTAAGATTCACCTCCGTTTCGATGGGAAAACTCGATTCTTGGCCCAAAACAATTATTGATTGAAAACGAGCCTTTAGAGTTCGAATTTTGAGATGGAATCAGCACTTAGTTTTATTTCCCAATTAGATTCAATACGGACAATGGTATGGTTCCGCTGATAATCAATTCCATATTAAATTGGCAGTACATCGACTTAAAAAAAATAATCATAATGATCTTAGCTTCACGGGTGTCAATTTGATTGTAAGAAAAATTGTACGGATATTTTATCACTGCCCGGTATGGAAGGATGAATTTGAAAGAGAGTTTCTTCGCCAGAGGGTTAAAGAAGGATCATGGCGCTAAATATAAGAACAGTCTCGACTAAGAGACTCGAAGGGATATCTAAATACGGTGGATACCCTTTTTGTGACTAATTTATATTTCCTATTCCAATCTAGAACGCTTCCGGCGCGAATTATAGACGCTGGGAAAACTTCCGGGCGTTTTAATCATACTTTTTTAAAATAAGGTTTGAGAAAAAGTTTAAAAATTCAACTGTTTTCTTGCAAAGAAGATTTGAAATTTCAGTCAAGACACTGTAAATTAGTCCTTATTCTTTTGAAAAAAGAGTTACGTTGGGGTATACTAGGGTTACGTTCAAGGGTAATTGTTCATTTTGTCCAAATTCATTATTAATACGCAAATCTAATATATTTGATTAAATTTTTAACGATTTACCCTAAAATGGTGGTAAAATTGAATTTGCAAAATCAGAGCGTCTCTTTTATTTTAACATTCCACGAGTAAAAAAAAAATTAATTATTATTGGCGCCTGAGCTAGAAAGGCGAACGTGAGGCCCTCGGTGACTAGTCCTAGGTTGTGTAACTTTACGTCTAAAACTAAATCCGTCTCGAGGAGTTGAAATTGCGAGAAGTCTCAGTGGCGACGATGTTCCGTGGCAAAGGCTGCACCCCGCGATAAAACTCAAACGCCGCTTGTTGATGCCTTTATTTACCGTATTCGGAGATTTTGGGCGAGTTAAGAAAGGTACCGTATAATCCCTATTAAAGGGACGGTGAACCCGACAAAAATAAACTCATTTTTATCAATTCTACTTTTAAAACAAAGCCTAAGTGGATTAAAACCATTCGGAAGTTCAATTAAAGCGTGAGAACATCAAGCCAATTAAACAAAGGATTCCCTCGTACCTTTGGCTTAATGAAATCCCAGCGACACGAGCTGTTATACGCGCTCGATTCAAACAGCGCGTGCCGTGGCGCATGTCGCTGGGATTTTTATTAAGTCAAAGGTATAAAGGAGCGTCGTTTGATTAGTCGGAGGTACTCCTTTTCATTGAATTCCACCAATAAGAGAATGATTTTTCCCGCAATTCGGACAAATACATTTTCCGAATGTTTAACTTGTCTTATTTTAGTAGCAGAATCGATTAATAAATAACTTCTTCATCCTTCCTTTTAAGGGGGGAGATGGTAAGATTCGGGGAGAGCCATGACGTAATCCAAAAACAGACGAACGAAGTACGGGGCTTTAAAAGGTCAAAAGTTAGATGTTTTTGTTCAACCGTGCTCTATAAGACTATGAGAAAAAATCCAACCCACCATCAATACTCTCCGGAGAAATGATCACGCCCAAAAACTGCCGCCACTAAGCGAGAAACGCTCCCATCCTAAGCCTCTTTCGCTCCATCGAGACAATTCGGAGGGGCCATACGCTACCAAGAACCCATTGATGACGTAGGAACCAAATAGAACTATCTTATAATACCCGAGTAACTCGATTCCACTGACATTCAGTCTCAGACATTCGCTATTGGTGCCTTTAAATGACGTCCAATTAGAAGATTTACCGTATTTTTGGAAATTACTAAATTACGCTGTAATTACCCCAGTAATTTACAGAATAGCTATTTTAAAGTAGATGATTTAAAACAAAAACTTAAATGACCTCTAGAACCAATTTGTTCACACTTAATCCAAAAAGGTTTTTATAAATTATAATTTTAGTAATTTTAGCGCGGATCAAACAGTAAATTACTATAATCCAGGTAATTTAGCGCGTAAATTATCGATTTGAAACAGTAGTAAAGCCGAGGGGGAAGTATCTCTCGATTAATTTTTTTTTTGTACACCCGAGTTCACGTGATTTAGCGTTGACTCCCGTGAACTCTTGCTGAACTCAAGAGTCCAGCTTTGGTAGAGCTAAGAGTTCAAAAATTTTGTACACCCGAGTTCTCAAGTGTCTGAACCCCCCAGGTTAAGCATCCTATAATATTACGCGGCTTGATCCACAAGATGATTGATATATGGAGAGGTAAAATTGGTGGCAAGGCTCGATTAATTCGCTAACACTCGAGTGAGATATATTTTCGGGAATAATTGATCTGGCACACCCTGGAAGATAATAAATAATATTGCAAAGGCCGAGGCTTAACGCGATAACGAAAAGAGTGGATGTAACGATAGTGCTCGAGTACCGAGCGACACTCAACACGAGAGGAAATAGGAATATTAATTTCCATATCGCGTAGTCGTCGAGATAATTTGGACGGAAATGGGCGCTGTAGAGGCAACATGGGCGATCCCGAGGCCATAATTTCGACGCTTCTCTACCCTTCAGCGAACTAGGCTTCAATGTCGAGGCCATTAAATAACCTAATACAATAAACCAAATTAAACTTTCAATTTCAATCTCGAGTTTAAAGGGAGAATGCAACCTAATAACGAGGTATTTTTTATCGATTCCTTATCGTTTAAATAGCAGCCTAATACAACGGTAAACAAATATTAAACTAGAAATAAATTTAAAACTTACCATCAAAATAGGCTTAGCGGGATTCACGGAGATCAGCTGATTTCCTCTCGACCAATCGAACGCGATTGTAAGTCTCGTGGAGATCTCGCGTGAACTTACACGGAGCAATTCAGCTGATCTCTACGAATCCCGCTAAGCCTATTTTCCGGGTAAGTTTTAAATTTATTTCTAGTTTAGTATTAGTTTCGTAAACTTTTATTCGGTGTATTAGCCTACTATTTAAACGATATTTTGTAACACTTTACCTTTGAAATTGCATAATTTTTCCGTATTTGAGTTCTAATGGTAATTAAATGATTAAATTACCCAAATTTGGTAATTTATTATTTAAAACAAATTGCTTCAAGAGGTCAAAGTTTATTCGCGGTAATATTAGAACACTAGACTTAACGTAGTTTCGAATTTCACCACGAGTTTACAATAAGAGCAAAAGTTAGTTTCGATGTATATTTAAATAAACAAATGGTAAGGCTAGCTTTAGGCACGCTGTCAATTCGAGGTGGGAATCGTAGTTTTGATCTTACTACAACTAACTATTAACGTACCGTGGCTTTGGACCGGCGCTTCTTTCAAAAAAATATATATATTTAGGGGTTCAAATGGCACAATAGGTAAGGTTTAACAATGAAACTTTTCCAGGAAATATTTGCATCTGCTCTCGAGAGAGTTTTGGAAGGCGGGAAAAATACTATTCAATGGAATGCCTTCGTAAAGTAGGGAGAGACTCGTGACGTCATATTACGCCAGTAAAACGAGCGTCACGCCATCTTGATGGAAACGAGACAGACTAACACTTTCCTATCGTAAAATTTCATAATTTTGGGACCTTTTTCGGTGTAATTCGCTCGTTTTTCATCGTGCTACGTTTTAATTCACAGCAGACGCGTAACAGGAAGTTGGTTTTAAACGTTTCTCGAAGAGGTGAAAAAAGTAAATTAACAAATACTTTTAATTGGCTCGATAAAAATTGGATTAACAGGCCAAAAATAATCCTCCATTTTCCCCAAAAATTCAGCCGGGCGCAGATGTCCTTTAGTTACGCGTTAAAAACCGAGGCAATTTTGTTTTATAACTTATTATTAAACTATAATACATCAGGCGTGATATGGAAAACACCAAATCGTGACTGACTTCGATGACTTCATTATTATCCTGGATTTTTACAAAAAAATGTGTTTCTCATTAGGTGATTTTGATGTAATCCATATCAGGTGGTGATATCAACCCAGGTTGTTATAGCTAGGCAAAACAGAGTAACCAGCCGTGATACCCGAATAAAAACAACCCACCCGCTTTTCAACTTGTTGATAACTTAATGTAATCGAACAAAACGGGAGTCTGGCCATGCTGATGACGCCGATGACGGGGATAGACCCTCTTTTATACAAACACACTGGTTTCAAAACAGACTCCTCATTGTGTTACAAACACGAACCAAGGTTTGACACTACTCACACCAGATTTAACTAAATGAACGTAATTCATTCAAAGGGAGGGCGAAACGGTATTATTCAGTTAAGGGTCTAGTGGAAGTTAAGGTCAACATTAGTAACAAATAAAAATAATAATAATTTAAATAATTAAACTATTTAGAGCATGGGCAGTTTGCTACAGATATAATTTTCATATTATATTACTAATTTATTATTATTATTTTACTATTATATATTACTATTATATTACTATTTTACTATTATATTATTATTTTACTATTATATTATTATTTTATTATTATATTATTATTTTATTATTATATTATTATTTTACTATCACATTATTATTATAGTGTATTATTTTAATACTATTATTATATGATTTTATGTAATTTTTAATATTTTGAATCGCGTTTTGAGTTCACCTGTCAGGACGCGAATGATAATTTTGTTGTTGTTCATGGTCGCCCTTTGACCGCTGTCTCGTCACCCCCGTCGATGGGTGGCGCTACAAGACATACCTAGTAGTAGCTAGGTCTGGTCTACCGTAGCTCTTAAGTCGTATAGCGGGCGGCTGAGGACCCAGGGATTTTTGGGGGTTCCAGTCGGGCAGGCGCGGACAACCAGATGGTCTCCTCGCTCGAGAGCTAGTGACGCGGGGTGGCGAATACTATACTCTCCATCGGATTTCCCTCTGCCTGCCATCATTCTAGCAGTTACACTATTTCATTCAACTATCCACTCCCGTATATATGTCCCTAGTCTAATATCCGTGCCCCTGAATTTGATGGCGAAGGCGCGTTTTCACGGCTCAAGTCCGTACCAATCGAAAGAAAATTATCAAGATATTTAATCTGCGTGTTTAAAGTAAAGTTTAGTTTCGTGAATTAAATTAGCATTTAAGTAAAACAAAATGTGTTTTCTAACTGCGGGAAGTGGTTGAGCTATCTGTGTTATATATTTATAACAAATATTAATAATTAGACATATTATTACGAGGCACGTTAACTAATAAATTAAGTTTATATAAATACATGAAAACGTATCTTTGGCGATTTCTATAGGATATCCTTCGCGCGTGGGTAAAAAAAATAAGCAAATTTACCTCCGTTCTTTAGACTAAGGTTTTTAAGGACGCGTGTTCGCGATGAGATATTGAATAGGGTTTAAACGCAGGGGAATGAATTACTAGGGTAGTTTTGTATACCGGCTCAACTTATCCTAGTATTAAATCATTTTGTTTAAACGGAAAACGCGATGGAGATTTAGATTACCGCTTCAACGGAGGAGGAGAAAGTGGGAAAATATTAAATTTGAAGGTGATTCCCTTATTACTAGACACGGGTTGCTCATACTACGCTGGCTAGAAGGCTAGCAGACGCGCGAGCCACCGAGTATGGAGATTTTCAGACCCCACTATGGCTTAGGAAAGAGACAGGGATTTGAAAAAGAAAAAAATCCCAAAATCAAGGGATTATTGCGTAAAGATATTTTGGTAATTTAAAGGAAAAAGACAATTAAAATATAATTGGAAAATAACTACAAAAGCCCTTTTAAGAAAGGTCAAAATTTTGAGGTCAATTTTAAACATCATTTCTAAAAAAATATTAGATAATGTAGAAAAGTTGATTTTGCGTATTTTTAGAAAAGGCGAGGGACTAGTGACGTCACTAAAGTGTCACGGATGAATTGTTCTTTGGCTAATTAAACACCTTATTAAAATCTAATATAATTTTCAATTGGAAATTAATGCAACTAAAACTTTAACGACCCCGACTGAACCCTAAATGGCATTCGAGGTTACGGGGAAATTATACACACTCTCGATAAACAATTATGTGAAAGTTGACTCCGTAAAAAAAGCTACGGCGGATTGTTACATAATGTTAAACCTCATAGTGATGAACAAATGGCGACTATAAAATGAATTTTTACTGTCGCGGTAATTTTTTTCTATTCCGCATACGTTATTAATTTTAGGCTAAAATACATAATATTAGCCTTCAAAAACTTTCAAATTTCAGTAGCAAAGAAGTATGCATAATAATAGGAAAGTAAAAACAGGTTATGATTAATTGAAATGTTTCAAATTTGGAAATAAATATTTTTAAAACTAAACAAAAACACGTATACTCCTAATTGAGACGGACTAACAAAAGAACGCTTACGTTACTCGATTGGACAAACCACGTTTGTACAAACATATAGCCAATTAACGCTGGAATGTCGTTATTCTAAAGTTGATTTTTTTTTTTTTTTTTTTGGTTTCTTCAAAAAAAAACTCCTCATTAGATCAAATTTCAAGCCCGCGGCAAGTTTTAATGAAAATCTTCATTCTTAAATTATTTTCGTAAAAAAATATAGTTGAGAAAATTGGTTCATTAAAATTAAATCGGGCAAGTCGGGCCTTATTAGTGGCATCCAAATCTCCAATCAGAACATTAATGATGGAGAAAAATTGAATGGCTGAAAACCAGATTTCAATATAAGAATGAAACTTAAGTTGATTCAAACCTAATTTCAAATAAAATATCTGTAGCGTCAAAATTAGAATTAATTCCCATTTCCCAACATGAAGTCTTGTAATTCACGTATTTTGGTTATGTATAGTTACCGCTCGTAACTTGGACCGGCGTAATTTGAGTAGTTACAACATTGGTCCGTAATTATTACTATTGTTTCAGCCTGCGATTTAAGCGCGTAATTTAAGCCCGTTGTTTAGACGCGTAACTTAATGCCCACTTAATTAAATCCTATAGATTAGGCTTGTAATTTATTTTTCTTGGGATTAAATTTTTAAATCTCGGATAATCTTTCCGGTTAATCCAATCTCGAGTTGGTACCCACAATAAGATACATATCCTCCTAATATAGGTTTAAAATAGGACCAGGAAAATGTTGTTTCGATTTAAGATATATATTCATTCTCTCAAAAAAATTAAATAATTTCTTGGTAACTATAAAATAGTCCGCGCAAAACATTACGTTTAAATCCGGTCTTGTATTAATTTCGAGGTTAAAATAAGGTAATTAAACAAGATGATATCTCCCTGGCTCAGATTGCAGGTCTTAATAATAATAATAATGAAGTCTTTCCCTTTCATTATCTTAGGGAAACGTTCCTGATTCAAAAATTAAATCAGAATCGTATTTTGCCTCAAGGGGAGTTAAGTCGAAAACCATATAGGCATCCAGATCATCTTTGGATGGATATACGTGGGCTTATCTACGTCGAAATTAAAATCCAATCAGGTTTGAAAATACTTTAAAAAGGTCTCGGAATCTTTCGAGCCAATTACTAAACAGCGGGACAATAACCGGACAAAATTTGGTAGAATTGCGTAAGAGAATAAACAAATTGCAAACTGAATCAAAAAATATAATCCCAATTCGAATTCAACTTTGTTACAAAATAGCAACCTCACTATTTCTCAAATATAATAACCTCTCCTGTCTCTAAAATAAAAACAATGATTATGCAAATTAGGCCCGATTAAACAATAGCTAATTACAATATTGGCCACAAAAAAAAAAAATATTTAAATCCCCAAAAAAATCTAATTTTTATGAAAATTTCTTTACTTTTGATACGTTAAATCAGGACGTATCTTGGAAACAGATTTCTGGTAAAATATATACAATGTAATAAAGGAGTGAATGACCTTCGTAAAACAATAGACAGATATTGAGAACGTTCCTTAGCCTCCTACTCGCGAAGAAATACAATCCAAAGCTTGTATTTTTCGATTCGAATCAGCGATCCTGGTACACTACCACGAACGTGAGACGTATACCCATCACTCCTTAACACTTGGACCGAAATGGGGCTTTGTTTTAACAATCACCTAACACACTACACTCCAAGTTTAATTGTTTAAGCTATCTTTCCCTCGCAAAATAGTTTTTAACTCGAACGGACCATGCAGGAAACCAGTTTTCAATTCTTTTTAATTTAGTAACAAACCACGTAGATGCTTTCAAAATACGTTTCATTTCGTAGTATCGATAATTATCATCAAAATCAATGGAAAATTAACATTAATATAAGGTCGAGTTTGAAGCCAACTAAAGATTGGCGTGCTCCAACGTTCTTTACTTTTAAAGGGAATTAGGCCCGAATTAGGCTTAACGCAAAATTAACCGGAAATGTATTTTTTCGAGTGTAAAAGTTAATTTTTTTTAACTACAATAATATCGATTTCATTTAATTATAGTTAGGGTTTATTTTAAATTAAATATTTAGAAATTAACTGGTTAGGCTCACGTGACTAACTCTGTTCAGTGATTGGCTCTTGAATCGCTTTTCAAAACAAGTATATTTATATCAAATTGATATTTTATCAATCTTTCACGAGATTTAAAAAACGTTTAATTTTAAATTCTAGTAATCCAAATTCCCTTTTCTCTTTAAAGATATATAATTAACTATTTAAAAAAAAACTTAATTTGAAGCTATAGAAATTAATTTTAAACTTAAAATCAAATTGATCTTAAAAAGGTTAAATTTGCGTATGTTAATGTAATTGAACTGCTCATTAAATATATAGATTAATAATTAATTTGATGGTTTTAATTTTTAATCGTTAACAGTCGAGTAGTTATTAAACGCGCTCACCAAGCGTAGATTTTCATTCGCAAGTTTTCGCTCCACTAAACACCATATATTAAAAACGGTTTTTTTTAAAGAAGATGCTTTTCTAGCGGTTTTATAAATCATTATAAGCGAGGAACGTTTTTGTACAAATTAGGGTTAAAAATAAATTTAGCTTCCGGGTTTTAAAATGAAACAATTTGATTGATTTACACTTTACAGAGACCGAAAACACTGCGCAAGGTGCGTAAGGCCAAGGCTTATAGCTTGAAAAATTTTAAACCTTTCAAAATAGCCACTTCCGTCAATAAAATGGAGTAATAACATTGGTACACCTTGGAGTTTTTATTTCGTATGTTTAAGGAAACAAGCAATTTAGACCAAATATGCCCTAACCTCAAATTTCCCAGAATTCCATGAATTTCACTAATATTTTCAGTCTTTAATTTATTTCACTGAAATTTTCATGTTTTCCTGGCTTGTATGAACCCTGTTAGTTTTTTTAAATCAAATATAATTTAATATGATTTTAAATCAATTAACGTTGCGCATGGGCATCATAAGCACACCATATCTAAGGCCTAAAAAGACTGTAAGACGATACCATCGCCAGATGGCATTGGTTATCGAAACTAATTTAACTAAAAGAATCTAAAATAGGTCCAGAAAAATTTGTTGAAGTACACGTATATTAAACCCCCAAAAACTGCTTATTTTCTTTTAGCTTAAGGTTATAAGATACTGAAGTTTGAGTTGAAGCAAAATTGTGGTGAATTCTATCTCAGGAGGACCCCCAAATTTGGTTAAAGGTGGGAGGGAGAGGGGGGCTAAACCTCAAAGCGTATTTTTTACACGCGCGCGTGCCACATGTCTGTTACCAGAGACGAGAATGGGGGTTCGTTTCTAGGAAGAAAACCGAGCGCGATTTTTGGCAACTATAGTAGAGTGTCCAAGAGTACTTTAAGCATTGACAGAAAACAAGAAAATACCCCTAGTTTTCTTGACGAGGGCGAACGTCTGCTCACCCTAGCTCTTCGAGTGAATGGGTCCAATTTATTCAAAAACTCGGTTTCAGCCCCCTACCCACCCCAGAGTTCAAAGATCACGGCCTGTCAAGTCTTAACATAAATATATTCTCCGTTATTCTTTCGTTAATTTTAGGGTTATGACCCCAAGGGTCGAGGAAGATCTGGTTATGGCTGGTCCATAATGCTTAAAAAATACTAACCCAATTTACCCAAAATGAGATTCTTATATTTTACCCAAAGTTATAGGTTTGGCTAGATTAGATTTGTGGAAATGGTAATTGGGTGAAATAGATTAAGTATATATATATACGCGATGTTCTACAAAAAACACTATACCGGAAATGCGTTTATTTATTGTAAATTCAATCGCCTCAAATAAGACATGTCAAATAATCCCGGACAGATAGTAAATATTTAGACAAAAAAAAATGGCTATTTCCTCCTCATAGGCTCCCCACGTTAGTGACGTTTTAGTGCGCTTGTGTCTGTTTGTCGAAGGGACTGAGATACAAAGACCATGACCAAATAAATACCCGTAGCTTATTACCACGCGGGGAGGCTTTCCAACAGAAGTACCAAAGTTACGACCACGTAAAAAAATACCGAGCCTCTGAGGGTATAGACCCCTCAATGAAAACGAGCCCGAAGATAGTGTATGGGGCGTGTAATTGTTGAAAATCATATAGAAGGTCGTATTAAGGTCATCATCAATCGAGAGCCATTTCATTTAATATAAATTATTACCTTGATGCAATGACAACAGTAAATATTAAATTGTACGAACAGGTCTAAATAAAGTCAATATTATGTAGTGAATAAATTGTCACATTTTTCGACAAAATAATAAATCGTCAAATTTTCCAATAATAAAATATTAAAATCGTCAAATTGCCGATAATAAAATAATAAATCGTCAAATTTTCCGATAATAAAATAATAAATCGTCAAATTTTCCGATAATAAAATAATAAATCGTCAAATTTTCCGATAATAAAATAATAAATCGTCAAATATTCCGATAATAAAATAATAAATCGTCAAATATTCCGATAATAAAATAATAAATCGTCAAATATTCCGATAATAAAATAATAAATCGTCAAATATTCCGTAAAAAAATAATAAATCGTCAAATATTCCGATAATAAAATAATAAATCGTCAAATTTTCCGATAATAAAATAATAAATCGTCAAATTTTCCGATAATAAAATAATAAATCGTCAAATTTTCCGATAATAAAATAATAAATCGTCAAATTTTCAGATAATAAAATAATAAATCGTCAAATTTTCCGATAATAAAATAATAAATCGTCAAATATTCCGATAATAAGATAATAAATATTACAATCAACCGATAAACAAATAAACCCTTAGCTCAATTTATAATTTAGTTATAATTATATCTAAGTTTAATCCAAGGATTAGATCCGAGCATCGACGATACTCAATATCTAACTGATATAAAAAAGAATTCTGAATATTTGATAAAGCCCCAAAAATAAAAAAAATATTTGTAAAAGCGTGACTTGTAGGTCTCTCCCCGTGCCCCCTGGGTTAGTGAACCTAGAAACGTATAGTTGGAGTCAGTTAAAGTTCGTATCGAGAAAAATACCGAAAACCCGGCTTAAAAGGCGCCATTTTTGATCGAATTTGGATCAGGCTTATATCTAATACGAAGTTAGATAGTAATTCGTCAAGTTTATTACTTCGGGGGATCAACAGGTGCTGCTGATTTTGCCGTTGTTGGGTGCAGCTGACGATTTCCCGTTGCGCAGCTGCGACGCTCAATACCCCCAAAAAGAAAAAGGACCCATCTTTTTCAAATTTGAAACGATACTGAATCAAAAGGCGGGGATTACCTTAAGATATCAAATCCAGTCAGCCTAGCTAGATTCTTACACTCACTTAATATTGGAAATGTTTTTTTTTTTTTTTTTTTTTTTTTTGTTAGTCGCTAGCCACAGGGTCCAATTCGCGCGCGCGCCCAAACCGTAAGATAACAGATCTTCCACGACTTCATAAGGGTCAAAGTTATACTTATAGAAGGCCAGGGGGATTGGCCAATGATCTAGAGAGATTAAGTTAAAATATCTTTAAAGTAACGATTCTAATCCTAAGGCCCCCGGTAAATATTCCGACTACTATTTAATTCAATATATATGTAATTCTCTAAGTACGCCTGTCAGTCTGTCCATAGGGAACGGTAAAACGTTATTAAAAATATTATTGAAGAACAATATCATTCGGTAAGGATTTCCGGACCCGGGCTATACGTGACTAAAATTGGAACAATATATATTGAGACTATATGAGAGAAGGAACATAACGTATTCTCAGCAGGATTGCCAAAAAAAAAAAAAAAAAAAAAAAACTCCCACGCTTTTCCCATGTATCTCGAGAACCGATGTTTTCCCCTCCCCTCTTCCATTATATATAAACTATATACAAGATTAATATTAAAACAGTGCTCCATTATACAAAGGTAGTTGTTACGATGGTATAAACAGGCGTATTGATACGCAATATTAAAACTAAATAGGAGAAAAATAGTCCGGCAAGGTTCGTACAAAATATTTGAAGAAATATTCCGACTTTTGCGGGTTTAAATAATTTCCTTGGCCAATATTAATATTAATATTTCAAGCCGCGTTCACACTAAAGACTTTGAAGCGATTTTCAAGAGTTGGAAAGGTCAAGTTTTAAAATTTTGGGGTCACGAAGAGTTGAATTGAACGGATTTTAAACCTTTCCTTGATCTGTAAAGAAATGTTTTATTTCTTAGACCATATATGGTCTCATTTTGAAATCCAGTCTTTTTGGGCCATTTTTATTTATTTTTTATTCTCTTTGCAAAACTTTGTTGCACAATATTAGCCTTTACCGGTATATATTCACACGTATAAGACTAAATTATTAAATTTAACAATACGAGGCAAACAATGAAGTAAACTAGGGTGTCTCGTCGCCTATCGCGGCGAGATGACATTTTGAACCCTGAACATTTATATCGTACACCTATCTAACTTCAATATTGAAATTATTCTGGCATAACGAGCAAATAATGGTAATAATTACGGGTGGATGTACATATTGTCGGCGGCAAAACAAAACGGAAACATCAATCAAGAACCGCGCCACGAATTGTTCTCCTCAACTAGCTATTTCGAGTGTCGCTCGATAAGGCAATTTGAAAGGGTACCTTACCGCTCTACAATTCTACATCCGGTTTGGATTATTTCCTTATCGGTGACTGGTTTTTATTGGCGGGAATGCGTCGTCAGCTTAAAGCTATAAAACGCTAATTAAATTAAACACAGCTACGTCGAAAAATATTTAAATAACAACAAGGTATAATTATTAGAAATCAGTTAAGTATCAGAGACACGTGTTTAAAGCTAGAAGCCTTGAGTGTTTGATGTTGCCATACTGATATAATATTAGATTGTTCTAAATCTAAATGGTGTTTAAAGTTGAAACAGGGTTGGAAATTCATCTTTCGATCTCTAGTTCGATTCAAACGGAAGTTATTCGATTTGTATGAAGTGTTCGGAGTTCACTGCCATATATTAACTTATGTACATGATAGCTTCGTAAAAATACAAATAAACGAATTTAAAATTGAAGAGGAACTTGCAACGGTACACTCTTTACGCGCCGATCTATTAAGAGATTTCGCTATCGTAGTTCCCATTCTGATTCTGATTGGCTAAGCTATGAAGAGAGAGAGAGACAAACTAGGCGGTAACCACTCCCCTCGCGCTTCGAGACACGACGCGTTTCCCGTAGCAACGGCAGTGTAATACGCCGATAGGTACAAGAGAGCGAAAGATAGAGTGAGGCCATCTATCGTGATAATTCATCATAAAATTTGTACCCCAATGGCCGTAGCCCCTGGATATCTGTTAGCTTTTGAGTATGCAAATTTCGAATTCGTCAATTAACAGACTTAATTTAGTTAACAAAAAAAAATCGGAAAAAATTGGTTTACTAAATTTAAGCTCCCATTTGATACGGACATATTGAAACTCGTAGTTATAAGAAAAAATTGTTCAAGTTAACTAATTTAACAATAGAGTAGTACCGGGCCTATACGGAAAAAAAAACGGGGTCACTCTTGGGTTCATCCATGTATATTGTTGAATAAGGAAATTTATGCCCGGAAAGTATATTGTCGGAAATGACTTTTTTTAAAAGACATTTGCGGCGACTTGGCGGTGCCACCTTTACCTACACCCTTATCCCCCCTTTCCCCTGCGTAACCTCGCCATTATTATAGAAATAACAATAAAATTTACAATTCTTTGTTTTAACGGATATATAATCGTATTTACGTGGGATGGAATTTTATCGACAATTTCCTCACCATTTTTATTTATTTAATGTATGGCTTAAAAGCTCAACTAAGACCATTGTACCTAATACAGTCCTCAAATCGAAATTTGCGTTGAGTTACTGCGTAAATAAAGCCTTATTACCAGAGGAATGTGATTTTGCCCGAAGTAAGGAAGCTCCTTATTAAACCCGTTCTCATTTGAGACTTTGAAATCGATTTTAACCCGTTTTAGAAAGGTGAAACTGCGACGATTTGTGGTCAATTTTAGAGGTCTTAAGTCAAAATACGTATTTATTGATTTAAAATTTGATTTTAACGTTCTAAAGCTACGGTCACACTAGCATTTTAAATCGATTTGATACGGTAAAATCAAACCGATATTCAAATCGTTTTATACGTCACGCGTTCACGCATTATCTTTATAAATCGATTTATCGTAGCTTCATCCATCGGTTGTTGAAACAAAATCGGTACGAAACTGGTTCCCGAAGCGGTTTCGAGAAATCGAATCAAATCGATTCGAGAAAAGACGGTTTCCCGTTTACGCGACTTCGGCGAAACGTTTTGAAAATGTTTAAATCGATTCCAAGGCCTAGTATGAACAAGGCTATGGTATGAAAACTGATATTAATATTTTAAAATTAAGTCCATTGCCTCGATTTGGAATTATTTATTTTTTTAGTTTCTAAATGATTTAACTTTTCAAAATCAATGGTTGATTATCGAAGCGCATCCGCGCATGCCCGATCAGCTTACAAAACATTGCACACGTAAATGGACGATTACACCAAAAACCGCGAAGACAAAATTAATCAACCTACTTCCGGTTGACTATACTGAAGATTGAAACCCATCCCCCTCCGACCCCCGAAATAATTAGAAGCGTATCATTTTAATAGTTGTACCCTCACAAAGGGACAGTATCCTGTATCAAAATATTGTCAAAATTATAACAATACCGTGGTAAAAAGATAAATTAGCTTTGCTATTTCATTTCGACCTTGATGAAGGATATCAAAACTAAGCTTCAACGAATGGAAGTCCACGATACTATTTCTTAATAGAGACAATGCTATTACGTCATGGCCAAACTTGGGATAACAGGTAATCGGGGAAACTTTACGCAAAACCCAAAAATATATATAAATATATATAAATAGTGCTAGGTGTAACTACATCTCGAAGAATTTTATCCTAAAATATTTCTATGTTAATTCAATTTCCAAAAAAAACTAAAATTTGGAGGAAATTCGTATGTTTTAGCGGTTGTTTGGCTTCCATCCATACGCGTGGTGTTTTTAAGAAGGATTAACTTCACGGTGAAGTGATTGTGGTTTAACTAGACGCGGTATACAACCTTAAAATGTACCGAAAAAATGGTTTTTAAAGGTAGATTTCGGTACCTTTACAGATTGTAACGTAAAGGAGTAAGTAATTTTTAACTTTCATAAAATGTGGTTATTGATAAGACTGACGACCTCTCTCTCTATCTCTCTCTCTCTCTCTCTCTCTCTCTCTCTCTCTCTCTCTCTCTCTCTCTCATTGGTTCACAGACGTTTACCACATCGCTGATTTAATTGGGAGTTTTGATTCAGAGTTAGAACTGCTTTCGGTGCATTATAAAATACATTAAGTGGTTTCCTGACAGTCTTAAAATAAAAAAATGAAAGTAATATGTCTAAAGTATAACAAAATATCATTGGCGTGTCTGCTGCGAGTTAAAAAATAGTTTTATCTATGAGCTCGGGGCATAGTTCACGTTACAACATTTCTTAAACCAAAAATTTCCAGGTGTCTCAAAGTTATCAAAAGCCCTAATAAAAACTACGTATTAAGCTGTTTAAGTTCGAATCAACTTAGTGCCATTCTAATACAACATTAAGTACTTGTACTTTCATAATTTACCCTAATTATGCCCCAATTTTTATCAACATACAAATTCTTTGATATTTCCAAATATCTCTAATTTGTACGAACAATAAAGTAGAGCTGATAATAATTTTAGAGAATGAACAAACATTATGGAGGTATGTCGCCGGATAATTAACACTAAGCCTCGGCTCATCTTCACGGGTAGAAAAACTTTCGGATATAGGATGCAATACCGTACAAGTAAGATTGGTCCTTGAACCATAGTATTTTGTAGAATTACGCAACTTTTAGGACCTCGATTGTAAGCCTATCATTCCGCACGCTTTGTTTAATAGTGGGCATCTCGCCAGAGTATCCGTTATATCCCTATATAATCGCGAATGAAAACAGGGTCAAACCCCTAACGAGGTCATTGGATATTTTCTCTACGCGTAGATTGGGACTAAAACTAGTTGAGAAGAACAATACATTCGGGCGATCATCTTCACCACGCAAATTGATAAACATTTTCCGCTTTTAAATTAAATTTAAGTATGACAATTGATGATTTCGCCTCTACGACTAATAACAATACGTAACAAAACCTGGCTGGTGTAATTCATAAGCCAGGAATTGAATATTTTCTACCCATAATAGCCACGCGTGTGGTAATGTAAAGTTGTTGTTCCGGACGTTAGAGGACGCTTACGAACACCAGGTTCTTAACAATTGTTAATACTTTCAGCTTACATAACGAGAATATACCGTGATTTACTTCCACGACATAGGGTGAACTCTGTAATTCTATTCAATCCAAGAGGTTGATAGCAAAGGTTATTCCTATCTATAGGGTAAATACGTAGACGTAGAGAAATTCGCGCCAAACCGGAAGCTATACAGTCGGGAACGGGACACAAACACCCGAGCAAAGAAGACCACGTACCCGATCAAATTTCGAGTCCCCCCCTTCGACAGACTTTTTGCAAATGTAGAAAAAATATCTTCACTCGGACTATACTGTCCGCCCCCGAAAACGTAGCAGACGCCAGCGCTTATTCAACCTTAAGTTCCCTAACTAGGAACAGCTGCTGACCATTTTAACCTTATAAGGAACCCGAGGGGTTTCTTTATCACTAGCACGCGTTTCCTGTCCATTTGTGATCGAGTTCGAATCGTATAATGTACCCCGAACCTCGTAACCCGAGCCGCGCGACCAATTTTAAGCTCCCGATTTGATACAATTATCGCTACCAAAAGATTTCTTTAAATAAGTATAAACTTGTTGATATATCCTATTAATAAGTTAGGCTCAAAACTAGCTAAGATACTAGCTTAAGCTTTGTTATAATACAATCAACAAACAAGGTTTATTTATTTTGAATAATAATTCACACTTGTGCCTTTTTACTTTTATAGTTTTGGTTTTGGGGGCGTATCTTTCGCATCTGGAATTTGACAAGCCAACGTAGGACGCCTGGTCCCCGACTCGACACGCGCCAAACTTCATTATCCATCATCTTAAGATGGCCCACAGTTTATACCCCCAAAAAATGGATTCCTTAAATGATTAAGACTGGGGGACTAATTAAAAACACATTGGGTGAAAAATATGATTTGTTTTCCAGACATGTTATTAAACTAGTTATTATTTAGAAACGTCGAAAGTCAGCGGGAACGTGTAGCTATAATTATAGTTACGCTTTACGGAAAGTAACTTCGCGTATACGTACGCGATATTTCCCGTAATCTCAAATTTCCCCAAAATCATGAAAGTAATTAATTATTGACTTACCAGCTATCCTGAAGACTGTCGAAGCGAGTAGCAACATTAAAACTAAAGGAGGGAACATTGTGCTGGTCATATTAGTCGACGTCGTCCCCCTATTGGTTGTCGTCGTTGTCGTCGTAGTTGTGGTGGTGGTGGTAGTAGTAGTATGGTGGGGATTATCGTTTCTTCTCGTAAAAGTAATTGGCGAACAATTACTTCGACGAAGTTCGGGAACTTGATGGTATTGACGCTGACCGCGTTCTTGTAGTTGTAGGTGGTATTGTTGACCGGATAAGTCCGCTTCCATTTCTGGTTGACAAGGGGATTGGGTGACGCGAACGTGGTCATCCTGACAGAGGCCCCCAAGTCGCCTCTGACGTAATAGTAACTGATGACTCGAACGCCGCGTCGAACGTTGTCGGAATGCTAAACTGTACAACCAACCTCGACCTGTAACAAAAACACGGAGAGAAAAATGGAATTAGAATTATATACGTTAATACAAGAAGATTCGTAACGATTAGAATTATCCAATCGGAATAAGATTGAAAATTTAAATACGTCGCGCGGTAGTCATAGTATACAGCTATTTCTACGGAGGTTTTCAACATTGGAACAACATACTATTTTAAAAGCGTCTCGTGTCTTAAATACTTTAAATAATCCAATGACGCGATTACGTTCGGAGTTAAAATAAACCCTAGAAGTTCAAACCCTCTATTGATGTCTAGACAAAAACCAAATCCCTCCCATTGACAATATGACTTAAAACGTCACTTTGCCGTAATTTTTAATTAGTAGAGAAAGGAAGATCTAGGATGCTAGACCGACAATAGGAGATATGTCTTGGGAGTAAATTTACATATTTAAGAATAACAGTTACGACATCGAGTTATAGCTTATTGAAAAAAGATTATCCCACGTGCCTAGTCGGGGCCCCTAGATAGAATTAAAACCTCTCTCCACACGCCTATCATTACGATGACGCACTGTCTCGAGGCGGGCCCACACAAACATTCCTTCAAAACTGCCAACGCCGCTAACATCGGTATACGCGTATGATAATGATTACGGTAAGCCACCGCGTTCAGTCCATTTGGATTTAATTAGAATATATGTTGAACCAAGGTTGGGAAAAAATGATATAGGGGTCATAGTTAAGCCTTGTCAATCATTTCTGCCCAGTAATATTACCTTAACTGTTAGGTTCGCGTTGACAATAAAGCAAAATGTGACGTCAAAATTACAGTTTTCTAAGGCCAATTCGTTGCAAATGATTGTCTCTAACTACGCGCCCATGCATGGTGACAATACCGATTGGGCGTCCATCGGAATCCCGTCTGCAGTCTGCACGCGTGTGTGGAAAATTCTTTTCAAAATAATCAATTTTAGATATTCTTATTGAAAGCGAGGGTTAAGGCATCAGCTTTGGTCAGGTTCACGCCACACGAGTCTATGTATATCACCACTAATTGGTTATTTTTTTCCCTCCTAAGTTACCATAAGAGGTGTAGGCCTAATGGAACAAAATATGCCGAAATTGAATTTTTTTCCGACGCTGCAATTATTGTAAATCACGAGAGGCCAATTTAAATTTTTAGCGCAAAAAACTTTCTTACTAATTTTTACGACCAATTTTTCTTTATTTCTTTTATGGTTTTGTAGGTAATGAGGTCATAAAAGGTCACCTTTATATTCACCGACACTTCGTTAATATTCAAAAGGTTATACTAGATAAGTTACCACCTAGAAAAGGAGTCTTAATTCGAATTGAATAAAAAAACTTCAAAGGGATACTCGAAGAATAGTAATCTAAGTTAATATAGGCCAAGTTTTATGGCATCAAAATTAAATTATATTTGTCTCTGGACATTAAAATTAACGTTAGTATCCCTTTTCAACAACACTGAGATGAATTTCAATTTCGCGTTCGCGTAATTGGCTGGGTGGCGTAATTTCGAATGAAATTACCCGCGAAATTGGTTTAAATCGCGTTTAAAATATGTTAATTTATGTCATTTGAAAGTTTTCAAGGTGTTTTATTTTTTTATTAGCTTTTAAATTAATTAGCGGCGTAAGACACGTCGCCGAACACGCTCGCGTCTGATTTAATTTGAATTAAATTAAAACGCATTAAAAGAAGCGAGTAATTGTAATTTTCAAGGAAAATTAAGGAATATATTTAAGGATTTTATACTGTCAGATTTTAATGTATTCAAGAAAACAAAAACAAAAAATCTAATTAACCCTAATAATTAAATATCTTACCGCGATTTAATTAAGATTTAATACGGATAAGGCGATTAAATTAGGTAATTTATTTCTAAGACTTAATTTTGAAAATTACCAGGACAAATACCAGGATATATGACCGTGTAAATTACCAGGATATATGACCGTGTAAATTACCAGGATATATGACCGTGTAAATTACCAGGATATATGACCGTGTAAATTACCAGGATATATGACCGTGTAAATTACCAGGATATATGACCGTGTAAATTACCAGGATATATGACCGTGTAAATTACCAGGATATATGACCGTGTAAATTACCAGGATATATGACCGTGTAAATTACCAAAATATATGACCGTGTAAATTACCAAAATATATGACCGTGTAAATTACCAAAATATATGACCGTGTAAATTATCAAAATATATGACCGTGTAAATTATCAAAATATATGAACGTGTAAATTACCAAAATATATGACCGTGTAAATTACCAAAATATATGACCGTGTAAATTACCAAAATATATGACCGTGTAAATTACCAAAATATATGACCGTGTAAATTACCAAAATATATGACCGTGTAAATTACCAAAATATATGACCGTGTAAATTACCAAAATATATGACCGTGTAAATTACCAAAATATATGACCGTGTAAATTACCAAAATATATGACCGTGTAAATTACCAAAATATATGACCGTGTAAATTACCAAAATATATGACCGTGTAAATTACCAAAATATATGACCGTGTAAATTACCAAAATATATGACCGTGTAAATTACCAAAATATATGACCGTGTAAATTACCAGGATATATGACCGTGTAAATTACCAGGATATATGACCGTGTAAATTACCAGGATATATGACCGTGTAAATTACCAGGATATATGACCGTGTAAATTACCAGGATATATGACCGTGTAAATTACCAAAATATATGACCGTGTAAATTACCAAAATATATGACCGTGTAAATTACCAAAATATTTGACCGTGTAAATTAACAAATTATATGACCGTGTAAATTACCAAAATATATGACCGTGTAAATTACCAAAATATATGACCGTGTAAATTACCAAAATATATGACCGTGTAAATTAACAAATTATATGACCGTGTAAATTACCAAAATATATGACCGTGTAAATTACCAAAATATATGACCGTGTAAATTAACAAATTATATGACCGTGTAAATTACCAAAATATATGACCGTGTAAATTACCAAAATATATGACCGTGTAAATTACCAAAATATATGACCGTGTAAATTACCAAAATATATGACCGTGTAAATTACCAGGATATATGACCGTGTAAATTACCAGGATATATGACCGTGTAAATTACCAGGATATATGACCGTGTAAATTACCAGGATATATGACCGTGTAAATTACCAGGATAAATTACTGACTTAGAAATGTAACATAAATCGAAGAAATAAAAAAAATGTTTGGTAATAGATATATTTTGGAAGCCTTGCGAAGGATTCTGGGTTGGATTGAAACAAACACCAACAGCTTGCGTACCGGAAGGAAAACTTACTCCCCCTATTGATCGTAATAATAATAAAAAAAAAAAAAAAAAAAAAAAAAAAAAAAAAAAAAAAAAAAAAAAAACACCCCTAGCGCATTTGTAGAAATTCAAATAATACCATTTCGAAAAAGGGAGAGAGAGAGAGAGAAAGAGAGAGAGAGAGAGAGAAAGAGAGAGAGAGAGAAAAAGAGAGAGAGAGAGAAAAAGAGAGAGAGAGAGAAAAAGAGAGAGATCTGGTAAAAAAGGTCACCATCGCTATACTAAAAATATGAATGAATCTGGCTGCTTGTCTACGATTCATTCATCTATTTCAAACTGATATCGCTAGAACTACTTTCATTAAACGAGGTATTTGCATTACGTAACGATACGCCGTGGGTTTGGCTCATTACGCCAACTTCTAGTGACAACGAGACGCGACTAGCGGCTGCTACGGGGTCCTTCAAATCCCCCCCTCCCCTTCCATAGTTCAACTGAGGAGAGTAAAAAGAAATTTGAAACCCGCTTTGGTACGTCTTGTGGAGAAGATGAAATTATCCGAAGCTCCCTAATTCGCGAACACTCGCGGGCCCAAAACATTTCAATTCAAGGCGTGAAATCGCTTAAAATAACCAGTTATTATAGATATAAAAAGAAGATGTTTAGATCAAAATGATCCGGTCCTTTTACACAAATTTTGATAGATTTCTTCAAATTTTCTATTCATTTAAACCTATTTTATCCAATTTAGATTTGACCTTTTTTTTTAAATATTTTGGGCAATTTTTATATTTCCCTGATCATTAGATCAGGTTTTTCCACTTCCCTGACAATTAGATCAGGTTTTTCCATTTCCCTGACAATTAGATCAGGTTTATCCATTTCCCTGACAATTAAAACCTATTTTTTTACACGTTTTTAAAATTCCAAGACTTTAAATCTATTACTTAAAATAATTGGAAATCTTATCAATTTTCCCAGACATTAATAAACATTTTTCCAACTTCCGTGACTTCCGTGACTTTGACCAACTTCTAAACTTCCAAACCCAAGTTTTACACTAACCATTACGCGACATTCACGCATCAAAAAATGCCAAAAATTATCACTGTCAAACTTACACCATAGTTTCTGACATACGAAACATATAGGGGTTGCCAAATATTCTTAACAATTATGTCTTAAGACGGAATTGGAATTCAACATTTTTCTTGATTTCTGTCCCCATGTAGGAGTGAGATCTAATATAAAAGGGACGGTAAATGGGAAATTTAACAAATTTTTTGTATCGATTCTTATCGATAAAAATAAGACTGAGTCGATTGAAACATTTGGGAAACGTACTTGCGTGAATTGCGCAAAAATTGATAAAATTCAGATTTGAATTCAATTTAAAATGAAAACCTCCAATTTAAATTTGAATTTAGAAGCAAAATCAATTCTCTTCAGTCTCCCTTTGAAACTTCGGGAGTAGACCCAAAATAATTTCCCGAAAAATGTATTTTTAGCCACATTTTTTCCTTCAAACTCCAAATAATATTTCTTATTAGGGGTGCTTGGTGGGTAGTGTACGCTTGACGTTAAACTAACCCCCCTCCAATCTCCTTCTGGCGTGTGACCCCAAATTAGGGGGTTTAACGGGGGGGTTCACGAGTCGCGTGTCATATGGGTGCCATACCTCAGACCTAGGGGCTTTTTTTGCCTCATAGAATGATGGTTACAAGATTTTGCAATTTCTCTCAAATATGTTAGATATTTTTACTTAGACGCAATCTTAGAATGCCATCAAATTATCTTAAAAAAAAAATGGGATTTAGAATCTTTCCTAGAATGAAACTGAAAATTAAAAATTACATCTTCGAAAACCATTCGTAGTTATCGTAAAACGATACAGTTGTTGGAATTAATTTTTTTTAAACCTGATAGATAAAGATTCTTAACGTATATCTTACTAATAAAAACAGATATTCAAGTTTGTGTAAAATAAAATTTAACATCTGTTCATTCAGCCGTGTCTGAAATCACAAATACATTTTTGATTTAATATCTGTCACTTCAAACTAACCGAAATTATAACAGGTCCTTCTAGGACTATTTTTATAATAATTTAAACTATTAGATATGAATGATTTCTTCAAAATAATGTGGGGATATCAAAATAACAAAGTTATTCGTAATTTAAAAAACACCCTTGCCAAAAATTGAAACCCAACACGAAACGTGATAATTCATTCATAAATTGCAAAGACAGTGTTCTTAGATCGTAAAGAAATTTGCCTTGGCTTCGATAAATAGCGAAATAAGTCAAAGTAACTTGTCAGTTAAGTTATTTAAGGCGATTTTCCTAGATTTTGACAGCCGTATCTAGCGTAATATCGTTCATGTTTTGTAAGACTTCTTATCATTGGAATATTTGGGGTGAAATATAAAAATGTACAAAGCCTCAGTGTCTATGCCATCCTAGAATTTTTCTTTTATACGGAATTGACACACGTGGCGAAGAAATTTCGCCGCGAATCAAGATTGCAATCTTAAAAGCTTCCATTCCCCTCTAAGTTTCTGAAATAACTTCATTTCTAAAGCAGACGCCAACAACATCACGCTATTTTTTTATAGTGACAGTATTTTGGGAATAATGGATTGCTATTGTCGGAATTAAAATAGCTAGAAATATTTGTCAAACATCGTAGAGGAAGCCGTATTACAATGGGTATTTTGGCAAAAAATAGACAATTCGTGTTGGAAAAGGGTCCTATTTTGTGTCCAAATTAATTTTCCAAATCATATCTACCCAATTTACATCCACGCACCTTTCGCGCGGTTTTTCATAAAAGTACTTAACTTATAGCGAAGATTACGTCAAAAAAATTTAATTAAGTCACCACCCAAGAAGATTAATAAAAATTGGTTTATTCATAGCCATAAACGTAGATTACCGTAACAGTTACCGAATCGAGAAGCGTGATTACCCATCATCCGAGTGTATTTTAACTTTTAAACCTCTTCAACACTATCCCCCTTAGCTAATTCAGAAATCGTGGCTACACACGGGGTACATAGTTCAAGTGTGGAAGGTTTTTTTTTTTTCGTTTTTTGTTTTTGGTTTAAAGGGAGGGTGAACGTTTCCTTTTTCGTACAATTCAAACAAGTAGGCCAACATTTCCTGAACGTGTCTTATAACAGAAGCGGAATTCAATCTAATAAAACGACTTATTTCACGCTGATTCTCCCTTTATAGTATACTGGGTGGTATCTCGGGTTTTTATCGGCGATACGTAAGCAGCGCCACGCGTGTCGTTCCCAGGAAATTCGACAAATATCACGTCTAGGGGTTAAAAGCAATTGACCCCTTTTCGAGATCGGTGCGGGGTTGGTATACGAGTTTCAAAGATGATTGCCGACATATTGAATAAACCTAATCTTACGTAGACTGAATGGTGTTTGAAATTGACAACCATCGAATGAAACAGACTTAGGGTGTTCTAAGGCGTTAAACAACTGAATAAAATAATTTATTAGCATCATATCTCGCGTATGAAATGTTCTGGTTCGTACACGATTTGCAAAAGCAAAAATTATCTTAAAAATATAGAAAATACATTCTACTGATTTCCCAGAGGTTTTCCTTCCCTGTTTATACCAAACCCGTTAAATAATTTCCCAAGTTAGGTACATCATTAACAAGTTAAGTGTCGTTACCCAAAAATTGAATTTCCCTACTTTTTAAGACCTAAGTCATTTTAAGATTTATTTTAAAAGTTAACATTTCATTATCCCTTGAACGTTTTCGTCGCGAGATTTGTGGATCTTAAAGCGTCACACGTGACACGCGTGACGTTGATAGGGAGGGTGTGGGCGTTGTCGTTTTCGTGAGCGATCGCCTTTAGACGGAATTTTGATCGACCTAATCAGTTACGGCGTCGAATTGTCAACCGAATTAAACCGAATTGGAAACTACATGAACCACACTTCGTTCAATGAATATTATTTTCTTCGGGGATACGTTACGAGCCCTATTGACTAAATTTAAACGAACGAACTATATAAGGATCCGCCTAACTGGAAATTCGATCGGAGAACCATCTCGCGGGCGTATTAGAACTAAATAAACCACGCCCACTTCGGGGTCACGAGGCCTCCGAATTTCAAGGAATAGTATACGGCATATGAAGGATTAAAATACCGAATAAGTTCGTCTGTCCGTCTGTGGGGAACGTTAAAAGGTACGAACAAAGAATTGCCGCTATCAATAAATTTATGGTACCGATTTTTGGGAGTTACGCGAGTATTCCTTTGGAGAATATGACCGTGGGAATAAATTGTATTCGTTGCACCAGTGACACGCCAATCTTCGTATCAGGGATGGAATACATCAAGGTATACTCGTCAAAAACTGATTTTCTCTCCGTCGCGTTATAAATCCGTATTTAGATTAAGTCTATTCGGCCTCTTGTCAAGTCATTCTCTTTATTTAAAAATATTCTCACGATAATATCATTGAAATAAAATATATTTTAATAAAAACACGGCTCTACTAAAAGTACCAAAATTTTGGATAAATTTAAGTTAATTCGAAAAATGATATTTGAATCTCGGTGATTTTAAACGCGGATCGAATTCTTCTTTCAAAATAAGGGTAATTTATCGATTTAGAACCTTAGGTCTAATTAAGCTACCTTTAAATACAGTCCATAAAACTATTCCAAAAGTAATTAAGCAAATTAATTAAGTATGGTTAATAAAATTTGCAAACTTTTCCAAAACATATTTAATTTTGGGGAACCCCCAAAATTGTGGGAACCCAGGCAACCTTATCATAGGAGCATTTCCATTTTAATTCTATGGCTAGTGCTAAAAAATTCCGTCAAAGATTTAAAAAGTTTCAGGGGCCTCGGATCTAATTTCAATATGAGTCGATAAGAACTACTTTCATTTCTATTAGATTTATCTTTTGGTATCATACCGCCTTAAATTTGTATTTATTATCAACTCCGCTCGTAATCATAACGACGTCCCACTAACAATTTTCATATCCGCGAAGAAAATTTCATCCAGGAACTTAAAATATTAGAAAAACAATTTTTAAAAGTCCACAAAAGGCCTTTTTTTAACGGTTTTAAGTATACCATTATTTCATCTCGAAAGTGCTACGCGTATTAAACTAGGTTTATATTATTTCATACAGTTTTTAGTTTGACATAGCGAGGAACCTAACTTCTATCCGAATTGAAAATTAAAAATGGTACGAACTGTCTTCAAACCTTAGTTTCGCCCTCGCGTTTTTCAGACCGAAAATTGTTAGCTATTATTAATTTCAAATTAACTTTGTAGTTCAATTCAATATCCATTCTATAGGGCCTCAGTTTCCTACTCGCTATGAAGTTAAACTGATCTAAAAAATATCCAGGCATCAAAGAAAAATTCGCCGACCATATTGTGAATACGAAACATAATAAAGGTTAGGTTTAGGTGCCACCCACATCACAAAATAAAAGAAATGTTTTGTCTGGGATAAAACAATACATTTGGACCGCAATTCTCCATCATCAACATAATTGAAACTTCGCTAATTAAAGGGAAGATGAAGTGGATACAATTACAATTTAAATATACGATTACGAAGTAAAACATTTGGTAAGTGTCCTTTGAATTAAAAGCCTAACCTCTAACCAATTAAAAGAGGCCCTTGTACCTTCGGTTAAATTAAATCCCGTCGCTGAGGCACGCGCACTCACTCTTTGAATCGCGTACAACATCGCGTGTCGCGGGGATATTTTACTTATAGAGGTCAAAGGTAGAAGGGCAGTCCTCTGATTCGAAGTTATCTTTTAATTCAATAAATATATATTTATCTACAATTCAAACAATATCTCTAATATTTTAATATTTATACTTAAATAAGTTATATTTTTACTATCAGAATTGATAAAAAAAAATTAATTTCCATCTTCACTTCCCCTTTTAAACTATAAATTAAAGTTTATTTTTAACTGTAAATTAATTGGATTAAATGCGTAAAGCTGTCAGCGATTAAATACCCGTAGCCTAGGGTATAATTAATTAATTTTAATTATTAATTTAAACTATTTATAAATCTTTTTAACCCTTTGAAGACATTAAGACGGCTGCAAAAACCCATGTGGTGAGGAAATTCTCGCGTCATGTCGTCATCCGTATGGAAATATAATTTTTTTTACAATGTTCCGGTGTCTTATAGACTATAAGCGAAGCTCTGAATGTTTAGTGATTCCAATTTCCCCTTTTAAACCATGAATATTGATGACTTGGGGGAAAAAACCACCGTTATCCGTAAATGAAGAATTTGTAATAGCGGCCAATAGAGTACTTCCTCTAGATGACGTAAGCGAGCGAGGATACGTTACAATTTAAATTCTATTTCGGTACATAATCAACCCACGTAGAACTTTTTTCGGTTCACTAAAAACGCTATAGATTTTAGAAATATCAATAAACTATAATTTATTTTCGTTAATGAGAAATTAATATTTTTGTATTTAAAAATATTGTTCGTAAATTAATCTCACATTTTTTTAACACTTCTAAACGTTTTCAATGAAAAGTATTCATTTTTTTGAATATCTTCCTTGAAAACCCCTATTTCGTGGAACATTATTATGGTCAAAAAGTTCTACGTGGAATATTAATTATCATGGATAAATAGTATTTCATGGAAACTTATCATGGATAAACAGTTTTTCATGGAAAATTATCATCGATAAACAGTTTTTCATGGAAAATTATCATCGATAAACAGTTTTTCATGGAAAATTATCATCGATAAACAATTTTTCATGGAAAATTATCATCGATAAACAATTTTTCATGGAAAATTATCATCGATAAACAATTTTTCATGGAAAATTATCACGGATAAAGTTTATCATGGAAAATTATCACGGATAAAGTTTATCATGGAAAAGTATCACCTATAAGCAGGTTTTCATGGAATATTTTAACGGATGAACAGTTTAAGGAAAATTAACACGAATAAACAGTTTTTCAAGGAAAATTAACACGAATAAACAGTTTTTCATGGAAAATTAACACGAATAAATAGTTTTTCATGGAAAATTATCACGAATAAACAGTTTTTCATGGAAATTTTAATAAAATTAAATGCGTATCATTTAATAAAATCGTCAATTCCAAAACAAATTAAATAATCTTTGAAAATCATATTTAGGTACCTGGGGTTATAATTTGATGAAATTTCTATAAGTGAAATAGTGATGTACTAGTAAACCTGGCATTTGTCGTGGCTTACTCGTGTGTATATGTATATTATATATTTAATTAAAAAAAACGTAGGTTACGTGGAGGTAATACAACATCATTACTATCATGATGATTACTATTATGGCGAAGACAGGCAGGAAGACGACTGGTTGTTCAAGTGCGCCATCGACAGGGGGTGGGGGGTGTTTTTCTGGTATAAAGGCTGCTAGCTACTTGCCGGCGTCTGCCAGGGGGCGATGGAACAAATATTAGGCAACCAGTTTTATGGCATTCATTATATATCTTACGCTACACATTCTCTCTGGGTAAATTTTTTTATCTCATTCATGGCTATGATAAAATTACAACAATGGAATGGGCTTCGTCAACGAAAGAATTGACGTGAAATCGAAATTAATTTCACGCGATATTTAGAAAATAGATAAATTTAGTTGATAAGTTTTTTACGCAACAACTAAAATTTATGGGCTTGGAAACTAATTTTGAATGTCAATGATTATTTTCAAATTTTTTCAGTGAATTTGCCCTAATATTTCAACGATTGCAATAAATGTTTTGCAAAACCCAAATAAAAATTACCGTTTGAGGTTGAACCAACATTTTAGACGTAAAATTCCCCGATTTACGCAAAATTTGTTCGAGTTTCCCCTCTATTCAATAATTTCCAGGTTTGTAATTAATAGATTTTTATCACATTCCACCACTTTATTCCAAAAAAGTAAACAACGCCCCGCATCTTAATAATATCAGCAAAGGTCCAGTTTAACGTCATAGCCCATCACTTAAAAATAGCCAAAAAAGTCATCACCCCTGTCCAGCTCGAGTAATTTGGACTTCTTCCCTCCCAACTCGGAGCAATTTCTCCGCAGAGTGTCGCTTCCTCCGTTCACTATTTACAGGGCGACTGTGGCCGCTAGAGTGTCTCGAATCAGAATCTGCCGGTACATTTACCAGGACATTTGCTGATGGTATTAAGCTACGGGGCGATGCTTACTTTTATAAAATAAAAGTGATATACTTTTGATTATGCTTATATGAAATTTGAATTCTTAGATAGGTAGGCGTAGATCAAAAAATGCAAAGATTCGACATTGCACGTGAACTTCAAAGCAATTCCAGCAAACTCTGGCGAATTTCATTCCCGTGATGATTTTGGAATTTCAGAGGACTGCTGTGTAGATGTATTATAAAAGATCACACGATGCCACACTGTCGCGTTTCAACCCGAGACTTTACTACAGCTTAAAGGCTTACGTAATGTTTTTTTAAATAGCTCAACTTTACCATTATCTTTAGTACGCTTTTAAAATAGTATATTTGAAACCAGACAGTAACCCAGGGTCTCCCCTTTCTCGTCTATACATTTTTGGCAGACCCGGACAAACTTGGAACCAACCCAAAGGAAACGGGCGCCGAATAACAACCAAATTCAGAGTTAAAACTATACCGTAGTTAAAGGCGGGATTTATATAAATTTAGACGCGTTTAATTATCATACCTCGTCGCGTTTGTCTTTTAGTAAAAAGTCGTCTTTAAAAAATTATCAAAGGAAACGAATTACGAATAAACCCGATTTCTTAAGTTTAAATTGTACCATAGTTCAAAGAGGGATTACGTTTAATACCAATTACTTACGATTATCGTAACACCCCCGCTTAAACTACGGTAAAGTTTAAACCTAGTAAAAAACGATACGAATTACCAAAGTTACTCGTCTCTAAAGTTAAACCATGTAATCGTATTTAATTAACGTTAAGTTTGAGACAACTAGCTCTTGATATGTTGATAAAATGTGGAAGGATGTTGTAGATTGAAAATACTTGGATGCTCGCTATCGTGCTTAAACTAGGTCGACGAATATACCACGTGTTTATGTCAAAAAAGAACCACATGATTCATTTTCTTTCAAATTATAGTTAAGTATATTCAAAAAATTAATATCAATTTACAAACGCGCCTAAATTTACTTATATCTGACAAAACATTTGTCTTTTTTATGATAGAACAAAGTGATTGACATGAAAAACGACATTAATACGTCCTTAACAACCTTAAACTTGATTAACTATTGAAAAGTTGACTCTAAGACGATTTAGAAAGTGTTAAACTTTGACCTCTAGAAACAATTTGTTCACTTTTAATCAAAATTTCGTTTTAAATTACTAATCATTATGAAAATTGAATTACGATTACCGTGGTAATTAAGTCTACGGCGCACGCGCAGATGCGTTTAAGGCGAAGAAGAAGAGTTAACATTTTTTCTAGAGGTTGTCGAGTTCGTTCGAGTGGAACGTAAAATAGCAGACAACACATCATATAATGTAGCGACAATTTCATCATGAAAAACTACCATAAATCAAAGGCGGAATAATGATAATAATAAACAAAGAATTGAGTATTGACCGCGATACAAACTCAACCCGAAAAAAACAAGAAAATCTTTTTGTCTGACAAACACAACCAAAAAACTGGTCACACCCAAACAGAATTTTAATTATCTATCGTAGATTTCAGTTTTTCACGAGCTTAGTATGGACTTATTTTTGTATTGAAACGAATGAGTAAGGTGGGTAATATAACCTTTTCTAAGAGTGCAATCACGTATCAGATTCGGAATTAAATTAGTTAATTTTCTCATCACCTTTAAAGGGATAATGCAACCTAACAAGTGATTATTTTTAAACATTAACTAGGCCTAATACACCAGTAAACAAAATTACAAACAAATCTTAAACTAGAAATAAATTTTAAAACTTACCTGAAAAATAGGCTTAGCTCGATTTATGGAGATCAGCTGAATTTATTCGCATTGAAGGGTTATCAATGGGCGAAGGCCTGTCGTTAAGGCGAGATCTCACCGACTTTCAATAACAATCAATTGACCAATCAATGCCTAGAAATTCAGGTGATCTCCACGAACCCAGCTACGACTATTTTAATGATTTTAAATTGATTTAAAGCTCATTTGTTTGTAAATTTTTAACTACTGGATTAGGCCTATTTAAAGGTAAAGGAATCGATAAGAAAAATCACTGGTTTTTAGGTTTCATTTTCCCTTTAACAGATTCGGTTGCCGAGGTTTTATTAATTTAGAAATAAAAATCAATTTCAAATCAAATTCGATTCATATTAAGATGATGACCGTTGCTTATTATTATTCGAAGGATGAATTTGAAAGAGGTCAAAAGGTCACGTGTGCAATTAAAATTTACCAGAAGAAACATTCTATTGTTTCTCTATCTGTTATCATAACGGAGTAAATTAAAATTTAACGAGTTTCATATTATCATCATCCTTTTAATAAGAAGGCTTCAAAAGAAATAAAAGTTTCCCTGTAAGTGATACGAACAGGGCTCCATATTATTGAACCTTTTTTTTCAGCTGTTTGAATAACACCTTCCAATCATGCAACACATATTAGTAATTAGTATTAAAACACGTGTAAGGGTGTAAATACCGACATAAACACACGAAAACGTGGAATAGTCTGAAATAATAATGTGTTTTTGTCCGGGTAATTTCGACCTTGCTTGTTTAACACAAATTACCTTTAAAAAGAAATAATAATATAAAAATATTTGGAGTATTACTTCAAAAATATTGCAAATTTTTAGTTCCAACTTTGATTCCAAAGAGATAATTTGACTTTTTCACGGGTTTTAATAAATTAACTTTTTGTTTGTTAATTAACTAATAAATTAATTACGCGTAGCATAATCGCATAATTAAAATTAAATTCATCTTTGTTTCAGCTTTTCTCATTTAACTAACGTGTAAAGTTTAACGTTAGTGACGGACAGACATTGTCACGTAGAGAAAATTACTAAATATTGGCGCGAAGCCACAAATAATATAATTAATTAAAACAGCTTGTAGCATTCCTTAAATGGTTTCCATTTAGGTATGAGGGTTTAAAATAAAACTACTCTAGTTTTCAATAAGATTTTTTCTCGTATTTGAGATTAATAATGAGTATCAATACGCCATAGCTTCTACTACAATGCCAACTAATCTTGTATACCAAAATACGGATTTTCACGAAATAAAATAAAAATCGGTGATTTTTCAACGTCCTGAATGTAATTATTTAAAATATTTTTCCGAAATTCCAGCAAGGTGTAAAATTCTTCTAACACAACTTTACATAATGTCAAATGATGATGAAATCAAATATACTACAATTATAACAGAACTTTGTGGGTATTAATAATGGGCGTGGCTTTAAATACTTAGCGATTAATTAGTTGGGCACGCCCATATTCCAAATATTTTGATAACTAAATTAAAAAATAGAAATTAGAACTACAATCTTAAAATTATTACTAGCATTGGAGTGTAAAAACGGCTTGAAATTTGTCAAATTTGACAAGTTTTTACTGGACGACATAATTTCTTAAGCCTTGGACGTAAAATTAACTTTACTGATTTCATAAACGAGCTATAATTATAAAACAATTCTTTCTATTCGTCTCTTCAATTAAATAATTAAATTCCTAATCAATTATAATTTTTAAATAATGATAATAATCACTAATTTGACTGAAATTAATGTTCTCCTAAACAAAATGCCAGAGCTAATGATTGAGATTGTCTGTGATTTCCTGGGGGGGGAAAATATTCGCGGGAAAAATGTATAATTGAAAGTTATTCTTTAAAAACACTCGAAAATCGCCTAGTGATAAGGACTAACCAGGAAGATAAAGCAATAAATATTATTCCTAATTTATCAAGAGACTTAAAAACGCGTTTGAACAGGTCCGTTACGTACTTAAGTTTCTAATCAGGAAATTGAGTGTTGAAATATCTACGCGACATTACATAGATTTTTCTAAAAACCAAAAATATGTCAACTGTTTCAAAAATAAATAATAATGATGGGAGACGCTATTGAGAAGATTTTTAAGAATAGAAGTTTTAAATAAACAATAAACTAGGAAGAAATTATTGAGATAACGAAACAAATGTTAGAAAAGAATTGAAAAGAAATACTAATGTCCTTGAAGAATAACATTTTTTTAAAAATATGTTGTTTTTTAAAGAGGTTGTTAACTATACCCGATATTTAAATGTGTTAATTCACTTAATTTAACATAATTACGTAAATAAATTTTCAAAATATGTTAAATATTAATGTATCATGATTTAATTTAAATCCTAAAACAATTAATTTGTTCAAGTTTAATTTTAAAATATGTTTATTTTGGATTTAAAGCTTAAATTTTAATGTTTTTGAACTTAAATCATGAAACATTTATATTTAACATGTTTGGAGTGTAATTGTATAAATTTAGGCTTAACAATTCAGGTGATATTCTGAGAAATGTTTAGCTAGAGTTTTAAATTAAATAAGATTAGTTAATGAAAGATATTTTGGATGAAAGGTAATTTTGTAAAGATCTTAAAAGTAAGAAGAATTTGAGTAACTTTGATACGATTACGCAACATTATTTTTTTGACTGTTTCATTTCATAATCCCTTTGAAATTTAAAACTTAATATAACGTCACATCCAGGCGTCTGCTTGTTTTATTTCTCTAGTCATTTAATTATTCGCCTTTCTATTCGTTTATTATTATCGTATTTATGGGTGGGATTCTGTTACGTGGCCACGGCAGCGTCTCGCAATAGGCAGGCCTCAAATTTTCTACTATTTTACAAAGTCACTAAGCGTGCAAAAATAGGTATTCTATCCATAGAGGCGACATTGGCATTCTCATATAGCTACCTTATTTCGAAATACACCAAAACACGCGCCTATACCAAGAGATAAAAATAAAGTTAACAGTCTAAGTTCCTAGGCAACGACGAACATTATTGAGATCATAAGTACACGGATTTGAATAAGTATCACCGTTTATCGAAATCATAAATTGTGCCTCTTCGCTAGAGTTATATATCGGTAATCTATTCTGGTAATTTAGAAGAATAATTGTTATTCGTAATTTAATAATAAGGACTATAGAGTTCTAAATCGGTAAATTACTAGGGTAATTCCGTATGGTTGCGATACGCTTTGGTCAAATTATCAAAACAGGAATTAGTAATTTAAACTTTTTGATAAAAAGTGAACAAATTGTTAAAAAAAAGGTCAAAGTTTTAAGCCTAAGGTCATATAGTAAACAGCAATTTTCAAGAGAAGGGTTGTTTAGTCGAAAATAAGAATTTGAAGATTTTCAAAGAAGATCAAATTCCGCGTTTAAAATAAAAATAAACTCAAAAACAAATTTTGCAAATTTAATGCTAAATTACCACGAGAAAGTAATTTGAGCGGAAATTTACCTATTTTCAAAATTAAGGTAATTTTATAACTTTATCCAAAGAAAGCATTCTTTTTAAAGGTATTATTACTCCTAGGCAGATTAAATACAATTTTTTTAGGATAATATACGCCTTTACATTCTTCCAAACTGGAGATAAGAAAATATCATGGGCTCATTTATTATCAGCCTAATTGAAATTTATCTACCTAACGCTAAAACTTCTAGTGTAGGACTTGCCCACTATGACTGGACTAAATAACTAGGGCAAATTCAAATACCCGCCGTTCGATTCAACCAAATTTTCCCTATCCCAAACACCCAAGGGGCCTATTAGCCCTCCCTGGCTATAGGTAAAGTTAGGCGGCACCCCAGAATTTATTCAACAATGGGTTTTTCTCAGACCATAGTTATTTCGGGTTTTACCTTATCTTAATTTTTTTAAGAATTTTTGAAGGATATTACTAACGCAATTTGGCCTTTAAATATTATGTTTTTTTATAACATTTCCAATGATAAAACTTAAATTGGAAAACGTTGAAATTATCTTATAAGATTAAATGTTAAAAATAATGTTTAAAATCTTAAGGTAAACCAAAATATAACAAATTGTAAAGGTCGAACTTTGAATAAAAAAAGTTAATTTACATTTACGCAAATTAAATATACTTTAGTTTCGAAATTCCTTCAAAAATCGTAAATTGAAATGAACCTTCTCCAACCTTCTGTGACGTTTAAATTGCATTTCTAGTATAATTTTGGTTTAATTTTACAGTACGATCAAAATTACTTATAATTGTACCGTAATTATATAATAATAATATTTAAAATAGTTTAAAGGCTTAGCAAGTATCCAATTATAGTAACAAAACACCTTTGCACTTTTGTTATTAACTTATAAATTTTTGCTAAGCCTTGGACCTAAAACTTCGCAAAAATGAACTAATATACTTTCGTTGAGAGGTTGAACTATTATATCGAACATAATAAATGGAAGAGAATTAAAAAAAGCTTACCGGTATTAATCCATCCTTTGACGGCGATTAAAATTGCCGATTTATTAGGCCGATTATCGTTCAAAACCACCGACGACGTCCTAGCACGATATTCCATTGGTTCGCGAATATATCGTAAATCCGTAAAAATTGGCGGCACTCTTTCCGCGGCCATTTACGCCCGTTAAAGGTTGTCGTTTTCAATAATTCCAAACGTAAAATATGAATTAAATCACTTTTTTTAAGGCGAATCGAAACGATATTAAATTAATTATCGACGATTAATAATCGCGAACATTCCTGGACGCCGCGCGCGCACTGGAACTTCGGCGGGCGACCGCCGGTTGGTCGCTGTTAAGCCTCGCGCCAACGTCGGGTTAGGGTTAGCGCTAGTTTCGAATTTTAAATTGACAATCGTAATTTTCGACGACGATCCAATTTCGTCTAGTTACCATTCCAATACGGGCTATCTTCCGGCGATTTATTTATTCGTTAATCTTTCTGTTCGTTCGGATATTCGAGAAACGGTTACGGTTTATTCGAAGGGCAAAAATACGCTAATCGGGACAACGTAAATTTCAAAGACGTCCGCTGCCTCGCTTAGCGGCAAGCCAGGTACCGACTGCGCCCGTCCGAGACGAAGGCCGGCTTATCGGGAGCTTCCCCTCCACCCCTCTCTACCCCCTCTCTCTCTTTCTCGCGGCGCGGCGGCTACGAGGATTCCTAAAGCCTCTTTTCCCTCTCGTTTCCTTTCACCATGGAGGACTAAAACCTGGAGTGGAAATTGAAATTACAAAATTAATTTCGCGAGAAATAAATAAGCAAAAATTACAGATAATTTCGCTTACGTTTGTGGGTTGTCTCGAGAGTTATTTAATGAATAATTTCACCGTTATTAGGATATTTAAGACGCCATGATTACCTACAAAATATAAAACAAATACGTTTTAATTAAAACATTATTCGAAATACATAAATTAAAATATTATATAAATAAAATAAATTATTAATTTTTAGTACCGGCTTATTTCATTTCCGATTTGTCTAATATTTTACGTTATTAGATCATTTCCAATTCTTTATATTTATTACAATGTTAAGAAACGAAACACTAAACAATTTCCTCTAACTCTATTTCGTATCCGGTGATATTACTCCTAGTTACGCCTTCGGTTGTTAGCTGGGTGCGTCGTTGGCCGGAACCATACTACTAAATGGGGGAATGAACAAGTAGGGGGGAGCTCAGACAAGAGTGGAAATACGCACCGAAGATACGAAGGTTCGGGGAAAATAAAAAATAATAATAATAATAAGGTTTGCTTCAAAAAAAAACTTTGTTTAAAGGTTTAAGCTGACGGCGCCCACTATCGGTGAATGAGAAAAATACGTAGATGAAATTTAATTCTTAATAAAACTAAAGGATAGGCGCTGAGTCGGGGGACGCTCACACGAAATTACTACGGATTTTAATCCTAAAAGAGTGTCAAGTGCATGAGAAAGAAATTCTGACGTATTTTATTTATAAATCATATTGTTTTATGCAAAAATTAGTCCGTAAAAGGTCTTAGCGTCTAAATTTAGTAAAAGGAGATAGACTGCGTCAAAAATAATTAGTTATTTCTCATTTTAAAGGGGTGGTAACACTAATTTTATTGAAAACTTTGAGATTCGTAAAAATCTGCTTGTTTCCGCCCAAAAAATTCATTATCTTTTATCAATATTTATTGTACCATGAGTAAAGTAATATAGAAAAGTATGGTAATTAATGAAAACCCGAATATTTTATACGCCAACCAACTTGTTTCGTATCAACCAATCGTTCGCGTGCAATAGAGATTGAACAAGAAATTTAAATTACTTAAATTATGTTTGATCTCATTTGTTGAGTATTACGTCATTGTCACTGAATTTCAAAAAAATCTTATTATAATTGAGTGTGACAATCTTTCAATTTTGATTAATAAATTACATTAAATTCTGTTATAACTTCGATATTAGGGACCAATCAAATGTTTTCTTTATTTACTCCAAGTTTCTCATAGACTATTAAGGAGATTGGTTAATTTCTTCCATCAATGCTTAGTATCTAACTGGTATCATTGGTCCATGCTTCAACGAGCAAAGCCGCGATAAAAAAAGTTTGAACTAATCTATAAAATCGATCATGAAATATTTGAAGCTTGGCTCTCGGTGTGTGAGGAGAATTTTAAAACCATCGCTGTAAAGTTTTTTCCGATGACATCGGCAGAGTTAACCATAGGCCCTCAAATTAAATGCCACGTGAAAAGATTTATTTAAAAGATTTATTCCCAGATTAGAATTTATATCGCCTTTGCCGTTGCATTGGTTACGTTTCAGATACCACGACGATGATTGGTCCCATAAGGCAATAATGACATTTATTACGTCACGAATATACCCTACGCAGTTTGAACTACCTCAATGATTCTGTTACACGTAAATTTCTATAATTATACGACAAGGGAAACAAGCGACAAACCAATTGGTTGTAAGTGGTCTTAATGTAATTTTTGCAATATTTTTCACCTATAATAATTTCTAGCCGTAGTAAAAACACGACCATATTTTCCTTTTCATTCACTATTTAAGGCACAAGGTTCCTTCTTATAGGGCTTCGCTTCCATTCGAAGCTAAATTTGTGGGGGAGAGCCCTTGCAAAAAATTTGTTTTTAAAATCTTTAACCCCCTCGATTTGAAACCCCCTTCAATTTTTTTTTTTTTTTTTTTTAAGTTTGAGAATGGAGAATGGGTTCCTTTACAAATATCTTAGAGGGAAAGAGATTACTACTCCACGCTCCCGTTCACGCTCTCCCCGACACCCCAAAAAAGGCCCCCCATCCATACCTATTCTTATATTTATACGATGACGTATTCCGTGTACAGTGACACTTATGGGTCGGTTCACTATACGCCTGTATGGATGAAGTAACGATAAAATAAAAGGAAATTTTGTTTAACATAAGAAAATATTTTTATCCTATTTTTGGAAAATATATAAATGGGGCAATTTTAATTAAAAATTTGTTTTTTACAGAGAAAAAAAATATTTACGAGACGTTTCGAGCCTTAGTTTTAGTTTACGTAGTTTTGACTTTGAATCGAAATGCAATTTCATTTACAATATGTTTGTGTTACAATTGATCGACCACATTATATATAGGTATCATTTGATCAAAAATGTTTAAATGCGATTTGATCGACAACTCTTTTATTTTAATTAACGAACGCGTGTTTAAAAAATCCAATTATTTTAATATTCTCATTTCATCTCGCGTGCGTGTCAATTTCATAAAAAAATACCTTTCGTTTCTTGTTTAATTTTATTGGTAGCTAGCGCGTGCGGAGTCCCATCAAATTGTTAAGCCTTGGCTGCTAATAAAGAGGCCCGTGCCCGATAACTTCACTGTCGAAATTTCGCGCCAAAAATCCAGCAGCACCCGTTTCAATATCTCCCCTTCCCCCATTCTCCCTTGGATTGTCGTTTAATGGGGCTTCGGGGTGGCAGGCTGCATTTCGCGCGTGCCTCCATAAGGATCCGAATTGGAGCGCGTGTCCCCCACAGCCCCCCCCCCCAGGAAAAGTTCAAAAGGGACATTTCTCTATTGTGTCGCGCGCGCCACCGCGGTTCAAAGGTAAAAGACTCTCGGCCGCGCTACCAGAGAGTGACGTGTCGTGGTTAACTTCCGCTATTTTCCCGCCCTTTTTATTTCAACCCTCGATGCTAGGTAGCGGGGGAAGTAATTGCGAGTAGAGGTGACAATGTTTTCAAAGGGAATGCTAGATAAGATATTTGCCGCTAGGATCGTAATCGTGCTAGATGTCATCTTAGCAGAGGGGTTTTCGGAAATTCTAGTTTTTTAAAGTTTTTCAAACTTGAATTCTAGATTTTATTTAAACGAAGAGCTATAATTTGAATGTGAAATTGTGATAGTTCAATACTAAGACAATCGCCTCAATGACCTTTTCCAAAATCTTAACCTAATTTAACTTTATTTCAATACAAAATTCTAATTCTAGCAACTTTGTATGAAGCTTTACTCGCTCTCATACTTCGCGATATAAAAAGCGGTCGTCGTATTTTCAATTTATGGTGCCGAAACCCGGGACAATGTGGGCATCTTGGGGGCGTTTGAAGAAGGGGATTTCAAGGGTACTAGCTGTACGGAATGAACGTACGACCACGTCGTTAAACTTCCAATCTTCTTAAAGCTAAAATGACTTTACATTTCCCACCTGGCTTTTCTTGGAGAGCCAGGCGTCGGTACGGTACAACGCTGTTCCGTCTTGGTAACTCGGTGGGGAGAATATTGAATGAACTCTCTCCGTGCCACATAGACAGTCCTTCGACAAAAAACCCCATTCCCAATATCTCCCTGCTCGACATTGTTAGCGCGTAAATCTCAAGGGATAGTAACACACGATAGCCAGACGCGAGTTGCTAAAAAATATTATTGGCAAGAAATTTACGCGGGAAAAATCACGAAAGGTTAAACTTGTTCGCGTTCGCGCACCTAAAATATCTTGGATGGTGAGTAACGTTTATGCGAAACAGCCTCTTTAACCAAAAATGTTTGGCGCACTACTATTTAAAAGAGACCGATACAATTTAAGACCCCTATCGGGAACCAAGGGGCCACGGGAACCCTGAATGAAAATAAAATAACGCCTGATGGAAACATTCCGCGGGAATTGATTCGACAGAAAGTTTTCCTTGACACCTTTATACTTAAGGCTATCTATAGTCTAGTGGAAATAAATTGTAGATTTTTAGGTCAGGCTCAGACTTGTTGAACGATAATACTTATGGGCACGAGTATATTATCCTTGTGCATAATTTACCCGTGGCATAAACAGCGTAGGAAAAATTTAACCCGACAGTAAAAATACGTATTTCATTTATCACTATTTTCAAATTATTTAAAAATTCCCCGCGATACTACGTCATCACTATGGTCGCCTCATTTGTATGATAGAGCCTACAGTTGATTCTCACGCTGTCTAGCACCGGCTTAGCGCGGTTTTTTTTTCGTAAAAGTACTTAATCCAAAGTAAATATAATGACAAAAATGACTATTTTGATATTTTCATTTTGAACTAAGAACCGCTTTCATTTATGGGTAATAAAACGAATTTGAGCGTAGAAGGGTCTCGCCATTTAACCTTTGAACTTTAAGTTAAATCGACGTAAATATAGTAAGACCGTGAGATTTTCTTCAAGTTGTTGTTATCGACGTTAGTGATCGGCTTAAAATCCTACTAAGATGAACTGAGGCGATGGTCAATGAGGACGTAGTCCTTTATCTAATGGACCTCCCGGTACTCAAGGTACACCGAATAACGCGACGTGGCGGGTCCAAATAAAGGGAAACTAACAACACCATCATTGCCAACTTTTTAAAAAAATATCAATTGTGAAGAATTTAGGAGATTTGGATATTTGATTATAAATAAATTTTGCAATTTTGAGTCTCCTGTAATTAATTTGAGACTAAATTTTGTTATTTGCTGTTCGAAACCATATTTTCCTTCACTTAAAAAATATTTTAATTCATATTTAACTTAAAACAATTGTTAAACATCGCGAATCAGCTTCTAAACCATTGCCTAGAAGAGTTTGACATTTCGACCAAGCACTAATCTTGTAGCCAGCCTGAGACTCGCCCTTGAAAATGCCCAAAATAATCCAAGAAACTCGAAATAGCTCAATAACTTAGGTAGCCCTAAGATTGTGTCCCGTTGAGGGAATGGAGTTTATGGTGGGGGCGTCGTCTTACGATCACAATGAAGGATGTATCTTTATGAGATACAAAATTCCTAGCGAGTTTGCCAGAGCTCTATTATCTCGGGATGGCCAATTTTACACCTCTACATAATGGATCAACTGGAAAATAGGGCTTCATACCCATTCACAATCTCAGACCAAAAAACAGCGCCTTTTCTTGACTTGAAGGGTATAAATTTCACCTATCTTTTTCGGCGCCCAAAAGAAAAAAGTCTCTAGGCTATTTTTCTCGTATAAAAAGTTCAAATCTTTCTTTACCACACGCGATGATATAAAGTTTGACCAAAATTCCATCAGATGGCGTTGAAACTGATCGAATTCGATGATAAAATTTGATTCAATTACGTTAAAAATATTGACGTATTGGTTTCAATTAATGTTGGAAAGTTTTAGACTTAATCGACGTTTGAAATGAAGCGAGTTTAACAGTGTACATTTTAGCGTTCCCTACGGACAGACAGACGTACTTTGATCGTTTGGAACCGGATATGAATTAATTTACTCTAAATTTACTCATAGGAGTATCTTAGAAAATAATATTTCGGTCGGAAACGAAGATCATATAATAATATCTCAATTTCCATTTTTTTCGGAAATTGTTTTATTTCTGGTACGATGAGCGCCATGGGCCCTTTTAATATCACATTGTCAAACTATTTTTTAAATCCTAACCATCCGCCGTAACTATTTACAAAGTATAGCAAACTCTCGTAGGACAATTTCCGTAAAAACTAACTTTACGATGATTTCCTGGCCCTTAAATTTCGAAGCGTGTCGTAATATTTAAAGCGTAGAGATATTTTTCATAAAAAAGAAAAAGAAATTGGATCAAGTTTCGTTACACGCGTCGCGCGCGTCCGGTTCGTGACTCCAAATACCCTCCCCCCCAATTTAAAGAAACATTTACACGCTACAAAACTAAATTACGATAACTTAGGCCTAACCATAGAAAATATACTAAATAGAATATAAGCTTCAGAATTGCTCGTACAATTGATTCGGGGACGGATTTAGTCGAGTTCAAACTGGGGTAACTCTATTTCGGGTAGCCCAATACTATTGGTGCCACCTAGTGACCAATTAAGCGGGCATCGGGCAGTCAATAAAAATAGTATAGACTAAAAAGCATTTTTTAAGCTTTGGCGGGAACAAAAAATGAAACACGTGTCCTATCACGTGCGCTGATCTAACCGGAAGTTGAATATATAGACCCAGTTTAGATTGGGTCACACGTACCAACTGAAGATTCAATTCCTTTTACTAATTTTTTTACGATTCTAAATATAATTTTCAACCGTCTCACCAAAAAAGATACAGAGATGTCGTTTTTGCGTCAACAACCGATTGAATGGGACTTTGGCACATTTTTATCTCGGAAAGCGAACTTTTTGGAATAAAAAGTTGTCGGCCGCGTCATGTTGTCCACATGTCCGATCTATATATTTCCACGGTCGCCACATTCCAGAAGATGTCGTCGACGTAAAGTACAAGACTCGCTCGCGCGCGCGTTTCCGGAGAGACGAAATCTCGCGCGCCACGTGCTTCCGGTTGACGCCAACACGCGGCGCCCCCTAGAGGGATATAGCCCTAATATACAAGGCGGGTTTTATATTTGGTATCCTCGTAGGGTATAGGTTTCAAATTAATACGTATAGGAACCGCAGGCGAGGCGTCATAGACGTATCAAGTTTTTTCCGGCAGCAACTGTTTATTGAAATATGTTTTTACTATCCTACTCACGCGGTATCACTATTAGGGCGATATCGCGCGGGACAAACGTGGATCTGTATTTCCTGCAACGTCGTTAATACAAACGACACTCTTTATACGAGTTATGGAAGATGTACTTAACAATCGACACGTTTTTCGATTCGAATCCTACTGTTTTCATTTTGCACGCTTATATATTTCTTCACGCTTATGGTTCTTCGTCTTATTCTTTAAATCTATTTTAATAAATGTATATAGATCATACGGCGCAGAGATGAGTTACACGCGTCCAAACCAACATTCAATTATGCCGTCTTTATAATTTTAATCAACAAATATTCAACAGTTTTCTCGTAAAGATGATTTAAAATTTGCGTCAAGACCCTGTTTCCGAGGGTAAAAATTTAATTTGAAAGGAGTGGTTAAATTTTCGCGCCATTTTCTATCTCGCGCAATAATTTACATTGAGAAAAGCGCGCGAATTTCACTCGCGCTATTTTCGATTAAACAATGTGTGGAGAACATCACAATGCGTAATTGCATTCTTTTATTAAAATCTTCTCGCTTAAAACGTATAAGCCTTTTAAATGAAGTACTTATCTATATTTCCCGGATATTTCTAAACATTTCTATGATATTTCTAAATATTGACATGATATTTCTAATATTTATTGGCATTTGCACACATTTAAAAAAAAAAATTGGATTTCCTAGTGATTTCTCGAATCCAAGAAATATGTAAATTTATTTCTACTCGCGATTTTGTAGGAATTAAGGTCTTAAGTGGTTATCCCCTCGGAAATAATCTGGCTGTAATATAAAGTATACATAATTTAAAAGTGCTTAATATCGGCACGCAGGTGGTGTTTCTTGGCCAAATAGACATAACGCGATCTCGCGAAACTATACGGAGTTGTTTATCAATAAAATTTCAAGAATAGTTGTTACAAACTATTTTAATTCTATTTAGTTTAACAACGAGGTATAAATCCGCATCGGGTTTGGGCTTTACTTTAAACTAAACTTGAACAGAGAGTGACTCGTGCCAAAATAAGAATGAAGAAAAAAATCGTATTTTATTTCTCTGGATGTGAATGGCCTGTCTTTATAAAAGACAGCCCGGTGGATTTTGCTCGCCATTGACCCCAGCACGCGCCAACACGCACCTGGTGTCCACTATTCTACCGCCAATCAACCAACCTACCAACCTACCCCCTCACCTACTTCACGTTCGCCGACATTACAAAAGGAAACGTGAAATGCTTCGCAAAAATCGGACATTCCGATAAGAAAATTACAAACATCCAATCATGAATTAGAAAATTATTAATAAAAATAAAAACTAACGATTTTTAAATGTGGAATTTGATCTCTTTAAACGCAGCTCGTAAATTCTTATTTAAACAACCCATACACTAGTGAAAAATTGAAAAATATGGTTCACGATTCCCTTGACCATTTGAGTTTATATTGACTTCAGACATGAAAAATGGCATTCTTATGTCCTTAAAAATGACTTAAAACAAGTTAAACTTAATGACCTCTTGAAGCAAATTGTTCGCTTAAATTAATGTAATAAGTTTTAAATTATTTTGAGTAATTTTAGCACGGAGTAATTACCAACTTATCATTGCCTAACAATCCCTGTTAGTGTCTTTATATTATTAATATTAAAATTACTAATTACGGGTTTCAACACCAAAAGTTCATAAAATTTAAGTGTTAAAAGTTTATTTTAAGTCCTAACTTGAAGCTCATTTGACGGAATCATCAATTGGCGCCACACGCGTCGAGTTTTTGAGCCGCTAATCGGCACATAATGGCTCTATTGGCTAAAAAGCCAAGCTCTACTAGTCGGTTTCACGCAAATTATACTTATATCAGTAAACAATTCGCAACTCCGCGCAGGGAAAACACCGTGTATTGTAGTGTTTTATAGCCCGAAAAGGTATCTTTTTCGTTTTACTCCATCATCTAGGTAAATACGCCGCTCGAACAATAAATATCGAGAGGGGGAAAGATATTTTTCTCACGCCTCGATTCTCTACATAATCATTCGCCAAATTGAAACGAACAATTGGCCAAGACCATAAGCGATACACACTCATTCAAATCGTACACCCATTTTAAGGATATAATTTTCTAAACAACGCGGTTACGGTCACTCTAGCATTTGTTAATCGATTTGAACAGTTAAAATCAAACCGATATTCAAATCGCCAGGAATCGATTTAAGCGTCACGCGCTCGCGCGTTATCTTTATAAATAGATTTATAGTAGCTTCTTTTAACGGTTGTTGAAACCGAATCGGTACGAAACTGGTTCCCGAAGCAGTTACGAGAAATCGAATCAAATCGATTCTATAATAGACGGTTTTCCATTTACCCGACTCCCTGGGGAAACGTTTTGAAAAGTGTAAAATCGATTTCAAGGACTAGTAAGAATGCGGCTTTCTAAACGAGGGTAGGTGGCGCTCATGTTTAAAATTCGTCCGCTAAGGTGTTGATCCTCGCATAAAGCCACGTTAAAACTCAACACCTCCGCGTTTTTTACGGCTACTGACATATGGCGAGGCGATGACAGTCTTCCCAATCACTAGCTTATATCAAGGAGTTTTTACTTAAAACTGATATTTAAATATTTGTATCTTAAGCCTAGGCTACATCGATAACGAATCATATTGTTAGATTTCCCGAAATTTGGTTTCGTGAAACTTAAATTGGCCCATCACGCGCATTTCGTTTATTCTTACGAACTTTACCGCCGAGTTATTTTCTCGGCTATATTTTGAGGTGGTCTTCTTTCGAATTTGATCGAAGCGGCGCGGCTAGCTCGCTCGGAGGTCCATCCCATATGGGTACAGCGCATGGCTGCTTCGAAAATAGATAGTACACCCTTTCATTAGCGCGCTTAGACCCTTATAATCACGATGGCCAGGTACGAAAGAGAACCGCGCGAGCGAGTCAACATCAACTCACTTACTAAGTGATATACCGACTTTAGACCAATTACTAGGAACCAGATTGGACCCAATTACCGAAGTACCTCTTACATTGTTTCAGTTCTTTTCAAAATTACATAGCGACCACAGCTGCTGTGTTCGAAACAATGTTTTCCATCACTTAGACAATAATTAATTCACGAAATTAAACACATTTAACTTAAAACGCTCGTTAAAAATGGCAAAAAATGGTGTAGCCTCTAAATCAAGCGTTAGTGACAGACAAAAGGGTGTTAATGACAGACAAAAGGGCGTTAGTGACAGACACATTGTTACGTAGAGAATTATACTTTTTGATGATACTCCCTAAAGGTTCAAAGGTTTTAACTCGTACAAAATGGTTGACCAGTAAAAATTGACCGCGCAGCAGTAGGGGGGTTGAATGGTATCAAACATAGTCACGTGACAGAGTCGCGTTGTCCAAATTCCGTTATTTTCGTATCTCAGGCTGTCGTGTCTCGTTATTTTCATAAGATAATATCACTGGAATCGCGAAGCAACTCGGTGGCAGCGATAAACAGCTGCTTGTCAAGCGAGTGCGCGAGTCATCATCATGCTTAATCGTTTTCCCAACAAACGCCGCCAAAGTAAACGAAGTCAGGCATGACCATGGCCAAAGATCGACCTCGCCCACCCCAACAGTCGCGCCACACTCAGTTTTCATAGCGCAGGGAACTAAATGGTAACCAGTGTTAGACCTAAAGTTACGCTGACACTATAGGTACCCCTTTTCTTTGTATTTTAATTTCTCTCTCGTTGGAGAGGGGTTGTCTTGACAAGAATTTCAAATCATCATCGGGAGAAAAAATTTAGTGGTAGCCTGACTTTGACAAGGTAACTTCAGAGTGTTTATATCTATAAGGAGAAACCTAGGGTTGGTTTAACTATCATTGGCGCTTCACCCTCAACGCCGGACCAATGATGATGCCCCCAGGATCTACTATAAGTCTCTGTAGTTGACTTTAACACGCGCACTCATTACGGGCGAATTACGAAGCGAGGTAACCGGCTGGCGTTTACTTCCAAGAACAAGTACAAAAGAAATTATCTTCAAATGGCATTTCTAATGGCTTTTCTACAACGCGCGTCCAAAATAAGATGTTTCTAACAAAAATACTTTATATCATAATAAATAAAAACTGATTAAATAGTAATTAAAATTATTCAATCTTATTAATAACCAAAAATATTAAATTGAAATATATTTAATGATTAAAATTTATATATTTATTTATATAAATAAAATAAATAATCTTCTACTGATTAAATTTAATTATATAATAGTTAAAAATGGATAAATATGAGTGAATAATTAAAATAACAAATTATAATTATTGAATCTGAGTAAAATTGAATAAATGTTTAAATAGGATTAAATGTAATTAAATGATGATTAAAATGGATTAAACAAAACCGCGAAGCGTTATTATAAATTAACAAAAAAAACGATATTAGTTACATTTTCCGTTTTAGACGCTCCCTAATTACTAAAAGAAAAAAGGGACTCATCCGGAGAAATAAAATAAAAAAACAAATTAAATTTTTATCTCTTCTAGAGTCCCTTTAACACGCGTTTTAAATATATAAGAAGTGGAAGCGTGCGCCACAAAGATACAGCCATAGAGAAACTTAAATATCGATATACTCTCTTAAGTTACGCCAAAAAATGGACATTCCTCACTATAGCGATCATGCTATACTCCATAAATTTTGGTCCATTCCGACTAAATTTTTCTCCATCCTGACTAAATTTTTCTCCATCCCGACTAAATTTTGGTCCATCCCGACTAAATGTTTCTCCATTCCGACTAAATTTTTCTCCATCCCGACTAAATTTTTCTACATCCCGAATAAATTTTTCTCCATCCCGACTAAATTTTTCTCCATCCCGACTAAATTTTTCTCCATCCCGACTAAATTTTTCTCCATCCCGACTAAATTTTTCTCCATCCCGACTAAATTTTTCTCCATCCCGACTAAATTTTGGTCCATCCCGACTAAATTTTGGTCCATCCCGACTAAATTTTGGTCCATCCCGACAAAATTTTGGTCCATCCCGACAAAATTTTCGTCCATCCCGACTAAATTTTTCTCCATCCTGACTAAATTTTTCTCCATCCTGACTAAATTTTTCTCCATTCCGACTAAAATTTTCTCCATCCTGACTAAATTTTTCTCCATCCCGACTAAATTTTTCTCTATCCCTACAAGATTTTCTCCATTCCTACCAGATTTTCTTCATTCATATTCGACCATTCCTACCAGATTTTCTTCATTCATATTCGACCATTCCTACTACATTTTTCTAACTCTATGTCCCGGAACCATGTTGGCTTTTCATGGTATTCCCTACTAGATTAGCTTGAAGACCACTTAACTCGGTTTGTGAAAACAAGTCGTCACGTGGCGTAACTAGCGTGGCTCCGCGCGCGGGTGCCATCTTGTTTCATTGGCGGGCGTGGTTGCTTCGAGCGAGCCTCGTGGCTTCTTCGCGCCATCGATTCCCGCGTAAAAAAAATCGCTCGCGCATTGGCTTGCAGCTATAAAAAGCCTTCGTTGGCGGCGCTTGGTCACGCGCCGAGGGTCGCCTTTACAATTTGACCTCCCAACTCCCCCCAATTCCTCTATTGTTCGGGCGCGTCACACGTGGTCAGCGGTCGGAATCCTTGCCCCACGAAAACCAGAGTAACGCAGAAAGCTTCCTACACGCGCTATACGCGAGTTAGCCGGGTAAACCACCCACCCACCAAAGCGCCAAGCGATTCTTCTTAAAAAGGGGCCAGTTCATACCGTACTAACTCAACTTTGTCTTTGAAAACAGAGGATCACTCAAAAAACTCTACGAAAATCCAACGTACCTTTAGAAACCCAAAGAAATTTTAAAAAACCCTGGGGATATTCTACGAAAACCCAAAGTCTCAAACAAAACCCTCTCTAAGAAAAAACCCGACATACCTCAGAAAATTCACCAAATATCTAAAGAAAAAAACAACATTTCTCTGGAAACCCCAAAAAATCTTAAGAAAAAGAGGTGATACATCTCAGAACAGACAAAATAACTGTGGACCGAAAGCATCCCGTTTGCCTCACTAGGTGGAATTGATCTCCGAGTAATGTTGGGAAGCAACAAGGGGAAAGTAAGAACAGATAAACAATAAAGGCCGGTATCTGATACACTTTTGCTAAAAGTTATATATCGAGATATGAGTTTGAATGTGAACTAGGCGCGTTTTAAAAGGGTATCCTTTTTGGCGTTCGCGTGATCTTTGGCTCGACTCTAGCGGTGATGTCCGCCGGGCCGTGACCGCTTCCTCTCACCCCTACAATCTCCACCCCCACCCACCTTCAACCATCATCCCTCCCACATATAACACTGACCTCCACGGGAAAAATGAAATTATTAAAATAATATTATTTTTACGAGCATTAATTCGAAAAACAAAAAGAAAAAAAAAATATTTTAGGCAATTTTAAGATTCACTGATAAAAATATATAAAATACGGCGAGGTTTTGGGGCAAATATTGAATTTCAATTTCAAACTGAACCCAATAGTTAATGCGTACAGATAATGATTGGCACGTTCACTTAAAACATAGTTTCTAACTACAGCTGTGGTTTGGGGTAACTAAAATAAAGTAAGAGTAATTTGAGTAATTTTAATATATTACGATATGATTACGAGGCTAATTATGATAATAACTAATTTATTATCATTTTATCTGATTAATTTAATTAATGAGTTATAATAAACTCAACGCGACCTTAATTTCTTAATTAAAAATACATTCGCTATATACGAAAAAAACAAATTACATTATTGTTTTTAATTATATTTAATTAATTATTTTATTCTGGGCGCGTGCCGGTTAAACCCTATTGAAATAAAAAAAATACAAGCTATTGAATGAAGCACACTATCCGCTATAATTTAAAATCACTGACGCGTGCTCGGCCAATGAAAATCGAGCCTGCGCTCAAATGTCGGACAAGGGCAATTTAAAACCAAATGGACACGCAGATATAGACCCGATATCGCCTCCCCACCCCCCATCAAACTATCTCGAATAACAATCAAAGGGTTAGTGAAGTGAGAAACTTCTTAAAGGGAAATTGAAAAGGAAAATAAAGAGATTTTGCGCAAGAAATCGGAAACCTTATTTTTATAATCTATAAAAGAATCAATTTTTCCTGTGATTCTAAGATATCGGGCAATGTATCACCATTTAAGTAAGCGCTAAGCCTATTTTGTTTCTTAAAGGGAGAATGAAAGGACAAAACAACCTATTTTTAATCGATTAAGAATGATAAAATAATGAGAAAAACAATAGTATAACTCACCAAAAATATTTCGTTATTTTATAATCAATTTCCAAAGTTCCGAAACTTGCAGATGCTAAGCCTTGGCTGTCTAGCTCGGCGAACTAGGCGAGCATGAGCCGTATTTTTTTTTTTTTTTTTTTTTTTTTAATATTCCCGTCTAATCTAGTCGCCAATCAAGAGTGAGTACGCCTGTTTTAAAAATACGCGTACTCGCTCGTGATTGGCGACAAGAACAGCCGCGAATATTAAAAAAAAAATACAGGTCGTGCTAGCCTAGTTCACCGAGCTAGACAAACTAGGCTTAGCATCGGAAATTGATTATAAAATAACGAAATATTTTTGGTGAGTTATATTATTGTTTTTCTCATTATTTTAGCATTCTTAATCGATTAAAAATAGGTTGTTTCGGCCTTTCATTCTCCCTTTAATTATTACGAAAACATTAATATTACAATCGTTGTGTTTAAATTTAAAACTATAACACGGTACCTTACAACACAATTTAATATTCAAAATAGGAAAAGATTATAGCGATTTGCGCAAAATATATGGTGAAAAGGTACACAAGCGGTAGTTGTTTATTAAAATTTAAAATTTAAAAATATTTAAAAACCCGACTAGTTTCGGATACATTAGCGATCCATCACCCGGGGTATAACTATTATTCTAAAAAATTTAGTTCAATGTTCAAAGGAGCTATACCCCTGGTGATGGAACGGTAACACCACTTTGCTCTTCCACTGTGCGCATGCCCGCGCTCGAAACGCTTACTAGTGGCCAAAAAAAACTTGGTGAGGCGCGCGCAGTATCCCGCGCATTACCCCATGAAGGTTATTTTCCCTGCCATTTTCACCAAGAGGAAGTTCGCCCTTTGCCCCTATAGCGCCCCAAGTAATGGCTAAATGGTGTATTTATCCGAAACTAATCGGGTTTTTAAACATTTTAAAATTTTAAATTGTAAATTTTAATAAATCGTTATTCGTTCGCTCTTTTCACACTGTTTGAACACTTCATCATACCTTTAAATTTATACAAATAATTGGGTTTTGTAGTTGTTGTAAGCTTGCCTATCTAAATTCGTGTTGAAATTTCCCGTTGATTTTGAAGGTACATAATTATTCGGCGTATTACGGAGGCAACGGAGCCCAGCCGGAAAGGGTTGAGACTCAAAGTCTGCCAGCGCCAATCGACCAGCATTCTCAAACAAATATGCAAATTACCTTTATACGTCTAACGGAAGGATGCGCTTCTAACTTTCAATTCAATGGAAAAATCACCGAAAGTGAAGGTTTTTACGTTGAATTTAAAGGGACAATGAAATGTTAATTTATAATTAATAATTTTACATAAATGAGCGGCTGTCATGGATTTTTAACGAACAACCCTTTTGGTCACGCGTTAATATTAGCTTGACGTACGCGTTAATATTAGTTTGATGTAAGCGTTCTTCGTAATTACGTACCAGAATTATATTTATGAAAATAATAAAAACTTTAAAAATCGTAACCTTTCACATTTCATTCGTCCTTGAAAATATTTGTTTAATATTCTAGGTATTTTGATTATTTAATGGAAAGCAAACCAGCTTGAAATTTTGAATGAAAAGTAATTGTACTCTTTTTTATTATGTAAGGAGGTATTTAGTTATAGCAAGGACGTAAGTTTTCCACGAAATGTACACACGTTTTTTTTCGATTTTCGGGGAGTTACAACTATATAGTAAAAGTGGAAAATTCCAAGAATTCTATTGTTTAAAATAGTTTTAGAATTTCCGTTATAGAACTGTATATAAATTAGCTACTGGGTTCGTAAACTGACCACTGGGTTAATAAATTGACCACTGAGTTCGTAAATTGACCACTGGGTTCGTAAATTGACCACTGAGTTCGTAAATTGACCACTGAGTTCGTAAATTGACCACTGAGTTCGTAAATTGACCACTGAGTTCGTAAATTGACCACTGAGTTCCTAAATTGACCACTGGGTTCGTAAATTGACCACTGGGTTCGTAAATTGACCACTGGGTTCGTAAATTGACCACTGTGCTCAAACATTGACCACTGGGTTAATAAATTGACCACTGTGCTCATAAATTGACCACTGTGCTCATAAATTAACTACTGGGTTCATAAACTGACCGCTGGGTGCCTAACTTGACAGCCGAGCGCGTAAATTGTAATTTGTAATATTGAAAGTCAATTCTGGTCTAAAATGGTGATAAGTTGTTTATAGATAGATATACGAAGAAGATAAAGCGTATTTTGGGACAAAAGCTCTTCATTGTTATTAAAAATGTTAAAGATTCTCGAAAACGGGCGGAAAAATTCAGCTTTCACGAAATAAACTATAAACACCATCTGGTCATCCAAAATGTATATCCAAAAAAATATATATATTATATTTTGGCCCGGCGCGTGTGTGAGCTCGTCTCCCACAAATACCAAACCAATCGGAAATTACATTAAGCCCAAAATTAGGGCAGGCTCTAACCACAAATTCAACCTAAAATTTAAGCTTGGCGTAATTTGGAATCAAGGATAAATGAAAACAAAACCCACCAACCCCCTTACTAATGAGAATAATAAGAATGATAATGGCGTGTTCTAACATTGCAGGAAGGTTTATTTTGAACCACCAAAAGTTGAAAGTTAAGACTATCGAGATATTCCCCGAAAATATTCAAAAACTATGGTACCTTAGGGACTAAATGGCGATTTTAGAGTATTTTAGGGACCTGGACACGAATTAAAATAGGGAATTTTAGCTAATTTGGGTACCAGAATGGTGCTAATCTAAAGAAATGGCTTTTTCAGAATTTTTAAACAGGGGGGTGATTGCTTTTACAAAACTTCTAGCTTCGTTGCGATCTAAGAGTGACCTTCGAATGGTACGTAATCTTGGGTTTCGGATCGCGTGCTATTTGGACGCGTGGCATAAGGTGTATCCTGCCTTCCTCCTTCTAAAAACTCTCCCGCGCTAGCTAGGGCACCCAATAGACCCCGCTTATAAAACGGAAAAAAAAAAATCCTATATAGAAGTTAACATAATAGGCAGGGATAAAGATGAAGCTCTACATTCAAACGCGTATTTAAGTCTTTTAGACTTTTTTTTTTTTTTTTTTTTTTTTTTTTTTTCATAACAGCAGCTACGTACCAGAACGCGTCGCTAGTTCGCCACGAGCCTGCCCAAACCTGACCATACTACAAGTAGCATTTACAATTGGAGACCAAAATGATAGAATTTCCATTACCCATCTGGGGATCTTAATTACGAACAAGATATATATTTTGTACACTCCTTAAATTTATTTTCCGTATCACGCAACGTCGACATTGGATTTTGTTTTTGGAAAATTAACTTAAATTTACTTCATTTTAAGTAATGGACATGTTGATGGGTGTGTAGCGTGTTACACCACTTCCAAAAAAAGCGCCATTTACGGCAAAAACATCATCATAGCGATATATCATTCTTAGAATATATACTGGCCGCGATATATCCTGATCGCGACATATCCTGACCGCGACATCTCCCGACCGCGACATCTCCCGACCGCGACATCTCCCGACCGCGACATATCCCGACCGCCACACATCCCGACCGCCACACATCCCGACCGCGACACATCCCGACCGCGACACATCCCGACCGCGACATATCCCGACCGCGACATACCCCGACCGCGACATATCCCGACCGCGACATACCCCGACCGCGACATACCCCGACCGCGACATACCCCGACCGCGACATACCCCGACCGCGACATACCCCGACCGCGACATATCCCGACCGCGACATATCCCGACCGCGACATATCCCGACCGCGACATATCCCGACCGCGACATATCCCGACCGCGACATATCCCGATCGCGACATATCCCGACCGCGACATATCCCGAGCGCGACATATCCCGAGCGCGACATATCCCGAGCGCGACATATCCCGAGCGCGACATATCCCGACCGCGACATATCCCGACCGCGACATATCCCGACCGCGACATATCCCGACCGCGACATATCCCGACCGCGACATATCCCGACCGCGACATATCCCGACCGCGACATATCCCGACCGCGACATATCCCGACCGCGACATATCCCGACCGCGACAATATCCCGACCGCGACATATCCCGACCGCGACATACCCCGACCGGGACATATCTCGACCGGGACATATCCCGACCGGGACATATTCCGACCGGGACATATCCTGACCGCTACATCTTCTGACCGCGACATATCCTACCCGCGACATATCCTACCCGCGACATATCCTGACCGCGACATATCCCGACCGCGACATACCACGCAATACAGGCGAATGTTTTAAATAATAGAAAGCTGTGGTTCGGGTAACTGATGTAAAAATAGCTTCCCAATTTATTGATAAGCGATTAAAAATATATTATATTCCACTCCCGTAGGAATCCTCCTTCTCCTAGTAGATAGGCGCGTATTTGGGCGTATTGTAGGGGGAGGGCAGACGCGGAAAATACTAGTAGCCGCACGAGCTGAAATTTAAGAAACTAAATTGTAGTTACCCCTCGAACGCCGGTGCAAGGAGGAAATCGTATTCTTGGGGTCAGTCTGGCGTGACTCGCGTGCCGAGGATGTACTAACTGCCCCCCTTCCTCACCCCCCATGAGCCAAGAACCCCCACACTCTCCTCCTTCAATTTTCGGGGGTTTCTACAACAATAAAACGAGCGAGGGTGTCTAGAATGAAAGTACGGATGGTGCCCTTATAAACGGAAAGCCTTATACGATCGCGAAGCAACCCTGAACTACTTGGTTAACAGACTATTTTATCAAAGCTCTAGGGATATGTCGGTAAAGCCCGCAGCTGCTATTGGCCAACTATATCAATGGATATTTTCAAAATTACAGGCTATATCGTACGGGGGATTCTACAGAGATGAGTTTGGCCGAAAAATTTCACGTTTCTAGCTTTTTCGTCACCGTGAGATGGCGACAGTACACTTAGTTTTTACCCATTGGGGGCGCGTTAAATTAAAACATATTTTTCACTTATATATATATACAAAAAACTAATTTTTACGATCAAAATAATATAGAAATATAGGGTTCTAGTACATTTGAGTGAAATTCCAATATACCCGCCAGTGTTGGGTAGTATTTTAAATACTTGTATTTTAAATACTATTTTAAATACTTTTTAAGTATTTTGTATTTTATTTTAAATACTTTTAAATAAAAGTATTTAGTATTTTATTTTAAATACTTTTAAATAAAAGTATTTAGTATTTTATTTTAAATACTTTTAAATAAAAGTATTTAGTATTTTATTTTAAATACATTTTTTCTGGTATTTTAAACAAGATACTGAATATTATTAGCGAAATACTTTATCCATCAAAAAATTTCCGTACAGCTAAATTGTCCGGAAAAAACATCATCAAGATGCAAGCGGAAGAAACACGCTTGAAAAATACCGCTTATCGCCGGTAGGGTAGGGTCGCCTATCTCTGAACGCTTTTTAAGAAATCCGAGATCTCGATTGCTCTGGAATTGTTAGCGACGAAATTAAGAATCTAATATTAAGTTCGCTAGTTTTCATCATTCCATGAAGAGTACTTTTGACGCGGATGCGGTTTTAAAACGGCAATAGCGGCTTCTACTTCTGAACGAACGATTCGAATTCTGAACACCCCCTGTTTCTAAATCTGACTATCTTATAGGCTATATAAAAAATCCCAGATTTGCAAAAGGAACCACTTGCGCACCTCGAATCCAGAAATGAGTGTCACCAATGGATTTCTTGGCTGAATTTACCAAGGGAGAGGCGGAATTAGCGCACTCGAGCCAGTATTTGCGAAGTTATCGGCGATTTAAAAATTGAGGCATTGCTTGTGCATAGAAACCACAAAGGAATACTTATTTCAAAGGAAATCGTCGATAACTTCGCAAATACTGGCTCGAGCTCGCTAATTCCGCCTTTCCTCGGTAAATTCGGCCAAGAAATCCATTGGTGACACTCATTTCTCGTTTCGATATGGTTCCTTTAGCAAATTTTGCAGTTTCTCAAATATATTAGTGCGTGTTCCCAAGTTTGATTTCGCACAGTTCTGAATTTGAAATTCTTGGATATATTTTAAAATTTGAGAAGTTTATTTTGTAGCGAGAAACTCAAATTTTACGACCAAATCGAGCGCGTAGGCCCACGATTTTTTCCGAAATTCGTAAAACCTCATTTCCTGGGCCGTATAGGGAAACATTCCCTTGAAAACGGTCTAATTAATTAGGCTAAATATCGCGGTTGGCTAATTAGTGTCGTATCTTCTTTGGGTCTTTTTCTAGAGTGTTGAAGTTGTGTTCCGCGAATAGCCCCATTCTTAATCTACAAAATGAGCTCTTCCATCTTTAAACAGACCCAACCAAATTTAAGTTATACATTTTTAAATGCAAGTGTTCAGAAATAGAAACGTTCAGATTTAGGAGGACTGACCATAATGGCATTGAAGTAGCAATAAGAATTCCAGTGCTACGAGGATGAAAAGTCGGTCTGGGACCATGCCTTTCGCTAGACCTTAACATTACAGTATTTTAAGTATTTAGTATTTTAAAATACTAAATACAAGTATTTTATTTTAAATACTTTATCGTCGGAGTATTTAGTATTTTATTTTAAATACTTTATCGTCGGAGTATTTAGTATTTTATTTTAAATACTTTATCGTAGGAGTATTTAGTATTTTATTTTAAATACCGAAAGTGCAGTATTTTACCCAACACTGATAACCGCAAGTGGCGCCGCCACGCGGAACAAATAGAAACTATTGAAATAGGAAATGAATGAAATCTAGATTGGAGCATGCGCGAAATTAACTAGGGAACTAGTTAATTTTGTTGTTAAAAACCCGTTTAGTTTTAGCGTGGCTTCGCGTACAGGGAAGTTATTAACACCTAGCAGACGACAAAAGTATCAGCGCCACCTAGACTCCTTCGAACGCGAATAGTTATTCAATTTGAATATAAGTATTTGTAATTATAATAAAATGTAATGGAAATACTTAAAAGCTTAAGCGTGGCTTTGGTTTCAACGCGCCTTGAAATGGAAATTAAAAGGCAGCAGCTGGGCGGACTTCCCCCTCGCGCAGTCCGTTAGCGAACAGGATACGGAGGTGCATTCCTAACCAGGGTGATACCCGAATTCTATTCCACGCTTGTATTTATTTTAAGCTCGCGCACCGGCTCTTTTGAAAAGTAAAATTAATGAATGATAAAAAGATTCCTTTGTCCAGTGCCGTATAAGCGACAATACTAAAGTATATCTTAACTACGCTTAAATAGGGCTATTCAGGAAAATAATACAAATTACTTATCACCCCTATAGTAGCGGCCAGTAGTAATACCAACCCAAACCTCTATTACCATTAAAAGTAAGCTGACCATTGAAAATCTACCATATCACGATAACTTACTAACCTAAGAGAGGGGTTTCTCGTGTCTCTAAAAAGTACTAGAAGCTAGTCGAGCCAAATTCATAAGCTCGAGAGTTCTTCGTGATAAATATAATACCACGGGTCATCTTATAAAGACTTGATTAGAATTCAATAAATCAAGTTAATTGAACTGTATTAATGAATACTGTTTGCCGCTAAAGTATTTTGATATCAATAACCTCAGCGTAACTTAAGTAGTCTGAAAGTGTTAAACTTACATTAATTTTTCAGGAGTGGTTTCCATATCCCGCAAGGTTATAAGAGTGAACGGTGTCTTGTAGTTTATCCGGAGGTTATAAGAGTGAATGGTGTCTTGTAGTTTATTCGTAAGGTTATAAAGAGTGAATGGTGTCTTGTAGTTTATCCCCAAGGTTTAAAGAGTGAACAGTGTCTTGTAGTTTATCCACAAGGTTATAAGAGTGAACGGTGTATTGTAGTTTATCCACAAGTTTCGGTTATTATATCAAGTAAAATCGTTCTGTTATTTGAATTATCTTTTCACATTTAAACGTACACGCGGCCGCGGGTAGAATGAAGTTCCGAATAACATCCCACTAGCAGACGACGCTATCAAGGTCTTAAATACAATCAGACTCGAGACAACTATGACTTATTTCCAGACGTGTGCAGCAGACGACAAAAAGCTTTAGCTCCGTCTAAACTCCTGAATAATAATAGCAAAGGCATAGGTCTTTATAATTGCTGAAATGCATTCACTATTTCATCATGGATGTATAAAGAACTAACGTTCATGGATATTGCACTCCGAGAAAAACGCGTGAACAGAATGCGCCATGTTCACTGGCGCCATCTAGTAACGATGTTTGTCGTTAGACAGGAAGTGTACCATTACGTCACATTTGAAATTGAAAAACTGCAGAACGTGCAGACGACAATTTGTAAACAGGAAATCCGTTTCGCAAAAATTTCCCAAAAAGAGCCCCACTTCCGCCGTCGCTAGCGGACGATATTATCCGAACTCGCGATCTACTGAAAATGCCTTACAGAAGGTACGAGTGCAATATCCATGAACGTTAGTTCTTTATACATCCATGATTTCATCGTCATTGGCCCGAATGTATAAATCACCCTAAGCCTTGGCCAACCATTTAACTGTAGACACCAACTCACATATTTTTCGTTCCACACAAATTAAAAATGGTTAAACGTTCGTTTTATATTATTTAACGTACGCAAAACAGTGTTATTTATCACAAATCAATTTAAAATATTACCATAACGAGCTGGGAATCTGCCATTTGGAGCGCAATTGGTAGCCACTGAAATCACGTCAATGCCGTCAAACGTTATCTCGAGTCAAGACCAGCTGAATTGTACAGAAGTACTGATGACGGTAAAACAAAGAATGGCCATATAGAACTTAATACTATTATTATCATATCTAACAAGGAAGTTATGACAATTTGTTACCTTAGAATTACTCTAATAACGTTAGGATTTCAATCTTAGGCCTACAGAAACCATTTTATTTTTATTTTCAATTAAGCCCTAAAAGTAATCGAAAACTATGATGGTGCTGCCTGCTGTTAGGATCCGCGCAAAACACGAGAGAAAGAGGTTTTGAGTTGCTTGATAAGCCCACGGAGCGTCGCCACAACCCTGGAGACAGTAAGAAAAAAACTGGCGCTCTCTTCAATTTAGGAGCGGTCTCTTTCTAGGCGCAAATAAAATTTACACGATAGATTACAGAGGGAATTTCCATATTGTTTAAGCTTATTTACATCTAAATAATAAGTTAAATTATCCTCAGTTTATTAAATAACAATAATAACAATTATATTGAAAAGATTCATCTTAATAAGAGATGATTTTTATCGTGGTTTTTGATTGAGCCGCGTCCGGACTGTTAAGTTATCAATAGACCTAGTTTCAATGATAAGTAATTATATGCTTATACGGGTCTAGTTAGTTTTTCAAGATCTATTTAGACAAACTACATCTAGCTAGTAGATTTACTAAGACGACAAATACAAATACCTGATAAAGACTGAAGTATTTTAGACACAAATTAGTTTTCGTACAAACTAATTTTAATTATAAATTTGAATAGATAATAAATCCAATAAATACAAAAACTCCCCAACAAATTATTTCTTTGCGTATCGTAGGATCTCTCAGAGTAATATTTCGTTCGCAACCTTTCCAAAATTCGTACAACGGAAGAATGCAATTAATTATATCCGCCGACATGAAAAACACGTCCCTAACAACTTGGTGTTTGGCACCAGCCCCGAGAACGACATTGTCAATAAACTGGTCATAGCCACCGGCCAAAATATGCAAGAAGGCGATGGCGGAGACTCCCAACGCTTTACGAGACGTAACTTTACTGGCCCTGCTCGCCATACTAATTATTAAAACACTAGAGACTATTTCGGTAATGGTGAAGAACAATTGATGATTCCATTGACTGTAGAATTCGTCGTTCCAGTAATTAACGTAACCCCACCACGAATAGTAATTGGAAAATATCGACCAACTGAACAAGACGAAGAAGGTCAGCCTTAAGTCCCGATGGATGGTTAGATTGACCAAGTAACGGGCGGCTTCGTACAAGGATACGATGGCCACGACGGTTACGATCCAGATCTTGAGCGTGTTGCTCGTGGCGTTGAAATAAAAGTGTTTGTAGGACGCAACCCCGTCTTCGTAGGGGCCTTTACAATTAATATTATAAAGTTATCAGTGAATTAATGGCTTCGAGGGGACCAAAATATCTTACGTTCTCTATCGACTCGTACGAGTTTAATAATAATGTATAATGAAGTTAATTACCTTTGAAGACAGTGTCCCAACAAGCGTTTTTACAGTTAGGCTTATCCACCAGGAAAGCGTACTCATTCCAGAAGATGTAGAGTACGAAAATATGAATTGGGGGAATCAAGGCTGGTGCCAGACATCCGATCAAGCGGCTTAAGTCACTAGCCTCAACCATTATAAACAATACGAGTATCTAAGCCTAATTTACGCATCAAAAATTAGAAACTTAATATAATTACTAGGATTTCCCATCTACTCCAAACTCGCCAATTTAATCACGAGAAACAGCGCGGGACGAAACATTGGACACTTAAGGCGTTTTAAAACCGTACCTTAGGAAATGAATAGCCTCAGCGCGATTTGAAACACGCTAGATACAACAGCGTTACCGTGGACTTTGTACGTAAGATAAGATTTGAACTAACCCAAGAACTTTTCCCGCAAATATAAGGAAGGAAATGAGTGAGATTAGGTATGAAAATAAGTAATGTCGGTTAAAGATAGTACCAGAAGAATATAATTGGAAAAGTGAAACTAATCTAGGCGATTGAAATAAAACGTGGTTGACAGTCAACCTCGGATGAAGCCGGGGTTTTGACATAGCCTGTAGGTTTTTCAGTAAAAAAAACAATAGACAAAGACAAAGCAAAAACAGTTGCAAAACTCGCGCTATAAAACTCACTCCCAAATAAGGTGATTAATAACTTTTAAGCGGGTTATTTAACACCCAGTGGAATTCCATATAAGCCTTGGCCCGTTTTTATCCATGAAAATTAACCGATTTACTTCGTTGAAACGCAATTTCATTAAATTTCCAACCATTATCGTTCCGTTTGCTTCGGAAACTTCTTAAACGCGTAGAAAGTAATACTTACATTTACCGTAGCCGAGATGCGTATCAAATATAGCCTAAAATCCAAAAACAAACTCATAAAATTTAAACGTGGTATAACGCACCAGTCTGTAAGATCTCTGGTTGGATATTGCATGCCAATTTTTAACAAGTCACTCTACCCTAGTTTAGATCTATTTTACTACAATAATAAATTTTAAAATTATAGACTGGTTAATAATAGTTTAGTAGTTAATGGTAATAAATATAAAACGTATATCAGACATCCCATCCCCAGACAGACGCCACCGAAGTAGACTAGGTGACGCGTTAACGCAAACCTTCCATTTGCATTGGAAAAGGGATTTATCGTGTAGAAGGTATTTTACATACACTTACTTTATCGTACAGAACCAAACAAACGAGTATATACTTGTAAGTAGTTGAAATGCCAGCTTTATTAAGTAACTACTTAAGTTTAGAGAGCCGAATAAAGAACGAACAACAGTACGGTAACTAAGCCGGCTACGTATAACTCCATCCTAACTTCCACATCGGTCCATTTGAAGTTTTTCGACCGAATAAGTTCCAAAATGGGTAAAACGAAATTAAGGACGTCGGCCGTCATGAAACCAAAGTCCCTGACTACTTGGTGTTTGGCTCCCTCCCCCATAAGTACGTTACGGACGAATTGATCGTAACTTCCGGTCAATACGTGTAATAAAGCGATACCGGATATGCCGAACACTTTCCGCGTCGTGACGTCAACGCGGCTATCTGATAGGTTTAACATTAAGAGACTAGAGGCGATTTCGGTGAAGGCGAAAAACAACTGATGGTTCCATTGTTCGTAGTATTCGTCGTTCCAGTAGTTGACGTACATCCACCACGAATAGTAGTTGGAAAAGACGGACGCCACGAACAATAGGATCATCGACGGTCGACCGCGACGTTCCAGGACCAACGAGGTCAAGTAACGACCGCTTTCGTAGAAGGCGATGACGCAACACACCGTTAATATCCAGATCTTCAGCGTGTTACTAGTGGCGTTGAAGTACAAGTGCTTGTACGATGACACGCCATTTTCGTAGGGACCTTTCAAACGCAAACGTTTCGAGTGATTTAATTAATTTTAATTACCGGCTACAGTATTTAAACAATTTAGTAGGTAATTTAATCAGATTATTAACCGGTAATTCAACCGAATTATTAACCGGTAATTTAATTTAAAAAAGAGCAATTTAATTTATGTTAAAAACCGTCATTTTATTTAATAAACGTTAATTTAATTAATTTAAATGTATGATTTCCATGAGAATCAAAATTAGACACAATTTTACCAAAAAAAAAAACAATTATCTAACCCTTTAAAATCTAAAAATAACTAGAAGATTATCCCCTTAAGTCCATAAGGAAAATAAGAGTTTGGTAATTATTCAAATTTGATCATATCATCGTGATAGATTTCCTTTAAACATTGAAATACACGTATATCAATGTACAACAATGCTTAGATTAAAATTCCCATAGATTTCTTTTTGTATTTGATAGTTTATGCTAAGATTGTTTAAGACCTAAGAAAAACCGGTTGCCAACCGTGTTGACGGAAACGCGTTTGTTCATTGCCAAATACTCTTCAACCACTACTCTTAAATTAAAATGAAAATGTTTGTGACGCGGCCATTTCGTTCGCGCGTGAAAGATATAGAAACTTCAAAGGGTTAGTTAAACTATTTTTAAAAATTTTTAATTTGGGGTAAAAAATGACTTTGTGATAGAAAACGCGCAGAGAAATTGCTCGGAAAATACAATTGATTAGTTACGAGCCTTTTCCAGAGATATACTTAGTTTTTGATTCAATCGGTGACATAATAACTTTACGTAAAAAAATTGAAAGATGACGACACTAAGACCTTTATACCGACGCCTACTTAATTAGCATATACTTCCTAGTACTGACATTGCGTAATAATATACACGTACAATCTATCTAGAATTTTAATGGCATTGGAATAATGCCAGTAACTGGATGTGATAATTCAATTTTACTCTTAAAATCTTAAGCTATGAAAATTATTTCAAAATGACAGAGAAATCTTAAAATTAATTATATATTTTATCAGATTAATAATTAAAATTAATTCAAATATTAGATAATTTATTAAATTTTAAAATTAATAACTTCGTTAATTTTGGTCCAATTTTGGCCTAATTGGTCTTAAATCGAAGCCCACATTACGTTCTACTTGAATTTGTTGTTATATAACGCGAATTAAAATCCACAATGACGTCAAAATGGAGTTAAAAAGAAGACAGTTGATTCGGAGATTAGCCCTTGGATTAACTTAAAACTACGAATAACTTTATTAAATTGTGTCCAATTTTGATCTAGTTGGTCTTAAATTGAAGCCTACATTACGTTCTACTTGAATATGTTGTTATATAACGCAAAATATATTCTACAATGACGTCAAAATGGAAATAAATAGGGGACAGCCTAAACGTCCTAATCATATCCCTCGTTTAAATATAAAATATTATATTTAAATTTACCTTTAAAAACTGTATCCCAACAATGATTCTTGCAGGTTTTTCTATCGACTGGATGTGTGTATGAATTCCAAAAATATGCCAATACGGCGATATGTATGGGTGGTATCAAGGCCGGAGCCAGGAAACCTAGGAACTTGGACATATATTCGCGATGGCTACTGACGTTGGATGCCGGCCTGGCGTTACCCAACGCCATTCTGACAATGAAAGGTCAAACAAACTGGGAAAACTTTCGAATTAAGAAAAGAAAAACATGGAGAATAAAATTTCTTTAAATTTAAAACTGGTTTAAAGCATAAACTTTACTATTTAAATATTCTTGACTAGAATAATCTTTCGATGAAAAATATTTGTTTCGTTGCTAGTATTGACTAGGTTAGGATATTTCATCATTGTTTAAATATCCCTTCAAAACTAGAAATAAAAAAAATTTAAATGAATTTTAATCGCCTATAATAATTAACTAATATTTTATACATTTAATTTTTAAGTTTATTTTTAACGAGTTTTTAACAAAGTTAAGAAGGCAATTTAAGTTACAGATACAACGAACTATACTTCTATAACGAACTCGAGAGTTGGCAGCCTTGAAAGGGGTCTAAAATCCCTGTAGAAAGTTATTTGGTTTTACAATGAGAATCGAGCTCTCTCTATCTGATTCTTACGTGACTCTCAGAATGAAAACATTCTCCCAGACTTCCCGTTTGAGTCACCTTAATTTGGTAGCGGGAGTAAATGCAGCGATCTAAATATAACCAGAGCAAATAAACATAAAGATACGAGGCCTGCCCTTACATTATATTCGCTGCCAAATCAAATTGATAATCGTCTGCGCTAGTGAAAAAAGATGTTTATAAATCGAGTACGGATGCACTCGTAACATTGACATTTGAATAATATTAATTCCAATTTGAACACTTAGAAAAACGGAGGGTATTGTTTATTAGAGTCGTCTGCTAAATATTTCGTTATAGGCTAAATTTAGATGCCATTATTTCGGCCAAATTTCTCTACAGTATCTGATCCCGTGACTAATTAAATAATAGTTTGCTTCGTAATATTGACAAACTGTATATTTAGTTTCGAATTTCACCGTAATCTTAATTAGATTAATAAAAGTACCTTTCCCGAATTTATAGAAGCGAAAATTAAATATGGCATAACATATGAAATAGGAAATAATTTTCAAGTACTCGCGTTGTCGGTGGATATTAAATTAAACAAATATGAGACGTTTAAGCATTCCCAGTCGATACGTATTTAATAAATACGAGTTAAGTACTCACATTGTTAGTCGATATATCGATTGGAAAATTTTGGAAGAGGTAGAGCTAGTCTGTAGTGTATGTCTCGCTAGGCAGCGACTGTCTGATACCGAAATAAAATTCACAGAAGGGTGGTTAGTTAGAAGCGTAACGTTAGCAGCGACGTCCGATCTAATCGGCGAGAGACGAGAAAAACTGTTCTCTGATAGTCAATAGACGGATTCGCATATTCCATACAGAGAAAATAGTGGCCAAGGGGGCGCCATCAGACCTACGAGCCACGATAGGAAATATGGAAAAGGATTCTTCGCCTGTCTTTACACTCGACTGATAAGAATATTTCTTTGCCTTTATCCTACCTAGATCAATCAGACCATAACGTACTATACGTTTTAAAATTATAAGCTGGTTAATAATAGATTAATAGTTAAACAATGACATAATAAAGCGACTCAGTTGAAAATACATTACGCGGTAGTCTACCGTTACTCGTCGCTGAACGCGGTTAAACATTATATACGTTAGCGGACAATGCTTCAAATATTTTTATTTTTACTAACGCGAAATTTAACAAATCCAATCGCCACTCTTAAATACTAATTACTTCCGGGTAAGGTTAAGAGAAATTAATCACGCGAAATGACGTCAGGCCGGTCAGGGTTCTAATAAGCTGAAAATCGTATAAAGGGGCTGTATATCGCTAGCAAGGGCGGGGCCTATTTTATACCATCAATGGTGTTCAAACTAAAGTTTTTGAGGTTTAAAAGCCCTATCTGCTCTCGAAAATCATATTCCATTACAGTCAAAGCTAGGCTGCGTGAATAATATTTTTACAGGTCGTCGTCCGCTAAGCGAGAAAAGAAATCAACTTTCAAGGCGCGAAGAGTCCCTTTAAAGGGACTGTCAGTAAAGGTCCTTTCAACTCGCTTGGCGGACGACGATGACAGTCAAAGCTAGGCTGCGCGCGTAAGGGAAGCTTTTGCCTGTTTTTTTATTTTTTTTTTTTTATTATATTCTATTTATTTACTCAGTGTTTAAACCAACGTCGCATTCGGGACCATCCACACAAAATGGCCAAGAAAAAATTAGCGATCGAAAATAGATAATACAGATAGTCGTAGGTTCCGTAATTATCACGAAACAAACCGATCAATGAGGATAAAACCAACGACATAATACCGAAACATCCCAACGCCAGTCCCATGGCAATAGCTAATCGAGACGTACCCAAGGTAGCGAACAGGGGACCCAAACAAGCGGCGCCAATCCCGTAAGAAGCCGTGTACGAAAGAGAAACAGCGACGTAGACCCAGTCACTGGTTAAAGTAAGTAGGAAAAAGGTTAACGCCGACATTAACATGGATAAGCTGACTAAGGTTTCGACGTAACATAATCCGGAATCGATAAATACGACTGTTGGAATCCTAGACAATTCGCCCAACGATATGATCTCCAAAATAAACTTGTTCAGATTCGATTTCAGGTTTGTGTCGATTCCGTAGTCGACGATTGTCGTTCGAAAACCATTGATGCTCATGAAAAGCACGGAGTTAAAAAGGCACATGACGTAAAAGGTTTTTTCGCGAAATAAAGACGATAAAAGTGACCTTTGACTTTCTTCAGTTTTGATCGCGGCTTCTTCGCCGGGTTCCCGGTCATTAACGGCTACATTTAAGAAAGATTCGAGTTCTCGTTCGTTCTTCGATCGCGGTTGTCGTTCCGGATGGTCGTTGATTGGTTGACGTGGTCTTACGATCGTAGCTAGTAACAATGATTGGCAATGAATGGCGGCGTGAATCCACCACGACGATTCGAGGCCGTATTTCTCCGCGGATAATCTAAAGACGGATGGTAAGACCAAACCCGCCACGGGGAAGGCGAGAAACGTGACCAAGAAGGCCTTGGCCTTGTGTTTCTCGAAATGAGTCGAGACAACTTGCATTATCGGTGGCAAGTTAAGACTAACACCCATCCCTAAGCCAATGAAAACGCTTCCAATTAAACTCTAGAAGGTTTCGTAGCGATTCGCGAATAAGTACGAAAGTCGCGAAACTTGGCCTAAACAAATTAAATCAGATTGAAATGAGGTTTGTTAGAAATAGAGCCCGCTTTAAACGGCAGGTTTAAGGTTAGCGAGACCATTCGGGACTTTCATAAAGAACTCTTAATTTACCAATAAACGTAGTCTCACCTCTAATGGCCATACAAGCGGTAAGCCACGCGATTGGGTCGTTTAGAGGATCGAAGACGGACAGACAGGAGCCAATGACGCATAGAATTGAAGACAAAAATAACGTTTTCCTAATTTTTAAACGGTGGTGTATCCAACCGCTAAACATGGCTGAAATACAATTAGAAGAATTGGAAAAGGAGACGGTTTAAGTCGGGTAGCGCGGACCAGGTGTCCGTTAAAGACGCAAAACGGCGAATTTAGCGCTAGACGTCAGCTACAACAGCGCCAAAAACGGCGGTAAAAGGGGCTTATAAACTTCACGTCGCGTCGTTGCAACGAGACTGTCGTAGAACCCAAGACTATTTAACAATGGGCACCGTATCTTAACAGATAAGGATGAATAACAAAACCAGGCGTTCGGGTTAAAGGTAAGAAGTAACAAAACCAAGCACGCGTCTGCCGTTAGAGGGCGCTTACGAACGAACCTGGCCAGGGTCCATTGCTAATAGTCTAGGTATCGGCGCTAATCCCGCTGTACGGTTCATTCTTACCGAGAATACCGGAACAGGCCATGAAGACGTTAAGGGGAATGGACGCGCTTTCCTTGGACACTTGATACCTTTCTTGGATAAGAACGTAGAGGACGCCGAGAGTCATGTAGAAACCCACGTTGAGGGCGCAATACAAACAACTGCATATCACTATAAACCAAGAATAGGCCGAATCTAACGGCGCAGATTCTTGTACAATAAAATCTAATAAAAATACCATCTCTTTCTCAAAACGGGTCGCTTATCTGTCTTCCTAAGACGAGCCGCTTCGAATACGTCTCGATTTTATACTGAACAATGTTTTTGAATTTTACGACGAAGTGTAATGATTAGAGTTATCGGAAATTTATAAATAAAAGAATTAGGGCGCGTTTTCAATGGAGATTTTTGTTTTCCAAAAAATGATCTTCTTCGTCGTAACTGTGATAAATTTCTATACTTTTTGGCCAAGAAAATCTTGATTGATAACGGGGCTTAAGGAATGTTTGTCTGTCAGCGACCTCAGTTGAAGAGAGCCAAGAAGTATATAGATTTTTGGTAGGCTGGAGCTCCGCCAATAAATGCAAAATAATCTTTACATTATGGATTCTTGGCGATGTCCTTTGCTTATAATATAAAGTGGATGCTTGTGGGGGAAAAGCGACGATAAATTTGTAGCGGTGTACTACAAAGATACTCGAAGAATTGGCATACATTTTAAAATATAAAATAAGTCATTCGAGAAACCTAGCATCTTTTTTTTTTAAGATTAATTATAAATGGTTGAATAGGTTTATTTTTTGATACATCGGCGGTTCAGTACACATTATTAATTTGCAACTTTGTAAGATTATTCGACCATTTCCTAAACAGGTTTTTGACTTACCTCTTCGGTATCTTCGTTAAAATTATATGTTACGTAATATAAACTCGAAGTGGCTTTTAATTGGGATATTTGAGCCATCATTTTAAGACGGATTATTGTACTCCGCGTTATACTCGATGTAGAACTTTGTTTAAACTAAAATTTTAAGAAATGTCCCTGATTAATTTTATATTAGGGATAAATTCAAAGTTAGATTCGTGTTTTTCGTGGTATATAGCGATATGCGGTTGTATCTTTCATATTTTAGTCGTTGGACATCATCTGGCTTCCGGTGTCCTATTCGTTTTGATACAGGATAGGTACGGAGTCAGTAAAGAGTTGGCCTCATATCCTATGAATACCTTAGCTTCCGTTCAATGTATTTTTGGTGAGTTAAAGTTTTACCTAATTTGGACAGAAGCGATAATTCAAAATATTCCTGAAGTATTGTATTTCAATTTAGGTAGTTTTCAATATAATTTAATTTGTTCTTTTGAAATTGATGAACTGTTTTACGATCTTCATTGACTTTATAAAATTGGCCATTTTTAAAATTTCATTTTCATTTTTAGCTAATTTTAAATTTGATCATATTTTCAACAGAAATTAGATTAATTTTTAAATTGCCTGAACCTTCAAGGACATATTTAAACAATTAAAATTTTATGATCAACTTTGAATTTTTAAAATTACTCAAACTGACCTTATAACCAAATATAAAACTATTCTTTCCTTACCTTCGCGTTTTATAATTGATTAATTTTATATTTCCTAACTTTCCCCGATTCAATTGTAAGACTTTCTCACCATTTTGACATTAAATTAAACCAATTCTTAAAGACATTAACTCTCCCCAGCTTTTTAGCCCAGATTAAAAAAATCCTTAACCAACTTAACTTTAAATTTGATCATTTTTGAAATTAACTATCCGTTGAATTTTAACCCAAGCTAAAAATTCCCCAACCTTACAATGACGTTTTGGTCCAAATACTGAACTTTCCAACCTTCCACGCTCGCTTAAATTTGACGCATTTTAAAATATAAAGGATCCAATTTTGAAATATCTTGATCCGCAGATATTATTATTAATATATTTTAAGCCTAAAAATGTTTTACTTTTGGCTGCATTTCTTTATAGCGATTTCGAGTGGTCCAATTTTGCACGTGATTAAATTTAGGAAGACGTTATTGTTGGGGACCTTTTCAGGGGTACTGGGATCTTGCTTGTCAGTACATAGTCCTGTCGACGACACCATCGCCTGGTTGACTTTTTGTATGGCCATAAGAGGTGAAATATTTTAGAGTGTAGTTTTCAAACAGTTTCAAACTAGCTTGAATTTTACACGCGTCGTGTGGTGAACTTTTCAGGTATTGCCGCGAGTGTATCTGGACCAGCTACGATGCAAGCAACGTTGACGCATTTCAAGAAACACCGCGCTAAAGCTTTTACCATTTTATATCTATTCTTCCCGATCGGTGGATTAATTCTACCATGGACAGTCAGATTAGCCGCTGAGGAATACGGACTAGAATGGTCCTGGTTAATTCACGCCGCCATTTACGCCCAAGCCACCTTATTAGCCGTTCTCATAAGACCTAGACCAGAGATGGATCAGACTCAACAATCGAGGAATAAAATCGAATCGAACGAACTAGAAACTTTCTTGGAAAACGTAGAAAACGACGATAAAATTGAAAGGGCAGGGAAATTAGAAAAAACTAAGCCAGAACGAGAAACGCTAACGAGTATTTTAAACAACGTGTTGCGTGAAAAAACCTTTTACGTTCTTATGATTGGTAAGTGAAAAGATTACAAATTTAGGTTTAAACGCAAAAATTCCCCGTCATACTACGTCATCACTATAATCGCGTGGCTATTATAGATTTAGTAGAATCAACTAGATGACTTCATGAAACCATCAACAGTCTAACCTTTTCTATATTTTCTTGGTTGCTTTCGTGGACTTGTTTTCGTGAAAGTACTTAAAAATAATCGTTATATTTTTCGAATGAAACGTATTTTTCCAGCCCAGACAATTCTGAATTGCACTAATATGGCATTTCGTACAACCATCGTCGATTACGGTCGTGACATCAATTTGGATCAGAATTTGAACAAGTTCATCCTGGAGATTTTATCCTTGGCGGACATCGCTAGGATAGTGGCTGCTTTGGTGGTGGATTCTCGTCTTTGCCACGAAGAAACCATCTTGACCTTTTCCTGTTTTCTGTCCGCAATCAGTCTGTTCTTGATGACCACGAGCGTTGATTGGTGCTTCGTGGTGGTGGCGTTTTCATACAGTTTTCTCTTCGCCGCGAGTTCATCGTGCCACGCCCCTCTTTACGCGACTCTCGGGGTCACGAGGTTAGCCATCACCTTTGGAATATCCTTCAGCGTGAACGGCGTCTTTCAACTAGGATTACCATTCCTTATTGGTACGGTATAACTTTTAAACACCGGGGGGTGGAATTTAATAAATGGTACCAAAGTGATAATCAAGTTTATTAATTCAAATATTTACAGATATTTAAAACAAGTTAATTAAAATTAAAGATTGTTTTTCAGGTCTGTTTCGAGACGAATACGGGTCTTACGATTATTTATTTTACACGTTCGCTATATTAAACGTTTTATTGGCTTTCCTGTTTGGTTGGAGTTGGAAAAAAAGGTGGTTCGATCATCAACAATAACTATCATTTCTCGAGTAAATATTTTTACTCTATGTGCCTAATAATTGTAACCCGTAGTAAATAATGCCATCCACAAAGTGTATTGTTAATACATTAATTATTGGGAGTTGCAACGTGAATTACAACGTTAGTTTGCATCGTGTACAAAGGCGGGTTGCACCATCTTATCGTTATCATCATTCAGACACGGTTAGAGTCTAGGACTAACAATGAGTAACCAATCTTTATAAAGATTAATAACAACACCTGGTGTGTTGGTTTCCCACGTATTGTTACGTTAAAATGTGTAGAATAATTAAAACTGCAGTGAAATTAAATTAACATTAAATTCAAGCTATCACCATTAAGAAACCTTATTCAATTTTTTTTACCATCTGGGTGTTCAAATGGGTAGAAAAATTGTAATTGTTGTGAAAAATAACATTGTTTATGTGTTAGTTCAATTAAAGTGTTCTTGAAGTTCGACTTTTATTGTAGAAATTGGATTTTTCGAGGGTAGATTTTGGTTTCGGGGTTGAAGAGGCGCCCAGAGAAATACGAACAGACTTCCAACAAGAAGACGACGTACGAGATGAACAAACCTGTGAGCCAAACGTAGAAAACTAGCGAGCAATCGTCGAAATAGAGAACGGTTCCCTCTTCGACTGGTTTCTTCCATACGATGGATTCGAGCATGAAATCGGCTTCGAAATTGTCGCGTGAAGTGGCTTCAGTCTCCAACTGAACGAGAGCGCTAAATAATACCACAATGAATCGTGATAATGACCTCTATTTGCTCGGTTGGGGTGTTACCTTTTCAAGAAATGTTCCCTGAGGAATTGGTTTCGTCGTATTTTCTCATTCACCATGAAATAGACGAACATGTCGATGGGGGACTGTCCCAAATAAAAGGTACTGCCGCTCTTACGAAGATCCTTAAATATTTTAGCAGTTTCTCGTTTCAATTCCGTTAGGGAGCTCAACATTACAAATTTTGCACCAGGATATTGGCTCCTGGTTTCAGTCAGCCAATTTTTGAATCCGTTTTTAGGTTTATCTTTCAAGTATAGTCTCAAGCAAGCGATATTAGAATATTTCTTCTTTTCGTCCTGCGGTTATTTAATGATATTAGGAGTGTTCGGACAATTGCTAACTTCGACGAAAAACGCGTTCCCTGACGACGAATTGAGATACTACAATCTGCTTAAAGTAGATAGGCAACTCGAATCATTTCGGGCCTAGTCAAATTGTTTTGGACCTATTTACGTCAAATCAAAGTTGAAGCCGCAATTGAGCTTCTTATTTAACCGGCTGGTTAACGGGCCTCGCGTGACAGAGAAGCCGATATGTAAATGAAATTGATATAAGCTTCTCTGGGAAAAGCGAATGTTTAACAAAGTTTCGAGTTTGAGAAAATATTTCAAATTAACGCAATTTTACAACGCGGTACATTTTATAAATAATCGCGTCTTTAGTTCAGTGACGTCTTACCGAAGAACACTTTATCGAATCAACCACGCTGCCTCTGAACATGCCAAATTGAACATCATCTCCGTATCGCAAGGCATCTTGATATCTATCTACGAGATCGTAGGTGGTAGTGGTAAAACTGGACTTCAAGTAACTGCCCACTTGGATAGTGAATATCAAGATGGTAAACAACCAAGTGGTGAACACCATCCTGGTCCTCCAAGAACAAGGAGGCTCAGAGATACCAGCTTCATTTACGTACAATTAAGAAATAGCCCCAATATTAAAAAAATTAATAGGAAAAAACCCTCAGGAATATTGTACTTTCTGAAAACAAAAGGCAGAAGTTTCTCCAAACGTTTTGCAACCAAGAGGTGATGACCTGAAATACGGATTTTGGTTTGGAGGCCAATGCCAAAAACGCCGCGCATATTGCCCCAAAGACGCATAATCCAATCAGAACCTTGAATTGGAAATAGTCGTATTGTTCGAGACATAAGATATAATTTTCGCGTTGAATACATTTACGTCATTGTCGATGTAAATGACGTCCGTTGCTGAAAACTTTGTAGGAACCGGAGAAGCGGTTATAGTCGTTACCCGATCGAATTCGGACAAGTAACAAGTCTTATTCAATTTCTTTACGTAATACAATATATTTTGCGTACTGGATGTGATTTCGGCGTCCTCAAAATTCAAAATGAGTGAGCCATATCTCAGTACATTTATAAAATAAAATAAGGGGTACACTTACGTAAGGTTTACGGCATCTGTTACATATTTCCAGATTAATACCCCTATTGATAAATACCCAATTCATTTTAAATAGATATTAGATATTTATCTGAAACTGTTGGGGTTGAAATGGTACAAATTGGAGGAGGAAAAATTACCATTTCGCCAAGAACTGTACCATATATCGCAAAAGATCTTTGTGAAAATAATCGTGACTTCCATCACGGTTTCTAATATTGGAAAACTAAGAAAAAACAGCGCAATTAAAATAAACCTAGAACTGAATTAAAAATAAGAACTGAAAATGAAACGAGGCTGATTACGCTTTAGATCATAAATTTATAATTTAACATTTCAAAACTCGTATTTCTGACTACACAACTTCTACGATACAGTTTAAAATGCAATGTTTTTCACGATACCCTTGACCACTATAGTTTTCATTGAAAGGGCCAAGTGACTCGAACAATAAGAAGTCCTTACCCGACTAATTTATCGCTTAAATTAACGAATTTAGAACTTTAGGTTTTGTAAACGTAATAGAATTACAATTCACGTAATTTATAAATAATTAGAAACTTTTTTCTAGTCTCGACATTATGGTTTTAAATCTAATCATACTGTTTAAAATTAAGAATCATTCATATTCTGGTTGAGTTACGCAAAGTTTCATGTTCTAAAGCGATTAAACGTAATCCTCGCACTCCCTTACGCGCCGCATCTAGGCTTGGGCAACTTTTGCGTATCAAATATTTTTCTACGAAATCTTTTCAGAGCGCGGAAATTTGCCATTTCATTTTCAACTCATTATCCATTTTATTTTTACTAATTAAAGCCTTACCGGTGGAAACAGAACTACAGTGTAATTGAAGATCATTCTCAATTAGAAACTAATTAGCTATGCTTAATTAAAATCAGATCCGCGCGTTCGGTTTCCATTTGAACGATAATCGGATATGTTTTTATCGCCAATCTATAAGATATCTTTGAGGATAAACGGCTAGTTGATATCTGATAATAGTTAGATTTGTTAAACGGTAAACGGATAAGTTATTTCGTCAACTGTATGTTACGAAAATTAAAAAATGGCGTGTTTGGGTCAGTTTTGACTCTCGAGTGGTTCGCGTTTATGATTGATAATTCTTATTCTTATTTTACTAAGAGAAGTTTTGATAAACCCTAATTTAATATTTATATAGAACTAGAATCGCGTGCCGAAGATATTAGTTATAATTTAGTTACCCTATCAGACGTAATACAGTGTAAGGCGGGAAGAAAGACTTAACGATAGCGTTGTCTTCGTATAATGATAATTGCTTCATTTTCTATCAGCGTTTAGTGTCTATTATACTTATTTCAAAGGGATTATTAAATTTGGATTTATTTAATTTTCTCCGCTCTATGACTTAAACTATATCTTTAATATTTATCCGTTTTGATTTCGCCGTTAAGGTAAGAGTGACGTCAAACCATTGTCGTTAAATTATAACGAGACTAAATATATTTCGTCCAAACCTATCGAAATACAGGTTCTAGTATGGTCTACAAAATTTCGCATCTTTTCGCAAAGACGATTTGAAATTAGGGTCAAGTCAATCTGTTTGTGAGAGCAGGCAATTTAAATTTCGCGCGATTTATAGTTCCCGCGCAAAAAAAGAGCGCGATTTATAGTTCCCGCCCAAAAAAAAAGCGTGCAATTTATAGTTCCCGCCCAAAAAAAGAGCGCGATTTATAGTTCCCGCCCAAAAAAAGCGCGCTATTTATAGTTCTCGCGCAAATAAAAGCGCGCAATTTATAGTTCCCGCGCAAATAAAAGCGCGCAATTTATAGTTCCCGCGAAAAATAGTGCGCAATTTATAGTTCCCGCGAAAAAATAGCGCGCAATTGATATTTCCCGCGCAAAAAAAGCGCCAATCTCGATTTAACTAATTTTTACAAAAGCGGGCGAATTTCCGCGCACGCACCAAACTAAATTTAATTCTTTTTCACAAAAGCGCGTGAAAAACTCGTGATATTTCCGATTCTTTCCGCGCGGCGGTGCCACTCGCGATTGGGCCTATTTGAAATACGGTAATTCGGTAATTCAAAGTTTCTAGTGTGAACGATGTTTAACTGAATGATTACTTTCGATCCAATCCACCAGTGTCCAACCCTTTGAAATTCGTGCGAAGGGAAATAATAACGTCATGAACACGAAGAAAGAACTTTGTTTAAATAGTAACTGCGTATCTCATTAAAACACATTCGTGATTTCTAAGATTGATTACCGATACTTCTCTTCATATACGATTTCGCAACAGTTGGTAAATATGATAATTCTAAAGGTAATTTACGTACGGAACCAAAGAACAATCGGCCAGACAATGGAAATTCTTAAGAGACTTCAAACTGGCTCGATATTTACGCGTACAGGGTGGGCTTATATTCGTATTATATCCGCCTTATGACGTCATAACGCCTAATTCTCTGACCTTTCAACCGTATATCTATTCTAATTTTAAAATAGATGAACCAGTTTTGCCATCTTTTATATAAACTGATTAAATGCTTAATTCGGGCCGCTATTAATTACAATTAAATCGATAGTAATCGAACAAACCAAAGCCAAAAGTAACTGAGTCACAATGATGACAGAAACGTGTCTTAAGTTTAACCCTAATTACTATATTAAAAAAACGCCATAGTGATGTCTGAATTAACAGCTAACTTACCCTTAAATTCTGGTCAGATTATGGACAACAAAAATTGTACTAAAAAAAGATTTAGATTTAATTACTATACTAACTATTAATATAAAATACTAGATTAATTTTAGTAATTTAGAATAAAAATAATACACTCTAAGCTTACGCCTTTGAATCAACCCTATCCCAAACAAATTGCGAGTTGGAAGAAGGGGATTTGGTTAAAAATAGCTTAAAAACGGAAAAATTAAATTTCTTCGCGCGAGACTGAAATTGAAGAAAACTGCGGTTTAGAGTCCTGTCACAAATAAGCAACTTTTCTTAATATTTCAAAAACTCCGTGTACCGTGGACGACACGGATCTGACTAAAAATATAAACGCTAAACAATCAACTTCGAAATATAGTCAATATATACTGGCTGAATAATCTTAAAGAGATAGTATCACTACTTTAAAACGAAATCACAGTTTTATAAACTCTTTGATTTAGGGTCCAAGTTATCGAGATTAATACGTATTCGCTAATTAATTAAATTGATTATTGGATATTAAGTTTAGTTTCAATTAAGTGAAACAACTTTAACCAAAACGATCCCAGTTTTGCAACAGCGTACCATACAGGAATTTCAAATAATATTGGTACGATATCTCTCACACTAACCTAGAGCTTATATCGACATGGTTTTTAAGATAATCAATATATTAATTAAGATAATGGAGCTTTTTTCCTTACTCTTCATTGGAAATTCGAATATATCACGCGAGGTTGCGATTAAATTATATTAAGCGCTATCACATCGTGACCTAAAAATGGTTGGTAACGATTAAGGATATTATAAAAAACAACAAAACAAAAAGTGTTTACCCCTGGGAAAAACTAAGATACGAAGTTAACTAAATCGCGTCACTACAATGTATATATCAACCGGAAGTCACGTGGCCTTACAAATGGAGTTTTTCAATATCTAGGCGTTCGTATAAGATTTTTTTTTTTTTTTTCTCGACTGGTTCGTCGTTTTTGGGTGATAGTGTCCCTTTGAATTTCGAAAGTGTGCCATTATTATTCCGGTAGTTCCACCATGGGCGAAGAAACCATAAATCCAGGACATGACTCTTCCCTGTTTGAGGGAGTAAAATTGTCGGTCGGCCAAACAAACAGCCTTTGTACAGCGTGTGACGTCATATGACGTCACTTTGCTCCCAAAACGCCATAGCTTTGACTGTACAAACTTGACCCTAAAAAACGCGTCATCACGGTACGGTGATGACGTAGCCTGTTTCTTTTAGTAGACGCTAGAGTCATGTCCTGGATTTATCGTTTCTTGGCCCATGGTTCCACACTTCGTCATGTTGTTTAACTTAGACGGTGTTTGTTGACGATTTAGGGATCATTAACTATATTCTCCTCTATTTGCTCAATTCAGGGCATATTCAATTTAACCGATTCAAAACTAAAACCGACATAAGATATCTCAACAGCGAACAATGCAGAAACCTGCACGATAAATAGAGAAATGGCAAAGTAAACTGAATAATAATCACGTAGAATGTAAACCACGGAGTTTATGCCAGTAACTGAATAAATAGTAAAAATATTTTTTAAGTCAGCTATATAAGTTGAAGTAAATGTTTGTAAAAGGTGGAATAAAAACATATTTATCAATTCCTGGCAAAAGTAAACTGAAATTTCTAAGTAAACTAAATGCCAATAAGTAAGAGGAAGTTTTAAAGAATAGAGTACTCGAAATCGATCAGAAAATTGGATTAAAACGGATTAAAATGATTTAATATCAAGATTCGAAATATTCATTCTAACAGTTATTTTTTCGGACACATTTGCCTGCGTTGTTCTTAACTAGTGGCGCTTTGCAGAAGCAGCCGCTGACGCATTGCAAAGTGCAGAATTTAGGGCTGGGATTCCTGCAAGTGGGAGCGCAGGCGCTACCACACTGATTATATACTTGGTCCGATGGACACTGAACCGGGCGAAATTGCCCTGAAATTAAACAATTAACCCTCAATTTAAAATTAATTATTAAAAGCCTGGTATATTACCTTCCGCTAGCACCAAACAGCTTAATACAACGACGGCAAAAATACAGATATTTAATTTCGCAGTCATTTTTCTACGACTAAGGTTAAATATTGTTTGCAGCAACAATCTTTTACGAGTTTCAAGATCAAAATGAATCGAGTGGCTATTCAACTCCGATACTTATAGCTTTAAAGGCAAACCCTTGAGGGCAAAACATTATAATTATGTTGAAATTGATGAATAGTTTGAAGAAATCTTCCGCGGGGTACAAAGTTTAGTTACATTGTTAAAGGACACGTCTTATCAAAAAGCATTTTTTGGATTAAATTATTGAGATATTGAACTACGAGTGGTAATTAACAACACGATCCTCACACTGCGTTACGTAAATCAAATGATGGTACGCTGACCATGGAATGGTGCTGTTTCTTACTATTTCTATAGCTAAAACTACAAGTCTATTATTATATCTATAAGGAGCCAATAACAACGCCATCTACGAGAGGTATCTCTGTCTGGGTAATAAAACCCTACTCCTACATACCACCAAGGGAAAACCAAGCTAAGACTAAAGCGTTATTCAATTTAAATTACACTTGTTCTTTACAGTTATAACTTGCCGTTTTCGCTAGTTAAACGAGTATTGAATTGGGAAGCAATATGTCCGATACTTTCTAAGTTTAAAGGACAGTAAATGACGTCACGCGTAAAACGCTTACTTAAAAAGTAAAACAGAAAGGAGGAAAAGTTTACCAAAAATCATTTTGACGTTATTTTTAATTTTAAATTCTGGTTTAGCATCTTTTCGTTTAAAGTGAGAATGATATGTAAATGTTATCATTTTTGCTTGATTTCTGAACGCTCGAGAATCAACTGTAGGATCTAGATGCACAATAGCCATGACGCAATATGGTGGGGAATTTATATTTTAAAAATGTCAAAAATGACTTTTATATTATGTTAAAGTCAAAGATGTTATTTAAAGCGATTACAATTTATAACTTCGCACGAAATTATGATTTCATTCATACTCCCTTGACTTGTCACAACTTATTTTAAAGATATATATTTAAAAACATAAAAAACAAGAGATTTTCAAAATTCTAAGAAATTGAAACAATCTTCTATCAAGGACGCATCGCAAAGTTTTTCTACGAATTATTAATTTCCCCGACTAATTTAAATATTCTACAAGATATTATTCTAACGAGTGATATGTTGGTAATGTCCAGTTGGTGTTTGAAAATAGTTTATCAATTAATTTCAATAGTTAACTCAAAATACGAGAAATATTTCCAGCTTTAAATACTTAATTTTTTAATTTCCTTGCCATTTCTGTGTCGTTTTGAACTAATTTTCAAATTCCCTGACCTTATCCAAGTTTCCCAGGTTGTGAAAAACCCTACTCTAACAAACTTCCTATTCACGGGAAATTTCAAAGATTAACTCTAATTGTCTTCAATAATGTCATCGAGCCTATATCTACAATTTGTATAATTAACCTTTAGAAATACGATTAAGCCTCTGTAATATTTTTAGATATTAATATTCAAGCTTTGATTAAAACTTGTTAAATGGAAACATTCGATTAGAGAGGCGACTGATAAAATATTCTAAATACAGCTACATTTCTGTTCAAGGATATGCCAGTATAAATAAAGATAAGATAGCAATTAGGATAGTTCTTGAAAGAAGCAAGATTGAGTTTCAACTCGGTTGCGTTTCAACATGAATTTCGCGAACAACGTAAGAGAAGTAAGTTTTAAATACGAATATTTAAAGTGATGTAGAACTTAACTATATTTAATTAATAGTTTAGGGAAAATGGTTACGCCATAATTCCAAACTTTTTATCGGAAAACGAGGTGATTGCGATGAAAAATGAAATCCAAAAATTAATCGAGGATTATAATCCAAACGATAATAAATCCGTATTTTCGTGTTCAGAAAAACAGGTAAGATGAAAATTTAACGAAATCAAGGGATAATGAAACGCGTTTGTAAATGATTTTCATCGCAGGATTAAGAGCGAAAAACATTAGGCAAAGGTTTCAAATTAATTAATGTTAATTAAGTTAATTAACAAAGTTGCGATTAAGCGCGGGTGAGATCAAGAATAACTATAAATTATTATTAAAAAAATTAAAAAAAAACCTCCAAAATTAAAACTTCTTGGTATTACTGGTCCTTTAAATCACTGATATTATTTAATGTAAATGTTTATTATTATTAAGTAGACTTTTAAAATGAGTAATTAAGTGTTTTAACCGATTATTTCTTAACTTAATTTTAATAGTTAGCCGATGATTATTTCATGAACTCTGCCGATAAAATTCGCTACTTTTTAGAAGAAGGAGTTCTCGACAATAATGGTAAGTTTGCATAAGTTACCAGGAATTTACTTATGTTAACACGAAAACATTACGTGCATTGGGAAAGGTCCAATACTTGTTTGACCAAGGCTTAAAATTCCTCTAACACTATTTCTACGTTGAAATTAGAGAAAACGTTCCACAAACTATAACTAGAATTCTTTAGAGTTTGAGATTATCTCCAGACACTTTTATCAACGGATAACTGGAATCAATTGTTTAACCTTTTTATAAAATAACCTTGGAAACGGATAAAAGAGCCGTTAAAAAGTACGGGTTTGTATCGAAGATGTTGCCTTTTTTCAAGGTTGCTATAAATTATAGGATTTTCTATACTTTTGCTAGCCTTGAAATAAAAAAAATAAAAAAACGTTAAATAGAACCCGTTTCTACCGAAGATGTTGCCTTTTTTCAAGGTTGGGACGAAGCGACAACTACGAACGTCATTTTAAAGGTACTATCTGCTCTGGATTTTACCCCTTTAAAATCATCTTCCCTTACGCGCACACCCTAGCTTTGACTGTACAATTTGTTAGGGTTAACGTCGTCTGCGAACTTTCTAAGATAGTTAAGAAGGCAACATAAATTGGCTTAATTTAACAAGTCCCAGATAGAATTTGCGGGGAAGGATTGATAGGATTCTGGTCAGCTAGATATCAGAAAATTTACATTTAAGTTATTTAAGGATGTTAATAAATTTGTGTTAACATAAATAAATCCGTGATAATATTTAAACCGATTACTAACTATTAACCAATGAAATACAACCATTTCGCAGGTAATCTTCAAGTTGAAAAACAATTTGCGATAAACAAGATTGGACATGGTATAAATTTTCAATATTTTAATCTAATTTATTCTACTATGGCTAATCGTGTATATTAAACGCTTTTTAATTAGCATTGCATTGGAAAAACGAAATATTTAAGGCTGTCACATTCGGCGAAAGAGTTAAAGTTGGTTGTTTTTCACATTATATCAACGTATTTTAAATTATTAATAACAATATACTTGAAGGAATTAGTGAAAGAAGTTGGATTTGTCGAACCTACCGTGGTTCAAGGGATGTACATTTTCAAAGTCAGTATAAATCAACTTAAGAATATGAGTTAATTTCAAGCTAGTTAATGCCCTAAGCCTTTCTTCCGAGTTTTTTCCAGATTGGGGGAGCCCATATCATGCGCAGTAATAACGCGTGGTTCATCTCCCTTTGTACGAATGATTCTGAAAGTTGCCTACCCCCTTTTCTACCGTAGAAGTGGCCTATAGACCTCTCGCTTTTATTTTGATCCCCTCCAAAGGGCAAGGCAATCCACTGAATCAGACAACTAAAGGGGATGATGAGATCATGCGGTAACGGCAATGTTTCATCCCTCTTTCCTTGTCTGATTCTGTGGGTTGCCTACCCCCACGGAGGGGGTCAAAATAAACGCGTGAGGTCTATTACAAGGTGTTGATTACTCGTAATTGTACTGAAGTAATTACGTAATTAAGTAAAGTCTGTAATCAGTTCAGAAATAGCGTCAACAAATTTTACTAAAATGGTAATCAACCCACCACCACTTGTATAATTATCCACCATATTCTGGGGTAAATATAATTCCAAAAATTTAAAAGTATAAATAAATTGTAATTATTTTAAATACTTTTGCAGAATGCCGGACGTGGTGGTGAAGGTAATTTTCACGTTTTTAAAATATTAAAGAATTACCGGTCTGAATAATTCTGGTCTCAAACTCTACAGGTTTTAATTAAATTAGTATTCTTGATTATAGTATTCCCTCATCAAGACTCTACGTATTTGTACAACGAACCAATCAGGTTAATTGGTTTGTGGTTCCCTTTGGAAGACGCTACGCTAGAAAATGGTTGCCTTTGGTTTCAACCTGGTTCCCATAAAGGTACCGTTAAGTTAATTCTAATCAATCGAAGAAGGAAATTTAAAGATAAATGTATATCTTTATAAAGGTAAACTTTACGCTCGGTGGGTACGTAATTCTGATAAAACCGGACTGGCTATGAAATACGTAGACAACGATTCTAAAGCTGTCTATAATGATGAAGAAAAATTTGTACCAGCTCCTGTTAAAGCCGGTATGTAATACTTTTAAAATGGGGGTGACATACATTTTAGAATAAAAATAAGTTTAAGTTGGGGCCTATTATTATTTTTGGACATGTGGCATAAGTCTGAAAGAAGGCCATACCATAGTTTTCGAGTTAATGGTTTCGCTTTGAGTGCGGGGCTTAAATGAACATTTTAACAATGGACATGATATAAGAAAATATGCCCCAATTATGCCTGATTAAAGCCAATTTTAGGAATTAATGGCTTCTCAAAATAAGGTTGAACCCACAAAAAAAAAGAAAACGTATTGCCACTTACCAGATTTCCAACGAAAACATCATTTGATTTAAGACCTTCAAGATTAGGGACAGTTTTAGGCACATATTATTCCCAATGTGTAATCCAAAAAGTTCATAAACACAACAATTCACAAACAATATCGCGCACTACGGCATCTTGCCTCGGGAAACCTCTCCATGTTCAAGACAGTCTATAGTCTCGAGCTTCTAAGATCCCTTATATTCTGCGGCATTTCAGTAGGACTGACAGACTAGAAGCTCCCAAATGGAGGTCTCTTGCAATTCACCGACTCTACCTCGAACTTGTCCTACTATTCAAACTGCTTCGTAATCAAACCCAGGATAATTTCCCATACACCGCATCATCCGCGACAACTCAAGGAAATAGTCGAAAGCTCCATGTTCTTCACTCTAAGGACTCAACTAAATTCACATTCTTCCGCCAAAATACTCTTCCATGGAACTAGATCCTAGCAGATAATGTCACCTCTGGTTCAACTGCAATCTTCGAGCGAAACGTTTCTACTATCCTTACAAAAGAAACGAACTTAACTGACTATTAAGTATGAAGGAGCTGTAAGGCATCATAGCCCAAAGCCTATACCGAACTTAGAACCGTATTTAATTAATGAAAAACCGTGATTAACGTTATCAAACACTTCTTAAAAAGAATAACGACATTAAACAAGACACTATACTTGTTGTCTCCTACCTTAGACTTAAGCCTAATTTTACAGTCGGTACTCGGTAGCGAATCTGAAATGCCCTAGAAATATGAGAAATCTAAAACTAAGCGTGCACCGAGCTTCTAAAATACACGTTCAGCGTTGCGTACCGTAGCTACCACACGACTTAGAAAACCCAGTGGGGAATAAACGGTGTCTCGCCGTGCATGCTCGCCCAATGAATCGTCTGCTTCAATATAAAATGTTTTTATAGTTATGATCACGACCATAAGTACCTAAATACGAGGAAGTATTTGGGTGGTGGAAAACCGCGGATGAATACACGAAAAATAGCACTCAAAGATCTATTGCTGATACTAAAGACCTATAAGAGCAATTATTAAGTAGCCGTCTGCGAGTTTCTGTCATAAGATTCTTTGATAATTATGATACAATACTTTAGAAATGCGTACTGACTTGTAAGTCAACCTACCTAGATACAACTTCAATTTACCCCGCGTGCCATGTAAAACGATACCACTTATTATTAAATGATATATAAAACAACGTTTAGGTTCCTGCGTTTTGATAGACGGACTGGTTATTCACAAGAGTTGTAAAAACACGTCAACTCATCCCAGACCGGCTTACACTTTTCACGTGTTTGATGGAGACCAAACCATTTACAGTCCGGATAACTGGTCAGTTTATTACTTTAAAAACTAAAGACTGGTCAGCCAGTTTCAAAACTTACTGTTTTAAATAGACAACTTTAATAAAAAAATGCGGCCCTGGGTAAAGAAACTTTACGAGTTTTGAGTTTTCGACTGCTAAATAAGGTTTAGCAGACGAAACTCCAAAACTTTATGTAGTATCTCAGATGGTTGCCAGGGGGCGTATTTGTAATTAGCCACTTCGACGGTAGAAAAGGGGGTAGGCATCCTTCAGTATCAGGTATACAAAGCGGGATGAACCCGCTCTCTCACTGAAGGATGCCTACCCTACGAAGTGGTCTATTAAAGTTGTCTCATCACTTTGAGGTGTAAGACATCTATAAGCAATTTAATTAAATTATGCAAATTTGATTTTCAGGCTTCAACCAACCTCTTCTATGCCTTTCCCAAAACTTTATACAAATTAATTTAAATTGTGATTAAAATATATAATATTGACAATCTCGATTGGTTTTAATTATTGTTAGCCTTAGCGTTAGATAATTAAGTTATGTACTTTATACCTAGAGAACAGTTAAAATAATAATTAGGGAATGATTGCTTGGAGGGTACAAGCTGCCTAGAATGCGCGGTATATTTGAAATATAACAGAAGTCAAAAATAATGAAAAAAAAAAAAAAAAAAAAAGGGAAAAAATTATCGATACAGTAGCTAAATGTGGCGAGAATGAACAATGTGAATAAAATGTGTTATATTGAACATTGCATAAATTGTGTTTCAACTTGGAAGAAGAAACTGGATACTGAACATTAGTGACCTATACAAGACGCGTAATTAAAGGCAATGAGAAAGTCAACTCGAGGAATGAAATTGATTTACGCTACTTCCATTACCTAAGTACAAGTTACGATCCGTGCGCTACCTTTAACTGCGCATTTTTTTGCGTCAGTGTTTATGAATTTGGCTCTTGTAGAGCTCTGACACTTTGACATGGTATATAATTTTCTCTAGACCCCTAAATGTAAAAACACATTAAACATATACCCCTAATTTCGATAAGGTATAAGAAAAAATGACACACAAAGTCGTTATTGCCCAATTAAATCGACGAAAACAATGTTGCAAAGTAATTGTTATTGTAGCATTTGTAATTGGTGGGACTTTTAATTGTAATTAATTCAGACAGCTGGCGCCACTCGCCAGTGATAAGATCTCCAAGTGAGAGACAGAATAACTGGGCAGACAGGCCGGTGGCGTAGCTGGGGAATGGACGTGCAGTAAGCCAATTGTACTTAAAATAATATCTCATTCTTAATAAAGTTATTGTTATCGATGAGTGTGTAATTATGTGATAGCAAACATAATAAATGGCGACGGAGATGGGATTCGAATCCATTGGGCATTGCCCGCGTGGGTTCGAATCCCATCTCCGTCGCCATTTATTATGTTTGCTATCACATAATTACACACTCATCGATAACAATAACTTTATTAAGAATGAGATATTATTTTAAGTACAATTGGCTTACTGCACGTCCATTCCCCAGCTACGCCACCGGCCTGTCTGCCCAGTTATTCTGTCTCTCACTTGGAGATCTTATCACTGGCGAGTGGCGCCAGCTGTCTGAATTAATTACAATTAAAAGTCCCACCAATTACAAATGCTACAGTTATCAAAGCAATATAATTGAAATGCTCCGAGACAGCGGAAATATAGTACACGGAACGGTACCAGTAATCTCTATATCGCAGCTTTACACCGTATTACATCTAAAACGGTGAATAGATGGTTATAAATTATTTTCTCAACACGCTATTTTAGGCATTATATACGAAGTATGTTCAAAAATAAATGAAATAACAAAAAGTTTAGGACTAGACTACGGTCATCCTGCTTCTACAGCAACGTAGAAAACACGTGATATAGCCAGCCAATAAAAACCAATTTCTATTTCGGTAATCTTTCCCAGAGGGCCGGGACTGTCTCGGGTCAGAATGCTCACGGTCTAGTTATAGGCCGAGCGACGAAAAACTTTCTCCCTTATCTCCGCGTCCGCGGACAAAAACTAGTTCGTAGCTCGGCTCTTGATACTATTCCGAGGTAAATAGGCAATAAGGGGGATGGAACCAATTTTTCGAAACAATTTGACCCTTTACAGAGCCCGTTTTTCCTCGGTGCAGGCCCCGCATTTATTTTTGCTATACAAAAAAACTTTATACAAATTAATTTAAATTGTGATTAAAATATATGATATTGACAATCTCGATTGGTTTTAATTATTGTTAGCCTTAGCGTTAGATAATTAAGTTATGTACTTTATACCTATAGAACAGTTAAAATAATAATTAGGGAATGATTGCTTGGAGGGTACAAGCTGCCTAGAATGCGCGGTATATTTGAAATATATCAGAAGTCAAAAATAATGAAAAAAAAAAAAAAAAAAAAAAAGGGAAAAAATTATCGATACAGTAGCTAAATGTGGCGAGAATGAACAATGTGAATAAAATGTGTTATATTGAACATTGCATAAATTGTGTTTCAACTTGGAAGAAGAAACTGGATACTGAACATTAGTGACCTATACAAGACGCGTAATTAAAGGCAATGAGAAAGTCAACTCGAGGAATGAAATTGATTTACGCTACTTCCATTACCTAAGTACAAGTTACGATCCGTGCGCTACCTTTAACTGCGCATTTTTTTGCGTCAGTGTTTATGAATTTGGCTCTTGTAGAGCTCTGACACTTTGACATGGTATATAATTTTCTCTAGACCCCTAAATGTAAAAACACATTAAACATATACCCCTAATTTCGATAAGGTATAAGAAAAAATGACACACAAAGTCGTTATTGCCCAATTAAATCGACGAAAACAATGTTGCAAAGTAATTGTTATTGTAGCATTTGTAATTGGTGGGACTTTTAATTGTAATTAATTCAGACAGCTGGCGCCACTCGCCAGTGATAAGATCTCCAAGTGAGAGACAGAATAACTGGGCAGACAGGCCGGTGGCGTAGCTGGGGAATGGACGTGCAGTAAGCCAATTGTACTTAATATAATATCTCATTCTTAATAAAGTTATTGTTATCGATGAGTGTGTAATTATGTGATAGCAAACATAATAAATGGCGACGGAGATGGGATTCGAATCCATTGGGCATTGCCCGCGTGGGTTCGAATCCCATCTCCGTCGCCATTTATTATGTTTGCTATCACATAATTACACACTCATCGATAACAATAACTTTATTAAGAATGAGATATTATTTTAAGTACAATTGACTTACTGCACGTCCATTCCCCAGCTACGCCACCGGCCTGTCTGCCCAGTTATTCTGTCTCTCACTTGGAGATCTTATCACTGGCGAGTGGCGCCAGCTGTCTGAATTAATTACAATTAAAAGTCCCACCAATTACAAATGCTACAGTTATCAAAGCAATATAATTGAAATGCTCCGAGACAGCGGAAATATAGTACACGGAACGGTACCAGTAATCTCTATATCGCAGCTTTACACCGTATTACATCTAAAACGGTGAATAGATGGTTATAAATTATTTTCTCAACACGCTATTTTAGGCATTATATACGAAGTATGTTCAAAAATAAATGAAATAACAAAAAGTTTAGGACTAGACTACGGTCATCCTGCTTCTACAGCAACGTAGAAAACACGTGATATAGCCAGCCAATAAAAACCAATTTCTATTTCGGTAATCTTTCCCAGAGGGCCGGGAATGTCTCGGGTCAGAATGCTCACGGTCTAGTTATAGGCCGAGCGACGAAAAACTTTCTCCCTTATCTCCGCGTCCGCAGACAAAAACTAGTTCGTAGCTCGGCTCTTGATACTATTCCGAGGTAAATAGGCAATAAGGGGGATGGAACCAATTTTTCGAAACAATTTGACCCTTTACAGAGCCCGTTTTTCCTCGGTGCAGGCCCCGCATTTATTTTTGCTATGAAGTACATTTTTCATTGCTCCGCGGCCTTTAACTACTTTTAGGGAAAAGTTATCAACTTTTGTTTCTATCCAAATTGCTGGCGTCTTCTAACTCGATAATATAAACAGAAATTCAACAGGTGCGGGTTCTAACTAACGCAACCATACCTAGGTACGTTTCGGTAACAATTTTTTTAAGGTCATATTTCATTGTAGACTTTCTAGGCGATAACTATTCCCGAAAAAGTGGTAGAATATGGCTAGAGAATAATTCAAAATGTAGATCAAACGCCCGTCTTTTAATTAAACAAATAATTTATCGTTTTGAAATGACTTTCAATCACACAATAATCGTTTTTCCACCGGTAAGGTTAAATTAATTTCTGATTGAAAAAAAAAAAAAAAAAAAAAAAAAAAAAAAAAAAAAAATGAGATAAAAATGGAATGGAAATTCTCTCAAACAGAAGTATTAAAGAGACTGTTTCATATTCAGTTCCTATTTTTAATTCAATAAAGCTGCCTTGGAATCGATTTAAACCGTTTCCAAACGTTTCGCTAGAGTCGTGTCAGCGGGACCCGTCTTTTCTCGAATAGATTTGATTCGATTTCTCGAAACTGCTTCGGGAAACAATTTCGTACCGATTCGGTTTCAACAACCGAAAAATGAAGCTACGATAAATCGATTTATAAAAGGTTACGCGTGGCGCTTATTAAGCTACGGTCACACTAGCAATTCTTAATCGATTTGAAACGGTAAAATCAAACCGATATTCAAATCGCCAGGAATCGGTTTAAACGTCTTGTGTTCACGCGTTATCTTTATAAAACGATTTATCGTAGCTTCATCTATCGGTTGTTGAACCCAAGTCGGTAGGAAACTGGTTCCCGAAGCAGTTTCGAGAAATCGAATCAAATCGATTGGAGAAAAGACGGTCCACACGACTCCAGCGTATCGTTTTGAAACGGTTTAAATCGATTCCAAGCCCTAGTATGAACGCGGCTAAACGATTCCTGGCGATTTGAATATCGGTTTGATTTTACCGTTTTAAAAGCTAGTGCTTTATTGTTTATTAATTATGAGTATTTTTCGTAGTTTTCTTTAAATAGACACCGCGATGGAAGTTTTGATTTTTTTCACAAAGAGATTTTGCGGTATATGGTGCAATTCTTGGAGAAATTGTAAGTTCTCATCTTCCAATTTGCACCATTTCATCCCCCCCCCCCCGCAGATTTAGTTAAATATCTAATATCTACTTAAAATGAATTGTGTATTTAATAATAGTGGTATTAATCTGGAAATATGTAACAGATGCCGTAAGCCTTACGTAAGTGTATGCCTTATTTTATTTCATAAATGTACTGAGATATGGCTCACTCATTTTTAATTTTGAGGACGACGAGATCATATCCAGTACTCAGAATTTATGGCATTATAATTAGTCAAGTGATTACTATATTTTCTACGGACTTATTTTTATTTTTGAGGACGCCGAAATCACATCCAATACGCAAAATATATTGTATTACGTAAAGAAATTGAATAAGACTTGTTACTTGTCCGAATTCGATCGGGTAACGACTATTACCGCTTCTCCGGTTCCTACAAAGTTTTCAGCAACGGACGTCATTTACATCGACAATGACGTAAATGTATTCAACGCGAAAATTATATCTTATGTCTCGAACAATACGACTATTTCCAATTCAAGGTTCTGATTGGATTATGCGTCTTTGGGGCAATATGCGCGGCGTTTTTGGCATTGGCCTCCAAACCAAAATCCGTATTTCAGGTCATCACCTCTTGGTTGCAAAACGTCTGGAGAAACTTCTGCCTTTTGTTTTCAGAAAGTACAATATTCCTGAGGGTTTTTTCCTATTAATTTTTTAATATTGGGGCTATTTCTTAATTGTACGTAAATGAAGCTGGTATCTCTGAGCCTCCTTGTTCTTGGAGGACCAGGATGGTGTTCACCACTTGGTTGTTTACCATCTTGATATTCACTATCCAAGTGGGCAGTTACTTGAAGTCCAGTTTTACCACTACCACCTACGATCTCGTAGATAGATATCAAGATGCCTTGCGATACGGAGATGATGTTCAATTTGGCATGTTCAGAGGCAGCGTGGTTGATTCGATAAAGTGTTCTTCGGTAAGACGTCACTGAACTAAAGACGCGTTTATTTATAAAATGTACCGCGTTGTAAAATTGCGTTAATTTGAAATATTTTCTCAAGCTCGAAACTTTGTTAAACATTCGCTTTTCCCAGAGAAGCTTATATCAATTTCATTTACATATCGGCTTCTCTGTCACGCGAAGCCCGTTAACCAGCCGGTTAAATAAGAAGCTCAATTGCGGCTTCAACTTTGATTTGACGTAAATAGGTCCAAAACAATTTGACTAGGCCCGAAATGATTCGAGTTGCCTATCTACTTTAAGTAGATTGTAGTATCTCAATTCGTCGTCAGGGAACGCGTTTTTCGTCGAAGTTAGCAATTGTCCGAACACTCCTAATAGCATTAAATAACCGCAGGACGAAAAGAAGAAATATTCTAATATCGCTTGCTTGAGACTATACTTAAAAGATAAAACTAAAACCACATTCAAATATTGGCTGACGGAGACAAGACCCCAATATCCCGGGGCAAAAAGGGTCATGTTGAGCACTCTAACGGAATTGAAACGAGAAACTCGTAAAATATTTAAGGATCTTCGTAAGAGCGGCAGTACCTTTTATTTGGGACAGTCCCCCATCGACATGTTCGTCTATTTGGTAGTAAATGAGAAAATACGACGAAACCAATTCCTCGGGGAACACTTCTTGAAAAGGTAAAGATCCGCACCACGCAAATAGAGATCATGGATGTAAATATCACAATTCTTTGACGTAATATATAGCGCCCTCATTCTATTGGAGACTAAAGCCACGTCGTACGAGCATTTCGAGGGAAAATTCATGCTCGAATCCATCTTGTGGAAGAAACCCGCCGAAGACGGGACCGTGCTCTACTTGGAGGACTCCTTGCTCGTTTTCAAAATTTGGCTTTATGGTACCCTCATGTCGTGCGCCCTCCTCTTGCTCGAAGTCTCTTGGTATTTCTTGTGGAGCCGTATCAACGGAAAAAATAAAATCTATCCCCGAAAAATACATTTTCTACAATAAAAGTCGACCAAAAAGAATTAATAAACTTCTGTGGTTGCGTGTACTTAGCTTGGCTCCCCCTAATGACCTTAGATATAAAATGGGGAGCCCGCCTTCGTACCCTCTCCGAACTCACACTGAAATTTCCAACTCGCAATTATTATTATGCTAACACTATAACTGAACTAACATAAAAAAGAAGTTATGATTTTTAACTTTGCACAATTATTCTACACATTTTACGAAAATAACACACCATGAAATAAATATTACGTACAATACCGTCATCAAGAATGTCATTTAAACATTATATTTTACACGTATAAGAATTAATGAATAAATAATAAATGTTCGTCACAAATTACTGTAAATAATATTAAAATTACGGTGTTACCAGCAGAAACAACGGTTCGAAAGTCAATCAGTTACTTGCTGCGAAGATTATGTTATATGTTAACAGGGTTAGCGGTCTAAACTGACTGTAGCTTACTGTAAAATTGATGGCGTCTTTCCCTTGAGTGTTCTTTAATTTACCATCTTTGGAATCATTGCTTGAGCGTTCCTAGTAAACGGCTCTGTTGTTGCCTTAACTCAACAGTATCTTTAAAGTTTGTGGGGCTTTAAATGCTGTTGAAATGGTTTGTGGGTATGACAGCGGTTTTTAAAAACAGAGTTGCTCGTTTCTGCGTGAGGCAGAAGTTCAGAACAGAGGTTTTTCAGTTAGCTGTTGTCTCTCGGAACTAACCTAACCTAATCGCTGTTTTGTATCAACACCCTTCTAGTAACGCTGTTTTGATAATCGCGAATATAGGAAAGCTCTATTATACAGCTACATACCGTTGATTTTGGTTACTTCTTGTTTAACAATAAATCCAATTAGATGGCATGTTGAATTGTAGTTTTTTAGAGAGCTACAGAATCGATTAATATCTGAATTCTCATTTTAAATTAATTACTCGTATTAATTAGTAAATTAAATCATAACGCGAAGTAACTTCGAATTTACATGATTGCTTTTATTAGCTTAATATATATGGGAGTGTTCTACGAAATATGATTTACTACGTAAGACCATAAATTTTAAATACGCGAGCAATCCGAAAGTTAACTATACAAATCATTGTTGTTGCGAAAATATTATCTTATCATGATAAGCAAATTTGAATATATCATCCGCGAACTTGTAAAAACTATCATACGCACTCGAATACTTATCGGAATCCTCGTTAGATCCTGTAACCGCTCTTAAAGACGTCAAGAAAATCAAGGATGTATCACAAAACTACTCGAGGATTTTTGAAAGAGAGAGCAAACTTGAAATTTTGATCAATTTCATACCACATAATGGGGCTTATGATCTAAAATAACGCAAATCAAAATAGTGTACATGGTGGTACGGTATAAAAGTATTCTTAAAGGGAGAATGCAGCCTAACTACTACAAAAATCGATTCAAATAGGCCTAATCCACCAGTAAAAAATCTATACAAACAAATATTAAACGAGAAATAAATTTAAAACTTACCAGAAAAATAGGCTTAGCTTAATTCACGGAGATCAGCTGAATTTCTTCGCGATGAAGGGTCAGAGACCAATGAGCAAACCCCGTATATAAAGCGAGATCTCCGTGAGACTTTCAATAAGACCCACCAATGGGAAGAAATTCATGATCTCCATGAATCCCGCTAAGCCTATTTTCCGGGTTACACATTTCATCTCCCCTTTAATCAGAAGAGGTAGGGATTGACAATTTTATTCAAAAGTTATGATGTAAAAGGTTTTTTCTTTCTGGGTTTTTTCTAGTTTCGCTTAATTGAATTGTGTGGTAACATTTGATTCCTACGTGATTAAGACATCTAAATCAGTATGGTAAGCACTCGAAAAATCTTGTCACCTACTATCTTATCGTATCTAACATACCTAGCTTGGAAAGGTTTTCAATAAATAGTCGATTTTGAGCTTTAAAAAGATCACACCTTTCTTCGAATTCTATCGAACTGAACGCGAAAGAATTAAAGAGTTAAAAATGTTCTCGCAAGTCGTCTCATCCTTGGCTATTTTGGTCTTAGTTCTACAAGCTTGCAGTGGTAAGAAAATTTTGTCCCGCTTAAAGTTTAATGTATCCTAAATTAACGACCGAGAAGTGTGTCAAAATTTACGTTGTCTTAACTCCTATTGGCTTGGAGTGGTATATTGTCTTTAATTACTATTACGAATAGGTAATCAATTGGATTCACGATGCCCCAAACAAAATGGTCCAACGCCAATCAGGTTTGTCCATCCTTCCGACTGCGGCAAGTTCTACACTTGCGATTGGGGTGTTGCCATTGTACAAGATTGCCCGGAAGGAATGCACTTTGGCTATATCGGTGTTTGCATGTTACCTGAACTAGCCCGATGTGTCGAAGGTAAAAACAAAATTTTTTGGACACCCATGACCTTGGTTAGACCTTGGAGGAGGTGGTGTTATGGTGGTAAAATACCATAACTATAACATAAGCCAGTTGTTTCAACGTGTGACTCGAATTGCCATCAAAAGCCGCTAGGTTAGCGCTAAGTTAGGCCAAGTCTTACAATTGTGGTAAATTTGAATCTATTTGACCAATAATCATGAAGAACGTTCATAGGTACTACCTTCTCCAAGGTTAGATACCACTTCATAAGCTACATTTACCTGGAAACGGTGCTTAACTAATAACTAACACTGGTTTGGTTTAATTGCGCAATTAGCCATAACTGTTTCCCTTACTGTGATTGGTATAAAAATTTATAATCTTACGTTAATTTTTTGTAAATATTATAAGCTCAAGCAGCAAGCTCTCAATACGCTCAATCTCTACCGCAATTACCCTCCGCTCAAGAGGCCCCGCAAGGAGTCGCTGCGGCTCAACCAAGATCTTACGATTACGTCGACCCCGAACATATCCAACCTGACCCCAGGTGTCCCAAAGAGAACCCAGTTCACCCCCACGCCTTCCGACACTCTAAGAACTGCGCCCGATATTACATTTGTAACTGGGGATTAGCTATTCCAATGTTTTGCCCACTCGAACTGGCTTTCAACGAAATAACCAAGACCTGCGATTTCAAAAGCCAAGTTAGAGGTTGTTAATAATAATAATAAAAAAAAATAATAAATAAAAAATGTAAATTACATTTAAAACTATTTTAAACGTGGAAATAAAAATACATTCTTAATTATAGTCAAGCGTGATTTATTGGAGCACACGCGTATCTGTTTAAACGCGTCTAAAGGCGTTTTGCTCCTGTAGCAATCCAAAAATACATGGGGGGGGGGGGGGTCAATGGATTAAGAAAAAACTTTTAAAAGGAATATTGAAGATTTTTTTCTACGAGCTTTAATGATATTTTTACATTTCTAACAAATTGAAAATAACACATTCCTTATCTTCAGTATCCCTTTAAAAAATTTAATTAAAAACGAATCTTAAAAAGACAAAATAAAATCGTAAAAACCACATTTCGCTTAGACGTTTAAAACTATATTTACTCTTCATCTTTGGTATACTTCTTAAACAGACGCGATTCAAAATAACTCTTAAATCTTAGTTTTAAATAAAATAAATGCCTTCAACTAGTTCAACTTTATCCTAAAAAAATTGTGCGACAATATCTCAAAAAATCCCTAAAAATTTAGATATTTTCGATTAAATAAGTCTCTTAAAATGTGTTAAATATCTTAAAATACACGTTAGACCTTTTAAAACCCGCGAAAACGCTCATGAAATAAGAATTATACGGATATCTTTAATTTTTTGTCTAAGGGATAATGAAGCTACTTTTTTTGAGAGCTACGTAATTCCTTTTTATATTTATGACGTGATCTTAATATACGCGTTTAAGAACCCTCTTAAGACCTTACTACGCACGATGGACCTCTTAAAACTGGGGATAAAGGCTTAAAACGCCAATTAAATAAATATTTTACATATATCTTGAAATTTACGTCAAAGGGATAATGAAGGTAATATTTAATTACAAAATCGTTATCCCTACAAAATCTTAAGACGGGCGATAAACTATCACGCGCCCTGATAAAGAATAAACATATCTTTGGTATAGAACTTCTTTTTAGTCTTTTTTTCAGATTTCCCTCAAAAACTAACGTACTATAATCTAACTTCTCGCAATTTTCGACGAATGAAATTACGGAAACTTTCTATAATCTCGAATTACGCGCGAATAAGATAAAATGATGGGATATTTTACCTTCGATTAATGTAAATTAAACTCGTCTTTGGACTCTTTTCGTTTCTTTCTGCGTTGGCATTTGGGGCAAGGCTTAACGCTGTCCATGCACCCCAAATGATACACGCCTAGACATTGTTCACAATGATAAGTGCTTTCCGTTTCGAAAGGGTAGATAATCTTTTCAGCGTTACAAATCTCGCAAATGAAACCTTTCTGGCTACAAAGGTCGCATTTTAAGACGTGTTTTTTACCGAACGAGATGGCTTTTTGTAAAGATTGAGATAAAGATCCGTTCGGTATTGAAAGTAAATCGTAAACGGAATACGAATGAATGTGTTCGAACAAATACTCTCTAGGCCATAATAATTTACGAAACTGATCGCCGATATCTTCGCGACAAGTAAGGACGTAAGAGCGTAAGAAACCCAACTGACTACGTAATTGTTGAATCTCGACTAATTCGTTAACGACCGTATAGAGTTGAGGATTGGCTTTGCGAATATCGATTAACGGCTCTTCGTTAATCGCCAGTAAGAATGATTTGGCTTTCTTACTGACCGGATGTTTACGAAAGTCCCAATTGTACAAAATCCTCGAAGGAATGTAATATTCGTCACCGACATGACAATCTTTGCAATAATTGGCTCCGTCGTAGACGCATAAAAGGGGGTTTCCGTAAATCATCCCGATTTGACAACCACATTCTTTACATTTGTAATTTTGCGAATCTAATCCGCGTTCGGGACAAATTTCAAGGAAAATTGATAGAAACGATCGAGTACTTTCGTCCAAATCATTCGATCCCAACGCTAATGTTTTGGGAACAACTTCGAAGTCTGATAGATCGGGAGAAAGTTCCGGACTTTCCGTACCCGCGCTGACTGAATCCTTAAATAAATTAATTTAGTCAGTACTAAAAATACGACTCTCATGAATTTATTTATGCGGACACGAGTGCGTAACTGTATCATTAGCCTTCTACCTTGTTGTTCAGGAATGGATGGGAAATTTCAAGAATGCCAATCAAAACCAAATCAGACAATTTTAACACAGCTTAAAGGGAGAATGCAACCTAACAAACATTTTTTTTTATGGATTCCTTATCTTTTAAATAAGCCCAATCCACAAGTAGAATAATGCACAAACAAATATCAAACTAGAAAGAAATTTAAAATTTGAATGCAGGGCTCCCACAAAAAAAAAAAAAAAAAAAAAAAAAAATAGGGAAATAGGGGATTTTTCAGGCTAGAAATAGGGTGAAATAGGAACCAAAATTTTTAAAATGGGGAGCAAATAGGAACCAATTTAAGAAGAAATGAGATCTTTAATTTTCACAAAGTGACTTTTAAAGTAGGTTTTTGTTTTTGTAGAAGCATTTTATCAAAAATCTAACTTTAATTTTATCACATTTTCTCGTGATATTATATTATACTGACTTAGTCAGTTTTTCGACTTAGCATAAAATTTGGGTTTAATATTATAGGACGACAGTACTTTTAACCAAATTCAGTAGAAATATGGTGATTTAGTTACCAAAATCACGATTTTATAGTGATTTAGGGACCAAATCACGATTTTATGGTGGTTTAGGGACCTCAAAAAAAAAAGTAGGGGGTTTTAGATATTTTAGGGACCTGGTGGGAGCCCTGTAATGGAAAATACGCTTAGCGGGGTTCATGGAGATTCGGAATCTCTTCGCATTGAAGAGTCACTGACAAATAGAAAATTATTGGAAGTCTCATGGAGATCTCGCCTTAAAGCCTTTGCTCATTGGTCCATGATTCCATAACCCTTCAATGCTTAGAAATTACTGATCTCCATGAAACCAGCTAAGCATATTTTCCGGGGAAGTTTTAAATTTATTTCAAGTTTAATATTGGTTTACAATTTTTTATTACTTGTAGACGTATTTAAACAATAAGGAATCAATAATAATAAAAAAAAAAAAAAAAAAATCACTTGTTACGTTGCATTCTCCCTTTTAACAAATTTTGCAAATTTGAGAAATTCAAACAAGCGAAAGCTTATTATTTTGACAACTATTTCACAGACTTTTTTAAATGTTTAAATCTACCCTGGGTTCATGGTCTAACCTTAAAATTACCCGTAGATAGCAAATTAATTTAATGCCAAGTACAAAGCCCTCCATAACTGAATTAGTTAGTTTAGACTAGTTAATACAGTTATTCATGGGGAATGAATAAATTCATGTACTTTAAAAGAGACTATCGTAATTATATTGAAAAGAACTTACCATTTCGGATTTAAAATCGAGACAAATTGGTCTGGTTTTCAAATAATCGCATCCCAGTTCAGGCGTAGCAGCTAAAACGTGAAGCGCCGGTTTATCCCGAGCATAGCTTTGAAATATCGAATCGAAGCTTTGAGAGTCAAAGTTGGTTTCGCTATCGGGACTATTAGCTTCGGCGCGAGGATCTCCGCACGATGACCAACTGTTTTTAATATCCAGTTTATTTCTTTCCAATGATTCTTGATTTTTATCGTCCAAAAACGAACGCGTATTTATTTCCACATCGACAAACATGCGTTCGAAACAGGGAACTGATTGAGGAGAAGAAGCTAATTGGGAGGAAGGTCCAAAATGAAAGTTATCCGAGTCTCCGTATCCCAAATCATCAATGTCATTTTGGGACGCTCCTGTATATTTTAATTCGTTCTCACTGGATTCGCTTTTTTCAATGGGAAAGCTCGATAATGAAGAAGATTCTGAGATTGATATGGTTTCGCTTAACGACGATGATGTGGTTGCGGCACCATCGCCTCGCAATGACTTTGAACTTGACTTCGCAAAGGGAACTTTCTTCGATTTTTTGGTCTTCGTGGTAGCTTTCTTGAAGCTTTTGGTTAAAGATTCTAAGACGTCTTCAGCCAGCATAACGGGTTCCGGAGACTCCGGTGGATTCCAAATTCCAGCCAATAATAAAGGCTCGGGTGACCAAGAGTTCAAATAAATGGAATTGTAAGTCAGTTGAAATTTGAATACTTCCAAACCTTCAATAAATTGACGCATTATATAGGGCTGTTCCGAATCGCGAAGGTAAGCATTTTGAATGTAGTAAGAATTCAAGGTTGATTTGTCCAATATTAAAGAATCTAAGTAACTTTTCAATAAACCATCGTTAAGAGCCATTCTAATCCAGGATCGACATCTACCTACATCCGCGTTGATATTACTGAGGTGGGAAATTTGCGATAAAACTTGCTTGTGACTGTAAACCATTACTACAGGCCAAAAATCTGGGTCAGGCATTTTATCAGAGTCGCTTGTGTTGAAGATAGAACCGATCTTGCGTGCGAATCCAATTTTTAAACCGTGAATGAAAATAGCTTCTAATGAGTGACACAAACTTTCTACTTCTTCTCCGTGACATATGGGTTTATTCAAATCTTTATCAATGAAATTTAGTTGTAGCTCTCGAACTGCTCGACGAAGTTCCGCAGTTATCTGATATTTCGCTAATATAATTCGAGCGGTATCCTCGACACTCGTCGGAGACGTGGCTTTCTTCCAAATATTACTCATGTTTCTCTTGGACTAAGTCTGGTTTAAAATTAATAAACAATCACCACTCACGAGAGCTTCTTTGATCAAGTCCACTGTTCAAAGGCCTAACAATAATAAGGGCCGGCATGGATAAGTTCGTTACGATTTCGTAAATCTTCTCGCGTTGTACTTTTTCCGCGATTAAATATTAAAGATTTCACAAGGATAATAACACCACTTTTAGAATAAATTAAACCGATGAAAACATTTAAAAACCAAAAATAAATAATATTTTTTGTTTCCCTGTTAGGCTGTTCCACCATGGATGTATAAAGAACTAGCGTTCATGGATATATCACTCGTACCTTCGGTAAGGCAATTTCTGTAGGAGGTGATTTTGGTTAGAAGCGCGGGGGCAAGATAGCCTTTTTCCCCCTTTTCCAATATAGAACTTGCCGGAAGTAGGGCGTTTTGTCCGACATCGATAAAAAAAAAACAGGGGGAGCCACCAACTATTTTAAAAATTCAAATAGTTGTCGTCTGCTCAAATTATGACTTGTTCACGGGATTATGCGCCAACCGTTGGAATTTGTTTTGTTTTTTTTTCTCCTCCTTTGTTTGAATGTTGTTAAATGGATTTTAAACAGAGTTAAATGGTGAAAATGAATTTATTTAAAATATAAGTACCAATACCAAGTCGGATCATAATGGGGGGGGGGGGGGAAATAAGGGCCAAATTGAAGAATAGGTCCCGGTAGGATAGGTTAGGTTAGGTTACCTCTCGTATTATTATGCTAAGCCTTGGCACCGGGACCTATTCTTCAAAACTCCCGAAATAAGAACAGAAGAAGACACAAAAACAGACCCACGAGCGCGCAGGCGCAAAAGTGCTACCCTAGCCCCCCCCCCAGATTTCCCCAAAAAAAGGAAGTGACGTTTGCCCACCCTGGCTCTAATGAAAAATACTATTAATAGGTGGCGCCAGCAGTACACGAAAAACGTGTCCGTGTTTTTCTCAGAGTGATATATCCATGAACGCTAGTTCTTTATACATCCATGGTTCCACAAACAAATCATAGGGCAAAAACTTGCACTGACCAAGACCAGACAACTCTATAATGAGCAGAATCAGAAATAAGAATTTTATATTGGACATTAATGGAAACTTTTCACTTCTCAGTATTGGAAGAACTAGCTGTCACTGCTCCAGGAGCACTCCGAAGGAAACTGTACGCAATACATTTTATCTGCTCCAGGTGCTCTACATTATTGTTAAATATAATTGGGAGCCCTATTCATTAAACATATTTAATCGAAAGCTGCTGTTCTTATAGAGTAACTTTTCCGTGCCTGATATTCTAGATCGATCCATAAAATTTCGTCTGCTTGAATGTCTTATGATTTTTTTCTGAGGGGCAGCGTTGCCAGCCTCGCGGTTTTTCCGCGAATTTTCGCGGTTTTTCTGGAGTCATCGCGGTTTTTTTTTTGGTCTTCGCGGGTTCGCGGTTTTTCTGGAGTCATCGCGGTTTTTTTTTTGGTCTTCGCGGGTTCGCGGTTTTTGATTTTAATTTCGCGGTTTTTTAATTTCAATCGCGGTTTTTTATTTTAAATTCGCGGTTTTCGGTTTTTCTTGGGAAAAAATCAGAAAACTAATAGTAATAGGCAAATAGCTTAAAAAAATAAAACCAAAATTGATTTTAGTTCAGAGCATACGTGCACCGGACTCGAAAGAGTACATAAAAGCTGTTAATAACTTTTAAAAATAGGCTTCGACCGACCCCCGTTTATCCACTTTCTCGTCTGACGGTCTGGGTCTGAGGAATAGCGCTCGCTGGCCTAGGGGTTATACTAGCCTATTATTTTTAAACTATAGTTTCCAATCTTCCATTCTCTATGCCTAATCTCTCAGGTTAGTGTGTTTTTCTGTCCTTATTTATTTATCAATTTTCTTAATTGATTAATAATCCAAAGGACGGAAAAACACACTAACCTGAGATATTAGGCCTAAAGAATGGAAGATTGGAAACTATAGTTTAAAATAAGAGGGCATTTAACTATACATAGTTTTCACTAAAGGGGGTAAGTGCCGTTCCCCCCATGTTGCCAACCACTTGTGAGTGCAGAGGGAAAGGCTAGAGTTCAGTTTTGAAACTGATCTGTTCTGAACTGCACTCACAAGCTCCTGGCAACCTGGGAATGAAAGCAAAGCTGGGTAAGAGGGGTGGAATTTTCTTTTGCCCCTTTACTGAAAACTATGTATATAAAGAATAATTTTCTCTCACAGAGTAGAGTCACTGTCTCATTCAATATTGTTTTATTATTGGTCTTATATTTACCATTATACTTTTGTCTCTACTTTGTTGGATCAAAATGTTTAAATCGTTAAGAATCTAAGAAAAAATTTTTTTTCAATCAAATAAATTAAAAACAATGCTGGACTGCATTCACAATAGCAAATGTATAGAACGATTTTTAAGTTTCGCGGTTTTTCCCGAATTTTCGCGGGTTTTTAACTGCTCTTTCAGGTTAAATTGATTTTCGTGGTTGGCAACCCTGCAGTGAGGGGTAGGAGAGGAATGACATTTGCTCTATAATTTCTTTTAGAACTTTTTTGGTGCAAAATATTTAATCGTTTAGTAATAAATAAATTTATCTATTATCAATTTTAATAGCAATATCACGTTTTGCAGTTTTTTATAATTTTATACCATATTTTACATGTTTATCGTTTAAGCCTTTGCTTGTCTTTTAATAAGCAAAGGAAAAATGAACGATCATTTACTGAGAGCTATAATTAAAAGCGCTTGCGATACGTTAAAACATTTAAAAATCACAGAAGTTGGTTCTCCCGGAGATGGTCTAGGTCTTTTAGCGTTTGAAATCACTAACGACTATAACACCGTGTACTTCCCAGCCATTGGGGGTTTTGTGAGGGGTAAGGAGTTTCAAAACCAAATACTGTTACCTAAAGATAATTCGACTGAAGAAAGCGCTACCTCTGAATATTTCTCGGAATTACGTGAAGAAAATGCCATTATTAACCCAGTTAAAGTTATAATTTCATCAAGGGCTTGGTCAGCCGTTCTTATCGCACTCGATAAAAATGTTCAAAAAATTAATAAAATTGCCAATTTTGAAAATGATTTATGGGTGATTGATAAAGCGTTTATCGAGATGTTAAATAAAGTTTCTACCCATGGACTTTTAAGTGTAGGAAGCTCGAGATTATGTTGCGGAATTACTCCGGACGAATATGGAAACCTAACTGAAGATTCTATTGAGAATTTTTTAGTTAAAAGAAACTATCCGGGGGGAGGTTTCGCTTATCAAGACCCAAACTGCGAAGTTTTTGTGGAAATGAATAAGAAAACGTTTTTACCCGCTTATCCCTTTCATCGATGCGCTTATTGTCGACGTTGGTTACATCGACAAGTTAAAAAGAAAGTTGAGGAGTCCAAAGAAAGAAATTTAAGAGAAGAAAATTTTGAACAAACTTCGAAGGGAAAAAGAGCGAAATTAGCGAAATCAAAAGATAAGAAAATTAAAAGTAGTAAAGGAATGAAACGGAAAAAGAAATGCAAAGATGCAACCTCGGACGAATCAAGTTCCAACAGTGATATTAGCCAAAATACTCAAGTCGAGAAAAATATAATTGAACAAGAATTGGAAGATATAATGAATGATTCAGACTAAAAAAACGTAAATTGAGGCAATATTTCAATAAATAATTGAAAAACATTTTTTACCATTTCTATAGGACTTTCATTTATTTACAAGGGAAATTACTAAAACTAATATAGTTTAAGATGACCTGTAACCTTTGAGATTAGATCTTCGGGTCCTAATCGATAATTTCAATTCCCCAATATTAGATAAAATAGCTTTGTAAAGTTAATTCTTAACCTACCTGGTCCAATTCCCAAGACTGTCTTACTCCCAGCCGCAATTTGAGTTCTTCCAGCATCTCGCACCAAACTTGTTAATAAACCAGAATTGGCGGCATTTCTCTCCAGTTCTAATCTAAAGAAAGGGTGCCTTATATTAAATCATAGTCTTTCTTTACTTTTAATATTTCATATCCATTTGATTGAAAACTTACAATTCTTCTTCGTCTTTAACTTTTAGTACTATCTTCATTTGTCCGAATAATTCCCATTTTTGGAGAAGGATTGGATTAATCTTTTCCATTTGAGTGTAAGATTTGACAGCGGCGTGCGCGCACTGAAAATACCAAGCAAGTTTCGGTCAACTTTTAATTCTTAAACCAAAGGTCTAGGTTACTCACTTGCGCAGCGGCTTTTCCCTTTCCCATCTTCAAATCCTCTCGGACGACTAAAACCAGTTTTAATTCTCCCGAAACGGTATTTAAAGCATCCTAAAATTAAAATTGAATAAATAACTGATCACAAATTGTCTTAAATCTTTATATATATACCTTTAGTTTGTTGTTCTTTAATCCAAAACTAAGTAATCTAACATTGGTAATTCCACCCCTAAGAAGCCATCCGAGACATAATCCGCAACTAAGTCCAGTTATAACACCAGCTGCCGTTATTGGACCAATTTCCATAACCATTTTTAATTAAATAATGGTTAAAAAAAAAGATTTTATTGTAAAATTCCACAAAAATAAAATATAACTTAAACCTTGCCGTCTAACTCGTGAGGTATCACGCGTGCTGGACGTCAAAATTATTGGCAGTTTGTAAAGCAGACGACGGAACTTATTTTATAAGGCTAAAAAGGGCTGTCTATAATCAATATAAAATTAAAATTCCAAAGTGTAACATATCATGCTGTTCATGCGAGTAATTATTTATTTTCATAACGTCATCAAATAAATACTAAAGATAAAAATTTATAAAATAAGTTTTCAACAATCTTCGCACCGTATCTGACGGAAATTGAGTCTAAATCCTCGGTTATTTTCGTCCATAGCTTCGTTGCCATCTGTCACAACTCTGATTTCAAAAGGCAAAGAAGCGCCTACACAAAAATATTTTCCCATAATATACAATTCCACCCTTGATATATTAGTCCTGTATTTTTCAAAATACGTCTCATGTTCTGAGCGATATCACTCGACAGTCCATGTTACGCATTTCCCGTCGCTTTGCTTATCGTAAGTTGGTATTGTCTTCGTGAGTAAATTACACTGAGTAACACCATTCCCCGTTTGGCTTATACCACCTCCAATAGTACTTACTTTCCACAATGGCGCTGGTGGTAGCACCCCGAACATTCAAAGCGAATCCGCAATACCTGTCGTAAGTTCGTATCTCGTCACCAATATTTCCTAGAGGAATCATGATGTAATCGGTTTGGCAGGCATCGCCCCTGTCGGCTACGAGACACGTTTCGTTGTTGGATAATTCGAAGGTCTCGGCCTGCCATTCGATCTTGCAAACGCCGGGGAATTTCTTAATGCAAATTGCGTAATTTTGAAAAGCCAAGTGAGTCGCGCACGGAGGAACTACCAGTTCCATTTCCTCGTAATCGTCGTAGTCAACGACATCGTAAAAGTTGAAACTAGTCACAGTTCCCGATCGACCTCCGAAGTATTGAAGACAACCGACTGGCGCTAAAATAAATCGATTTTATTTGACGAATTAACAAAGATTTAAACAAATAAAAAGGCGAATTGTTATTGAAAATAGTATTTTATTTTGTAATAGTTTAGGGTACGTTAGGATTTGAGATAAGTTGCAGTTGTCTATGAACACACACACACACACACACACACAAAACATTCGGATGTATAGTCTATTTCATCTTGAATTGACATCAAACACGAACCATAACTACCTTTTTTCCATGGGTGAATAAAAATAATAGCGATAACGTGAAGTAACTTGTTAAACGTCAATTCAAGGTGGAGTAGACTATGGTTCCTAGTACTTACCAAGGCTACTTGAGCCGCAAGTCAAAAATTGGATTTTCACGTTCCAAAGTCTTTCAAAATCGGCCCCGTTTGTGTTGATCATAATTTTGACAAAACTGAGCCCTTCGACATCTATATACACTGTTGTACGCGCCTAAAATTAATTTGGTTAAAGAAAACCTTGAAGAAGATATCTTACTGTGTTGTCCAAAGTTTGATCCGCATATCGTAGGAAGACTAGGATACTGACTAAACCACATCCGATCTTTTCTACAAACGGTATCGTGGTCCGGTTGACTTACGTTAAACTCTAGCAGCCTCAGAAGAACTTGACAAGTACCCTTGGGGATCAGAATTTGTAAGGTACACGGGACAGGTAGTATCGCGTCTTTGTTCGGATAACTCGGGTTAAGAAAATGAGCGTTATCCACCGCGATTGAACCTCCGCAAGTGTCTTGAACTGAAATTGTCGTTTTTATTAGGACCACAGAGAGAGACGAGTAACTCGAAAGAATAAAGAGTCTCACATATGCAACAAGAACCTAGATTTGAGGCGCAAGTACTCAACGGAAACCCTCCTAACTTTTTACATTCCGCGTAGTTAAAGCAAGTACCATTGCGCAAGTCATCACCCACGCATTCCGAATTCACGAATCGAACGAAACTCAATACCGGAAAAACTGGTCAACGAGAAAAATACAATCTTGCAATGACCGCGGGTAGTCGTTACAATTACATCTAGAAAAAAACTTACATTTGGAAGTCCTGTTGTCCTCCGATACAGATGACGAGTTTTTTCTAGATATTTCGTTCGCCTTCGTTACGAAAAGATAAGCGAAGAGACCAATTATGGAACTGATAATTAGTGGCTTCATTCTAAGGCTTACGCGTCCCGATTTTTCTACAATAAAAGAAAACGAAAGAAATTCGGAAATGCCTATTTTTATATTTTTTATAACGAATGGTTTGGATAGTTATAGCTTGGAGGAGGGAGTGTTTTGATAGCGTCCTAATGTAGAGCCACTACCTGAAAGCCGAATTGTGAAACAAGAATCTCCCTCCCGTTCTAAGCTTCGTGGTTAATAGTTAAATAAAATATAAGTCGCCACAATCGTAACGTAATAGTAACAAAAGAACAACTGACTTGTATTTTATGGGTATGGTATTTTCCCTCCCTCCTACAAGGTTATAGAACTAGCTACCAAAGGTCACATGAGATAAAATGGCGGCACATGCTTATTTTACTCTAAGCAAAAATAAAAAACTGTCAAAGTTTCTATTATTCATAAAAAAATTCAACTTGCAATCAAATGCGCGGTCTTAAAGGTCCTATCTGCTCTGAAATTTGCCCCTTTAAAGTCATCTTACAGTATGTGTACTGTACAATTTGTTACAGTACACATACTGTAAGAACATCGTCCGCTGAACAAGACAAGTCGACTTTAAAGGAGCTTTAAAAATCGCATAGTACCTTTAAATGCTCATTACCATAATTCATACGTCAACTTATCATTAACAAAACAACGAATGGCCCCAAGAGTGTAGAAAAGAATATATCATTTGTTTCGGTATAATCCAGCTATAAAATACCTTCGTTCAATACCAAAAGCCGAACCCGAAGTATCGATCGCGCAGGTGCGTCACTCTGTACGCAATTTAAACCAGTTTCTTGACTTTCAATCTCATTACGTTACGGTAAAAAACAAGAGGCCTATTTTATAACCTTGAGAAATCCAGTTTTTGATGGAAAAGTGCAGATTCGATCTTATGATTCTTGTATATACCAGGGCCAGTTGAATTGTTCAAGACACGGAGAACTAGGCTGAAAAAGGGTTATTTCGAAGCCTGGTAAAAGACACTTTTCACAGATAAAGGTACAAGTACGTATATCAATATGCTCATTCAAAATTTATAAACGCGCTAATTAACTCAGTAATAATAGTATCATTACAGAAGCTCATAAGCCAGTATGAAACTGAGGCGATTCTAATCTAATTGATCTAGTGAAGAAAATAGCTGAATATCAATTAAAATACCCGTAGGATGGTCAAGGCCAGGCCAAACTCAACTTTTGCCGACAAAAAAGCTAAACCAACGACGTCGAATATCTTAAGGATTTGATAGAATCAATACTAACTAAAGCGATGGCGCCTTCCAATAATACGAAGATTGTAAACAAGGAAAAAACCAAAAAGATCAAAACTGGGGCTACCGAGAAAAAAAATAAACCGGAGAAGAAGAAGAATGATGAGAAACGATTTAAATGCGACGTGTGTGATAAACATTACAAGTTGAATAGCATTTTGGAGGCGCACAAACGCATTCACACGGGCGAAAGACCATTTAAATGCGAACACTGTGAAAAGGCCTTCACTCAACTTGGAACTCTGATTGTGCATCGTAGAATCCACACTGGGGAAAAACCGTTCAAATGCGAGGAATGTGGCAAACAATTCGATCAAAGTTCTGCGTACAAAAATCACAAATATATTCATGACGAGAAAAAGACGTTTAAATGTCCAAACTGCGATAAGATGTTCAAAACGCCAACTTCGCTTAGTTTTCACAAGAAGACGCACGATCCTATGTATAAAAAAGAAACCAAGGTATTGACTTGCAAAATATGCGACGCAAAAATTAGTAGGGGCATAAGTAAACACATGACTTTACACACGAAACGGATCCAATGTCAAGAATGTGGCAAGTCATTCCCTAGTCCAAAAAGGTTGGACCTTCATAAAAAGATTCACGAATCAAAACCGGGAGGCAAGTATAAATGCAGAGTGTGCGAAGCGAGATTCGATAACCAGCGATATTTAAGTTGTCATTACCAAATACACGTTGAAGCCCACGGTTACGTTTGTAACTATTGTGGATGGCGGTTCGCGTGGAGGCATCAAGTAAAGCATCACGTCAAGAAGGAAATCATCAGAAATTTCAAACAAGGATGTGGAGAATTTATAGCGAAGCTTCCAAACAATGCCGTATACGAATATTGGCCCGGGTCTCGCGAGAAGTCCGCGGTAATGGAACGGTGGAAGAGACTACCTTGCAACTTCTGCGACATTACGCTACCAAATGTCCTGGCTTTACAATTTCACGAGCAGTTTCACCATTTCGGATATAAATTTCGATGCACTGGCTGTAATTGGAGATTCCCCAAACAGAAGCATTTGGACGCTCACGTGAATCAAACTGTTTGTCCCAGAAGTGAATCTGAAAATGAAGATGACCCTGATAAACCACCAGCAAACGTGAACGAAGAACGAGATAGCCAGGCTTTCCCTTTAATCGGCAACAAGGAGGACAATCCGCACGACCCTAAACAAAAGCCGAACTGCGAGTGGGTGAAACAATTAAAGCGGGCTCTGCCAATAAACACGAAAGCCCCGCCAGATGCCACTTTAGTGATCCATCAGGTCGTGGAAACAAATCCGGATGAACCCTCAACGAATGATAAAACCCTTGAAAATAAATTACCAGAAACAAACTCGTCAAAGCGCTTAACCAAAACGACCAAACGAAGAAAACGACGCAAAATTGTTCCAAGCAATTTCGAAAAGAAAAATCTGAGGGAGAGAAGAACTAAAATATTGTACCAAGAAGAATTGCCAGACGACGAAAGGGACATAGATGTAGACGACTCCGATCAGGATCCTAATTGGTTTAGCGACAGTAGCGGCGATTTGTCCAGTAGTAGCGATTCTTCCAGCATATCCGCTTACGATTCTAGCGAGACACCCGAGAAACAACGAGAAATCTGCGCCATGATTGACGGATCTGAAAACATTCGAGGCAACCTAACGGAGAGGGGTCTTAACCATACGTCGATAAAATCAAATGGTTCCATAATAAACGCTCCAAAAGTTCCAATTGCTGACGATCAAAAAGAAACAACAAATCCAATGGCTAATGATATAAACCAAGAACCCAACGTGTCAATTGCTTCAATGAACACCGCACTTATTCGAGAACCCGAGGAAACTATAACTCCACTCTGCAACGTACTCAATCAAGAAGCCGTGGAGTCAATGGCTCCAATGAACGAAGCCGTTGGAACGTCAGATAACGGATTAGGGCGAAGAAACCAAAGTTACGAAACAAACTCGTCTACAATGGTTTACGACGTGAATACAGTTAAACAAGAAGTGGATTCTAAATACGAGCTGAGGGAGACGTTATTAAGGCAAGGATACGCGCCAATTCGACTCCATCTTCCACATGTAGCCATAAAACGCGAGTTGAAGATCAAAGAGGAACCGACAGACGTTTAATTAAACTGACGTGTAGAGAAATCGTTCAAATTTAAATTCCTCAGTAATTAACTTTTTATTCATAAACCTCAACCAATGAGAGTAACCAACGCAACGTTCTTCGTTCGATTTCTAAAATTAATTGTTAAAACAATACGTTTATGTTCTTATAATAATTCAAACCTTCAGAAAATTTTGAACAACCCTACTATTTTTGAAAATTTAATAAAGTTTTTATTTTTAAAAACATTAAACACGCTTCCCAATTTCATCTCGCAACAACCTCGAGTGTTTTATCTTAACAAAACATTCGCGAGGCGCCGAGGTTGTTTTTACATACGCGTGACGTCGATTTTACTTTTCATTTCAATACATAGTTTTCGATAAAGGGGAAAAATAAAATTCCACCCCTTCCTTCCATTGCCAGAAGCTTGTGAGCGCATTTCGAAGCAGATCAGTTTCAAAACTGAACTACTAGCTTTTCTCTCTGCTTCATTTTGAGCTCACAAGTGGTTGGCAACACATGGGAAACTGCATTTCCCCTTTTAGTGAAAACTATGTGTAGAATAAAAAAATGAAATCGAGTTTCCCAATTAGGAAACAAAAATTAAAAACATCAATTTTACAATGCCCGAATACAGTCGGGTTGCGTTTCTACATTAAACGATTTTAAATCGCCCGCTCTATACTAAGTCTGTAAACTGTTATAGTATTTTTTGAAGTATTATAATTGGCTAGGTTCAGCCAGCGCCATATACTACATGGCTATTACACCTGTCGCGCTTAGAGGGCAGTGGCCACCACCTTCCGTAATACGAAACGAGTTTTTTGATTATAAACAATTTCTTATCAAAAGATAACTTTAGGAACACCTTTAACAATTAATAGGTTATCAGCCACAATCGTGAAACAGTAAGTCAGTGCATGGTTTTTTGATTATGTAACGCTTGCTTGAGGGTACGCGTAGTTTAAGCAAAGTTTCTGGGAAAATTAGCAAGACCAACGACGGTGAAATTACTACGTTGTCGTATAAATAAAAGACACTGCTACGATGTCCCCTGCTAAAAGGACCAGGAATAGCACTGTTAAATCGAGAAACGTGGCATCCAAACGCGAAAGAACAAATAGTACCGAAGATGAGACTAAAAAATTGGAACCTGTGGCCAAAAAACCAAAGATTAACGACGAAAAAACTGAAAAGTCCGTAATTCAACCAAAAGTTTGTAAAAATGTTGAAAATAAAACCAAAAAATCCGTTACACAATCCAAAATTTCAAAGAATGTAGAAAATAAACCCAAAAGGTCCGTTACTCGATCAAAAAATTCAAAGAATGTCGAAAATACAACTCAAAGGTCCATTCCTCGATCTAAGAATTCAAAGAATGTTGAGAACAAAGCCAAAAAGGCAGTATCTCGACCCAAAAGATTGAAGAAGAATTCGGACGAAACTAAAAAAGCAGCGCTTGGACCCAAAACAGCGAAGAAAAACAAGGATGAAGCTATAGATAATGAAGAAACAAAGAAATCTAAAAAGGCACCGGAAAAACGATTTATTTGTGAGGTTTGTGACAAAGGTTTTAAGTTAAATAGCATTTTGGTGGCGCATAAACGCATTCACACGGGCGAAAAACCTTATAAATGCGAAGAGTGTGAAAAGGCCTTCACTCAACTCGGAACTCTGATCGTACATCGTAGAATCCACACTGGCGAAAAACCGTTCAAATGCGAAAAATGCGGGAAAGGATTCGATCAGAGTTCAGGTTATAAATATCATCTGTTCATTCACACGTCCGAGAAAAAAATGAAATGCCCAATATGCGATATGATGTTTAAAACTCCCGCGGCGCTGTACAATCACAAACAAATACACCGTCCCGATGCGAACGAACTGAAATACGATTGCAAAATGTGCGAAAAGAAATTCGCGAAACGCCGTATGTGGATCAGACACAAGTATCAACACTTAAAGCCTTTTCATTGCCCACAATGTACGTTAAAGTTCACCTCTCGGTCACGATTGAATAAACACATGAAACCTCAAGTTGATAAAATTCAAAGTGGCAAGTTCAAATGCGGCTGCTGCGACGCTTCCTTTAAGACCACCAGAGGGTTATCTTGTCATCGACAAGTACACGTTGAAACTTTTAAGTTTGTTTGCAACTATTGTGGATGGCGGATGAAAAGCGCGTGTAAAGCGGATGATCACGTCATCTTGCATCACTTATCGAAGTTAAAATTACGAACTTGCGGCGGTCGCTCCAGTCTTCTGGAACCTAACACTTTATGGGAAAATTTTGGCCTTCCTCGCAAAACTAGCGACACGACGAGAGAACTGAAAAGACCATCTTGCGACGTTTGCGACACTTCTTTACCGAATCTCAGCGCTCTCGATTGGCATAATCAGTCCCACCACGCCAATTACCCATTTAAATGTGTTCGTTGCGGGTGGAGGTTTAGCGAACAAAAGTACTTAGACGAGCACAAGAATAAGGTTTCTGACAAAGCCTGTGATATTCTTGTCGAACCAAGGCGTGACAAAAAGGTCGAAAAAGAAAAATGTCACGATTCACAAACATCTGATAAGATCATTGAAGAAAACCCGGATGACCCACCAACATCTGATAAGATCAATGAAGAAAACCCGGATGATCCAACAAAATCTGACAAGATCAACGAAGAAAACCCTGATGATCCCCCAACATCTAACGAGATCATTGAAGTAAATTCATCTCGAATTGAACCAACTGGAAATACGGAAAACGGACCAATAAAAGCATACCCAAAGTATCAAATTAAACGAAAAGTAACATTGGAAATATTTAATGAAGTAGCCGAACCAAAGGACCGGTTACTGCGTGGTTTAGTTTATAGTCGAAGCATAAGAACTGACCATTTAAAAGCACCCGTAAGAAATTACCTGTTAAACGATGTTTCTGGAAACGCGTCGATGAGTTACAGTTCAGGAAACGCTCCAACACGAAACAACCCATTGAACGAAGATTCGGTAAACGAACCAACAAGAAACGAGTTAAACAATGGTTCAGTAAACGTACCAATAACAAACAACCCGTTGAACCATTGTTCAGGATACAGGCCCAAAATAACAGACCATTTTAAGGGGACTGCGAGAAATTTACTGTTAAACTATGGTTCGAGAAACAAACAGTTGAACGATGGTTCGGGAAATGGACCAATAAGAAACAGGGTACTAGGAGAAACGGTAGTTGAACGGTTAAACCCTTTGGAAAAGTCATCAAAAGGACCCGCGCCAAAACAACTGGTTATGTTAAATAACCACATCATCATAAGCAACGTAATATCTCTTGCGGTAAATGCCAAAAACAAAAATACGAGTCCGATTGAGCAGTCTAACGATAATCTAGAAATGAGACCAACTTCAATTGATCAAGAAGGAACGATTGAAATTGAGAAAACTAAAGATCTCGATCCGGTAGTTTATGAAAAGAAAGATTTACGCGAAAGAAAAACTCCAGTATCTTATGAAGACAAACTTTCGGACTTCGAATCAGACATTGAAGGGGGTGATTCCGACTCTGATTGGGATGGTGATGATACTAGTAGTAGCGACTCGTCCACCGGATCCGTAGACGTTTATAACAGAAGGTTGAAGTCGATAAGACGAATAAGCGCATTGACTTGCAGACAAACGAAGACAGATACGCAGGCTGGGAAAAATAATCCAATTTGCGACGGATCTCCAGAACCTAAGGGTCCCATGGCAAGCAATTCGAACGAAAATTGGTCCCCAAGTGTGGTAAACCAGACAGCCAATGAATCTAATCAAAATTCTTTCGGCCACATAAATTCCGTTACGAGAGTACCTAATGAAGAGCTTTTAGCAGCAACGTCACAAATTGCTACTGAAGAAGAACCCCTAGGAGCGACAATTCGAATGCCAACTAAGCAAGATTTGGATGAATCGGAATCCAAGTCAGAGATTAGGAAGATCTTAATAAGTCAGGGTTGTAAACCCATTCGACTTTACAAGCCGCAGTTAGCTATTAAGCTAGAGATTAACGTTAAAGAAGAACCAAATTGCAACTGAAGCCAGTATTAAAATAATGAGTGTTAATTTGTTTACTCTCGTTGATATTTATCTATTTTTAATGCAATTGTTAAAATGAAGTATCGCTCAATACTAAAATCTAAGTGTTAATTTGTTTACTCAGGCTGCTAAATCGATTGTTAAAATGTAAGAAAAATATATATATTTTGGTAAAGGTAGGGCGAGTCAGTGTAAATTTGGACAAGGCGATTAAAAAAATCATCTACTAAAAAGGTGCCTTTCAATGGAAAATGTTATTTTCATAAAGGTCCAAACTTACACCGATTCACTCTTGACCCAAAACCTTCTTGGTGTCAGTTCCAGCCCAGAAGCAGGGATAACCTTGTTTTTCTATGCCTATTTTTACGAATGTTAAACTTTAACATATTAAAGTTATTATTATACAACAGTTCTAAACGAAAATTAATTAAAAATAATGATTGTTATTACGTTAACCATTGTATAACTGGTGCTGGTTAATATTGTACTTTTGTCCATTATGACATTTTGTATTGTTTCCATACGTTTACAATTTCAATAAATATATCTTTTGATCAATTACTAATTAAAATATATACTTAATTTGTACTTACCCACCCCTCTTTCAGGATCCTTCAGCTAATCAACATACAATTAAATCCAATAGACAAAGCACTCGGCAGGCCTTTGTTTTCACCAATACTTATTTACAGTTACATTAACACCTGTCTCTGACTGGCACTCGAGACCAAATGGTAGGGAAATTAATGAACTATGGCTAAATAACAAGGGGAAATCTATGTTGCAATGTCCAGTTTTTTAAACAGAGCACAGCATAGATACTGCAGCTACGACTCCAGCGTTTATTTGTATCATTACTCCATGGCGTCCTTGAGATTTTTGAGCAAATATAATTATAATCCTTGGAGGATCGGATTCGGATTACTCTACTTTTAATTCGATATTATTAGGGAAACTTGAGGATTTAAAATAGATTAAAACAATAAAGTTAGTTAAGAAGCCTTATGAACTCAATGGAGCTATAATATTTACACTGAATGGTAAGATAGAACAAACAAACGTATTTGTTTATCCACTTTATCGTATTTGTAAATTAACCCTAAGCCTCGCTCCAACAACGTTTGTCATTTTTGATCTTAATTCAATGTTTTGGTAAAACTTGGGCTTAATTGTTTTTTCACGTAATTATATTATTCCGTTTTCAGGAGACAACTACACCATTGCCGCTAGAACCAACACCTCCACCTAAAGCCGACGAGAAACGGCTATGGATTGGCAATTTAGACAGTCGGGTTACTGAGTAAGTAATTCTTTAAATAAAGTTAATTTCTACAAGAAATGAGACTTAAAATATTTCAAATATCAAGATATCATCTCGTAAAACTCTTAAAACGAATCGGAAAGGTTGAGAAATTTGATTTTCTATTCCACAAATCTGGTCTTCTACGAGGGCAACCGAGAGGTTATTGCTTCGTTACTTTCGAAAATCGTAAGCAAGCAGAAACTTGCTTGTCTAAATTAGACGGAGTTCTCCTACTTTCCAAAACTATGGTTGTCAAGTGGGCTCACAGCGCTCCTACCGTAAATATGCTTTTAAATTACAACGTTTAAATCATCAAAATTAGATTATTTCTAATTTTTATCGTTTGTCCTGATAATAGGAAGAGAATATGCAGCAAAAAGCTATCATATCAGCCCAAAAAAATCTTCAAACGAGTCAAACTAGGTAAGCTTTAGCTTATTATACTATTAAATTCCATTACCTAATGACATCTTTTCAGTATTAACAGTCAAATCAGCGCCATCGAAGCTAAACTAAAAGCCATGGAAGAGGGTAGAGACTGCGACCTCGAGGAATGTTTATCGGATAGCGTCAAAGATAAAAGTTACCCGTTTCCTTTCCCTGAGTTAAAGGCCAACAATCAACGCGAAACGACGAATCGTCAGCCCAATAAACGATATCAAAATAACAAAAGAAACAACAACAGACCCGTTCGTCGACGAAAGAGATGAAAAGCGCTCGCATTCGTGGCTTTTAAAAACTGTTCCCCCTCTTTTCTCTCAACCTTTCTCGTCATTTCAATAATGTTTTTATTAAAGTTTTTAACGCGAAAGTTTTACTTAAAAAGATATCCGAGTGAAGGTTAAAATTTATAGGTTTAAAGATTTCGCGTTAACTTTGAAAGACACCATTTTCAATTCATCATATGTATATTAAATACGCAAATAAATTATAAATTATTAAGCATTTTTGCAATTATTTCTTATCCCCTGAACCTTTTAGGCTTTTCTAGGAATATTTGATAGTAAAAAGCAATAACCCAAGCCTCTTGGTTATTATTTTTGCAAAGAGATTTTAAACCAGAATTCAATTTGTTCAGTTACAAATTATATCAAAACATAATATCAACGTTTCAAATCAATCAAAATCATTATTATGGAGTCTTAAGAATTCTCCGTTTCCTTTAACCTAAAATTGTACCAAAAACACAGACTGAATATCGACAAAAAACGCCTACATCAAAATTTCTTAGCTTAATAAGTATTTCTCATAATTTATTTAAATCATTCATCTTCCCTTTATCAAATATTTCTAATTAGTTCTAATAATTATCCCTAATTAGTTAATTTATAACTTTTAAAACCTCCCCTTAGCATCCTAAAAAGTAGACTTGAATAATAGTAAAGGGAAAATGCCACTTACTTGCAATTAGGACACGTATAGAAAACAGTCTGCCCTTCATCAGCCGATCGAGTTTGTAGGGTCGAGTAAGTCATACCATCGTGCCCGCATCGCGAACATTTTCTATCAACCTATAAAGTAGTACGTTTAATATTTGACTCCTAGTTTATAACTTTAAATTTGACGGGCTTCATTATCCCTTTAAATTATTTACCAATGGACCAGCGGCTTCTTCCTCCTTCACTTTATTTTTAAGTAAATTTTCTTTGCTGTTGAAAACTACGCTTGTACGAGTTTTTCTTCCGTGAAAAACTGAAATAATGATTAAAATATGATAAGAAATCAATATGTAAAATATTTATAACATATTTTATTAACAATTAATAGATTATTTCTTCAGAATTAAACATTAAAATGACTATTTCCAGAAGAAAATAGGTTCTGATTAAACATTTGTTCAGAAACTTTAGTTTCATAGTTTTATAAAAAAAAAAAAAAATTAAAGGGAGAGTGAAATTAATTTGTTATTAATTTTATTTATTCAATATTTGAATAAATTAAATATTTCTTAAAGAGAGAATGAAGTTAAATGAGTTTTTATTCATTGTTAAAATAGGCTTTAATAACCAACAAATTTTAAACTAATCTGAGAAAATCCATTTAATATTAGACCAATAAACTATCCGGCTATTAATGAGTTAGAGAAGCGTGAACTTTATTTATACTTGTAATAAGAGGTGCTCTTTTTCTCATTGGTCAAACACTGTTTAACAATGAGATATCAAACTCAGTGGATCCTTGTTAAGCCTACTTTCAAAGTAAGTTAAAAATTTAATGTAATTTAAATATTTGTTTGTTAATTATTTTAACAAAGTATGGAATATGAAATTCTCCGTGAATCCTTGTCTAAGGCATATTTTAACAATAAAGAATACAATAGAAAATTATTTTTGTCACGCTTCATTATCCCTTTAACTTAAAATTGTAAAACGACTAAAAGAAGGCCGCTGTTGCGATTAATTTATTGTTTTTGAGTCTATTATATGTCCTTAGGAATGTAGAGAGTTTATTTAAATAAATAATTCTAAAACTAAAAGTTCTCAAAGGCTTCTACGAGTTGACTAACGCTTTTCTCCCCTTTTTTGGTTTCGATAAAATTATTGGAAATCTCTTCGTTTAAAATCTTATTGGGGCAAATATTACGCTCCAATAAATCATCGAAGTTAAGTTTTCTAAAAAATGGTTCAAACTTAAGATTATGTAAAGACTGCAATCTTTTTTGTGGTCTTTTACATAATAATTTTCTTAAAGCCAATTTCGCGTTATCACTAAAAGTTTCGGGTAACTGAAAAGAGGTTTGAGAGACTAAGCTTCTCATTTCTTCGTGACCTTTAACCGCATTAACGGGGTAAGTTCCTACTAACAGAACATACATTATTATTCCTAACGACCACCAATCAACGGCGTGAGTATAAGGTTCCATACTGAGAATTTCAGGGGCCATATATTGCAAAGTTCCGCATATAGTTTGGGCTCTACAACCGTAACTAACCCATTTCGATAATCCAAAGTCTATTAATTGTACGTGTCCATCGTGATCGAGTAAAATGTTCTCCATTTTAAGGTCCCTATACATAACACCGGCGTTATGCAAGAAATCTAATGCTAATCCCAGTTCCGCAATATAAATACGAACTAAATTCTCAGACAATTTACCACAAGTTCTCCATAAATCTAATAACTCCCCCGAAGAAATATAATCAGTTGCGATATAAAGATGCTTACGATTCTGCCAATGATATTCACACTTAACGATAAATGGATGATGACCTAATATAGATTGAATAGTAACTTCGTCTTTACATTGTTGAATAGCGTTTTCTTTTACAACTTGCGATTTATTTAAAACCTTCATAGCGTATAGAACTTCAGTATCTTTACGTTTAACTTTAAACACGGAACCAAACGCGCCGTTGGCCATTTGTTCCAGTATTTGAAATTGAGACTCATAATGACGAGATTTGATTGGAAATTCGGGTAAAAATATCGATTCGACGAACGGCGTTGGCCAATTAGTTTTTGAGGATTCCAAATGAAATTCTTTACTCAAAGGAGCCAAACTTTGAAATTGTCTTTTGATCCTAGATCTTCGCGAGAATGGTCTTTGTACACTCGCGATCGAAAATCCGCTATAACTACTCGAGTAACTAAGCTGGGTTTGAGTCGAATGCCACTTTTTGCTTAGTGTTGGCGTGTTAGGTCTCGATGAGGTTGTATTATTTCCCATCAACAAATATAAACCAATGTTACTTAGGCCAGTGTAATAGATACAATGGAAACTTAAAGAAATTTCGCACAACTACACAGTTAATGATAAGGAAACATTTATTTCGCAACTCGTTACTAACGAAAACATAATTTTCGTGTCCTACTTCCTACTTTAGTTTCGTATAATTTGGCGGTTATGCAAGAAGAATTAAAAGCAGACGACTTTTTAGAAAGTGATTCAACCAAGGGTTAGAAATTTAGGACAATGCGGGAGTAGTAAAACGAATTTATTTTAAGCCTAATTAAGTAATTTATCGAAAATGAAATGGTTTTACCTGATACATTTGTGTTATATCTGCAAACTTTACAAGCAACATTTTCTGACATTCCAGGAAGAGGCAATATTGCACCGCATTCCGGGCAAAATTCGACGTCCGATGAAAATTGACACTCCATACTATCATACTAGAGGTTAGTGAAATTAGCTTTTTCTTGCCATCCATCCCATAATAATCACATCCAGAGCAGTCTGCTTTATAGTCTGTCACTAAAACCCCATAACTTTAGTCTTGGATACTGTCACGCGTGAATCTAGTGAAATAAGAGGGATTTCAAGCTTTCTTAGGTTATTAAAGTTTAATGAAACAAAATGTTCAAATTTTCAACTAAATTAAGGTTAATAATTAAGGCAGCTTTGATTTCGAGCTGGCCAAAATTAACTGAAAATGCTACTTCTAATTTCGCTAAAGAAGTGGTAAGATCTTATAGAAATACTTCATACAATACAAGATTCAAGAAAACGAACTATAATTACACGTGAGTTAATTGACAATTACCTATCTACTTGTGCAATTACGTAACATGAAACCATTAACCAATCATAGACTAGCCAGCTGTCTGTCAGGCAAAATGAGATTTCCTGTAGGTGGCGTCAATGAATGATGTCTAATTTTCGATCGCCCCCTATATAACGTTTTCCCCGCTATTTTTCAAAGTGATTCCTTGGCATTCTGTTCCCACCTACATTTTTTGATATTATTTCCGATTACCTGATTTATATAACCGTCAATTTAAAGCATAATAGAAAAAAACTAACTTTGTGTTGGCTTGGGTAGCTTTTTAGGTTCCTAATTTTTACCATCATCAACTCTTTGCAGGAGAACATTTCCAAGAAACGCGCTTCTTGCTGGAATTCTTAGCTCATTGGGCATCACAAAGGAAGAACCTCAAGAAGACCCGTTAATACTTACCATCAAAAGAGGTATTCTATCCATGCAACGAGAAGAATTCGACATGGCCGAGAGATTCCTACACTTGGCTTTAAAAATGGCGCAAGAAAGATCAGATCAGGAAGCCATAGTTTACGTTCACGATATCATGGCCAACGTCGCTTTTCAGAAAGGCGATTTCCCGAAAGCCGAGAAACTATTCGTCGACGTGTCTCGACGACTTATAAGTAACGGGACACCGATGGACGACAACGCCATTGTGGAAATGTCTTTGAAGATTGCCACCATGGCTGGAGCGAGAGGGGAAAATGATAAGGCAGAATCCGGGTTCAAATACTGCATCGACACCCAACGTAAGAAGATGGATCAAATTAAATTCAGCGATGGTTCTAACCTATCGGAGTTGGATAAAGATACTATTATCTTGTGGGCCATGAGTACCGACTGGTACGCGAGATTCCTCATGATCAGAGGAAAACTGGACGAAGCCCAAAGAAGATTCGAAGAAGCTCTGGACATATCCACGAAGATTAACGGTCCAAATCATCATCAAACTTTGGTATTGATGAACGACATTGGTAGCGTGGCTACCTTGAGACAAGATTACAAGTCCGCCATCGCCTACCTCAGTCGAGCCATAGAGATGGGACGATCTAGCGGCACCCCGGATTTGTCCGCTTTCTATTGCAACTTGGGGACAACGTACTTGAAATCTGGTGATAATCAGAAGGCGTCTACTTATTGTACCGAAGCCTTGAAGATCGCCCGGAAGGATAAGCAAAAAGAAGCCGAAAATGATGCCAATAATTGTTTAGAAGAATTGAAAAATATGGGATACAATTTTGTTTAAAGCTTTGATGTTTAAATAATTTAAATTAATTTAATTAGCTCGTTTGTTGAAGCTAGAAACTTGCATCAATGTATATTGTTGAATTAAAAACTTATTTGAATGTTTTAAAGTGAAAACACGAGTAATTATTTACAAGATGACAAGGGCTAGATTTCTTAAATCCATGGAGCAATAAGATAGAGTGACTAAAATCTCTAAACAACATTAGTTAGTTGGGTTTATACAGTTTTCATTGATCATGAAAAATAGCTGATGTAGATTTCGATATTTGGTCTACACTAATTACAGTCATGAAGTAGCTAACCTTTTAGAAAATATTTTAAATAATTTAATCACCATGGAACAAAAATTCAACATATACGACTAATTACAGCCATGAAGAAATATACCTTTAAAGAGACTATCTTCGTTTTCTAAAGCCCCTTTAAAGTCGCCTTCTTTTTTGCTTAGTAGACGACGTTGGGCATCATAAATAGTACAATCAAAGCTAAATTGTGTGCATGAGGGAAGATGATTTTCAAGGGGCAAATTCTAGAGAAGATAGGGCCTTTAAAACAGTAACTCTACTTTTTATAAAGTTTTATTTTAATACCCCATTGCAATCTAAAAAATCTTTTCGTAGTTCCTATATAAAGGCTTACATTTTCTTACTCATATCATTCCTGGAATGTTTTTTATCACCGTTTTAAGATGAATTCGCCTAGGATTACAAGTGTTGTAATCTGTTTCGTTTGGTATTTTGCGATACTCGGTGTCATTGCGAAACCGCCTTTTAATAATACTGAGAGTCCAGAGGACCGTCACCATACCGACCAGCCAAATATCTTTGCCTTGGTTGAAAATGAAAACCTTCACGCTCGTCGTACATCTAATATTCCAATCATGGCCGACGGTTTCCAGACTAACGGTAATTATACAGTTCTTGTAATTGAGATAGTTAAAATTCTTTACATAATGTTTTCATTGTAAAGACACGAATAGTAGATCCAATGGTAATTCCACGGATGATGAAGGTGACGCGTTAGGTGTATCTGATGATGTGGACGATAGTAGTGCTTTGGACAACAGAGAGGATATCGATGGAAGTCACGAAGACGACATTAACGTCCCACGTGATGCTAGTAACGGAACCGATGGAAATTCCTCCGAGAGCCAAGATGACAGGCTTAATGAACAGGATGGTGGCAGCGACGGAACTGATGACTTAGGAGAATTCCGAGATGGTAATTTCGAGAACGCTGATGGCGAGTTTATAGGCGATGTCAGCAATAATACGTGGATGGTCAACGATAATTTCTTGGCGTTTGAAGAAGACCGCGGGAACCATTCGAACGTCAATATCACGGGAAATAATGATACTAGTATTCTTGGAAGGCGTCGGTTTCGTCCTTTCCGTCCTCGCCCTCCTTTCAGACCTCCTCCTCGTCATCGTCCTGATGGTGGTCATAGGTTCGATTCTAACCAGGGCGTTCACGCAGGAAGTCGCGAAGATTTTCTTCACGCTAAACTGGATATACAAGCTGGAAGCAAAGAGAGTTTCATTGACGCCAGCCAAGGCGTACACGAAAGTGGAGGTAGATGGGATGATAGATTTAGATCTGGTAAAGGCCAAGATTCTGATGATGATCCTGAACGGGTTTCAGATGACAACAAACGTCACGGAAGTGGACATAATAATCGTGACAGGTTCGATTCCAACCAAAACGTACACGCTGGTGGACCAGGAGGTTTTCTCGACGCTAGTCAGAACGTACATGGAAGTAAAGATGGCGGACATCGTGAAAGGTTCGATTCCAACCAAAACGTACACGCTGGTGGACCAGGAGGTTTCCTGGATGCTAGTCAAAACGTACACGGAAGTGGACACGGACACCGTGACAGATTCGAATCTAGCCAAGATATAAACGCTGGTGGATCTGGTGGTTTCCTGCATGCTAGTCAGAACGTACACGCTAGCGGTGGGCAGGGTCATAGAGACAGAATCGATGCTAGTCAAAACGTACACGCCAGTGGTGGACACGGTCACAGAGACAGAATCGATGCTAGTCAAAACGTACACGCCAGTGGTGGACACGGTCACAGAGACAGAATCGATGCTAGTCAAAACGTACACGCCAGTGGTGGACACGGTCACAGAGACAGAATCGATGCTAGTCAAAACGTACACGCCAGTGGTGGACACGGTCACAGAGACAGAATCGATGCTAGTCAAAACGTACACGCCAGCAGTGGACACGGAGGCAGATTTGACGCTAACCAAAACATCCACGCTGGTGGTAGCCGGGATCGAAATCAACATGGTCACACACCGTACGGGAAGTACTTGTCCAATTCTATGAACATCTTGGTAGCGCAATCTATCTCCATTGGTGGTAGAAGACGTACTCAAATCGCTGTATCGGGCCCGGCCTTTGATTTCCTAACAATTGTTTTAAAGTCATTGGTGGATATAGCCGATCACGTGGGTGAAAAATGTTTTTCATTGCTAACGTGTCTTATCGGAGCCAATGAGGATGATAGACTCAATAACCTGGGACAAGCGGTTTCAACTTTTCATAGGTACTTAAATTTCACTAGTAATGTCTTAGTTTATTTATAATCATGTTATTTCTCTTTCAGGATGATTATTCCTTTGCAACGTGGGATTAATGGAACTAGTTCCATCCCTTACACGCTCGGAGTATCGAGTAAAAGCGAATCTACTTGCGAGAAGAACTACACTGGATGTGACCAAATCCAAAAATATATAAAATCATTTCTAAAATAATTCATTAAACTACTTAATATAAACTTCAATACTGTGATGTGATAAAAACATTGTTTTATATTGTAATATACTATTTCGTAATAAAATTAATCTAGCAGTCCAAATAAGTGTAAGAGACTGCAATTTTTTTTTTGTTTTTTTTTTTTATAAAAACTCGCAAAGCGAAAAGAATTTCAAATCTTATTGAATTTGGTTTCGTTTCAATTGGCTAAAATATGAATGGACAAAATTGCACTAAAAAAAATCAAACCGTTTTCCCTGGAAAGTAGATTTGAACAAATCTCACCCTCGATTCGAGTTTTCTCACGCTATTTTATAGTTCAAACCCCAAAAAACATGAAATATGAAATACTAAATTGCTTACCTCATTTTCCACCATCGCAATTACCTTCGCCTCGAGTATTACATGGAACAAATTCTTGTATTGCCATTTTTATTGTTAAAACACAATAAGCATAGTGCGAAATTGTTGTGGTAAAGCTGAATGATAAGTTCATGGAACCAAACTTCACTTGGGTCTGTTGAGGTAATTGAAAGCCATTGAAACGAGGTTCTGTAAGGCGGTGGCTTTGGCCTGCTCGGCAATGACTAGATCTCGGTAAACCGACACTTTGGACTCTTCCGCGCTGGCAATTCTATGCAACGCGTCTTTGATACCATCCATGGCTGTTACTTTCTCGCGTTCAAGGTCACGAGGTCCTCCTTCCCGGTTAAAATCGACTCCGTTAACTACATCGTCTTCCTCAATCGTATTCCCTTTCCTTTTTTCTATAATCGTAATCAAAACTAAAAGTTACGCTACCGACGATTTGTCCGGAGTTGTAAAGTTAGATAAACTACGTCATTTTAAGTAATTAACTTACTGAAATTTGCATTATGATTTCCCTTGGGCCGAAACGAGATGAAAGAACCGGTACTAGTATTCTCCTCGACGAGAGTGGTTAATCTTCCGATTTGAGTACTTAGGTTCTCCGACGAGTTAGATCTTTTGATTCCATTGTTACTGAAAGTCGATCCTAAGGCCATGGGTCTCGCGTTATAGAGTAGAGCCTGCTGACACGCTTCTTCAATCCGTTTGAAGTTTTCGGACTGGCCTTCGCCGTCACTAGCGACAATGACGCTTCCGGTTGCCGAATCCGAACTTCCTTCCAAGTCCGGGTCGTCATTCTCGAGTATGACAAACTCGTCAGGGTTAATCGTCGTTTTAATTACCAATTCTTGGTGGTTTTCGGTTAATTCCGCTTGATATTGGGTGTCTTCCTAAGGTAAACATTGTCCCGAAATTGTACTACTTAAAGTTGGAACAATAATTTATTTTGAATTGACAGAGAATTTCTACATTGTTTAATAACAATGGACAACTATATCTTTATACAGATAAAGAATAACAAAACCTTATGTTCGTTCATAAGCGTCCTCTAACGGCAAACCAATCAGTGAGCTGGTAAATCTAACCAAAAACACCTTAGTTCTCTAACCAAAGCAGCCAAGATTACTTTGCATATTTATTTTTGGCATAAATACATTTTTAAAAGATTTTAACGATCTTTCGGTAAATACTACTCAAAATCTACTTGAAACTCGAGAAAAATCTGTGACAATCGCGCTTTAAAATATTAAAACCATAAGCCTATTACCTAAAACTCATTTAGCCATAGAAAAGAACGTAAAATATATATATATATATATAAAACGCTTATTTGTACCTGGAGGATGCAACCTAACAACAAGTGATTTTTTATCGATTCCTTATTGTTTAAATAGGGATAATCCACTGTTTAAAAAACTTACAAACCAATATTAAACTAGAAAAAAATTTAAAATTTACCCGGAAAATAGGCTTAGCGGGATTCATGGAGATCCTGACTTCCTCCGTGTAAGGTCTAGCGACCAATCGAACGCGATCGTAAGAACGACGGGCCTTGGCTCATTGGTTGACAATTTAGGATCTCCATGAATTCAGCTAAGCCTATTTTGACAGTGAGTTTTAAATTTATTTCTAGTTTAATATTTGTTTTGTAAACTTTTTACTGTTAGATTAGGTCTATTTAAACGATAAGGAATCGATAAAAAAATGACTTGTTATTAGGTTGCATTCTCCCTTTAAGCCTAAAATTTACAAAGGACGCCGACTCTTTTTAGACCAAAAAAAACGCTAGGCCTACTGTTTACGTAATTGTTCCCCTCCAAATATTATACTCTCCTTTCATTGGCTGTAGTAAATTTCATTGACGGAGTGGGGGAGAAACACCCAATATTACGCGCCGTACTCCGCGGGAGGGAGATAGACTTCCGGCTTCCTATTATGCGTGCGACTTCTTACGCAATAGTAAATTCCTTATCCTTTCCTTCTATTGGCTGTGGGATTTTTCATTGTTATAATGGGTGGGAAATACTAGCGCTCGCGGGGGCGGCTTCTCTTATCGCGCAGGCGTGTCATGATCGTAAACTATTTCTAGGATCTTCTTCCTGGTTCCCCGGAGCGCGCGACCTTGATGGCTTCCTACCGCGCACGACCTTGACCCCTCCTCTTTGAAAGCGCTAGCGTCTACGCGTGTAATCATAAGTCTATTATTATCATCTCTAAGTAGTCATAATAATAAAAAGTTTTATTAAGGGATATTCTCATCAATACGATAGTGCCGGTTTACCCGAGAGTCCGGAGTAAAGAAGGGTCGCGTTTATATATCTGACGAACGTTTCGTCAGTGCTAGCTCGGGGTTTTCTACGTAGGTTAGGTGCTATGGGAATTTAATATGATAATTTCAATTTCATTCTAGATAAACTATCCGTTTGAGCGTCAAATAAATTGTTTCTTAAGACGTAAGGATTGAACAATTGCCATCACCAAACTTAATTTAAACCTAGCTATTACATTTCGAAGTTAATTATAGTTCTTCAAAACACTCGATAAAAGAGCGTAGTTTAAAACTAATATTATACTAGAAAAATAATTTTTCCGACGGAGATGGGATTCGAACCCACGCGGGCAATGCCCAATGGATTAGCAGTCCATCGCCTTAACCACTCGGCCACCCCGTCGCTGCACGGTAGTGTTAAAACCATAGCCTCCTCGATCACGCGCTTCGGCTGCGCTCGCGCTATAGAAGCCCCGGCAAAGAAAAAAATTAACATGTGTTTGAGAGAATAAATGGGAAATTAAAACTCCCCCAAAAGACGGCGCGAAAAAGCACTAAAATGTAGGGGGGAAAAGTCGAGGGGAGAAACAAATTCTTGTCTAAAGTTTTAAATTTACGCTCCAGCTTCCTGGTTTTTTAACCACATCTAATTAAGTATGTACGGATAATTTACAAATTAATTCCAAGCCTTTAAGAATTACAGATTTGGCGTTAATAATTGTTGAAACTAACGAACCTATTATTTTTCTTTACTGACGGAGCTTTTGGCGGTTTTCACCTATTGCGTGGGGTTCTTTTTAAATCTAAAGCCTTGATCCATTAACACAGGCACTGCAGTCACGCTGTAGATGCTATTTATAAACTTATATTCTAATTTCACTCTCTGATTTGATTTTTATTCTATGACAATATACTATTTTGCTCAAAAACAAGTGTTAAAATTAATAAGGTTGCAATTGTGAGAATTGATAAGAGAGAGAAATTACTAAATTTTGAAGCCTGGTAATAGGCCTTATTATAAAATAATCTTGGAAACGAATAAAAGAACCGTTTAAAAGCACCCGTTTGTATTGAAGATGGTCCCTTTTTTTCAAGGCTAATACAAAGTGTAGGATTTTCTATACTTTTTCCAGCCTTGAAACTAACAAAAAGAGCCGTTAAATAGAACCCGTTTATACAGAAGATGGGACTTTTTTCAAGGTTGAGACGTAGTCGAAATTTATGTTATCCTCTATTCGGGACAACTCTGTTTTCAAACCACTCTTCCCTGTTTCGGCGCGAAAATCTAAATACGGTGGTCTTCTCTTGTCTTTTCGTAGGATACAGTTGGCTAAATATTTTGAGAGCTCTTTGATGGGTATTTATTTCCTAGTAGTACATCACATTCTTGTACACTAACTTGTAAGAAATCCCTTAATATTTTCGTAAACAATAGCATTGTGGAATGAGAGTCCCCAAATAATTTGAGATTCTCTTTAAATTTAAAACATTCACCACCATCTTAACCTATGATCAGATAGTAGTAGTATCAATATGTTGTAAAAAATATATTTATAAAACTATACCAATATAAGATTGCCCCGAACAACATTTTTTCCAAACCTAGTTATTTAATCTAATCTAGGGTTGTAAGGCGAAATATTTCCCTAACCAGATTTCGTAATTTTAGGGTGATAAATTTAAATTAAAAATTAATTATCAATGTAAGGCGGTAGCGTGTAAGTTGTGAAATTTTGGTAGAGAAGTTTTTTTGCCGTTTTCAAAGCGCCATACTATAACTATATAATGAGAGTAGGTTAACACTAATCTATTATCATTATAGTTAAGCACCTATGTATGGCATTTGGAAAATGGCAGGAAAACTTCTCTCCCAAAATTTCAAAACTTACCCGAGTTAATGATTGAAGCACCAAATTGTACGCGGTAAAGCTTTGCACACGCTACAATCTTACGTTGATATTTAATTTTTTACTTAAAAACTAATCACCCTAAAATTATGAAACCTGGTTAGGGAGATAAAATAAACTAATTTGCAAAACATATAATTTAATTGTGGCTTTTAAAAATCATTAAAGACCTGAAAAGGGCAAAACCCTTCAAATTTGGTCAGTTTCCCCCCTTTGAGACGTGCATCAGTTTGGGGGAGTTTTGTAAATCTCGAGAATTCATTTATTCGCGATTTTCGGCCGATTGCCGGGGCTTCTATAGCGCGAGCGCAGCCGAAGCGCGTGATCGAGGAGGCTATGGTTAAAACATATTCCCTACGCCTATTAATCTGTGGTTTTCTCACACACATTATTGGTTACATCTTATGTATTAGTTGTCCACCCTCTTAACTGGCCACCCCGTCGCGGGAAATACATCTAGTCAGAAGTATATAGGAGTAAATAGGGGAAGTAGGTATTCCCGCCAAAAGCTAATTCAAACTTTTCAAGGTCTGCCATTAGTTAAGGGGGTTTACCTAATTCCTCCTCTTTACTTCTGATCTAGTGTAGAAAAAGAAGCCTAACAGAACAATAAAATTCTCATTATTTGTGTCGGCATTGATAAGAAGGTATTATATGATTAGATAATGTCCGCTCTTTTAAATTTGAGATCCTCGAATGCCTTTGAGGATATAATATATGTCCCGCCCTTGCGAAGCGCAGTTACGAGACCTTTAAAGGGAGTATGAAGAACCATATTTGGGTGAACCATGAAGGGCGCTGATTTTCGAGGGGAAAATTCTATAGCAGACAGGGTTTTAAATGGATTCCTTATCTCTGTTAGGTTGAAATTAGGTGGCTGTTTAAGCCTCGACCTAACCGTTCTAACGAAGCTGTAATAAGTACTTGGAAGATCTTGGGAATGGGTACTTCAAGGAGTTATTGGTACTTGACTTACCTCATCCGAGTCTACGTTAATTTCACCATCCATTGGCGTGGGGTTCAACCATTCTACCACGCTCAAAAGTCGTTCTTCGAGGGGTGTAAGGCTTTCTTTGGGCAGCACACTTTCGGGCGTCGAATTACGTTGAATCCTGGCAGCTTTCGCTTTCACCAAACACTTCCAGTCAGTCCAAGTCTATACCAATAAAACCAAACCAAAGCAAAACGTCATTAGACTGTTTAATTTTAATTATATTTAATACTTTTAACGTATTAGTGGCGCTCAGGTTGCCATAAGGGTGTACTTTATACGACTAACAAAGTAAATAAATAAAGAATATCTACTTCCCCCTATATTTATTTACTTCTGCTAATAATAGTGTCTTGGTGGTGATGACTCTTATAATTAGGTCTCCCTTACTTTTTTCCACTTATCAATGTCTTTGGCGGGTCCCACCCCGTTTGAATTAAGCTTACGCGTCAATTCTTTCCATAGACTTTCGCTGGTCGATTTCGTAAAATACGAATTAAATTTTGCTTGTACGAACTCGGGTCTGACGCTCATAAAATCCAAAAATATTTCGTGTTGTTTTTCGGTAACTCGACCTTGTCTCTTTCTCATATTTAATCCCTCACTTTTAATTACACTCCAAACTAATTAAAACCCTTAATTTCGGACTCAATTCGCTATAAATAATTAACGTTAACGCTTGACTCGTTACACCGTCTGAAAGCTTACAATGACGGGCGATTCGGGAGTGAATGGTTATCGACTGGTGTAAAAATGGCGAAGCTTTGGAAATTTAGGCGCGTTGCCGATCGATGCGTTCGTTGACGACGGGAGAGAGAGTCAGAGCGACCAGCGACAATGCTCAGGGAGAGGTCTAGCGTCTAGACAGGAATCGAGCGGTTCATTACGTGATTATCGTTTCTACCCCCACCTGCTTTTTATGATGTTTAGCTTCCTAGTCGCCCGCTGCCGTAGTCGATCGTTCCCCTACGATTTTAGTTTCACCCACAAATACAACTACAAGGTGTATTACGGTATTAATGACGTTCGTCGTGTAATTTCGACTTAAGTTTAACTCGATCAGGGTCCGTTTACAGGGGTTGGTAACAAGCCGCTGCTTGTTCACATACATCAAACAAACACCAGATAATGTTATTTAGCCAGATTTGGACACTAGCCACGCTGTAATTAGGTTTTAAATTAGTGAGGATCTTTTTAAAAAGCTTCTCTTTTCGTTGAAACTCCAGCAAACAGACCTTGAGTTTTGCTAATCAACTTCTAGTTATTAATAGTTACCTTTTCGCTTACGTCTGACAGCGAGGTTGTCGATCCATCAAATAATGGGTCTTTAAAACAAAAATTAACTACTATCACCCAACATTTTACAAATTTATTAAACTAAAAAGACATACAAAAGAAATCAATTTTTTATTCAAAATTTTGAACAATGCAATTATATTATTTAAATACGGATAGATGGTTTCTTATCTTTGATATCAAAGTTCGTATTCATATAAATTTGTGTAAGAAAAACGTAGGTTTACTAAATGGGGGAAATTCAAGTGGAATGCGCCAAATATGTTTATTGGCGGGGCAGGGCAAATATTAAATGGAATGTTACTTAATTGTGTACCGCGTTATATAATGTTAATTAACCTGAAAACTATATTACATATAAAACTAATGATATTCTAAATTAACGATTTCAGAAATCGATAGGTATCCCCTGACATATGCCGAAACTATTATTGGAAATTTAACTATTAATGTTATAGATACGATTTTAAGTTAACTTATGTAATTAATTTTAATCTAACGAACTGTCGAATGAATTGCACTATTACCCTAATATCTTAAGAAACAAAAATTGGATTATGCCGAAACAATTACCATAAATAACTATTGTAATTAACTTTCATTAAACGAACTGTCGATTCTATTTTAGTTGAAAGTTTAGAAAATGGAATATTTTAATTAATTGTAAACTAACATGTATGAGATTTTTTTTTAAGAATAAAGTGTTCAGAGATCTCCTATCGTTTTTGAAATCATTTTTAGACAAGATCACAAACAATATACCTATTTCGTTATCAAACTAACCGGACATCGAAAGTGGGCCATTCGTTTGGTAAAGTATAAACTAAATAAGAATTTTAATTCTGGTGGCACGTAGGATTCTTTTTACAAATTGGCCACGGTTTACGATGTTCGGTTTCTGAAGCAATACAGTCAAGGGCAGAGGGGGATTCAAATAAGATTACTTACGTTAATTTCTGTCGTACCTTTGACTGTATTGGTTTCTGTAAACGAACTTGTTATACTTAAATTTAAAATTCACCTATATTAATTAATATACTTGGCTATTTGGCCTAAAATTACATTTAATCATCATTAAATTTTAATTAGCTTTACGTTTTGACTAGATTGGTGTTTATCGCGGGAGAACAAATTTAAGTCTCCCATGAGGAATTACCAAGACAAGTCTACGGAACGGGGGAGGAATTGTCTGATCACTTACATTTTTTGAAGTCTTTCATAGTATATTGTGGAGATAGCGTTCTATTTGTTACAAAATTTCGATAAGACTTGTTTCTTGACGCAAATAAAATCACCAATTTCGATTCAATTTGTTTTAACAGCTTTTTCGAAAATGGTTGGGCGAAAAATTATACTAAAACGCGAGTTCTTAATTGTTTAACGACGGTTTTGTGTAGAGCGTAAAGAATGCTTCAAAATGGGAGCAGTCTCGCAAAAAACAGTCGAAAAATAAAAATTAGGCGAATTTTTAAAATAGTTTACGACGTCATGATGGAAATTGATTCAATGAATTGGATTTGAATGTATTTCCGCTAATTATGAACCGATTTCGTTGTAACTTGCATTAAATTAAAGCTGTAACCGATCTCTATGTATATCTGTACATGCATTTGAATATAAACCTGTATTTTCGTTTTTTTCCTGATGACGTCATCGATGTATAAAAATAAATATAAGCCGGTAAATTATGAGCCGAATTGAATGTAACTGGTCTTACATTAAAGCTATAACTGAGCTCTATCTTTAGCCGTAGATGAATTATAAAATAAATTGACCATAACCTTTATTTCCCGGTTTTTCCATAATGACGTCAGTGATGTATTTAAATAACTATATATAAAAATTATGTGCCGAATTGGACGTAGCTGGTCTTAAATTAAAGCTAAAATTACGCTCTATCTAAATTCGTAGGTGCATTTTAATTAATCTTAAACCACAACCTATTTATTCGGGTTTTTCCGTAATGACGTCACTGTTGTATTTAAATAATTATCTAGGTATAAATTATGAGCCGATTTTGACGTAACTGGTCTTAAATTAAAGCTAGAACTGTCCGTAGTCAAATTTCCACAAACCTCGTCTCGTTTTACACTTTTCTATTAAATATTTTTAGAATATAATAACCTATATATTAAAAAAGTGGGGAAAAACAGTGAAAAACCAATAAATCAAGATTTTTCTGAGCAAAATACGATATTTGCACCTTTTTTGTTGATGAATGTTTCAGTATTTAAACCTTAAACGCGGTAAAAAAACCGAAAATCGGAGCTACCGATCGTTTTCGCCGTATCATATTTCATTAGCGACACTTCTACTAAAAATACATTTAAATATTCTCCATAGGTTCAATTATTTCAAGTATGTACGGAATATATACGCGTTTTTTTTTTTTTTTTCTCTTTTTTGTACGCGTCACTTCTCCGTACCTGCCCGCTATTTATTAAGTTTTTGAAATATTTCTTTTTATTTACTAGATTGCGCGAGAGCGTTCGATTAATTCTTAGAAAATCAATCTTCGGCAATTTTATTATTATCGCGACGCCTTTTTTTCATGCGTTTGTAATAATTTTGGGCCATAGAATTGACGATGGATAGGACGAAATAAGCGATCATGGCGATCACCAACTTCTCAAACATCCACGCCAACCAACTACTCTCCTAAAACGCACATGCAAATAAATGTACGTTTAAAACCAATGCTGACACTATAAGGTTTTCTTCCTATCTTAAGTTCCAATTTCCCCAACTATTCCATGACCTTTTAGGCCAATTTTTAAATTCCCAGATTATTCCACGACCTTTTAGGCCAATTTTTAAAATTCCCGATTATTCCATGACCTTTTAGGCCAAATTTGTAAGATTCCAGATTATTCCACTGACCTTTTAGGCCCAATATTAAAATTCCCGGATAATTCCATAACCTTCAAGCCCAATTTTTAAGATTACCCGATTATTCCATGACCTTTCAGGCCAAATTTTTAATTTCCTCGATTATTCCACGACCTTTTAGGCCAGATTTATAAATTCCCCGACTATTCCATGATCTTTTATGCACAATTTTTAAATTCACCGACTAATCCGTGACCTTTTTAGCCCAATTTATAAATTCCCCGAATGTTACCTACTAAAAAATGCACTTACTTGTTGAACGGGACTTCCGGCACGTCGATGCAGCTTCGCTTTTTGTTTGGCAAAGAATTCTTTGAATGGAACTTGAAGATAATTACCAAAATAGGGAATATGACTGCGACGAAACGAAGAAGATTAAAAACGAATAAATATATTTGAAATAGTTAATGAAATAGTTACCCTATTATATGGACGAGTCTGTTAAGATGATTCTCGTTAAAGGCCACGATGACGAAAACCATTTGAATGTGCATCTTAACCACGGCTTTCCCGATAACCGTGGCTCCGAAGAACGTCCAAAAAGGAACCAAGAAATGACCGCAAGTTATACCGGCCAAGTCAAAAAGAGGGTTTGGAATCTTAAAAACATAGTTAATTTAACCAATTAAGTAACAATCGTGATTCGAATGAACTCACAGACGCGCACAGAAGGATTCCAAAAAATCCGACCCGTTCAACTAGGTTTTGAATCACAGCTTTGGCTTTTTGAAGAAAAGGTTTTTCTTCTTTTTCATCTTCCGATTCTTCGGTAATCTCTTCGATATTATCTTGACCAGATAGCCGCGCGGCTCTGGCCATGAAGTAAGGCGGCAGTTCTCCCAACGCAGTCCCGACGCCCCACATGAACGATTCCAAACGAACTTTACTCATTAGACGAAATATGGTTACCGCAGCTGTTACGGCGCTCTTTACTCCATTAGAGTCTGGACATATAATTCTAAAACAAATTTAGATACATTATTTTATCAGTTAGTGGCCAATTTCGTTATATCACGGGACTTACTCGTCAGGATAAGGTGGTTCTGGAAAATTTACGCTTCCACATTCGTACGCCGCTAACGTTACCGCAGCTATATGAGGTCCCTGATAACCAATCGTAAAATAAAACGATTGTTTCGTTAAACTTATATAAGGAGGATATTCAATAATGTTGCCAGCAATGTCTTCGACAATAAGTGGCCGGTTATTTTAAAGGGAGGATGAAGTGACTTTTTATTATTTCTTTCAAAAATAAGACTCGTTTTTTGTAGTAAAACATTCCAGAAACGTCAAAAAAAAAAAAATAAATAAATAAATAAATAAAACCTTATGATTTGAGGATTGAATTAAAAGAAGAACCTCTGACCAATCGAAAGGAATTCCCCCCGTACCTTTGGTTAATTAAAATCCCCGCGACACGCGCTGCGACATGCACTCTTTGAATCGCTCAGAACGTAATGCGATTTACTGTCGCTGCGCGTACCTTTTTTGTTTTTTAAGTACGCTCGGAAGAAATCGCTGGCTACATTAATTTAAAATGATTGTTAAACTAATAGGGATAACTAGTAATTAACTTATGGTAGAAAAATATGATATTTACAAACCAAATAAAGAAGAAACGTGTGAAGTCCCGTTCCTAATCCGACTGAGGAAAGAACGCCCAATCCCACCCAGTACAAACTCCATAGAACTTTCTTTTGTAAGATTTGTACAAACTATTCAAACGTATAATTAATAAATACTCAAACATTTCGATAAAGCAAAGTTCGCACTACCAACCTTAGAATCGATTTACAAATAATTTCAATACATTTAAATCGAATTTTCAAACAAATGTAAGGTTATTTTTGAACAAACAGTTAAAATTTCAATCGTAAACTTTTCAAGATGGATAAAAAGGTTTTCAAAGTTTGTAATGCGAACGGGGCTTTGACATTATTGGAAGATACTCAGAGAATGTACACGCTAATCTAGTAAATACGATTCTGAAAAACAAATACCTATTTCCCCTATTAATTTTTAAAGAATTTCTGATATTTGGACCCTTATTAAAATGGTTTTCAAGATTGGTATTTTTTTTCTCTCTTTTGCTTATGAATGTGGATTATTTAAATGATTATACGCCACGTGTCCATTCTCATAATATTTAAGCAAAGGCTAAAATATTGCAATTACTTTTTGATGTGGACCATCAATTCGATACGCCACGACGCAGCATAAAAATGACATTAATAATAACGCGACGACACGACGATTTTCCCATAATCTGAAAACCAGACGACGAATGATGTCGAGCGATTAACAAAAACATAAATACGATGGGCTAACTTGTTGAGAAATTTTACAGAGAATTCCTTGTAAAAATTCAAAACTTTTTCCTTTATTTTATTTCCAAATTAGTCAAATTTGCGCCAAATTGTCGTTTGCACAAAATTTTCTCCCCAATATTCTAAAATTTATAGTTGAAATTACGTTTTTTAGGAGAAAACTACAAGGTTAATGATGTTTTTCTATAAATATCACGTAACCAAGTTTTTTTCTGTAAACAAAAGACAATTTCAACTATTTATCTAAGCTGTAATTCTAGAATTACTCGGGCCTTCTCCTGATTGGCCCATTACCAACAGGTCAAAGAGATGGTGACTTACTTGGCCGCCCCGTTTGATAAATCTATGACTAATTCCCTGACGAAATAGTCTAGGGTGGTGATAGGTCTCTTCCAGAGCACCAACGAATCTCGTTCGATCCGATCATCGACTTTGAACTTTAATGGCGTCAAAGGAACGTCTTTGATCAAAGGCGTCTTGCCGGAACTCATAATTGGCACGGCTTGTGAAGAGACCAAGCCGCCGTGATGAAGATTCAGGTTACCATTCTCGGTACCACCGTTGTTCGCGTCCGAAGAGGCAATTCGATGACGCGCCATCGGGGAAGAATTGCCTTTGCCATCAGACATCTTTTGTTTGTCCCACTTTTCCAGCCTCTTTACCTACACGACCGTGAAAAAGAAAATTAAATTACCTTTTTAAGATCTAACGATATGATTCCATCAAAGGAACTCGAACGAGTTTGTGTAGAATTTCTCGAAATTTATTTAAATTGCATCCGTTTGTTTCAAAATAATAATAATAAAAAAAAAAGTTAAAAATAATAATAAAATTTAACCCTAAAAGCTTGCTTTTATTTTTTTATAATTTTCTTCGAATTGAAATTGCGAATTTAAATCATATTTCTTTGATTTTATGGGAATTTTCTTATCAAATATTATAATTTGAATACGAATAAATTTGTTAATAGATAAAGCTGGACGCTGGTTTTGGATAAACGTAAAATTAATTTACATATCGCGTATTTTTAGTCAAAAACAAATATTATTTCCTTGTAGAAAAATAAATTAACATAATTATGTAAAGGTTTAGATGGAAAAAATTATCGGAAATCATATTTGGTACAACTTAAAATTTAAAGTTTTTTAAACACTATTAAAAATTAATTTTACATCTATGGGATGATGATTAAATAAGAAACTTCAAAACTAACAAAAATTTAAATTGAATTTTTTAAAATTGGTTGATATTACGAGATTATTAAAAAATTCAATATTAAAAATTATCATAACAATGAAGTTTTGATTATATTAAACTACACTGTTCATAAAACACTACCTAGACTTCATTAGTTTGATTAAATCTAATTTGAAACGTGTTATAAATACAAATCGTTAAATTGAATTATATTCACCTTAGACCCCAGTTCATTTTGAATGTATATGGTTACATCCATGATTAATAATTATCACTATATTTAACTAAGTAGTTAAAACTTATTAAGAACGTTGAAGCCTCGGAGAAGACTACGTTAAAACTCGCGTGGCAAGCGCGTTGTTTTCGCGGTGTGGACTGAATTGCCAAACTAAACTGAGAGCTGGTTTCCTTGAATTAACATACCACGAAGCATTGCCAACAATTTCGAAAAACACTTACTAGAACTTCGCTCAATATTCAGGGAGAGAACACGAATACAATAGAAGGCAACAACCCGAAGGAACAAAGTCTTAAAGGGGTAGCTTGTTTTCGGGTTTGGATAGAAGTAAAAAAATCAATTGAACTTCAGTTAAGCCAAAACGGCCAATTTTCCACCCGATTTCCGCTATAACGGCAATTGCTAACGACAGGGAAAAGGGATAAGTTCAACACTGTTTCGTTACAACTGTGATAATCTGAAGCAAAATTTCGGATTTGACACTTGAATAGCAGGGATATTATCTCAACCCAAATAAACGTACCTCGCGAGGGGGCAGACACTCAAAAATTTCTGAACTCTTTGCACTATCAAAGCTGAATTCAGAGTTCATAAGAGTTTGAACTCAATGCACTGTGAAAGCTGAACTCGGTGAAGTCAGGTGTACAGCGAATAGGCCTTATTATAAAATAATCTTGGAAACGGATAAAATACCCGTTAAAAAGCACCCGTTTGTACTGAAAATGTTGCCTTTTTTTTTCAAGGTTGGTTCAAAGTATACTTTTTCCAACCCTGAAACTAACAAAAAGAGCAGTTAAATAGAACCCGTTTCTACTGAAGATGTTGCCTTTTTTAAGGTTGGGACGAAGTCAGAATTTATAATATCGTCTATTCAAGAGTGTCTGACCCCTCGGTACCTTGCTATCAGAAATCTCTTTCGTGAGGTAAAGTTGTAGACCCAATATTATCCTAATTTGTCGTTGGATTTCGCCTTATAGAGCTAAATTTGCACACACTAGTTTAATTAAAACTTATAGCGCACCCCGAGGGGGTTATTTAAAGGCATGGTGTAAGACGTCAAGTTTATACTTATAGTAGAAAAATCCAGTTTTCAATCAGGTTTGTAAAGTTTAACGATTTCGCCTTTCCAAGAGACGCTTATATTAAATCCATTTACATATCGGCTTCGAATGACAGAGAAGCCGATTACGTGTAGGGTTAAACTTGAAGGTCTTGATTTAAGCCTCAACTTTTATTTGACGCAAAATCTAGATTGTTTTTGATTGAAAACGCACCTTTAGTCTTAGTATATTTATAGAATCTGTTGTTTGCAAAAACCTAAATTTCCTTGAGACTTAGCCTTTCATTTAGACCTGAATAACTTTTCGGTATTACATCTTTCCTGTCGTACAAAAGTTTAACCGCGACTAGACTGTTCCACGTGGAATTATTTATTCTAAAATTAGAATTCCACGAGACAGACCGTTAATCTAAGACTTGGTCCCCTTAAATAGAAACAATTACGGATAAAGGCAGTGAAAATGTATAGAATTCCAATGGGAAGTTATGTGAAATGCGAGTAGACTACGGTTTGGTTTTATTGCTTTTAGAATGTCGAATAGTGATACAAAAAAGATAATCTCTAGAATCTAGATTAACCGGAAGAGGGTGCATTTTTGTTTCAAATCCGTATGGCAGCACTGATAATGCTAGCTTACAGCTAAAGTCACGAGTTTAAAAAATAAATTGATTACTAGTACACGTTGGCCAAATATGTTGCAATTAGCATCGCAACATAGAAAGTAACGCTATTTTTGGTTACGCAAAATCTTGTTTCTTTTTTCGTTACTAAAGCGATCATGTTATTATGTCCTACGCCTTTTCCCGTCAGTACTCGACACTGTCAAAGGCAGAGTCCTACGCAATAAAATACGTTTCCAGCCGTTAACAGGATAAGTTGCCGTGTGTCGTTAGAAATGCTTTCATAAGAACAGTTCTAACTCTATAGACCAATCATACAGGATTGGATTTACGGTGTTTGTCTATTAGATTTTGTGGTCTAAATAACAACCATTGATTTTATCGATTCCTTACGTTTAAATAAATCTAAAAAACCAGTTAAAAAATTAAAAACCTATATTTAATCTAAAAAATAATTTAAAATCTACCCCGATAATATGGTATATGCTCTTTCGACCGAATTCCCATATGGACGAAATCCCATTCGGCCGAATAGCTGCAATTTCTAGCCCATTGGGCTGGGAAAAAGGTTTCTTCCCATTCGACCGAATGGGCTAATAAATTCAAAAATTTAATTCAATCGAATAGAAGCATACGCATAATTATATATGTAATACGTTTAATGGAACTTTTGTTAAGCTAGGTTCTTCGTACGTAAACGGTAGTAAAAAAAAGTACAATAATGCAGTTTTAAATAATTCTTATTTGAAAGGTTAGGTTAGGTTAGGTTTGGTTATACCTTGGAAATACACCAAAAATTTCAAAAACCGCCAAAGCGCGGGTTTTTCGGTCGAATGGGATTGGGTTCGGTCGAATGGGAATTCGGTCGAAAGGACCCAAAGCGATAATATAACCCTTATACGAATCCAGCTTAAATCTAATCGTTTAAATTTAAATCAAATTTTTAGTTAATTCATATATTGATTGTTTAATTTGATTCATTAATTATTTTGTAATAATTATATATGTATTTCTTTTTAATTGTCTGTGTTGCCTGGTGACCCGTCCCGTGGTCACCTGCAATATAATTTGCGAAATAAATAGGATCAAGAGCCAATAATTGGTTATTGACTTTTGAGAACAACTCCCGAGGCGAATGACACAATGCTTATACGAGTATAATTTAAAAACAGACGACAGAATTATTGCGCAATACTAAAACAAGGCTTAGTATCAACGTGGTTCATTTAACCGTGAAATTGTTTCGATTGAACATTTGCCAAATAGTTTCTCTCGCCAATTAGATATAATTCGGAATTTTACGAATGAACCCTACTCGATAGCTAATAGAGAACAAGAACAACCTTCGCTTTCACTGAAGTTTATCCAGTTTTATTAGATCGTATACCAAAATATATAATTCACTTCAAATGTAACAAATGTTTCATTGGCAAAAAATTTATGATTTACTCAAAATTAGTAGGCTTAAAGGGAGAATGCAACCTAACAAGAAGTCTTTTTCTAATCCAATGGTAAACAAAATGAACAAACAAATATTAAACTAGAAATCAATTAAAAACCTACCATCAAAATAGGCTTAGCTGGATGCATTGAGATCATCCGAACTCCCTGTATAAGGACTAGCGACCAATGACATAGATGAACGGCTCTTATACGGGGAATGCGGGATATCCGTGATCAATGTCATTGGTCGCTAGTCCTTATGGGAGTTCAACGAATCCAGCTAAGCCTATTTTGATGGCGAGTTTTAAATTTATTTCTAGTTTAATATTTGTCCGTAATTTTGTTTCACTGGTGGATTAAGCCTATTTAAACGATAAGGAATCGATAAAAAAAAATCGCTTGTTGTTCGGTTGCATTCTCCCTTTAACCGAATTAAAATTATATTGTCGCTAACTTTCAATGGAAAAACAGTTTAACCAGCTGCCCAGAAACTTCATAAACACGTACGCAAAAATTATTTATATACGTGGATTCATTATGAAATTTCTAGCCTATAAATCAAGTTCCATTATTAACAGTGTCAGAAATAGAACATATTCAGTGAACGTGACAGCGTTCAATGTTATGAGCCTATCGTCATCTGTAATGCAATTTCAATCCCCATAATTTTAAGTAGAGTACATTGCAAATAGCGTATGTCTATTTATTTTAATATTTTTTCTAGCGAGTTCTCGGAATGAGGTTATGATACGGAGTCATCAAGTATGATAAGGCAATATCTAAATAATAATTGGAACATTATCTACTAGCCGCGTGTGAATTATACTGATGGATTGTGTCAGGGTTAACGCTCTCAAGAACATCCGCGGAAGATGCCCCAAATACGAGACACGTTGTGAACTTTGAACCCTAACTGAAATACGGAATAACTACGCTTATATTTGCTAGTACACCCAAATTTTAACGCAAATCAAATCTGAAAACTTTGCCCTAACTATTAGTTTACCCAAATAATTTTCGCAAACTAAATCTGCAAAACCTAAAATTAAGCATATAATCGACATTTTCGAAAGTTTTAAAATAAATATTCCCCGCAATACTACGTCATCAATATGGTCGCGTGATTTCGCTATTGTATTGTAGAGCCTACAGTTGATTCTCGCGCGTTCTGGCACGAGTGATAAGGTGGCTTTCGCGCGGTCTTTTTCTTAAAAGTACTTAATCCAGATCAAGTCAATTATCCTTCGTATTGAAATTATCGTTAATTACGTTCCAGAAATAAACTACGTCATATATGGAAAGACAAAATAACCTATATATTTTTGACATTTTAATTTTCTTAAGTTTAACCGGCAGAGGTATAAATTTTTAATATGGCGTTTTAATAGTAAGATAAAACTAAAAATATGATAGATGAACATTCAATCTAAAATGATTTACGTAATAAAGACGTCACTGAGAATGAAAGGTATTTCCACGTAAGAGGAAAGTAAAACTCTAAAACATAAAAATAAATCTACGGCTTTATCCATTTCGGCTTTCACTAGGGACTGAAAGAGGTTTAAATGTGTTACGACGAAACCTTTCAAGTTTTATTTTTTTGGGTAGTTTTTAAAATCAAGTACCCAATACGTAGACAAACGGGAATTCTCGGGGATATAAGGAAATGAAAAACACAACCGAGAAAAGGGGAAAAAAGTTAAAGGGCCTAAAGTAAAATGAAACCCGATTGTGTAGCGGTAAAGATAATTTAAGCGGGAAAACAGACGATAATTTGGGAAAAAAAAAATTATGCGAAATTTCGACGAGTCACTTTGCGATGAATTCACCAATTTCACACGCTTCTACGTCATCACTACGGTCGTGTGACTTATATATAGTTGATTCTCATCGTCTTTAATTTTAAACTTCTCGTTAGAAAAACATTCTAGCATTCTACGCCATTAAAACGGAAAAATTTAAGAGATTTGATGATATAAAATGATATAAAAATTAACAAAATAGCTAAGCCTAAATCAGTTTCAAAGAAATTTTAGACTGGAAATATTCTCTAGAAAACTTAGTTCCTGATGCAGATGAAAGATCTAAAGGAGTGTTTTTTCAATCAAGATTTATTGGCCAATTATCGAGGTTTCAAATCAAATTAAAGATAAAGCTTTTGGTTTAACCCGCGTTAACGGGCTTCAAGGATATTAAAATGAATTTGATATAAACTTCTCTAAAAGCCCCATTTCCATGGTCGCGTGGAAAAACTGCTAGCGCAATTTTTTCGCTTGTAATTTACCAGCGCTTGAAGACCTGGCGTGCGAAAATATCTGTTTCGTTTAGATTTTCACGTGTAGCATGTAAATGAGGATTTAGTGAAAGAAAAAGGTCGAAAAATATTGATTGAAAACGGGGCTTAAACATCTCTTTCTCTTCACGCGATGTTATTTCAAAAACCAACTCTTTCATTGGAATCCATCAATAATTGTTGAATCCATTTGTAATAAATCTGAAACTATTCGGCCCTATAATTTCGCGGCTTTGATGGAATGTTTTAAGGTATTAACTAGGGTCTAAATAGATTGAAAACAACTTTTCACATTCTATTATTATGCCTTAATTTGAACTAGAAATTAAATTCGGGGAAAAAAAATAGTAACAACTTAACTTTAAATTTAAAAAGTATGAGTAAATCAACGGTTAATCCTACCTTATTGAATTATACCAACGTTTTTAGTTTGTTTAGAAAACAATTCGATGCAAATGGTTGATAACAAGAGCCTGTAAATACGCGTGAGGTTTAAGGTTTCCACGACTGAAACACATAATCTAACTAGGTCATACCTGAATTTAAATAGTCCACGTATACGGTACGCTAGAAATCCTTTCTATTTTCCTTAACACCAAATTCTACCATAAAGAGGTCATAATACGGCTCGTCGACTTTAAAAATAAGGTGGTTAAATAATAAGCGTTACATCGCTTCTAACCCAGTGATCGACTGAATCTCCGAATACCGACTAACCGAATGACTCGGGAAACGTTTTTAGAGAGAGGAAAATTTTTATATTATTACATAAACACAGTTCAACTATTCGGGAATAATTTTTCACGATATTTCCGCACTGAGGGCAAGAGAGAAAGATGCTAAGAGATATTTAAGCGTTTGTTTATCCGTAATCTTTGCTTCAATGGCAAGTCTAGTACTTTAATAAGAATTATTTCTTGGATAACAATTAAATTGAGAGTGAATAGGAATGTAGACGGAATTTTTATTGATTCTACGCACTGAAATATTCACTCTGAATTTGACTTATCGAAAGAAACTCCATCTTAAGCTTAATAAAATCACTTTTAGATCTACTTAAAAACTACCCGTAACCTTTCTAACCTTACAGTCTACTTAAAACTAATTCTAACCTTCCTTTTGGCCTATTAAAAAGCACTAAATTTTCCGACCAATTGATCTTAGAAACTTTCCCTAACATTTCTGACCTTTTTGTCTACTTAAAATTACCCCTAGCCTTTCTGACCTTATGATCTACTTAAAACTTATCCTAAACTTTCAAACCTTTTGTTCTATTAAAATCACTAAACCTTCTGTCTACTTGAATTTTTTTTTCCTCAAATTGGCGACCTTTTGTTATATTTCTAAACTTTCCCTAACCATGGGCCAAGAAACGATAAATCCAGGACATGACTCTTCCCCGTTTGAGGGAATAAAATTCTCGGTCGGCCAAACAAACAGCCTTCGTACAGCGTGTGACGTCACTTTGCTCCCAAAACGCCATACCTTGGACTGTACAAACTTGACCCCAAAAACCCGTCATCACGGTACGGTGATGACGTAGCCTGTTTCTTTTAGTGGACGCTAGAGTAATGTCTTGGATTTATCCTTTCTTGGCCCATGCCCTAACCTTTCTGACCTTTTGTTTTACTTAAAATTTACCCGTAATCTTTCTAACCTTTTGGTCTACTTAAAAACTTATCCTAACCTTTCTGACATTTTGTTCTACTTAAAAACTTACCCTAAACTTTCTAAAAAAAATGCCTAGCCAGCCTGTCAGAGCTGTTGGACTTGAGTTAACTGGGTTACTCAACGTTTCATAGGAAATCCGACACTCACTTTAATGATCTCGCGTAATCTTAGCGATTAAAACTATCCAAATGTGATTAAATACTACCCTAGCCCCAAAAAGGTTATTATATTAGCTAGATGATGAGAGTCGACCTTTAGGAGTGATATTTATAACAGATTGTCTAAATAGACTTTAATCTTATCTCGAAAATAATTGTTCGAAATAATTGTTCTTTAAATAATGAAATGCAAACAAAATGTATGCCATTCTGTCCATGTCCCGAGGAAACATTCCCACCTGCCTTTTTTTCAACAAATAGTTGCGAAACGATTAAGAACCAATGGGAATATAGTGGTAGATTTAACTAGTAGGAGTAGGAAGCCTATACAATCGACTGTAGAAAGGTTTTTTTTTTAAAGGAAACATGAAGTCGATAAAACCACGGGTTGATAATAAGTTTGCGAAGTATGAAAGAGCCCCAAATAGCAAACTTAAAACTAGGTACTCCTAAATCGCTGTAAGTATATAGTTTATCTAAAACTATTAATATTATATCTATAATAACTCTCCATTGACGCTCGATAAGCCTACTTTTGAACTAAGCCAAAAATGGTTAACTTTGTTAAATTATTATTCAACAATCATACTAAATTCGACTGACTTTAAAGATTACCGGAGATCAACTAACTTTCTAAACAGCCAATTAGAAACAAGATGAAATGAGACCAATCATATTCCTATTATTAAGTCTATACATAGTTTTCACTAAAGGGGGTAAGTGCCGTTCCCCCCATGTTGCCAACCACTTGTGAGTGCAGAGGGAAAGGCTAGAGTTCAGTTTTGAAACTGATCTGTTCTGAACTGCACTCACAAGCTCCTGGCAACCTGGGAATGAAAGCAAAGCTGGGTAAGAGGGGTGGAATTTTCTTTTGCCCCTTTACTGAAAACTATGTATAATTTATCTAATATTAACAGAACCAATGATAGAAAAAAAAATCACTTAACGGGCAATTGCCCGTAATATTTACTATTGGTTTTAAAAATTTTACATATTTTTATCTAAGTCACTTCAATTACGGTTGTTCATCAAGTTCATTATCCCTTTAAACAGTAAAGTTTTCGGTTTTTATCTTATCACTTAAAAAAAGCCATGGTATCTGACTAATTAGATCCAAGTGTATTTTAATTGTAATGTAAATTGCATTTAATTTAATCTAAATTACTAGCAGCATCATGCAAAAATTGCAAAAAAAATATATAACTTTACCTTTCAAAACTTTGTGATTTTTTTAGTTAGAGGTGACTTGTTGCAAACACATCAAACGCAAAAAACCATGCACTGGTGACGAGTACTCTTTATATACAGCGATACCCAATATTACATGCACTGCGCGAGCAAATAAAAAGAAAACAAAAATGTGCTTTAACGCCATATAATTTAAACAGTATTATCAAAAACAAAATTAACACAGTGCCTTAGAATGTGTATTTTCGATATTTTGAACATTTGCGGGTATAAAAATGGTTCGATAATTAACTTAAGACAGACGATGATTCATTCAAGATTTAAATAGAGTTAAAATACGATTAATAATAATTTGGTTTACCAGATCAGTCTTTTTGCCGCTAGTTTTCACACCCCTGTTTCGAAGTTCTTGTCGCAAGTCATCTTTAGAGAGGGTTTTATAGTCTTTGTGGCCCACATTCTGTTTACTCTTGTTATTCTTAACACCCATAATAATTCACCTCAAATTACTCTGAAAAAGTAAAAGATAAAAAATATTCATGTATTATTATGTAAGTTTCGATCCATATTCCTTAAGAATTTTATTTGGGCCAAGGCTTAGCATTAAATCACTCAAGGAGTCAAGTTTGTATTCTATATCAAAGTTTTACGTGTAAAGCTTACCTTACGATACATTTGGACCGTTCAACTGATCACTATCTTTAACTATTATGATTATAATTAACTATTTATTTGTTTAAATATTATTAAAATCCAGTTTTGTAGCTTAACGCGAAACATCGGCTTCTGTGGCGTGATGTTTCGTGCATAGTCTAAAGAAAAAGTCAAGAGCAATCAACAGGATTGGTAACTACTACCTCCAGCCAGGCATGGAAATAAAGTTTTTTAATGTTTGTCTAAGGCTAAGCTAAACTTGATTTCCAGCGTCGTCTGATATCATGTCTGGTTTTCTTCATAATTCAAATTGCTATTTTAATATAAAAATTTCCCGAATATTTAGCCAATTAGCGTGGTAAAAGAATTAAATTAGTGGTTCAAAAAAACTGAGATAAAATTTATTAAAATAGCGCGCCAAGATAAAGAGTTCTTCCCACGACAGGGTTGCCTCACTTTTTCTCAGATTCAAATTCCCTGACTTTTCCAGGTTTTTACCTGACCTTTTCCAGGTTTTTCCAACAATTTTCCCTGACACGGCCAGCTTCAAATCTTTTTCTGCAGATAATGATTGTAATTTCCTGGCTTCTTGAAAGATCTTAAAATTCCCTGACTTTTCAATGACCTGTGACAACCCTGCACGAAGCAAAATTCTTAGAATATTTACGAGACAAAAATAGTTCTTCCAATGAAGGAAGAATTCTTGGAATACTGACACATCCCAGGAGTGCAATAGCGGTATTTTCAAGCGTGATTATTTGCGTGTTTGTATATTAATATATGGGCAAATTAAACTTTTTGATAATTAGGAAAACATGAATTTTAATCAAATTCAATGTTAATGAGTACACTGATATTTGTAACAACAAAAAAGCAATTACAAGAGACATATTCCAATGGGAAGACTGGTATTTTTACTGTATTTAATTTATAACGGTATAATAAAGTAGAATATATTCTAAAAAATGGTTGTTAATAATGTTTAATGGATGAAAATAGTTCGATATTTCTTATAAAAGGAACAAATTTAAGGCCCCAATGAAATCAGGCAAGGCTTAGCAAAATCTGGGAAAGAATAAAAGCAGTATGATTGGCAAAAATGGTTTATCTGAATAAAAACAATAAATAATGCAAAATCATTGCTGGTTAGTGTTTTTTTTTTTTTCAATTTTTTTGACAGTTAAAATTTGCTAAGCCTGGCCAATTATAGTAATAGGTAACAATGATTCTAGGACACCGTTATCAGCAAACCAAAGTTAGTTACTAAATCTACTAACGAGGGAAAACTTTGAAATTAAGTCATTTCAGTTTTAATGTCGCTAACTCTCATTGCCCAACTAAATGTCTGAATACCAAAGGTGGCTAATGTTTCCGCACTCAATCTTTTGAGCTTAACGTAACAAGTCTTTGATAATGTATCAAAACAAGCTGATATTTCAATTTTGCAAGGTTTGACAACATGTACATTATTATTTATAGAACTTCGCGTAATGGGACGATTTGATTCAATGGCAATCGAATCATTATCAGCCAAAAATTTGGTTTTTCTTCGTCCCTTACCTTTTTTTCTATGTTTCTTTAAGTTAGGCAAAGTTTCCATTATTGCTCTTAACAATGAATGCGATATTTGTTCGTGTTTAAGCAAAGTTCTTCTATATTTAAACTTTCGATCGCATTGTAAACATGGAAAGGGTTTTTCATCGCTATGAACGGTGGCGTGATTTTGGAGATCAGACTCTCTTTTAAAACCTTTGCCACAAAGGCTACATTCGTAAGGCCTGAGATCTGTATGAGTTAAAGCGTGTTGCTGTAAATTATTAGAATCTTTTCCGCATACTTCGCATTTTATCGAAGTTCTTTTAAATCCGTAGTGAAGTTTTTCGTGCCTTCTCATATCCTCTTTAAGTTTAAATCCTTTACTACAGACGGGACATTTGTACGGACGAGTCGTACGATGAGTCTCTTTATGACGATTAAAGCTTTTCAAACTGATATATTGTTTTAGACATTTTTCACACTTAAATTTACGCGTATCTTTCTTAGGATTAACGTTTTTAGATCGCGATTCGCTTTTAATCGGAAGAGTTATCGAACATTCTACTAAAGCAAATAATCCAGGATTATATGGGCAATTAAATTCAGTTTCGTAGGATTCTAAACCATCTGAACCTATAATTTTTACAATTGGAAAACTATAACAAAAGCCTACAAACTTAAATGGTCATATTTCTAAAGATAACTTACCTCTATGATAAACTCCCGATGGCAAGATGCTAGATACGTTTTGATCAGCGATAGAAGAATAGGTTGAATGTTGAAACCACGATTTTGCTTCCCTCAAATCCACATTTGTTGGCAGAAAATCGCGGTTCTCTTTATCCCGAGCAATTCTCCAACTTTTACCGTTTCTTATCAATCTTAAGACATTGAGCCCCTCAGACTTCTCTGGTTCTGTTTTTACTTCACATTTGGGATAATAATTTCTAGCTTCAATAATTACCCCTGCCATATTTAATTTAAACTAAATTGGGTATTAAGTACCTTCGAATTTATTAGTTTTCGCACATTTCTAAGTTAACTAACCAGCTTCAAGTTGTGCCAAGATTGTGTACTGCAAAAACAGAAAACAAAGCGGATAATCGAGCAGACGATGCTAAACCAAGAAATCTAAATCGAGCTGTACATATTCAGAAGCGGGTGACACATTTGCAATAAAACCGCCCGTTTTAAATATACCGCGCTTAAGAGTTTTAATTTAAAATCGCACGTTTTTAATAACAACTGGCGCTTTATACTCAAGTTGAGTTTGCATGGAGTACTTTTTCCTAATTCACTTCAGTTGCTACCATTAGGTTTAAACTTCATCGTACATAACAGACAGAATTGTATATAATGAATAAACTGCGTATTAACGTTTAGTAATCCAAATTCTTTTTTTATATTCTTACAGTTTTAAGTTACAAAAGAAAAGGGTTATTTATAGTTTATTAAAAGCGGCGATATCGACACTTTGTACCAAGTCTTCGAAACCTTCAATTTTTTCTTGCAGTTCTTCGATGCTGACCTTATCATCTTCAACAATGGTTACAATTTGAAATTTGTTGATTCCGTAAGCGAGCGGAACGAGTTTGGCTGCGGGGAATATAATCATTACCGATTTACGAGAAAACATCCATAAAACCTATCAAAACTCACAAGCTCCCCATACGAGTCCATCCATTTGGATGGATCTAACTTGTTTTTCCAATTCCTTCATATCAGTCTCATCATCCCACGGTTTGACGTCCAAAATGACGCTTGATTTGGCAATAAGAGCAGTCTCTACAAATATATCCGTACGTTAAAGGTTGCAAAGAGGTGACTGATATGCGATTATTTTATTTACTTTTGGATTTTTTAGCGGCATATTCCGCTACTCTTTTTTCTCTTAATTTCGCGGCGTCTTCATCTTCCTGAAAATTCCAAAGATGGGTACTTTTTGGGCTCAAAATTAACTATTAAAATCCTATAACATTTACTTCTTCTTCAGAACCAAATAGGTCAATATCATCGTCGTCGTCTTCTTTGCTGGATTTCTAATAACAGATTTGTTAACTAAAAGACTTGACAAAGATATTAATTTTAAAATAAAAGCGTACCGTCGGAGCGGTTGGTTTAGGTTTGGCTATGTCTCCATTCGCGACTGGTTTTGGAGCTGCACTTCCTTTCTCGGATGATATAATAGCTTGTAGATTCGATAGAGATTTTTGCAATTCTTGGACAACTAAATTTCCAATTTTATATTAATTTTAATATAAATGTCCTTAAAGGACAATTTCTATTGGCTACCTATTCTAGGACCCCAATCTCTCTTGGCTGCCCCTTTCAAGGACCCCAATCTCTCTTGGCTGCCCCTTTCAAGGACCCCAATCTCTCTTGGCTGCCCCTTTCAAGGACCCCAATCTCTCTTGGCTGCCCCTTTCAAGGACCCCAATCTCTCTTGGCTGCCCCTTTCAAGGACCCCAATCTCTCTTGGCTGCCCCTTTCAAGGACCCCAATCTCTCTTGGCTGCCCCTTTCAAGGACCCCAATCTCTCTTGGCTGCCCCTTTCAAGGACCCCAATCTCTCTTGGCTGCCCCTTTCAAGGACCCCAATCTCTCTTGGCTGCCCCTTTCAAGGACCCCAATCTCTCTTGGCTGCCCCTTTCAAGGACCCCAATCTCTCTTGGCTGCCCCTTTCAAGGACCCAATTTATATTGGCTACCCCCTTCAAGGACCCAATTTATATTGGCTACCCCATTCAAGGACTCAATTTTTATTGGCTGCAATCTTGAAATAATTTATACTGACCATTTCTCAAATCTCTGGTTTCTTTTTCTAAAGCTTCCACCCTCGATTGAAGTTGGTTATCGCTAGGTGTCGAAATATTAGTCGCCTAAACATTTTAAAAATTAAAATAAAAAAAACAGTAAAATTCATTCCAGTTTTTAAAATATAAAATTAAATTCAATAATAGGGACTGTAAGCTTCAAAGCTTCGCACAAAACAAAAGACTCGAGAGCCAAGGACCCAAAAAAATAAAACTAAAACAAACCAATCTTGGAAGGGTCTGGTTTCTTAAAAAAAAATAAAAATAAAAAAACAAGATTTAAATTAGTGCAAAAGACTAAGATAATAAAAAAGTTGGGTTGGCAGCGTAGGTTAAAGGAAAGAGAGATCCAAATTTTTGAAATAAAAAACTGTGTACATGCTTTCCGGCACTTGATATCTAAAACTAAAATGCAATACTACAGGGATTTTACGAAAGATTTCTAAATATATTTTTGGCCTAAAGAAGATGTCATTTTTTCTGATTACAGGTTTCCTACTCTTTAAAGTTTAAACTTAATAGATAATGAAATTTGAAAATTGATTTTATTCCAAATAAACCTTATGGAATATGACCTCGTATTAAAGGGAGAATTAAGTGTCCATCAATTTTACTATTAAAAATAAGTCATTTGCGTACTAAAATATTCGGAAAATGTACCAGTCTGAATTGCATCAAAAATTGGAAAATATTTTGGCATTTAAAAGGAGAATCCTCAACGTCCCTGTACCTTTCACTTCATTAAAATCCGCGATAAGAATGAGATTCAGTGCAATAATGAGTGTGGGGAATGGATTTTTAGTACGCCAAAGATAAAGGGCAAGTCTTTTGATTTGTCTCCTTAGGTTCTTCTTTTAATTGAATGCCAAAATCTAAAGATTTTCGCGCGTTTCACGCTTGCCATAGGCTTTAGACCTAAGTTACTAAAACCTCGTAATGTTGATCAAAATTTAAATTTCCAAAGACATTTAACAAGCTAATGAGAACTTGGGAGTTCATTTAGGCCTAAGTAAATATGTCCACAAATACGGAATTGTAAAATTGCTCATTTTCTTATTTCATTATCTATTCAAATTTTTTAATACAATGAATCAGTGTAAGTTAAGACAAGGTTTAGTTCGAATGATGTCCGCTGCTAAAATGAGTTATCTTTTCAACAGACTGATGTAATTTTTAAGTAAACCATCCAAACTTAAGCCTTTTCCAAACTTAAAAGGGATTCTCAATATTTAAGTTGACTAAGTAAAAAATAATAGCAGAAAAGAGTAACAACAAATATTTTTGGGAGTTGATGTTACTCACAGACTGCAGAGAATTTTTTATTTGCTGACGAGCACGGGCTATTTCATCAACGAGAGAGCTAGTGGACGATGTTTTTGCCTGACGAAGAAAAATGGAACGGATAAAGAACATTAAGGTTCCCGTTAAACCCCTCACCATTTTTTTTAAACCCAAAGGATGGATCGGAAAATGTTAATTTGGTTAAATTAAAATCATAAAGTCTACCGCTCTATCTAAAGGTAATTCCGATTATCTAGCAAATACAAAAAAAAAAAAACCCTTTATCACGTTAAACTTACGTGCGTTTGTAAAGGTAGTTTCATCTCGAGAGTGCGTAAAATTTAGTTTATGGTTAAGTTAGTAATATAATAACGAAACAAATTCTTAGCCTTTTTAAGGTTCTGGTGATTATTGTTGTTAGGTAAAGATTGCGTAACTTACGGCTACTTGTTTATTTTGAGTTTTAGCCACTGGCTGGTCCGTTTGTACTTTCGCTTCCACGGGTTGAGTTCCGAGACTGCCACCAGCCAAGCGTTCTTGGTATAACCTTTCGGCATCATCAGCACGTGACTTATCAGTCCAAATAGTTTCCATCAATAGTGGGTGAGACATCTTTTATCTGTAATACACAAAGTGGAATCACAGTTTCAACTTTCTTGATATAAAAGTAGAGGGGAGAAATAAGCGTATCCCTACTGCCCACTTCAGGTAGGGACATGACACGGAGGCAAGATATAGAAAAGTGGGAGAAATTGCAATTCGTAGTGTTAAAATAGGTCTAGTTATCCATTTAAATATTAAATAAGAAGCCAGAGCTGGCAGAGCCAAGGCTTATTTTTAAAAACACATGGTCTCTCTCCTCTCTAATCATCTGTGAGACTGAGATTTAACTTCATTGGACAGCTACAGTAAGCCTTGGTTAACCTAAATTACTTTAGAAGCTAAGTTCTTCGCGATTTACTATAAATTATCGCAAATTAAATACCATATTTTCTTAATTCTCCTATAAATAATCACGCTACGACACTGGTTTTACTTAAACAGAGTTAAAATAAGAATATAAGACAATATATAATTACCCTAAAAATGCGACGAAGATGCTTGACAGAATGCTGACGCGAAAAGAACGACGACAACGATAGCACCATAGCACGTTGGGCGGAAAAATACCGAGGAGACTGGACATTGTCCAATAAATTTTCCATACGTCCTTTAACTTTTAAATTTCGAGAAGGGGTCACTGTACACTTGTCTGATCTAATAAGAAAAAGTGCTTACTCCTAGTATATAAAATCTTACAATGTCTGATAATTTTATAAAAAATCCACTAACTTTTAATTTACTAGAAAATTCTCCCTTAAGAAAATACGCTTATATCCATCCCAAGTCTGCATCCCGCATTGTTGAGTGTTGACCTCTTGAGTTTGGCTTTTGACCTCGTTATAGCGCGTTATTTTAAACATTTTTATTCCATTCGCTAATTATTCTCTGGTTTAACAATTTCCATGGCGGAAACTTCAAACGTGGAAGCTAGTACTAGTGGTGGAACAAATACTAACGCTCCAGCCAGTTTTCCATTGTCCCGCATAAAAACCATAATGAAAAGCGCACCAGATAGTCTAAATATATCTCAAGAATCTGTATTTGTTGTCGAAAAAGCTTCAGTATGTGATTATAATTCATAATTTCAATAATAAAAAGTTGAATTTTGTACCTCTCATTTTATTTAATGTAGGAATTACTCGTATCTTACCTTATTAACCAAGCGTACAAATGCAGCGATGGAAAGAAACTTGTCACTTACAAAGACTTATCTACTGTCGTAAACACTGAAGAAAATCTGGAATTTTTAAGAGGTATTTCTATATATTGAGTAAAATCTTTAAAACTTCTCATTGTTATTAAATTATCCAGATATCATTCCGCATAAAATTAAATTGGGTGACTATATGGATATTTTGGCTAAAGTCGAGAAACAAGAGAAAGAACAAGCAGATTTACTTTAAAAAAAAAAAAAAAGGAACCAGCTTTTATTAATACAGTAAAGAATCTCCAACAAAATCTTTACTAGTCCATTTCAGCCAACTGTATATTATTATTAAAACCGTATTGTAAATAAGTTTTTACAAAAACCTAAATAAATATCTTTTGCAAATAAAAATTATTACCAAATCTTCCGCATCTTCATCGTCATTATCGGCTGAACCTTTGTCACTTTCAGATCCACCCTCATCATCGGCCAAAAGGTTTTCCGCTACGTCAGGGAGGACTCCGCCAGTTGGACATTCTTCTTTCGTTATTAAACCAATTTTCTCTGAACAGATGGAGAAAATAAAAGTAATAACAGAGGCCTAATTGATTTGTTTGCGTAAAACAAACATCTTAGAAAAGTGACTATTAGGGCTAAAAATATTTGGCCTAAATAGAAGTTCAGCTTCCTTGGGTCTGTCAATAGGCCAAATATGCAAAATTTACTAGGTGTAACATTTGGACCTAAATGTGCTCTTAAACTGATTGAGAAGGGACAATAGGGCCTTAATAGCCTGGTGAAGTAATTAGGCCTATTATTTGGGCCGAAATAACAAGATTAGCTCATACGGTCCAAAAAAGAAGCCTGATGAGCTTTTAAGGTCCAAAAAAGAAGCCTGATGAGCTTTTAAGGCCCAAAAAAAGAAGCCTGATGAGCTTATAAGGCCCCAAAAAGAAGCCTGGTGAACTAATAAGGCCCAAAAAATTAGCTTTGTGAGGTAATTAGGCCCATTATTTGGGCCTAAATAGGAAGATTAGCTCATAATACCCTCTTCAGACGAGGCTTAATTAGCCATGGTTTAATCAGATTTAACCGAGGTTTACATAACCTTCTCAGTTTAATAAGCCTCGGTTAATTGTGATTAACCCTCGGTTTAATCTGATGCAATATAGGTTCTATAGCCTCTAGGCCCGTCCCTCTGCCTTTCGAATTTTTATCAGCGAAATTGAACAAATTACCCAAAAAATAGGTATTATAGGTTAAAAAGTTAAGTTATAGGTTTTCATAGGATCACTTCAGAATTATAGGAAATATTGGTGGTCTGGGAGCCCTGAATAAGGCTAAAAAAATTAGCCTCGTGAGGTAATTAGCCCATTATTTGGGCCTAAATAGCAAGATCAGCTCATAAGGCCCAAAAAAGAATACCTGGTGAGCTTATAAGGCCCAAAAAAGAAGCCTGGTGAGCTTATAAGGCCCAAAAAAGAAGCCAGATGAGCTTATAAGGCCCAAAAAAGAAGCCAGGTGAGCTTATAAGGCCCAAAAAATTAGCATGGTGAGCTAATAAGGCCCATTATTTGGGCCTAAATAGCAAGATTAGCTCATAATACCCTCTTCAGATGAGGCTTAATTAGCCGTGGTTTAATCAGATTTAACCGAGTTTTATATAACTTTCTCAGTTTAATAAGCCTCGGTTAATTGTGATTAACCTTCGGTTTAATCTGATTATACCGATTAGTTACAACTTCTCTGAAAAGAGTATAAGGTCCAAAAAAGAAGCCTGATGAGCTTATAAGGCCCCAAGAAGAAGCCTGGTGAGCTAATAAGGCCCAAAAAATTAGCCTGGTGAGGTAATTAGGCCCATTATTTGGGCCTAAATAGCTAATAGGCCTAAATAGCTAATAGGCCTAAATAGCAAGATCAGCTCATAAGGTCCAAAAAAGAAGCCTGATGAGCTTATAAGGCCCAAAAAAGAAGCCTGAGGAGCTTATAGGGCCCAAAAAAGAAGCCTGAGGAGCTTATAGGGCCCAAAAAAGAAGCCTGGTGAGCTTATATGGCCCAAAAAGGAAGCCTGGTGAGCTTATGAGGCCCAAAAAGGAAGCCTGGTGAGCTTATGAGGCCCAAAAAAGAAGCCTGGTGAGCTTATAAGGCCCAAAAAAAGAAGCCTGGTGAGCTAATAAGACCCAAAAATTTGCATGGTGAGCTAATAAGGTCCAAAACATTAACATGATGAGCTAATAAGGCTAAAAAATTAGGCTGGTCAGCTAATAAGGCCGAAAAAATTAGCCTGGTCAACTAATAAGGCCGAAAAAATTAGCCTGGTGAGGTAATTAGACCCAACATTTAGGCCTAAAAAGGCTGGAGTGATAATTATGCCCAAAAATATGTGGCCTAAATAGACCGGTGAGGTAATTAGGCCCAAATTTGAACCTAAATATCCTGGCGAGCTATTTAAGCCTAAAAAATAGGCTGGTTGGGCTTAAAGAGTCTAGTGAGGTGATTTGGACCCATCTAAAGAGATAAAAAAGCATCATTATACATACCATTGACAATTCGAAGCCAGACAGCTTTATTTTTGGTCGAATAACAGGATTTTAAATTTGGAAGAAAGTTGTTGAACGAGACGCAATCTTTCTTCTTGAATTATATTAAAAAATAAAGATATGAAATAGAGCGTTCTATTAAAATCTATACGGACATTACTTTGAGGGACTCTTCTCGGTAAGCTTGCAAACACGATATGGCTTTGTTACGCAAAGCTCCTCCTTGACTGTCCTCAAATAAACGTTTAGTAGCTTCTTCTAGTTGCTTACAAGCTAAATACGCGGGAAATAAATTGATCAGGTTTCGTACTAATGAAAAACTAGTCCAAAGTAGAAATATGGGAAAACAAGATTCAAAGCGTCTAGCATGTCAAATTCAGGTTTTTCCAGACTCATTGCAACCCCGCGTCTTCCCAGGGGCCATCGGATTACGGGGTTGAAACCCTTATGAGGGACAGAGAGGAGCTTCATAAAGTGAGTTTCTCCACTACAAAATGGAGGAAAATGATGCGCAAATTTGGTAGAATCATTTTGAAGCTCCTCTTCCTGTCCCAACCCGAGTAAACGGACCCTGGGCTGGCTTTCGTCGCGACGTTTCCCTTATTAAAACTCACCTTCCAAGAATTTTATGGTTCCCTGACTTAGGAGAGCTTTGAAATCTCCAACTGGATTGACTGAACCAACCTAAGATCAATTGATAAAAATAATGTCATTCTATTAAACTTAAGTTAGAAACTCATAAGAATCTAACAATATACCTCCGAAACTGTTCCAATGACAGTACCAGAAACGTTACTTCCATCCAAACGAGGCTTTTTGCTCTGAGTAGCGGTGTCCTCTTCAGATTTTCTAAATTACAATATTCAATATCGCAATTTGTAAACCAAACTAAACGGATCATAGCAATTAAGTAACTACTTATTTAGCCTTATAAGTATCAAAGGCTGTAATCGAGTAAGTAATCACGTACATATTTTGGAGAAGTGCCAAATGAACTAGTCTTACCCATTTTGGAACATTTTACTGCCAGTTCGACCCTCTTTTTTCTCCACCATCTCCTTCAAGGGGAACAACTCTTTCAGTTGTTTGATGATTGGCTTCGCCGCTTCAGCCAGCTAACAAAATTAAATACAATATTAACGAATAACGTAAGAGTAGAGTGCTCTAGTTAATGATTAGGTACATTTTCTGGCGGTATCATTTTGCTCATTAAGCCCTCGTGACAATCAGGAAGTGGCTCCTTAGGATTCAGAGCTCGATGTTGCAAACATTGAAAGTATCTTTGGAGATACGGATTCGGCGTTTCTTTTATCGTTAAAAGTTCAAAATCTTCACCGTCATCATCATTGTCCCTTCAAGTTGAGATAAACAAAACATTTAGGGAATGTGAGAGTCTTTTTATCAGCGAGACTTACTTTCCAGCGGTCATTAGATCCATGGCGTCTATGAGATTTCCTACAGCTTTAAGTTGTTCATCTGCGTTACAAAATTTCTTTATTTTGATGATTCTCAACGGGAAATTAAGAAATTTTACCATTTGGAATATTTTTTTTGTTGGATTCCAACGAGGGGAAAGTAAGACGCTGAATGTCTTCCGCAAATGGAAGTTGGATAAAAACTAAACACTGCGCAAAAGTACGAAACAATGTTTATGGTGATTAATATTTGGGCAGCGCTTAATTTTAAATTTTCTTCTTACTTTATAAGTGGGTTTGATTCTGGGCGCGAGGAGACCGATTCTGGGCGCAGATCGCAAAGAATAAGCGTAGCGGACGATGGCTACCATATTAGTCTCGTGTAGAGCGTGGATAAAAGCTGCCAGAGCTACTTGAGCTTCCTATTCAAATTAAAAATAGAAAAAAAATTTAATCAAAAATAAATCTACTTTTAGTACATTTTGCAATTGTGGTTAAGCCTTGGTATTAGTTACGATACAATATTGGCTTACACTATTTTATTTTTTTCTGAAAATCTGGGAAGCAAAAACTCACTTTGTTTGGTTTGGAACCAACAACGTAATGGCATTTATCCCCAAAGTAATGATACCTTTTTAACTAAAAACAACAGTCAAATTGCAACTTATTTTGGTAGAAACAGTACAAGTACTTAGTTTCAATCGAGAAACAAAATACAGTAAAACTCTCATCATAACTAGATTCTGGGGATATGGACCCGTTTCATTATAGATCCTAGGCCTTGGCTTTCTTCGTGCTCCCTTGTGTCGTCTGCAAAGTTGGCCAAGTCCTAAGGAAACAATTTTCATTTTTAGGCCTAGCTTTAGCGGACAAACTCTGGTCTTAACCAATAGACTTCTTTCTCTAGAGAAGGGGGTAGGCAACCCACTGAATCAGAGGTGCAAAGTGGGATGAAAGATGAACTCGTGCAACGTTTCATCCCCTTTTCTAGTGCCAAGGGGTGTATGACCTTGACTAAATACTTTGTCGTCCACAAAAAGCCAAGGCATAGTAAGAAATTGGTTATTTTTCCCCAGAATTTTGTTTATAACTAGGTTTAAAAAAGTGGCCACTCAGCCTTAAAAATGCAACAATATACTTTATCTATTTTGGTAAATCCCAAGACTTTGAATCCCTTCTCCTTATTATCATATTCCATGCTCTTTTTATCCTCTTCGGAATAAGGCACCACACTTGTACCATACTTATAGGCTGAATACAAATTAATTAATGATTAAGTGTCAAAGGACCCAACTTTTAAACTAAAAAGTTACCAGTTATGGTGTTCAATTTATCGACTTCAGTTTGGGCATCGTCGTTCAAATGAAAAGACGTGGCTCGTACGGTTGTCAAATTAGGATCATTAGCATAGCACGGATTCCAAGTTTTAACTTTATATTCAGTACACTTTAGGAAAGCCGTAATCGGGATTGACAAGTTTGGACCCACGTCTAAATCGGCGTTCCAAGGAGCGGAATTAACACTTTTTTTTTGGTAATACGTTAAAGCCGGAAGAGCTTGTCTGGAAATATCGGTATATAGATTTGATTCTAATTGACATTGCAATTTAGGCCAAAGTTTTGGGTCTAATTAACCAGCCAAGCTGTTTAGAACTAAATTTTGGGTTTAAATATTCACAACCACAAAGCAATTACTGTTTGGGCCCAAATTTTGTTCCTAATAAGGCCTCAAGGCAATTTATATCCATAATTTTGGCTTAAATTGTGGCGAAAGCGAGTGCAGCTCCTGTTTGGCCCCAAATTTTTGCTGTAATTATTCCACCAGGGGATTTAGATCCAAAATTTGGGCTTAAATATTGTAGAGTTTATTCAGGCTCAAAATTCGGTCCTAAATACTCACTTTTGGTTCTAATAATAGTTATAAAATTAAAATAAAATTACTGAAAAGTGAAAGAATCAGCCTCCACTCCTCGAATGAGTTTCCGAATTATCTCTTCTCCGGCGATTTGTTTTTCAGAAAGTAGTTTCTTTTGATCTTCGTTTAATTCACCCTCAAAGTTTTTCAAACTTCTACATTTTTGCCAAAATAATTATTAATCGAAGGAAAAAGTGATAATAAAATCTGTACTTACATAACATTTAGTTCCATATTACACGCTTTCATACCAGCTATAATAACGTCTAATTGATTATCCGACACTTCGGCGCAAAAGTTGGAGATCAAGACCACTCGACTGCTGACAAATTTTTTACCCTTCGTCTGAGATTCTAAGATATCCATTCCAACAACGAGGGCGTCGATGACTAGAATTTTATCTTAAGCTTTGGAAACTTTAGGGAATATTATTTCATTTACTTACAGTCCGCGTCGACTTTCCCTTCCTCGATGTCTTTAATATCCATAATAATATCCCAATTAACAGGACGTAGATTTCTAATTACGTTTATATTTTGATACTCTCCGGAGTTTCCTTCGGCGAGAACATTATCAGTCTCCTTCGTGCCAAAAAGGACTATAGCTATTTCGTCTTTTGACTCAGAAAATATCTACGAAGAAACATTAGAACAAAAAGATTAGGCTTAATTAACTAAAGGTATTACCTTTCTTTGGAGGATTAATTCAACGCATGTCTTGGCCAAAGAGAGACCACTATCGCCGTTTTCGTCTTTCACGTGCATACCAGGTCCAACATCTAGAACTATAACCGTCGCATCCTGAAATAAGGTAGTGTTTTTCAGTAAAAATCTGATTGCGCTATAAATCTACTTAAAATTAGGGTTTTCACTAAATCCTTAACCGTTAAGTTTATCACTTACACTTAGTAAGTTAGTTAGTAAACTAGAAACTGACATATGCCAAGGCTTACTTTGTTCGCCGCAGCCATGGCCTGTCTCAGTTGGAGTTGGTAGTAATGAAAATATGACAGTCAACCTATGGTTAGTTAGGACAAGAAGGATCCTTCTTGGCGTGATTAACGAATTTCTTACTCAAAGAACTTGACGCAAAATTTCAGAACAGGAGCTTACAAGAATCAAAAGTCACCAAAGCAGGGTTGCCAGCTAACAGCCTAAGCGAGCGGCTTAAACCGCGAAGGGATAAACCTTAACCTCCTGGCAGTGACCCCTGGTGTCTTGAATAACTAATCTAGTCTGATTAGTAGTCCTTAATATATTTATAGCATAAATAGTAGTATTTCGCGACCGAAACCAGTGTTAGTCCTATGGAGAAAATAGCATTATAATTAATTTTTGTTTGTAGTTGTATCGCTTTACTATCTGTGGTAAGTACTTACTATAAAAATCACAGAGACTTTTTGTCACTGACAGACCTAACACTTGGTTGGCTCCTTATTTCATTTACATTACTTAAGTTGTCTTAGTTAGATTAGACAGTGACAGTCTGACCCTCACCCTCTGGTCCAGAGTGAGGAGTCAGCTCAGTCAGGGCAATTCGCGAATGACTTTTGCCTCAGCCATGCGTGATCATTCGCAAATTGCAGTTTGTTATTGTAAATTCAACCTAATTCTCCTTCAACAGGGACACCGTAAACAATGATCCGCATTTAGAACCATTTAATATCATTGATCGTGATCAATAACGCATTATGGATCCAACTACCCTCTCAGTTTTACCCTCTCAGGAAGAGAATCGGGGCATTGACTCTTTGGAAAATGAAACTGTAGAATTACCACCTCCGGGATCGAATCCGAGTGGCTCACCTTTAACGGATACCTCCGAAGATAGCGTACCTTCCCAACCAAAAAAGGACTCTGAAGAAAATGGTGTTACTGAAACTAGTGAAATTGACAATAAAGAGCTCAGCGGTATTTCGGTCGAAACTCTCCCCTTAGCCTCCGCAGGCGCTTGCGTAGCGGATGAATCCAAACCCTCAGTTTCCCCTTGTAGCCCCAAATTAACCCCCAAATCCGAATACCATATAAAATGGGTTCAATGGAAAGGAAAAAAAACTCCGATGGTGACGCAGGTTAGATTCCAAACTTCCATTACTCGGTTTACTGTAAATTGAACGCGTTAACTAGTGTTTTATTTTCAGAATGAAAATGGACCTTGTCCGTTAATCGCGATTATAAATGTTTTAATATTCAAAAATAAAATTTCAATACCATCCTTGGTTGAAATTATAACCACAGACCAGTTGATGGAATTTATCGTTAATTGCATATTGGACAGCGTTCCAAAGGTAATTTTATCTCGCATTTATTTTAATAAATTATAAACTTTTGTTTCGAACTAATGTAGAACATTCCCGAAAGTGCGCAACTTAATTACGAACAAAATATGAATGACGCAATGTCAGTCATGCCCAAGTTGCAAACTGGTTTGGATGTGAATGTTAAATTTACGGGGTAAATAAAAACAAAAATATATTTTAATTATTTTTATAGTTAAGAGTTAATTTTGTTTGTCTCATTAGTGTCAGCGATTTTGAATATACCCCAGAGTGCATTATCTTTGATCTTCTACAAATCCCGTTATATCACGGTTGGTTAATCGATCCTCAATCGACAAATGCGCTTACCGCCATTGGACATAGTAGCTACAACCAATTAGTCGAGAAAATTATTAACAACAAATCGTCTGAACGTCACGAAGTTGTCACGGAAGCTCTTATCGGTAACGCTTTACAAGTTACTGTATTTAGGCATAAAATATCCTGTAGACAAATTAATCCCAAAATACGGATGTAACGTAAGACTAATAGCTTAATTATAATTAATTTCATTTATGATTAATAGCGGAAGCTTTTCTGGAGAAAACAGCTTCGCAATTGACGTATCACGGTTTGTGCGAACTAACATCAGTTTTGAAAGAAGATGAATTGTGCGTTCTATTTCGTAACAATCATTTCATCGTGCTACACAAACATAATGTAACGATTTTACAATCATTGTCAAGAAACGTTGATTAATTTGAGGTTTAATCTTTAGAATGAGCTCTTCCAATTAGTTACGGATCAGGGATTCTTAACCGAAAGTAACGTGGTTTGGGAAACTTTGAATAATATCGAAGGAGATGGTCAATTCGTCGATCACAACTTTATCACAGTGCCTCCAAAAGTAGTGCCTGATGGAAAAATTGCCCAAAACGCCGGAACTGAACAGCAAGTTGATCAAGAGTAAACGGAAAATTTTAATATTATAGGTTTTGCACCCTCGTTATAATGAAGTAATATTGCTTGCATCACAATTTTCCATCAACAATACCTAAGCTTTACCCAAAATAAAAACATTTTCTTCTCTAAAGTAACACTCATATTCAGTTAGATTTAGGCCTAAATTTATCATATTTCCCATAGAGGCCCCTTCTGCTCTAGAATTTGCCCCTTGAAAATCATCTTCGCTTAGCCACACAGCCTAGCTTTGACTGAGACACTTGTGATGGTCAATGTCGTCCGCCATGCGAGAAAAAAGGGGTGTAAAGAGGCTATAGAAAGCCCAGATAGCCCCTATAACATTTCCTAGAATTAGGCCTATTTCTGGCCTAAATTTATTTGACCCTAGAACTAGACCTAGTTTTAGGGATAAACTTTGTTTATAAAAATAGGCCTACTTTAAGCAGACGAATTTATTCTTAACCAATGACCTTGATCTATCAAGCCAAGGCTCGGCGACTATAATGAAATTCGCATAAAAATCTTAAGATTCTTTCCCCAGAATTTCATTATAACGAGGTGTTTTTAAGAGATGTCTGCGTCATTTCAGTTATCTAGTCGCCTTGAGTCTTCAGCAAGAGCAACAGAGTCAAAGACGAAAAGATTTAGAATGGGAAAGTTTCAAGGAAAGCAAATTGGGAGTAACTGAAAATATGACAGAGTAATTTATTAATTCAATTCATCTCCTTGATGAAAAAAAGGTTTAACGGTTTAAATTTTATCACACGCAGCGAAGAATTAGCCAGGAGACTATACGAAGAAGAACAACGTTTAGCGGCGGCGGATGTTTCTTCGCCTACTAGCGTTTGCGAAAACGCCCCTTTCCCCGGTGAACACGTAAATAACCGAAATCAGTCTCGACCAACTAACACGCCTTCACCCACCAGAGAAAACAACCGAAATAGAAGCAGCAGAGAAGTGAGTACCAATCTAAGTTTATCCCTATTTTCTCTTAATTTAATTAATTTTGACACTTTTTTTTCTGTCACGTCCCATGTAGTGCATCATTCTATGACAAATTCGAGACAGATTGAAGCGCGATAAGCGTCATTATAATTTATACGTGTTTGTAATAGAGTAAAAAGATAGAGAGGGAATTTATTTTGGTCTATATTTTAAAATTATATATATAAATAATTATCCTACCAATTTAAAAGTTGCCTTTTTACGGTTACCTTTCGTTTCAAATCCCTCAAAAATGTGATTATCCACCCAACGTTTATTAATTCCGCAAATTAGAGCTTTGGTGCTAAGTTAAATACAACAATAAATATATTTTTATCTTCGTAACGTTTGTTTCAATGAAAAAATATAAAATTCACATGCAAAAATAGTTAAATATTAAATTTTCGTAATTCTCCGTATTCGGGCCACGTTTGTTTTATTTTAGTTTTGTAAAATAAATATCATTTTTCAGAGCGCTAATAAATTATAAATTGAAATCAACTTTTATCTTTACTTACAAGTAGTGATTATTAAAAAACATGACGCATATTCTAAAAATTCCTGATTTGGCTTATTTCTAAGTCTTGGTTACTTTCCAAGGCGTGGCGAAGTGAATTAGCGATATTCAATGTTAATGTAAAAATGATAATTTAATTCGATTTTAAACAACATGAACATGGAATTAAAATTGGCAAGAAAAATAGAGATTGTGAGAAATGGAATTAAATTAATAAATTCCCGATTTAAAGATAAAAAATTCTCAAAAATCTATTCTTTCTTAAATAAAAAGGAAGAAATTTTGTTGGTAGTTTTGGTCGAAAGTTCTTTGTCCTTGGCAGCGTTGTTAGTTTTCTTAGTAGGGGCCTGAACGCTATCTTCGCTCGCTTTATCGGCTTTTCTTTTTTTGGTATTTTGCGCGCTCATTGTTTTGATATTTTTCGATTTCTTAATATAGAATCGCGCAATGATACGCGTTATTGTATAGTTTAATCTCCCCAACAAAAGATAAAAAGTGTTTGGCTTACCAATAATTTTTTAGGGTCATTGACAGTCGTCGTATCTTTTGGAGATTTCTTGTCAATACTACTTTGAAGTATTGAATCGAGGCCGCCTGTAGATGTCTTTCTTTGGCTCATTACCTTTGTGAAAAAAAAAAATTTCTATATTATTATCTAAGAGAAGCTAAGATGGTAAAAGTAGACCCACATGAGCTAAGCCTTGGCTTCTTTCTGATATTAAAGGAAGAATGAAAGGCCGAAACAACCTATTTCTAATCGATTAAGATTGCTAAAATAATGTGAAAAACAATAATATAACTCACCAAAAATATTTCGTTATTTTATAATCAATTTCCAAAGTTACGAAACTTACAGATGCTGAACCTTGGCTGCCTAGCTCGGCGAACTAGAGCGGTATTTTTTTTAATATTCCCGTCTGATCTAGTCGCCAATCACGAGCGAGTACGCGTATTTTTAAAATACGCGTACTCGCCCGTGATTGGCGACAAGAATAGCCGCGAATATTAAAAAAAATACAGGTCATGCTAGCCTAGTTCACTGAGCTAGGCAGCCTAGGCTTGGCATCGGAACTTTGGAAATTGATTATAAAATAACGAGATATTTTTGGTGAGTTATATTATTGTTTTTCACATTATTTTAGCATTCTTAATCGATTAGAAATAGGTTGTTTCGGCCTTTCATTCTCCCTTTAACAATACTGATAATCTTTTACCTGAAATGGATTTTTCTTTTTAACAACTGGAGTAGATTTTTCCTGGTTTTCTAATTCTTGGCTTTCACCTTCATTTTCGCTATCTTCCCCTTTTTGCGAACTCTCTGTAAATGCAAATAATTTATATGACCTAACAACAATTATTTGGGAACATTCAATACTAAAATGTCCAATCAATGGCTAATTTCCTAAACTAATTGCGAAATAGTAAAAGAGTTTATAAAAATATTACCCTGGCTATTGTCATTACTAGCAATTATGTCCATGGAGTCTTCATTAGCCGGTGGATTCAATAAACTCGAACGTTTACGAGACGGAATGTAACTTAGAGGTTTCGGGCGAATTGACAAACTGTCATCTTTAGAAATTGATAATCTAAAAGTAATACATGATTTTAAAGGGCAGAGGTCTCGTTTAAATTTACGTTGTGAGAGCAACAAAATGAGACTAATATGGCATTAACTCAAAAAACCAGATTTTAAATTATGTAGTTTAGAATAGAAATTGGTTTCTCAAACAGGGTTCAATTGATCAGAAACCCAGGGGGCTCGATGAGGCAAATTTTGGGGGGCTAGAAGTAGGGACTGATTTGAATTATTCGGCCTCATTTAGAGTCTCTGGTAAAACGTCGTTTTAAAAGAAAACCAGTTCTTTAAAGAGAGTTTTGGCTAGATCTAAAAGATTCCTTTAGCCAAGTCAGAGGGAAATTTCTGCCTTCGTTAAGTTAAGCGGGATCTCGCTTTAATTTCTCGGGAATTGAAAGAAAAGTTACCTGGAGTTTGACAAGGCCAAAGCTGGCGTGATCAACTCATCTACCGGTTCTTCTTCAGTGAGATCCTCTAAAGGAGTTGAATTTCCATTTTCCTCCTCTTGTTTATGATAAGCGACTTCTCCCAATTTTTCGGCTAAAGCAATGCAGTGACGTTGCATAGCATATTGAATCGCGCCTTGTACCACCCTTGACGTCGGCATCAGATTAGCTATTTCCAAAGCCATGTACTCCTTGCCTTCGGATCTTACCGAAAGCTACATTTTGGAAATGAATCTTTACAATTATTGTCAACTTTCAAATCTTTGAAGGGTAGTCCCGAGTCAACATTCCGTCGAGCTTACCGCAAAAAGTCTCATTAGATTATCGACAATTTTCCTCTTGGAAGTATCGTATTCGTTATCTACTTCAAAATCTTGTTTTAGAAGATTTTCAAGGAGAGTGTTTAAATGCCGATATCGGCAATACTCCTCCTCTAGTCGCCCCTTGTCCTTGGCTTGATCGCAGAAAGGCATTTTGAAAGGAAGCACCGCCATAGAGGGTCTGGGAAGGGTTACCGGATAACGAGATCCTTTGCATATAACGCATCGAACTTGCTGTGTTAATTCGCTCAATCCGATGACGAAATACGTATCAGATTGGCCTTTAATCTAAAAGAAATCATTTTTTTATCCAAATGTCTTTGAAAAAAAAAAAGCAAAAAACAAATAGAAAAATGTACATTTTCTTTCGTATCCAGAATGGGAGTCCATAAAGAATTTAAAAATAAACGAATAACACCCACAGAATCAACGACGCACGACGTTCCTTCATCAGTAAAACTAATTATTTTAGAAGAATTTATTTCGAATTCAAGTTTTAACAAAATAAAAAAATGTTGCCAAGCGAGTACTCATTTAGTACCCTGGCGAATAGTAAAGCATTGTTATGATGATATTTGGGGCTAGAACCCATTTCGTTATACATAGTTGCTAAGCCTTGGCTATATAAAACAAAATACTTCAAAATCAAAAGGATTATAAGGATACGTTACAAATGCTAAGCCTTGGCTTTGCAGACGACTAAGTGTTTTTGCTCAAGGTTTAAGGTTATAATTAAACAGGCAACTTTTCTTAAAGTTTTCCCTTATAGAGTTCGTCTGCTAAAACTAGGGCTATATCTAACTAGATATAACAAAATAGAAGTCAGAATGCACACTAGCAAAGCTTTGGCTAATTTCTAAGACACACTAAAGCTAAGCCTTGGCTACTTTCAAAGAAGAGTCTAAATTTTGGCTAGTTTCTATGCAAATAAACTTTTTGTTACGAGTTATAATGAGGTTAAGTTTGACTGTATTCAAAACTGACCAAGTCCTAAATCGTAAATTCTATACTAGATCCGAACACTAAATTGGTACTCGCTCGACGGCGACGCTAGGTAAAAGATTAAATTTACCCCAACCAAGATAACGCTGATTTTGGACTCAAAGATATAGATTGCCTGGATTTTTGAACGAGTTTGCCTTTATCGAATGAAAAGGTCAAAAAGCCTAAATCTTCACTATTTTCCAAACCGGCCGAATGATGATAAGCCAATATTAAAGACTTATCAAAACCAGACGCGCACACAATCGGTCCAGGAATTGAAAAAACTCCTAATTGCAAACCACCAATAGAAAACAACCTTACGTAATACTTATTCGTTACACAAACAACAAAGTTTTTGCCTAAAGCAATAGCCTGGATGGAGAAAATTAAGAAAAATCATCAATATTGTATTTCAAAGAAGCCATTTATGACTGCGCAGAAATGAAATCTTGGTATTAAAATCTAAAGAAGAATCCTACCTGTATTTCTTCGGTTTCGGGCATTTCGACTGTCCATTCTTGATTGGAGTCCCAACTTCCAAAATTAGTACAAACCACTTTACTGGGCTTATCATTATCAATGGGACAAGCCAAAACTAAACCATCCTCGGAAAGGGCGGCCATTGTGTGATTTGAAGAATTTGGCAAATGTATCGAATGATGAACCGAAGTATCGTGAAATTCAACGTCAATAGAGTTTTCTTCCTCCGTATTGTAGCAACAAACAATTCCCACGCTATTCCACAACTAAAAAAAAAAAATATGAAAATTGTAAACTACTAGCAATATTAATATATAATATTTTTTACCTTTTTGGCCTAATATTGAACTAAGGGACCTTTGTAGAGTTTTTGAAAATAGTTTAAGCCTTTGACAAGTTTTTTTTTTTTTTTTTTTAATTAGTTTAAGCCTTTGTTATGTTTTTCGAAATTAATTTAAGCCTTTGCCAAGTTTTTGGAAAATAGTTTAGAACTTTAGGCTTTTGTCAAGTTTTTTGAAAATAGTTTAGGCCTTTGTCAAGGTTTTTAAATTAGTTTTTATGTCTATGTCAAGTTTTACGAAATCAATATAAAGCGGTATTGTGAGTAGCAAACAAGAAGCGGGGGGCAAAGTCTTTAAACTTACCATATAACGATGATGATAAAAAGTTGGAGTAGAAGAAGATTGAAAAGCCGATTGTTGGATGTTAAGCGGAACTTTCTGAAGAATGATTTCTTTCATCTTTTCAACCGGAGCTTCTTCTTTCTTGTCGTTATCTTTATCATCTTGAGAACCAAATATTTTAGGTTCGTACGTTGCCTTGATCGCTCCAATATCAATTGCTGCGAGAAAATTTCATCAAAAATGATTACAATTGATTTTATTTAATATAAAACTACCGTTTGAATCATCGTCATCATCTTCAATACGAGATATTTTCTTCTTCGGTGCATTCTTCGTAGAGTTTAGAGTATCTTCAAAAGAATCGTCGTCAAATAACGCGTCTAAATCTTCGTCTTTAAACGTATCTTCCTGATTAATTAAGATTTTAATAAATAAAAAATATATTCAGTTGAATATTTTGTATTACGTTTGTTTTAACATCATCTGTGTTTTCTTTGGTAGCTTTTTCGATATCATCAATGACAAAAAATTGCCCTTGATTGTCCTAAGAACGTTTTACAAAATTAGTTTAAGCTTTTGTCCGGTAGGGTTTGTGGAAATTAGTTTAAGCCTTGGTCGAGTGGAATAAAATAGGTTTAACTTTTAAGCCTTGGTCGAGTGGAATGAAATAGGTTTAAGCCTTGGTCGAGTGGAATGAAATAGGTTTAAGCCTTGGTCGAGTGGAATGAAATAGGTTTAAGCCTTGGTCGAGTGGAATGAAAAAGGTTTAAGCCTTGGTCGAGTGGAATGAAAAAGGTTTAAGCCTTGGTCGAGTGGAATGAAATAGGTTTAAGCCTTGGTCGAGTGGAATGATATAGGTTTAAGCCTTGGTCGAGTGGAATGATATAGGTTTAAGCCTTGGTCGAGTTGAATGAAATAGGTTTAAGCCTTGGTCGAGTGGAATGAAATTAGTTTAATCCTTGGTAGGGTAACTCGGGTTGAATGAAATAGCTTTAAACCTTGGTCTAGCTGTATGAAATATGTTTAAGCCTTGGTCGAGTTGAATGAAATAGTTTTAAGCCTAGGTCAAGCTGTATGAAATTAGTTTAAGCCTTGGTCGAGTTAGATGAGTAAATTAGGCACTTACCGCGTATAATAGATGCGTTTTCTTCGGATTCCAAGCTAAACAACAAATTCCCAGGTTTTGAAGATGTTTATTCCTATGAATAACTTCTTTGGTCTTAAAATTCCAAACAATGATTTTTCCATCATAAGAAGATGCGGCCAGGAAAGTACCGCAATTGGAAAAGCTCGTGATAAAAATATTCTAATAAAATACGAATATGGAATTATATGGGTTAAATTGATCATAATTTAATGTAATATTCGTACTTCAGTCAATGATTGGTCTTTCAACATTGTATGAATCTTCCAAGTATCTCTTTCGTAAACTTCAACGTAATTTTTAACAGGAACAGCGAGATACTACGAATATTAATAAAATGGATTGTCTAAATGGGTTGCCACTAAATTTTTCCTTTTAAATTCCCGGACTATACCAGGTTTTCACTGACCATCTTTAACTTTTCCTCTTTTTGCTCAGACTTCACCTGGCAAGACCCATCCTAACCAAGACCCAATTTCCTAACCTTTTGGAGCTATTTTATAAATCCCTGACCTCATGGACCCAATTTTTAAATTCCTTGACATTTTGGGAATATTTTTAAATCCTTAACATTTTGACCCTGACATTTCCAGGTTTTTCCTGACCCCTAAGACTAAGCTTAGGTCGATTAAAAATAATTTAATGACTTACCTTTCCATCAGATGGATACCAAGACATTCTCGCTAATGTTTTGGAAGCACTGTCGAGGATTTTAAGAGTTAAAACATTTTGATAAAAACTTAATATTTAAAAAAAAATTACTTACTGGAAATCATTTGATTTGGGTAAAATATTCCACACATTCACGCAATCTCCGCTAATAATATCCCATACTCTAACAGATCCGTCGCAACTCGACGATGTCTTAAATAGAAGTATTCAAATTAAAAGACTTTTGCGATACTCTTATGAAAAAACAAAATTTAACCAACCACATATTTATCACTAGGATCAATCGCGACGCTTAAAAGAGGGGCTTCGTGGCCAACATACGTTTTACAAAAATCTTTTCCTAACTCAGTCACTTTCATCTTGAAATCCCTGAATCAAATGGATTGTTACGAGAGAGTATATATCTAGCTGACAATAAAAAAAGGCTTACCCGCCTCCCATGGCTAAATAATTGCTCGATTCTTTGCAATCTATATGGTGGACCACATCGGTAAACTGCGAAATAAGTCCTTCACTTTCACCCTTCGGGAATGTGTAAGCCATGACTCTATTGTTGTCCACAGAAACGTAAAACTTGTTACCCTATTCATCGAGTAGATCAATAAATATTTGCGAATTGAGGAAAAACCAATCGGTTTTAACTAACCTTAACAGCGACTGAATACGCAACTTCGGCGATATGATGAGCGATAGGACTATCATCATCAAATCCATCCCAAATCCGTACTTCGCCATCGGCACCGCAACTTATTATGTATCTAAAATAGTTGTTTTATCATTTAGTAACAATGATGACAGCTTTCAAGACAATTTAGGAATAAAAAACATTATTTTACCTTCCAGACTCATCGAAACAAGCATCAGTTTGGCCATCGCAATGAGCGAAACGCATATTTTTCTCTTCATCCATAACTAAAATAAGTTTAATTTCAATTAAAAATATTAATTTGATTTATAAGCGTTGTCAAATTTCAGACGATACTCTCAGCCTCGCTTTTCGTCTGCTTGTCACTTTTCGCGCCAAAACAGAACCACGTGACGTGATTCTTTTCCGCGCGATAGCAGAGACATTTTAAAACCCAGCTGACGTATCAGATAGGCGCTATTTTTTTGCTTTCATTGGTGTCACGTGCTAACCGCATTGAATCTGTGAACATTAAAAATAACGAACAAAATAGATTGTGGTAAGCCTTTTGTTATTTGGTTAAAGGTGAAAGGGTCAAGTTCTTATAATGTTTATAAAACGATTTCATTAGGGGCGGACCAATTGGCGAAAGTGGGTTTGAATCACCGACCTCCAGGAAACCGCCCCACGCTCTTACCAACAATTATATTGGTTACATAATGGTATTATTAGTTTATAAGTGGTTAATATTTTAATTCCATTTAGCCTTCAAAATCACCCACAAAGTTGAATAAAAAAATCGCTCGTAACGGTCAACATCTACTTCTATTTCCTCAATATTACTTATGTTATAAATATCGAAAGGCGACATCATTCCGACGCCGTCTACTAAACGGGGTCGAAAGGAAGGGAGTTACTCGAGATCCGTCTTACGACTAAACATAAATTGATATAATTTATTCAAGGCTGAGTTTGTTTTAACCCTAACGAATGACCTTCGAAGATGAAAGAGAAGTTTTAACTGGCCAGCTTCCCTTTTGATCGAGTTCCAACTCCGCCAAGATGCTAATAACAAGATGAGCTCGTATATATATTACCGCACCCTCGTAGCTTCATCCATGGTTTTTAGAGTGTACACTAAAAACCATGCTTCAGCTATCGGTTGTGGAAACCGATTCGGTATGAAACTGTTTCCCGAAGCAGTTTCGAGAAATCCAATCAAATCGATTCGAGAAAAGGCGGTTTCCCGTTCACACACGTAAATTGATCAGGGTAAATTACTCGGTATCAGACCAGCCACACGCTTTAAAATATCGAAAGATTAGCTTTCTTCTACAAAATCGATGAGAGAGATGAAAATACAACACATTCCGTGCCAATTTCATCTCTTACGGCGTGGCTATAATTCGAGACAAGATAGTTTAAGTGGCGGTAACAGTATACGATACGATAGTGGATCGAAGTTATGATATAATAATTGAAATATTCGTCGTCACGCGAGCATACCCTCTTAGCCTTTTCATCAAAAACATTAATATCCTTCCCTTATTCGATCCTTACTCTAAAGAGATTTAAACTAGCTTTCAATTTACGCATTTAAAATAACAGATATATTTCAATTAGTTTAAATTGGTTTAATTTAAGAAACATTCCCAGCCTTTCATAATTTGAGTCCATTTAAATCAAATAATTTTAATTATATATTTTTGTTGACGTCTTAGCTAGACCATATAGGATCACGCAGTTTATAAACTACAAATTAATTTCGTCCAAACCTAATATGGTCTTAAAAGAGCGTAAACGAAATATCACTCAAAAATATACAAATGTTTTCTTGTAAAAGAGGATTTTAAAAAGGGGAGTGGCTAATTTTCGCGCCTAGTTCCCACCAAAATTATGGTTCTATATTTCAATAAAAGCGCGCGAATTTCCGCTCGTGCCAATCTCAATTTCATTCAATTTTACGAAAGGGCGCGAAAAGTCTCGGGATACTTATTTTATTTTTTCCCGCGCTTTCTAATTTGCAATATTTGTTGTTATTGAGGTTATTTGGTTGGTAGAAAACGTATTTAATATGTACTAAAAAGCGTGTTAAATATACAGTATTGTAAATAACATGTTCCTGGAGTTCAGTATCCCTTTAAAAGGCTGAAATAATTAGTTTTTCAATAAAATAATTTTGAGTGAACTTGCGAAATATTTAATTCGCGAAACATTCTTCCATAAATTAAGCTTATTAAGAGCAACGATCCCCTTTATTTTAAAGGAAATGTTTATTACACTAAGATAGCGAAGAAATAGTAGATAAACTCTTAAAATAAACCATCATCTTGGTAAAATAAAACGCGCGATTTCGATGAAAATCAACGATAAAGCGCTTGATAATCGTTTGTAATTTCATATCGATCGAAAACGTGATGTTAGTTATTGCTAAAGTGAGCAGTTGTCAACAGTTTTTCGAATGTCAGGGATGATGATTTTTTTAGCTATTTTTAAGTGATTGTCTATGACGTAAAACTGTAGGGGGACCTTTGCGTTGTTTACTTTTATGGAATAAAGTGATACACTTTTGATATTAATTCAGGGCTCCCACCAGGCCCCTAAAATATCTAAAACCCTCTACTTTTTTTGAGGTCCCTATAAACCACCATAAAATCATGATTTGGTCCCTAAATCACCATAAAATTGTGATTTTGGTCCCTAAATCACCATATTTCTAGTAAATTTGGTTAAAAGTACCGTCGTCCTGTAATATTGAACCCATTCAGTAATATTGAACTAAGTCAGTATGATATAATATCACGAAAAAAATGTGATAAAATTAAAGTCAGATTTGTGATAAAATGCTTTTACAAAAAAAAAAAAAAAAAAAAAAAAAAGTCATTTTGTGAAAATTAAAGATCTCATTTCTTCTTAAATTGGTTCCTATTTGCTCCCTATTTTAAAAATTTTGGTTCCTATTTCACCGTATTTCTAGCCTGAAAAATCCACTATTTTTTGAAGATTTTGGAGGGAGCCCTGTATTATACACTTTGAATCGATTTTTAACGATCTTTCCGAAAATGCTACTCAATTTCCATTTGGAGTTCGTGAAAAATCAGTGTCTATTATTATAAATAAGTTGTTAATTTAAGAAGCTAGTATTATGAAGTTATTTTTATCTGATAACGTCCGGTTTTATCGATGACTTCTTTTCGGATAGGCTATCAAATAAAAGTAACTTCATCTTCACTCGAATGAATAATGGCACCAAGGCTAAGGCTCTATATGAAGCCACTAATCTCCAGAGATAATGTAAATGTACGATTATGATGGAGATAGCGAGTTGTTATACAATTATATGCGTATTTAAAAAAATTCTCAGTAATCCCTGACACACTAGATTCAATTAATAACCTCATTTTTTGAAAACATCTTCAAAAATTCGGATTAAAGGTTTAATGAAATTAAAAATTAATATTAAATAATTATATCACTATTTTTAATCTATCTAGATTTCACCTTTGACATTACGTTGTTCTTTTTAGCTAGCGCGAAGAGCTTAAAAATTCGTTTACTTGGCATTTGTATAATTATTTACTACACTAACTTATAGAGAGATATCTACTTATGATAGAATCAGGTTCGATAAATTTCAAAATGCTTCAAAAAGAAAATCTCAGAGAGAAATCCAACTACTGATTGAAAAGAACTGCGGTGATAACCTCGGTAAAGAGGCCGTCGGATAAAGATTACTCTAACAAGTAGAATATAGAGGAAAGACACCACGGAGTAGTTTTTCTTACACCAAAGACAAGTACCCTTAAAGGGAGAATGAAACCCAACAACGAATGATTTTTTCTTTATCTATTCCTTAACGTTTAAATAGGCCTAATTCAACAGTAAAACAATTTACAAAGAAATATTAAAATAGAAATAAATCTCCATGACTTCAGCTAAGCCTATTTTGATGGTAATTTCTAGTTGTTTGTAAGTTTCTTAATTTATGGATTAGGCCTATTTAAACGATAATATTAGGTTTCATTCTCCCTTTAAGGAACTATATACATATAGTTGTTGAAGAAAACGTCGAGATAAATTATTTTAGCCCCCCTTTATTTTTTGTGGAAACATCTCCGGGGTGAAAAATATTGAATAATTATAGAGAATGTTCATTGGACAAAGGGTGGGGGAAAAATGGGATCACGTGACACCAAATAAGTGGAGTCTATAAAGTGGAGTGGAACGGGATCTGATCTTTCATTATTCTTGGAAAAGTTCTATACTCTACTCCGCTTCTCCGTCCTTTCGCATTTTAGTTCGACAGTTTAGAAATAATCTCATACTAAACGTAAAATTAATTAGTAGTACAAAATGTTGGGCTGGGTCATATTTCTAGCTTGCGTTTGCGCTTCGTTCGCGTCTATGGGAACTCCGGAACTTTCAGAATGTGAGTAAATTATTATAATTATCGGAATTAATTTTAAAGTGATAATGAAATCAATAGAAAATAGGTTCGAGCGATTAAGCACGACTGAAGCTGTATGAACTAGGCCTTGGAATCGATTTAAACCGTTTCAAAACGTTTCGATATAGTCGCGTGGACGGAAAATCGTCTTTTCTCGAATCGATTTGATTGGATTTCTCGAAACTGCTTCGGGAACCAGTTTCGTACCGATTCGATTTCAACAACCGATAGAAGAAGCTACGATAAATCGATTTATAAAGACGTTTAAAACGATTCCTGGTGTTTTGAATATCGGTTTGATTTTACCGTTTCAAATCGATTAAGAAATGCTAGCCTGATCGTAGCTAAAGAGTAAGGCAGAGCGCGTGTCGCGGGGAACATGGGCGATTAAATAAAAAAATTTTAAAATTATATTTTATTTTATTTTAGGAGTTAATATGGAATTTTATATTTATAAATTAAAGAACAGAAATTTTAGGACTGTCTCGACAGCCGTAGAAATTGGCCAATAAAAATCCATTTCTATTTTTCTTTCACCGGAAATATCTCGAGTCTGAAGGCTGACGGTCTAGTTATAAGCTGAGAGATGAAAAACCATCTCCCTTCTCTCCGCACCCCCTCCCCGCAGACACGAACAATTTCGTTGCGCTTCCGAATACTAGTACAATGAAAGGGTAAAGGTTTTTAACCCCTCAGGGAGGTCATTCCTCCAGTTATCTTTGTCTTTTTGTTCTTTATTTTTGGAGTATATACCCCAAGCCTTCCACTTAAACCGGAGCTTTCACAATGTATTTCTCTGACATACGTATATATATTTTGAATCGATTTTTAACGATCTTTCCAAAAATGCAACTCCAATTCTATTTTGAGTACATGAAAAAGAAAAGACAACCAGATTAGAATAGATTAAAGAATGAGATTTAAGAACTAAATAGTACTTCCACTAAAGGTTTTCCAACTCAAAAAACAAATCTTTCAAAATCCGAGGTTTCTTCGCGAAATCTTGTATTTTTTGTTTATTCAGAGTTTAAATTTATTTGAAGGGCCACTATAACGTTAAAGAAGCATTTAATATAATCCGAAATTCCCTTTTTTCTGACGAGGTTTAATCAGATTTAACTGAGAAGGCTACGTAAACTTTTACTAAATCTGATTAAACAGCGGCTAATTAAGCCTAGTTGATTAAAATTTTAATAATTTGTCATTTATTTCTCACGCTACAGGTGCTCCAGGTCGACGAAGAGAAAATACACCATTTGTTAGCGCGCTCGAAGACTTGGTCATTCAAGTGTCGGACTGCGATAATCCAAGGCAATGTCTATTGATCAGAAACACGACACATACCGTGAAGTTTACTTTCAGTAAGTAATAATTAACCGTAAAATATTTATTTCGATAAGATTTGTCTCTACGAAGGAGTTAAAATATGGAATGATGTAAAAAAAAAAAAAAAAAAAAAAACCTAACATCTCGGTTCTACAGCCAACTATTTCTAGGCTCCCATCTTTGTTATCAAACTGTTATCAACTTTTGATATCAACCTTTCTGGCTAATTAATCGCAATTAAAATTATTGAAGTATCTTTATATACACGTGGCGTGTTACGTTAAAATCGAGCCTTTCCAAAAAGGTTGCAATCTTTAATTTAAAGTCGACCTAGTGCCCTCGACCATCGCGATAATGGAACGTTTTGTAAGCCAGTTTCGACGCGAATCATGTAATTAAAGATCACTATAATTAGTAGAAAGAAAACAAGTTTGTAAAAGAAGAATGCGACAATCGCGAAGAAAACAAGCGGATAAGTAAATTTTTGACCATATTTAGGATGAATTTTACAATTTGGTTCATTTTTTTGTTAATTTTTGGTCAAATTTAGAATGAATTTTACAGTTTAATTAATTTTTGGTCAAATTTAGAATACATTTTACAATTTGGTTCATTTTTTGGCCAAATTTAGAATGGAATGGTCCATTTTGTGTTAATTATTGGCCAAATTTAGAATGAATTATACAATTTGGTCCATTTATTTTTGGTTAAATTTTAGAATGAATCTTTAGTTCTGACTTTCTTCAACTTCATGATATTGGGTTCACGATATTTTTGGTAAATTACTCTGATATTTTATTTCTATTTTCAGAGGCTAAGGAAAATACTCCTAACTTGCGAATGGAAGTGTACGGTCAAGTTATGAGGGTCAGAGTTCCTTACGTTCGTAAGGTCGACCTTTGCAAAGACGCCATCAGCACGGATGGACAAAAGTGCTTAGGACAAGGTCTAATAGCCGGAAAAACCTACAATGTCGAATATCCCTTCGTGATCAGGGCCAGATTTCCAGAGGTTAGTTTGCCAAGATTATTAATATTATATTTATCAAAAGTCACTTTATTCCACAAAAGTAAACAACGCCCCGTAGCTTAATACTATCAGCGAAGGTCCCCTTACAGTTTTACGTCATAGCCCATCACTTAAAAATAGACAAAAACGTTATCACCCCTCTCTGGCTCCAGTGATTTGGACTCTTCAGCTCGATATTTTGAGTCGAGAAATAGTGTTGGAATTTAGGCGGGCCGCGCTTGCCTATATCGTCTTCCCTCCTTCCAACTCCGGAATGAATTTCTCGCTGCATCCGTTCACTACTTATACTAGAGTGTCTCGAATCCTACAGAATCTGTCTGTACATTTACCCGGACCTTTTCTGATAGTATTAAGATACGGTGCGTTGTTCACTTTTATGGAATAAAGTGATAGACTTTTGTATTTATTAAAATATATTAATATTAATTTACATTTAATTAAATGTCTAATTACTTCGCGCAGTGGAATGTTCCAGTGGACTTCGAATTATACGGTGGCAACAAAAAATTATCTTGCACTCAAGTCAAAGTTAAAATTCAGTAAGTATGATTTCAATCCCAGTATAAATATAAAGAATAATAACAAAACCTATCTTGTATTAATCTCAATGGCGTCCTCTAACGGCAAATAACAGTTACTCTTATTTTTTTATAACAGATGTAACCAGGTAACCGAAAGAAATTGTAAGAAAACGTAAAGAAAATCATCGTTTTAAGATTTTTAGTCAAAATTTGGCCACAAATAACATGAGCTTTAAAAAACTTTTCTACTCTGATAGCGAAGTTTTAATTTTTTTTTCTTCCTTTTATTTCTTAATTTTAAATATTTTGGGGATGTTATTTCCAACCAAAAATAAATCCAAGCTCGTTTCTAATCTATAACTTATCAAAGACTCCTTCGCGAATAAACTAATTGTAAATAATGCCAAATCAAAGCCAAAAATAAGAGATAGTTAATCTTAGCTTAGTTACAGTTTAGCGAGAAAAAGTTTTATGAAACAATATTTTATAATAATTTTCATCCCTCGCTATTCCGTTGTATTTAAACGTAATTTCTCGTGTAATAAAATTGGATAAATTCTAATATAAATAAAAATGCTTGTTCAAAGTTTCAAATGTCTAACATTGTCTAAATCTCACTTTTTACGCCAAAGTTATTGATTCGTAGCTTCAAACTTTGTAGAAATAAATGCATCTATACGTTATTATTAGAAATATTACAATTTAGGCCAATGTAGACATATTTAGAATGAATTTTCGCGGGCCAAAAAGAAGCCAATCTCATTAAAAGGTTTGTGAAATTATTATAATCTTAAAATTCGATTCTTCGAGTTTTCTTTCGCGACATATAGATGGCAGCTGGTGTTCTACGAAAATTCTAAAAACAGTTTTCAATCATTTCATGGATGAATTATACCGAAACAAATTATCGACGCCATTGCGTTTTTAGCTAGGCAAATTAAATCATACATTTATGTCCTAATTTTGGTTTAGAGTACGCTAGGAAAAAATTTTGATTTTGGCTAATTTAATTAAAAGAAAAAACCGACCAATCAAAAGACTTCTCTTGTCCCCCTTTGGCTTCGCAAAATATCCTCGACACGCGCTGTTGTACGCGTAAGATTAATTACGAACGAAATTTAGCTTGCAATTCACCTGTCACGGGGATATTATTATCATGTTTAATTCTCTCTTTAAAAATGACTTGAAAATATCGATCAGGTAAAACAAAAAGCGTAATACCTGAAGGATAAATTAAATCTAAAAATTGGGATTTTCTTTCAAAAATAAAAAAAACTACAAAACAAGATGGTGAGTCCATAGTAATAACTACACCAATCATGGATGTAAAATATCCCTAAACATTTTCCTGATCAAACTTCTATCAAAAATTTGTGGTTTAATCGTAAACGACTACTTGTTTTTTAATTCAATGATGAGTATGTATGATGAAATGGTATAGCGTATTTCTTCTACGTTTCACTAACCGACTTACAACAGTATTTAGACAAAATAAGGACTACATTCACCCCCAGAAAGGGTGGAAGGTAAGGCTAAAAAAGTAGGGGACGAGTTTCTTCGCAATCGGCTCTACTTTTCCATTTTCAATAAAAATTTCCATTCTTTTCCAAACGAAGAAGAAAAAAATTTAGTGTCGTTAAAAAAAATATATATAAAAAAGTTGAAAAACGCAAAAATAAGATTTTCTTTCTTTTTATGGAAGAAAGAGAAAACTTTGCTAGCTAAGAATATTCTTTTAAAATTTCTTCTTATTCCTACTATTAAGTTTTAGATGTACGCGGACGAACCAAAAAGCAATTGTAAAAACGCCTACCCAGAATTCCCTCGCGGACAATTTCATTCGCGAGACCAATAAAAGGTCGACAAGGAGAAAGAACACGTAAGAAAACGAGTATGGAGTAGAAAATGATCTAGAAAAGTTTATCAAAACATACCATATAGGCGTGAAATCAGGATATTATTCATTAGAAATCATGAAAACATTGAAGGAATAGTCGCTATCATGAAATAGGAGGAACTTACAGGGAATATTGCCGTCGACTTCATCAGCTACCTAAAACTCATAGCGCTCGTGACCACCGAGCATTTTTTAAACTTATTTTGTTCTATATCCGTGTCAGCTTTCAAGGTCGGGTCTCTCCCGAGTGACTTCAAAGCCTCTGACCTCTAGCATTTTATGAAAATGGAAATAACTGCCCGTATGACCTTAACACCATGTGATTTCGTGACGCAGTTAGCAACATTCGAACAAGATAATACCAACTATTACAAAGTCATTGAGACGAAATCAGGCGTTGGAGAAATTACGAAACTACCTAATCACGGAATCCTCGACGAAATTAGAAATTATTGACCAAATAACGAAAAACATCCTTGAACATCAAGTGATACCCTAATGACACTGATTCTAGTGAACCCTTCGAATTGAACGGTAAACCAAAACAGCCCAGAGAAACACCATAAAAATTTAAATGAGATTGAGACATTGATGGGCATGCTTCACGAAGTTTGGTACAGTGGAAGGCGAAATGCTTCGCTAGCCTTCTACTGTACTTCACTCTATGAAGCATGGCCATCTATGGATAGAGATACCTCCACTCCATATCGATATTCTCCCTTCGTAGTGCCGACAAGCGGACTGGAATCAAAGTAGCAAAAACCTAACAGACCCAACTAACGGTTATAAGAAAAAGAACTTGTTGCATTTGCGAAAAAAACTTCCATCAGAAACGAACAATTCGGCCAAAAATTTTGGCTATAAAAATTTCTGTTCGGACTGGGAGATTCTAACCTTTTTTATATTTTTACATTTAAAGGTATAGTATAACGCGAATTTAGGGTGGGTTCATTTTTATTTTATCGTGTAGGGGACACTTTGAAGTTCAAGAAAATGCTCATCACGCAAAATCCTAGGTTTGTTTTTCAAATATCGAATACCTTATTTCGGAATTTTACTCCTTAATTGATAACGTCACAGCATTGTAATTCGGCATAGGAATTATATATTTTATTCTTCCTCTAATTAGCAAAACTTGAAACATTTTAATTGATATTTAGAACTAAAGGGTTTACCCCTTTAAAAAAAAATAAGTTTTACCAGCAAAAAACCATTTTTTTCAGGTTTGATATAAAATGTCGAATAACCTCTTAAAGTTTTAAGGCTGAATATGTTTTACGGGATAAAAATGTAAAAAAATATCAAATCGGATTTCGTTTCAAATAAAAACCTTGTTTTATATTCGCGTTAGAAATAAAAGCGTAAATTGTAAAATTCAGCCGAATCTTTTACTACGGTACTAGGAAATATATCCAATTTTTAGGAGGGATACTAGACTTAAAATACGCGTAAAACATTATCAAGATTCGCGACAAAGGTTTCGTTTTTGACGTCATGATGGAGTTTCCAGAATTGGGGATTTAGACATTTACAAATTCCATAAGATGTGTTGTTATATTACGGGACTAACCAACTTGTTTATATTTATTAAACGTAATAAACATAGACGAGTTCCTTGATAAAATAGGCCCCCTTGGCCGTACCAATTTGAATTATCTATCATATTCTCGGTAGGCTATTAAATTAATTGGATAATATAGGTGTCTACCTAAGACCAAAATATTACTTAAGCCTTGACTATCGTTATTTCCAAGAATGAGGTTACGTCAAGTAAAGGCTCAACCAAGTTTTGGCGCGCATAAAACCAATTTGTAGGTTTAAGAGGTATTGTTACAACTAGCTAGGTTTCAGGCCAAGCTTCCCTATAGCCTAGAAGGAACCGCGGGTCTGAGATAGTAGATTGCAGGAATTATCGTCGGAAAACGTTGATGCCCAGAATCTTTATAGCTATTGCTATATCGCGTACCATAAACGAAGCTAAATAGGTTCTCCTGGAAGCGTAGCCAAGGTTAGAAAGGGAAACCGAGTAGAGGCTAAAGCTCAGTAAGGATTCTAGATAAGCCTAAATCGGCCTTCAGCTAAATAAGATCCCTATATAGGGCTTGATACCACGAAGCAGAGTTTTCGCGTTAACTTAATTGACGTGGCACCAGTAAATTAACCATTTACACCATTTAACCTTCATCTTTAAAAGGGAGGCAAGCGGTGTAAATATTTTAGTACAAACCTGCACTGAAAATAGTCTAGCAGTGGCATCTAAAAAGAGTCTAAACAAAATTTCATTCAACAAATATTTAACCTCATTTAGTAGTCGAAACTCTTAAAGGGAGAATGCAACCTAATAATAGGGGATTTTTTATCGATTCCTTGTAGTTTAAATAAGCCTAACAGATATTAAACTAGAAATAAGTTTAAAACCTTACCCAGAAAATAGGTTTAGCTCAAATCACGGAGATCCTGAATTTCTTCGCATTGAAGCATCAACGATCAATGAACAAAGGCTTATCGATAAGGCGAGATCTCCATCAGACTTCTAATAACATTCAATTAGTCGATGACCCTTAAATGCGAAGAAAAGTAGGTGATCTTCGTGATTTGAGCTAAGCCTATTTTCCTTAGTAAGTTTTAAATTTATTTCTAGAAATCGATAAAAAATTACTTATTAGGATGCATTCTCGGTTTTAAGTTTATGTAGTATCGAGATTCGTTGACAGGGGGGCGCGTTTCTAATTGAATTTATATCAATTGCTCGGGAATTCCGTTCCGCTTATGAAAACACGCCTTGAAAGCGAAGAAGAGTGATGTTGGAAGGTCCGCTTTCCAAATCATACGATCACTAGGAACGGCTTGAGAGTTCGCGATAAGGGGATTTCGAAGTCTAAATCCTCCTTACTACACTCTCCATTCGAATCCAAATACGTCCGATTAATCGCCAATAACAAAGTGTCCGCGACGATTTAAGCCTCGCACGCTTTCCGAGGACGTTTCGGATATAATGATACGATTTGGCCCAATCAGATTGACAATCCCGAGCTACAACAGTTACTTACGCGTTAGACAAGTTTAAAATTATGCTGTCACTGATTTTTTAAGAACTCCAAATGGAAATGGAGTAGCATTTTCGGAAAGATCGTTAAAAATCGATTCAAATGATATATACATATGCTGAATAAGAATTTTATAATCGCCATTTTCGAAATTTTAAAAATTTACCGCAAAACTACTAGGCCTTGGAACCGTTTTAAACGGTTTCAAAATGTTTCTCTAGAGTCGCGTGAACGTAAAACCGTCTTTTCTCGAATCGATTTTATTCTTGAAACTGCTTCGGAATCCATATTCGTACCGATTCGGCTTCAATAACCGATATGGTATGAAGCTATGATAAATCGATTAATAAAGATAACGCGTGTTGCTTAAAATGATTCCTGGCGGGCGATTTGAATATCGTTTTGATTTTACCGTCTCAAATCGATTTAGAAATGCTGGTGTGACCATAGCTAGTTTGTGGTCGGAATATGATTATATTCAATACATTATAAGTCAGCTGTATTTAGTCTCTCGTTACGAATGGGCTTATATTAAGTCTATTGGTGATCCATATAATATTGAGAATGATTGGGATCCGATGGGTATCATTGGCGTGGACCGCTCACCAATATTCGGGGGCGGCAGGTCCATATATCCCCGGTAGCAACGTATCCTCTTATTTCACTGTCCAACTCATTAAGTCGATTTGAACGCCGTGTTAGACAAGACGGATAATTAATCACTTTATACCCCCCATTTATATCCCCTCCGGTCCTCACACCTTCGCCGCTCAATAACCAGTCTAGTACACTCTAGTTTAGTATAGTAAACCCCTTGGTACGTTCCAATCCACTTCGTTACTATAGCGCCCTTAGGACGAGAAGCCAGACTTGGTATAAAGGTGCCCTGATAAAATTTAGGGCCGAAATAATACATATCGGTATATAGGTCATTTTATGTAAGTACTTTTACGAAAAAGACCGCGCGAAAACGAACTTATCACTGGTGCCAGGACGCTCGAGAATCTTCCCTCCCAACTCGGCGGAATTTCTCCGCAGAGTGGCGTTTTTTTAAAAGATTAACTTGTATCCAAAAGGCACTGATTGTACAACACTAGGTACGGGACAATCGGAGAAGCCCTCTTGGGTCCGGACACCCACGGTTGGTTCGGTAATATCACCTCGGGCAACTTACCGCCACGGGAAGCTAGAGAGAAACTGACTCTAGGATCGTATAGGGAAGGGTAAAAGGTTACTTTTTGACCCGAGAAAAGGTTCAATCCCAAATGAGGAAAGGCTTCCCCTCTCGAGAAAGACAAAGACAAAGGACTAGCGATGAAGCCAATGGATAAGGTAAGCCGAGAGCCCCGAGAATTCGGCGTCCACGGAGCGGTCCGTTTTACGGACGAAAGAAGATATCCCAAAGGGAAAAGGGAAGAAGAGAAGAAGAGAAAGGGTTTGTTTGAATTGGCAGCGCCGTCGGGATGGATGGAAGACCCTATGGGGTGCTAGGAGGGGGCCAAGGGGGGCAGGAGCCCCTGGAAAACGATAATTAGATTCCTTTGATCAATAGATTCGGAACCCGCTTCGCGAACCTGAGAGTAATCGGCTACTGGATACTTAATTTGGTATTTAGTGGGGGCTAACTTCTAATACAACTACGAGACAGATAGTAGTAACTCACCACCTAATTAAGAGTTTATTTAAAACACAAAAGATTATTTCAATACCTAGGGAATGGTAATTTATATTTTAAAATATGTTTGGTTTAAAAGTGAACAAATTGCTACTAAAAGAGGTTAAAGTTTAACTTGTTTTATATCGTCTACAAGTCTACTTTTTAATATTTAGTATTCGGGGTCATTAAGGACCTCTTAAGGTCATTTACATGTCCAGGGTATCATGAAAAAATTGTATTTTCACGAATGTCAGAAATAAGAACTGATAAATTACAGTTAGACGGTAATTATCGCGTAATTTACTAATTTCTCAAAATATATACGGTAATTACTGACATCCTAACTGAGGAAAACCTTCTCATTATTGTTATTTACTAACACTTTCCTTAAAATTTGGATAATCTAACGATGAAGAAGTTAAAAACTCTTCATCTAACTTAATTATCAAAGGGATAAACTGGGGAAATTCGCGCTAAAAACAAAAAAAAAAAAAAAAAAATAAGTTAACTTTCTTATAGTTAAATATAAATATAGAAAAGCACCAAAAAGTGGTTAAGACAAGTTACGATAATTTGGTCGCGAGTTTTTATTCGCTGGATTAAGGGCCCTAAAGTCATTGGACAAGAACTGAGAAGGCGAGAAAGAGTGAGATATAGAACGTCGACTTTTACCCCCCGAGGATCAGACTTTATTATTAGCCTAGCTAGTCCAACGCCGACGCCACATATAATACGTATATATAACCTACCTTTCAAAGGGACAATGAAATAAATTTTGTTGATATTTTTACCAAATAGTGAAGATTTTTTGTACAAAAGTCTATCACTTTATTCCATTAAAAGTAAACAACGCCCCGTAGCTTAATACTATCAGCGAAGGTCCGGGTAAATGTACGGGGCAGATTCCGATTTGACACACTCTAGCGGCCGCAGTCGCCACGTGTAAATAGTGAACGGAGGAAGCGACACTCTGCGGAGAAATTCATTCCGGAGTTGGGGAGGGGGAGACATACTCTCTCTCGACTCAAAATATCCAGGAAGAGTTCAAATCACTCGAGGCAGACAGGGGTGATGACTTTTTTGTCTAGTTTAAAGTGATGGGCTATGACGTAAAATTGGAGCTATGCTGATAGTATTAAGATACGGGGCGTTGTTTACTTTTATGGAATAAAGTAATAGACTTTCGATTAGAGACAGGAATTCATTATCCCTTGAGAGGGGAAAAGGGATAGAGAAAGAGAAAACTATTTCTAATTAATACAAAACTAATTAATCTAAAACGGCCGACTGCACTCCTACGAGAGTGTGAGAGAGAAACGTAGAAGCTAGGTTTAAGCAGTCAAAGTGGGAAAACACTATTATCGAACTAAAAAAAATAATAGGTTTAAATTTAGCCCAGCAAAACGAATCGTGCCCATGAATACATTCGAGTCTCTAATAATAACCCGAAAACTAATTTTCGGCCAAGCAGCTTATATAAAATATTATATATCCCTCTCCATTTGATACTAAACAATTTTAAAGCCTTAAAATAGAAGTTAATTTATAGTGAAGTTATCAACGAGTTTTACAAAGTTTTAGAGGTCAGGTTTGGACAAGATATTTCTGTTTATTTTATCTCTATTCGTAATTTAAAATTATCCGCTGAAGCTACGGTCACACTAGCATTTCTTAATCGAAGCGGTTTCGAAAAATCGAATCAAATCGAACGTTTTGAAACGGTTTAAATCGATTCCAAGGCCTAGTATGAACGCGGCTTATCGGTTGTTGAAACAGCATCGGTATGAAACTGGTTCCCGAAGCAGTTTCTAGAAATCGAAACAAATCGATTCAAGAAAAGAAGGTTTCCTGTTCACACGACTCCGACGAACGTTTTGAAACGGTTTAAATTGATTCCAAGGCCAAGTATGACAGTTTTACGCGATATTAGCGCCGCCTACTTAGTTCCAATCTCAACCGCTAGATAGGGCAATTTCGAATTGCGTATCTCGAGCGTTTAGAGGAGTTTTTGGATGTTTTTCCTCTCTCCTCGGGCGAAAGATCTACGACGAAACTTTCGGAACCACATACCAATAGTAATACGCCTTGTTGTAAACTTGAAGCGTGATTTACCTGTGTAAATACAGATGGATAAATCTGGCTATTCTCAGAGTACGGAAGAGAACCGGATTTTCTCTTCTTCCGCGTACGTCTTCTCAGATCTGTCGTTGTCGGGAGCGTGGGAGTTATATCCCTTTAATAAATAGCAGTCCGTGTCGCGAAGGACATTCCCATTTTCTCTTTCTCTCTCTATTCGATATCGAGTAACAAGTGATGAGTCTCCGGCGACCGACACTTTCTACGTTTGGCCTTCTTTATACCATCGTAACTACTACTTCCTTTCGTATCTCGATATTTTCGCTTCGGGACCAAAGACCCTATATTATTATCAGATGGTATTAGGTCGTAACTACAGTCGCAGAAATCTCAAATTACCGTATCTCGTAAATTGCGTGGTAAATTATCAAACCGATATTCAAATCGTTTCAAGCGTCACACGAATTATCTTTATAAATAGATTTATCGTAGCTTCATCCATCAGTTATTGAAACCTAATCGGTACGAAACTGGTTCCCGAAGCAGTTTTAAGAATCAAATCGATTTGAGAAAAACTGTGTCCCGTGTGACTCTAGCGAAACGTTTTGAAACGGTTTAAATCGATTCGATTGCAAGGCCTAGTATGAACGCGGCTTAAGTCGTCTTATACCGTAAATAGACTAAGAAAGAGTTGGTCAGAGAGGGAAAACTCGATGAAGAGGCACAACATAAAATAACACTCTATTTTATCCTTGGACCGATTACGGTAGGGACTAGAATCCCATTGGACATTCGCTAGATAAAACGTAGTCCACTATATCTACAGTCGGGAAATTTCTAGGTAGCTTTCATCCAATAGATGAATCGTGCTTTATATCGGAATGTTTTATAGAAATAGTTTTCATGTAGAGTAAAATAAAAAAGAAACCAAAAAACACTCGAAGTTATCCTTGATTTTTCCATCTTAAAGGCCTGGTGAGGTTTCCTGCTCAAAATCAATATAGAAATATAGCTTAGTTGTGGTACATTAGGCCACTCGATTTTTCCTGGTTCAAATTAAGAATTTCATTGAAATTTCGAAGAAATTCAAAGAAAACTTAAAATATCAATGAAGAATTCGTTGAAAAATTAAAATCTCAATGGAAATTCCGAGTACTTATTGCTAAATTTAGATATAATTGGTATATAATTAAAGCATATTCCTTATTTACATAAAAAATTGAAATGCAATTAGCTCTTAGTCTAATGTGATTCATTTGTTTTCACTTCGAGTGTATGGTAATAACATATTCTACCATAATGCAAATCAAAATGAATTTATACGAATTTATTATAACAGTGTTTTGATTCGGCTCTAGATTCTACGGGCCTCGATTAAAACGGGCGATCATAGGAAGCACGCTTCGTTAGCATCGTCAGGTGTGGGACAACAGCTGCGAATATATTTTATCTACATCGAATTTATACTAGATTCAACCCGAAGCTGAAAAGTGCTAGCTACCTTGAATGACGGCAACAAAATTAGAGTTTGAGCTAGGGGGTATAAAGATACACCTCGTAAGACTTCACCCAGGTTTACAATTGACATCAAATGTGGGTTAACGCCTCAAAAACGATGCTATAAACATATTTTCACGAGTGTAAAATCGATTTTTAGTAAAAAGAATGTCAAAAATGATTCAATAATTATCGCGAGAATTGTGTTTGACATCTTAATGTCATTTTTCACATTCAAGGCAAACTCAAAACTTCAAAAGGACAAGCGATATAGACAGTGTAGGGTCTGTTTAGTCATACAGAAATAAGAATATTGAAAGAAGAATTGAATTTAAATTAACACAATTTCAAATATAATTCATTTAGTAAAATTTGCGTGAAATTTTCATTTTCCAAAATTATGCTAATTTTGGAACTCTATGCCCAGCACGTGCGAGAGAGGTCCTAGAAGAGGTTCCGGCCATCACGCGAAACACGCGAATTCACGACACGTATTAATATTGTAACGTTACACTTCCTTAGGAAATGCTAAGGGACTCTCAGACAGCCGCAGTACAAAATAGGAAAGATGCTAGTCTAAAAACCTTATTTTGGGCGCTTTAGAAGGGAAGTTGGGATGGTATTTATCGAGAGCGAGGATCCGTCGCCCGAGGACCCCCAATGATTGTTACTCGCGATGACCCACGCTTCAAGAGCAGCAGTTTTCTTTACGTTAACTTCGGTTAACTTGGCTTCCTTAGTCAAATCCACCCGGAGTTTGCGGTACCCCAAAAGCGTCGCTACCTTTATCTCAAATAACAATATTTCATAGAAATTACTTCAGTCTAGCTTGAAGAGTCCGCTTACTTCCGGAGGAACTGACTTAGATTTTCGCTAACATCTGCCACACAGACAGCTTCCTTATGCAACAACGTCTAGTAAACACTTGGTTTTAAATGGGGATATACCGTCTTTGAATTTCGTCTACTTAATCGAGTTCAGTTTGAATTTTCCTCCAAAAAAATGTTTCCTTATTGGATAAGCCGATTTATTTGGTCAATCCGTTGAAGCGCGTTGATTTGAAGAGCAACTATGACGACACGCGCGAGATTTATTTAACGAGGTCCGAATTGAGTGGCAAGTTGCTTCTCTACTTTAAGAACGCCTCAATTCGGAGTTGAAAAAATTTAGAATATTAATTTAACATTTACGTTTGATAGCGTCATCACAGGCGCGTGACCCCTAAAGACGGACATTGGCGCGTGCGACACGAAATAAACTATCTCCTTTGGGGGATCGCGCGCGTTCATTGGAGCGAAATCACCCTACTTCCGGCCAAGGGAAATGTAAATCATATACGGAACGGGGAACAGTTAAGCCTAACTAAAGAGGAGAGGGGAAAAAAAAAATTGGAATAAAAAATTGGTGGCGAGGGATATCAGTCCCGACAACCAGGGGAGTCATGAGTAGAGGGATCATTTACTAAACAAGACGGCTTTACCCAGCATTATAGTTTCCAAAACGTATCTATATTGAACAGTGACTAACTACAATGATTATGAGATTAGAACTTTAGACTCCTATAATAATCGAAATGATGTCATTAAATTATAGTTGAGTAATAAATATATCATTTCGAGCTCTTTTTAGTATGGATTATTTTAAAGGGAAGTTCAATGGGCGTAATCTTGATGACGCGCATTCATATATTACCACGAGTTATTATATATAAAAGCCCAGACTTCTGACAAATCAATGTTCAAATTCTGTCTTCTTCATGACATTTTGGTCCAATTTTCAAATTATTTTACCCTACCTAACATTTTGGAGTAGTTTTCAACAGTTGAAATTAGTCTTAATGGACGTTTAAAATTAGGCTTAATCGACGTTTGAAATTAGGCTTAATCGACGTGGGAAATTAGGCTTATTTGACGTTTGAAATTAGGTTTAATCAACGTTTGAAATTGGGCTTAATCAACGTTTGAAATAAGGCTTAATTTAAAGTTGGAAACTAGGATTAATCGAGGTTTGAAATTAGGCTTAATTTAAGTTGAAAACTAGGCTTAATCGAGGTTTGAAATTATGCTTAATCGAGGTTGGAAATTAGGCTTAATCGAAGTTTGAAATTAGGCTTAATCGAAGTTTGAAATTAGGCTTAATCGAGGTTTGAAATTAGGCATAATGGAGGTTGGAAATTAGGTTTAATCGAGGCGTTTGATTTGATTCTCGCGATATGATGAATAGCAGTTGTCGTTTCTGGCACGCGGGCTGTTCCGAGCGACACACGCCACGTACTTCCGGAGTGACCCGCAAATCATTAGTGAAAAATTCGGACAAGATCGAAAAAAAAAAGAATGTGGTTAAAGAAATCCTTCCCTCGTTAAAAAGAGAGAGCCATAAAGGACGGTGAGCTCACCCACGATTTTCTAGAGTATGTCTTTCAATTCCTTCAACGACAAAAAATGAGACGGATTGTAGGTTTCGAAGGAAACGAAATTTAATCTTTTAAAGAGAGGAAACATAGGCGAGAGAGTAAATCCAATAGTGAGGCAGTCACGGAATTTTTACGAAATTCAATCCTGGACATCCGAGAAAAAAAGGGTGAGAGGTTCTTTTTTAAATTCGTGTCATCTCTCCTTTAAACCGACCGCCAGCGGGTAACTGGGAAACTTGTCAAACGGATGACTTGAAATTATTCGAGCGAAAGGCTCCTTATTTCTTCCATAGCAAGCCCGAGGAAGTCGGCGGTCGAAAGGTGATACCCTCCTATTTATTCACAAATGTCCACAGTCATTTCCCTTCAACCTTTCAATTATATTTTTACCACGGATGCAAACATTTCCTAGGCCTAGCTCGACTACCAACACCCTAGGGTACATATAGGCCCCATATCCCGCCATTCTATCACGTGATACCACAACTAATTACAACATTTTCTCTTTTCACCTAATTATTTTAAATCTTCGGAACTTCAAGTAGAGATCAAACCTTTTGTAGCCAATCAACGCTTTCAAATCCTTTAAAAAGTCTTTCAAATCCTTTAAAAAGTTTTTCAAATCCTTGAAAAAGTCTTTCAAATTCTTTAAAAGTCTCTCAAATCCTTAAAAAAGTCTTTCAAATCCTTAAAAAAGTCTTTCAAATCCTTTAAAGTCTTTTAAATCCTTTAAAAAGTCTTTCAAATCCTTTAAAAGGTCTTTCAAATCCTTAAAAAGTCTTTCAAATCCTTTAAAAAGTCTTTCAAATCCTTTAAAAAGTCTTTCAAATCCTTTAAAAAGTCTTTCAAATCCTTTAAAAAGTCTTTCAAATCCTTTAAAAAGTCTTTCAAATCCTTTAAAAAGTCTTTCAAATCCTTTAAAAAGTCTTTCAAATCCTTAAAAAGTCTTTCAAATCCTTAACATTAAAATGTCCAAAGCCTTAACAGATATCAAACCCGAAAAATTTATTAGCGACTTAAAGTTTCATGACGTTTCTTCAAATAAAAAAATAAAAAAAAAAAACCAAAAAAAAAATAAATAAAATATGAAAATAAATAATCCATAACCTTATTCCGTACAATAGGATTATTTTTACGAGAGAAGAATTTAAGCCTATTTTTTTGTCACTATCTAAAAAAAAACATTAAACCTTTTCGCTTTGGTAAATTTCGTGGATTTTAAAGGTTTTCGAAATCGACAGGAGAAAAGGAAAAGTGAGTGGAAAAAAAAGCTTTTAAATAAATTTCTTGTTTGGACAATCTATCACCCAAGGAATCATTTATATTTTTTGTTGTTACACACTTAAATTCGTTTTCTTTTCTAGCATTCCCAGAGCCTCGCGTTTTATACAACACGGCCCAAAAAGTGACAGTTTATACGAAAGAGCGTTACGGAAAAACTTTAAAACAAACGACGGAAGTTCATCCTTGGCCGAAAAAAAATCCTAGCCTTCCATTTATCAAGCGATATGGAGAAAGAGAGAGAAGAGACCTTTTCTTCTCCTCCCAGCTCCTCTTGAGCTTCTTTTTCCGATTCCATCCCATCACCGACGCGTATCAAGGGGGAAAAGGGGGAAAGACAACCGGCGCGTTCAGTAAAAGATACCGAAGTAACATAAAAATGAATAAATATTATAAAACATCAAATTAACTGGTTTGGGAATAGTTTTGGCTTTAAAGGGAAACTGAAACCTAGCAACGAGTGCATTTTTATCGATTCCTTATCGTTTCAATTTACTAACAAATATTAAACTAGAAATAAATTTGAAACTTACTATCAAAATAGGCTTAGCTGTATTCATGGAGTATATGGATTACTACGAAAACTTTGGCGAGTTTAAACGGTCAGTTGGGTTTGATGCACCGAATGCATCGAACATCTCCGTTTTGAGAGACCAACGGGAAAGCCTTCCCACCCCTTTGGCTTTTTAGGTTCCCGGTTGTTCTTCGAGTTCTCTGATCAGGAATTTGATATAAAAAATGATAGAGTAGTAAAGTGGAATCCTTGAAGGATACAAATGCTTCGTGGTTGAAATTTTTAGGGTAAATAAAATGGAAAACAAATTAAAATAAATTGTAAGGGAAATGGAACCAAATCTCTCTCCATATTGTGTCTGATCCCAAGTCCGACCAAGAACTAATATTACAATATGCAATTCTATAAGTACGTCTGTCTATCCACGAGGAACGTTAAAATGCGCAAGCAAAAGCTAGACACGCCGTAATAAAGTTCGTTGCAAACTCCGGTTGAATTTAAATTTTATTTCAAAAAACGCGCCAAGTTCAAATTAAAATTTTTTCGCGCGAAGGGGTCAGCGTATTATCACGTGGGATTCGAATCACGCGCTTAAATCATTTCAAATATCGATTAAGCCTAACGCGAGTGCTAAGCCTAATTTAATTATTAAATCGATGCCAGCCTCGCTTTTAACGAATTAGGCTAATTGTAGTTCGCGAGCTTAAGCCTATAATCCGGAAAACTTTTATCTACGTATAATCTAAACACCAAGCAGTCAGTATAAAAAGAATAATTCCCGAGACGTTTTTAAAGGCAGGGTTTAATTACGCTTACTCTAAGCCTAAAGCGCGCCAAAATAAGTCGACGAATTAGTTCTCTTAGTTTTGTCTCAGTCTGTGAGAAAATTAAAAGCTCTCCTGATAAAGAAAAGGGAATGTTTTTGAAAAAAAATCTGGCGAGTAATCCTAGCGTCCCAAAAATAGGGTAGTTTATCGTTAATCTCCGAACCGGGTTTTAAGAAAAAAGAAGTCTGTCTTAGTCGTATCTTACTCCATGCGAGCGTAGACCTCGCCTTAAAGTGAAGCTTTCAACATGTTTTTGAGTTTTAAATCAAGTTTCATTTGGAGTTCATGAAAATTCCGTGACACCCACATTTTAAAAGGTCAACATATTAACATATTTGTTGGGCTCATTTTTAAAATCCACGTTTCCCAGGTGGTATTCGAGCAATTTCAAGAATATTTATGCCATGAAAATGCAACTTAAGGGAATCCAAGATTCGTTAAAGACTCGAAATCATCTTCATTTCCAGATAAGAATCAATTTCGTAACTCTGGAGCCAAGGATCTACGCTTATATATAGTAAGTGTTTGATAGCGAACTTGGTACAACTTTGATTATATTTCGTATACGAGCAACATTAATTCTCAAATGTGTTCGACAAAAAGGGTGTTCTTAGTAATTAGAAACTCTAATTATCGCGAGAAATTACCAAGATAAAAATACATATCTTATAAAGTGCAAATATCACCTATTTTTTCATCAGCTCCAAATGGAATTTCAGTTTGTAGTTTCTTTCAATTAATTAGTTACGTGATATAATCATATACTTAATTAAAAATATTACTGAAATTACTCTTACTTAATTAATTATCCTATCTAGAAAGCAACCATCGCAAAAAAATTTAGGTATAAACATTCTCAAAGTGCTAAGCCTAAATAAACAAATAAATATTATTTATAAAAATAAAGTTTCCCGTATATTTTCCTAAGCAGATAACGTCATCCTTCCCTTAATAACTAAACTTGTCGAATAAGCTGTCAAATAAGTTATAGTTGCCGATACAGATTATTCAGGTGTTATAATTCTATTTAATTAAATAATTGTTTTTGTTTGAACGCCAAAAATCACGTTTCCGTAATCTCGTATATAAATATATCTATGACGTATTAAAGGAGGGGGTGTAGAACAAACTGGCAGCATTGAATTCATTAATAAAAGACAGAGAAATCGATTATAATTAACCGCTATCCGCCTTTCTACAAAAGCATTTTTCCTTTCGCCTTCTTCCGTAGAGTATTAATGTAGCAAAGAGACTCCGAAAAGGGAGTAGAAAATTAACGTCCACATCCGTAAGATTCGTGATTTATCTAAGAGCATTTTGGAAAAAACAGTGGAGGCGACTGGGGACTAACAAATCATAGCCCTGTTCAATTATAAGTTGTTTAATTCCTGATGTACTGATTATCCTGGAAATTCCAGCAAGATATCGTGGAAACGTGGCTTTCACGATTTAATGGAACATTTCAAAACGCGTTAATCTAATGGGTAACAAATTATAACCCTGTTCAAATAACTAAGATATTTAATACCTGATGTACTAATTATCCTGGAAATTCCAGCGATATATAATGGAAGTGTGGCTTACACGATCGGTATTATTTACAGGGTTGACAATAACCAACCAGGCCAGTTTTAACCACCGAGAAAAGCAACGAGCTCTTCTTCCAATTACCCTCGAGTAATTGGCGTTCATTGGTCCGATTTTTCTTTTTCACATCTTTGTCTGATTTCTACTCCTTATATTTATTCTCCCGACATCAGTAGCGAGTTATAGCGTTGGGCTTTCGGTATGGACGAATTCGGGAAAGGTGGTGAGGGAGGGGGTGTTGAAAATGGGCAATATTTCAATTTCAGCCGGACGAAGAAGATACTCTTTTCGATATTTACAAATCGATTTATCGACCCTTTTACGAATTTCAACCATCTTCCGTTATTTCATAGATTTTTCTACTTGTTTTTCAATATTATAGGAATTTAATTTTTATCGCCAGGACTATCCGTTCGTTCCTGGCTAACATATCCTCGAAAACCATTTTTTTCCACAATTTCCCTTTTTTTTTTTTTTTTTTTTTCTTTTTTTCAGAGTACAAGGGGACGTTCCGAATCTGTTCAAAATTAATGGCTTTAAGATGCAAAAGGAGATTTTTTCCTATTCTATTTTTTGTCCCTAAGAGATGGGCCTTTTTTTTTTATCTGGAAGATTAGATAATTTATGTAAAAACCAAATTTTCTTGAAAATGTTTAAAGCGAGGCTCTCACGAATTTTTCACGAACTCCAAATGGAAATTGAATAACATTTTCGGAAAGATCGTTAAAAAACGATTCGAAATATATATACATACGCAGAGTAGAAAGATTACAGCGACAATAAATTTATTTTCCTGAAAAATAACGAATAAAAAGATGATTTAAAATCTTAGTTTCGTTGTTTTATTTATATTCTTCAAATTAAAAGTCAATTTGAAATATTTTTTCTTATATTTTAGACTGGAAATCCATTGTTATACGTTTGAATACGAGTAATTTATTCGTAGATAAAGCGGATATCCGATTCCGAGCTCTAGTGATACTGTCTTCTATACGTATACCTATCTAACCTTTAACCCTATGACGAAAATAAATAATTATTACGCAATCCCATACTCCAGTATAATAGGGTAATTATACTATTAAGTTTTAGGTTTTCTAAAACTCGCGTAAATAAACTCAAGTTTCCAGGATACAAAAGAAGAAGTAAAATTGTAAGGTCAAAGAAGACAAAAGAAACCAGTTTGGTTAAAAAAAATGATTTTAGTTATAAGAAATGAGTAGTATGAAAATGAGCGTTTAAGCACAGGAGGTGCCAAGAGGTGCCGGAGGTGCCGGAGGTGCCAAGAGGTGCCTGAGGTGCCCAATTTTTTTTTTTTTTTTTTCAAAATTTTTTCATCCGGGTTTCGAACCCGGTACCTCATGTATGTGGGGATGACGTTTCACACCACTACACTACGTCTTCTTATCAACTTTTAAACTATTTTCCATCCTTATCTATATTCTCGGTTCTTATCTCTATGTTCAGATATCACGCGATTGAAAGTTTAAATGATAAGGCGCCAAATCAAATGTGAATCTATAACTAATACTGAACCTATACTGAAACCTTATCTCTGCGTTTGTCTTTTTCGAATTTCGCGCGGTTCTCATATCGCGTTATCACCTATGTCAGGTCTTATCTCAAAACGCACGAGGAAAAATATAAAACTTGTCAAATATTTAAGATGAAGAATTTCACATAGTAAATATAACTATAAAATGGAACTGTAAATATACGATTATTTGCATAAACTGATATATAAATGTGGAAAAATACTTAAACAAGTTGGTGAAGACCATATTTAAAACAAAATATCTATCGTTAGGCCTAATTACCACGTGTATGAAGATTCGAAATAAATCAATAATATATACAATTAAAACTCGTGGTTAAACCCAACGCGTCAGTGTGGAAAACCGAAATGTACCCAACTAAAAACGTTAAGCCTAATACCCTCGTGTACGGTTATTCCAAGTAATCTTTGGGAAACCCATGTTAAAATTTATGGTTAAACCCAACACGTCATTGGGGAAAACCAGAATGTACCCCACATAAAACGTTAAGATTAATACCCTCGTGTGCGGTTTTTCCAAGTAATCATTGGGAAATGTCTGTAAAACCCAACACGTCACTGGGAAAAACCCATTTCCCAATTACAAGTACTGATATGACTCAGAAACGCTTGTTAAAACCCTATGCGTCATTGGGAAAACCTATTTCACAACTTTAAACACTGATATAACGTCTATTTCAGGGTATAAAAGCTAGAATTCATTATAGATTATTCATTTAAAGTTGCCTTCAACCGTATTCCAGTCATCTACAGGATCACTAAAAATGTAAGTACCATTTTGCTCTTAAAATAAACTTAGAAATTACTAGTTTCACCCTAAATAACTTAGAAACTGTTAACTTAACCCTAAATAACTCTAGCTTTCCGCTAAATATGAGTTTTACCTTAAATAACTACACTAATATTAGTTTCCCTTAAATAAATTATTTCCCTAAATTAACTTAGTCATTTCTATCATTTGCAGGGACAACACCAATGTATTCGAAATCTCATCGAGCAAAGCGGTCACTATCACCCCTGATTGCAAAATTAGACTCGGATTTACCGACGGATCCACTGGAATCAATCTCAGCGAGGACGAGTACTTCCAAATATACCGAATGAGGGAAGAAATCTCCCGATACTTTCAAAACGAGGACGCAAGTCCTTCCTCAATTTTCTTGGAAGGGTCAAATCATAAACGGGTGGAACTCAAGTCATACCAGGACCGAAAGATGCTTAATATCCGTGAAATGACGACGGGAAACGGGAAGAACTATGGGATGCTATTTCCCACTAAAAATGGATTCGCTATTGGACACGTTCTATGGGAGAGACTCCTAGAAAAACATCAACAAGTCGAGATCATGCTGAACGAATCCAAGAAAGTTTACCAAGCTATTAAGGACATAGTAGTTTCACAGCTAACGGACATTATTAAAAACTCATGCAATGGGTGTTTAATTGACCATCCATCTCAAAATCAACATGATTGTCTTATACACGATTGGTCAGACCGTGTTGAAATGAATTTTTCAACCGCGGTTAATAATTTAAATATCCAATTAATTACGGAAATTTTTAATAATTCAACTTTTTTAAGTTTTGATTTTTGTAAGCAAATGGTTACTAAAATTATTTGTATTTCTAAACAATATTTGTAAAATAAATAATATAATATTCATACTCTAAATATATGACTCATTTCTCCATATTGATATAGTAAGCAAATAAAACTTTTCATATTCTGCTCATATCAAAGGAGTTTTACCAACGGAAAAATTCTCTGGGTTAAGTTTTAAGTTATATTTGTCTTTCCCATCATTGATTTCAAAATGGCCACTGCTAATTCTAATCAAGGGTCGATTCTTTCAGAGTGAGATAAAGGCTAGCGTTTCCCCAATTAATCAGTGACTCATTGTTTAAGATAAGAAAGGGTATAAATACTGAATTTTTCAATTCAAATTATCACAAGTTCCAGCTCTCTCATCAAGCGACGGGATCTCATCTGGTAATATTAAAACTTTTAAATTTAAAAGTTAGAAACTAGTTAGAACTTAGTTTAAATATGGTAATCTGCGGTACTTGCGGCGCCAAATTTTCGGCAAACAAAAGTTTACTTCGTCATGAACGTGAAAAACATGGAGATGATAAATTTCCATGTAGTTTTTGCGATCTAACATTCTCGAGGAAAGAGAACGCAGTCCGGCATGTATTCACCCGTCATAGGCCAGGAGCAAGTCCAGCGAAACGACGCCGCTGTTACGAGGTCCCCACCGAGACCGCAAAGAAGATGAAGATAGATGAAGGTCCATCCTGGACCATCGAAATAATGCCGCCAACCCCGTCAACTTCCCGAACAGTTCCCGTTACTCCATCTACATCGACTTCGGCTCCATCTACATCGACTTCGGCTCCATCTACATCGACTTCGGCTCCATCTACATCGACTTCGGCTCCATCTACATCGACTTCGGCTCCATCTACATCGGCTTCGGCTCCATCTACATCGGCTTCGGCTCCATCTACATCGGCTTCGGCTCCATCTACATCGACTTCGGCTCCATCTACATCGACCTCGACTCCATCTACATGGAATACAACTCCACCTGCCACGACTAGCGCTTCATCCACCACGAGAGTACCCGACGATATCGACGTCTTGGAGAGGGGATTTTTGGATAATCAAAATGACGCCGGCCTCGAAGAATTCTTCGATGAGGAGGAATTTCCGATGGGGAGTCTCAACGCTGACGAAAATGAAGTACTTCAGAATTTCATGCGAGCCATGGAAGATCGGGAAGCGGACGCCCTTCCACATGCAGACGTCGCCACGCCAGATGAGCCCCGCCTCCTCGATCAGCTAGAGGAAATGATCGCGCTAAGAAACGCGATTTTCTGCGCGCGCTTCACTCCGGCGGCTACGGAGACTGACGCGGAGGTTTACATAAACCGCCACAGGGCAGCCCTCATAAACTATCTTCAAGCGAAGTTAGCTCGCGACAAAGGACTCAAATGGTATTTAACCACGCGCGTACGGTACGTTCGCGAACTTAACACGGGTGAGGAAGTGGAGTTTCTCGCGTATCATAATAGTGACGTGCAAGTCACTTTAACACCAGACACTATTAATAATCAAATTGACTTGTGTTTGGAAACTCTAAAACGGAAAATCGAGGATTTCCAAAAACGCGGTAGTGGATGGACTATCGACCGGATCTTATTTATGCAAGTAAATATTATTACTTATTTACCGCTGGTAGGTGGAACTTATATCGAGTTACCTAAAGTACTAGTCTCTAAACACGCAGTTGTAAACATTAAAAACGAAGACAATCGGTGTTTTCTATGGTCGGTTTTAGCTCATTTACATCCTGCTAAAAATAATTCTAATCGGGTTCAACAATATATTAGATTTGAGGATGAGCTAGACTTATCGGGGATAACTTTCCCTTTTGAACTAGATGCCCAAAAATTAAAAAAATTCGAGGACAGAAACAATATATCGGTTAATATATTTAGCTTCGAAAAATTCGTGTTTCCTCTCTATATTAGCGCGAAGAGAGTCGAGAAAGCTCGTGAAATCGATCTTTTGCTAATCACGAAAGGGGAAAAAAAACATTACACACTAATTCGTAGTCTAAGTCGTCTGCTTAGTGATTTCACGAAACATAACGGAACGGTACATTATTGTCGATTTTGCCTACATCGATTCGCCGGTCCTGACTCCGAGGTGAGGTGTGACATTCACGCAGAAGATTGCAGAGATCATGGCGCCCAAAAGATTCTAATGCCGGTTAAGGAACCGGTCTTGGAGTTCAAGAAGTACGGATGGCGTCAAAATGTATGTTATTTCATTTTTATTAATATTATTATTTTTAAATTATCTTGATTTTTCTTTTCTTTTTTTTTAGATAAAGTACGTCATCTATGCAGATTTCGAAGCGATCCTACCGAAGGTTTCGACATGTATGCCTGACGATACCCTCTCGGCTACAACCACTCTATCCCGTCATATATCCTGTGGGTTCTCTTACGTCATTGTCGGTCCGGACGGATCACCATCAAAACCTGTTACCTACCGGGGAATGGACGCAACCGACAAGTTTCTGGAAAACCTGTTATTGGAGTATTCCATTTTGGAAGAAAAAATTAAGGAAAACATTCCAATGAAACTTAGTCAGGCAGAAGAATTAAAGTATTTGGCGGAAAGAAACTGTTACGTATGCGGGAATCTGTTCAGTGACAAGGATTATAAAGTACGTGATCACGATCACACCACCGGAGCGTTTAGGGGTGCAGCGCACAACTCTTGTAATTTGAAGCTCAAACCACCGGGGTTCATCCCTGTATTTCTACACAACCTTTCTCGGTAAATATATACATGTATTTATAATTTTTTATTTATATATATATATATATATATATTTTTTTTATTCTTTTTCCAGCTACGATGCGAACCTAATTATGTGTAGAATAGGGCTAATCAAGGATCCGGAGATTAATTGCATCCCTACTAGTGAGGAGCGCTATATTTCTTTTTCCTTCGGTAAATTGAGATTTCTGGACACGGCCAGATTCATGCCGGCATCACTCGAAACCCTAGTCGGAAATCTGGCTAAGGGTGGACCGGCAAAATTCGCTTGCATGAACAAGGTTTATAACCCTGACGAAGTCAAACTTTTACTTCGAAAACAAGTATATGCATATGATTATATGGACAGTACAACGAGGTTTGACGAAACGGAGTTGCCACCCAAGACCGCCTTCTTCAACTCTTTAACCGATGAACACATCACCGACGGGGATTACGCTCATGCCCAGACAGTATGGGAGAAGTTTAATATCAAAAATCTTGGTGAGTTAAATATTTTGCCAGGTTAGGTTAGGTTAAGAAATAATATTTTTTTCTCATATTTTAGGTGAATATCACGACTTATATGTCCAATCCGACGTGTTACTATTAGCGGATATCTTCCAAAATTTTCGGACCATGTGCATGGACTATTATGGGTTAGACTGCGCACATGCTTTCACCGGACCCGGTTACGCTTGGGAAAGTGCCCTGCACATGACGAGGGTGAAACTGGACCTCCTGCTGGACCCCGACATGCATCTTTTTATCGAGAAAGGCATAAGGGGTGGAGTGGCTATGATCAGTCATAGATTTGCCCAGGCGAATAATAAGTACCTACCGGAAACTTACGATCGGTCAAAACCTACTAGCTTCATCGCTTATGTTGGTATGTGTTGTTGTTGTTGTTGTGGGTTTTTTTTTTTTTTTTTCTAAGTCATTATTTTATTTTTATTTATTTTCGACAGACTGCAACAATCTGTACGGCACTGTGATGGGTGAGAAGCTGCCTATGAGGAGGTTCAGATGGGTTGATCCATGCCCCAATTTCGTAGAAGAAATTATCAAAAACCATCTCGACGACGACCCCGTTGGTTACATTCTCGAGGTTGACTTGGAATACCCCGAGCATCTCCATAATGAGCATAACTGCTACCCTTTAGCCCCGGAAAAACGCGTAATTAAGGTTTCGGAATTATCTACGTTCTCGAAAGACCTGCTTAATGAGCTCGGTTTGAAGGAAAAAGACAGTTTCCCTAAACTTGTCCCATCCCTTTACAAAAAAGAGAAGTACGTGATACATTACAGGAACCTTAAATACTACCTTTCGAAGGGGATGATCGTTAGCAAAGTTCATCGGGTTATAGCATTCGAACAGGGGGCATGGTTGAAACCGTACATTGACTTCAACACCGAGAAGAGGAAAATGGCAACCAATGATTTCGACAAAGATTTCTTCAAACTCATGAATAACGCGGTCTTTGGTATGTAACCTAACCTAACCTAACCGATAGCAAACAATTTATATATATATATATATATATATATATATATATATATATATATATATATATATTTTTTTTTTTTTAAATAGGTAAGACCATGGAGAATCTAAGAAACCGCATAAATTTCCATCTCGTCCAGACGCCCGAACGGGCGATTAAGAAAACCAACTCACCAACCTTCGAACGATTCACCATCTTCCAAAACGATTTAGTTGGAATCCACTGCACGAAGAAAAGCCTAACCCTGGACAGGCCCATCTATACAGGATTCGCCATTTTGGACCTTTCAAAACTCCTGATGTATCGTTTCCATTACGATAAAATTCGAGCGCAGTATGGAGATGCCGCCAAACTTTTATTTACGGACACAGACTCCCTGACGTACCACATCGAAACGGACGATCTATACAAAGATTTTGCCGCTAATAGCGACGCCTACGACTTCTCGGGGTATCCGAAAGATCACCCACTTTACAGTGAAACCAACAAGAAAGTTCTCGGCAAATTTAAAGACGAATTAGATGGGACTCCAGTTCAGGAATTTTGCGGACTTCGTCCCAAAATGTATTCCATGATATCAGCCAAGGGTGAGAAGAAGACCGCAAAGGGCATTTGCCGCCGCGTCGTTAAAAAAAACGTTCGCCATGCTCAGTATCGCGAATGTCTTCTTAAACGAAAGCTTACGGTCGAGTCTATGAAGCGCATCGTTAGCAAGAAGCACGAACTTTTCACGGTAAAACAAACCAAACTTTGTCTCAATCCATGTGACGACAAGCGATACATTCTAGACGGTGTTTCAACTCTCGCACATGGACATTTTAAAATTCCAAAGGAATAGTTTTTATAAAAATATCTTGTATTTTTTTTTATTTATTTATTTATTTATTTATTTTTTTTATTTTTCATTCAACTGTTATTTTTTTCTTTAACTGAATATATATTCAATAATAAATATATAGTGCAAAATCAAACTTGGAAATTATTTATACTTAAGCTTATTATTCATACTTAAGTCTAAACCAGAGGTCAGGGTGGAGGGGCTGCCCCGCGCCTACCGCGCCGCGACGCGTTTCAAAATTAACCGCGCGCGTTTGAAATTTGAATCGCGCGCGCGCCCGCGACTTCCGCGCACTGCCGCCCTCCCGTCAATTATATGTGTGAAACTTAAATTATGTTAGGTTAGGTTAGATAAAAAACACAAGTATTTTTCTTAAAAAAAGTTTATTGAAAATCTCTTATACATAAATTCAGAAATCATTTTATCATTAACATTTTTATCTTTTTTAAATCTTGCACATATATTAAACAATTTAACACCTCTGCATCTATACAATGCAAAATAAACACAATATCCGCCACAAGTCATACTAAAGTTCCCTTGTAATTGTTTGGAATTAAATGTAACAGTTATACTGTTTCTTTCCACAAAATCGTTAAATTTAAACATGTCGGGAGGGTTACCGAAACTGTCAAAGAACTCTGTATTCTTATTACTAGAAAAATAGATAGCCGTCCAATGTTCGCCATCGGTATGTGATAATCCCGTATTTACAATATAGAGTGAAGGAAAGGTTTTAACAGTTTTGGGTAAATTATCGGCTGCGAAAATACCTCGAAACAGACCTTTAGTGAACGAATCTTTTTCCATTATTTTAGCTAACTGCTGAGAGTCCATTTTCTAATTGGTATAATCGTAAATAACGTTCCTGTTTTTGTCAATTTCAATTAAATTTTGAAATTCGGCGTAGTATAATACGCTAACAGTCTTCGGCAAATCCCTGGCGAACTTTAATTCTAATCGCAAATTACCATTCTTTATCAACTGAAATTGCGAAGCTGAACAACTGAGGTCAGCACTCAAATCAAATACGAAAATACAGTTCCCACCAGGAAACTCTTCGCGTGAGATAAAGTTCCCTTCGTCTATGAGCCATTGGGATGTTTGAGTGAAAAGATTAGTGTACGATCTCATATACTGATGTCCCTCGAAATTAGGGGTTAAAGGCTTGTGAGGAACGCTAGTTCCGTCGAGGTAGAGAGCGATATGATTTAGATCAAAGTGTTGGAAATTAAAGGGTGACTGGGCATAATCACCTAGATACGCGTTCTGTTCTACCAGAGCGAAAAGGACACGTTTGGGTAACTGTCCCATAAAGAGATTATCTCTAACGCAAATTTTAGTTCCGCTATTTATGGAAAAAGAGTTACACTCCGTTCGAGTTATTGGATATTTCATGGTAGCTAGTTCGAGACATTTGGCGTGGGCAATTGTAATCTCGGGAGTTAATTTTACTTTTCTGATATACAGGGAAGCGAGTTCGTATTGTACCTTCCATCTAACGCCACCCGCTAAGGTTTGAATACAAAATTCGTTGGAGCTTTTAATAAATTTAAATTTCAAGTCAATCATGTTCGGAATAAAACGAGACTGTTGACACAAATCCGTGTGAACCGCGCCAATCATATCAATGGTCCCTTGTTTAGCGAAACTTGCTCTTTTCTTGAAACCTTCATTGTCCGACGGGGTGTTGAATTTTCCGGCAGTATCCTTGTAGTACATGGCAGCCGTTAGAAAACTCGTTTTCGCAGGTCCACCAAAAGTCACGGTAGTTTGAAACATGGCCTTGTAGGCATAGTTCTGCGGCGATGGTGTTACCGATCTATCGCCCAAGGAAACGTGTACCTCGCTAAAAAGGCTCGAATGAAACAGATTCACGGGCGCTACCACATCCGCCGGTGTGGTGATTACCCCAGCCGCATCGATTACTGCCGCCGCTGGAATTGTTCTCCCGTCCGCTGGGTCGACGAGTCTAACTTGTAGATGTAACAAAGTTTTGGACAAATCAATGTACGTATCGGAGTTTCCGGCCACGGCGAAGGTTAGAGTTGAATTTTCGTTAATGTTCGAGATGGGACTATACTCAACCCATTCTCCACTCACAATACTAGCGTTTGTGAGCGGAACGTTGAAAAGTTCGACTTCGGAACTAACCGAACCTTGGGAATCGGGATGGATATGAGCCATTATATTGTAGAAAATATATCGGAGGGTTTTAAGAACGGTCTTCTCTTCTTCCTGTTCGTCGTTGAACTGACTAGCCTTCGACGCTTACACTTTCTTTTATGCCCATTTCCAGTCATTCTAGCGATTTCGTCCGCGGCACTGATTACGACATCTCTCGCGGCGTCTTTACCTCGAGATTTAGCCGCGGATTTTACGGGAATTCCACTAGCTACGTCAGTAACGATTTTAGATCCAGTATTTAACAGTTTTTTCCCAAGATACATGGCTCCCTTCTTCAAAAGTGGTACGGCTCGACGGAAGGCCGAGGCGATAAAGTTTCCTAGACCGTATCCTTGTTGAACAGGAAGACCATGGTATACGGGTATCGAACCCTTTCCTATTTGACTTTGGAAATATTTTGCGTAGTCAACCTTAATCCCGTGTCCAATTTGATTTAAAAAGTGACGATCGTAGTCCGACTGAGTGGAGGACAGTTTTTGCTTCATGATGCGTCTCGTTTAACTATCTCGATAAGAATGGCGAGCGCGTCCATACTGCCGGCTTATTTATAAGGGCGACCACATTCTTCGAGGTCTAAAATGTAGAGTCGCGTGAACTTTACCTCTTTCGAACTTGACGGGTACTCCAATTTCACTCATAACGTTAATTTCGATAGATTGAAAGGAATTGCAGGAAACTGGGAGGTAATGAGGACGAGAAAATTCTCTGTCTATCGTATCCCCGTCATTCCCTTGAACGCTCGTTATTCGTAGAAGCGGAACATGAACGTCACCTACAGCCCTACTTTCAACGATATCGGAATATATGAAGAGTGAATGAAGACCAGCGTTTAAATCCACCGGATAACTGGCTATTCTCGCGTGGACGATCGTCGTAGTTTTTGTATGGTCTTTCGTAAATCCCAACATGACCGCCAACTCTCCCGGTATAGTTAACGAGTGATCCGGTTTTACGGAAACTTCAACACGTCTTAATCGCGCGATATAACTAAACGTGTATTTAACATTCGTCGTCGTCTCCGACTCAAACATATCACCTTCGACTGGCGTCTCCTTTTTCAGTATAGTCACGTTCGAGATATCATCTTCGTCGTAATTGAGTTGCTCCAATAGGTCTTCTATATTTCCGTAGTAGCCCGCGGGGAGTTCTACCGCTCTAGAATGACTCGTGCTATTTCTATTTTCCCCGTGGTTAGTTAACGATATCCAGCACGACGATCTCATATTGCTCCATGTGTGGGGATAACTGAATTCCACCAAAGCAACTTCGTACGGACCTTGTAATTTAACCGATTCCGGTAAATGTGTTCGAAATTTACTGATTGTATTCCCTGGGAAGTAACTCATAGAACTGTCTGACGGTAGGGTTATGTAGAACGTCATCATGCAAGGTCAATTTCCTGCACCCAACTGTCGAATGATGGCGGGTATCCTTTCCAGCGGACGAATCTCTCGATACTTCCGTCAGCCTTGCGTCGTTTTTTCAACACTTTTTCGATTTTAAAAGCGCTGTTACTCAGGTCCTTGCCAATTTTCTGTAGTTGCTCTCGGTAAAAAATCCCGGTAATGAGCTCTTCTTTCAAGTCGCGTATCTTATATACAGGAGGACTACGAGCTAATCTCTCGGAAATTTTGAAAAGTTCTTCCGACCATGTGGGTATGTATCCCTTATCGAAGAGATTCTTGTGTTTACTTATACGAACTACGTCACCAACATCAAAGGGGAAAGAAAGCGGAGTCGAGAAATCGACGTCACCATATAGATTTTCCCAAACACGTTTAGATGTAGCTGGCGTGACATCGACGGGTTTACACTTTATAGATCGATGATAACTATGATTATAAGCTTTCACCATCTCTTTTAGAACATTGATATATTTGAAGGTATTATTTTCCGTAAAATAACGGTACATTCGAGTCTTCAAAGTCCGATTAAATCTCTCCACTATCGTCGCTTTCAGTTCCGATTCGGGGGCGAAAAACTTTATCCCTCTACGTTTCAACTCGTTTTGTACTTCCTTGCATACAAACTCATTACCGTGATCCGATTGGATTCGTTTCGGCGAACGACCGGAATCTAAAATGCCGTTTAACGCTCCGAGAATAGTCTTTCCTTTCTTGTCCTTGATCGCAACCACGAAGGCAAACTTACTGAAGACGTCGATACAGCATAATAGATAACGGAAACCATTATTATATCTGGTAATGCTTTTCAAATCAGCCAAGTCGATTTGCCACTGTTCGTCGATTCCGTAGACTATAGTTTTATTTCTAGTGAAGTGTTTCCTCGCACTCCTGTGAAGCGTATAAGTATCTTGGGTTTTCAAGAAATCGCTTATTTCTCTGACAGTAACCTTTAATCCTCGGTCTTTAGCCGCTCGGTATAAGCCGTCAACACTACCGTAAGAGCCCGGATCCGAAACCTTATTATATATTTTTTTAAGTTCTTCCATTGAATGAACAGTTGTTCGAAGTACTATAATGCCAGAATACAAAATCGCTAACTTCTATAATTATTATTATAAATACAATTAAAACTGCAGTTAATAACTTGGGAGAATTTATAAATGACTCGAATAGAGACGCTAAAAGTCCTACAGAGACAACCTCGACATTACCACTCTCCATGTCAAAGCCTAATTAATAAATGAATCGAGAAGATATATTCGAGTGTATTTTATTGGTATAAATATTACAATGAAATCCAATTACAGAAACCGCGACCCTTCATTGGTCCGCTATCGTCAGAATAATACTCATCTTCCGTTTCATCTTTATATTCCCTCTTCTCGGGTGGGATGACGTCACGTTTGCGGATTTTTATTAGAGATCTTGGCGCGTTCACTTTATACAACAATTCGTAGAACTCTTTCGAGCCCGTGACGGCGATTTTTTTCTTGGATTTTGATACTGAATAAGCTAGGAGATCGACGATGTTCGATCCTACGACTCTACGCTTGTTGTAAATCAACTCCCCGGCGTCAGTCCATTTAATTTTCAATGATAACTCTAACCACTTGTATAAATCTAAACACTCCGAGGTCATATATGACGGCACGCCGGAAGCAATCTCCGCACTCCAATTTTGTATTTTCGGTTTTTTAACTTTTTTCTTCGATCTTTTATTAATAACCCTCGAGAGCACGTGATTATAGCGATTAATTTTGTCCGTGTTGTTCAAATTGGGATCATCGAGAATGTCTTTAATTTTATCGACCTTTTCCAATTCCAAAGTTTTATCCACTTTGAGGTCTTTCTCCGAATTAAGTCTTTGGAACGTCTCCTCGGAAATTAATAGCATTTTTTTCGCCATCTTTAATTGATAACTTTAGATAGGATAGCTCCTGCTATCGAACTGATTATCGGAAGTAATATTGGGAGAAATCCACCTTTTTGAATTAAAATTTGTCTTCGTTTAGCAGGAGTATTTTTCTTGGCCACGCGACGTATGGAATTGCAATGCTTCTTCAGTCGTTTCTTCTCGTCATCTGTGAGAGAAACGTTACCCTGCAGTATATTTATACAACATTCGGCGATGGTTTTTAATTCTTCTTTACTCGCGTATTTAATGGCGGCGTTTCGTTGACACGCGTTACACGAACTCAGATATTTTAGAAAGTCTAAGTGCTCGTGTACTCTCTTCGGCGGAGCCATGTAGCTAATCGGGCAGCTTTCACGAGCGTACAATTGTTTTCGTCTCGGTGAAACGTACAACTTCTGGGCGTTCCACAAATTATAGTTACTAGTCTTGGGCAGCCCAAATCTTCGGCGTTAGCGACTTCAGTCTTCAAAAACCTTGATAACACGATAGATTTTTCTAAGCCTTTGGTTATAAAAGTAATGGCTTTCTCTCGTATGATTTTGGCAATTTCAGTCTGAGCTTCGAATGGATGATCTCCTTCGTCCCAGCGTAAGTCGCAACTGTTCCTCGTCAGCCATTGACATTGTCTTTTATCCTTAGACGATAAGTCCGTGAATGGGAATGGCGCTTTAAAGATCCATACCTCGTGTTCGCCCGTCTCCTTCACGAATAGTGTTATTTCTTTCACGATCCATTGGTCTTGAACTCTGAAGAAGTTTGCTTCGATTATTCCGGTCATTTTGGTAGAAAAATGGCGGCTTGTTCTCCTGGTAAAATCCCGGTCTTTAGTCTTCTATCTTCCGGGGTCGTAGCTTTGAGGTCTACGAATAGATATCCGTAACTGATAGCTGTGGCTTGTCTAAACGCGTCCACAACGTATTTACTGTTGATTGGAGATATCTGTTTCGCCAAATGTAGGATCGCAGATTGGTCTCTCGGTGTTTTAAAGATTATCAGATAATGAGCGTTGAGATTCAATGTTCGAATTTCCTTTCCTGGGTAGTAGAGGTTTTGCATTAAAATTAATACTGAGGTATTCCGATGATGGGATCCTCGAATAAATAAGTTGGTAACTTCCTTGTTATTAGCGATTTCGCATAAAAGATCGTCTAATATAACAAAGTTTCTAACGTTGGCGTTTAAAGTGCCTACATCCAATAGACCTTCGTGAAATTCCACGCTTGGGGTATGGCTCGATATGGAATTAAATAGTTTGTCTTGGTATTCAGTATAACACCATATTATCCGTTCGGGTGGGGGCGAAATTCTAATTTCCTTGTGTTCAATTAATTTCGCAACAAAGACGCTTTTTCCACATCCTGTTACTCCAGCCACCAGTCCGTTAAAAGGGTGTTGCAGACTTAAATCCATATCGATAAATGAGAGAATATTGGAGTATCATCGAATATATATGACTTTAAGATCTTAAAAAAATACTTACCAGAAGAGTGCAGGTCTAGATGAGTATCAGGAGTTTCGTAAAATGACTTTATCTATACGATGGAGCTAGATGTTTTACCATGAAAATACGCGACCTTTGATATAATGACGTGTTGGGTTTTCCCATATCACTCATATTTCATTTGTTTAAGTTGCAGTATTGGTTTTAATATTGGTTCGTACACGCATTTAATACGCATTCTAAACATACATAATTGACGAAATTCGTGGTTAACCCTATCTTCATATGGTATTTTGTAAATGGTAGAGATACCAAAGCTAACTGATTTTCCCATATCTTCGCGCCTTAAAATTTAAACTTTCAATCACGTGATATCTGAACATAGAGATAAGAACCGAGAAAATAGATAAGGATGGAAAATAGTTTAAAAGTTGATAAGAAGACGTAGTGTAGTGGTGTGAAACGTCATCCCCACATACATGAGGTACCGGGTTCGAAACCCGGATGAAAAAATTTTGAAAAAAAAAAAAAAAAAAATTGGGCACCTCCGGCACCTCTTGGCACCTCCGGCACCTCTTGGCACCTCCTGTGCTTAAACGCTCATTTTCATACTACTGAAATGACTCGCCCGTTGCGGTGTGGAATATGTATGGGAACCTTTCAGTAATTACCCGTAACCTATCGCGTTGCGTGGCGCATTCGACTACAAATATTCCAGACATACGGCCATTTAGGCAAATATTATCTTCCACAAATGTTAAACGCGTAGAAACGGAATTAAATAAAAAATTAACAAGATGTTCGAGCCAATTTAAGTAGTTAAGTTTGCTAAATTTTAAAATTCTCGAAAAATTAACTAGAATCATTGAGGGGGGGGGGTAAAAACTTGAGTGACAGCTGTCAAAATTTACCCCGTGTGATAAATTAGGCTGTAAATTACCCTGGTAATAGTAATTTACAATTTACTCTGGTAAAATTAGAGAAATTGTAACTTTTTTAAATTAAAATGAATAATTTGCTAAAAGGGGTCAAAGTTTAAAGTTTTTTAAACTATATCAATTACTACAAAGTACGTTGAATTATTTTAAAAATGAAACCACGATGTTCAATCAAAGAAAATTGAACATCCAGCTTAAGTTCAATATAATAATGCTTAAATCCCTTAATACCTTTTAAGGTTTAAACAAAGACTTAAAATTTATAAACACAGAAGAAAAATTAGAAAAAAAATTGCTAACATAGTAGAAGATGGCGCGGGAGTGTGTATAGGATCCGAGGTTAATCGGCTGAGTTCTCATGCCAACCCGGCTTCGAAAGGTTCGTAAAGGGATAAACTACTCTTAACTGATAACGTGATAATTGTTGAATAAAATTTTGTATATAGACAACCCATTTCAACGAAATATATTTATTTTCCATGCATGGGTCAATGGATCTAAAACTGCTTTCCCTTGTTGACTGTTTACAGATCTATGTTTCCTAGGTAGGGGGACTAGTTCGACTATCCCTTCGTGGAAACAATTTCCTAAAGAACGAATACCAAGGAGATGCGATGATTTAACCTTACGAGTATTATCGCGTCTTCCCCTTTTCTGTTGTCTTTCAATTTCCACTTGATTTGGTTCGAAACGTTTGATGGGTTAGGGGTCGGGGGAAGGTCAAATTACCTACACTATATTCGACTTAATTGAGACAATTGGAAGATGTTAGAAAGTAAGGAATAAAATTCATTGATATAAAGTGTTTAGAAAATTCATTCGAAATTACTTCGTAGACGTTGCTTCGACTAAATCGAACACGCTGAGATAGACTCGGTGTCTTAACCCTGTCGTCATTCCCTCAACATAGTCTAGAAGTCCGACATACCTCGAAGTTATATATGAATTATAGACTACCTAGTTTTAGAAAATATATTTCCACAAATTGTCGAGACTGTCGAAGCGCTTCCTATAGGATTATAGCGTCTGCTTATTCTTTATTCGTATCAGCCAATCACGTGATTTTTGCCGTTAGAGGACGCTTACGAATAGTACCAACCAGGTTTTATTATTTATCTTTATCTATTAAGTCCTAGGTTGAGGTCGCATTGGCGTAAAGTATACTTCCGAGTTAACTCGCGCGAGCTTCTGGTAATACTGGCATTTGGTCTTTGGAAAGTACTTGTCAATTCTTGTCTACTTGTTTCGTCGAAAGATAGATGATTCCATCAATCAAAACTATCATTAACAATTAAGCTGATTAAACGTCGCTATAACCCATCGATGTCTACAAATATTCTTAAAAAGGTCACTCGTCCTTGGCTTCTAGCCCAGCGAGGTCACGCCGTGGGTAGTCACCAAATATTTAATTTTCTTAAAAAAAAGCTGTCAATTTTTTTTATGCCGATGGATTTCATTTTAGTTTTATCATACTAGTAAAACCCTATATATTCAAAATTCAGGGGTGAAAATAGTTAAAAAAAAAGTAGCAGAATAGTAACTAAATAGTCACTAACTTATTAAATAAATTTAATAAATATGGACATAGCACATCCATTTCTATAGAGTGGCGATGCAGGATTTTATTATTTAATTTTTATCTAGGGAATGTCTTCTTTCTAATGGTGCAATCGGTTTATGCATAGGAGATCGCGGAGAAAAGTTACAGTCATTTTAAGATAGGGGTCATTTTGGGACTTTTGCTCGATTTCTATCGAGTGGCGAAACACCTTTTTTGAGTGGCGAAACAATATTTGATGATCTTAAAATGATACAGGGCATGTCTTCTTTCAAATGGTGCAATCGGTTTATGCCTAGGAGGTGGCGGAGAAAGGTTACGGTCATTTTAAGATAGGGGTCATTTTTTGACTTTTGCTCGATTTCTATCAAGTGGCGAAACACCTTTTTTGACTGGCGAAACAATATTTGATGATCTAAAAATAATACAGGGAGTGCCTACTTTCTAATAGTTCAAACGGATTATGCCTAGGAGGTCGCGGAGAAAGGTTACGGTCATTTTAAGATAGGGGTCCTTTTTGGGACTTTTGCTCGATTTCTATCGAGTGGCGAAACACCATTTTTGAGTGGCGAAACAATATTTGATGATCTTAAAATAATACAGGGAATGTCTACACTCTAATGGGGCAATCTGTTTATGTCCAAGAGGTCCATTTGTAATTCACGAAAAATCGGTGACAGCTTCATTTTAAATAAAACATTGACTAGGTATTTTTCTCAATAGTTGAACAAAAAATATTTATACCTATAACATATTTTAGAGGCGACTGAGGGGAAACTTGGAAGGTATATTTCCTACCACATCTGCCAGTTCGAAATCGAAATAAAGTATATATCTATAAGGGAGTAATTACTTTTGGGGAGTGAAGACGTGAAAAAGGAGGTTAATGACGCGTCTGCATCAAAAAATTGTAAGTGTTCGATTTGCGGGACTGATGTATAGAGAAGTTGGATTTGTTGGCTGTGGCATGGACTAACTTTCCAAACTAAAACACGGCGGTGAGAGGAAAGATATACAAAAAAATATATATTTATTTCTAAGGGGTGTGTTCCATCTTTCTTTCAATCATATTGCAGTCGAGTTTCAAAAGTATACTCTTCGATTTTTAACGTATATTTAGTTTCCCATGGAATTAAAATTCGGTTTTTTTTAGAAATGGGTCTACCGCGCGTCTCTTGACGGGTGTTAAGTCTAAAATAGTCGCGTTTGATGTCAAATGTCTTATCACCAGGATATATTTGGATTTTCCTGATTTAAAGGGATACTAAACTACTAAAATAAATTTAATTTAAAATTCCGTATTCTCTATTCTTTTAAAAAATTATATTTACTTAAAGTTAATGGAAATTGAGTAGCATTTTAAGGAAGATCGTTAAAAAACGATTCAAAATATATATAAATATGTGAAATTGGAAAAATTAACAGACCTATATAAACACTAAAATCACGCGACACTATTCCTTTGAATAAAAAATAAATAAATATAGAGTTGACTTACCATTTTATCTTTCGTCAAGTTGAGAAATCACGATGTCAGGTTTATTCCAAGTCGTATTTTAAAGCTGATGTAAGTACGTTGTCAGGATGTAACGTGACAATTGTCTTCGGGTTGTATCTGAAATTAAAGGCAGAGAAATATTTGTTAGATAATTATAGCAAATTAACGTCAAGAAAAAAAGAGAGCTAATAAAGTCGTTGAAAAACAAGAGGAATTGTTACTAGGTTCGGACAAAACTATAAAATTGGAGAATTAAAATTGATAAACAAAGCACCCACACGTGAAAATGATCTGTTGGGGTCACCAGTGGGTCACAATCTACTAAAGATAAGATAGAAAAGCATATTTCCTACTCTGAAAATGAGGTAAAACTTTATCCACATATAAATACCTCATATTCTTATTCAATTCACTATCTATCATCAATGTAAGATTAAGACTCAAAAAAAAAAAAAAAAAAAAAAAAAAAAGAAACCCAAACCAAAGGAAGATGTTTGGTACAAAATCCCCTAAGGATGTCTCTCGTTTGAAACAAGACCTTTTAATGTCCATCCGCGGCTCGGGACATAGACAGAGCAACCGAGAAAACTTACCCAATCTTCAGCACCCGAGCTTTGCTTTTTTTAGTACAATTCCTCGGCGATTCGTGTCGCCACTGCAGCGAAGCCCACGACCAAAGTTTCCAGGGGCTCCAGTCTAAAGATCTGCCGAATCTAGAGACCAAAATAAAAACCTGGGGAAGAGATCTCTCTGGAAGAAGAGGAGAAAAACTAATTTTCTTTCTCTAAAAAGCCTCGGGCGTTAGATGTCGCTCTGAACTAGTTCCTTTCGGGCAAAACGAAACATTCGCTCTCCTCCGCTGTTTCGTAATACGGCCGGGCCAGTTTCCCCCACTAGTCTTCTCGAACCTTATCCCATTCAGAAGCGAAATAGGTTTGCTTCGGAACGGTAACGTCGAGGGGAGCTTGTTTAATCCTTCTCTTAAATATCTTCTTCCTCTTAAAACAAACCTCTTGTCAGTTCGCGTTTCTTAATTACAAATAAGTGTTTTTGAGTGATAAACTAATATATATATATATATCTTAACTACCTAACGTTAACCAATTGTGAATGCAGGTAGTGTCGGTCGGGTTAGGTTGTGATTTGAAATTGAAATTAGTGATATCGCGAGTTCTCCGCGAGTAGTGTTAAAACCATGACGACAATTCACTCTGATTGAGATTAATTTTAAAGTATTTTATCAAACAAAAACGCGATTGTGGCTCGGTTTTTCAATCTTATCTCGAATTTGAAACAAAAATTGGAGTAAAATTTAAACTACCTAAAACCAAAAATGCCTAAAGTTTCTAGTAACGAAAGTTCGTCGTTGAAAAATGTTCGAACCGTATCTTTGGGTCAAAGCCCATTAGCTCCGTCATCGAACGATTGTCACGTATGGAGCATAACTGCTCCGACCAATAGAGGTCAAGTACATCCGTCGGTAACAGCGGGAACAACCTACGTCGATTTACACGGACCTCGTACCCAACCGGAAGAAATATACAAAGTTCGGCCAAAAGCAAATGGGGTAAGTAACGCTTCCGGTTGAACGATATATTTAGAGAACAGTGTACCTAACTATAGGAGAATTAGGAGGGTAATTAGATAGTCCAGTGTTTTGGGACAACGGAAACGGCGGATATCTTAATAGCCCGGTTATATAGTCGACAACAATCGTAGCTTAAATCAGTTATTTAGATATAAGGATGTCGCGCACGATGTTCAATTACTACCAGTCCAGATGGCGAGAAATTGGGTTCATACGATTGGTTAAGATTTTAAACTTAATTCAAATTTTAACCAAATTTTGGAAATTAATTTAAACACCAAATTCAAAATCTGTTCCATTTTAATTTCATTAGTTTAAATACTGGTTTGGAAATTTATTTAAAAACATGTTGAAATCAAGGAATGTGTTGGAAACTTTCATTACAATCGTGTTTCCTTGGTACTTGACTGGTTAGAAATTTATTAACAATATTTAGTGACAAACTCAGTGTTTGTTACGTAATACGGTTGTATCGAGGGAAGCTCTCATCTTCCATACCTTCCAGACGACCTAAATTGATGGCGAGAGTTAGAGTGACTGCCCCAGTTCGTTTCATATACGTATACATATATATATATATATCTTGGACCATTAGGAAATGAAGCCGAAATTTATATCATGGTATAAATATCATCTATCCATTAGGAAGTATCGTAGCGTGCGAGAGAGAGAAAGAGAGAGGTATAGAGAACTAGAGAGAGTGGACGAAACTAGCCAAACTGGACAGGAAATACACGATGGCCCTGGGATGAGATATTTCGCATTGAAGCGTCTACACAAACCTCTTTATAGCTTTGGCCCCCCCTTTTTGATTGAAACCATATCAGTGGATGGTATATTCTATTCCCAAAAGAGAAAAGCCATCGGACGAGTCCGTCGCCAGTCATTAACGGATTCGCCATCAACCTTTCGACTATAACCAGAGTCCATTTAGGAAGGTACATAAGATACTCGTCTTGGGACCAGCTAGCCCGCAGCCTAGAACTAGACCACTGAATTTATACCTAACCAGAAAGGGTTAGTTTAGGAAAATTGTGGTTCGATTAGGCCCAATTGATTTAAAGTTTAGGCTGTGAATAATTTTCATAAACTGGACGTTGAATAATCAATGGAGCTTGAAATTTGTTTATCTTCGGATAAACCCAATAAACATTTAATTTTCAAATGAAATTTTGGAATTCAAAAATATAAAAAGGTTAACATTGGGGTTTTTATCCGATTTTTATTCGATATCGATCATTATCGAATAGAAAATTTAATAGAGGTTGAAATATTTTACAATTAAAAATTACCCCACGGAATAATTACTATATTGGGTTGGTTAGTAGACTTACTAAACACGTTAAAATATTATAAACAGGTATGACGTTTCTACTGGGGGTTATTTTTAACTGTAAAAATTCCCTTGAAACAAACACTTCAATAACCATTAGTTAAACAATTGTTAAAATTGCATCTACATGAAGTCAAAATATATATTTAACCAAACGAGTATCTGGTCGAGGAAATGTAAGCGTATAAGTTTTTAATTGATCATATATGATCAGTCAACCGATCCACACTATTTTTTCCCTAAAATCATTCAACCCCCATTCCATTAAAGCGATGCTGTTACGAATTTTTCATCAACTTCGCGTAGTCTTTTTCGTAAAAGTACTTAATTAATATTAATTAGAAATAAACTACGGTATATATTAAGGAAGAAATTACCTATTTATTTTGTAATATAGCATTTTAATAGTGTGATGTAACTAAAAATGTAATTCCAAGATTTCTTGAAAAATGGCAACATCTGCTTATTTTAATTGAACTTGGACAAAATCCGATTTTTTTTTTTTTTTACCGATTTTTCAATAATCTGAGACGAATCAACGAACATTCTTTAGAGTTTAGAACAATTGAAGCGTAAAAATGTTAAAACTCTGTCTCTATCTATAAGAATAAAATGCAAAGATATTGTAACTTATCATTAGCATAATATCACGCTTAAATTTAAAGTTAATTTGGTAATCGGAGCCTTACTTATACCTTCTTCCCTGGAGCCATATTATAATCAAACCACAGGTAGAGAGAAAAAAAATTATTATGATTTTCATTGAAGGGGTAGTGCAACGTTATTTCTTTAAATTCTAAAATATTTCTTTAAAATCTCAAAATTTAAAATTGATTTAAATTAATTTTAAAATCAAGGAATCTTGAAATTTTGTATTATACCTATTTCAAAAGCTGCAAAATCTGTTAAAATCTCTAAAAAAAAAACTCTAAAATCTCTAGGAAATCATAAAATTCCATACACCATAATATCAAGAGTCCGATCCCTTGGTTCCATATATGTTCTTAAAGGAAAAGGCAACCCAACTTTAAAAGTACTTCCATTGGAAAGAGCATGCTTAAAAACCTACAAATCAAAACACATTATAGTGATTTAAGTCTTGGTTAATTTATAAATATCATTTTAAAACAGAAATTGACGTTCCTAGATGAACGCCATATTTGCTTCCCGGCATTTCGAGTTTTAAAAATAAGGATCCGCTTCAATGATTGGCCTTTAAGTCACCCAATAAAGATTCGCGAAACGAAGGCCATTCGAGTCGGCTGCAGTCGGATCGTCTGTTCGTAACTTCGTAAGAAGATCCGTAATTTTGTGATTTCTAACTTTCTACGAAAACATGCCTAATTGCGTAATTAATGAATGCAGTTTAGTTCTTACCTTCTAATTCTTCAAATCAACTTAAGACTCGGTTAATACCTAGTACTGACTGCTACTAGCTCAGCTGGCCGACCGACCTTCGGGTTAGTGTTCGCGCGCGGGATCCTTCGGAAGTAGCCTATGTTTCGGCCCGGCATATCTTATTTGACTCTAAAGAAATTGAGCGCGCTTATACCCACATCTATTTTCAGCTAGAGTCAAGTGACTTTAGGTGAGAAATAAACCAATCGGCGAAGCCGATCCTCAGCAGGCATCGAAAGGGTATGAAAAAACTAAAATGGCGTTCACTAGAGATCAATTTTTGCTTATAATAAACGTAAATATCTTAATATCTACTAACTATTAAAGTTTTTGCTATATGATATTAGTCGTTTTAATATACGCTCTATAATTTAAGACACACTTTTTTTTATCCCGGTCTGTACCTTTAAAGATTTTCAAAGCGTTCCAATTTAAAGTTTTGATTGTTTCGCGATACTATCCCTTTGAATACAATGAAACAAACTAAATCTACCAAGGTCTTTTACAGGAAATGGCGTATGTAAATAAAAACTCGGCTATTCGCTCGCGGTTTCCGTTCGGTCCACAAAATGTTTGGGTGACTTTTTTAAAATATGAAAGACATCTCCCTACGTGAGTTTTACCCCCAAATTTTACCCTCCTTAATCCCAAGCTCTAACGTAAAAATATCCCCAACCAACGAATTTTTATTTTAATAACCAAGAGAAATTTCTACAGCTGTTTAAAGAGAAGCTCAAATGGTGTAAATGACAATCTATGATTATAATTATTTTTAAGAATTTTCCAAGATTTATTTTTAAATTAATTTCTAAAATTAATCCTGTCTAAATAAATTAATTTCTAAAATTAATCCCGTTTAAATAAATTAATTTCTAAAATTAATCCCGTTTAAATAAAATAATTTCTAAAATTAATCCCGTTTAAATAAATTAATTTCTAAAATTAATCCTGTTTAAATAAATTAATTTCTAAAATTAATCCCGTTTAAATAAATTAATTTCTAAAATTAATCCCATTTAAATAAATTAATTTCTAAAATTAATCCCGTTTAAATAAATTAATTTCTAAAATTAATCCCGTTTAAATAAATTAATTTCTAAAATTTTTCATAATAATATTAGATTACATTTCGTCTAAAATATTAAAATTAAACTTAGCTTAATTACATTTTGAATAATTCAAACAGTTACAGAATAATTACGTTTTAATGATATAGTCTCCACAAAAAAATAGCAAAATTTAACTAAATCTTTAGGAATGTACTGAATATTTTATTTCATAAACTTTTTGGGCATAATTCAAAATTCCCTGAATTTTCCAGGTTTAATTTCCAGGTCGCGCAAGAAACTTATATTAAAATTAGATTATACATGTCACCTAGCTTCCCTTTAAATAATGTCCGGGTAAACCTGGACTTATTTCATTTGTCCCATCCCGAGAATACACCGCACCTAAATTCACATCCAGCCCGTATCAGTAATGATAAAATCCAAACGCGATTATATACTTAAAAAAATGCCTTTCAATGTACTGTAAATTCCGATTGAGTTAACGTTTGGGGTTCTGTACCGTGTTGTTAGAGGATATTTTTGGGGGATTTCCTTCCTAGCTGGATGTGAAGAACTACGCGTGTCGATTCGTGTGAGACGAAGCTCGCTTCCGGCTAGGACTACCCTCACTATTTTGGGTTTTTTTTCATAGCAGGATATACTTAAACATTAATATATTAGTTTGCGTAAACTATTTTTTCTCCTATTATATTTAATATGGCGTATATCTCCGCGCCTATCTTTCCCCGTAGTGTACATTACCCCGATTAGAGGATAGGGATCATATACCCGAGTTTCCACGGGCTCTGAATTACCTAGAATCCTTTGTTATCTAGAGTTAGGTGAGAGCAGTCTTAAGAACCAATGCCTTTTCACGATTTTATCACGGAGAAACTATTTTTAAGGATGGTTAAGCGAGATTGCAACTATAGGTCCCGTGTGAGCGGGCCCTTTAAGGGTTCGGGGACCCCACCTAGACCAAAACCTTTCTAGTTTAGATCAGCTGTTGCATTTACGTTTTTACGATAAGGTCTTGGCTTTAAAAAAAAAATCTTTAACCCCGTGAACTATCCCGGTTTTTGGGAGAATCAGCTGGTCTCGTATGTTGAGCCAGTGCTAATATTAAAGAGGCAACATGGGTGCTTGCATTCTACATCTGTCGAGCTTTAAAAGATCGTAGACGTTGGGAAAAGAGAGGTTCCTTAACGTATCAAATACGTTTAAAAGCAGACAGCAGTAACTCGCCTTATCTCACAAAAAAATAAAAATGTTATTTGAAAATTTGGTTAGTTTTAACTAAAGTACAAATTAATTAGAGCTTAATATTAGTTTACAAGTTTTATTACTCGTAGATAAGATATTTAAACGAATATAATTAAGTACTTTCACGAAAGAGACAACGTGAAAGAAGCTATAGAGTTATAAATCCGTAATTTAAGAGCTAAATTACCAGGGTAATGTAAATTTGCGTTAAAATACAAAAAAGGTAATTTAAAACCTTTTAATTGAGATTATTTTTAACTAGCCCAAACTATAATTTAAACAAAGTTTAATTAGGTAAATGCACGTTCTTTAAACTAATGTTTTTAAATTATATTAATTAATATTGTATTAAATAATAATAATAAAAATAATAATAAAAATCAAATACTGCAGACTGACTCGAAATAAGTTGTATAGTTACTTTTTGGATGTTCGCCATCAAAACAAACTAACCGTGTGTATAAAAATAATCTAGTCTGACTCAAATGGTGGAAACTTCTATATTTACTTAGACTAGGCTCAGACGTTGTGTGGGAATATTAACGTCTAGATAATTAACGCGAGCGTCAAGAAATAAACAAATGAAATTACGGGGTACCTCCAATTACTCTCGAGGCTTCATTAGAAATTTATTTATAAACTAGCCATTAGACGACCGCGGACTCCTATTTATTAACAACACTAAATAAAAACAAGTTTTTGCGTTTTGAACAATTGTAAATATTATCGAACCTAAAATAAAATTAATACAAATTACACCTTAAAGGGAGAATGAACTGGAAATTAAGTCAATTTGGAATATGGCATTTTATAGTATGATATAACCTATCACTTTATTACATAAAAGTAAACAACGCCCCGTAGCTTAATACTACATCAGTAAAGGTCCCGGTAAATCTACCTGCACATTCTGATTTTAGACACTCTAGTGGTCGCGGTTGTCGTGTAAATAGTGAACGGAGGAAGCGACACTCTGCGGAGAAATTCCTCTGAGTTGGGAGGGAAGACGATATAGCCTAGAGCGGCCCGCCTAAATTCCGTCTCTCTCTCCACACTCAAAATATCGAGGAAGAGTCCAAATCACTCGAGCCAGACAGGGGCGATGACTTTTGTGGCTATTTTTAAGTGATGGACTATGACGTAAAATGGACCTTTGCTGATAGTATTAAGATACGGGCGTTGATTACTTTTATGGATAGACTTTTGTTACTAGGCATTCGAAAAAATGTTGACAGCCTGACTTTAATAGATAAAGAAGAATAAAAATCTTGCCTTTCATAAGCGTACTCTAATGGCAAATTTTTGTTCGTCTCTATTTTCGAACTATATATTTGGTTATTCATCTTTAACTATTAAAAATGGTTCCCCTTTGTTAATAGTCCTATCCGTCGCCATTATGACTTTTCTAAAAGTTATAAGAACTGCATTTTCCCACAACTTTATAAAAAAAAAATTGTTAATTAAACGAAAAAGACAATTAGCTATAAGCGTGAGAGGTATTCGTTTTGAGAAAAAACTGGTTGAGCTAGATCAACTGACGGTAGAGTACCAATTAAGACTTAAAAATCTTTTCACGGGGAATTCAAAAGGGGGTATAGAGTTTCGACCATAAAAACAAGGAGGTTCATCGGGCCACGGTAGTTAAGCAACCAACAACGACTAGTTTTCGTGGCCGAAGTTAAGCTTTTAATTAAAATCAAAACCCAAGTTAATTTATTTGAAGATTATTTACAATTGGTTTGTGTCTAAGGTTTTGGACTTAAATGGTTCTACAAATACCATGTATGTCGTCGACGACGGCGATTATTTAGCCTGAACGCTATAGTGAATGAAAACTACTTTTGAGTAGCTAAAAAAATCTCAATTTGTAATTAGTATTATATACTATAATGTTTCTCGAAGTGTATTACGCGAGTCGCCGTCTTCGTCTCATTTTTTTCCCCAATTATAAACCAAAAGCTATTTTTTTAGCCACAAATTTATCATTCGCGATTTAGAATGTATAAAGGAGGGGGGAAAGGCGAGCATTAAAAGTCTTAGTCGAGATAATGATCACGACCAAAAATAGTTGGAATGTTTTACGAGTTGTTTTCAAGTTTAAATGACACGATAAAATAGATATTTTCCAAAAATGCCTAATCAAGTAGTAAACAAAAATTACAGACAAATATTAAACTGGAAATGAATTTAAAACTTGCTTGAAAAATAGGCTTAGCTGGATTCATGGAGATCAGTTGAATTTCTTCGCGTTGAAGGGTCAGCAACCAATGATCGAAGGCCCCTCGTTAAAGGCGAGATCTCAATGAGACCTCCAATATCATTCGATTGGTCGCTGACCCATCAATGCTGAGAAATTCAGCTGATCTCCATCCAGCTAAATTCTATTTGTTGCAAGAAAGCTTTGTCACAGAGACTTTAAAATTTGAAGTGAAGGTAAAAAGTGGGATGAGAGTGAGAGAGAGGGAGAAAGAGAGAGAGAGGTGATAAGGGAATTAATGACAATTAGCGAAGTTGAGAGAAAAGGTTTTAATGAACACGCTGATCGAGAATGCAAATGAGATTTTTTTTTTTTATTTTCGATTCGAATTCGTGGTAAAGTTGGTCGAGTTTTGAGTATTACCGTTAATGCAAAGCTTTAATTCGAGTTAATTTTAGCATTTTTTATTTAAATAACTTTTTTGTTTAAATCGATTTTTTATTACAATCTTTTCATTGATTATTATTAAGATTGTGATGGTTATTTTTAAATTAACTTGATTTAAATATAGTACCAATCACAATTTTATGATCTTAAAATAATCTAGGGAATACCTACTTTCTAACGGTGCAATCGGTTTATACCTAGGAGGTCGCGGAGAAAAGTTACGGCCATTTTAATATAGGGGTCATTTTTGAAAATTTCGCTCGATTTCTATCGAGTGGCGAAACATTATTTTATGATCTTTATATAATATGCGGAATGTCTACTTTCAATTTATGGTACCATCGGTTTATGCCTAGGAGGTCGCAGAGAAAAGTTACGGCCAATTTAAGATCGGGATAATTTTTGTATTGGTTACAATATCACTTTAAATGAAACATATTAATAATTAGTAATATAGCGCGGCTATAGAAGCGAAACTTTTGGTTTGGGAAAATGGTCGTTTTTACGACCATATACTAAAATAAAATGTTTCCAAAAAAGAAAGAAAAAAAGATTACATCTGCACTTAGGAAGATGTTCCCTCGGACAATTTTATGAATTTTTGTGACTGAAACTATAACTACGCTAGAACATAAAATTAAGGTCGTGTCCGCGTTTTTATGGTCATTTCATAGTCGCTTTTTCATGACCAGAGGAAGGTTCCAAACTCCTTCAATTACGAGAAATACGTATTAACCATAACATACTAGCTAAATATAGTGGCTCGCGTTTAGTTCTAATTAGCTAATTACCATGGTAATTACGCGGTAAATTACCAGGGTAATGGTAATTTATAATTTAAAACTTTATGGACTAAAACTTAAAAGTGCTAAAAGAGGTCAAAGTTTAACTTCACGGATAAAAATTTCATGCTCAAAAAATTGAAAAATACTTTTCAATCAAAAATATTCGGACCAAAAATTAACTTTTTCGTCATAACTAAGGAAACTTCAATAGTTAACGATGGAAAAGTTAGGCCTACTTTTTGGTAAAAAAAAATCTTGATTGAAAATGGGGCTTAATAGAATACGAACGGTATATTATATAAGTATTTTTTTTTTTTTTTTTTCTTCGAAAGACATTTAGATTTCCAAATGTTTCTCAAACCCACATCTTTAAATCTTTCTACGGACCTTGGGCAAAAAGAGGTTTTTATTCAACCGCAAGGTTCTTGTAAACGTCTTCGGGGACGATATTTTACGTGAAATTCGGTTGTAAATGGGCTACTTCTACTCCGCCTAGTTCGAGTAACCTTTTAAATTTACCGTCTTATAGGCATACACCGCGTGCGGGACTTATTCCCTTAAATATCCGCATTGTCAAATTAGGAAACCTATAGTTTATACAATACTCTATCTACCTACAGTTTCAAATAGCCTGCTTGCAGGCTACATCGAAAGGAAAGATGAAAAAGATATTATTTCAAACGGGTGGCTAAGGCATATTTAAAAGATAAAGAATAGATTAAATATTACTTATTAGGTTGCATTCTCCCTTTAAAGGGTTATCAAATTAAAAAAAAAAAAAATAACATTTTATCCACATATAATCAACGTATTTGTTGCAGAAAGGTGCAATAGTATGGGCTTCACCCTGAACACCGGAGCGCTAAGGTTGGAACACTTTTACAGGGGCTTACCCAATTTATATCATTGACGATGTCATATAATAATCAATGGGTTTTCGCTTAATTACTACCGAAGAAATTATATTCGTGATATCAAAAGTCTATAAATTTATTCCATAAAAGTAAACAACAACCCCTAGTTTAATACTATCAGCGAAGGTCCGGGTAAATGTACCGGCAGATTCTGATTCCAGACATTCTAGCGGCCGCAAACGGTGTGAATAGTGAACGGATGATGCGACACTATGCGGAGAAATTCCGGAGTTGGGGGAAGACGATATAGCCAAGCGCGGCCCGCCTAAATTCCGTCCCTCTCTCCCGACACAAAATATCGAAGAAGAGTTCAAATCACTCGAGGCATACAGGGGTGATGACTTTTTTGGCTATTTTTAAGTGATGGGCTATGACGTAAAACTGGACCTTTGCTGATAGTTTACTTTTATGGAATAAAGTGATAGATATTATACGAAGTACTACATTTTGGGCCTGGGGAAAGTATGTGTTGAATTATCCTAATGACGTCAGCACGATCATTCGTAAAAATTTCCATTTCACGTTCCCTTGACTTAGAATAAAATCGTAGGGGCTTGGATGTAAAAAAAAAATAAAATGTTAAGGGATTGAACGGAAGAATGGACCTTGACGAATGACCGGAGACCGGGAAGAAATGACTAGCACGAAAAGAACTAGTCCCTCTCTCTCTTTATATACGTATAGCCCCCGTTCTGTTTTTCCATAGGACCATTTTTTATCGGACGAATAACTCCCGAGCTATTGGAGACACGCGAAAAAAGATTCGTGGACAAGCGTCGACTTGGCTACCGTTTCCGGAAAAGCCGCCGCCGGGCCCAGTTTGGCGTTGTATACGTAGACACACGCCAGTTACCATCCTAATACACATCCAAACGTTAATAAAAATGCGTCCATTTACCCGGAGGACAGCGAAGTTATGGATTATAAATAGGTTCGCAAAATGACTGAATGTAAACCAAAGTTATATGAAAGGTTTTAATGCAAAGTTATTTCTGATATGTTTAATGGGTCTAGCCTTGACCAGCGTATTCATATTGTAGACAGGATTACGTTGTAACTCGTTACCATACGAAATTAAAGCATGGTGTGTTTGGGGTCAAAGTTACGTGACGTGGCGTTAATTAATACCAGGGTCAAAGTTACAAGTTGCAACCAATGATTTTATGTCTGTTTCTTCCATTATTATTTATACCTAACCTATGATTTTAATTGTGGTTAGCATTTTATTATCATAAGAATTTTGGCCCTAGGAACGTCTCTACCTCTCGTAAGACCAGCGCATCTGACAGTAAAGAATCCCTGACAACGAAGACTTAAAAATAAGTTTTGGCGTAACTGAAACCCGAAGAAACACATTTTGGGTTTTTTCTCGCGTGAATATATTGAAAACCTAAGAAAAATATCAACTTTTATTTTTAAACATTCCCAAAATATGATAAAACTGGTCTCGAAACTATACTACGCATTGTGTCTTTATATTATGATTCTTCTTGAAGAGCGTCAAATTTCTTGAAAACTTATTGAGCGTAAAATAGATAGAGATTTGTAGTAGCGACGGGCTCCTTCGTTCTGGGAACTATGTTTACTAAAAAGATATAACGCCATCTATAATATAAGTATCATTCTTTCTTATTTTATTCGGTGTACTTCTCTCGAGGGAGTCATTCCAAAGTTTTCTACACAATTTCGTTTTTTAGTTGCCATTTCCTTTTTCTTCCATCACCCGGCTTAAAATTCCCAAATGGAATAAAAACTTACATTTCTTCCATTATAGGACACACGCTATCGTTCCAAAAAATAGATATCATTCGATAGAAAGGTTAAGAACACGCGAAGGTTCGTGTTTAGTTATAAGAACTCATTTTACATTTATACATCGAATGGTCATCGGAGTAAACCCCTATTTGGTGTTAAAAATCTCAAAATAAATTCTGGTCCTAAGATCAAGACCGCCTTTATTGACTCTGCCGCAAGAAAACACCTCCTTAAAACACCTCCAACCAATTAAACAATCCATTTCGGATGAGATAATCTTTCTCCTAGAATATCACGAGTCTGAAAACTCATCGTATCAAAGTTTCTCAAAATTCCTTTTACCTCAAAGCGTCAAATTTCCTATAAGCTGAACAAACATTGCTATACACTCGGCGACTTTAATTCCCTTTCCCTAAAAGTTCTCCAACCAAAATACAAAATAAGGGAAAATAACCCCCTAAGGATTATGGGTGGGTGAATGGTAATAAGCGAAGTGTCAGCCAAAAATACGACAGTAGGAATGAAACGATCAAAACACTTAGCTCGTGTCGTTCCCAATCTCCCTCGTGAGACTAGTTTTATCCATTAATGAATCGTATACCTTCTCCCCTCTCTACAAACAAAAAAAAGCGGCTCTTCCGATGGAGAAAGTAAAAATATAATTACATTAAGAGCGAGGGAACGGAGTTGTGTTTGAGGGGAATTTTTTATCTGGTGTATTTCCCTAGCGGGACAGACGCGAATAAGTTGAATCCGTGATGGCGCAAATGGAAGAGACGCGATCCAGAGAAAAGCAGTAAGCGTTTACTCGTTATTAAACTAGAGAGAAACGAGAACTTGCGAAAGAATGAAGCGAAATCGAAGGCGTCTCTCTACATCGTAAATTAACAAGATGATCGGGACAGTTCGAAACCGTGATGGATTTTTTTATTTTAAAAGGGGAGTGAATTGTTTTTTTTATTGATTCCACTCTTAAGCAAAAGCTTAAGCTCTATCTTTTTACCTTAAAAGCGTGTTTGGAAACAAGCCTTAATTTTTGGAAGAAGCAGAATCAATTTTAATTTTCACACTATCTTTAAAGTAATGGATTAAATTATAATTGTGACGTAATTTAGAAAAGGGGGAATGAATCCTGAAAAGTAAGTTTACGTCACGATAATAACTACCTGTCGTTGGCTTTTGATACTAGTATCAACCAACCAACCTAGCGTATTAAAAAGAAAAGCGTAAAAACCCCGCGACTTTTCGGATTGAAAAAATTTTGGCGTATAGGGTACCCTCAAATGTCACTGATTAGCCATAGTTGGCTGCCTGTCGAGGGAAAGAGAGAGAAGATGAAGAAGCTTGACGGAGAGAACGCCAGCTGGTAAAGCGCTCCAAAAAATCTGTTGGCCTAAAAAGCGCCAACATGGCTTTTGTAACGGAGTCCCCCACCCCTGCCCCCTTTTTTTTGACAGAAACTAATAAAAGGAGAAGCGCTAGAGAGAGGAGACTCCCTCTTTTTCGTCTCTATGGTGCATCGGCGCCAAAACTTGGCATATCTAGCGTGGATAAAAGCTGGAGCACATATCCTCTCTCTTTTCCCAAAAAAGTTCTCGCCCCGCTGGCCGAACGCTGTACAGTCGCGCCCCTCCCTGTTGTATTATAAAAATCCACGCCACAACCCCGCGCCCACGGAACACACGGGCGGGTTCTCAGTGGAGCACCGGGAACGAATTTTTATACGCTTTTCTTTCCCCTTATTCACCCCTGAAAGCCAAATACTGTATTACGGTTTCGCCGAGCTAAGGGAGTTTCTTTTTAATCCGTCAAAGATTTGGAGGTTTTCAAGGTTTATTGCAGTGATAGAATTTGGTAGGAAATGTAATAAAATACGATTAAATACTTTAATTTTTTATATAATAATATAAAACAGGATAAATAGTCACTAGTGTCGTGCCCTATCTATGTTTTTCGACTCAAAACCTTCAATATTTCCAAAAAATCTAAATTTCATCTCGGGGTGTCGCTGGAGCTTCTCTTACGGACTTAACATCTTTTTTAAACAATTATATTACCCAAAACGTCTAGCGCATCTTGTTGTATAAACTTTTTTGGCAGTTATTTTAGGAGATACGCGATTTAGATTCGCAAGGTTGACTGAGGGGGTATTCTATCTTCTCCCGCTTATATCCTATCTCCCCCTCCCGCTCCTACTCCACGCTCAAAAGAGCGCGTTAATGGATACTATAGAAAAGCAATACCGTGGTAGGTGTACAGCGTCGAAGCGAGCTTTTGTGTAATTTTATTTGAATTCCTAGGATATCCACCCCCGCGATTTCATTTTTGATAGATAAATAGCAGTTTTATAGTGGGATCCGAACCCCCCCCCCCTCTTTCCTTAGTTCACCCCCTCTACTCTTATAAAGCCTTTTACTTCGACAGTCGGTCTTATTGTGCGAGACTGCTTACCGGGACAGAGTTATTCATGCAAAATAGCGCGCCTTTTCACGCGCTTTCCTTGACTGGTGACGCGTGCGAACTCGCCTATAGGTTAATAACAGGTCTTGTTCGCATTAACAACAGATTTCTACCAATATTTCGAGTATTTTTACAAATAGGCCTATTTTTACAAATTAAATTATATAATTCTCTATGTAAAAATGTCATATATATATATATATATATATATATATATATATATATATATATATATATATATATATATATATATATATATATATATATATATATATATATATATATATATATATATTTGTTATTAGTGGATAAAAAATTAATTTGCTCACTGCATTCTCCCTTTAAATAAAAGTTACTTCGTAGGACGAAATTAAGGTAAAACTTTGGTTTGATAAAATGGGTATTAGAATTGAACTCGTGATTTTATTATTTTTGAACGCGATGTGAACTTATCTATTTTTCCAGATGGTATTCCGGTTCATGGGAGCGGTTATTTTTACAACAGCCTCTTCTCTCTCTCACATACACATGCCTCTTCTTAAAACGCTCATTAAATACGTTAAATACCTTTTCATAAAAATCACTACTCTATAAAAGACTTAATTGGAATCTTATTACAACGTGAGTGGGCCTAAATATAAATTTTGGGTGCGTCTGTGCTTGACAGGCCGAAACGTAAAAACATTAGACAAACTTTTTGGGTAAATTGGGTAAAAGATAACATTTTGGAAATCTCATTTTGGGGTAAATTGCCGGACAATTAAAGTAAGCAAAAGTTTCCAGTTGGGATTTTTAAAGAGAATAAAAATTCTAATACGTCTTGAAATGGTTAAAATTACGAAAAAAAAAATATATCAGGTTTTGTCTCATTTATTTTAAAATGAAAATTTTGACCCTAAAATAAAGTCGTCCTAATTCAGAACAATTCAACATTTTATACCTTTCCTTTCAAAGGTGAAAGTTTACCCCTTGGTTTAAGACTTTCCAATTAAAACTTTTCGAACTAACATCATTTATTTGAAGATTTGTTTCAAATTTTCTACGCGTAACTAAATTAAACTTAATTAAACATTTATAAAATAGGTTTCCTAGAACCTTTAAAGGCATCAATATATTTCATAGAGTTCCCCCCCCCCCCCCCCCAAAAAAAAACATCCAGGAACAGACTCCAATCAAAAATGACCCCCGGTTGGAGAAAAAAATATCAATTCCCATTATCGGAATAGAAATCATCTCCATCCAGGCAAGAACTAAACTGACAACATTATTAACTACAGGTGGTTCGCTTTTTAAGTTCATAAACTGCATTAAAATCTCCCTCGCTAAGAAGACTATGTGTTGGAAAAGGAAAAGAAATCTTCTCAAAGAAGCGACGAAGCTAGGCGAGAAAAAATTCATTCCTATCCCCATAAAAATCTTGAAAAAAATAAAAAATGAACTTGGAGAAAAAAAAATATACTTGTCCAAAAACCAGCGGTGAAAAATATCAAAGCCATTATCGGATCCTCGTGTAAGAACGAAGCGTTTCAAAGATATCCGGAAAAAAATACAAAAAAAAAAAAAATGAAGTCTTAGAAGAAGCGAGCTTTTCTAGTTTGAAACGTTATTAACAATTTCCTTTTTTTCGTATTCCTGACTTTTCGACCAAACTAAAAACAAGGTGGCCATAACCGCTTCTTTCTCATCCCCTCTATGCCGTCAACAAATTGATAGAAGCGCCATCTTTGAGTAGGGGATAATACCACGCTTTAACAGCTCTCCTTTCAACCCCAACCTCAATACTGGAGTTCACGTGTGACGATAATATTCAAATTTATCTGAATAACCGTGCAATTTTCGAATTTTTTAAATTAAACATTTCCCCGCAATACTACTATGGGTCGCGTGATTTCGCTATTGTATTATATAACCTACATGGCACCAGAGGGATAAGATCGCTTTCGCGCAGTCTTTTTCGTAAAGGTACTTAATCCAGTCAATTACCTTTCGTAAGAAAACTATGCTTAATTTCGTTCTAGAAATAAACTATCGACTACGACTACAACAGACAGAAAAACTACAATACTCTCCCCAAAAATTAAAAACAAAAATGCGAAAACCCTAGTTCGTGTCCTAAAGCAAATCGAAAGATCTGTCCACCCGGTTGGACGCGGGACATTCTCGGAAGGGATCCTTCTTCCATTTCCACTAAAAATAGATAAGAAAGCTAGCAGCGAATGAAAAAAATTCCCATAAAAATCGTTAAAACACTCTAGCAACGATAACCTTACAAAAAAAAAATCATACTTTATATTTTTGGGGCAGAAGAATCTTTGACGCCTTTGGCGATCCGTACTGGTTTCATCATGGGATTTGTTTAGTCTTAGAACGGCCATATTTTTTCTTCTTATCCCCCTTACAATATTACTTTTGGCCCCTATTTCCCCCGCCTATAAACCTAACAAACGTCAGTTTTCACTAAATATAAAGCTTACACAATATCGTCCTTCGTGTACAGTAATAATGTAAATTTTTATAGCAAAATAAGTTTGTTTAGGCATCGAAAAGTGGCTGGAAGCTTGCGAAAAGATTTATTTTTCATCTTCATATAAAAAAAATTCACCGGATATGACGGACTAGCTATTCCAGACTGAACCTTAAGCCCAAAGGCCACATGTGGTTTAATTATCAGGTTCGCGAATGATAGGGTTAATTTTCCTATATATTTTTTGAATATATATACCTATTCAAATATTCCCCACAGGGTTTGAAGACTGTCAATTTCACTAGCCGCCCACGCAGCTCGCAAACATATTGTCCCCTACGGAAGAAGTTTTCGATGGAAATCCAAAATATCTGGAACTCCCCTATAGAGATATATTTTGATGTTTTTGAGTAAAAGTTAACTTTGTAGCTTTTCAACTCCCTCCGTGTCTTTGTGCGTGTTTGATAGATTTCTATTTTAAACGAGCGAAGTTACGTAAAGGGGTAACATAGACGTAAAAACGAATTGGGCAAAATTCACTCGGAACCATACTCTTTGCAAATAATTAATATTTCTATGAGATGCAAAGTCTGTATGCATTGTACAGGTGAAACCGCGAAGAAGGTACTAAAGGTACGTTCACACTAGACACTTTGAAACCATTTTCAAACAGTTCAGAATGTTCAAATCGACTCAAGCAAAAAATCTCTACAGTTGAACCCCAAAATTACCATTTTGCTCTTTCCAAAACGTTTAAAAACGGTTTCTTAGTCTCTAGCGTGAACACGTCTAAAATGTCTCATCCCAAAATATTATCATTACTAGCTTTCCCTAAAAACCAAAATAAAACCCATTGAATTCAGGCCTTTACAACTGTAATACGTGTGTAATTGTTTATAGTCTTTCCCATCTTGTTTTAGTTACTACAATAAACCAGTATAACTATTTAGGCCACTAGATGGCGCTAAAGATCTCCAGTTTCGTTCGTACCTATGTCCCTGTTGAGATTATTAAATTTTTCAGTCGATCAAGGTGGTATACTGATACTGTCCCTTGAGAAAGTCCTAGAGACTCAAACTGGCGTTGCCCGAGGGAACTTATCAGAACTTGTACAAAAACCGATCTAGAGGTTTATATGCTAGGTATATATATATATAGGATCTAGCTGGAAGGATAAAAAGATTAGATTGGGAACCAATTTACGCGGATTTTTCTAGATCCATTGATGTTGTTGCCCGAAGGAAGTTGCCAAAACCACATTTTCATTTTCATTTGATGCTCGAAGAAAAATTTATCCGGTGAAAAAAAATAAAAAAAAAACCTCTGTCAAACATATTTTCCCCCAAGTGTTGAGATTTTAGAATTAAATTAAGGAGAATAGTATTATTTGCCTGAAATAGAAGGTATCTTAAGCCTAACTGAGCCCTAAAAATGCACTTAAACTCGATTTAAACTCAATGTTTAGTATTTTAAACAAATCCATAGGAAAATAAGGATGAATAATTGCGAAAATATATCGAAACATAAACGAAATAGATATATTATCAAACGAATACCAAAAGAATGGAATGAGGAAAAAAAAACAGCAGTGTCATCTCGAATAAAATACGAATCTAAGGTGACGTAAGAATAAACCAAAATCCCCTGACGTCACTGCCAAGGCCTAGCTTACCACGGACGATATCCATAGAACCCAACAATGCCGAGAGATAAAGGGTAGAGTCCTTTTAAAGGTTGAGCGAACCCGATATAAAATACTGCATAGTTCATTTAATATTTAAGTTGCTGATTCGACAATTTTAATAAAACAATTTCGTCATCACGAGGTTATAATTTTGTTAAGAATTTATTAATTCTAGACGGAACAATTAACATCTTACGCGGTTAAGCCCTAATTTTAGAGAATCAAATCAATTAAACAGCTGACGATTCTTTAATTTTAAACTACGATAAGCCTAAATCCGCGATAATTATTAGTTTTTTCATTTAATAAATAAATAAATCACATTCTTCAGTGATGCTATTTAAACGTAACATTATTGGACCAATCAAGTGACGATTCATTAATTTAAAACTCCGCTAAGCTTAACTATATAATAATTGATATATTTTGTCGAATTTAACCGCGTTTCGAGGGTGATTTGTAGATTGAGAAGTTATTTGACACTTTACCCTTCCTTTAGGTAAACGAAAAAAAAAAAAAAAAGATTGGATAGGTTTTTCCTCGAAATCGATGGTCCAAAAAACAATCGAGAAAAGGATAAAAAAAAGAATATTTTATTCGCCAAAATCCTGCCAACCTTCAAATTTTAGTAAAGGGTTGGAAAAATATTTCGGAAGCAAAAATGTGAAAATAAACTTAAAAGGAAAGCAATAAGAGCAAAATAGCCCGCTCTGCGTACCATAAACACAATTCAAAGCAAAAATAACGTATAAAACACTTAACCCTAAATCCTTCTTCCAATTTTAACCATTTAATGAGCATCAAAACTGTAAAATTTACGTTAAGTTTCACTACGCTGATTAATAAAATTATCTTTTAAATAAATTGACTTGAAAACAATATAAGTTCCAGTTTTCGAGTAACAAGCTCGTGACGTCATTGTATTGTCGTAAATTTCTCCAAATCTTTGAGATTTAGATGAAAAGAATATGAAAAACATTGCATTTTTCACTATTAGGGGTTGGTTAGGTTAGAAATAAGAACTATATGCATTAAAAATCAGAGAAATTCAAATACAAATCATTTAATTTGCGAAGTAATTTGTAACTTATTACCGTGAGACAGTAAATTACCGCGTAACTAAGCTAATTTTCGAACTCTATCTAGTGACTTTCGATGTATTATGATAATTCCAATTTTAGACTTACGTCCTTCTAACCAGCAACTTATTTAGTGCAGGGAAAAGGGGGGATATGGTATAGAAGTGTGTAGGGGGAGGGTTTAAGCGAAGGTATTCTTCGACGCTAAGGAATGCCGGCTTCCTTTATCTTTAGTAGCGCGCCATTAGGCCCGAAGGGATACTTATAAGACAGGGCCAAAAAGGGAATCAGACGATTCGAAAGAGGGGGCGGATATTGCCCGGGCTAGATGCCTTCATCACCACGCTCTAGACGACCGTCTGTTGTTTCTTACGAGGCAAAAACAACCAGAAACAAACAAAAAAATTGTTTCAGGGTCCAAGCTCGGACACGACTACAAAAGAATCTCCAAAAAAAAAGATATATTATCTTTTTGTCATTTAAAGGTCAGGTCACGAATAAATTCTAATTGAAAATATTTTCATAAGTTTATTACTTATTCATAAGTAATTAGAGTAAAATCGATTTGGGCAGCTTGTGAAATTTAATAAAATAATCAAGAGAAATTTAAAAAATTTCGAAGCTGTTTTTCCATACGCGTGACGTCAGTTTTACTTTTAATTTTAACGCGATAAGATAGAATAACTAATGAAATTGGCTTATCCAATCAAGAAGCATCAAATAATTCGGTCAAAAATGGCTCAAACAAAATTCAATTAAAATCTTTGATCCAATTTTTGTCGAATTTACGTTTTTTTGCATTTAATCTATTTGATCCAATTTTGTTGGTATTTTCCAATTTGATCTATTGTTGATTTTCCTCCAATCAAAACCAAATCAGTGAAAATGGGGCTTTATTTCGGTTGCTATCTCTAAAAATACGAAACAAATAATTTGCCTCGTGAGTGGTTGATTTCGAGAGGTCAGACACTCTTGAATTCAATACATCCGAGTTCAGCTTTGTCAGTACATTGAGTTCGAACTCTTACGAACTCCGACTTGTTAGTACAGCTTCGATAGTGTAAAGAGTTCAAAAGTTTTTGTGCACCCGAGTTTGAGAGTGTCTGCCCCTTTGGTTGATTTTCCCAGCGAAATACAAAGAAAGGTGATATTTCTAGCGCCAAGTGGAATATGAAACTTGCTTGAGGGATTTCTCTATCTCTATCTGTGGTGGAATTCGCTATTAAACGATACACCTGACCTTTAAATAACGGACAAACGTGACGGGATAGTAGTTTGTACGTAATACGCCCCTATCCTTAAGACAAATCCAACCAACCACCGACAGTCGGAAAGAGTTTACAAGGAATCTCTAATAGCGGTACAGTTCTACTAGGTCTAACGCTCTCTATTTGCTAGAAAGAGATGAACTAAAAATAAGATTGAAATCAAGATGGCCAACCTTAATAACAGTTTCGAGTTAATCGGGCATAGACTATTTAAACACGCAACATTGAATCCTTATCTCTTCTTTCAAACGCTATTGAAGCTTATTATAAGATAAGAGTACTACGAGTATAATTACCATTAGATTATCCTGGTAATTTAGTTCGCTAAATTACAGTTGAAATAATATGTTTAGTCGGAATTAAACCTACGCTAAAATTCAAACCAATCCAACTTGCAGTTTAATCGTATTTATCAATTTTAATTAATTTAATATTACATTTTATGATAATTTCGACTCATATACGAGTATGAAAATTTACCTCGGTAAATTACGCTTGAAATAATATAGCGGTAATTAGCCTAAACGTTAAAATTCAAACCAACCCAACTTCCAGTTTAAAAGCCTTCATAATTATCAATTTCAATTAATTTAATTTTACATTTAATTATAATTTCGATATAACGTTTTCAAGGCCTTTAAAAGTAAATTAAAACTACCTTTTCCTACACTGGTTTGAAACAAAGATTTAGGGTATTAACGCGTATCAAGAAAAAAACATCTAGAAAGATAAAAAGCAAGTGAACCTAAGATATTTCCTAAAACGTAAAGAGATAAAACCACTTTGAGGCTCTTCCTAAAGGGTTTGATTATTACCTTTATCTTTGAGCAGTTACGAGAGCTAGGTAGAACAACAATTTAAGCCTTCTTTAAAGGGAAAATGAAATCAAAAAATATTTTTTTATCGATTCTTTATCCCGTGTTCCATATCACGTGCTCTCTGTTTTTCTATGTTTGTATTAAATTCAAGCCTAGATAGGCAGTAAAGTATCAAAGTGGTTGTATCAATTTACATCGGCATCAGCTGAGGCAATGATTCCAAGATTATCATTAAAATTTAAACGGCTATAGTAACTATACTAGTAACTATATCGTCTCGAGCGCGGGATCCGCATGAAAGCGGCATATGGAGATTATAGTTAATTTTATCCCTTCGTATTCTCTTAAACGGATAATTTCCCAAACTCGTAAGTTTCGTGGCAAGAGGGTGGAAACGGAGGCAAAATGGTACCTCTGTTTCGCGCGGAAGAGAATGAATTTAAAGGCAAGCTCTTTCTAATAGGATAAACGCGGGACGCGAGAAATTGTCCATTAGCTTAATAGGGATTATCTTCCAAAGGTCGGCCAACAATCGATATTGGTATAACGTCGTAAAGACCACTTTGCGTCTTAGTGTTTCTATTTAGATCTTTCATCCTAGCTTCTTCGTTCTCATATCATCTCCGCGGAATACGGTGGATACATCCAGGAACGGTGGGGAAAATTAATAAATGAAAACTAGGGTGTGTTCAGAAACGGAATTGGGAAGACGTTCAGAAATAGAATCATTCGTTCAGAATTAGAAGACTCGACTACAGTTTTTGAATCAAAGTTTGAATCAAAATTAAGCGTCATAGAATGACGTAAAAGAGTGCAATGAGTCAGGGATGAATCAATCTCGATATTACATTCTTAAGTTACAAAGATTTGAATAATCTCTTCGGGATTTCAAAGATTTTAAGATCTGCTGAGGATTAGGAGTTTACAAGATTTTTATAAAATTCAGACTCTCGAATATGGAATTTTCAAAGCATAATAAACACTAAAAATTCATGATAAAGCAGCAACAACGCGATCTAAGCTATAGACAATACATCAAACAAATTGCACTCTAGATGGTCTATAGAAAATCAAAATTCGAAAGAAAATATCCATTTTCATTTTGCTCGCGCAGTAGCCATCATATCGTGTGATATTATAGCCGAAAACGTGTTGGCTCGCGAAGAAGAAAATCAGGAGAAACGATGCCATCGTTATACTGTATCTTAGGATTTTATGGTGTACCATCAGAATGAAAAAATAAGGGTCGTAGCTTTAGAGGAAACTACGCTAGCAAAGTCTTATTTTATTCAATGGCCATCTATACGGTACTTCAAAAAAGAGCTAAGAGCCTTCACAAACTTTCGGTAAAAACAGAGAAATGCATCTACAATAAACGAGCTACATCAATCAGGTCGCATACTCTTCAAATAATTATGTAACGTAAACAGGGCGTTCACCTAGGACTATTTATTAACATGGACTTAGCGAGTCTAGTTCGCGACATTCATAAATAATTGGAGCAAAAATAGAAGAGCTTTTGAATTTATTAGCTGTTGAAGGCTGAAATAATATGATTGGTCTGAATTTATATTTACTTTTATTCAAATTTTACCAAACTTTAGAAATTAATTTAAACACCAAAAACGTGTTCAAAATTTGTGAAAAATTCTAGAAAACGTTTTTCGGCATGGAGATTCCGAAAATAAATCCAAAACCTGTTCCATTTTAGCTCCAAGTTTCCCTTTAACTGTAAATTAGCCAGTTTTGACACGATTATACGCGTATTAACAGTCTAAATTAACTAAAAATAACTAGTTATCAGATTATATCCTTTTAAGGTAGGTGCTCATTGTTAATAGTTCAAATTTCGAAATTTTTTCAACCAATCTTTGTCTCGCTTGTCAAGACACCCTTATATTGCGGTTTCTTTTCGTGGAAGTGGTAATAAGACTCTTCTCTTTCCGGACAGAAGCACCGAAGGCCCATTTTAGTACCACGGAAGATTTGAAGCCACACACAAAAAAAAGAAACCCCAATAAAATGGAAAACTGTATCGTTTCGTAACAATTTACCGCCAACTAGAGGGCGTTGCTTAAAAAAGTCTGACTCTATAAATTTCTTATATACTATTTTAAATCCATACAGAGTTTAGTATTAAGTATCCCTCCGCTTTAGTATTAAAAGTGATTGTAATTTAAGCTTGGTAATTGCGTAACGTTGGATATATTTGGGGTTAGTTTTTTTTTTGTACAAGACTTGGATTTGAAAGAGGATTTAAATAAAACACCTCACCTTACAATGATATCGAAAAAAGACAGAAAACAAGGTCGTAAATTTTCGACGATATTCTAAACCTATGGAGGTTCTAAATCGGTAATTACCCTAGTAATTTACGCGTTAAATTACCACGGTAACTGTTAGTTAACATAGTGATAATGTTCCCTCAATTTTGTTTTTTAATTTCAAAGTTAACGGTTTAGAATTAATTTTTACTGTTGCAGTAAATTAATTTAAACATATTTTACTAAATTATACTGAATTGATATCGATTTACGGACAAGCTTCGGTGACAGTATCACTTGAAAATTTGGGTCTGGGCTAAAAACCATCAGTATAAAAGGAAATATCATCCGAAAAGTTGTCTGATCTTGGAAAAACTCCTCTTTTTCGAAGATCTCTGGCAAAAAACGACTCTGCTCGTAAAAAAACCAAAACTTACAAAGAGACGTTTTCATGCCCGTTTTTTTTTTTTAATTTTTTTTTTTTTTCTATTTCTTTTATTATTCCCAGAGTACAACGCAGACAGATAATATTTTCTTTCTTGGACCCATCTTTCTTTCGAAAACCCTTTTTTTTTACGTTTCGCTATTTCCTTCGCATTTTAATCCCATATACTTTCCTCTTTCCTTGTTATTCAACTTTTAAAGGAATAATGAAATCAGCGAAGTAATTGAAATTTGAGTAGCGCTTAAAGTTAATTAAGTTTTCCCACTTTTACCGTTAGGTTTTCACACGTTTACCGTTAGGTTTTCACAAGTTTACCGTTAGGTTTTCCCACGTTTACCGTTAGGTTTTCACACGTTTACCGTTAGGTTTTCACAAGTTTACCGTTAGGTTTTCCCACGTTTACCGTTAGGTTTTCAAACGTTTACCGTTAGGTTTTCACACGTTTACCGTTAGGTTTTCACACGTTTACCGTTAGGTTTTCACACGTTTACCGTTAGGTTTTCACACGTTTACCGTTAGGTTTTCACACGTTTACCGTTAGGTTTTCACACGTTTACCGTTAGGTTTTCACACGTTTACCGTTAGGTTTTCACACGTTTACCGTTAGGTTTTCACACGTTTACCGTTAGGTTTTCACACGTTTACCGTTAGGTTTTCACACGTTTACCGTTAGGTTTTCACACGTTTACCGTTAGGTTTTCACACGTTTACCGTTAGGTTTTCACACGTTTACCGTTAGGTTTTCACACGTTTACCTTTAGTTTGCCAATATTTTACCGTTAGTTTTCTCACAAATATACATAAATTCCCTTAAAAAATATGTTTTATCATAGAAATTTAAAATTATAATATTATCTCAAGAACATTTCATAATCCTTAGATTTAACTAAAACACGTCCAAGCTATTTCAAATAAAATACTAAAAAATTTATACATTTTTGTCGTGAGACATTTTTATGTTACCCCAAGGCGCTATTTATTTCAAGGGAAAAAAAAAAATCATATCAAAACACGAAGATACTGATATTAAACAAAAAACTACGACGGAGTGACACGCAATGTAGAAAAAAAAATACCCATCCTCCCCCTGACAGAAAGTAGTTCGCATCTTAAAAGTGAGGTTGTCACTGAATATTCACGAACTCCAAATGGAAATGGAGTTATATTTTCGGAAATATCGTTAAAAAACGATTCAAAATGTATATACATATGTCATAGAACAAAATTACAGCGACAGTAAAAATACCTAATTTATAATCGCCATTTTCGAAATGTTTAAAATAAAAATTCCTCGCATGCTACGTTATCATTATTGGTCACGTGATTTCGCTATTGTATTATGGAACCTACAGTTGATTGTCGCGCGTTCTGGCACCAATAATAAGGTCACTTTTTGCAAGTGTAATTAATCTAAACGGCAGAGGTATAAAATTTTAGCATGATAAAAATAAAAATTTAATCCATAGACAATCGAAAAAATAAATAAAATAGTGATAACTTTCCTTTAAATTATTATAAGAATTTTCCCTTCTAATAAATAAAAGATGTATTTGATATCAAATAGCCTATCCTCCGATAAAAAAATAAAAAATATAATATAATATTATATTAAAATAAAAAAAATACTTTTCTGAATATAATTTTTCTCGCTTTTGGTCCGTCAGATCTCCGGAAAACGATTGGTCGGTATAATACTCGGGGTATAAAGAAACTATTTGTTTATAATGGAAGAAATGTGTTAAAACTTTATCCCGCTTTGGCCCAAGATATTTTATTATTATACGCTAGAGTTTATCTGAAGATTCCTTATTCTTTAAAGCGATAGACTGTAAAAGATTACCTCGATTCCGAGGTCTCAGCCAGAACAAGAATGAACAACAGTTAAAGAGCACGTTGCCCTAAACATTTAAAGTTTCCTAATTACCGTAGATCTTAGAAATTGTTAAATTACGAGGTAATTAACTTGTCTCACGATATAATTTACGACATATATAGAAAATTGTTTAAATTTTAATTTCCACGATTTTAAAAGCTTCAAATTCATATTTTTGACTATAAACAAGCCCTGAACTCGTGAAAAATGCAATGTTTCTCACGATTTACTTGACCATTAGAGTTTGCAAGTGACTATAGGACATGAAAATGGACATTAAGATGCCCTTAATTGAAAATTAAACTCGAAGCACGATTTAAATAATTTAATAATAATGACCTCAATTTTAATTGAAAAAGATTTAAATTCAATATCTTAATCGCGATTAAGACTAATATTTAGAATGGAGTAACAAAACCTTTAAAAAAGGAACCGATTTTTGTAAGCGATTATAAAACACTAGCCTAGACAAACTTCTTTATATTCTTTGGTTAAAAAAAGGACAGAGTTGGGCTCTGTTAAGGCTTTGACCCGTGGTTCTCGGGTCTACCAGAGACGGGACCTGGTGTTAGTTCAAGTAGGCGGAGACCATGGGAAAAGCCAGCTAGGATAGAGGGGAATATTATTTCCCCGTCCGAATGGAAAAAGAGAGCAAAACGATTTATTTCGCGAAAACCGAATCCAGACATTTTCTTACAAAGATTGAAGGAAAACGAAAATGCGTACCATTATTTTTTTTAATTTCGGCTTAAACTCAGATTGTCCGATGGAACTTAATATATTTGTTCGTAACGTTGTAGCCTTGTTACGAAGTTTCAATTTTCAGATAAGTCTTGATCAAATATAACAGGCTTCGAGAATGAATTTTTTTAATTCTCCCGCGTTTAGGGGGTCTTTAAACATCAAAAATGATCTTAGAAATAATGTTAGAAATAGAGAAAAATAAACTAATTTGAGAGCTGTTTCCAAAATCTATAATTTTTCAAATTTTGAGTGTCAAAAGTGTTTTGTCAAATAAATGTCCCTGATCTTCTCAAATAATTATTTTCCCTGAGATTTCCCTGAGTTTTTTGGACTCAAAAATAATTTTCCCTGATATCTCCACGAGTTTTTGACTCGAAATCATTTTCCCTAAGATGTCCATGTTTTTTTATTCAAAATCATTTTCCCTGATATTTCTCCGAGATTTTTTTAATCAAAATCATTTTCCCGGAGATTTCCCTAAGTTTTTTGTCTCAAAATCATTTTCCCGGAGATTTCCCTGAGTTTTTTAACTCGATCATTTTCCCTGATATCTCCCTGAGTTTTTTTACTTAAAATAATTTTCCCTGAGATTTCATTAATTTTTTTTTGCCAAAAAATTATGTACCCTGAGATTTCAACGAGTGTTTTTTTTTAATCAAAATAATTTTCCTTGAAAATTCCAGGTTTTTCCCATGTTCGTAAGAACCCCGAAGAAACCAATTTTTCAATTTTCCATATAAAAGCGAGGGAGTAAAACAATATTAGACGTATCACCATCTTGTTGGGTTCCTTTTTCTTAGACTAGGATATCTTATTCCATTCGATAGGGTATTGGAAGAAGTTATTCCAAGTTCGATGGCCATAAATTTTAAAATCCGTTATTCGGGCGACTCTAGATGGCGCCTACAATCTACGATTTCCTATTCCATATTATGGCCCGCCCTCTACACTAAATAGATTATCAAAAGAAGAAATGGTTGATGGACCCAGCGCCCCCAAAAAAGTACTTTTTTTATACCTCCTGAACATCTCTCTTATCCCGCCCTCGCCACGAGCTAGAACTATATAGAACTAAAACACTCCTAGGGGTTATAGTTAAGCCATAGAACCTATTTTAAACCAGAGAAGGCGCGTTTTCAATCAAAAGTTTAACAGAGACTTCGAGTGACGAAGAAGCGGATATTGAACTAGAAATTCATTTAAAACTTACCATCAAAATAGGCTTAGCTGGATTTCACGGAGATATCCAGAACTTCTTCGTGTTGAAGTATCAGTGACCAATGAATGTTAGTTATTGAAAGCCTTAACGACTGGCCTTCGCTCATTGGTCGCTGACCCTTCAATGCGAAGAAATTCAGGATCTCCATGAATCCAGCTAAGCCTATTTTGATTGTAAGTTTTAAATATATTTCTAGTTTAATATTTGTTTGTAAGTGTTGGATTAGGCCTATTTAAACGATAAGGAATCGATAAAAAAACTCCCTTTAAAGAACTAGGAGTAACAAAGTAAGAGGAATTTAAATAATTTTTCATATTTTAAGAGTATGATTTCGTTACGTAACTATTTAATTTCTTTGTTTAAAATCATAATTTTCTAATAAACGTGATTAATTTTTGTATTCCAATCCCGGATGCTCGTAGCGAGGCTGCGAGGGTGGTTGCAATTTCAAGGTTATATAGAAACCGCTATTTGCAAGGCCATTTCGTCTTTATTACCGGGAAATTGATGTTCTAACTTATATTAGTCTCTATTCTAAAACTACGTTTCGCCCATCGTAAACCCCAAGATTTATGCCCCCTTTTAAAGTTAACCGTTAATATCCTTAAAGAGAGAATGCAACCTAACAACGAGTGATTTTTTTATCGATTCCTTATCGTTTAAATAGACCTAATCCAACAGTAAACAAATTTACAAACAAATATTAAACTAGAAATTAATTTACAAACTTACCATCAAAATAGGCTTAGCTGGATTCGTGGACATATCCTGAACTCCCCTCACCGTAAAAGGACTAGCGACCCATTGATCATGGATATCCCGCATCTTGATCATTGTCATTGGTCGCCTTATACGGGGAGTTCACCTGATCTCCATGAATCCAGCTAAGCCTATATTGATGTTGAGTTTTTAATTTATTTCTTGTTTAATATTGGTTTGTAATTTTGTTTACTGTCGGATTAGGCATATTTAAACGATAAGGAATCGATAAAAAAAATCACTCGTTTTTAGGCTGCATTCTCCCTTTAATAAGGTTCAAACATGGTTGGATTAAAATTGGTTTCGGAACTCTTTGTTTGAAATAATTAACGTTAAAATTAACCCAATTAAATGCGCAACACTTTATTAAATTCATTAACATTAGTTATTTAAATACTTAAATATTACGAAATAATTAGATTTAAATGTAAGAAAGCGATATTAATAATTAAAATTAATTATAAATGTTAATTAACTAATTTTACGAAAATTATACGAAACTCTATCTAAGAATATTGGTAATTTGATCCGTAATGATAAATAGAGTTCTCGGTAAATTACCAGGATAATGGTAATTTTCCTGATTTTTCCAAACTACCCACTTTTGTCAACAAAATGGAGTAATAACACTGGAACACCATGGAGCGGTTTTTATTTGATCATGAAACAAACCGATAAAATATGCCCAAACCTCAAATTTAGTTGAATTTCACGAATATTTTTAAATTATTCTGATTTTCTAGCTTTTAATTCCCTGCGATTTAAAGGTTTTAAGATATTTTTCTTTAAGAACTAGGTTCTGGTAAAATCCGCGCTACAATCTATTTAACTAAACACGAGTAAAACATTTTTGGGCGGCAATTGAGACCGAAATCTAAAAGATAGTGTGGGAGTATTTGTAATAAAAGAGGAGTCAACCTAATATTCCCACTTTCAAAATTAAAATTACTTCTTAAAGAGTTAAAAAGATATATAACTCCTGTCTGCCACAGTTTTACAACTCACCAACTAGCTTCGATAAATCTTAAGGGTCAAGAATTTCCAGTTTGAAAATGGAGCGCGTTTAAAATATAGTCCTTAAGAAGAAGAATAATAAGAGAAAGAAAATGAAATCTCAAGGTGAAACTGAAATCTTTTTTTCTCATTTTCAATAACTTAAAAGAAAAGGGAAAGTGAAATGTAATTAGAAAACACAAAATATATCTCTTCACACGTTTCTTAAAGGGAGAATGAAAGGCCAAAACAACCTATTTTTAATCGATTAAGAATGCTAAAATAATGAGAAAAACAATAATATAACTCACCAAAAATATTGCGTTATTTCATAATCAATTTCCGAAGTTCCGAAACTTGCAGATGCTAAGTCTTGGCTGCCTAGCTCAGCGAGCACGAGCCGTACTTTTTTTTTAATATTCTCGTCTGCTCTAGTCGCCAATCACGAGCGAGTACGCGTATTTTTAAAATACGCGTACTCGCTCGTGATTGGCGACAAGAACAGCCGCGAATATTAAAAAAAATACAGGTCGTGCTAGCCTAGTTCACCGAGCTAGGCAGCCTAGGCTTAGCATCTGAACTTTGGAAATTGATTATAAAATGACGAAATATTTTTGGTGAGTTATATTATGGTTTTTCTCATTATTTTAGCATTCTTAATCGATTAAAAATAGGTTGTTTCGGCCTTTCATTCTCCCTTTAAACGTCACTGTAAGAATTTTTATTCTAATAATTAGAATTTTTGATTCAGGCAATTCTGGGCTCGAATACTTCTGTCTAGTTTCTGTTTCGAGTTAGTGTCATTGTCTCTTGAAAGAAGTCAGGACTGGGCCTGATGGTGGATGATATTTGTCGGGCCAAGGGGCTACCAGAGGGGCCAAAAGTGAAATAATTCAGGGCACCCTCCTTCGTAACAAAGTTCATTTCATAAATAAAAAAATAAAATAAAACCAAGAGAATAAGATGATATACAATGGAACAGCGGGTAACCCGAAATAATTTTCTATCCCAGCATATAATTTTTTTCTCTTTCTTCAGAACGCGATAGTTACGAAAGAACTGGGGGAAATTTCTATTATAGTTCTAAGGGAATCTGTACTAGCTCGTGGTATTACTAGGTTTTCGCGTGTTATACAAAAAGCCAATAAGACATCTGCTAGAAGGGCGGTTCACAAATTCTCCAAGACAGGTTGCCCAAAAGAAAAAAAAAAAAAAATCTTTCGCCCTCATCACCAAATAATAAAAAACCATCAAAAAATACCAACGCTAGCTAGATCATATATACGCAGTATGGAAGAGATCACGTACTAGTAATTTATCCACTAAATTACCAGAGTAATGCTAATTAAATTACATAAATGGTAATTTAAATTTAAAACATTTTGGGTTGAAACCAAATAAATAGCTAGATCTTACTCGTCAATATGAAAGAGATCACGTACTAGTAATTTATCCACTAAATTACCAGAGTAATTCTAATTAAATTACATAAATGGTAATTTAAATTTAAAACATTTTGGGTTGAAACCAAATAAATAGCTAGATCTTACTCGTCAATATGAAAGAGATCACGTACTAGTAATTTATCCACTAAATTACCAGAGTAATTCTAATTAAATTACATAAATGGTAATTTAAATTTAAAACATTTTGGGTTGAAACCAAATAAATAGCTAGATCTTACTCGTCAATATGAAAGAGATCACGTACTAGTAATTTATCCACTAAATTACCAGAGTAATTCTAATTAAATTACATAAATGGTAATTTAAATTTAAAACATTTTGGGTTGAAACCAAATAAATAGCTAGATCTTACTCGTCAATATGAAAGAGATCACGTACTAGTAATTTATCCACTAAATTACCAGAGTAATTCTAATTAAATTACATAAATGGTAATTTAAATTTAAAACATTTTGGGTTGAAACCAAATAAATAGCTAGATCTTACTCGTCAATATGAAAGAGATCACGTACTAGTAATTTATCCACTAAATTACCAGAGTAATTCTAATTAAATTACATAAATGGTAATTTAAATTTAAAACATTTTGGGTTGAAACCAAATAAATAGCTAGATCTTACTCGTCAATATGAAAGAGATCACGTACTAGTAATTTATCCACTAAATTACCAGAGTAATTCTAATTAAATTACATAAATGGTAATTTAAATTTAAAACATTTTGGGTTGAAACCAAATAAATAGCTAGATCTTACTCGTCAATATGAAAGAGATCACGTACTAGTAATTTATCCACTAAATTACCAGAGTAATTCTAATTAAATTACATAAATGGTAATTTAAATTTAAAACATTTTGGGTTGAAACCAAATAAATAGCTAGATCTTACTCGTCAATATGAAAGAGATCACGTACTAGTAATTTATCCACTAAATTACCAGAGTAATTCTAATTAAATTACATAAATGGTAATTTAAATTTAAAACATTTTGGGTTGAAACCAAATAAATAGCTAGATCTTACTCGTCAATATGAAAGAGATCACGTACTAGTAATTTATCCACTAAATTACCAGAGTAATTCTAATTAAATTACATAAATGGTAATTTAAATTTAAAACATTTTGGGTTGAAACCAAATAAATAGCTAGATCTTACTCGTCAATATGAAAGAGATCACGTACTAGTAATTTATCCACTAAATTACCAGAGTAATTCTAATTAAATTACATAAATGGTAATTTAAATTTAAAACATTTTGGGTTGAAACCAAATAAATAGCTAGATCTTACTCGTCAATATGAAAGAGATCACGTACTAGTAATTTATCCACTAAATTACCAGAGTAATTCTAATTAAATTACATAAATGGTAATTTAAATTTAAAACATTTTGGGTTGAAACCAAATAAATAGCTAGATCTTACTCGTCAATATGAAAGAGATCACGTACTAGTAATTTATCCACTAAATTACCAGAGTAATTCTAATTAAATTACATAAATGGTAATTTAAATTTAAAACATTTTGGGTTGAAACCAAATAAATAGCTAGATCTTACTCGTCAATATGAAAGAGATCACGTACTAGTAATTTATCCACTAAATTACCAGAGTAATTCTACTTAAATTACATAAATGGTAATTTAAATTTAACACATTTTGGGTTGAAACTAAATAACTAGATCTTACTCGTCAATATGAAAGAGGTACAAGTAATAATCCCGCTAAATTACCAGAGTAATTCTAATTAAATTACATATATGGTAATTTAAATTTAAATATACCTAGGTTGAAAGTAAATAAATAGCTAGACCGTACGTGGTAATATGGAAGAGATAATGTACTAGTAATCACCCCGCTAAATTACCAGAGAATTCTAATTAAATTACCTAAATGGTAAATATAATTTAAATCATTTTTGGATTTAAAGTAAAGTCATTTAGGATAATTTCATGTCCGATTAACAAGTGCAAAGTCAAATGGTCAATGGAATAGTGAAAAACATTGAATCTTTAATTAGTGTTTGTTTAATCAGAAATAACAATTTTAGAAACGTTTGAATGATGTTACTCGAATAAAAATAATTTAGTTAATATCGGTAAATTACCGCGTAAATTTTCCCAACTAAATTTATTTCCATGTGATTTTTTTCTGTTCTAACATTTGAAATTAAAGTATAAAAGTTTTTTTTGTTCCTGTCTGATATTATTTAACATTAAAAATTTGGATTTGTCGATTCCTCCGTAACATACGAGCGTAAAATGGCCTCTAACATCATGTCGAAAAACCGTTGGCGTTTCTAGGGGGGAACCTTTCTTTCTCGAATATACAAAAGAAAGAAATGCGAAGAAAAGTAATTTTGGGCAACGAACATCAGGCTGTTCTTATTCTCTCTCTCTCCGCATGGCAATGGAATGCGGTACGGACAGGAAAAGCAATTGGTTTACCAGGTAAAAGATGACGGTCATCATTAAGATGTTAAGATGGAATACCAAAAAACCCCTCCTAGTCTTCGAAGACGAGGAATGAATAGTCACGTGATACCGAATGCGGTATAAATCCATGGCAGTATAGAGGGAGGAAGAGACAGAAAGAGAGAGAGAGAGAGAGAGAACTAGGGATAAGAGCTTACTTAATGAGTATTCCGTATAGATAAAGAATAGATTTCACTGCTAAATGCCAAGTCTAAAAAGTTTCAACAGCATTGTTGGAAAGATCGTTAAAAAATAAAGGAAAATTTATAATAAAAACTAAAACAACAAGGCAATGTTTTTCAGGATACCATTTGACTTTGTAAAATTCAACTTTGACCTCTAGAAGAAATTTATTCAATTTTAAACTAAATCTTTTTAAATTATCTGGTAATTTTACTAGAGCAAACTATAAATTACCATTACCCTGGTAATGTACCTTATAAATTACCGATTTAGAACACTATCACTAACGTTAAGTAGTTACTTTTGAAGGCATTTTCTGATATATAACTTCAAATTTCTAGGTTTGTACGAATCCCATCAGGAAACTGTCATTAATTTTGGCGGGAATATTTTTTTTGGCGCGAAATCTCTCTGGTGTCAGTGAAAATCTCCCTTAAGACAGTAAGTAGGGGTGGGTTGTTGATGGGAGCGCAATAGGTCTTCGGCGCGATAAATACGATTCAAACCGCTAGGACTAAAGGGAAGACGACGTGGAGATAAGATTCTCGTGACGTATGGCCCATTCCATTAAGAAAGACACTGACGAAAAGAGCCCATTTCTACAGAAGAGCCACAGAGAAGATACCAGAGAGGAGGGGGGGAATGTTTTATGGTATTTGATTCGCGGTGGTGGTAGAATAGACGTTTCTTTTCTTGACCCGGGATTAAAACTTTTAATGGAAAGTATACTGCCACAATAAAAACAAGGAGACTTGATACCTTGTCGACCCATGGAGACTTAAAACATTTCCCGATGGTTTCAGGTTGCCCTGACCATTTCTTAATAATTTCCCTAGCCAATATTTAATATTTAAAAATTAAATGGTCATACTATCGTAAATATATCATTGACCCGTACCTGAATGTTTAATTTCCTTGACCTTTTGGGCTAATTTTCAAATTCCCCAACTATAGTTTTTCAGGTCATGTATTTGGGAAAAAAATGATTGAATGATTTTAAAATGATTATCCATCTGAATTCAGTATTTAAGCCCTGACGAATCAACAATAATTCGTCTCCAAACTTTAATACCCTTTTTCCGATAAGAAAAATAAATTTAAATTCATCTCCAATACTTAATACTCTTTGCCACAAAAAATTCTAACCAAACCCATAATGACCGTGATAACTTACGATAAAAAATCTAAAAAACATTCCCCATTATTAACCTCGAAGCTAAAGTAAGGTGATATAAATAAAATAAATTGCTAAGAGGCCAACCAATTATTATTATCCATTCTAGTTTCACTTGTTTTTATCAATTCCAAAGAAAAAATAAGATTTAGATTGACAATTAAAAGAGGAAAAAAACAGCTAAAAATATGGGCCTGGCTTTTTTAGGCTACTTTAATTTATAAATTCCATCAATCGACTGACGTAGCTCGGCCGAAAAGAGAAAACCTTGCTGGGAAAGAAAAGCCAATAATTTCTGGCTTTCACTTTATTTTTCGGGGGGTTATTTCCCTGAACTAGTTACGAGAACATTGCAATTTATTCCTTCGTAGTTATTGATATAGATTAGAAATTTTGAAATATAACTAAAGTTAGTAAAATTTAATTAAAAATATGAAATTTTTCTGAATTGGAATTTTTATTCACTCGAATTTGTAAAATTCAAAGCTTCAGAGTCAATAATACGTTTGGAAACCTTTAAAATTGCTAATTATTCTTAATTAATTTAGACCAAATCATTTGAAAAAAATCTCCAAATTTATGTTAATTCGAAATATCAATATTTGCCTATCAAAATTAAATTTCAAGGTTATTCAATAGCCAATCACTATTTGAAGACAGAGATTCTAGCGCGTGCACTCAAAGCTTCCATCAGAATGTAACCATGGAAACTATCGCGCCAAAAGCGCGCGCCATCAAGGTTCTTTACTTTAAAAAAATGGAATTAGGCCCGAATTAGGCTTAGCGAGTAAAATCAATCAATCGCCTATAGAAATGTGGTAAAAACCTCGCGAAAACAAATTCAAAAAGCTGTTTTCCCTTTTCATTACGTCGTTTATTGCCTTAAACTAAAAGAAATGTAAGGGCTCATTACTATACGGGCGCATCATCATCATCTTCAAGGACTCATTGGCAAACCCACTTCTCATTATTTCCTAATATAACAAAGATTTCATTCAAACTTCGGTGGTTGAGGTATAGACTGACAAAGCATTTTTAATACTGTATATTATTAATTGAACTAGCAACGTATTATCTGGTATTATATATAGCACTCCTTGTTTTTTAATTTAACCATTCTTTCGGATGAAGAGATCTTAAAGGAGCAGCTTTTTAGGAGAGTTTTAATGGTGGTGGATGAAATGACCTTCAACACGAATCGAGAGCTCAATAATTAAAGGGATACTATCGCGATTTTGAGTCAAAAATAGAAAATAAATCATACTTCAAGTTTACAAGAAGGCAAATTACGATTGGTACTTGTTTCTGAAAGTTTTTCGTCAGAGCTTTCGCCCGTGGAGAGAGGAAAAAAAATACAAAAACTCTAAAACGGTCGAGATGCGAAATTCGAAATTGCCCTCTCTAGCGGTTGAGATTGGAACTAAGAAAGCTAATATCGCGCCGAACTAGACGTTTACGGGGGTGAAAATATATCGACTTGGAACGACTCTCCCCTCTCTCTCGCGAACACGAAGGAGCGCGTCTCGCCAGGCCATCGCGATTTCGAGTCCGATTTACTCTAGAAAGAATATACGGGGCCGCCTTTCCTTACAAATTTAGGAATACTTCGAATGAACCGCGGACTGAGAAAATTGGCTCGGAATACTTCGAGTGAACCGTGGACTGAGAAAATTGGACTCGCTTCATCGTCACCCGCAGTATGTGGTCTTATAAATTTGAAGGATGATTTACTTGGGCATACATTCAAATTCGGTGGTTTTGTTCGCTAGTGAATGTATCTCTTTAAAAGAATTGGTTAAAAAGAAGGATAGGATAAGTTCTACTCTTGTCGGGTTCGCATGCCGAAGGGCTTTTTGGTCGCCGCGGGCGATTCAAGTAAGCTATTAAGAATTCTTCACAGAGCGGCTAATTAGGCAAAAGTTGATTATGCCACCGCCGCCTCTGACTTTTTCTCGGTGACCTTAAACCCCTTCTCTTTCTCTCTTCTCTTCTGTTCTAGAGCGAGCTTTCGATGGGAAAAGCGAGATATTTCCTAATCTTGTTTTTGTTCCTCGAGGCTATTTTCAGGATGATGAATTTAAGATTATGGCTTAAAAAGGGGTTAAGTACGATTGTTTCTATATTATCTAGATTTATGGATATTAACAAAAGTCTATCACTTTATTCCGTAAAAGTAAACAACGCCCCGTAGCTTAATACTATATGAGCGAAAGTCCGGGTAAATGTACCGGCAGAGTCTGATTCGAGACACTCTAGCGCCGTGTAAATAGTGAACGGAGGAAGCGACACTCTGCGGAGAAATTCCTCCCGAGCTGGGAGGGAAGACGATATAGCCAACCGCGGCCCGCCAAAATTCCAACACTCTCTCCAGACTCAAAATATCGAGGAAGAGTCCAAATCACTCGAGCTAGACAGGGGTGATGACTTTTTTGTCTATTTTTAAGTGATAGGCTATCACGTAAAATTGATATTATTAAACTATGGGGCGTTGTTTACTTTCATGGAATAACGAAATTTAAAAATCATTACAAACTGGGTTTTTGTTTATTAATTAGTTATTAGATCAATTTGATACAAAATTCCTGCATTTGCGTGACCTTGTTTCAATGCATCCCCTTTTTCCCCGAAGATTAGAGTAATTAAACCAATTAAGAAAATTACCCCGATATCGGTTAAATTTCAATTGTAATTACGTAAGTTTAACTTTACTTAGAAAACATTTCAATTAAAATAAGGGAAATTCTCGTTAATTCTGAAATAAAATTAAAGAAAAACATTTCTACAATCTACTATAATTGCGACGTAAAAAGAAACCCGATTAACATATTTTCAAGACAGAGATAAAGCTACGTAAAGTTAAATTCCGAGCTAATTAAAGTTTAAAAATAATCCAATACCTATATATATTTTTTTCCAAACGTTTCAGACGAGATTTTAATATTTAAATCAATTTCTCAAGTTTAATCGGATTTAAATTTTCGGGAATTAATTAATAAGATCAGGAAAGGTTAAAGGTCAAAATCCAGTGGATTCCTGCTAAGCCTACTTTTCGGTAAGATTTCTAAACGTTAAATTATATTGATTAAAAATTCCTTAAAACATAATCAAAATTTAAAGAGGGTGAGAAGTTTTTGAAACTAAATCGGATTTTTCCTTTAAAATATTTTTTTCTGTTCCAATTAAAATATGACGACAATCGAGATACAAGTCTTAATTAAAAATACCCGAATATATTATATAATCTATCTCTAAATGTCTCATTACTAGAAATATTTTTAAAGGGAAAGTGAATATCATTTGCCGCAAACAATGAGGAAAGACAATCTTAAGCCCTGTTTTCAATCAAGTTCTTTTAAGAATTCTTAAGTGTTAATATTATCAGGGAACTTGCCACAGTTTTTTCAGATTTATATTCCCTGATTTTTCCAGGTTTTTCCTTGACATTTTCCAACGATTTTCCCTGACCGTTTCACCTAATACTACCCATGAATTTTTAACCCTTTATTTTTTATATAACCGCGGTCGCCAAACTTTTTCACGCGTATCTTTGTTCTAATCTATACAACTGACACGGTCAGCTTCGAATCTTTTCCGCGGATAGTAATTGTAATTTCCTGGCTTCTTGAAAGATCTAAAAATACCCAGACTTTTTAAAATATCTGTAAATTCCCCGACTTTTTTGGTTAATTTTTAAATTCCTTGACTTTTCCCCGTTTCCCTTACCTGTGGCAATCCTGACCTTTTCCTTGTTCGAATTACATTCAATTTGACATTTAAATCCTTCGATAATTAATCCTTTATAATCTCTCTTTAAAATAATCGTGGCGTATAGATTAGATCGCGTAAGGGTCAAAGCGGTAAATCTCTTTTTCAAATTCGTATAATTACTTTAGAAAATAACATTCTAATTAGGAAATGGTATATTTGAAAAGAAAAATATTTGAATTTAATGACCTTGGCCACGCGCGAAGGTCATTTTATAGTTTGAAAAATTCCCAAATTCTTGGCTCCTCGCAATGACTATTATATTTCTAGAGATCGCTGAATAACGGACGTTGTATAAGCGCAAACGCGGTCATCAAAATTCACGACTCTGGACGTCGTCCACTCATTTATAAAGGGACAATGAAATCAAAATCGTACAATTAAAATTCACACTAGCTTTAAGTATGCCTACATTAAGTAACTTAATTTCCCTGACTATGTCTAAATAATTACCCTGAACAATTTAATCATTTTTCACGAATTTATTCTTATTGTCGAGCTCTTAGCAATTCCCACTTTTTATTTGGCATAGTTTATCAATCAGGGACAGGATAGTTTACTCAGAATATATTGGAAATAAATTAATCTTTAGGTAAATATTTTCAATTTATAATAATTACGTTACAATTAATTGGTCAACCAATCATAAACAGTTCCTTGACACGTAACAAATATTTAATTTCTCTGACCAGTTGGTCTCAAATTCCCAAACTTTTTCCTGACCTTAATTTTTGGGTCAATTTTCAAATTCGCTAACTTTTTCCTAACCTTAAGGGGCAATTTTCAGCTTCCCCGACTTTGACCTTTTGGCGCAATTTCCAGCTACCCCGACTTTTCTTTGACCTTTTAGCGGAATTTTCAGCTTCCCTCACTTTTTCCTGACCCTTTGGGACAATTTTCAGCTTCCCAGATATTTCCCTGACCTTTTGGGATAGTTTTCTGCTTCCCTGACCTTTTGGGGTCCATTTCCAGATTCCCTGACCTTTAGGCTCAATTTTCAGCTTCCCCGACTTTTCCCTGACCTTTTGGGGACAATTTCCAAATTCCCCGAGTTTCCCAGGTCGTGTTACTCGTGTAGGAGCATTACTATCCATTCTCCCTTTAACTATTTAAGAGTAGCGAAACAGAATAGCTTTCTCCTCTAGAGGCTCGTAAAATTTAAAAAGAAGTCCTATATAGCTCGGCTCCTCATCTCTCCAGCAGTATAATAATACCGTATCACCCTAAAATATTTTACTTTAGCGAATGGCCGCTTTATCCTAAATTTAATTTTTTTTATTTTTCAAAAAAGGACGAAATTTGCCTCGTAAATCTTAAGTTTTTGGAAAAGCGTTATATTTGAAAACTATAGTTTTAACAAGGGGTCGTTTAAAGGTTTTACGGCCATCATAGGTTTCAAATGACAAAATTAAGGAGATAAAATTCGAGTCACCGATGAATTTATACTTCAAAACGCGAGGGGAAGACCAATAAAATAAAGTTTGTAATCTCTCATCCCTGAAATACGAAAAAGACCACGGCCCTATTAAAAATACTAATTAGCATAAAAATAGACATTGTCTTTATTATAGAAGAGCTCGTAATAAGTTCAGAAAGAGATACTTAAAAAATAGGCTAAAATAAGTTCTGATCTTTTGTTAAACATAGGCCAAAATAAGTAATTATTTTGGCCTATATTTAATAAAAGATCAGAACTTATTTTGGCCTATTTTTAATAATAGGACTTACTTTGGACTATTTTTAATAATATATGGACTTATTTTGGCCTATTTTTAAAAAGACGAAATTATTTTGGTCTATTTTTAATAATAGATGAACTTATTTTGGCCTATTTATAATAATATATGGACTTATTTTTGCCTATTTTTAATAATAGGACTTATTTTGGCCTATTTATAATAATATATGGACTTATTTTTGCCTATTTTTAATAAAAGGACTTATTTTGGCCTATTTTTAATAATAGATGAACTTATTTTGACCTATTTTTAATAATAGATAACGACTTATTTTGATATATTTTTAACTGTAGATAAGTACCTATTTTGGCCTATTTTTTATAAAAAAGACAAGTCTTTACAATATTATAAAATAAAAATAGAGATCGCGACAAGTTAACTAGATTTAAAAATTGATCAAAATATATGTTAGAAGCTTAGACAACGTAAAAATAATACGATCATTAGGGTATGAATATAAAACTAGACATCTTCGTGACAAAACAAATTATTTTAGCAAAAACGCGAAGGCACGCGTGAGAGGAAAAAACATTAGATTTGAGTTAAATTCTGTTCAAGTTGATATAATAATAAAAGCTAGGTGGATTGCTACCTGATATTAAACCTCATTAGAAAAAAGTAGGGTATGCCAACTCCATATCGGTCAAATTTCAAGCGGGTATGACCTAATTTCGGAGAAAAGCTGGCCAAAATATACCAACAAAAGCTAAAACTATAACAGCTAACTATATTTCTGATGGGGTTTTTGAACTGCACCTACATCGCTACTAACGGAAGTAGATATAGAGAAGTGAGACAAATCAGTCTGATAGCCGGTGCACTTATTAATTTTAATTTGCTCGCGTTATTTCAACCCTCCACGTTTTGATACTCTAATTCCAAATAAAAATAGCCCTTGACAAACTGAAAACCTATGGTTGATCGACAAAGGGCCCATTTCCTCCCCCTCCCCTATTTTGGAGATTCTAGACAATTTACCGTGTCATACTCGTGATACCCTTTTCGGACGAATTTACAAGAAATTTACAAGAAATTAAGCCATTGTTTTAAAATCTGAAACAGTCGATTTAGGCGCGTTTAAAGATGGTATGGTAACTGATTATATCCTTGACAATACTAATACGTAATCACTTTAATACAGTCAAAGCTACAGGCTTTGATGTAAGGTACAACGAATCACTTCATTCTCTCTTTAAAAGCTCTACTACGCCTAATAACTCGTCTAAGATTTAGACTTAAGCGAGCTATACCCACGAATGGGTTCCCTTTTCATCTCGCCTCGAAATAAATTCTCACACCTCTAAGCCTTGCCGACATCTCTCTTCACTCTCTTTCTCTCTCGAGACGTGTCTTTGAAAACTTCCTAATTGATAAAAGGAAATCCCGGGGAATCTTTTATTTTGAAAGGAGAGCGAGGTGTTGGTGGGGCTGGTTTTAAATTCGCCAAAACTCACTTTCTCACTCTCTTTTAATTCAAAAGGTAACAGATTTATAAACGGCGAATGAAAAGCCGCGACATCAATCCGCAACAAGCGAGTCAACCAACGAGCCAACCAAAGGGGAGAGAATAGAAAGAATCTTAAACGAACGTTTCCTTTTATTTTAAAATATTTCTTAAAGGGAGGGTGAAGTTGAAAGTGAAGTATTGTCATAATTTGGTTAGTTTTACTGTTTTTGACGTTAGAGGGCGCTCATGAAGGCCTACGAGTTTTGTTACTCAATTTTAATCTATCTAGCACTGAGGTTAATCGTAATTAGTCAATTTTACGAACTTAGCAACCTCGCTTAATTTAAATCAGAAGATCAACTCCATCTTAGAACTAGCTTATTATTATTTTATCCTTGGCATCATCCCTTTTAAAAGTAACTCTCACGCTTCCATTATTTCTCTCGTTTTTCATCAACTTTAAAGCCAAGTTCCGCGAACGTAGCTAGGATAATGGAAGAAGAGTTACCATCCATCTCTAGCTAGCCTGGTTCTCACTAGCCGCGTTGGTCGCTTTGGAAGATGCTGAAGGATGTTTAGAGGGGAGAGGTTGAAGATGGAGAAATGAGAGAAAGAAAGTTTTAATTCGTGCCTGATGGCTAGAAGTTGTTCGTTTTGTTTTCGCCAATTAATCGCGTCATTTAACTTAAGGGCGGGAAAACCCTAGGCGTCTTTTCGCTAGCTTATTTCTAAAAATAACTTCAGGCCACTTCGATAAACAAGTAAGTCTGAATAAAGGTAATTAAGAAATGAATATGTTTAGCCTAAGATTCGGTGAAATTGATCAAATAGTTTTGAGTGATATTTCCTCATTAATCAAACAGATCTTTCCTCATTAATCAAACAGATCTTTCCTCATTAATCAAACAGATCTTTCCTCATTAACCAAACAGATATTTCCTCATTAACCAAACAGATATTTCCTCATTAACCAAACAAATATTTCCTCATTAACCAACAGATATTTCCTCATTAACCAAACAGATATTTCAAGGTTTTTCCAGTTGATTTTCTCAGATATTCCAGATGCATTGTTTATAGATTATGGACTCTAGTTTCCCTCATCGTGTCAAGAAGTTAATGCCCCAAGTACTTTAACTTCGCAGTAAACGTTAATCCAAGGGGTAAAAAAATCAAATAACTATGACTGATGTACCGATTAACCAGTAAATTCCAGCGAGATACAAGTTCTTTAAAATATCTTGATATTCTTTAAAATATATCAATTAATCCCTAGTTTCTTGGGCATAAACCTATTTCCCATGCCTCGTTTCATGCCTTTTTCTCATTAATATTGGAGTTATCTCAAACTAGACTCATCGTTCTTAATGACGACGGCCGCTAATAAGGAAACAGAAATATCTCATTTTTTTTCTTTTATAATTATAGCTGCAAGCGAGCGAGGTAAAAATTTATTTCGCTCGGCTCTCCTCATCATTACAACGTACTAACCCATCTCTTTTAGTCAAAATCAGGCCCAGTTTTCAACGCAGAATAAATATAATGGTGAAAAATCGCGTCTTGGAACAAGTAGGATTCGTATTGGAGACGAGATAAAAGCTACGTTGAAACTCAAACATTTCTAAGAGAATTTTCCAGATTTCTTTTCGTTTGATTTTTACGAGTTTCAATGATACCAAAAGTCTATTACTTTATTCCATATAAGTAAACAACGCCCCGTAGATTAATACTTTCAGCAAAGGTCCGGGTAAATGTAACGGCAGATTCTGAAGGATTCGAGACACTCTAGCGGCCGCAGTCGCCTTGTAAATAGTGAAGGGAGGAAGCGACACTCTGCGCGAAATTCCAAAGTTGGGGGGAAGACGATATAGCCAAGCGCGGCCCGCCTAAATTTCGTCCCTCTCTTCCGACTCAAAATATCGAGGAAGAGTCCAAATCACTCGAGCCAGACAGGGGTTTTGACTTTTTTCCCTTATAAGTTTTAAGTGATGGGCTATGACGTAAAACTGGACCTTTGCTGATACTATTAAGCTACATGGTTTGTTTCCTTTAATGGAATAAAGTGATAGACTTTTGATGGCATATTGACACTTAAATAAAGGGGAGTTATTTAGGAGTTACGTCACCGTAAGGTGACCGTTTTGATTCGTAAATGAACCAAAAGATGTCACCTTTTCTAATTAAAAATTAAAGTAACGTTGTGAAGTTTAGTTCATAAGCGTCCTCTAACGGCCAAAACAGAACAACCAAAGCACATGTTATCAATAGAACTTAAATGGCGGCGCTATGGAAATCAACCCCAGATTCCAAACAATCATGACACGTGGCTAACCTTAATCTCCAATTATAAATACTCCTTGCTAAGAATAAAACTAAACCCCTGATTGGTGGGCGTGGAAATCTCCGTTGAATTCTAGACTAATCTAAGTTTCTTCCCAGGTTTTTTCATTCTAGAAAAATTAGCGTCTTTATTAGACGAAAGTCTGACAAAAAAGTAATGAAAAGAAAATTTGCCCCTGGGTCGAAAGAATAATTTATTCCAATCTATACTTATTTCGAAATTATTATATAGAGATCAAAGATTATTAGTTTGGTAAGGCACCAGATTATAGATTTGCTTAAAATTGCTTAAGGCAAGTTAGAAATAATTGGTACTTATTATTTTTAAAAGGAAAAATTAATAGTGTATGAAATAATACGAGTGTGGAATTAACCTAAACATATGAATGGGTTAATTAAAAATGAATTAAACTTTATATTACTAACCAGGATTGAAACATTTTTATCACAGGGTTCCCCTGACCAATTAACCCGTACAAAACAACTTCTGAGTGAAATTAAAATAACATGCCTTTTGGCTATCTCAAAATTAATATTTTGATGGTTTTGACAATTTCTTATATATCTTTATGGCAATTGAAAATTTTTAATTAATTTAAACAACGTTTAAATTAGTGCACATTATTACCTGTATTTCTATGGTCTTAACATTTATGGAAGCATCGCTGGTCTAACGGAATAATACAGTATAAGAATCCACCTTTTATTTTTCGTCGATGTCAAAATTCACGGATCTTTTGACATTTCAATCTGATCCACCCTTTTATAGACCTATTTTTAAATTCCCCGAGAATTTTTGAACTTTTACAGATCTCTGTCAACCTTGTTAATTGAACTTACAATCTCCAAAACTTAAATTTGGAAGTAGGCGCGAGGAAATTACTTAGTCATATTTTTGTTAAGTCCCTTGTTACCTACCATATATGACCCAATTATTCAGAAAAATTGAAAAAGTACTCACTTTATTAGTTTTATATTCCGTTGAAGAGATATTCTTGTAGAAAAATAAACATTCACCATGGTATTGGAGTTTCAAAGATCATTTTGGGCATCCACTTGTCCGTTATAGGCCATGATTTAAAGTTTTAAACGTTCGACGTTAAGCCTCGGTCTCTTCGCCAGAATTATTTTTTCACGTTTTCGATTTTCAATTCTTCCTTCAATATGTCGACGTGAACTAGCTTGAAATTTTCGCACGGTGTTCCGAGAATGTTAATTGAGCTTTCGCCAAAAAAAATCCAGTCCGGCAGTTGACATTTTATCTGAAATATTAATTTAAATGTAAGCATTACGAACTCCTTCCATAACGCGGACGCGGTTATTAAAAAATAGCAGACAGACGTACGCGAGACTGCGCGGCAGGGACGGAAATAAGCGCGAGTCATCGGGCAATGTCCGACTCTAACGGAAGCAAGGAGGATTAGACAAGGAGAAGAAATGTGCGGACGGCGCGGTTCCTACTGCGTCGGCCTAAACTCCCACTCTGGGAGAACGGGGGTAGAGACGTTTCGTGGTAAAATGTTGTCACGTGGGTAAAACGAATCCTTTATGAGACGCGCTAGCTAGCGACCACGTGACAACAGTTTACCTCGAGAATTTCCTATCCCCCCTTTCCACCCGAGTGGGAGGTTGGCTCTTCTCTCTCTAACTCAACGCAGCCCCACATTTCCTCTCCTTGTCTAATCCTCCTTGACGGAAGCTACGGAACTTCTGGGAATTGAGCCATAGAGCAATAATATTAAGAGGATAGGAAACTAAACTTGAAGAATTGTTTTAACCAAAACAAAACTGTACCATTAATGAATATTTAACTGTAATTTTTTTTTTTAAATAATCTGTGCTTGATTTCCAGAGCACAGATATTGTAATTTCTACTGAAACACTGCAGATAAATCTATTTTCAGAAGTCAGTAGAAATTCAAATGGCCGCGCTCTGGAAATCAAGTCACTGGTCTTGGTAGAATCCCCTCAACCTAGTATCAAACGTATTTCCAAATAAATTTGGGTCCATCCCTAATCTCTTGATTTCTAGGCGCAATTTTATAACGCGCAATATACAACGTAACGAAACGGTTACACGATTCTAGAGAGTAGAAAGGGGTCGTTCGATACCTAGCCGCGCCGGGCCATCCATTACGCCCGAGTTAATTCATTACCTTGAAAACGTATTTGTGTACGCCTAATTTCATTAAGGACTCCGGCATATCGCGGACGATTAATTTAAACAATTTCTCTCCGTTTTGTTTCGAAACGTGAGGCGCATACTAATTAACGGATATTTCCACGTTAAATATTGCCAGATATTCTCCATTCCTTAGCGTATTTTAGTGTCTTAGGGAACTTCAACAATACCAATAAAGTTTAATATAGCTATTCTTCAAAAAAATCTTCTATACGGTAATTATCCTGGTAATTTACGTGGTAGATTACCGGATAATTTACGGTTGTGGTAAAATGTAATTACTTATCAAAGCCAGTGAACGATCCTGAAGCAGGAGGGGACTTGTTTCTCAATAGGTGGCGGGATCATTCGGCGATTTTGCGGACGCTTCTCTCCCGTTACCGTGGCAACCCAAATTAGGAGACGTTACTATGACGGGTTTCCACGGTAACGAGAGAGATGCGTCCGCAAAATCTTTGGTTAATCGCGCCCTCTCTAGAGGAAAATTGGCGGAACTAAATTTCCCCCCTGTAGAATTTTTTTCCGTGTGCACTGACTTTGATAAAATATAGTAGGCGTTACTTTAATAAAAGCGCCATCTAGCGGGATTTAAAAAATATAATTATCTAGAGTATCATTTCAAATCTATTCAATTTGTCCATTTTATATACTTATATATAACGGAATCAGACAGAATATATTCCCGATTTGGAAGGATATTCTGTCGCGGTAATGTCCTAAACGTTTATTCTCGCATTTGGAAAAGTAAATGTTGCTACGATAAAAAAATCCCATCACCCGGCCGTCCCGTGCTCCTCATCCAGATAGGGAAAGGGAGAAGACATTATAGATAATATGGAGAATGCTTGACGTAACTACGGCACAAAATGTGGGGGGGGGGGGGAGGAGAGAAAGCTTAAAAAGCCACAACGGAAGCGTCATCAACATTTGCATACGAGATAGATGACCAAGGCCCGAGCTCGTCCATTCTTCTCCCTGGCGCAAAATATACTAAGGCTTTTTTTAGTAACACTATCTAGTGAGGTGGGTGTAGCTATTGCATTCAGTCAGTCTAAATAGTTGTAGTAGTTGTTGACGTGTAACAGTGTAGAAATAACTAAAATTAAAGTAACTAAAACATAAAATGGAGAATTAATTATTGTTTAAAAATAGGCCTAATCTATCAGTAAACAAATATTAAATTTAAAACTTGGAAAATAGGCTTAGCTGGATTCATTGAGATCAGCTAAATTTCTTCGCATTGATGGGTCTGCGAGATCTTCGTGAAACTTTCAATAACATTCGATTGATCAGTGACCCTGCAATGCGAATCCAACTAAGCCTATTTTCCAGTCAAGTCTTACAAAAATTACAAAAACCATTCTCAAAAATCTCATTTCTTCTGGGGTATTGTTTCTATTACGGGTTACCCCATCTTGTTTTATCCTCCTCTCTCATTCGTTTATCTTTTCCATCCTCTAACCATCCTTCAAACTCGCTCTGACTTTGCTCTTTTTTATATTTTTCACGGTGTCCCTAAAGCGACATCTGATGTTTAAACCTGTCGGTGGCTTATCTCCGTTAAGGGTTCCACTTTTCCCTCCTTTTTTAGGGAGTCCAACACGCTATATATGGCACGCTACTAAGTGGAAAGTGGCATAATTTGAAGCGTCCCTGTGGAATTCCCTCTCTCCCACGTCTCCTATTCATTTACGGGCCTAAAGAAAAACGCGGGAAATTTGCAAGTCAGAATTCCTTGTTGCCCCGCTCGTTTCGAGACTAGTTCTGGTCGTCCCGGGACCAAGTTCCCTTGGTTTTTGGATATAAATAAAGCCTCCTGAATCTAACCACGGATTAAATTATATCAACACCATCAGATTCCCAATGGATTTTCGTTATTTTTTGTTTTACATTGCATGAGGCTTCGTTATAACCATCCTGAACTAAGCCTACTACAATTGATTACCATATATGTTTTTGAGAAATTACTACCATAATTTACGTTTTTCTCACTTGATAGTTAAATTAACTAGACCTACATCTTCTAAACTATGGAAAGAAAGGGAATTTTTATACATTTATTAATATAATTAAAAGATTTGGCCCGATATTTGTTCACCCAAAAACAAACTTTAGAATGAAAAAGGTTAATATAAATGGAGAAATGTAATACTACTAGAAATACTATGCCAAATTCGGTCTAAGGCATTTATTACGTATCTAAATCTTTGAGAATAATTAAATTAGTAAAATAAGTATGGAATGTTACAGTTTAACACGGTATACAGAATCAAATTTTACTAAAGAGATGGTCCAGAAGAAAATAAAACCTTTTGAAATTACTACCATAATTTACGTTTTTCTCACTTGATAGTTAAATTAACTAGACCTACATCTTCTAAACTATGGAAAGAAAGGGAATTTTTATACATTTATTAATATAATTAAAAGATTTGGCCCGATATTTGTTCACCCAAAAACAAACTTTAGAATGAAAAAGGTTAATATAAATGGAGAAATGTAATACTACTAGAAATACTATGCCAAATTCGGTCTAAGGCATTTATTACGTATCTAAATCTTTGAGAATAATTAAATTAGTAAAATAAGTATGGAATGTTACAGTTTAACACGGTATACAGAATCAAATTTTACTAAAGAGATGGTCCAGAAGAAAATAAAACCTTTTGAAAAATTGAGGTGTAATTAAGGGGATTACTTTTTAAAAATATTCAACAATATTTTTTTAAAGATAAAGAAATAAATTTCTTATAATGTCGTTAAATAACCATTTTTAAAATGGCGTAAATAGTTACTCTAAGCAATTAATACCTAGAATTCCTCAAAATTATCTCTCCTTGTTGAAACGGGTGCATGGGGGTTCAAAATTTGAATGATAGAAAAAATATAAATACAGAAATTCAAATTCATAATTTCTCCTAATAAATCCCTGTTAGAGAGAAAGGTTTTTTTCTTATAAATACAACAAAAACAAAGAAAAAAATTATATTAATGAGATCTTCTAATAAGAAATGAAATTTATCAAAGGGTTCATAAATTTATACATATTTCGAGAAGGCTTCTTTTCGTTCGCTCGGTAATTTCATTATTTCAAAGGATATAAAAACGAGCTCAGTAAAAGAGAGATGGATAGAAAAAAAACAATACTAAGTTATCCGCCTAATTTCGTTATATGGCTCGAGCTTTCTTTCATTTCGCGACAAATCTTTGAAATAAGAGATAAGAAGATTATCTAAAAATCATAATATTTTTTGTTGTTTTTATCTCTAAAGAGAGATCAACTAGAAGAAATGTTAAAATTAACATCACTTAAAACTTATACGGAAAATCACTGGTTATAGAGTGATTTGGACTCTTCAGCCCGATATTTTGAGTCGGAAGAGTGTTGGAATTTAGACGGGCCGCGCTTGGCTATATTGTCTTCCCTCCCAACTGCGGAATTTCTCCGCAGAGTGTCGCTTTCTCCGTTCACTATTTACACGGCGACTGCTTCCGCTAGAGTGTCTCGAATCAGAATCTACCGGTAAAATTTACCCGGACCTTTGACCTTTGCTGATAGTATTAAAGATACGGGGGTTGTATACTTTTATCGAATAAAGTTATAGACTTTTGATAAAATCTATTAAGATTTCATCTTCTTGGAAACAACCAATTTTAGACTCGAAGAAATATTTCTCGATTCGTTTAACAATTAACAAATTAAATCTAAGTTTTTTTTGGGTTGGGAAAAAATCTCTTTGCTGTTGTTCACCATCCGAAAGAAAAGTTTTTTTATTCTTTATGGATACTCTGTAGTAAGGAAACCCCGAAATAAAAGGGAAAAAATCATCCCTGGGGAGGAGAAATCTAGTAATTAGTGTATTTCTTCCATTTTTAGTGTCGCAAAAACCTTTGTTTCGTTACTAAAGCGCTAATTGCCAGCATTGTCAAAGGTAGGGGTTTATACACCAAAACAGGTTAAGTAGTTGTTGTTGAAGACTTATGCCCCCACAATCATTAGCGAAACTACTACTCTACGCGAACCAACTTGTTTCTTATGGGGTATTTTTTCCTCCTAATATGTAGGGTATAGAACAGCTAGGGAGGATTGGCTTAAATCATTTACCAATTAATTAGTAATACAATAAGTGTATTTTTTCTTCGAGTCTTGGGAAAATGCGACTCTCGTGTGGTTCATACAAATTAATTGCCCAAATTAAATTGGGCAAAAGTAGAAATAATTTATTTTTAAAAAAACTCTTGGTGGAGTTTTTAGGTTTTACGATATTGCTTGTTTGTTTAATTTAAAAGATGTATACAGCCAAAATCTTGGCTAAATATTGTTTAAGGGTTAATAACATCGCGTGTTTGACTTCGGGGAATGTTTCCGCCACGCAAACAACTTTAACGTTATTACTACGGATGGTCAAGGTTTTCTGAAAGCGAGGTGACCTAGATATAGATTTTTTTAGGTTCTTCCAAACTATTAATAATATACGGTAATTTGCAAAATGATAAGTTACGCGGTAATTTCTAGTATTCATCACTGAATGATTTATATTTGAATTTCTGTATTTTGAATATTCTCTTTCAAACCTTCAAAATTCTTATTTCTGACTAAACAACCCCTACAATCGTGAAATTTTTAATGTTTTCATGAAAGCCTTGACCATTTGAGTTTGAATTGACCAGGCAAAGTAACTCGAACATGAAAAAGGACATTAAGATGTCCTTAAAGTCGCCAAACAATTATTGGAAAGTAGATTAGTAGATGATTTAAAACGGGTTAAACTTTGACCTCCGGAAGTAGATTCTTTACATTTAATATACCAAATAATTACTATTTATGACTTAATTATCCCTTTGAATTAAAATACAATATATATTTTAAATAAGATGTAAGAAAACCCTCATTTTTTTCCCAAAACCCTATAAGAAAAATCTAGTAAAAGCTTCTTTTGATAATCCCATTCCAAAATCCCATTTTGCACGCTTCGCTAGCGAGAGTTACAAAATTCTGTTTTATTTTTTTTTCCAGCAAAATATATAAGAAGGAAGAGCTTAGTTACGATTACGTTTTACTTTCGTAATAAAAAATGAAACTCAAATCTTTATATATACGTTTTCTCATAGTTTTATTTTTGAGGCTAACCAATCTTTCTCAGTTTGGATATATCAGTCTATAAATTGTTCGCTTATAACATAAATCCTTTTTCTTTTCTCTTGATTTTATTTTTGGCCCATCTAACTTTTCTTATAGCTCCCTGACTTGACTGGCTTGTAAACATTTTTAAAGGTCTACCTACCTATACGGATTATATTGACTTTATACTATTAGCGCCAGTAAATCATACTTCAAGTTTATAAGACGACATACTGCGGGTGACGATGAAGTGAGTTCGATTATCTCAGTCCATCGTTTTCACCCCAATTATTCCGAAATTTGTAGGGAAAGGCTGCCAGGTATATTATTTCTAGATTAAATCGGACTAGAAATCGCGATGGCCTGGCGAGACGCGCTCCTTCGTTTTGTGAGAGAGAGAGGAAGAGTCGTTTCCCGTCGATACATTTTCACCCCCCGTAAACGTCTAGAAAGATGGGCACGATATTAGCACCTCCTACTTAGTTCCAATCTCAACCGCTAGAGAGGGCAATTTCGAATTGCGTATCTCGACCGTTTTAGAGTTTTTTGATGTTTTCCTCTCTCCTCGAGCGAAAACTCTGATGATAAAACTTTCAGGACCACGTACCAATCGTAATACACTTTGTTGTAAACTTGAAGCGTGATTTAACCAAGTTCTGGCAAAATAATTTCACACCAAGTTCGCTAATTTAATCATGAAACTTAATCAGGGAAAATATTCTAATTTGATCAAAAACGGTCCAAATTGCAACAGAATTTCACCAAATAGACTAAATGAAATGGACCCGCAAAGGACATTTTCCATTTTGGTTCACCGCATGCAGTTCCTTGAAAGATATAAGCCTACTCAAATAGATTTCGGGTTTCACACGAAATGAGTGTCATACATAGTACCTTTAAAAGTGAACCCTATATATTATATTGGAATTACAAATTTGGTGTTTGCGTCTAGGTCCGAATTTACGAGCTCTAGCCAGTATATTATAAAGTAGTAAGAAACTTTCGGAAAACAGCGCGATTCCATCAAAAAAATGTATAAACCAGAGGCTAATGTAAAAAGGTACTAAATCCAGGAAGAGATGGAATTTTGGGACGAAATTAAGGCTATAAAATAATGTGTAAATATTGACTTAACCACTAGATACTGATGTCACCATGTGATATTGGTGAAAATAAAGGTTTTTTGTAAAAAAATATTCATCTCCACCCGGTATATATTCACCGTAGTAAATAATAAGTTTAATAGTAGGCCTATATTATTTATCAAAGCCAGTGCACGCTCATGAAGCAGGAGGGGCCTTTAGCTCGTTTAGGATTGTCAATTTTTCTCGATATGTGCGAGAAACCTAAGATTTTGCGGACGCGTGTCTCCCGTTACCGTGGCAACCCGAATTAGATGTTATACGTTGGGCTGCCACGGTAACGGGAGAGACGCGTCCGCAAAATCTTTGCTACATGACGCCATCTATAGTGGAAAATTGTCGAACTAAATTTCACCCTTGGAATTATTTTTTGCACTGATTTTGATTATATTATCATAACATTTTATTGTGATATTATATTATTAGAAACGAAATTGGAATTGTCATATTTACGACATTAGACGTAACTTCCGGTGTTATCATAAATTTCAAATTATATTTAAATAATTGAATTATATTCTAAATGAGATTTTTTTAATTAAATTCTTTGATTAAAATATAAATAATTAATTTCAATTGAAAATTTTCTAAACCCTTAGTAATATAGTTGGGGTCAAGTTGTTAGGTCACGTTACGATTCAATGGGGACTTGGGAAAGAAAGAGAAATTAAATGCAAATTTAATCTCGTGGCCAGGGTAGGCTTCGCGATAATTATAAGGACATTCTATCTATATATATAAATATATATTTTGAATCGTTTTTAACTATTATTCCGAAAATTGTACTGAAGTTACATTAAAACCCCGTGATAGCCTGGCTTTAAATAAAATTAATTAATTTGCATTCTGTCTTGCCGAGGGAGGGGGACTTCAAACTCTATAAAACCCTGAGGCAGAATTGATGAGGTTTTTTTTTTTTTTTTTTTTTTTTTTTTTTTTTTTTTAAGGATGAGCTAAAGAAAGGCGGGAGGTTTTAAAAATGAGGGGGACATCGTGTTAGAAAAAGTTAACAAGGTAACTTCACTGCCATTGAAAATCATCGTGTGCGGTTGGGCAAAATATCTGGATTCGATGAGACAAGAAAGAGTTGGTTTTCTACTTTTTTGAGCCCCCTTCCATCGTCTGCTAAGTTATTTAAAGGGAGAATGCAAACTAAGAGAGAGTGTTTTTTTTTTGTTATCGATTCCTTATCGTTTAAATAGGCCTATTCCTATTTAAACAAAATTACAAACAAATACATTTAAAATTTACCATCAAAATAGGCTTAGCTGGATTCATGGAGATCACCTGAATTTCTTCGAATTCATGGGTTAACGACCAATAAGCGAATGCCCGTCGTTAAGGCGAGATCTTAATGAGACTTTCAATAACATTTGATTGGTCACTGACCCTTGAAAACGAAGAAATTCAGCTAATCTCCATGAATCCAGCTAAGCCTATTTTTTGGGTAAGTTTTAAATTTATTTCTAGTTTAATATTTGTCAGTAATTTTGTTTATTGGTATACTAGGCCATTTTAAACGACAAGGAATCGATATATTTAGGTTGCATTAGACCTTTAAAAAATGTGAAATCGCGATATTAATCGAAGTATAAAATTAATTTTGTTCTTAGAGCCGCAGTCTGGCTTCTCTAATAACCTATATTTTCCACTGGGTTTTCCCGTAAATTTCATTACGAATTGGTAACAAGGGCATGCTTAAAGGTACCTTTTTGTCCCCAAGTAAATAAAATATAGAGATAAGGGGTGTTTTACGGCTTCTTATGCGATGTCAATTAAAGATGAAATTAACTGTAGCGTTAAATTCGGTAATTTAAGTTGGTTGAGGGTTGAAATTCAAAGAGAAACTGATTCTCACGAGGATTTCTATTGACGATTGAATTTCAAAGATTGAATACTAGCCTATAATAATAAAATTCGCTAAAGTTTCATCGCCCAAGGGTTTAAAACATCTTCCCTTAGTTACCAGCCGTATCTCTTTCGCGAATGAGAAGGAAAGATTGAATTTAAATTTGATTATAAGAGACAGCGAAATTTGAAACTTCATACAGCGATGAAAAGTGATTGGGAAATTTTATTTTAATTAAAGTGATACTGTTTCTGATTTTTCATCACTTTCAAATGGAATAAGAGTAACATTTTCGGAAAGATCGTAAAAAAAAACTCGAAATATATATTCATATGTCATCAAAATATATATTTCTCTAGGTACGTCCGTCCGTCTGTCGGTCGGGAACGATAACTTAGATACACTATGTTAAACTTCAGATTTATTTCAAAAACACGCGGTTTATCATAACACGCTTCATTTCAAACGTCGATTAAGCCTAATTTCAAACGTCGATTAAGCCTTATTTCAAACGTCGATTAAGCCTAATTTCACGAAGAAATAACTGGAACTTAAAGTGTAAGATAAATTCCAGTTATTTTAATTAATTGCGTTTATGATTACTCCAAATAACCCTTAATTAATTAATTTAAAAATAGTAATTTATATTTTTTTAAATTCTGTTAAATAAATGCAAACTAATTTTAATGCTTCTACGACCCAATTTGATCAAAATTAAAATAATATTTGGTTTTCATTGTCCTTTTAAAAAGTATACGAAATTAATTTGAAATTTTTATTATACTTTCTTTCGATGATTAAATATTTGTTTCATCCTGTGTCGAAAGACTGTTCCAAATGAATAGCAACCATAACTAGTATTTAAACCAAAATTGCAGATGTTTTTCCCTAAGCCTAATCTTCCATATTTACGAAACATCGGTGATTTTTCCCACCAGCATACAAATTTCGTTTGATACGGACAATAAACAGGCATTGTGTCAAATTTAGGAAACTAAAAGAGGGTGGGGAAGAGAAGCCTACACGAGAGAAACATCGATACTTGTCAGCGCTATAAAAGGCGGGGGGACTGTTATCAATAGGCGTTTGCTATTCCTAAGCGACATTCTTAAAATATAAACTTAGTAATAATGTTCCGCGAGGACGGGTACAACTTCCGGCGCGTCACTTCATTTAATTCAAGGACAAAGACGAATACGATGGAGGGTTCAACTTGAAGTGATAGTCGGAAACTGCCTTCAACAAGTACTTTGCATTATAAGAGTTATACTTCGAAACTGTACCAAAAGTGAGAATTTTCTTCTAAATAAAGTACTCTTACGAAAAAGACCGCGCGAAAACGACATTATCAGTGGTGCCAAAACGCGAGAGAATCAACTGTAGGTTCTAATTACAAAAGCAAAATCACGTGACCATAGTGCGATGACGTAGTATTTCTGGGAATTTGTATTTTAAAATATGTATTTTTAGTGTCGCTGTAATTTTGTTCTATGACATATGTATATATATTTTGAATCGTTTTTAACGATCTTTCCGAAAATATGACTCAAATTCCATTTGGAGTTGATGAAAAATCCGTGTCACCTAGACTTTAAGGGTGTTTACAACGTACAGTAACATTCGGTTATAATTCGTGGACTGGAATAACCCGCCTTGTCACGAAATGTATCTGGACTTCCTGTTAAATTCAAACGCGTATATTTGTGGTGTATGGGGAAACGAGTGAGAGAACGAACGGGCCATATTTCCGTTGAAAAGTTTTTTATTTTATTTTAATCCCACCAAAAATATATAAAAATTTCTCTATTCTTAACGAACAATAATCTTTCATTGTGCGTAATATTCAACAACGTATTATCGGTCATTTTAGCGGTCAAACAATGCCTCTCTTTAGATTCGGAATGGCTCAATTCTACACGTTTCACACCATCTCATCACTAATCTCTTCGGGTGGAATTTTAATCGCGATTGTGAGGAGCATAAATTTTGAATTGTGCGTTAAATAAATAAGTCATTGTTCGTAGAATTATTAGCGTTCTCCTGCTATTTATGAGCTCAGGTTTCATGGCGTCTCCATGTATTTGAATACCACAAAGTTCAAATTATGATCAGTTTCCTTATCAATTATATTAATTTAAAGGGAGAATGGAACCTAAAAATTTTAGTTAATTTACCAACCAATTTACAAACAAATATTAAACTAGAAATAAATTTAAATCTTACTAGGAAAATAGGCTTAGCTCGGCTTAGCTGGATTCATGAGGATTACAAATTTGATCCAGCTCATTTAAATTTAACGCAAACAAGTTATATATAGTGGAGATTATTAAATTTTAATATTATTTTGTCTTGCTAGAGAACAATACTTATGAAAATGGTCGAAAAAACAATGGAATGAGGAAGAATTGCTTTTATAATAATGACCCCTTTACATAAACCCGCTGTTAATGAAAGAGGACACTGTTTTAAATAACTAAAAAAAATGATTCTTCATCATTATATTATTTTTATTTATGTTTTTTTACTTTAAAGTGATACTGTCACCATTTTATTATATTTTTTAGTTTCATAATAATATTAATACTCCATGTATTCTAAATTTTATATCTCTGCCGTTTGACGCAGAAAAAAGCACTCTTTAAATAAACTATTGGGTATAACCAAGAATTCATTCAGGTTCCATAAGAATATGGGAGGGCCGCGATTCAATATCCATCCTACCAAACTTTGTAGCGAAAGTTCGTCTGCTTCGAATCGATTTTTCAAGTAAACCGCTCCTGTCATCTATTATTAACCCGCGCCACTAACGACCATGATATAATATTTTGGTTAATAAAAATGGAGCCGACCGAAAAAAGATCTAAGCGTACAAATGTTGCGAAAATTGCAGACGAACTTTTGTTACAAAGTTTGGGAGGATGGTACCAGAGGCTAAAGCTATGCTCCCATATTCTTATGGAACCTGAATGGATTCTTGGTATAACTATTACTTTATGAAATATCCCATCTTGTTATATAAGTTTATTTTTTTCTTTTTAGTTTTTAACCCAATGTCCTAAAGGAAAAACTTTAACGAAAATAAAAAAGATAGTCGAACTAATGATTCGGGATTAAAAAGATTGTTAAAGAACTCGGAAAAAGAAGGAATTTCTTTCTATATATTTTTTTTCTACTTCACATCTAAAGAAAGCATTAAGATACGGATCAAAAACTAAGAAAATTGGAGAGTACTGGGATTATTTTTTTCTTTCTTTTTCGTTCATTGTTTTTAAGTTTATATAAGAAGTAGAGAGAGAAAAAGAGATGCAACATTGGCCACCAGGCCACGCGGGATGTAACGCCAACATTTTATAAAAAAAAAGCGGATTTAGAAATGTAATAAACTTAAATTTTCAGATCGCTAATAAAGCGCGCTACCGGTATGACTAAATCTAGACTTGATTTGAATTTATATAATACCACCCATGCATAGTGAATTTAAGTTGTTTTTATTGTCGAGGCTTGGGAGCTTAGACAAGCAATCTGCATGTCATTTGTTAAATTAAATGTTTATATAAATAGGCTGCAGTGTGACGTCGAATTACATTAATTTTAATACTTTCCCATAGAAAAAACTAACGAAACTGGATTTTCCAATGAAGAAAAAGGTCCAAATTTCAAAATAACAACAGAATTTGACCCAACATAAATCGAATTAAATTTAAAAAATTGAAACAAAGGTGGGAGTTAAATTTAAATACCTTAATATTTTACTTCGATGTTTTTCATCTGATTAATTGTTTGGCGTTTACAATTTGAAATTAAATTTAAATACACGCGATTCAACCCCCATCTAGAGACGTTTTCACGAAACATTTACTTTTCTTCTTTTAATTAAACTTAATTTTCAAACTCGTAAGTCAAAATGAAAATACGATTTCAATTTGATATCTCTCTAATAAATATATTTGGCGTCTGATTCTAATTCATCTCCACATTCTATAAATGAGATGAATCCTCCTTGGTGACTTCATCCCGGAGTGTTTCTATGTCGCAGTCTCGAGTTTAAAGAGGCACGAAAGATAGAGAAAAGTTTTGGAGAATTCCCCAAGAAAACCCATTAATTTCCAAACCACCTCGTAAGTTATAAGAGGCCCTGGTCCTAAAGGAATCTATACCGTATATCCTCCAAGCCTCGATGGACCGCGAACCTCTTATACATCAAAAGATACGTAGATGCAGATATAGGTATATGCAAAAATTTCTGTTTGACTTTCCGGAGCGATTTTGGTCAAGCATGAAATTAGGAGTCGGGTGCGACTTTTGGGTGATTTCTCGTGGGAAAAACGTTAAAACTCTTTTCACTAGTCACGCGGCGAGCCGAGGAAAACATTTCACCCAAAAGGGACAAATTCACAAAATTATACAGTCCACTTTGTATTAAAAGTTATAGAATCAATAAAACGAAAGATATTGGGAAATAGATAATGATAAATTCTTAGTGAAAATTATTATATCTAATTACGTATCTCAGTAGTTTAGGTATGGTAATTAATTTCAGATCATTATTAATCAAGAGGCAATTATTATATACTTAAATTTTCTTTTCCCCATTTAGCTCCACCCCCTAAATATCTTTTGGTGTCTCTTAAACTGGCGTTACTGACAGAGATCTTACGATGGTAGCGCCATCTCAGAGTCGGGGATAAAACGTTGTTTTGACAGCGCCTCCCTTCTTTCCACCCCAACTCGAGAATGGAGGTTACTTAAAGGTCCTATCTGCTCTGAAATTAGCCCCTTTAAATGCACTTCCCTTACGCGTAAAACCTAGTTTCGACAGCACAATTTGTTACGGTAAATGTCGTCTGCTAAACTAGAAAAGAAAGCGACTTTAAATGGGATTTAAAAATCGCAGACAGTTCCTTTAATTAATGATACAATTTGGTTTCGAATTTTGCCGATAGAAGGCGCCACAATATTAGAAATATTCATTGTTAGTGCGATTGATTTCGTCTACGGTGTAAAAACAAGCGAATTATGTTTCTAAATCGTTCGTTTAGAGGTTATTATCATTCCTTTTATAATAAAGAAGGTATATAGGGGTACGTTTGACAGTTAAAATGCGCACCAGTCTCCCAATAAACACACACCCCTTATTATAGGTAGAATGAAAAATAAATGTTTCATAATTATCCCCTTTTTTCCTCAGTTACCCGAAGTTAAAATTATTCTAGAGGTCCTCGTATATTTCTCTATGATGGTTAATATATAAGTATTCATCCGCACTAGTTTCCTACACGCTGCAAATTAATACTGACTTAATGAAGGGCATAAAAGGTACCGGTATATACGAAAAAAAGCCAAGAAAAAAAAACTTAAAAAGAGGGTGTTTTTAGGGAAAAAAATGGTAGGATCATCGATAGAATTTATAACTTGGATGCATTTTAACCTTTCTTATTTTGCCATTTGACCCCCAGGGACGTTAGAGTCGGCCTTCAACCTTCAAGAATGATTCGCGAAGAAGAAAAAGTGGTATTAAAACATACGCCCTAATTTCTCTTACAAAATACTGCAGTTTAAAGGAAAGATAAACTGAAATTTTGAGTAGTTTTTAGGCTTAAGTTTGTCTAAAGTTTGATCTTTAATAGCAAAGACTTCTGGCCAAAAGTCTTTTAATTAGTTAAATTAATTAAATCCCAAAATCAGAATCATTTCCAATTTTTGGCGCAATTGATTAGAATCGATTTCTCATGACTGCTTCGGGAACCAGTTTCATAACGCGCGCGTTCATACTAGGCCTTGGAATCGATTTAAACCGTTTAAGAACGTTTCCCTAGAGTCGTGTGAACGGGGAACCGTCTTTTATCCAATCGATTAAATTCGATTTCTAGAGACTGCTTCGAGAACCAGTTTCGTACCGATTCCATTTCAACAATCGATAGACGAAGCTACGATAAATCGATTTATAAAGATAACGCGTGGACATATGGCGATTAAAACGATTCCTGGCGATTCGAATATCGGTTTGATTTTACCGTTTCAAATCGATTAAGAAGTGCTAGTGTGACCGTAGCTTTTTAATCTCATATTTTTAATTACTAGAAACGATACAAATTATTTTATTTTACATTTCACCCTCCCTTTAAACAAGTATATATTTATTTTCGTATTGTTTCGCCTAATAATACCTTTATTTACAATTTTTATTTTCTTCTTAACTTGGCCGAGTTTTTTAATATATGGCCCGTACCCCTCTGCTAGGAAAGGAACCATAGGGGTGCTTATTATTGGGGGTTAAGGAAAACGTAGCATTATAAACTTTCCAACAGCACCATCTTAGCTTATATCCTTCGTACCTCCGCGTGGGAATAGGGAGTGTAACGTTTAAGCGTTTAAATACGTGAGGGGCGTAGTGAAAATAGAAAAGGAGGCATTCAAATTAGCGTAGTTTCCGGAATCCAGTACCCACATTCGATAAAGTTTAAAGAATTATTAAATAGGCATAAATACGCGATGAAAATTTAGTATTTTCGGAAAGTTAAAAAAATATTCAAAATATATAATTCATAGACTTGCTAACAGAAAAAAATGGGAAAGGTTACGGCGGTTTGATACGCAATGATAAACTACATAGATAAAAAAATAAACCCCCCAAAAGAAAAATTATTTTAGTCTTCTAATTAATAATAAAAAATTATATTAACTATAAAAAAAATTGGGTATAAATAACAATGCTATTATCAATACGTGTCATTATTGTTTAAGAGTTTGCGCGATTGTTTTGAACGTGTTAAGTAGAAACAATGGTATTTACTAAATCAGTTGATTCCGATAAGCAATCCTCCAAACCACCGAAAGTTAAGCGTCAGGAGTCGAAGGTCAAACCGGATAAGAAACGAAAAAGGAGGAAGGAAAGTTTCTCTATCTATATTTACAAGGTTTTAAAGTCCGTTCATCAAGACATGGGTGTATCTTCTCGGGCCATGAGCGTCTTAAATAGTTTCGTTAACGATATCTTCGAAAGACTCGCGACGGAAGCCGCAAAGGTCGCTAGTTACAACCGAAAATCAACCCTGACCAGTCGGGACATTCAGACCGCGACCAAACTCATTCTGCCCGGTGAATTAGGCAAACACGCCACCTCTGAAGGAACCAAAGCCTTAACTCTCTATCAGAATTCCAAGCACCGTGAATAGACAAAAACAATTGACCTTTCATTTAAAATAATTTATATGTTCTCGAGTTAAATGGGTTTAACTTTCCGTTATCTACTTAACAAATGATTTTAATTAAATCTGTTTCAATGTTATATATTTAAATAATTGCGTTAGAGATATTTCAATAAATTTTAGAAATTTTATATTAGGTTTTTCTTTACTTTTGAACCTATCTTACGCTAGTTAATAATTTTGTAATTTATTTTAAAATTTTCTCAATTTAACTTGAATAAATTTGCCAAGAGAGGGTCAAAGTTCAACTGCTTAAAATCGTCCGAGTTAAATTTTCACTAGTTCTTCGTGTTAAGGACAATCTTAATGCGTTTTCATGTTTGGTATCACTTTGCCAGTTAAATTAGAAGTAAAATGGACGTAAACCTTGCAAATTTCACGAGTGAACGAAGAATTGTTCGTACAAAATAAGAAGTATTTAAAATAGTAATTGAGTATTTAAAATTAAAGAAATCGTGTCGAGGCTGTAAGTTACGCTGTAAATTACCGAGTTATTAAGGAATTTCAAAATTCCCGTGATATTAATTTATTTTTAAACGATCGTTCCAAAAATGTTACTCAAAATTCTATTTGGAAATTCGGGAAATATAGGTTACAGCCACACTTTATTTAAAACTTTGTAAAAAAACTTTGTTGGTTGTGGTACACTCGAGGGCCCCCGAGGCGTGGTTCCATCTGGCGAGTATAGCGCATCTATCGGGCGGTCTCTTTTGAATAGCTCATTTGATCTTATTAACGGGCTATTCAAAAGCAGTATCCGATTATAAAAGACCTTTCCATAAAGGGCTTTAAAAGCCATATCGCGATACAAATATTCCCTCTTTAGATGCCGATACCACCCCGTTTTTGCTGACACGAGAATACACCATCACTGTCTTTAATAAGATACAGAAATAAATTTTAAATGATTTTTAGCTTCGTACGCTAAGCCTATTAACATAAGTCCATTATAAATAATAGACTTACGCTATTAATAAATGGTGACGTAACTCATTATGAGGAGAAAATCTATTGAATAACAGATACACGAAATAAGCCTCTTCCCCTCTATACATAGTTTATGATAGAGGGGCAAGAAAAATTCTACCCCTCTTTCCCAGCTTTACTTTCATTGCAGGGTTGCCAGGAGCTTGCGAGTGCAGTTCAAAAACCGTACTGCTAGCCTTTCTCTCCACTTCAGTTGTCACTCGCAAATGGTTGGCAACACTGGGGGAACGGCATTTACCCCCTTTAGTGAAAACAACGTATGTCGTCGACAAACTGAAGGTTAAGATTCTAACGCCATCTTTGAGTCGGGTGGGATAATAAGTGGCTTTGATAGCGCCTCCCCTTTTCCACTCCATCAATCTCGAGACTGGAGGTCACGCGCTATTTCTATGGGAAAATGGAGCGTTTTGATTGGATAATGACTGAAATTATTTTAAGGAAATTGAAATAGTATCACAGCTGGTCATCACCCCATAACATAGACTGAATTACACCTAGATAGTGACTACAACTTTTCTGGACAAGTGTACCTTTAGGTAATGGGAAAAAGATATCTAAGTGATCATAGTTTTGGGTGCGGTTCCGTTGTTTCTTAAAGTATTAAAAGATGAGTTGTAGTATATTGGAATATTGAGGGGTGTCTGGATCGAGCTAGGGCTGGAGAACAAAGCCGAATGAATACTAGATGAATCTCTTCATCAATATTAAATTACGATGGGTTCTCGATAAAAGCCGACTAACATTCTCGCAGCTTTCTGATTTGCTACAAAAATAAGATTATAATGTCTTATTTTAACCTGGTTTTCACTTGGCCGAATTCGCACGCGTTTTTCGCATTATTTAGCGGAAAAAATATTAAAAAAATGATTTTTATTTTGCGAAATTTGCGTTTTTCCCGCGCGATTTTTTTCCAACCAATCAGGGATCATTTTAAAGTGATAATGTAACCTAGTAAGATATTTTTTATCTTTTTCTTATCGTTTAAATAGGCCTAATCCATCAATAAATTACAAACAAATATTAAACTAGAAATTTAAAACTTACCATCAAAATAGGCTTAGCTGGATTCATGGAGATATCCTGAACTTCTTAGCGACCAATCAAACGCTATTGAAAACCTCGTCTTAACGAGGGGCCCTTCGCTTATTGGTCGTTGACCCTTCAATGCGAAGAAATTTAGCTAATCTCCATGAATCCAGCTAAGTCTATTTTGATGTTAAGTTTCAAATTGATTTCTAATTTAATATTTGTTTGTAATTATTTTTCCTGATGGATTAGGTCTATTTAAACGATAAGAAAATTAAGCTCCATTCTCCCTTTAAAGCGAAAATTGTCCTTTTTCCGCGTATCTTGATAATTTCGCCCAATGGGAAGCGAGTGCAAGTCTCTGGTGGGTGGCAAACGAGTATCCCCAATTTCGGCGACCCGCTAGCTATTCCATATAATATGAATATTTAAAAAAATTGCGAGTAGAGGGATTGATGGGCTTTATAAAACCAATTTGAAAGAAAGTTATAAGCCTGGGATTTATTCGAAGCAGATGCCTTTACGCCTATAATGGACCCGCGCTTGCAAATTAGTATGGCTCGGGAAATTTTCAAGACACAAAATAAAGATTGGAAAATTTATATTTTCGGAAGGAAATATAATACGGCGGAAAATAAATTCAAGAAAATCTATTACAGATTTTCCTCCGCGGTGGGATTTTAATTTATTCAGAAAATATCAATTAAATTTAATGATTGTTTATACTAATTAAGGACCAATGTCTACGGGAAATATAGCAGTACTGATTCTTGTTTCATGTAAAAATTTCGCCGAGACATATGGATTGATAAACATCTTTCAAAGAGTTCAGAAAAAAATAGCCTAAATTATATTTTTAGACATTTTAATTTTGAAGTTTCTTACTTTACACATTAACCAAGAGTTATAAAATTGTGATTATGGGAAACCTAACATTAGCCGCGCTCATACTAGGCCTTGGAATCGATTTAAACCGTTTCAAAACGTTTCCCTATAAGTCGTGTGAACGTGAAACCGTCTTTTATCGAATCGATTTGATTCGATTTCATGAAACTGCTTCGGGAACAGTACCGATTCGGTTTCAACAACCGATAGATGAAGCTACAATAAATCGATTTATAAAGAGTAATGCGTGAACGATTCCTGGCGATTTGAATATAGGTTTGATTTTACCGTTTCAAATCGATTAAGAAATGCTAGTGTGACCGTAGCTATTTAGACGAGATGTAAATTAGGCTGGTTAAATCATATTTAACTCAGATCGTCTGACGAGGGTATTAGCGTTGAAATCTAAATTTGTTTTCTATAATTTTAAAGTCTACTGTTTATTTAACAGCCTCACTTTAATTAATAATTAACAAAAAGGTCAAGAGGTCATTATCTTTTCTCAAAACGCATTATCTTTTAGTCTTATTCCATTTGGAAGTCGTGAAAAATTCGGAGACAGCTTCGCTTTTAAAAATTCTCCGCTGACATAAATATCTTCTTGTAGTAACTTAAATTGACTGGTAGAAACAAATATTGAAACAAACGTAACCGGCGTACGTACACTCCTATATTTCATATATTTATCCCATCTTTAAAACGATGAAAATAAAATGTAGAAAAAAATTCCAAACCCCATTGAGAGTGAGAAAAAAAAATCAAAAAAAGAAAAAAAATGTCAACTTAAGAAAATCGATGAAGCTGGAAGAAAAACCTATAGGTTAACGTTTTGAAAAGCTTTAAAACTTTAGTGAATCTTTTTAGCCGTCTTTTAACCCCGAAAAGAGCGCTACGTTGAAATTCATCTTGAGTTTTCTTTTACTTTATAAGAATTTTCTAGTTTACTAAGAGAAATAAATTGTAGGGTGGTGGTTAATCAGCGTTGCAAATTCAAACCTTATTTCGATCTTAAAGAAAATGTAGAAAGATTGAAAAAGAAAATTCAGTGGCGAGGAAAAACGCCAAAAACATCTGAAGTGTCGCGAAAGCTGGCTAAGAAATCACCCCCCCCCCCCCTTCTTTATCAATCAAAAGATTTCAACGCTAATAATGTTAGATTTACGATAAATTGAAATAAAATTCAACATTTTGCAAGAATATTTAGTTTTATTTTAGTATTAAAACGTCATATTTTAAATTTTATACCTCTAGCGGTTGACACGTTAGTAAGAAACTTCAAAATTAAAAGTTAAAAACATTTAGGTAATTTTGTTTTCCGATATACGACGTAGATTATGTCTGGAACGTAATTAATCTTAATTTTCATACGAAAGATAGTTGACTTGATCTGGATTAAGGGTACTTTTACGTCAAAGTAAAACTTATCACTGGTGCCAGAACGCGGGAGAATCAGCTGTAGGTTCTATAATACAATAGCGAAATCAGGCGGCCCATAGTGATGGCGGGGAATTTTTATTTTAAAAATTTCGATTATAAAATGTATCTTTACTGCCTGGGAAATCTTTGTTTTCAATGAATATATGTTTTGAAAATGACTCCAATTTACATTTGGTGTTTAAAAAAATAGTCCATAACAAGGTCTAAGCAATCATATTATTCTTAATCATATTTTTCTAACGAAATTTCATTTTAAACTCGTGTAAAATTCATTATAGCTTGATTTTCATGTCTTACGCTTATCGAATAACAACTGTTTTCATTACACTTCACGCTACCTTGAAATAAGGCATATTAGATCACGATGTTCGAGCTGGATTATAGGCTTAAACGCGTTGAAATTTAAGACTGTTCTTTGGCTAGGTTCTAATGAGCTTCGTTACACTCCAGAATTTCTCGAGCTATAAAACTGTATGAGTTTCTCTCGAATATTAAGAAAAAAAGTTGTTAAAACAAAAAAAAGTGTGCGGAAAAGGTCCAAAACTAGTGGCGTTTCACTGATAACAGTCGCGTTGTTTTTATCACAAAGGAAGGGTGAAATTGATTTAAAATAAAATATTAAAAGTAGTTTGAGGTAACCCAAAGTGATCTATTACAGGAAAATTAATAGCCTTATATCAAATGATTATTCTTTCTAAGTGAGTCAAAATTGCCAAAACAAAAACAACAAGTTCCATTCTCTCTCTATTTAGTCAAATAATAAAACCACGTGGTTTCTTTAAAAACACGTGGCTTCTTTAAGTCAAAGTAGCGATGAAACTAAGTGAATTCCCAAAAGAAAGTTTTCATTTAAACCATAAATGACTTTCCCCCAAGTGCCAAGTCAGTAAAAATAGAAAAACCAAAAGATCCTCCTTCCAAGGTCACTCAGAATATGAAACCACAATGAGAAAATTAATTATCAAAATATCTAATTTACAAAACGTTTTTATTTTTGTAATTTAAGTTAATGTAATTTATATTCTTTACAAATGATTCCCAGGTGCAAATATGACACGTTATAAAATCGAGAAGAAAATCCTATTTCATTTATCGCGATATCCTACTAATGATAATAACTTAATACATTCTGGAAGGGGGAAGACGCGGCCTAAAGGTACTATGAAAGCTGGCTTCGACAATTACGAGTAGCCAATCAAGAAAAAGGGTTAGTCACGTCAGCTTAACGAGTTATCAAACGCCAATTCGATCAGTTAATTTCTAGATAATTAATTATAAATAAACAATAACTATAATAAAATGACTAACCAAAGCGAAAACGATATTATTCTAGATAATACCAATAAAATAATTCACTTTTACACTCCCAAAATATGTTGTTGGTTGATTTTCCGCTAAGCCTAATTAGGGCCTAATTCCGTTTGAAAGTAAAGAACGTTGTAGACGCGCGCTTTTGGCGCGAACTTTTGGCGCGAACTTTTGGCGCGAACTTTTGGCGCGAACCTTTGGCGCGAGCTTTTGGCGCGAGCCTTTGGCGCGAGCTTTTGGCGCGAACGTTGTCACGGTTACAATCTTAAAGAGCAGGAGCTACGAATCTTAATTGGCTTCAAACTAGGTTTTAACGGTGAGTGACCAATGAATTAACAGCTTTGAAGTTAAAAACAGGTTTCACGTACCCTTTAAACATCGAATATTAAGTCGCAAGGTCGTTTTATTCACCGCAAAAACAATTATGTTGCAGTCACGACTAAGTTTCACTTTCTTTTCCCGCCGCGAAGACTCTTCAAATTCCAATTTATAAAAATGATAAAACTAACTACATCTCTTCGATAAAAACTTTAAAACACGTTTACAAACAGCCACTAAAACTCACGTAAGTCTAATCTTCACTATTTTAAAAGCAAGTCCATATAAAAATCACAAATATACCATTAAAAATATAACATTTTGGCAGCGCGCAAGATGAGAGGTCAGTTCAAAAATCGGATCACGTAATAGTAACATCTCTCGTTAGCCCTCGGCACTTAATAGCGCGTGTTCTTCCAGATCTACTTAAATTCTTATTAAAAAACTTGACTCTTGGAACTAGAAAGAAAAGATGCTTACGATAGCCAACTATAGCAGGTGAAAGAAGCGATAATGTTCGAGCGTTTAGAAGTGACTCAAAGGATAAATAAACATTTCTAATATTTGTACAGAATTACTAGATGTTATTATAAACTGATTTAATTGATTTCTGATTGATTAACTGACTAATTAAATAATCATATTTGTTCATAAATAAGTTTAAAACTGGTAGTTCTCTTTACAATAATTTAGTGGATTATCGTTTTTAAACAAACTGACTTTGATTTAACTGATTTATTTCCATTCAATTTCAAGCTTGTCTGAATTTTTTTTGTAAAAAAACAAAAACGCCGTTTTTATTTTCCAGCCCTTTACTTGATTTTCCGGTGATTTTTGGCTGATTTTCTCGCTTTTCCAACTGATTTCCCGACTACTATTGCCTGATTTCTTTGAAATCAAATATTCTTGTTAAAATTCCTCTTATTTCAGAATGATTTTCGATAATTTGTGATTGATTTCCCGATAATTTGTGATTGATTTCCCGATAATTGATTGACTGATTTCTTTGATTACCACGTGATTCCTCTTTAATTTCCTTGATTAAGATGATTTTCCTGACTTGAGATTTCCCAGTGATTTTCGACCAATTTCCTTGATTTCTGCCTAATTTCCTTGATTTCTGCCTAATTTCCTTGATTTCTGCCTAATTTCCTTGATTTCTTACTAATTTATATTGATTTCTGACTAATTTCTTTTGCTTTCTGACTAATTTCTTTTGCTTTCTGACTAATTTCTTTTGCTTTCTGACTAATTTCTTTTGATTTCTGACTAATTTCTTTTGATTTCTGACTAATTTCTTTTGATTTCTGACTAATTTCTTTTGATTTCTGACCAACTTCTTTTGATTTCTGACTAATTTCTTTTGATTTCCGAGCTATCATTGACTGATTTCATCAATTTCCTCGATGTTAATTTTCTTTAATCGACATTGAATTAAGCACTTAACTCCTGATATAATCAAAATCTTTTCTAGATTTCACTTCGCGAAGTGGTAACATATTCACTCGTTCGAATCCATTGATGGGGTCCCGAAGAGCGGGATTACTTTTTTTAAACGAAATTTCCCGACGTAATATCGTGTTAATGAGGTTTTTTTTATACGAAGTACTAAGCTATCGTAGCGGCCACACCGAGGCTTAATGCTCTTCGCATGAACAAGAATCCGAGCAGGTGTGCTTACGTCTTACGTGACATCCAAGTAAACAACTTCCCTCCCTTACATATACCTACACTTTAGAGCTAGTGCGGGACTCTCGGCCCGGCTACTATAGAGAGAAAATGTAATATTAAAGTAACAGCCAACTTAGCCAAGTTACACGCGACATTTTTCAATTTATAAAAATATATACAGAATATCTTGGCTTCTTGAAGGAGAAGCATCGGACAACTTGTTTTCATTTAATAAAACTTAACCAGATCGTGACTAAATTTAGATTTTTCAAGTAGCCAATATTAAAGACTGACATCTCATCAGTTTCTCGTCTAGTTGACGTTTTTAATATATCTCTCGCCAAATTGTTGTTTTAATATGTTTCCCGCCAAATTGTCATTTCAAAATATTTCTCATTTTAATATGTTTTCAAGAGAGTTCTCGTTTCAATACACTTCCCGCCAAATTCTCGTTTCAATACATTTCCCGCCAAATTCTCGTTTTAATACAATTTCCACCAATTTCTCGTTTTAATACATTTCCCGCCAAATTCTCGTTTTAATACATATCCCGCCAAATTCTCGTTTAAATACATATCCCGCCAAATTCTCGTTTTAATACAATTTCCACCAATTTCTCGTTTTAATACATTTCCCGCCAAATTCTCGTTTTAATACATTTCCCGCCATATTCTCGTTTTAATACATTTCCCGCCAAATTCTTGAATAAAAAACATTTCCCGCCAAATTCTTGAATAAAAAACATTTTCCCGCCAAATTCTTTTATAAGAATAACTAAAATAATTAAAGATAATTAAGACAATAGAGATATAGGCAAGGAGAACCGGTTTTTCTTTCGTTTTCCTAGTAACAGCGCCTCTAAAGGACGAAATTTATATTCATACTTTAAGAATACTTTATATAATTTTGTTTAAGGCGAGTCTTGCTCTTTAATTCGCGTATAACTTGTCTAGAATAAACTCTTAAAAGAAGATTAAATGATAATGACGTTATATGGTTTAGTCTTAGCGGAGTCTTAAGCGAGCTAGGCTAACCGCGCGTTACTAGCAGCTGGTGTCGGACGCGTGCTGCTCGCGTCCCAGAGCATAAAATAGAAACACGCACGACACAAATTCTGGAATTAATCATCGCTAATTTTTTAGAGGGTCCTGATATATTATATTACTTTGTATAATGTTACCAGACCGCGTCAGCAAAAATTAATATTAAATTTATATGGAGTTGAGCGATTAGATTGTAAAATAAGAAACGTATATTATTTCGTAAGGGAGGCTTCCAAGGAATTTTAAGTTCCAAACAGATTCTGAGTAGTAATTTTTATTTTAAAAAATTAGAAATTATAAAATATGTATTTTTAATGTCGCTGTAATTTTGTTCTATGACATAAGTATATATATTTTTAATCGTTTTTTAACGATCTTTCCGAAAATGCTACTCAATTTCTATTCGGAGTTCACGAAAACGCTTTAAGCATACTGATTCTGATAGAAAATTAACTAATTTAATTTAATAAATAATTAATAAAATTCTAATCATATATATTTTTTTCTTTTCTAGGTAAGTCAATGTGGTTTCTTTGCAAATCTTTCAAAATGTAAATTCTTTACGGGTATCGTAAGTAAATATTTAAAATTAATTAAATATTTGGTTCGTTACTTCCAAACACTGGAATTATTAATATCATAAGTAATAAAGAAATAAGTATTTTAGCGAAACAAAACTAATTTATATTATAATAATAATATTATATTAAATAATTATCGTAAATAAATCTTTTAAGCGCGAACGAGGCTCGTCATATGACAGAAGTGAACTTAAAATTAGCCTCCGCCATCTCCTATTAAAATTAATATAAATTTTGACAGGGTCAGAACTTTACAAATTTATATAAACTAAGAAATAAGCTTCAAAAATCAGAGAATATTCAATTAATAAGATAACAAAACCCAGGTGCGCGTGTTAATACGTAAACTTCTAATACTTTTCTATTTTGAAAGACGGCTTAATAAATTTGGAAGCGTTATACAAGACTGTTCTACTTAGTTGGGGAAAATTTGAAATAATCAGAAATGGGGTGGATTTACGAAGCCTTTTGATAGAAACTGAGAGAGAAAATTCTCGATAGATAAATTTTGATATTTAATAATTAAAGAGATACTGTCGTATTTCAACAAAATTATTGGAAACAAAAAAACATTGAAAGGTACAGACACTTTGGACACTAATTTCAATACGGAAAGAGAAATAAAATAAAAAATCGTGATTAACTAATAAAACTTCGAGCCCCACGTGTCTGCCGATGTTAATAGCTGTCAGTTTTTTTAGAAACTTCAAATGGAAATTGAGCACCAAAAATGGTGATTAAGTTTCAAAAAATTAAATATATAACGATATTAATATTGCCAAATTTTGTCTGAAAGTAGTCCTTTATTTATCACGTGTTAGATGTTTGGGGGTTTGGGGTGGCATAGAAAGACTAGATTACGAGACTCTCAAACAGAGCTTAGTTTAGCGGGTCTGCTTTTGTAATACCAAATCTTCTATTAATTACTATGTCATCGTTTATATCTTCCCGTGACTAATTAAGTGTCACAAAATATTTGGAACGTCTCGGTCGCCAGTGGGCTCTAATTGCTCTCTCTCTTTCTCTCTCGCTACTCGTTTTGGGCCCTTTATTACGTCAAAATACGCGTGATAAGGCCCGGGCCAAGGAGAATAAAGAACACACTGTCTTATTAACCAAGTACCAACGTCTACGATATTTCAAATTCTTTAATATTAATTGTAAAGAAAAGGGAACCGTTCAAATTAGAGTTTAAAGCTCACCCTAATTTTGGAAATTGGTAAATTAAATACGCCGGAATTTCTCGATAGTCGCATTGAATTTCCGTGATTTTAAAAGCCTCCTCTTTCAAACTCTACTTCAAAATTCTTATTTCTGACTAAATAACACGCAATGTTCATCGATACGATCGAACATTTGACTTTGCATTGATAGGGCAATTAATAATTACAACTTTCAAATGGCATTATTATTAATTGCAACTTTGAATGGACAGATAATTATTAATTGCAACTTTGAATGGACAGATAATTATTAATTGCTGCTTGGAATGGACAGATATAATTGCAACTTTGATTGGACAGATATAATTGCAACTTTGATTGGACAGATATAATTGCAACTTTGATTGGACAGATCTAATTGCAACTTTGATTGGACAGATCTAATTGCAACTTTGATTGGACAGATCTAATTGCAACTTTGATTGGACAGATAGAATTGCAGCTTTGATTGGACAGATATTATTGCAACTTGGATAGGGCAGATATAAATGCAAATTGGATAGGGCAGATATAATTGCAACTTGGATAGGGCAGAAATAATTGCAACTTGGATAGGGCAGAAATAATTGCAACTTGGATAGGGCAGAAATAATTGCAACTTGGATAGGGCAGAAATAATTGCAACTTTGATTGAACACATATAATTGCAACTTGGATAGGACAGATATTATTGCAAATTTGAATAGACAAACGGGGAATTATTTAAAAAACCATCAAAAGAAAATGTCTGCCCATTTCAATTAAACTGTAATTTAATTCAAATACCGACTGCTTGTTTATTCCTAAATTGTAATGTCGTCTGAACAGGCCTTCTGACCCACCAACATCAAGCTTAACTGCCAACCACCGCGAAATTTAACATCGGAGGACTTCGTATTCATTGCGAGAGAAAATTATAAAGTTACTCTCTAGGCCGAGACCTTCTTTCGGGGTTCCTTATATTTTTGTCAGGTGTCAGTTGGAACGAGGAACGTAGCGAGATGCTTCTCAGACGCGCCAGTTAATTTAATATTCATAAAGTTAAGGCTACTCGCCGTTGCAAAGTGACTTTAGGTTTTATACAACAGAAGAAAGGGTTGGAAAAAAAATACGTTAAAATGATGGACGCCTTGTATGTTGGAAAAAGAAATACATTCTACAGCTAGTTTTTCTTTTATAAAGCTAGTTTAGAATCCTAAAGGGAGACTAAACTAGAAAATAAAGCGATAATTAACTTTAAATTTATTTTTTCCGCGAACTCGTCGGATGATCATCACGAATCTAGCTAAGCCTATTTTCCAAGTACGTTTTAAATTAATTTCGGGTTTGATATTTGTTTAGTAATATCAGATTAGATCTATTTAAACGATAAGGAATCGATAATAAAAATCATTTGTTGTTAGGTTGCATTCTCCCTTTAAGCCTAACTATCGAGTAAATTTATAGATTCAGAAGACAGCGTCAATTTGCAAGGGATTAAATTTTAAGAATTTAATTTTGAAGGAAAAAACTCTTGAGGTTTCTTTTTCAGCTCTCCTTTAAGTTGAAAGTAGGAGAACATATTTCTTGGAAAACTATTATTTAAAAATGTTGAGCTAGTTTTTTTATTTCGAGGATAGATGGTGGAAAAACGTACTAGAAAAGGGGGGATCTAGAGAGTAGCGTAGGTTGTAATTTACTTCGCTTCATTTGACTTTATAGAAATTTTTTAAGAAATATTTTGATGAAAATCGCTTTATTTTTTCCGTAATGAAAAACTTTTTTATATTTTTTTTAAAACATTGGAAGAAGTTAATCGAAAAAAGCGTGGAGAGTTTATCCAAGGAGATGATGATGATTTAAAGTTTTAAATTATAATTTAGAAACAAAATAAAACAATTTTTTTGGGGTAAGTTAAATCAAGGAGGATTAGACAAGGAGAGGAAATGTGGGGCTGCGTTGAGTTAGAGAGAGAAGAGCCAACCTCCCACTCGGGTGGAAAGGGGGGATAGGAAATTCTCGAGGTAAACTGTTGTCACGTGGTCGCTAGCTAGCGCGTCTCATAAAGGATTCGTTTTACCCACGCGACAACATTTTACCACGAAACGTCTCTACCCCCGTTCTCCCAGAGTGGGAGTTTAGGCCGACGCAGTAGGAACCGCGCCGTCCCCACATTTCTTCTCCTTGTCTAATCCTCCTTGGTTAAATAAATAACACATTGCTTTCAATAAGTGGATTGATTAAGGTTTACAGATCCAGATAGCGGCCATTTTTATTTCTACTTACTGCGGATAGATGGAGCCGGGAGAAGTGTACTAAAAGTGCCTGACATCTATCCGCAGTTATCATTAAAATTTAAAATAAAACACGGTTTCTTGGCTTAATCCGTCTCTTTACTAACTATCTCGATTTTTCCACAATGTTTTGTTATAATTCAATTAAAAACGCCATATCTAGACTAATTATTCAATTAGAAAGAGAGCTTGTCTGTTTTTTATAACCGAAAATAGAGAAAAGAGAACTTGTTAGACTTCAAATCATTTTCTTTCTCTTTCGTAAGTGGACAGACAGAAATATGAGATTAAATAATAAAAGAGATTTCAAAATATCAACGCGTTTAACACTAACGGATATGACGTTGTCTCCCGTGATAAATTCTCCTTGGTAAGAAGTTAAAATTGTAGAGCGATGAGAAAATGTAAGAGGAGCGTTTTTCTTTTCCACTCGAAAACAAAAGCTCATTTGTTTTCGGGGCGAAAAACTTTTTTGTTTCGCGTAGTATCGTTTACTCTCGCGGCCGGAATTTGAAAGTGTTTTGGCCCAGAAAATATTTTGATAGGTAAGATACGAAACGGAGACGGTACTAAGAGGGTAGAAGGAGGGATTTTCTTGAGAAATTCAACAGTAGATATATGGGTCATTCACGCGCTGCCGCAGGAATTTTGAGAAACAAAAGCTTTTTCCCGAAGAGTAAGAAAAATGTTTTTTCACGCTAAATAGTTTCCAATCTCTCACGCTGTTAGGGTTAGGGCGAGCGAACATCAACCACCCCATTTTTCTACTTTTTGATATATAGAAAAAAGTAATATGAATAACCAAAAGTAAACAACGCCCCGTATCTTTAATATTATCAGCGAAGGTTCGGGTAAATGTAATGGCAGATTCGAGACACTCTAGCGGTCGCAGTCGCCGTGTAAACAGTGAACGGAGGAAGCGACACTCTGCGGAGAAATACAGAAGTTGGGGGAAGATAATATAGCCAAGCGCGGCCCGCCTAAATTCCAACACTCTCTCATAAATTAAAATAATTTAAAATCAATTTTTTCGCTATCACGTAGCTTTTCAACGTTTCCTTTAAAGTAAATGTTCTTGAAAAATTTCTTCCAAATAAGCCGCACCTTTTTTTGAGAGCAGAGAGATTATACCTTATACAAGCAGAGAAAAAGTTTTTCTTTGGTTTATCCGTGTTCCCGGGAAAGTTACGGCAATTTAGAATAAAAAGGAATAAAAAAAAAAAAACGAAAAAACAGAGAGAAATTTTCTCATCGCACCCAGCCGGAATTGTACTCGGGGCGTGAAGGGCAAATTTTGGGGAATTCACTTTGATGGCCCGGGTAAAAGAGCTAGCTGATTACGCCTTAGAACGCGCCCAACCTTACAAAAAGAGGCAGAAAATCGGCCAAACGTCTTAAACTGGAAAACGACGCCAGTTTTAAATTGTTTCTTTTACCCCGGATTTTGCTGGACGTCATAAAGTTTGTCCAAGGACTCATTCCGAATAACCTCGAGGTTAAAAAAAGAGCTTTAATTCCCATAGTCATCGTACATCATTTTATACGTATTTCTTAAATGGATGGGTTTGAGTTTTTGAACGCGTACTTTTCTAGATACTTGTACTTAAAGGGAGAATGCAACCTAATAACGAGTGATTTATTATCCATTCATTATCGTTTAAATAGTCGCTTAATCCGACAGTAAAAAATATTTTACAAACAAATATTAAATTAGAAATAAATTTAAATCTTATACAGAAAATAGGCATATGGTCAGGCTATGGGCAAACTATGGGGAACTATGGGCAAACTATGGGCAAACTATGGGCAAACTATGGGCAAACTATGGGCAAACTATGGGCAAACTATGGGCAAACTATGGGCAGACTATGGGCAGACTATGGGCAGACTATGGGCAGACTATGGGCAGACTATGGGCAGACTATGGGCAGACTATGGGCAGACTATGGGCAGACTATGGGCAGACTATGGGCAGACTATGGGCAGACTATGGGCAGACTATGGGCAGACTATGGGCAGACTATGGGCAGACTATGGGCAGACTATGGGCAGACTATGGGCAGACTATGGGCAGACTATGGGCAGACTATGGGCAGACTATGGGCAAACTATCGTCAAACTATGATCAAACTATGGGCAGACTACGGTCAAACTATGGTGAACCTAAGGGGCAAACTATGGGGAACTATGGGAAAACTATAGGCAAACTATGAGCAAACTATGGGCAAACTATGAGCAAACTATGGGCAGACTATGGTCAAACTATGATCAGACTATGATCAAACTATGGGCAGACTACGGTCAAACTATGGTGAACCTAAGGGTCAAACTATGGGCAGACTATGGTCAAACTATGCTTAAACTATGCTTAAACTATGGTCAAACTATGGTCAAACTATGGTCAAACTATGGTCAAACTATGGTCAAACTATGGTCCGACAATGGTCAAACTATGGTCAAACTATGGTCAAACTATGGTCAAACTTTTATCAAGCAATTGTCAAAATGTTGTCAAACTATAGTCAAACGAAGAGGTTTCTAGAATACGCCTATGAATAATCTATATAAAAATCCTTTTACCTTTTCATTATCTCTTTAAAAAAGCGATTTCTCAAGCTAATGTAGATTCATTGAGGCTCGGCGGCATTTCGAGAGAGAAATTTTCCCTCTCCATTCTTTCCTCCGTTCTCCTTGACTTGATAAATTATTTTGACTGCGTAATTCGATGGCGTTTCTCTTTCTTAAATCGTTTTAGAGGCAAACCCGCGTACGTTTTACGGTTAAACTACCTTAAAGATACTTGATTTTGGAGCTGGGTGTGAAAATGGTTATACCGTAACGAAAGCGCCGCATCGCGTATCGAAACAAACAAGTTGTATATCGCTGCGATTCATAATTCGCGGGGTGTTGGTGCGATGCTCGCACGGAGTTACGGTTATACCTTGATTTTGTATCTTTGGATTTTTCGTAAAGGGAGAGTGAAACAGTTTTTACTTCAAATTTAAAACTAATTGAACCAATAATGTATTTACTTTAATTTCGAATGTTTCACTAGTTTCTAAAATTATCGTAATTTTGGAAATTGGTAAATTACGCGGTAATTTTACCGGAGCAAACCGTAAATTACCATACTGATATATTGTCATTTTTAAGGGACTGATACAACCTGATAAATTTTGTAGTTAATAACAATATCTCGCGTAGCAACTGAGACTTTAACTTGATGGAATCAGCGGGTGGTTTTTTTCCTTTCTGAGATTTTTTGGAGGTTTAAAAAACCGGGCATTATCATTTTTAATCCCGCAAATCAGTTACGGTAGCGCTGAGAACTGGCAGTAGGCCCAAAGCCATGGCTGGCTAAAATCTATGTCTAAATCAGGCCCAGTAAGTTACGAGCTAAGAAAAGGGATTAAATAGCTTCGAGCTAGAAGCTGAATTAAGTTGGACTAAATTATTATGTTTTCGGTTACATTTTCTTGGCCACCGAGAATACTTCAACATATTAATTACTTTAAAAGACGATAGACAGAATCGTAAAAATGGATTTTGAAATAATCCGAGTCTCATCACGTCTTAAAAGCGAAACTTTCATAATAAAAGCTCTTCGAGCGATTTCTAATTTAAAGTTTCGGGTCAGATACTTATATTAATCCGAAGGAGACGAAAACACTCGAGAAAACGGGTCGTGACGTTTTGAAAAGCGTCAACGAGGAGCCGAGAGTTAAGCCCAACACAATTTCCGTTTTCGTTTCCAAGACGATATTAATCCTGACATTCTCGATCGAGTGAAAACCAAACTTTTCATCCCTAGGGTGCGCCCAAGCTATAGGAACAACCACCGAACCAGTAAAGGAACACTACAACTATTAATTTTAAGTACTTTCGAGAAAAAGACCGCGCCAAAACTATAGTATGTCCATATTACGTGACAAAACGCGCGCGAATAATTTATGGGCTCTACAATAGCCGTACGATATCACATTGATAACGTATATATTGCGGGGAATTTTTATTCCAAAATTTCGAAAATGGCGATTATGAAATATGTATTTTTACTGTCGCGGTAATTTTGTTCTATGACATATGTATATATATTTTGAATCGTTTTAATGATCTTTCCGAAAATGCTACTCAATTTCCATTTGGAGTTCAGGAAAAAGCCGTCAGAGCGTCGGTATAAAAACCAACTATAATATTATAGTCTCAAATGGTATACCAAGGCTATATCTTAATAGATAAAAATAACAAAAACTGGCTAGAGTTCGTAAGAATCCTCTAAGGGCGAACGTAGATACGTCTGCCTATTCTTTATCCGTGTTTTGTTAGTTCCTACTTTCTCCCCCACCGTTTGATTGCCTTTAGAGGGCGCTTTCGAATAATACCAGCCAGATTTTGTTCTTCATCTTTTATCTATTAAGATATACGTGTGAATCGTGATACTATCCCTTTGCCGATAAGACTGCCCCGTTACGTATAGCTTGAAAACCTTATATCCACCCGTGACGGGGTGACAAGCGGCGATCCACGGACAGGGAGGGTTGGGCGAGTGGTAAGGGTATAAGCTGGCTATCACACCACCACCAACAAGACGAGTTGACGAAGATGAGGTAAGCGCGTTCGGGATTCGTGTCTTTGGCTTTTCACGCCGATTAAAGCCTTCTTAGGAAACGGCCTGTCGTCTGTCCATCCGTTTCTATCTTCTATATTCTATTTATCAGTATATATTCAACTTCGAGAAGATAGCACGAAGGTTATTGGAGAAATAAGTTTTCAAGAATACGCCCGTATAAACTTTTCCTCTAATCAAAAACAATCAAAAATTCTCTAGCACTAAACCGAATGACCCGCCTTCTTAGAGACACGTGATACAGGGAGCCAATAAAAATCTGTTTCGATGATGTAATCTTTCCCTGGGAATATCTCGACCCTGTAAACTCAATAGCTAGTTATAAGAAGAGCGAGGAAAAACTATCTCTCTTCTCTCTGCGCCCGCAGATAGGAATTATTTTGGATAATATTATCGTTTTAGCCCTATTTTTATGTAGCCTGTCCCCGGGAATATCTCGAGTTTGAAAACTCAAGGTCTAGTTATAAGAAAAGCGAGGAAAAACTATCTTTCTTCTCTCCGCACCCGCAGACAGGAATTATTTCGGATAATACTACGTTTTAAGGCCTACACCTTAATATATTTTACATTGAAGTAAGTATCATACTTATATTTAATTTAACTTACGATTATAACTAACCAGCTCGCGAAGGCTTCTTCCACACGAGTCTCGAGGTCAGTATAGGCCTATATACAGAATAAGAAAACTAAGGATAGAGTTAATCAGAACTGACGTGACTAGAAATGAATTTATCGCGAAATAGACATTGGGATAAGATACTCTAAGGTCCAGCGCTTAATAACAGTCGATAGAAAGCTGAAGCCTTCTTCATTACTGCCCGGGCAATGTAGACGGGCTCGGTAGGTGGGCGGATGGGTTAGGGGGCAACTGCCCAGTCAGAATGAGCCGATCAGGGGAGTAGGGTAGGATCGAGACAAAAAGAGGCTGTAAATTAATTTCCTACCATTGCAATGTCAATCGAGATCGAATCAAAGCGAATGCGTGTCGACAGACGAAAATAAAAATTACTATTTAGTTTTGGGGTGTTCGTACAAATGTTATATCCCTTCCATACTACATATTGATTACCAGTTTGGATTCATTATTTGCCTTTAAGTACGAACAAGGCTTACAAGTCTAGTTTCTTTTAAGCCCAATAAAGATTTTACTCCATACTTTAGCAATAAAAATAAATCATAATGTCATCAAGTAAATTTATCTTTGATCAATTCTTCAATAAAACTAAATCAAAAAGTGATAAAACGCTAAAGTTCTTTAGTTTTACCAATAAGTTACGTAAAAGTAATGGCTTACCATATATAGTGGGCGATATTGGCGCCAAAAAAAATTACATTTCATTTGCGGTTTAGAGATAATTTTTACGCGAAGACATTTGGATTACCATCAAAAAATAATAATAATAAAAGTTATTTTTCCCCCCGATTTAGTCCCAATAACCTCCTTAGAGAATCAGTCAGAATTTACAGCGTTATACGAAACTACAGTCTCATCAATTTAATATGGTTGAATTTCACGGGTAGGAACCGGAGGATCATAGCTTCGTACGCGCTGAATTCCGCGAATGCTTGCAATTTCGAGGAAGCCTACGAAAGTTCAGAAAGCTATAGACGGGATGATAATTGGTTCCCCCTATCGTCTCACAAGTCAGTCCTCCCAGTTCATTTTTATCGACCATTTTATATATCCACCCACAGTTTTTATTTGTCGAACGTGACTCGGCACCTCGTTATTTTCGTTGCCGGAGTTTCGTGGAATAGATGGAATAGACTTAAGAAGAAAAAGTACCAAGAACTAACTCCCCTAGTATTAAAAGCGAAAGCCCAGAGATTATTAAAGAGATAGTTGCATCAGAAGGAACTTTCAAGAATACCCGAGGACCAGAGGTTGATCAGACAATTCCCACATTCCATAGATTACCCCGATAGATTTTAAATTTGTTTAATTACACTCGAAGTACACGGGGGAGAAAAATATTTGTTTTATTTTTAATTACCCAAATATAAAACGGGAAAAAAATGAATGAAACTAACCCTTTAAAATGATTTGGAAAAAAATCATATCAAGCCTCCTATAAAAGAATAAAAATGCCTTAGGGCACGAAGACCAAGAGGTCAGATTTGTTTTAACCCCATAGCAATCTCGTAATAACGCTCGCGTTGAAAATACAGTCAATAGAAATAAAGAAATACTTTTCAATCTTAGTATGGATCAAAATCCCATATTAAAAACATACTTCTCAGTGTGAAAATAGATTCATTTTACAAGAGATTCCTACGATTCGAATTTATGTAGAGAAAACGCGTGAAGCCTAATTTGTTATGCCAATTCAAGTGGAATTAGTTCCAAAATTTTTATGAAATCTATCCATTTTTACGCCATTGTCTACCAAAAAATAACGTTTAAGTCGAAATTTTAAGGTTTCCCGGTCCCTTCAAAGGCCTTTTTAAAATTCTACGCATCTTCGTAGAAGTATATTGACTATACACTGAATGGAAAAGAATAAAAAAAATATATTCTACCTGAAGATATCCAGTACTTCGCGAAAGCGTGTTATTGCCACGTGACAACATTGGGAAAGTCGAGAGGTCGACCTAGTTTAAGATTAGATGAAGAAGACGTGACCGCGATGAAGACTACGTCCAAGGGTCGAAAGGTTTCTAGCCCTTAGGAGAGAATTCCAGCTCTGTATACGTCAAACTGCAAGAAAACAAGAAGGTTTCAGATTACCATAAACTTTCCGCAAAATATTTTCGCTTAATAAAATAGACTTAATTATTAATTTATCGACAAGTAGGGATTAATGCCATCTAGTGGACACTTCCTCAATGTTCACACTATAATTTCATAATCGATTTGAAACTGTAAAATCAAACCGATATTCAAATCGCCAGGAGTCATGTTCACGCTTTATCTTTATAAATCGATTTATCGTAGCTTCATCTATCGATTGTTGAAACCAAATCGGTACGAAACTGGTTCCCGAAGCATATTTAAGAATCAAATAAATTCGAGAAAAGACGGTTTCCCGTTCACACGACTCTAGGGAAACGATTTAAATCGATTCCAAGACCTAATATGAACGCGGCTTAAGTTTCACTGGGGAAACGCGTCTTATTTCGAGACGGTAATTACCGCGTAATTTAGTAATTCCCATAATTATGATAATTTTAGAACTCTATATATAATTAAAAATATGTTTGGATTGTAGCCAATAAGAACACACGAAAACAGCCAGCCAGCCACGAGAATTCATCGTATTACTTTCCGTGAAAAGTAAAAACCGCGCAAAGAAAAATAAATAAAAGAAAATCAAATAAAAAAAGTCATTTTGGTGAAAAAAATTTAGGAAATGCGTTTGGGCTGCTGCCTTTTTATCCGTATCTTGTCTCTCGATTCTCCATTTAATTTCATTTCATTTTTTTTCTTTTCTTTTCTTCTTCTTCTAGCTTGTATGGGAAGTAATAAGACGAAGAAAAGAATCACTTTGAGAAGTTTTTAGGCAAGCCTCCTTTATTAGATACTTTAGATTCCAGTGGCTCGCCACTTTTATGGCCAGGGCGGGTTTAAAGTAATTACGATTTCGTGTTACCGCCGTCTCTACCATACGTATATAGTTTGATGGACTTTTATTTGTAATAGAATAGGATGTAGATATCACGTGAAAGATAAACTTTTAATTTTTTTAATCAAGATTAAATAATTTATATTATAAACCGGATTAAGTTTTAAAAATTTATACTCAAAAATCGTGAGAAAACAACCATTTTAACGAATAGCCCCTGTAAAAGTGTTCCAACCGTTGGGCTTCGCTGTGCAAGGCAAAGATCCCTTTCAGGGGCGAATTCGTTTAAATTAATATTAATACAATATTAAGATCTTAAGAGCAATTTTTTAACATTATGTATTCATACACCTCAGCTTTTGATAGTAGAAAACCTCAATTTAAAGGGAAGATGAAATATTTTTATCCATTCCTGGTAATTTAAAATATATCTATATTCTAACTTTAATTAAATTACTATGAATTTAAAGAAAACAATTCGACCAATCAAAAGACGCACCATTTCCGATCGTGCGAGAGATATTAAAAGTCCAAACTTAAATCTTTTACCGCAGTGGAATAACATCTGCACAAATTTCATGAAATTAACTTATTAATTAAAAGTATCGGTCTTTTAATTAATAAGTTAATTTAATTTATATTTCAACATGGTCAATAATTTTAATATTAAAGCACAAATTTCACTAGACTTAAAAAAATAAATTAAAAAATTGTTACAAATTTCCTTTTTAAGTAAATTTAACGTTAGTTAATTATTCAAATCTAACATTTTCCGAAGCGAATAATAATTTGATCTCAAGGCGGATTTTATCTTTGAAGGCTTAAAAAAAGGCTTCTTCATAATCTTGCTATGAATATATTATAAAACATGGAGAAGATGACCTAAATATTTTCTGGGCAGTGAAATTAAAGAACAAGCCTCGATCCTAAATTAATATAAAGTGAAACTTCACTTTCCCCCGTGATGAATAGAGGAATCTCTACAGCGTTGTAAAATTTCTGTTATTACATATACTGTGAGTTGGAATTTGTGAAAAGAAGAGTGAAAGGTCCCTACTACAGCGTGATGCAATTATTTTAATTTACATACCTCGATTTAAACAAAACAATAAGATGAGGACTATCCTTTAAAATAATTTATAAATTCAAACGCCGAGATAATTAATTATTCAACAAAAATAAGCGGTAACCGCAAAGGCCACTGTTTTGGTATATGAAATTATTTTTACATAATTTAGACGCGAAAAAAAAAAAAAAAAAAAAAAAAAAAAAAAAAAAAAAAAGACTGATGAATATATTAATAAAATTAAAAATTTCACAGTGTTTATAAAAGGTTAAACAGGCGAAAACTAATATTTATTTTAGTTTTATTGATTGCTTATTTATTATTCTACGTTATGAAATATTTAATTCGTTTGTAATCGAACTAATTATATTATTTTATAAAATTAGATATAAAATAAATTTAATTTAATTCTTATTTATTGAAAAGCAGATTGAGTTCTCAAAAGCCTCCAAAAATTTTATATTAAATGGAAACTTGGAGCTAAAAATGGATTTTGAATTTATTTTTGGAATCACCGAGCCAAAAAACATACTCCATAATTTCAAACAATTTTTAGACACGTTTTTGGTGTTTAAATTAATTTCTAAAGTTTGGTAAAATTAGAATTTTAGTAAATATAAAATAGGACCAATCATATTAATTCAGCCTTCAACAGCGCTGTCATACCATTAAAAGAATAGGGCGGCCTTTTGATGCCTAAGGTCTTGGTGAACAAATGCCGGCCTATTCTTTTAATGTTAAGACAAGACGTTACAAGCGCTGTTGAAGGCTGAAATAATATGGTTGGTCCGATTTTATATTTACTTTTATGGAAATTTTACAGCCACCAAAATAAGTAAAAAAAAAAAAAAAAAAAAAAAAAAAAAAAAAAGGAAAAATAACCATTTGGCTTAATGCTTTTCTTGTTCCAGAACAATACCATTGGTAACTGGAGATTTGTAAAGCTAGAGGGTGGCAAAGGTCTTTTACTTCTAAACGGAAATGGTGGCTCTGGAGTAAGTTTCTCTTTCATCGTGTCTCTCTCACTATCTTAACAATGTTTCATTATACACGCTTAAGTCGCTAAACCCAAATTACACGCTTAAAAATAACCCTATAGCAATAAGCACGTATCTAGCGGCTCCTTTCTTAAACGCTGATAAAACCTTTTTGAATTAACCTATAAAAATCTCTCTTAAGTATTTTCTAACTCTGCCACTTTAATGACACGCGCTGTAAGTAGAAAAGACAGTCATTTCAAACGAGACATAAAAAAAAAGGAAAAAATTCACAGAGCTATTGATATGCAAAATTTTCTTTTCTAATTTCTGAGACTAAAGACTTTTTTTTATCCTTATTACAAAGGGTAAGTTTTATTCAAAGGGAGAATGCAGCCTAAAAACGAGTGTTTTTCTTATCGATTCATAATCATTTAAATAGCAGCCTAATCCACCAATAAAAAAATTTACAAACAAATATTAAACTAGAAATAAATTTAAAACTTACCCTGAATTTCTTCGCATTGAAGGGTCATCGACCAATAAGAAAACGCCTGTCGTTAAGGCGAGATCTCCGTAAAACTTTCTGACCCTGAAGAAATTCAGGATATCTCCTTGAATCCAGCTAAGCCTATTTTGATGGTAAGTTTTAAATTTATTTCTAGTTTAATATTTGTTTGTAAATTTTATTACTAATGGATTAGGCTTATTTAAACGATAAGGAATCGATAAAAATAAAAATTACTCGTTGTTAGGTTTGCATTCTCCCTTTAAAGGGAGGATGAAGAGAAAATGTTTGAAAGCGTTGATTAAAATAGAACAATTGAGGGTTTTTACGCGATATAAGATGTTATGATTTTTTTATCACGAGTGGGATGGTACCTTTAAATCTTTTCCTTTCAATATAAGCACGCTTCATTAACTCTGGTTCGGTGCAAAAGAAGCATCCCTTCCCCTTTGGTGTCTTTTTCTTCCGGGCCTCATTAATTTTGGCAAAACTAACTGCTAGAGATTTTTCTGTTAATTTTCTTCCCGGGAATCTTCCTAGTCTTACGATAACGAAGAAAAGAAAATGATTTTTTCATTCGATGACGATTCTCTTTCTTCTCCTTTGTTCTTTCGGGGGGGGGGGTGTAAGATTGTGGCGCGAATGCTCTGAGCCAATGAGGGAAGAGGGGGGAGTGTCCGTTGGGTAAGAAAAGAGCGATTTGCGTCGCGAAACGGTTACGGTTACGAGCGTTACTGACCGGATAATTTGGACCCACAACGCGCTCTCTTCCTGGCTCTCGTTTCATCTTAAGGATGGAGGATGTTTAGAGGGAGTCCCAAGATCCGCGCTTTTCACATAAGAGACTGATACCGTGCTAAGATACAGTTCTAGCTTACTATGGTAATTTGCTCTGGTAATTAAATTATCAAAACTGTAATTTATAATATAATAAAAATGTGAAAAAATTGATGAGGTCAAATTTCATTATGATTTTTATGCTCAAAAGAAAAAGATCAAAAAATATTCATAATTTTAGTAGATTTATAGCAGGTTTTAGAGTAAATATCAATGAAATTAAGATTGGAAATTCAATATGGAACTACTTATTTCTGGGAATTCAAGTTTCTCTCTCGAAAACAAGGATTAAAGGCTAATTTCAAATCTTATTTACGAGAAAACGGTAGAATATTTTTGAATGTAATTTTGAATTCAAATTTCTCTCTCGAAAACAAAGGTTTTTAAGTCTAATTTTGAATCTTATTTCCGAGAAAACGGTAGAATATTTTTGAATGAAATTTTGAATTCAAATTTCTCTCTTGAAAACAAAGGTTTTTAAGTCTAATTATGAATCTTGTTTCCGAGAAAACGGTAGAATATTTTTAAATGAAATTTTGTTTAGGTGATTTTTAGACCATACTACACTCGTTTCAATTGGTTTGGACTGAATTTATTTATCAGTTTAATGCGATTTAATAGTATACTGTAACACCCTTTGATTTTTCTCCAATCTTTTCATTTCTCTCTCTCGCCTTCTCATTCGCGTGGTAACGCGAGATATGTTTTACGACCTTTCATAATCACGTTTCGCGCAAATTAATAGATGCCCGAATCTCTTCTCTCCAACCCTCCAATCATCCCCCGGGAATTTTCTTACTAGGAGTAATGATTTAAGGATGGAGAAATATTCAAGGTGAAAAATAATATCAACGCGTCTCGATCGAAGCAATTTTAAGATTTTTAAAGAAAATATTCACGGTTTAATTGTAAATTAACTATTATCTTTCGTATATTGATATAAAAAAAATTCAAACAAGGTTTTGGCGGATTTAATTTAATCTATTAATTAATAATTAAAAATGTACCGCTTAAATTTTCTTAAAAATTTAAAGGTTATAGATAAAAAAAAACAATAATAAGGGTATATAAAAATAATTATATTACCTATACGTATTATATTTGCTTAGAACTTCGCAGCGAACGGTGAACTCGAACGAAAATGGTTTTAAAAAAATGGAATTTCCTAAATCTGATAAGTTATCACATAAACAAAGAGTCAAAGATTACGCATAATCTAATCTAACACATCTTGTATTCCTCAAGTCTCATTTCTAATAAGTTCTAGTTTGAGATGATTATGGTCAAAAGGTCGAGTTAGATTTCAAAGTGGTTACGAATAATTAAATACTAAAAGTTGTTAAAAAGAAACCCGAATTTTAATATAAACTTTATGTAATTAAAACTGCCAAGGAATGCAAGGAATGAAATATACGTGTATTTAACTTCTATATTATTAATTAAAATAAACAACTTTATATTGCAATTTTAGGCCTTGGCTCTTTATCTTTAAAGTAAACCTGTCACGAAATTTTCTTGAAGATCATTAATACTGAAAACAAAGGTTTCCCTACGATACTACGTCATCATTATGGTCGCGTGCCTAGCTTACAGATGACTCACGTGATATGGAAGCTTTCACGGAGTCTTTTTCGTAAAAGTACTTAATCCAGTAAGACAACTTCCTTTCAAATTAAAATTATTCGTTGATTACGTTAGAAAAAATTGTTTTATCATTTTAAAAAACTAAAAAAATTCTACAAATAAGTTCGAAAAAAGGTTGACAACCTGACTTGAAACGAAGACATTATTATTAAAATAAGTTTAACAACAATAAACATACGTTAGGATGTTTAAACAAACTTTTACGAGTAGAGAGAATAAATTAATTATTTAAATAATAAATTTAAAATGGAATTTATATTGAATTTTTAAATTTTCTAATGTAAATTTACGTACTCAGTTCTTGGTATAATTAATTTTTTTTAACAATTTTCGTTGGACCAGAGAGGTATGGTCTAGATATCAAGTAAAGGGACCCTGCTCCAAGTTTAGGGTTTCATTAATTAGCTACCTTAAGCCGCTTTTGCCCCTACACAATCTTCGTCTCATTTTACGCGATAAAACCTACCCACCTACACGTTGAGAAAGAAAAGTTTCGTGTACCGAAACCTAATTTAGGTTTAATCCCAAGACCCACAGCTTATACTTAAGGGTGATTTTCACGCTCAGTAATTTATCCTGGTAATCAGGGGCGTACGCCTCTTTGGGGAAAAGAGATTCGTGGCGCCACGGGGTGGAAAGACGCGAAATTTCGTATCAAAATAAATTTAATCACTGACGACGCGAATGGAAAAGGCCGTGTCATAAAGAGATTAGATAGAATTTCAAATATTTAAATATAACACCCACTACAAAATGACTACAAACCATTTCATTCAAATAGGATATAGAGTTAGGCCTAACAACGAATTAGGCGGATTACAAATTTACGGTACAAAATTAGAATGAGGCCCTTTGAACGTTTATTCATTCGTTGTCTGAATTATATATGTTATTCATTCGTCTTTTGTAAACATTGTATAATACCGCCCTGATAAAACTAAAGGCTAACTATAATCAAAATTAAGGGGTATCATTACGCGAGTTAAAAATGATTAGTTAAAAATATTATATGTCATATCTTAAAACGATAACCCAAAATCATTTAGATTTAATAATAAATAAATGAAATTTAAATTCGCGTGTTTAGCAATTCTGGTTTAAATGGACTACTTTTTCTCAATTAAGTTTAAGTTATCAATTCGTTTCAGCGTATTTAACTTAAAGTTTAGCGTTAGTGACAGACATAGTTACGTAGAGAAATATAAATTTTAATATCATAATATGAATAAAATTAAAATTTTCTGAAAAAAATCGAGTTTAAAATAATTATTTAAAATTTACCTCTAGATAAAATGTAGAAATGATGATATACGTACTATAACTCGCCAATCTTACTACAATTATAAAATAGAGGAGTGAGCGCCGTAGGTGCGCGGGGTAGATCTCAGCGGCTAATGTCTAATTTTGGACTTATTTCTGACATATTTTCAGCGTAATTTAACTTATAATTGTCCTTTATGGAAACAAAACGAGTTTCAACCTTTAGGCTATAGACGATTCGTGATAAAAGCAACCCACCTAGGAACTCGGCGATATAGTTTAGTAGTTAAAACGAATAAGGCGGGAAAGCTTTCCGAATGAATTTCTTAAGCCTAATTAATCAGGTTTCCGTACCATCAGTCGCATTCGCAATTACTCGGTGTTACTTTGTTCGGGAAATCCCCCTAATTTGTTACGGCCTTTCACGATTCATCAAGTAAACCTACACGCGCGTTATATTCTGGTACAGGACCCCTATAGGAACAGATCCAATTCTCTCGTTAAACACATACCAGCTAGGATTAACGGCTAACACGAACAAATACAAATATGCAGGCATCATCAAGTTTATACCTCCTCCCACCCACACCGAACTAATTCCGTATATAGCATTAGCATCTTCCTAAAATTTAGCCACCCCCCTCTACCTTTACCCAATTATTTCTATCACCCCTCTTTGTTAACGCTACATAGGGTCTGGAGAATGCTATAGGATTTTAAATATACGCCTTTTATATTATAATTTATATAAAGGTTTCCCTGTAATATTAAATGATTATGATAAATTAAATGGAAGTGGACGATTTAAACCCGAAATTTGAGGAGTTTTACATATTTGTATTTTTAATAATTTTGTTATTATTTAGATATTATAAAGATGTTTAGTAAATTTTCTAAGTTTATTGGGAATTGAATTGAATTTTTGTAAGTCAAATTTATAATTAAAAATGTAATTAAAAAATAGATGAACAAATTTTAAATTCCATCATCACAACGATACGTACATACTAACTCTATCAAAGATTTTAAATGAAAATTGAGTAGCATTTTCCGATATATCGTTAAAAAATTATTCTATACCTATTATATTTAAAAGATCATTGCCAGTTTGGGGTTAAAGGTCATATTAATTGGTAATTCCACGAGAAATAAAATAACAAGCAAAATTAGGGTTAAAATTCCAAGATACACGGAGATTATTTTTGAATTTTACTAGGCCACTTCATTTCACCAGTTACTAGAACAGTTACGGTCGCACTGCCTCTGGTATTGGACTTTAGGATTTTAATAAATTAAGGGAGCACCAAATTGGACCGGTCTAAGTTACGCCGGAAGCTGGAGAGGTTTTGGAAAACAAAAGAGGCGTTCAGTTTCCCGTAAGCCGATCTCCGTTTGTTGTTGATCGTTCGCTTCCTTAGAAAAGGAGATTGCCGAGGCTTAGCAACCCTTTCTAATGTTGATATTAAGCTTTAGAAATTAAAGCCGAAAACTACGAGGGCATCTTTGTAAATCTTAATTTCCACTCCCTCCTGGAACAAAACACGGCGATTCGGGAAGATTTCGAGGTAATTATAACTAAAGCGGTTCGGCACACATTCAAAGGGAAACTAGTATAAAAGCCTCAACAAAAGAAGTGATTCTATAATTACCGTTAATTTTGCAAATTAGTAAATTACGCTGATTTAACATTTGTTTAAAATTAAAGATAATGAGGTTATGGATGAAGTACTTTCACGAGAAAAATCACTCGAAAAAAATATCCATATCAAGTGCGAAAAATTGATTTGAACTAAAAATTATCATAAATTGTAGTATACAAAGATTTCACAGTCATTTAAATATAATTTATGTTACTAAAATTCAAACTAAAAAAAAATTAAAAAAACAGACTTACTTAAAATATAAATAGAATTAGGAATATTTAAATATAATTAAATATTTTAAATACAACGTCATAACTTATAGAATAAATTACGATTAAAAATTAAACTTAATTTTAAAATTAGTTTTATATATTTTGTTAAATTTGATCATATATTTTTAAGTTTTTAAAATATTTAATTTTAATCATGATATATTGGAATTAAAATGTTATAAAAAATTGAAAATAAACGTGACTCTGTACGGATTATTCTAGTGCCTTTATATTATTATTTTTAAATTAAGTTGGGGCAAAACGTTTAACTTTAGTGATACAATCAAAACCCCACCTTATTTTCTGAAACATAATTTCCACGCTAGAAACATTATTGAAAAAAAGACTACAAAGTTAAAAATAAAGAGATAGCTCATCGGAAGTGGGTTAGTCTCCGCTATGTTCTACGATATTAATCACTATGATTAAGGAAATGATACGTTGAACAAAATTATCGAGATTAGATAGATAAAGCTCCCTTCTTCTCGAGATAAAAGTTTTTAATAATCCAACACCGCCTTGATTTTATCATCGTTTGAATTTAAAATAATAGCTTAGACCGCTTCATTTAATAATAATAAAGAAATGATTGTTTTCCCAGTCCGAAAACCTCCCAAGAAAAAGAAAATGCCCTCCAGAAATTTTACTAGAAACTTGAAAGAATAGTGTGACGTTATGGCTCCCAAGAGCATATCTTTTTAGGATGAAAGTATTTTGAGTTGCGAGCCTTAAGCATCGTTGCAGTTCATTTATATCGAATAAAATAGATTAGGATTGAACGCGCTATATATTATAGGTGAAAATTAATATAGAGCTCGGCTGTGTGTCAATAAAGCTCGGATCTGTGTCAATAAAGCTTGTGTCTTAAATTTTTTTAATTTTACTATATTTCATCCGAAAAGTATACTCTTATCAATATTTAAAAACATTAACTAATTTTCCAATTTTAATACAAAATCTGACGAGCCCAATCGTCACATTGTTTTTTTCAACATTTAGATTACTGGGGAGCCGAATTGTCCCACCCCTAAAAAAAAAATCCCCTCTCTTCAAGGAATATAGTCTGTAATTAAATTGCCATCCTCGATATATGCTCGAAGCGTTTCTAGCGGCTCGTATTCGGTATACATATGGTTTCGTAGTTTCTTTGAATCCAAGAAAGGGGGTGGGGCATGAGATGATGGAGATATAGGGGCCGCTTTGACTCGGAGCTAGACGAATATCTTTAGGTCTTCGTGGAGTATCTTTGCCCATCCCCGCGAGATCATATTTTTTATTCCCGAAAAAGAAGACTTATTACTATATTTTCGTTAGTTTCCCCTGGTTTACTAGGCAAGCCGGTGCAAGGGGTTGCTAGATCTATAAAGGCGCCTTAACAAAGTTTAAAAATCGTGACTTTGCTTCTGATATCGAACACCACTACCTTAAGTTTATTTTTAAATATTGCGTCTAAATTTTTAAAAATATTGCGTCTAAATTTTTAAAAATATTGCGTCTAAATTTTTAAAAATATTGCGTCTAAATTTTTAAAAATATTGCGTCTAAATTTTTAAAAATATTGCGTCTAAATTTTTAAAAATATTGCGTCTAAATTTTTAAAAATATTGCGTCTAAATTTTTAAAAATATTGCGTCTAAATTTTTAAAAATATTGCGTCTAAATTTTTAAAAATATTGCGTCTAAATTTTTAAAAATATTGCGTCTATTTTTAAAAATATTGCGTCTATTTTTAAAAATATTGCGTCTATTTTTAAAAACATTGCGTCTATTTTTAAAAACATTGCGTCTATTTTTAAAAACATTGCGTCTATTTTTAAAAACATTGCGTCTATTTTTAAAAACATTGCGTCTATTTTTAAAAACATTGCGTCTATTTTTAAAAACATTGCGTCTATTTTTAAAAACATTGCGTCTATTTTTAAAAACATTGCGTCTATTTTTAAAAACATTGCGTCTATTTTTAAAAACATTGCGTCTATTTTTAAAAACATTGCGTCTATTTTTAAAAACATTGCGTCTATTTTTAAAAACATTGCGTCTATTTTTAAAAACATTGCGTCTATTTTTAAAAACATTGCGTCTATTTTTAAAAACATTGCGTCTATTTTTAAAAACATTTCGTCTATTTTTAAAAACATTTCGTCTATTTTTAAAAATATTTCGTCTATTTTTAAAAATATTTCGTCTATTTTTAAAAATATTTCGTCTATTTTTAAAAATATTTCCTCTATTTTTAAAAATATTATTTAGTATATTTAGTAAAAATTTATAAAATTTATAATATTTCTCGTAAGCTTATTTATAGAAGTATTCTTAATATTTCAAATACTTCTAGTAATTTTTATTATTTCAAATATATGTATATCAAAATACCATCATAAAATTCTTCAAATTATTGGTTAAATTTGACATTCAAATATATTCCATCACATTCAAACCATAGTCAAAATTGTAGCTAGTATAGCTCGTTAAGGCTTCTTTAAGGTCTTAAAGCCATACTTCTAAAATTTGACAAGACCGCCCAGTTGGCTGTCAAGCCGTTATTTCAGTGACGGGACCAAAATTACACCAGCTAGCTTCGCGCGGAATAGAAAAAATAAAAGGGTAGCGTTTCTTCCTTTTGAACTAACTCTCTTAAAGTTATTTTCTACGAAGCCAGAGAATGAACCAAGAAGAAACTGCGTGAAGAATTGGGGAGAAAAAAATCCTCTATATTTAATCACGCGTGCGAAAGAGAGTCGAGAAAAGATGAAGAAGAAACCCGAGGTTCAAGAGAGAGGGGAACACATTTCCCCAAGCTCAACAAGTTTACGTATCATACCTCGAAAGAAAACCCCCTTTATAAGATGAACTCAACTCCGTGGCTTCTCTTACGCGACAACTTGTTATTTTCACAATTTATTTTTTACATAAAACAGAATTTGATCAAATAAAACCAAATTAAAAAACCTGAATTAGACATTTTGGCCCACTTTTATTAAATTCGATTTTTTTTTGGTCATTTGGTCGTCGGAATTTTTTTAATTTGGATCATTTTTAACCTAATAAGATTTAAGTAGACCAAAATTTCAAATATCTTTGGTTTAGACCTATTTTTACGGAATTCGTGTTCCAATTTTGGTAATTTTATCAGAGCAAACTATAATTTATCAGAGCAAACTATAATTTATCAGAGCAAACTATAATTTATCAGAGCAAACTATAATTTATCAGAGCAAACTATAATTTATCAGAGCAAACTATAATTTATCAGAGCAAACTATAATTTATCAGAGCAAACTATAATTTATCAGATCAAACTATAATTTATCAGATCAAACTATAATTTATCAGAGCAAACTATAATTTATCAGAGCAAACTATAATTTATCAGAGCAAACTATAATTTATCAGAGCAAACTATAATTTATCAGAGCAAACTATAATTTATCAGAGCAAACTATAATTTATCAGAGCAAACTATAATTTATCAGAGCAAACTATAATTTATCAGAGTAAACTATAATTTATCAGAGCAAACTATAATTTATCAGAGCAAACTATAATTTATCAGAGTAAACTATAATTTATCAGAGCAAACTATAATTTATCAGAGCAAACTATAATTTATCAGAGCAAACTATAATTTATCAGAGCAAACTATAATTTATCAGAGCAAACTATAATTTATCAGAGCAAACTATAATTTATCAGAGCAAACTATAATTTATCAGAGCAAACTATAATTTATCAGAGCAAACTATAATTTATCAGAGAAAACTATAAAAATTACCATTACCCTGGTAATTTAGCGCGTAAATTACCTATTTAAGAACTCTACCTGAAATCAGTACACCCAAAAACCCCTAAATTTATCCAGGGTATAAAAAATTCCATTTTCTCTAAACGTTCTTTTATGCTAAGCTTAAAAAATATCTCTAAATTTGTTGAAAGTTTATACAAGAATTTTTTTTTTTATCATAGATCTATTCTTAGAAATAATCCCTAATATTGGAGCGCTATTGCTTGAACCTGAAAAAATTTCTCGAAGAAGGCTGAGCTCTTTCGCACCTAACTAATTACAAGTTTTAGGGCTGCCCTCTTAATTCACTTAATATTTAATTAAATTCTTTATCTAACTCTCTCCTCTCCTTTAACGAAATTAATCGACTATCGTTTTTCCTTTCATCTGGAATTTTTTTTTTTTTTTTTTTTTTTTTTTTTTTTTTCTTAATCTTAATACGCCTGGTGATCTAGGTTATCTAATGAAGGGTATATAAAAAGAAATTTCCTTTGGGGGTGCAAAAATACCAAAGTTTTAATTAGCTTCTTACGTAAACTTTATAGAGAAAAAAATACTTCATCGCCAATTACACACTTAAAACTTGAAAAGGTTTGGAGTGCGTGGATAGGAAATTTATTTTTAATTAGACTCACAAAAAAAAAAAAAAAAAAAAAAAAAAATCCTAAAATTATGGGGGTTTAAACCTAATTAATGAGGTTATTATTAAAGATTTGGATGTAAGAGGGATCTAATTTTGATATTTTTAATACCGAGTAAAATTAAAAGTAGTTTGGACAAAAGTCTATCACTTTATTAATCCATAGAAGTAAATAACGCCCCGTAGCTTAATACTATCAGCTTACGCCATAGCCCATCACTTAAAAATAGGCAAAAAAGTCATCACCCCTCTCTGGTTAGAGTAATTTGGACTCTTCAGCTCCATATTTTGAGTCAGGAAAGAGTGTTGTAAGTTAGGCGGGCCGCGCTTGGCTATATCGTCTTCCCTCCCAACTCCGGAATGAATTTCTCCGCAGAGTAGCGCTTCCGATTTCAATATTTACACGACGACTGCGGCCGCTAGAGTGTCTCGAATCTTGCAGAATCTGTGGGTACATTTACCAGGATCTTTGCTGATAATATTAAACTAGGGGGCGTTGTTTATTTTCATGGTATGATTGTTGAAATTCCCAAATCCCTGAAGAAACAAACAATTATTTAAGTAATCCCGCACAATTTTTCCGAATGTCCGACCCCTTGACATTACGTCTCAAATATCAATATTATATCTTCCAAGCTTTCACTTAAGCGAATGTAACCAGCCCCCTACAAATTAAACCCTAAATTTAACCATTTTAAAATATCTTTAACCATATTGCCTATAAGAGGCTATTTAACCCGCGGTAGGGTAGGGAATTTTCCCGCGGAAAATGACTCGGCATATTCTCTCGGTGGGCCAATTTAGGATATAGTGGTATAGGTACAATAAGCTAGCGACATCGTTTACTAGATTAAAATATGGCCATAATTCCGAGAGAAAGCTTGTTAAGCCTCGTCCCTTCGGAGCCGTAAAGAGAAGTAGTCGAGCGGAACTCCAAAATGGAGAAACGCGTCTCGGTTATAGCCAAGGCTTAAAGACTTTATCGTAACGTTAAATTTTACAACTCGAATATAGGACAACAAACGGATAATTAAAGGTTTCGCGACATAAGCATAGACGCGACTATAACACGGCTGCCTGGAAAGCTTAAGACGCCTATCAGTCGAAATATTTCACATAGAGCGCCTATAAAAGCTTTATATTACGCTGTTGGTTAAAGAGATATAGGGAAGTATAGCAATATTTTACTCTAAATTTGCAATTGATCGAAAGTATGAAACGCGAGTGATCGATAAATTATTCGATCAACACGCTACTGATCGACATATTACTTGATCGACAAGCAATTGATTGACAAATCATTTTTTCGACAAGGAATTGATCGACAAATCAGTTTTTCGACATGGAATTGATCCACAAATCATTTGTTCGACAAGCAAATGATCGACAAGCAAATGATTGACAAATCATTTGATCGACACATCATTTGATCGACACGAAATTGATCAACACCTTTATTGATCGGCCATTTTTATTCAGGCATACGTAACAATATTCTAAACGTTTTTCAACGATCTTTCCGAAAATACTACTCAAATTTTGAGTACAAAATCAGTAACAGAATCACTTCAAACGTAGTAAAATCATATTTTAGTTCAATGCTAGTTCCGAATAGGCGAATTTCACCTAATTTTCACCTGGCGCGAATAAAACTGGTCTTGGAATTTTATTTTAAAAAAAGTCTAGACATATTTTGATATCATTTTCATTTCCGACCTACTTTTAAACTTCATCTTTAGATACACTCGGAAGAAAAATTTAGATTATGGACTTAATTCTAGCTAACCACGGGGGAAATAAGAGTGAGCTTGGTTGCGGAAATTCGCCAATTACTTCGGAGTTCCAAGAGAGAAAAAAAATAAGCGACATTTATTTGCATTTTCCTTTTCAAGGGGATTCGAGAGACGCTGGAAAGCAATTTTAATCAAGATTTGAAATTTATACCTCGCTACCAAATTAGTTTCCTTAATTAGAGAAAAATTAACATATTTGTTTCAAAATAGAGACGACGTGGGTTCAAAGGCGAGCTTCTAAATGCTCAAAACTAGGTCAAAATTAAGGAGAACGTACCATGTTTTTAATTACGTATAATTAGCGGAAAAGTTCCGATTTAACACGCTGTTAACATCCAATGATTTATATACCATTTAAAATTATAAAGGATACAGTATTTAAAATTAAAATTGTTACGGTAATTTAAAATAAATTAAATAATTACAGTAATTTAAAATTGAAATTAAAATAGTTACGGTAATTTTAAATAAAAATTTAACTAGTCACGGTAATTTTAAATAAAAATTTAACTAGTCACGGTAATTTTAAATAAAAATTTAACTAGTCACGGTAATTTTAAATAAAAATTTAACAAGGCACAATAATTTTAAATAAAAATTTAACAAGTCACGGTAATTTAAAATAAAAATTAAAATAGTTACAGTAATTTAAAATAAAAAAAAAATATGTAAGGTAATTTAAAATAAAAATTAAAATAGGTAAGGTAATTTAAAATAAAAATTAAAATAGGCAAGATAATTTAAAATTAAACTAGGTAAGGTAATTTAAAATAAAAATTTAAATTGACTTTTCGCTTTTCCAGAATCCCCTGACCTGTAATGGCAGATTTAAATCTTGGGTGGGCTCAGCTTTGACAGAGCACTAGCTGATTTCAAACTTATTTACCGTGATTTCACTTTGTCATCTAGTGCAAAGATTTTCAAAATCTTCGTCACCTAAGTTCATCAATTTTCTTTTCCATTCGAGGCCTTTTTAGCAAAAGAGGTAAATTTTCCGGGAATAATTATTTTTAAAAGATATCTTTTAAGAAATAAAAAGCTTCTAGGAATTTAATCAAAATAAGAAACGGCCTTAAAAATAATAATTAAAGCAAAAGTGAACGTGCAGAATTAAAGTAAAATTCATTAATTGATTCCAAGAATTTTACCGATTTTCTTTAAAGGGAGAATGAAACCTAAAAACAATTTCGATTATTTCGCATTTGTTCGATTTCAAGAGAAACAGTTCCAAACTTATTTTAAATTACAGCGAATAAATGATAGACTTAACGACTTCCTCAGAATTTCGAAGAGAACACCTTTGAATCGTTGTTTGTTCGCGCGGAGCATCAATTTAGAAAAAGCGACGGTTGACATAAATGGGCTTCTTAAAATCCCACCAATGGAGATTTTTTTTCAGGCCAAAAATGGCCATTTTCTTTATATTTGCGAACGAATACGTTTAAGCGGAAAGGCGTGGGCGGATATAGCTTAAATATTTGCGGCTTTCGGGGAAAAAAAATCAACCACAACCATTAAAAGTCGCTTTAGCCCGGGTGTCGGCCTACAATGCATTCGTGAAGACATAGGTTAGGTCTTACATAAACGATATTTGAAAACAAGATGGGAGCAAACACCTATCAACTAATAAACCACCGTTAAAAGATAAGCAAGTACCAATATTTATTGATTTTATAAAAAAAATTAAAGGTGTACTGAACGATTATTATTAAATTTAAAGCTTCTCTAGAATTCTTAAGGTGTAGTGAACCATCATTATTAATCCCAAATGTATATAAAGTTTTAAATAAGTAATTATCCTAGTAATTTACGCGGTATATTACCATGGTAATGGTAAAGTAAATGGTAAAGTAACCTTTCTCACCCGTGTATCAAAAATTCCGAATTTAAAATCACAAAAATTCAAATACAAATAATTTGGCGAATTACATGTAAATTACCTCGTAATTTATCAATTTAAAAAATGACTGTAATTTGTAACACTATAATATTATGTTTATTATAGCGAATCAAAGCTTATACGACATAAAAAGATGTATAAAAAAGGTTTTCTGAATCGTAGAAATTCTAAAATATTTTTTACCAACCAATCAGATAGGTACATGATCTAATCTCGTGATACAAATAATAATGTTTCACGCAATATAAATCGAGAATGGAGCTAAAATTTAACTAAAATCAGCCCAAATAATACTAGTATGTCCGGGAGAATCAGAGGGAGATGGAAAAATGTGAATTTGTGAGGGTGGAAGATGAAGACAAAAAAAAATGAAGTATTTGGTATCCGCCCTATAACACCAGGGTCACGCGAGATCCTCGTTCGTTTTATACCCATCATGCAACGCGAATAAAAACTAGATCTTATTATGATATAGACGACTTACATTCTTAGAAAGAAATAAATGTCATCATTAAAGTATTCAAATATTATCGCAATATTTTTAATAATTTAGAAAAAATAATTCAGTACTTCTGTTTTTGGGATTTTAATCTCCTATTGAGATAAATGCTCATGTTTAAATGATATAAAAACAACATCGAGTGTTTTCGTGGAAAATAGGCTTAGCCAGGATTTATGGATATTACCAAATTTCTTCGAGTTTAAGGGGTCTTAAAGACGAGTTTTCGCTCATTGGTGGCTGACCCTTCAACCGGAAAAAATTCAGGTGATCTCCATTAATCCAGCTAAGCCTATTATTAGGATAAGTTTTAAATTTATTTCTAGTTTAATATTTGTAATACTTTTATACAAGTGGATTAGGCTGCTATTTAAACGATAAGGAATCAATTGTTAGGTTTCATTCTCCCTTCAACAAAACGAACAATTCATTGAGTTACTAGTCCTTGGATTTGTAGGATAGGTACGGGATATATCTTAGATGGTGGCCAATTTACGTGATACAATTTGGCAAGGAAGAACCTAATAAACTTAAGTACCCGAAGGCGAAGAGGACTTCAGCTAGAAGTCATCAAAGCTAGTTTGAAACAAATTAAGCGGAACTACGGGGGAACAGCTTATATCTAGAATAGTTCATAGAATTAGGGGGTTCATTTAAGTTCAACACCTATCGCTCCCACTCGGCCGAGTTAATGAAGTAAAAGTGATATCATTGAACCTTAATCGAAGTGGAATGAACATTTAGACAAGCTTCATGAAGGGTTAGTTCATGTTTCTCAATTGTTTCAAAATTAAAAATTAAATTGGTTTCAATTTTAGACTCGAAGAAATTAATTCTAAACTAGAGAATTTCTAGAATATTTTTGATTGATAGAGAGGGTCCAAACTTAAATCAACCACCCGGCTTCCCAACCCACCAAAAATTTCCCTAAAGCAAAATTGAAAAAGCCAGCTTGCAAAAATAAATAATGGTGAAATTATGCGAAGCTCTGGAAAATGTAAATAAACATTTTGACTAAGATCTTCAAACCGTCCCATTTTAAAGATGCAATGAAGTAATGATGGGGAGATGGAAATCGACCCTAGATTATCCCTACTCTTAATCTTAATATTACCTTATCACGCTTTACGGAAAATAAACCACCAAAAGTCCATCGCGATATTTCAATTTTGCCAACGAGTAGTTTAGGAATTTTGAATGATTAAGATGAAAATTATAATTTTATTCACAAACCAATATTTTCAGTTTTCGAGCGAAGTTGTCATATTTTAAAGTAACAGAACCACGTTCTGAGGATAATTTTAATTTGGTTGAATAGATTTAAATTAAAGAGAGGGTGTCACCAATTTTTCATTAACTTTAAATTGAAATTGAGTAGCAATATGTCGTAGAATAAACAGTAAAAATAAGTATTTTATAATCGCTATTTTCGAAAACTTCCATATCCAAAAATCACGTGATAATATGCCTTTAATACCACCCGTAATTATTAGCGCTGAGAAAGCTTAACTTTGATATTTTAAGATATGGTTTGAAGGATAAAGACGCCAGTAGCATCGTGATGAAATTTCAAACTGTATCGAGACTCCAGGGAGTAAATTTCCAAACAGACACACTCGGAATACTCGGTACATGATGAAATCGTTAATTTCTCCCGGGGTTTTCCCCGCCTTTGCCAAAGATTTGAGAGAATTTTCTCAAAACTCCAGCGGCACTTATAAGTTCCTAACGTATACATTATAATTATTTGTTCAACGCGAGTTTTGAAAAAGTACATACATATAGCGAATGAAAACATTACAGTCCCGTTCATACTAGGTCTTGAAATCGATTTAAACCATTTCAAAAACGTTTCGCTAGACTCGCGTGAACGGGGAACAGTTTATTATCGAATCGATTTGATTCAATTTCTCGTAACTACTTCGGGAACCAGTTTCGTACCGGTTTGGTTTCAACAACCGATAGATGAAGCTACGATAAATCGATTTGTAAAGATAATGCGTGAACGATTCCTGGCGATTTGAATATCGGTTTGATTTTACCGTTTCAAATCGATTATGAAATGCTAGTGCGCGTAATAATACTAATTCAAATATAGTCAAGTGATAGACTTTTGGTGTAACAAATCTCCAAACAATAAAACCCAAAGATTTAAAAAAAAAAAATACTATTGGATTTTAAATCTTACGAAAAATTCCAAAAGGGGGAAATACAAAAATCTGCTAGGTTTTTGGTTTCTTTTATGTCAGACCCCCTCAAAGGCGAGTACGAGGGAAAGAAGAGGATTACAAGGTGGAAATTGAATATCTGTTTGGCAGAATGTTCAAGTAGCCGTGAAAATGGAGAAGATGCAGGTCTCCGAAAGATGGAGAATCGCGAAGCCGGGCCGTGCAATGGTCATTTGAATAACACCGCGTGCCCCCTTAGATATCCAAAAGGATAGCCGTGGCCTAAAGAAAATAGCTCCACCCAATATAGATCAAAAACGGATGCCCTAAAAGCGTGCTAAAAGAGCGAAGCCTAAGAGGGGTGGAAGGAAAAGGTTTTCTTTCGGGTTTTTTCGCTTTCATAGTGAAGCATACCCCTTTCCCTACTGGTATATCTTCGGTTCGCCTTTCAAAACATCTTCGTCCAATCGAAGGTCGCTCTCCTTACGCCTCGACGCTTAAAACCTCATTCCAGTTGTCGGTAAAAATCGGGCCAATGGTTTTTATTTATTTTTTATCGCGTCTTCCGTTTGATAGGAAAGCTAGCGCGCCCAAATTTGCACTCGGAGGCCAAAACTAGGGACCAGATAAAACTCTACCACGCACGTTGCTATAACAAAGCTTACGTCACTTTACACCGAGAAAACCTAGCTCAACCCTAGCTCACTCTAGGGCGAGATTAAACCCATTTCGCACTGGATTTACTCCGGGACACTCTAGGGCAGCTTTCTCATCTAGGATACACATACACGTACAGATATACGGAGGAAAATATTGTGGTTTTCTTCTATGTTTCGCTCATCGTTGGGTAAAAAAAAATCGATGCCATACCTTACTTCGGTGTAAAAGCTTTTTTCTTTGCCCTATTTTTTCTTTTAAGTTCTAAATTTTTTGCGCCAACTATTTCCGTGTGGTCGGTTCGATGATCTTATTTCTTCCTTATCCTTCGTACGGGGGGAGTTCAAAGGTCAAACAATTGGTTTTCAAACTATAAATCGACCATTTCTATATTTCGTGGAGAATTTTTAAACATAATGTTTTATTTAAAGATCAAATAAATTTTGAAAAAAAATCAAAAAATATTGGATGTGTATAAGAATATAGATAGTTAGAATTTTGGATTATTCGTTAAGTACTTCAAAATTAAATTGGATTTTTAATAAATCCAAGATCGAAATAAATGCTTTAAATTTTTCTGGGCTTTTTCCAAGGTTATATTTGCATTTTTTGGCAATATTTTTCTTGTTCATCCTTCCTTTAATTGGCTTAGTGGCTTACTTTACTTCTATTTCGCCTTCTTAGGCCTAACTCTGGTTCTAATCTTCCTTTACTCGGTCTACATAAATGGGAAGAATCTTTATTCAATAAAAGAAACTCTAAGACTATTCTGTGTTGCTGGAATACATACTGAGTGGCGGAGGTAACTAGGATTACATACTACAGTCAGAAACAACGCGAGTTTTCAATAAACTAAGATAGATTCCATCCAAATTCTAGACCTACATCCAATTTTATAAAGGTGTCAATGAAAACTGAGATAGTTTCGGGGTCAGAAGTTAAGATTATTTAAAAAAGACTCAAAACATTTTCACTAGATTAGAATGTAATGTTAATAGAGTTCTAAATAATTTCCCCTTTAAATGGCAGCACTCGCGAAGCTACAAGACTATTTAAAACCAACTTTAAGATAAAGATATCCTACATTAATACAATTTTCCACTTGTAAGTTAAATTTGGTTTACCCTATAATATGTCTTTTCCCCGAACACCGATGCTTAGATGTTAGAACACTTCTACAGGGGCCATTGAAATAACATTGGAAATCTTTGACAACGTATTTGTGTTTGAAGTTATTCTTGGTAAAGGTTTTTCCAACTTCTTACTGTAATAATTTTAAATTTTTAACAGTTTCCTGACTTTTTAAGAGTCATTTTCAAAGTTCACCAAATTTCTGGAACAATTTTTCGATATCCTGACTCTTTTCTGAAACTCTAGAGCTATTTCTAAATTTCTCAAACAATTACTATCACAACAATTCCTAACTTCCTCGCTCAACGCGTACAGTGTCACAAATTCGGTAAACGTAAAAATAATAATAAAAAAAAAAAACAGGTTCTTCCTTTTTCATCTCCCAAAATAAACTCTGATATCATTTTCGAAAGACTTTGAGAGGATAGGAGCTGTTCGAGTTGTCAAAACCGATTATATTTCCATTTTTCGTTGAATCTTAAACTTCGATTTACTTTCTCTTCGATATAATACCCGCTTTGGGTGAAAAATCTGTGAAAAATGCTCTCCACTCTTATAGGTATGCGCTTGGTATAGTTTTAGTTTACAGTCGCTGGCTCACTTTAGCCCAGCAAACCCGGTAATATCGAAAAGGACATCTCTAGAGGTTCCATTATCATACTATATTACCTTCCGAGTGAAAGGCACTAGCCCCTTTTTTATTTTTAGCCAAATATATATATCGCCTTATCTTAAGTGAAAATCGTCCACCCAATATTCAAAATAAGTTCTTTTTTATTCAGGCGAGAGAGCAACCGATGGTTGACTGGTGCGTATGGGTTATGGGTGGGCCAATAGACGCCAGCCATTCAGGGTACCTAGTCGCGGCGGCTTTAAAGGGTTGATAACACCACGATTTTACCTTCAAAATGTTATAGTTTCGTGTGGAATTACTTAAAAAATTCAATATTTTCCCACGAATTGCACTGAGCAATTAAGTAAATTTAGAAAATTCAACGAATTTAATTTTGATGTTTTTGTTAATTAATTCCGTTACTTTGTTTGGACCTTTTAAGCGTTAAATGACCTTTGACTCTTTGGGGCCATATTTTTAATTTTATCTTGATTATTACTTTCTATTCTATTTTCAAACTACGTTATGTTTTAAAATTCTATTACTTTTCAATGACTATAATTACGTTCCTATTTTAATGTTCAATAACATTTTAAATTCTGTATAAAATCAAATTCAAAGAACTTTTAAAAGCAAAACAAAAAAAAAAAAAAAAATGGTGTTATCACTCAGCCTTTGAGAGTGAGTAGGATGAAAACAGTAGGTGTAGGGATGGATGGATGAAGGAAAATGATGGGTTGAACCACTCTAATTCAGCTGGCGCTGACACATGGCGCGGTCAACCATCGAGGAAAGATCAACTGCCCCACCCTACATTTTCGGACAGTTTAAAAAAAAAAGGGGGGGGGGATAAAAAACATCAGGGCAAAGTTTTTCTTTTCTTCAAGCTCTCCGATCTTCTTCGGGATTCGAAGCTACTCTCTAAATATTGACTTCTGATCGGCAGCTAGAAAACTTTCGGAAATTGCTTAGTTTATTTTAGTTCCATCGTACCAATACGTTGTATATACAATTGAGTTTGTTGTAGATAAATAATGAGAACGAATTGAAGATCTTACGTGGTAAAGTTTGAATAAAAGTAAATATAAAATCGGACCAATCATATTATTTCAGCCTTCAACAGCGCTTGTAATGTCTTGTCTCAACATTAAAAGAATAGGCTGGAGTTTCATACCCAAAGTTTTAGGCATTACAACCTGAAATAATATGATTGGTCCGATTTTAAATTTACTTTTATTCACATTTTACCAAGAAATTAATTGAAACACCAAAAACGTGTCTAAAAAATTCTGGAATAAGTTTTTTGACACGGCGATTCCGAAACTAAATTCAAAAGCTATTTTTAGCTCCAAGTTTCCATTTAAACAAATTTGCGAAAGTTCTACTATGTCGCTTCTTTTTAGAATAATTTTGAATTCCAACGGGATATTCGGCGCGTTTTAAAGTAACAAATTAGGGGTGTCTAGGGAAAAAAGAAACATCCGAGCAATGTTTGCTTCTTTTAAAAGGGCCGGCTTAAAAATAGCTTCGGGTATACAACATTTTAATGAAGAAATGTTTACGCAAACTTAATTAAATAAAAAACGCCTTCAAATTGAATTAAACCAATTTTAGAACGGTTAGCCAAATGCGCAAATATTAGGGTTTGTTGCAAATTTCTCAGATGGAATTAATTATATTCAGAAATAATTTTCAATCGCTTTAGAGCAAATATCACGTAACTCGCTTTTCTTAAAAAAAAAAATCGAAATGCGATGTTTTAAAGGTCAATATATATCTTTGACCTTTTGACTTGAAAAGACCACAAAAATGCTTTTGAATAAAACTAAAATAAAATAAATATAGGTTAAAAAGTGTCAAAAACTCGATAATAATTGTAAATATCACAACAACAGACCTTTAAATTAAAAATTAAAAATATGTTACATTCCCTTTAACAGAATTATTTATAAACTTCTGATTATTGGAATGTCGAAACATAATTTTATGATCTTAAAATAATCTATGTTCTAGTGGTGCAATCAGTTTATGCCTAGGAGGTTGCGGAGAAAAGTTACGGCCCTTTTAAGATAGGGGTCATTTTTGGGACTTTTGCTCGATTTCTATCGAGTGGCGAAACACCTTTTTTGAGTGGCGAAACAATATTTGATGATCTTAAAATAATACAGGGAATGTCTATTTTCTAATGGTGCAATCAGTTTATGCCTAGGAGGTCAAGGAGAAACGTTACGGTCATTTTAAGATTGGGGTCATTTTTGGGACTTTTGCTCGATTTCTATCGAGTGGCGAAACAATATTTGATGATCTTAAAATAATTTAGGGAATGTCTATTTTCTAATGGTGCAATCAGTTTATGCCTAGTAGGTCGCAGAGAAAAGTTACGGCCATTTTATTTTATAAATATTTTGAATTATTTTTAACGATGATTCCGAAAAGTCTCGTTTTATTTTTTAATTCGGCGACGCTAAAAGCAAAGTAGGCCTAGTATAATAATGTCAAAATAAACAAATATACCTTCAATGAATACAAAATTTGCCAAAATCAAATTAATGTTTGAAATTTCCAAGTACCGAGTCACTTTACATAAATTTATAAATTTGCTTGTTAATTGGCCATCTTCAAAATTTCGTTCTAAAGACAAGAAAAAAAAAATCTCGATTCCCTCCTTAAAATTATTTCTAAAGCGAAATGAAAAAGAAGCCCAATCTAAAAATTCAAATGAAGTTCTAAGAGAGATTGAAAAAGCTCTCGCTTGGTACTGATGATGGAAGAAAGGGGCTCGTGGAAAAAAACCAAAAAACCAAAATTTGATTTCGGATAGTGATTAAGAAAACGTTAGGCCCCTACCAGAATTATTTCGCGGGAAAAGTGGGATAGTAGAAGGAGGAAGATTCTAGCGATCAAATTAAGAGCATTGAAGAGAGAGAAATCAGAGAAGTTACGGACGTGTGTGTGGACAAAAGGCCACGAGGAAACTTCCGCGCCATTAATGAAGAGATTTCGCTAACTAAAAGAAAAAGAACCGTGAAACTTGTAATCGAGGCGAGCTGAGGATAATGTTCAATTTAGCAACAGCGCAACCGTTATAAGAAACTATTTATTTTTGTCAGAATTAAGAATTTTGAAGCGTTTAAAATTGAGCAATATTGAATTTAAAATCACAAATTAAATCACAAATAATTTTGCTAATACTATAGTAAATTACCGCGAGACTAACTACCAATTACGGTAATATAAGAATACTTGGCCCTAAATAATAAATTGGGCAGAATTCTACCTAAATGGCGCAAAGAGCTCCACCTAAATGGCGCAAAGAGCTCCACCTAAATGGCGCAAAGAGCTCCACCTAAATGGCGCAAAGAGCTCCACCTAAATGGCGCAAAGAGCTCCACCTAAATGGCGCAAAGAGCTCCACCTAAATGGCGCAAAGAGCTCCACCTAAATGGCGCAAAGAGCTCCACCTAAATGGCGCAAAGAGCTCCACCTAAATGGCGCAAAGAGCTCCACCTAAATGGCGCAAAGAGCTCCACCTAAATGGCGCAAAGAGCTCCACCTAAATGGCGCAAAGAGCTCCACCTAAATGGCGCAAAGAGCTCCACCTAAATGGCGCAAAGAGCTCCACCTAAATGGCGCAAAGAGCTCCACCTAAATGGCGCAAAGAACTCCACCTATAAATGGCGCAAAGAGCTCCACCTAAATGGCGCAAAGAGCTCCACCTAAACGGCGCAAAGAGCTCCACCTAAACGGCGCAAAGAGCTCCACCTAAACGGCGCAAAGAGCTCTACCTAAACGGCGCAAAGAGCTCTACCTAAACGGCGCAAAGAGCTCCACCTAAACGGCGTAAAGAGCTCCACCTAAATGGCGTAAAGAGCTCCACCTAAATGGCGCAAAGAGCTCCACCTAAACGGCGCAAAGAGCTCTACCTAAACGGCGCAAAGAGCTCTACCTAAACGGCGCAAAGAGCTCTACCTAAACGGCGCAAAGAGCTCTACCTAAATTGCGCAAAGAGCTCTACCTAAATTGCGCAAAGAGTTCTACCTAAATTGCGCAAAGAATTCTACCTAAATTGCGCAAAGAGTTCTACCTAAAACGTATGGCCCTACCTAAACGTGCCCTTCTTCGCTTTATCTATGACAAAAGTTTAAACATTCCGCGATTAAGATCTCTTCACCTAAATTTGACACGATCACGAGTACCTAATTCGTAGGAAAGAAAAGATGTTAAGAAAGGGGAAAGAACAGTTAGGTAAACTCGTAAATCATCACTGGATTTATCCCTCTTTCTCTTTCAACAAAAATCGAACGCCGAAAGAGATGTGGGAGGAGAGAGAGTGCCAAGTAATTAACGGAACAAATCAGCGGCCTGGAACTATATACTACGTCATTGAAGGATGAAAGAACAGTGAGAAAGAGATGAAGAAGAAGAAAAAATATTTTCCATTTATGGAAGTCTTATTATTGCCTTTTGCTTGTTTACAGAATAAACAAAAAAATTAATTTACAAAATTCCGTTTGATTTTAAACGTAACCTAACCAGTAAATTTATCGAACCAACCAACCAACCAATCAATTAATTAATTATCCTTTATATAATCACCAGCCTTAAAAAAAATCCACCAATTAAAAAGCCCAAATTTAATTTCAGCTCCCCTTGAGTAAAGGCCACGTTCTTAAACATGTGTTCTTTTTTTTTATTTATTATCTATTTAAATTAAGAGTTTTCAAACCACTGGGAATAATCTTAATTGCTCGAATAAACCTGAGGTAGGATCCCTAACTCGGCCTTCTCGGGAAAAAGACAAGGTTGTTGCTAGGATTAGATTTAAGAAACATCTCTGCTAGTAAAATATCCTTTTTGAGATACTCTAAGCTACATTTTTAGACAAAACTGATATCTTACGGTTAATTAGTAACTAATTGAAAAGGGTAATTTATTTAAACACTAATTTTTGAGGAAAACCTTGAGGTATGTCTTTTTTTCTAGCTGATTATTTTCTTTACAAGCCTATCTCTCTAATAATAAATAAAAAATATATAATATTATTTAGGGTTCTGATTAATCTAGGTTCTTCTTCTTCTTCTTCCGGAGTCCCTGGATCTCTCGGAAGGTGCTTGGGGGAGCATGGAGTATATATAAGATGGTTTTGGCCGAGGCGCGGGTAATAATTGGGCTCCGCGTGGTGAGAGATTAGGGCCAACCGAGTCCCAATCGAAAAAGATTAATTAAGGGCCCATTTTCGAACTCGAGCTAGCGGAAAAAAGGTGAGAGAGAGAAAAAGAACTTTATAGGAAGCCGGATGTGGGTGGAAAAAAAAAAAATCTATTCAATCGAGGAGGAAAGAACGGATAATTGGTGCTGGGAATTAATTAAATAGACTTTTAATAAATTTAATTATAAACCAATTCCTTTTCAAAATATTTAGTTTTTAATTAGGTAGTAATTCAGATATGGTATAAAGGGGATTTTTTTTTATTTCTGGCTAAAGGTACCAGGGCCGTATTTTGATTAGTCAAAGGAACTACTTTTAATTCAATGCCTAAATCTTTTCCAATTTTTGCGTAATTAATTAGTATTTTAAATAGTACAATTTTCTTCATCGTTAAAGGGAAACTTGGAGCTTAAAATGGAACAGCTTTTTAATTTATTTTCGGAATCACCGTGGCAAAAAACGTATTCCAGAATCATATTATTTCAGCCTTCAACAGCGCTTGTAAGACGTTACAAGCGCTGTTGAGGGCTGTAATAATATGATTGGTCAGAATTTACTTTTATTAAAATTTCACCAAACTTTTGAAATTAATTTGAACACCAAAAACGTGTCTAAATATTCTGAAAAAATTCTGGAATACGTTTTAAATAAATTCAAAAGATGTACCATTTTTAGCTCCAAGTTTCCCTTTAATATATAAAGATATCAACTCTGTATGTTTTTAAGAATTACATCAATAATAATTTAAATTCCGTATGGCTTGTCAAAAAAGATGTTGGTGAGTGCAGAGCGTCTAAAAATAGAAGTCTATTGATCGGCGATACTCGAACAGTCTCTTTGTTGAACCCGGCAGGTTTTTTGTTCCATCAGACTTCTAAAGAGCCTCCCTAGTTATTTTTGGTCTTCCTTAACCAAGTGTTTTTTATTCGCGAGGGTTAGGTTTCTTCGCGCGTAACAAGCTGGAACGGCGGGAGGAATGGCTTAGAGTAAAGAATACCGCTAAGGAGGCCCATAAGTTCCACCGATCTCTTTTTATTCTTAACCTTTAATCGAAAGGTTGGCCTACGACCCATTTTATTACGGAGAAAGCTTTTCCTTCAAATTTAAGTAACGTTTACATGTTGTTAACAACAAACAGGTTTCTCAACTTTACATGTTCTTCTGAATCTCTAGACTTTTCCATGACCTATCATAGCCTAATTTTCAAATCACACACTTTATCCTGACCTTCTGGCCCAATTTTCAAATCCCAGACCTTTCCCTGACCTTTTGAAGTCCAATTTTTCAATCCCACACTTTATCCTGACCTTTTGGCCCAATTTTCAAATCCCAGACCTTTTGAAACCCAATTCTCAAATCTCCAGACTTTTCCCTGACCTTTTGAAGTCCAATTTTCATATCCCAAGACCTTTCCCTGACCTTCCCAATTCTCAAATCTCCAGACTTTTCCCTGACCTTTTGAGTTTTGAAGCCCCGACCTTTTGAAGCCCAATTTTTAAATTCCAGGATCTTTCTATGACCTCTTAACCCAATTTTCAAATCCCAAGACTTTTCCCTGACATTTTGGTAAATCATAAATCTTAATTCAATATAATTTCGGGCATAAGAGACGCAGTTTTGTAACACTATTGTAGATTCGTGAAAACCCAACTTAACCCATATATAGGAAACTAAACAAAATTAAGGCCATCCCGTGTATCAGGTCGCCTTTACTTTGACTACAAATGAATTGAAGATGGCCTAAAATTGATTTTATTTTCCGTTTCTCCTCGCCAACCTTCGAAAATAAGGGCTGTAAAGATAATTCCCATTTTAAGCTTTCCTTTAGAATAACGCGGTTGAGTCTGTAGTTTCCAATTTCGCTTTGGCACGCTAAACATAGGACTTTATATTTATAAATCCTTCTAGTTAAAGGCGGTACAGATTAGTTCGTATAAGGCTACAACTAAAAATACACTAGCAATGAACAGGAGGATTTGAAATTTGAATTTTACGGCTCTATGGACAAAACAAACCGGGCTAGAAATATTTCAAATATTGAAACAAGAAAATGGGTTCAAATAAAAATATCTCGACTTGTAACTTCGATGTATGGATTTTTTTGCAGCGCAATTCTCAATTTATTGCAAATTTGCGCATTAATTTTTATATCCGTGGATTTAATTAATAATTAGGACACAAAAATATGTAGATTTGGTTTAAAAAAGTAGGTTTTTGAAGAATATGTTTTAGGTACAAAATAATTACCATAATTTTGGAAATGATTTGTATTTGAATATTTATGCTTAATTCCTCAATTTCAAACGCTTCAAAAATCTTATTTCTGACGAAAAATACTCTAAAACTCTTGAAAAATGTAATGATTTCACGTCACCATTGACCCTTTGACATTGCAAAGTGACTATAGGACATGAAAAATACAAACCAAAAATTGAAAAATACATTTGGTTCAATTTGATTGAATTCAGATTATTTAATTTGGTCGCATTCTGTTCGAATTTTAAAATTTTGACCCTTTATCACCAAATTAGTTGATTTTTTATGATTGGTTAAGCCTATACCTATGGTTATTCTATGAAATGTAAATTAAAACCGACTCAACCTGTAAAATTTTTTCAATCAAATTGTCAATTGGACCCGAATCGAAACATCAGTTCTTTGTCTTTACTTTAAAGTTTAGGTTTCAGATTTCGTTTGTTTATTGTACGTATTCTATTTCGGGTCCTCTTGTTTCACCTCCATTATTTGGAAGGTCAAAGTGTGGATCTTATTTGTGGCTTTTTTTTTTTTTTTTTTTTTTTTTTTTTTTTTTTGGAGAACGTAGCCATCCAATTTTCAAGCTTTCGCTCTTCTATCGGAGAATCAAAACAAACAAAAGTAGCCCCCCCTCCACCTCCTGCGCTTCCTTCTCCTCTACAAGTACCGCGGCAAAGCGGGAAATACGGAACGAGAGGTCGAATTGGGTGAGGCAAGGTTATCGGCAATACCATGACCGAACTAATATATATACCAGTAACGATTCGTTTCACTCTCGACAAAGTTTTCGCGGCGAGCTAAACAATGGATCGCAACAATCTATAGAATAGTATTACCTTACGAGAAACAATTTCATACCCTTTTTACTATCGCTATTTTTATAAAGGGAGAGTAGGATGAGAAATCAGAAATTTAAAGGGATAATGAAGCGTTCATATTTGGGAATTTTATTATATTCATTCGAGTGTAGAACAAAATCGGTGTAGAAACATGTAGACTGTATTAAAGTGATTAGGTAACTGACTAGACTAAGAGTGTCTGCCTTTAGACAATATTTACAAACAAATTATACACCATGATTACGTTTTAAATGTTAAATTTAACGCGTTGAATAATATCTTCAATTAAAGATATGAAAAATAAATAGGTTTTCCTTTACAATCCATAATAGAAAATAAATAGAGTAATGATATCTCTATAACAGCTATAACTATACGAAAAATCGTATTTCTTATCACAAAACTAAGAATTCTACTAATATGATCCGTTGTATTTATTTTAAAGATTTAACTTCCTCGATTTTTGCGTCTCCAATGTTTATGTTAGGCGAGTGAATTTAAATCTTCGCGGATTACGAGGGACGCGTTATGGCAACGTTCAATCTTCGCCAGTTAATTTTCTTGGCTTTTCCACTACCCTAAAGCTTGATGGTTGCGCTCCTAAATCTGGCCAATGAATTTTTTTCTTAGCCACTTCCAGTCTTTGCACAGTTTACAACGTGTCTCGAGGTTTAGATAATTTAGATTAGATTTTTTTGCGGCTTTCTTTACGCTTTTCACACTCTCGGGAGAAACGGGGTTAGTATTTGTCGATAGATTTCAAGATTTGGTTCTAATAGCGGACCCACCACCTGGACAAGGAATCCGATGGCCCATAAGCTTCTGTAACTTAAACTTCAAATCGGGTTTCTTCTTCAATTTAAGTTTGGCTTTCGATTTATTAACTTTAGCTTTTCTCTTAACATAAAATCGATTTGTATCTAATTTAGAAAGCGATTTTTTTAATCCCTTCAATTTCAAAGATAAAGCTTCGATCATTCGTACTCGGGAAGCGTTATTTTTCGGTGCCTTTTTAATTTTCGAAGTTGAACCGATTTGATCTTGTTCAGAAAGTTCGGAAAAAAATGGTTCTGTTGGGTCAAAGTTTAAAGTGTTCGATCCCACATTATAATCATCCAGTATGCCTACATTTTCATCATCACATCTCGCTGGAATAATTTCCTCGGAGTCTGAATTAATTTCGGAAGATGGTATCCAATTACGTTTTTTTTTAAAGATGAAATAATATTCATTTTCCTCTTCTTTTTGGTCTATTCCTAATCCGATATGAGTACCCTCTCTTAATTTCATATAACATCTACTATCTATTCGCTCTTTGTTTTTGTAAATACCATTGAGGCTGTCTAAATCTTTAATAAACCAGGAACCGTGTAGGCTTTTCCAAAAGGAAGCGTGTTTTTTAGAAACGTGTCTCGAAAGGCATACGTTTCTTCCGAGAATAAGTTCGACACGGTCATCGTGAGCGGAGAGTGGAATGAACATCGGATGTCCGACGTGTCCGACGCGTTCGAGATAATATTCGCTCGACACGTCTTCCAATTTTGATTCGGATTTATCGATTATAATATTACGCACCCTAGAAATCAAAATTTTAGAATCAATTATAACGTAAATTGTCACGAAACAAATTTGCCTCGAAATTTAACTCTTTTTTTATACCAGCCTTTGATAATCAACTCGCCAAGGACGAAACAGTTCATCCTTAACAACTATCTTGATTATCAAAATTACGCTAATAATAAAATAGTGAAATTACGAGGCAAATTTAAGGTTTTTGACGCATTTAGTAAATTGATTGCCCAAAATTTTGAGAGTTTTGATTCCCTACGCGATAATTCACTTTTATTCGACTTATTTTATTCTCAAAAATCAGAAAATGAAACCCAAAAGACAACCCCAAGTTTGCTTCCTAATCGGACATAGAGAATTACGTCAGAGAGCTAGGTTACGGCCATTGGTCCACTCTTAACCAACAAGAAGAAAAATGCCCCAACAAAATTTAAAGAGAGGTCGCGAAATCACGTGACCATAAAATGATGACGATGTATCATGGGGGAATTTTAATTTTAAAAAATTGGAAAATGGGCGACTATAAAATATGTACTTTTACTGTCGCTGTAATTTTGTTCTATGACATATGCATATATTGAATCGTTTTTTAACGATCTTTCTGAAAATTTTACTTAAATTACATTTAAAGTTCGTAAAATCAGTGAAAACCTCGCTTTAATATAACCTTATACGTACGTCTTCGCTGCTAGAAAAAAGTTAAATTGCAATTCAACCTACGTAGCGACGTTACGACTTAGGTATCAAATTTAACGACAAAGTCATACACACCTACAAAAAAAAAATAAGTCGCATTTTTGGGTGGTCTCTGTTTGATATACACACTCCTAAAAATAACACTTCTCTTTAGATTCCTAATCCGTTTTACTCTGTCGCCTCTCTAGAATCCAACCGTGAAATTAATGTAGTTTGCTAAGCCTACTTTTTATCTACGTGCTTTAACATTAAGTATAACTCCACCTTACTCTTTTCAACAGAGTAAACTGATATAGAAACAACAGTACACGATACTTCTAAAGCTGCGTTTAAGATGAAGTTTGTAAAGGATAAAATATACGCGGATTGACACGCGATGTTAAACCCGATGTAGGAGAAAAGTAGTTCGTGAAAACTAGCTTTGAACCAGATCTCTAGAGGATATATAGAAGAGAGACTCTGAGAGAGAGAAAAAACTTTTGGAAAGAATCCCAAATTAAGAAGTTACACTCCCGCACTCGCCACTGGTTTTTATAGACCTTTTTTTTTTGTAAGGAACATTTAGTTTTCTTTACACACGGTGGAAGTAAAGTTAGTATACACTCAAATGTCGGGCATTCTTTAAAGGAGAGATTCCGACAGAATTTAAAAGGTTTCCTTAATTTAAAAGCGAGGTTATTACGCATTTCTACGAACTTCAGATGTATATTGAGTGGACTTTTCATAAAGATCGTTAAAAAACCATTCAAAATATATATACATTTGACACAGAACAAAATTACAGTGTTTTGTAGTTTCAACATTTCATTTTCCCTTTAATTTCGATTCTCAAATTCGCTAGACGTTTTTTCGAGCGCAAAATTCCTTTTCAGAGTTTTCTCAAGCTCCTCTTACGTTTTTAGACTCTCCTCTCCACCCCGCCTTGGTTCCCTTTTAAGATTTCAGCCTCTACCAATCCCTCTTCTTTAAATAGAGGGCGAAATGGAAAAGAAAGTATTTTTTTAAACTAAATTTAAGATTAGGTCATCAAGTGGCAAAATATTATTATCTATTTTTTTCCTTATTTTAATATTGAAGTTTCTTCTTTAAGTATTAAAATAGAGGTATAAAATTTTGAATAGGCCTTCGAAAAAATGGTTTAACTTTAAGCCAAAGATGTTGTATCTTTTTGATTGCTCGGAGGAACCACTTTTAGTTGACAATTTAGAGACAATTTCTGAAATCATACTAGGCCTTGGATTCGATTCAAACAGTTTCAAAACGTTTCCCTGTAGAGTCGCGTGAACAGGAAACCGTAATATCTCGAATCGATTTGATTCTTAAAACTACTTCGGGAACCAGTTTCGTACCGATTCGGTTTCAACGACCAATAGATGAAGCTACGATAAATCGATTTATAAAGATAATACGTTAACGCGTGATACTTAAAAACGATTCCTGGCGATTTGAATATCGGTTTGATTATACCGTTTCAAAATCGATTAAGAAAAAAACACCTTTTCTTTTCATCTTCCCTTAAATTTGAAGTAAAACTTCGCTATTTCCCACCTTAAAAACTATTCGGTTTTTTTCCCTGGATATAATTCCATCCATTATCTACTGTTTTAGAAGTAATAAAGCGAAAGGCAGGTACGAAGAGAAGTCCGTAGTTACGTTACTATATAAAACCCAAGCATGTCTAGCGTTTGAATCTTATACGATTTACGAAATGAGATGACTTTAGGGTGGTCTAGAATGTTTTGAGAGCCAGACCAAACATTTTATAAAACTTCCGACACATCAGTTAGAAACGAGTGGATTTTTCAACGCCTACAAAGAAAGGCCCTACTCTAAATCCGTTGCCATGATTTTAAGATATTTAATTGAAAGGTAACGTTTCAGGCGCTGAAAACTCAAAACTTGAGTGTTGACTATTCGCTTTTTGGAAGTCGAGTCCAAACTCTTTTTGGGACTTTAACATTACATTCTTCGCGCTTAGGAAAAAGGAATTTCACGCTATAAAGATAATTTGAAGGCTTAAGTTTAAAATTAAGGTGTTATATACTAAAACAACTTTTTTTTTTGTTTGAAGTTGATGAACTTCGTAAAGTGTAAATTTTCTTTAATTAAATATTTTAGCTTTTAATACCAAGCGTGATTAATTTCGCGAACTTGATTTGAAAATCAATTTGACATAGTTCCAAATCGATTACGCGTGTCCACTTATTCGAACCGAAAACTACGTAGTTTGAATATGAATTATTCAGAATTAAAATTAAAGAAGCCGCTGACGCGTAATCATTCCAAATCATTTAAAACCAGCTTTCTAATTTTCTACTAAAATTAATTTGATATTTAGACAGTGCACGAACGTAAACTTATATAAAACTTTTGAAATACCAAACATTTTCCTCTTCCAATTAATAAAATACCAGATAACTATTAAAATTTCATTAATTAACAAAGTATTTGTTAAGATACGCTTTGTTAAGATAAACGGGAATATATTTTTACTCTCAAATATCAACAAACATTCCATTTCAAAAGTAAAGAGCGAGTCTCATAGAATTTTAATTTTAATGACGTGTTTATGTAATTATTCGCGTAATATAAAATCGGACCAATCATAATATTTCAACCTTCAACAGCGCTTGTAATGTCTTGTCTCAATATTAAAAGAATAGGCTGGAGTTTCATACCCAAAGTTTCAGGCCTATTTTTTAACTTTGAGACAAGACATTACAAGCGCTGTTTAAGGCTGAAATAATTAGATTGGTCCGATTTTATATTTACATTTATTGAAAATTTAGAAATTAATTTAAACACTAAAAAGGTGTTTAAAAATTCGGGAAAAATTCTAGAATACGTTTTTTTTTTTTGACACGGTGATTCCGAAGATAAGTTCAAAATCCATTTTAATGAGACTCGTCCTTTTTGAAATGAGAGCCTAGAAAGGCTCGTCCTTTTTGAAATGAGAGCCTAGAAAGGAAAGACGTAGCCACCGCGACGTGACATCAAGAACAGGCTGCCCGATATATTGTCCCCTAGCGAGTAAACTGGCCTTCACTCTCGAATATATTCTTTCAGGGTACTAGGATGGGCGGGGGTGGGCAATCTTCCTTAACCTATACCCCCTTATAGCCAGGACCCGTTATCATTGTCTAGTCGAGACTCCTAAGGGCCAATTGATCGAGATTTAATAGGAAAAGGCGGGCGGACGGAGCTAGGAGGTAAAGTGACAACAGGGTGCTGGGATAGTCGATACAGGGCGGAGATTTGTTCCGCTTAGCGCCAGGACCCAAAAGTGTTTAATTAAAAGACAATAAACGAGGCAAATGGAAAAGGATACTTTCCAAAACGCATCCTCCTTAACAAGTCTTTATCTTTCCTAATACTATTCGAGAAATAACAATCCTCGTTATCGAAAGTAACAAAAAGTACGCCTAACAAACACATATTAAACGTAATATTTACAACTGTGATACCCTCTTCAGACGAGGCCATTTTAATGTTATTATTAGGTTGAATTTCAGCTTTAAAGGAATACTATGCCTTGAATCTAAACTTATTTTTAATCGTCAAAGAAAAACTGTGTCAATTAAAAAAAAAAACACCCCCACCTTACACTTTATTTCCTTAAAATTTGCGTATCATCTCGAATCACGATCGTCATGCGCTTGAAGTCACGAAATAAAATTAATAAACCATTTCTGGTTTAGGAAACAGCCAAGGCTTATCCGCTATTATTGTTAAGAAAGATCTAGTGAAGTCTTAAGTTCAATATTTTGGTAAATAAAACCCCATTTTTTACGAGTACTGTCCTTGAACGCGAAGTATTAAATATGATTTATAAAGTTTGGTTTTTTTGGTATGGATGGCGATTTTTCGGGCGTGGTGTATGTTTAGTTTCGTGTGGCGCATCACCATCTAAGGGTGGAGGTTAAGAGGGGCCGACTATGAAAATCACTCGAGCGTGAAAAAATAATAAAATATATTTGATCATAATACTGTATGGGCTGGAGCGTGCAACGCCATAAATGGGATATCCACAACTGAAAGTCAAGTTGTTTCGAAAAAGGGTGGTCAAGATACATTTACAAGTCAACTTAGATATTTAATAATACTTTACAAGCGCTGCCAATCCGGAGTTCTTCCGGCAGTTCTGTCGTCTACTAACTTATTTATTATTCTTATTATTATTATTGGACGTTTTATGTAAGAAAAGCTTAATCTTACATTAAATTAATCATCCCTCTAAAGATTCTCGCCTTTAAGAACCAATTTATGACTCGATAATGAACAAAAATGGTGTGAAAACAAATAAAATAGTTGCACTTACATTGCTGAAATTTGATGTCAACTGCGAAAAAAATCTCAGGCTTGATTTAATGTTCCAAATCTAGAAAAATAAACATTAAATAATGGTTAATAATTTGAATAATAATTACTATTATTTCAACAAATTTGATTAAATTAAAAACACATTTACTATGGTAATTAATTTATAATTATAATATTATTAAAATCCTACATGTGGCCCAACAATCTTCACGGGGTAGGGTACAACTGTAACACCTATCCGGTCATAATCCTAACCCTAATTCGCGGATTAGCAATGCCTCCTTAAATAATCTTCGGTCTGAAAAATATTTATCCAGACCACTCTGTTTCGATGAAGCAAAACATAAAACAAAATATGTTTAATAGGGATAAACAGAGGGGATCTTGTTTATCTAATCTCTCTGTCTAAAAATTTAACTAGATTAAAAATAAGCCGAAGTAACCAGTGAACCGTGTCATGACGAGTTGCTTATTCAAGAAAAAAAATCGAAAACGTTCCCTATTAGGCCTATTGCGTAACCTAAAAAATTACCTGCACCATATTTTCAACACTCTTAGAAATATCTAACAATGGAACTTAAAATTTAATCATTTTTAATTCCCATACGTTTAAGAATTCTAATTTCTCGTAAAGAGATAATGAAACATATTTAATTAGTTTAAATTTTGTTTTATAAATTTTTTGAAAGATCGCTTGATAAACTAGAAATCAATTTAAAACCGGATTTATGAAAATCAGCTGAATTTCTACTCATTTAATGGTTAGTAACCAATTGAATGTTATTGGAAGAACTCGTCTCATTGGTTGATAACCCATAAATGCGAAGATATACAGCTGATCTCCATGAAGCTAAGCCTATTTTTCAGGTAAGTTTTTAATTTATTTCTAGTTTAATATTTGTTTGAAAATTTTGATGACTGGTGGATTAGGAGTATTTAAACGATAAGGAATCGATAAAAAAAATCACTTAATGTTAGGTTTCATTCTCACTTTAAATTAAAAAAGAAAATTAATGAAAGAATAGACAATCAAGGTCAAAATTTTCGGTTGTAAGAAGAGGGTATACACGGCGCGAACAATCGGAAAAAAATGTTTCATTTCAATCAGCTATAAGAAAAACGGCGTTTTACTAAAAGTTGAACAATGGTAATTATCTTAAAATTCTAATCCCCTAGTTTTACTTTCCCCTCCTTTTTTGATAAGAAAATGAAATATTTAATAGCTATTTAATGAAACTAAAAACTTCCAGGAACTTCATTTTCGACGAGAAATGAATAAAAAAATTGTAAAATATAGATAGGGCGTTTTTTGTTTTTTTAAACTACTTGGAATTTAACATCCCACGATTTGAATAATGAAGGAATGAAAAAAAAAAAAAAAAAAAAAAAAAGATTTTTAAAATATATTTAAATTAGTTTAGTAATTTATATCCAACGTGAATTTAATTTAAGTGATGCTGTAGCAGTTTTGAAACTAAATTTAATTTATTAATTTATAGTTTAATATAAATTAATATAGTCTTTTATTTATTAATAAATTATTATTATTTAATAATTCGTGGTTTAATAAATATATAATTTAATTTAATTAACCCACGCTTTAATAAATTAATTTATTTAACTAATCCACGCTTTAATAAATTAATTTATTTAACTAATCCACGCTTTAATAAATTAATATATTTAGTTAATCCACGCTTTATTAAACTAATATATTTAATTAATCCATGGTTTAATAAATTAATTGAATAATATATGAATTTATCAATTTATGGTTTAATAAACTAAATAAATAATATATTGATCTATTAATTCATGGTTTAATAAAATAAATAATATATTGATCTATTAATTCATGCTTTAATAAAATAAATAATATATTAATCTCTTAATTCATGGTTTAATAAACTAAATAAATAATTAATCTATTAATTCACGGTTTAATAAACTAAATAAATAATTTATTAATCTATTAATTCACGGTTTTATAAACTAAATAATTTATTAATCTATTAATTCACACCATAGATGTATTAATTTATTAAAATATATATTAATAACTGTATTAGTTTATTAAATTCAAGATTAATCATTTATTAATTTAATTTCAAAGCCATGGGAAAAAATTAAAAAAAATATTAATCAAAATCTATTTTGATTTTAAATATGATTGCCCATGATCATGGCTGAAAGTTTCAAATGTTTAAATCCGATCGGAAAGTTATTTTTTTCCTCATTTTGGCAAAAACTAATCCATTAGCGAGTATAGAAGCTAAAAACCCGATAGGTTCGGAAATACATTTGAAGGCTTATCAAACTCCGAGGGAAACATTAAGACGTATAAAATACACGAATTCATTTATTATAATGTCCGTAAAGGGGGCGAAACGTTGTACCTAAGATCTTTGAACGAATCTCGATAATGACCCTCCATGGAGTAGATTTCTTAAGATTTTTCGTGGCAGAAAAAAGATATATAAATCATATTTTCTGATGTATTTCCCCCCCACTTTCAGGGTACATTTATTTCCTATAATATGAAAATTTTAAATCCACCCTGGCGCCTACGCTTAGCTACACATACATACACTAACAACACCAGAAGGTTATTATATAGAAGTAAAACTATAGCATAGCGCCATCTTTTCAGCAAACACTAAAGCAGTCGCGGTAACTCCCGTAACATAATTCCTCCAAGGTTTATTGATTACCTATAAAATTTATGAAATATCTCGATATTCGAGGCATAAAATAAAGAGGAGACAAGGCTGCGGGTTCGTAGCGGGAGACGTAAGGAGTTCATATGGCGCGGGTTGAAAATAAGGTTCATGTACTAAATTATACAACCTAGCTCTTTTACCCCCCTTTCCCAATGCTATTTCGTTATTAAAGTGGATACATTTCGTTCTGTTTGCCTAAAAGAAGACAATAGGGACACGTGAAGGGTACTCAGCCTTTTCTATCCAAAATGAATCAAAAGTTGATCTTACAGATTGATAATGGATTTCAATAGGTTATTTTGGAGGTAAAATATGAAAAAGTTATTTTATATTAATGTTATTTTGAATTAATTGTTAAAATGTCTAAAAAATTATCAAAATCGTCTCAAAATTAACAACGATTAATAGAGTTTAAATGATAAAAAGATTTAACTTTTAATCCAAAAAGATTTATATTATAAATTACCATTTTGGTAATTAAATTACCAGAGTAAATCGTAAATTACCATAACCCCGGTAATTTAAAATTCTTATAATTTTATAATTTTTCTAATTACCTCTAAACCTTTGATAATGTTTTTTATCCGCAAATTTGGACAGTTTAAAATTAATTAACATTAACTCGATTCCCTTTAAAGTTAAATATTTCAGCGTGTATGAATTAAATTAAATATTAATTCAAATAACTTTTAAAATAATGTACCACGTAATACTTGGGGAAACCTATTTTAAGATTTATTTTATACTGGCATCTGGTGCCTCGTTATTCATTGGCTGTAATTTCTTGCCACTGAAGTATATCTTATTGCCCCTTCTTTTTCATTACGGTAGCTTGAGTAGGAGCAAGGATCGAACTAAGAAAAAAAACCCGTCTATCACCCATCAATCACGGATGAATTTTTTTTATCCGATTTTTTTCTTATTTCTTTTTCGCTTCTATGTTTTTCTCTATACTAATATAGTACTGGGAGCCGTTAGGGGGAACTCCATGCATGCTGATTTCTATGTTCTAGCTTTTATTACCACTGATCGATAATAATTTACACTAGGAACCATCCTGTTCGCACTTATCTGCCCAAAGAAAAACCAGAAAGAAAAGAAAAAAAAAAAAAAAAAAAAAAAAAATGGAAATTTTTGATTGAACAGCCTGATTTTTTAAAAGAAATAACACTCTCTTGATATTGACCTTAGCATTTTCAAAAACATCGTTTAAAAACTATTAAAATTATATAAACACCACCTTTTATTCGTTAAAAATAATAACAAAGGATGGAATTTTTTATATTAATTATTAGTGTAGCGTAATAATAATAATAAGACTAATTTTATAATTACTGAAATTCCTCTTCGATTCATTTTTATTTACAAAATTAATATCGACTTCATTTTAAACTTTGATTAAGCCTAACAAGGCCTAATTAAATTATTTTAAACGTTTTGTAGATTAGATATTTATAGATTACATGTTTAACGAAGCAATTAACAACTGGAAAAAAGTGTAAGAGAAATTTCAATTTTAATAAATCAAGATTCAATTAAATCGTTTAAAGATAATTAAAATCGGGTGAAAGATTAAATTGAAGTATTTATTATGACAGACGGCAGGGAACCCAGCCATTTCAATTTCTTATAAGAAATATAAGATTATTTTTCTCAAAATATAGGATTATACAGGACACAAAATTAGGTTTCATAGGATAATATAAGACGAAAATTATCTCAAATAAGGGATCTTATATGGCAATCTTCAGCAAAAATACCTTTTAAAAAATGATATTTTAATTCGCAGTTGAATTTGTTTAGATATTGAACTAGCCTGAAACAGTTAAGAGCTTGGTTGAGCTCCCCGACACCTCTTTAGGTAGCGCTGGCTCTAATTGTGAGAAGCGATATATTCAAATCTTAGCTAATAGGACCTGCTTATGCAAAACGTTAAAATTTTTGACGGGGCAGAGAAAAATATTGATCCCGAAATATAAATTAACTCAAAATTATAGGAATTTATAGGACATTTCAAGGAAATACAGGATAATATAGGACAGGTTTGAAAATATAGGATTTTATAGGAATTATAGGACCACTGGGCTGCCTGAGACGGGGAAATTTAACAATATACGAGCTATTTCGTAACAATCTTAGAATTCACAGAATTGTAACGAGAAGAAAATTCGATAAAAACGTCAGGTAGAAAAAAAGCGAGATGTAGAAAGCTCCATCAGCGCGGAAGTTATCCGAGCGGAATAATAACGAACTCCTCTTTTAACTCGCGGGCCCACAAATGTTTCATCGATTTATCCCTAGAAAGTTTGTTCAAATTTGAGGGGCTGGGAGTGGCTGAAGATCTGAGAAATCTAGAATCACCGTTTTCAAACGTTAAAGGAAGACAAGCGCCAAAATATATTACATCCAAACCAATTGAAACGGGTTTAGTATGGTCTAAAACGCGTCCATAGAAAATTTAACACAAAAATATTTAATCGTTTTCTTGTAAAGAAGATTTGAAATTAGCGTCAAACTGTTTTCGAAAGAGAAATTTAAATTCAAAGAAAAAAGGAGTGGGTCAAATTTTTGTGCCATTTTTATCACGTGCTGAGAAAAGCGCGCGAATTTCCTCGTGCGAAAAATTTCGATTTCGCGCCATTTTTATCACGTGCTGAGTAAAGCGCGCGAATTTACTAGATTTCGCACCATTTTAATCACGTGCCTAGAAAGCGCGTGAATTTCCTCGTGCGCCAATCTCGATATTGCGCCATTTTTATCACGTGCCGAGAAATATTTGTTGTTGTCATTGTTGCGGGTAGAAATCGTGTTTTAAATGTACTGCAACTATATATTTCTATATTGATTTATTTTGTTCTATCTTTTGAGCGCAAAATCTGTTTGGGGGGGCGGTTTAGGCGTGTGTCACCCTTTAAGGCTTTTACTACTCTCCGACTGAAACCTTTACAACGACATTAACGAAGTTTGGCATTCGGAAAAACGCGCCAAAAAGAGAAAAATGAAAGAAAGAATTCCAAAAGAAGAAAAAAAAAATATTCCAAGGGAAATTTCGTTTCTAATGGCAAACTAGAGCACTAGGTCCTTTTCAAAGTGTACAAGCTAAGTTTACACGATATTTGAAAGTTTTTTCATAGAATAAATAATTGAATGAGCATTTAATTCCGTCGTGTGTTCTAGGATTAAAATCTATGAGGAGATATATTTCATAGTTATATAATTTTGGGATTAAATTTAATCGATGTTTCATAATAATTTTGGGATTAAATTTAATCGAAGTTTCATCGTAATTTTGGGATTAAATTTAATCGAAGTTTCATCGTAATTTTGGGATTAAATTTAATCGAAGTTTCATCGTAATTTTGGGATTAAATTTAATCGAAGTTTCATCGTAATTTTGGGATTAAATTTTTCGATGTTTCATCGTAATTTTGGGATTAAATTTAATCGAAGTTTCATCGTAATTTTGGGATTAAATTTTTCGATGTTTCATAATCAATTTGGTATTAAATTTAATCGAAGTTTCATAATCATTTTGGGATTAAATTTAATCGAAGATTTATAGTAATTTAGAAATTAAATTTAATCGAAGTTTCATAGTAATTTAGGAATTAAATTTAATCGATGTTTCATAGTAATTTTGGGATTAAACTTAATCGATGAAAAGCTTCATAGAAATTCTGGGATTAAATTTAATCGATGAAAAGCTTCATAGAAATTCTGGGATTAAATTTAATCCAAGAAGAATTTCACCGAGAATTTCATGATGGTTCAGGCATTGAATTTAGTCGATGATAAGTTTCAAGTAAATTCTTGGCAAAGTCCTCCAGTACCGCTTGACAATGTCTTTAAGTACTTGCCGAAAAGCCCGAAAACTGTCTTAATACGCAGACATGTAAATATTACAAATATAAAAAGCAGGCAATCGTAAAAAATATTCATCGTTAGTCGATGAAAATTGCGCTTAGGCGTTCCATGGTGTAGGGCTGAGTACAATCGTGACCACCAACTTTCAAAAAGGCAAAAGGAAATTCTTAAGACCTTTAGAAGCGATTTCAGTACGTGTAATTAAGCGCGGACGGCCGGGCGACTATTAAAAGGAACCGGAGGAATTAAATTAAAATCTTAAAAGCTTATATAGACGACGTTTGCGGGCCCTGATATTAGTTTCGCCCGACTTGAGGCCCTCAAAACTTTTCAAGGAGTAGGAAAGGGGCGGAATTGTGGGTGGGCAATTATTGTAAAACGCCAAGAGGAGTCGAATAACTGTTGGAAAGGTTTACCAGGCGAATTCTCGCTAATAAGAATGACCATCTAGCCATTAAATTAGAGAGACTAAGACAGGACCGACTAGAAAAGCAACACGAAGAGTATAGAATAGGGTCTATTTATGATGAGAGACAATTTGCTTCTCTACCATTCGTAAAGGGAAAATATCACCTCATTTTATTAATCAAACTAAATTCGTTACGTAACAAAAACTCTGTCCGTCACTAACGCTAAACTTTAACTTAACAAAAATGAAAATAACGGAAGTTAATTGATATAAATAATGTTAAACTTGATTGGCAATACTCATTCAACACGTCAAAGAAACAACTTTGTCGGTCACTAACGCTAAACTTTAACGAGACGTTATAGCAAAATTAAAAAAGGTGAATCGAACTGATATAAACAATGTTAAATTTCATTGGGAAAATTAGTCAAAAACGTCGAAGAAACAACTTTGTCCGTCACTAACGCTAAACTTAAACGAGATGTTATAGTAAAATGAAAAAAATGTGTTAAACTTCATTGGAAAAAGTAGTCAAAATGTCGAAGAAACATGTTGAGTAAACTATTTAAATATATTTAATTATGCTAGGTCTTATTTGGACGAGATTGTGTTACCATCCCTTTAGGCGTATCGAGAAACATTCCTAGGGTTTCTCTAAGTATCACTAAAGGGAAGTTGAAACGGAATAATTAAATCAGATTTCTTTGAGCGTATAATGGGGTTAAATGAACCGAGTAATTTAAAATTCACGTCTACGTTTCGCAATTTACGCGATTTTAACTTTCAAAGGTAGGTTCTATTTAAAATCGCGCGTAATGCACATATAGAATCTAAAGTTTAAAGTTATTTCCAAAGATTTAACTTAACAAACATAATACGTGATTTCCCGATGGAAGTCAAACATTTTTAATTAAAGGCGTAGTATCGCAATTCGGTTAAACATTTTATAGGAACGAAAAACGCGTGATAGTTCGTAGAAATCATCCGCAGACCTCATCAGATATTTACGACAATGTTGTGACGTTCTGGCACGTGATAAAGTAGCTTTCGCGCGGTATTTTTCGTAGCAGTACTTAATCCAGATCAAGTCAACTACCTTTCGTATGAAAATTATGGTTACTTACTTTCCAGAAATAAACTAAGCCATATATCATTGAAAAAAAGGACCTATATTTTTTTGACGATTCATTTTAAAGTTTCTTTCTAACTAGTCGACCAGCAGAGGTTGATACCCCATAAAAAAACACTTTATTTACTAAAACATTACGTAACTATCTCTTTAAAATAAAACTTTTCACGTTAAAACTGTTTTGTTTTCCCAATTAAAATTTAAACTAGGCTATATTTATGTTCAACGAAGAAGTGACATTGTTAGAAATAAGGTTTACTTTACAAATATTGTAAGTTTCCAGTCTTAATTCTCTGTTTTATACAATTCTATTTAAGTCAATGAACGCCATAAAATATTTACTGTATACAATAAATACAATCAAGAATCCATTCAGGTTCCATAAAAATATGGGAGCATAGCTTTAGCCTCTGGTACCATCCTCCCAAACTTTGTAACAAAAGTTCGTCTGCAATTTTCGCAACAATTGTACGCTTAGATCTTTTTTCGGTCGGCTCCATTTATTACCCAAAATATTATGTCAAGGTCGTTAGTGGCGCGGGTTAATAATAGATGTCAGGAGCGATTTACTTGAAAAATCGATTCGAAGCGGACGAACTTTTGCTACAAAGTTTGGGAGGATGGTTATTTAATCGCGGCCCTCCCATATTCTTATGAAACCTGAATGGATTCTTGATACAATCTAATATTATTAATTTATAATAAACGGATTTTTATTATAGAGAAAACAACAAGATTTATGTTTAAAAAAATCTAAACTGTTCCCAGTTAATATTAATTTTCATTATCCCTTTAAGAGATAGAGAAATAAAGTGAAAAGAATGATGGGTGGTCATGATATCTCCTCGTTTATTTCCCGTGACGAATTCTCATTGAAAAGAGACCTTTTCTTGTTAATTTGGCCGCAACCGCTATTATCCTCGTCCCCAAAATGACCTAGTCTCTTAATAAGATCATTTTTCTTCTCCCAGCACTTTCACAAACCCCCTTTCCCTCGGAGGACTCTCAGCCTCCTACTAGAAAACTAAGATATAGTAATTACGGAAGAATTAGACAAGGAAGAAATTTTAAAAAGGATTAATTTATCACTAATCGCTGTCTATCCATAACAAGGAACGCCCTATCTTTCCTATCTTAATAGATAAAGATGAAGAACAAAACTTGGTATTCATAAACTTCCTCTAACGGAAAAAACAATAAGGAAAAATTCACATTTTGTCAAAAATGGTTCAATTTGGTTGATATTATAAAGAATTTGTGGGTGCGACATCTTGTTCGAATGTTGCTAAATACGAAATCACGTGATGTTTTCATAAAACGCTAGGGGTCAAACGGCTAAGAAGTCACTCGGGAGAGACCCAACCTTGAGAGCTGACACGGATATAGAAAAAATACGCTTAAGAAATGCTCGGTGCTCACGAGCGCCAAGAGCTTTACAAGCTATTACGTAGCTGATGACGTCGACGGCAAAATTCCCAAAGTAAGCTCCTCCTCTTTTATGATAGCAACTATTTAAACAGAATTCCAACAAATATTGACTTCATTTAAAAAAAAACAAAAGTGGAGCATAATTGAAAAAATATTTCGTCTACTTTTGTTGCATTCATGATTTTTTTTTAATTTGTTAAATTTGAACGAATTCTGTTTATGACCAGATTAATTTGACACAAGATTCCAGGAATAGAATGTCGGGTTATAATAGAGCTGAAACTTAAGTTTTTTCATGGTGTCTAACGCGAATCTATTTAGTCCCCCTGCAGTTTCCCGAAAGTAACTAGCCATTTCTATAAGTATTTTTTCCTTTTCTTAGCCTCTTCGTCTTATGATCTAATACGATATCCCACGATACACTCGGCTCATTAATAAAAAAAAAAAAAAAAAACAAAAAAAAAAAACTAGAAACGATACGAGAAGGAGGAGTCGCGTTTGTCCAATTTGTAAGCTAATACGTATAGCTTGGCCATTTGATCCTCTTAGTAACTGCGAGCGCTAGAATGAGTTGACCCACTTCCTATTGATGGCCAAGTACATATCTCGTATATACGCTAGATCGTGCGTATTAGTCATGTACGGCTTTAACGTAAGAAGATCAAGTATTATAGAGGCTTTTTTTCGGGGATATATTCAATGCAACATCCTATTCTATATACGAAGAAATGGGTTCGTTAAGAATATTCGCCGCGTGGGAAACTTGACAGGTGAGATCATGATTCTCATAGCATGCAGGGGTAATTTAGTGTTAGATATATTATTTCTTATACGTTTTGTTGTTTTTTATTACGTAATTATTTAGCGAATATCAATCAAAGTCGTGTATATGTTCTGGGATATTAAAGACATCTGACAGAAGTTCAAATAGCAAGCGGTTTTGTCAAGTAATCCGATTGCAAATGAGACCAAATTTGGATATATTCTTGACAAAATAATGCTCTAGTCTCAGTGTAAACAAAAACTAACCACAGTACAGCTCAAAATAAAACTTTATCACTCGCCTAATAGCCCAAAACAATCTTATCCCAAACAAGAGATACCACGAATCTTATCCCAAAAACAAAGGTACCACGAATCTGATCCCAAAAACCAAGATACCACGAATCTGATCCCAAAAACCAAGATACCACGAATCTGATCCCAAAAACAAAGGTACCACGAATCTGATCCCAAAAACCAAGGTACCACGAATCTGATCCCAAAAACCAAGGTACCACGAATCTGATCCCAAAAACCAAGGTACCACGAATCTGATCCCAAAAACCAAGATACCACGAATCTGATCCCAAAAACCAAGATACCACGAATCTGATCCCAAAAACCAAGATACCACGAATCTGATCCCAAAAACCAAGATACCACGAATCTGATCCCAAAAACCAAGATACCACGAATCTGATCCCAAAAACCAAGATACCACGAATCTGATACCAAAAACCAAGATACCACGAATCTGATCCCAAAAACCAAGATACCACGAATCTGATCCCAAAAACCAAGATACCAGTACGAATCTGATCCCAAAAACCAAGATACCACGAATCTGATTCCAAAAACAAAGATACCACGAATCTTATCCCAAAAACAAAGATACCACGAAACTTATCCCAAAAATAATGGTACTATTCTTTAAGGAAAAACTTTATCAACAAACTCCTATATCCACGCAGCGGATAAATTAAATTTTAAGCCTAATATAATAAGTAAATCAAATTAAACACTTCTTGACATCCCAGCAGTAAAACATAACCGAAAAATTATCACCAGAGGTTATAGAAACCTAGGACACCAATTTCTTATACTCCAAGTTGATTGATTGACCGGAAGATGGGTCTACTCCAAACATCAGTTCATCTTCCGGCCAGGGGGGGGGGGGGGGTGACGTCACCCGTCAAAACAATTGGAGCTTAAAATAAGGATATACCTTCGAGATATCCTCAGAACACACGAAGAGAGGGTTATCTTTATATACCGTAACTAGATATAAAGCTTATTACTCTGGAAAAGGAGACGACAGAGACAGGGTATACCTGAAGCATCCTGGTAGAGATGGAGGACAGTGTGGTCACTGATGATAAAGATAAAATAGAGGACTAGTCCCGTGAGCCTACATATTTATATAGTCTTTGGACAAACAAGAACGGAGAGAGAGACGCCCTTGAAACTGCGCCCAGAAAGACGGGTTATTTAATAAGCCTAGTTCATACGTGACAGCTAAAAGCGCTTCCATGTGCTTTGACTAAAGTTGAGTTCACACTAAAGTATCGCGATCGATTTTAAATCGATAAAATAAATATAATAATAAATAATAATTAATCTACGAATTGTTAAAACCAAATGGTTCCCGAAGCAGGCACTAGGAATCGATTTGAATAGACTACTGTATCTTTTTCCTGATTGGATAAGTCCAAACCTACGTCACGCACGGATGTAAGAAAACAGCCTTGGTTAAATTTTATTTTTCAATTTCTTGTACGATCAACTTGTAAAGCGGGTTGCCTGTTTACTTTAAATAGTTCTAGCTAATTGTAATGTCCCTACGAAATAGACGATGATCATTGGATAATCATCGTAGTATTGAAAACATAAGAGAATTGAAATAGTAAAGGAAGAAGATGAGGGAAAGTTGTCGGAGAATGACAAGGTAAACAACTCAGATTATCTCTCACTGGGAGGTTGCCAAGTGGCAACCAAAAATCAACAGGGCGAGATAAAGCCCTCGAAACGTGGAAAAAACCACCCAGAAACACGGATCTTTGCTATATTTCGGCGTGAAGACGGATTAACCCCATTTGCCTGTCAAAACAGCATAGCGCCGCCTATTGTCGATTGAACTAACCAAATATTTTACCCCGGATTAAACTTCAACTTGCATCCGACGGCCAGATGGAATATCGCCTCTCCCTTCGTAAATTTCTCTACTAAACTTTCATCCTAATTTCGCCACGGGGTGTTTAAAGGTTCAGTTACAAAATATTTATTCTACGGTGAAAAGAATTAACTCAGCCGAGAATGTCGTGTATGGGAAGATGGAATTAAACCAGAAAAAGTTAATGGGGCTAGTATTATTACTATTCGTGCTTGAAGTCAACATCGAAGAGTATTTTAAGGCTTAATGATTAGCAAATACTTTCGTAAAATTAAAATAACGCGACTAACCCTTTATAAGTATGAAACTAAAACGATTCTAACTCTTCCATCATGTCGATGATGATGGCGAGCAATTATTATTAAAGGCAGAAACCACAGTTTGCTTTTCTCTGGAGGAAATTGAACCACTTCGAGTCCTTATCTATAGGGGAGTGTTCCAACAGCCGTTTCTATTTCACACGTGGAAACTATAAACGAGCTGAAAATTAAACAGTTTTGGAATTCGTTTCATTTTAATTTGACGCGAGGTTGTCAAGGGGTTTTACTATCATTTTCTAAAGTTTTGTTAAACAAGATGGACCGGGGAACCACAGAGTGAACTACAATGTCAACAACTTTTCGGGGCCCAAGTTAAGTTGATAATTAGAACTTTAAAAAATAGGTTTTTCGAGTTAAGTTCGAATTAAATAGTAATTAACGACGAATTATAACTTATTTTGAAACCTTTGGCCTTATTTAATGTCATATTTCAAGAATGTCCCTGAGTTTTTAAGAATATTCAAATTTTAAGAAATTCCCTGAGTTTTTAAGAATATTCAAATTTTAAGAATATTAAAATACCCTGATATCTCCAGTAATTCCAGGTTTTAGTTGCAGTTTCAGTTTAAGCCTTAAAAGCTTTAATTATTATAATTAAAACTATTTGAAATGGTTTTTTTTTACGACTGCCCAGATTTTTTTTATCGATGTTTGAGAATTTTCTAAACTAATAAACATTTTTTTTAACACGAGAATAAAAAACTAAGAGCAAAGATCAGTTTTGGATTTTGGGGAAACTTCTGGGAGGTTTTTCAGGCCCCTGAGAAATAAAGAAACCTTATAAACGATCTTGTTGAAAAAGAGAGCAACCAAATATATAAATATACATAAAAAAGATATTGGAAAACGAACAGTGTTAACTAAATAAACGCAAAGGGGCCCTAGATGGAATCAGATTCAAATTTCAGTGGATATTAAACTATATTTGGTAGGGCTGGGCGAGTACTCGATTGATTCGAGTAACTCGATCGAGTACCGAGTCGAGTACTCGACTCGGTACTCGATCGACCTCATTTTACTACTCGTGACGAGTATCGAGTATTGGTTTTACTACTCGACAAACTACTCGATAAGCATTCGCGATAAGAATTCGCGGAATCCATTAGAAACTCGGCAAGGCTAGTACACAAAGGAAATAAAAACGCTCCCTGCAGAGATCCAAAAGTCTAGAGAGGGGTTGTCATGTAGCACAGTTATTTTTTTGTAAAAATTGATGGTGCGGACGACCCGATAGAGGCTATTTGAAAATAGCGCCTCTATAGCGTCGTCTGCTCCATCAATTTTTACTAAAAATTATAACTGCCACCCGACAACCCCTCTCTAGACTTTTGTATCTCTCCAGGCGGCGGAATGGAATTAATTGGCGGGATAGGACCTGCCTGGACCCTGCAAGCGTTTTAGTTTTAGTTTGGATTTCTGTCTTCTGAAGTTTTAATACAAAGCCTGCAGGCAATGGAGCTTATATTCTTTTGGATTTTTACTTTTGGGTCGTAAGGTGGGAAACTGGAACTTTCTTTGCAAGCACTGATTTATTATTTCTACATGAAAATCTAAACAGTGAAATTTTCTAACTTTTTTCTGACTGATCTCTACTTCATGTAATGTGATATAACACAAAACAGTTGTAAAAGTTTAAAACATGATTTTCTTTATATTGTTATTGTTAATGTGGAATGGTTAAACCTAAGCTCACTCCTTAATTAGTTAATACTCGCGAGTAGTAGGCTTAAATACTCGCGAGTACTCGAGTGCATGAAAATTAACCAAGGCCCAACTACTCGATACTCGACCCAATATTTAATACTCGACTCGGTACTCGACAACGAAAATTTTTGGTACTCGATACTCGACTCGGTACTCTAAAAGTACTACTCGCCCAGCCCTAATATTTGGGAACTTATTTAGTCTAGAATCTAGGGCATGCGGAATTATATATACAATAAGGATATTCCAATGGAGATAAAGCTTATAGCGACCTCTATCGAGTATTTTTAGTGCAATGACGTACGAGAATTTAATTTTAAAAATTTGGAAAATTGACGATTATAAAATACGTATTTTAACTTGTAATTTTGTTCTATGGCATATGTATATATATTTTGAATCGTTTTTTAACGATCTTTCCGAAAATATGACCCAATTTCTATATAAAGTTCGTGTAAAACCGGTGACAGACTCACTTTAACCGGCTAAGCATGGTTTTGTTAGTTACTATTTGACTATTTGTTAATTAACCAGTGTCTAAAAGCTTCCTTATGTCGACAGCTGTCTTTTTATAAATAAGCGTATTACACCCCAATTAAGATGTAAAATAAAACTTCGTGAAAAGGAAAATAAGGATGAATTATAAGTTCTTGGTTTTCATAAATTACTTCTTGTTTTTAAACCAGTTGGCTCGCCATCGAAATTCCCAAAATGAAAGAAAATATGGAGGGCATCAAAGATCGCTCTGGCTCGTAAAAAAAACCTATTTCTCTTTCTTAAAAAATATTATATAGAAATGGAATTGGAAACAAAGTCCAAAAGATGAAAAACATTTGGCGCGAAATATTTTCACGAGCTGAGAGTATAAGAAAAATAGCCCTTTTGCAATTTTTTTTACAGATATTTATTTTAAAACAAATCAAAGGTTATCCTTTTTAACGCGATGCTAGGATAAATATTTTTGGCAATTCATATACGTTACCACCACTTTTTTAAACGTATTACTAAAGGGATTGAATGTAAAGAAACTACTAGTCCAAAAGCTCTCCTAAAAGAATGTTTTTTCTTAAAGAGAATGGAATAAAACACACAAAATGACAAGAAAAAAATGGAAATTGAAATTAAGTGATCTTATATTTCAAAAAGATCCCTACAAGTGGCGCCCACGTGCGGATAAAATCGGAACTATCGCGAGATTTTTCGCGCGCTTTTGAAATGTAATCAACACGCGCTTTTCACGATTGGTCAATTTTTTAAAATGGTTGCAACAAGTAAAACTATCTACAAATAGTTTCTAGACGAAACACTAAGCCTAACGAGCTATTTAAACCTTTTTTTAACTCTAAATGAAAGAATATGGGAGCTTATTTCCACTGGGCGATTTTTCTTGGCGGATAAAATTTCTTAAATAACGCGGAAAAACGTAAATACTGGAACGAATTTGTTTAAACCTATAACAGTTAATTTTACTGATTGTCTAAACGTGCTATAATTATAAAATAATTGTTTATATTCGCGTATTTAATCAAATTATCATATTTTAATAACGATAATAATCATTAACTAGAATTAAAATTAATTGTAGCCCTAGACAAAATGTTAGGGCTAATGATTAAGATGGTCTGTGATTGGCTAGGGGAAAAACCGCTCCAAAAACGAAATAAAACCGAGGTGAAAATGCGAATTTCGCGAAATAAATTAATTTTCCGCTGATATAAAAACGTTGAAAATTCGCCCAATGGAAAGTAGCTATAAGACAGCGTATAGTGCCAACACACAAAAAAAAAAAAAGGATAGTGCATAGAATCATCGAAAACGTTTTTTATTTCGACGAAAAAAGAAGAATCAAATCCGGGAGGACCCAGACGATGGTAGCAAAAATGGAAGGCCATTATCAAAAAGGACCTAGCGCCGTACAAGTTAGCCTCATCAAGAAGCCCCCCTCCCGAAGAACGGACAAAGGGAAAGATATCTCTTAAAGAAGATGGCCGGACACATTGGAAAAAAGATGGAAAGAGAGAATCTGAGAATCATTATAGGTTTAGACCATTAACAAAGGCTTAAGATTCTTCTAGTCCAGAGGAAACATTGACTTTCTTGTAGAAGTCGACGATATAAAAGTATTTATAACAGGAGTAAAAATATAGACTTTTAATATAAACTCAATATCTAGTCTTTTCCCGCCAAAAATTATAAACTAGGACTACTTCGGAAGGTTAAGCAAACTATACCAAGCCACGTGACTGTTTGTAATCTGAGATTAATTTCGAGAGAGGGACCATTTTAATTTCTACTGACACCTGAATATATAACCAGGAGAAATATAACGCGCAGTATTCAAGGTTATAGAAATATAAGCCGGATTGCAAATAGTCACGTGGCTTGGCAGACGTATCTTTACTAATCTTACTCTGCACTGTTTGCGCCGTTAGAGGAAGCTTATGGACGATTGTTATTAATCTTTTTTATTAAGATAGATGCAGGGTTCATTGTTATTAGTACTGGACAAACTAATTGCTCCAATTAGTCGATTCAACTTCTCTGGTTTCACCCGATGTTATTTTTTCATAGTCTTTATATATCAGGAGTGGAAAAGATCGAAGCTAATGTGAAGAATTGGGCTTCTATATACATAAATATATAATGGTTCTGGGAAGAAGTCATAAAAGTAACTCGCGTGCAGTTTTTATCCGCCAATTAGTATAAAACTAGGAACTCTTGAACTCTGTCTCGACTAGCAATATTAAGGAGAATAACGAGTCTTAGCGATCCTGGGAGACGGATTTAGAAGGTATATAAGCCGATTTTATTTCGGAGTATTGGTTATTATAAAAAAACTACGTCATTATACGAATTACCAGGGATTAGTATAGGTAGGGCAAGGGCATGGTAAAGGGAGGATGAAGATGATAATTAAAAAAAAAAAAAATACTATTTAGCTGCGTTCATACTAGGCCTTGAAATCGATTTAAATAGATTCAAAACGTTTCCCCTAGAGTCGCGAAACCGTCTTTTCTCGAATCGATTTGATTCTTAGAACTGTTTCAGGAACCAGTTTCGTATCATTTCGGTTTCAACAACCGATAAATGAAGCTACGATAAATCAATTTTTGAAGATAATACGTGAACACGTTGCGCTTAAATCGATTCCTGAAGATTTGAGTATCGGTTTGATTTTACCATTTCAAATCGATTGAGAAATAATAGTTTTTGACTTGATTTATAGGTATAAATGAGCGTGGAATCGATTTATGATACCATAATAGTTATTTTTTGATTCGAGGTGATTAAATTTCCCAACAGAATCCGTTTCACTCTCCCTTTAAAGCGACTATTCGCGATTTTCTAATTCCCTTTAAAGTCGCCTTATTTTCTAGCTTAGCAGACGACGTTAACCCTAACAAATTGTACAGTCAAAGCTATTGGTGTGTAAGGGAAGTACATTTTGATGGGAGGGGGGCAAATTTCGGAGCAGATAGGGGCCTTTAAATCAAAATAAAACATAAACCCAAAAAAATTCCATCACATACAGGCATGAAATGCTCCTTGTTTTCCTTCAAACAGGGTTTTAAATCTCTGATAAACCATTATAAAAGATTCCACAATAAAAAAATATTAAAAAAATTCGGCAGGTGTCCACCATCACGAAAAGGGCGCCACCATCGAACATCTGCCATTCATTATAAACCATATAGCTACTAAACGATATCAAACTAACCTCAACACGATTAAGAAAGGATCAAACTAGCTTTACCTATAATTTCTATTAGTCTAAGGTAAGGTTGACCTCGAAAAAAAAAATAGAAGTTAAAAAATAAAGTGTGGATTTTTGTCGGCACGTATCGACTACCACCCCCTGGCGGTGGATTTAATCAAATCGGGCACGCGAAGTATTTATCGGCGTATCCACCCCCAAAATTCACCCACCTAGGTATAGAAGATACCTTCAAGGATCGCGATAATTATTAGTCAAGCCCAAAAAAAATTTAATTTACATAGTAATAATAACGTTTGAGGAGGAATTTATAAATTTGGGATTTTTCGCCAGGAGATCACAGCCTCATACTCCTCGTGTAGGGGTCAAAGCCTTTCAAGTTAATTGAAAAATTTCATCGAAATATATATTATATGTTTAATATATTATTAAAAAAAAACTAAATTTATTCTACATTTTTTTAAATTAATTTATCAGGAATTATTATAATAAATACTGGTTATAATAATACTAATAATAATATTATAAATAAAAATAATAATAATATTATAAATAAAAATAATAATAATATTATAAATAAAAATAATAATAATATTATAAATAAAAATAATAATAATATTAAAAATAAAAATAATAATAATATTAAAAATAAAAATAATAATAATATTAAAAATAAAAATAATAATAATATTATAAATAAAAATAATAATATTAAAAATAAAAATAATAATATTATTATAAATAAAAATAAAATTGGCTATTTTGAACAAAAGCCCCCGGGCGCCAATTTTTTTATTTAATTTTTTTTACAATCCTTAAGAACTAATTTGCCGTACAATTTTTTACGCCCAAATGGTTAGGTTAGGTTGGGTTAGGTTAGGTTAGCCGAAAAGTTTTTAATAAAAAATTTTAAATAAAAAAACGGCTACAAAAATTTTAATTTTAACAATTTCCAAATTTTTTTAACAAAACACCATTTGCGCATAAACCTTTTTACGGCAAATTGTTTCTTATGACGTAAGGATTGCAAAAGAAATTAAATAAAAAAAAAATTGGCGTCCGGGGCTATGGTTCAAAATTGCCATAAAATTAATTCAATATTAATAAAAATAATAATAATAATATAAATAAAAATAATAAGGGCAGCATCATGCCTTTATCTATATAAATTCGAATCGGAAATAGCATTGTTGGCGTACTCTCTATTGCAGAAACCACCGAAATTAATAAATTACTAATAAAAAAATAAAATCATTGTCGAAGCCGGGATAAAAAATATTGGGTTCAGTACATTCCAAACGCCATCATCGCGTTAGGCCTTTGTCTCCCATTAAAAACAATACCCCCTATTCTCCCTGCCCTACGCGACCTTCTTCAACCCTTACCCAGCACCAAGGAGGATTAGACATCTAATCCTCCTTGCCAGCACCGATTAGCTTAAGAGTTAGACCGAACGCTAAGCCTAACGGCATTGTTTAAAAATCAACTCTAAAAACGTACTTACATTAATTATTCCACTTCAAGGTGTTAATATTCTTACGGTCCACATTCTTGGCAGTCTAATGATCACAAATTTCGCACGTTTATTCTAATTATTCGCGACGATTGATTACGATTTCAATTCTTATCCCCACGCGACCTCTTGCCTCGCCGGTAACGCCTTCTTCAACCCGACACCGGACACCGATTTGTTTTAAGACTGCCGAGCGCTAGGCCTAACGGTACAGTTTAAAAATCATGGTCTCGAAAAACGTACTTGCGTTAATTAATCCATCAAACAGAGTTAATATTCATTCGGTCCACATTCTTGGCTTTCTTGGGATTACAAATTTCAGGAGTTTAATCCAATTATTAACTGTTTTATTACTATTTCAAAAATTGGCTAATACATCACCGGCTTGTCGAAAAGCGACCGTTTAATCTGACGGAGCCAACGAGAGGCGGGTAGGAGTCTGGGAGAGCGCGCGCGCTGGCCTAACGCGCGACTGATAGCAAAATGTAGTAACTGCCATATTTATACCGAATTTATTTAATTAAACTTTTGCAGTTATTTTTAGGATTTAGTAGCGATTTTTAAGTTACTGGTAATTAAATAAGGTTAAATTTTAATAAGGAATGTGAATTATGTCTAGAGTTACGAATAAACGGGGTGTAATGCCGTAAAACGCGTTTATTTCAGAGATACGATGTTTAGCAAAGAGAATTTTGGCGGAATTTCAACAGCGATTTGAGAGAGATACGAGGGTGGAACGAATAAAATTCAAAAACGCCTTAAGCACGCGCGTTGCGTTTTTTGAATTTTCTGACAGTTAATTTTATAGAATTGAAATTTTTGCGCGTGTTTATTGGGCGATTTCCTTAAGTTCGTGACCTCTGGTATAATTTAGAAAATGTAAAATATCTGTCTTATATTATATTTAATATTTTTATCAAGAAAGGGTATCCATTGATTAATTTTCACAATTTTCCTAACTTTTATCTTCGGAATTTTTGGAAATATGATCGCTATGTTTACTTCATCTTCTAAATTTTTCGAACCGAGCTAATTCAGAAATATTTTCCTTTATTAAAGGAACAGGCAATAAATTCTTTTGATGCTATTAATGTTGTATAATTTAAAGGGAGAATGAAACCTAATAAAGATTTTTTTATAGTTTCATTATTGTTTTAAATAGGCCTAAAATACCATTTAAAACTTACCATCAAATTAGGCTTAGCTGGATTCATGGAGATCTTGAATTTATTCAAATTGAAGGGTCAGTAACCAATCAAATGTTATTGGAAGTGTCATCTAGATCTCGTCTTAGAGACGGACGTTCGCTTATTGGTCCATCAATGGGAAAAAATTCAGTTGATCTCCATGAATCCAGCTAAGCATATTTTGATGATGTTTTAAATTAATTTCTAGTTTAATATTTGTTTGTAAAACAAATGTACTGGTGGATTAGGCCTATTTAAAACGATAAAAATTAATTGTAATACCCTCGCTGAGAGTAAAGATATAGTGAAAGCTGTGAAACCATTCTTGCCCATTAGCCTTAAATATTTTTGGTTAAAAAAATGTTTTTCGTACAAAATGTTTAGAAATTTTGTCTTTCATTCTTCTTATCTGAAAGTTTTTATTTCATTCTATTGTATATTTCATTTCGTTTCGAACTAATGGTGATATTATTTCCATGATTCTATTCTCTAAAACGGGGGCGTCTCTAAGTAGCCTCATCTCATTATGTGGAAAAAGCGCTTTTGTTCAATCCATCAGCTCAGATTCTAGTTATTTATGACCCTACACTTTCACATAATTCATCTTGAGTCAAAATATTTCATATTTTCTCGCTCACATCGTGCCCCGAGCTTCTTTGTACATAAAACCCTTTCAATCCCAAAAAGTTCGAGATAATTTATGATCCTTTAAAAGCTTTTGGGACCATCCAAGCTCCATGGCCATCCCCCCCTAAGTCCCAACCATCGAACTCTCGGACCTCCCAAATTCTAGTCGTTATACACCCAAAAAAATCTTAGAAACTATAAATAGGGGTAATATTTTTATTTTTAAGAATCACGTGATCTGGAATGCGTGGTGTGTAGAACATATCGAGTTTCAAATTAATGTAAGTCGTGTTCGTATATAGCGACTTTGAAATCGATTTTAACCGTAATAAAAAGGTCAAATGATGAAATTTGGGTTAACTGTATCAGTATTTCCAATATAAACTAAAATATAACCTTAAATGTTCACGTGAACATTTAAAAACAGTTAAAAAGTGCCTAGAGTGTGAACGAAGCGTTTATCATAATTTCATTTCATATTTTTATGAACATAAGTTGATTATTTCTAAGTTATAAGTTCGCCAATTTAATCAGCACGAGAAATTAAAATATTCGTCAAGCTGTGACGTCAACTTTACGTTTTCATTTCAATTGAAATTGATGAAAAATCAGTGTTTTTCGCAACCCTGAATTATCAGTTACTAATTTTAATAATAATTATGGATTTCATAATTATTTATCGAAATTGGAGATATTTTAGATGACAAGTAAAATGCGAACGAGACTTTAGACACTCTACAACTTGACAATAATAATGGGGTGTCTCCTCCCATTCTTCCGATTCTGTTTCTTCCTTAGAAGTACTTTTTTTTCTTCTTTCTTATCGCGCTTTGTACACCCGATTTTTTTCATTCACAACCCCTTTTTTTAGTCAAGTCCCGCGCGAGGGATAAAAGAGCCCAAAACTTTCAATTCTTTTGTTACTGTAAGGAAGATTTTTCTTTTCCCTTATAAGAGATGGGAAGCTCTAGAAAAATAGCTATACAATAAAAAGATGCTGGAGTCTTCATTACCGACATTTTCTTCGCTTAACTTCTACTAAACCATTCATAGAGGGATTGAGAAAGAATATCAAAACTACATTATCATATACTAATAATGATATTAAGTTTTTAAGAGATAATGCTAAGCCTAATCAATTTTGTAATGGTTGTGTTCAATATTTGTGAAAATAAATTTACAAATTAATTTGGCAAAGTCTGACCAGACTTAATTAGCCCGGTTTAATCAGATTTAATCAGAACTGAGAAGGCTAATTAAATCTCAGTTAAACCCGATTAAACCAGCTAATTACGCCTCGTCTGAAGAGTGTATAATCAAGGCCTGAGGGAGCAGACACTCGCGAACTCTGGTGTACAAACTTTTTGAACTCTTTGCACTATCAAAACTGAACTCAGAGTTCATAAGTGTCCAACTCAATGAACTGTCAACGCTGAACTCAGTGAACTCAGGTGTAGAGCAAATTCAAGAGTGTCGGATCCTCGCCAAGGCCTAAAGAAACGTTCAAAAAATGCTTTCAAGTTAAAGTAAAATTTAAATCAAATTTTTCCAGAAATGCGTGATTGTAATTCAGTATGTTTCTGTCTAGACTACAGCGATTGGCTTGAATTTCTTTCTACTACATAGTTTATGTCAGGTGATTCTCACCACACCTGATTCCTGAGTCCAGAACAGACTAAAATCTCCCGAAAACGAAATACCCCCTTTTTTCGGCGTCTGCTTTACAATCTTTATAAATGAAGATTCTCAAAAGAAAAAACCCAGGCTGCATTGGGGTTAAAAAGCCGCTCCCTGAATCCCATGACCCACGAGTTAAGGATGCCGTGTACAAAAACCTGAAATGAAATGGCTAATAAAGCGATGGGGGGCTTCCATTACACTTTCAAGATATCCCAGTCAACGAGTACAAAATATGAAGGGATGATTTAAAAAAAAAAAAAAAAAGATTATTTCAAATCTCAAGGGCTTTTGTTTCAGTTGGTTTCAGATTTAATTAGGGTAATCTAAAATTAATTGAATATATAATAGATAACAGTCGATAAATTGATTAAAATTAAATACCATTAATGGTAATTAAGATTTAATTGATATAACTATAGACTGAATTAAAAAAAATTACTAATTTTATTTTTAATTATTTTTCATAATAATATACGTAATATATTATAATTACTGAAATTTCTCTTCCAATTCTTTAAAAAACTACTTAGATAAGAACTACAGCTGTACGAAAATTAGCTTTCCTTCACTTAAAGATAATTTAATTCGCTAAACTTATTTCATTTAAAACGCTCGTAAAACATTGGATAACCAAACAATTAAGAAATCGTAACTTTAGTTTGACTGATTTGAATTAAGATTTCTCGGGCTTATTTTGTAGTCGACATATAGATCTATTCGAAAAATATAGCTTCGACACTCTAGGATTAGATACGACGCTAATTAGGCCACCTTTCTAATTAGACTAATTAATTAAAATACAATTCTATGGAATGGTTCCTTTTCTAGTCCAGAAAATAAGGTTTTACTTGGGAAAAATCCCACGATTACGTAAAAGACTTCGAGTTTCCCGCTACAAATGTTCGTTCGTTTCTAAACAATAAATTGGTTAAGAATTCATTGAAAAGGTTGAAATTATCTAAAAACAGAAGCCCTAACTTTTAAATTTAATATTCTTTTGCCTTTCTAGTGTTTCTAAGATAACGTAAAACCATTCTAAGGTTGCGTTTGAGAATAAATGAAATTCAAGCATTTCAGTAAGTTGAATAAATTGCGAATTTCTTGGAAACAAAAAAAGAATCCTTCAGATAATAGAAAAAGAACCAAAAAAAATCGAGAAATTTAGAAAAACGATATTTGAAAATGATTCTAAGGACGTCGACAATTTATCCGAGAAGCAAATAGATACAAATGATTATGATGCAAAGACGGAGGGAAAAAGGGCCGGTAGAGACCCGAAATCTTTATACTTTCAACAAAACAAAAACAGAGACCATTTTATACGAGTAAATAGGTTTAAGTCCCAAATTCCCCCCAAAAAAAGGGTTCTATATATTCTCTCCATTTTAAAGAGATAATGAATGAAATCGTGATATCACTGCGATAATAAAAAAATTTATCCCGAAATATATAGGTCTAATTCAGTCTAACTGTAATACTATTTCAAGTTCCTTAAAAACAATTCAATCATTAACCAATCAAAACGCTCCATTGAAATAGCGCGTGATCTCCCGCAGTCTCGAGATAGATGGGGTGGAAAGGGGGAGGGGCTATCAAAGCCACTGATTATCCCAATATATTTATAAAAATAAATTCATACGATAAATAAAATTGAATTAATAGTTTAATATTACAAAGTCAGCTCTAGCTTGCGATTTAAATTAGCGACAAGACCATTTGAAAATCATTGGTATTTCCGACCTCACTTTAAATTTAAATTTAAAACTTTTCTTAACCCCGCGCCCGAAGTATAGGAAAGTACTTTATAGTGTCTGTATAAAAAAATAAAAGAAAAGCTTTTTTTGTACTCTATTCTTTCGCTCTCTTAAGCAATGTATCCGAATTTGATTACCTGGAACTTCGGTAAACTTCGGACCAGTTGGGAATGTTTTTATATAAGCAAAAATTCCAAGGTTGCATCGCTTCGGCGCGATGCTAATAAAAATAGCAAAGAGATAAACCAGCGCCTGAGGAGGCCGAAAAACACCGTGAAAGAGCCCAAGTACTTAAAGGGAAACTGTAGGGATTATCAAGATCACTTCGTGAAAGCGGAAATTAACCAAATTCCAAAGTTAAACACATTAAATTTAAACGTAATCCCGGGTTTCGGCACCATAATCCAAAGACGAAATTATTAACATATATACTTCTTGCAAATACTAACAGAAGAATCGGTAATTTACGCGGTAATTAAATTAATAAAACGGTAATTTTAAAACATTTTGGATTAAAAGTAAAATTGTTTCTAGAGGTCAAAGTTTAACTTTTAAATTATTTTTCACGTTCGATTCCCATTGTGCTATCAATGCCGTTGTAAATACTAACAAAATCGGTAATTAACGATATAAATTACCAGGGTAATGATAATTTACGATTCGTTGTGGTAATTAAATTAATAAAACGGTAATTTTAAAACATTATGGATTAAAAGTAAAGAGGTCAAAGTTTAACTTTAACGTCCGATTCCCATTGCCCTATCAATGCAAATTAAAATGGTCCAGGGTATCGTGAAAGACGTAGCATTTTTCACGAAACTTTATTAGCATTTTACGTTCCCTTTTCGTTAAGAAAGAAACCCTAAAAATTCTATATGGCCCTGATTTTTTTTTTTTTTTTTTTTTTTGGGATTATATGAGTGTTGTGCGAATGGGGCCTGATAGTACAACGTTAGCCCGGGTTATTTCTAATCGTTTTTTTTTTTTCTTTTTTTTGGAAAACTGGCTGGCGTGGGTGTGAGAGAAAAAATGGCTAGTACCAACCAGAACTGAAAGACAAAAAAAAAAAAAAAAAAATCGCCGTAAGCTATGTGCAGCATCTATAGAGTCTATAAGTATTATTAAAGGGGGGAACCGATCTTGAGGCATGACTGACACGGTATACTTCAATCTTGGAGGAATACGAATAAGGAACCAAAGCTTGTTTCGGTATTTCATATAATTTTGTAGCATGGAACGTAATTTTGATACGAAAGATAGATAAACTACTTTTACGAAAAAGACGGCGCGAAAGCTACCTTCTGGTGCCAGAACGTACGAGAATCAACAGTAGACTATATTTACAATTAAGAGAAATCACGTGATCATAGCGCGATGACGAAGTATTGCGTGAAATTTTCTTTTAAAATTGTCAAAATTGCGATTATAAAACATGTATTTTTTCCCTAACTTGTGAAAGTCTTAACTCTGAAAACTTTTCTTTAAAATTCATAACTTTAGTTTGACTGACTCGAATTAAGTGTTATAGGGCTTGTTTTGTAGAAGTTATATCGGGCTATCTGGTAAAAAATATTTCAACACTCTATTAAATTATCCGGAGAAAATTTGACAGATTAAGTATCGTTACTCAAGCGAATTATAACTAATTGTAATACGAAATCGGTCCTTTATAGGAGAAACTTTGAGTCGTTGTATCTCTTAACTCATTCCTCCAAGATCCAACGGTGAAACGAGTATAGGAAGAATATATCACGAGAAACAGAGCCGGCCAAAAGGGAGGGCATCCAAAAATCTAGAAGGGGGCAAGTCTAATGGATTTTCCTTGCGGGCTAACAATTTTTTTCTATATTTTTTTTTCTTTTTAACTCTCACGAGTGAAGCTAGAGTAGTTGAGAGGGCAAAAAATTTCCGGACTAAAAACCTATCCTCTTCCCCAGAATTGCGCGGCATATTCATTCTCTTAGACTGTTAGTCAGTTAGATACCGTCCCGCGAAGTGAAGGAGGCCCGAATTTAAGCTCCACGTTTCCGTTAAGTTATACCTTCCTTAAAAGCGTTGGTGGTCTTTCTCTACCCAATACCGAATCTACCCGCCGAGAAAGCAACATCCAAACCAGAGAGGTTGCGAAAGATTAAAAACGAAAATCTTTCTTCATAAGTGTGTTTAGAATCACGGATAATTTCGGCATCTCTAATTACAACGTTTAAATTAATTATTTTTAATTTATTTTAATTTGCGCCCACGATAACGTTCCGCTATAGGAGCCAAAAGTAATATTTACGAGTTAATATTTATGAGTTTTACGCGGAATCATCCAATGAGAGTGACTTTTAGCTCGAGCTTATGGAAGAAGATATCATACTAAAAGTAGATTTTTTCTTCTACTGAATTTTTATTTTTTTATTTTTACTCCTAGAGTAAAAAAACGTTAAGGTGAGTGAATTTTGATGTTTCTGGAGTTTCTCTTAAAGATTTTCATTTTTTTCTACCAAAGTCCGTATAAGTTTTAGCCGAAAGCCTTGGGGAGAGCGAGAGAAGAAAAATATTAAGACACGAATCTTTGAAAAAGAAAAAAAAAAAAAAAAAAGCTGAGCTTATTTTCCAGTTCGTAAAAATATCTTATCTAGCTAAAATATATATAATATAGAAATATACGCTTCAAAGAAACTGCAAATATTAAAGTGTATGTGACAATGTAGAACATAACTACTATGGGTAACGAACATGATTTCTGATTTTTTCCAAAATTTCTCGCGATATTTCTGATATCCTCGTTTTTTTCCCAATTTATAAAATCGCCTGGAATCGTTTTAAGAGTCCGGTATTCACGAATTATCGTTATAAATCGATTTATCGTAGCTTCATCTTACAGTTGTTGAAACCGAATCGGTACGAAACTTGTTCCCGAAGCAGTTTCGAGAAATCGAATCAAATCGATTTGATAAAAGACGGTTTCCCGTTCACGCGACTCTAACGAAACGTTTTGAAACGGTTTAAATCGATTCCTATGCCTAGTTTAGCTACGGTCACACTATCAGTTCTTAATCGATTTGAAACGGTAAAATCAAACCGATATTCGAATGGCCAGGAATAATTTTAAACGTCAGGCGTTCACGCGTTGTCTTTATAAATTGATTTATCGTACCTTCATCTATCGGCTGTTGAAAATGAATCGGTACGAAACTGGTTCCCGAAGCAGTTTCGAGAAATCGAATCAAATCGATTCGAGAGAGGACGGTTTCCCGTTTACGCGACTAAAGCGAAACGTTTAGAAACGGTTTTAATCGATTCCAAGGCCTAGTATGAACGCGGTTTATGTAAAATTATCAGTTTTCTTTATGATCATGTCACTGACACTTTATAACGCATCCTGGTTTGACTAAGTGCTGTTGGGTGTATAGGGATTGTAAATATTTCTATTCGAAGACGCGTATATATGAATATCTTAAAACATCTACGTCTATGTATCGCCTGCATAGCACTAATCATTTTGCGATACTCGCCTAAGAGTACTTGCTCAACTTTTTGAACGCGCGACACCCCGATATTGGCAGAAGATATAGGTAATTTTTCGTTAATTTGCTTATAATTATAATAACAACAGGAGGGGGGCAGTTTTCTTAATGGTCTTTTAGAGTTCGCGTGCCTCGCTGCATATTTTGTCTTCCGGAAAACTTATTTTTCGATAAAGTGTAGGTTTTCAATGTCAATCAAAGTTATAACCGCTTAAAGAGAAATTGGAGCTAAAAATGGACCAGCTTTAGAATTTATTTTAGGAATTGCCATCTCACAAAAACGTATTCCCAAATTTTCAAGCAATTTTTAGACACGTTTTTGGTATTTAAATTAATCTTACGCATTTTGCATCTTGAAAATTAAATTTAAAGAAATTTGGAAGATAAAAGTGTAGAAAGTTCTCGAAACATTTTAAATATTCTGAAAAAAATTAAGATTTTTGTTGTTCGGAATCTAAAACGCGCTAAATCTTCGCTCAAATGTGGAAATTATTTAATTATTTAAGTTATTTCGAGAAGGAAATTTTGGCAAAAATAAACGCAACTGCGTTAGATTCAAAAACATTATTTTATAAATTGTAAACCACTTTCAAGAATTGCACCTATTTCTTTAGGAAAGTTTGCCGGGTGGGAAATGAAAATTAAATTAGCACTCAAATATATTTCGGCTTAATAATCTGAGATTGAATTATCAGGCCCCGGGCCAAAAATACCTGAAGAAAAAGATTAAGTATATATATATATAAGAATAATCCCTGCCCTGATTTTTGGAAGAAAAAAATTTAGAAAAAAATGTATTTTTTAATTATCTTAATGGAATCTTTCGAATGAATTAGAAGAGGCCTTAGCTTTCTTTTTCGTGAAATGAAATCGAATAAATACTATTACATTAATTGGATACCGATTATATTTAGATATTATCCGATTGCTTGAACAGAAATATAATCCAGATTAACTTATCTAAAGACTAAATAAAAAAACTAATATTTGATTTTGATTTTTCACAAAAAGGCAAGTTTTCAAACAAAAAATTTCAACCACGAATTATAGTTTTCGAGTCAAACTAAGGTGAATTCACATTAGTTTTAACGCAATTAAGCTATGATAATTGGGTAAAAAAATACATATATATTGATTGAAAACTTTATTCCAAAATAGAAATTTTAAAAATATATTTTCGTTAAAAAAATTAATTTGAATTTAATTAAGAGGCTTCAAATGACTGCAGAAATTAATTTGATATAAATGAATTTAGTAAAAGCAAAATGTGATTGAAAACGTGGCTTAAATTCCTGTATGCTGAATGTTAAATCTGTTGGGATGGGGGGGAAGTTTGACTTTCAAGATCAAAAATGGGAGGACAATATGAGGAAAAGAATGTCTGTGCCGGATTTGATTCGGTGGTCTTATAATATTCCGGTTTTAAAGAACATCATGGGATTTTTTCCACCGACATTACTATCATTTTTTAAATATAAAAAAATACCTACGTAATAAATTCGTCACTCTAATATTATGATTAAGAATGGATCGTGTAAACAGTTTTTTTCTCACGGTGATATCGGGTTTGAAATATTTTCCCTATGTCAATTATTCTAAATTTATAACATTATAGCTTCAGGGAAACTCAAAAGCGTTATGCAAATTTAAAACTTTCAAATAATTACGAGACGTTTGTGGTGAGAGTTAAAACGTTGCCCGATTCTTGACAAGATGTTAATTAGTAGGATTTTTAATTAGGGTTAAAAACGGGTTCAAAATAGTTGTTAAATTTAATTAAAACGTGATTTTATATAATTAAGTTTAAGGAATTTGTTGCAAGGTATGTTTGGCATTATAAATTTAAATTAGCTAATTAAATCGCATTATTTAAATCGTTTGATTAAACCACTAATTAGCGTAATATTGATAAATGTTATTATTTAGATTTCACGCATAATTTATGTTTACTTAAATTAGATAAGGAACCTCTGATTCTATTCGAGCCAATTTGATGTTTAACTATTAATTAGATGTAGTTAAAGATATACACAATCGCTATGAATATGTAGAAAATAAATAAAAAATGGAATTTCCATTCTTATATCAATAATTTCATCTCAAGAATTTTTTGCTTCTACAAGTTTTATTTTTTGAATTTTTCAAAGGCCATTTTTCCGCAATATCTATTTTAAACCCATGCAGGTATAAAAAAACTTTTAAGTTCAAAATAAACTTATCTTTCGACTTAAATCTTAGTAAGATACGATACATTTACTTTAAACTTTTCGAATATCTAAAATAAAATGAATCGAACGCGATACCGAGAAATTCAGGGTTTTAAACCAACAGAATTTGGGGGGTTTTGGGTTTTATTTATTTGAGGCCGTATTAAAATTATGACCCCGTATATTTGTTTTCGAAAAAATTCAAAAGCCTCAAGGGGTGAGTGTATATCATTTAGAAATTACAGGAACCAAAATTTGAAAACAAATTTGATTATAAATGTAATTATATTTAAAATATTTCCTCAAATCGTATTTAGCGGATAAGGAGGTTTTGTTCGGACCTCTAATCGTTTGGATGCTAAAATAAGAGCGAATAGAACACGGGTTTAAGTTCGGAAAACTTGATTATTTGTAATTAAATTTACCTAATAGTTATTATAATTTAAAAATCGCTAACTACATCAATTAATACAATTGATATTATTTTTTTAAAAATGTTATATCTATTATAGTTCTCTGGTAACAAATTCAAGACCACTTTTGAAATAATGTTTTTGGGGGCCTTAAAATAGCTGCAACACCTTGTTCACGATTATTTTATTTTTTTGCTGTCGCTAAAGAAGAAAAGAGAAAATGGGAATTGGAAAAGAGTCGGGCTGGGCGATCTTCAATGTTAGAAAACGAATTTGGGCTAAAAAGATAAGATTTTTTTTCCTTCGACCATTCCACGGGTGGCCCCGCCAACATTTCTGGCTTTGCCCTACACGCTATCCTGCATGGTCACCCACTCTTAGTTTTTTTCTATTTTATCGTTAGCGCTTCCACAAAAAAAATGAAAAGAAGGTTGTCTCGCAATTCGATGGGGAGCTTTAGGACCCATCCCAGTCCGATATCAACCACCTACTCCACCCAATCTTTAATTCTTCTTCCGTCTCTCGTTTTTGGACATAAAGGGGTCGCCTATTCAGCCGCTAAGCTTGCCCCGAACTCGTCTTAAAGGTTTAAGGCATCGGACAAATATTTCTCGTCTCAAAGGGTTAAATGGCTTTTTTTTTTTATTTGCTCCTGGCGTTATTTACGAGCTAAAATATTTATTGACATTCAGTTTTGGGAAAAATCCTGAAACCAATTGTGTAAACAAAAAAATTAAATTAAGTTAAATTGCGGCAGAAAATAAAGTTAAATTGCGGCAAATATAAAGTTAAATTGTTGCAAACAATTAAGTTAAATTGCGGCAAAACATCGAGTTAAATTGCCGAAGACATTTAAGTTAATTTGCGAGTGACAAGTTTAATTGAGCTAGACAATTAAGTTAAATTAAAATTCCCAATCCAAAGATCTTTGAAAAAATGGTAACATCCGGTTTAGTTTCTCTTTAAGAGGGATTGACGTTTTATTTGATGGTGTCTTACGCCTTTAAAAGTGCCAAAACTGTTTCCCAAGCATTCTTGTATCTCTCTACCACCACACGCGCTTCCGTCCCGTCAATTCGCAATCCTCGGATAAAAAAGAAACACCGAAGAAAGAGTATAACCACCACGGTTGTCGCCGTGATATTGGTCCTTTCTTAAAAAGGACCACCCTCTAACCATCCATGATGATGATGCCTGTGAGCAACTTTCTTTATTTCCATTTTTTTTTTTTTATTTTGGAGTGTGAAAAAAATCTGATTTTTTTTTTTTCCTTAAAGGGAGTGTGAAGCGATAAATAAAGTGATTGAATTTGAATAAGTAGTAAAACATTGAAAATTTTCTTCAATTCAATTAAATTAGATCCTATATCAACGACTAATCAAAAGACCCTTGGTTTTATTAAATCCCCGCGACACGCGCAGTGGCATGGATTTACTCTTGAAATCGCGATAAATCTATGCATAGTTCTTCATAATTTCACGCATGTTCAGTCTTTTATGATTAATTTCGCAATTTCGTTTCAATCGATAAAAAAATATTTCATCCTCCCTTTAACGCGAAGAAGGGTCAGTTGAATCGGATGTAAAGATTCGAAATCTAGGTAGGGCCATCACTAGCTGTAAGGTTTTAAATCCTGCTGGTCCTGAATCGGATGAAATCAATCGTTTGATTTTCGAGCGAAATTCTTTTCAAATGTCTAGTCTTTGTGGTGGGTAAATTCAAAATTGTTAAACTCTAACTACTAGGGCCAGAAAATAATTTAAATCTTTCGAAATATAAGTTTTAATTCAAAATTACACTCGACAAATATTTAAATTTAAATTCGAGCTGAGTTTTAGTCGAGAGTTCATTTATTATTTAAACATTTTTGAATTAAAAGGGGTACTTTAGTTTAATGTTTGAAATCGTCTAAGAATCTACTGTTCAATATTCATTCATGTTTGAAGTCATTAAGGTCAAACCTAATGTCATTTTTGCGTGTCAATTCAAACTCAAATGGACAAGAATTTCAAGCAAACATTTCATTTTTCTCACGAGTGTAGGAATGAGAAATTCCGCATTTAAAATAAATTCAAAAAATTTAATTTGCAAATACCGGTAAATTACCGCGTAATTTACCAATTTCAAAAGTTACGGTAATTTTAGAGCCTAATTACTCATACATTGAGGCAAACTGAAACCTATTGAAACGCGTGTAATATTCTACAAAATATTTAAATTTATTTTTTGAATAAGTTTAAACTATAAGGAATGTTTATTTTTCATTGTATAAATACACCAGTGTATGGCGATTTATTGGACTGTAAGAATATAGAAATTCCTGTAGTTTTATTCATTTTATTAACTAGGTCAGAGTCGTATTTATAATCAATATATTATCTTTAAAGTGATTCTGTTACCATACCATTAAAATTCTAAATTTTATCCCACTGGGGGTTAACGCGCTAGGAAGAAACTTAAAATAACAAAAATATACAAGTAATTTCTGTGCGATATATTAGTTTATTTCTGGAAGGTAATTAACGTTAATTTTCCTCGACTTTTGATAATTAACTTAGGGCTTATGGCTTTAATCTACTATCGCTAAGACTTGGCCATCCTCGTGCTGATAAATCTAGGTGATATAAACTAAAGAAATCAATTAAATTGATTTTTTTCCATTTACCCAGTTTCGGAACTAACACAAACCACGTAGGACTGATACACGAGGAGAGACATACAAAAGAAAAATAACAATTTAATTTCTAAATATCTCCCATATTTTATAATTACGTCTTAAGATCTCTCGGGCTTCGAAAGCAGACGAAATGAAGCGTAATTTTGATTTTAAGGCACTAACATATTGGGATTTAAACGATACGGAATCGATAAAGACAAAAAACTAGAGCTACGTTCACACTTGACACTTTTCCAACCGTTTTTATGGATCAAATCGATTTTTCAAGCTAATAATTATATTTTTGGAGAATATCTCTCTATATTTGACCCCAAAATTTTCCATTTTGACCATAAATTATCGGTTAAAAAAGTTTTAAAGAGTCTAGCGTGATTGTGGCTAAAGTCTCTAGTATGAACACGACCTTTATTGAAATTAGGTTTCGTTATATCTTTAAATCAAGTAGTTAATTGTTAATAAACCTCTTTTCTCCATCTTTTCGTAATAAAATATAAAATAAATTTTAAGTAGACAATTTAATATCACTTCCGGTATAATTGGGCATCTTTTCCTTCGAATTATTTCCGCCGTGTACGAACCATTCAATCAGGAGAAATAATTCAATCCAAACAACACACAACACACACTGAGTAACGTACAAACTTTATCGCTAAGTACACAGACGTTCGTTCGCTAGCGAAGCACGCTGCCATAGTTTTAATCAGAAAGGAAAAGGAAAACGGCGTAAAAGAAATAACAAAATAAAATCCAATCGAAGGTTGCTTTTAGAAAGCAAACGTCTTATAACGAAGCCAATTTATATCTAGCTTATCTGTTTTTTTAGTTTACGCAACACGCGATATTACTTCCCTTAGTATTACTATAACTTTGAACAAGCTGTAACAAATTCCTCGATACTAGGAATTCATAACCATAGAGCTTTCCTCTATTTCGTCATAAATAAATTTATACTTTTAGTCATAAAAATACATATAGGGTAAATAATATTTTACTATCAAGATGGAATACATCCGCCTAAAACTAGCTGCCACGGGCCAAGTTCGAGAGACGCGGAGAAAGTTAACTTCATATATTAAAGAGAAACTAAAACTGAAAATAATTGCGAAAATATGACCTTTGAATAAAAATTAAATAATTAAATTGAGTGGCATTTTTGGAAAGATCGTTAAAAATATAAGATGGAAAATAATTAATAAAAATTAGACCTATAATTTAATATATTTGCACTAATTCTAAGAATTGATAGATAAAGCTTAGAATAATTAAATTTTTAAATATCTGAAAAATATGTAGATTTTTAATTCTTCTGTATGATTTTTAAGCTAAAATAGATCATATTCTTAAATTAATTTAAAGATTATTATTTAAATAATCATGATAATTTTAGCAAACGTTTGGAATACGAATTCAGACATCACTAAGTATCCTCAAATTATTTTTTTACATTCACAATTATTTTCAAATTAACTACGCGGTCTTCTTGAACTTTAAAGAAATCATTGGAACCGATTTTCAGCTGCAATAAAATTTAAACAGACGCGCGTGTAGAGATAAAAAGAATGCCTTTTGGGCATTTCATTTACCCTTTGTACCTTTGTAATACCAGCGAAGCGCGAGCCGAAATATAGAAAAAAATCATATAAAATTACAAGAAGACGCCTCGCTAGATTGTTAATTTATTTCGTTAAAGGAAGAGTACCACGATCTCATCAAACTACTAACTAGGACAAAAATATTATCTCATTGTAGTAAGTTTAGAAGAGTTAAAAAATATTACATGTCCTTGGCATGTCCACATAAGTTTCTTTGGGATTTGTTTAGGGATTTGAAAGGTTTTGTTTAAGGACTTGAACGGTTTTGTTTTGGGACTTGAAAGGTTTTGTTTAAGGACTTGAACGGTTTTGTTTTGGGACTTGAAAGGTTTTGTTTTGGGACTTGAAAGGTTTTGTTTTGGGACTTGAAAGGTTTTGTTTTGGGACTTGAAAGGTTTTGTTTTGGGACTTGAAAGGTTTTGTTTTGGGACTTGAAAGGTTTTGTTTTGGGACTTGAAAGGTTTTGTTTTGGGACTTGAAAGGTTTTGTTTTGGGACTTGAAAGGTTTTGTTTTGGGACTTGAAAGGTTTTGTTTTGGGACTTGAAAGGTTTTGTTTTGGGACTTGAAAGGTTTTGTTTTGGGACTTGAAAGGTTTTGTTTTGGGACTTGAAAGGTTTTGTTTTGGGACTTGAAAGGTTTTGTTTTGGGACTTGAAAGGTTTTGTTTTGGGACTTGAAAGGTTTTGTTTTGGGACTTGAAAGGTTTTGTTTTGGGACTTGAAAGGTTTTGTTTTGGGACTTGAAAGGTTTTGTTTTGGGACTTGAAAGGTTTTGTTTTGGGACTTGAAAGGTTTTGTTTAAGGAAGGACTCGAACGGTTTTGTTTTGGTACTCGAAAGGTTTTGTTTAAGGACTCGAAAGGTTTTGTTTTGGGACTCGAAAGGTTTTGTTTTGGGACTCGAAAGGTTTTGTTTTGGGACTCGAAAGGTTTTGTTTTGGGACTCGAAAGGTTTTGTTTTGGGACTCGAAAGGTTTTGTTTTGGGACTCGAAAGGTTTTGTTTTGGGACTCGAAAGGTTTTGTTTTGGGACTCGAAAGGTTTGTAAGATTTTTGTTGCGAATTAAACATATTTATTTGTTATTTAAAAGTTTAATTTGCGATCTTTAAGATTAATTAAGGATTTGTAAGATTTAAAAATTTGAAATTGATACTAGATTTTAGTAGAATAAGAATCAGACCCAAGGCAATGCTATAACGTCATCAAATTATATAAAATTAAGTGTTTTTTTAGTGGAAAAAAACGGTGATTTAAATGGCATGAATATCATAAATGTTTTTTGATCAATGATTCTTCTATAAAGTCATTCGTTACTACCCCTTTTACCATTTTAGCCTTCGATATATTGTCACGTTCGTATAAAACTAAAGACACTTAATGAGGCTGCCTGCCTTTCCACAATATATATATATATATAGGCATCTATATAAAAACTAAAATTAAAATTAAAAGTTGAGATGGTCCAAGACACGCACGCGAATCCAAACCCCCCTTAAACTTCCCCTCGAAAACTTTCTTTACATAAGAACAACTCCTAGCCCCACTATCCCTACCCTCTCGTAGCTATTAACCCTAAAGGCATTCAATATTACGCTTCTTAACTATATATTTTTTTCTATTCCTACAACCAACCAACTATCGAGAGACTTTAGTTATTATTCGGACGAGTAAGTGGTGTAGATATAATTTGAAGAAGTGTTTTCGTGAATAAATTGTAATTCAGTAAATATAAACACTATATTAAATGAAATACCTTGATCACGCTTCAAGTTTACAATAAGGCGTATTACGATTGATACGTGGTTCTAAAGATTAGTCGTCAGAGCTTTCGCCAGAGGAGGGAGGAAAAACATCCAAAAACTCGGTCGAGATACGGAATTCGAATTTCCCTACAAATTTGGGAATACTTCGGGTGAAACAGTGGACTGAGAAAACTGAACTCGCTTCATCTTCACCACAGAATGTTGTCTTATAAACTTGAATTATGATTTACTTGTCCGATTAAAGATAAGCCTTAAAATGACCATACCCTTTCATCTTTATCTACAATAACCACTTCTTTACCTTACTACGATACCACTTACCCGTGAAGAGGCTTAAGTTTTAAAAGTCAGTGTAGGTTCGAGACCTTTATCTCGGAAAATTCTCTCACTCTCTAGCTGTCTCTGTCTTCGAAGACCCTCCAATTTTTTTTTTGGAATTATTTAAGAATAGCCCTAAGGTATTAATTTACCTTCTCTGACAGCGTCACGCGAACTTCCAGGCCGCTCTCTCTATAAAAAGCTTACTTATAACGTATTAGAAGTAGTATTAGGAGTCGACAATTAGGTAATGCTCGGACAAAGTTTAATTTCGGAAGGAGAAGCTCAGAGAGGGGAGTTGGAGTCGCGAGCGAACGATTTAAAAATTCACCTGGTGCTTTTCTCGGTTATATTAACGGTAGCCGGCGGCCATACGAGCAGATGTTGGCATAATTAGGCCGTAAGAAATAAGACCTAGAAGTCGAGAAAGAGAACCGGAGATTCCAGAGACGCCGCGGGAAGCGAGTTTAAGAAGAGGGGACCCAGAGAATTGTCGGGGACCCTACTTGCGCGCGCGCTTTAGTTTGCCTTTGGAAGAGAGATTTGAGACTGTAGGCATGCCATTCAGTGGCCGGACGCCGTTAGTGGCGGACCGTATCCGTGTGACTACCAAAAATCTTCTTTTAAAATCTTGGGATTTAAATTTGGATTTTCATTCTTGAAAATCCACACGCGACCTCGTTAAGATCGGTTTCAGTAATTCGTGACCTTATTCAGTGACCAATGATTGTCTATTATTAATCAAACTTTATCAAAACTTGGATTTTTTACAATTGAAAAAAAAAAAACATAAAAAAACGCATGATCTTTTGTGGCAATTATTTTATAATTGATGAAAAATAAGATTAATTAAAACTTCTCTCCTCTTCCTTAAGTTAATTTAAGTTCGGTTTTAACCGTCGCGTCATCCTCCCAGTGTTAATTGTTCTTACTAATTGTGGATTAATTAATTTAAAACTGAGTTCTATTGAGAAGAAATATGTCCAAAATCGAGTACAGTGTATGTAATATGTATGACATCGCGACTTTTGCGCAGGGTTTCACTATGGACGTGGACCATGACGGTTGCAGGAGCCCTCGGGAGTCAAAATCAGTGTCCTGGGAGTTCGTGCCTCTAACGCGGACAGATTGCAGGCAGGTGAGGATACAAATGCCCGTATATAGACAATTACTCCAAATATTATATACCAAAACAAATACATATATTTGAAATGGTGCCATATTTATGGAATATATTGTGGTTTTGATTTCATATTTGGATAAAACGCGTAATTAGCTTTAAATTGAGACCAATAGAGTGAAAATTAACTGAGTTATGAAATTTTAAAGATGAAGTGAAAATATTATTTGGCATTAATTGTTCAGTTGGATTAATATGTTAAGGATTAACTGCACTCTTGGATTAGTATGTTAGAGATTAATTTCACAGTTGGATTAATATGTTAAGGATTAATTTCGCAGTTGGATTAATATGTTAAGGATTAATTTCGCTGTTGGATTAATATGTTAAGGATTAATTTCGCAGTTGGATTAATATATTGAGGATTAACTGCAATGTTGGATTAATATGCTTGGATTAACACGTAGATGATTAATCGTTTAAATAGTTAATACCACGAGAATTGTATGTATAGTTGTATTAATAGTTTAAGAAAGTCAGCAACTAACTTAATGTTTACGATTAAGTGTACAATTGACGTAAGGTGTTAAAAAATGGTACAATTGATTTAACAAGTTAAGGACAAACTGCACAATTGGTTTATTTATTTAACGAACGTGTCAAAATGTTAAGAAAAATCTAGTACTTGGTCTCAATTCAAAGCTTAAAATTAATTATATATCCAAATTTCTCACCATATAAATATATTCATAAAAATCCGCCTTTCAAATAAAACTAACTTGCCAATGCAGTATGCTCCCTGACAATCTCCTAATTAGAATAAAAAGTTGGTAATTAAAATGCTAATTAGTTCTAATTCTTATCTAAACCACGATACTTCCTCGTAGAATTTTGTTTAGTTTTGAAGCATTTTTCGCCCCTAATACAAAACAATTTCTGTGTTTCTTCTATACTAGAAATGCATGATCGATATTGTACTTGCAATGACGAAAAAATAGTAGTATTTACATATAGTGTTTGCTAGTGAATATAGAATTTGTTCGTAAGTGTATAAAATAGTTTATATGTTGTTACCATTCGGTTCGTGTTGAATAAAACGCGATTAAATTAACATAAACGTATTAAGGGTGGATGACACGTTTTTGCAAAATTAATCAATCAAAAAACGGTTAAAAATTATAATTAAAAAAAATATAATTACCGTAACTTTGGAAATTGCTACGTTACGCGGTAATTTACCACGTAATTTAATGTCTCACGGTAATTTACCGGTACTCGCGTAATTATTTATGTTTTGAATTAAAAAAAATGACCGTAACTTTGGAAATTGCTACGTTATGCGGTAATTTACCACGTAATTTAATGTCTCACGGTAATTTACCGGTACTCGCGTAATTATTTGCGTTTGAATTTTTGTTATTTTAAATGAGAAACGATGAGAAATATTCGTATTTCTGATTTAACAATTACCCCTAAAATTCGTGAAAAATGCAATGTTTTCATGATATTCTTAACCATTTGAGTTTGCATTGATTGGGAAAAGTGACTCTGACATGAAAAATGGACATTAAGACATCCGTAACGATGGCAAATTACTTTTAATACAGAAAGTTTTAAATTACTAATTACCCTTTTCGTATATAATTTTACCAGAACAAACCAGGGTAATGGTAATTTACCGCTTAAATATCATGGTAATTTACCGCTTAAATATCGTGGTAAATTACCGATTAACCTAATGCGAGTTAAAAACCATTGGTAAATTTACCAAGAAGTTCATTTTTAATTAATAATATATAGAAAGGGTTACGTATAATCTGAACACCAATAACACGATTACGTGATTACAATCTTTGGTATTACTTAATACGTTACTTAGTTACGTTATCACTTTTAGTACAGTCAAACCTACAGGGTTGTTTTTCCCTTTGCACGATATAATTTCAGTTTACTAATAATTTACATTGTATAAATAGTAATAGGTTTAGGCTACACTTCAAATAAGAAAAATTAACATCTATTTACGATCGGAGAGTCAAAGTTGGTTTGCCGAGACTCCATTAGGACAGAGTCATCCAATAAAAAACGCCTATTCATCCCAGAGCTGTTCCAGGATCTTATCCCCTAATACATTCGAATACCTTTAGGCTTAGACATCAATTTATTAAGCAAGGAAAAAAAGCAGACATACATATAAGAATCGTATACCCCTAATAGCTAACAAATTACCCAAGTTACAAGACCAAGCAAGAACTAAAAAAAATATCCTCTCCTCCCATTGGACCGATGCATGTCACGTGACAACGCAACTTTTGTGTCTCGATACAAACAGAACTAAATAAAGAACTAAATATACCGACGTAGGAATGAGGGCGTTTATTTTTTGTATTTTTCGAAGTGTCTCCAGAATAATCTTTCCAACTAGGGTCACTGATTGACCCCCAACAAAATAACCGTCATCTATAGAATTAGTTCAACGATATCAGAAGTGTTTGAGTTACTACAAGTATACAGAAAGGTTATTCTTTAGTTTTATTACCTACAGATTACCACGGTAATGGTAATTTACTATACAGTTTCCTCCGGTAAAATTGACAAAATGGTAATTAAGCTTCAAATCTTTTGGGTTAAAAGTGAGCAATTTCTAATTAAGGACAACTTAATGTCAATTTTCATGTCCGAATAAATGCAGAGTCAAATGGTAAAGGTGTTGTTTAGTTAGAAATAACAATTTTGAAGCGTTTGAAAGAAAAATTAAGCGTTAAAATTTACAGAAATATAAATACAAAATACCGTGAGACGGTAATTTACGCGGTAATTCACAAATTTCCATAATTAGGGTAATTTTAGAAGTGTTATTTATATTAACGCGGTAATTCTTTTCTCTCGTGGAATGCGTATTTATGTATTTCCAAAAATGCTACTAAAAATTATATTTATATGGTATTCGTGACAATATCACTTCATTCTTTTGCGTGGTTCCATAATATAAAGGCAAATAAATAATAAATATAGTAGTGGGATGGAAAAAAAAGACCTGTACACAAATGTTTATCGCGAGCGAGGGCGCCCTCGAAAGGGAATGAACCGAAAATTTGATTTACGTCCAATATACAACCATCTATTCAACTTATTTTAGCCAATGAAGCGATAATCGTGGAAATAGAGAAAAAAGGGACATGTTTTAGACGCGATTCCTTTGAAAATACGCTACCCATAAGCTTATTCACGACTTGATTCGAATAAGTTGGATACTCCTTTATTTTTAAAAGAGAATATGAAATCATAATTCAATATTTTTCTTACGTTTTTAGGCCTAAATAAGAAACGGAAAAATTAATATAACAACAAAATACTATCATTTTTCATCTGGATTAAATTAAATATTTCTGGATTAAGTACTTTCGCGAAATAAACTGCGTGAAAGTAGCTGTATCACAAGCGTGTCAGAATTAGCGGGAAATAATTAAGCCGCGTTCATACTAGGCCTTGGAATCGATTTAAACCGTTTCAAAACGTTTCCACGTTTGAACCGTCTTCTCTCGAATCGATTTGATTCGATTTCTCGAAACTGTTTCGGAACCAGTTTCGTACCGATTCGGTTTCAACAACCGATAGATGAAGCTAAGATAAATCGATTTATAAAGATAACGCGTGAACGCGTGACGCTTAAAACGATTCCTGGCGATTTGAATATCGGTTTGATTTTACCATTTCAAATCGAAATGCTAGTGTGACCGTATATTGTTGGCTTTGAATCATTAAATCTCGATGTCAGTATTTCGCATTGTAATATACAATTTTGGGGGGGGGGGGGGGTGGGGTCCAGAGGATGACGTCACGACGGGTTCATGACGTATCGTGTCGATATTATGTTTAAAAACTAAAGGTACATTCTATAATAGCAACACGACCAAGAAGATTTTTGATTTCCAAACATACTTTCTACGTTTTGAATCATTTTGTTTAAAGATTCGAGTTTCATCTTTCCTTGGAATGATGATCGGACCAAGGCTTAGCTTTCGAGGGGACTAAAGATACCGAGCGTGCAAAACCTAAAATAATGAATTTAGCTTTGTGCCTTTTAGATTCATTGATTTATTTCATCTCACATGCCTGGACACGACTACATAAGTCTATTTTATCACTTGGTTCTTTTTGTCCGAGTTAAATCTGTTAATGCGGTTGAAACCTTGGCCCAAGCGCGTATTCCCTTGTTTTTCAGCGTTACTGGTCTAGCTTCAATACGGCGAATTTGTAAAGGGTTAGAAGGATTCATTTAATTCAAAAAGGGTCAAATTTTAGGCGAAACTGATAATAAAATACAAACAATCTTTCAAAATAATTCAAATTCGGAGTAACTAACCTTTAACTTACAATGTATTAAAAATAAGCTAGAAAAGGGGGGGGGGGGCTACCGCCCACGTTAAAACCTCATCGCCCAATAAAGCTTAAGATTAGCTGAGGGATGTTAACAAAATATCATCTCAAAGAGAGAACTTAAAATAAATTGTAAATTCTAAAATAATTATTTAACACATTTTTGGTGTTAAAATTAATTTTGATTGGTTGAATTTCAGTCAAGACCAATCATTTCATGAACATTTTTAAGAAACTTAAGAGTTGAAAAGTGGATTAATTTGATTGGTCCAATTTTACCTTCACTAGCATTCAAATTTAACGAACAAACTTAAAAATAAATTAAAATAAGTATTATCATTTTAAAACTGCGGTAAAATTCTTATTTAGGCTTCATTTTCATATCGTAGTTTCAAATTTAAATATCTTCCAAAATATATTCACTCTCTTTGAAAATATACTTTACTCGCTTGAACCTCAAGAAGGGGCCCACGTCATGGATGAAATTCGCGCTAGCAAATCCAAACCGTTTATCTCTTATATGGAAGGTTATAAAACTCAGGAATCCCCAGCCGTCCGGCCAAGATCCGTAGGTTCTTATAGGGCATGCAGGACTTCCAGATAAGCTTCTAGAAGAAGCACCCTTCAACCCAAAGGGATAGTAACACTCGTATCGAGTTAGGTTTTAATTCGGATCAACTAAAACACTCGGGTTTCAATATAGAAATCAATTAATCTCGGAGATCTCGAGAAATTACGACAATACTATGACGTCAGGAGGTTGTACGTTAAAAGTCAAATAGTAACGAAAGAGTTCCAGTTCCTCTTCACCCTTCATATATAGATGACAAAACACAAACGTCAGGAATTGGGGATAATTAAAAATTTATATTTTGGTCTATTTGCGATCTATAGACTTTAAAATACAAAAAATGGTGTTACTAGACCTTTAAGGGAAGAAGGATGGAATCGGTCCCGCTGTTAGGTGTGATATTCTGATCCTATAATTCTTCTTCGCCAGCTAGCGGCTCTCGTACCCGGAACCCTGTGTCTTTCCCATCATCTCTATCATTGTTATTTCTTTCCTTTAGGTAATACTTTTCTTCTACGAATCTCTCCGTGTAAAGTTAAAGGCGCTCTCATCTCGAACAAATACAGTCGCGCACAGGCATTTTCTACGAGCTTTTACTTTTTGGGGGAATTAAAAGATATGTCTTGGTAAATGTTGGGATGATTAGAAGATGCCTTGTTAATCTCGCGCAAATGTGGGGGGAAATTGACACAGATATGTCTTGGTATATTTTGGTGGAAGTTCGAAAAGGTTTTGGTAAATATTGGGGAAATTAGAAGACATTTTTGAGGAATTTAATTTGGGATATCGTGGGAAATATAGGGAAAATTACGTGAAATGTTTTGTAAATTAATTATTTTTCGGTAAATTTTGGGGAGATTGGTTATTTCAGTAAATTTATTGATACTTCTTGGATAATTAGGGTTATTTCGGTAAATTTATTGACATTTCTTGAATAATTAAGTGTTATTTCGGTAAATTTAGGGATATTTCTTGGATAATTAAGGGTTATTTCGTAAATAATTGGATAATTAAGGGTAAGTTTGTAAATAATCGGATAATTAAGGGTTATTTCGTAAATAATTGGATAATTAAGGGTTATTACGTAAAAAATAATTGGATAATTAAAAGTTATTTCGGTAATTGTGTGGAAAATTAGGTATTATTTCGGTAAATGTTGGGGATCGAAGTTTAGCGATATCGTGGTTAAATACAATAAATGAAAATATAGCTGGTGGGCGACAGGTTTAAGTTTCGTAGATACGTTGAATATAGGGCGTAGAGCTTTGAACAGCTTGAAATCACAGTCTGATTTTGAGAAGTTTCTTTCGGGACCTATTACAGTTATCGCGTTTCAGTAGACTGTTCGAGACAGCGCCTTGGTAGCCTTTTACAATAATTTTACTCTAAGATCTCTGCCATGATTTTTATCAAACCTGAAACTTTTTAAAGCGTAACTTCAAGAGAGTTGGGGGTCCGAGGGAAGAAGGATTTTGCGAAATAAATTTTACCTCTTTTGGCCATAAATTTACTTTTAATCTAAATTTAAGTTTTAAAATAAAATAACCACTTGGGTAATTTTATCACAGGAAACCGTAAACATATTAAATTTTTGTTGAATATTCAACTGGTGAAGTTTTATGAAAACGGAATATTAAATTAAGATAGGTGATGTTTTTCTCGCGAACCTTATTGCTTTCCTTTAACTTTGGCTGGATTTGCCGCAGCGAAAGCTTTCTGGATTCCACACGTTACTCTCTGTTTAGATATATACTGCAGGGTTGGTCTAGTACCGAAAAAAAGTCTAATTACTCAAGATGAATGATGCCAGGAGTTTTTTGTAGGGAGGGAATGTTTAAAAAAACACGCTCGAGACTTAGGAGGAACCATTTCAAATTTCGACCGAAATTTACTGATTTACTATTGTGTCATTTTCCCTTTAATATTTCAGAAGTCTTATTTTTAGAAATAGAATAAAAAACCACTTCATTTTCCCTTTAAGGGGGGAAAGCTTTGAAAAGTTTGTTGGAAAATGGCTGCGTCTGCCTTCCCTTTGAGAAATATACGCTCGAGATAGCATTGGCGTGACGGTTCTAGGCTCTTTAGTAGAGAGTGCATAAGCAGAATTTTCTTTTCACTTCTGCACCGGACTCACTCCCTTTTATAGGGTCGTATTTTCGGAGATGCCCTCGGGCCAAGGATGCCGAGGGAGGGACAGGCCAGATATACAACGGATCTACTAAAATAGGGGAAATCTATACATCCATAACACGCACCAAGCCTTAGGAAGAAACTTTGAAAACTCCTGTAGCTGCACCGTCACTGACAGGAATTTCTTTCAAAGGGAAAATATCACGGGTACACTTTTTAATGCGTAGTTATCACTTTAAAATGCACGGTGAACTAATAATTTATGAATTTCAAACATTTGATGACGTCATATGGATTCGGATTAACTCGAACCTTACGAGGTTGAAAAATATCTTACATAGTTACGTTTTTAACAATCAAAATATTCTTTTTTAATATTTCATGGATTGTAATTATGTTAGAAAATTGAACATTAGATGGTGTTATTCTCCCTTTGCCCTTGGACTTAATACCGCTTCTTATACTACAGAACTAGAGCTCTCTCTCAGACTTAAAATATCTTATCTTTCGGGTATGCATGGGCGTTAACTTTTACGCGTTCCAATTTTCCAGAAACCTACAGCGCGGCTTCTTCTGACCACCACGCGAGATTAAAAACACTCCCGCGCCGAAAATTACGATTTTTTTTAGTTTTTTTGTAGATTTCTAGGAATTAAATCTGCCAGGTTTTTGCTCCGAAGGTGATGATGACAGTTTAAGTGGCTGATTCTTAACACTTTTCTATATGATCTGATCGCGAGGGGGGTTTTACGATTACTCTAACTAGATTTTGACGAGAGTGTAGATATAACGGATTTTTGTCGGTCGGGGAATTTTTTTTAACGAGATGTGAGTCAGATGAAATTCTGAAATTCACGAGATATCTTCCGAGAAATATCACGGTACAAATCACTATCACTTTTGGTATATTATTCTTACAATTGTTTGGAAATTTTCAACGCGTAATTTTGATGATGCGAACAAGACATTGAATTTATATTATTTATGTTGAAAATCATAGGTAGAATTCCAAGTTTCAACGAAGTAGGTGGAAACATAAGTTGACTGTTTGAACGTACAATAGATTTTACGACTAATCAGATAAGAATCATTCAGATTTCAAGGCTCAAACGAGCTTCAACCAATGGGAAAGATATTTGAAATTATAGCTTCAAATAAGTTCAAACCTATATGGGAAAGTTATTCCAAGTTCAAGATTCAAACAAACTGAAACTTATAGGAAAGTCATTTAAAGTTTAAGGTTCAAACGAACCGGATCATATGGGAAAAGTTATTCAAAGTTCAAGGTTCAAAACGAACCGGAACAATACGGAAAGTTATTCGAAGTTCAAAGTTCAAACGAAGTCGAACATATGGGAAAGTTATTCAAAGTTCAAACGAAGTCGAACAATTGGGAAAGTTATTCAAAGTTCAAAACGAAATCGAACCTATATGAAAGTTAATCAAAGTTCAAGGTTCAAACGAAGTCGAACATATGACAAAGCTATTTAAAGTTCAAGGTTCAAAACTAAGTGAAACATAGGGAAAGTTATTTGAAGTTCAAGGCTCAAAACGAAGTCGATCATATGGGAAAGTCACTCAAAGTTCAAGGTTCAAACAAGCTATAGAAAAGTCCGTCAATGTTCAAACGAGCGCGAACCTACGTGAAAATCATTTGAAGCTCAAGGTTCGACGGATAATTTATAGCATTGGACTCGAAATTTTGCTAAAAACTCCATTAAATTCAATTTGAATCTATAAATTAAGCCTAACTTGCATCTGATTTTGATATAATGCAGCACGAAAATTAATTCCTTTTTTCTTGGTATTATTTAACAGGTGGAAAATCCAGCCTTTTACGACACAGAACCTTCCGGTTTCCCGCCAAATTATCGTCCTTTCAAGACGTTTCCGTCGGCCGTGAATCATCAAAATAGCAACTGCAGTCTAAAGAAATTCAATCATCAATCGACGGGCCTCGGGGCGCATCATCATCACCATCAACAAGTTCCTCGCGAATCGGGTTCCAACGCCAGACTCGAGAAACGTTCCTGGTTACGTTGGTGGAAACTAAGGTTCCGAAAAACGACGAACCACCCGACGCACCAACAGCCCGGCGAGCGAGGGGGCGGATGCGCCTGTTGCGACAGGAGACGATGCCCTCTGGCCGTCGTCCTTGGAGTCTCTCTACTATTAGTGCTTCTCATCGTAGCCATTGCCGTTGTACTTTACCTAACAGGTAAGCTAAACACCATTTCACGTATTGAACCAGAGAAAACATACTACAGGTATGTAGAATGGCACGCCGCCACTATTGTTTCACCTTCATTTTACCTAACTCCTCTGTTCCGGTTGTCTCTCATTGGCTGATGCCACCCTGATTGACGTCATAATCGGAAATAAAAGGTTTAGCTTTCCTGTAGTATATTTTCTCTGAGTGAACTTTCATCTTTTAAGATCAAACATCTTACACGAGTTTATCAGCCCATGTTTTTGATATTGCAATATCTTATATTCGAAGAAAAGTATTCCCATAAGTTATTATTTTAAAGTCAAACAAAGGTAAATTAAAGTCAAACAAAGGTAAATTAAAGTCAAACAAAGGTAAATTAAAGTCAAACAAAGGTAAATTAAAGTCAAACAAAGGTAAATTAAAGTCAAACAAAGGTAAATTAGAGTCAAACAAAGGTAAATTAAAGTCAAACGAAGTCGCGTACTAGCTGTAACGCGCGCACTCACTAAAGCCAAACTATTATATTTATATATGAATTCTAGAGAAACTATCGCGATATCATTCATTAGACCAAAAATTAAGCGCTCAAATCCAAAAAAAACCCCACTTTTAAAGGTTAATATAAAACATAATTACTTACCATTTTGAAGATCTCGTTGAAAGTAGTTCAGATCAGTTCAGACGATTATAACGCGAATGTTATTAAAAAAACGAATGTACGCGACTATATGTTGGGCCATGTTTTGACATTTTGGCACTACGCGTTCGGGAATAATGTTTGGTCACGTGGTTTCCCGCGACCCTTTCCTGTACAAGGACCGCCAATTAAACTTGATAGGTAGTTTGGCCTCTATGCTACGTATCCTTTACGAGACGTTCTATGATGATGATGATAGTGATGTAATACGAGACACTGCGCGAAATCTGAAATGAAAAATATAGAAAATGTTATTTAGATTTTAGATTTAGATTTTAATTGAAATACATAATGATATGAAACCAATTTGGCAACTGGCTCGAATCGGGGGGTTAGTTAAAGAATTCTAACGCGAACAGAACTCTTTTTCCAAAATTTTATGTTAGCCTATACAATATAAATCTAATAAAAACACCCTTTGAATAATAATTTGATTCCGTTGTTAAAAATGACATAAATAACGCTGGAATGGAGATTTAATTAACCTAGCGACGACAAATTCCCGAGAAACTTAAAGGAAAAAAAAACCATCCATTGTTCGGAATTCAAATTATCGTCGTCTTCCCCACGATGAAAAGAATAAATGTATTTCTAGACATCTTGTTAAAGAATAAATATCTCAAAAATAAAATATTTTTGATAAGGGCATGATGTTTCGAAAATTACACCTAAAATGGTCAAAGCGTTTAGAGTAATTATTTTTAAATTTAACTAATTAAAATCGCCATGGGTCAGAAAACCGGGGAAAATATGATAGATAATTTGAAAATAATAGGAAAATAATAGAAATTGTAGGAAACTAATTGGAAATTATAGGAAAATAATAGAAATTGTAGGAAACTAATAGGAAATTATAGGAAAATAATAGGAAATTATAGGAAAATAATAGGAAATTATAGGAAAATAATAGGAAATTGTAGGAAAATAATAGGAAAATAATAAGAACTTGTAGGAATTAAAATAATAAGAACTTGTAGGAATTAAAATAATAAGAACTTGTAGGAATTAAAATAATAAGAACTTGTAGGAATTAAAATAATAAGAACTTGTAGGAATTAAAATAATAAGAACTTGTAGGAAAATAATAAGAACTTGTAGGAAAATAATAAGAACTTGTAGGAAAATAATAAGAACTTGTAGGAAAATAATAAGAACTTGTAGGAAAATAATAAGAACTTGTAGGAAAATAATAAGAACTTGTAGGAAAATAATAAGAACTTGTAGGAAAATAATAAGAACTTGTAGGAAAATAATAAGAACTTGTAGGAAAATAATAAGAACTTGTAGGAAAATAATAAGAACTTGTAGGAAAATAATAAGAACTTGTAGGAAAATAATAAGAACTTGTAGGAAAATAATAAGAACTTGTAGGAAAATAATAAGAACTTGTAGGAAAATAATAAGAACTTGTAGGAAAATAATAAGAACTTGTAGGAAAATAATAAGAACTTGTAGGAAAATAATAAGAACTTGTAGGAAAATAATAAGAACTTGTAGGAAAATAATAAGAACTTGAAGGAAAATAATAAGAACTTGTAGGAAAATAATAAGAACTTGTAGGAAAATAATAAGAACTTGTAGGAAAATAATAAGAACTTGTAGGAAAATAATAAGAACTTGTAGGAAAATAATAAGAACTTGTAGGAAAATAATAGAACTTGTAGGAAAATAATAGAAATTGTAGGAAAATAATAGAAATTGAAGGAAAATAATACAAATTGTGGGAAAATAAGATAAATTGTAGGAAAATAATAGAAATTGTAGGAAAATAATAGAAATTGTAGGAAAATAATAGAAATTGTAGGAAAATAATAGAAATTGTAGGAAAATAATAGAAATTTTAGGAAAATAATAGAAATTATAGGAAAATAATAGAAATTATAGGAAAATGGTCCGATTTCCGTCAACCTAAATAACGATGGTTTTAGCCGATGTCCATGCAACGGAACTTTGATGAGAAAACATATTTGAAATTTTAAACTTTCCATGATATAATTGCATCGAATATACCCAACCCAACACAATCTATTCTATATGTGATTTTAGCGTGGAATTTCTAATTTTTAAATAGGGTTTTCTTCAACTCTTCGCCTAATTAGTCTATAATCATCGTTATTTGTATATGGGGTGTCGATAATTTAACGGAAATGTAACCGGAAAAATGATAAAATATAGGAAATGTGGTTCTGATTCAACTGTATCGTAAATGAAACAATTCCCATTTTTGTCGTCGAGACTTTTCCTTGAAGTTATTAAATGTCAAAATTGCTTACACATATATATCTACATAGACACACCTAAGTTTATGTCTAGAAGTGTACAACGTGGTAAAAAACACTCGAACAAGTCATACATTATTCATGACGACAAACGAGGGCTTGCTAAAGCTTAAAATCTATAGTCAGGTGACCGGAAATTGATGTCGTGAGGAGAAATCACGCGATATACAAAGAGAGGAAGTTGGGAAAAAAAGAGGAGATTGAGATTAACATTAAATAACTCATTTTTAACACTTTTTCAACTAGCAAAAGGTCGTAAATGGAAAGATACGATGTTTAGGAGGTAAATATTTTCCCAAACTTTTATATTATCGACGCGTGAAGAGTCAAAAATAAATCACTAAACTAAACTTTATAACATCCTCCGATGGTTTTGACTCTTAGTTATTGACTGATACCGCGTACAGCGTTGGATATTTATTGCGAAAGGCATAAACGCGTATATCTCGGCAAATAACGGATAAGAGAGAATTATACGACTATTATTATTATTAGAAATTGTTTGATAAAGGGAACGTGAAACGTATTATAATTTCGAGAATAGAAAAGGAAAAAAAACAAAAAAAAACACCAATTTTGTTTTTAAAGGGTGGCATGAAAATATTTTCTTTCGAGCGATTGCAGCTAAAACTACGTCAGTTTTTGTTCCAATATATGACGTAGGTTACTTCTGTAACGTAATTAACCTTAATTTTGATACGAAAGATAGTTGACTTGATCTGGATTAAGTACTTTTACGAAAAAGACCGCGCAACTGGTGCCAGAAAGGCCGAGAATCAACTTAGACTAGTTTATTTTTCATAAAAATACCATGATTTCTGAATTAACCACTCACTTCTCCTTAAATTAAATTATTTAAATCGAAAAATAAAATTTTCAACCACATCCACTTTAAAACGACGTTCATATTTTAAAGTAAGTAAATTATTTTTAAATTTTTTAGTATTAAAAAGATGGTATCGTTTCATAAACTCTATCAGAGAAGAAACCAAGGCTTAACACGTGTAACCTAGTTTTTACACGCGCTGTTTATTGGGGATGATTTAAAAGGGCATAAATCCGAAAATTGAGATTCCCAATTCGACTTAGCGGATTAGACTAGCTTTGAGATTAAAGAAAAAAAAGCTATGGTAAGCCATCAAACCAAGATAGATTGGGAAAAACCATGGAGTCACACGAATGGGAGAAAATATGGTCGTTAAATTAAATTATAATATAACCGAATAGAATTTCAAGAAGAACAAGAAATATCTCTTATCTAATATTTATAAAGGGAAACTTGGAGCTAAAAATGGAACAGCTTTTGAATTTATTTTCGAAATAATAATATGATTGGCCCGAATTTATATTTACTTTAATTGAAATTTTACCAAACTTTAGGAATTGATTTAAACACCGAAAACGTGTCTAAAAATTATAAAAAATATGGATTCCGAAAATAAATTCAAAAGTAAATTTTAGCTCCAAGTTTCCCTTTAAAAATAAACTTAATTTCAGAATGTAGAATATTCCTTTAAACCTATTTCTGAATTTCGTTCTGTGTAATATGATTTGGGACGAATTGGAGAAGAAAAATCTTAAAAAATAAGAAAAAAAAAAGGTTGTTATTCTTGTTAAAATCTTCCAGGAAATGTCATTTTTTTTAATAATACCGAAATCTTGGAATCTAAGGGGCTTTACCGTGTTTTCTTTGCTGTTTAACAATTTTAAAAGATTTGTTCGGATTTATTTTTAGTTTCAAAGGGTGCTAGTAGGATTATTTTCTTTAAAAGGAAAGAGATTTGGCTTTGGGGTTTTTTTTTATTCCTTTCCTAGCCGCAATGGATATTGAAACTGATTAGATTTTGAAACCACAATAATATGTGAAGGGGCTTTTTCGAGGGGTTTAAACTTTAAAGTTTGGTTAAATTGGATCATTACACTACGCTCCAATGAGTATTTTTTTAATTATAAACTTTAGACATAATCAAAAGCGTTAAAATGTTCTTAGAAATGTCGAGATTTAAATTTTAAGATAAAGGTGAATATGAAAATCTGGTTGGCTAGTTTTACCCAAAAAAAAACGCTTAATTTGCTGAAAAATGGTCCAAATTATAATATTTCAATACAATTCGAATGAAATAATCATATTCAAGAAAAGTGGAAGCAAAATTTAAAATGATTTTGGACTAAATTTGGATAAATTTCAGTTTTTTAAATTTGGTGCTGATATCCGAGGTCTTAGACATCAAAGGCGGGCCTATTCTATTAATGTTAAAAAATTACAAGTGCTGTTGAAGGCTGAAACAAAATGATTGGTCCGATTTTATATTTTCTTTTATTCAAATTATAACGAACTTCAGAAATTAATTTAAATACAAAAAACGTGTCCAAAAAAATTTTGGCACGATGATTTCGAAAATATATTATGTTCCATTTTAAGCTCAAATTTCTCTTTAAGTTTGTAACTTTAAACAATTTTTACGGCACTTTCCGATAAAACAGCCATCTTTTACGCTCAAAATCTACGATTTTTGGAAGATTCAAATGTCTATACATCTTTCTTTTAAATTGTAACTTGATTCAATTTATATCTTCTGGGTATTTCCAAAAAGAAGGTCAGAGATAGAAAGAGAGAGACACAGAGACAGAGAGAGAGAGAGAAAACGGTAATTTAAAAAGATAAAGCCAGATCAAGTTACTATCACGAGCGTATCCAATTTCCTTCCGAAAATTATCATAAAAAAATCAAACGAAATCAAATAGCAATATATTGGTTAATTCCAGTTAAAGTTGGCAGTTACGTGAAAGTTATAAGCTTCATTTATCCTTAAGTGAATAAATAATAGAGATAAAGGGGTAGACTAGCTTCGAACGTACTGCCAATTCGAGTAGAAATTTTATCAATTTACTTTTAAGATAGTTACGACTGATTTGAAGCAATAAAGCCGAATACGGGTAAGAAGGTAAAACAAGTATAATAAATTCCCAGAACTATAAGTTTGAAGTTACTGTTTTTAAATTAACTAAACAATTCGCGTATAAAATTTCCCATTAAATTTGCAAGGCCGAGGGAGTTGCCATTCCACAAATTGGGTATTGGAAAATAACAGATTTGTTAGAGAAAATATATTTTAAAAATGTATATATCCGAATTTAAAGTACAGGTCTCATTTTATTATCTATTCGAGTTATAAATAGATAATTTACCATGGTAAATTAACAGCGTAATGGTAATGAACGATTTGTTACGGTGAAATTACCAAATAGGTTATTCAGGGTTGCCACAGTTTATTCAGATTGAAATTCCCTGACTTTTCCAGGTTTTTCCCTGACCTTTAACAACGATTTTCCCTGATCGTTTCATCTAATACTACCCAATTTTTAACCTTTTATTTTTAAATAATTGCGTGCGCCAAACCTTTTGCACGCGTATCTTTGTTCTAATCTAAACAACTGACACGGTCAGCTTCAAATCTTTTCCGCATGTAATGATTGTAATTTCCTGGCTTCTTGAAAGATCTTTAAATTCCCAGACTTTTCCCTGACGTTTCCCTGTTTTCCCTGATCATTAGCAACCCTGTTATTTATAATTTAAAACTTTTTGAATTAAAAGTTAATTGTTAAAAGAGGTTCAAGCTTCACTTATCGTATAGCATTCTTTAGATTTAAATTTAACAAAATTTGAGTTACAATCATTTTCATCTAAAGACCAAAGATTCTACCAGATTTTCTCAAATTTTGTAAAGAATTGACTCGCGAAGAATCTACTCAAAAATCTAAAGAAAAAAGTGTCAAATTTTTATTAAAGGGAAGAGATTGGTTGGGTAGGATATTTAAAATTAGTCAACGGTTAAAAGCGTTTGGGTTTTGTTCGAACAGCAATTTCTCAACCTTCTCAATAATCTCACCAATGAAGCAATTAAGGAAAAAAAAAACTTTACAAGTATGAACAGGGTCTTTCGATATTGAAAAATAACTTTAAGAAAGTGAGTTCTCGTTAAAAGTCCATTTAAGGGGCGAGGAAACTTATAAGCTTATATAAGGGTAGTTTAGGAAAAAATATGATTGCTTCCTTGACAGGGAAAAAAATAAGAAAAAATTGGTTTTAAAAATTTGGAACTTATTAAACTATACGTTCGTAGGATAAAAATTAAGGAATGGAAAATATGTTGCCAGTCTAGACCGATTATAAGTAAAATGAAAATGACATGTACCTAATATCAAAGGGGAAAGACCATCAAACCATCTTACTAATCTACTTGTGTCTTACCAGCCTACACCTGTCTTACCAGCCTACACCTGTCTTACCAGCCTACACCTGTCTTACCAGCCTACACCTGTCTTACCAGCCTACACCTGTCTTACCAGCCTACACCTGTCTTACCAGCCTACACCTGTCTTACCAGCCTACACCTGTCTTACCAGCCTACACCTGTCTTACCAGCCTACACCTGTCTTACCAGCCTACACCTGTCTTACCAGCCTACACCTGTCTTACCAGCCTACACCTGTCTTACCAGCCTACACCTGTCTTACCAGCCTACACCTGTCTTACTAGCCTACACCTGTCTTACTAGCCTACACCTGTCTTACTAGCCTACACCTGTCTTACCAGCCTACACCTGTCTTACCAGCCTACACCTGTCTTACCAGCCTACACCTGTCTTACCAGCCTACACCTGTCTTACCAGCCTACACCTGTCTTACCAGCCTACACCTGTCTTACCAGCCTACACCTGTCTTACCAGCCTACACCTGTCTTACCAGCCTACACCTGTCTTACCAGCCTACACCTGTCTTACCAGCCTACACCTGTCTTACCAGCCTACACCTGTCTTACCAGCCTACACCTGTCTTACCAGCCTACACCTGTCTTACCAGCCTACACCTGTCTTACCAGCCTACACCTGTCTTACCAGCCTACACCTGTCTTACCAGCCTACACCTGTCTTACCAGCCTACACCTGTCTTACCAGCCTACACCTGTCTTACCAGCCTACACCTGTCTTACCAGCCTACACCTGTCTTACCAGCCTACACCTGTCTTACCAGCCTACACCTGTCTTACCAGCCTACACCTGTCTTACCAGCCTACACCTGTCTTACCAGCCTACACCTGTCTTACCAGCCTACACCTGTCTTACCAGCCTACACCTGTCTTACCAGCCTACACCTGTCTTACCAGCCTACACCTGTCTTACTAGCCTACACCTGTCTTACTAGCCTACACCTGTCTTACTAGCCTACACCTGTCTTACTAGCCTACACCTGTCTTACTAGCCTACACCTGTCTTACTAGCCTACACCTGTCTTACCAGCCTACACCTGTCTTACCAGCCTACACCTGTCTTACCAGCCTACACCTGTCTTACCAGCCTACACCTGTCTTACCAGCCTACACCTGTCTTACCAGCCTACACCTGTCTTACCAGCCTACACCTGTCTTACCAGCCTACACCTGTCTTACCAGCCTACACCTGTCTTACCAGCCTACACCTGTCTTACCAGCCTACACCTGTCTTACCAGCCTACACCTGTCTTACCAGCCTACACCTGTCTTACCAGCCTACACCTGTCTTACCAGCCTACACCTGTCTTACCAGCCTACACCTGTCTTACCAGCCTACATCTGTCTTACCAGCCTACTTCTGTCTTACCAGCCTACTTCTGTCTTACTAGCCTACTTCTGTCTTACCAGCCTACATCTGTCTTACCAGCCTACATCTGTCTTACCAGCCTACATCTGTCTTACCAGCCTACATCTGTCTTACCAGCCTACATCTGTCTTACCAGCCTACATCTGTCTTACCAGCCTACTTCTGCCTCACTAACCTACTTCTGCCTCACTAACCTACTTCTGCCTCACTAACCTACTTCTGCCTCACTAACCTACTTCTGCCTCACTAACCTACTTCTGCCTCACTAACCTACTTCTGCCTCACTAACCTACTTCTGCCTCACTAACCTACTTCTGCCTCACTAACCTACTTCTGCCTCACTAACCTACTTCTGCCTCACTAACCTACTTCTGCCTCACTAATCTACTTCTGCCTCACTAATCTACTTCTGCCTCACTAATCTACTTCTGCCTCACTAATCTACTTCTGCCTCACTAATCTACTTCTGCCTCACTAATCTACTTCTGCCTCACTAATCTACTTCTGCCTCACTAATCTACTTCTGCCTCACTAATCTACTTCTGCCTCACTAATCTACTTCTGCCTCACTAATCTACTTATTACTTACTCCTCATCTAGTTATCTTTCTTATCTAACACAACGAGTTTATTTCTCTGTTCAACTATATAGAGAACTTAAAATCAAATAATGTAAAGCGTAATACCAATAATTTTTGGTCAAATGTTTATCATAAAATCATATATTTTGTTTTAGATTATGCTAGGATTTTTGGTTGGATTTGGATTGATACTTAATACCATAAGGAAATAACATTAACGTCGAGATAGTATAATAATAGGTTCCTTGAAATAAAGACTACAGCTCCATCTAAACGCAATCCAACTATTTAAAATAAAAATCAATCATAAAGAGGGTAAAAGAGGGTATTAAATATTGATTAAATCGATCACGATCGGAGAAATTTGATTAACATAAAATTAGGGTCAAGGTCGATAAGTTGTTCTAACAGAAAAAATAAAAATGAAAGTCAAGTCTAATTATCTTCAAACAAAATAAGGTCATATCATAACAGAGACTAGCCAACGCGAGGTTAAACTTTCATCAGGATCCGTAAGATGGAGTTAAAGGCAATATAATTTTTATGTTTGCTATTTGACTGTTTGTTTGCCGTTAGAGTACGCTTATGAACGAACACCAGATCCTATTATCTTTATCTTTAAAATAGACGGGTGTCCATCGATAAAAGTCCTAGGTCGACGCTAGACTAGTTCAATCTAGGTTGGAGGTGGTTAGTCTATGGTAATACCAAGAAGCAATTTATTTAAAACATAAAATTCATATTCATCGCGGCGTTGCCATGGATATATGTTTTTTAATAACACCAGGTTGGTTGCCCCTAGTTACCGCACGAAACGTATTAAAGTCCATACGCAATTAACCACGGTATAAAATAATATATTACTATATATTTTTAAGCGAATCACGATCTGCCTTATTACGCGCAGTCTCTAGAAAGGTTTACTTCCATCGTAATCTTGGAAAAATCTTGGTTGGTGTACTCGCCATACCCCGCGTAATCCCTCGATAATTCCACGGTAATCCCGTGATAATTCCACCGTAATTCCTCGATAATTCCACCGTAATCCCTCGATAATTCCACCGTAATCCCTCGATAATTCCACCATAATCCTTCGATAATCCCACCGTAATCCCTCGATAATTCCGCCGTATTCCCTCGATAATTCCACCGTAATCCTTCGATAATTCCACCGTAATCCCTTTAAAACCATTCAAAGTAGAGTAAAAATGGTCCCATTTAAGTTTTTGGTTGCGTGTTGACTTTGTAGAATGCAGGCTTTTGCGTAGACGTTACCCGCGATCCTACGACCAACCGATTATGTCGAGAACATTAAGCCTAATCAATATATCCTATATTTGATTTATTTTGACGAATTGAAATAGCGATTGGGGGTCCAAGGAGCTCTCCTGCTAGCTTGATAAGACAACGAGTCTAGGTTTAATTTATTACCGCAACAGATAAAAGTATAGGCTTTTATAACTTTGGCACGCAAAACGGTCGTTTAAACGCGCTAGGAATTTGGAGGTGAGGAGGAGTTTGGCTGAAGCCTTGGCGTGAAACCCCGGTTATTAATTGGCACGCGATGTTAGCTAAACAAACCTAATATTCAAACAGTTTAACACGCGACACCTAAACTAGGAATCATTTTGATTTTTGACGCCTTCCAGATGATTACGTTTAAATTGATTCCCATACCATCGTATAAAGATACGTCGACAAACTGAGGGTTAACTGTGGCGCCATCTTCGAGTCTGGTGGGTTAATAGGTGCTGTCATACGACATAGAGGGTATTGCAATCATGATATAGACGAATTCGAAATTGAAGAACTTGCAGGGGCACACTCTTTACGCGCCGATCTGTTAAGAGATGTCGCTTTTTTAGTTCTCCGATTGGCTAAGCTATAACGACAGAGACCAACTAGGCGGTAACCTCTCCCCTCGCGCTTCGAGACTCGACGCGTTTCCCGTAGCAACGTCCGTGTTATAAGCGGATAGGTACGAGAGCGAGAGATTCATCATTATATTCGTACCCCAATGGCCGTAGCCCCTTGATCAGTTGGTTTATGAGTATGCAAATTTCGAATTCGTCAATAGCGTTGCAAGATCTTTGTTTCTAAGTCTCAAGTGCGAACACGTCCAGCATATATATATATATTCTATAGCATCTGCACTCGCGTTGAAATCGCTCTTATGAGAATAGTGGTGTTATTCAATTGTTTCGGTTATATAAATATAAGGAGAGAAATAGTTGTAGATTCAAAGCTAAACTTGAATTAGTTACGAATCTAAGGAAGTGTCTGTCTATTTATGATAAAGTCGTTTGCTATTGTTTTCGGCGTTCGATTTCTCTGGACAAAAGCGTAACTCCAACGACCTTCCTTCGTCTGTATTTCCTTATAGATCCACATTATTTAGTTTAATTTCCAAACAGACGTATCTTTGATTTTGGTTCATCCATTTAATAATTCAGCTATGCCTAGTACCAAAAGTCACTTTATTCCATAAAAGTAAACAACGTAACGCAGCTTAATATTATCAGCAAAGGTCCGTGTAAATGTACCGACAGATTCCGATTCGAGACACTCTAGCGGCCGCGGTCGCCGTGTAAATAGTCAATCGAGGAAGCAACACTCTGCGGAGAAATTCTGGATTTGGGAGGGAAGAGATATAGCCAAGCGCGGCCCGCCTAAATTCCGTCCCTCTCTCCCGACTCAAAATATCGAGGAAGAGTCCAAATCACTCTAGTCAGACAGGGGGGATGACTTTTTTGAGTATTTTTAAGTGATGATAGTATAAGGTGACATGTTTACTTTCATGGAATAAATCGATAGACTTTTGTTAGTACCTATAATTAATGTTCCGTTTATTTACAAGCATAGATACTGTGTGTTTATTTAGAAGTCGTAATAGACTATCAAAGGGTTATTTGTGTAGTTGGTTAAATAACCGTGATATAATTAATTTGATAGGTAAATTGTAGTAACTGCTAAATTTGGGCTGGCAATTGATTGTTCGGGGTCTGAAATTTAACCAAATGGTGCCACAATCAAGAGTCGTTGTAAGATCTCTGATGTAACCAGAGAAAAAAACGTCAAGTATCCATTTTGAAATCAATTTTGCCCTCAAGTTTCTAAAAATAATTATTTTTCATTTGAATTTTATTTTGTAATGTCCATTCTAATGTTAATAAGATACGCAACTATCCTAAATACATCTGGGGAAAAAAAAAAAAAAAAAAAAAAAATCGGTTTTCAAGATAATTAAATTCCAAACCTTGTTTACTTCTTAAATTAATTACGAATTAAATGTATTACTTTCTTGAAAATTGTTTTGGTTAAAAAAAAACTATTTACCCTACAAAAGTCTGTTATTTCTCCATTTGAACTAAAGAAATGAGGTTAAATTCTATAAAAAATCTTCGGAAAAAAAGGATTGTTAGAGGATGGAATTTCATTTCTTAATATATGTGTAACCCTTTTCTCATTGGCTTTACTTTCGCATAGAAATTGCCAAATTAAATCTTAAGCCTTTTTCCCCGTTTCTATTGTTTTTAAAGTGAGGGTGACAAGATTTAAAATTCGTAGGAATGGATTAATTTTACCATAAATAAGTCATAATAATTTTTTCACCCGACAAGGTGCCACAGTTTTTCAGATTCAAATTCCCTGACTTTTTCAGGTTTTTCCCTGACCTTTTCCAACGATTTTCCCTGATAGTTTCAGCTAATACTGCCCAATGTTTAAACTTTTATTTTTTATATAATCGCGTTCGCCAATACCTTTTGCACGCGTATCTATGTTCTAATCTATAGAACTGACACGGTCAGCTTCGAATCTTTTCCGCAGATAATGATTGTAATTTCCTGGCTTCTTGAAAGATCTTAAAATTCCCCGACTTTTTAAAATATCTTAAAATTCCCCGACTTTTTAAAATATCTTAAAATTCCCCGACTTTTTAAAATATCTTAAAATTCCCTGACTTTTTAAAATATCTTAAAATTCCCTGACTTTTTAAAATATCTTAAAATTCCCTGACTTTTTAAAATATCTTAAAATTCCCTGACTTTTTAAAATATCTTAAAATTCCCTGACTTTTTAAAATATCTTAAAATTCCCTGACTTTTTTGGTTCTTTTTCAAATTCCCTGACTTTTCCCTTTTTTCCCTGACCTGAGGCAACCCTTTAGGTAGAATGCAAATTAAAAGTTAAGTGTGGTTTCTAAAGCAATATAAAATAAATCTAATTTTAGTAAACATTTACAATTTAGTGTTACTTTGACTTGAAACCTTATTCCGTTCAGAAAGAATTTTGTCTAATTTTTTCTCCCTTTTTTTGTCTTTTTGCAGTCGGTGGAGGATTACAAGCCTTTTCCGAAGAAGAATACTACGAAGGTAAGCCTAAAAAATCTATTTCTTAGAATTAAGACTGTAATTAATGAATGAATCCATTAATTATATACGATTTGGATTGGGAAATAGGGTTAAGAAAATTCGTCCAATACTAGGTATAGGGGATTAAATTTATCTTAGGATTGAAATTTAACGATAATAGCTTACTAATTCATTGGGTTTTAATGGAGTAATATACTTATTTTTACAAGAGTTAGGATTTATTTTTAAAAGGATTAAAAATAAAGATTTATATACGGATTAAGAATATAGAAATCCATTTGGGGTTTTAAGAAAAATTAAAATCGCCTTACTAACCTTGTAAGTAATAATTAATCTTCTAAATTGGATAAAAATGACTCAATTTGGAAAGTTAAATTAATATTCGACCAATAAACTAAATCGAGTCTGTAATCTCTTATCTACTTAAATAAAATTAAAAAATAATATAATCCCATACGATATTATAGTAATTAATATGGGAACTTAAAAGCCCAATTTTAGTCAATTAAAAAAATGCAAATACGAATAATTTCGTGGGAACAAATTAACCGAACTATATATTACCTTTATTTTGTAACGTAAAATAACGGGTAAAAAAAAACATCAGAAATATTCCCACAAAGGTCTACCATTAATGAAGACACTAAAATGATATATCTTAATTGTCTATATCTAACATAGTACATTAATTCCACGGTATAATGTACAAAAACAGGTTTTGTTAAGTCTCGTAAGGCAAAATCTATTAAAGGGAAGATGAAGTGAAAATAAAAAGATTTTAATTGATCTTGCGATTTTAAAAATAACACTTGATTGTACTTGAATCAATTGTAGACCTATGAAGACAGAAACCTTCAGATTTTGGTAGGATTCAATTAAAATAAGAACCTCGTATCTTTGGCTTCGTAAAATCCTCGCGACACGCGCTGAGGCACGCACTCACTCTTTAATTCGCGATAATTACTGAATCTCGCGATTACTTCAACAATCGCGCTCGTACTACAGCGTGTGTCGCGGGGATACCCTTAAAGGGAATATTTTGATTGGTCGTTGGTTCTTCTTTTGATTTGGGCCCACTTGATCGACTCCCAAATGATCGACAAGAGGTCCACTTGATCGACACCCAAATGATCGACTCACAATTGATCGACTCCCAAATGATCGACAAAAGGTCCACTTGATCGACTCCCAAATGATCGACAAAGGGTCCACTTGATCGACTCCCAAACGATCGACAAAGGGTCCACTTGATCGACTCCCAAACGATCGACAAAGGGATCAAATGATTGATGCCTAATCCCAAATTACCGACAACAAAGGGTGCATTTGATCGTTTCCCAATTGGTCAACTTCGTAATAACGATTATAAATAGATTAACCAACCTAACCTAACCTAACCTAACCTAACCTAACCTATTCTCGTTACTCGCTAAAAAACTGGGCTGTCGATCAATTGGAATGGCTTGTCGATCAAATGGGAGTCGATCAAACGGTAGTCGATCAAACGGACTCCTTGTCGATCAATTGGAAGTCGAGCAAATGAACTTAAGCCCTTCTTTTAATTCAATTTGTTTTTTGGCACAATTCATCATACAAGTACATTTCCCAAATATTTTAATCTTTGAACCATTATTTTTTTATATAAATCTAATCAATTAAAAATTGAATTAATTTTCATTTTCACTCTCCCTTTAAGATGGGAGTGGAAAAAATGGAATAGAAGAAGGTCTATATAGTTTAGACTTTAAAAGAAATTTCGTAATAGGGGCGAAAAAATACATCATCTAATCGCTACGGGGAGTTAAGGGGCGCCCGGAGTTGGAGTCTGGGAGAGACTAGCTGATACAAGTATTCTCTTTTGGTAAAAAACGAGAAAAAATTCACACGCTATATAATAAACGCGTTTGAAAGTCAGAGTTTAAAGAACCCTAAAAAACATTTTAAACGCCCGCGCTATGGCCCTTCAAATCTGGGAGAATCTAAACACGAAATTGTTCACGAGGCAAAGATCGCAACTCGAGTTTAAAAGTAAACGCATTAAGGTTTTTGAGGTTTTTACAGATTTTTGAGGTTGATGAGAATGTTTTTCCAAGTTTATACTTAAGTTTTTCAAAATGATTCTATGCTATAAAGTTTGTTAATCGAATTTTACAACTGTTACTTGGGTATCATACGCGATGAAGTCGATATCCAATCGTTATTAGGACTTTTTTCTCAAGTTTTATAAAGCTTGACCCCTGACCCAACATTTGGTTAGTACAATAATGAACCCAAAATATTTTTTAGAATATTCTAGAACTGCTTACGCAACAAAAACAACTACGCTAATTTTTACTATAAAATAACATTTTTAATTCGTAGAAATGGGTGTAAACTTTCCTTTAAGTATAACCCATTTTTTGGGGGTCCTTCCTCTTAAAATATGTTTTTATTTTTAAAACGGGGTTCTGCCCTTCCTGCCTGAGCAATTTGTGTATTATGTTTAGGTCTAAAAGCATTGTAAGTATTACGGCGAAAAATTGTACCTGAGACTTAAAAACACGGGGGTGTAGGAGGCATTGGTAATGCTCTCTTAAGCGACATGACAGTCATTTTGGGCTTAGTTCTAGTGGGTAGTAATATTTTGGGCGCTATATTATCTAAATTCGTCACAGAAATGGAGAAGCTTAGTCACGATTATCGTTACCGAGAAATTTGAAACTCCAAAAACTCGAGACTCGCCCTACATTGTTACGTCAAGCTAATATTGCACCGACATCAAAAAGGAGAAGTTTGGGGAAAATTATTTCAAGACGTAGTATCACGTCAGAGAACTGATAACCCTCAAATGGAGTTAAAGGTCACGAAAGTAAAGGCACCAACAAAGTCGCTAATTGGTGGCTAAGATAAGAAACGTAAACCAATAAGATTACGGACAAGCGAGAAGCCAATATTCATACTAGGTCCTGGAATCGATTTAAACCGTGTCAAAACGTTTCATTGGGAAACAGTCTTTTCTCGAATCGATTTGAATCGATTTCTCGAAACTGCTTCGGGAACCAGTTTCATACCGATTCGGTTTCAAAAACCGATAGTTGAAGCTACAATAAATCGATTTATAAAGATATCGCGTGAACGCGTGACATACTTAAACACGATTCCTGGCGATTCGAATATCGGTTTGATTTAATCGTTTCAAATCGATTAAGAAATGCTAGTGTGATTGTAGCTTAAGATGCGCGTAATAATCCTAATTCAAAGGTTTGACGAGTGACAATGGTATGACGTCATCAAAAGGGTAAAATACGGAACCAAACCTTTCTTCCTTGACACAAAATTGATTGAAAATGATGATTGATCTATTTAATTTAAACCAGTGGTAACATTTAAAACAGTGGTAACCTTTTCTTAATATTAAAAGCGCCATCTACAAGTAAATAAAAACACTAACGTGGGCCAGAATGACGTGACACTACCTCTTTTAGAAAACATTCTTTACTATAAGCTCCTCTACGCCAAAATTTAAGTATCATTAGCACCTGACGTCGCTAGGCTTTGAATTCTTGAAGAAATTTTTTTATTTAAAAAAATTCTATTAGGAGGTAAAATTGTTCCCACCCTATCATCATAAGTGCACCGCGGAGGTTGAGGGGTACATTATCCGGCTACGGTGAACCCCGCCTCGAAGCTTTATTACAAAATTTGCAGCCGACAATTCAAGGTTTTCTCATTTTATAGAATTTTTTAATTTTCTTCGTTTTTTTCTTATTTTGTGGAAGAGAAGGAAATTCGCGAGTTTTGGGTGTTTACGGATTACGTAGAAGATTTCGTAATTAATTATTAGATGGACCCAAATATTTACGACATTAAGGGCGTTGAAATTGTGGGTTTTGGAACTTAGACTTGGCCTATAATTAGTAAGGCTGAGGCGGATTAAAACGTAATGTTAATTCTAATAGAAAAGTAGTACCTGCTTTTGATTAAGGAAATTATAGACACTGTTTTGATAGTTTTTTTAAAGGGCATTTTGACCTTAGTTTGACCTTAATTTTTTTTTTTGAAAATAGTTATTTTTGATTCCAGTTTGATTTTTGTGGATTTTGAAACTTTTTAGAGCAAAGATTTGATTCGTTGGTTTTGTTACTAGTTTGAACTCAATTTGACCTTGGTGGATTTATGATCTAGTTATTTTCGACCTCTTTTTAACCTTGGTTGGTTTTAAAAATAATCACTTCTGACCCCAGTTTGAACTCCTTTGGTTTTGAAACTAGTTCATTTTGACCACATTTTAACCTATGTTGGTTTTGTTACTAGTTTGACCTCAATTTGACCTTGTTGGATTTATGATCTAGTTTTTTTACCTCATTTTAACCTATGTTAGTTTTGAAACCAGTTCTTTTTGACCCCAGTTTGATTTCCGTTGGTTTTAAACCTAGTTCTTTTTGACCCCAGTTTTGACCTTTCACCTAGTTCTTTTTGACCCCAGTTTGATCTCCGATGGTTTTAAACCTAGTTATTTTTGACCCAAGTTTGACCTTTATTTTTAAACCTAGTTATTTTTGACCATATTTTTACCTTCTTTAGTTTAGAAACTAGATTTTGACCTAATGTTTCAGCGAAATTTAAATTAATTAAGAGCCGTGTATAAGAAGGCGTAAATTACCTAAACGAATCGCGTAACGACAAGGTAGCTACGAAAATTAAAGCAATTATTCAAATGAGCAGATGGTCTTCTAATAGGAAGTGAATATTCAAATCATCATCGGACTCGTTATCGAACAACCAATATTCCCTCATCACCACTATTTTATAATTACGAAATGTAATATTATTATAAAAGGGGGTGGATAACACGGGCTAATTAAAGGTCATGTCTCAAGAAAAATATCAAATTTTTGCACACCTTGAAGGGAGAATGCAACCTAATTTTTTTATTTAAAATTTATCGTTAAAATATTCCTAATCCAACAGTAAACAAAATTACAAACAAATATTAAACTAGAAATAAATTTAAACACAGGGAAATAGGCTTAGCTAGATTCATAGAGATTTCTTCGCGTTGAAGGGTCATCGACCAATAAGCGAAGGCCCCCTTATTGAGGCGAGATCTCCATGTGACTTCTAATATAATTCGACGCCAAGAAATTAAATTCAGTTTATTTCCACGAATATAGCTAAGCCTTTCTAGTTTAATATTTGTTTGTAAATTTTTTAACTCATGGATTAGGCCTATTTAAACGATGTTGTTAGGTTATTATACGACGAGACATGACCTTTAAAACCGTATATATAAGTCAGGGTTATGACAAATGAGTCTTCGATGGAGCTTTTAACGGTACGACCCTAATGTTCGCGTTACGATGCCCCAAAACCAAAATTTTAATCATATCTGACATAATGATGAAACGTTCATAATCTCCAATTAAAATGACCCGAGACTAATGAATTATCCTAGTAATCATTTAGACTCTAGAGTACGCTATAGAAATGGCCATTTCCCATTCGAGGATCAAAACGCGGAAATGAGACTGCTGTTATAGCTAGTTAATATTCATTTAATTAACCAATTGGGAATAATATTCGAAATTAATTTGGTGAACCGAAGCCCCGTAACAAACGTGGTTAATATTATTATTATTTGATAATCAAGTTAAACAAAGGTACCCTTAAACAGAATTAATTATTATTGTCAACCATTAAAAGCAAAGACGTAATTAATTTACTATCTAATCAAATTGGTTTAAAATAGCAAAGATTTGGCGTTATAAAATAAGAATAATTAATTTTAATTTCTAATTAAAATAACTATTAATAAATATTAATTATTTTAACGCATTTACTTCAAGAATAAGTAACTTAATTAAGATATCCAAGCAATTAAGAGTGGCTTTAGTTTCGTTTACATTTAAAATATGATACTTTTACTACAAAAATTGCAAATGCTGAAAATATTTTTTGGGGAAATTCCAAATATCGTTGAACTTAAAATTAATTATAAATAAAATAAAATTTAATTTTAACCCGCCTTTAAAAGGTTTTCATATTGATTCCAAGATTATTCAATATTCAAAACAAGCAATTCTTAATATTGTCAAAAGAGAAATTTGGAAGGAAAACTAAAAATTTCAATATTGACGCTACTACTTCTCGAGATGCAGATTTCGAGTCGTATCTCATAAATATTTCAGATCCAATACCTGATTTTACATTTGAATTAATTTATTGAAACCGTGGAAGGGTTTTTAATATTAAAATGTGGAATAAAGGTCAAAGTTTAATTTTTGTTTTTTCAATATCATACAGATATGTAATCAGATTTTAAATATTTTAAAGGTTTTGTATAAAGGTACCGTTCCTTTTTGACCCATTTTCACGTAGCTCCAAATTTAAAATAGGTAAATATTTTGAACCAATCGTAGCCAGAAATGTTGACCAATGTTTTACGTATCTACCAATAGTGTAGCAGATATGCTTGACACATTTCACTTGACCACCAATAATAGACAGATACTTGGAACCATTTTCAGGTGGCTTCAAATTTTACAGTATCAATAAAAATAAATCTAATATATTAAGGCAGAAGCCGATGAAACCCTCCTTTGAAGTCTATTACTCGGCCGGGTCTTGTCTACCCCTCTCTGTATGGGTTAGTTTCAAAAAGCGCGATTCGTACGCCTCCTAACGGTAGATATTTTCGGAGCGGGAGTTCGTCGAGCGAATATCTCTAGCAGCCTTGGAGCTCGTCAAAAAAACGTCCTTTTTTGTGGAGAGAGAGAATTTCCAATTTTGCGTAGACAGGGAGTATGAAGTAGGACCCCTCCGATCTCGTAAAATTGGGAATTTTACCCATACAGAGAGGAGCGCTATATGGAACATTAGAGTAGTAGACTTCAAAGGAGGGTTTCATCGGCTTCTGATTAAGGACATTACAAGCTATTTAAAGTACTCCCAATTCGAATTTAACTTCCATTTTTAAAAGAACAAACAAGCGAGCTTTTAGACGAGATTAAACTTAAATAGGACTTTTAAACAAAAATTTCCTAAAGTTGTAACTACAAAATAAAAACCTTTAAATATTTTTCCCCACGGTATACGATGTTGAAACAAACATAACGTAACATTTTCTCGAAAAATATGTTCACGACATAACCTCGGGGAATTCTGTAAAAGCTAGAAACGCGGCCTAGGCCAAAAACAAATACGTTCCTATATTTAAGTCACCTTTACAATTTAGAAGTAAAGTTTATTTTCAAGTACTCAATAGAGACAAGGTTGCGGGCTCCCAATTGAAGTATAGTTGAGATTTATCTACACCCGTTGCAAATTCGATACGTGGAATGTAAAGAGTGGTATGCCGCAGAAACTGTAGTCAAATAATAACCTGGGGGTTTCTGTTTAAAGGGTAATTCTCATTTGGTTAGAGCCTGGCTATCACCATTTTTTTTAATAAAGTATTTAAAATAGCAGAAGTCTATCACTTTATTCCATAGACCATCACTTAAAAATAGCAAAAAAAGTCGTCACCCCTATCTGACTCGAGTGATTTAGACTCCTCCTCGATATTTTGAGTCTGGATAGAGTATTGGAATTTAGGCGGGTCGCGCTTGGCTATATCGTCTTCCCGCAACTCCGGAATTTCTCCGGAGAGGGTCGCTTCCTCCGTTCACTATTTACACGGCTACTTTGGCCGCAAGAGTGTCTCGAATCGGAATCAGCGAAGAATTGCAGCTAAGCCTATTTTCCGTATAATTATTTAAATATATTTCTAGTTTAATATTTGTTTATAAAAACAATTTCTAATAGATTAGGTCTATTAAAAAAAAATGCTCCTTATTAGGTTGCATTCTGCCTTTATGAAGCACTTCGTGAAATGATATGGAATTTAGTGAGCGAAAATGCACCAACTTCTTTGAAACATTACGTAGCTGGTTGGGCACTAGTTCGAAGCTATTTTGGGCCTTCTGTTTCCCACCCGCTCTGTCAAATATTTGTCAGACAAAAATAAGATGTTGAGAGAATTTTGAGAAGAAGATGAAAGTATAAAGTAGGATGGAGAGGTGAGAAAAAAAACAACCAACAATCGAATCTGCAGTTCTGAGCTAAGGAGAATTTTTTTTTTTTTTTTTTTTTTGTTTTGTTTTTGAGATCGCAAACTCGTTCTAGGCTCATTTTGTAACTCAGTTTTCGTTCGTGTATGGACTCTATAGGAACAGATTTCATCTCCCGAGTCTCTAACGCTTTTTCTTCTCGGCAATTTTCATTCGATGGAAGCCAGCCAAAGAGATAAACCGACCCCTAGATATCACCTTTGAAAACAATGCTCCAAAAACAAGGTGATATCATAGCGAGAATGTTTCACTATTTTCTAAGAGTTCATATAATTTCTCACGATATTAATACGATATTATCTTAAATATTGTTTTTAGTGTAAGCGTTAATATCAGTAGTATTTCTTTATATCACGTGGTTCGGGAAAAAACAAAAATGGGAAGTCTGACAAAAGTAGACGATTTAAAACCTTAAACTCTACTAGATCTTTGAATCGATTTTAAGCGTTTAACAACGTTTCTCTATAGAGTCGTATGAACGGGAAACCATCTTTTCTCTAATCGATTTGAATCGATTTCTCGAGACCGCTTCGGGAACCAGTTTCGTACCGATTCGGTTTCAACAACCGATAGATGAAGCTAGGATAAATCGATTTATAAAAGCCGCGTTCATACTAGGCCTTGGAATCGATTTAAACCGTTTCAAAACGTTTCTCTAGAGTCGTGTGAACACGAAAGCGTCTTTCCTTAGAATCGATTTGATTTGATTTCTGGAAACTGCTTCGGGAACCAGTTTCGTACCGATTCGGTTTCAACAACCGATAGATGAAGCTACGATAAATCGATTTATAAAGATAATGCGTGAACGATTCATGGCGATTTGAATATCGGTTTGATTTTACCGTTTCAAAGCTAGTGTGAACGTAGCTTATAAGATCTACTTTTATTACAAGAAATTGAATTACAAATTACCGCGTAAATTACTAGGTAACTTAGCGACATGGTTTGATGCGTCAAAAATAAATTGCGCCTTATCCTTTAGATATTTATGATTTTTGTCATAAATGGAGAATAAAGATTCTAAAGTAGTAGTTCCTAAAAATCGAATTTTGCGTGGGTGAAGCTAAAGATTCCGTTTCCTAGAAACCGCTTCAGATATTTGGCAATAAAAAATACAGTAATATAAGGGTCATACCGAAGTTTTCCAACATTTTCGATAATACCATTTCGGGTTTTCGGCTCAGTAACCTATTTTGGTCTATTTGTCTTCCGACATACCATACCCCGTTACACAGCCAGAAAGAATTTCGAACAGAAAAAAACTAAAAACTTTCCATCTAGAATTGGCATACGTAACCTAAGTACAGAAGGCGATTTTACGTGAGAATTACCTTACTTACATATTCCCTTTACATTAAAATTTCAATGGTAATACCAGGGAAAATTCGATGGTAATACCAGGGAAAATTCGATGGTATAAAATACCAGGGAAATTTCGATGGTAATATCAGGGAAAATTCGATGGTAATATCAGGGAAATTTCGTTGGTAATATCAGGGCAAATTAGATGGTAATATCAGGGCAAATTAGATGGTAATATCAGGGCTAATTCGGTGGTAATATCAGGGAAATTTCGATGGTAATATCAAGGCAAATTCGATGGTAATATCAGGGCAAATTCAATGGTAATATCAGTGGAATTTCGATGGTAATATCAGGGCAAATTCTATGGTAATATCAGGGCAAATTCGATGTTAATATCAGGGCAAATTCGATGTTAATATCAGGGAAATTTCAATGGTACTACCAGGGAAATTAGATGGTAATACCAGGGAAATTTCGATGGTAATATCAGGGAAATGTCAATGGTAATATCAGGGAAATGACAATGGTAATATCAGGGAAATTTCAATGGTAATATCAGGGAAATTTCAATTGCAATATCAGTGCCAAGAACTACTTTTAAGCTCTATGAAGTTTAAACATTGTATATTAATTCGCGCTAGGTTTAGCCTTTGGTTTGAAAACTTGTTTTTTTCACCTATTTTTTACCAAGAAAAACGTTATTACTTTCCGCTATTTCTTAGAAATGAAATTTATTTTTATTTTGGTTTTATATTTTCGAAATCTTTCGATTTTTATCTCATTGATTTCGAAATCAGGCTAGAAAAAAAAAAAAAAAAAAAAAAAAATCAGCGCGGTTTCCGGAATTCGCGAAGTTTCAATTCAATTTCTATCGCGTCAATTTATTTATTTTTACATTTTTTTCGTGGACAATACTTCGTGAGATTTATACTAAGTTTTTACTATCACAAGTAACCTAAGGTTAAGTATGATATATCGGGTATAACCAGTCGAGTAATAACTGAATTTCAGTCAATTAAAAGATAACTACTATGTTATTGTGTTTTAAAATTTGTTATCGTAGGTTTCGATAATTATAAAATTTTAGATCGTGGGTGTCGATAATAGGAAAATTTGATTTTGTGGGTGTCGATAATTGCAAAATTTGATATAGTGGGTGTCGGTGATTTTAAAATTTAATATCGTGGGTATCGATAATTTGAAAATTAGATATAGGGGTGTCGATAATTGGAAAATTTATTATCGTGGGTGTCGATAATTGGAAAATTTGATATTGAGGGTGTCGATAATTGGAAAGTTCGATATTGAGAGTGTAGATACTTTGAAAATTTGATATTGTGGATGTTGATAATTGTAAAATTTGATATCGTAGGTGTCGATAATTAGAAAATTTGATATTAAGGGTGTCGATACTTTAAAAAATGAATATTGAGGGCGTTGATCGATTTTATACCTCATAAAATCTCATTAAAATCCACGAATATCACGTGATTTATGGCGAGAATGGCAACACGTGTTTACCATCTATCCTAAATATATAAACCGTGGCGAAATAAAACCGAAATTGCGCGGGAAAATACCACGAAAAAGCGGGAAAAATATAAAATGTGACACCATTTTTACGATAATACATTAAGGCTAGAAGAAAAACAGAACCTAAACTAATGTCAAAGTTCCCTTTAACTCGTATCAACGTAGCCTAATAATTTCCGAGCGGTAAAGAAATAAAAATATACAAGCCGAGAAAAAGATAAAAGTTACGCGTTTGCGTGGAAAAACAAACAAAGTTTAGTTCTAAAAGAAGCGTATATGAGCTTAGCGCGAAATCTTAGGAATTTCTTCCGACAGAACAGTTTTTTTTTTTTTTTATATATATTTCTAGCTAGCGGCTCATTGGGTCTACACTATGCCAATCTCAAATGAATTCAAATATTTGGTCAAGACGTATCAGGTTAAGTTTTCAGCGAGTTAGATACCGTTTAACTTCGTTTAAACGCGCTATTGAGATGTTACGAAGTTTAGCTTCGTATTTACTCCGAACTTAAACTGATTCCAATGATAAACCGAGGAGAAAAGTTCAGTCTTTTGATATGTTTACCAAGTTTTACTTAGGTTTGGTTTACCCTATTTTTTTAACATCAAATGTGTGGTGGATATCAGTAACTATATCAGAATATTTAAGCTATGGCTGATAATAATAATAATAAGAGTGAAATAGGTCCATAGACCTAGTTGGAAAATCCAAGACGGCATTATTTACTTTAACAGGTGAAAGTTGTGTTCAGGTAAAGTGGAATAAATGATAAAAATATATATTTATGGACTAAGACGAAAGACAAACAAATATTTTTATAAGAGATATGGAAAGGATATTCTTTTAAGACTTTTTTTGTGGTGAAGATGGAATTTGTAACGAAGATGACATAAAATGTCAAAGGATATATGATATATATTGAATGAGATACTCCTTATATTTTGCATTATATCAAATCCGCCTTAATGTTATGTTCTTTAAAGGGAGAATGCAAGCTAACAAGAGTTTCGTTCATACTATAGGCCTTGGAATCGATTTAAATCGTTTCGCTTTAGTCGTGTGAAAGGGAAATAGTCTTTTCTCGAATCCGATTTGATTCGATTTCTCGAAACTGCTTCGGGAACCGCTTTCAACAACCGATAGTTGAAGCTACGATAAATCGATTTATATCAACTAAATTTCTTCGCATTGATGAGTCAGTGACCAATGAACAAAGGCCCGTCGTTAAGGCGAGATCTTGATGAGACTTTAATAACATTCGATTGGTCTATGACCCTTGAACGCGAAGAAATTCAGCTGATCTCCATGAATCATGCTAAGCCTATTTTCAGGGTAAGTTATAAATTTATTTCTAGTTTAATATTTGTTTGTAAGGAATCAATAAAAAACCGCAAAGAATTTTTTCCATTGATACCGATTTTCTAGCTATCATAAAACTAAAATGAATTTAGAATTTTCGGAAATATCGCTAAATATGATTTAAAATATATAAAAATAAATGATTTAATTTAATAATTAAAGTATCTCGATTATAATTTTTAGAGATTCGCACCTAAAATTCGTAGAAATTTCGGAGATTTTCCTTATATTTTAAGACTAAAATCAATTAAACCCTATAGTACGTAATTAAAGACTTAAACTAGATTAAAATTTTCCCGTAAATCCCATCCAATACCAAAACTTCCTTATAAAGCTTAATTCCTAAATAAGTTTATAATCAGCTTACTCGTATAGATTATAAGTCTTACTTTGAAAAGTTAGGTTCAAATACGCGTCTGTAGTCACGACAAGGCGGGGGGATAGATCCTAGTAGATCTTAAACATCGAATCGGATTAGGTACGGTCTAGGAAGCCATCTAATTACGATAAAACCCCGAGAGAGAGAGAAAGATAGGTTAAAACTCTTTGACCCGAGCATCTACCGAATTAACAGATGTCAACTACGTACGCCAGCTGAAAGAGTTAAGTCTTGTTCGCACCTAAGACTATTAACAATTGACACCAGAGATCTTGCAACACCGAGATGTAGATGTCTCTTTGAGACAGGTGGAAAGATCCAGAATTCCATATAAAATGTTCTAACACTCTGACGACGTCAAATATCTGTCAGCGCCAGCTACGGCCACAAATAAGTGTTTTTTGAGGCTTAAAGGCCTAGAATTTCTTCTGCCTGTTCACCGGAAGTGGGCTCATCACCTGGGCTTCCCCTCTCTGGAAGCGAAGCGAGGGAAAACCTGGGGTGAGTTTGTTTAGAGGGTGACAGGCAGAAGAAATTCTAGGCTTTTAAAATATTTAAAATTCGCGCCTTTTTCAAATAAACACGCGTCACACGTGACCTAAAATCTCAAGGTGTCGTGCAAACTGGGAAAAGGTGCAATCAAAGCCACGTATTATCCCACCCGCCTCATAGATGGCGTTAAAAACAGCGTAGGGTTTGTCGACGACGAGATATGAACAGGCTCTTATCTCTATAGCGCAGCCTTGTAAGATCTATGGTGTAAATTGAGACAGTTTTTAGCCTTAAGTACGAATAAGGCTTTCTAGAGAGGGCGAATTAGATCAAGGCGGTCGAGAAACGAGGTGAAGAAGCCAAGTTAAACATTATCGTCCGCCGTGGCTAGCGATACGTTGAAACCTCATTCAACCTTGCCAAGGTCAGCCTAAGGTAGTCGAAGTATATACCGAACCCTGTAGGAACCATGAATAAAGGAGGTAACAAGATAGCCAAGGACATAACAGTCGCAACGTGTACAGATTTAGAGTAAAGGATAAAATTAAAATTACTATTTGGAAATAATAATTGACTAACAAGTGATTTAACAAAATAAATAGGTAATATCAAATCTAATTTAATAATTTAAATCAATTAGCAATTGAGCCTGGATTCCAAGCCAATCAGTCTTCAAGATTACCATTCTATATCGGTAATTTACACTGGTAATCTGAGTATTAAATTACAAGGATAATGTAATTTAACGTTTGCTCTGGTAAAATTACCAAAATGGTATCTTTTTGTATTCGAATTTAAAAGTGAACATATTGCTTCTAGAGGTCAAAGTTTAACCTGTTAAGGAGATGTTATTGCCATTTTCCCTGTCTAAGACACTTTGCATAAATGGCAATTTCAATTGTATCGTGAATAACATTGCATTTTCACGAGGTTGTTTAGTCAGTTTGAAAGAGTTAGGACAAACTCTGCATTTAAAATAAAAGAAATTCAAATACAAATTCTGTGAATATCCGCGTAATTTACGAATTTCAAACAAAAATGAGGTAATTTTAGAACTAGTCAATGTTAAGATTATACCATCATTAAAAAATTATCCAAAAATTTGATACTTCACGGCTGCAGAAAATAACAATCACAGCATCGGCTACTAGCTTCGGGACATGTCTAAAAAACGTACACCCTCTATTTTTACGGAAGTCTCTTTAAACTAGAGATCGAATAGCATACAAACTTCCTATACTTGGCTTCCCAAAGATACGATTCGTTTCAAAAACGATGTACTCTTCACCCAATCCGTCTAACTTTTCTTTATAGCCTATAAATACTCGACAATCGAGCCTTAGGTCGAAATGAACGTTATAAGTGGTACGAACCTAACTATTCTTTCCTCAAAAAGAACAAGGAAGGCACGGGCAAGGCCGACGGGCTAACATCTGCTCACCAGATATATATTTATATATTATACGGTTAAAAAATCAATCTAAGGTGCCAGTGAGAAGAAGGTTAGACCATCTTAGGATCTCAAGTAACCCCCTCATCTTATAAGGATGGGATACAGTTTAGAAAATACTATTATTGAGTTCTGGTCTAATATATGGATCTCTTTATACCTTAAAGTGACTCTGTCATCATTTTTATTTGGATTAGATTTTTGGGGTCCGACTTTAAATAAACTCAATATTTACAATCTCTCCAAATTATCGCCCATCCCTCCAAATCGTCTCAAATCCCTCCGAATCGTCTCAAATCCCTCCGAATCGTCTCAAATCCCTCCGAATCGTCTCAAATCCCTCCGAATCGTCTCAAATCCCTCCGAATCGTCTCAAATCCCTCCGAATCGTCTCAAATCCCTCCGAATCGTCTCAAATCCCTCCGAATCGTCTCAAATCCCTCCGAATCGTCTCAAATCTCTGCAAATCGTCTCAAATCTCTGCAAATCGTCTCAAATCTCTGCAAATCGTCTCAAATCTCTGCAAATCGTCTCAAATCTCTGCAAATCGTCTCAGATCCCTCCAAATCGTCTCATATCCCTCCAAATCACCTCGCATCCCTCCAAATCACCTCGCATCCCTCCAAATCATCTCGCATCCCTCCAAATCATCTCGCATCCCTCCAAATCATCTCGCATCCCTCCAAATCATCTCATATCTCTCCAAATCGTCTCACATCCCTCCAAATCGTCTCACATCCCTCCAAATTGATTTCAAATTAAAATTAAAATTGTATAATAAGTAAAATAAGTAGGTATCCTTTCACGAGGGGCGCGTTAAAGCAACTATATCACGAGCCAGAACGCAGTATAATCAACTGTTAATTCTATTAAGTCACGCGACCATAATGATGACTTAAAAAATTATATATTTTTTACTGTTGTAGAATTATACCTCCACGCGAGAATAAACACACTATTACTAGAAATGGGTATCACGATCACTTTAAAAATGTAAGAAAAGGAACAAGCTTACTTGACAACACCTAGTTGGTAAACGATGTCCCGGCTATCCGCTTCAAGGTTACGTTTGTCCCTGTTAGGCTTTTCCTCCGCTCTTATTGACGGCTTAACTTGAAACTCTGTAAAAAAGTGAGGAAAAGCAATTTTCAATACTGGGAAGATAATACGTTGGCCTTAGATTTATTTTTCCATCAACATCATCTTTCGGCGAGAGGTCCGACAAAAAAATACGAGTCTCTACTCTCGAGACGAGAGTTAAAAGCAGCTGAGCGGAGTTGGGGTCAAACAACACAAAATTTTCGACATCTGCCTGACGTTAGACTTTTTTTTTTTTTATTTTCTTCCTTAGTACGGTCGCAGGTTTCTTGACCTCGCAATGTCTTTACAGCTAAGGCTTCGTAAGAACCATGGTACTTTTTTTTATCATGCCTGTCCCTAAACTATGTTTTCATATGGTCTAACGTCCGTTCGATGTCTTTAAAGGGAGAGTGAAGAGGATATTCGAGAGGTTCTTTATCAACGGGAAATGTACCTGTTTTTTCTAGATTATATTTTACATTGTTTGTAAAAAATTTACTGGTGGATTAGGTTGCTATTTATCGATAACAAAATCACTTGTTTTTACATTTCATTCTCCCTTTAACACTGACATCCATTTTTCCAAAAATTGACCAAAATTACTAAAACTATACCCGAAGAAAATTCTTTCAAAGTATATTTTTTAACCTAAAAGGTTTGCAACGTAAAGAAAACTATTGCGTATTAATACCTAATATTAAACATCATTAAAAATAAAGTAGTTCTTAATAATATACGACGAATAGAAATACAATACAAGCAGCTGCTCTAGTTCTTAGTACTGTTTTTTGTTCATTAATGAAAGATACACGAAATAGCTCTCAAAAGAAGAAGAAAAAGAAAAAAGTGATTTTTCTTCAAAGCTATTTAAGCGTGAGCTAATTATTAGCGGCCACAAAAGAAAACCCTAGTAAGGGTAATTTATTAAATAAGTATGCCACGAGAAGGCTAGCTATAAAATGGATACGGTATATTGGAAGGGGTAGTTCCCCTAGCGGGCACGCGATTGGGTGCTGCAATTAAGAGCTCAATGGGTCAAGAATGAATCTCTTTTTTTCGTTTTAAAAAAAAGTAACAAGAGAAGGGTGGTATTATGGGTGATTAGCCAACCACAAAATCTCTAATAACTTTTAATTGACGTAGGAGGGTTGAATCCTAGCGGCTAGAACGCGTGAAGAGGGCATGGGAGGACAAACCTCTAACAAGTCTGTCAAACCAAAATTTCTATATTTAAAGGTTTAATGAAATGGAGTTTTAATTATGATTTCGTTTTAAATTTGTTATGAAATTTAGCTCCAGGATAAGGATAAGTTGCATTTTCCCTTTAATTAAATTTTGAATAAATAAAGAAAACTTAAAATTAGGTAAATTGATTAAACTTGATTGTTTTTAAAATTAGGTTTCATTTCAGCGTACCTTTAATTTAGTCGAAAAAATAGATATTCCTATATGTATGGGTGGTGAATTTGGAGCAATTTCATTTATAATAAACGTATCCTACGCATCTGTCTATTGAAAAGAATATTGCAAAGGGGATAGGCAAAAATCCACTTAACGAACCGCGGAAGAAAATAAATAAAAAAAAAAAAAAAGCTATAAGAAAAAAAAAAGGTATATTGTGGGTGTGCCATGATATAAAGAAAGAAAAATGAACATAAGAGAAATATGTAACGAAAACTTTTCCCAAGTCATTTTTCCTCCCATCAGAGTCTAGAAACATCCAAACATATCTCTTTCAGTGTCAGCTAAGAGCGGTATCACAAACACACCATATCTAGATGGCACGCTCACAAACAACATTATAGCGGTGTTTTACTAAGAGAATTTTATACCTCTGTTGATTGTCAATAGCTAAGGTCAAACTAGCATTTCTTAATCGATTTGAAACGGTAAAAATCAAACCGATATTCAAATATCCAGGAATCGTTTTTAATGTCACGTGTTCACGCGTTATCTTTATAAATCGATTTATCGTGGCTTCATCTATCAGTTGTTGAAACCGAATCGGTACGAAACTGGTTCCCGAAGCAGTTTCGAGAAATCCAATCAAATCGATTCGAGAAAAGACTCCAGCGAATTGTTTTGAAACGGTTTAAATCGATTCCACGGTCTAGTATGAAGGCAGCTAAAAATACGTCAGATTTTGTTCCAATATATGACGTAGGTTATTTCTGGAACGTAATTAATCTTAATTTTGATACGAAAAAGGTAGTTGACTTGATCAGGATTAAGTACTTTTACGATAAAGACCGCGCGAAAGCGACCTTATCACTGGTGCCAGAACGCCCGAGAATCAACTGCAAATTCTATAATACAATAGCGAAATCACGTGACCATATTGATGACGTAGGTTGCCGAGAATTTTTAAAAATTTCGAAAATGGCGATTATAAAATATGTATTTTTACTGTCTATAAAAAACGAATTCTGATACGAATTTAACTTAAATTTAACAGTCAATTGAGTCCAAATTGACTAGAAATAACTCTTTCTCAGTCTATTACAAAAAAAACAAAAAAAAAAAACTTTGTGAGACTATTTCTTTAAAAACATTGAAAAATTGGTTATTTCTCGAAGACTATGAGACTTAAGAATGCTTTTGGGGCGTTCTCCTTCCATTCTCGAGTGGGGATTTAAAAAGTAGGATGTTTTAAAGATGGGTACTTGATGTGTCAAGTGCCTCCGAGTAAAAACTCGCGTCAGATAAGAGGGAACCTCTTTAAGGAATAAGGAGGGTGCTATTTTTAATACCTGGAGGTTGCAAACTATATTTTACGGATAAAACGTAATAAAAATGATATTTAAACTTAAATAGGACGATGTGGAACTTAACTATCGAGAGTTCACGGAGAGGTTAAACATTTAAAATAAATAACGTATACCTATAAAATTTGTTTGGCTGTTTTAGTATTACATGGTAGGATCTAAAACATAAAATTCCGAAGTCGTAAACAATTACTAAGTTTGTTAGACTCAATTCTTAGAGTTTAAGTAATAGAATTAGGGTACAAAGCTAGAGCGCATATTTTCTTTTCTTTCCTCTATCTAAAACAAATAACTAGGCATAAATAATAAATTTCAAATGATAAGAAAGTCTCGTATAATTTTATAAATGAAAAATGAATCTAAAGAGATACTGTCACAATTTTTTTATTTCCAAAAGGCCCAAGTTTATAATTATATGTCTATATATTATCTGTCTGTCAGTCGTAAACGTGAAAGTTTACACGCGACTTTATCACAATGAAAAAAAGCTAAAGCGAATTAATACGCAATGTTAAACTTCATTGGTAAAAAGTAGTTCAGGGAAACTCCGCTCGAGTTTTTTATTTTTATTACAAACGCGCGCGTGAGTTTGAATTTTACTTAATTAGCGCGAGATTCGAGTGGCGCGTGCGTTAATTTAAGCTGATGCAAACTGAGAAATTTTTCGCGCGTTTCTCGCGCGCTCGTAAAATAGCTACGTTCACACTTGACACTTTGAAACCGTTTCTAATGTTCATATCGACTCTTCGAGATATTAATCGGGTTTTTTAAGCCAAGATCTACAAGGGTGACCTCAATATTTTATGATTGGACCTTTCCAAAACGGTTTAAAACGCTTTCAAAGTGGCTAGTGTGAACGCGGCTTATGGGCGCGTGAAAACTGGTTCGTGAGCGTGCGCCTTAAGCCTAACAAGGTCTAATTTAATTTATCTTATGGATCGTAGAAATAAAATATGATTACAGTATCACTTTATCTCGAATAAATTGTACTTTCCTAGCGCGTTGAAAATATAAAAATACGCTTTTTAGACTTTAAAATATTTAAATTACATTTATACGATACGCAGAATCAGAATACGAAATTATTTATAAAATTTTTATACCTGAACTAAATTTAAAAAAAGTTTTATTTAGGATTAAATTAAGTATATCAGAGCGTACTAAAAAAATATAAAATTATGTTTTAAGTGGAATAAACATATATTTGTATTATTATCTCAAACATTCGCTATTTGAATCAACACAGTAAAGCGTTATTTTAAAATATAATTAACTTTTAAAGTTCATCCTCGCTGAAATGCTTTTGAAACTAAATTAAAATTTCATGGCTTGATTTCAAAAAGTTCTTAAAATTAAATTTAATTAGTTATAATATCAAATTTAAGTGTTTTAAATTGGTTATTTAGCCTAAATAAAAAGCATCTCCTTAATTACGGAATAAAATTAAAAATAAGTTCTGTTTAAGATGAAAAAAATAAAATAAAAAATAAAACTGAGAAATTTTGACAAAAATAACCCATGGAGTTTGCAATCTCCATCTTGGAAATTACTACGTCATTACTAAGGTGACGTGATTTCGCTATTGTATTGAAACTACAGTTGAATCTTCAGTTATTATCAAATGTATCTAATATCTCCAATATTATACGCTTTGAATAAAACCCAAAATTAAGAGTTAAGACTAAAGTCACGTTCATACTAAGCCTTGGAATCGATTTAAACCATTTCAAAACGTTTCGCTAGAGTCGTGTGAACGGGAAACGGTCTTTTCTCGAATCAATTTGATTCTTAAAACTGCTTCGGGAACCAGTTTGGTACCGATTCGGTTTCGACAACCGATAGATGAAGCTAAAATAAATCGATTTATAAAGATAACGCGTGAACACGTGACGTTTAAAACGATTCCTGGCTATTTGAATATCGATTTGATTTTCCCGTTCCAAATCGATTTAATTGTTTTTATCCGCGTGATCTTGCAAATCAAAAATCAGGCTAAATACGCTGATATACCCCAACATTAACTTCAGTAAAGATTCATCTTAAAAAAAAACCTTTGCGTAATATTTTTTATCGACGCCATGGTGTATATATCTAGAGGTTATACTCTCGGAAACTGTCAATTTGTGTCAAGTGTCACGCCCTCTGCCGGATTATAGAGGAAAGAAAAGAAGCCATTTTGACGTGACTCGAGTTCTAACTAGGCTAGTTTGTGGCACCGTAGCAGATCAAACTACAGGTCTTGCGTGCTTTTTTTAATCCCAGCTTCTTCTTGAATCTTCACCGAAAAAACGTCAGACGTTTGTCTGGGTTTATGGTATAAACTGAACTTTCAAAGTAACAGGACTAAACTATAATTCCTAGCCATCAAAGTTTTTTTTATTTCGGTCACAAAGTATCGAATCGGTCGAATTTTTACTCCTGCACCATTGGGTCGATTCCCAACTATCCTACAATTCCATACGACTGATATTTTCATTCGACGGACTAATAAGTTAAAGTGAAATTGAGCTAAAAATTATTTTGAATTTATTTTCAGAATCACCGTGCCAAAAAAAAAACCTATTCCTGAATTTTTTTTCCGAATTTTTAGACACGTTTTTGGTGTTTAAATTAATTTCTAAAGTTTGGTAAAATTTTGAATAAAACTGAATATAAAATCGGACCAATCATATTGTTTCAGCCTTCAACAGCGCTTGTAATAGGCTGGCGTTTGATGCCTAAGACCTTTACCATCAAATACCGGCGTATTCTTTTAATGTTGAGACAAGCCATTACAAGCACTGTGGAAGGTTGAACTAATATGATTGGCCGGATTTTATATTTACTTAATTACTTTTATAGAAATTTTACAAAGAAATTAATTTAAACACCAAAAAACGTGTCTAAAAATAGCTTGAAAATTCTGGAATACGTTTTGTTGGCATCCTGTGATTCCGAAAATAAATCAAAAGCTGTTCCATTTTTAAGCTCCAAGTTTAAATTAAGTTCTTATCCATTTCATCCCCTATTTAAAGATATTTATATCTATAATATCAAAGAGAATAATGATATCTTCTAAAACAAAATTAAAAGCTTAAAGTTACTATAAAAATCGACATCATTTCCTAACCCGGAACTAGATTATATATTTTTGTTATTATTTCTTTCAAACAGAATTATTAAATGGGATGTATGTCTATATATGGGTGGAGCAGACGATGCGATGCATTGCCTAGGGCAAGTTATATATAAATCCATAAATCACCGGGCTAATCTAGATTTTAGAATTAAATAGGCTTAGGAAACAACCCAAAATGAATTTATTTTCATGATATATACGCTTCGAACAAGAACTATCTATGGAGAACTAAGAATGTGGGAAGATGGAGATATTAACTCCACCCTAGATATAAAGCTTATAACGACCTCTATCGTTCATCGCATAAATTAGAGCAAAATTTTGAATTATAGGAATTTTATCTTAAAATGTCACAATTTTATTTCTAATGAGATATTAATTATAACCCGATTATTTGTCTAAATGTACCTTTAATGATAGTGGATTATCTTAATCTGTTTGAATAAAAATTTAAGCCGAGATACAATTTTTAGTTAAGCATATTTCTTGTTTCGCGAAACTTCTAAGGTTAATTACCCGGGTAATTAACACTCAAAATGATAACCCTTATTAAACCAAGGGACATTAAAAAACCAAAACACGAATATTCTAAACAATATTCTTCGTTGTTACAGAAACCGGTCTAAAGTTTTTGTTTACGGCGATTTAGAAATTACATAAATTGTGAAAATAAGAAAACAACATTCAAAAACAATCCGAAATTACTTCTCATACAAAGATATTCAAAACTAAACTAATCGTCTCCTACTTATCACGCTTTTGAAAACTAAAATTGGTTGGTTCTAAGGATTGTGTTTAGGGTAATTTAACCGCCGGCGAGATGGATAAAGACATACCACGGTGCTCAACAAAACCTTTTTTCTTATATTTTACTATCATTGCTTTTTTTTTTTTTTTTTTCTTTTTTTTTTTTTTTTTTTTTCCTTCACCTAAGGGCGCGTTCATATTGTATAAGTTGAACTTATTAAGTTTATCTAAACTTTACAAGGAATTCTAGGAGTTTTTTGAAGTTCACAAAATCAGCAAAATCATAAACATATAACCACGTTCACGCTTTAAGACTTTGAAATCATTTCTAACAGTTTAGTGAAGATCAAATTGTAAAAACTTAAGGTCAAATAAAAATCATTTGTCAAAATATACGATTATTATATTGGAAAGTCGATTTGAAGATTCAAATAAGGTTTTTAAGTCTCTGGCGAATATTATTTTGAGCGATTTTGACTAATAGAGGTCGGTGATTGGATATAAATCATTAAGCGTCACGTGTTCACGCGTTATCGTTATAAATCGATTTATTGTAGCTTCATCCATCGGTTTTTAAAACGAATCGGTACGAAACTAGTTCCCGAAGCAGTTTCGAGAAATCGAATCTAATCGATTCGAGAAAAGACGTTTTCCCGTTCACACGACTCTAGCGAAACGTTTTGAAACGGTTTAAATCGATTCCAAGGCCTAGTATGAACGCGACTATAGAATCCCAATGAATAATCTCACATTAATAAAGATAATATAATCATATCTTAGATTCAAACCCCTGACCTCTATTGACTATCCCATTGACCATTGGTTAATAATGGAATGGCAAATGGCTTCGTGCCAATATTAGCAAAAGTTGTAGGTAATATGATAAAATAACAAGGTGTGAACGCGCCTTTAGCGATGAGGAGTTGGAATCTAAAATGAAATAACAATGAAACAAGGTGGATTCTCTGGCGTAGGTGGAAAATATATGTATTATTTCGTGGTTTAACCTTTCCCCTCGGGGCGAGAGAGAGAGAAAAATAAAAAATTCCGCATATATCTTCGAAATAACGCGTTCACTCACTCTAGTTTTGGGCGGATCAAGCGAAACGTATAAGAGGATATGACGTCATTCGAACAAACAACAGAAATTTTAAAATTTTAAAACTACGTTGGCGTTATTTAGAAGGAATAGTGGGATTTCTACGGAATAAGTTATATTTCCTGGAATTTTAAATAATACCATTCTTTACAACTAAAACTTTGTCTTAAAGCTATTCTAACGAAAACTAAAGCTACGTTCACACTAGCATTTCTTAATCGATTTGAAACGGTAAAATCAAATCGATATTCAAATCGCCCGCCAGGAATCGTTTTAAGCGTCACGCGTTATCTTCATAAATCGATTTATCGTAGCTTCATCTATCGGTTGTTGAAACCGAATCGGAACGAAACTGGTTCCCGAAGCAGTTTCGAGAAATCGAATCAAATCGATTCGAGAAAAGACGGTTTCTTATTCAGGCGACTAAAGCGAAACGTTTTGAAACGGTTTAAATCGATTCCAATTTAAATCGATGTAAATTTAAAATGTAATTTCATTCAACATAGATATGTATGTAGAGCTCTAAATCAGTAATTTTCCTCCATAGTAATGGTAATATACGGTTTTCTTTAGTAATTAAATTACTACAACAAATTACCGAACAAACTGATAAAAGAGGTCAAAGTTTAACGTGTTTTAAATCAACTACGAGTCTATTTTTCAATTAAATTACAGTCACCTATTTACAAAATTAGGGTAATTTTCGGAGTAATCCTACACCTCAGAATCATCACTTTTCAGACAGAAAGACGAAACTCGAGGAAAGTAAATAAAAATAATATAAAAATGATAAAAATGGCTGACACGTAGTCACACAGACACAGACGTGGGGAGTTAATTGAACTAACGTAATACCCAGCGTCAGTCAAAATAATAAAGCCTAGAAGAGTCGAGGTCTATCCGCGTCCTTAACCTCCCAAGAGAGAACTGACATTTTGACAAGCGTAATAATTTGGAAGAGGTACCACCTCTTCTTACAATCCTTCCAAAGGGAGGGTCAACAGGAAAATGGAGACATTTTTAACGGTTCCATAAAAACAGACTCGTTCACGAGTATTGAAACAATCGGAGAATGTAAGTTCGTCTGAACTGACGAATTCGAAATTGAAGAGGAACTTGCTTGGGCAGCGCGATATTGGGGTACACTCTGTTACGCGCCGATCTGTTAAGAGATGTCGCTATCGTAGTTCCCATTCTGATCCTATTCTTATTGGCAAAGCTACGAGGAGAGAGACGAACTAGGCGGTAACCCCTCCCCTCGCGCTACGAGACTCGACGCGTTTCACGTAGCAACGGCCGTGTAATACGCCGATAGGCACAAGAGAGCGAGAGATAGTGAGGCCATCTATCGTGATAATTTATCATTATATTTGTACCCAAATGACCGTAGCCCTTGGATATCAGTTGGTTCACGAGTATGCAAATTTCGAATTCGTCTGAATTATGGAAAAATTAGGAGGGCTTTAGATTTTGGCAAATTAAATTAAAATGAGAACATCTTCACTAATAGAAAGATTCCCCAGCATCTTTGGCTTCGTAAAAACCCAGCGACACTCGCTGTTATACGCGCGAGATTGTGGATAAGTGAAAGAATCAAAATCAGGATTTATCGTGATTCAAGGAATGAGTGCGTGCCACAGAGCATGTCGCGGGGATTTCATTAAGCCAAAGGTAATATTACAGGAGCGTATTTTGATTTGTTTGCAATTCAGACAAGAACACTGGTCTTATTTTTTGAAGCAAAATCAATAAAAAAAATGACTCATGTTTCTTTGAATTCAGCCTCCCTTTAAGGCCGAGCCTTCTTACGTAAAAGAGAAAATATTAACCTAATTTGCGCGTAAGTTTTCTTTTCATCGGGGCGCGAACGTGACAACAATGACTCAAAAGGACATCAGACTCGATTATTTAGCGCGAAATTCTGACATAAGTTGACTTTACTTTTGAAAGAGTATTAAAGAACCTGGCTAATATGGTACCAAATCAAAAGATTATGTTAATTTCTTCCCGCGTATTTTGAGGTTTAATTTAAATAGATTATACCAGTATTTTCATGGTCAAACATTTTGGTAAGAAAAGTGAGGTGACCTGGTATTCTGGGTGAAAACGAAAAGGGGTGCATGGTACGGCTCCATTTCACCCCGATTAAACGATGACTAAACCCATATCACCAGGATTAAATGATGATTACACCCATTTCATCCCGATTAAACGATGAATAAACCTATTTATCCCCCATTAAACGATGAATAAACTTATTTATCCCCGATTAAACCCATTTCACCCCGATTAAATGATGATTACACCTATTTAACCCCGATTAAACGATGATTAAACCCATTTCACCCGATTAAACGATGATTAAACCCATTTCACCCCGATTAAACGATGATTTAACCCATTTCATCCCGATTAAACGATGACTAAACCCATTTCATCCCGATTAAACGATGATTAAACCCATTTCACCCCGATTAAACGATGATTAAACCCATTTCATTCAGATTAAACGATGATTAAACTGTTTAAAATCACCTTGAATTATTCATAAATCCATAATTATTATAATTTCAGTAAATTAATTTAGTTTAATGCTTTAATTCATCGCAACAAGAAGAATTTAACTGGAAAACTTGTTAAAAGAGTCTGCCTGACTCCGAAAAATAAGGTTGTATTAAATTACGAACAAAAACCCAAAAAAACTTAGTAAAACAATGTTATTGTTTCATATTTGAGAATTATTTGAGGGCTAAAACAATACAGAGAACGTTATTTATGTTTTATAACTAGAACAATACAGTTAAAAAAGTCTTGAGTACCGGCTCGAAATTTTTTTATAAAATACTTGAAATCCCATCATGCATTTATAGCAGTTTTCTTAACATCAGATCTATTTCCTGAGAAGCGTTCATGGCTTAAAGTTCGTGACATGATTTTCTTTATAAGATAAAAAATGGCTTAAAATGTTTTAAGCTAAATTCAACCCTTTTAAAGATTAAAGACCTGCTCTCACAACTTTTTGGGAATCTATGAATTAATTTTGATCTTTAAAGGGAAGGTGAAGCGAACAATAAGGTGTTTTTTATCGATAAAACCTTCTAGAAGTGTGTTTTTGTCTGATTGCACAAATAAATTGAAAACTTTCTGATTTCAAAGGATAGAATTGAATTTAATTGAGAGCCTAAGGAGACTAATCTGTACCTTTGGATTAATTAAATCCCAGCGACACGCGCTGCGGTATGCACTCACTCTTTAAATCGCCAAATCCAGATCAATCTTGATTATCTCACGCCCACAATCGAGCGCGTATCACAGCGCGTGTCGCGGGGATTTTATTTTTACTTCTGACCAAAGGTACAATGGAGGCTTTTGATTGGTCGTGAAGGTGTTCTTTTAAATTCAATACCAAAATCTTATTATTTATTCGGAGAAGTACATTTTTTTCACCTTCCCTTTAAGATCAAAATTAGACATTATTTTTATAAAAAAACGTGTCTGTAACCCTTTAAGATTCAAGTATAAATTATATAAGGATCCATTTCGGATAAAATTCCTTCTCGTATATAAAGTTGTTACGTAAGAAAAAGATTCAAAGAGTTCTAAGGTTCTACTGTTGGAGAAGACGGATGAAAAAGTAAAACAGGCGTGGCGAATTTAGGGCAAATCGTGAGAAGAGAAAAACACGCCGCTAAGCCACAACAGAGAAAGCTTTTCTTAAAAAGGAACCATTCCCTTTTACCCAGGTTACGAGATACCATTTTCAAATGAATTTTAGTTACGCAAAAATTGTTTTCCAGTCATTATCACTTTCGTACAGTGAACAACTATTTTAAATTTTAAATAAAACTTTGGAAAAACTTGAAATAAGGAAATATTATATTTTTTTTTTCCTTAGCAAAAAATAAGCCTTCATTAATATGGTTAAGAAAATTTTAGAACAGTTTGCGATATAGATAGATTAGAAGCGGATTAATACGCCACGTTAATCCACGTTAGAAAAAAGTTACACTCTCTTAAACTAATTTAATCAAAAAATTCATTTTTACCCAAAAAACAGAAGAATAATATTAGCGATAAAATGTGAAGACGTTTTTTTTGGACTAATTAGAGGATAGAGAAAAAATAAATTCCTAAGTTAGTTAATCAAGCAGAAGTGACTCGAAAAGAATGCCCAATTATTTTTGAATAAAATCTAACAAAAAACAATGATGATGGGCGAAGGGAAATGGGGCGGGAAATAAAAATCGAGTAGAAGAAGAGCTTCTACATAACAACAAAAAGAAAACATAATGAGCTAGAGAGAAAGAAGACAGCGCAATTATCGGATAATTTCTTAGCAGTTCCTTCCTTTAAAGCGAGGCTTACATGGAATTTTGCATAAACTCCAAATGGGATTTGAGTTGCATTTTACGGAAAGATCATTAAAAAAAACGCTTAAAAATATATATACATATGTACCATAGAACAAATTACAAGTAAAAATACATATTTTATAATCGTGTTTTTTGAAATTTTTAAAATAAAAATTCCCCGCTATACTACGTCATCTATGGTCGCGTGATTTCGCTATTGTATTATAGAGCCTATAATTGATTCTCGCGCGAGTGATAAGGTCGCTTTCGCACGGTCTTTTTCGTAAAAGTACTTAATTCAGATCAATTCAACTTATACCTTTCGTACACGAAAATTAAGATTAAATGCGTTCCAGTCGGGGGGACTATGAAGCGCACTCATTAAAACCATACAATTATTTTTAAACAACTGATAAACCCAAATCTAGAAGGGCGTGGCTTTCGGTTAAACATACAATCACTTTTTGTAAACGTTCCTGGGTTTCGTAATTTAGTTCTTGGTATTATTAGCTCTTCTCGCAACAGGGGGAGAAAAGATTCGATCAAAAACACGCTATTGGATTGCAATTCAGTAGGAATACAAACTTGAGGTAGGTATTATCTCTTTGAAACCAAAAGCCTCAAGTTTAAATATAACCTAGCTTTGTACGTATTGAAATTTGAAAGTGGTTCCGATCGTATATTTCTTGCCTTTGTATCGAAAGGGTGTATGGGTTGAGCTAGGAGACGGTAGTCAGGGAGACGCGATTGGGACTTTGCAGGGTGACAATAGGAAGGATTGGCGATTTTCGTGACTGCTTTACATCCCCTTCACCCTTCCGGACATCTCCAGAGAAGGGAAAATGGGGTGTAGAAAGTAAAATTAATTCGGAGGTAAATTGTTGTAACAAACATCTACGCCATTCTCAGTTTAAATTATTAATAAGGGAAAACAAATTAACGAAAAATTTAAAACTATTTTTATGGGCGCAGATAGTCCAGTTGTTTTTAAAATACCACTTGAAATCTTAAAGGGAGAATGAGACCTAACAACAATTCCTTATCGTTTACATAGGCCTAATCCAAGTTTACAAACAAATATTAAAATAGAAATAAATTTAAAACTTACCATCAAAATAGGCTTAGCTGAAATGGATATATCCAGAACTCCCATGATAAGGACTAGCGACCAATGATATTAATCGATGACTCTTATATATAAGGGAAATGCGGGATATCCATGATCAATGTCCATGAATCCAGCTAAGCCTATTTTTCGGGTAAGTTTTAAATTTATTTCTAGTTTAACATTAAGTTCATAATTTTGTTTACGGTTGGATTAGACCTATTTAAACGATAAGGAATCAATAAAAAATTCACTTGTTGTTAGGTTGCATTCTCCTTTTAATAGGTTAATTATTTATTGAAAATAGTACCTTCATTATAAATTGAAATTCAAATTTCAAATCGCGAAAATATGTATGTTACTATATTCTTGTTTCAAGTTATTATTTATCGTGTAGTTTTGTGGAAAACTTGGGACCCCTTTTAGCCCGTGGCTATCCTACCCCTTTTCTAGTACACCCTGCAGTTTTACTCGTGGCAAAGCCGACAATTCGTGCTAGAGTGGCGTAAACTGAATCTTTTATCAACCAACCATATTCCCGCGACTCCACTCTCTCGTTCGATAGTGAGAATGGAAGAATACTATTCGTATTGTTGCGATTAATGAAGCAATATTCGGGGGAAAATAGTTAAAATGGGTAGATTAAAGGATTAGTAACACTGTACAATAATTAAATTTATCACTCGTGTATTAGTTATTTAGTTAGAAATAAGAATTTTTGAAGCGTTGATTGAAATACAAATCATTATTAAAATAGCCTTAAATTACCACGAGACGGATAATTACCGGGTAATCTATCAATTTCCAAAATTACGGTAATTGTAACAGCTTAAAATAACGCGTTATCATACCTTTAAACCTAATCTTTCCATTTTTCCAATGAATTAACTAGAATAAAACGAACAGATGGTACAGTTTTTGTTGAACACAGTAGAAATCATAGAGCGTATTGTTACTTAATATAAAATTCCATAGGATATAAAAATAGTTCGGTAAACCCGTAAATCTATATCGAATATAAATACAATGGAAATCAGTTGAAGTATTCAGTTATATTAAAGTTAGGATAATTTTTATGTCTACACGAAAGTGGTAAAGATTTATTCTCAGCCCGGCTTTAGATTTAAACTGATTTTGAGAGTGAGATTGGAAAGGTACTAGGCAGAAATTTAGAACAGAGAGCTTCAAACCTCCTTGTTATCAAATGAAGGGGAATTTTCCCACGAGTTTGGAATAATATAGAAAACTAGAGATTTCTCTCTCTCGTCTCCGAGTTTCTGGCATAGCGGATTTAATCCATATAATTTTTAGAGGGATTTCATTTTCACAGGGCCGCAAACACGTTTTACAAATTAATTTAATATGCATAAGGGATTAGAAATTATCGCATTTATATAATAATGTTATTTCACAATGAGTGGAAACTAAAATTATTGAAAACCTTTCATTCGAGATAAGATTTAAATTGGAAATTTGATATATGTTTGATTTCATTAAAACAATTGCCACTGTGATTATAAAATATTAAGGATATTTTGCAAAGCTATTTCATGGTTGGGAAAACTTTTTCAAACACGAAGAAAAGATTTTGTTAATTAATATAATAATAATATTTTAAATTATTTTCACTACTTGTGTATGTTGTATAAACGTATTTTTAGCTAGACCCTATACTTGTATAGGTTCTAGCTAGTGTTTTGAGTCGTGCTGGTAGTCTGAAGTCTGAAGTCAGAAGTCTGAAGTCTGAAGTCTGAAGTCTGAAGTCGGTGTCCCAGAAATGACGAAAAACGTCATCGTATCGAAAAAACATTCGTTTCTTATCCACCAGACGTCACGACGTGATGTCCCCAGACAAATTTAAAATATCTATTTTTTTTAAGATATCGATTTTCCACCAAGTGGTCTCCCGAATTTCGGAAAAAACCGCGTCGCGCTCGAAGCTTCATAGCTTTGCGATCGAGAGTTGGACGCTCATCCTCGTTACCACGGGTAATTGGTTAAACTTTAGCGAAAAACTCCTTATATCTTCATAGATATACAATACAGAAAACAAGTCGTTGTTAATAAAGGGTCGTCGAGAACGAGATAAAAGGTAGCTTATGAAGGTTTCGGTTCTAGTCTGTCAGTAATGAAAACTCAAAAACAACAAACAAGTCGTCGCGAACGAGATAATAAGGGAGCTTATGCGTGTTGGGTTTGAGTATGTCAGAAATAAAATATTTGATTTGAAAAACATGATTTGAAAAACATGATTTGAAAAACATGATTTGAAAAACATGATTTGAAAAACATGATTTGAAAAACATGATTTGAAAAACATGATTTGAAAAACATGATTTGAAAAACATGATTTGAAAAACATGATTTGAAAAACATGATTTGAAAAACATGATTTGAAAAACATGATTTGAAAAACATGATTTGAAAAACATGATTTGAAAAACATGATTTGAAAAACATGATTTGAAAAACATGATTTGAAAAACATGATTTGAAAAACATGATTTGAAAAACATGATTTGAAAAACATGATTTGAAAAACATGATTTGAAAAACATGATTTGAAAAACATGATTTGAAAAACATGATTTGAAAAACATGATTTGAAAAACATGATTTGAAAAACATGATTTGAAAAACATGATTTGAAAAACATGATTTGAAAAACATGATTTGAAAAACATGATTTGAAAAACATGATTTGAAAAACATGATTTGAAAAACATGATTTGAAAAACATGATTTGAAAAACATGATTTGAAAAACATGATTTGAAAAACATGATTTGAAAAACATGATTTGAAAAACATGATTTGAAAAACATGATTTGAAAAACATGATTTGAAAAACATGATTTGAAAAACATGATTTGAAAAACATGATTTGAAAAACATGATTTGAAAAACATGATTTGAAAAACATGATTTGAAAAACATGATTTGAAAAACATGATTTGAAAAACATGATTTGAAAAACATGATTTGAAAAACATGATTTGAAAAACATGATTTGAAAAACATGATTTGAAAAACATGATTTGAAAAACATGATTTGAAAAACATGATTTGAAAAACATGATTTGAAAAACATGATTTGAAAAACATGATTTGAAAAACATGATTTGAAAAACATGATTTGAAAAACATGATTTGAAAAACATGATTTGAAAAACATGATTTGAAAAACATGATTTGAAAAACATGATTTGAAAAACATGATTTGAAAAACATGATTTGAAAAACATGATTTGAAAAACATGATTTGAAAAACATGATTTGAAAAACATGATTTGAAAAACATGATTTGAAAAACATGATTTGAAAAACATGATTTGAAAAACATGATTTGAAAAACATGATTTGAAAAACATGATTTGAAAAACATGATTTGAAAAACATGATTTGAAAAACATGATTTGAAAAACATGATTTGAAAAACATGATTTGAAAAACATGATTTGAAAAACATGATTTGAAAAACATGATTTGAAAAACATGATTTGAAAAACATGATTTGAAAAACATGATTTGAAAAACATGATTTGAAAAACATGATTTGAAAAACATGATTTGAAAAACATGATTTGAAAAACATGATTTGAAAAACATGATTTGAAAAACATGATTTGAAAAACATGATTTGAAAAACATGATTTGAAAAACATGATTTGAAAAACATGATTTGAAAAACATGATTTGAAAAACATGATTTGAAAAACATGATTTGAAAAACATGATTTGAAAAACATGATTTGAAAAACATGATTTGAAAAACATGATTTGAAAAACATGATTTGAAAAACATGATTTGAAAAACATGATTTGAAAAACATGATTTGAAAAACATGATTTGAAAAACATGATTTGAAAAACATGATTTGAAAAACATGATTTGAAAAACATGATTTGAAAAACATGATTTGAAAAACATGATTTGAAAAACATGATTTGAAAAACATGATTTGAAAAACATGATTTGAAAAACATGATTTGAAAAACATGATTTGAAAAACATGATTTGAAAAACATGATTTGAAAAACATGATTTGAAAAACATGATTTGAAAAACATGATTTGAAAAACATGATTTGAAAAACATGATTTGAAAAACATGATTTGAAAAACATGATTTGAAAAACATGATTTGAAAAACATGATTTGAAAAACATGATTTGAAAAACATGATTTGAAAAACATGATTTGAAAAACATGATTTGAAAAACATGATTTGAAAAACATGATTTGAAAAACATGATTTGAAAAACATGATTTGAAAAACATGATTTGAAAAACATGATTTGAAAAACATGATTTGAAAAACATGATTTGAAAAACATGATTTGAAAAACATGATTTGAAAAACATGATTTGAAAAACATGATTTGAAAAACATGATTTGAAAAACATGATTTGAAAAACATGATTTGAAAAACATGATTTGAAAAACATGATTTGAAAAACATGATTTGAAAAACATGATTTGAAAAACATGATTTGAAAAACATGATTTGAAAAACATGATTTGAAAAACTTCGTGTTTAAAGGGATCTAGAAACGCCATTCAAATTGTTCAAAGAGCGTTTATGCATGCATAACAAGCCCCTGCTATAGCATAATTCTTTTCAGCCTCTTTTACTATGTCATGGGTCTAGCTATTCTATGGGCTTGACCATCTTGTTAATTTTACTTTTGTCATTTTACATTGACTTATCCTCTGATATTTAAATATATTGTTTGTATTTTACTGAGAAGTTTTTATCAAATCTGATTTTACTAGCTTTCCTGATTTACATTTTACATTTTTCCTAAATTTCCTGATTTACATTTTACATTTTTCCTGATTTTTCCTAAATTTCCTGATAAAATTTTATATTTTTTCCTGATTTTTCCTAGCTTTACTGAAATCATTTTAAATTTTCCTGATTTTTCCTAACTTTGATAACAACGTTTTACATTTTTCCTGATTTTTCCTAACTTTGATAACATTTTTCCTGATTTTTCCTAACTTTGATAACAACGTTTTACATTTTTCCTGATTTTTCCTAACTTTGATAACATTTTTCCTGATTTTTCCTAACTTTGATAACAACGTTTTACATTTTTCCTGATTTTTCCTAAATTTTCTTATAAAATATATTTTGCTGATTTTTCCTAGCTTTCCTTGGCAACTTTTATATATTTTTCCTAACTATTTCCTGACATTTTACATTTTTCTTGATTTTTCTTAACTTTCCTGACAACATTTTACATTTTTCCTGATTTTTCCTTTCTTGATTTTTCATAACTTTCCTGATAAATTTTATATTTTCCTAATTTCCCTATAACTTTCCTTGACAATATTTTATGTTTTTCCTCAGTTTCCTAACTTTTCCTGTCATTGAACACAGTTTTAACAATTCCATGACAAATTTTAAACATTTCTTAATATTCCTAACATTTCATAAGCAATTTCCCTCTCTTCAGACATTCCCTGATCAATTTTGAACTATATTTTAACTTCCTCGATGACCACACTGTTACGTTTCACAGTTTAAAGCTTTGTTTTAAGTTAAACCACGATTTACTCGCGTATCGTAGTTAAATAAATGTGTATAAATCTCCAACGACGCGATTAAATAGGGGTGTAATGACCTCCTTCGTCTCCACCAAAAGGGTCCAAAATTAACTGTGACCTTTAGCTTTTAAATTCCGTTTAAAATTCCTATTTGTCGACTTTTATTTTTTGGGTACAAGTTGTGGGAGGGAAGAGGGTGAAACCTTTTACATATATTTAAGTCCGCGTTTGCTAGAAATTATCGTAAGTGCCAACGAGAGAGTAAAAGCGAGGGAAGGTCCATGAGGGGAAGAAAAGTTTTTGGACAAAATTGTAGTAAAATGCGGTTATCTTTGAGTTACCATACGTTGTCCCCTATAATCGCAACTCCGTGTAGAATCAATCTAAGTTTTCAACGCGTACTAACCTATATCACCCCTATTTAAAACCAAATAAATCATAGATATTAAAGGGGTTAGTTTTGGTTACTATAAGATGGTTAGTACTACTTTTTCTACAATTAGATTTAACATTACGTATCAAGGGGCGTAGTTTGGTACTTGGTAAAAGTCTGAACTTAAATTTTGCGATTTTTAGATTTCTTATTTCTGACCAAACAACCCCTAAAATTGTGATACGCTTGACCATTTGAGTTTGCATTGATAGAGCGAAGTAACTAAGATATGAAACATGACATTAAAATGTCCTTAAGGATGCCAAATACAAATAACTATTGAAAACTAGACTCCATTGACGAAATAAAACGTTAAACTTTGACTGTCTTTTAACATTTTGTAAATTACCAAGGATAAAGTAGGCGATTTAGAGCTCTATGGAGCATAGCAGACGCGCAATTTGTTTTGATAGTTCCTACTTTTGCCGTTTGAGGACCAGGTTTTGTTATTCATCTTTATCCTTTAAAGGGAGAATGCAACTTAATAAGTAATTTTTTATCGATTCCTTATCGTTTAAATAGGTCCTAATCTTACAGTAAATACATTTACAAACGAATATTAAACTAGAAATAAATTTAAAACTTAACATTAAAATAGGCTTAGCTGGATTCATGGAGATATCCTGAACTCCCCGGGGGATATGGGATAGCGACCAATTATATTGATCATGGAGATCCCGCATTCCCCCAATAAAAGCCATCGAATAATGTCATTGGTCGCTAGTCCTTATACGTGGAGTTCAGGTGATCTCCATGAATCCAGCTAAGCCTATTTTGATGTTAAGTTTTAAATTTATTTCTAGTTGAATATAAGCTTGTAATTTTTTTACTGTTGTATTAGGCCTATTTAAACGATAAGGAATAGATAAAAAAAAAAAAAAAAAAAAAAAAAAAAAAAAAAAAAAAAACACTTTTTTTAGGTTGCATTCTCCCTTTAAAATAGGTGTCTATTATTAAAAGTCTTATGTTTAAGTTTGCTTCGACGGTAATTAAACTGGGTATTAATTACGATAGTAGCCTTTGACAGTAGTGAATATGAAGGGGTTTAAGCGTGACTTCTTTTTACATTGAGTCAGCTTTATACGATAATAAATGGCCCATATTTCTATTTTTAACGCTTACTCTTCTTATAATCCAATTTTGGTTCCCTTTTACGCCCAATTTTTAAATTAACCATCTCCTCCTAACGCTTCGTTCTATTTTTCACATTTTTTCGGACGATATATGCACATTTTTACGCATAAATATATATCCAATTTTAATATTATATTTTTTTGGTAAAAAATAAAATAAAAATTTTGCTTTTTACACATTTTAGCAAAAATAAAAAGAAAATTAAAATTTTTCCGGTCAAAAACTAACGAAACAATAGAGAAAATTACTTTGAAAGATGAAATTACGCTAAGCCTAAAATGCGTGGCTATTTTAGAGCGCGTTCTGGCACCAAGGTCGCTTTCGCGCCGTCGTTTTCGTGAAAGTACTTAATCCAGATCAAGTTAACTATCTTTTTCGTATAAAAATTAAGATTAATTACGTTCCAGTGATAAACGTTCCAGTCATATAAAGGGAAAACAAAATTATATATTTTTAACATTTTAATTTTAAGTTTCTTTCTAAGGTATCAACCGGTAGATAATTATGAATAGGACGTATTAATAAATTAAAAATATATACCAATTACATATTCATATCGTGAAAGACACAATTAAGTAACGAGGAAAGGAATCAAAAATTCCTTTGAAGTGTTTTCTAAATTAAAATAAATTAATTATCATCTTGTACCGAGAAAAATAACCACTTAAACAATGCTGTTGATTCTAAAACCCATTATTAAATATATCTCAAATATTCCCTTCGTGAAAAATTTAAATTAAGATACGCAGATTCGTGGAAAGAATCATAAGTTCTTTTTTAAGTGTTTTTTAAATTTAATTTTCAACTTCTTCCACGATTTGAAAATCTAGCTCAAATGAGCCTCAATCGTCAGAATATTAAAGTTAAAATTGAATTACTCTGAAGCTACCTAGATAATTTGTTAAAGGTGAAATGCAACCTTTATATGACGTAGTTTACTTCTGGAACGTAATTAATCTTAATTTTAATAAAAAAAGGTAGTTAAATTGATCTGGATTAAGTACTTTTATGAAAAAGTCCGGGCGAAAGCGAGCCTTATCACTGAAGATGTCAAAACACGCTAGAATGAACTGTAAGTTCTATAATACAATAGCGAAATTACGTGACCCATAGAATGATGACGTAGATTGCGGGAATTTTTATTTTAAAAATTTCGAAAATTTTAAAATATGTATTTTTACTGTCGCTGTAATTTTGTTCTATGAATCGTTTTTTAACGATCTATACGAAAATGATACTCAAAAGTATGTTTTAAAATAGTTAAATTCTTATAATTAAATTGTACGCGATGTTAGATTATATCTTCGATGAACTGCGATGGTTTTTAGAGTGGTTCAATTTAAATTAGTGGGAGTTCGGAAAAAAGGCGAATTTGCACTTTCAGACGGACTAAAATTCCAGGAAGATTTTATTAAGTCAGTGGGCGCCCACCTAGGCTATTAGTGGCTAAATTTATTTTACTTTCTCTTCAGTCTTTTCACAACCCGAAAGCGAAAACTAGAAATTTCCAACGGCGCCGAGGCTTAGGGTATAATCAATTTCCAGGGAGTTGCTCTAGCCACATCTTTCTCTCTCTCTTTCGGCCACTAGCGTCCTTTTCTCTTAGTGTTTTATAACTAAATTTTCTCACCAACTATCCCAGTCCATCGTTTTCAAGAGGTTTCCGTTAAAGGGATACTATCATGTTGTTAAAAAAAATATATATATATTCTCAAATTCCCATTTCCTAAGCCTTTTCAAATTAGTTCGACTTTCCTTAATCTTTTGGACTCAATTTCCAAATTCCATTGATTTTTTTTTAACCTTTGGGGTTTCATTTCCAAATTGTCTCGATTTTCTCTGACTTTTAAGGCTAATTTTTAAATTTCCTTGAAAAGGGTTCATTTTCAAATTTACCGATTTTGTTTTCGGGTTTAATAGACTGTAGGAATCATTTTAGGCATCCAAGTAGATTTAATTAAATTAAAAACAAAGAAAAGCTCCGAGTTAAATTTTCTTTAACGATTGACAATACTATGACGTCATCAAATACCACGGACCAATTCGGAAATTAGTGAAGGGAAAGAGAAAACCATACAATTTCTAGAATCTCTGTAAATATTCCCTAAGGTGCTTAAAAACGCGTGATACTATCCCTTTAAGAAGGATGAAGAACAGTTTGGAGTCAATTTAAAATTTAAATAGGTATTTTCCATTTCCGAAATGCGTTAGCGCGATACGCTTTCTAGATACTCGAATTCTCGAAAGAAATGTTGTGACGTTGCTACCTATTTTGACTTACATTTTAGAAATTGGATTTTAGTTTCGAAAGCTTTTATAGTAGATTAAATACATATTCATTAATTTATATTCGCTACCTGTAAAAGAAGTATTCAAATTGTCAGGCATCGGTGCTTAGGAAAAACAACACCATTCGGATACAAAATACGTTCACACTTAATAAAGAGTTTCTGTCATATCTAATAAGAATTTATAATCTTATCGTAAAAATTATATATCTAACTGGATGGTGATTATTTTTGTATTACAGTACTTGCTGACCAGTTTCCCCTGACCAGTGCCCACTCTAAATAAATCGTTGCATCGCTGTATATTTCCCACGCATGAAATGAACAAATAAGAATCACTAAAAAGGGCTATTTTTCTTCTCATCCTCGTGGCTATTTAGAGCCATCTATTTGATATCCCCCAGTTCGCCTATTCTTTCAAATCGTCTATCTTAAAATACAGAAGGCTCTAAGTTAAAGATCGCTAGCAAATATATCTTAAAGGGAAGATGAAGTGGAAAATAAACTAATTTTTTATCGATTCTATATACTAAAAAAGCCTTCAGGAAGAATAGTAGATAAAAACCTTGAGTTTCACCCGCCCTTTAAAGTTTTTTTTCTTTTTCGGATCTGAAACGATATCTCTGGTGGAACCAAAAAACTAGGGTATAGAAGAAGCTAGGAAAGCATCTTTACTGCCAAGGGGGTTTTAAGTCCAGGAGGCAATAGTCGCTAGGGAGATATCTAAGTGTATGTAATGGATAAGACCTTAGCCTTAGAGCGATCCTGGAATCTATATAGGTATAGACCAAAAAGGCTTAAAACCAAGTTATCCCCGGCATGTTTTTTTCCTTCCGGAAAAAGTACAACAAAGAGCCTTATAACCTTGCGCCTTTCTTTACCTTTAAGGCTTTCTTATTTTATTTATTTTTGTTTTTTAGCTTTCTCGCAAACAACAGGATCGAAATTTTAGCTTTTTCGTTTATACCGTGGAAAAACACGCCCCGTTGATGGGCAAAACTTACGAAAAATAAAAAAAATAAAATAAAGGGTTGTGAAAAGGGTGAAAAAGTTAAAGTGAAGATGTAACCGTTTTTTTTTTTTTTTAATTTATACCTTTAGGGTGACGTGTTCTTAAGAAACTTCAAAAACTAAAATGTCACTCTATATATGACGTAGTTTATAAAGTAATTAACGATATGGTAGTTAACTTTCTGTATTAAGTACTTTTACAAAAAGGACCGCGCGAAAGTTATGAGTTTTAGCGAATTACAATGATTGAGAGCTAATCAAATATTAGTTTGAAATTTTCCCCAATAAAACAAAAAAAATATAGTTCCCAAAAATCATGTGACACTATCCCTTTAAAGGCCAATGTTTCCTGTTCTAAAATCCTCCCGTAACCGACGAACACGTGTGTGGACAAAATCTAGAAACCTAAGCGTTTAAGTTCAATTTTAAATTAAAAAAAAAAATAATAATAAATTAAATACCTAATATTTAATTTTTGGTTTAGTAACTATCTTTCCACCATGTTTTGGCGAGTTACAATGATTAAGAGCCAATCAAATAGAATTATGAAATTTCCCTAAATAATACAAAAAAAAAGTTCCTTAAATCATGTGACACTATCCCTTTAATGGCCAATTTTTACTGTTCTGAAATTCTCCCGTAACCAACGAACACGTGTGTGGACAAGATCTAAAAACCTAGGCGTTTAAGTTCAATTTTAAATAAAGAAAAAAAAATATCTAACAATGAATTTTTGGTTCTTATATCTATCTTCCCACCACTTTCAAATCATTTTTTTAAAATTTCCAATATATATTTCACTTCCCCTTTATCCAATGAAAAGGCTGAATAAAGTCAAAAAGGCTCGACCGACGAGTTAAGTCGAATTTCTAAGCTGAATATTTTCTTTTACGTCCTTAAACTTCGACGATTTTTCGTCGGTGATGGACGGTGAAATAAAGTCGAGGTCGTGACCTTTCCTCGCCCAGGGGCTTAAATCAAAGGCCTTGAAAATAAGCCTCAACATCCAGGGTAAACTTTTCGAGGCTTGAGAGAGAACTTGTAGAAAGCTTTCCGTTATATACGTATATTCTATCCCTTTGGGCTCGCTAGTTAGATGGGCAAATCTTATTTTTTGGGTGCCCCCTATATCGTTTTGTTTCTTACGTTTATAGGGATTTATCCCGTAACGAGATGAATAGAATATTAGCGTGGGTTTTCGAATGGATTTACAAGTTTTTTCCTTGACAGACAACAAACTGGTGCCTTATCCGGTACTCTCGATATGTCCTTATTACATCACAACGAAATAAATCGTTATCAATTAAATTTGGCCGTGTTGAAGCCATTCTTATACAGTAAAATTGAACGCCGACATCCCTTCGGCCGAAAACAAACTTTCCTTTATGAGCGCCCCCCCCCCCCCCCCTAGATCCAATGGCATAACCTATTATTCCCCCGCGTAAAACCTTTGTCTTGACAAAACGCTAAGCCTAACGATAACCGTTTAAAAATAATCTTGAAAATCGCACTTACAATAATTCTTCCATCACAATGCGTTAATATTCCATCGAATCACATTCTGGGCTTTCTTGGGAACACAAATATCACAATTTTAATACATTTCGTCACGGTTTTATCACGATTTAAAAAATTAATGAAAAATTCACCGGCTTGTCAGAAGCGACCGTTTAATCAAACTGAAGGAGTCAAGGAGGTCGAGGAAGAAGGGGTGAAAGGGGGAAAGAAAACACGCGAATCACCGAACGCGCGACTGACAGCAAAATGTAGTAACTCTCACATTTAAACCGAATTTGTTTAATTAATATTTCAATGATATTTTTAGATTTTAATCGCGATTTAAAGGTTTCAACTTAAAAAATAAGGATATTATTTATGAGAGAAGATGAAAAATATTTCGAAATAATTTTACGCGAGGATAAACGTATTTATTTTAGAGATACTACGTTTTTCTTGAGTTATTTTGGAGCAATTTTTAAAGCGATTTAATAGAGTTACGAGGGTGGATCGAATAAAAGACAATAACGTCTTAACTGTGTGTATTGGTATTTCTATTTTTTCTAGTTATTGTTGACATACGCTCATCTTTGGTACCGTACGGTACAACTTACCAATATTACAGTAATTTTAGGACTCTGGTTATATCCGTATTGGAATTAAGAGCCAAGGCTTTGTGTTGCCAATTTCTTGAGTCTAATATCGCAGCGCGAGTAAAATTGTTACACCAGCAAACGGTTTACCCCGTTTTTCTTTGTTATAGCCCACGTCTCGTTAGAATATAAACCATAATAAAGGGATCAGAAGAAACAAAGAGGGACGGATTTAGGAGAAACAAATTGCGGAACGCGCCGAGATTACACGAAGCAAAAGAAAAGCCCGCTTCCGGGAAATGAGATTTTTAGCTTTTTCTTCATTCTTATACGCTAGATTCTCATCTCGGGTAGAAGATTATGTAATATCTAGTTTCATCCAGCGCTTAAGACTTTCAAGCAATTTGCATAAAAATATAAAAATTATGTTTTCCAATAAACTTTCCTCTAAAGGGATAGTAACACTCAAAACTGTTTAAAAGCCAACCTTAGGACCGCGTGTCTCTTAAATTCATTTTGAAATTTGCTTTTAGGCTTAGCTCGAGATACTACATCAGTTTTTAGGAACACCGCCCCCTCCCCTTTAGTGGATGGGGTGGAGCTATTATTACGTTACATGTCGTCGTCGTCTACGTTGTGTAGTAGTAGTTAACTAAATCTTATGATGTAAAATTAAATATCTAGCTAAACTTGAAGAACTTTTTAACAACTTGAAAAACTGAGTTAATTCCATAAAATTCTCAAAATCCCCCAAAAATATTTCTTCTAAATAACAATTTACTATATTTTTCAATTGGACTTGTCATAATTAAAAAGACGGGGGCGTATTGATACGTAATATTAAAACCAGTATACCACAAAAATTCCTAACATTTCCTTTTGAACAAGAACAAAAAGAAACCCCAAATCATCATATATCAGACTTAAAAGTAGAATTTTATTCGACAAAAATTTTCTAGGGAGATCAGATTTATTTTTACGATAGAAATAAGGGGGAAAAAAGGGCAAATAAACTTAATTTCCGTTTCGAAATCCTCCCGTAATACCCGTACACGACTCGATTTAAGTTATAACCCCGGAAAAAGGACCGAGAGAAAATAATAACTATAAAATATAAAGTTATTACCGTGGGTGTGTAAACCTACATAAATCTCGATAGGCTTAGTGGTCGAAAGAAAAACTATAATAAAAAAAAACTAACCAATGAAAAGGGGTAGAAAAAGGGCAAACCTAAATGTGCACGAACCCAAAATGTCGTAAAAAGAGTTATAGGTCAATACGATGATCATACGATCCACGAAATTTATTTCAAAGTGGATGTAACTCCAAAATATTCGATATTTTCAAACAAAGTAGTTTCTTTTCTATATATTGTATTGTGATGCCGATACCATTATTTTCAAGGAATCTTTAGATAATAATTTAAACTTTTAACTTGTACTTATTTAAATTTGACACCTTTTTCTCAATTTCAAAATTAAAATTATATCAGGAAATAATATTTAACTTATTGCCTTTACTGTATTCTGACTTAGGCCCAGGGAAGAGCTGTATGTTATTGTCGTTGCTGGCGGGAGTGGTCAATTATTTTGTTTTAACAAAAGTACATCACTTTATTCCATAAAAGTAAACAACGCCCCGTAGTTTAAAGGTTCAGTTTTACGTCATAGCCCATCACTTAAAAATAGACAAAAAGTCATCACCCCTCTATAGTTAAGAGTGATTTGGACTCTTCAGCTCGATATTTTGAGTCGAAAGAGAGGGACGGAATTTAGGCGGGCCGCGCTTGGCTATATCGTCTTCTCCCCAAACTACATAATTTCACTAAAGAGTGATTTATCTAAACCGCGATGTATTAAGTTACGTAGTTTTTGTAATTAAGGCGTATGTCGATGGCCTTTCCATTTCCTCTTCTTTCAATATCCTCAGATCCATAAGTCTGGGTTAATATAAAACGCGTTTTATAGGCCTTCATACTTTTAGAGAATTTACGAAAGCCAAAAGGATGAAGGAAATCACAAACGATGCCAACGAAGTAGGTAATACGGAGATGGAAAAGAAAAAAAAAAAAATGATAGCGTGCCACCACCGAGTAAGTAAGGTTTTTTTGGGAGACATCGTGGGACAACGGTTCCTAAGGCGCGTTTACGCACTACTTTCAAATTGAAATTAAAATTTAATTTGAACAGGATCAGTTTTAAATACCTAGGCTTCTTATTGACATTTTGGGTCAATTTAAAAATTAAATTACTCGTCCTTGACCTTTGGGGGTCAATTTTAAATACCTTGGCTTCTCTTTGATATTTAGGATTATTACTCGTGTTTGACCTTTGGGGGGTCAGTTTTAAATACCCTAGCTCCTCATTGATATTTAGGGTCAATTTTAAAATTAGATCTTTGACCTTTGGGGTCAGTTTTAAAATTCCTTTGCTTCTTGATATTTAGGGTTAAATTTAAAATTAAATTTCTCGTCTTTGACCTTTGGTGGTTAATTTTAAAATTAAATTTCTCGTCTTTGACCTTTGGTGGTTAATTTTAAAATTAAATTTCTCGTCTTTGACCTTTGGTGGTTGATTTTAAAATTAAATTACTCGTCTTTGACCTTTGGGGGTCAGTTTTAAATACCTTGGTTTCTCCTTGACATTTGTGGTCAATTTTAAAATTATAATAATATAACAATGTGTATGAAGACGTATCTTTCAGCTACGGTTTCTTATTTATAGTGACGCGAATTGCATTTTTTGGCGCGAAGATAATGCAGTCCTGGGGCTCAATTTCCGCGTCCTCCTCTATTCCCATTGGTTGAAGGACAGGGGTAAAGGTTAGAAGAGAGAAAACCCCCAAAATATATGGCTTATATACTTTATAAAGGTTTAAAGGAGTCGTGGAATCAAAATCAAGACGAAGACGAAGCGAGAAGAGTTCAAATCACTTCGCACTTGAACTGTTATAGTTCAATATATCTCCCTTATTTAATTTTAGTTAAGATGTTTTTGTTTTTTAGTGGATAAAGTAACCTTTCTCGCCTTTTGGGGTTTTTTTATTTTGGGGTCCTAAATGGCCTCGTGCATTAATAAACAGCATTAAATATCTTTACCAAGAGGCCCAAAGTATTTACCCCTGTAAAAATGTTTCAACCATAGTGCATCGGTGTTCCAGGAAAAGACCGTATTTAGGAGTAAAATGTATTTGTATTGAAATTTGAATGGGAAAACTAATTAAAATATAGAATATAAAACATAAAATAAGATTGTTAATAACTTTATCTACACACATCCCAAATTATTTTTTTTTTTATTTTTATTTTTTTTAATTCTATACGATTTTTTTCGGTAAATATTAATTTATGTAACGTCATTTCAATTTCCGAAAATGATATTTGCTTTCTATTTCTGTTGAAGGCGAATTAAAAATAAATACTACACAAAGCTAACGAGATAATTATTTTCAAGACACCAAAACTAAAATTTGGATTAAAATCTACGGGGAATTTAAGATATACTCAATTTATGTTCTATTTCCATTGGATAAAGAAAGCTTTGCTTATCCATAAATAAATAAGAATTTTGAACGTTATCATATATTTCTCATTTAAATTTCAATATTGTTAAATGAAATCCAAATAAATTTTTAGTTGAAATTTTGATTTTGAATTTTTTAGAAATGGCAACAAAAACGAATTTTTTCCTTAATTTTTCGGTATTAATTTAATTTAATTTTAAATATGTTTTATAGATTTGAATGATTGAAAAATAGGGGCATATAATAGGTTGATTTAACTGTTTAATTAGGGTCATTATCTGATTGGTTCTATTTTTACCTAATAACCTATAACCAAAAATTCCATTTGGAATTTGTAACAAATAAGTCACAGATTCAATTTCAATTTAAAACTCGGATAACTTTACCTTAATCTTGCAACGTTAAAATGAATAAATTTCCGTTATAAAACTAGTTTTCTATATGGTAATTTTGACTCCTTCCAAGCCTGTAAGTTTGTATCAAAGTAAATTACGTGGGTTGGGGTATAAAATGAAAATACACTGCACCTAACTCTTTTTTTTACTTAAAAATGTAGAAAAAAAAACAAAAAAAAACTGAATTACTTTTGGCTTTATAAAGGGTCTGCGGAAGGTGTTTCAATTTATAGAATATATATTTTTGCCAAAAATAAGTACCTTGTTATAAAAGAAAGCTTCAAAAATAAGAAACTAACAAAGGAAAGTGTTTGCGGCTAGTTTTTTCACATATTTTTTATTTTATTTTTTTCCTTAAAGGGAGGGTGAAATCACCGAAGTTAAAAATTGATATTGATTCTGCTTCTAACCCTATATAGAAATCAACCGTCGAAATATTTAAATTACGACAATACAATGACGTCACGAGCTTCTCAGTCAAAAGCGAAGCTTATATTTAAAAGAAATTTAACAAAAAAAAATTATTGTTAATTTCTCTCGACACCTTCCCTTTAAAAAGTGTATTAAGCCCAAATTTATGAGCTTGTTTCTTAGAGAGTCTAGAGACTTAAGCTTAAATTGCTTATTTGATGAAAAGGGTATTAAAATTTCGATAAAGTATATTCTAAAAAAAAAGGTATTTTTTATGTTTCTTATTAAGAAAGAAATTCAACACCTTAGCTTAATCGAAAAATATAGTTTTCATTAAAATATAACACTTAATTTATAACTTTTATAAAGGGGTTTAACTTCTTTCATCGTTGAAAAGAAGAGTAATTAATTACTATAAAATAAAGCTATCAAGAAGAAGTTTAGAATTAGATTAGATCTTAGGAATTATTCGAAATATATACACATAGTTATTACCCTTCAAACATAGTGAAAAAAGTTATAATCTTGTTAGGCTAAATCTACGTTTGAAACTAGGCTTAATCGACGTTTGAAATTAGGCTTAATCGACGTTTGAAATTAATATTAATTGGTGTTTGAAATTAAGCTCAATCGACTTTGGAAATTAGGCTTAATCGACGTTGGAAATTAGGCTTAATCGACGTTGGAAATTAGGCTTAATCGACGTTGGAAATTAGGCTTAATCGACGTTTGAAATTAGGCTTAATCGACGTTTGAAATTAGGCTTAATCGACGTTCGAAATTAGGCTTAATCGACGTTCGCAATTAGTCTTAATCTAACTTTCCGTGTACATTTTAGGGCTCCCCACAAGCAGACAGATATAGAGAATATTTTAAATACGACATAAAAATTATCAAAGGAGTAACACATGAATCTTTTCCTAATTTTTCCGCAATTCAGAGACATTTTCCAATCGAATATAGAAAATGACTTAATTTTTCCTCGTCAATCTCCCTTTAAAAAAAGCGGATGGAATGCTGTTTACTTTTACTTTTCTTTTTGGTCTCGCAACAGTAAAACAAAGACAATTGAACTCAATTTAGCCAATCCGACATATAGAGCTATCTACCGGAATGAAAAGATTTCATTGGAAAGCCCTGCAGTTCAAAAATTCACCACGAAAGAAAGTAAACATCTTGATATCTCTAATAAAACTAATTTGAAACGAATGAAGACGAATCTCAAAAGCGTTGAACTCGGTAACTGATACCGACTTCACTTTTATACAAAATAAGTTCGCGCAATATGATCAAACTGTAGCGAAATGATACTCCATATTAACCCTCGTATAATAAAAATAGTTCACTACAATACTTATATGTTATTTTCGACCAATTCAACCCGGAACAAAAAGCCTCTTTGGATCCAAATACCCACTATTTGAAAGATCACAATCACCTAGGATTTTCATTCTTAACTAGGTAAAGTTTTCCCCAGCCTTTAATCGTGGTTTAAAGTTAGTTTGACCTATATTTGACCTCTTTTTATTCGTATCGCTATTTGGAGAAACACTTGGTGGGCTTTCGCCCTATCGTATGAATTTTTCTTTGACCAAACCGAAGCGAAAGACGCAATCTAACCTCGCCCCCAAAATCCCAAAATCTTCGACCCATACAAGAAAAAGAAAATGCTTGGGTGAAAAATATCAGTGGTCAATTTGCTGGACAATCGAGTTCGATGAGACAAATTTTTAAGGGTTTTTATACGTACTTATCTATATATTTTGATGTTTTTTAAGTTATTAAACATTTCAATTATTTTCATCGTAATTTGACTTTAATCAATTAGGAGTTTGAGAAAATATCTTTGTTCTTTCAACGCATATTGAATCACCTGGTTCGCTGTGTTTTATTTTTAACTCTGGACTATTTTCGTTTTAAAAAGATTCGTGACAATAGTTTTAAACCCCTAAATCTTAAAAAAAAAAAAAAAAAAAAAAAAAAAACAATTGTTTTTCTTCTTCGTGTAAGTCTTAAATGACTAACGATTTGGCAAACATCCTATAGCGTCACTCTGGAGATCTTTAACTTCGATAAGCGGTATAGAACATTTTGGTCGTGATATTTTAAAAGCCTTACAGATGGAAAAGACTAGTTTTATATCATTTTCAAAGAAAATACGAGGATAGATTGGAGCCAGCCTAACTTTAGTGGTATACTAGTAAGAAATTGGATACAGCGTAACCCTTTTTGGTACCTAATTATTAAACTAAAAGGAATCGACCTTTCTTTTACCACCGTGTCACGTCACACTCTGGCGAGGAAAACGCTACAGCTTAATGGCATTTTAGCTTTTCCTAGTCCCTAAGTTACGGGATACAAGATTAGTCTCTTAAAAACAAAAGACCGATGACGATCACGTCGTGTGCCAAACTAAAAGAAAAACGCGCCACGAGTCTACGTTGATGTTAATATTTAGGGAAGGTGCCTTCTTTTAATGTGTACTTAATAACCTCTTTTTCGAAATTTGGTCACTTTCAAATTTTGGAGTTGGGAGGGAAGACAATATAGGCAAGCGCGGCCCGCCTAAACTCCGTCCCTCTCTCCCGACTCAAAGTATCGAAGTAGAGTCCAAATCACTCGAGCCAGACAGGAGTGATGACTTTTTTACCTATTTTTTAGTGATGGACTATGACGTTTACCCGGCCCTTTGCTGACAGTATTAAGATACGGGGCGTTGTTTACTTTTAGCAAGAACCCATTCAGGTTCCGTAAGAATATGGGAGCATAGCTTTAGCCTCTGGTACCATCCTCCCAAACTTTGTAACAAAAGTTCGTCCGCAATTTTCGCAACATTTGTACGCTTAGATCTTTTTTCGGTCGGCTCCATTTTTATTACCCAAAATATTATGTCAAGGTCGTTAGTGGCGTGGGTTAATAATAGATTTCAGGAGCGATTTACTTGAAAAATCGATTCGAAGCAGACGAACTTTTGCTACAAAGTTTGGGAGGATGGTTATTGAATCGCGGCCCTCCCATATTCTTATGGAACCTGAATGGATTCTTGCTTTTAGTGAATAAAGTGATAGATTTTTGCCACTTTTAATACAAAAATTTTAAGCATTAAATTTGAATTTTGGTAATTTAATTACTAGAGCAACCAGTAAATTAGCATTACCAATTTCGAACTTGGTTTATTTTGGCAACTTTACTCCGGTTTATCATTAACACAAGCTAGTTTTAAAGAGACGAAACTTTTAGAAGAAGAAAGGCAATCTTGAGTAAAAGAAATAAGATAAAAGGACTTAAATATGGTCGCCTAAACGCCGCCAAGCCGCGATTTGTTGTATACAGATGTATTTGAAGCTTATGCTCCATTTAATCTCCATTCTCCACTTCTCCTCCTTTTATTCTATGCTCCCTGCGCTAGTTGCGTTTTGGCGGGAACAACCACGTGTTTTTTCTCAGTTGCCAGACAAGGCTACAAGGGGGGTAGTCGTTTAAATGTCACGTATTACTCTTACAAACCCCAAAAAGGTTTTTTTAAACCAAAGCCTTGTTGCGTTAAAAGGATGGACTTGTTTTTAAGAAGCCTATTATTAGCTAATATTCATTTTAACCCAACCTTATTTAAAGGGAGAATGCAACTTAATACTGATTCCTTATTCGTTTATTAGTGAAGAAAACTGTCGACCCAGACTAAGTTACCCATTCTGGGCTATGTATATGAAGAGTGAGGGACAGAGAGAGAGATAGAGGTCATACTATATATAAGAGATCTATAAAATTTTGTTTGCGAGTTCACTTCGTTGAATTTGAAAATCTACTCCTAAGCCTTTGCAACCATTATATAATTCATCACAATAAGAAAATGGAACAGCTCGTGAATGTAAAAAATTATATCCAAAATATAAATAATCCCCAGGGTTAATCTCTTCTTTACACATAAGTAACTACAGCCTTTGACAATGTTAAATACGCAGTTACATAATTATTCCAGCTGAGCTAGTACAGTCAAAGATAGAGGCTCGTACTACGTGAAATGATCTAAATTCTAATGATAAGGTCGATTTCGCGCGCTTTTTTTCGTAAAAATACTTAATCCAGATCAAATCAACGGCCTTTCGTATGAAAATTAAGATTAATTACGTTCCAGAAATAACTACGTCATATATCTGAATAAAAAAAAATTACCTATAAATTTTTTGAATTTCGTTTATTTCTTCACGCGGAAGAGGTATAAAATTATGAATATGTTGTTTTAATACAGGGTTGCCAGTTTTCTCAGATTCAAATCCCCCGACTTTTCCAGGTTTTCCACTGACCTTTTTCCAACGATTTTCCCTGGCGGTTTCAGCTAATACTAATTTGTCTGTATTTTCCTCGGCGGATATATTTTTCATAAAAAATTTTGCAATTGCGTTCGCCAAACTTTTTGCATGCATATCTTTGTTCTAATCTGTCACAGTCAGCTTCAAATATTTTCCGCAGATAATTATTGTAATTTCCAGGCTTCTTGAAAGATTTTTAAATTCCCTGACTTTTTAAAATATTTTAAAATCCCCTGACTTTTTTGGTCCATTTTCAAATTCCCTGTTTTCCTCGACCTGTGGCAACCCTGTACCTTTGAAAAATCAAATTGGTGACAGTATTACTTTTAAGATATTTTGCTAGTAAACAACGAGGGTGAAAAGTCTCATCGGAAAAACATATATCAAAATCCTTTCCCTTTTGTAATATTTAACACAGTTTCAGAAACAGTTTAGCAATTAACATCCATCCCCGACCTTAACGTAAAGAAGCTTAATTATAAACAAATTATTCTGCGCAGTGTTTTCCATTTTCCCTCTTGGATAAAAAGACCTTACATTCCCTACGAGCTTAGAATTAATACTAGTTAGGCAACATTTTTGACAAATTACGGAAATTAGAAGAGTTAAATCATTACGAAACTTTTCTTTGATTTTCACTTGGAGATAAAACAAGGCTTAACGCTAGTCTTAAAGTTCACACGTGAGAGATATTAAATAAATATGATACGTGGCTAAGTATATTACATTCAAATCAAGATTAAAATTGGTGTAATATCGTCCAAATAGCGTCAATACAAAATTGCAAACCAAAAATATTTAAGTTTTCTTGAAAATAAGATTTGAAATTATTTTAATTTAAACTAATTTTACGTTCATTTAATTTGGTTTATAAATATGCTCAAATTATGTTGGAATTATCCAATTTGGACCATCAAATTATAAGAGTTTTCCTGATTGGATAAATAAATTTCAATACTAAAAACATATTTTCGATAAAGTAATGTTTTTTGAAAGCGAAAAAATGTTGCATTTCACAAGGACTTTATTTATATTCTTTCGTATAAAAATTATGGTATTAAATTTGTTTTCGATGCTTGTAACGTTGAAAACAAAACTTGTAATAGAAATTTCGCTCTCGAAAAGGATAATTTATACTCCGAGGTTTCTTCACACGGCTTAGTAATTACGACAAAACAAGGAAAGAAAAGTTAAGGAGAGGGGTGGTAAATTCCTTAGAGGGTCCAGTTGATATTAACAAACTTGAGTAAAACTAAGGGATAGTATCACGATCTTCTTAAAATTAGAATTTGGTAGAAAAAGCTTACATTAGAATTTAAATATATTTACAAAGATTGACTGAATTTCATTTAATTTAAAATCATAACTATCGTGGATATGAAAAGAAACGCTTAAAGGGACAATGAAATCTAATAAGTTATTTTTTATCGAGTCCTTATCGTTTTAAATAGGCCTAATCCACCAGTAAATCTTTTTATTAAATTAGAAACAAATTTAAAACATATACCATCAAAATAGGCTTAGCTGGATTCATGGAGATTCTGAATTTCTTCGCTCTTTATGAATTGAAGAGTCAGAAACCAATGAGAAAGGCCCGTCGTTAAGGCGAAATCTCGATATGAGATTTTACAATAACATTTGATTGGTAGATAACACTTCAACACGAATAAATTCAAGATCTCCACGAATTCTGCTAAGCCTATTTTTCTGGTTTTAAATTTATTTCTAGTTTAATATTGGTTTGTAAATTTTGTTTACTAATGGATTATGCCTATTTAAACAATAAGGAATCGATAAAAAATAACTGGTTGTTATGTCGCACTATCTCTTTAGGGCTAACCCTAATCTGAAGTTTGCAGCGGGGCATTCCAAAAGACTAAAGACTAAAGGAGTCTCATACGCTCGAGTGTTAAGTGATGGAAAAGAACCCCTTGTAGCTCTCTTTTTGGTCGAAATAGTTTTCTGTTCTATTGTTGGCAACTTTGCCTTCTCTCAGATGGTTTTTTTTACGTGTTGTATTTCCGTATCTGTGTGTGTGTATGATAGGAATTAAAGGTATTTCCTTGCTTCATCCGTTGCTAAAAGCTAAGGTTTTTTTTGTTTTCTTTTCTACTTGACAGGTTTCTGGGCAGTCGAAGGCGAATTCCGTATCACGAATCGGGCGTACCTGTCCGATATGTCCGATCCTAACACTTCCTCCTTCGCCGCCTTGGCTTCCGAAGTCGTGCGTTCCGTAAGTTAAATTTGTTTTTATTTATTCTTCAGATTTTTTTTTTTACTCGAATTCTTGGGTCTAATTAATTTCGTAAGGAATCGCGACTAAACATTGATTTACTTCGTGGTAATAAACACTAACAGTCACTCTAAAGATAGACAACTGAGCAGAGTGACCACACTTCAGGTATTTCTTATATTTGTCCTATTTTTTAAATGGCTCCCTTTAAATTCCCATAATTTAAACAATTCTACTTTGGATAAATATGCAAATTTAAAGCCAGAACAAATGTTATTATCCCTCTATCGAGAAAAATCGGATGTGGCTCAACGAGCATGCGCGAAAATTATATCAAATGGGGGTAAAAGTCAGAAAGACGAACATAATTTTAAACTTCTGTTTCATTTTTTGTCAGAAAATGTTTAGGAACCACACGTTTTAAGATTCTCTGTAATAAATAATTAGGTCTATTTTTTGTAATTTTATTACGAAGTTTGCTAAATTTCCTGACAAAAAAGTTCAACACGCTACTTTCAAACTCACGGCAGACACGACCGAAATTTCGTTAGTTACCGAATTTAACAAGGCTGTTTTGTAAATAATTTTGATTTTAAAATTGAATAACAATGGAAAGTAACAATAGAAAATATTTACGGATAAGACAGGTTTTCGCATGTCACGTGATTTCCCCATTGAAATTAATACAGCCTTAGGCGGGAAACGGCCATTCTCTTTTATTATTGTTAGGAAAAGTTTTTACCTCGTCCGTCATATAGAAAATAATAGTGTTATTATGTAAGAAAAAAAGGTTTATATTATAAAAGTGGCGAACCAACTAATCACGAAAAACTTCACTAGCCACGAAAAAGAGATGAAGATGGATTTTTATTGTAGATTGGGGAAAATATGGTTTTAAAAAAAAATAATTCAAAATAAAAAAAATAAGTTTAGAATATTTTTTAAAGGATCACAGTCGACCAAAATTAATCTTAGATTATAATAGAAGTAAAATATGGTTGAAATATTAATCTATCCTAACAAAAAGTGATTAAATAGGCCTAATCCACCATTAATTTGATTTACAAACAAATATTAAACTAGAAATAAATTTAAAACTTACCAGGAAAATAGGCTTAGCTGGATTCATGGAGATCAGTTGAATTTCTAAGCATTTAAGGGTCAGGGACCAATCTTAACGACGAGCCTTTTGCTCATTGGTCGCTGACCCCTCAATGCGAAGAAATTCAGTTGATACCTGAAGCCATGGTAAGTTTCCAAATTTATTTCTAGTTTAATATTTGTTGATGAATTATTTTACTGGTGGATTTGGTTTATTTAAACGAAGATAATTTTTTGTTAGGTGGCATTCTCAATTTAACAGTGGTCCTTTAATAATAATCTTATAAAATATCTCTAGCAGACTTTAAAAGAGTTCGCTACATTCTACTAAGACTCTGAGGTCGAAACCGAGGCATAAAAGAAGCTTTCATTCTAACAAGATATGTATATTTTTTGAAGAAGAAGAAATAAGAAGATCTTAAAAAGAATTTGAGTCGAAAATATTCAAACTTATCCATTCTTTACGGGATAAGGACTTACATAATACCTTATAGAAACTAGACAAGGAAGAATTTTCTCTTTCTTTTATCAATGTCACGATGAAAAATAACTTTCAACTTTCTATCCTTTCGCGAAGGATTACGCGAATAAATGAAATGGAAAAGGTTACAATTAACTAATTTCAGAATTAATTCGCATATATCGATTCCGCATTTAGTGAAATATTTACGCAAAAAATTATTGTCCAAGGCGAATAACTTTAAATATTAATAAATTCATTTATAAACTAAATGGTTTAAATATAAGTTAATTCTTGGAATGCTTTGAATATAAGTTAATTCTTGGAATGCTTTGAATATAAGTTAATCCTTTGAACAATCAACATATCAGTTAATCCTTTGAAAAATTAAAATATCAGTTAATCCTCGAAATTGTTAACATAAAGGTACTGAAATTAACCAAAATATGTATTGAGTGATGAACCATTATTTATTATATCTCTAAATTTATCAAAAATATGCAATCATCATCCCTTGCAGCTAGACACATTAATCTAACTAGTATACCTCCAATACTCCCACAAAACTAAAGAAAAACATCAATTACTTTCCTACGCAGGTGTTAAAATAGTTAATTATTCATTGATCTATAGTTTCATAAACAAAAAAAAGCCAACTACAAAAGAAAAAAATATTCAAACTTCAAATTTAAAAAGCGAGCCTTGAAACTGGTTTTCATCTTAGATTTATAAAAAAATAGTCACGAAATTCTTAACGCTCTCTTACGAAAAGAAATTGCTATGATAAGAAAGCAGTCTATTATGGAATAAACTCTAAGGAATATTTATTTTCAAAACCGTCCGACGCAAAGATGAGTTCCCATAGCATCCCTATCAAATCTGATCCACCCACCACACTTCATTGTTTGTCCCTTCTAAAGAGATAGTCCAACATACCTAGTTACCAAAGCGATAAATTACTAGATTACTAGGGTAATGATAATTTACGGTTTGCTCTGGTAATTCAATGATCAAAATTATAATTTAAAATGTCGCATTCGTGTGAATGGGAAACACTAACTCGAATCGATTTGTCGTGCCTGGAATCGATAAAAAAATCCCAGCTGTCTGGTTCGAGTGGTTTGAATTCTTCCTCGATATTTTGAGTCGGGAGAGAGGGACGGAATTTAGGCGGGCCGCGCTTTGCTATGTTGTCTTCCCTTCCAACACGGCGGAATTTCTCCACGGAGTGTCGCTTCCTCCGTTCACTATTTACACGGCGACTGCGGCCGGACCTTTGCTGATAATATTAAGCTACGGGGCGTTGTTTACTTTTATGGAATAAACTGATAGACTTTTGGTAATAGTCCTAGGTCTTATATACCTTAAAATATGTCCGAGAATCACGTGATACTATCCCTTTGAAATAAAAATGGAGTGTTTATGAATAAACTTAAGAGAGAAAGGGAAAAAAGTATGAACTAGCCACGACGGCACAGTCAAAAATTCATCACTCTTCCCTATCAGAGAAGTCACGTGAAAACTGAGGGGAGGGGTGTTGGGAAGAACCTTCTTATTTTGCATTACAATCCTTGAGAATCTCTTGGGAAGAAAATAATCGTGAAAGACCAAAAGAAGCCCATAGAGTTTGAGCATCGGTCTAGGACTTCTCATTAAAGAGGGGCTCACACCCAAAACGCCTAGAAATAAAGTGAAATTTGTGACCGCCATCGAAACTAGTCTATAGGTGACGCTGACACTAGTGTCGTCTGCTAAGGTGTTGATCCACGTGTAAAGCTAATCTAAACTGAACACGGGTTAATCTAAATGAAAATGATTTCAAATATCGCGTGAAATTACGTATTACCAAATTCAAACACTCGAAAACAAAAGCCGCGTTCATGGCTACGTACGATACGTTACAGTCTAAGGACCTCCGGGGCTTAGTTTCAACGTTTACAGATTGTAACAGAAGCCGATGAAACCCTCCTTTGAAGTCTATTACTCCCGGGTCTTGTCTACCCCTCTCTGTATGGGTTATTCTCAAAAGGCGCGATTCGTACGCCTCCTAACGGTAGATGTTTTCGGAGCGGGAGCTCGTCGAGCGAATATCTCTAGCAACCTTGGAGTTCATCCAAAAAACATCGTCGTTTGTGGAGAGAGAGAATTTCCAATTTTCCGTAGACAGGGGGGATGAAGTAGGACCCCTTCTAACTCGTAAAATTGGGAATTTTACCCATACAGAGAGGAGCGCTATATGGAACATTGGAGTAGTAGACTTCAAAGGAGGGTTTCATCGGCTTCTGATTGTAATTATGTCACAGATGGAAAGAAACCTCCATATTTCGAAATTCCATTTATATTGGGGGCCCAATTATCTAATTATTTAATAATAACTCAAATTTCATCGCATGTATAGATTAGCATATTATAATTATAAATCAACCTGTCATTTTAAACACATATGTGGGGGTACAAAATATATGATAAATAAACCCCTAAAAAACGGAACTGTCAACGAAAAATGACAAGAGATAGGGAATACATATGAAAGAGTGGAAGATGAAGTAGAAAAAAACATCACGCGTAAAATATATATAAATACAATGGGGTTCCTGCAGGCGTGATGTGATGTAAGGCTGCAAAGGGGTGTTTCCTATCATACCCGGATAGAAAAGTGACATTATTTTGACCCCAGGAGGTAGGGGAGGGTACGCGAATCGTCCAATATGATGGATCAGACGAAACAACTAAGACTCCAACACCTCCCAAAAAAATAAACGAATATAGAATAAAATAACACGGAAAATAAATCGAAAATTGAAATAAGTTTGGTGTGGTGGTGAAAAATAATAAAAATAATCATAAACACTCCTTTCAAGTAAATTTAAATTATATCATAGATTAAACTTAAAACTAAGGCTCTAAATCTGTAACGTATATGGTAAATTACCAGGGTAATAGTAATTTAAGTTTGATTTGGTGAAATTACCAAAATTATAATTTAAAATTTATAATTTTAGATTAAAAGAGGTCAAAGTTTGTTTTAAATCGTCTACAAGTTTATTTTTTAATTTTTATTCGTGTTTGACCTGATCTCATTAAGGAAGTCTTAAAGTCATTTTTTATGCCCGAGTTACTTGACCCTATCAATATACACTCAAATGGTCAAGGGTATTGTAAAAAACTTTGCATTTTTCCCACGAGTTTAGGGATTGTTTAGTAAGAAATAAGAATTTAAAGGGAAGTTAAAAATGGAAAATCTTTTGAATTGAATTTTGGAATCATCGCGCCAAAAAAACGTATTGGAGAATTTTCAAAGAATAGACATTTTTTGGTGTTTAATTTAATTACTAAAGTTTGGTTAGCAAAAATAAAAAAAAATCACTTGTTGCAAGGTTGAAAACAAACCTAATTTCTAAAAATATAAAAATAGTGCAACTAACCTATTAAGGGCTTAATGTTTAGGGAGGGAAAAGCTGCTTTTTTTCGCGCCACTATCGGCTAGTGTGTAAATAACAGCTGTGAGATAAAACAAGAGAAAAAACGTCAAAGGCTTCTTGGTGGTAATTATTTAGGTTTTTGTCAGCTCTGTCTCATGGGATGCCAAAAAGATCTTGTTTGCTTTAACCCCCACCCTCTTATCCAATCCTAAGCTTCCAGAGAAGTTTGTTTGTTTTTATACCAACAAAGCCTGCAAAGCTTGCAAAGCTAAATTTCATTTTATCCAACTGAAGATAATTCCAATAAAAGCTGTAACGCGTTAGATTTCTAAGCTATTCTTTACCAACTTTACTAATTCAAAGAACGTTATTATACTTATTGTTTCAATTTGGGTGGATAAAAAGTTTTATTAGAGATCAAGCTTACTTTAGACTAGTAGAATGTCTAGATAAATGGTTTATGTCTGGACCTAGACCCCGTTTTTTAGCCTTTAACAGCATACGCGATAAAGACGATTTTTTAAAAGTGTTAGGCTTTCCTGCAAACATCGTTAACTTTATTAAAAGGTCGTCTTTCACCAGCTTAAAAGGGTACTTTACTTTCATACTAATCTTTAACCTATAAACTATATATAAGGATTAGGATTAGAATTTCTCCCGATTTTTCCTTCTGATCCAATTTTGTTTTTAATAAGAACTAAAAAGTTGGTTTATTCGTCAATAAACTGATCAAACAATATCTTTCGGAGTTTAATAATAGTTCTTAATTACCAGGGTAATGGTAAATAACGGTTAAATTTGGTAATTAAATTAACAAAATAGTTAATTTATAATTTAAAATTTCATAAATTGACTTTTGAAATTACGCATTTAAAATCAGAAATATAAATTAATCTAAATTACCGTTTAGTTACGCAATTAAACGTAATTTTAATTTTAATTACAGTTAGACGAACTGTTCCTTCAAAGTGCTCTCGTAAAAGATTACAACGGGTCTGACATATCGGCATTTAGGTACGTTTAGAGATACTCGATTTGAATTTAAATATTTTTAATTATTAGTAATTTTAATCTTTTCTTTTTTTGATTGGGTATTCTAGTCACGGAAGCGTGGTTGTCATTTGCCGAATATTTTTGAATAAACCTTTCTCTAACGCGGCCCAAGAGGTGGGTTTGGCTTTCGTTCGAGGTCTCGAACAAGGTCACGGCACGTTGCCCGCCGGAAATTTGCAAGTGGACATTCGATCCATCAAATTCACTGGTAAGATTACATTCTACTTCCTTACGCGGGTTCCAACCCCTATTTTCAGCCCCCAAGGTTCGATTCTTATTAACTCTTCATATAAAAGACTTATCCCAATCCAATATACCCAGTTTAAATCAGTTAAAGTGATACTGAAAGCTAAAATAAATTTTATTAAAAAAAATACCATTTTGCATTTTAACGCGGGAAACTTAAGAAACCGATTTTAATGAAATTTCAAGTGTTTGGGTACTTTCTAGGTGTAATTATAAAGAAAAATACTTTTTGTAGCGTGTTAGTATCCCTTTAAAAATAATATAGTATTTTTTCTCGCGATAGTAAAATTTATAGATTTAAAATCATAGAAATATTAAAGTTTTGAGGCTTAAACCATATCAGTCTTTTTAAATATAATCAAATTAATTTTGTTTCTTATCGAGTTTATCTTAAATTTAAATTTTTATTTAAAAATAGGCTTGCGTGGAATTTATCCGCCTCCTAAATCATCTAGGGAGATTCTAATACCAGATGGTAAGAAAATTCCGTAATGGAGATTTTCGCTACTACTCCTAGTACAACTATTTTAATTGAAAACTCTAATAAATTGGTTTGAAATTAACTTATTCGCAGCGGCTTGGTCGCAATGGAGCGATTGGTCATCTTGCGCTGACCATCAAACTGGTCAATGTCAGCCCAAAAAGGTCCAAAGTCGTTCCAGAGATTGCCGAATCGACAAAGGTTACGGGGACGCCCTGCCTAACACCAACGCTTGTCGAAAACTAGGCGGAACGAAGGCCGAAACTAGAGAATGCGTTTGCCAAACCGATCAAAGTAGTTCCCCCAAAACGGAATCCAACCCTGAACGTTCTTCGCCCGATCAAACCGGTAGTCAAGAAGAAACCTCAACCGGAACCGGGAATTACTTGAACCCGCCCAACAGCGGAGGTCGTAGTCATTCTCTGAACCAACCCTACGACGCCGGAAGGGGTCATTTCTTGAACCCACCGCCCGAGATATCTTCCGGGGGAAGAGGACAATCCCTAAATCCTCCCGATACCGGAAGAGGACATTCTTTAAACCAACCGGACATTAAGGGTAGAGAAGAGAGTCCGTTTTCAACCGCCCAACCGGAAACGCATTCGACGTCCAAGCAATTGGCTCTATCGACCAATAAAGCTAACGCCCAACCGGCCGAAGCCAGAAGCGAGCAAATTGCCCCGACCACTTATAGACCTCGACTAAACAAACCGGCTAGTCTAGTACCCGAAGCCGAGAGGGATTCGGCTAGGAGAAATACTTCGATCTCATTTTACGGAGTCATCGCTAACAAGAAAGGTAATTGGAAGTTTGATATAAGCAACCTTAGGGTTGATGGAACGAAAAATGAATTCATAAGAATTACGCGACCACCGATACTTGAATCAAAACTAGGTGTTCATAAAAGTCCTCTAACGGCAAACAAAGCCTAGGATGTGGTTTCGTTAGTTTTTAGCTACTCTCACCACATTTGCCTTTAGAGGACGCTTATGAAAGTCACCTTTAAGATTAATAAGAACTGAGCTGAACTAGATACAAATGGGTGCAATAATCATATTAAATATAATAAAACTACTTTGTTAGGTCATAAAATTGCACACGAACTTAATCTCAAGAAGTATTAATTAGAAATACTATAATTTATTTGAACTTAACTTTAAAGTGTTATAAGCGGTGGAAAGCTGAGAAAATTGCTACAAAAACTGCATTGAAGTGGCGGAACTACAAATTAGATGAAATTGGTTTCATTTACGCCAAATATTATTAAAGTTCCATCAACTCTGTTGATATATTTACTTCGTTAATTGTTCCCCCGAAATACGATCCAAAAATCCCCCCTCCTGAACCCACCGCGAAGTTAATAATTAGCTTTTAGAGAAGAAGGCGGTAGAAAATAGACCTTATAAAGGTTAAGGGATAAAAATTGCTAAAAGATCCTTATAAATCAATGTACGGCGCGTTAACAGGTAAGCCCTGCCAGGACTGCAAGGCCAACGAGATATGTTTCGTGTCCGCCGACTCTAAGGAACCAAAATGCGTAATACCGAAGGACGCTTCCGATCCAAGAGGATGCGGGGGTTTGTGCGACGGCCTGAAAGAACTATGCCGGAAAGTCGACCCCCAGGCCTTCAAATGCGTCGACGCTTCGGGTAATAGAGCACACAAACACCTGACTGACTGACTTAAAAAATACACACACTAATCTACCTTCCTAAACTCACTGCCTTTCTTATTCTGTACTCCTCTCGCATTGAAATAATCACTGTATTTTATGATGAAATTAATTAATTTTGACGTTTTTTCTTTGTAATTAACAGAATGTTTCCCCGGTGAATTTAAATGCGGAGATGGTTTATGTATACCCGAAGCTAGACGCTGCGATGGACATTTCAATTGTTACGACACCACGGATGAGCTTAATTGCGGTAATTAAGCTTATAAAATCTAGTTACTATTCACTGTAGATATATTTGGTATATAAAAGGCTTGTACACACGGAGGAATTACGGGAGATCTAGAATCCATATTGTTCAATTCAACGGGTTACGTACAACATTTAGAAAATCAATTTCCACATTTTTCTTAGTTATATCAGAGAATTATCTCTAATATTTCAAAGTACTTGCACTCGCAGACATTTCCCTGATTTAAGCTTAACTCTTAAGAGTTTCCCTGATTTTTGTTCAACATTCAAATTCCTTGATATTTCCAGGTTATCCAGGTTTGTATAAACCCTATAGAACCTAAACCTCTTTACCTCCTTGCTTAAAGGGACTATCTGCGATTTTTCAAATCCCCTTTAAAGTCACCTTATTTTCTAGCTTTGCAGACGACGTTGTACGAAATAAATTGTACAGTCAAAGCTAGGCTGCGTGCGTAAAGGAAGGGGCAAGTTTCATTCCCTCCGCAGTTAGTTACTCGCTTAAGTGTGTATGAGCCTCAAATCATTGCGCGAGTCAGTGGAAAAGTTCTTTAAGTACGCTTCATTGGTGCAAATTTGCATCAATTGAATTTCAGAGAGCAACAAACTGATACAAACACCCTGACTACGAACTAGGTAGCAATAATGTCTAAATAGTTTTACTGATCAATTAATTGGCTGCCCCAAGTACGTAAAAGATAGCGTGATAAGGATTACGGTTCAATATTGCTTTCTATTGATTGTGCATCCGTTGTTATTGCTACCTAATACTATTTCTAGCACCATCGTAAAAAAGGTATGACCAAGTCTTGGAGTTATTCATTGATATTTTACAAGGTTAGAAGGAACCACATTTCATCTATTTCAATTGGTGGGAAATGTGCCCTCCCATATTCTACAATGATTATTTTCCAAGCCTGGGTCAAACTACAGTGTTTTAACTCTATATGTTACGGTGATTCGATATAATAGCTGTATGTGATGGTTTTAGAGTGTAAAAGTGACGAATTTCATTGCGGAAATAAAACGTCTTGTTTACCTTTGACCTTAAAGTGCAATGGACACGTGGAGTGCTGGGACGGTAGCGACGAAGTTAACTGTACCACCTGTAAGTAAAATATTCAAATTATAAACCGTTATATAGTTAGGATTATTAGGCCTAATTGAACTCATTAGTCATTAGCTAAAATTAAGGAAAGCCAAGGCTTAAAATTTAAATTTCAACGTTCGTAAGTCGTGTATGAGTTCTCTTTAATATGTCTCAAAAATCAAAATATATATCATATATGTTTAAAATATAGAGATCTTTACGGAATTTACGTTTAAACTTACTTGGTAGATTTATTTGATGTTAATTTATCCAAAGTAGAGCCAAAAGTTGAATGATGAATTCCTGAGTTTTTAGACTAAAAACGTTACTCGCCAACCGTGCAAGTCGATGACGGTGACGTAATCACACAAGTAGTAGACTAGACCATAGCCTCCTCGATCACGCGCTTCGGCTGCGCTCGCGCTATAGAAGCCTCGGCAATCGGCCGAAAATCGCGAATAAATGAATTCTCGAGATTTACAAAACTCCCCCAAACGGATGCACGTCTCAAAGGGGGGAAACTGACCAAATTTGAAGAGTTTTGCCCTTTTCAGGTCTTTAATGATTTTTAAAAGCCACAATTAAAATATATGGTTTGCAAATTAGTTTATTTCATCTCCCTAACCAAGTTTCATAATTTTAGGGTGATTAGTTTTTAAGTAAAAAATTAAATATCAACGTAAGATTGTAGCGTGTGCAAACCTTTACCGCGTACAATTTGGTGCTTCAACCATTAACTCGGGTAAGTTTTGAAATTTTGGGAGAGACGTTATCCTGCCATTTTCCAAATGCCATACATAGGTATTTAACTATAATGATAATAGATTAGTGTTAATCTACTCTCATTATAGTTAAATACCTATGTATGGCGTTTTGAAAACGGCAAAAAACTTCTCTCCCAAAATTTCACAACTTACACGCTACCACCTTATATTGATAATTAATTTTTAATTTAAATTTATCACCCTAAAATTACGAAATCTGGTTAGGGAAATATTTCGACTTACAACCCTAGATTAGATTAAATAACTAGGTTTGGAAAAAATGTTGTTCGGGGCAATCTTATATTTTTACAACATATTGATACTACTACTATTATCATAGGTTTAGATGGTGGTGAATGTTTTAAATTTAAAGAGAATCTCAAATTATTTGGGGACTCTCATTCCACAATGCTATTGTTTTCGAAAATATTAAGGGATTTCTTACAAGTTAGTGTACTAGAATGTGATGTACTACTAGGAAAGAAATACCCATCATAGAGCTCTCAAAATTTTAGACAACTGTATCCTACGAAAAGACAAGAGAACACCGCTGTGTTTAGATTTTCGCGCCGAAACAGGGAAGAGTGGTTTGAAAACGGAGTTGTTCCGAATTACCCGGCTTCAAAATTTAGTAATTTCTCTCTCTTATCAATTCTCACAATTGCAACCTTATTAATTTTAACACTTGTTTTTGAGTAAAATAGTATATTGTCATAGAATAAAAATCAAATCAGAGGGTGAAATTAGAATATAAGTTTATAAATAGCATCTACAGATTGACTGCAGTGCCTGTGTTAATGGATCAAGGCTTTAGATTTAAAAAGAACCCCGCGCAATAGGTGAAAACCGCAAAAAGCTCCGTCAGTAAAGAAAAATAATACGTTCGCTAGTTTCAACAATTATTAACGCCAAATCTGTAATTCTCAAAGGCTTGGAATTAATTTGTAAATTATCCGTACATACTTAATTAGATGTGGTTAAAAAATCAGGAAGCTGGAGCGTAAATTTAAAACTTTAGACAAGAATTTGTATCTCGCTACGACCTTTCCCCCCTACATTTTAGTGCTTGTTCGCGCCGTCTTTTGGGGGAGTTTTAATTTCCCATTTATTCTCTCAAAGACATGTTAATTTTTTTCTTTGCCGGGGCTTCTATAGCGCGAGCGCAGCCGAAGCGCGTGATCGAGGAGGCTATGACTAGACAAAATCGCGAAGACGTTTTTGAAAATAAAATCCACGTGTTGATAAGTTACCGATGAGCTGTTTATGGTTAGAGATGAATAATAGATGACTATTTTAAGAGTTGCTAGAGAAAGATAAAAATTAACGCTCCCATCCTATTTATTTCAGCTTGTCCCCAAAATCAACATACTTGTAGCAATGGACAATGTATACCGAAAGATCAGTACTGCGATCGTTTTAAAGATTGCACCGACGGAAGTGACGAGCCCGCGGGTTGCGACGGCCCCTGCTCCAACGATATGTTTCAGTGCAGTAATAAAAGATGCGTGTACAAATTGTTGGTGTGTAATGGAAAAGACGATTGTGGTGACCGTAGTGACGAAAGACTTTGTGCCGCGGGTATAAAACCTCTACATTCTTTTCACCACGGCGCCGTGCCAACTTCCAGTACCAGAACGACAGTGTCGGTATCGCGCGGGTATTCGTCGGCCTTCCAAGGTACGAGACAATCGTCTCCTAGTCCCGGTATCGAAAATGCCCAACGCGAAAGCGGTGAAGAACGCGCGGGTGATGCCTCCAGTACTTCTCAGCCCCTAATATCGGTTACTTCCGGTAGAACGTGGCTTCCGGTTTGGAAAGAAACGTAATCATAGGGGCGGACAAGCTCATTGCTCAAAATTAATATAATTTTTTTCTTTTTAATTTATCGAGAAACAAACAAAAAAGGATTTTAAAACACACGAACCTAATCTTGTCAAAACACAGAAACCCTCGAAAAATGTGCCTATTCGGAATGTAAAGTTCGCGCTAGAGAGGGAACTTAATAAATTATACACCCAGTGCCCCCCGCAGGCTGCACTATCGACAATTATTTTAACTTATTACGAGTGGCGACTCACCGCGTACAAACACTTCGCTCTCTGAGACTCTGATTTGCTGAATTTTAACCCTCAGTCGGGGCGGGGTATTTGAACAGCATCATTACCCGTGTATGAAAAACTTCTCTGAAATGGAGATAATCAAATGCCTTGTAGGATTGTAAAATATTGTTAACTTTATAACTAGAATAAAAAATGTGGTTTTGAAATTAAAATATAAACCAAATTGAATAAAATGTTGGAGGAGCATATCATTCTGCTCCTACGAAAAGTGTTAATTTAAAAACTTCCAAGTTACTGTTAATAAAACTGCGCGGTAATCGTGATTTTTTTTAATCATCTCTAAATATTTAAATAAAATAGATTGGATTTAACTAAATGAAAAGAATCGTAGTGAAAGATTAAGAATTGAGAAATGTCGGAACGTTGAAACTTGAAATTAAAAAATGGTTAGAAAGAAATCGCTATATATTCCTCTTTGTGTTTTTCTATAGTTTTTACCACACAAATTAAAAAACTCGTTGGTTTTAGCTTTTTTTTTAAATATGGAAAAAAAAAAAAAAAAAAATTCCCGTCCACTTCCTGATAAATAAAAAAAATTACAACTGTAATTAAAACTAACGTTACTGTTTCTCTTTAAGACCAAAGAATTGTATAATTTAATCCTTATCATTCCATAACCATAGAAAATAAAACCCTACTTTTTTTAATTAATGAAATATTAACAGTTGAAGTATTGATTAGAAAAAATATTTTCGCGGCCAAAACGATCACCTCGCCTCCTGTCGGTCGCAGTCGAAAACCTAAGGTGTTGAGATTTAGTGTGGCTTCACGCAAGGATCAACACCTTAGCAGACGACAAAAGCATTAGCGCCGCAGCGCCACCTATACTCGTTTTGGTCGCGAATAAAGAAGGATATTGAATATGTCTTATTGACTGCCGTTTTTAAAAACATTTTTAGAGGTTACGAGATCCAATTTGTACTTTTATCAAGCTATTATGCTAGAGTACGTGACACATTGAAGCTCGATAAACCTCTGAAATTTTAACGCCTGAATGCCCACATTAAAAAAAAAACTAAAAAATAAGTGAAAACGTTAGAAATGACAACGGCGAAAAAGTTAAAAAACGAAAAAAATATGAAATCTGCTGTATTTTTTGCACTAGTCTTAAGAAAAAGATTACATTGTAAACATATATAGAAATAAATGTTTATTTTAAAACAAACATTTTGGTTTTTTTACCAAATAAATTTTTTTGGAGTCTTTTATTTTTAAATAATAAAATTCCAAAAAAACATACATTTTTCTAACATTTGTAGTTTTCTAAGTAGAATTGAAATATATTATTTAAAAGAAAAAACTTAATATTTAATTCAAAATTAATAAAAGACAATAAGAGTCGCTAAAGAGAAGTAATACTATGTTTTTTATGTTAGAAATTTCGTTATAAAGAGAGATGAGCCTTGAAAAAGATTATACCAGACTAGAATTTACTTAAAGGGTTAGGGACTTCAAAAAAAATGTTTTCATAATTTAAATTTTACTGCTAAAAGATAGAACAAACCTTCCCGATTCAGAATGTATTTACTATATTATCATTTTTAAAAATATTCAAACCATCCAATTTTGTAGCTATCTCACGGAATCGTTCCTTTCTGCGGTCTCCTAATGACGTCATAATCATGTCACATGGTCAAAATTATTCTTATTAGACCTAACTTGACTCATTGTCAAAATTGATCTTATTAAGCTTAACTTGACTAATTATCAAAATTGATCTTATTAAGCCTAACTTGACTAATTATCAAAATTGATCTTATTAAGCCTAACTTGACTAATTATCAAAAATTGATCATGTGATTTTCCCAATGGCGTCATTAGAATTTCAACGCCAAATTAATGCTAACTATATCATGATTATAAAATGGCTTTTCTCGCCATTTTACTTGGAATGGATGATTTTAAAAACAGGTGTCCTAAACCCTTAAAATTAATATTTAAATTTATCAACAAAAAACACAATGAAATGGCTTTGATATTTTTTTAGAATATTTCATGTCTATATCTTCAAATATAACGCTAATATATTATAATAATTTAATATAGGAGGGTATTAACTACCCAAGGGTTGGGGAAAAATGTAAGAAATGTAACCGTAACAACTAGATTTTTAAATTCTAAAACTAACAAGTATTTTTTTTTTTTTTTTTTTTTTTTGGAATAAACACGGATATTGGCACAATTACATTCAACGTTTCTTTGGAAATAATTTAACATTGATATATTTAAAACTAATTGTTTCCCAACAAACGTTTGAGAGAAAAATCCAACTTTACAGCTACGTTAAATATCACAAAAGGAAGGCTCGAGAAATAAAGTATATAAGAGTTGAAAAATTTGCATAGAGAAAATCAAAAAAGAGAAAATGAATGCTCGCTTAGAAACCAACAACAAAACACTCTTTGAAAAGTATTTCTATATTAAAACTGGATTGTACGACAACAACATTCCTTTAATACAACCCGTTGCGTAACCGGAGAAACAAACCGTCTAGTTTTAAAGGGCAAAGCTCGCGGAAATTTACGAGTTACGTAATAATGTCCGAGATGAGAAAATACCATCGCAAAAATCATTTCAAGGGTCAAAACACTCGTCAAAACCTGGCGAAGTTTATATATCTCCAAATATTGTCTATATGAAGGTCACGTGACACGAGCTAGTGTTAATTCAGGGTCCATACAAGATTCGAAAAACCAATTTTTCATGTTTGTATGAAACCTGTAATTTTAACGCGCTACAGCCTAGATACAGTTTTGTGCGTATGCAAGAAACTAACTGACTTGACACGCAACTTTCTTCTAGAAAATTGACGATAAAATTCAAAAAAGTGAGTTTTGAAATCTTAAAAATCGCAAAAATGGCAAGCAATTGACCTGTCGTAATTTTACGAGACTTGACCTTTAGAGATAGAAATGAGGAAAAGTTTGTTAACTCTCTCGTAGCAGCGGGTCTCTAATTGATTTAAATAAACACGATATATATTAGGTTGCGTGGTTCTGAACCTCCGAAAGGGTGGAAGGTTTGTTGGCATTCATTTTCATAATTAAACCCAAACAATAATTTCTTAGGGGGACTAACACAGTCAGGATTTTAAATAAATCAAAGACGATTGTCTGGGTAGAGAAATAATCATTAATTAGATTTGTAAGCGCAGATTAAAAGTTGTTAACGATAGCTCGGAAAAAAGAATTAATGGGACCAGGAAATGTGGGTTCGAGAATTTCAAGTGAAACTGTTTTTACAATAGAAAATAGTATAAATAATCATGGATAAAACATCAATTTTGGTCATAAGTGTTTTCCAAATATAAGTAGTTTTTATCAATTTCAAAAACAATTCAATCCATAGCCAATCAGGGAACAGCTAAGGTTATAGTCACGCGAACTTAAAGAGTTATCAAAAAGTCACTTTGATCAGGTAATTTCTAAAATATTTAATTACAAATGAACAATAACTATAATAAAATCACTTTATCGAAGTGAAAACGATACTATTTTGGCTATTACTAATAAAATAATTCATTTTTTTGCTAAGCCTAATTCGGGCCTATTTCCTTTGAAAATAAAGGTCATTGGAATTTGGAGGAGCAAACGTTGACATGGTTACGCTCTGATTGAGATTTGTTTCAAATGACCTGATCTAACTTAATTAACAATGAGAAATATTTAAAACAGATTTCCTAGTCCCTTTGAAAGAATTTATGCGGAAGAAAAAGAGGTATTAATTATAAACCTATTTCAATTTGCTATTTATAAATTTATATTACAACTAATTAAAATACATTTTCTCAAACTCTAAATTATATTATTTAATTAGAGTCGTGATAGCTACCATTTGAATTTCTAAATGATCGCGCTCGGGAGAAATGTTAGCAAAATTGGCAAAAATATTCAAAATTCTACGATGGAAGGGTTTTATTTAATTAAATTGACGTTTTTGGTTTCCACAATATTGAAATTGGTCTAATTTTGAAACTCTCATTCAGTGACAATTATAATATCATGTTAACCCAAAAAAGTCATAAAATGGGACCTACTCTTTTAAAAAATCTACTTTTTAACAAACACAACCTAAAGAGAACGTAACTTCATGCGTTTTTCAATTAAAAGAGTCTTAAAACTACATTTAAATTAAAAACAAAGTTTTCAATTTTGCGTCATTTGTTTTTAAATGTAATAATAATTATAATATTAATAATAAAAAAGCGCTTTTGCTGCAGTTTTTTTAGGGGAAATTTGTAATTATAGTGTTTATAGTTTTGTTTATTCTTCCTCTAATTCGTAAATGCTTGCCCCTTTTGCCTCGGGTTCGTAGGAACTATCGTGTTTGGCCAAAATGCGTAGCAGCGGTCGAAGCTTCAGCCACCACTCCCGACACGGTATTCTGTGTCTGTAAACAAACCAGACGCGCAAAAAGAAAAATACGCGAGAGTATTTTCTCTCTCTCAATTTTTTTTTGTGATGGGCCTGAACACGATTGATATAGGGATCTGATATCGAGGTTTTATCGATGCATCAGTTTCAAATTTAAATTATAGATATTGAAAGATAGATGGCGCTCGAAACGCGAATTTTCCCGCGAAAAATCTTTTCAAATTGACATTTCAAGATCAATTCACGGGAAAAACTAAGTTTACAAATTTTCGCGCCAAAAAGTCTTTAGAAATTCGATTTCTGAACCAATCGGTCAAACGTATCGTTTAAACCTCGATATCGCCAACACCTTTTTGTTTCTTGTGTAGGTTTTGGCTTAATCAGAAGATTTGCCTGGCCTTGTATTAATATTTTAACATTTACTATAAAAGTAAGCATGCGGTGCAAAAGTTCCAAAACTAAAATCTTTACAAAAATTAGAAGAAAAAAGAGAGAATGGCAGGTTGTAGTGAAAGTAAACATTTCAACCGCAGTGCGCCGCAGCAAGGCAATTGCGTGGAAGCTTTATAATTAGCAAGATAAGATTTGAAAGTATATTCTCGCTTTCCAAAAATACTATCAAAAATTTATCGGAAGAAAATGGAACTAGAAATCTACGTGAAACTAAAAAGAAACTCAAAGGGTTAGTAGCATTCCTATTATATATCTATAAATTAGCCATTCTAACGAGCGTAAAAAGACTAAAAAACTAAAACCACACAAAAACTAACGGCGCAAGTTTGTTTGAAGCTCTAAAACTAAATTTGTATAAATGTTTTGAGTAAATGATTGAGTTTTTATTGTACTATGGAAGAAAAATTATATTAACCCCTTATTTGGGTGTTGATAAAAATCCCAGAGTCTCCCCTAAGTAGTTATAACCAAGAATAAATTTAAGTATACACTGGGAATTCTTAAGTAAACATAGATTCTAAGTAAGGAATGTTATCCACTAAGCAAATTTGGTGGAAAACTGAAAGCAATTTAAAAGATGGGTCTAAATAAATCAAAAATAAATATTCTCTGTTTCAGTCTTTTTTAAGGCTAAGCCTTTGCTACTTCTTATACCTTTTTCAGATGAGGCATAACTAGCTGGTTTAATCAGATTTAACCATGGTTTAATCACAATTAACCAAGGTTTATAGAAGGCTATGTAAACCTCTTAAATCTGATTAAACCACGGCTAAATACGCCTCGTCTGAAGAGGGTGTAAGTACTCGATGTCTAACTTCGGTTTAAGTTAAATAAATACGAAATAATTCCTTTTTTAGGTGAAAGAAAAAAAAACTTTGGTCATTATCTATTAAATTTGCACTTTAAGAGTGTCATGGTTGTCATATCCCCCCGGAAAAGCACTAATATATATAATAATATCAAAATAAACAAATTGGGTAATCCACAATGACATCTACGAAACATAAAAGCTAGCTAATGCCAAAGCTTCCAAAGTTCAATAACTATAAGAATTCCCAGTGTTTACTTTAATCATATCTTAGTTCTACGGATAAAAACCTTAAAGACTAGAAAAAAATTAAATACACAAAAAAAAAAAAAATCCTTTTCAACAAACCCCTTTTTCTTAAACTTGATTAAATATGGTTTAATACAGTGAGTGTGTTAACACTGAACTGTTATTAGAGCTGATCGTAAAGTTTGATTTACCCTGAACCTAAAATATCTTGTAATACTAATATTAAGTTAAAATTGGATATTAGAAGGCAAAAATGATCCTTTTTTTCAAAACTATCGATATCAAGATAGTATTTTGACTATTTTTCTCGAGAATCATATTCTTAACGCGATAAACACGACCAACAATAACGATAAACTCGATTTATATTTTTTAAGTTAAAACGATTCTAAGACTCAAATTTGGATAAAGACGTACTTTATAAGGCGTAATTAGATCGAGGGACGTCTTTTTTTTCGTTTGTTTCGATGTTTTTATATACAACTAGGTTTCCTAATCAACCCCTAGAGCCAAAGCTCCTTCGTTGTCCTGAGGTTCAACAGAGGGCATCAAAAAAGGATCGCCAGTTAGATTCGTAGCGCCATCTTTCACCAAAAAATTGGCAGGGGTGGCAAGCGCTTGCGAGAGCGGTCTTAAATGCAGCCACCATTGTTTTTTAGGTATACGATATCTAAGAAGCAACAGAAAATATAGAACATGTACGCGTGACAAAATATTCTCAAGGTTTTGGATTTTTCCGCTCTATCACGCGAGCATTCTCCGCGAAAAATAATAAAAAGAAAAACCTAACTACGAATCTACGGTATAGAAAAATTGATTGGAAATGTAAAAAAATTTAAGACTGACTTGAAATCGGTGACCTTCTTGATGTTTTGAACTGGAGAGAAGAGGTATTGCCGTCGGACCAGACCTAACAGTACCGCCGTCTCGGGTGTTGTGCATTTCATTGTTCCATCAGCTTGTTTGTGCTCTTTTAATTTGGTGATCAACCAATCTGCCGCTTTAGCTGCCATTTTTGTTCCAAAATTTCTGTCAAATGGTGTGGGACTTCCACCCTATTACAAATTATATAACTTAGTTAACACTTATATTTGATTAAGGTTTTAAGGTTCAAAGGTCACAAAATTTTTATAAATTTAAGCCTTGGTATGTGTCTATGGTTTTAAATTTAAGTCTTGGTATGTGTCTATGGTTTTAAATTTAAGCCTAAAATTAAGGTTATTTTGAGGTCTAAATTTAAGCCTTGGCAAATGTCTATTGTTAAGTTCATTTTGATATTAATTTAAGCCTTGGCATGCCCCTAGTTTTTGATCGAGTACTCGGTACACGAACGAGTACTTACTCTAAAGGTCCGTCCCCACTCGGCGTAAAACCGACCGAAACACGGCGTAAAGCCCTCTGCGTAAGATTTTTTTACGCACAACTCGACGTAAATCACTTTCGGTCGGACGTAAAACGTGTTCTAATTTTTACGCAGAGGCCGACGGAAGCCGGCGTAAATTTATTTTAAGGACCAATGAAAATTCGTTTCGGGATGAATCTCCCTCTGACATCAGGGCTCAAAATATTTTTTTAGCCACGTTCGTAAAATGGCGTCAGCCATTGAAATTTAATATACGCTAATCGTCGAATAAATGGACTGAATTGAAACTGATTCCGCTAAAATAAAACCAACCTCTGAAATCATTTTTACGAATAGTAGGTGTAAAAAATAGCTTCAGATACAGGTTTCCACAAGTCAAATAGTGGAAAATATCGTTAAGCCTTGGTCGCCGTAGCTACGGCCTAGGCCGCTTGGCGGAATAGTAATCCCAGGGAGTGCCTTCGTTTAAAAATGTTTCTCACCCAAAATCTTCCGCTTTCGATATTAGAATAGCTTTTGTACATAATATATGAAAGCATTGTATAATAAATACTAATAGGGTACAAATTATCTCCGAAGATTTTCTAATACAGGTTTTCACAAGTCAAATAGTGGAAAATATCGCTAAGCCTCGGTCAGCGCTTTTCGGTTTGAATTCGGTCGTATGTGTGAACCAAACGAAAATCTTGACGCAGAGGCTCTGCGTAAGAGCCTTTTTTTTTGACGCAGCGCTAACGTTTTCGGTCGTCATTTTCGGTCAAGTGGGAACCTAGCTTTAGTATTAAATCAAAGATTACTTATTTCCTAATTTAAGGCTTAGCGAGCTTTCCTTCCCCAAAATAAATAATAAAATAAGTTTGATCGAATACTCGGTACTCGAAAAAACGAATACTCGTCCTATTTTGATAAAGAAATTAAAAGAATTTAATTACCTGTTGCATATGACCAAGAATGTTATTTCTGGTACTAAAAATATCTTTTCCTTCTTCGGAATACAACCGATAAATGAAATCGGTTGTGTAATTTGTATTGGCCAATTCGTTACGAAGTATAAGTCCTCGTTGTACGCCTTCGGCCATCTTGGCTTGCATATGAATGACGTCACCCATTAGATCTTTAATCGAGAATGGTTCTTCGAAAATATAAGCGGCGTCAGCGCCACCAGCCAAACCAGCTAATGTGGCCAAGTAACCGCAATAACCGCCCATTGTTTCGACTACAAAGACTCTCCGTTTCGTGCCTTGAGCCGATTGACGAATACGATCACAGATCTTCCAACCAAAAATTACCGAAATAAGGAAACCAGATTATCTAGTAAACGAAAGGGAAACTAACCTCTGTAATTTCATTGAGAGCCGTATCAGCGCCGAGAGAGAAATCAGTGCCGGGTACGTTATTGCTAATTGTGGCAGGAATGACACACATGGGAATTTGTAGCTCTTTGTATCTCTCGCGAGCTTCTGCCATTTGAAGAACCGTTTGGTAAGCCTAATTGATCAAAAATTTTGTTATTTTGTTTGTGACTGAAATAATAGAAATTTTACTTCAAATCCTCCGATGACTAGAAGAGCTTGAATTCTGAACTCTCTTAACTTATCAACGACTAAGTGCATGTAATCCTTTGGTAAGGTTCTGAAAAACATTAATTATGAGCTCCTTCACCTTTAGAACGATGAAATCCTTATTTTTTTTTACCTCTTAGTTCCCAAGAAAGCTCCGCCTTGTCCAACCCATCCAGTTACATCGCTCCAATTCATCGTTTGAATCTTTTAAGGATGAAATAAAGTTACGCCATGATATATTCAATCAATATTACTAATTGATAAATCCTTACATTTCCTTCGATCAGTCCTTCAACACCTTCATGAATTCCGTAAACGATATCTCCCCGATAGAGGCAATTTCTAACGAATGATCGAACTGCTGCGTTCATTCCGCAGCATGGAGCTCCCACGTGCATCACGCCCAAGATAAAACCACCCTACAAATATAATTCGATACAATACACCATTTTTAATATATTCTACATTATCAAGAGGAATTTAAACCGAAATTATTCAAATTAAATTAATTAATGATAAAACTGGCGTTTGATGTGTGTTTAATGCTTACCCTCTTTTAATTATCGCCAATTTAAATTTTCCATGCACGATTTAAAGAAGAGAAAAGATTAAGAGGTTATAAAGAGGAAAAAATAGACCAAAATAGACACCATCGTGTGGAAGAAAGTTTCCAAGAGTTATGAAAAAGAAAGAAAAAATGTGAAAAACAGTGCGATAAACACAGAAAACCAAACCATCAATTAAGTGCAAACTTCAATTAGCGCTATTTTTTCACTAATAAACTTTTGGAAATCTCTGGGTATCTTTCAAACTTCTTAAAGGGAGTTTAAAGCTGTTATATTCAACACAAAATAGTCTATAGATGGCGCTATTGTACCATTCTCATAGATGGCGTCACTCTACCTTTCTTAAAAAAGGCGCCACCATTCTCATAGATGGCGCCATCACCATTGAGAGAGCTGAGGCTCACAGGCACTCAAACTAGGCTCCGCTTAATCAATTTTATCAATTTACTTGTGGACATTAAAGTAGACACGCTACCTGACTCGATTAGGCCTTGCCAAATTGATCCTCGTGATTAAATTCTCGAAGTTGGAGAGAGATCAATTTGACAAGCTGCCCGAATCAAGTCAGGTTGTGTTGAAAAACTTGATTTAGGCCTATTGAAACTAAAATCTTTCATAGCTTCAGTTTCATTCTCCCTTTAATTAGTAATATTATTATCAATAAGTAAAATCTAGTTAATACGAAGGTGAAAATACCTTTTTAGGCATATCTGGGAACTATCGGTTAGCGTTTTGTTAGAATAATTAAAAACCATCACGGTTAATTATTGGGACGCACGCGTTGAAAAAGAAAAATTATATTCTTACGGCTCCAACTTGACCAGTGGCGTCAAAAGCGGATTTAGGAGGTTTCAATCTGGTTAGCATCTTATAAGTCTCCAGATTTCTTTCGAAACTTCTACCCCTCAATTTGACAGCTTCGGACCATTTTCGATCTGCCATAAATTGCGTCACTTTTTTGGTCTGTCAAAAATAAATTGATCGCAATCAATTTGAAGAAATACTCTGAGACACTTTCAAGTGCAAGATTTTGAAAAAACTGCCAAATAGGAAAGAAGATTTTAAGATTTTAGTGTTTTTAAAGTAAGATTTACAAATTTCAGCTCTGACGCGATACTATCTCTTTAACTCTTTGTATTTTATCAACCGGTTGTCAATCAATCAGTCAATCAATCAAATTATATTTTTATCAACTTACGGTTTCGACGCATTGCATGAGAGGTACTCTAACGGCTTGATTACCATCTAAAGAAACTACGCAAGCTTCAGATTCGGGGGTGGCTTCAACTAGGGCAAGAACGGCTTCGGCACCCATTCTGCACCCCTAGAAATATTTATCTTATCAGTTTGAACCGATAGATGTGGAGTCAGATGATTATTACTGACTAAGATTCTATCAAAAGCGGAGGGACTTCCTCCTCGTTGTACGTGACCTAAAACAGTGATTCTTGTATCTTGAGCTAATTCGTCAACGATAACCTTAAAAAAAAAAAAGGATAAGTAGTATCAACTCGTTGTAAATATAACCACCTAGGTTAGAAGATACCTTCTTGACTTGTTCGGCTGTAATCGGGACGCCTTCTCGATCGATAGCTCCTTCGGAGACGATGATAATATTTAGCCTCTGACCTCCTTCTCTTTCCTGTTGCAGTTTTTTACAAATAACTTGTGGCCAGTCGCGTTCCGGTGGCCATTCGGGAATGAAAACAAAGTCAGCTTCGCTAGCCAACGCGGCTACCAGACCTAAGTATCCGCAATGACGCCCCATTACCTCCAAAATAAATGTTCTCTGATGACTGAAATCAAAATTTGTTTCATTACAATTAAATATAGACCCTTTTAGTTTATACTAAGCCTAAATAATTCGCTTAAGCCCAAATGATTAGCTAAGCCCAAATGATTAGCTAAGCCCAAATGATTAGCTAAGCCCAAATGATTAGCTAAGCCCAAATGATTAGCTAAGCCCAAATGATTAGCTAAGCCCAAATGATTAGCTAAGCCCAGATGATTAGCTAAGCCCAAATGATTAGCTAAGCCCAAATGATTAGCTAAGCCCAAAAGATTAGCTAAGCCCAAAAGATTAGCTAAGCCCAAATGATTAGCTAAGCCCAAATGATTGGCTAAGCCCAAATGATTAGCTAAGCCCAAATGATTAGCTAAGCCCAAAAGATTGGCTAAGCCCAAAAGATTGGCTAAGTCCAAAAGATTGGCTAAGCCCAAAAGATTGGCTAAGCCCAAAAGATTGGCTAAGCCCAAAAGATTGGCTAAGCCCAAAAGATTGGCTAAGCCCAAAAGATTGGCTAAGCCCAAAAGATTGGCTAAGCCCAAAAGATTGGCTAAGCCCAAAAGATTGGCTAAGCCCAAATGATTGGCCAAGCCTAAATTATTGGCAAAGTCTAAATGAATGATTGAGAAGGAATTTAAAACTTACCTGGATGCTGTTGTAACTATAGCATCAATAGCTTCGATGATTCTGTGAAGGGCGGAATCAGTCCCTATAGTCATGTCAGTTCCGCAAAAATCGTTGTCGATTGAACCGACCATTCCAACAATGTTTAAATGGCCACATTCCACATGTTTTTCGCTGGTTATGTCCCCATTTTTAAGTAATTCTTCGAGCAACGAAGGCCATTCTTGGCGAAATAGATTAGCTCCCGTTAAACTACCATCTCCACCAATAACAACCAGATTTGTGATTCCGTGTTTAATTAGGTTATTCGCGGCTTTCAATCTTCCTTCTTTATGACGGAAGTCTGCGCATCTAGCGCTTCCAATAACAGTGCCACCCTAAAACGTAGTTTGATTATGTTTCTATTCGCATTAGTCATTTTTGTACTTCTTACTTTGTGTATTATGCCAGAAACAGAAGCCCAGTTTGCCTCAACAATATTTTCACCTCCATCAACCATTCCTTGGTAACCTTCTTTAATAAAATAAACTTTCGCTCCCAAATACAGACCCATTCGAACGACGGCTCGGACAGCCGAGTTCATACCTAATATAATTTTGTAAGAGGGGTTAAGTACGAGTAACTTAAGTCAATGGGTGGGTAAAATCATTTACCCTGAGAATCGCCTCCGCTTGTAAAAACGGCTATGGATTTTCCTTTCTGTATGCCTCGCTTCAAAGACGAGCCTTCGCTACTAGCAAAAATTGGTTTAGTGTCAATTTCGGGCGACAATAAAGCGCCGGTATCCGTGCGGAACAATGGGGCTTGAGAATCAGTCATCTTGAGAGCTCTAATTAAACGACTGGGAAGATAATCGATCAAAATATAGATAAAAAACATCAATAATATTGTTAGACACATTTCGGTAAAGTAACCTAATGTAATATCCCCCTTTGAACTTTTAGTTATAAACTTATGATATACTAAAGTAATCGTCAAAGAGACAAATGACCATAGATAAATCCTAACTAAAAGGATTAGTAAAGAATGATATAAAATGTTTTTTAGACTCACCTACTATATTTAAAATAAAAAATCTAATTAGAAGTTCGTTTATTTAAAAATGACACGATTAATTTGAAAATACGCGTTTTTTAGCACGACTACCGAAGGAAAACGCCGCGAAGTGTCCTTGGTTTCGACCTTTGGGTTTTCCAAAAAAAATCCCTCTCTCAGGGACGGAAATAAACACCGGTCTCTCTTAAACCGGAAATATCGCCAGAATATAAAATGCATTAATGGTACTTCGCTTTTAATTTACTTTACTTTAATTTTTGGCCTTGTTTATGCAACCGTAAATTAGAGAACGGGCCAGGACTAGCCCAGCAGCCACTGAAACACGTTTTTTGAGAAATCACTTGCGGATTTTTTTTCCCGTTCAAGTCAATGTTTTAGAAGCCCTTCCTCATGTTCCAACCCGAGTAAACGGACTCTGCTGGTAGAGATATTTTCAAATCGCCTCTTCCAACACGATAAAAAGGTCCAGCTGACTCGGTTTTGGCGCCATTACTTGTTTACATTCGTGCACGCGGTAGGAAAAGCGATATTTTTTTTTTTTTTTTTTCCGAGTTTTGAAATGGAAACTAGGCTTCAAAAACGTCTAAGACTCGCTGATTCTGTCAACATTGAAAATAGTAATGCTCTGGTAAAGGTTAAAAAGCAAGATTCGAGGAAGCCTATGGTAATTAAAAGCCTCTTTCATTTGTAATTTGGTTAAGTTATAAAGATGGAATTTTTTACACGATATCAATCATTGGTTACATAACGGTAGATTATTTCATTCAAGTTTAAGGTTTTAAAAACTTTTAATTCTATTTAGCGTTCAGAATCACCCGCGAAGTCAAATGCAGTGAATTGTCAGAAGCCAAAACGTCCCCAACCTGACACTGCACCAATTATTACGAAGTTCAGGGCTGAAGATTCGAGAAAACGCAACGTAAGACTCTTTCTATAGTTATTTGGTTATAGATAAGGATTGGATTATGTCCTTACTATGGTTTTTCTTACATTGTCATTGTGTATGTTTAATTTAGCGTTCGAAAACACCCGGAAAGTCTAATAAAAAACTCCGAACTAACGAAATCATCGAGAAAAACTGTGAACCAGAACAGGCACGTTGCTCAAATGGAAGTTCTGGAACTTGGCCCACGCGGTTAATTCAAAATATAAATGAACCACCAGTGTTTACGAGTGAATTGATTTCAAATATAATCATTAAAAGTTCCCAAATTCCACTAGTACTTAATCAATTATCGTAGAATTAGCTAGGAAAGGGTCTGCTATGAGAAGACAACAAATTTTGGAATATAATCAATATGTAAATAGCCGGAAACCAGCGTTATTACGTCCATTAAGTCCAAAGTTGGGCTCACCGGTAAGATTTAAATATATGAAGATTTATTTATTCTCCTAATCTAGATGCATGTAGATTCCATTTAGTATATTTGACCGTAAAACTCCGAGTCCCAAAAACCCTCGTAGGGAATCGTCTTCGAAATTAACACCTCGCATGGTTTGCATGAATATAAAAACGCCAGAATACAAGATTAAATATAAATCCAGGTGCCTTCATAGTGACAGGTTAAAGGGGTAAATATAGCCGCCTTTATTTACGTGTGTAGGTTAGTTAGTGTGACGTTTCACGAGCTAATACTTTTTTTTTTTTTTTTTTTTTCTTCGTAGAATTGATAAACTGTAAGAAAACCGGGTGGAGATGTTTAAAAAAAAATACTTTTTTAAATTTTATGCTAATTTCTTTGATTTTACGTTGTTTCTTTTACGAATTATTTTATGATATTTTTACATTAAAATTTGAAATAGAGTTTGTTTCTTCATTTTCAAATTATTTATAACTTCTTAGGTATATATAGAAGGTAAGTTATAAACTTATGGTATCAACCACTGTGCTTGATAACAAAAATGACTTAATCCACGGTCTTTACTCGTTTACTTTTGCATTTTTTTATCGAGTCTTGGATATGTAAATATACTTGTGATCACCAACGATTAAAGGGACTATCTGCAATTTAAATTTCCCTTTTAAGTCGCCTTCTTTTCTAGCTTAGCAGACGACGTTGACCGTAACAAACTACAGCAAAAGTTAGGCTGTGTGCATAAGGGAAGGGCATTTTAAAGTGGCAAATTTCAGAGCAGAGACGGCCTTTAATCGGGTGATAAACGTTTAAGCATATACATATTGAAGTTTGACATAGATCTGTTGCAGAAAAACGCATGGTTTTTGAATTTATCGACCAAATAACAAAACAATTCAAAAAATCAATATTTTACATGTTTGTTTCATTAAGACGTTCGCTTAAACCAAAATAATACAGATAAGAGACCATTGGAAACCAAAATGCCATGTTCTCATTACTAATCATATCGTGGTCCGGAAAATTCTTAGCGCCACATTTCAAAATAAAGGGAGCGTCAAACTCTTAAGAATTCTTTTGGTGAAAAGATAATTTCTATATGTACTTTTAAGAATTCTTTCTTTCGGTGTGAGGCATTCATTAATTTGACCTTGGAGGAGATTGTTTGTGATTCTCTCTTCCAAGATATGACCATGGAATAATAAGCTTATTATTCCATGATATGACCCACCACCCAAAGGGTGAAATTTCCCAAAATTACATTGTAGTTCAGTTCAGTTTATTTTCTACTACTTTGGAGGCTCGCTAGTATGAGTACTAGCTAGTAGCAATACGGTAAAGGTAGAGCAGTTCTTATTTTCATTCAGCGTTGCCAACCTCGCGGTTTTTCCGCGAATTTTCGCGGTTTTTCTCGAGTCATCGCGGTTTTTTTTTTTGGTCTTCGCGGGTTCGCGGTTTTTGATTTTAATTTCGCGGTTTTTTAATTTCAATCGCGGTTTTTTTATTTTAAATTCGCGGTTTTCGGTTTTTCTTCGAAAAAAATCAGAAAACTAAGAGTAATAGGCAAATAGCTTAAAAAAATAAAACCAAAATTGATTTGAGCTCGGAGCATACGTGCACCTGACTCGAAAGAGTTCATAAAAGCTGTTAATAACTTTTAAATGTTATGTGCGGAACACCCCCATTCTTCAAAATAGGCTTCGAACGACCCCCGTTTATCCACTTTCTCGTCTGACGGTCTGGGTCTGAGTAACAGCGCTCGCTGGCCTAGGGGTTATACTAGCCTATTATTTTTAAACTATAGTTTCCAATCTTCCATTCTCTATGATTAATCTCTCAGGTTAGTGTGTTTTTCCGTCCTTATTTATTTATAAATTTTCTTAATTGATTAATAATCCAAAGGACGGAAAAACACACTAACATGAGATATTAGGCCTAAAGAATGGAAGATTGGAGACTATAGTTTAAAAATAAGAGAATAATTTTCTCTCACAGAGTAGTGTCACTGTCTCATTTAATATTGTTTTATTATTGGTCTTATATTTACCATTATACTTTTGTCTCTACTTTATTGGATCAAAATTTTTAAATCGTTAAGAATCTAAGGTAAAATTTTTTTCAATCAAATAAATTAAAAACAATGCTGGACTGCATTCACAATAGCAAAATATAAATGTATAGAACGATTTTTAAGTTTCGCAGTTTTTCCCCAATTTTCGCGGGTTTTTAACTGCTCTTTCGCGGTAAATTGATTTTCGTGGTTGGCAACCCTGTTTTCATTCCTGCTTCCATTCGCCTCTCTTTATCCCCTATCGCCCACTGTGAGAAGTTTTTAAGGAAAAAAAAAAATTCCTGCGATCCAGCCTGCAATATAGCTACTAGTCCCAGATAAGCCGCCATTTTGGTAACGTGGGCATCGGCCGACGTTAAACATGAGGTAAGACTTTCTCTAGATTAATTTTAATTTGTCCCAAAAAATACTAAACTAAAAAGAGTTTAAAAGTAAGAAGTAATGTTCCGTACTAATTTTAATTAGAAGTTTAGAATTTGAGAGAACTTTGGGAAATTCTTGACGGGAATTTTCACAATCAGATTTTGTTAGGCCTAAGCCTTGCCACGTGTTCCTTCCGCAGTGCTTTTATAAGCATTTTTACAATGAGGCGCACTTAAGCCTCTCCCATCAATACCCTTTAATTTTTTGTTTTCATTTCCTCAGTACTTTGAAACTTCAGAAGCGTCTCGCCGCTGCAGTTTTAAAATGTGGCAAAAACAAAGTTTGGTTGGATCCCAATGAAACAACTGAGATTGCTAACGCTAATTCCCGTAAATATAATGAAATAATTTAACTTACTTTCCAATAGTGTGGGTGTTGATTAGTTTAAAATCTCAGGTCAAAATGTACGGAAGTTGATTAAGGATGGTTTAATCATCAAGAAACCCATCGCTGTTCATTCCCGAGCTCGAGTTCGTAAGAATGCCGAAGCTCGTAGAAAAGGACGTCATACCGGACCAGGTAAAAGGAAAGGTACTGCAAATGCCAGAATGCCCCAGAAAATTGTATGGATTAGGAGGATGCGAGTACTCCGAAGGTTGCTGAAGAAGTACAGAGAATCCAAGAAGATCGATAGACATCTGTAAGCATAATTAATAGAGTTCTATACTAGGCCTAACAAGAATATTATTTCAGGTACCACGACTTGTACATGAAGGCAAAGGGTAATGTTTTCAAGAACAAGAGAGTTTTGATGGAGTTTATCCATAAGAGAAAGGCGGAGAAGGCTCGTTCGAAACAACTTAGCGATGCCGCCGAAGCAAGGAGGACAAAGGTCAAGGAAGCGAGAAGAAGGCGCGAAGAGAGACAACAACAAAAGAAATTAGAATTGACGCAATCTCTTCAAAAGGAAGAAGAGGCTGCGAAGCAATAGTTGTAGAAATTCTTGGTGAAAAAAAAATGCAATTGATTCAAATTTACAACTATTTGCGGAAGCTCTTTATGAATAAAAAAGACTTTGAATGAATTGATCGTTGTTTTTATATTTCTTTCGTTTAAGTACATACACGATAGCTTCTTTTTCATGATTAAAACAAATTTGGCCATGCCAGCATGGGTTGACGTAATAATCTATAAACAATTCATTCTATAGTAAATATTTAAAGAAAGCCTGAAAGAAATGAAATATTTGGCCCTAAAATACAATATTTAAAATCAAATGCTGACTTTAAACCTTAATTATGGCTCAATTAAGCTGAGTAAGAAACATTTGACTGTTGGAAAGGACTTTTTTATCAAGAAAATGGGGGTTTTCATTTTTCTTTCAGACTACCTTTAAGCAAAGAGGTTTAAAAAAAATTATTCAAGAGTTCTGGTAATATAAGAGAATGGTAATATAGGGCTAGTTGACTCTAAATCAATGGCAGTCGCGATGCAATCGCTGGCTGAATCGTAATTGCCCATTTCCCTGAGAACTTGTCCCATATTGTACCAAGATTGATGAGACAGAGGATCAATCGTCACCGCATCTCTCAGTGTTTTTTCGGCTAATTGACTGCTGCCCAAATAATGGTACATTAATCCCAAGTGCTGCAAGGCTCTAACGTGTAAAGGGTTGATCGAAACGGCGTTTTGAAAGCAAGTTTTGGCTTCGTAATATTCTTGCCGACATTCGTGAATGAGACCTTTAAGCACCATCAATTGATGGGATAGGGGAAAAATAGTAGAAGCTTCTTGGATACAAGCTTCGGTGTCGGTGGTTTGTCCTAAATCATTATTTAGTTTAGAAACGTATTGGGAAGCTTATAGTTTCTGTACTTAAATAAAAGATGGGTCTACAGTAAAACCTTGCTATAAAAAATTTCACTTACACTAATTTTCTATTAATTAAATTGGAAATCAAGTTTATAAAGTTTTCTGTTTCTATTGTTTAATCGAGTTGGATATAGCAGTGCTCCCACCAAAATCTTATAAAAAAAAAAAAAGGAAATAGGGGATTTTTCTGGCTAGAAATAGGGTGAAATAGGAACCAATTTAAGATGAAATGAGATTTTTAATTTTCACAAAATTACTTTTAAAGTAGTGTTTTTGTTTTTGTAAAAGCCTTTTATCACAAATTTGACCAATTTTATAACATTTTCGTGATATTATATCATACTGACTTAGTCAGTTTTTCTTCCTCTCTGTTTTTCGACTTAGCATAAAATTTGGGTTCAATATTATAGGACGACGGTACTTTTAACCAAATTTACTAGAAATACGGTGATTTAGAGACCAAAATCACGATTTTATGGTGGTTTAGGGACCTCAAAAAAAAAGTAGGGGGTTTTAGGTATTTTAGGGACCTGGTGGGAGCCCAGATATAGGCCTAGTTTTAGCAGACGAACTTTGGTTATACCTTGTTCATTTTTTTAAGCCTAACTGAAGCAGACCACTCAATTACTTCGTCGTCCGCTGAGTTGTCTGCAAAGCTAAGGCCTAGGAACAATAATGATTAACCAAATGTATTCTTTTTGATCCAGAATTTGGTTATCACGAAATCATCCTTAATTCTAGATTTTTTAAGCAGACGAAAATTTTTAGGACCATTTTTAAGACTACCTAGGAACTGATTTGAGAGTTCATGGTCTCTCGTAGTTTTATTTCATTATCTTGATAGTTAAAAACACGAGTTTAAAGAGACCCGTCTTTTTAAGTAACTCTCAAGCTCCTATGATCTTACCAATATTCAAATATAGGTCTCCAATAAGGAGCCAAATCTGAAGTTGGAGCATCCATACGGATTGGGGTCCAGGTTTGGGTTGAAAGCCATTAACGGAAGAAGCGACTTCGGAAAGAGCATGCTCTACTCTAGAAACAGCAGCCACTGAATTCGCTTGTGGAGATCCAGAGTCTCTATCTGAGAGTTCGGAAGAATACATTTGAAACAAACTTCTGGTATCGCTAGCCACCCTGTGTAGATTTTCATCTTGAAAGTCGTGTCTAATTTGTCCTTCGTAGAGGGTTCTCCATTTTTGAAGCATTTGTTTGCTGGTTAGGAGAGCAACTTCGGCACCCTCGGTCAATTCTTCTAAATGAGTTTTGGTGTAAAGTAAATTTAAGTTTTCGGGGTATTCTTCTAAAGCCACGTCTAATAATTGCAATGCGTCTGTGTATTGCTTTTGCGCCGAAAGTAGCAAGATCATTAGATGAAGAGTGTGAAGGTGTTCTGGTCTCAGATTGAGAGCGGCCCTGGCGTGATTCGTAGCTTCTGGAATTTGGCGAGCTTCAGCGTAATGAAGGGCGAGGTAAAATTCAGCCAAATGATCAGACGTATCGATAGCTTGAGCTTTTACGAAAGCGTCGAAAGCTTTCAACCTAAGATCTTGTTTCTTAGGTTGGGGTCTTGCTTGCTCCGATAATAGTTCGTTGCCAATTCCTATAAGAAGGTAACACTTGGCTAAAAGTCCTTGACCATGTTGTTTTTCTCTTTCTAAAGCTCCTTCCGCTTCGCTTACTCCTTGATCGTACAAGCCAAGATGCTCGAAGCAAAGCCGGGCTGATAGTAATAGGGGTAATGCATTTTGAGGCTGTAATCTCGCGCATTCCTGGAGCATTAAATGAGCTCGAGAGTATTTCCCATTCGTCATTAAAGCCATGGCAAATTGCAACCAAATATGATATTCCTCAAAAGCAAATTTCATGGCTCTTTCGAAAGATTCACAAAGAACCGCGCATTGTCCTCTTCTAACCAAAGTCACGGTTAAAAGGTTGTATACGGCAGCCACGTTCAAATACGAATGAATTCTGGCATCCTTAAACTCCGGAGATCTATCTAAGACGGCGTTTCTTACAGCCATAGCTTCGCTGATGAATAAAAGTAGTAAAACTTCTTCATTCTCGTCTCTAGGAACGAATAAACTTTGACCGGTGTATTTTTTGGGTTTCCATGGACTCCCTGAAGTCTTGTTGTTCTCTGGATCGGGCAAAAATTTCTTATAGGCGCCTTCAGAAACCCCTCTCAAAAGAACTTCGGCTAACTGACGCGACATGGTCTGACGAAGAGACTGAGTCGAACTGGTTTCAACAGCCGATAAAACGTTGCGATATTGGTTTATAGCTTTGGCCATTTGACCGCTTTGAATATGAAGCAACGGAGCTTTTTGCAGAGCCATTTCTAAGATCGCTCCTATTCGAAATTCAGTGTTTGAAGGTTGATAAGATATTTGAGGTCCTGGCATCGAAGCTGCGCCTACAGATCCAGCAGCTAGAACCGGAACAGTTCCACCACTCTGTCCTAAACATTTTTCAAGTTCTTGCAAATATCGTAAAGCTAAATCCCCGGCTCGAACCAAACATTGCAAAATTTGCTCCTCCCTTTCTTTAACCTTAAACTTGCTCGTTGAACCCGGAGGAATCTTCTCTAAGCAAAATCCTTTTATGGCGAATGATTCGGCTACAATTTTAAGCAGTCGGATTTTTAGTTGCTTCTCTGATAAACTGTCTAACCTTCCTTGCGCCAGATGGTTTAAAGCTTCTTCGTATCCACCTTGGGCGTAGGAGAGCTTGGCTAATAGAAAGTGTCCATCCACGTATAAACCACACTTGGGACCCTCGTTAATGCAAGCTTGAAGCAAACGTTTTGCCTCGGTAAGTCCCACTTTAGCTTTATTTACGTTTGATTCGCTAGGACTAAATTCTTCTATATGTTGTTCCAATTTGGCTTCTCCGATATAGAAAGTAGCCAATGGGTCACTAAGGCCCCCCGTCCTTTGACCCAGTTGCTCAGCCAACTCCTGGGCTTTCTTCCAATTTGATTCTTCTCTACATCGATCTATTTCAGCTTCTAAACGACCCAAGGGTATTTTCTGTTTGGCAGTCATGGTTAGCGTAGATCTTACGTTCCAGAATAAAATATTAAACGACGAATATAAAATTGAAGCGTTAAAAATATCAGGGAAAAGAGGGACCAGGTTCTAGGATTTAAATTAGGCAAAAGAAACCAAAAAATGGTAAAGGATAATAGGATTATAGGACAGGTCATGTTACCAAAAAAAAAAAAAACGAAAAATTTTAAGCCTTTGCATAAAATGGTAAATCAATTCTTAATCTTACCTCAACCTTCAGTTTCAGCCTCAGGTTTAAAAATTTCCAGCTCTTAAATCATTGTTTCATATTTAATTTATCGCAGTTATTTCCTTTAACGTAATTATAATTCAAATTTTTCCTCTTTCATTATTAAAAACAATTTAAGACTTCCATTATCATTAAACTGTCCTCCGGGCTCCGGCTTCTCCGTGAGTGACCGTGACTCTAAGTCTCTAATCCTATTTTGTTGTCCAATCAAAAGGCGAGACTAAATCACGTGATAAACGCAACTTTTAACTTGCTGAGGATTAGATGATCTAAGTTGGCCGTGAACCCGCAATTTTTGAAATAAAATCTAAAACTGTATCAAAAAAAGGTTTAATTTTCTTTTTGACTTAAAAGGGAAAATAAAAAAGCTCCTGAGCTAAGTTACACAAGCAACGTTTTTCAAAACTGCTTTTCTTTTTTAAATTAAAACCAAACCAAGAAAATAATATGATACACAGACAAGATTTTTTTGTTTTATACATTTGGCAGATAGTTTCAAACAATTGTTTTTTTTCTTTGTCTAAACACAACCAACTTAGATCAACACATCAGAGTCGATCTAAATTGGAAGTGGTCTAAAATAAAGGGGGTCACTATAAATCGCGAAAAACATTAGAAATTTAAATCTGACTCGAGAAAGAGTTAAATACCCATTCAGACCAAACTGAAACCATTATTTTTAGTTAATAGTATTTTCCAACAAACGAAAAACATTCCTATTTACAGCTTTTAACCCATATACACTGGAATAATATAACTTTGTCGATTTTTAATGTACAATATTTCTTTTAATCGTTAAATTCACCCCTTTTTTTCAATTTTAAATAGCAAATAAAATGGCCAAGGCTTAACTACACTACCTAGTACACGATTCGAAAAATTAGTTATCCGAATATCTATAAGTTTAATTTTCTCACTGGAAAGTTTGAAAATATTTCGAAGAAAATTAATAATAAATTAACGACGAAATAACCATTTTTAAGCACCTGGTTATGCTGTTTTATTAATCTACGCTATTTTAGTTAAACCTTTTTGCCTATCGTTTTATTAAGGGGGAATTCCGCGTTTTCTTTTAATTCAAACTTGGTAATTATAATTTAAAAAACCTAAAACCTTTAACAAAAACTTACCCTATGAAAACAAAAAAATTTAGTATAAAATAATTATCCTATTTCTTTATTATTATACAGAGGGGCTTCGTTTTTTTCGGTTATTCTTGGCACCACAATAACACATAGCCGCTTAAATTTTTTATCAGCGCAGAGACGTCACGCGAAACTCATCACCGCTTTCGTCCAACTCTTTTTAAAGTTTCTAATATATTTATTTTCCTTAAGCCTTGTTTTATATTCATCATAAAAGTAAAGACTAAATGTTAGTCCATCGATCACAGTAGTTAAATTAAAAGAACTGACAAACACTCGTAAAAAAATTTGTTTTAAAAGAAAATTTGAATTGTTTCACAGATCCGAAGATTATTTCAGTTTTTAAAGACTTTTTATTCGTATATTTTTATTATATTCGTTTAATGGTTTAAGGAATGTGTTTTATATTGAGGAAATATACCTAGACTCTCTATCCTTTAAAAACTAAGAGATAAAGCTGCCGTTTTTTAAATTTTTTTTTCATATTTGGTTTAATTTTCTTAAAGGTGTAATGAAGCCATATAACGCGTGATTTTTTTTTTTTTTTTTTTTTTTTCAATTTGATAAACAAATATCAAGATTGAAATTAACTCCTTACTTTCTCAGAAATTAGGCTTAACACTAATCCATGGAGAGTTAGAAATGTAGCTGTTAAATAGCATTAAGATCACGGCTATCATTGGGGCAGAGTTTAAGCGCTGGTTGAATATAATTACTAGTAATAGATTACTTTAAGCAGTTCCATTTACTAGTAATCGAGTAATCTATTACTTTTAGCTGATCCAATTACTAGTAATCGAGTAATAGATTACTTTTAGCAGATTCAATTACTAGTAAGCGAGAAATCTTACGGGCCTACCGCGCTTGAAGTTTTCGCGCAATTGGCTAAATATGAGCTATATAATATATAAAACTTTTAATATCCCAATGAAGCGAATGCTTCTAAAGTTCTAACGTGATTGGTGGGAAGCGCAAATTCGGCTAGATTTAAAACTCTGCTAAGCCTAATTTTCGAATAAGTTAAAAATATTTCTATCTTGATATATTTTTTAATTTAACCATAAAGAAGTAATTAAAAATCAAAAAATCACGCGTAATTCAGCTTCATACTTCCTTTAATAGCGCCAGGCTTTACTGATTTGTTTGGTAACTATAAATTTTTAAATTAGGCAAATATATTTTATAAAAACAAATGGTTAAAAAAAGGTTAAATTAAAAGCTTGCTTTATATTTGTCAACCTAATTATTTTTTTTTTAATTAAAAAAACTATACCCGGTGAAAATAAACCTTAAAAGAGATCTTTTTTCTGCGCCATCGCTCGTTTACCCGACCATAAATGGTTTTGAATAGTTATAGCGTCTATCGTTACTGTTAAATGTTTTGTTTGCACTTCGCTGAAACACTTTCCACCCGAATTGTACCTACGAAATTAAATTATTCATTAGAAATGGAGATACCAGGATGGTTTGTTATAGAAGTGACTGGAAGGATCCGACACTCGAAAAAAGTGTATAGTAAAACCTCGCTATAACAAATTTCTGGGAGGGAAAAGAGCCCCAATAGTTGCTACAGCCTTGGCTATGCAGACGACACAGCGGACTACGGTTATAACGATTGCACTGTTTGGTTGGTTCCCTAATCCCTACCAACAGAGTACAGACCCACCAATTGATTTACATGGATTGACCCCGACCAGGAAGTGTAAAGGAACGCCATCTAATGGGTGCGATCAATTTTCGAGCAGAATATAAAAATAAATTTTGAGACTTACTTGTAAAACCTGTCCATCATTTTGGCTGTGATATTTTTGGGTCCGATACCGTACAATTTGATAACTTCCTCTTTATCAGGATTATACGAATACATTGCCCGAAATTGGCACCCTGAATCTCGGAACAATATGAGGAAGTGTTTGCTTTCAGAACGATTTATTTCCTAAGTTAAAACAAAATTAAAACGGAATTTAAATTTCATGGGAGATAAAAAATATTAATGGCATTAAACACGAAACAATCAGCTTGCTGAATAACATGTCTGAATTAATAAAAGGAAAATAACTGTCTATTAAAGGGACTATCTGCGATTTTCAAATCCCCTTTAAAGTCGCCTCTTTTCTAGCTGAGCAGATGACGTTATACAAAACAAATTGTACAGTCAAAGCTAGGCTGCGTGCGTAAGGGAAGAGCATTTTAAAGGGGCAAGTTTCAGAGCAGATAGGGCCTTTAAAAGGATTGCTGTACCGTATTTTAAGAGATTAAAAAGGTTACTTACGTCTAAAACTTTTCGTTTTGTTTCAAAGTTAACGGATCCAGCCAGTACGGTATTGATAGCGTTGAGAATAATTCCTCTATTGGACTTAGCCGCCGGTTTCACGAAAAGCTTTGGACCAGTGTAATCGGTGAAAGCGGAGGAAGTTGTGGAGCCGGCGTCCGAAGCTCCGTCGCTGGGTGGTCCCGTTCTATGATGAGGCACGAAGCCCGGGGGTAAGTAAGGACCTCTACTTCCTCCTCCTCCGCTCGACGTGGGAGACGTTAAATGCCTACTGGGACCAGAATTTTCCGATTGGGGGCTAAGCGTTCTATGAGTTAGCGTGCCTCCGCTACCCACGCTAAATAAAGAATCCTTGTCATCCTGGTAATCTAGACCTTCCAGGAGAAATTAACAAAACCATCTTTTTACTCGTCATTTCATTATGGAGAAACGATAATATAAAGTCTTATCGAGTAATTGTCGAGTACTCGTTAATTGACCGATTACCATTTAATTTACTGGCTTCAATCAAATACTCGCTAAGTCTTAAGTTACGTTTATAATTACAATAATATTTTACCAGCTAGACTTAGATGGGATCCTCTACTCATTGTATCTAACGATGACAGAGGCGTTGGCTCCCTCGTATGAGTAGTCACGTGGACCGATTTGGGCCTGGGACGGGTGGCGGAAGTGGACCTTTTAAGTGGCCAGTAAACAGCGAAAGTAGAGCATTCCAGCAACGCAAATTCATTAATTAAAAATAAAAATAAAAGCGAATACAAAAAATAAACAATATAAGAATCATTTATCAAACAAAAAATTAAGAAATTAAATTTTAACAGGCGTGTATTTCAAAATAAAAGCGAGAAGGTGGAGTGAGAAAGAGTTAAGAACAACCTTGGCTTAGCTTTAGTCAGCGTTCCTGGTCGACTTCCTCCGTGGCCTCGGCTTATTGACGCTCCACTATCAGCCGGACCCCCACCATCTTTATCCAGTTCTTCCTGCTGCCTCCTCATTCGGTAATTTTCGAGAATTTGCTGTCTCCTGATTCGCTCATCTTCTCTTTTACGGTCTTTTTCTTCTTGTTTTTGTCTGATTATATATAGAGTATAATTTGATAGAGTTAGCTAATATTGTAATTTAAACATCATATTCAATTGCATGTAATTAAGCCTTTGTCAAATTAGTTAAATTTGACACACCTTTCTTGTTCCCTTTGCATAGCATACTCTTGTTCTTTCGTTAACCTTTGCGATTCCTGTTCAGCTCGTCTCCTCAGACTCAACATCATAATCAATTCTTTCTTCTTCCGCATTTCGCATTCAGCTTCCTGTTTTAACAAATTCATCTGAAAAAGGTAATCTTAAAAAAAGAAGAGAGAGTAAAAAAGCGAGCGAAACTTACGGGATCGGGATTGACTAGATCCGCTCCGATGAAAAACCCAACGCCAGCCTCGTCAACGCTTTGAGTTCTTGTACGAGGAGCAGGTTGGGGTTTCCCTTCCGAACCGGAATCGCTCGATGCCTGAGTATTTGCTGAAAGTGACGCGGGCAGAGGAGGCGATTTCCTCGTATCACTCCCCGCGTCGCCTGACGATTGATCTTGGCTCCCTTGTTTTCCGTTAACTTTAGACGCCGCGGAAAGCGCTTTTACTTCCCGAGGTCTCATAGGTTTCTTGGGTTTTGGTTTTTTGGGTTGATCGTTATCAAACGAAATATAGAAATGAGTTTTATCAGTCCCATCTCCTCCTTTACTAGGACCATTTTTGGGAGGAGATTGAGAAACATTGTCCACATCTTCTTCTTTTGCTTCGGTATCTGAAAAATTCCTCGGTGGCGAAGAAGATTCTTTCGTCGGTGAAATTCCTTCGGTTTTTCCTTTGGGTATTCGGAATGTTCGTCCTATAATCGGCTTACTGGGTGGAGAAGGTGGAGATCTTTCGGGTGAAATGGAGCTTCTGATCGGACGACCAAAATCATCCACGGACGACGTGGGTTGGGTTTGTCGAGGTCGGCCAGGTGCTTCTTCTTGATAATTTGTTTCCCTATCGGGAACAATGGGTTGAAAATTGGAAGCCTGTTGTTGAATTTGGGTATTTTGTTGCGGTTGATGAACGTAAGTAGGGTGGTTTTCTTGTTGGCCGAGTCTAAAAGATTGATGATGAGGACCGGGAATTTGATGCGGCGCCTGTTGACTTCCGGGGTAATTCATAACGGAGTAATTGCCCATTGGATCGTAATGAGGAGGAATATTTCCTCCAGTTAGGTATCCTCTATTATAATCGTACTGATTCGGATTAACTGGTCCATTTTGATACATCCCTGGCATTGCGGACATGGCGGGTTGATGATGAGGATACTGGTAACCGTATCCATCGTGAATGGGATATCCTCCCTGATTTCTCGTATCCATGAAAGGCACTGCAGATGGAGACCGATGGTCATAAGCGGGATGATGTTGATGTATCGGATGACCAAGCATCATATGCGTTGGATCAACAGAAGCCGGTCTCATTGGATGCGGTTGCCAAGGCATTTGATATTGATCGGGAGGCGTCATATGCGAGGGTAATGGTTGTCCCCATTGACCTCGACGGGGAGATGTATTGGTGTTTATAACTTGAGGGGAAATTTGTTGCTGCGGTGACGGACTATACGTGTTTGTAGATTCGTTTTGCCATTGACCTCTTCTTGGTGATTGAACAAACCCCCGTTGTGGTTGTTGCTGCGACTGGGGCGTTTGCTGACGTTGATTTTGACTTTGAAAGACGCTTTCTTGAAAATCCCCCGGTTTATGCACACCGGAGGATGATTTGTGTAAAAAAAAATTATGTTGTTGGTGTTCTTCTTGGCTTTTACCATAGCCTCCTCCGCCTGGAGCGAGATCTTGAATGGAATATTGCCTCTGAGATAAACGCGAAATATCGGCTTGTAAATCTGAAAGACTGGAATTTAGCTGCTCGATAGAATTTTGGAAATCTTCGGTATTTATAACGTCGTCGCTAACGGAATCTTCTAAAGGACTGGTTTGACCGGGTGACGAGACTATGCCCGGTTTTAACCACTTTCGCGTAACGGAGTCAATGTCATTTTCAATGTCTTTGATCGAAACTCGCTCGCTGTTACTTTGAAGTGGCAAAATTCCGTTAGCGGAAGATTCTTTGGGAGAAACGAGGCGGCATTCTGAATTATCACTAGGCGAGTCTCCATCCGCCGTGGGCATCTGAGCATTACCCGGTTTGGAGACCGCCTGTAAAAAAGCCGCCTTGCCTAATTTCTGCCGTTGTTTCTTCAGCATCGTTTCCATTCTTCTTTTCTCTTGCTCGATTTTCCTTCGCCTTTCTTCCAGTTGCAACCTAATATCGTTTAACTGAGCGGCTAAGGGTTGGGAATCGTCCGGATTTTCTTCGGCGCGACTTTCTCGATGGTTTCTAATGCCCGATTGTTGTTGCCAAGTCGTCGTGTTGGGTAAGGTAGCGAACGAAGTGTGGCGATCATCCGCTTGAGATCTTTCGACCTTCGATTTTTGAAGGAAGCTCGATTTTAAAGCTTTACTCGTCGGATTGGAAGAAGTACTAGAAGCGGGAGCCATCGTCTCGCTGGAAAGGACGCCGTCCGGATATCGTCCTTCTTTGTCGTGTTGCATATAGACGATGTTTATGGCGGGATTTGGGTTGCTGTCCCTCAGTTTAGATAACTGAGCGAAACTGGTCGTGGCGGCCAAATTGGAGCTATAAGGGTCGACATTTTCTAAGGCCGCCTTTTCGGTGAACTCCGCTAGTTTGGCTATGACAATGTCCTTCCGTTGATAAGCCGACGTTTTGGCCGGAGAGCCGCTGGGGGATTTGTCCATTAAATCCTCGACACGTGTTTCTTCCGCTAACTGTTGGTAATAATCGGCCAATCCCGTACTAAGTCTCGTATTATCTTCCTTCCTATCGGGACTAGTTCCGTATTCATCCTCTACTTCTTTCCTCCTTTGAATAACTTCAGGAGGAGAACCGGATTCTTTGGATACCAACGAACCGGGACCTCTTCTATCTTCGCCCCTTTCTTGAACTTTCGTATCGTGATTCGACCGTTCTTTGGACTGTTTTACATAAGCTGGTCGAAGCGGTTCTAAGCCTTCTTTCCCGTTGCCCGGAACTTGGCCGTCCGGTGGAAACAATTCCCTCCGAGCTTGGGAAGAAGGCTGAGCGTCAAAAGGTAAAGAGGCGTCCCTATTAGCAAAGTACGCGGCGATCTCTTCGTCTTCGTCAGACTTTTGCCGAACTTCTTCGCCCCGATTCGTTTTACTCGGAAGCCCGGCTGCGACCGTATCGGGATACGATTTCGACCTTCTTCTATCCGAATCGGGAAGATTGACCGAATTAGTTCGCCGAAGAGAGCTCGTCGGTGAAACGGGGCTCTTAGAACCTTCGTGACCTCTAATTTTACGGGCTGACGGCGATCGTTCGATCGTTTTATCTCCTCTAACGGGAATCGGACCGTTTGAACGAGGACTAATTCTGTGAATGTCCGGAAGGCTAAAAGAAGAACCTCCGTAGCTACTGACACTACCCCCTGACCTAAGGTCGGGTATGGGACTGACTGCTTGTTGAAAAGAACGTAACCTGTGGTCTCGGCCATTATGACTATGCCGACGATGAGCTGAAAAATGGATCGTCTGACGTTAAATTATCGTCCCTTCAAGGGCTAGTAATAGCTCTTTCATAAAGAGTAACTTCATTAAAAAACAGACGATTGACTGTCTCTATATTCGTTTAAGGTCACTTGATCTTTAATATGTTAACTATTTAGGCAATTCTCGTTGGCAATCCGGCTGAAAAATGGATCGTCTAACGTTAAACTATTGTCCCTTCAAGGGCTAGTACTAGCTCTTTCATAAAGAGTAACTTCATTAAAAACCGACGATTGACAGTCTATATTCGTTTAAGGTCACTTGATCTTTAATTTGTTAACAATTTAGGCAATTCTCGTTGGCACTCCGGCCAATTATCATTATAAATTCGTTAACTATTCGGTTAATTCTCGTTAAAAAATTGTTAGATATTTGTTAACAATTTGGCCAACTTGAGTTAATTATTCCCAGAATTCTTATTAAAAATCCATCAATTTCTCGCGCAATTCTCGTTAAACATTCGTTAACGATTTATATAAACCTACGCCTAATAATTTGTTATTTCGTTTGAAATCTACACGAATAACATAAGTATCAGCATTCTTTAAACTTAAAATATTGTGTTTTCAATATTCATCCCGTATATCATAAAATATATATATATATATATATATATATATATATATATATATATATATATATATATATATATATTTATTGGGCGCCCATCCCTAAAAATGAATAACATTCTAACCTTCAAAAGCGGAACCTTGCTTAAGGGATTCCAAGTCTTCTTTGACACCGGGCCTGACAACGCATCTAGCTGGCCTAATCTCGAACAGGAACATAAGGTCGGCTAAGAAAGCTAAAGCGCACTGTTTGATGGTATCGTGCATGTAGAGAAAGTCTTCCAGCGTAAGAAAACATATGTCATGGGGTAATTGCTCCTCGCAAAACCTCTGGACCAGCTGGAGGTTGTACAAAGAGTCCGCTAAACTTACTGGCTCGTTGAAAGATATTTCTGTTACAATAAAATCAAATAAAAACCAAATTATCTGGTTAGTAAAAACATTGAAACAGTTTTTTCGTTAACTATTTCGTGAGTTTTCTTTAACTATTTGGACAATTCTCGTTTAAAAATTCATGATCTATTTCATTTACAAAAAAAACAATTATCTCGTTATTATCAAATAAAAACCTTCAAAAACATTGAAACAATACATAATTAAAATATTAATTTTAAAAGTAACAATTTTTTGGCATCGTGCCACTAATTACGACGTTTATGTATAAGAATTTTTTAGTCTCGAGACAAATAGAACGTATCAAAAAATTTCATTTACAGAGTGGGAGGCCAAAAACTTAAGTGGGAGATAAACTGGCTCTAAACTACCTACGAGAGTTTAAAAGTTTTTAAAATGAGGCAAAATTATGGGTAGAAAAAGGGTTTTGAAACGAAACTGATTATAAATATAATATTACCTTGCCAAGGTAAGTAGTCTGGACAATAGAAACTTAGCACAGCCGCTAGAGAACAACCGTCGCTTAAATCTGCCAAATCTTGAATTATGGGAACATTGGGAGACCTTTGAGACACCTAAAACAAAAATTACAGTATAAGGGGTCAAAACCTTGAGTAATAACAATTTTTCCAGGATTTTCCACATATTTCCATGATTTTCGTACATTTTTTCAGAATTTTCCACATATTTCCCTGATTTATGTAAATTTTTTCAGAATTTTCCACATATTTCCCTGATTTATGTAAAATTTTTCAGAATTTCACTGATTTATGTAATTTTTTTACATATTTCCCTGATTTATGTCAAATTTTACATAATTTTCCTAAAATTTCCCTGATTAAGTAAAAATTTCAGAATTTCCCTGATATTTTGGCAAAATTCAAATTCCCTGACATTTTTCTAGGTATTCCAGTTTTTTATGAATCCTGATTGCATTTAATAAACACTCTACTGAGCTGGTTAACAAGATCAAATAAATAAAATAGGTTAAAGTTCCCAACCTGTCTGGGATCAGACTCTTCGGGACTATGGAACGAACCGATTTCCTCTTCTATTCTATGTTGAAGTTTAACGCAGCATTTATTAATCCATAAAACAGCCGCGTCTTCCGCGTCATTTGGTATTTCGTGAGTCGCCTCAATCATGGAAAACCTCCTAATATAGATTAGAGAATAAGAATAGAAAGATAAGTCAAGAGTAGCCCAGAAGGTTTCTAATAAGAATTAAATGAATTAAAACGGGAAGAATATATTTCAACTTACGAAACAACTTCAACCACTTTTTCTGGAATTAAAACTTCCTTAATAAATAGCGCCATAATACCCTCTATAACTGCCATGTGAGCACTCTGGGAAAACATGAATTAAAACGAGATACATTGGTAAAATGTAACGGGTTAAATTTGCTGAAAAATTGTTCAAAAGATTGAACGTACCATCCTAATAGGAGCCGTTTGAGTCAAAACAGTTTCAGTCAAAGGCATATCGGAAGGTTCTTCCACGTGAACACCCTTACGCATCAAGACCTGCAGGATGCCGTGGTGATTTAAACTGTGGTAATTCGGATCAGCATAAATATTAGCCAATGCCGAGCAATATAAAGCCGCCGTTGATAAACCTTGAATTATCATTGGTTTTAATTTATCTTGATCCTAAAAGAAATTATAAAATTAAATGAAGTTTCAAATAATACAATTTCAAATTTTGTCAACAGATTATCGATTTGAGTAGTGTTCGCTTTAACAGTCGAGTACCGAGTATTTAGGCTTAGCAAAATATTAGAATTTGAGTTGAATAATCGATTTAAAACAAACATCTCGATTACCAATCTCATAACCCAATATTTACCCAACAAATTTCCTATTTCAGTAACGTTCGTTTTACCAATCGAGTACCGAGTATTTAGGCTTAGCAAAATATTAAAATTCGAGTACTCGATAATAATCGTTGAAAAATCGAAAAAAACATCGATTACCAATCTACTTTTTATATAAATAGTAGAATCATAGAAAAACTAAGATTCAAATTGATTTTAATCGAGTATTCGTGTCGAAAATCGATCGAGTTACTCGCAACGGGTACTCGCCCATGCCTAAGTTACAAATCTACACGTACAGTGTATGAAAGAAAATAACAAACCTCATGATCACGATAGTAAGGGTCTTTTAAATCATTTGGCAGAGTATTATTTTCACAAGCTTTTGAAACCAGCCATAGAACAGATGCTCTTTGTCTAGCCTGGAAATAAAAAATACCCTAATTAAAACTATTTAATATGTAGAAGTAAAAATTAATTACAAAGAAAAAATTCTACCCAGCTTTGATACGACATATTCAAAGAATTTATTCTTTAAATAAAAATTCTTCTCAAAACATTTTTCGTGAATTTATTTCGCTAAAAATGGATTGTTTCTAATAAAATTTAATGTTTTAACTCTTCATCTACAAACGATTAAAACCAGTTTAGGATAATTATAATGCAATTTATTTCACGTAATAATAATTAAGGGTGGTGCAAAATGACGTCAAAACTAAAATTAAAGAAAATTAAAAAGTATGGACAATATTTAGAACTAAAAATGGTCAAAGATTAGTAACGGTAGTAAAATATCACTGTTTAGATTGCCCCGGGTTAAGATACTGCCCTTAATGACATTTTTAGTTACGCAAAAACTTGTTTTCAAGTCATTATCGCGTTCATCGTTTAGTCGCCACTGTCAAAAATGCAGCGTTTCTTAAGCCTCGTTTTCAATCAACGTTTTTCAAGCAATTCTTTAGCTTTTCCAAGATTACGAATATCAAATTCATTTAGATATTAGCTTCTCTTGAAAAACGTGGGTTGAACGAAGCATCACCAATTAAAAGACTTGTTTTTCGTGAAGAAATACAACGTCCCAAAACAAAAATAACGTAAATGATTGCTAAATACTAAAATATTTGTGTTAAAACTTCTTATGTAAGAGAAAACTTTAAAAGAAAAAAATGGGCGGTAAACTTAAGTTTTAAAGTTTCAAGTGAGGTTGTCATACTTTTTTTTAGAATGCCTATATTTTTAGTTTCATAGTACTATTAAAACACCTCTGGGTTGACTAGTTCGAATGTAACTTCAAAATGAAAATGTCAAAAATAGGCAAATTGTTTTTGTCCGATATCTGTAACGTAACTAACGATAATTTGCAAACAAAAAGTAGTTGACTCTCTGGATTAAGTACTTTTACGAAAAAGACCACGCGAAAGCGACCTTATCACGCCATTATAGTGCTATGACGTCAGACGTAGTAATGCGGTGAATTTTTATTTTAAAAAAATTCAAAAATGGCGACTATAAAATATGTATTTTTTACTATCATTGTAATTTTGTTCTATGACATACGTATATATATATGTTGAATCGTTCTTTAACGATCTTTCCGAAAATTATACTAAATTTCTATTTAGAGTTCAATAAATATCAGTGATAGCCTCGCTTTAAACATCATTGGCTTCTAGCCGCAATTGGCCCAATTTATGTCGAAATAAGTAACTTAAAAATAATTTGAACGTCAAAACAAAAACATATTGCGGTAGAAAGAAAATAAATAAGGAACCACGGTAAAAGGCGCGAAACTAATTTTAAAACTCTTTGTTGGGCCGTGTACTAAAAGAGGAAGATATACGTTAAGCCTAATCTCCATATGTGGGTTAATTTATAAAGCTGCTTTTTAAAAATATTTAGAATGGGGCAGATGCTTTTGAAATTAACGAAAATAAACTCGCCTTCTCATTAAGCCTATTTTTAAATAAAGATATTTAATAATTTTTAAAAATTAATTGTATTATTTTAAAAACGTCAACGTATAATAATTTACAATACCCATATCTTTTTAAAGAAAGGTGCAATTGGTTGGGCTTCACACTGAACACCGAAGCGCGGAGGTTGGAACACTTTTACAGTGGCTTAACCTATTTATATTATTGATGCTATCATCAACATGTATTATAACTATTAAAATAACAAGAACATATATCATGGTGCCAGAACGGCCGAGAATCAACTGTAGGTTCTATAATACCGTAGCGAAATCACGTGACCATAGATGACGTAGTATTGATGGGAATTTTAATTTTAAAAATTTCGAAAATGGAGATTATAAAATACGTATTTTTACTGTCGTTGTAATTTTGTTCTATGACATATGTATATATATTTTGAATATTTTTTTAACGATCTTTCCGAAAATGATACTCAATTTCCATTTGGAGTTTGTGAAAAACGCATGACAGGCTTACTTTAAGAATCTATGCCTAAATCTCTTAGATTCCTTATTCAAGATAAAAACAAGCGATTCCAAATTAAACTGTGCGATATAACTATAACACAAACAATATAACGCGACAAACATCCGGGATATTTAGTCACAAATTACCGGAAAAAAATATTTAGAAACGCATGAAAAGATTTATCACACCACTAGCCCGAAAAAAAAAAAAAAAAAAAAAAAAAAAAAAAAAAAAATCGCAAAAATTTCAATATTTACGACAAAAAATGTGTGATTCATATTAATAAGATATTTAGTGTGTTAGAAGATCTTATTTGATGTATGCCGCCGCGAAATATTTTCATTTTGCAAGACAAAATAAGAAAATAAGGATTTTTATCATTTTCTTCCTATATAAGGAATTGGCCCACTTATCAAAAGAAAAAAAAAAAAAAAAGAAAAATTAAAGTTTCTGTAGAAGTTGCCCAACCCACATTGAATTTCCCTTTCTTCAATTTTCTTGCTCACGCGAACGATAGGCTCATTGTCTAACATTTTGGCGCCATTTTCAAAAACCGTGAACTTTGAACCTTAACGTTTACGCGCGCGTGAGATAATTCCATTACACCATTCAGGGTTTTAAGATATATTTACCGAAAGTTTTGCATCAACATGTAACGAATGCAAAAGTTATTTTGTTTTAGTTACATGAGTCTCATCAGAGTAAACGGGAAGGACCATGATAAACTAAAGTGTTCTTTGAATCTCCATGTAATGGGGTTCATTGTCAGATAATTTGGAGACGTTGAACTTTGAACTGTATCCTTTATTCACGCTCGAGACATGGTTAGATCTTTTGGCGCCATTTTTAAAGCAATGAGCTTTGAACCCTACCATTTATCTAAGGGTTTAGGCTTAGCGAATAAAGTACGCCATCAAACATCTAGCCGATTTTATAGAAAATTCTGCTCAAAATTCTAACACAAAAGAACCTTTTTTCAAAGTCCATATATAACCTAAAACTGTGACAGCCTGACTTTCGCTTTTTTACCTTATCGTGTCCTTCAAGATTGCAGGAGTATGAGAGCTTAAACGTAAGAGGTTAATGTAATTCTGGAATGCCTTTAGCGAAATAAGATACATCTTAAATCTAGAATTTCATAATCTCCGCGACATCTCGAAAAACCTAAATGGATTTAAAAGACCTCTACGCTAACGGGGCTAATACAACTAGAAAAATAATATAATAATATCACTCAAAGGTATTAGAAATTAGCCGCAAAATATTAATTACCAAAAAAAGATGCCATGTAGATCTTTCCCTTAAAAGGAAGATGGTTTCTGGTAGATGCACCATTTTCAAGAGTATCTCTCGTAGAAGCCGGGAGCGTAATCTGACTTTAATAATCCTACTTAGGAAAAACACGCACGTTCGAACCGAAAAACGCTTCGTTTTGTATCGTTTAATCCATAATTAAACAACGTTTCAATTCAACAAAACACTAAGAATTAAGAGGCCAGTAATTTAAAACAATTTTACATCCTTTATCGGTTTCACGTCAAATACTCTCGAAGTTAAGCCTTGGTCAAGTTAATTCTATCAACGATATTGACGTTAAAGTTAACTCTCGTAATTGAAGTTAACTCTCCCTAAGCCTTGGTCAATCATCATCACAAATATCCGTGAAATCTCGTAGAATTTGAACACAAACCCGATGTAAAACTGTTACAATAGAGTACTAATCCAACATTTGTGATTCGAGATAACTGCCAAGCCGACCGACACACTCGAATAACTTTAAAAAAACGTTTTCTTTCCGAAATTTCATCCAGTTTCAACCCCCACTTTTCATTCAATTTCCTAAAACCGACCCCCTTTTTTTAAAAAACTTGGAAAATCGCGAGTAGAACTGTTTTAAGAAGAGTTTTTTAAAGTTATGAAACGTTATAGGTTGAAGAATTTATCTGAACAACCGCGTAGGACTCGTGACGACACACTTTCTTAATTTTCTTTTTTGAACTTAATGTACCTGTACCGCCAAAAGTTTAAACTAATTCCCACACGCTTTAAACGAAAGTATTCTTTTACTTTTACTTCTCTCTCTAATCTGTCTATAAAATTTTCTAAACGTGGGTATTTGGTAACGTCCCACACTTTGAGAGCCAGAGGTTTTTAAAACAACATTTTTCTGCTTCTTTCCTCCTGTTTTAGGTTCTACTTTTGGTAGGAGGGGCCCTATGCCTATTTTGAAACAATTTCTACGTCACGATGAAGGCTAAAAATGTTATAGCATTAATACGCGGTGTATTCAACCGTGTTTTCAACTTTCACGACGTAACAACGTTGAGGTTGTAAAAAATTATCTTGTTATTTTTTCCCGGTAAAAATAACGTTTGAACTCAAGATTAGATTAAGAATAAGCCATATTTAACAAGATTTATAGTAAAAACTTTTGTACTAGATGATATCAAGGCTCTTATCGAAGATACATGTACAATGATGCATTGGCTTCATTAAGTTCATTTCAAAAAAGTGAAACAAAAACTAATCGTATTTAGATTTAGATTATTAAATAATTAAACCTAAATTGCGTAGTTAATTTGCATATCTTTCTTATAATTTTGTATTGATAAATATTAAATTTATCTTGAACCTTAATTTTTTAATTTATTCAAATTTGCCCCTGAATGTTATCTTCACCTGGCATAATTTCATCAGGAAATGTTCCGAAAGCTTAATACAGTGTTTATTAACTGATTTTTAAACCATGGTGTATCAATATAGTTAATTTAATTTAATTATAAATGAATGAAAAGTTAGAACGAAAGAAAAAGAGTGATGTTAAGATTATTTTGATAATGTTCTGATATTGATTCAAGGTTCAAGTTAAGCAATTCTTACAAAATCGGACTTTAATAGGTATTCCACCCATGGTTTAGCATAGTTTTCATTACTAGTGGGTACGATTTATTGCCCAAAAACAAAAATTGTATCTTTATTATCATGACAAAGTTGGTGCGCAAGCTAAGACTTCATATAAGATATTTTATACAAATTAAGCTTATGAAATTACTCCTAGTTTGAATGCTTCGCTACTGAGCTATCTTGGATATTCCATAAAACATCGTTAATAATTTACTAGCCCTGATTAAACAGTACAATTTAGATTAAATATGCCACTATTGTTTTAGCTTTAAGCCTAATTTGATTGTTTCCCAACTGATGTGTTTGTGATATTCCATGCAAAATAGTTAAATAACTAAGCCTAATTTAAGATATCTTCTAAGATAGTTATGCCCACTTTAATTACGTTAAGCCTACTTTTATTGTAAAGATTCGGCTTACTTCAAGCTTAATTTCATTCCTTCACAATTAACGTTAGAATATTCCATACAAAACAGTTAAGTTACTAGCCATAATTAAATATAGCAAAGTGGTTTAACATACAATTACGTTAAGCCTAATTTCATTGGTGTTGCCAAGCTTATTTATGTAAATACAAATTCCCGCCATTTTTAAAATTACGTTAAGCCTATTTTTATTGTTTCACATTCCCTTAAGAATAACAGGTGTGTCTTAGAGATTTCAACATTAGAAAGATGTTACAGGTATTATTTTATTTTTTATATGCAGTCTTTAAGGGAGGGGCAGTTGTTATGAAGTCAGTGTGTCTCTCAGTGGGTAATGAAGCTATGCCTAACTGCTGGCAACAACGGGCTTAATGCATTTTTTCCTTATTTCAGACCTCCAAAACCTCTCTTTAAATTTAGTTTTTCCTTCTTCATCATTTTTAAAGATTTAAAACCTAGGGGGGGGATGGAAAATATCGTAGGTGTTTTACCACCGTCGGAGAACCCACACAAGATGTAAAAGAGACTACCAGAGAGTCGAGTTCGAATTAGTTAGCCAGGCCAACATTCAGGTGGGATTCGGTGTAAATGATCTCAACACGGTGATTACGATTTCCGAGAATAGGCTTAGTAGCTACATTTGAATACGAGAAACATCTAACGTCCTACAAAAAAAGGTACCTAGTAATTGTACTATCATATCAGGGTCACGTTTTAAACAGGAAGATTAACAATAGGGTAATTTTTGATCACGTCATCCTAGTCGCTTAAGTCAATTTGTCAGATTCGAAGCTAAGCCTATTTTAACAAAGGAATATGCTTAATTTTTCGGAGTTTGCCGCTAAGCCTAATTTTTCAGAGTTTGCCGCTAAGCCTATTTTAACAAAGGCTGATAAGCCTAAATTAACAGAGTATTTGATAAACCTAATTTGACATAGTAGCTAAGCCTATTTACTATTTTAACAAGAATATGGTAAACCCAATTTAATTTAACTAACGTTTTAGGTTAGACTTAAACGGGGGTTTCGTTTACCATCTTTTCCCCAACATGTTTTCCGCTAAGCCTAATTTGGGAGATCAAAATAAAGCACCACTACGTGTTGAAATCTTTGAAGATTACTTTTAACATTTCGTTTTCATTAAATTTGAAAATAAATTGTAGTATTTCGATTCAAAACTAGTTTTAATATAAATTCACGACTGCATTGAAATTGGCAGCCGTCAAATAACAATTTGCATATTTCCGGCAAAAATTTGCATCAGATGAAAATTGTAATCACGAAAATCGTGTGAATAAGATATTAATGGGCAATCTAAACCAATTTCCAGCGATTATAACAAGTTTTGAAAGGGGAGAGCGTAAAGTTGAAATTATTATATAAATACAGTATATTTTAACTCGAGAGAAAAATATATTTTGAAAATTTATGGATTTAGGCCACTTAAATTGAAAATGTCAAGCTTTGTTTATGGTTTGTGAAAAATTAAAGAACAAGTGATTTTCAATGGATTCTTTATCGTTTAAATGATTACGATAGAGTAGTGGTATGGGCGGGGTTTACAAGCCCCTCCTACTGAACCTAGAACTAGTTTTTGCGAATGGACGTGTCATACGCCACTCTTTTCACGGGAAAAGCTAGAAAATTTGAGAAACGTCACGAAAGTCACCTTTATCCCATTGGTTAGAAGGTAATGGCGGCTCCAAGTCGACAACTTGGCAAAAAGTCTATAAAACTTCACTCGCTATCCCAACCTTGAAAAAAGGCAACATTTTAAATAGAAATAGGTCCTATTTAACGACTCTTTTTGCTGATTCCAAGATTGGGAAAAGTGGGCCAATAGAAATTTGGGATTTAACTTATTTGGAGAAGACCTTTTTCGACTTTTTTACACACTACTACTTCTACTACAACATCCTAGGATAATCTACCAGGGGTCTAAAAATAATAAAATTTATATTAAATTGTATCTGAACGCTCAAACTCCGCGTTGGTTTGTTTTAAAGACAAACAGTGGGAGATGAGAAAAACTTTTAAGTAAACATAACGTATATTTTATAGCTTAAAACATTAAATAAACACACTCGTTTGCTCCAAGTTTAAAATTGTTCAAAAGAAAGATATTATTAGTTTGACTGAATTTTATTTAAAGGGAGAATGCGACCTAACTACAAGTGATTTTTTTTTTATCGATTCCTTATCGTTTAAGCAGTCCTAATCCAATAGTAAACAAATATTAAACTAGAAATATATTTAAAACTTACCATCAAAATAGGCTTAGCTGGATTCGTGAACTAACGACCAATGATCATGGAGATACCGCATTCCCCGTATAAGAGTTATCGAGATCAATGTCATTGGTCGCTAGTCTTTATACGGGGAGTTCAGGTGATCTCCATGAATACAGCTAAGCCTATTTTGATGGTAAGTTTTAAATTTATTTCTAGATTAATATTCGTTTGTAATTTTTTTTACTGTTGGATTAGGCCTATTTAAACGATAAGGAATCGATAAAAAATTACTTGTTTTTAGGCGTTCTTGAGAAAATATAATTTTACGAAGAAAATGATTCCAGTTAGTTCATTCTCCCTTGAATTTTTATTTTTAATATACCTAGTACATAATGCAATAAACTGCATTTTATAATGTTTGCCAAAATCAAAGCCAACATTAAATATATATATGTTTTTTCATTTCGCGTCATGATAAAGTATAGAAAACAGCACCAACTAATCGCGAAAGAACGGTATGAGTCGGCATGACTGTTATCAAACTACTAGCTTACGTAAAGGGCAAGTCTAATTTAAATTCTCATTTTTGATTATCAAGGCTTATTATTATTAATGCTTAATTATCGCGTTTTAAAAAAACCAGGGTTTCGTGAGACTTTTCCTTTACTAAAAAAATAAGTTTTATGATCTAACACGAGCTCTAGGTATGATACGCTTGGTCGCTGAAAACAAAATAGGCCTCATTCAACAATAAAATGAGTTTTTTTTTTTTTGTTATTTCTTTCGTCCAATTCTCGAAAGAGAGGAAGAGGAGGAGAATTCTAATCAAGAAGAGAGAAAAATAGACACAACTGAAGGTCAAGACGCCTCAATTCAGTCTTTTAAAGGGAGAGTGAAAAGACAGCTGAATTTTTAGAAGTTCGTACAACTTTTGCGAAATTTCCACTACCCACTTATGTAAATAAAATGGAGTAATAACATTCGGACAACTTGGAGTGGTTTTTACAATATTTGATAATAAAAAACCATTTAGACAAAATATGCCCAAACCTCAAATATCCCAGAATTCCCCGAATTTCTAGCGTTAGTAACTTCATATTTTGTACATAGAGTAAGTTATGAAAAATCAAAAAATTGTCTGAAGTATATATTTTTCCTATTTGAGAACTAAATTTGACCTTAATTAACTTTAATGGGATTCTTAACACTAAAAACGTCTAATATATAATCAATATTAATTGTTAAATATAATAACATTCTAAAAATTAACCAGCGGTTTCTACGTATTTCAAGGTAAATTATCCAAGTCGCGAACTTTATCGCTAAGCCTAAAACAGTTTCAAAAGATATTTTAATAGTTTGGAGAGGCCGTTTATGCTTAGTTTCTACTAACGCGCGAAATATCGCATTTTTCACTATGAATTGATTAAAATTAATTAGCTAGATCGAACCCACGTCACAGCAAACCTACTTATAGGATATAGCCGGATAAAAACACTCCAATAATCATTGAATTTATAACTTTAAAGTGATAGTGTCACGGACTTTTCACGAACTTCAAATCTAAATTGAGTCATATTTTCGGAAAGATCGTTAAAAAACGATTCAAATATATATACATATTTATAATCCATATTTTCGAAATTTTTAAAACAAAAATTCTTCGCAATACTACGTCATCAATATGGTAACAAGCTCACTTTAAAAATTTAATTTTGCTCCAAATGAGATCTTGATAACACGGATTAAGTTTTTAATCATAATCTCGTAAAATAGAACTAGATTAAAATCTTGTTAACAGCCTCTAGTGAATGATGTTTAAGGAAATGAAAAATTGATAAGTTCATCTGATATTGTTGACGTTTTAGTATCCCTTTATCTTAATAAGAAAAAAATACCGATCCACTCCCTAAAAACCGGATTTCTACTTTATTACCATCTGGATGATTTAGAATTTGCCTGGAATTGAGCGTGAAAGTCGAAAAAGTCTCGCCATCTTTTGATAAAGTTCATAGTTATAAATCCAAAGATCGAGTAACCGACATGGCAGTTATCTTGTTTATATTTTATTAGAGCCTATGGCGAAATAACACGGTGTGCCTTATCTCGATTAAAAAAGCCCCAACTTTCCAGGAAGAGTGGATTTGAACTCGTGAACTCTCGCGTACCGAAATATTTAAGTTTTTTTTCTTTTCAAAATTCATCAATAAATAAATGGAAAAAAGATTATTTTTAAGGCAGAAAGATTAAAGAGACTGTGCCACAGTTTTTTCAGATTCAAATTGCCTGATTTTTCCAGGTTTTTCCCTGACCGTTTCAGCTAATACAATCCAATTTTTAACATTTTATTTTTTATATAATTGCGTTCGCCAAACTTTGTTCTAATCTATACAACTGACACGGTCAGCTACAAATCTTTTCTGCAGATAATGATTGTAATTTCCTGGCTTCTTGAAAGATCTTTAAATTCCCTGACTTTTTAAAATATCTATAAATTCCCTGACTTTTTAAAATATCTTTAAATTCCCTGACTTTTTAAAATATCTTTAAATTCCCTGACTTTTTAAAATATCTTTAAATTCCCTGACTTTTTAAAATATCTTTAAATTCCCTGACTTTTTAAAATATCTTTAAAATTCCCTGACTTTTGGTTCATTTACAAATTCCCTGACTTTTCCCTGTTTTCCCTGACCTGTGGCAGCCCTGTTTAAATTCTAGAAACCTATTTCTAATCGATTTTTAATCCGAATCTGAAAATAGGCTTAACATATTATCAAAACTTGCAAAACAAATAATTCGTGGAAAGAAAAATAATAAAATCTCATTCAAAAGGACTAAAATTAGTCAATGAGAGAGTTGGTATTTTAAATAACATCGCAATAGCCTTAAGATATATTTGTTAGAAATAATTATTCGATATTTCATTAGCTGATATTAGAAATGAAGTTTAGGTGAAGATAATATCGTGTCACAGTCACTTTAATCCGAGAAAATTGGAAAAGATTACTTTAAGATAAAAATTAAAATGTTATTTTTGTTATCTTTTAAATTAATTTATTTAATTATGATAGTGACTGTAGGGGTACGAACATTAATTAAAATTTCAATTTGGTTAATTTCTCATTTGGTTAAAACCACACAAAGTTAGAATTATAAGCGAAGTCTAGGAATATTAACAAATTTGAACATCTTAGCGTTTCGTAAGCTTCCTCTAACGGCAAAGGAAAACGCTTATTATCGTCCGATAAATCTAAATCCAAAGTTCAATGAAAAATTTCGAATATATTGAAAATTTCAAATACTTATTGAAGAAGAAGCACCCAACCATGCACCCTTAAAATAAATACCAGTTTAAAAAAAAAAAAAATGCGTGGATTTCTTTTCAAATCATTAAAATCCAGGCGGAAAACGAAAATTAAAATATATTAAGTCAATAAAAACATAAAAACAAACTGGAATAACAAGAATGATAACTCAATGAACTTACAATCAATACGCGAAAGCGTATAAAAAACGGAGAAAACTGATAAATGCAAATTAGATTTAAATGAAAGATGAACAATTTGCGGAGAGACAGGCTTAATGATGATATCACGCTTCATTTAAAACAAAAAACTTCGGCGCCAACCCAACCCGGTAGTACAAGAAGTAACATTTCAAATCTAAAATATAACAGGAAAAGGAGTGATAGCACCTCTTAATTGGTATCAAATACATTTAAAGAGCTAGTATAACTTAATGAAGCTAATATTGTCACTCGTGAAAAATCAGAATTTTCATTTATGTAGAAAGTATATGAAAACCCTAACCCTTAAGTAATGAATTAGGAATCAAATACTTTTGGAAACAAATCAACAATCAATATATATGATACTGTTAGGTCTTGTCTATCTATCAACGGGGAACGTTAAAACGTACACGCAAAGTTAGATAAACTAGGTTAAAATTCATTGCAAACTCCGTTTGAGTTTGAATTTCAAAAAAACAAGCGCAGAATTTTATTTTATTCGCGCACTTTTCAGCGAATTATCAAGAGACTAGTCACGCGCTTTGCATTTCAAATTATTTCAAACATCGATTAAGCCTAACGCGAGTCCTAAGCCTAATTAAGACTAACACGAGTTAAGCCTAATTTGATTATTATATGTTTTGGAGATTAGAGATTTGGAGATTATATCGATTTATTAGCGATGTTTAACAATGAAATGTCGAAATTTAGTACATTTCTATGTGTATTGAATTATATTGCGTGGTCTAAAAGTTGGCACGCAACTTTTAACTCGTCAACAACTTGATAAAGATGATTTTGTCTTGTTAATTATTTGGTAGTACGTAGATTATTTTCTGAGGATTTTATCTAGGATATTTAAAATTAAACATTGCCTATACGCGATTAGGTAACTGTAATTGAAATAGTTTTAAACTTCTATTTTTCTGCAAATTTGTAAATATTTAAGGTGTTTTTAAAAACATGTAAATTTAACTAGGTACATTTAGTATTCCTTTGAAATTATTAAAAGTTATTCTCTATTATTGAAATTATAAAAACGAGTTTGTTGATGATAATCGAAGAGAAAGCTTCCTGTTTCCTCCCTTCATTGGAGATAAAATCGGATCTATAAAGTTTTACTAATTTATTACGTTTCCAATCGTAAGTTTTCACTCATTACTAATGATATTATATTTTAAGATAGCGTGACTTTTGAGAAATTCCGATTCTACTCGAGAAAGAGCGAATAATCGTAAATTTTTAAACGCTTGATCGCTTTACGAGTATGAAGGAGAGAAAAAGGGAATGCAATTTCGTTTCAATTTGAAACCGAGGATGTTGGAATGAAAATTTAATACCATAAAAATCGATATACTTTTGAAACCATTTTTCAAAGGTCAAATGGGATCTTTGGTGCGCTATCTACCAAAATGTGATAAGTTATTTAAGGGAGAAAAAATAGCAAACTTACCCTGAAAATAGGCTTAGCTGGGATCATGTAGATCAGCTTAATTTCTTCAAATTGATGGGTTAGCGCCAATCGAATATTATTGGAAGTCTAATTTAGATCTCGTCTTAAAGATAAGCCTTTGCTCATTGGTCGCTGACCCTTCAATGCGAAGAAATTCATGATCTCCATGAATCCAGCTAAGCCTATTTTGATGGTAAGTTTTTAATTTATTTCTAGTTTAAGTAATTTTGTTTACTGTGGATTAGGCCTAATTAATCGATAAGAAAATCACGTGTTATTAGGTTGCATTCTCTTTCTACCCCTGGAACATATTCAAGTAGGGATTTTAGTGCATTAATCCCAGAAAATCCTATTTATGTCCGTCCCGCCACGTTTAAACGAAAAAAAAAAAAAAAAAAAAAAAAAAAAAAAAAAAAGACACGCGATAACAACGAGAATACCGATTCCGGTATAGGGTGATACATTTCTAATTAAAAAAAACTAAAAAACCCTAAAATAGTTCGTGCACTAGGGCGACAAAATAATCTTCAAATTAAAAAAAATATAATTTAAAGCTGAAATTGTAGCTGGAAGCATCTTTTATAAATTTTCTTATCGTAAAAACAAGAAATATTCAACAGGAATGGGAATGGAGCCCGCAGTACCGCTTATTCTTCGGCACCACCATATAAAAGCGTATACGTGACACACCCCGAGCAATATCAGCAAGAACCGTTATTAGATTCCCACAAATTGTTTAATTAGGCAACTATAGAGATTCGTAACTAAAGAAAAACCTTTAAACAAAGGCTGTTCAGAACTCCAAATGGTAACATTTTCGAAATGATAGTTATAAAAATAGTCAAATATTTTCCGCAATACTACGTCATCACTATGGTTACGTGATTTCGCTACAGTTAATTCTCGTGCGTTCTGATACCAGTGATAAGGTCGCTTTCGCGCGGTCTTTCTCGTAAAAGTACTTAATCCAGATCAATTCAACTATCTTTCGTATGAAAATTATTGTTAATTACGTTCCAGAAATAAATTACGTCATATTATTGGAATATAAATGACCCGTATATTTTCGACATTTTAATTTTGAAATTTCTTTCTAACGCTTCAACCGGCAGAGGTATACAATTTTGAATATGGCCTTTTAATAGATTGATAAAACTAAAAATAGAAGCCATAAGAATTAGGAAAAAAAAAAAAAAATAAAAAAAAATGGTCACAGCTTCGTTCTTTGAAAGTTTTACTATCAGACAAGGGAATATTCAAGTTCGTGAGCATATTTTATGGGTGTGAAAACACCCTCTTCTATCGCTAGTAGTCCTATTTAGATTGGGCCAAACTATTTCACCACAGGTACTAAACAGGACACTGACCTTAAAGCGGGAGAGTCTGGGGCTCAGCTACTTCGAGGTCTGCCCACAAACGAAATAAATACCTATTTTATTATTTTTTGGTAAGGGGAACTAGCGCGTATATTTCTCAAATATATATGTACAATACTATGGTGGCTAGTATTATCTAATAACACGTATTTAATAATAGAAGCCTGTCCGATATGACGCGAATCAGGGACACTAACTCTGTAATTTACAATTTTGGTGGAATAAAAAGAATTGTCATTTAAACTGGGTTACGGATGTCAAATTCGCCAACTTCAACGAGATACGAAGGAATTTTGATGCCGAAATCAGACATTAAGTAAACTTTCAGAATGTTCTGGAAACATTGATAAGGGCGCTTTCGCGCGTCTTCTTCGTTGAAGTACTTAATTCTGAAAGAGAGTCATTTAAACTAAGTTACGGATGTCCAAAATTCGCCAACTTCAAGGAATTTTGATGCCGAAATCAGACATTAAGTAAACTTCCAGAATGTTCTGGAAACATTGATAAGGTCGTTTTCGCACGGTCTTCTTCGTAAAAGTACTTAATTCAGAAACTATCTTTCGTATCAAACTAATTGTTAATTACGTCACAGAAATAAGAAACCTATTTTTTCAACATTTTCATTTTGAAGTTTCTTTCTAACGTGTCAAAATGTAAAGGCATAAAATTTAGAATTTTGGGTTTTAATAGTATGATAAAACTAAATATTTAATACAAAGGTATTTGAAAAATATTGGTGTCACCCTCACTTTAAAGAATATTACGGAAGGAGCTACCTAATAGTTTGAAAAGCTTGTTTTTTTATCGTGTTTTTAAATCAGCTTTAAAATTTTAGTTTTTTTTTTTTTTTTTGTAACGGTTTTTTAACGGTTCTATTATTTTAATAATTAATAATTTATTGAAAAAAATTAATTTAATTTCACCTATTATTAATAAATTTCATTGATAGAAAATAAAATAACAGGAAATAACCTTTCGATACGAGAAAAAAATTGTAAAACATTTTTTCTAACCAATTTAGAAAATGAATCAATCAAAATTTCGGTATATACCCATTGAATAGAATCCTATTGGACCGAATTCCCATTGGTCCGAAATAAAAAATAAATAGTCCCAATCAACCGAATCTTGGCCGACCGAGCCCAATGCACCGAATTCCCATTGAACCGAAATCCCGCTGAACCGAATCCCGCTGAACCGAATCCCCCATAGACCGAATTTCCCATTGGGCCGAAACCAAAAAGGGCGTCCCGATGAATTTAAGCCGATAATGGTTAGGTTAAGTTAGGTTAGGTTAGGTTAGGTTAGAATGTGTTAATGGACTTCTGATTGTGAACGTCGGTCGAATGGGATTGACGGTCGAATGGGATTCGGTCGAATGGGATTGACGGTCGAATGGGATTCGGTCGAATGGGATTCTGGTTTACGAAAACGTATCGGTTGAATGGGATTGTGGATCGAATGGGATTCTGCCCAATGGGATTCTGTCCAGTGGAATTCTGTCCAATGGTCGAGAAGCAAAATTTCATTTGAAATTGAATTACTTATGGTGTAAAGGTAGATTTAATAAAATTTAGGCTTTGTACGATTACTATTTGAAAATATAGGTTTATAAAAATTATTATTCTAATAAGAAAAATTCCTTAACCCTAACATATAATATAAATTTAATATAATATTTAATTAATGGGTTTAACTTTAATTTTGAAGTGTTGTTGATTACATTGAGATCTAAAGCGATAATTAACTCTGGTTATTTTACATTTGGAACTCGAGAGAAATCATATTTCGATATGTATAAGAGCTAGGGCAAGCCATTTATTGAAACTATTTTTCTTGACAGGCAAATGACCTCTCAACTGCAACGGAATAAATTTATATAATTTATATTTCTTAAAAAAGCGTGCGTGAAACGTGACATTGGTTAGATTGGGCCCACGTGTCTCTATTGTCTAGCTCTGATAAGTGAAATAATGTTCCTGGTTTGAAAAGGCCGTCTGCCTTCGGGTCATTTAATATAATACCGTTAGATTACTTTAAAATTACAAGGTAAAGTCCGAACGTGAAGGTATTTTTAGTTACGCCTATTTTAACTATTGTATCATTTGCGCCAGTGGCGGTGTCGTTAATATTCCATAAAAAGCTTCAAAATTAAGTTAAAATAACTAAATCGCGTTAAAATAGTCAAAAATCTCGTTAAAATCGGCCAAAATCTCGTTAAAATCGGCAAAAATCTGGTTAAAACTGGCAAAAATCTCGTTAAAATCGACAAAAATATCGTTAAAAATTCTAAAATCCCCAATATCTCGTTAAAAATTCCGAAAATCTCGTTAAAAAAATCCCCAAAATCTCGTTAATAGTCCCCAAAATCTCGTTAATGGTCCCCAAAATCTCGTTAATAGTCCCCAAAATCTCGTTAATAGTCCCCAAAATCTCGTTAATAGTCGCCAAAATCTCGTTAATAGTCCCCAAAATCTCGTTAATAGTCCCCAAAATCTCGTTAATAGTCCCCAAAATCTCGTTAATAGTCCCCAAAATCTCGTTAATAGTCCCCAAAATCTCGTTAATAGTCCCCAAAATCTCGTTAATAGTCCCCAAAATCTGGTTAATAATCCCCAAAATCTGGTTAATAATCCGCAAAATCTCTTTAAAAACCTTAAACTTAGTTAAAAATCCAGACATCTCAAAAGAAGTCTCCTTAAAAATCACGAAAAAATTGAAACGTTGAAGCATATTTCAAGTTCACGATACTTATACTTGAAAAAAAAAAAAAATTATAATAAATAAAATAATAGAAAACCTATTAGGATTTAGAATAAAGTCGATTATCCATCCTACAAACATAATAAATAAGGAATAAATATAAGATAAGAAGAAGGTAAATGGGGAAGCGATAAGAACTAAATTGAATAGAAGATACACTCGGAATTTCACTGGAAACTGATAATTTTTTCCTCCATCTTTACAATATCTTACAAGGAAGACGCTCTCTTAAACATAAGTGGGCTATTGTCATTTCAAATAAAAATGACAGCCAATTGATAATAAATTCAAAAAGTACAGATTTGAAAGGTAACGAGTGCCATTTAACACCACGAAGTATTGTTGGGGTTAAAATTAATTTTGTCAATTTCAAAAAGAGTCCTGACACCAATTTCAATATATAATATTCAGATCCATACCTTACCATAAACAAGTTGCTTTCTTCTTCTTATCATAATAAAATTTTAGGTTACGTTCACACTAGGCACTTTGGAGCCATTTTCGATCCATTTAGAAAATTAAAATCATCTTTTTAACGTAAAAATCGTGTAGTTCGATGAAAGATATACGGATGACCATAAAAACTTCAATATTTGACCTTTGCAAAATGGTTAAAAAAATTCCTAAGTCTATAGTGTGAACGGAGCTAAACTGAACCGGCTACTTTACTTTTTCAAGATTATATCATCAAATAATTATAATTAAAATTAGAACAATTCGCTACCCTTTTAATAGAAACCCATTTAAAGGGAAACTTGGAGCTAAAAATAGCACGGAATCACCGTGTCAAAAAATGTATTCTAGATTTTTTTTTTAATTTTTAGACACTTTTTTGGTATTTAAATTAATTTTTGAAGTATGGTAAAAATATAAATTCGGACCAATCATATTATTTCAGCATTCAACAGCGCTTGAAATGTCTTGTAACGTTTTAGGGCATACCGAAAATAAATTCAAATATGTTCCATTTTTAGCTCCAAGTTTCCCTTTAATATTTAAGTCAAAACCTTAATCAGTTACAATGTAGTATGTAATTTAAAATAAAATAAAATAAAAAAAAGTTCAATCTTAATTAATGGGTTCGTGTCAATAATATGGAGAATACGAAAAACAAAGTTTGAACTTCAGATCGAGTTCTGCGAGATTTTAGAAACGTTTAATAGAAATAAGGTAGAATGAAACATTTTGATGTCACCATTTCTTGACCGCGCTACGACTATGGCCTTAATTACTGACATACCTTATCGAAATAAAAAATAAAATAAAAAAGAGAACAAATAACCCCTATATTTTTTCTCACATCCAATTGCTCTCTGGGTAATTATAATAAAATTAAAATTGATTGTTAGTAAAATCTGATATTAAATAAAATTTAAATAAAATCGATTTAATTTGATGATAGATGCGGGTTTGATAACTATGTTCAAATTATTATTCAAGTTCAAGATAATTTCATCTTGAATTTAAAGAACACTCAAAACTATGCCTACTCTTATTAGAAACTACCGAGCCCACTGAATGTTTTAAATTATGTTCTTAAGGGGCCGAATTTGGCCATTTTTATAAAAGAGAAACTAACATTTAAATCCTAAAATATCACCCAAAATTTGCTTCCAAGGGTAATCGACCAATGAGCAAAGGCCCACGAGACTTCTAATAACATTCGATTGCTCTCTGACCCTTCAATGGGAAAAATTCGTCTGATGTAGATGAATCGAGCTAAGCCTATTTTTCGGGTAAGTTTTAAATTTATTTCTAGTTTAATATTTGTTTGTAATTTTGTTTTACCGTTGGATTAGGCCTAAGGAATCGATAAAAAATAAATTATTAGGTTGCATTCTCCCTTTAAAATAATAACGTGTCTAGTTCGAGTCTCGTTAAACTACGCGGGGTTAAACTTATTAATTAATTTAATTGTTCAAGTACTCGATCTAATCCTTATAAGGAAGGGACACCGATCTTAATGACTCTAGAGCTTGTTACGATATCACCCCTGATTTATGATCATCTCTATCTCCATCCCGAAAGCGGTTTACTTGTTCGAAAAAGTTCTCTAATCCTTCTCGACATATTTTCAACTTCCTATAATTTCATATAAACGATTTTCAAAGGGATAGTGCATCATTATTTTAATTATTTTAACCGGGTAATTAGGAGGACTGGAAAACGTATAGTCTCATCAAAAGTCTATCACTTTATTCCATAATAGTAAACCACGCCCCGTATTTAGGCGGGCCGCGCTGGGCTATATTGTCTTCCCGCAGAGTTTCGCTTCCTCCGTTCACTATTTACACTGCGATTGCGGCCGCTAGAGTGTCTCGAATCCTGCAGAATCTGCTGTTACATTTTCCCGGACCTTTGCTGATAGTATTAAGCTACGGGGCGTTGTTTACTTTTATTGAATAAAGTTGTAGACTTTTGTTAAAAAAATTAAAACTAGAAATTAAAACTTACCCGGAAAATAGGCTTAGCTGGATTAATGGAGATCCTGAATTTCTTCACATTGAAAGGTCAGCAACCAATCAAATCTTATTGGAAGTCTTATAGAGATCTCGCCTTAACGAGGGGCATTCGCTCATTGGTTGCTCACCCTTCAATACGAAGAAATTCAGCTGATATATGTTAATCTAGCTAAGCCTATTTTTTGGGCAAGTTTTGAATTTATTTCTAGTTTAATATTTGTTTTAATTTTCTTTACTGTTGGATTAGGCCTATTGAAACGTTTCATTCTCCCTTTAAGGAAGGTATTTAAGGTGGGCTGCGGTATTTCATTCTTTTAACCTTTTTTTTTACGTAATTAAGAGTATAACCTATTTTTTAAATCCCTCGCAGCGCGGATAATTCTCGGTAAATTATGATTTATATCCTATATATAATAATTATTTCGATTTGCTTTTTTAATTTTAAACTTTGATTTGTTAAAATATCTGAGGGTTTTTAGTCAGAAATACGGATTTGACACGATATTACAAATCTAGAGACGAGTTTTGTTAATTTAATTCAAACTTAATCGACTTTTGATGATCACAATGTCATCACTCTTTTTTTATCTGATTTTATTATGTAAAATTTTTAAATGAACTTTCAACACAATTTTTCTTCAAGTTTATCATTTTCTATTATAAAGGTGTTCAATGTTAGAGCTTATCAAAAAATTAATTGCATTTTTAACCAGTTTTTAGTCAGAAATAAGAATTTTGAAGTGTTTGGAAGGGTAATTTAAAATAATAGAAATTGAAAAACAAATATGTCGATAATTACAGCGTAATTAAATAATTACCATAATTATGGTAATTAATAGAACTCTATAGGTCAGAGTCTGATTACGCAACTAAAGCATTATATATATAATGTTTGCCTTCTACATTTATTTACTTCTGTTATTACACAATGTTCGTTACTTAAAAAATCATAAATCGAACAATATTTTAAGCTTTTAAAATAGTCTCGTTCACACTATAAACTTTGAAACACTTGTTTTAGTTAAGTTAAATTATAAAATTTTGGGGTTAACTGAAGAGATCTTCAGTGTAACTTTTAGCTTTAAATAGTTAATTTAAACAGTTAAAATTGCTCTAAAGTGTGTTCTGTAAACTAATATAATATCAAAACTCTAAAATAAAAAATAAATAAGAAATATATAAAATCAAGATCTGATTGGGTAGCATCGTCCTACGTAAGGACCAATTATCATTCCACAATATTACATCATTAACTGTTTAGGTAGATACGGTTATACTTTTAAAGGGGTAGTGAAGCTAGGTTGAAAGGTGCTTCCCAAAAACAATTTTTGTGGTTAAATCATTAAAATAGTTGACTTGATCTGGATTAAGTACTTTTACGAAAAAGACCGCGCGAAAACGATCTTATCACTGGTATCAGAACGCGTTAGAATAAACTGAAGACTTTATAATACAATAGCGAAATCAGGCGACCTTGAAGTGATGACGCAGTATCGCGGGGAATTTTTATTTTAAAAATTTCGAAAATGAAAATTATAAAACATGTATTTTTACAGAAATTTTTCTATGACATATGTATATATATTTTGAATAAAAAGAACACTTTCATTATCCCTTAAATGAGGCCAATATTGTAGGGTGCCCCTTAGGATTTTCTTACGTCGTTATTTTACAGTATAGAAGAATAAATAAAGAGGCGATTAGTGGTCATCTTATGCCCCAAGCGATGCAAGGGATGCAATAAATAGGGCCTCACTCTTACGTTAAACCTACGTGTTAGTTTACGCGAGCGTTATATTGAGTAGAAAATTATTAATTTCATATCAAGCAGTCTTAAGGAATTTATTATTTATTCGGAGGCTGTTGAACTAAATTTGAAATCAGGAAAAATCTTCTATTTTGGTTATAAATGTTTAAAATTGAAATTCGATAAATAGACCCAATTCAATTAGAGGTCGGGGTTTGGATAAGATAATTTCTGTTTGTTTTATCTTTATTCATATTTTGAAATTATCCACGAGAAGTCTATGATAAATGCAATGTAGTCGCGAATAATTAACCGATTATTTTTTATGATTAACTGATTATCCAAATATTTGTGGATAATCTTGTTCAAACCCCGACCTCTAAATTCAATAAAGGCTAGTGGATCTAAATTTTAAAAGTTTTTTGTCCTTATTTGTATACAATTTTGAATATGTTGTTTTAATAGTACACGATATATTTCATTGGAATGGACTTTATCTCAAATTACGAAGAAAAACACGTTTCTTGCCAGTTTCCGTATAGAGCTTGACCATTTCGGGAAAATCTGACCTTTTTTTTTAACTCCCTTAAGAGTTTAAATGTATGAGATTAACCACAATAAACCCCGAGCTGGTTCTTTTGTAAGAAAAAAGAAATACGAGGATGATGGAAGAAGGTGAACAAACTTTCAAGACGAAATTTGAAAGAGTGTAAAAGTAAAAGGGCTTGTCTGATATTCATTCTCCTTGCAAGGTTATCAAGTTAAAAAGATGGAAAAACACAGGATTGAAATTATAGGAACATTTAGGAAAGTGGTAAAACTTATTTGGAACGTAAAGGAAAAAAGTATAAATTATAGGAACTAGTAGGAGAAATGGTACAAATTATAGGAACTAGTAGGAAAAATGGTACAAATTATAGGAACTAGTAGGAAAAATGGTACAAATTATAGGAACTAGTAGGAAAAATGGTACAAATTATAGGAACTAGTAGGAAAAATGGTACAAATTATAGGAACTAGTAGGAAAAATGGTACAAATTATAGGAACTAGTAGGAAAAATGGTACAAATTATAGGAACTTGTAGGAAAAATGGTACAAATTATAGGAACTTGTAGGAAAAATGGTACAAATTATAGGAACTTGTAGAAAAAATGGTACAAATTATAGGAACTTGTAGGAAAAATGGTACAAATTATAGGAACTTGTAGGAAAAATGGTACAAATTATAGGAACTTGTAGGAAAAATGGTACAAATTATAGGAACTTGTAGGAAAAATGATACAAATTATAGGAACTTCTAGGAAAAATGATACAAATTATAGGAACTTGTAGGAAAAATGGTACAAATTATAGGAACTTGTAGGAAAAATGGTACAAATTATAGGAACTTGTAGGAAAAATGGTACAAATTATAGGAACTTGTAGGAAAAATGGTACAAATTATAGGAACTTGTAGGAAAAATGGTACAAATTATAGGAACTTGTAGGAAAAATAGTACAAATTATAGAAACTTATAGGACTGCATAGAAAAAATGCTAAAATATATGAATTGTGGTCACCCTGCGGTCACTAGCTTATAACATAGTACAAAATAAAGCCGACTGGGAGTAGAATCGTAGTCTTAACATCTCGCTTTCAAAACTATATACGAAGATGAAGAAAGGCAAATGACCTTAGGAAATTAATGCTTTCCACAAAGAGATAGAGAAGGGATTATTAAAGATGATAGCGATCAACCAACCCTTCATCATGCCAAGAAAAAAAAAAAAAAAAAAAAACTGAGAGTGAAAGAAAAATTTGAGACTGAGACGTACCATTCATTTACAATCACATTTCAAATGAAATTTATATTAAAAAAAACTTCATTCTTTAAATAATGACCCCGCGTGAACCCCAGACTCTATTCAAACCCTTTTATACCAAAAAATGATCACGAAATATCATGATTTTGAACTTTAAGAGACTTCATTTTATTTTTATGGCGTAGACGCATACGTAACTTTGTAAATACCCATGGCCAATGGGAATCTAATAGAGGGGGCCAATAACACTGGAGTTCAGGTGATCTCCATGAATACAGCTAAGCCTATTTTTTGTTAAATTTTAAAATTATTTCTAGTTTAATGTTTGTTTGTAATTTTGTTTACGGTTGGATTAAACTTATTTAAACGATATGGAATCGATAAATAAATCACATGTTTTTAGATAGCACTCTCTCTTTAATTTCAATTCAAAACAAAATTAATTAAAACCCCATTTTCCTGATTCTGTAATAATAGACACACGCAGATAAGCGAGCGTAAGACCGGGGAAAGTGATTTTCAAAACACAAGACGACCCAAAAAACAACAAGTTTTTTTTCTATTTCGTTAGGGCAATATTATAAACAATCAAGATTGGAAGGTTCAGAAGCGTGGGAAAAATTATTTCGGCCGCGTGTATTCGAACTAAACAATCTCTAGCATCGTGACACGGGCGGGTTTTCAACAAACACCTTTTGAATTGTTTAGTTGGTGAAAATTTAGGGTTTATAGAAATAGGTTTCAGCCCTCAGTGGGCCAGACATCGTGACCACAACCGATATAAATTTGAGAGATTTTGAACGTGGCGAAAATAGGGCGGGATTTCAACCGCAAATCAAAAAAATAAGTGTCTACGAGAATCTAAAAGATTTTCTCATTAAAAACCGCGCCAAGGCATGAAAGTGAATGTTTTTCAATCGATAACGCCACTGTTGTTCGGATGAAATTATAAAAAGGGAAAGTGAAACGTTTACGCATTTTTATAATTACTCTAATTAATATAACCTTTAGCATAGACTAAGGGAGGGTTGCACTCTGACCTCTTGGGACACTATTCAAATTTTCTGACCTTTCGAGTCACTATTCAAATTCCTTTAACGTTTTGGGTCAAAATCCCTGACCTTTTGGGTCACAATTCAAATTCCCTTGACGTTTTTGGTCGTTCACATTCCATTGACATTTTGGGTCAAAGTCCCTGACATTTTGGGTGACTATTCAAATTACCGTGACGATTTGGTTTTATCTGACATGTTGGGTCACTAGTCAAATTCGCTTGACATTTTGGGTCAAAATCTGACCTTTTGGGTCACGATTCAAATTCCCGTGACGTTTTGTGTCACAATTCATCCTTACTATTCCCAGACTTAAAATTCAAGATTAACAGTAGCCAAAGGTTCACCTTCTCTTAATTTTCAATGCAAAAAAAACCCTATTGATGCGCTTGCTAGAGCAGGGATATTATTAGAGCCATAAGCCTACCTTTAATAGTATATAATACTAAGGTAAAATGAAAAATAGGTGGGCGATATTAAGAAGGGAGTCTCTGGCGGGGTCGTGATCACGAATCCTCGCTGCTGGGGAATTAAAGTGGTCACGCAAAATCGTGGAAGCTACTAAAGGAAAGATCTGATAGAACGGAGACTAGGATAAGAACAGTGGCGATATAAAGAATAATCTTCGATGGGACGCCCTAATTGGCTAGCTTCCTTAATAAAGACAATTATTCTTGACCTATCACCCCTTTCCTTTGACCTACACGTACGCGACCAAGTATTAAAATCATCCCACCATCAATATTACGAGCATTTAATTAAAGCTCAAAATATTTAATAGAATTATATTTGATCAAGGTCTGTTTTCTCTGGTAAAATTATTGTATAACTTTAAGTACAAGTTATTAGCGTAAAAAATATAAAAAATAATTCATAGACGTTCGAAAAAATGATGTATTATCACTTTAAAAACTATAAACAGTATCTTAAGTTAAAACATTTTTCTATAAAAAAAAAAAAAAAAATACAGAAAAAAATTCAATAAATTTCATAAAAGGTGTTAAACCTCCCTGGTGCGAAACTAATTTTGAAATTTATAACACCAACCTCAAAGTTAAGAGAAAAAATATAATAAAACACAAAAAGAAGAAAGAATATGCCATAAAAACATGGAATTTCAAGGCCGAAGATGTAAAATAAAAGAATATTTAAAGATTTAACAAACTAAAGATTTCTATTAGGCTAATCGAGACTGCGTCACATTGCAAAACGCCCGAGAAACCGGATATGACGCAAGTAGACGGATACTAACGATGGCAGTGTTCCAAAATGGACCGATATCAAGTAGGGTTTACCCACTAATAATCAATTAAATTATATTTTAAACACTACAAACTGCATGGAAACTGTGTAGGATATGATGAATTTAAATACGATTCTAGTTTCTACATAATTCTTGCCTTTTTTCGCCCACAAAAACGAAATCCACCCTAAAAAATGTCTCTAACCATTTTATTCGAGTGATAAATATTATATACGTTGAAGAGGAAACCGAGAAAAAGAAGTAGGAACATTATCAAGGTCTCTCTGACCTAAATCCCAAAATTATAATTCAAGACGAAAAAAATTTAAAAATGGAATTAAATATTTTTTTGTTAAATACCCTACAATTACAGACAGGTGATAATTAAAGACAGTCGCTATATATTTAATAACTTATAATTTAGCAGGGATTAGTTCCAGATATTCTCATATTTCGAAGAGGAAAATTGTCTTAAAAAGTGGCTGTCACGAATTTTTCATGAACTCCAAATGAAAATGGAGTAGCATTTTCGGAAAGATCGTTAAACGATTCAAAATATACATACACATGTCATAGATCAAAATTACAGTGATAGTAAAAAATACATATTTTATAATCGCCATTTTCGAAATTTCGAAAATAAAAATTCCCCGCATGTTATATTCTACAGTTAACGCCCGATAAAGATTTTGCGCGGGAAATGAAAAAAGCTTAATTTCGTGAGCTAAAATATTTGCACGTGCAAAGATTTTGCGCGGGGAAATTAAAAACCTCATTTCGCGCGTTAAAATATTTGCACGTGCAAAGATTCTGCGCGGGAAATGAACAACGCTTCATTTCCAGCGTTAAAATATTTGCACGTGTCAAAGTTAAGTCTTATTATAAGGAATTTCTCGTGCTGATCGACTGACTACAAGTGACGCCTGACGCGAGCACGCGACGCTCCAAAACGGACTAATGTGTAGGATGCATTATAAAAATTTGGTAGTTTCATTTTACTTACTGCAAATTAAATTTTCAATATATTTTTTAGCCACTAAATAAAAAACCGCCTAGCAATGATGACGTCGATCTTATCATCTATTAAGTTTAGGGCGAATGGGGAGGGAATAGAGCGTAATGTATTAGGAAAAGAAAATTTGATAGAATGCCTTCCGCTTGAGATTCTTAATGATCAACGAAGCGAATAGAACCGGACTGTAATACGGTGGTGCATGGGACGACGAAAAAACCCCGCTGGCTTCAGGGGTTTATTCAAAATAATCTTTTTCAAGAGGATGATGACACGACTGAAGAACAAGGTTTCACCCCATTCATTGTGTTACCACCAAAACCAAATCAAAGCCGACGCGAAAAAATACGTAAAAAAAATCAAATAGAGTGGGGACCGGCGCCTATATTTTAAAATATTATTTGGTTGCCATTATTATATTGGAGAAAAATTGCAAATTAGTTTTAGGGAAATTTAAAGAGATAGTAACACAATATAAAGTTCATTTCATAAAATTCCTGGCGGTATAATTTCACGCGTAATTTCACTTTACCCAATATATATGTGAATTTTAAGAGAAATTAATGCTTATTTACTTATGTTATTACAAAGAAGATAATTTTGGTACTTGTATGATGATATAGACTTAGGTCGTATCGAGAAAAAGTCGTTTTAAAAAGTGAGGTTAGGTGAAATCATATTCTTTAGAACATGGTAGTATCACTTTATATGAAAATTTTTTGATGGCAATGAGATTTTAAAATGAATATTAAATTTAGTATAAAAAAAACCTTATCTAAATAAGGCTCAGCTTGTTGGCTTTGAATTATTACTAAAATATTATTAAATGCATTTTCAACACCGACCAGATGGCTATTAGAAAAACCCTTAGAAATACTTACAGACTGAGTCACGGCGAGGGAAAATTATATATTTTTTTCAATTAATAAGTTGCTGTACCATCTGGTTAAGTTAAAATTTTCACTATACCATACGTTTACTATTTAGATTTAGACTATTAAAATATGTTTTTGATTACCTTTCTGAACTCTGATCTCTTCATACGTTCGGACTTGCACAAACTATCGGTTAAATTGGTAATAAGTTCGTCCAAACGTGCGGCGCATGCGCTTAAATGTTGGGTTCCCCAATTTTTATCGTCTTTGTTATTGTTTGTCCGTCGGTAACGCGTTAACCACCGACAATGAGCGTCGTCGACTTCGTAATCTACTTTTGGCAACACCGGTTCGTTTTTAACCGAAGGACATAGTTGATCGGTCGAATTAGTTCTAGATGACCCTTTGCACATTGACCTTTGACGTCGACAACGCCTGCGTTCTACTTCGTGTCTCGAAGACTTGCTTTTCCCTCTGGACGAGTGGGAGTGAGTGGAACTGGCTCGTCCCAAGGAAGAAAGACTACCGTGGCGTGAGAGGGGAGGTGGTGGTGGTGGAGGGATGGTCGCGTTATCGGGGGATCGATTTCTATCCATAAAAACCCAATTACTCATATAAGCGTGAAGTCGCCCGGTCAAGTCGCGCAAAGAGAGACTAGTAACGCCTTCACCCAAAAAAGTTTCGAAATCAGTCGAGATACGACGATAATCTCTTCTAGAGACTCTCACGAAACCCCCAGATCGCGTTGAATCGGGTAACGATTCGACAGATGTCGAACGTCGTGATCTACCCTGACCTTGATAGAATTTACGATGCTTCGAAGATTCGCTGACGTGAGTGATATCACTCTGCACGCTACCTCGTCGATGACGACCGGAATGAATTGAAACCGAATTGTCACTGTCTCGATCTCGTTTCCGCTGATGATTGAGGCGACCTTTAACCCTATCACACGCCCCTCGTTCTATTATTCCTTCCGGTCGGGCACTGACGACTTCCGTCGTAGTCGTGGTAGTGGTTGTAGTATCGACACGCAAGAAACGCGACTCCGGAACTGGTGGTAGAGGTCGATTAGGAGGGGGTGGTACCTTATGGTCGTGACGTCGACAACGGTTATCCTCACCTACGCGTTTCGGACACCAATCCGTTACTGGAAAGTCGAAATCGATAACGGCCGCGTTGTCCGAAGTTGAAGAAGAACGGGCTGGAGTGTCGTTACCGCTTCTTAAAAGTTCGGGTCCTACTTTGGTCTGAATTTCTAATATCTTTTTCGGGGCGTAGGGCGAGGTATCGCCCACGATCGTCGAGGCTGTCGTCGCCGACGGCGGCGCGGGTAGCGTCGGTCGCGAAGCTCGGTCGTCGCTCGAATCTTCGCGCCAGTGATCTCGCCTGGCCGACGACGCGGCCCTTCCGAGTCTCCGATTATGAGCGATCAGGGAGCGTCGTCCTAAACATCGCAAACTGCTTTCGCCACCGCCGTTCCGCGCCGAAGACGAATCCGCTGCCGAAGCGGTGGGTGGGGGGACCGGGTTGAACCCGTCCAGGAACCAAAGTCTGTTCGAGCGAGACCGAGACGAAACCAAAGACGTACGAGAATTATTAGACACGGGGTGACCTCGCCGACCTACCTCTTGACCACCTCCTGCTCCGTAAAAACCGGAAGAATCATCTTCCCACCATCGATAATAATTGCCACGAACCACGGCTGGTCCGCTACTTCCGGAAGAGGTTTCTTTCTTAACCTTCTTACGTTTTTTCTTCAGTTTCTTCTCGCGTTTCTTGGTGTCGTCCGTTGTCAAGGGAGGCGGTGGTTTCTTGTAATAATTCTTTGCTTTACGTTTGGATCTATGTTTCATTCGTCTAATCCTCCTCATCAATTTTCTCCACCATTCCAATAAGCCGTTACCGCAACACCCTTTAGACTTCATCTTCGTCTTGGAACTTCCAATTCTTTTGGGTTTCCTGGCGTATAAGTTACCTACGTACATGGGGACCAAAGGCATGGCTTTGGGTGGCGCGGGTAATCCGTCCGTCAATGAATTTAAAGGGTATTTCGAACACGGAAACTTTGGGTAGACATAATGAGGGTATGGAGGATAACTGGACAATCTGGAGGACTTAGTTTCGTACGACGCGGTTTGAAAAGATCTTCTAACACCATCAGGTTGAAAATTTGGGTTCCAATTAGGCGGAGGTCCGATATTATTCCACATTGAGGTGTAATAATGAGATTTCTTACCGCCACCGCAATTAGACACTTGACCACCACCGAAATACTGACCACCGTGAGAATGTTTTGATTCTTTACGCCCTTGTTGTTGTTGGTGATGATGATGATGATGATGATGTTGATTGTGGGACAAATCATTTGGACGCAGTAAAAATCCGGAAGGTGTGAATGTCGAAGAAGAAAGCATACCAGCGCTGCTTGTACTTGACCTGGTCAAACTGACGTAGCGAAAACTAGAAGAACTTCGCGATTTGGCAACCATTTTTAGAGATCCAACTTAATCGAAGGCGTTTTTACAATTTTCACGACCAAAAATATTCTTCAAGGTCCATTTCAGTTACTAGCGAAAACCACAAACTTCAGTCATGTAGAAAACATATTTTCCGCCAAAAAAATCGTTTTTCTTCGTAGTGAAGGAATATAAAATAAATATCTCTAGAGAGACGCGAGGTTTTTGGATCAAAAACCATCAAAATTTAAAGAACATACTTTCGATTTTAAATAAAGCGGGAGTTTTTTGCGGGAGATTTACGCGCGAGAATCCTCTAACTATAAGTTAGTATACCGTTGCTACGACTGTAGTTACGTGTGGATTGAAGGAGGAAAAATAAATTTACAAGAGATTTCTCTTTCTCCGCTCTATTCCTCTCCATCCGAGCATCATTCTAGGCAACGATTGAATGATGTGGAAGGGAAAGAGAAAATTCATTTTCCCGCCGTCTTTCTGGCGTTTAATAATTTTCGCTCCTCTTTTACTCTATATACTGGTTTTCCTGCTTTTTTTTCGGGGGTGAACGCCTCGTAGCCATACATATATAGGTATTAGCAGCGCCAATACTACGAGAAACCGCTAGTATTTAAGCCACAGAAAAAAAAACTGTTTTAAGGGCGATTTCAACTTGGAAGAGAGAACTTAGTATTGTGGAGTAGAAAAATTGAATACCTTATACGAGTAAAGAATTATAAAATTACGGTAATTTTGAGAATTGTTAATTACGTGTTAATTTACCGGTAAATTACGTGGTAATTTGTCGTTATTTACCAAATTATTTGTATTTGAATTTATGTTTATTTTAAATGCGAAATTCAATCTATTTCAAACGTTTATTAAATTATTATTTCAGGGTCTGACTGAAGAAAGTTTGGGAATAGTCAAACTGGCGTCAAACAAGCGTCAAACAAGCGTCAATCTAGCCTCAAAACTAGCCTCAAAACTAGCCTCAAAACTAGCCTCAAAACTAGCCTCAAACCTAGCCTCAAAACTATCCTTAAACTATCGTTGACCCAATATAATTCCAAAAATTCTCAAATTACATTTGATTTTCACTTTCTAGCCTACTTCACCTTCGCCCTCAAATATAATAACACCAGCCATTTCAAAAGCAACTGAACCCCTATAAAATAATTCTCCAGGTTGTTAAGTATCTATCCTCCGTGTAATAATGACTTCCCAAGAGCGAAAGACCTGGGAACACCTTTTGGCATTTCTTCGCTCGCGTGGAAGAGAATTTTTGGGAATGGTCTTCTAGGAGCGTCCAAATAAAAATTAAATCTAGTTTCGCCCTACGTCTTGTTACAAATATATCCAAATAACGCTATTCTCTAGCTCTTGGCTATAATCACAAGATAATACATTACATTTATCTCTTCCTATATTTGATAACAAAGGTTATGTATAAGTTACACCAATGTCGCCATTCCATTGCTTAAACATATAGGTACCTCTTAAAGGGAGAATGCAATTTAACAAGTAATTTCTTTTTATCGTTAATCTAACAGTAAACCAAATTTACAAGCAAATATTGAACTATAAATAAATTTAAAACCTGAAAAATAGGCTTACCTGGATTCATGGAGATATCCTGAATTTCTTCGCATTGATGAGTCAGCGACCAATGAACGAAAGCCTATCGTTAAGGCGAGATCTCTATGAGACTTAAATAACATTCGATTGGTCAGCTGATATCAAAGAATCCAGCTAAGCCTATTTTTTGGGTAAGTTTTAAATTTATTTCTAGTTTAATATTTGTTTTTAATTTTTTGTTTACTGTTAGATTAGGCCTAATTAAACGATAACGAAACGATAAAAAAAATCACTTCTTATTAGATTCCATTCTCCCTTTAAATAATTTATAGAACGTGATGATAAATAATATTATCATTATATTGCAAAGTTGCAACAAAAAAAGGCCGAAAAAGTCAGTTTTTTTTTAAATTATGATAACGATAAGAATTTAAAGAAAAAAAAAAAAAATTCTAAAAAAAGTCCATTTGGACAAAAGGACAGTCAACACCTTGCCCTGGATTCCAAAAACGTCCAAATTTATTTGTTTAATATTCTCATACGATTTGAATAGGGATTAGAATTTAAAGTAGGTTACTTGATATGGATATACAAGATCAAATATATTTTCGTATCAAAACATTAAATTACATTAATTCTAAAGTGCGTTTGGAAATATAACAATTAAATTTCATTTTAAATAAATTATTAATTATAGTTTCTGAAAGGGGTATTTATTTTTAGATCAACTTAAAGCTATTATCAGAAAGGAATATTTAAACCACCCATGGTTAATAAAGAAAATGGCGCAATTTGATTTAAAGGGAAAATGAAACGTAACAAATGGATTTTTTAAGGATTAATTATCGTTTAAATAATGGTCTAATAATTTATACTAAATAAGAAGTAAACTGTATTTTAACGCGACCGCTGATTGGTCGAAAAGTCATTGAAATTCTAACACACGTTTAAGATAAAAACTTTTAAATATTTTCTAATAAAATAACTATTTCACATCAAGGAATCAGAAAAAAAAAAATGCATCATTTCAGTATCCCTTTCCGTCTAAAATTTATTTTCGTATATTTGGGCACGTTATTAACGAATTAACTTTAAATTGGCTTAAAATAAATCTTTAAAATTAGATTGAATTGAAATTCGAAAATATTTTAAATAATTATTATAAAATCGAACCAATCTAAATACTAAAATAACCACAAAAAAAAAAAAAAAAAAAAAAACATTTGGGGTGAAGCTAAGACTTGCCCGCTGAAAAACTAATGACTATATGTAGATGTCGAGGTTAATAACAAAGAAAACGATAATCGAGAGGAAGAAGAACCACCCACCCATCGAGTTTACTAACCTATTTAAATGTTCCGTAGGCTAAGCAAGATTGAACACGAGAGTGAAAATGACTTAATGATCTCCCAAAACACATTCACCCCAAAAAATAATTCAAGTGGCGAAACATAATTTTATGATCTTAATATAACATATGGAATGTCTACTTTCTAATGATGCAATCGGTTTATGCCTAGGAGGTCGCGGAGAGAAGTTACGGCCATTTTAAGATAGGGGTCAATTTTGGGACTTTTGCTCGATTTCTATCGAGTGGCGAAACACCTTTTTTGCGTGGCGAAACAATATTTGATGATGTTAAAATAATATAGGGAATGTCTACTTTCTAGTGGTGCAATCAGTTTATGCCTAGGAGGTCGAGGAGAAAAGTTATGGTCATTTTAAGATAGGGGTCATTTTTGGGACTTTTGCTCGATTTCTATCGAGTGGCGAAACACCTTTTTTAAGTGGCGAAACAATATTTGATGATCTTAAAATAATATAGGGAATGTCTACTTTCTAATGGCGCAATCGGTTTATGCCTAGGAGGTCGCGGAGAGAAGTTACGGCCATTTTAAGATAGGGGTCAATTTTGGGACTTTTGCTCGATCTCTATCGAGTGGCGAAACACCTTTTTTAAGTGGCGAAACAATATTTGATGATGTTAAAATAATACAGGGAATGTCTACTTTCTAGTGGTGCAATCAGTTTATGCCTAGGAGGTCGAGGAGAAAAGTTATGGTCATTTTAAGATAGGGGTCATTTTTGGGACTTTTGCTCGATTTCTATCGAGTGACGAAACACCTTTTTCGAGTGGCGAAACAATATTTGATGATGTTAAAATAATACAGGGAATGTCTACTTTCTAGTGGTGCAATCAGTTTATGCCTATACGAGGTCGAATAGAAAAGTTACGGTCATTTTAAGATATGGATTTTTGCTCGATTTCCATCGTGGCGATGTTCAGTTTCGATACTAAGCCATTGACCAAGAATTCTAGGGATCAAATAAGACCAGAAGAAACCTTTCAAGGGACCCTTTTTCTAAAGCAGCTGGTCCCTTCAGTAAAAATAAAATCAATTAAGACTATTTTTTTAAACATCATAAATCAATAGAATTGAATTCTTTAAAATGTGATTTTTTTTGTTGGTTCCGCTTGGTCAATCACACGTAAGTAGTTTGTCTCCCTCTTAATTTCGCCTCAAAGATGAAATCTTCCTTACAAGACACTCAATTTCAAAGAGACAGTACCAAGATTTGATGAAAAAATATTCAAAACGAAAACCGTGTTTTTTTATTTTGCAGGGAATTGTTAGAGAAAAAGTAAATTATAATATGACTATTTGCCATTAGAGGACGCTTATGTACGCCAGCCAGGTTTTATATATATCTTTATCTTGTATTATTAAGGTAGGTATTCGTATTTAATTATCCTAGGGTGATTTCTTGAATTGTATTTAAATTATCTTTCCGAAAAATCAAATGAAAGTAGCCCTTTAAAAAAGTGGAAAATTTAATTTATTCTAGTACCAACATTACTTTCACCCGTTTCCATCGGTTCTCTCCCAGGTTTTCTTAAGTTATTACTAAAGGAAACTAAGTTCATGGCCCCCCCAAGGAGTGATCTAGGGACAACGTCTTGAGAAAGGCGCTAGATATTTTTCCAAGGGATGCTAAATGATCAAAAATCTTCCCACGGTACTTTCCAAGTCTTCAACAATTTTTTTTTTTATATTTTATTTTTGATTTTCTTAATTTATTATTTAAAAAAAATTGAGTCTTATTATAAAGTACTGAGAATTGAGAAATTTAGAAGTTAGATCTAGACATTGATACGAATCTACAAACGAATAGACAATTTTAATTAAAGGGATAGTACCACGTGTATTTGATTTTCAGCGTTTTAAGAAGAGGATCGAACCTTTATCTTCCAATATTCATATTTTTGTTAGATATTTATTTATTTATTTATTTTATTTTTTTTTTAACTTAAATACGTAAATTCAGATAAGTTAAATGTATGTTGGGCTTATCCGAAGATTAACAAGTTTGAAGCATTATTTATTAACAAGTTACTCGAGCATTAAAACGTATAACATTGGATAAGAAAATTTACATTTCTTAGAATTCGTGTAAAAGAAAATAAATAATAAAAAAAACCCAAGATTTTAGGTTTAATTTCATTATTTTGGACGAAAATTTACGTTTCAAATTGTTATTATAAGAATTATTTTGGGACATTATAGTTAGGTTAGTTAATATTAAACTAAATTCATTACCGTTGAATCAAATGGCTTGCGAAAGTTTTTTCAGATTCAAATTCCTGACTTTTACAGGTTTTTCCCTGACCTTTTCCAACGATTTTCCCTGACCGTTTCAGCTAATACTACCCAATTTTTAACTTTTTATATTTTATATAATCGCGTTCGCCAAACTTTTTGCACGCGTGTATCTTTGTCCTAATCTATACAACTGACACGGTCAGCTTCAAATCTTTTCCGCAGATAATGATTGTAATTTCTTGGCTTCTCGAAAGATCTTTAAATTCCCTGACTTTTTAAAATATCTTAAAATTCCTGGACTTTTTAAAATATCTTAAAATTCCCTGACTTTTTAAAATATCTTAAAATTCCCTGACTTTTTAAAATATCTTAAAATTCCCTGACTTTTTAAAATATCTTAAAATTCCCTGACTTTTTAAAATATCTTAAAATTCCCTGACTTTTTAAAATATCTTAAAATTCCCTGACTTTTTAAAATTTCCTGACTTTTTGGTTCATTTTTAAATTCCCTGACTTTTCCCTGTTTTCCCTAACCTGTGGCAACCCTGAATCACTAAAACGTGGCACTAAAATTATAATTGGGGGTTTAGATTATAAGATTAAATTCAAATATATTTCAATATATATTCCCTTTAAATATACATCTATTTATGACATCCTAAGTCATTAACCTTTACCAATCAATCACCAAAAAGAATACTTTAATAATTATTACAGCCAATCAATAAACGAGTAATCCAAGTATCCGGTTGGAAGCACTTTCACATCTAAAGGGAAACTGAACTATTTTGTTTTTTCGTAACACTGCGTAATTATCTGTTATTATTAAAATTCAATTAATATTCCTAAATCTTGGAAAATTACCAGGATAATGGTAATTTACGGTTTGCTATGTTAAATTACCAAAAGCGTAATTTGTAATTTAAAGGTTTTTGGATTAAAAGTGAACAAATGACTAAAAGAGGTCAGTGCAAACACAAACGGTCAAGAATTTGCTACCTTATCACTGGTGCCAGAACATTTGAGAATGAACTGTAGATTTTATAATACAATAGCGAAATCACGTGACCATAGTGACGACGTAGTATTGCGGGGAAATTTCATTAAAAATTTCGAAAATGGCGATTATAAAATGTATTTTTACTGTCACTGTAAATTTGTTCTATGACATAGGTATATATATTTTTGAATCGTTTTTTAACGATCTTTCCGAATATGCTACTCAATTTCGATTTAGAGTTCGTGAAAAATCACTAACAGCCTCACTTTAAACCAACCAATCACGATGAATTTAACGTAATAATAATTAAACTAATTGACGAATCGTGTCTTGACAATTCAACCTAACCTTTGACCTAAGCGACTAAGCCTAACGACCTTAACCACCAAAACGGATAGCCGTGCAATATTCAAGCGAGGAAACTATGCGAGTATAAGAAACAATTAGTAGCGCCCAAAAAAAAAACCTGCTCCCACCATAAAGTCACGCATTGATGCCAACGAACGGTTCCTATTCCCTGAGAGTATTTTTTTGGGGGGTTTTTCTATATTTCATTAACAAAAAATTAAAAATTCTATATTTTGAGGACGATGAGGACCAACTTCGCCTTTGGGCCTAATTTAATCATTGCCCTAAAAATGGGTTCCACAAACACCTAGGGCTAAATTATTAATATTTTTTTATTCTAGCTTCTATTTTTTATGTTTTTAAACTAAGTATATATATTTTATATATAAACCATTAAGTTTATCCATTTTACCGAATATTAGAAAATACAATAGTTTTTAAAGGGCAAGTCTCGCGTCAAAATTGACAAGGTTTTTAAGTACCTTCAGCTTTAACAGTCTGACATTATTTTGAAACTCAACCCGTGTTTGGTAGGAATTTCGATTGAGACAAAAAAAGTGAGATTAAAATAGCGTCAAGCTCGTGAATTTAATCACGAGATTAATTTGACATCCACGTGACGTAGATTTTACTTTACATTTAAATACGCTCCCATAGAAATCGGCTTACACAATCAGGAAAAAAAAACAACTAGGTTTGTCAAAAATCGTCAGAATTAGAAAATTCGAACAGAATTCGGGCAAATAGACCAAATAAAAGAAAAAGTGACAAAAGACGTTTCAAATTTTGGTCCACTTTTGATTATTTGGCCGAATTACGTTGTAATTTTCCAATTTGGATCGTTTTGGACGAAATTAGTTGATTAGTATGTTAGGTTAAGTTAGGCTAGGTTCCCTTTTAACTCAACCAATTCGATCATTTCGATCCAAATCGCTGTTAACTATTCAGGTTAAAAAAAAATATATATGTACCGCGGATTATTGTCGTGAGACTTGACCTTGATGTAAAAAAACTTTGACTGTGACTAATAATTAGCAAATTTAACGACCGTTTACGGGGTGAATATAGTTAAGTTGGGATTTAAATTGAGCTTCAGGCTTAATATCAGTACAAAAAAATAAAACTTCTTTATTTGCCGTACAAAAAAAAAAAAAAAAAAAAAAAAAAAAAAAAAAAAAATCAGAGGAAAACTTCAAGGAACGCCAATAAATTAATCCTAATATTGACCTATTCTCGCTTACGCAATTAATCCAGCTTATAAAGTTAAAATATCCTTGATAGCCGCGTTCACACTAGAGACTTTGAAACGATTTTAAAAATCGCTTTGGTAAAGATCAAATTATAAAATTTGGCGGTCATACATTTACAGAGTTGCCACAGTTTTTTCAGATTCAAATTCCCTGACTTTTCCAGGTTTTTCCCTGACCTTTTCCAACGAGTTTTCCTGCCCGTTACGGCTAATACTACCCAATTTTTAACCTTTTATATTTTATACAATCGCGTTCCCCAAACATTTTGCACGCGTATCTTTGCTCTAATCTATACAACTGACACGGTCAGCTTCGAATCTTTTCCGCAGATAATGATTGTAACTTCCTGGCTTTTTGAGCGATCTTTAAATTTCCTGACTTTTCCCTGACTTTTTAAAATATCTTAAAATTCCCAGATTTTTTTGGTTCATTTTCAAATTCCCTGACTTTTCCCTGACCTGTGGCAATCCTGATTTATATCTTTGATCAAAAAAACATAATATCTTGGAAAATCGATTTTAATGGATTCGAATCAGTTTGAAAACGGTTTCAAAGTGGCAAAAGTGTGAAGGTAGCTTAAATCTACACTAGTACGAGAATGATTAGATTAAGTTTTTTCGTAAATTAATTCAACTACACATCAAAATATTTCTATATTAAAGGGAAAATGCAACCTAATAAATAAGTGATTTTTCATCGATTCCTTATCGTTTAAATACACCTAATCCAACAGTAAAACAAAATTACAAACAAATATTAAACTAGAAATAGATTTAAAACTTAACATCAAAATAGGCTTAGCTGGATTCATGGAGATCCTGAATTTCTTCGCATTAAAGGGTCAGCGACCAATGAACGAAGGTTTGTCGTTGAGGCGAGATCTTGATGAGACTTCCAATAAAATTCCACCCATCAATGCGAAGAAATTCAGGATATCTCAATGAATCCAGCTAAGCCTAATTTGATGTTAAGTTTTAAATTATTTCTAGTTTAACATTATTATTATTATTATTATTTTTTTTTTTTTTGCTGGTGGATTAGGCCTATTTAAACAATAATGAATCGGTAAAAAATTCCTTGTTATTTTACTTATCATTAATTTCAAACCCACTAATTTGTGAAACGAAAGTGCACTAACTTTTTACTAAAAATAAATATATTTCTTTGGTTACTTGAAAAGCAATTAATCATTTTAGTAAAAAGGTCATTTGGTCACTCCCAAATTTCCCCTACAGACATTTTGAACGATAAATTTAAGGCATAAATGTTTGCATCTTCTTTGTAAGTTGGTTCCAACATAAATAAACATAACGTACAAAGCTGGCGTGCCTTTATAATTTCAATAAAATATAAAAAATTATAATGGTAGTCTAGTTTTCAACACGCTTCCAATTTGGGGTGGCATGTATTATAATGCTTTCCATGAAAACAGAAGGTCATAATGCCAGAAGACAACCACTTATCTTGGTAATTGTAACCTAAACTATTCGGGCTGCTTGTCAAAATAATTTCGCGCCAAAATCCGCCAATTAAATCACAAGAAAATGAAAATTTTCGAGGCTGTTATTATTTATAGTGTGACGTAGGTTTTACTTACATTTCAATACGCCCCCATAGAATAAACAAAGAAATAGGCTTAACTAATTTGGTATAAATCCGAATATTACATCAGAATTCGACTCAAAAATCAACCTAATGCAAAAGCCTGATTTTAACAAAAGTTACTATTTTCGCAAGTACCTCTAAGCCTAAGAATGTGTCCCTTCACCTTCTATCTCCCTTTGAAAACAAATTGTTTAAGTGACCCCAATTAAAAATGAATTACACAAACAATTTTAGAACGATGAGAGTGAATATCATTAAAGTTGTGGGTATTTTTGGCTTTTCAGAAAAAAATTCGACTAAAGGGATAGTATCATATTTTTATTTTAAAGTTTAGGGAAAAAGGTTGGTTCAGAATTTAACCTATTTGATGACGTAATAGCATTGTCAATCGATAAAAAACATGAACTGGGAGCATTCGATTTTTTTTTAATTAAGCTTACGATAAGACTAAAAAGTCGTATTCATTTGAACGCACCAACCTTACAGTTTTGACAATAACAAGATCGTGATGTCATAGCATTGTCGTAAATTTCTGAGCCTTTTTTGGTTCTTTTTAGGGAAACTATGGTATATTTTAAATGGAGGACAACAGTATACTAAATTCTTTCTCTAAGTTTTGAGTTTTGCAGTAATTACAATTCTGACCATTTCGTGATACTAACCCTTTAAAGGGCGAATTTAGGTCAGAAACTCCCTATTGTTGTCCACAGTTTTGTACTCGCTTTCTTATCGAAATAATTCATTTTTAATATAGATAAAGAGTAAACTAAATTTGGAGGAAATAATAATAATTTTAAGTGAAGCTGTGACCACATAGAATTTTTATTTTAAAAATGTGATTTTTTTATAAATCGATGACAGTATGACTTTAAATTAATTTCTCGCCCGAATATGAAAGGTTATACGCTACCCCGGGAAACCTTCATTTAGACATTCTATTCCACCTTGAAATTGCAGCACGAAGAAAGCTAAGCTACCAGTTATTATTATTATATTAAATACGAAAAATGTAAAAAATAAACTTAGGAGTAGCTTCGTAAACGCTGACAACTCGAAGGGGAATCGAATATAAGCAGAGAGACCATGGGAAAACTGGGAAAACATAAAAATGCCCCCTAAGGGCCGACATTTCAATCATATTTCATCTCATTTCTTTTTTTAGACTAGGTAATGTTGTAATAAGTCTGGAGAAACGCCCACAAAACTAGGCCTTTTTGTTCCAAAAGTAATAACGTAATTAAGAAAATAGGTAGGAATCCCTAAAGGTGTCGATATCATAAGTGAATCATATCCAAGTTACACGAATTCAATACGAGTAGTCTTGATATCGCAAAAGGTTATTAAAGACAATTTTGTTACAATAGCAATCTTGCGTTTATTTTAAACCTCACCAAAGAGGGTAGGTAGGCAACCCAGTGAATCTATGGGTTGCCTACTCCCTTTGTTGGCCTGGTGGGTGTCAAAATAAACGTAAGAGGTCTATTAAGGTCGCTTGTTGGTGGGTTATCTCGTCTGCTCATATTTCATCTTGAATTAAGAGAAATAATTATTTTTGAAAGATGACCTATGACCAGGGTACGTCGTCTGCTAGGCGAAAGAATAGCAAACAAAGTCACAAACTAATAAATTGGCTGTCAATGACCAGCACCTACAGGCTATAAAATTTGTAGCCCCAAACTTCAACTACTAAATATTCAAATAAACACTGCGAAGATAGTCCCGAATTTATGGGGTTCATCTGATTGGGTTGAACAAATATTGTAGATTAATTATTTTAGACTTCTATAGAAGAAATATTTGGGCTAGACTGGTTCGTTTCCACTTAAATAAACGTAAAATCACTCAGCCATTAACTACGGTTAATATTAAATTGGGGGGAGCTAAGTAGAAAATTACTTCAGTCGATTCGTAGATTTAGATTCAATAGAGATTATAGGGAAAGAAATTCTCAGTGTTCGTACAATATTTGAAACAACAATTTCCCTAATTTTTTAAGATTTTACAAGTAAATTTTCCACGTGATATTTCTGCACGTGCACCAAAGGATTTTAAAAACTATATTAAATACAATGAATTTATCTTATTGATGTCGACAATGTGTCAATGAAGAACTCGCACTAACATAAATTTACCTAATTTATGCCAAGTCTCTAATTAATTGGAATTAACCAAAGTATGAAATAGGTCTAATTAAAACCCCTTTTCTACGAATCGGTGCGATGGAATAATTACTGAAAATGTAATTTAGTTAAGACTAGCAACATAGAAACCATTTTAAAATCCTCAACAATTGAAAAAGTCTCTTAATTAATTGGAATTAACCAAAGTATGAAATAGGACTAATTAAAACCACCATTTCAATGATGGGTGTGTTGGAATAATTATTGTCAATGTGATTAGGTTAAGACCACCAATGTAGAAACCATTTTCCAATCCCCAACAATTGAAAAACAGTCTCTAATTAATTGGAATTAACCAAAGTAGGAAATAGGACTAATTAAAACTCCCAATTCAATGATGGGCGCGTGGAATAATTGAGTTTTGTTCAAATCAAAAGATGTTTTTGAACGAAATGTTCAAATCAAAAGATGTTTTTGCAACGAATGTTCAAATCAAAAGATGTTTTTGCAACGAATGTTCAAACCAAAAGATGTTTTTGCAACGAATGTTCAAACCAAAAGATGTTTTTGCAACAAATGTTCAAATCAAGAGATGTTTTTGCAACAAATGTTCAAATCAAGAGATGATTTTGCAACAAATGTTCAAATCAAGAGATGATTTTGCAACAAATGTTCAAATCAAGAGATGATTTTGCAACAAATGTTCAAATCAAGAGATGATTTTGCAACAAATGTTCAAATCAAGAGATGATTTTGCAACAAATGTTCAAATCAAGAGATGATTTTGCAACAAATGTTCAAATCAAGAGATGATTTTGCAACAAATGTTCAAATCAAGAGATGATTTTGCAACAAATGTTCAAATCAAGAGATGATTTTGCAACAAATGTTCAAATCAAGAGATGATTTTGCAACAAATGTTCAAATCAAGAGATGATTTTGCAACAAATGTTCAAATCAAGAGATGATTTTGCAACAAATGTTCAAATCAAGAGATGATTTTGCAACAAATGTTCAAATCAAGAGATGATTTTGCAACAAATGTTCAAATCAAGAGATGATTTTGCAACAAATGTTCAAATAAAAAGATGATTTTGCAACAAATGTTCAAATAAAAAGATGATTTTGCAACAAATTTTCAAATCAAAAGATGATTTTGCAACAAATGTTCAAATCAAAACAGTAAAAATGATAACTAAAACAGCCCTGGTGTCTTTAGAATGTTACGAAGTTAAAAATGTTTATTAACGAGTTGCGTAAGAAACATTTAATGCCTTTTTTTTAGACAATTCATTCATTGTTTGGGTGGTAGTTAAGTTTGGAAGCGAAAAGCAAAACAATGACTTTGTAAGAAACGAGAAAATTATGATGGGGTGGGAGGGAAATAAAACATCCAAATAAAAATTATAAATTCTAATTGCTACCCCTCGCAAAATGATATCAAATTCTTTTGGCTTCTGTAGAAATACTAGCTTCTAAAGTCTTAGGGGGAAAATGTTTCTAATACAGTACTTAACCCCCTTCCCCCCCCCCCCCCCCATTATCCCCAAGGGAGTTGAGAGGAAGATTTTGACCTTGTTTAGAGGGGTCAGACATAAAGTTATTTAACATTTTAAACACTTTCTATATACTAAAAGATTAAGATTTTATGACACTGTTATTGTATTGATATTGATAGGTATGCGTATTAATTTTACGTATTTTATTAATTTGAAATGGGGGTGTATTAATTATTATCACGTTATTATTATAGTTATATAAATTTTAATATATTGAAGATAATCTTCGCGTGATGTTAGTGAAATTTATATTTATGCTAGAAACTTAATTACTTATTTTGTTGTAGTGAACATCTATAATAAAGCCTTTTGGATAATGGTTACTTCAAATTTGTTGTATTTTATACCAAATTACTTCAAATATACTATCTATTATGGTAATTAATTGAAATCTACTATCATTTATGGTAATTAAATTCAAATATACTTAATTTATGGTAATTAAATTCAAATATACTTAATTTATGGTAATTAAATTCAAATATACTTAATTTATGGTAATTAAATTCAAATATACTTAATTTATGGTAATTAAATTCAAATATACTTAATTTATGGTAATTAAATTCAAATATACTTAATTTATGGTAATTAAATTCAAATATACTTAATTTATGGTAATTAAATTCAAATCTACTATCTTTTATGGTAATTCAAATCTAGGTAGTACTATATTTTATGGTAATTCAAATCTAGGTAGTACCCTATTCGTTATGGTAATTCAAATCTAGTTAGTACTATATTTTATGGTAATTAAATTAAAATCATTCATCCCAATTTACTTCAAATCTACTCCAAAATATTTATTTCGAATAACTTCGAAGGTTTCAATTACCAATTACTAAACCCTTAAATATTTTAAATACTCTACAAAATGTTTCTTTATGTCCAGCCCCCGTTTGATTAGCCCTATTTGAAATCACAGTAGGCGTATCGCCATCTATTACAGACGACCGGAAAATTCATTTGGATTTCACAAATGTTTAAATTACACTAATGATTAATGGTTATTTTGGAGTTAAGGTCAAATTATGTGAATTTAAACATCTTCAAGTTTTGCAACTGCCAAATACTCTCAAAATTACGCGAGATCTATTTAAAACTATCAGATTGTTGCCAATATTGATAAAAACAAACTTAGTGACTGATTAAGTCAACGGGAATTTGTTTATAAACTTTGAACACGTACGCGATCTTATTACATGTCTGCCTAAAGTTGAGACTAAATTTAGTCTAAAATATGATTTAAATCACTTAAATGTTACGTAGAATTATAAATTTAAAGCAAAATTTGGTTTAAATGAAAAACACCAATGGATAGCGGTTAAAATTCATCGATTACACCCACCAAAAAAAGATATAAAAGCTTACTTTGATATCGTTGGCTTTATATTCTTCGTAGGAACATATTTGAAGAGAACTTGGCCGGTCTGGTGGCAAAGACTCGCTATCACTGGACTCCATATTTCTTTGGATAAAATTGCTTCAATCTAACGGGGATACAAAATAAACCATGAAGAAACCAACATTTTTCTAAAACTCAGTAACAGAAAATTTTAAACCTATCTATAATCTAAAGTAAACTGTGAACCATAAAATAGCGTCAAATATTACTATCAAGTAGTAATTTTTATCTACAAGAAGCGTAAACAAATAAATCTTGGATAGATGAAGCCCTTGTCTCAATTTTTGCGTGACCTGTCAAATTATAGGAATGACCCAGAGCCTAGGCTTAGTAGCTGTCTAATTAAAAGTGGAAACGTAAAACCTGAGAACTAAGAAGGCAAGATGACAGAGCAAAGCGAGGGTTACCTAGTGAGTTTAAAAAACTCTGGCTCTTCGGATTTTTTAGAGGTTTTAAAATAAATTAACTTGTAATCCTTTGGTACGTTAGAAAACAACTGTGCCAGATCTTTTTAAATCTCTAATTTAGGCCTATTTTAGCCGAAGACGTAAAGTTCACCGCCAAATGAGCGGAGGAGAGGCCAAGCCCAAAGCTAAGCCTAGGCCATATGTATTTTGAATTTTCGGGCCACCGACTTTTCCAATTTTTCATGATATTTCAGTAAAATATAAAACTTACGTGATTGTTTATGCACCAAACGTGACCTATAAACTATTACTTTTCAACAAAAACTGACATTAATTTCAACATAATAAGCCTAAAATTCCAAATATTAAAAAATTCGACCGTTTAAACGGCGGCAAACGCGCAACTTCTGAAAGGGGAGACTATACCGGAAGTAGGTTAATATAAAACCACTGACTATACAGATAAGCTACGTTTATAGACGGGATACTGTCAGGACTGCGTCGAAATAGGAAGAATTCTTCTGTTGAAAATAGAGGCTTCACTTAATTTCACGATAACAGTTCTTACTATTTTGACGATCTGAGGTTCGAATTTTCAAGAGTTGTTAATCAAGGTGTTACGTAGTCTTTTGTAAGCCTACCGGAAACGGTGTCCAGTGATGATTCGTCAAACCTAAGATGGAGTCTAAATGTGGCTGTAGAAAGGCGATGATTCCAATTAAACTTAAATTTTCCGCGTTTGTGATAACCAAACTTATGTTAATTATATGTATCGCGTCGAGGTTAGTCACACCTACGTCTGGTAAGTTCAGTTTACTTCTAAAAATAAGTAATTCCTAGGTTTTGAATCTAAGTGTAAATCCTCCCCTTCATTTTCGGACTGTCACTTCATTTCTACTCCTGTAATGTAGGCAGCGCGTATGATTTCGTCACATGTGGTTCTGTTATTAAATTATTAAACAACAATTTTAACGTGAGGCTGCACTCTCACGATGTAAAATATGGTTCAGGAAGTGGACAGCAAGTATGAAAAATTATAAATTTAACATTCCACTTATGGGTAAGTTAAATAACCATTAGTGATACTTTTACATTTTAGTCTGTTACTGCTACTGATGAACAGGATGATATTAATAGTCACTGGATCGTTAAAGGACAAACTGTAACAGAATGCCCTCGAGGGTAATTTCACTAATAACTTAGAAAACTGAAGGAAGTTAGACCTACAAGGTTATTAATTAATTATCATTACAGTGAACCTATTACTTGCGGTTCAAAAGTGAGGTTGGAGCATTCAAAAACGAATCGCAACCTTCACAGCCATCATTTTCCATCACCTCTTTCAAATAACCAAGAAGTAAGCGCATTTGGTGAAAAGGGAGAAGGAGATACAGGCGATGTTTGGACCATAATGTGTACGAATGAATTTTGGAAAAGAGGGGAATTAATGCGTTTTAAGCACGTTGATACTGACAGGTAAATATTGAGGAGTTATTAAATATAATTTCCCTAATTTTTGCATAAAGACTTACCTGAGAATTGTAAACTTCCTATACCTTGTATTTTTAGTTGGTTAGCGGTAACTGGTCACGCGTATGGTAGACCGATAAATGGACAAATGGAAGTTGCAGCCACTAATTATCCGGACACTTCTTGCTACTGGAAAACGGCTGAAGGAGTTTATATAAAACCGAGTGAAACTGTTAAATCCCATAACCACGAACATAATGAGTTATAATTAAATATTATTTAGGATACGAATTAAAATTATTTCCATCCAAACTGTAAAAGAGACTTTAAAATCTTTTACACAATTCATTCAACCTAAGCCTTTTTTTTCTTATAATAGCCAAGCCTAAACTTGCTATTGATTCATTATTCATCCACTAAGCCTAAACATTAACGCAACAATAAGTTAATACATATTTTTCCCCTGAAATAAATATCCAAATTTGTTTTATTGACTGTTGTAATAATTTTATTAAAATAATTTAATTATTGTTTTTCATTCTCTTCAAGAAATAAAATATTCAAACTTTCTTCTCATATAACTGAGGTTACTTTCATATTTCTTCAAACTTCCTTTTAATTATCTCTTAATGTGGTTTGTTCCAAAGCGAGAGCGGCTTCGTCTTCCACTTTCTTTTGGTTTAATATCTTAATGGCTTCTTCGGGAATGCATCCTTCGTCTATCGATTTACACCATTGTTTGTACTGAAAGTCATATTTAAGCATAAAATATTCAAGATAAATGGTTATGGTTGAAGTTTTGGTTAATTTGCTTAATACTTACCATTTCAAGTTCCTGCCTTAGCATCAGAACAGCTTGTTCTCGATTAGCTACCAATTCCTCCAAATACTGATATCGTAACTTTTTTCTGGCACGGCATTCTCGAGCGCTTTGTCGGCTTCTTTCCAAACGCGCCTTCATTCTAATTAAAATATATCAGAAGAAGATCTTCTGAATATATTGATAACAATTATATCGCGTAGTTCAGAATAAAGATCTAACCCTTGGTTAGTTAAGAAAATAACTTGAATACGCAAATTTTTATCAAAGTAACGTAATTTAAAATGACTTAGCCCGTCACATAAACTATAAATACACAAATTTATACCTTTATACGATAATTACCTATCCTTTTTTTTCGTAAATAATGCAAGAAATACAAGTTACAAATTCTCCGTCGCAAAAACAATGACGCAACTTCTCCAGTTCTCATGGCATTTAAAAATTGGACCAATGGTGTAATAGCGCAACTTTTTCTCGAGCCAATCAAAATCCTAGCCTTGGAAATGTTCCAATTCGATCGATGTCACGTGATTAGCGCGTGCGTATTTTAAACCTGTTTAATAATGGTTGTAGTTGTAGATTTGAAAAATAAATTTCCACATTTCAATCAATTTCCAATTTTATATATTTAAAAATTATAAACTTAGCAAATTTTCATAAATCTCCTTAATTTGCTTTTAAGAACGTTTGTCTTTCGATGTACAAACATAATAAGATTTATTTTTATGCAACCCATTTTTTGTGGCACAAAAACTACAGAGTAACACATTCAACACATTATATAGCGGCAAAAAAGTATTTTTTTTGGTATTTTTTATTTTTAAATATATATTAAATTAAGAAGGCAATTGTTTGAGTTTCCAAACTTTTTTTAATTTAATCGTTCACAATTTTGTTTTTCAATAAAAAGGTCTCTTTCAAATATCTGTTTATTCGTGAGTGATAAAGAAAGAAAAATGCCAATTATGTTTTAAGACCCGATTAATTTTATAATTGACCAATAACAGTATAAAATAATTATTGCAAAATATTCCATTTTTCTTTTAAAATTTTGTAAATTTTATTTAATCTTTTAGTGACTGGGAAAGGGGATAAAAGAAATAAGATAAAAACTTGGGGTCAAAATTGCCATAGTAATTTGACCAAACTTATTTGAAAAAAATAAAAATTAACTAAAATTTCCGAAGTCCAATCGTAAACTATAATTTTCCTCTTTTAATCTTAAAATTGAGTTCTGCGTTTAGCCGTGTGCCAAAAAAGGTTTGAAAATTATCACCTATCCTGTTCTTCAAATTTTTTGAGTTTTACCAGCGTTTTTTAAATGGTAATAAATTCAAATTTCTCTCTTTTTTTTTTTTTTTTTTAATATCTTTTTAATAAAGAATTAAAAAAAATCTCCAGAAAAAACGGACGAAAAAAACTACAAAATTGTCACAAATAACGTCAAATACTTAGAGCTAAGCCTTAGCCATCAATTTTGGATGTAGGGTAATTATCTCCGTTTTAATTACGAAAATTCATCAGATATAAGGATTTCTTCAATAACAGAAACATTTGTATTTCCCTCGAAGGAATTTTTCACGATTTAATATGATGGATTTAACTTTTCCTCGTTAAACACGCAAAAAAAAATGTTTTTTCAGTGTCAAGTCATTTATTCAGCGGTCAAAAAAAATAATAACTTAGCTACCACCACTCGTACATCTTACAAATTTGACTATATTAACAAAAATGACAGGCAGTAGGCAAAGTAAAAACTTTCCCGGGGATTTTGGCATTAACATCGAGTTTCATTACGAGTATGAATAGAATTTTTTTCCCACCAATCCTCGCTTTCTTTTTATTAAACCGTAATAAAAACGTTTGAATTAGGTTTTTAATACAATTACTTCAATTTAGAACATATATTTTAATTTTTTCTAATAGAAAAACAAACCTTTCTTACATAATTCAATAGACACGTTAGCGCATAATGTAATGGGCTGTTCATCGTGTTTAATACAATTATCGTATTCAAAACGTGACGTTTGTTGTAAAAAAACTTAATTTTGATGAAAAAAATTAATGTTTAAACATTGAAATGACGCTTGTAACTGTTGTTTTTAATAAACTCCAAATCGTAGCGCTGATAAAAAAGCATTTATTGGATGTTGTTTTTTTTTTGTTTAATTAAATATTTTTGACTGATTTTAAGGCTTTTCTTTTTCCATAAGGTAAGACATTTAAATTGGTTTAACTTTTATTTATTTCCAAAAACTTTTTTGGAGTTTTTGAGAAAAATTGGATATTTTTATATATAAATGGGAAAAAACGTGCTCAAAAAATCAGACAAGTTTTTTTACCTCAATATTTAATTTATATTATTTTTTTGATGCTTTTGACGAGCTGGGTAAAAATTGACACATTTTTTGTTTTTTATTATTATTTTTTTCTTATTTTTTTTTTTTTTTTTTTCAGTTACCACAGACAGAAAAATGAACGTGGAGAAATACAGAAATGAATAGAAGAAAAGAAATTACGGGTTAACCAAAATTTTTATGGTTTTTATTTTCTTTTCCGTTGTCATTTCTGGATATAATATTTTTTTTTTTATCGAGATGGAGGCAAAAAACAAAAATCTTTACCTCTCCAATGTTTTTTGTTGTTGTTGTCAAAAAAGCAGTCTTTATTTTTAACATTTTATCGAAGAGATGAAAAACAAAACCAAAAATATAAACCACGTTTCCGTATTTAATTGGGATTTACTTTCGAATTCTTTTTGGTTTTTTTTTGGTTTTAAACTTTTAATTTATTTCTTTTTTGGATTTTCTTCAATTAAATATCCGTAAGTTTGTTAACAAACTACGGACGACTACGTAAATACTAATGCTCAGAAATGGTGGTGCAATTTGTAACAATAAAAGGCTTTTTTCGTTTTTTTTTTAAAGTAGGCTTTTTTTGTTTTAGAAGGGGGAGTTTTTAATTTTTTGTTTGGTTTTTTTTTTGTTTTTCAGCAAATTGATTTTGGGGGGAATGCAGGAGGAGGTTTTGTCTTTTTATCAATTGTCACCGGCTTCCGGTTGTTCATCACCATCACCCTGCGTATCCGACGTCCAAAGCTAAATAAACCCAGCCCCAAAATTTAAAATTAATGTCTACGCTTTAAACTTTTTTAATCTAGATCATAGCTCTGCGTTCAGTGGTTAACCCTAACATAGATCATACTTGCGCGTGTAGTAGTTTATCTGAGTGGTATTCAATGATTACGAAATAAAATGGTAATGAAACTGAATAAATTTCATTAGCTGTTTAGGGAATTACCTTGAATGATCTCATTCGTTATACATCACTGAATGCAGTCTATCTTTTCATTAGAACTATAATTTAAGCCCTCTGGTTTGATCACTACTTAAAACTTAACGGTAAAATTTTGTGCTCTAAAGATACTAGAATTCCTCCAAAATTTTTAAACACTTCGGAAATCTGAATGAGAGCTAAATTTACTAGAGATACGGCTGTAATTTACAGTATTTAAAATACCAATCACCAGTAATCTACAGTATTTGAAGTACCAATTACCAATAATTTACAGTATTTAAAAAACCAATTACCAGTAATTTAGTATTTAAAAACCAATTACCAGAACACTTCAAAACTGCATTGATTTTCCTAGATATCTACCTAAAATCTTGAAAACTATCCTAAAATCTAAGACCAAGTGGGTTCAAACTTCCGCAAAATTAAAGTTGTAATTGTAACTAACCGTGAGGTTATCTCTGAGCAGCTGCATTATTAATGTGCTGTCCTTATAGGAATCTTCATTCAAGGTGTCTAACTCCGCTATGGCATCATCGAACGCCTAAAAATTTATAAGGTTAAAAGGTATTAATTTAAATTTGATTTTAAAATGAAAATTAAATTCATTAAGTGATCAGGGACAAATAAAAACGAGAGAAAAGGAATAAAGTATTTGCAAAAAAATTAAATTATCTAGCGGAAAAATAATGGAAAATGGAACGAGGTAATTCAAATAGGCAGAAGCTGGGGAAAATATTTCACTTGGACGAATATTGGAGATACAAATCAATAATGACATCACAGCCACTATAGGTTTAGCCAAAAACAAATTTAAGAGAATTTCTTTTCTATATCTAATAGTATCACGCTGAATAAATGTTCTATAACATTTGCAAATTCTAGAACTGAAAATTAAGAAAATTTAAACTGAGGTCGCTTATAGGGTTGCCACAAAATTAGTTATTTTGACAATCATTGACCATTTTCCCGGACCAAAAGACTATAATATATAGCTATTTATTCATGACTTCATCTCACACAACTGATCTTTTCAGTGATACCAATTTTCATGACAAAATTCCCTTATCTCTCATTATCACCAGTTTTAAATTTACTGACCTCTTTTTGGAGGCATTTTAAATTTCCTGATCATTTAGGCGGCATTTTAAAATTCCCTGATCATTTATACGCTAATTTAAAATTCTTTGATCAGCAACTATGCTCAATAATCTGCTTAACATTTCTTTATTGAAATCTTGGCGAGATCTTCCAATAGAAATCCCAGGAATTTCCTTACAGTATTATAATTAATCTATGATTAGTGACCTTCGTACTAATATTAAATGACAGTAGAAGTTTTCTAAACCTTTAGAATTAAGATAAGCTTGAGAGCTGATAAAGATTTATAATACGAGTGACATAAATTAGGCTAGATAAAACCAAAATTCACTCCATTACTACGATACTAAGATTACTATCATTGCATTGTGCAAAATAAATAGGACAAATTAGGGCAAATAACGCAGTTTCCTCATCATTGGGATTAGTGCTACTAATCCGCAATTACAATAGTAATATTATCAGCTAAAACAATTTCCAATTCGTACTATCTTTAAGAACCGTTAATTACCAGTCCATTCAACTTCTATAAAACCAAAGATAAAACTGTAAGGGTTTAATTTAATTTCAAAACAAAGGCTTAACACTAATTCTACGTGACTGATAAGCAGCTTTGCAACTCAATAGAAAGTGTGTTGGAATGGATCTAATAAGCTTCTTATAAATTCATTGTGATTCAAAAATTACGGAAATACTCTTAACAGCAGTAATTACTTGTCCCTTCAATAATTAAAAGATTATCTTTGTAACAAAATGGATATGTATCGTAAAATTAATTTTTGGCTAACTATAGATGGTTTTAAAGGAATTTGCCTCAATTAGGTTGTAATATTTATCAAAAATGCGATGTTTATCATAAGCCTTGTTCTTAAAAAAAAAAAAAAAAAAAAAAAAAAAAATCAAAAAGTAAAATTAAAACCCAGCCAGCTTATCCAATTCCCAGTATTATAATAAATTGGGTAAAATTTGCAGCTTAAGTCTATATATCAATTCGTAGGTTTACGGAGATTCCTGTTAACTGACCCCTACCAAATAACAACAGTTGGACTAGTTAAGAGCCTGAGGAGTTCAAATATTTAAAATTAAGTTTACGCTAGTTCTTAAACTTTACACAAAATCTGGAAGTCGGGGTTCATAGGAAAGTTTTCCATTATCCTTGAACCTTTGACCCCAATTTTTTAAATCCTCGACTTATTCATCTTCAGGGGAATACCAAATTTGGAAAACATTCCTTAAATTTTTGACCCCATTTTAAAATTCCCAGATTTTTCAAGTTTCTCTGAACATAACTGTTATTTGGTGGGGCTCAATTAACATATCTTGCCAGAGGTTCCAATATTTGATAATTTAAACATTAGATTTTAAGACAAATGAGAGAAAGATAATGGGAGAATTTAATTTTTACGACTCACAAAAAAAAAATATATATATTAATGAAATTCTCTTAATATTTTCAGGCACTTTTACAGTTTTTTGGTTAGGCTTAGCGCGTTTCTTAGATTAGGTGGAAGAATTTAATTTTGGTATTCAATAAATAAAGATATATTCATGAAGAAGCCTCTTCAACACAGGCTTTCTTTAGATTGAGGAATCTAATAACTTCAAGCGACTGATAAGGCATTAATTACTAGAAATTTAGGGAACATCTATAAAAGCACTAAGCCTAATATCGTTATTTAGAGGGAATAAAACTCTCAAAGCTTTTTTAAGAAAGATCTGCGTAGTACCCGGAAACATCTAAATCTTACGAGGTTCTATTCCCTTTAAAGTCAACTGAAAATCCAGTGGCTCCGCTAGATTACTAAACGTGTGAGCTCCGATATAATTTGGGGGCCCATTAAGCTTGATTTCGAGGTTTCTTCAAGACCACTCAAGTTATATTTTGAGGCCACTAACTCTTATGCCCAATTAACCCCAAAGCTTGATAGTAGGTAAATTTTGTGGTTCCTAAACCTTGACATTGGAGCCCCGTATAAAGTTCTCAGGGGGTTGGCCAACCATGCCCAACCTCTAGCGGAGCCACTGTAAAAAAACCACTTTTCAAATAAGAGGCTTAAGTTAATATCTGAAAACATTAATAGGAAACTTCATTTTCGGTTGGAAATTTAGTTTTTATAACGTACGGGTTTTTTCTTTCAAATCCCTAATTATTTTTACCTGCTTGGCCAAATGGCAGGCCCGATCTGGCGCATTCAGAATCTCAAAAAAGAACACTGAAAAGTTGAGCGCTAGACCCAACCTGATGGGGTGAGTTGGCTGCATTTTACTTTTACTGATATCAAACGCTTCTTGATAAGCTTTCTGAGACTCTTCAATCACACCTAGATTTTGGGGGGATTTTTTGACCAAGGGAGTTTTTGATACGATAATTTAAGGATGGGATAGAGCGGGAATTGTTTATTTTTAATACCATTCACAAGGTTTGTTACGAATTTGTTAATTCGACGCAAAATAGAATGTTACGGAAATAGGAGATTTTAAATTTGTTTTTTTGATAGACAGCGGGAGAGGAATCGTGTTTTAACAAAAATGGGGGGAAAAAAGAAAACGGAAAAAGAAAAAAAAAATGAAAAACCAAATAAATTGACAATAAAAATTACCTGCTTCGCCAACTGGCAGGCTTTTTCTGGCGAATTCAGTATTTCGTAATAAAACACTGAGAAATTCAGCGCTAGACCCAATCGGATCGGATGTGTAGGCTGCATTTTGCTTTTACTAATGTCAAAAGCTTCTTGGTAAGCTTTCTGTGACTCTTCTACGACACCTGCACGTTTATAACAAAAGTATGGAATACCCGGAACAACTAATTCCAAATTTAAACCAACCCCCAAGCTGCGGTGTTTAATATCGAGTCATTTTTGATACAAAAACAACATCCTATCCTACGGTTGATTAAAAACTAGCTACAGATTTCACGAAGTAAAATCAAGAGGCGGGTCAATTAGGATGATGAAAAAGATTAAATGGAATTTAATCATTATTCATATTAGGTGATGATCCGTTCTATGATTGAAGATTCAAACCAAAGATAGAACATTCTACAATCAGAATTAGATTGACATTGACCTGACCCTTGATTAAAACTTAGTCAAATCGAGGGGTCATTTCCAAAATCATCTTATGGTTTTGAAAATCATTAAGCCCTGTTTTCACAACAGCAATATTTGACAGACGATTGACTGATATCGCTGAAGCGCGAGTCACAAAATCCAAGTCAAATCGATCTCATGAAAATGAGGCTTTAAAAACACGAGTCTTTTTTACGGTTGAGTTCAGGGAGTGAGATATTTTAAGACTGTCATTAAATATAGCTGGATCCCCTCACATTTTAATCCGTATTAAGTTGGGCTTAGCGTGAAAAATTGCAACTTTGTTAATTAGCTAGTTTTCAAATAGTTTAAACATATTTTACAATTCTAATTACAAATAACACTTCATTATCCCTTTAGAGGGAGGGTGAAGAAAAGTTATTGATTTCACTTCTAAATAGAAAAAACGTTCCCGTAGATGGCGCGTGTATAAATTATATAAAAACCACGGAAACTTTGATTTGGGCTTGGAATTAAATTCAGTATACCTAACTTAATAAAATTTCCGCAACACTTGCAGCGGCATTCGCACATTGAATCGAGCCAAATGTCATTCTAGATCATTTTCATAGGTACATCAGCAAGTGTTGCGGATATTTAACGAAGCTACCAGGGACATCTTTTCATTAGTCTTAAAATTCTCCCATTTTTAATTGAATGCCAAAATCATAATATTTTTTGCAATGTTTTTTGCACAATTCAGACAAATACATTACCAGAATGTATTAATACGAGAACAAGTTTTACTTTTAGTAGTAGAAATCTATAAGAATGTAGTAACACGCAACTAGGTTTAGGCCTTACATATTTTTCCACCTAAACTAATTTTTTAACCATTTGCGACTAAACTTTTACATCATTTATGACATACCGAATTCTTAATCGCCATAATCCCAAATCTAAGCAAGATCAGAGTTGCGCAAATATATGGCAAGCCTAAAGATCCCTTCTACCATATTACCAGCCTACTCTGCCAAAATAAGCGCCTTAAATTCTCTCCCTCTTCCTACCTCGAAGGAAAATCAATACTTCCTCTAAAAGCTCTAAACCGTGAGAGGCTTTGACTAAATGACTAGTAACCAAACAAACCCCCGCTTCTTCTGGTAGCAAAATTTAGCCTGAAATAGCCAGTTTAAAGCCGTGCATCGCGAGGTATATCAGAAAAATTACTCACTGTTCCTTTGGTCACCAGTGGCAACTTCCGCTAGATACCTGTAGTAATCGCCTTTCATTTTCAGGTAAAAAACTTTACTTTCGGCATTACTAGCCTTAGGAATAAGGTATTTGTCTAACAGGCCCTAAAAAAAACAAAAAACATTCATTTTAGAATATTACACGTTACCGATAATAATTAACAAAATGGTCTAAAACAAAATTAAGTAGTACAAAAACTAAGACTTAATCCTGTAAATATATGGTCATTTCACAAAATTACTCTGGTAATTATAGGCTTCCTTAAAATTAAGGGTAACTAAGGATTAGTTACGTTGACACATACACTTAGAAACCATTTTTAAATAATTTAGAGTCCGGTCATATTGTTTTTTCAAGCAATTCACCGTTTTTGGACAAATATATTTACAGTTCACCCTACTTTGACCTTTTCAAAGGTTACGAAATATCTAGTGCAGGTTCACCAATCAAAATTTACAGGAAATATAAAACTTGTTTGTATTTTATGGTTCATCAAACACGGAACTACGTTTAAATATAATTTTTTCCCATGAATTATAATTAATTATTTTCAGTATCTTATCAGATTCTGGAAAAGCTTTACCGATAGTAATTTAGTTCAATCAAAATTCTTTGCAAAATGTTTGTGTTTTTTTTTTTTTTTTTTTTTTTTTTTTTTTTTCCAAGAATGGGGCAAAGTATAGAATTATTTTTACTTTTTTCAGCCTTAGAACAAACAAAAAGCTTTTTTTTCAAGTTTTATAATAATGCATAATAAGAATCGATAACTACAGCGGTGTCAACGGAACCAATTACCTAATGAAACTTTCCTTATGCAAAGTACACATTATTGACTAAAACCATTAATTATTAAAACTTTTCATAAAATAAACAAGCTACAAAACTTAAGATTTTCAATCTATTTTTCGTTTATAAAAGATAGCCCTTATTTTAGACAAAATCTTACGGCGTAACTTAATAACTGAAGCTCGAATAACTGAAGCTCGATTAATCTGATTGGGTAGATTTTACTCTCAACATTCAACCTGATACAAGTTGATTTTCCCATCATTAAAACTCAAAACCAATCTGATTGGCTAAATTTTCCAAAGCAATAAAATCCAAAACTAATCCGATTGACAAGAGATTCCAATCATTAAAATTCAAACCTAATCTGATTGGCTAGATTTTCCTAAACAAGATAAAGTCAAACCTAAATCTATTCTAAAACCTAGAACTTGTCAGAAATTTTTTTAAAAACTCGGAATTACGGCTAAAAGTTTAATTTTAGCTGGAAGTATTCCTTCACATTAACGACCAAAGATAATTGCTGAATACATACTATACAAAATTAGGTCAAACTGGCCTAAAACTTAAGTTAAAATGGCCAAGAATTTTAGATTCTCATATATATATACTTTAAATAAGACCTCAAATATGAGAGTTTTCACGGGGGATCCTTGACATTTAATTTCATAATTGTTGATGCGATAATATGAAAAATAGGACAAAAAAACAGACCAAGGTAATTTGCATAAGCTAAGTTTAACCCAAATAAATTGTTGTTCACTTCGTTAAAAACAAATGTTTATGTGGTAAACACCATAGTTGCGAACGAATTCATCCCCCCCACGCACCGAATAACTCATGGCTGACTAATGCGTGATATTGACAGGTAACGAGGGATAATAATACCATGTAGGTCTTCCCGCCAAAGTTCCACTCTCTAAAAAGGAATTATTCCTCCATTTTTTACTGCAACTTTAGTTTCGCAATAAATATTTCATTCTTTAATTGAATGAAATTTTAACGAAAAGGTCTATGGGTTTCCTAATAAGACGACCTAATTCTACCTCGTCGCTTCGTGGCAAGCTTTAAATGTCACGCACACTAATTTGAACAATGTAGGTTATATATCGTAGCATTTTTTGGTGGTACGAGGAATTTCAAATAAGAATTTTAGTCTTCAGCCTCATAAACACTGTACCTGTACTATCAGGAACCTTTACTACGCAGTTATAATTACACTCCGCATATTCAATTTATATTAGCTCCAAAACTGATTCGAAAATGCTTAAGGTTTTGGAACTATTTCTATTTTTTGATAAGGCATTATCAACTTAAACAAGTTAAATTTGTGAAATCTGAGCTTTAAACTGCGGATTAAGAGTGGAATTTCAAAGTTTGTAATCTATATCTAATCACTAAAGTTCTAGTGAAAATTGTATTGCGTAATTACAACATTTTACTGAATTAATTAACTTAAGGGCAATACACTTTAAGGTATAACTGTTTAAGGTCATATTAATAGGTAAATAAGGTTGTGAAATTGTCACCTTTGCTACGCACCAGAGGCCAGTCTAGACAATTAGGGGGAGGGGATTTTCCGAATGACTATGGCCTTCGGAATTTCTCATTGGGGTCGTTTTAATCCAGTTTGGGCGCGAAAGATGGAATTCCGCCGGCGTTTAAACGAGAAAATGAAACTTACGCAATCCGCCGGAAAAACGACGATACCGCGGAAAAAAACGGGCAACGCCTTAAACAAGTCGCGGGAGCCTAACGCTTAAGCCTAGGCTCGGCGCGTAATAGGCTTAACAAATGTTAGGCTTACCAAAACGTCATAGCAGATTTCTCTTAGTTCTTTTTCAACTTTTTCTCTGTATTCCCTGGCCATTTGCTGCTTCCTTTCACTGCCTTCCGTTTTTTGCTCTATACTGGATATGACCCTCCAAGAACTCCGCCTGGCGCCGACGACATTTTTGTAGGCGACCGAGAGTAAATTTCTCTCTTCGTTACTCAGCTCCACGCCCGTTTCTGTGACCTGTTTCATCGCCGCGGCCATGTCATCGTATCTTTCGGCTTGTTCCGCCAATTTGGCCCTTTGTACCAGCTCGTCTTTATCCATTGCGAATGTGTGTTTTTAACTGAAACTGATCGAATAATCCTTGAGTGAAATCGCGAGAACCAAATGCCCGCTTCCGCACGCCTCCGAAATAGGGCCTAAATAACGTCAGTCAAAATGGCGACCAACGACGGAGTCGTCTATCTTTCCCACACCTTCCCAGGCGCGCCAAATATCTTCCTTGGGCAAATTAAGTGGCAAGACGACGGGGCTTTAAATCGGAGCTTTTCTAACAACGGCTCATATTCGATACGGCGTATAATTGAGAATTCAAACGATATAAGATTAACTTTACCGACAGGCGGAGGATTCTTGGGTCCAGGAGTTTGCCGGCCGATAATCGAGGAAGATTCTTTCTGACACTACGGGGTCAGCAACGTTCTAACAGAGCCGTGACGTCAACAGTTGCTAGGAAACCGCTAGGAGCGTGCGGCGTACGCTAGGCGCGCAATTTTTACTAGAAAAAAACTTAATAGCTCGAAATAAAATACAAAAATACCTTTAAAATTCCTATTTTTACGATAGAAATATTAGTTTTAATTCGCATACCTTTCTTTTTATGAAAATTACGACCCAAATCACAAAATTTGCTTATATTGGCCACGCCTACTTTTAACGAAATCCATTTGCTATTTTAAGTTTTATTACAATTATAGACGTAATTTTTGAATAAACCGAGTTAAAAATGATCTAAACAAACGTTATTTTTTAAATAATTAAAAGCTATACTTTTAACTAAAAGCGATTAAAAAACTTATTATAAACGCAACTTTTAAATCGATAAAAAAAAGTGTTTAGTTTTCCCACCAATCACCGTGATCTAGGGAGACTAGGCGCTTTTACGTAAACAATCCACATGTCTTTCAGTTCTGTCGTTTAAGCCTAGCCTCGTGCTAAAGTATTGTTTTGGTGTGGTGAAATATATTTCTTAATACGTTAAATTAATGGTAATGTTAATGTTATATGTTTAGTAATAAATAGTTACAGTTTTGGTTAATTAAAGCTTCGTACCGATTTAACAATCTTGTGAAGTACAAAGTACTTTTAAAACCTAAGCCTTTGCTTCTTAACTGGGTTTGCCCCGAAAACCATAGTAAAGTGTAAACATCCAAATTCCACAAAATGCCAAAATCTAAGAGAAATAAGCAAAGTAAGTGTTTTTTTACAAAGATTCTATATAATTGCGTATTTCAGCTAATCTAAATATCATTTTCTCTTTTAGTATCACTGACAAATACCAAGAAACGGGGTCTGCAATTGAAACAAACTCTCGTCGAACAAGTTAGGAGTAACGTTGATTCCTATGCCAGGATATTTGTCTTTTCGGTACACAATATGCGAAACAACAAACTTAAAGATGTTAGACAACAATGGAAGCATAGCCGGTAAGTGTTATTAATATAAAAAGAGGTTGAACGTCGCGTAACCTCTTACTCAGTGTTTGGCAAATTCCTATTTTAATTCCAATCAAAATATTTTGAAACAGCTTCATGTTTGGAAAAAATAAAGTAATGCAAAAAGCCTTGGGACGGAAACCCGAAGACGAATACAAAGAAAATCTCCACAAAATAAGTAAACAACTTAAAGGACAGTGCGGATTACTATTCACCAACAAACATAAAGGAGAAGTACTCAAGTAAGCCTAATTTTAATTTATTTAATTCTAATATTGTGAGATGGCTATAATTTAACTTGAATAATGGTATTTGTCCGCGTGAGTTATGATAGTTATATAAATTGCATGTTTAGGTTCAATTTTGTTTTACATCTGTCAGTGGTTTTACATTTCTCTCTGGGTTGTGGCCTTTGCAGGAATAAACATTGATCCTAAGTAGTCCCCCCCCCCCCTTCTATTGTCCCCAACTGTTGCCATAACAACCCCTTACCAGGGATTCTAAAGGGGGTATTTCAATCTCTCATAATATATATTTTTTTTTTCATTGTCTTAAACAAAGTGAATATAGGCCTAAATGGTTCCTGGCTAATTTAGGTTTAACTGTCTAAATATATGGGACTCTGGAGTATGTTATCAATGGTCCAATTTGGCCTTATCTATCCCAAATTTTAGGTCTAAATAGTAAATAGCTTTTGTTATATTGTCCTTTAAAATCCCAATGTTTGTGCCAAATAGCTTTGTTAATTTTGGGCTTAAAAACTTTTGTTGTAAATGACCTTAGTATCCCAAAGTTTTGGTCCTAAATAACTTTAGTTGTAAATGGCCTTAGTATCCCAAAGTTTTGGTCCTAAATAACTTTTGTTGTAAATGGTCTAAAATCTGTGATGGAAAGATGAAATTGGACCACTTACATTTTACAACAAAAGCTATTTAGGCCAAATTACTTCTTTTGCAAAAAAAAAAACATTTGGTATAGAAAAAATACCTTTTTTTTCTCCCCTCCCAGATATTACATAAGGTTTACATTTCATAAATTATGTACAGCATTTTTTAGCTTTATTTTATAAAGTCAGGAAAGTAGCCTGACTTCCATTCTCTTTTCGTATAAATGATATAAAACTGAAAACCTATTGTTATCCTATTCAGTTTTCTCACTTCCGTACATAGAATTAGTCCTAGATTTCAACACGTTCAAAGTTAACCTTGACAATATCTCTGAGAGATTATTTTTTGAGAACATCTCGCTATAGAGAGGAAATATTTGATAGAAAGTGTATTTCACCTCGCGTACGTAGGGCAAAAAGTACAACCCTCTCCTCTTGTCGAGATCTATGACAAGCGAAATAATAAAGAATATTATTAGCTAAATGGAAGCTACCCTAGCTGTATTTTACACTTTTTGAAGTGATCCCCTGGTACTTGACCTATAAACCCTTATAAAATAGTAATAGCTATATCTTCCATTACCTATTCCACCTCAAGTTGGCAGCGTTTATAATGCCACATTTATCTTAGACTTTGAAACCATTTTTGGAAAGGTTGAATTGCAAAAATTGCGGAGCTCTTTTATTTGGGTATACAATTATGTTGAATCGTTGATTTGAATAATTATAATGATTTCAAAGAGCCAAAAGTGGAAGAAGCCTATGTTTGTTGACTTTAGAAATATTGTTACTGTAAAATAACCTTGGAAACAGCGAAAAGAACCGTTTAAATCATTCGTTTCTATTAAATATCTTGCCTTTTTTCAAGGTTGGATGGAAGTATAGAATTATCTATACTTTTGCCAACCTTGAAACCATCAAAAAAAAGCCTTTACATAGAACCTATTTCTATGGAAGATGTTGCCTCTTTTCAAGGTTGGAACGAAGTCAACCAAATATTTAGGGAAATTTGATGGGGATTTTTAATTTCACTTGAAATTTCAGCCGCGATTTTGAATTTCACGTGAAATTTCAGCCGCGATTTTGAATTTCACGTGAAATTTCAGCCGCGATTTTGAATTTCACGTGAAATTTCAGCCGCGATTTTGAATTTCACTTGAAATTTCAGCCGCGATTTCGAATTTCACGTGAAATTTCAGCCGCGATTTCGAATTTTACGTGAAATTTTAGCCGCTATTTTTAATTTCACGTGAAATTTTAGCCGCGATTTTTAATTTCACGTGAAATTTTAGCCGCGATTTTTAATTTCACGTGAAATTTTAGCCGCGATTTTTAATTTCACGTGAAATTTTAGCCGCGATTTTTAATTTCACGTGAAATTTCTCCTGGGATTCTAGTTTTCAAGTGAAATGTGTCATTTTATTGTTACCTGGCGTTATTTTTAAGCCTTTTCTGACAGAGGTTGGAATGGTCAGACTCTTTTAACAATTGCATCAATTGATAAGTTTAATTTTACCAAATGTTGGGTTACATTTTACAAAGTGTATCCCTTTTGTTTAAACCAATTTTTTCCCGCGCAAAAACTAAGAAATTTTGATAATGGAGGAGTCGGAGAGTAGATAAACCTTAGTTTTGGAGTTAATCGACTTATCTCGTTGCTGGCCATTACCTTGTTTTTCGCTGAACCTCTGAATGTTTTTCTTTTTTGGGCATAAAAATTCGGTACTTTAGTCCTCCGCTCTAACGCTGAGACGAAGTCATGTTTCTTGCTAAGGATGATAAACGACTTTTTAGGGAGAATTTCCACTCCTATCCCCATTTACCAGCCTATATACTCTACAAGTTTTATCTACAGAAAGTAGGGGTACCCTTACACTAGGCATATTACTAGTATAAAGACACGTTGATAATAAACCTAGGTAATAATAGTATAAGCCAATAATAAAGGTATAAGACAAGGTATTAATCTTTTATATCAACAGCACTGTACTAACCGAAAAAGCAATGTTATATTAGTTATTTTTACCCAAAATCATCGACTAATGGACTCAAAATTTGATGATATATTCAGACCCCCACCAAAATAGACTAATTAGAACCTAAGAGATCAGAAAAAATACTTAAAAATGTATTTGAAAACGTATTTGAAATTTTCAAATTTCAATATTAAAATTCCATAGAGTTCCCAACCTAACATATACATGTTTTTCTCGTTAAAAGACATTTAAACTATAGAATTATAATTAACGTAATTAATTACGAGTAAGAAACCAGGTCAGAATCAAATTCTCCAAATAATGCATTAGCCCCGCCCTATTTTAAGACTACAAATTTAAGAAAAAACGGAATTGCTGTAGCCAATGAAATAGGGTATGTAAATGGCCCGTTTACAAATCGATTTAACAGTATCCCTTTAAACTTTACGTTCGCGAAGGTCAACGCGTTTTGATTGGTGACTGAGAAGTGCACTATCTTTAATAGCTAATAAATGTAATGGTGAGTAGACTCAGTAGAGAGAATCAAAAAATATGAATTCAAGGGATAATATCGCGTACTTTATTTGCACGTATAAATAAAACACGTTGGTTAAATTTGTTTGTTCCATGATAGTAAAATTACACGCGAGAATCTACTTTTATCATTCCATTTGTTGACGTCATGACATTGTAATTCGTCAAAAAAATTATTTGTTCTTCTTCAAATTCTTCTCCTTTAATTTGAAATCGATAAGCTTCAGTTTTGACGTCATTGCGTTTTAAAAATATGGAAAGTAACCAATATATTGGTTCAAGTGTCGAGTAATTTTAGTTTTTTGATGAAGATAACCTTTTCTTAAAGGCCTAGGATCACTTCTGCCTGTCACCCTGGAAACAAACTCACCCTCCAGGCTTTCTCTTGCCTTGCTACCCAAGAGGAAGCTTAGAAGGTGAGCCCTCCTCCAGTGAAACAGGCAGAAGAAATCCTAGACCTTTAACGATGTATGAAACGGGGCGAGATTATTTTGAAGGCTTTTTGTTCATTAAAAAAATATCTATATATTTTAGCGGGCATTTCCTCCTATTTTAGCGCGCGTTTCCTATTTTAGCGCATGTTTCCTTCTGCCGATATATCCTATAGATTTCTACCGATTTTATTCATAGTTTTCGGCCAATTTTAGACCTAGTTTTCTGCCCATTTTAGCGAAGTTTTCGGGAAATTTCGGCCAATTTTAGGCCTAGTTTTTTGCCAATTTTAGGGCTAGTTTTCTGCCAATTTTAAAGAATTTTTTTCTCCGTTGTCTTTTACCTTTAAAATATAAGATAAAATAAGGGGGTTTTTCCTAGCTTTGGTAAAGAATTCTTATTCCACACTCGATTTCTCATCCTATGATGATCGGTTTCCATGGCGACGAATACATAACGTCGTTGTCTCGTATTTTTCTCCGCATTATGACGTCGTCCGAGCCAACATTGGAATTCTTTATTTTTAGATTTTTCAAGCCCCTTTATTTTCCCCTTTACGCACCGTGTTCCTTATTTATTTGGTCCAAATCCATAAATTCTTTAATCTAGAAGTTTTTACGTCTTAAAGCGAATATCGATATTTATAACGCTGAAATTGCGAAAATTCTTTAAATTAAAAACCTTGCCTCGTAACGATGATACGCGAATTTTTATTTAGTTTCAAAGTGAACGTGAAAAGACTAATTAGGTTAACTTAAAGTGAGAGTGTCACTGAATTTTCACAAACTCCAAATGGAAATTGAGTATCATTTTCGGAAAGATCGTTAAAAAACGATTCTATACATATGTCATAGAACAAAATTAAAGCGACTGTAAAAATACATATTTTATAATCGCCATTTTAGACATTTTTAAAATAAAAATTCCCCGTAATACTATGTCATCACTAAGGTCACGTGGCTTCGATATTGTATCGAGCTTACAGCAAGGAGGATTAGACAAGGATAAGAAATGTGGGGACGGCGCGGTTCCTACTGCGTCGGCCTAAACTCCCACTCTGTGAGAACGGGGGTAGAGACGTTTCGTGGTAAAATGTTGTCGCGTGGGTAAAACGAATCCTTTATGAGACGCGCTAGCTAGCGACCACGTGACAACAGTTTACCTCGAGAATTTCCTATCCCCCCTTTCCACCCGAGTGGGAGGTTGGCTCTTCTCTCTCTAACTCAACGCAGCCCCACATTTCCTCTCCTTCTCTGATCCTCCTTGCTTACAGTTGATTCTCGCGCGTTCTGGCACTAGAGATAAGGTCACTTTCGCGCCGTCTTTTTCGTAAACGTACTTAAACCAAATCAAGTATAAAAATTATGCTTAATTTCGTTCTAGAAATAATCTACGTCATAAATCAGGATAATTTTTATTCTAAAATGCAAATCACTTGGTTTTAAAAATTATGCTTAATTTCGTTCTAGAAATAATCTACGTCATAAATCAGGATAATTTTTATTCTAAAATGCAAATCACTTGGTTTTTACTATTATCTAGAAGATTACTTCACATCTCGAAATAACTTAAAATTTCTAAGCGTGGTAGATTTATTTTTCGAAGCAGGTGCGTTGAAGCGACTAACTTTTTTTTTTTTTTTTTTCGTTTAATTATTGTAATAAATTCGAACGCTTATTTTTTCTTCCCCATGGCGTCTCTTTTGAGTCTTTGGAAAAATATAAGTTCTTATTTCCGGTCCCTCTTCCAATTTCCTTTGATCACGGCTTTGATTTATTTTTACAAGGTGTTACGGATGAACTAGTAACTTATTTTTGTTCAAATATATTTTAAAGTGTATCCTTCATCCTTAGCCGTAATTCGCCCCCCTTCGATGTTAGCTTAATTACTCACAATTTACCAAAAAAGGTTTTGGAGAGTAGGATTAATATGATCTTAAGAAAATCATATTTAAAGGGTTAGTGAAACTACATCATTTTGAGTAGTTTTTTATTTTAAAAGTGATTCTGTAATCAAATTTTGTATTAAAACCTTTATTCAAATATTTTCACCTAAAGTTTAACGATTTACAAAGAAACTTCAAAATTAAAATGTCTAAGATTAATTAGTTACGTGGCATAATAGGTAATACCTATATTAAAATTACTGAAAAAATATATATTTATCTACAAACAGGGTTCGTACAAACCAGGAAATCTTAGGTAAATAAATTAATGCCTAAAATTTTGTAATTATTTGTGAAATTCAGCTAAATTTGAGGTTATCAAAACCAGGTTCCAATGTTATTACACTCTTCATATTTACAGAAGTGGGTAGTTTGGTGTTGGACCTGGAAATTTCAGGGAAATAAATCTGTTTCGCAAAAGTTGTTAATAGTCCAAAACAAATAGCCCTAGGTAATAATTAAATTAAGCCTTGTATTATGCTTAATAAAAATTAGACTCTAGTGTTGCGCATAGATAAAAGAAAATGCACTAGATCCACAACCCTACCAAAGTCACGCGCCAAAAATGTCTCAAATAGAAAATATTTTCTCGCGCTAATGCTCGCCTTGGACTCTACAAATGTCACGCGCTACAGGGGGATATGTCCCCCTTTGGCGCGTTAAAATTTGTACAGTCAAAGGCAGGGAAAAAAAGCTTCTATACTCTACATCGACGTTAGAAAGAATTGTGGATCTAGTTATTTTTCATATATCTATGGTCTCGCGATATTAATTCAAACTTGGCGTGTGATTTGAAATATAACATAAATTCAACCGGAGTTTGCAACGAAGTTTATCATAGTGTTTAAAGCTTTGCGTGTGTATTGTAAAGTTCCCTTCAAATAGAGACAGACGTACCTAGTATATATTGATACGCAAATTTCCATTGGTTTGAGCAAAAATTATTTTTCTGCCCGTCCTCCTTTAAGACTCGTTTTCTCAATTTATTTTTAGCGATATAAGCCTATCTTAATATTTATTTTTTAATATATTTTCACCAGTCCGTCATCTTCATATTTTGTAATTGTATGTTTATTATGGTTTCGTTTCAGATGGTTCAGTAATTACACGGAAACTGATTTCGCCCGGTCGGGCAACGTGGCAACAGACAACGTCGTTTTAGATAAAGGCCCCCTTCCGCAATTCTCGCATTCTCTCGAGCCCCAACTACGTCAATTAGGAATGCCCACTTCTTTACAAAAAGGTAACGTGACGTCATCTCTTTTTATATTTATTTTTCGCTTTTCCGAACTTATTTGACGCAGACTGTTTATTTAAGGAATTATTCATACTATAAACTAACAATAAAAATATAAATTAAAGTGATCCTTAAAGTAGATACGCAACCAAACTTGAATTTAGGCGTGACGTTGGTTTTGCATCATTTCAATTCACTGCCATAGAATAATGAGAGAAAACGGCTTACCCAATCAGAAAAAAAATCCACCAATTTTGGTAAAAAATAGTACAAATTTCAAAAATTCTAACATTATTCGACTAAATAGATCGATTAAAATAAATGAATCTTAAATTTTGGTTCATTTTTGTTGAATTCGAATTTTTTCATTTGGTTTATTTGATCAAATTCTGTTGGAATTTCCCTATTTGAACCCTTTTTGTTCAAATTAGTTGATTTTTCCTCATTGGATAAGGTTTTTTCTTTAATTATTTTATAAGTGATCATTGAAATAAGAAGTAAAACTGACGTCAGCTTTAAATTTCTTGTAAAGATACTACCAATTGTTTTCAACATTTCATTGTCCCTTTAAATAAAGAACATGAAATTCTAAGAGAATTTTTTAACGAAAAATCTCAAAGAATTGCGATTTTATTTATAGGAATCGTAACGTTAGTGAAAGATTTCGAAGTCTGCAAAGAAAAAGAAGTTTTAACCCCTGAAAAAGCTAGAATATTGGTAATTTTATTAATTAGTAATTAATAATATTAAATCTACGAGTCATTCTGGTTTCCATAACCATTGAAAACATTTTTCTCTCGTTGCGAATGTCCAGAAATTGTTAGGAATTGAAATGTCTGATTTCAAATTCACGATACAAAGCGTATGGACTCATAATGACTGTTCCTTCGAAATCATAAACGAAATGGCCTTGAGTGGAGATGAAAAAGAAAATGAGCACTCTCTTAACGAAGATGAAGATGATGATGATGGCGACGAAGAAGACCAAGAGCAAAAAGATCCCGAAGACGAAGAAATGGAAGCCGATGAAAAAAATGATTAAAAACGGTATTTTCTCTGGTTAAGACAAACATCATTATTTCTCCAACAAAAAGGTGGGCTAAAATTGGGGAAAAAACTTAGATTTTTATTTTTTTGAAAGGTTATCATAAACCCCAAATGATGTAGATGTAATCTACTTTTGAGTGTGCAATGCGGAAACTGAAACGCAAAGGTATTAGCTGATTAGAATTTTAGTTCCAGCCTAGTTGTGTTTATTTAGGTTATATTTGAATATATTCTAAAAAAATAGGCTTAATGGACTACACAAAAATGGTTTCAAATTAGGCCTAACCGCGTTCATTCAACTTGTTTCATTTTATCCGAGGATCCAAGCTAAGCCTAACTTTAAAGTAAGTTTGAAATTTATTTATATAAAGGGGTAATGAAATGGAAGCCTAACTTTAAAGTAAGTTTGAAATTTATTTATATAAAGGGGTAATGAAATGGTAACAACGTAATTAAGTTTCGTGTCTAATTAAAACCAAAGAAAAAATGGTTTTCTTTGAAAATTATATTTATTGAAGTCAATGCGTTTTACAAAGGAAACCCAGTATATTGACGTCATATCTACTAGTTTTTCCCCCAGCCAATAACCATCGCGATCTACCTAGTTTCCCACCATGTTTTTAGTGTTGTGTCCTCTCTTTTTCGCGCCAAAATGTGGCAGAGGCAATTAAGGTGTCGCGTGAAATTACCAATATTGTCCTAATATTAGGTAAAATTTTGGTTTCGTGGGGGAAAATGTTCCTTTTTCTCCTAAATTGGTAATTCTTATGCTGTAAATTTAGGACTAGATGTGTAGTTAACCCTAATCGAGAAACGTTTGCTAGAAAAAGGCGCAATTTTGAAGAAATTATTTTAAATTGATGCTAAAGTAAGAGACGGGAATTTTAAAGGGAGGGTGAAGAGTAAAATCAAAAGATTTTATTTTAAATCAATCTTCCTAATTCTAAGACCTATCCCATTGATTTTTTTAAATCAATCTTACTAATTCTAAGACATATCCCATTGATCTTAAAAATCAGAATAGATCCATATTTCACTTGTCTTTCCCTCCAACCAATCGCGTAATACCCAGCCTTCCAGCGAACTAATAACTCGCGCTCATTATTTATCATAACTCGCACTATAACCAAACCAGGTGGACAAAATAGGGGTGTGAAAATTGTGGTAAATTTACCCTCAGAAACACTTTTTGTCTGGGGTCAAAATGTTGTCGCGTGGGTAAAACGAATCCTTTATGAGACGCGCTAGCTGGCGACCACGTGACAACAGTTTACCTCGAGAATTTCCTATCCCCCCTTTCCACCCGAGTGGGAGGTTGGCTCTTCTCTCTCTAACTCAACGCAGCCCCACATTTCTTCTCCTTCTCTGATCCTCCTTGCATAGACAATAGGGGATAAAATAAATTCTGACTTCGTCCCAACCTTAAAAAAAGGCAACATCTTCAGTAGAAACCAACTCTATTTAACGGTTATTTTTGTTAGTTTCAAGGTTGGGAAAAGTATAGAAAATCTTATACCTTGAACCAACCTTGAAAAGAGGCAACATCTTCAATACAAACGCGTTCTTTTTAACTTAACGGCTCTTTTATCCGTTCCCAAGGTTAAATTTTATAAAAAGGTCTATTTCCACGTTCTTTGTACTTAAATAAGTTCTTGGTATAAAACGATAAAACTAATATTTCCGTTTCCGTTCATCACAACCAACTATCCTTAAATTTATCGCGAAATCTGTCTGCTTTAAATTCTTAAAATAATTTCCACTTGAAACCAAGGAAACAACACCTATAATAAGTTTTCAACGCAAATATGACCTTTTTATTGGATTTTTTCTCCGGAAAAAGACAATAATTCGTGAAATGGTCTGAAATTACTCAAAATAATTGCTTTTCTTTCATTTTTCCCTTTTCCTCTCGTCTTTCTCCACTAAAAGAGAGAAAAATTTGTTCCCCGCGGTGTTTACGCTTATGGATTGGTGCCAATTTTAGTTCGGGTAATTGCCGTTTTATTTTATAGGCGGGAGTGTGCCACGTGACTCTCTCCCTCGTTTAAAGGGAGTGTAAAGTGTAAATTACGTCCCGAAATGAAAGTTACCCAATCTGGATAAAATTCTATCATTTGGTCAAAAATAGTTAAATATTACAATGAAATTCAACCATTTTCTATTTTAGGGGGAAGTTTTGGTTGAAATCAGTCTGGTTTTGGTCAAATTCTTTTGAATTTTTCTTATTTGGACCATTTTTAGGGAACAACAGACACACAGAGAGAAAGTCTAATGCAAAACCTCTCCATGAGGCATGAACTAAAGTTCACTGGAAGATTTAAAATACATTTCATCTTCCCTTTGAGCTTCTCTCTCGTTGCGCGAGCCACGAGCACGCGGTTAAGGTTTTTAATAACGATTATACTTTCATTCAAAGGGGGTTTACATTATGGCCAACATTAACGCGTAAGGATACGCGAGTTTGAACCTATCGGGGATAAAAGTAGTTCTGGTCAAATAGTCTCAAATACTTATAAAGTATTTTATTACTCGCGAGTGACGTCATAGTAGGCAATGCGGGAGGTTTTACGCGATAGTATCCGATGACGTCAAGATTGTTACCCAACACACTCATTCGCGTTGGAAAGAATCCAAAAAAGTTTTATCACCGATCGAAACGTTTATAGATGAGGTTGGAATAAAACCCCGTTTAAAGGGAAGGTGAAGTGTAAAATCACGCGTTTTTTATTCATCCTAAAACTACTAAAAATAAGTCTTGTTTGTGTAAAATGGAACAGATTTTGAATTTATTTTCAGAATCAACGTGCCAAAAACCGTATTCGAGAATTTTCAAACAATTTTTTGACACGTTTTTGGTGTTTAAATTAATTTTTTGGTAAAGTTTGAATAAAAGTAAATATAAAATCGGGCCAATCATATTATTTCAGCCCTCAGCAGCGCTTGTAATGTCTTAATATTATGAGAATAGGCAGGCGTTTGTTGGCCAAGGTCTTAGGCATCAAACGCCGGCCTAATGTTTTAACGTTGAGACATTACAAGCGCTGTTAAAGGCTGAAATAATATGATTGGCAATAATTTACGTTTACTTTTATTCAAATTTTGCCAAACACCTAGAAATTATTTTAAACACCAAAAACGTGTCTAAAAATTGTGAAAAAATTCTTTTTGGCACGGTGATTCCGAAAATAAATTCAAACGATGTTACATTTTTAGCTCCAAGTTTCCCTTTAAAAATTCACCTCAAATGACGATTTTACTTTTCACCTTCCCTTTAAATAATTTCAAACTGAAAATTCAAGAAACCAAAGTTGGGATGTCAAAATTTTAGTCGAGTTTCCATGCGTTATTAAATGGAAGGCCTGGTAATCTGTACTGTTTGCTCTGTTAAAATTACCAAAAACTGGTAATTTGGATAAAAACTGATGAATGAATTGGTAAGAGAGGTCAAAGTTTAAAGTTTTAAATCCTCTATGAGTCTTACTTTTCATTGTTTATTAGTGTTTGGTAAAATATTAAATATTGACCAAGGGAAATAATTTAGAAATGGTCAAAGAAAACCAGATAAAGTCAGGGGAATCTCGCTTCGAAAATTATTTTTAAATATTTTGTAGATGAATTAATGGGCCATTTCACTGCTATTAACATTTATCACTCGGGCGGCTTTTGGGTTTTGGAGGAAAGTAGAAAATTAGGTTTGTTACTTTTAAGAGCTTGGCTTGAAGTTTCCCCACTCACTAAGAACTAATACGTGAAACCCGAGAACGTGGGAAGATGCGATTAGTCTGTAGTGATCAGATGACGTCAAGTTTCCCGTCTCTATTATCTTGACTCCTCCCTAGAGATGTAGCTTATAGAGAACTCTAGCGATTGTTTTCATAAATAACATTTCACAAAACACATTAATTTTCAAGTATTTTATTTTACTGAACTTCAAATGAGCCTGATTTTTTACCATCTCCAAATGACAATTAACCGATAGTACCATTAGAAAGAAGACATTCCCTAGATTAATTTAAAATACTAAAATTGACATGAGCGACTAGTTAAAGATTATTCCGCCACTGATTAAAATCGAGGAAAAATCCAAAAATAACCCCCATCTTAAAATGGCTGTAACTTTTCTCTACTATAACCTAGGCAAAATCTGATTGCACCATTAGAAAGAAGACATTCCATAGATCAATTTAAAATAATAAAATTGTCATGAGCCACTCGTTAAAGATTATTCCGCCACTGATTAAAATCGAGCAAAAATCCAAAAATAACCCCTATCTTAAAATGGCCGTAACTTTTCTCTACGATTAAAGTTTTTGCTGGAAAAATAACATCCACTCTTATACGTTCTCGGTTGTATAAATTGGTTCTTGGTCTCCCTAAACTTATTATAATCTAGACCAAAGCTCTTTTGCCATCCTCGACTCGAAAGCGTTCTCCGCTTTCCTCGAAAAGTGAGAGGAGAAAAAAGGACTTCAAAATTTAATTATTCTTAATTAAGTTTGAAAAAGAAGTTAAATTTTTTAAAAGCCTTATATTTCTCAGTCCTGCTAGTAAATATACGAGTGGCCTTTTGAACTAATTAATAAAATTATTCAATTATTTAATGAATTATCCAACCTTAAAAATTAGAATGATTGGTTAATTTAAAGACCTGACGAAAAATCGTCTGCTAATGCGCGAGAGTTGAATTTCTGTGATTTTAAATACGAAATTCCTTTTTCAAACGTTGACAAAATACTAACATGGGCCAAGAAATGACTCTGGCTTCCCTTAAAAGAAACAGGTTTCGTCATCACGAGTTCGTGACGTCATTTTGTACAGACAAAGCTACGAAGTTTTGGGGTCAAAATTCATGCCCGAACAATTGTAAATTTCCTTCTTTCTCCAAATAAATATTGGCAATCAAACTTTCGTGTTAAAACCAATAGAAATTTGACGATTACGTGACGTCATTTAATATGGAAATCCCCAAACCAAAGCGCGCGCTCGCCTCCCTTCTTATTTTCCTGAATTCGAAGGTCGTTAGGGCTCAATGCCAAGGCTTAGCTTCGAATACACGCGCTCGTGTTTAGGAGCCAAGAAAATGTACTCTTTTTGGCTTATAGACGTTTCTACTTTTACACGAGGTGATTTTCCTGTCACCGTAACAGTCTTGGCTCTGAATCAAATTATAGAACTGCACACTCGATTCATTGTCAACATCCAGAAAATACAGTATTCAATATCACTCCAAGTCTTCAGAATCTGTAAATCCATGAATTATGATATCCTTTGTGATAGAGATAGAGCTAGAAACTTAGTTTGTTCGTTGTGAAGTCTTAAATAAATTCAAATTAAATGTCTTGGCATCAATATCCTACAACCTCCGTAAGCATTTATTTAATGAGGATACTTTGGCACTAAAATTTAGAGGTTTGTTTAGAAGATTTGATGATTCGAAAAGCGATGTCATCTAGTGATAAACGGGGAACAACTGATGATTGGAAATTTATTACAGACAAGTAATTAATACCAGTCGCCACTGTTACTAAGAAAAGTTTAAGGACAAATAAGAAATAAGCGTGAATTTCCATTTGAAGTTGATGAAAAAATCTGTGACAGTTTCACTTTAACGTATACACTGATTTTAATTTTTTGCACTCTTCGTGACGTGTAAATCAACCTTGAATTTGAATGTTTCGATTCAGGTAGAAGTCTTTACTACTCCGTCTGTCCCCGGCTAGTCGCGAGTTCCTTGAAGCGCCCGGAAACCCCACCTTTACCTTATTTCCTCGACTGTTAAGGATGAAAATAAAATAATCGATTCTTGAATTACCTCGAGTTGGCAGCGCACGCTAAGCTAGGCTTTCTTTATATTTTAAAGGGAGGATGAAGTGATTTTTTTATCGATTGGACTATTAAAAATATGTATTTGTATGAATTGTATAGAGATTCGGAAAGATTCAGATTTTGGCTAATACAATTGAATTGAGAACCTATGACTCCTCTTTTGACTTCTTAAAAAAATCCCAGTGACACGCGCCGTTGTAAGCGCGCGATTATGCGAACGTGAAATAATCAAGAGCAAGGTTTATGGCGCACCTCCTCCTAGCCTAAAAATGTAGATTACCCGTCCAAGACGGGTTTGAAGCGGAGCGGAGATGTAAACTTCCTATGTGATCCGCTTCTGGCTCTATGGGGATTTGTAATGGCGAATCTGGATTTTAAATATTTTATTTTGACAAAACTGATAAACGGATTGGTCTCAACTCGCTTTAATGGAAATAGGACCCCAAGAGCATCAGAAATCCACCAAAAAAAGTTCCAGATTCGAAACTTTATTTTTGACATTTCGGAACTCCGCGAAATCTTCAAAATTTCATTTTCCCTTTTTTCGTTTTTCAAAAATGACCAAAAATAAAGTTTCGAATCTGGAAACTTTTTTGATGGATTTCGGTTCATTTCGGGGCCCTATTTCCATTAAAGCGAGTTGAGACCAATCGGTTCATCAGTTTTGTCAAAATAAAATATTTAAAATCAAATTTCGTAATGTTAAAAGTCCATAGGGCGCCAATAATGTCTTATTTTGAGTATTTTTTTTATTTTAACCGGGTTTTTTCTCGTTAAAAGACATTTAAACGATGTAATTATAATTTTCGTAACTGATTACGAGGAAAAAACCAGGTCAGAATCAATACAATTCTACAAATAATAAATTATATGAGCTCCATGGGGATTTGTAATGGCTAATCTGGATTTTAAATATTTTATTTTGACAAAACTGATAAACGGATTGGTCTCAACTCGCTTTAATGGAAATAGGACCCCAAGAGCATCAGAAATCCACCAAAAAAAGTTCCAGATTCGAAACTTTATTTTTGACATTTCAGAACTCCGCGAAATCTTCAAAATTTCATTTTCCCTTTTTTCGTTTTTCAACAATGACCAAAAATAAAGTTTTGAATCTGGAACCTTTTTTGATGGATTTCGGTTCATTTCGGGGTCCTATTTCCATTAAAGCGAGTTGAGACCAATCGGTTCATCAGTTTTGTCAAAATAAAATATTTAAAATCAAATTTCGTAATGTTAAAGTCCATAGGGCGCCAATAATGTCTTATTTTGAGTATTTTTTTATTTTAACCGGGTTTTTTCTCGTTAAAAGACATTTAAACGATGTAATTATAATTTTCGAAACTGATTACGAGGAAAAAACCTGGTCAGAATCAATAAAATTCTACAAATAATAAATTATATGAGCTCTATGGGGATTTGTAATGGCTAATTAATCTGGATTTTAAATATTTTATTTTGACAAAACTGATAAACGGATTGGTCTCAACTCGCTTTAATGGAAATAGGACCCCAAAGCAACAGAAATCCACCAAAAAAAGTTCCAGATTCGAAACTTTATTTTTGACATTTCGGAACTCCGCGAAAACTTCAAAATTTCATTTTCCCTTTTTTCTTTTTTTCGAAAAACAGAAAAAATAAGGTTTTGAATCTGGAACTTTTTTTGGTGGATTTCGGTTCATTTCGGGGTCCTTATTCCATTAAAGCGAGTTGAGTTCGATCGGTTAATAACTTTTGTCAAAATAAAATATTCAAGAATCGGATTTCGCCATGTTGAATATCCATAGCTGGTCATTAGGGTATCATTTAGAGTATATTCAGGGTTTTTTCTCGTTGAATACATTAAAGCTTTCTATCCCGTTTTGTTAAAACCGAGGTTAAAACCTAATAATTATAATTTAAGTAACTAATTACCAGGGTTTCGCGCTTGGATATAATTATGTAATAAGAACAATTACATTCCTATGATATATTTTAAAATAATTTATTATCATAGGCCTAAATGTTTTTATTTAATTTGGAAATTACAACTTTTAATTTATTAATATTTCAAATAATCCTTCTATTTAAAATCCGAACATCCACAAATAAATATTGAAATAATTTTTCCATCCATCATGAGCCGAAAATATATTATATTTGACAAAACTAAATCACGAAAAATTGGTTATATGGGACCCTACTCGCCATCTAGCGGCCGTGTACGAAAACAGAAATCGAAATAGGCCTTGTTATTTGTTAAGCCTAAACGCGCGGGAACAACTCTTGGGGTAATGTGTATTGGTATTTGGTGACTAAAACGGATAAAACATTTAAAGTTCTCGTGTTTTTAAGTATTTGTAGTTAAATATACATGTTTTTAAGTTTAATTTAACGTAAAAAATGCTCGGATTTCATTTATTTAAACTCAAACCTAGAGAATTCAAAGTGCGCTTGGTGTAAGGGACGAGTTTGCTAATCGAGTGAATTGAATATCGGTTTCGTGCTTAGATATAATTTCGCAATAAGAACTGTAAGCATTGGATAATTACATGTAATGACTAGATACTATATGGTAACTTTATAAAGCAAAATTTTGCTGACTCTGCTTCTCAAAATTCGTACCCTCGTTGGAATTTTGAATTAATTTTGATTACTTTGCATTCAACTTTATCTTGGTAAGAAGTATATTTTTGATATGAATTATTGGTTTAATATATTTAGTGTTTAATTGCGATATTATTTCTTTTTGCTTCCAATTTTCCTCTTCCACCAATGCCATAAATTTAAATATTTTAGGTAAGGTTAGCTTAGGTTACATCACGAGGGTGTCGGGGAGGTACTATTTTGGTTTCCCAGGTTATTAAATATTTTATAATACCAACTCTTGTATAGTTTTTTACTCTCAAAAATCTACTATTTATCATTTTTAAAAATGTCTCTACCGATGGCCAGGGTGATGAGTTTTCCATATAATTTTTATTTAAACAAGGCCCCAGCGTTCTATGTTTCCTTAAAAAAATTATATAAGAAGTCATACTTCGATTTTGTTACTCATGGTGTTAGAGGGGGAATTGAAAATCGCTTAGAGAGCGAGCAAATAGTTATTTTGGGAAAATGCGGAGCGGGAAAATTTTGTTTTCGCCGATTTTACGGAAGAGTTGACAGGAAGCGCCCTCGTTAACCCGTTGATATTTTCGTACAGACAATATTTTTGTCCAATGTAATATTAGAGCACTGTCAAAGGCTAGAATACCTTTCTATATCCTGTTCAAAGTTCCGGGTAAAACTGATTGGTTATTATAAGTCAGCTTGAAATTTCAGCTCGTACGAACCGAAGTTACTCGTTGCCTCTATGATTATAGATTACTATGAATTTTAAGAAAAATAATGGAGTTGAAGTTTAGTCGTACAGACAACTCAGAGTGTAATGGGAGGGAATGGGGTAAATGTTTGCGCCTGCCCCAAAAATCGAAAATATTCATTTCATCCAGAGTTGGTAACACGAAAAACCATTATGGCATCATACCCCTCATTAGATCTATGCCGTTGGTTGATTAAATTGGTATTAAAATGATTAAATTGTAATTAAGTGATTAAATAATGATTAAATTAGAATTTAAATGATTGAATCATGATTAAATTGTAATTAAAATGATTAAATCATTATTAAATTGTAATTAAAATGATTAAATCATGATTAAATTGGAATTTAAATGATTAAATCATGATTAAATCGTCATTAAAATGATTAAATCATGATTAAATTGAAATTAAAATGATTAAATCAACATTATAATGATTAAATCAACATTATAATGATTAAATCAACATTATAATGATTAAATCAACATTATAATGATTAAATCATGATTAAATTGAAATTAAAATGATTAAATCAACCTTATAATGATTAAATCATGATTAAATTGAAATTAAAATGATTAAATCAACCTTATAATGATTAAATCATGATTAAATTGAAATTAAAATGATTAAATCATGATTAAATTGAAATTAAAATGATTAAATCATGATTAAATTGAAATTAAAATGATTAAATCGTGATTAAATTGAAATTAAAATGATTAAATCGTGATTAAATTGAAATTAAAATGATTAAATCATGATTAAATTGAAATTAAAATTATTAAATCTTGATTAAATCGGAATTGAAATGATTAAATTGGAATTAAAATTATTAAAATGATTAAATCATAATTAAATTGCCATTACATTTTTAAACCATGATTATATCGTGATTTAAACCGAATAATTTTATTTTAAACTATAATTACGAACAAACGTATAATTTTTAATGAATTTATTTATATAACAATTTTTTTTACAAAGTACTTTTATAATATTTTTTATCAGGTGTGAAATCAATTTTAATTTTAAAACTTTCATAATTTCATAATAACTAGATAAAACACGAAAAAAACTCTATACACAACAATCTGTGCTTATTTTAAATATAACAAACTTTTATCATTCCAAATTGCCACTCTTTGTGGGGCGGTTCAGTTCATTTTGAAGAATTGAACTGAACTTTCCTTTGACCCCGTAGAAACGGGATATTAGTTTCATTAGATTTAGGATGTTATATGGAACATTTCTAAAATCAAGAAAATTCGTGGTTATTTGAATTTAGAATTTACAAATTTCACCAATGATTTGATGACGTCCTAACATTGTCATTCTCTAATTACGATGATTCGTTATCTATCTCTTAAGCTCCGAGCTCTAACGGGGTTACTATCGTGGTCAAAGGTTAGCGTTTCGCTTGGCAGTGTTTTCATTTTCCGGTTTTGTTCGTGGACAATTCGTGACATTGGCTCCTCCCATCACTCTCAACTTATTTTCTTTTTCTTTTCTCTTTTTGCCGACTCTTAGTCTGTAAATGCAGCCTCTAAACGTCTCTTTGAAATGTCCTCCAGTCCATTCTGCTACGCCGTTTTCATCCTTTGCAAATCCTCCTTTAAAGGGATGATGAAATAAAATTAATTTAAATTTATTAAACCCGACACAAAATACTTTTTGTTCGAAATTTCCTTTTTAAAGTGATGTTGACACATTTTTCTTTTAAGGCCTCCTAGTAGAGGTCGGGGTTTGAACAAGATTATCCACAAATATTTGGTTAATCAGTTAATCATAAAAATAATCGATTAATTATTCGCAAAAAACTTCCCGTGAAATATTTCAAATAAAATTTAAAAATAATCATAAAAATTTAAATTTACTCAATTGGCAGACCATTATTTTGGTAGCTCTTAAGAGACGCATTGCGTTGAAATTGGTCAAAAGGCGTATGATTTTTATATGGATTCTTGCCAAAAAATATTGCATCTTGTGTCTCGCAAAGTCAGACATAACCACGAACCAGTAACTAAACCAGACTTGATTTACAAAACATTCCATGGGCCACTGAACTTTCATTTTTTTTTTTTTTTTTTTTCATTAGAAAGGACGAATCTTAAAAATACGCGTAGATTATCTTTGTAGGATTAACTCCAAATGCCATTGAATTAATATTTTTTCGCTTGTCATTGACGCGATGTATTTTGGAGCTGCAACTTATGGTGTTTCACTTTGGGCTGTTCACTTAGAAATTAAAAATACATTGGGTGTTGGTCTGGTATTTTTCCGTTTCATAATAACCGCATATTTTGTCTTCTGGATCTTCTTTTCTTTATTCCTCCGTGGCTCTAAGCTTTCCAACTTTTTCTTTTTTCTTATTATTACATATATATATATATATATATATATTTTTTTTTTTTCATTTCTAATCTTGATAGAACTTCATTATTTTGGGATTAAATTGACTACTTCACCTAGGTAATTCTAAATAGTAGTTTTTGTTGGAGGAATTGTACGGATTTAAACTTTACCTTCGGGTCGTATTTTGAGCGTATTGATTTTCGACTCTGACCAAAATAAGCTTCTATACAATAGCAAACATCTCCCGCGAATCATTAAACATCGTATAAACATTATATTAAACCAAGAACATATTGATGAAACCCAAGAACATTCCTCAAAAAGCTTAACCAAGTCTATGAATTATATTTTTAGTTAGTTATTAAAACGCCATATTCAAAATTCGGTTGACAAGATCTTAGGCATCAAACGCTTGCCTATTCTTTTAATCAAGGAGGATGGCCTCCCTGTTTTAATGTTGAGACAAGACATTACAAGCGCTGTTTAAGGCTGAAATAATATGATTGGTCCGAATTTATATTTACTTTAATTCAAATTAATTTAAACACAAAAACGTGTCTAAAAATGGTGAAATAATTCTGGAATACGTTGACATGGTGATAGTGAAAATAAATTCAAAAGCTGTTCCATTTTTACCTTCAAGTTTTCCTTTAACGTATCGTGGTACTATCCCTTCGAATTTTTGAAAATCAGTGTCACTCGATAGCATTATGAAAGGCTTAAGTAACCCTTCTATTTCAAATTCTCTCGAATATTTTAATTTATAATACTATTATCGATCTAGGTGTAAGCGTATAATTTAAACACTAGTTCGGGTTTAATTTACGAGGCGTACTTTCCTAAGATAAAAGGAAATTTCGGCCCCATTTCTACTTATAATTACCTAAATAAATTAATGGACCAGCATTCAATTCGTAATAATCTCCTTGCACGACGCTTTTGTAAACGACATCATCCAACTGTAGATGTAGAATTTGTTCAGATCTGGAAATATTCAAAATCACTTTTTGGTCCTTCGAAAATGACCTATATTTATAATTAGACGCTACTATTTAGAGATGATGTTATATCTTGGAGAAGTAACCTTTAATGATGTTTTACTAGCTAGGATCACGGACCTTTATTTAAAGGGAGAATGCAACCTAATAACAAGTCTTTTTTTATTGATTCTTTATCGTTTAAATAGGCCTAATCCACCAGTAAAAAAATTACAAACAAATAATAAACTAGAAATAAATTTAAAACTAACCCGGATTCATGGAGATCCTTAATTTCTTCGCATTGATGGGTCATCAACCAATGAGCGAAGATCTCCTTGAGGCCCCAATAAAATTCGATTGGTCACTGACTCTTCAATGCGAAGAAATTAAGCTATTCATCGCGAATTTAAGCCTATTTTCTGGGTATTTGTAGTTTGTTATTTTTTTTTTCTTGTAGATGAGGCCTATTTAATCGATAATGAATCGATAAAAAATCACTTCTTATTAAGTTGCATTCTTTGTTTAAAGGGAAAATGAATAGGAAAATGAGGTAGTTTTATTTATTCTGTTTCTAAAAGGTTTTCGTGGTTACTTTCGTATAACTTAACATAATCGCTCCCTCGCCAATAAGAGATAAGAAATACCTTTCGACTATGACTTTATGCCACTGTCCGTCAGCCAGACTTCCGTTTCCGGTGACGATGTCGCTTTGGGATCGCCATCCGAGGTTCCAGACTAGTTTTAAATGACCATTGATGAGCCCGATTCCCAGATAATCGTCTCCGGCGACGCGAGCCTGTTTACGACCAGAAATATATTTCCTTTATTATGTCAGCCTTTTATCGATTGGAATATCAAGGCATTTAATACCTTTCCAATCCATAGAATCATTCCAGACGGTTGTTGGCTATTAAAACTGAAGCTCAGATAATTATCTTTCAAATCTTCCTCGTCGTAGGAATCGTCTTTGTACACTAAGAAGCTTTGGCCGTTCATGTACGGAGTTTCTAGTTTTAGTTCTAAATTAAACAGGGTTTATTTATTCGGACAAAGTCAATATTTCTCTCTATAAAAGCTTTCACACGAGTCGACAGTTTAGTGTGTACTCTTGAGTAGTTGTCAAAATAGTGAACGCACAGGCGGAGTGATACATAATGTTTAAATCTCATAGAGAAAAAAGAGGTCCAACTCCTCTTTGCACAGTATGAGTATTTTATGTATACCAAACACATTTATCTTGAGGTAAGGATAAGATAGTATATTCTCACCATTTTGACACCTTGGTCCATCCCAACCGGGTGGACATTCGCAACGATAAGATATCCCTTCCACCCGACAAGTTGCTCCGTTTTGGCACAAGTGATTTGAACATTGAATTGGAAGTTCACAACGTTGTCCCGCCCATTCCTACGAGGAATGAACTTAACTTTTCACGCCGTACCTTTATCAATCCATTCGCGAACAAAATACTTACTTGGGGACACAAGCAAATATATTTTTGGCTTCCTTCGAATTGACAAGTACCGTTGTGTTGGCAAATTTCGTATCCGCATCCTGTTCCGTCGCAATCGTCGACATTTAAGCCATCCAAGGCCCCTTCTTTGTTCAGTCGGTAGGGATACTCGTTCACTTTGAACACTCTCACGCAACCATGAAATTGCTCTATCGTACCCCCGCCTTCTAGGGCTTCCCTGTTCATTGAAGAAGGGTCTTCCACTCCGCCCAAGTAGAAGGGAGTCTTGACGTCCAAGTCTTTCATCCCCTTAGGAGAAGAACCTCGCGACGTTTGACCGTCAACCTCTAAGTAACCGTATCGTCCTGATCTACCGGCTCGTATTGAACTCCATTCTCCTGCAATTGCAATTTAATTCAACGGATATGTTTGGAGACCAAGTTTGAAAAGTCAACGATGTTTCGAGAAACAATTTGGAAATCGAAAGATATTTTGTGAACATTTTGTTCAAAATACCCCTTTGAATTTCAAATTGCGTCCCATTTACCTATGAGAATAGGATCGGGACTCCTTAAGGATAAGGACCTGCCACTTCCGGTTCCGAGATTGTACCGGAACTCGACGTATCCGTCTTTTAGAAGCAAGCAAACAAAATCCCCCGTTTGGGAGTGAGTGTGTTGACTGGCGTAGAAGATTAAACCTTCCGTTGAATTGGCCTTCAACTCAATTACAATTTCCATCTCTTCGCGAACGTTTCTGGGTACGAATGAAAGGAACGAACCTTGTCCCCGAAACAACGGGTCGCTTATCGATATTTCTAAAATTGACATATCCATTTGTAACCGTAACCTATCACGGATGTTGAATTAGATGATTTAGAATTTACCAATATCGCAATATTTCCCGCTCTTGCCAAGTGGACAATCGCATCGGTAACCATCCAATGAAGGAACACACTGGGAATCTTGGGAACATTTGTGAGAACCCACTGAACACGGGGTAACTCTTGATTTGCATAATGGACCGGTCCAACCGGGTTTACAATGACACCTATATTTGAAAATAAACCTGGGTTCAATTTGGATTTTTGACACCAAAACTTGACTTACATGAAAGTGGATCCAAGATCCTGGCACGATGCTTCATTATCGCAGTCAGCCAAGTCGCATTCTTCGGCGTCGCATTGATGTACGTTTCTGGCGGAGTTGATGTCGTCTAAAGGTGAGAATGGTGCCCAAGGCGTCGTGCGAATCTCTTCATCAAAAACGCAACCTTTGAACCCTCTCCAATTTCGTATATCTTCGGGTAAAAAACTGAAATTGAAACTAGAGTGTCCACCGACGAAGATTTCGGGCGCCACGTTTAGTCCGGTTAATTGACCCTCGCCAAGGCCTATGGCTTTCTTGAAGCCATTGACTCTTAACCATCCGTATCGTCGGTGTCTTCCGAAATAGACCGAATGGACTAATTGGTCGGACTTTAACGGATGTGACGCTCTTAGTTGACGGATACCGGTACCGAGATTGAACAGAAAGATAACGTAACCACTCTCTAGTCCCAATGCCAGAAAATCTGCCATCGAATTGTCTCCGTCTGTAAAAGATTATTGAGTTTGAAGAAATTCTTGATATACAAACAAATTTGCTTGGAACTACAAAAACTTTGGAGTGTATGATCTTCAGCTGGGGAAGAGGGAGGTTAGTTCCAGAACTTCCTAAATATTGTTTGCCCATATCCTAAAATTTGGGACTAGCCGTCCCCTGAATATCTCTGTGATATTTATCTGGTTGTAACCTTACAGTAGATAGTAGTTGCAACCACTAAAAGTACGTCTAAGACGTCTACAACAAAAGTTAAGCAAACTTTTTTGCATCCAAAAACTAACCTGACAATTTCGTTCCTGACTAATTTGCATTTTTATTTTAATTGTAAATTTCGTTTTTACTAAAAAAACTAACTGAACATATTTTTAAAAACTTGTAACTTAATTTATTGTTTTGTACAGTATATAGCTATTAGTGTTTCAATCAAATTTAAACTTTTTTGGTATAGGTTCTAGAAGTTCCAAACAATATTTTAGCCAGTAACCTAGCTTTTGCGTCAAAACTAAGAAAATTTGATTGTTTTTGACCCGAAAATTTGATTCTTGGCCAAAAAAATATTGATTTAAAACCTTCGCTTCCCGATTTGATTTTTAGTGATTACTTAAACTCTCTAATAGCGTCTTTGCATTAAAAGTCAACCTATAAAGATTATAATTACTCTTACTGTTTACTGACGATAAAAGTGAAGCATGATTCAATTCTCGACTGAAAAAATGCTTAAACTAATTTGAATCGATTTACCTGGCTGTCCAGCGTAAACCAACAACGAAGGAAATGGATCATCTTGCCTCAAGGTGAATCTAATACGAATTTCTACGAAATTCTGTACATTTCGCGGATTATTGTAGAGTAAATAAGAAGAATATCCATCTATGTTACCGAAATAAGCCGGTCTCGTGATAGGCATACCTTTAAAACAGGAAACAATTATAAATTAGGGGAAAAAAATGCAAGCGGTAATGTGAAACGTACTTTCTTCGCACGTTTTTCCGTGTTTCCCGTATGGGCAAAGACAAAAGAAACCACCCACTCTCGACACGCAAGTACCTCCGTTTTGACACGGATTCGCCGTACAAGTGGCTCGTTCGCACAGCACGCCGAAATAACCCGGTTTGCAAAGACAAAACCAGCCACCCTCGCCACTTCATTCGAATTTTATAGATATTATTAACTCTAATTATAAGGAAAGTAGGGAATCATCGCACCTTTTACAAGTAGCTCCGTTAAGACACGGTTTGGCGGCGCAGCCGTAGCTTTGGCATTCGGTGATAGCAGCTCCGTCTTCCGCATCGGCTATGACTCGTTTCTCGACATTGTTAACTTGAAAATCTTTGACACATCCTTGAAATCCTGGAAGACTGAATAGCGGAGATATTTCGAAGTTAAAACCGATTGGAAATCCACCCAAATAGATGTCCTTGAAGTTCAAGGTCGGTTTGGCTGTTTCGTGTTTCCCGATCATGGGAGAAGAGTCATTGATGCGAAGAATTCCCTCGCAGAATCCGGATTCTCCCCCAACTGGAATCCACATCAAACTACAAGAGGATTTAAATTTAGCGAAATATGCATAATGATTTGTATCAAAAGTCTATCATTTTATTCCATAAAAGTAAACAGCTACCACGTAGCTTAATACTATAAGAAAAGGTCCTGGTAAATGTACCGGCAGATTCTGATTCGAGACACTCTAGCGGCCGCAGTCGCCGTGTAAATAGTGAAATCGGAAGCGCCACTCTGCGGAGAAATTCCGGAGTTGGATGGAAGAAAATATAGTCAAGCGCGGCCTGTCTAAATTCCGTCCATCTCTCGAGGAAGAGTCCAAATCACTCTTAGGCAGACAGGGGTGATGTCTTTTTTGGCTAGTTTTAATTGATGGGCTATGACGTTTTCCTGGCCCTTTGCTGATAGTATTAAGCTACGGGGCGTTGTTTACTTTTATGGAATAAAGTGATGGACTCTTGCCAATACCTTAATTTATCATAAATTGCCGATTTAGAACTTACGCTAAGGAAACTGCAGTAAAGAAGCCAGTGCTAACTTTATGACTTTTTTCGCTGAGAGATATGACTTGGGAACCGCAGCTGAATGTGTAGGACAGTGTACCATCTTGAATGGTGAGTAACACGAATGAAACGCCGGTAGTTCCGCGTACCGTGTCGGCGTATAGTAAGAAAGCATCCTCCGAATCGGTCCGGAAAGACAGAATCAAAGAGAAATAGTTCTTGTCACCGATTCCCGTTTCTGTCCAGCGATGCTTTAAATAAGAGTGACCCGAAAAATATGGGATAACCAATTGCGTTTCTTCCTCGCAGTTTGGTCCAGTGAAATATAAACGACACAAACACTGTTACAATAGAAGTAATAAGAGTAAAACCATGAAATATCTTGGGTTCAAGTCTCCGACCCTGCATCTATTAAGATTAAGGTGTCCAATGTTAATAGTTCTAGTCGGAACTTACTTTACAAATAGCCGCGTCTTGTTTGTGATTCATTTCTTGCAAGATAGTTCCACCATTGGCGCAATCGATATCGGAACAATCGTTTGGAAGACTAGGTTCCGTTGGTTCTGTCGTAACGTTTGCGGTATCCATCGTTGGGGTAACCTTGATTTCAGAAGACCCCTGAATTAGGATCGTAGACGAAATAAAATCGATGTCTTCGGACAATTCGAAACTAGGCGTTCTGGACAACCACCACGAAGATACATCTTTTTCAAAGACCGTCGTTTCTTTTGGCACGAAGCTCGAAGAGTTTTCAATTCCCATTGATGACGTAATTTGATCATTTGTCGTAGTGACGAAGGTTGCGGATTTTTCCGGTGACCACCGGTAAGAGGATTGTTCCACTTCCGTTTGAAAATCGTATAAAGAAGTCGAGGTTACTCGAAAAGACGAATCAGCTGACACCATTTCCGATTTGGTCGATAATCTAACGCTCTCTTCCTGCAAAGATGAGGTGAGAATCTGACGCGAAGGGAAGTAACTTTCGTGTTCAGTCCATGAAGGATTCACCGAAATCTTTTCCAAAGAATCAAGAACTTGGGTCTGATCTTCGTACGATGTTGTTGATACGTGTAATTGAAATGAAGTTTCAATGTCTCGACTCGTTAAAGATGAAGTAAGATTTATTTGTTCTTCGTAAGATGTTGTTAGTATTTCGAAAGAAGCGAATATTTCGGATGATGTTGGTATTACTGATGATTCCGGTGAAGAACTGATAATGGATATGAACTGGTTGTCTGATGTGGATATGTCGTTACTGGTAATTATTCCCACGGATGCAATGGAAAAGTCCGAAGAAGACGCGATGATTGGACAGGTTGATTCGTTGTTCATAGGACACGTACCCTCGTATTGACAAACGTTACCTATTTAGATGAGAATAATTTAAAGGAATTTTGCCACGATTTGTTTTAATTGCGTCTATATTTATGACATAATATTGCGGGGAATTTTTATTTTAAAAAAATGAAAATTATGATTATAAAATTTGTATTTTTACTTTCGCGGTAATTTTTTTCTATAAATTTCTATGTCTTTATTAACAAAATTTCCAAAAAAAATACTAAATTTCTATTTATATTGAAAAATCCGTGTCATCCTCCCTTTAATTGAATTATTTTATTATAAATTGTCAATTTCAATTTGCCATGTTAAACTCCATAAAAAAAATGAGTTAGGTCGAAATTGCCTATAAGCGCCTGTAAAAGTGTTCCAACCACTACGCTTCGGTGTCCACGAAGAAGCCTAACCCATTGCACCTTTTGCTTAAATATTTATTTTGTCAAGCTATTGTAAAAGTAACTAAAATAAGAACATGGGGTTGGGGAGAGATATTCTAAACCTAACCCATCCTCTGGTCTACTTGTTAAGAACTTAAGATAACGATTCGAGAAAGAATTAATTAAAAAAAGGTTGTTCTAGAAAATTAATCTTAAATGAATTAAAAACGTACCGTAGTATCCAATTGGACAAATACATCGCACGCTATCGACACCGTCGACGCAAGTAGCTCCGTTCAGACAGGGTCTCATCAATTCGCATTCGTTGTACCTTCTGTCGCAATATTCGCCATGATAATCAGGAATGCAAAAACATCTAGGGAACCTGACCGCGTTTTCGATTGCGATCGAGTTATTTGATGGTACTTCCATTACGCACAAAGCTTCATTTTGGCAGTGATTATTCTCGCACGATCTCAATTCGATCTCGCACCTCCTCCCCGTCCATCCTGATGGGCAATTGCACGAAAAATTCCCGCGTTTTTCGACACATTCTCCGCCGTTTAAACAAGGCGACGATAAACATTCGTCAATGTCACGTTCGCAAAAAATACCGTCGAAGCCAACAGGACAGCTATGTTTAAATTTAAATACTATTAAAGGGAGAATGCAACCAAACAACAAGGCATTTTTAGCGATTCCTTATCGTTTAAATAAACGCTAAATTAAAATCCTATGAGATTTTAAATGTACCTGCAATAGAAATTTCTTCCAGCACCATCGACGCAAGTGCCTCCATTATGACAGATGGACGAGGAACTGTTATTGGCAGTCTCATTACAATAATCAAGGTCGATTTCGCACCTGACCCCTGTATCATTAACTCAAAATTACAAACCTATTTATTTAATCCCTCTTGGCGTGTTTTAAACGACGTACCTTGATATCCTGGCGTGCAAACGCAATGAAATCCATTAATCCGGTCTATACAACAGGCCCCGTTCAGACACGGATTAGATAAACACTCGTTGACGTTAAGTTCGCAGAAATTACCTAAAATAATTTATTTTTATATAAAGATTCATAATTTGTAAAGTGAAATTTTGTATGGGCTCTTTTAAGACCCGTATACTACTCCCATTTCAATGCAGGTTTGAGCTAATTTTTAGCTGCGGGTCACTTTTAAAGCGACAATTTTTAACATATGATACTATAAAAAGGGGAGGAGCTATAAAATGTTGCTTTTTACGTCATATCTCGTGAAATCGGTACCAAGAAATTAATTTTAATTCGAGTTTGATCTGGTTATGAATTTCAACGAATAAGAAAAAAACAGACCAATCAAATTAATCCAACTTTTAACTTAAGCCGCGTTCATACTAGGCCTTGGAATCGATTTAAACCGTTTCAAAACGTTGCGTGAACGGGAAACCGTCTTTTCTCTAATCGATTTGATTCTTAAAACTGCTTCGGAAACCAGTTTCGTACCGATTCGGTTTCAACAACCGATAGATAAAGCTACGATAAATCGATTTATAAAGATAACGAGTGAACGCGTGACGCTTAAAAACGATTCCTGGCGATTTGAATATCGGTTTGATTTTACCGTTTCAAATCGATTAAGAAATACTAGTTTGACTGTAGCTAAAATCAATCTAATTTCTCATAAAAGGGATAATGAAAAGTTAGTATTCTTACCAGAATATCCTTCTGGACACAAACATTGCACGGAAGCCACGCGATCTAAGCAAGTGGCGCCATTTTGACATTGTTCAAAACGGCAATCGTCGAAATCAGTTTGACACTCTAATCCGGTATAACCGTCTAAACAATAACAGCGATAATCTGAATTGGGACCATTATCTACGCAAATTCCGTGCAAACATGGTCCGCTTAAACAAGGTCCCGCCTTGTTGAAATCTGGGGCCCTAATTTCATTAGTTTCAATTAAAAATGGTAATACCACGATAAACGTGAATAAACCTAACATCTTCATGGCGTTTTAAAAAACACGCTTCCATGCTACCCGCCAAAAATGGAAATATAGTTAAAGCCTATATCTTTAATCTAACTTTGTCCCATGGTAGGCGTCTTCTCTCTAACGATTGACCACCAGAAGGGTAAATGACCGGCTACTCTTTCACTATCTATTTCTAAGTTTATAGTTTACCTACATTTTTATCTTTTTTTCCATTTCTCGCTCGCTCGTTCGTCTAACTGTGCGAGGAAATATAACTAAAATGGTCGCTATGGTTACGCCGATACTAACATAGTAGCTAACGCCTACTGGCTCTACACGTAGTGTCTCCTACGTCTGTCCAAGGTAGATAATTTAACGCATTTAAAAGCTGGGTGGATTTAAAGAGAGGCTGAAATGTTTTTTTTTTTTAATCGATTCCACGAGTTATTTTTATAGCCCCTTTAAAGTCGCTTTTTTTCTAGCTTAGCAGACGACGTTAAATGTACAATTTCTAGAGAAGATAGGGCCTTTAAAACATTGTAAAAGATTCATATTATGACGTTGAATTAAAATAAGTACCTCCGACCAATCAAAAACGTTTTTGCATCTTTGGACATAATTAAGATATCACTTAATTTTCCTTTTGACTTCCCTTTATAGGTCCCCGTGTATTATTCCTAGTACTTCAATATCTAACCTTTGGCGGTATTAGGCTTAGTTCCGTGTAAGAACCTTTTTGAACCGGGAAGCGATTTAGAAAGAGGCAATCAATGTAATATATGTCGTTAGAAAAAGTTCGTAGTTCCGCGTGAATTCCTGTAGTGGACACGTTGATTGAATATTTTATGAATTTACTTTGCTGTATGGCTAGAAACAAGCTGGTTTAGCTGGCAAAAAAGGTAGCGACGACTTGGTTTCATAGCCGAAATTATTAAGTTCATTAAAAACTCGGCAGAAATTAAGTTTTTCAAGTTTGTCGAATTAATTAGTTTTTCATTAAAGGGAGAATGCAACCTAACAACAAGTGATTTTCTATCGATTCCTTATCGTTTAAATAGGCCTAATCCAACAGAAAAAATAAATCACAAACAAATATTAAACTAGAAATAAATTTAAGACTTACCCAAAAAATAGGCTTAGCTGGATTTATGAAGGTCCTGAATTTCTTCGCGTTGAAGGGTCATTGACCAATGAACAAAGGTCCCTTGATAAGGCGAGATCTCCGTGAAGCTTTAAATAACATTTGATTGGTCGCTGACCCTAATTCAATGCGAAGAAAATCAAGAAATTCAGCTGATCTACTATTTTCTGGGTAAGTTTTAAATTTATTTCCAATTTAATATTTGTCTGTAAATTTTTTATTGGTGGATTAGGCCCAAGGTTCGTAAAAATGCCTATCGCACTATTTAAAGGGAGACTGAAATAGATATAAATTAGTTAAATTGCGAAAACGGAATTTAAATTAGAAAATTAATTGAAATTATCAACAATAAACCAATATATTTTAAGAAAAACAGGCTTTTTATTTCAAAAATACACGAATTAATAACGTAATTAAAACAAATTTCGGCGTTATTAGTACTTTTTTTTTTTAAGCCTAAACGGGGGCAGATGCCCTTTTACTTAAAATTTCGTAGCAAATGTCTTCTTTAGTGGAAACACTGGGGGAGGTTTCGTCTATCTTAAAGTCCAATTTTTTCAAATAAAAATTAATGGCCGCTTCGTTACTCTTCAAGACTGTTAGAACAACTTTGGCCATTTTAATTTCAAAAGCCATACGCGTCAAAATAGCCATGAAAAATCGTCCTAAACCTTTCCTTCTGACGTCTTCTTCCAACTGTATCTCGTAACAGTAGAGAACTGCTTTACCAAAATCTGTATCTATTCGAAAATGAACGAATCCTTTTGGCAAACCTTCCGAATTTCGCGCCAAAAGGTACAAGGCTTCGGAATGAAATAGTTCTTCTTTTTTGTCTTCTTCTTTCCAGCCCCAAACGGAAGCTTCGTAAAGATCTCGCATGTTTTTCTCGGTCAAAGCCAAGGCCCAGTTCAAAGTTAAGGTTTCCATCTCATCACGACGATGGCAACTAATCTCCAAGATTCCAAGGTTTTCAATCTCAAACTTGGAAAAATTCTTGGAGACGAAAGATGTGGGGTTAAAGTGACTCTTGGCATTTTTAACAATCAAATCGGCTCGGCTGGGAATTGGATTTCCTTTGGTGTTACTGCCGCCATTGGTTGATCGACATTTACGACCCATATCTTCTTTTGGACAGCTCAGTCTTTTCGGGTAACTATAATACAGAAAAAAATTATTAATACTTTAATTCGTCCTCAAAATGATATTATTTTCGGGCCATATTTGAGAGAATGGGCAATTCAATAATAATATATATTACAAAGAAGAATGCCTAACCCACCAGTAAAAATTAACAAACAAATATTAAACTAGAAAATTAAAACTTATAAGGCCAGTCGTTAAGGCGAGATCTCCGAGAGACTTCCAATAACATTCGATTAATCGCTGACTCTTCAACGCGAAGAAATTCAGGTGATGTCCATGAATCCAGCTTAGCCTATTTTCTAGGTAAATTTTAAATTTCTAGTTTAATATTTGTTTGTAATTTTGTTTAACTGTTGGATTAGGCATTATTAAACGATAAGGAATCGATAAAAAACATCACTTAGGTTGCATTCTCTCTTTAATCAAATTTAAATTGCGTTTTGTTATCTTAAGATAATTGAGTGATTCTCAAATCTATTGTAATAAAAATATCCTTAAGGTAAATTACGTGTAATTCCCAATCATTGGTGGTGGAATCGTAAAGGGGCCCATTTGAACGAAACCGTTAAAAGGGGTAGTTACACGTAAGATTTTGTTTTTAACGGAATACAAAATTCCAACATTTTGCCCCACTTTTCAAATTTCTTGTCATTTTCCCATGATGTTGTGTAACTTTTTCCATGATTTTTGATCCTAAATTTTCTGACCTTAGGGTTTAATTTTCAAATCCGATGATAATTTTGAAATTTCTCAACTTGTTCCGCGAGCTTTAGGTCCAAATTTCTTGACCTTTTCGCTTAATTTACAAATTCCCTGATTTTTCCTGACCTCTTGACCCAGTTTTCAAATTTCATTACTTTTCCTGACCTTTTATTTCTTAATTAACTCTCTTTTTGGCCCAATTTCCCAATTATTCTACTTATCCCTGACCTTCTGGCCTAAGTTCCAAAGTACCCCTACCGACATTTTAATCCCTATTTCTAATTTCTTATGACTTTTGATTCAAATTTGCATTTCAGATTCATATATTATGCGAATGGGCGTGGCTTCGACATTGAGTGGGGAATAACCTCTTTATAGAGCCTTATCGCAACAAAGTGGGTAGTTCCATTCTGATAATAAATTCCACATATTTTAACAAATGAATCTTGTTGATTACAAATTTTACTTAATAATCGCAAGAACAAATTTACGAAACCCAAGAACGTAGGAAGGTAGACATTAACCGCGTTCATACTAGGCCTTGTAATCGATTTAAACAGTTTCAAAACGTTTCCTCTAGAGTCGCGTGAACGGGAAACCGTCTTTTCTCGAATCGATTGGATTAGATTTCTCGAAACTGCTTCGAGAACCAATTTCGTACCGATTCGGTTTCAAGAACCGATAGATGAAGCTACGATAAATCAATTTATAACGATAATGCGTGAACGCGCGACGCTTAAAATGATTCCTTGAGATTCGAATATCGGTTTGATTTTACAGTTTCGAATCGATTAAGAAATGCTAGTGTGACCGTAGCTAAAGCTTCCAAACACGACTGAGTAGACTATTTAAATAAAAAAAGTTAAACTTTGACCTCTAGAGCAAGTTTTAATTCCAAAATGTTTCAAGTTATAAATTTTATTAAGATCAAACCGTAAATTACCATTACCCTGGTAATAAATCGCGTAAGTTACCAGAATAAATTACTCTATCCTTAGATTACGTCTTCAAACGTTCCCAGTTTCATATATTAGTTTTAGATAAGAAGAATATGACTATATATATACTGTACATCAATTTATGATGTCTCTCGAACAAGAGTCATGTGCTTAAACAACCAATTTTGGCCCATTTCCATCGACGAGGACTTTTCTACTTAAAACTTCGCGGCCTGTCACATCGCGAGCCTTTTAGTAGTCTTAACAATTTCACAGTTGGCTGTTGCCGATTGAAACTTTGGTATTATAAGCAAAGTATATACGTTGGCCATGGAAAACTCCTCTGGAGTCTCTTCTACCAGTACATCTCCTTCTAACGGAGACAAGTACAAGGTCAGTACTATTTTAAATATATCAAGATCAACCTTGACCTTTAATACTTGTACAAGTTTGTACAAATTAGGGTTAAGGTAATTGCGTACTCAAGCAACAATGTCGCGAGTACTCTCTAAAGCCGCGTTCATACTAGGCCTTGGCATCGATTTAACCGTTTCAGAACGTTTCGCTATGATATGAGTCGCGTGAACGGGAAACCGTCTTTTCTCGAATTGATTTATGAAACTGCTTCGGAAACCAGTTTCGTACCGATTCGGTTTCAACAACCGATAGATGAAGCTACGATAAATCGATATATAAAGATAACGCGTAACGCTGAAAACTATTCGTGGTGATTTGAATATCGGTTTGATTTTACCCGAAATGCTAGTGTGACCGTAGCTTATGAAGCAATTTCAACAACAAAGTTGTGAACGAAAAATGTTCCAAGTAGTTTATGGACCTATATTCTTTAAACCCTGACAACAGCGCGTCGCGAACACGAATTCAACAAAAGTGAAGGCATTGTCAATTTTGATCCACTTTTGTTGAATTTGGTTTATTTCATTTGGTTAATTTGGTCGAATTGTGTTAAAATTTTCCAATTTCGAACATTTTTCACCAATGAAATTAACTTATTAATTAAACATCATGATTTAACAACTTTCAAACTTTAAAAGTTTGGAAGTTGTTAAATCATGAAGTATCGGTCTTTTAATTAAGAAGTTAATTTCATTTATAGTTAACCATGGTCAATAATTTTAATATTAAAGATTTTTCACCAAATTAGAAGATTAATTCTCATTGGATAAAAAGATATCTGACGTCACACTATATATAAAAACAGCCCCGCGTAATTTTTACTATTTCTCGCGATTAAATTAAGATCAATTGGACAAGGCCCAAATCGTGTCTGTTTTCGTGTCTAATTGTAGGTTTTTCCTCGAGCTAAGACTCATCTATTTTGGAATTGAAATGAATTGTCTTTGGGCTTTCGTATTCTAATTGATCTCATCAATCAACCAATCAATGTCTTCATCCTAAGTCTATTTAGTCTATTATTAGGTTTGACAACAAATTATACTCGGATCAGATCCATAAATTTTGAAATTAAACTCGCGCAAACATTTCCGTATCTCTCGGTACCAACTCAATAAACATATGTTACAAATCTTGAAAAGTACTAGAATTAACGCAGAAAAAACGCTTTTCCAATGGCAATTAGATCCATTCTAAGGTTGATACTATATATAAATGTCAGTGACTGATTAAAGCCGAATTATTTCCGTAGTTGGGAAGGAAGCCGTAATAGAAAATTAAGGGAAAATATAAGTTAAAATTTATTTATTTTCGGAATTAGTAACTGAGAAGGTTCGAACAATTATTCGACACTTGATGTTCTAATTAATTTCTTAGGTTGAGGCTGAATTTCAACCAGAAGAAAAATCGGACCAATCAGATGAATTAAATGTCTTTAGATTTAATTCAAGAGTACAAATGTGTAATTTCGCGCCATTTCTAGGCCTAGTTCTCACCAGAATCTTTCCCGCTATTTTCCAAACATTGACTTATACAAGAAATTTCGCGATTTATTTCCGTCCGGCGCCTCTAGGAGTCTATTTGAAACAAGCCCCTTGAATATTTTAATTTGCAATATTTTTGTTTTGTAATTTAAATTGTAGAAAATTTATTTTAAAAGTAGTAGGCATAAATTTATATTTCAATATTTTTGATTTTTTGATAGTTCCCCTTTAAAATTAGACAACTCTTTGAATATATACCCTCCATTCAATTTAACTTATTCTACCGAACAGAAAGGAAGAATAAATTAATTTGAAATGAGTTTATATGAAACGATTTTCGATATATTAGCCATTACTATCTGAAAGCGAATGACGTACTTACAGAATTTGTTAAAGGGAGAATGCAATCTAATAATTATTTCATCGATTCCTTATCGTTTAAATAGACCTAATCCACCAATAAAAATATTTAAACTAGAAATTTAAAACTTACCATCAAAAAAGGCTTAGTCGGATTCATATAGATCAGCTGAATTTCTTCGCATTGAAGGGTCAGCTACCAATCGAAATGTTTTTTAAAATCTAACGGAGATCTCGCCTTATCGGGGAGCCTTTGTTCATTGGTCCCTTCAGGACCTCCATGAATCCAGCTAAGCCTGTTTCTCGGATAAGTTTTAAATTTGGACTATTTAAACGATAAGGAATCGATAAACAAATCACCCGTTGTTAGGTTGCATTTTCCCTTTAAGTTCTGATGAATTTTCAATAAGAATTGTAGGGTCTCCTATTATTATTAGAAAACAATTACTACAGATATAACGTGACGTACTGAAAGCTCAAATTGAAATGAATTTGAATTTAGTGGTTTGTTTTCGTAAAAGGAGCAAATATTCCCGCAGTGATTGAAACAATACGTTTATATATAGCGAATAATTATCATACGTTATTTGGAATCGAAACAAAGCTTACGAGAGCCACTCCAATTTCGCGATAAAAGAGGCTCAATTTCGGTATTTTAATTTGGTTTTTCGAGATACAACTTCAATGTGACGTGAGTTACTAGTGTTCCTAGCCGAAGACGTAAAATTTATTTGGAGTTAAATAGTGTTTGCTGAGTTCGGTAGAGTTCGTTAATTCAAATGGTGGAATTTTGCGAACATAGTCAAGAAAGTGGGGAGTCGGAAGACGCAATTTATTTAGTAAGTTTTAATTTCATTACTTTCATAGTTAACGTTAGGCTCTCACGGTTTTTTCTACTCCAATTGAAATTGAGCAAGGACTTTAAATCTCCTTTAAAGTCGCCTTCTTTTTTAGCTTAGCAGACGACGTTGACCGTAACAAATTGTACAGTCAAAGCTAGGCTGTTTGCGTAAGAGTATTTAAAATTGGCAAATTACAGAGCAGATAGGGCCTTTAAGCATAAGATATATTTTCATAACTTTAATTTGCATATTATGGGTTTTCAAAATTCGTTTTTTCTTAGTAAAGTTGCTTTAAAATATGTTAAATTTAAACACGAAAGTAGTTCATTAATATAAAAAAAGCTATATTTAAAATAAAAACTAAAACAGACCGAAAATATTCAAAAATCGCGCCGTTTTATTTTGGGGTGGCTATATTTGATAATGCGTGCAACGACTTGTTTGGTTTTTCGCTCTCTAGAAGATAGCCTCAGAGTCGTAATTTGATTATAATACTCCATACAATTTTAGGCCCAGTTTAAGAGATTATGAAAGTTTTTAATTACCTTTAAGAATTGAGATAATCTGCGATTATCTTAAAACGTTTATCAACTGAACTTACGGGTTCACGAGCACTACTAGCTACTGACACCATTCATTCATCTCCCGCCATTTATAGTCTATTTTTGATCTACTGCTCAAATTTCTACATCCTCTGTTGCCATCTATAGGTGAAAGCGTAAATTTATTTATTGTAGCCATTAAAGTAGGATCCGTCTCTTTAAAAAAATTAACCAAGTATCAGGCAAACACGTTGATACTTCAAAATTACATCAAATATAAATAAGACAAGTCTACAATTCAAAAACCAGTTTATTAATTGTTTGGACCATTTGAAAAAAAGGGTTATTTCTATACCTGATTCACATTTCCCAGACCAGTGCATCCTTTTATAAGCAGACGACAAAATAATTTCAAATATTTATTATTGTAATGACGCAAGATCAAGTTCATTGCTAGATTTTTTTGCCAGAGGGGGCAAATTATATACTAATTTGGCCACGTAAATTATTATGGTTACACTCGTTTATAGTTAGAATTTTAAAGATGGCAAATAAAGTGGATGCTCCGTCGTGTTCTTTTTCATTAAAACCCAGCCTCGCGCCATTACCACTTTTACCCGTATGTTATTAATTATGTTTTAGTGTAATTTAAATTAAGGCTATTGTCTATTATTACAGTGTTCTACCGCGGCTAATGAGGATGAAAACGAATATAGAGATGTCGAGGAGACGTCTGAACGCGGTAACTGGACAGGAAAATTGGATTATTTGCTTTCCATGCTCGGATACGCCATTGGATTATCAGCCGCTTGGAGGTTTCCTTATCTTTGCTATCGAAATGGAGGCGGTATGAACTGTTTAAAATCCCCAAAAATATATATTACAAACTATAACTGAAAGGGATTTATAGCCCCATTTGATTTTTATGCAAGGTTGTTAATTTCAGGAGCATTTTTGATTCCATACTTCACGATGTTATTAGTTTGCGGAATTCCGTTATTCTTCATGGAAACTTCGTTAGGTCAATTTACTAGTTTGGGAGCCTTAAAAGTCTTCAAAATTAGCCCCATATTAAAAGGTACAGATTTTAGAATATTTAATATTGTGAAAATTTCAAAGGGCAAGTCTCACAATTTAATGCTCAAGAGGGAATAAGTTTAGTTCATGTTATGAATAAATAAAAATCTGTTGTTGTACTAGACTTGCCCTTTAATGTGTTTTAAAATAAAAAAAGATAATGAAGCTCGAGATCAATGTTCAACAACTGTGGCTTTGTTGAAGTTGGTATTAATTATACAAAATAATGTTTAATACGCAGGCACTGGCTATGCGACTGTTTTCGTTTGCATTATCCTTTCCGTCTATTACAACGTCATCATATCGTACATTTTCTTTTATTTGGGAATGTCTTTCACGAGTACACTCCCTTGGGAGAATTGCGACAATCCTTGGAATACTCCAAACTGTACTACAAGTTATCGAACAGCCGGTGCAAGTTTGAATTTAACACTATCATCAAATTTAAATTCAACCGAAGCCATAAATTCTTCGATATCCGACTTAGGACTAACCGAAATCAGCACCCCGACTCACGAATTTTTCTAGTTAGTATTTCCAATCGTTGATGTCGAAGAAACTAGGAAAAGTTGGGTAAACTAGCTGCCCAAATATAAATTAGGGGGTTTATTCATTTATTCTAATGATAATTAGTTTTAAGGCTGAATGAGTACTCGCTCCAATCGAACAGTTCTGTTGATTAAGCCGTAAGAAATCCTCAAAAGTAACTTTTTTTGGCTTAGCTTATCAGGTGCTTGATAATTCAGATATTTTGCCCATTTTAAATCAGTTTTAAATCGACTTAATTTTGATTAATTTTTATAATAATTAGGTTTAAATTGTAGTACAAGATCTCATCTGTCTCGTCGTCGTTAACATTCCTCGTAAATTTGACCTATTTTGGTCTATTTTAATTTTTCAACAAGACTCCAAACTTATTAGACAGTATGATTTGGATATAAAAGCTTAATTGTGTTCAAAAATTAAAATAGACCAAAATAGGCCAAATTTACGGGGAATGTTAATGCATGACGAGACAGATGGGATCTTATACTACAATATAAACCTAATGATTATTAAACTTTATCAAAATTAAGCCGATTTCAAACTGAATTAAAATTGACAAAAAAATCTGAAATAAATAAGAATGTACCAGAAAAATGAGTTAAATAACCAAAATGGATTAAATTCTTGAGGAATCTAAGCGCACGACGAGACAGAGAACTTAAACTACAATTTAAATCTAATCATTAAATTTAATCAAAATTAAACGCTTTTATAAAGTTAATGAAAAAATGATATTGGACAGTATGATGGAGATATTTTTTTCATTAACTATGAACGCTTTCAATTTTGATTAAATTCAATGATGATTAGGTTTATATTGTAGTTTAAGTTCTCCTCTGTCTCATTGTATGATTAGATTACTCAATAATTTATTCAATTTTGATTATTTAACTTAGTTTATAAGTTACCTTCTCTCTTAATTCCTAAATTTTTGTCAATTTTAAATCAGTTTTAATTCAGCTTAATTTTCATAATCATAAGGTTAAAATTGTAGTATAAGATCATACTACAATTAAAATAGACCAAAATAGGTAAAATTTACGGGGAATGTTAACGCATGACGAGACAGATGAGATCTTATACTACAACTTAAACCCAATTATTATCAAATTTAATCGAAATTAAGTCGACTTAAAACTGATTTAAAATTGACAAAAAATATCTGAATTAAGAAAGAAGGTACCGGATATACTAAGTTAAATAATCAAAATGGATTAAATTATTGATGAATCTAATTACAAGACGAGACAGAGGAGAACTTAAACTACAATTTAAAACTAATCATAATTAAATTTAATCAAAATTAAACGTGTTTATAGTTAATGAAAAAATTATATCTCCCTCACACTGTCTTATATGAATTTTTTCATTAACTCTGTAAAAGCGTTAATTTTGATTAAATCTAATGATGATTAGTTTTAAATTGTAGTTTAAGTTCTCCTCAAGAATTTAGTCCATTTTGATTATTTAGCTTAGTTTATCCGCATTACCTTCTTTCTTAATTCAGATATTTATTGTCAATTTTAAATCAGTTTTATATCGACTTAATTTTGATTAATTTTTATAATAATTAGCTTTAAACTGTAGTATAAGATCTCGTCTGTCTCGTCGTGCTTTAACTTATTAGATGTGACTAAAATAGTAATTTTTGGTAGAAATCATTAATTTTTTGATTATTGAGTAGAAGACGATTACGAGTACTCGAATCACTCGATTGCTTAATAGAGGATGTTTGCAAGTTCTTAAAATTGAGTATTTCTAATGAGTACTCGTTAGGCCTACTGGGCCTACTGCAAGTACCCTGTAATGTTTAAGATAGCCAAGGACCAACTAGGTAAACGAATAAATAAGGATTGATACTCGCTAAGCCTTGGTTTTCCTAACAACTTTTATACTTCCGTTCTTGCTTCATTTACCTTTTAATTGATTTTAAGATTAAAAATTTTGGGAACTTATTAATTTAGCAAATATGTTCTTGATATATCAGACGGTATACACGATATCGGAGGCTTAAATTGGAGATTAGTCATCTGCTTGGGTGTAGCGTGGATTGTCATCTATTTATGCCTCATCCGCGGCGTTAAATCAACTGGAAAAGTAATTAAAACTATAATTACAAAGTTTCAATTTCATTAGGGGATTCTATTGATCATGAATGCTTAAAAAAACGCGTAGTATAAAATAAATTTTTGTCTTAACAGGTTGTATATTTCACGGCCACGTTTCCGTACGTTGTTTTGGTAAAAACCACTATATTATTTAAGCCTTGGTTCTTCCTAAATTCTCCTCTCAAAAACGTCTTTCATTCATTCTTTTAGTTAATTCTATTCATTCACGGGCTAACGCTACCCGGTGCCATTGATGGAATTAAATTTTACATTTATCCAAAATGGTCAACCTTGCTTTCATTTCGAGTAAGATACAATTTATTAGTTTTCTATGTTTTTGATGTTTTACTAATTGTTTGATAGGTTTGGGGTGACGCTGCCATCCAGGTGTTTTACTCTTTGGGCCCTGGTTGGGGCGGTCTAGTCACTATGGCGAGTTTTAATAAATTCTACAACAACTGCTATAGGTAAGTCCTTAATTTATATTTATTTTTCTATTTCTAAACAGTTTAAATAAAGAAAGGCATGATTTCTGTGTTAAGCCTTGGCCGAATGTTTTGACCAAGGCTTACGAAAAGTTAAAAAAATACAATTTCAATCATATTTTTAAAAATGAATTGTATTTCCATTTTCCAAACGAAGTTTTAAGAAGTTTCAAGGCGTGATATTCGCGCTAAGCCTTGGCCCAATATTTGGACCAAGGCTTAATTAAATAAATACTAAAATTTGCAAAAATTTACAATTCAGAGAAGCTATTATTGTTCCAATCGCTAACGTTATAACGGCAGTTTGGGCTGGCTTTGTTGTATTTTCTGTTCTCGGGTACTTATCGCACCAAACTGGGATCCCTATTGATAAAGTCGCGACGGGAGGTACGCATATTTTACAATTTAAAGTAGTTTAACACCCTCCAACAAATTACTTAATTATTAAATTTGAAATAGGTCCTGGTCTGGCCTTTATAGTATATCCAGAAGCATTAACTTTGCTTCCATTCCCTCCAATATGGAGCGTTTTGTTCTTTTTTATGATGTTAACACTCGGCATCGATTCGCAGGTATCAAAATTAAGATACGAAAGAGTAAATTTAGAATTACTTTACAATCAAACGTTCAATTTTAGTTTGTAACGATTGAAACTGTGATCGCCGCTGTTTGGGACGAGTTACCAGTTTATTTACAAGAAAAAAGATCATTATTAGCGTTAATTATTTGCGTCCTAATGTTTTTCCTTGGTTTAATTTGCACTACTAGGGTAAGTTTTCAATTTTTGTACATTAAAACCTAGTTACAAAGAAATTCTGTTAGGAAAAGAACCCCATTTTGATAAATTGTTGCTAGGCCTTAGCTCGATAGTTAGACTTACTACTCGCCAGTGCTAGGCAATTCGCGAGTGACTTTGTACAGCCAAGCCTGGTCACTCGCGAAAAAGTTCGCGAATTTGCCCACCTCTGCTACTCGCCCAAGGGTCAAGGCTGGGTCACTTTAAATTTATTTTGAATTTTACTTTTTCAGGGAGGCATGTATGTTTTGCAACTTTTAGATTGGTACAGCGCTGTATTAACTGTAATATTAATTTGCATCGTTGAGTGCGTAATTATTGGATGGATTTACGGTAAGTTTACAGTTTTATAACAAAAACCAAGAAGCGATTTATATTTATTCATAGAGAAGGGAGAATAACGTTCAAATAGGCTTAGCAGGGATTCGCAAATAGTTTATCGAGTCTCAATTCTGGTTTCAAGCATTTATCGAGCCTCAATTCTGTTTTCGAGCCTTTATCGAGCCTCAAAACTATTTTCGCAAGCTTTATAGAGTATAAAATTAAATTTAGCTATAGAATATTGCTTATAAAGTAAGCTTATAGCTTGGTTTGAAGCTAGACCATTTAATCCTTTTTCTTTTACGCTTTTAGGTGTAAATAATTTTGCGAGAGACGTTGAGTTCATGACAAAAACCAAAATTTCATTTATTTGGAGATTTTGTTGGAAGTTTGTTTGCCCGTTTGTATTAATAGTAAGTATACGAACGTAATTACGGGAAATTTTAATTAATTTTGACCTTCGGTATGTTTTAGTTAATTTTGGTTTTATCAATCGTAACGAATACTCCCGTTAACTACGGGAATTATATTTATCCAGTATGGGCCGTGCAATTAGGTAAATATATTCCTCAACTACTACCAAGAGCTCGCTTACAATGAAATTACCGAGTACTCGATTCCAATGAAATTACCGAGTACTCGATTCCAATGAAATTACCGAGTACTCGATTCCAATGAAATTACAGAGTACTCGATTCCAATGAAATTACCGAGTACTCGATTCCAATGAAATTACCGAGTACTCGATTCCAATGAAATTACCGAGTACTCGATTCCAATGAAATTACCGAGTACTCGTTTAATATTCAAAGGTAAATCTTTGATTGTCGCTAATGATGGTATTTAATTAATTTAGGCTGGGGTATCGCATCAATATCCATGATCTTGATTCCGCTTTATATGGTATATATTTTTATTGCAACACCCGGAAGCTTTAGAGAAGTAATTGTTTTAAATCTTTAAACCTATCAGAAAGGCAACCAATTTTCTTCCAATTCCGTTAAAAATATTCGTTAATTAACTTTTGCTTAGAAATTGCAAACATTTCGGCCCAGTTTCGATTACGGTCCAGCTTCGTCTAAACATCATCGCGAATGGAAGACTTATTGCCAAGAAATAGATAGTATTCCTACTCAAATTTCAGCATTCCAAAATTATCCTATCATATCAAATACGACTGGATCTAATCCTTTATTTAAAGAAAAACAAAATTCCGAACAATTATAAAATTGTTAAATTAATTAAGCCTTGGTTTTTTGTAATAAAACATTCTATTGAAAATGTATTTAATATTTTTAAAATCTGGTTTTGTTATACTAATCATTGTTTTATCAAGTCTTAATTAGATTTAAACTAGGAAAAAAATTTGTGATAAAATTAAAATATTTAATTTTTTACGTTATTTTGGTATGTCAAAATACTGAGAATTCTTCTACACCTCTTTAAATTATAAATTTGGTTTTTTTAAGAACTATTTTTGTTAAATAATATAAAATGCGAATGAATTCATGTGATTGTGAAAAGTATTAAAGTTATATTTTAAATTAGTATTTTTATCATTTTATATTTGATTACAATGATTACTTTCTCACAGAAGTGAAATCTTGTAGGAGAGAGTGTAAAATTGAGTACACCCATGAAAGAGCCTCTACCTATTAGTCAAATTGTAAAACAAGAATCCCTGTACCATTCTGATCTTCATTGTTATTGGCCAAATCAAAAGTTTATAACTTATCTTCTAGAAGATATGTTATAAACTTATGGTCAAATATAATCGTCACAATCAAAAGACCCGGGCCTTACTTAGTGCGAACCTGGCGGATTTTATTAGCAAATGGTGCCGCTCATAGTAACAATGGCAGCATAGGTATGGTATTTTACTATTTTCCCTTCCCTAACACGTAAATGTATTCTTATAAAAGAAAAGGGGGTTGCATTTAAATTAGGCGGAAGCGGGACCTATTTTACATTATCAAAGGCATTCAAGGTCAAATTATAAGAAGGATAATAACATCTGTTGTCTATTCATCACCCCTGAATTTGCTACCCCTTTATAGGATTTAACTTCCGGTTTAATTACTCCATAATTAAATACGAAGTGATTTATTTAATTTTAAAATTACTTTTAATATCGTTTAAATTTATTTTAATGCTTAAGGTTTTATTTCTTCACGCCAGATGGCAAAAGGATTACAAATATTGAACAGAAAAAGCAAAAAAAAAAAAAAAAATGCTTGGACCAACCGGAAGTGTTCGGCTTATTGGCCAGACAGCTGAGAGGCCAGTGGAGAGTTAAAACGCGTTTAGATTTCGATCGGATCGGCGAAGAATGACTTTAAAAATAGTGTCATAAAATAATTGCGCGATCAATTAACGAAAAACGATACAATTATCATTGAAAGCTCATTTTAATGAGTTATCGGTTTTGTAAGTATCCATTTCTTAATAATAATTACGTTCTTATAGGTTTCCAAGTTTTATTCGCGAGAAGCCGTGCGGTTTAGAATCTTAAGCCTTGTCTTTCGGATGCGGAGACGGGCTAGTTTAGTAGTGTTAACGGTTTTGGCTTATTGAAGTTAGTTGGTAAAAGAGGGTGTGTTTTGACCCGTTTTAAATCATTAAATCTATCGAAATCGAAATCATTATAAAAATTAGGTCTCGGTAGATGTATACTTTTAAATAAACGCTTCGTTACGCCCCGTGTCAATGCAATAATGCATGGCATCTGTTTGAAAAACGATTTTGACGTTTTAGTCCTAGGCCTTTAATTTCCCTAATAATGTAAGCGAGCCAGTTCGTTCGCCTTGAAATTTATAGGCGAACATTTTTTCTCTCCCTCATAGGTACGCGTTGGAGTTAAACGATTATTATTCGGTCGTAGTGACAAATTATCAATCGCAAATTAACAAATGCGCGACGCTATCTTTTAATTTGGGCGGTGACCCTTAATTTCATCCGCTGGGATCGGAAAGTGTTCTTGACCAGCGGAAGATATGTCAGCTCCAACTCGTCAACCATCACTCAGGGATCGACTACATGGCATTGGATTATCTTGGCAGTAAGTAGAGCATTTATCTTTTTATCTAACGAAAATTAATCAAGTGACAATGAATGTTTTCATAAAAATCGCGGCGTGTTTGTAAGTAATGGCTTCGATGACGCGTATCTTTTCAATCATTTTATAAAAACACCTGCCATTGAGACGGGTGTCAATGAATCTAGAATTTATTTTGAGTATTGTGAATAATAACGGATAATATATTTTGAGGTTACAAAATCTTTAGCTCATTGAATTAACACGCGTTGTATTGTAGGAGTATATTTAATCAAACTATAGTTTTTCTCATTGTTGAAAACCAACCTTTCGACTGTTTATTAAGGAGGTTTGCGATAAATTAGTCTCTTTCCTACGATATTAGTTAAGAAATTTGTATTATTATCTTATCTGCCTTTTAGTAGGATTATTATTTCTACTTTTAAGGCTTATATTAGATAAGATCTTAAATTATAGCCTTGGTCTTGAGACTGTTATAGGTTCCATATGTTGGTATCTGCGTGAAACTATAGGATTGTTTGCTTAATGATAAGACCCAACTTAGAATCTGAATTGGATCTGTTAAATGCTCTTACGTTTACTATTGAAAGACTTCATTTGGTTGAATATTAACTTTCTTTCTATGGGATATTTGCCCCTCCTTGGGCAGTATTAGCGATTAATTGAAATTATTTTGCACCCCCTCTGGATATTTTTTAACTTGTGACCATGCCTTTGGATAGTGGGTGTATCTCTTTCTACGTGATTTTAATTAAGATATCTCTAATGGAGATTTTCATTTGGTAAGCTCATGAAACGCATCCAATACTAGTTCTCAATTTTAGCCACCCAATTATGGAAAATGCTATGCAACCTTAACATTGGCAAAGTTAGTGGATGACCTTAGAATGGTCAAAATTTGGGGGTCATACATACATCTGAGTTTTTATTATTTTTAAATATTGTGGAAACATGTCGCGGAGTAAGTAGAAAGTTCAGGGATTATAAAAATGGGCTGAATACTATTTGAATTCGCACAATTTATTTCGTATATTTGGCTAATAGGTCAGGGAATTTGAAAATAGGATTAATCGGTCTTGGAAAGGTCAGGGAATTTAAAATTATCTTTGAAAATTATCCTAAAAAGCTTGTGCGAAATCAGGGAATTTTAAAATAATAGGTCAAAGGAAAATGAACCTCTAACAGAACTTTATAAATATCTTATTGGCTCTCATTAATTGACATTGCGAACGGGAGTGGCAAAAAAATATATATATTTTATTGCCTTGGTTTCGCCTAAGAAAAATAAGACTCTCCTATTTATTATCACCCTCTCATAGACTAAAGCCCACAGACAAATTTTATTTATTTATACATGAATTCTTGTAAAACTTCTTTACTTCCCCAGTACCCCTAAAAAAAAAAAAAAAAAAAAAAAAACATTTTTGGAACTCCTGTAAATGTCAAGAAAACTCTAGGGTGTATTCTACACAGTCTGTTAAGGAATTTCACGAATCTTACCATGACATTTACAACCTATCTAGTTTTTACCCTTTTTGAAAAGTTAATATTCCTCCATAATTTAAAAAGTAAAACTAACAGAATTCCTTAACTTTTTACCACATCTTTCAATCTCAAGTCATCTAATTCTCCTTAATTATTTCATGTTAAATTATAATATGTAAAATAGTGAATCATTCGTAATTCGTTTGCTTCTCATTATTTAGAAATTTTGAAGGTGAAGTCTCACCAAAACTTTATTTATTGCATAAGTATAATCAAAATGAAAGTTATCCACAACCTGTAGTATAAATGCTCTTATTATATGCTTCTGATTACATTATTTTGGTTTTTTTTATGGAGGACAGGTCGGATATTTGTGGGATATGTCGTTTTAATTATATCGTGCGTGCAATAAATTAACTCCTTTTACTGGAATTTGATTCTCTCTCAGCCTCTATCCCCTTTTGGCTTATTATATTAACCTCTGCCTTTTCTCTTCAGTTCTTAAATTCCATCTTTCCACGAATTACCAAATTTCAGCCCACATTTATTTTTTCATATTTCTCCTTTTTTTTAGTCAGATTTTTGCCATTTTATTTTTATTTTTTTTCTTTAGCCAAGTTCTAGTACGTTGTAACTTCTAATAAAGTTGTTTTTGATGGAAATTAGGTTCGAACAACCTTTAAAAATAATAGAACTAAAGCCGGGTGATCACAATTCCTATTTTACCGTGAAATTTTGAAGCTGAAAATTTGTGAATAGAAAAATCATTTTTTTAATTAAATTTTCTAGAAAGAATGTTCTGTTTAAAGGCCTAGAATTTCTTCTGCCTGTCACCCTGGAAACAAACTCTCCCTCTAAGCTTCCCCTTGCCTTGTTTCCCAAGGGGAAGTCCGGAAGGTGAGCCCACTTCCAGTGAAACAGGCAGAAAAAATCCTAGGCCTTTAATATTTATAATTTCCTATAAATCTAGGAAAATAAGAAATTTTCCTAAATTTTGGTTGTGGTTGCACTGTTAAAGTCTAGGATAATGTCTACACCGAGTAGTGTCAGCGTCTCGTGTATGCGGGCGCAGAGAGAAGAGAGATAGTTTTTCCTCACTCTATGCACTAAATGATAGCAGCCTCACTTTAACTATAAACTTAGGTTACTTCATTTTTCCTCTCCGTTAAAGTTCAGCCCTTTCTGCCTTGTTTCTCTTAAATAGCAAATGTGTGGTTGAAAGATAAGACCTGGTTATTTTTCCTTCAAAGGCAATAAAATTCACGACCTTATAACGTAAGGTATTTTTCTTTTAAAAGAAAGCGGGCTGAAGTTTTTTCTCATCTATTTTATAACTTATTTGCTTGGTGATAATATTTTACTGTAACGATTGTAGTTTAGAATGGAAATATTAATTTTTTCTTTACTTTTGATAATCTTTTATACCTACTTGTTTTATCCCGACTTGTATATGCTATTTCTTAAGAAAGTCTGGTCAAATTACACTCGCTAGCGATGAATTTTCTCAGAAATAGAAAGAATTACGACCTAAAAGAGACCATTAATCTTTAATCTTTTTCCAAGAAACTGTACTGCTATTTTTATGGCGAAACATACCATCAAATTCGTGTATATTATAGCGAAAGCTTGGGGATAGTTTAATTTGGATGCTAAAGGAAAGGTTTCTTAAGAAAAAAAATGAAATTTTAGGTGTTTTAATTAAATGTAATTCATAAAACAAAATTATCCGTAATACGTCATCACTATGGTCACGTGATTTTGCTCTTTTAGAGCCTTCTTTAGCGTTCTGGAACCTGTGAAATGGTCTCTTTCGCGCCGTCTTTTTCGTATAAGTACTTAATCCAGATTAAGGCCATTACCATTGGTATGAAAATTATGGTTAATTAAGTTCCATAAATAAACTAAATCATTTATCAGAATAAAAATGATCTATATATGTTTGACAATTTCATATTGAAGTTAACAATATGTCATTTTTATACAATTGTAAGCCTTTTCATTATTGTACGTGTAGTTGGAGATATTTTGGAATAGCTAAGCCTAATTTATTTATAGTTGACATTGCCAACTAAATCCAAGAACATCATTCTTTTTATTTACGAGAAGATTGCGAATTCCACTTTGCGTTGGCAACACACTCTGACTCGCTTTGAACTAGGCTACATATGTCTTTTAAGTAAGATAATGCGTAGCCTAGCTTTTAGTGTGTTGAAGACTGTAGATGGAATATTTTTGGCTTGAGTACTAGTTATTTCGTTGTGGAATTTAACAGCGTATATCACTTCGCCATAACTTTATCACATTTTTTTCCCTTCGTTTGAATAATGATAATAAGAGTAATTCTCCAACGAGGGGAGGTGTTAACCAATCAATGCATCCTGTTTTAGTAAGACTCCTATCCTTGTCAGGTTTAAAGATGCAATACGTTTGATTCTTTGAATAATTTTAAAGATAGGCCTTTTTTTTATTACCCGTCATGCTTACCGATATATGACCTAATTAACGCTAATTTTCATACGAAATATTGTAAGACGTTCTGTATTAAGTACCGCGCGAAAGTGATCTTATCACTCGTGCCAGAACGCTCGAGAAACTGTAGATTCTCCCAAAGTAAAATTATGATTCGTTGGTATCCCTTTTTCTTTAAGAAACGATTTTAAATAACTCCGGGGATAAAACCTTGACCTTTAACCTCTATTTTTGGATATATTAAAGGGGGAAGGAACTTTTTTCTTACGGTATTGTTTTATCAGCAAATAGGGCTTTCAAATTTCCTCCAGGCTTCATTTTGTTCAGTAATATATTGATGTATAAGTAAGAAATAATTGATCATTTAAATTAATTTGAAACGATCATGGAAATCTGTAAAAGGTTATAGATTTTATCGAAGTGTTCCTCTATTTTGTTACGGAGATGTACATGGGGATGGTTTATAAATCAGACTTCGACCTCGTATTTGACCTTAACTACTGTTGACAGTCTCGATCGAGTCATGGCGCCTCGGCGGCAACCAGTCGCCAAGATAGACACCCCCCCCCCCCCCCCCCCGTAACTCCATTCCCATCTTTCTTTCGAGAACTCTTTGTCATCCCTATTGATGGGGGACCCGTGGAGGATACTAGCCTGCAAGACATTTATTTTAATGTCCCTATAAACCCCTAAAGAATGAATCTTCGTAAGTTCATATACGTAAAGATATACACGCTGTACGTGAATTCCCCTCAAACCTCACCTTTTGAAATATTGTTGCTTCATTTCTTTCTCTTAATCTCTTCACTGACTTGTTCAACCCCTTGTTAAAGGGAGAATGCAACCATTAAGTTTTTTATCGATTCCTTATCGATTTAAATAGGCCTAATCCATCAGTAAAAATTACCAAACAAATATTAAACTAGAAATAAATTAAAAACCCGAAAAATAAGCTTAGCTGGATTCATGGAGATCTTGAATTTCTTCGATTTAATGAGTAAAGGAGTATCGTTAAGGCGAGATCTCCGTGAGACTTCCTGTATAACATTCGATTGGTTGCTGACCCTTCAACGCGAAGAAATTCAGGATCTCCATGAATCCAGCTAAGCCTATTTTGATGTTGTTTGTAAATTTATTTCTAGTTTAATAATTGTTTGGTAATTTTGTTTTCTGTTGGATTAGGTGTAATTTAAACTATAAGGAATAGATAAAATATCACTGGTTAGGTTACATTATCTCTTTAAAAGTGTTACTTTCTCTTCAAAAAACGCTTTCGTTCAGAAATCCAGGAAGGATTTATTCTTTCCGCTGGACATTAATATCTGTCTCTATCATGATGTGTCGATCTTCGTATTTTATCTTTGTCTTTTAACTAAGGTTTATTCATAGTGTTACATATATGTTCCTAATAAAATTATGATTCTTGTTCCTTTTATACCCACAGTAACTATCCCTTCCAATAAATTCAGTCAATTCTATTAAAGGGAGAATGAAACCTAACTACAAGTGATTCTTTATCGATTCCTTATCGTTTAAATAGGCCTAATCCAACAATAAACAAATTATTAATAAATATTAAACTAGAAATAAATTTAATACTTACCCGTAGCTTAGCTGGATTCATGAATATCAACTGAATTTCCTCTCGTATAAGGTCAAGCGACCAGTCGAATCGATTGCGTGATCGACACGCCTTTGCTTATTGGTCACTAGACCTTAAATGAGAAGTTCAAGATACCTCAATGAATCCAGCTAAGCCTATTTTCCTGGTAAGTTTTAAATTTATTTCTAGTTTAATATGGGTGGATTAGGCCTATTTCAACCGATTTAAACGATAAGGAATCGATAAAAAAATCACTCGGTTTTTAGGTTGCATTCTACCTTTAAGGAGGGAGTTTGAAGATGAAAATCAATTCATTTTTGAACGATTCTGCCCTAAAAGTTATTTTTTTTTCAGGACCCTAAATTTTATGTTTGTTGTTCAACAGATGATATATTATCTTCTATTTTTCTACTAACGGGATATGATGTTTTTTTAGATTATATCTTGATTATTTTAATGAGGCCATTACTTATCGAGAAATCTTCTATCGCTGCACTTTTAAAATATGTTCCTTTGCCCAAAAAGAGTTGTATAAAGAGATAATGAAGATAGTGTTATTTTAATTAATTGGTAGTGTTGGAAAAACCATATTTAACTCGCCAAATTAATTTTGAACTTAATTCTAAAACTGTTTCGGCCGTTAGAGTACGCTTATGAAGGAACGCTAGCTTAGGTTATTTCCATTGTTAATAATAATAGTACTTGATATAGTAGATAAATTTTAGTAGTAAGTGATATTAGCTCAATAAGAAAACTCCATGAGAGCCTCGCTTTCAACAAATATAAAAATTTATTTTATTTTGTCCTCAAAAATATGTATTGACCTTTGACCCTGAATTTTTGTTTTTGGATACTTCAACCATGAAATTATCGAGTTCGTGATAATTTTCGAGATACTCTCGTATCGTAGCTAGTCGAAATAATTCTGAACTTTTTTCTAAATATGGAATTTAATACAACGTATCACTCCGCGTAAGCTTTCCCAATTATGTACTTTACGCTTGTTTTTATTTCTTGTTTACGAATATGATTGTTTTTCGGGGAACTGCGGAACTATGATGAAAATATTTACCCAATTAATAATTTCTAGAGTGAATACAGTTGATTGTTGTCTGTTGATTGGAGAAATTGTTTTTTCTTCTTACTAAGAAACAAAAAACAAATAATAATCACGTTCGTTTTTATCTATTAATGCCAATCGTCCGTTAGGCCTATAGAATTGAAATATTTTTTATATTCGTTTGATAAGCTTTTTAATTGAGGCTGTCAATGAGAAAGTGTCACAAATATATTGGTATTTTTTCCGAGCTATGACGTAGTTTATTTCTGGAACGTAATTAACAATGCCCCACCTTTAGACTGTTGCCCCCCTTAATACTTCCCTGATTTGTTTTTAGTATAGTCAACGTGTTTTCAAATCTTTCTCCCATAACCCATTACCAAATGGCTTCATTTCTCCATTAGTGGAGAGGAAAAATTGGGAGGGATGATGGTAGAAAGAGGGAGAACGTTTATTTCACGGCTTATTGCCTTTCTTTGGGCTTCTTTTTATCAAAAAAAAAAAAAAAAAAAAAAAAAAAAAAAGAATAATAATCAAAATGAAAAAGGCATTCTAGCTCGTGGTGAAATAAATACGACCCCTATTAAATGAGGATTTTTCATACCGCTCTCGCGAAATTGTTTATGGTAATAGCCCAAAGGAAATTGGACTTGTAACCGGTCGATTCAGCTTTCGTGAAGTAGTGCTAAGAAAACAAGTATTGTTAGTGTTTGTGGTTACATCACCCTCTTTCATTACTTAAACATCTCCTTTAATATCTTCTTTATGTTAGAACTCCTATCAAATATAAACACCACGTTTAAAGATTAAATCGACTCGATTTCAGGCTGTTTTTATATTCGCGCCAAATTTTTATATTCGCGCCAAAATTTTATAATCGCGCCAAAATTTTATAATCGCGTCAAAATTTTATAATCGCGTCAAAATTTTATAATCGCGTCAAAATTTTATAATCGCGTCAAAATTTTATAATCGCGTCAAAATTTTATAATCGCGTCAAAATTTTATAATCGCGCCAAATTTTTATAATCGCGCCAAATTTTTATATTCGCGCCAAATTTTTATATTCGCGCCAAATTTTTATATTCGCGCCAAATTTTTATGTTCGCCCCAAATTTTTATATTCGCGCCAAATTTTTATATTCGCGCCAAAAATTTTATATTCGTCCCAAAAATTTATATTCGTCCCAAAAATTTATATTCGTCCCAAAAATTTATATTCGTCCCAAAAATTTATATTCGTCCCAAAAATTTATATTCGTCCCAAAAATTTATATTCGTCCCAAAAATTTATATTCGTCCCAAAAATTTATATTCGTCCCAAAAATTTATATTCGTCCCAAAAATTTATATTCGTCCCAAAAATTTATATTCGCCCCAAAATTTTATATTCGCCCCAAAATTTTATATTCGCCCCAAAATTTTATATTCGCCCCAAAATTTTATATTCGCCCCAAAATTTTATATTCGCCCCAAAATTTTATATTCGCGCCAATATTTTATATTCGCGCCAATATTTTATATTCGCGCCAATATTTTATATTCGCGCCAATATTTTATATTCGCGCCAATATTTTATATTCGCGCCAAAATTTTATATTCGCGCCAAAATTTTATATTCGCGCCAAAATTTTATATTCGCGCCAAAATTTTATATTCGCGCCAAAATTTTATATTCGCGCCAAAATTTTATATTCGCGCCAATATTTTATATTCGCGCCAATATTTTATATTCGCGCCAATATTTTATATTCGCGCCAATATTTTATATTCGCGCCAATATTTTATATTCGCGCCAATATTTTATATTCGCGCCAATATTTTATATTCGCGCCAATATTTTATATTCGCGCCAATATTTTATATTCGCGCCAATATTTTATATTCGCGCCAATATTTTATATTCGCGCCAATATTTTATATTCGCGCCAATATTTTATATTCGCGCCAATATTTTATATTCGCGCCAATATTTTATATTCGCGCCAATATTTTATATTCGCGCCAATATTTTATATTCGCGCCAATATTTTATATTCGCGCCAATATTTTATATTCGCGCCAATATTTTATATTCGCGCCAATATTTTATATTCGCGCCAATATTTTATATTCGCGCCAATATTTTATATTCGCGCCAATATTTTATATTCGCGCCAATATTTTATATTCGCGCCAATATTTTATATTCGCGCCAATATTTTATATTCGCGCCAATATTTTATATTCGCGCCAATATTTTATATTCGCGCCAATATTTTATATTCGCGCCAATATTTTATATTCGCGCCAATATTTTATATTCGCGCCAATATTTTATATTCGCGCCAATATTTTATATTCGCGCCAATATTTTATATTCGCGCCAATATTTTATATTCGCGCCAATATTTTATATTCGCGCCAATATTTTATATTCGCGCCAATATTTTATATTCGCGCCAATATTTTATATTCGCGCCAATATTTTATATTCGCGCCAATATTTTATATTCGCGCCAATATTTTATATTCGCGCCAATATTTTATATTCGCGCCAATATTTTATATTCGCGCCAATATTTTATATTCGCGCCAATATTTTATATTCGCGCCAATATTTTATATTCGCGCCAATATTTTATATTCGCGCCAATATTTTATATTCGCGCCAATATTTTATATTCGCGCCAATATTTTATATTCGCGCCAATATTTTATATTCGCGCCAATATTTTATATTCGCGCCAATATTTTATATTCGCGCCAATATTTTATATTCGCGCCAATATTTTATATTCGCGCCAATATTTTATATTCGCGCCAATATTTTATATTCGCGCCAATATTTTATATTCGCGCCAATATTTTATATTCGCGCCAATATTTTATATTCGCGCCAATATTTTATATTCGCGCCAATATTTTATATTCGCGCCAATATTTTATATTCGCGCCAATATTTTATATTCGCGCCAATATTTTATATTCGCGCCAATATTTTATATTCGCGCCAATATTTTATATTCGCGCCAATATTTTATATTCGCGCCAATATTTTATATTCGCGCCAATATTTTATATTCGCGCCAATATTTTATATTCGCGCCAATATTTTATATTCGCGCCAATATTTTATATTCGCGCCAATATTTTATATTCGCGCCAATATTTTATATTCGCGCCAATATTTTATATTCGCGCCAATATTTTATATTCGCGCCAATATTTTATATTCGCGCCAATATTTTATATTCGCGCCAATATTTTATATTCGCGCCAATATTTTATATTCGCGCCAATATTTTATATTCGCGCCAATATTTTATATTCGCGCCAATATTTTATATTCGCGCCAATATTTTATATTCGCGCCAATATTTTATATTCGCGCCAATATTTTATATTCGCGCCAATATTTTATATTCGCGCCAATATTTTATATTCGCGCCAATATTTTATATTCGCGCCAATATTTTATATTCGCGCCAATATTTTATATTCGCGCCAATATTTTATATTCGCGCCAATATTTTATATTCGCGCCAATATTTTATATTCGCGCCAATATTTTATATTCGCGCCAATATTTTATATTCGCGCCAATATTTTATATTCGCGCCAATATTTTATATTCGCGCCAATATTTTATATTCGCGCCAATATTTTATATTCGCGCCAATATTTTATATTCGCGCCAATATTTTATATTCGCGCCAATATTTTATATTCGCGCCAATATTTTATATTCGCGCCAATATTTTATATTCGCGCCAATATTTTATATTCGCGCCAAAAATTTTATATTCGCGCCAAAAATTTTATATTCGCGCCAAAAAATTTATATTCGCGCCAAAAAATTTATATTCGCGCCAAAAAATTTATATTCGCGCCAAAAAATTTATATTCGCGCCAATATTTTATATTCGCGCCCAAATTTTCTTTTCGCGCCAAATGTAGCCATGGGGCAGCGTTATAACTAATAACGATGAAAATCGCTGTAAATTACGATAAATCCAATTTTTCTTGAAGACAACTCCGAACCTTTTTTTTTCTATTGATAGCTTATTATATTTATATAGAGACACCTTACAAAATCTCCCCCTCTTAATTCTAAACACGTGACCGCAAACACTTTTTATAAAATGTCTATAGGGTATACAGCATAAGTTAATTAATAGGTATAAGTTTCACTCTGTGGCTACGAGTCTTAGTGAGGCAATAAGACCAATATTCCTACATTCGTTTACTTATGAATTCCTGGTCATACTTTTACGATACTTACGACATATAGAGCTGGAAATAAATGCCATTTAATCTCGTTAACCCAATAACCTCTTCATATTATTTTTTTTGGGTTCTTTATACCTAGCTATATATGTATAAAATGTATCATCCTGCGTTAGGAAATTTTTGTATCTTCTCCCCTGTAAAGGCAACCTCTCTTTCTCTCTTAACGCGATACAGCGAGCTGTTTAGTCGACTTGGCGGGCGGTTTATTCTCCGAGCTTGGCAATTTGGCCCCAATCGATTACTTGTTTTGGGTACCGGTAGCAACAGCTCGCTCTGCCCCAGTGGACCTCTATTCTCCCACACCCAACCCCTTCTAGTTTCACTATGTACTATAAAACTCGACGTTCAAAGGGAAAGTGACACGTTTCATTAAATATCCTTTCACAATTCTAAATCTATATCAAACACCTGAAAAATAATTATTAGCAGGCGCTGCTACTTAAAATTAAATACCGTAATTATTATATTTAAGTCTCGTTTTTCTTTAAAGGGAGGGTGAGGATAAAAATTAAGTTTCACGCCTACAACAGCGCGTGTCGCGGATATTTAACGAAGCCAAAGGTATAGGAGTCTTTGACTGAGAAGCTAGTGACATCCTAGCATTCTCAAAATAATTACGGTTGATTTCTACGTATAGTCAAGCAAATTATTTTACAAAAGTTTTTAGTTTAATTTTTTTTTTTTATTTTCCCCAGATTTTTTTTTTTTTGTGTTACTATCTCTTTAAGGGCATTTTCCTTCCCATTATAAAATCGCCTACTTATACTTCTATCCCCATTAAGTTGATCTTTTGCTTTAAGCTCTTTTTCCTCAAACCATTCCAAACCTTTAAAGCTATACAAAGTGATAATGAAATGTAAGTTCCCAAATTTAATCTGCAGAAATTGGAAAAACTTCGTTAACTTTTAATTTCAACGTGATCCAATAGAATAAGCGTGGAAATGAGCTATACAAATGACGGAAAAAAATCGAATTTGATTAAAAATGGTCTAAATAGGAACATTTCTAGAGATTTTGGTTAAATAGACCAAATTAAATAACCCGAATTTAGCAAATGGTTCGCTTAATTTGATCTATTTGGTCAAATTCTGTCGAAATTTTACGATAAAAAATAAATTAAAGTAAGTTATCATTTCATTATCCCTTTTTATTCCATTTTATTTCGCTCTCTCTGCCTGTATATCGCTATTTGTAGAATATAATGATGATTTCTACTCTGAAGGGATTTGTTAGTTTTCACTCTTACCAGTATCGAACTTTTGCCGAGTTCACCAACTAACTAAACTCTTTTAGCTTCTAAAATTCGACTTCGCGAGTCATTGGTATGAAACTAAGAGCTCTAAATCAATAATTTACGCGATAAATTACCAGGGTAATAGTAATTTAACCGTTTCCTCTGGTAAAATTACCAAAAAATGCAAATTTATAATTTTAAACCTTTTTGATTAAATATGAACAAATTGCTAAAAGAGGTCATTCGTGTTTAACAATTTTAATGAAATTTTTCATGTCCGATTCATTTGGACCGTTAATTGCAAAATCAAATGGTCAAGAGTATCATGAAAAAAAACGCGATTATATAAAAAATAATAGGTTAAACATTGGGTAGTATATTAGCCGAAAGGGTCAGGGAAAATCGGTGGAAAAGGTCAGGGAAAAACCTAAAAAATCAGGGAATTTGAATCTGAAAAAATTATGGCAACCCTGATATATACATATGTCTTAGAACAAAATTACAGTGGCAGTAAAAATACATATTTTATAATCGCCATTTTCGAAATTTTTAAATTAAAATTTCCTGCAATACTACGTCATCTATGGTCACGTGATTTCGCTATTGTATTATAGAACCTATGGTTGATTCTCGGACGTTCTGCTACCAGCGGCTACCAGTATTAAGGTCGCTTACGCGCTGTCTTGTTGACAGCGCCACTTTAATAAAAACCGTCAATTTAGACTCTGGTTATAACTAGTAGTTAAAATAGAAAATTATGATTTCGTAGAAACTATGGACCCCCCCCCGCACGTTATAAATGCATCTAACAGCTGTTTTCATCCAAATACAGTGTTATTATTTTTACCTGTATACGAGCAATCGTCTATAATTAAAAATAACGAAGTGCTTCAAATAAATAGCGCGAATATCAATGACATATGTATATATATATTTTGAATTCGTTTTTAACGATCTTTCCAAAAATGCTACTCAATTTCCATTCGGAGCTTTTGAATTTATTAACACTAATATGGAATTTGAACTTAAGCGAATCATTTGTTGACTTAAGATAAGTTCTAAATAAGCGTTTAAACTAGTTGTTGCTATAGCCAACTCACGTCCTTCAGAACTCACACGCGACTTAAACTTCAAAAGAAACACGTAGAATTCTTCAGATAGCATTGACGTCCGTTTGCCCATAGGAGTAGAGTACTTAAACTTTACTCCTATTGCTTCTTAAAACGTTTTGGTTTTCTTTCGTTTTCGAGCACTTAAAGTGAAGCTCTCACCTATTTTTCACGATCTCCAAATTGAAATTAAGTCATATTTTCGGAAAGATCGTTAAAAAGCAATTCAAAAAATACATACATATATGTCTTAGAACAAAATTACAGTGACAGTAAAAATACATATTTTATAATCGCCATTTTCGAATTTTTTTAAATTAAAATTCCCCGCAATACCACGTCATCTATGGTCACGTGATTTCGCTATTGTATCATAGAACCTATAGTTGATTCTCGGACGTTCTGCTACCAGTAATAAGGTCGCTTACGCGCGGTCTTGTTGACAGAGCCACTTTAATAAAAACCGTCAATTTTGACTCTGGTTATAACTATTAGTTAAAATCAAAAATTATGATTTTGTAGAAACCATGACCTTTCCCCCCCCCCCCCCCCCACGTTATGAATTCATCTAACAGCTGTTGTCATCCAAATACAGTATTATTATTTTTACCTGTATACGAGCAATCGTCTATAATTAAAAATAAGGAAGTGCTTCGGTTGCTTCACCCGCTTACCAGGAATCCATTTAAGCCTGTGTTCACGCGTTATCTTTATAAATCGGTTTATCGTAGCTTCATCTATCGGTTGTTGAAACCGAATCGGTACGAATCTGGTTCCCGAAACAGTTTTGAAACGATTTAAATCGATTCCAAGGCTTGGTACGAACAAGCTGGCCGAATCTAGTAGCACAGGTTTGCGTGTTTATTTAAGATTTGCGTTCATTTTGATGGGAATATGAACTACTTCTATAAAATATTGGAAATGTAGATGCGCTCAGTTCCATATGGTCCATTTTCTATAGTGCGAAAACGTGTTAACAGATCATTGGCCTCTCTACCACGCTTACCCACCAAACTAAAATACTCTCGAACGATTTTTGTTTTATTCCCGATAAATAAAATGGCCTCTTTTTATTTCCCTGACAATCAATTGACTTAACGAATTCCACGTAATCTTTTAGATTTAATCTATCGCTTGTCTAGAAATTTACCACATAATTACACTCAAGATTACTAATTAGAAAGATAATTTCGTATTAATACCCAGCAGGGGCGTAAAAAATTTTTTTTCGCAATTTTTGAAATTAATCTAGTTAAAATTATAACCTTTTCTAAGGCATTGGCTATCATTTCAAAGACGATCAATTTGGGAAAACACCTTGTTGATCAGTTAAAAGTTGATTAAATGGGAAAACATTTTGTTGATCAGTTAAAAGTTGATTAAATGGGAAAACACCTTATTGATCAGTTAAAAGTTGATTAATTGGAAAAACACCTTTTTGATCAGTTAAAAGTTGATTAATTGGACGCAAAATCCCTTGTTGATCATTTAAAACCCGATCAATTGGACTGAAAACATTGGTGATCATTTAACAACACGAAACAATTATGAATATGGTTTCGTATTTGTAAAAAAAAAAAAAATTTAACCCACATTGTTTTCAATTTTATTTCAATCTTCTCTGGAAAATTTCTCCACATTGTTTTCCAAGATTTTTAGGGCAAAAGTCTAGTCAGATATCGGTCTAGATTTTATATCTCTGATCTTTAACGATTACCTTAAAAAAAAAAAATCACTGTTGCTGTGGCTTAATCACGTGGAACCAACTTTGGAACCTCGATTATATTGTCATAAGTCGATTATCATTTAAGTTACACACTTGTCTTATTGAATGATAAAGAGTTAAAGAAACATACTTTATATATTAAACTATTATTTAAGACAAAGGCTTAGATGAAATTTTGTTTTTATCTGGAGAAAATGACGCTCTTTATTTACGAGACGTTTTGACTCATTATAGTGTGTTTGTGAATTTTGTTTACTGTTGGATTAGATCTATTTAAACGATAAGGACTCGATAAAAATGCCTTGTTGTTAGGATTCATTCTCCCTTGAAATATAACGCAATTTTTCTCTGTAAAAACACTTCATTTCAATCTTCAATTTAACTTAAACCCTAGTTTTTCAACAATTAGCCTCAAATATATGTTTTATCTTCCATTTGCTTGCCCGTATCAAAGATTATAAGTGCTACTAAGTTCCTAACCTAGCCTATGAAATTTTAACCGAAAATTTGTAAATTTTAAATTTCTCCAATTTCCGCTATTTGTAGATTTTTTTCTTTTGAACTCCCATGGTCCTAATTAGTTATAACCTCCATCATATCCTCTATTTCCACGCTTAAGCTTATTTTTTTTACCCAAACCGTATCTATAACCGAAATTACTTGATCATCCCTTTAAAGCATCGCGTAGATGTAAACGTCACAGATTACGGTAGGGAGGGAATCTGCAATCTGTTCGTGTTATAAGTTCAACCACAATTATCGCCTTATTTCAGTTCTCGCGTTATATCCGTAGCTTCAACAAATCAGTTTTTATTTCCCTTCAAATTAGTTTCGTTTCTGTATCAAAACGGGAATGTAAATTATTCACTGGGATTAATCTAAAAACATAAATTATGTCTACTTCGACGATATTTTCGAGTCAAGTTTCTAACGATAGTTCTACGTCCGATTCTGATTATTACGATCGAATTGAAATAATTACGAGATGTGGTTCCGATTCGGCCTTGTCTTTCGGTCCTCTATTGACCAAACGGGCTGATTCGGGTTTGGATTGTACTAAGAGTTGGTTCCGTAAACGGGCAAGTACCGGAGGTACAACAGTTTGGGATTTTTGGAGCAATTTTTCAAATAAACTCAAGTAATTTTTGGGTTTTTGAATTTAAAAATTTTATTTTTGTAAATTAAAGTGAAGATCTCAGGATTTTTCACGAGTTTCAAATGGAATTTCAGTAGCATTAAAAAAAATCGCTAATTGCGCGCTTTAGTTGAAATGGGATTTGTAACGACAAATCAACAAAGCAACATTTTATCAAAAATGTCTAAAAGCTATGAACTATTTTAGCTAAATCTAACATAACTGACTTTAGCCACGTTCATACTATGCCTTGAAATCGATTTAGACCGTTTCAAAACGTTTCCCTAGAGTCGTGCGAACGGGAAACCGTCTTTTCTCGAATCTATTTGATTCGATATCTCGAAAATACTTCGGGAACCAGTTTTGTACCGATTCGATTTCAACAACCGATAGATGAAGACTACGATAAATCGATTCCTGGCGATTCGAAAACCGGTTTGATTTTCAAAATCGATGTGTGACCGTAGCTTAAATGTTCGCGCATCTTGGATATTTTTTAGGGACCATGTTGTCTGTATTTAACTAAAAAGTTTGTTTCCAAAACTAATTTTTATTATTTTTTTATTTCTAGATCAAAGAAGGCCGATAGCTATGGAGCAAAGGCATCTTCACCTGTAGTACCAACTAGGTAAGATATTTATGTTTTAAAAATAAACAAACTAGTTTAATAATCGAAAAATGGTATTAAATAGGTAAATATATAAAATGTTGTTTAGGCTTATTGAGCTTGTTGAGTTTAGAGTAATTGTCAGTGTAGCGAAAGGCAGATGACGTAGCAAGGGACCCTTCAACGAATGTGTATGTTTTTGTAGAAACACTAGAGATGTGGTAGAAAAAATGATGGAATCTTTTTTCGATATCCTCTCGGTAAAAAACAAGAAATATCTGAAAGCTCTCGACTGATAGTTGAAACCAAGAATAAATTTATGAAACTCTAGGAACGTTGGAAGATAGATTTGATTGGATCTTATCAGATCCTCATTATATTCCCTATACTCTTAATTTCTCCCTAGAGATAAAGATTATATCGCCCTCTGTTGAGAATTTTCATAAACTATATTTTACAGAACTGCATTTTAGTTATTTTTAGTTTTTGCTCAATTGTGCCACACTTTTGCCCCCTGCAGTGTTATGGTAAATTAAACGACAACATGGACGTGTTTTTTATTGCACTGTAAATTATTTACCTTTGCTTCACTACTCGGCATTAGTGAACGTAATTAGGTAGGATTAATAAAAATTGGTGAAAACTTAACTATTTACAACCATGCAAAGATATTACAATGTTTTTGTAAACTTAAAATTAATGGAAATATCTATCAGGGAATTTAACTGTTGCCAAAACCTCGTGGTCTTGGTTGAACATCCTTATTTGTACGTTCTCGGGTTTCGTAACTTGGTTCTTGGTGAAGTTCTAGTCCTATCTCTCTTCCAACAAGTATATTTATTTATTTATCTAAGTAAGATGGCATATCGTGGCAAATATTTTTGGATAAACTTTAGAAGGCGAGTGTTTTGGTAACATTTGATGGCCGCAAAAACCTTTTTAGGCCTTCATCCTAACATGTTATACTTACTTTAAAAGGGGAAGTGAAAGATATTTGTATCTTTCATTAATGAAATTATAGCTTAATTTATTCCTGAGTAGTAAAAGGGATAGTATTTTACCTTCTGATTTTTATTTAAAGAGAGGTTGAAGTGGAAAAGGAATTGATTTTTTTTAGTAAAAGATTCAAAAATGAATTGAATCGTAAATGAAACACAGAAAACCTTATTATTGTTCCATTAAATTAAAAGAAATCAATCCTTTGTCTATTTTATTTTGTGAAATTCAGACAAGAACAATTCCAGAATATTTTACTACACAAATCTGTCTTATTTTTCGATCCATAGTCAGTTTAAAATTACTTTTTTTCTTCTTCACCCTCCCTTTGAGTTAAAAATCGAATTTTCTTTGCACCATCCTTTAAGTTAAGATGAAAAAACCTTTTTACTCCTTATCCTTCAAATCGGACTAGTATATATCCTATTTCGAGTGGCATTTCGGTCAACAGACAGAGATAGACAATCTATATATCAATTTTTTTTTTTTTTTTTTTTGGTTTTCCTTTGAAAGGGTGGTTGTTCACATTGTTTTTCTTTTACTTTTTGTCAGCGGTGCTACTGCTAAAAGTCAAAGCTTGGAAGGACACGGTTACGTCAACCCTTTGGAAGGGGGGAATGGTGGTGAACAACAACAACCAGCGTCTGGAGCGGAAACGGAAATAAACACCAACATAGCACCTCCAGCTACCACGGAAATTCCCTTAACTCCTTCCAAAACATCTCCTGGTGAGTCTAGAATTTTATTTTATTTCGAGTTCTTGGGTAGAATTTTAGTGAATTCAATTTCAAAAATCACTCTTGTCGAATCAAAAAAAGGGTTCCTTTTTAACTCCTTAATCTTTATATTTTTAATTTAATTTATTATTGAAGCTGTTTTTAATTCTAATTTTAAATTTAATTTAAGGAGATTCTAAATTAATATTTAGTTTATAAAATACAATTAAGTCGAGTTAAAACAAATTTTTGTTTGGGCTAGTTAATTTTTGTTTGGGCTAGTTTCCCCCCTTGAGTTGGGTAATTGTCAATTTGCCATTTCAATGATCAATGATCTCAATAAGTGTGTCATATCTGGGATAATCTCTAGATAACCTCATTTACGATAAATTTCGCAACTATTAGAAATAATCTTTTGAATTCTAACAAAAGGGTTTTTTATTGTTTAGTATTACGTTATCTATAACCTTGAACTCCCGCGAATAATTTAATTAATCTCCCATTTCTTTTATAAGAAAATTAAGCCCAAAAACTTTCGAGTATAGAGATATTTTTTACAGTTTTGAATATTTTTACGTACGTTCTTGGATTTCATATTTAGTTCTTATATTATTTGTTTATAAGTGGTAATAGAAATTATCCTGGACCGTATGTCCCCGTTCTTTAGTTTGCTTTTCCGCATTTGGCCTCTCAATTTCGTCCTTCTCAATAGACATTCTTGAGATGTTTATCGACGCTGGCCTCGGGACAAATCGAATGTCGACCCAAACATAATGTTGACACTATAGTTATATGTATCTCTCTCCTTCTCATTCTTAGCTTCCTCTTTGCGGCTACTATTGGTTGTTAAAGGATCCATTGCAGCTAGGACTATTAACAAAATTAATACGTATTATCAAGAGTCCATTCAGGTTCCATAAGAATATGGGAGCATAGCTTTAGCCTCTGGTACCATCCTCCCAAACTTTGTAACAAAAGTTCGTCTGCAATTTTCGCAACATTTGTACGCTTAGATCTTTTTTCGGTCGGCTCCATTTTTAGTACCCAAAATATTATGTCAAGGTCGTTAGTGGCGCGGGTTAATAATAGATTTCAGGAGCGATTTACTTGAAAAATCGATTCGAAGCAGACGAACTTTTGCTACAAAGTTTGGGAGGATGGTTATTGAATCGCGGCCCTCTCATATTCTTATGGAACCTGAATGGATTCTTGGTATTATATATATGCCCTATATTAATAAAAACATTACTCCTACGATTTCTTATAAATCTATGAAATATTTCCTACAAAATACATTTTTAAATAGCGGTAAATCAGCTCGTAACTTAACCAATTTTCCAAATTACCTTTTAGGACTCGACTTCTATAAAAGGTTTTGGTGTTATTTTAAATTCTCTTTAAATCAGCATTTTTTTTAAGAAATACCCCCTTCAAATATTTCTTCTCTCTGAACATAAATGTGCGGCAGGTAAAACATTTCTACAGGGGCGTATTGAAAAAGCATTAGTTTATTTTCGCCCGGTGGGTTGCTTCCAAGAACATGGTTGCGCGACCACTTCAACGCTTTTTCAGGCGCTGTTTAAAAAATAGGCTATAGTTTAACCTTCAGTTAATAAACCAATAGACTTTGTGTTTTGAAATTTTTTACGAAAAGTTTCTTTGCGCGAGTTTTCGTTTGACTTAATTTTGCGAGCGCGTTGGAAAAGATATTCGATTTATATATTTACAGAAGCCGATGAAACCCTCCTTTGAAGTCTATTACTCCCTAGTCTTGTCTACCCCTCTCTGTATGGGTTAGTTTCAAAAAGCGCGATTCGTACGCCACCTAACGGTAGATATTTTCGGAGCGGGAGTTCGTCGAGCAAATATCTCTAGCAGCCTTGGAGTTCGTCAAAAAAACGTCGTCGTTGTGGAGAGAGAGAATTTCCAATTTTCCGTAGACAGGGGGTATGAAGTAGGACCCCTCCGATCTCTTAAAATTGTGAATTTTACCAATACAGAGAGGAGCGCTATATCGAACATTAGAGTAGTAGACTTCAAAGGAGGGTTTCATCTACTTCTGATATTTATGAAATTATTCCTTTGAAATTAAAATTTTCTAGTCAATATGTAAGTAAAATTTCCCACATTTCCTTAGGGGGTAAAACGCCATGTCTTCGGAATAAATTTTCGGAAGATATTTTAAATGATAGATTATGTCACGCGAATAATTATAACAAATTGAATTAGTTTCGTTGGTAGTCTTCGCGTATGTCGAACCTTGATTCTCTGAAGCCCGAAAATTAGGCGTAAAAACAGTTAAATAACCTCCTGCATGGTTTCAAGTAGGATCCCATATTATTTTGTGGTCTCTATGAAGGGATGTGGTATTTTTCTCTGAATTCTTCTACCTGGGGGTTGTTTGCCTATCGATTTAATCAGCTCTATACCTGTCTAATATAGTGTAGCCTCGAGGGATGTCTTCCGTGTCTCCAATCTTGTTTTGTTTGCATTTATAAACGCCTTGGAGTTAACCATCTCTCTGGTGGGAATGTTGGATTTATTTATCCATTAACAGTAGACTTTGGAATCAAGTTATTTTTACTTTATTTAGACTTAAAATAGACATAAACCTTCGTCAAAACTCGCAACAAAGTTTAGGTTCCAAGTAATATTCGGTTTGTTTCAAAAAGAATTAATTGCTGATCAGCCAATGAGAGTTTTAAATTGTTTGCATTTATAAACGCCTTGGAGTTAACCATCTCTCTGGGGGGAATGTTGGATTTATTTATCCATTAACAGTGGACTTTGGAATCAAGTTATTTTTACTTTATTTAGACTTAAAATAGACATAAACCTTCGTCAAAACTCGCAACAAAGTTTAGGTTCCAAGTAATATTCGGTTTGTTTCAAAAAGAATTAATTGCTGATCAGCCAATGAGAGTTTTAAATTATGTCTTTGGTTGTGGAAGGGGATGTTTGTTTGAAATAACGCGCGCGCGACAGTTCAATTGGTGCACGAGCCATTTTTAAACGATATTTCATTGGTTATCAGCAACTTACTAAGTTTTCTCGTGAAATTTTCTAGACTAAAATTTTTTCTCGACGAAGTTAGGCTTAGCGACTTGATGAGTTTTGATACAGTTTATACGCGTGTTTTAACAGTTATAATTGGTTTAAAAATAACTTGTTATCGGAGTGAAGTTCGGTTTAAGTTATGGAAAATTGCACGCAGATTCAAGGAAAGTATTTTTAATAGCAGAGAAAATTGTAATAGTTCTTGGCCCTTCTGTTACACTCGTTTTCTTCTTTTTGAAACCTTACAAATCGATATTTACCGGGGCTCTTGAGTAAAGATTGGGTTTGGGGAAAAGAAATAAGCTATTTTTTTTTTAATATTTTTCTACCTGCGTAACAAATCTTCAATGTTGGTTTAGATAAATACATTTTTTTTCTCGCTCCCTCTGGGAAGAAGCTTTGGATATTTGCAAATTATTAAAATTTGGGTGGAATAGGATTCTTTCAATTTTGTTGCGAAATTTCAAGAAACTATGAAATCCATGAAAAATATTTATATAATTCTTAAAGGGAGAATGCAACCTAACAACAAATGATTTTTTTTTATCGATTCCTTATCGTTTAAATAGGCCTAATCCAACAGTAAAACAAATTACGAACAAATATTAAACTGAAAATTGTGTGACAGTGTTCCTTCAAACAAAGATTATAATTTCTGCGGCTGCTGAAGTTTGCCATAAAAAGGCTGCTTCGGTCATTTAAGGGAGACACTTAACCCTTCAAATTAACCCTTCCCCCTTTAGTTCTTGAGTAAATTTTCTCCCTCTTACTCCCTGATCGAATTGAGCTCGTCCTCCTCCGCATTAGGCTTTGGACCATCGGTTTGGGTTTATAGGAACATCCCAGGGTCCTTCTCGAGACAAATGAGAAGATCAGAGGCGGGAGAGTGCTACCCCGGCCGCCGCTAAAGGTAGAAGATCTCGAGGCTGATAGTGGGTCGAGTCGATGGCCCCAAAAATCGGAAAAGTCAAAATTGATGATTCTGCTAGGCAGTCGTGTCGTGGCTTTGCTTCCTGGTTTTCCCCCTCTAGCCAAACTCGCTTTTATTGGTCGGACAAAAACAAGGGATAATGAAACGTCAATTAGATTCTTAAAGGGATATCTGACTCTCTAATAACGACAGTTTTAATTATCCCCAAATATATCATCCTTATACCCTTTTCAGACGAGGCGTAACTAGCCAGTTTAATCAGATTTAAACCATGGTTTAATCACGATTAACCGAGGTTTATTGAACTGAGAAGTTTACGTGAACCTGGGTTAAATCTAATTAAACCGATGTTAATTATGGCCATTACTCCAATTTCTAGTGATAAATTTGGTTTTGTGTCAATATACCTTTAATGAAAAATAGTAAAAAAAATCGGGTTATTGGGTCGATTCAAAACTCTAGCTGCCTTGTATATCACGCACCTCGATGACGGAACTGGTGTGTACGTGCCATTATTGATCTATTTACTCCCCCTGGGAAGTCTATTGCTCTATATACAAATCCGAATCGTCAATGTGTGCGGAAAAGATATTATACCAAAGAGCTATTATCCTTTCTTGCTGAGGACGTCACCAACCAACGTACCAAACTCTTTAGGGATCTATCGTTTTACTTTTGTCGTACCACCACGGCGGAAGAGGTCCACGTTGATCCCACAACCAACTTTCCTCCTTAATATGTATTTAAAGGGAGGCTGGAAGAGAGAATTAGTTTTTTCAAAAGTGTATAACTTTTACCATAAAAGTAAACAATAATATCAGGAAGGGACAAGGGTCCAGTTTTACGTCATACCCCATCACCACTCTCTGGTTAGGGGTCACGTGATTTGGACTTTCAGCTCGATATATTGAGTTGGGATTCGGGAGAGAGGGACTAGAAATCAATTTAAAACTTACGCGTAAAATAGACTTAGCTGGATTCATGGATATCAACTGGATTTTTCACTTTGAAGACAGGCCTTTGCTCATTGGTCAACGCGATTAAAACCAAGATCTCCATGAATCCAGCTAAGCCTATTTTCAGGGTAAGATTTAAATTTATATCTAATTTAATATTGGTTTGTAAATTTTGTTTACTGTTGGATTAGGCCTATTTAAACGATAAGGAATCGATAAAAAATCCCTCGTTAGGTTTCATTGTCCCTTTAAATGTAAAATTACTGAGTTTATTTAATTCTCCAATGATTCAGTCCTGTGAAAGGACTTCTTGTTTTCTTCGCCTGGAAGATAATGGTTGATACGACGGTACAAGTTGATAGTAGAGGCGCCTTTCTTGTTCGTCCCCTGTTCGTAATTTATTACTCGGCCGTGTTTTTCTGACACCGAGAAAGAAAATATTATAAGCCATTATCTTGGGAGACTCCGCCATCCTGGCGTTGTAAGACACAAGATGAATTTTGTCCGCCAGGTGCAGTGTAAAGACTAGCTATAGCTCTTTAATAATCTCTTCCAACTCGAGTAGGCAGCGCGCTTGAAGCTTGTAGGAATTATAGTGTTTGCCGACAGTTTCCTTGTTATTCTATGGTCGCACTATCATTTGTTAATCGATTTGAAACGTTTATATCAAACCGATATTGAAGGAATCGTTTTAAGCGGTGTTCACGCGTTATCTTTATAAATCGATTTATCGTAGCTTCATCTATCGGTTGAATTGAAACCAAACTGGTTCCCGAAGCAGTTTCAAGAATCAAATCGATTCGAGAAAAGACGGTTTCCCGTTCACGCGACTCTAGGGGAATCGTTTTGAAACGGTTTAAATCGATTTCAAGGCCTAGTATGAACGTGGCTTACCACATTCGCACTCTCACTTCCTTATCGAGAATTCTTAGAATTAAATGGAATTTTTGTCTGACTTTAGTGAGTTCGTGTCGTAATTTACGCCCCTTACAAAAACCTAAATATATTTATAGGAAAATATAAAATTTTCCATCGAATTATAGGAAATTATAGGAGTTTTTATCTTTAAAAATGAAGAATTACAAAAATGCGGGAAAATTAGGTTTTTAAAGGATGAAATTCGCCTTATTTATCATTCTAAAAGTAAACTGGTTTTTTAACACGAGGTTATTGTTCAGTTGAAATGCTTCGAATACATCTTTAAAACTAGTAAATCGACCGCAACCTTATCGAGATATGGCAAGTTCAAAAATGGTTCAAATATGGTCCAATAAAAAAAAAACCCACCTTATTCATTACTAAATAACCTATGCTACACTACTCTATTTGTATCACGAAACTTATCTCAATATTGTAGGTTAGTCGGTTTTACCCTAGAACAGCACCAAGAGAAGGTCTTCAAGTCATAGTAAAAAGGCCATCTATGTTACTATAAGAAAAGAACCATAAAATTATCATTTTGAAAGGCTCTCTTTTCCGCTACATTGTTTCGTGTCTTCTATACGGACAACCCACTCTTAGAGTCAAAAGGCTTATCTCGCTACTGGGTGAAATTTTTCGTTCAAAATTCCGTCACGTAAAGTTTATCCGATGAAATTGAAACAGTGAACAGAATGGTTGGAATAAAGGGAATATCCTTTATCATTTCGTGGGCTATTTAAGAAGGTTCTTATATTACTTCGCCCTATTATGAACAACTTCAGTCACGTTCCTGAGTTTCTGTTATAAGAAAAAGATGAAATGGTGTTGGATTTAAAGACCACACGCAAGATATCGTTTTGTCCGAAATTAAATTGAATTTTTTATCGATTCCTTATCGTTTAAATAGACCTAATCCAACAGAAAATAAAATTACAAATAAATATTAAACTAGAAATAAATTTACGGCCATCAAAATAGGCTTAGCTGAATTCATGGAGATCAGCTGAATTTATCCACATTTAAGAGTCAGCAACCAATGAGAAAGGCCCATTTTAAGGCGAGATCTTGATGAATCTTCCAATATCATTCGATTGGTCGCTGACACTTCAATTGAAAGAAATGCTGATCTCCATGAATCCAGCTAAGCCTAATTTCTGAATAAGTTTTAAATTTATTTTTAGTTGATAAATGTTTTTTACTGGTGGATTAGGCCTATTTAAACGATAAGAATCAGCTTGCTGAATCCAAGGACATCAGCTTACAAATATAATTGAATAATTACTTAACGACAACCAGCTGTTAATTGATAGAAATTTTGTAGAGTGAAATTAGAAATAACGTTTATTTTATCCGAAACTTTATGGGAAATAAAGCTTGCATGTTGACTTTAAAGGATAAAGTTTCTGGAAAGGGGGGGGGGTATGATTGGCGCCAAAATTTCGCCCTGGAAGAAAGAGAGAGTGTGTACTTTGTCGTAGGCCTGACTATGGGGCTGGGATGAGGATTGGGAGATGCTGGAAGATGAAAGTCAAACGTGGGCGTTAAAAATCGATTATTTTTCGAACGTTTTGAGTCAGTTAGTCGAATTGGCGTGGCCGACCGATTCTCCTCTTCTTTCCAAACTGTTTATTAACTTGACTTTTTGGAAAACTAGAATCTAATGGAGCTCACCACCCACTAGAATTTTATATATTGACTAGGGCGACCCTCGACCTCGGGCCAACGCGGGTCATCGGCCAACAAACCTTTTTCATCCTTTTTATATTTGATTTCGTAAAGAGATGAAAGTTTTTTGTGGGTGGAGCTTTAATGTATGATGTCATTGGACGCCCTGAACTCTCTAGGAGCGATCTTCGAATCATTGAACCAGTTACTAACTCGTAGAGAGAAGGATTAAAAAAATCACAGAATTTTACACTCGTCATGGATTAATAAACAGATGAGAGCATTCCTTCTTTTAATCACCCGAAATTCCGCTCGTTTTTGGATTATTTTACAGTCGCGCGCGTACGACAGCGAGTGTCTACGATTAATTAACAAAATTACACGTAACATAATTACGGTATCAAATTGCAGAATGAGGGTAATTTATAACTTTACTCCACCAACTCGTTATTGAATTGTTCGTGAATTCTTCTAGAGTTGTGGTTGGTGATATTGCCTAAACTTGTACGTGGTAAAACTCTCACACACTTCTTTAATTATATCCGTTTCCAAGGCCGACTTAATAGAGTTCTTTTTTTCAATAGAAAAGGCTTCATCCTCAGGCTTATAAGCCTAACACGTAAGACTCCATGAATGTCACGTGACGTCTAGAATCTGGACGTATAACGATTAAAAGTAGCCTGTATGCTTTATATCTTAACTCGCCCTAAAGATCGTAAATAGATAGTAACGTCTAACGAAAAAAAAACTTTGAATCCCTAGAAATTGAAAAACCCCTCCAGGGTATTTTTACGTGTAGTGTGACGTTGCTTTTACTTTTAATTTCAACTGACACCCATAGAATAATCAAAGAAATCGACTCACGTAATGAGGAAAAATCAACTAATTTGGGCAAAAGAGAATTCGAACAAATAGACCAGATTAAAAAGCTCCATTCGACAAAATTGTAATAAAAAGGAAAAAACTAAATTTTTTTGCACCGCATTTTCTAAATTCGAACATTTTTGAGCAAATTAGTTAATATTTCCTGATTGTTAAAGCCGATTTCATTGTTGCTTCTCTTATGGACTAGAATAAGCAACAACATATTATAGGCTTTACCTCCGCGGTTGCCCGCTACGTAGTTGCTGAAGCCGATGAAACCCTCCTTTGAAGTCTACTACTCCAATGTTCCACATAGCGCTCCTCTCTGTATGGGTAAAATTCGCAATTTTACGAGTTAGAAGGGGTCCTACTTCATCCCCCCCTGTCTACGGAAAATTGGAAATTCTCTCTCTCCACAAACGACGACGTTTTTTGGACGAACTCCAAGGCTGCTAGAGATATTCGCTCGACGAGCTCCCGCTCCGAAAACATCTACCGTTAGGAGGCGTACGAATCGCGCCTTTTGAGAATAACCCATACAGAGACTAGACCCGGGAGTAATAGAATTCAAAGGAGGGTTTCATCGGCTTCTGGTAGTTGCGAAATAATAATTACTATTATTAATTGGTAAGAAACAATTTGGATGTTCCACTTCACTCTCCCTTTAAGAGTTTCATATGATATAAAATTGTATTTACACGTGATTTTCTAATTTATTTCAGAAGGAAGCGAAGGTGCAACGTCTCCCAGCGAGAAAAAACCGTTAACACGAACTTTAACCCAACCTCAGAACACTGTCGAATACGTGGTAAGTTTTTATTTTTTAATCTATTATCGTTTTATGGGAATTTTTGCGTGTACTTTTAAACTCCATTGAAGAGTCTTTTAACGTTTTGAAACGTTTTAAATCGATTCCAAGGCCTAGTATGAACGCGGCTTTATGTATCGGGAAAAAAATGTGAGACTATTCCTTTTGATTTGAGTCTCTCTATTGCTTTTCCTTAACATCCTTATGGGCAATTTTAAAAGTATTAAAACAACTTTTGATAGTGACAGACTTATAGCCGTGTATTTACTGCCAGTTGGTATCAATCTTTAATGACACTTATTTAGAGATAATAGAAGCCGTTTTCCTTGAGAATATTATGTTATTTTAAGGCTGCAACGTCCTATATCTAAGTGATTGCCAGAAGACTAGCTTTTATTTTCCCTGTACCAGCAATAAAAAACATTTAAAGGGGCGTTGAAATGTTTGAGAAATAATTTTTAATATTAACGTAAAATTTTAACGGTCTAAATCGCAATCTACTTCTAATTATTTTCGTTTTGAGTCAGCGTTTAAAATATGGATTCCGCGTAGTAATAATATGCAAAAAGGTTGATAAATATGTTTCATTATCCCTTTAATCCAACATCGTAAAACGACGTAAAATTGTTGAGGGACTGAATACAGAGTCTTGTTTGGTTGGCGAAGAGGAAACTGGAGAGATAGAGGGTGAATTTAAAGCCTCGTTTTCACGAGAGTTATACTTGAATTGGTGATATCACTGACAAAATCGATTTCAATAGCCAGTTAATTCTGGTGTTGTTATTCGGAGACTGAGGCGAGTTAATTTAACCAAAAGAGAAACTTGATATTCGTTAATGTCTTAAGCCTCGTTTTCAATCATGGTTTTTCAAGCTTCCGCTTTTGTAAGAGAAGCTTATATCAAATTCATTTAGATATCCGCTTTTGTGTCACTCAAAGCCGATAAAATCTTCAGATACGATCTCTTGCCTTCTTTCCCTTAAAGGAGGTTTCTTTTAAACCCCCACTTTCGTGAAAACGAGGCTTAAGTAGACGATAAGAGGAGTTTTCTTCCAATTGGTGCTCTTGCATCGAAGAATGTTTACTCGTAAATAGTTTTCTATTCCTATATACCCGATAACGTCACCAATCGAGTTAGGTTACGTCTTCAAAGAGACTGGAAAATTGAAAATTTTCTCCCCACCCTGTTTACATTTACTATTTACAGATACAAAGTAGCGATAGTAATCTGCTTGAAAGGTTCGATGAATCCATTCTGTTTGTAGTTTTATCATTGTATCTCTGTTAAAGGCAGTATTAGGACCCAAATTATCTCTATAGTTCTTATCATGATGCCAGAACGATTGAGAAATAACTGTAGGCTCTAGATGACAATAGCGGAATCACGTGACCATAGTGATGACGTAGATTGGCGGAGAATTTTTATTTTAAAATTTCAAAAATGGCGATTATAAAATGTATTTTTACAGTCGCTGTAATTTTGTTTTATGACATATGTATATATATTTTGAATCGTTTTTTAACGATCTTTCCGAAAATGCTACTCAAATTCTTTTTGTAATTCGTTAAAATTGAGGACAAGCTAGCTTTACCAAAAATAAGTGGGCTTATATAGATAGAGGTCAACTCTAAAAACTTCGAAGAAAATGTTTTTGAATCAAAACTGCAAAGGGATTTATTTTCAAATTTCAAATTTTCATTCGATATTCTCGACTGTCGTGACCTTCTGGAGACGAAAACCGATTCCATTTCTTTTTTTTAAGCCTTATATGTAAACTTGAATATATCCTTTAATAAAAGAGCGAGCGATGGTACCGAAATAAGAAAAAGGATAGGGAAAAAAAGCCCTGAAAATTCTGAGAAGCCAAATGGTCGTGCCCGCGATACTTCCACACATTTCTCTCCTCTGCCCTGGAAATATTTTTATATCCAGTTTTAGGTACGTCCCAATTATATTATGACGTGCGTGGCTACCATATTGACGATGTCGTGAAGTAAGACGAATAAAAACAGATATTTTGCTTTCAAAATAACCCTATTCGCGATGTTTCCCCTTAAAGTAAAAAAAATCAGATATCACGAGGATTTTCGCGCGTTTTTATAAATTAGGAATGAAATTGAAATTTGCTCGCGCGGAAATTCGCGCTTTTCTCTAAAGATAGAACCACGGACCGTGTATATACCGGACGAGAATTCGCCAGCCTTCCACTGTACAAAAAAACTTCCCCGAGCATTGGGCTCTGAAGCGAGAGAGAAAATAGTGGTACAAGGTCATTTTTTATTTTTTCTCGTGACTCTTGTGTCACGTGAGAGCGAAATTTCAAAATGGTTATCCTAGCGATTTAAAGACACGCGCCAATTTGAATTTAATAAATGACCTTGTACGATTATTTTCTGGGCTCTATTGAGAGTCGGTGCACGGGGCAGAAAAACGCTTGCTTTTCTCGTCCGGTATATACACGGTCCGTGATAGAACTACAATTTTGGCGGGAACTAGGCTATAAATCGCGTGAAAATTGGCTACTTCCCTTTTCTGTAAACTAAAATAGGATAGGAACGCAAATTTCAAATCTTCCTCCGATAAAACGGTGGGATCAGGGACGGAAATAAGAAATTTTTCTTATTGGACAAATGTCCAGTAACCCCCCTTAAAAATTCAAAAGTTATCGGACATTTAACAAAATTACCGGACAATGCTACATTTCTTGTATTGAAAAGTACTTTATTTTTATCGGACATTTGTCCAGTGACCCCCTCTTAAAAATAAAAAGTTATCGGACATTTGGAAAATTTATCGGACAATGACCAGTGACTTGTGCTTATTTCCGTCCCTGGGTGGGATACTTTTGAGTGCAATTTTGAATAGGCGCTTTTTAGACCATATTACACTTATTTTAATAGGTTTAGATGGAATTTATTTATATGGTGATCATTACTGCCGGTTTTCTGTACATAGACTCGCGGCTTTCAAAAACTTTCTTCCAGTGCACTCTAAGGTCGGTGTTAATCAGCTTGTTTTTCTCTGATCTTCCTGGACGCGAAATTCTTCTCTCGTTTCGGCTTAAGAGACTTTATTTCTCGGCGATTTGTTGGGCACCAGGCGAGCGAATATATAGGAATATAAGCAAAAACATCGTACCACGGCTTCTCCGTCACTTTTCTTAGTTAGGCTTAGCGGGTATTCCCAAGCGGCGAAATAATAAATAATGCCCAAGGTTAAAACGGGCATCCGTGTGTTGCTCAACTTAAACCTTCACCGATCACTCTTAGACCTTGGCCTCCGACTTTCCCTCGGTCTTAACCCATTTCGTTAGTTTTGGCTGCGAAAATGTGGTAACTAGAATGCTCGTTTTATGGAAACCTAGGAGACTATTAGAAAAAGTTATACCTATTTGCCTAATTTACCTATTTCAACTTTGGCTTCTAATATAAGGTTAATATTTGTTTGTAAATTTGTTTACTGTTGGGTTAGGTTTATTTAAACGATAAGGAATCGATAAAAATCACTCGTTGTTAGGCTGCATTCTCCCTTTAAAGGCCTAACTTCACTTCTCCCCGTCGAAAAAGGGTTCAAACATCTTTTTTACTTCCCCTACTTACCCCTCTATTGTAAGCTCTCTCTCCCGTCTTCGGGGCTCGAAGGGATTATATTTAGGTTCGTACCTGCTTGCCAAAGACGAGAGAGAATAGGTCACTTTTACGTTAAACTATCACTCTATCTTTGTAGCGCGTACGATATTGGCGATGAGAAAGGCGATTCTTACCTTTCCGAGGAGAAATCGGACTTCGTTTTTTCGAAAATAAAGCGTATATGCGTTTCAAATAAATAAAAATTATATAGGTACGCTAAATAATTCTGGTAATGTTTTGGTATGTAGCGAGAAAATGGTACTACAGAAGTGAATCCGTGACCTTGGTCATTGTATTAGAGCGGGCAGGAACTCGATTGGGAGGCGGAGGTAAGGTTTCGAAAATAAATATATGCGTTTCAAATAAAGATATTTAGGTATATGCAAGAAAGAATAATTTAATAAAAATATATTCAGGTATATATAGGAAAGAATAAAAACCTAAATATATAAAAATTAATAAAACTTGCCTTTAAAAATTTCAAATAAATTATTCAATACCTATTATTTAGTTTTATATCATGAGTTGATATTTTATTATTTTATTACATTTCTCAAACGATCTATCCGTTTTAGTTTGGTATCTCACAATAGACGATAACAATTCTATCTTTTGTAGCAACCTTGAAAAAGGCAATATCTTCTGTAGACGCGGTTTCTATTTAACGGTTCTTTTTGTTAGTTTCAAGGTTGGTAAAAGTATAGAAAATCCTATACTTTGAACCAGCCTTGGAAAAAGGCAAAATCTTCAATACAAACGGGTGCTTTTTAACGGCTCTTTTATCCGTTTCCAAGGCTATTTTATAATAAGGCCTATTGATTTCAAATTCGATGTATTTCACGGTGCTCGAGCTGTTTCGAGGAAACTCAGGAAAGTATGAAAACACTGAATATAATGGACGACCGGGCGCCGAAGTAACCGAAGTGGCATGGTGTAACCTTACCCCCGCCTCCCAATCGAGTTCCCGCCCGCTCTAATACAATGACCAAGGTCACGGATTCACTTCTGTAGTACCATTTTCTCGCTACATACCAAAACATTACCAGAATTATTTAGCGTACCTATATAACTTTTATTTATTTGAAACGCATATACGCTTTATTTTTGAAAAAACGAAGTCCGATTTCTCCTCGGAAAGGTAAGAATCGCCTTTCTCGTCGCCAATATCGTACGCGCTACAAAGATAGAGTGACAGTTTAACGTAAAAGCGGCCTATTCTCTCTAGTTTTTGGCAAGCAAATACGAAGCTAAATATAATCCCTTCGAGCCCCGAAGACGGGAGAGCGAGCTTACAATAGAGGGGTAAGTAGGGGAAGTAAAAAAGATGTTAGAACCCTTTTTCGACGGGGAGAAGTGAAGTTAGGCCTTTAAAAGGATGCTACACTCTGATAACAAGATTTTTTTTTAATTGAAATGGACTCGCTAAGCCTGAATCTTTTTCGATTTAATTTTAAACTAGAAAAATTCTCTATGGAAGTTAGTCGTTGCTGACATTGAAATATCGAATAAAAATTAGGCTTAGAACCAAGAACTTATTCGTAAAAGTTGCTCTCAAGATTTGTCCTTTAAAAATTTATGCAACGAACTAATTCCGTTTGTATTTTTCTTGTAACGTTAATTTTTGCGGGACTTGGCCTAGATAATTTAATTAAACATAGTACAAATGATGTAATCCAGTTAATAATTTGTTCTGGCTAAACATTCATCCTGTGGGATTTAATTTAATCTCTTATATAAGCCTAAGTTTTTTGTTTTCTGTGGAAAAACTGTTGGTTCACCAATTTCCCTAACGAGATTTTATACTAGGTACATTGTAATAAATGTTTTTAGTTGTATTTACCCTATAGTTAATGTTAAGAATAAGTTTTTTTATCCGCATTAATTAAATTTGTTTTCTAAAAGTTCAAAGGTTAATGAAACTTAATCTGATTACTCGGAGGATTTTAAAATTAAATCGACTTTTTGGAAAAAAATTAATAAAAATTCACTTTGTTAACGTCGCTTATGACGCTTAGCGTTCCCTACCGACAGACAGATATTGTTACATAGAAAACGTATATATTTTAATGGTTATATTGGTAAGCGTCACGATAGAGTTGAAAATGATATGAGCTTTCCCAATCGAACAGACCTCTAGATTTAGCAGACAGGGGTGATGACTATGTCTTTGCTGATAGTATTAAGCTACGGGGCGTTGTTTACTTTTATGGATAAAGTGATATACTTTTGATAGTACTTAAATCTATTCTCTGGTATTTTAGGAGTTCAATCTTAGGAATGAGTTAGAAAGAATGTCTTTAAGTTTAGTTTACAAGTTCAAAGCATACAGAATTTTTAACTTTTTCCTTTATTTTAGATGGTGGTAAAAAAAAAGCCCATTCCCTGTTCTTGTACTTGGCATTCCTCCAATGTCTTTGTTTTCTTTTTTCTCCGTTTTGGTGATTTTTTTTTAACCCAATGCTATCTCTTACCTTCTCGCTCTATCTTTTTTCGATATGTCAGCGATTTTGTGTTTTGAAAGGGATATTATCACGATTTGGTCTGGTAAACACTTTCTATTGTTCAGGGGGACACTCTGAGGAAGAAATAAAATATGTCCCACAAAATATTACCTACTTTTAAAAATAGGCCACAAAGATCTTCAGGTATTTGTAACAATGTTACGACGTCACTCGAACTTGTCAGTCAAAACTTAAGTTTGCTGCTTTTAATTAACGTAATTTAAAGAGATTGTGTAACAATTTTTTTGGAATTCCAATGAATTATGTTTTTAGTTTTGTTATAATATTAAAACGCCATATTAAAAATTTAATGCCACTGCCTATCGACGCGTGAATAAGAAACTTCAAAATGAAAATTTCAAAGAATATGTGTTACTCTCTCTTTAAGAAGAAGAAAAATCTGTTCTCTTCCGAATAAAAAATACTTAGCTAGTGAATTTGGGCAATGTTAAACATTCCTATTGAATATATTTTGGGGAACTTTCTAGACTAATTATATCTAAAAGAAGATAGTTGTTGAGGAACTGTTAAAGGGAGTGTGAAAAGGGGAAATTGAGTTCTGCTGCTTCTAAAATAAGACATTTGGGTAGTAAAACATTCATGAAGTGTACAAAACATTGGAAACCTGGTTTTGGATAATATCTGTAAAAATCAGACGCCCCTACACTTTCGGCTTTATTAAAACCCAGCGACAGGTGCAGCGGGATGCACTTACTCTTTGAATCACGCTAAATTATGTTCATTCTTGATTACATCATGATCCAACAATCGCGCGCGTACCTCAGCGCGTGTCGCTGGTATTTTACGAAGCCACAGGTACAGGGACGTCCTAGTTTCTTTAATTCCATGCCAAAAATTAATATTTTCCAATTTTATTGTGCAGTACAGACAAGTACATTTAACGATTGTTTTAATACATGAACTAGTTTTATTTTTAATCGTAGAAATAAATTTGCCTCATCACCTTCCTTTTAAACCACGTGCCTACGTACTTCTACATCCAACGCGACTGATTGAATTACGACTGTGTTGATCTATATACGTTTTATCGTAAACCTGGAAAGAAATAATATAAAATGAAATATATTAATAATCAGCGTAGTTTTAGAATTGATAGATGCAAAATTGTTATTGTTAGTTGTTTTTAAACTAATTTATTTGAAATTTAAACGTTTACTTTTCAACTTTATTTAATTATGACGATGTTTTTGAAGGTATCATCGACGGATACTCTAAATCGTATCGCTGCCAGGTTCGATACAACGCCATCAGAGTTGGTCGAATTGAATCGCCTTGTTAGTCGATTTATATTTCCAGGACAGGTACGTGTAATTTTTTATATCTTTTTTTTTTTTTTTTTTCACCTTTGTACCGTGGAGAATTAAATATTAACTGTTATTATTCCACGAAGACTTTGTATATTCCAAATAAAAGAAGTCAGGCTTCAAATAGTGAAGGATCTTTCGATGGTGGTCAAAAATCACCCATGGACAAAGACTCTGTAAGCTTTTGATTTATGATTCTATCTTAATTTCGTTCCAAAACTAAAATTTACTAAACTTTTATCTCCCTGCAACGATTTATGGTTTGGTCCCTAAAGTATAAACTTCCCAACAATTTGTTCCCTAAAGTATAAGCTCCCCCACAATTTGGTCCCTGATGCATAAACTCCCCCACAATTTCCTGAACTTATACCAACCCACTGGCTTAAAATGGTTCCGTAATTATAAATTTCTTTAAAAGATGTCCTCTCCCAAACCCGGACACGTTGAGCGTGTCCAGTCGCCATCTCCAGTTTCGAAGAATAACCGATTCTTTGGTGGAGGTAGCAGCTTGGGTAGTAGCACTGAAGAGAAGGAGCAGATAGGTGGCGGGCCACCATTTGCCCCGTCTGTCGAAGTTAATAACAAGGATAGTGACGGTTTCGACCCAGATGAAGTTAAATTCCTAAAAATCAACTCTAAACACATTACGGATGGGCAGGTAAACTAAATTTATCCCGATTATTATTTAGATTTTTTTTAAAATCTTACTCGAACGATCTCATTAGGGTTTCGTTAGTGGCGTTCTAATAGTTACTCCTAATGCCTTGATGTTTGATCCGAATGTTTCGGATACGCTAGTCATTGAACATGGGGTTGAATTGTACGGAGTTATCGCTCCGATTGAAAATATGATTAGAGCCGCTATTTATTTTGATATCGCGCACATGAGGGTGAAAGATGCGCAGGATAATTTGTGAGTCTTTCTTTGGATTCTATCCCTTTTAGACGCGAATACGAACGTAATTTTTTACAGAAATCCGGCTAACAAGCCAAAGATTTATTCAGGACCCGGCTCGTCTCCCGTACCTTCGGCGGATGAGTATCAGGAAATCCCTAAAATTGAACCGGAAAGTGCCGAAGCGATTAAGCTCAACGAGCCAGACGTGCCGGATTTAATAAGCTTTGAACGCTTCTCCGAATTGGAACGCGACAATCACGCGGAAAAGACTTTATTAGTAGACAATTTCGATTTCGTTACGCCGGCTTTGTCCAGTTCAGATTTAAATTTGACTGAAGACGGGGAGTCAAAACAACAGCGATCAGATTCCATCGAGGTGATGGTCTCGACACCCCCACCCGATTTAATCGAAAATCCGCTCGCGACTATACCTCAAAGCGACAGCGACGTTACGTTGGCTACGACTCTAACCCGCGAAGAAACCGAAGAAGTCGCCATCGCCGAAAAACTAGGACGATCGGCTACGGTGCGAGAAGGTTCGAGAAACACTCAGAGCCGTCGCGAACGAATGTTAAAGAGGCTTTCCTATCCGGTTGAATCTCTCAGTTCTTACACCCAGTCATCAATCTCGAAAATTCTTTCGTCGTCTCCCAGAAATTTGGTAGATTTCTCGAGCGGTCTCTTTGTAAGATCCGGCGGCGCAACTGACGAGGAAAAAGACGAAGAATCTGGAACCGACGCTTCTCGTCCCCCTAAATCTAACGACGACGATGATAAAGACGGCGCGAATTTACCTTCGGACGCTCAACACCAAATAATCAACGTGGGTTACAAGAATATGGTCGAAGAAAAACCAGATTTCTTCGCTGAAGTTGATAGTAAGTATTCTTTTTAATTTTACTTTCACGTGCGCGTTTTGTTTCGTTTGTTTGTCGGGTTGGGACGTCATTTAGGCCTATTAACTCGCGCATTAATTAAATTAACACGCTAATTGATAAAAACCCTAAAAGTCGATAAAATTGAGCGTACATTGTATAAAATAAATAGCCAAACAACGCTACGAAACATTATTCAAAATGGGAATCGAATCCGCGCAATGATTTAGCAACCACCCAAAATAGGCTGCCTACAACTAATGATAATTATTATTATTAATAATATAAATTAAACAAAAATATCGCGATACGGAGACGAGTGTAGTGTTAAAAAAATGAAACCTCTTCTGCTCTTTCAGCCCTTGCCTTATTGTTCGACGATTTTGGTTAGTACCCGATTTATTCTGACTACTGTCTGTATATCTTCCCCACATAATCTCTATCTATCTATCTCTATATATATTATATTCTCTGTTGTCTTGGCTATGCACTTTCATAAAACGTGTACATTTATACTTCCATCTTTAATTACTTCCATGAGATAGCTTGGCCACTGAACAAAAAAGACTTAACAAGAAACGATATATCAATGTTGCTCTTATAAATGGTAGTTTTTACGGAAAAAAAAGAGGTGTGGTACTCTAGTCCAAACGATTAAAGTTGGGTGATGAGGAAATTAAGTGAATTTTTTTTTTTTTTTTTTTTTATCTATTCGCTTCTAATTTAAAAAGGACACGTTATTTGCTTAGTGAAACATTCAGAAAGTGTACGTGTCTGAATTGTACAAAAACAATTCAATTAAAAGACACTCCTTACCTATCTCTTTTTGGCTTAGTAAAATCCTCACTGCACACTCTTTGAATCGTGTGAAAAATATCATTCTTGATTATTACAACGCGTGTCACGGGGATTTTACGAAGCCAAGGTAGGTAAATATGGGTGTATTTTTATTATTTTGAGGTTCTCGAATGCCAAAATCAAATGGTTTACGAGTTTTTTAAACATTTCAGACACGTACACTTCCTGAAAATGTCTTAATTTTCATAAGCAGAACAAATCAAAAATTATTCCTCTTCACCCACCCTTTAAAAATGTTTAAGAGTACTTCTTCCTGTTATCCTTTTGGTTCAATCTACCGTAGCTTTTTCTCTTACACCTCAAAATTTTTGTTATTTGTGTTGAAATGGGGATATAAAATCACTTTAGATTTCTTTTCTTAACGGCGAGCATTTAGATTTGCGCATACACTTTTCAATCTCTATTATAGCTTTTTACGATTCATAGTGAGACTTTTTTAGGTTAGATTTTGTAGATACAAACCTAATATTTAAAACTATAGCTTGCTTGCGTGCATGATGCTTACCTAAGCGATATTACGTTAAAAAAAAAACAAAAAAAAACGGGAAAATCCAAAAAACTGCGTTAAAACTTGGCTTCAAGAATGGTGTGTTCTTTATTTCTTCTCATATTTCTTCTCTATTATTATAAAATCTTTAAAAATTTGTCTCAGAGCATGATTTTTGTATCGTATACGAATAAATATAATCGCAAACGTCTATAAAAAATTTTACTTTGAAATAATTGAAATTAAAATGATTTTTTCCCTTAATTACGATTTTTTTTTTTTTTTTTTTTTTTTTTTTTTTTTTTAATTTGAGTGCGGAATAATGCGGGATTTGTATTATTTTTCTGACTGAAACGTAAATTTTTTTAGAACTTCTTCCTCGGCCGGCTAGGCAGTATGAGGGACAGCCTTTATATTTATGCCTGCGAATGGGTCACCCTATTAACAATAAACCTCAGCGATCAACGGCAATAGAATCTTACAGCAAGAAGAGAATGAAAAGAGAATATTGGTTCAGCATTCCTAGAAACAAGTACGTTCTCGAAGGGTTTTCTCGAGATTAGGAGAGACAAAAATCCTTTTAAACACGAGTTTTCATCGTTTCTAGGGTTGACGAATTGTATAATTTCTTTCAACGCTGGAGTCCGCAAGTTTACGGTGACGTGGACGAAGTTACTCCCGAAGAAAGAGGCTTTAAACCGATTGAATCGGACAATGAGGATGAAGATGATGATGTTGACGGAGCGGGAAAAGAAAAGAGCCAGGAAGCTACTAGAAAAAAATCGACGGGGCACGGACCCCTCAGTTTCCTAAAACTAGTCGAGGGACATTTTACAGCTGACGGATCAAACAGTCCATTTGATTGGGAGGTTGAGTACAAGTTTTAATTATTAGTTTTAACCGCCCTTTGTTTATAACCTAAGCTTTCTTCTTCCTGAATTCTTAATATAGAGTTTGAGTACAAATACAGTAAATCCTCGTTATAATGAAAAAAATCGCAAACCAACAAGTTATAATGAAAAAGTTAAAGAAATGTAACCATTTTCATTATATCCAGTGACCTTGACCAAATACTTCGCTTCTGCAAAGCCAAGCCCAAGGAAACAGTTATTGGCCTAGTTTTAGTGGGCAAACTCTGAATATAAGGAAAAAGGTTCGATATAACCATGCAGTGACCGCGCTATCTTCATATTCAAGGCCTAGCATTTATAACTGAATACATGTATAACAAAAAGGGGCTTTTGCCCCCCCCTGCGGATCAAGTTTTGTTATAGCTACGTTTTACCGTATTAACATCACAATAGCTTGCTACGTTAGATTAGTTTCTCCATTTCATGGCTTATTAGATTTATTGCGACTCATTCAATATAAAATTGAAGTTTAGCCAAGATATAGGCTATAACAGAGTCATCACTGTCTAATAATAGCAAATCTTCATCTGTCTGCTAATTGTGTCTGTCGATCCCCCTAAAACTGAATTTTTTCTAACGTAACTTTGTTAGCAGTTGGTTTCGATGAGTGAGGCTGAATTACATTCTCCCGATCCTGAACTGCCATTACCCGATTTATCGGATCCTTCCGAAATCTTTACCGAAGAACATAGGAAAGAGGTATTTTAAGCTTACAAATGTTTACTGAGTCGGAAAAAAAAATTAATTACGATTTTAATTAATTTTACGTCATAGTTGTGCAAAAATTTTCCCGCGAGAGCCGAAGGTTATCCTTGGGAGCTTATTTACAGTACTTCGAAAAACGGTTTTAGTCTTAAAACTATGTATAGAGAAATGGCAAAGTACGAAACCCCGGTGTTGCTCGGTATTATGGATACCCAAGGAACGGTAAGCCACTTTTAAATGTGCGTACATGTAGAATACTGACTCTGTTCAACCTTTAATCTTTATTACGGTTCGCGAAGGTATTCGGTGCTCTTACTTCTTGCTCCTTAAGAATTAGTGACCATTTTTACGGAACTGGTGAATCCTATTTATATACTTTCCATCCTGATTTCAAGGTGATTTCTTATTTGTTTCTTGTATAAAGCAAGTTTTGATAGTGTTTGTAACGTTAAATCAAATTATGAAACGTAGTGTTACCATTGGACGGGCGAAAACATGTATTTTATTAAAGGAAATGCGGAAAGTTTAGCAATTGGCTCCGGAGAGTAAGTTTATTAGAAGTGTTTTTTGGGATGATTGAACTAAAGGCGCATTTTCAAGAAAAAAATTGTAAAAACTAGCCTTTAAGTTTATGGGAAAGATTTTGTTCTACTTATCTTGTTTTTCCCAACAGCGGAATGTTTGGAATTTGGCTTGATGGAGATCTTTTCCACGGTCGTAGTAACAAATGTACGACATTTGGAAATGAAGGACCTCTTTCGTCGACGGAGGATTTCGTGGTTAAAGCTCTCGAAGCTTGGGGCTTTGTTTGAAGCCTCGGATGAAAAAAAATTAAAAATTACACCCAAGAGTATAAAGGTATGATAAAAAATTAACCAAAAATTTAAAAAATACGGTTTATTTTCAAAAATTTAAACCGTGTTTTAATTTTTAACCAAATATAAAAAGTTTGCGGACCAACCAGAAAATTATTTTAATCAAGTTTGGCGCAAAATATTTTGACTTTATTTAGTTTAAAGTTAAAAAAAATTTCGAACTTTCAAAATATAATTATTTATTTATTTTATTACGATTAAGATTAAGGTTTTTTGTTTTTTTTTTTTTTACGGTTCTGGGCCTTTTTTTTTTTTTTTTTTTTAAAGTTGGTGCTAGCGAAAGATAGGTTTACTTGTTTTTTAAGTCACAAAAAACAATTCTCCGAAAAAGTTTACGGGAAACCGTAAAATATAAATTCTAAAAAAAAAGTTTACCATGTTATTGTATATATTTTTTCCCGTTTTCTCCGCATTTTTTACGTGAAATTTAATTTATTTTGTATTTTCATACCAAGCAGGGTTTCATTTAAATATTTTCTATAAAAATTCAAATCAAATATTTCATTTTTGAAAATGAACTGAAAAACGAGAAAAAAAAAAAATAAACATTAATACTCAGTTTAACTCTAATTTTCCCGCCTTTTTAATTTAATTTACTGATGGATTCGTCTTGATATTAAGGTTTTACTGATATGTTTATATTTCCCGTCTAAATTATGATAGATTACGCTTGTAACATGATTTTTTTGGGTGTAAAATTTTGAATTTCTTGCTTAAATAACGATTGATGACGTTCCTGACGTCATTTTTTTGTGATGAAAGTTCGATTTTGGCGCATAAATAACGACAGGTGGCGCTTCAGACGTCAGTTTATCGTAAATATTTTAATTTCGCACCAAAATAACGATAGATGGCGTTTTTTACTTAATTGTTTTCGAGCCAAAAATTAAAAATAGCTTTCGCTTAAGAACCTCTATAAGAAAATGACTTCAAAACCAAAAATATCAGTTTATATTTTCTAAATTTCATCATATTTGGTGAAACCTTGATATCGGTAACGTTTTTATTACGTTGCAAGCCAACACTAAATTTTTAAAATCACGATAAGTAGTTAAGAAGTGAATTGACTAACGAACGGAAAACCCGTTGATTAAATGAAATGACGAGGTTAACAAATCTTGTATTATAGTTAAGAAGAAACTTAGAAAGAATATAACAAAATATTTAATGAAATAAAAAGCGAAATGAGGAGTATAAAAATAGGTTCGTAGAGAAAAAAAATAGAAAAATTGTGATACAAATAATAGTTTGGATATAATTAAACAAAAATAATAAAATAAACATATGTAGGAGCCGTACCGCTTATATTTAAGTGTTTAAAACCCCGAAATGAAAACGTTTAACTTCAATTCCTTGTAAAGTTCGCACCATTCCCATTATTCCATGAAGTTTTTATATCGTTAACTTAATTTTAAGTCTAGTCCATTAAAGTTATAATTAAGACGAATAACGTTATTTTAAGCGCATAAGGACTGTTAAAATACCCGTAAAAACATTTTATGTCTTAGCTCCAGTTAGGCTTGGCTATTTGAAATCATTGAGAAACCATTCAAAAGTAACTTATGCTAGGTTTCAGTCAGTTCTGGCCGCTTTTAAAAACCCTAGAGATGGATAGGCAGTCTTAGCTTTATCATTATAGGGTCACGCCATCTATTTTAGCAATTTTACAATTTCATTTTTCCAAAACCAACTAAATCTGTGAAACCAACAGTGAGTTTAAATGAGTCTTTTTCCCAAATAACACGTTTTTCGTTTTAATTATGAACTTTTTAAGTAGTTAAAGTTTCGTAGATTGTAGGGGAAAAGAAAATCGTTTTTATAATTTCTTACTCTTTTTGCGAAACCTCGGGTTTACGAAGAGTATTAGTCTGACTCAATAATTTAAAAAATCGCGTACAAAAAAGGTAATAACTAATAAAAGCTTCAAAATTCTGGTGCTTTGAAACAAATAAGAATAAGATCAATGTAAACTACAAATAAATATCCCCTTTAATTCCCTCGAACCGGCATCCGTTGGATAGTTTTATTATTGTAATACAAAAACTCTAAAAAAAATGTACGCAGAGGTAAAATAATAATCTTTATTTTAAAATAATAACGTATAATGATATAAAACCCTATAAACAATCTAATTTTCAATCTCCCATCCTTCCCTCGTTGTAAATATAAAAACAAAGAAACAAAATGTACAGTTAAAGAGTGTTAATGCCTAGATTCTGACGAGATGAAAATTTATTGTGAAAAAAAATCTGTTAGGATTATCAAAACCAAAATTATGTAGAAAACAAACAAAAATATATTAACTTGGTCCTCGTGTTGTTTTCGCACAAGTGTATAGTAGGAGGAATTAAAATATTCCTTGAGAGTTTACCTAAATCATTTTTGTTTTCGTGCAGTGTCAATAAGTTATATCACAAGCCTATTAATTCTTCACCTGTAAGTTTGAGTTCCCTATAGCCCTTCGTATTCAACACTATACGGGAGAGAGAGATAGAAATTTGAAGCCCTACGCCACCTCGCGGGAAAACCTAATTAATTCTCCCTACCCCACCTCATTCCTCTTGACAGGAACCAGGATGTTCCAGCATGCATTGGGAGAGTTTCAAGCTACCACCATCCGTTTGAGTCGCAAGATTGGCCAGTCATTAGCTTAAAGCTAAAACGAATTAATAGGCTAATGGATATATGTGGGGTACTTATTTTGGCTCAAACTTTAGTTTGATCAGTCTATGGCAAAATTTCTTAAGAGTATTAAGGAGAAAACATCATTAAAGGGACCCTTTTATTGGCGCCCTCTAGTGACTAATCCAACAATTACAAATTTAACTCTTGCAGTTCCATTTTGCTGAAAATACCCTTTGGCAAATAGCCCAATAGTTTATTGGCGTGTTCTGTTAATAATTTCAAACGTTCTTCTTGAATTATATTTTGTCTGAATTGTATGGCGCGTTTCAACTTATCTATTTCTTCCACTTCTCTTAATCTTTCTTCCTCTCTCTTCTTTTGTTTTTCTAGAATCATTCGTTCAACTTCTCGCCGATGTTCTAATTGTTTCAACCGTCTCTTTTGACGGGTCATTTGTTCCAATTTTTCTTCTTCAGCCATCCTAGCTAGTATTTTCTTTTTATATTCTTCATCCTCCAACTTTTCAGCCTTGATTTTGGCTTCTTTTAACCTTAATTGTTCGTTCAAAGTACATCTTAATTCCAGCCTCTCTCGCATCAGTTTTTCCAGAGCTCTTCTTTCTTTTTCTTTTTCCTCCGCTTCTCTCTTGGCCATTTCAATCTCGAATCTCAGTTCCTCCTCTTCAGTCGTATCCTTACGGTACTTTTCCAAGGAATTGAAAACAAAGTTTTGCATTTTTTGAACCCGTTCTAGTCTTTCAATGAAAGCTTCTTGGCGCCGCTTTTCTTTCATTTCATTCTCTTTCAAATATTCCAGTATACGTTTGTCTTCTTCCTCGATGCGCGCCGCTTCGCATCTCTTTTGAAGTTCTTGAGATTGCAGGAAAAGATCAATTTCTTCTTTGAATTGTTCTCGTTTGAAAAATTCTTCTTCCAAGAACTTTTGATCTTCTTCTACGATTTGTTTGACAATTTCGTCAATCATGGCTTTGTCTTTGATGAATTGTATCATGGCTTCTTCTTCTGCTTGTTCTCGTTGATTCTTAACTTGATCCAGTAAATCTCTTTGATACTTAATTTTATTGAGTGATACAGTTTCATTTTCAATTTGATCTTCTAATTGAGCTGCCTCAATTTCCATAGCCAGAAATTGTCTCTCTTCCTTTTCCTTTTCTTGGTTCCTGGCTTTTTCAAACTCTTTTTCTCGAATCTGAGTCGCCCGTAATTTGTTTATATAGGCTAATTTAAGTTTTGATTCCAGGTCTCGAATTTCAGGACTGTTTTCCCTTACAAGTTGTCGCATTTTAATTTCTCTGAGTTCTTTCAATCTTTGTTCATCTTTTAGCCAAGCTAAGCGACGTTTTTCTTCTTGCTCAACTAATTTCTGTTCCTTTTCCACTTGTTTTAATCGTTCGTTTTCTAGGGTATCGAATATTTTCCTTTCTTCTTGCAAACGTCTCTTCAACCTGACTTCGTCGATTTTATTTTCATAATCATAATAAGCTCGGAAAAACTTATCGTCTTGCGTTTTTTTACACGATTCCACTTGATTTACCGCGGCTTTATCGTATCTAAACATAGTTAATAATTTAGTCTGACCCTAGTTTATGTTATTGTTTACGTACTGTCAAAATTTTAAATTACGCCCAAACTACGCAACGAAGCTACCTGCGCTTTTGCATGGCTTTTGACACCAGCTGTCACCGCTAGGGCTAGGGGGTGCTAATATCCAATCACATACGGCAGAAATGTGTCATCCTTATTTTCAACCAATGAATTTGGTAGTGGAGACCTTCAAGGTCTCGGCTCGTCGGGAAATTTTCGGGTTGCGCAAATTTAATTAGTTTTTATCTTTAATTAGTTATTAGTTTCCAAATAACCTTTTTAATTTTTATAAATAAACCAATTTTAAGTGTTTTGGTAAGTAGCAAAGTTTTAAATCTTTTATATAATTACGCATTCTTTCAACAAAAATATGGAATGAACTACGACCAAGGCTTAGACAAATATGATTGCACAATTATCATTATCACACAGTTTTAGGCTTCGCTGCAGTTGTTGCATAATTTGAGTCACGATTAGGAAATAAAAATAATCAATATTATGTGTTTAGTTAAGTTATATCATCGAAAGCCGCCGTACGCATCCACACATGGAATCCCCGAAAAAATCATGTCCATGGGGCCAACCTAGTAAAACGGTTACCCAAACAGTATCACTCTCTGATGTTATGAGTGAAGAATTGGCAAAAACTTTAGAATCAGAAGAAAATATAAATTATATGAATGAAATTGAAAAACGGTAAGTTCTCTTTTAAAATTACTGGAAAAAGCTAAACTAACTTGGTTTTGAAAATAATATAAAAAGGGCTGCACCATTGATTGAAGAAAATAAAGAAAGTGACGAAGTTTCGGATGAAATTGATTGCGATAGCGACGAGTTTTTAGCTCGTTGTTTGCAAATGGAGTTTGACAGGCAACATGATGAAATTATCGCCCAGAAAGAACATAAATTCAACGGGGTTAGCAAAGTTTCTTTATCATTTGAAAAATATCGTTGCTTGCCAGAGGGAGCTGAATATTCTTCTGATGAAGACGAAGAAGGTGATTTACCGATGGCAAAACATTGGGACTCGTTTGAAAAAGATCAAAAACAGTCTCCCAATATTGGAAAAAGTGGAATAGCTAAGCAAGGAAACGTTATCACAACTAAGCACGATTTAACAGTTTGCGGACGTAGAAACGCTTGTCGCGTAATGGAAGTAAGTTTAAAAGAATAACTAAGTTTAAATTGAAGATAGAACTCTAATTTTAAATGTGACCATATAGTTTCCTCCTGGAATTTCCACCGGAGATGGAGGCGGTTTTGATATGAAACTATCGAATAATGTTTATAACAGTTTAAAGGGACACTCTAAACAAATTGAAAAACGTTCACAAAGGCTTCACGATAAGAAGGAAAAATCAACTGCGGTAAGCTGTTTAATTTGCAAATCATTAAGATTACTCCCGAAGCCTTAATTTAATTAATATCTCGTTTACTTTATCAGGAACAAGTACTCGATCCAAAAACAAGACTTATATTATACAAACTCGTAAATAATGATATTTTGGAATCAATTAATGGCTGCGTGAGTACCGGTAAAGAAGCCGTCGTTTTCCACGCAACTGGAGGACAGTGAGTACTTACGATACTTAACTATCTACTTAAATTGCTCGTGCGAATCTAAATAGAAACCTTATTTTAGAAATAATACGCAAGTAGTTCCGTCAGAATGCGCCGTTAAAGTATTTAAAACGACTCTTAACGAATTCAAAAATCGAGACAAGTACATCCGAGAAGATTATCGATTCCGAGATCGTTTTAAAAATCAAAATCCTCGTAAAGTGATCCATATGTGGGCTGAGAAAGAGATGCACAACTTGAATCGAATGCGGAAAGCTGGAATTCCTTGTCCCGAAGTGGTGACCTTGAAGAAACACGTCTTACTTATGACTTTTATTGGAAATGATCAAAAACCAGCGCCAAAATTGAAAGAAGTTAAATTAAACACGGAACAAATGTCGCACGCTTATTCTCAGACGTTGGAGGTTCTATATCATTTATATATCTTTAATATTAATGGGTTTAATATTGTTTTTTGTTTTATTTAGATAATGAAGAGACTTTATAACCAGTGTCAATTAGTTCACGCTGATTTGAGCGAGTATAACTTGCTTTGGCATAACAGTCAGGTTTGGGTTATTGACGTCAGTCAATCGGTGGAACCAACGCATCCACATGCTCTTGAATTTCTTTATCGCGATTGCCAGAATATTTCTAAGGTAAGAAAAATTTGAAATAATCTTAGATTTGTGTCCGATTCAAATCTAAACGACCTTGAAATGAAGCAAACTATAAACGCTTTTGTTTCAGTTTTTTTCGAAGCAAGGCTTACCAGATGTTCCTAATGCGAAAGAATTGTTTACCGAGATATCGGGTATAGAATTACCGGGAGAAGGAGCCGAGCTACTTTCAGAGGTAATATAATATCCAAACACCCAAATTTATCAGAAATATGATCTTTGAAACTTCATCAGATTCAAAGTTACGAAAGAAACGAAGAAATTTTAGCTCACGGTGGAGACGAACACGCGACTGATGTTTTTGAAACATTATTTATAAAATGCTCTCAACAGAGTGCGAAAGGCGATATTGTTAACTGTACGGCTGTGGAAACAGCGGCAGCAAATTAAATTATCAATCTAAACTGCTGAAATAACAAAATTTTAAATTTTTTATTAATGCCTGAGATAAAAAACTAATAGAAAGCACTGTTAAATTATTAGCCCTATCTAAATTTTAAGCGCAAAAGCAGCGCAGTTTTGTTTTCAATTCTTTTTCCTTAGAAATGGTTTTATTTCACCTACCAAATGTTTATTTCTCGAAAGAATAATGAAGGAAAATGATAGGGAATGTAAAATGCAATAATATTGCTCGAAAATAAAGGAATATTTTGCGTAACACAATTAAAGATTTGATTTTAAAGGACCTATTTAAACTAGTAGGTCCTAGGAAGAATGCAACCTAATCGATTTTTATCGATTTCTTATCTTTTAAATAGGTCTAATTCACCTGAGAAAAAAGTTACAAACAACAATTAAATTAGAAACATTTCAAACTTTCCCAGAAAATAGGCTTAGCTGGATTAATGGACATCCTGATTTTCTTGGCATTGTTGGTGACTTGGGTCAAGGAGGATCAGAGAAGGAGAGGAAATGTGGGGCTGCGTTGAGTTAGAGAGAGAAGAGCCAACCTCCCACTCGGGTGGAAAGGGGGGATAGGAAATTCTCGAGGTAAACTGTTGTCACGTGGTCGCTAGCTAGCGCGTCTCATAAAGGATTCGTTTTACCCACGCGACAACATTTTACCACGAAACGTCTCTACCCCCGTTCTCCCAGAGTGGGAGTTTAGGCCGACGCAGTAGGAACCGCGCCATCCCCACATTTCCTCTCCTTCTCTGATCCTCCTTGCTTGGGTCAGAGATAAATGAGCAAAGGTCTGCCCATTTAAGCGAGATCTCCACACAGATTTCCAATAACATTTGGTTGTTCTCTGACCCTTCAATGTGAAGAAATTCAGTATCTCCATGAATCCAGATAAGCCTATTTTCTGGGGAAGTTTTAAATTGAATTCTAGTTCTTATATTGGCTTGTAATTTTTTTACTGGAGGATTAGGCCTATTTAATCGATAAAAATAACTTTTGTTAGATTGCATTCTCCCTTTAATTATTTCTAGCTAGTTCATTATTTCTAATGAAGAGTGGTGTAGAGGTATGTAGTAGTAGGAAATGTCAAAGGTAAATATTTCTGGTTGGCCTAAGCTTCTCCTTCACTGAAGACTTGAAGAAAGACGGGTACTGCGCGTAATATACAGCCTTTGTAATAATTAAATATGATATTAAAAATAATTATATTTCGGAAATTTCGTAATGTTTATTACAAAATAGTCAATTCGAATTTCGTGGGAAATGAGATTGCTCATAAAATCACGTGATTATCTACTAGCTGACATGTGATTGGCCGGAAACATGATTCCCGCCAGTTTTTCTCTAGGCGTTGACCCGCGGGCTGTTTCTGACTTAAATATTTTCAATTTCTGTTTATGCCTCATTGGAATCAGTAGAACATTAAACCTAGTTTATTCTAAGCGATAAACTTTGATAATATCAATATTTTTAGCCGCTACTATTTCAAAATTAATAATAACACGTGATTATGTTAATGAGCGGAAGCCCTGTCAATTTTTAGTGACGTCACAAAAACGTCCTTAATCTATCGCCAAAACTGACGTCACTCCCTCATTCGCAGCAAAAAATGGAAGGGGACTTGAATGTTGATTCCATCATTCAAAGGCTTTTAGAAGGTAATTTTCTTTTAAATACTAATTTTTAATTATATTTTTGCTTGAAAAATGTAAATTGAAAAGTTTATAATGTTGCTTAAAAATTGCGCGTGTTGTTTTATCGCGGTTTGCTTCTAAAATTCCATCCGGTTTTGTAACCTCCACTTTCAACCAAGGCCTAATAAAAAAAGATAAAAATCTTAAGCCTCGGTTGAGAGCAATTAAGTAAAAAATTTGAAAAACAAGTAAAAACATCGTGAAAATACTTAAAATCAAAAGTATTTCCACTAAACAGTTTTTGCAATGCTTATTAAGGATTATAGAACACTAAAAATTTATAAAATTAATTATAAGCACAACATGTAAACCAAATAGAACTTGGAGCGTACATTCCAACTTTCAAGAATAGTGTTATTATTTAGTATATTTAATTATATTGCAAGGACAGCGAGTCACAAAGCCCCAAACGAATCGCGATTATTCGCGAAGGCGCGAACGGTAGAATTTAATTGAAAATTTAAACACCAGCAACAAGGAGAACCTAAATTTCTCTAAATTTAAATTAAAACCGTGGCAAAGCTTTGCTTCTTAGTTCTATATATCCATCGCAAATTTTCTGTATATTCGGTGGATATGATATATTTCCCCTTTAGTAAGAGGATGCCGCCCAGGAAAAACAGTTCAACTGACAGAAGCGGAGGTTCGGGGGCTATGTTTGAAATCTAGAGAAATATTCCTTAGTCAGCCCATTTTGCTGGAACTTGAAGCGCCACTCAAAATATGCGGTAGGTTTTCTTTCATTTCCTTCTGTTTTGTAATAAGATAGGGGTGATTTGAGCCACATTTTCTCGTGGGTGTAAATTTTAGGGGATATTCACGGGCAGTATACGGATCTCTTACGTCTTTTTGAGTACGGAGGATTTCCTCCAGAAGCAAATTATTTGTTCTTGGGTGATTACGTCGATCGAGGAAAGCAATCTCTGGAAACAATCTGTTTGCTACTAGCTTACAAAATCAAGTATCCGGAAAATTTCTTCTTACTTCGAGGAAATCACGAATGCGCCAGCATTAATAGAATATATGGATTTTATGACGAATGTACGTAGCTTTTTAGACCTTTTTTTGGGTAAAACTCTGGTATTACATCAGGGGAAATTATTTTTCAGGCAAAAGAAGGTACAATATCAAACTATGGAAGACTTTTACGGACTGTTTTAACTGTTTGCCAATTGCTGCCATTATAGATGAAAAGATTTTCTGTTGTCATGGTGGTAAGTTTATAAAATTTAGTTTCTAGAGGTGCTCGTGTTTCAAGCTCAGAGTTACAATCACGGTTTTGAGCCTTTATTGAACTTTAGAGAGTAAAAATTGAGTTAAGCTTGGGCTCGAAACCATGACAAGCTATTTGAAAAATCGTAATTCAAACTCTTCATGGCTTTGAACATAGGTTTATCACCGGATTTGCAATCTATGGAACAAATTCGTCGTATTATGAGACCAACTGACGTACCTGATACCGGTAATTAACTCTAGATTCGTATTATTATTTAAATTGGTTATAAATTTCCGTGTCTTCTTTCGCGCAGGACTTTTGTGCGATCTATTGTGGTCAGATCCGGATAAAGATGTCCAAGGTTGGGGAGAGAATGATCGCGGAGTTTCCTTTACCTTTGGAGCAGATGTCGTCAGCAAGTTCTTGAACCGACACGACCTAGATTTAATTTGCCGAGCCCACCAAGTCGTCGAAGACGGTTACGAGTTTTTCGCCAAGAGACAGCTGGTAACGCTATTTTCAGCGCCAAACTATTGTGGAGAGTTTGATAACGCGGGAGGGATGATGTCCGTCGACGAAACACTCATGTGTTCGTTCCAGGTTAGTCCATATTTTCTTAACTTATTCGCATTGGTGGGTCGTTTAGGGTTTGAGATTTTAGCGTTTGGCGCGTTAGAGTATCTTAATTGAAAGTAAAACCTTCTGAAAATCTTCCCATTTCTGATATTCTAGAATGACAATCGTACGGTGTCACGAATTGAATTCATTTTAGGAAATTAGTGGCAAATTTTTAAGATAATTGATATCCGACCAATATCCTTCCAAAATATATCCCCTTTGGACATAATACCCCCAATATAGAACAAGGTACGTTATTAATTCAGGCCAATTTTAAATCGACTTAATTTCGATTCAATTTTATAATAATTGTGTTTAAATTGTAGTACAAGATCTCGTCATGCGTTAACATTCCCCGTAAATTTGACCTATTTTGGTCTATTTTAATTTTTGAACAAGACTCCAAACTTATTAGACAGTATAATGGAGACATGAAAGTTTAATTGTGTACAAAAATGAAAATAGACCAAAATAGACCAAATTTGCAGGGAATGTTAATGCATGACGAGACAGATGGGATCTTATACTACAATTTGAACATGATGATTATAAAAATTTATCAAAATTAAGTTGATTTAAAACTGATTCTAAATTTGACAAGAACAATCTGAATTAAATATGAATATACCGGAAAAATAAGTTAAATAACCAAAATGGACTAGATTCTTGAGGAATTTAAGCAGAGAAGAACTTAAACTTCAATTTAAAACTAATTGTCATTAAATTTAATCAAAATTAAACGCTTTTATAGAGTTAATGAAAAATTGATATTGGTAGTATGACGGAGATATCATTTTTTCATTAACTATAAACACGTTTAATTTTGATTAAATTTAATGATGATCAGTTTTAAATTGTAGTTTAAGTTCTCTTCTGTCCTGTCTATAATTAAATTCCTCAATAATTTAATCCATTTTGATTATTTAACTTAGTTCTTTCTTAATTCAGATATTTTTTGTCAATTTTAAATCAGTTTTAAATCAACTTAATTTCAAATAATTTTTATAATGATTAGGTTTAAATTGTAGTATAAGATCTCGCCTTTCTCGTCGTGCGTTAACATTCCTTTTTAAATTTGACCTATTTTGGTCTATTTTAATTTTTGAACATTACTCCAAACTTATTAGACAGTTCAAAAATTACAATAGACCATAATAGGCCAAATTTACAGGGAATAGTAACCCATGACGAGACAGATGGAATCTTGTACTACAATTTGACCGTAATGATTATGAAAATTAATCAAAATTAAGTTGAATTAAAAGTGATTTAAAATTGAAAAAAATATCTGAATTAAATAAGAATGTACCGGAAAAAAGTTGAATAACCAAAATGGACTAGATTCTTGAGGAATTTAAGCAAGGTTATAATCATAAGGTTAAAATTGTAGTATAAGATTCCATCTGTCTCGTCATGCCTTAATATTTCCCGTAAATTTGGCCTATTTTGGTCTATTTTAATTTTTCAACACAACTAAATTTTCATAACTCCATTATACTGTCTAATAAGTTTGGAGTCTTGTTTAAAAATTAAAATAGACCAAAATAGGTCAAATTTACGGGGAATGTTATTGCACGACGAGACAGACGAGATCTTATACTACAATTTTTATTAAAAATAATCAAAATTATGTCGATTTAAAACTGATTTAAAATTGACAAAAAATATCTGAAGAATGTAACGGATAAACTAAGTTAATCAAAATTGATTAAATTATTGAGGAATCTTATTAAACGACAAGACAAGAGAATTTAAACTACAATTTAAAACTAATCATCATTAAATTTAATCAAAATTAAACGATTTTATAGAGTTAATGAAAAATGATATGACTGTGACGGAGATATCATTCATTAACTATAAACACGTGTAATTTTGAAAAATTAAAATAGACCAAAATAGGCCAAATTTACGGGAAATGTTAAGGCATGACGAGACAGATGGAATCTTATACTACAATTTTAACCTTATGATTATAAAAATTAATCAAAACTAAGTTGATTTAAAACTGATTTAAAATTGACAAATGTATCTAAATTAAATAAGAATACCTGAAGAAATAAGTTAAATAACTAAAATTGATTAAATTTTTGAGGAATCTAAGCACACGACAAGACAGAGGGGAACTTAAACTACAATTTTAAACTAATCATCATTAAATTTAATCAAAATTATACGCTTTTATAGAGTTAATGAAAAAATGATATTGGGTAGTATGACGGAGATATCATTTTTCATTAACTATAAACACGTTTAATTTTTATTAAATTTAATGATGATTCGTTTTAAATTGTAGTTTAAGTTCTCTTCTGTCTTGTCTTTTAATTAGATGCCTTAATAATTTAATCCATTTTGATTATTTTACTTAGTTTATCCGCATTACCTTCTTTCTTAATTCAGATATTTTTGTCAATTTTAAATCAGTTTTAAATCGACTTAATTTCGGTTAATTTTTATAATAATTAGGATTTAAATTGTAGTATAAGATCTCGCCTGTCTCGTCGTGCATTCACATTCCCTGTAAATTTGACCTCTTTTGGTCTATTTTAGTCTTTAGGGGGATTAAGTCTGAAAGGGATAAAAATTATTTTCCTTGACCCTCAAATTAATTCCCTATGCTAATCCCGTTAGTCGATTCTAAAACAAATTAGCGCCCCCTAGTGGTCAAACACGTAGTTGCAAATTAGAATATATCGAAAATAGCAAAGGCTTAACTATTTAAATCCTATATATTATTGTACTAAAACTGGGCCTAATTCCGCGTGTGTGCAGATTCTAAAACCATCGGAAAAGAAAGCCAAATACCAATATGGTGGGTTAAACTCTGGCCGACCCGTAACACCGCCTCGAGGTCCCGTAAAAAAGAAATAAAACTCTGGACAGTTGAGCCAGGAATTTCTTTATTTTCCCCCTTTGTAACATAACACGCGCGTCATTTGAATATTGAGTGCGAAACAAATATATATTATCCTACTCCTTTAAAAGAAAAATGTTTAAAATGGTCCTTCCATCGATAAATAAAAATTCAAAACCCCCATGTTTAGCCATCGCGCATATTGTGTGTCATAAACTTTAATGAAAAACAAAACAAATCTTTCTCTGGCATATTTTTCTTCTCCGTTATCGATGTCCGTTATTGGCTAGCTTTTATTTTATTGTATATTATCTCTGATTAGTCAAAATCACACCTTTTTCTCCCTATCTTATTCCATTTTTCCAGTTTCCCGTAAAATTTTAAGGCTTATAGGTCCAATTAATGCGTTTCTTTGAGTATCACCAATCATACCCGTAAAAAAGCAAAATATGAGTAAAATTCTCTTACAAATAGGATTTATATTTTCCCCGCAATTTCCCACCAACCAGTTCAGTCAATTTAATTGTACAAAGTAAAATAAGTTCAATTCCGATTTGTTTTCGGCAAAGAAATATAATTTAACGGGGAATTGTGTCATTGGTGAGTCTTGAAATATTTAAATAAAAGCGTTTTAATTTCATCAACAGTTTAGATTGAAAGTGGTGATTTTTTTTGTTTTTTAGTTTATTTTAAAAAACGATTTTGTAGGCCTTGCCCTGGAGTAGGAATAGTTCGGTTGACGCGTTAGCGTGTAATGTTATGGGCCAATTATTGTGTTAAATGCTATTACAAACACCGTAAAAAATATCAATGTAGGCCCGCTTAAGTTTGAATATTGGGCACGTGCCTGATTGGTGCCCAACAATCAACCCCCATTTGACATATGACCAATTTAAATTCGACTAAACGTTAAAACAATGAGAAATACTAAGCCTTTAAGTTAAAATAATTAAAGCAATCAGTCGTCTGCTTATATTTTCAGCAAAAATTCAAAGCAATTAGAGGTAATATAGGTCACACTTCTACAAATATTGGTTGTTTTTTAAGACTTTTTTGGCCGCCTTTCCTTTCCTTAGTTAGTCCTATGAGAATATTTTTGATAAATGAGAATAACGAAGGAAACATTAGGCCTTGGTTAATGTTACTTTTTCGAACAAAATTTAACTCTTGGTTTATATTACTGAAATTGAACTTTGAAAATATGCAACTTCGACAGTAAATGCGCTCCCAAGCAAAGGCTTAAGTTACTATATGAATTTGAAGACTTTACTGACACTAAAAGTCCTTGTATTTATGTAGTACCTCTGCGGAAGTTTTTCCTCCGCCCATTACTTCAATTGAAGTCGATTAGTGGTCTTTGAATTTTTATATTAAGCAGACGACGGATGACTGCCATCCTAGGCGGGATACAAATGCTACTCCAGGGTATTCATAATTTAGTTTTAAAAGTTTTGATACGTGGCTCTGTTTTCATTATAATAGTGTCTGTAAAAATTCTAAATATTCAACAACAACATGCTGAAGTTTCTTTAGATTCAAAACCCAATTAGTTTTGCAAAAAAAAATTTTGAAAGTTGGTTTTATAAAACATTCGTACGACTTTTTACTTTTTCGCGAGATCTAAATGTTGGAAAAGTATAAGGCCGACACCTCGAGCCTGGCGGGTTATAGTCACACGTTTTTATTTCATTCACTCATTGAATTTTTTTAATATAAATTTTTTGGCATCAATCGTTAGAAACGCGGCTTGCTAGAAAAACTTTATAATAGCCGTTAAAAAATCTAGCTCGCTAGTGCTAAATCGGCTTGTAATCATCTAGTATATTTTGTTTCCCTTATTCGTGTTTTTAATATATATTGTTTTTTCTTTATTGAGAAACGAATTCTTTTTTAGTAGAATCAGAATATTACGACTAATAGTTTTGCATAACATTAAAAAACATTACCATTAGGTTTTGAGAAATAAATAAAAGGGTTTGATTCAATTCCGGTAGCGTATTCACCATAAACTGCACGCTTTAAATTTACAAAGAACCAAATTACGGAATATCCCGTAATTTGTTCCAAAAGAATTGGAGGAAATTTTTTAAAATTGTATTTTAAAAATCACACATTGCGCCCCCGGAGTTGCCAATCTCCCCTTTCATTATCAGTTTTACAAAGAAAAATTGATTATTTGGGGCTGAAGCGGACGTTTAAAAAAATAAAATGGAGTTTAAATATATTTGGGATCGAAAAACGTTTACCCAATTCTAAAGGTTCTGATAATTATTCTAGAATAAATCGAATAATCACAAAAAAAAAAAATGTACATCTGTAAAGTAATGTACGTAGATCACGATACAAAAATAAATACTGTGCTGCTGTTGGTGTATTCTACTGGGTTTTATTTATCTACAGCCCTACACTACGCGTAATTTGTTGGTTGGTCAATCTAATAGACTTCTTGCATTTATTTTGACCCCCACACAATCAGATAAGCAAAGTCTTATGATGAGCTAATGCGTAGTGCTGTAGATGTTTCATCCCCCTTTGCTTGTCTGATTCTGTGGTTGCCTATCCGCTTTAGAGGGGGTCAAAATAAACGCAAGAGATCAAGGAATTTAGCTGCGGAACTCTACCATAGGCATGTGGTTTATTCCTGCAAGGACGTCTGTATACCTGTGTCAACGTTTGTTTCAGGGGTGTCTGGAGTTATTTTTATGTGGGTGGGCTGAACAAGTTGGTGAAAACCAAATTATATAGGGGTCAGTTACCCCTCGTTCGACAGTCGAGGGGGCTTCTGACGCCCCTGGTTTATTTCTCAAACTTAAGCTAAAATCATATACAGGTTGCAGTTATGATTAAAACTTCACCCGTGACTTTAGATATTGGGTTTAAATATAGATAGAGCTAATTTTTAGGTAGAAGCAGATGACAACGTAGGGTACCCAACTGGGGGATGACGCTGAGGTTACAAGATCAGAACTGTTATTTCTATTGGTGAATTTTAAACAGAAATAAAGTTTATGAATGGCTGAGTACTCAGTCAATCGAAAAACGAGTATTGTCAGTATTCAGCCTCATTTCAGTGAAATTTCACTACTGTAATGAGCAAGCCTATTAACGAGTAGTAATTCGAGCACTCGATACTCGCTAAACCCAGCTTGAATTAACAAACATTAAATAAAAACGAAAATTTTAGAATTTATTTTTTTATTTCTTTTAAATTAAAGCGCAAGGGACACAAAAACTGGGGGCAGTTTTTATCAGCATTATTACAAACGCAGTAAACAATAATTTAAATTCACAATTTTAAATTCTTTAAAACTAAAAAGACCAGAAACTAAAATTTTAGCAGTAATTTTTTTTTCATAGATGGTTTAATTTAAATATGATTGTTTTTCATTTTGGTTTTAGTCAAAAGTATTGTTTGATAAGAATGCATTTAGACATTTTTATAAAGGGCGTAAAGTTTTACGGGCAAAATGGAAATTCTAAAAAAAGAAACAACGTCACAACTACTGAACTAGAGAAAAAATTCTGGGAAAAACGATGAGTTTTAAGTTCTTAATTTAACAATATGAAATGGTGTATGTTTTTATATAACGTAGATGATACCATTATGTTTTTCACAGCTGTTTCTTTTAAAGTTTACGCGATACTAATAGTAACAGGCTTTTAATAATAATAAAATTTCGCCTGAGAATTTATATCTTAAAAAGTCCTTAATTTGTTTTAATTTAAAAAATATTAACTAAATGAATCAGTGTTAAATTTAGACAAGGCTTAAGATCGAACTTTTATCGTCTGCTAAAAAGGTACAGGGAAATTCAGCCAATAAGGAGTGATATAAATAGAGCTGAACTTCAACTCTCAAATAACTTTTTTAGCTCGAAACTTAATCCTTATCCAAAGTTAAAATTACACTCCATTTTTCTTCTAAAAAAGGTGTGGGGTAAAAAAACTTACGGGTTTTAACGTTAATCTTGCTGGCAATTTGTTTTTGTTGTTTTTTTTTAATATATATATATATAAGTAAAGTTAAAGATACAAAATTTTTTCTTTACTTAGATTTTTTTGTTTGTAAAGATGGGAAGGCCTAAATTCAACCACTGAATTAGACAAAAAAATATTATAAACAATAAAAAGTCTAAATGTTAATTTTTTTTTAGGCTTTGCCCCAAATTTCTCGGAAAAACAATTCGTTCGGTTTTTACGTAATTACGTTTTTTAGATCCGAATCAAACGTCACATGGCGTATTTGCGGGTCCACTCTCTGGCTAACTCGTTGTACTTGTCGCGATCTGTTTTGTAAATTCTGGCAATTTCTGGGACTAAAGGATCATCGGGATTTGGATCGCAAAGCAAAGAACATATTGACAGAAGTACTTTGGATATAGTGAGAGCCGGAGACCACTGAGATCTTAAAATATCCAGACAGATACTTCCGTTGCTATTTATGTTGGGATGATAGATTCTCGTAGTGAAAGCCACTTTGGGCGGTTTGAACGGGTAATCCGTCGGGAAATGGATGGTCAAGAAGAAAACGCCGCCTTGATAAGGACTATCGGGTGGTCCCATAATCGTCGCTTGCCAGTGAAATAAATCTTCTCCAACTGGACCGGCTGAGCATTGAGCGGGAGGGTCGCGTTTTAAGTCTTCCAATTCTTTCTTAATTCTTTTCAACGCCATAACCCCGTATTTTAGGCTTTTTTTTTTGAGCTAACGAGTGTTTTTTGGCCGAAAAATAGTTTCAATTAAGCTCCTTTGTTAAACCTCGCGAATGGCTTCGAGTTTTTGACGTTTGCCAATTCTGAAAATACAAAAAAAAAAAGAAGACCCTAATCTTAGAACTGCAAAGGCTTATTATACCGTAGTACACCGACCGCGAGCAGCAAAAGTACCCGGCTGCGCAACGAAAAAAAAAAAAAAATTAAGAAGCCTAGGCTAAAGACCTTCTGAACGAGCGTAACGACGGGTATCTATCTAAAAATAGTATGAATATACCCCTACAAAAGGAATGAATTGAAATATCGTACGATCTTATGATCCCGCTAACAACATATGCGATTAAAAATTCAAAAGAGAATGAAAAAAATTCGTAATTAACCTTTTAATCGACGTGATTTACCGAATTTTACCATAAAAAGTAGGTGTTTTTCTCTCTCTCTCTCTCGACCGCTGTTCTCTCCGCTACAGCCTACAGCTTACTGCAATACAGCAAAATGAGGTCATTGGTTTCCGACGAATTTCATACGTCGAATCAAAATTGTCTCAGGCGCGAAAAATTACGTTCCCCGCGAAAATAGACTTCGCTTACGTTATTAATTTCTCGGCGGCTATTTAGATTTGATTAAAATTAAAATATCTTCATTACGACCATTTCATAAAGCTTTATATAACCAATCCCGTCGTGGCAAAATATTTCGTTGAGTCATAAAAATCGGGGATTCTTTTTTCTCGCGCATTATTCAAGGCTATCATGTAAGGAGCGTTACAATTGGAGTAATATTCACGTGATCCTAATTCCACCAATGACAATTCGTCACTCTGGATTTATTTTCGTCTGCTGTAACGCACGTGCTCAGTAGTGCATCAGCCTAATCGCGTGGAAGCCGTAATCGACTCCTGTCAAATTATTTGTTTAGAAATACTAGTTTTAAGATAAATTTAATCAAATTATTTTTATATAATGAAAAGAAAAAGGTCAAAAAACGAACCTAATTACACGTTTATGGATGTTGAGTTGTAAGTATATTGTGAAATTATTATATCGTCGTTTTTAACCTAAGCCTTGGTCTTTTTGTTTCAAATTTTAATTTTTCAAAACTAAGATGTTTTAGTTGCGACACAAATTCATACAGGGAAGAAATTAAGGAGGAAATGTTTCGAGGCGCTATAATTCTTTCATTAAAAGCTCTTCACGGCGAGGTAAGAAACTAAGAAACGCTCTAACTTCAGAGGTTTCGATACAAACAAATGATATATTACGAGTCTAGGTTGGTAAGGGGATTCCATTTGATATATTATATTACGATGAATCATTAAGGAGGGCGTATATTCGAATAGCCACAAAGTAAATATTTTTCGTGGCTCTTTTCCAGTCTTGTAAAAATTATATTGAAGCCATTATTAATGAATTTTAGAATCCGAATGAAATTTTGGAGCGCGTTAACTTTATTCTCCTCGTTCCTTCAAAAGGAATGCGTCTTTAGCATTCACCAAGTTGAAGGAACGGTGTCCAATCTAAGGATAAGTAGTAACGCTATTAGAAATCTTGTAGAAGAAAAAATAGAAAGTGATTAATAAAGTGATTAGGATGCAATTGTTGTTTTATTTTAGATGTTTAATTGTTATTTTCATTTATGTTCAAATATACATATTTGAAGCGGTTACATTTTGTCTTTGCGGAACTCTGAAATTATATAATTCTAAACTTTTGTCACGCCAGTTTCCGAAAAAAATTCAAAGCTTCTTTCAAATTTGTTGACTTACATTTTAAATCTAAGGAATTTCCTATAGAGAACATTTAAATGCTTAATTACTTCTTTGTTTTAAAAAAGGGCCTCCTAGAATCAGCTTAAAAATAGAGTTCACAGTATGAAATAAATCATATCAAAATCAAATACATTATTTATTAATATATATATCGAAAAATTTAACAAGCCAAGTTTATTCACGAGTTATATTCGCTGGGTTATAAGTATTATCTTTTTTTTATTGATAAAATTTTTTTATTCTTGTAATATAGTAAATAGTTTAGTTATTTTAATCTTATAACGCGTCTTAAAGGAACCATCTGCTATATATAGAGAACCCTTAAAAGGCTGGTTTGTTAAAGTCGTCTGCTTTGTTTGATCCTATTTTCCATTGGATCTATGATTCCACAGACAACTATGTTTATTTTTAGTTCCCAATGGTAAAAGCAAACTTAAGTCTTGTTTATATTTAAGGGCAAAATTATTTCTTTAATTTGTATGGATAGTGTAAAGCGTAATTTACATTTCGTTTTCTCCTACGTTATGTTTCTGGAGAATGTTTGAATGCCTCTGACGTTTCAAATGACGTCATTGCCTTGGGGGCCAATAATTATTCAGTAGATGTAGGCGCTTGATTCAAACTTTGGAGTAGGGAAACATTTCTACTCCTAAGATTCAATGCACTACAAAGCCTATCTCTTTTAGACATGTATTACATTGTACATGTTCAAAGAATGCACAAGTAGTAAATCATTGTTTTAAGCTTATATCATTTTTTGGATAAAAATTTGAATTTTAACTACATTATTTTAAAATTGTATGGAAAACCGTTTGCTAAACAATTTGGTTATAACCAAGGCTTAACTTCTATTTAAAATTATGCTTAATTATTTCAAACTAATTAGTTAATAGTTATTTTTAGCGTTTATATAAATGTTTTGAGAGTTATTGGGATTATAGTCGAATTATTTGTAATTATATCTTCACGGCTCGCTATTTTCAAAGAGGTTTTGTATATTAAAGAAGCACACTTCATTGACCAATCAGATGATAAGAAAACCTTTCAAGGGACTGTACATATCGCAAATGGTCACTTTAACTTAGCTTTAACACGGTAATATGAAGGTAAAGGCAAAAGGTAAAAAAAAAAAAAAAAAATATTTGTATCGCAAATTGTTAAAATACTTTTAGAAAAATTATTTCACAGCATTTAAAAATAATATTAATTATTATTATTATTTTTTTTAGTTGCTTACTTTTTTGTTTAAAAAGAACAAAACACTCGTATTATCATCTAACATAAAGTGATGCAATTTATTCTAAGTGTGATTAATTTATCAGTTAAGGCTTAGCAGGTCGATATCGAGTTCAAACTTCAAAGCTAGGATGTGTGCGTAAGGGAAGAGTATTTTACAGGGGCATATGTAATAGCAGCGCTAGCTTGTTAATACTCTGAAGCTAAAAAAAACTTTGTCCCGGGGCTTCTGTAATTTCAACTTATCAACGAACATGTTTTTCGAGTAGTGCTCGTCGGTAAGCCCAAATTACAGGGAAGCCCTTGGGCAAAGTAGCTATACAGGGTGATAGACAGAAAAAAACGTAGAAATTTAAATTTAAAGCTCCGTTTTCGAATAGGTTTTTGGCATCCGGAGATTCCGAAAATAAATTCAAAAGCTGTTCCATTTTTAGCTCCAAGTTTCCCTTCAAAGTTACAGTTGAGATAAGCTTCGATAAAGGGCAAATAAATGGTCACAATTACTGTTAGATAGATTACCTTTCTTTTTATATAACTTTAATTTTGGGAGGGATAAGATATAAATATTACACTCTTAAATTTTTCAAATTTAATCTGAATATCTCTAAATAGAGGTTGTTTTTCTGAATCTTGGGGGTTTTAATTCTTTAGGAATTTTGCATAATTCTATTTTTATAACAAGATTTTAGAAAAAGATTATTTTCAGCTATTTAAAACATCTTTAAAATATAAATTAACTAATACTTTTAAAATTGAAAATATTCAAGGTTTTAAATGATTTTCTTACACGTTTTTGTATCAAAAAATAAAATAGATATTTCGTAAATTTTTCATTTTGATAAGCGATGGACTATTTGGGGGAAAGCTTAATTAGTATTTTAATTATGATTATTATTATTATTATTATTGATGTTTTAATTGACACCCTTTATTTCTTAAAGGCTTACTTTTTTTACTGTCAATATATTCTATTTTTTCGTTAGGGGTAACGTAGACAATTCGAGATTAACTAAATTACACCTAGCTCTACGTAATTTATTCATTTTTCAAATTAAATTTAAACGAAGTTTTTTTTTTGTGGCCACGATACGATTACAAACAAATATACTGTTTTAGAAGTTTCTGTTTTCATATCTTTCGTATTTTATTTAATTATTTTTCTTCGCAAACACTTAGAGAAAGAACAAATTTCTTTCAATCTCCGGCGCAAACATCATCTTAGACACGAGGGATGATCTCAGTAATATTTTCGGTATTAACAAGATTCGTTTTTAATTCATTTTGACTTTTTGCGGTGTTAAAAAGGTTTCGTTTACGATTGAAAATTTTATTTTTGGGGGGTGTCAACCGGAAGAACTTGGTGCATTTGATTTTACCTCTTTTTTGAAAAAATGTTCATTTTTATTTGTTTTTTGGTTATTGTAGCGTATGGTAAAGAACCCTCAGACATTGACTGGAACAATCTCACCCAATTTGTTAAAAAATTTCCATTTTTCTTATTCTATCTCTCCAAGATCTCTATCTGTTCGTCAATTGTTTAGGTTTCGAGCAATACGTGCCAACGACACACTTGTTCGCCTTTATTTTCTCTCATATCGCTCCAATGCGATAATTCTTCTTCGCCGCTACTGTTTAAACCCAAAGAGAACCATCCAATCATTTCCTTACGTTTCATACTTCTCTTGTTGTATACCGCCACCATTAGGGTCACGTCCGGTAATTGGAAAAGTGCCACCTGAAATCGAAAACCCCTTCAAATCTTAACCCCAAAATCAGACTTTGGAGTCCCTTAATCCGGACCTGGGCGGACTGCGTAGAAGAGGTGTTATATTACCTGGAACACGAAGGTTTCTTTGAAGAGTGGGTTTGGTTGACCTCGTCTCACCGAGGTTTTACTTCTCGCGATCTCTTGACCACTCGATGACACCAACGACAATTTAACGTAAGTATCTTAAGGAAGAGTTCAATCGCGTTAAGTTATTTCTCAAGTTTGTTTGGATTTATACCTACCAGGCGCTCTGTTCATGGTCATATTTCTAAAATGGCTTCCTTTGATGACTTCGACTGACAATCTTCCCGTTGTACCGTTGTAAGCGGCTCCCAGTAAAAGTTCCGGAAGTCCACCGTGTTGCATCGATTGAGTCGAGCCCGTGCTGTCGCTTCGAGCCAAACTGGACAAGTCCGTTTTCGAATCCGAATGCTTGAGAAAGATGAAAAAATTATTGCCATTCCGTTCGGGATTGTTTCTAGACGTCTGAAGGTGGACTTACCGTGATGTTAGCTCTTGGCTCCAAGGTGAGAAGAATGCTAAGTTGTTGCTCGAGGTTCAAACTAGAGAACGCTACGAGACATTCCCCTATCAGATGCTCGCGTCTCATCCTTTCGCAACCGTACAAACGAAATCTTAACCCCAAACTATCCAGATCCTCTGCAAGATAAACCTTATTTGTTGATTGAAAGTTTTACTTCGTGTAAAACGGGAGAGGCTTTAATTAAAGTCGCCTTCTTTTCTAGCTTAGCGGACGACGTTGACCGTAACAATCTATACAATCAAAGCTAGGCTGCGCGTAAGGGAAGAGCATTTTAAAGGTGCAAATTTCAGAGCAGATAGGGCTTTTAAAGGGAGTATAAACCAAAACGAAAAACCGTCCGCTAACGCGCGTGATTTTAGAGGACATTTGTTAGATGTAGAGCCTGAAATGTCAAGTTTTACCTTCCTCCTTGGGCCTAAGCTTTATTCTCCCTTTACCTTGAATGCTTAACTTTGAATCCCTTTAAAGGTCAGGTCCCATTTAAATGTTTTTGGCTAACAAGATGGCAGTTTCAAAGCCTTAATTTAAATGAAACCTATCATTTTTTTAAGTAGTAAGACCAATACATTCAGCAATGGCTTCTCCTAAATGTTTTAATAGGATTACCTGGAGAAATTCGAGAAAAAACAAAAGTTTCGTTAAATTGAGGGTTTTCTCCGCTTTTTATTTTTGTCTTGTGTTTCTGTCGCTTATGGGGAAGCAAAAGAACGCGAACCTACGCGTAAAAGATACGATATATTGTTAATTGAAATGTTCTCAAAATGGTAATACACTCAATATTACCTGCACGTTATTAGCTCCGCCTCTTTCGCGACTCGGTAAATCTTGGGCTTGTACCACCGTTAAATTCAGTTTCCTGGATACTTTGTCGTAGAGAAAAGTCACTTCCAAGATACCGCATCTCGTGTTGGGTCCTCCTTCAGTCTCTTCCATTCGGCTTCTTAAATCAGTCACGTCAAACAGGTGTTCCTGCGCGTTTTCGTTAAGTTGAACTTAACGTATCGAAACAATTAACTCTAGAGAGATTATTCTAATACTTACATCGTGTTCCTGTAATTCGGTTTCGCCGTAATTAGAAGTCGCTGCTTCTTCAGTCTTGTCGAAAGCGGGGTTCTCGAAGTGATGCGGTTTGGGTCCACCGTTTCCGCTGGCCAGTTTTCGTAGCTCATCGGTCGAATCTTGTCCGCTGGCCTCCTCGCTCGAGAATGACGAACCGCTACTACCCTTTCCTATTCTTCCCTTTTCAGCCAACGAGATTAAGTCGGCGCTAGCGGGTCCCGCCCGAGTTTCCGATCCTGAGTCCGATGAATTGGTTTAGATTCCTATTTACCACGGATAGAAGGACGCGTCATCGTTACTTACCGGAAAAGCCGCTTTCTTTTTTGACGGGTGCCGAGACGCTGAGACGTTTATGACTCGTACCACTTTCAGTCGGTTCTCTCGTTTCCGCGATGGGTTCCCCCGGATCGTGGCTACACGTTCTACGAAAACCGCCTTGAGTGCTGGCCGAATGGTGCAAACGTTGCATAACTTCATCTTCGCTGTCTGTAGAAGATTCAACTTCCTCGTACGCGTACGCCGTACCTACAACAGCCACCAGTTAACATTTTACTTGAATTTTCGATCCAGAGTGAACTGGTCAGGATCTGACTTCGCACTTACCGAGATTCTTCGCAACTGGTTGTTGTTTGACATCTTTCAAAGGTTTGTCGCAACAGGGAAATGAACCATTAGTCACGAAACAAAACTTCTTATTCAGGTAAAGGTAGAAAACCACCAGTAGAACAAGGAATGCTCCGACTACCCCGAGGAAGGCAGTCGCTTCCGTCGGTACTGTAAACAGAAAATAAAAATGATATCTACGCTTACCTGATAATTAAATTTTAATATTTTACCAATAAAATCGCTAGCTTCCATAAGGTTGAGTTCAGTAAGCCTCGATGCCGCGTCCAACTCTTCCTTACCGGATAACATTTTGCAGTTTTTATTTAGTTTTCGCGATTTCTTAAACAGTATTTAAAACGTTAGCGGAGACATTGCGTTTCGGAAACTGGTATATATTTTAATGCCCATTTTATCGGCCCTAATTTTTCATGGATAGCCCAATTCGGAGAAAACGCACTAGCGGCCATATTAATTTTCCTTTTTTATTATCGACGTTTTTTGAGACAAATATGGAACCCTGGAATATCTGTATTGCGCTCCATTCTTCGTTCTAGAATTACAAAATACGTAAATTTAATATAATAGTTTTAAAACAATGTAAAAACAGGTTTTAAACTTTATTTTCAATATATTTAAAATTTTTGCCTAATTCAATGTAATTGTTTAATTAATAATACTTTAATTAATCGATTAGGTTAAGAAAAGGCGCAGTTTTCAAATTAGTTTAATTTATTTAAAATAATAAGCCTTGTGAAGGATAGCTTAATTATAGTCTCGGAGTAAAGCCAACATTTAGGATTTAGTAAATCCCACGTATTTTAAATGGACGCCTGTAAAAGTGCTCTAACATTGGTACTTTAGTGTACAAAGAAAAGCCCAACTTCAGGCGATAAATTTGATTAATTTTCCCCACAGGGGGCGACATAGTCTATTTTTTTTTTTTTTTTTTTTTTCTTGAGGTCCCGGATGTGAAACGGAACGCTTTTCAAAATTCCAAACTGTCATCGTTCTAGAATATTCGCCTTAGTCTCCGATGATTCCATCCTGGCACCCTCCTCCAAGTTGCGTCGCTTGCGTGTTTGAAGTTCGATTGTAAGTTAAATTTTATATTATCTTTGTATTTAAGGTAGAAATAATACTTGACTACTTAAAATTCGTCGACGTTATTGAAATGTACAAAAAATTCACGCCATAAGTTAAGTCGAATGTTATTTTCCACATTATTCAAAATCAGTCTTAAGCCTTGGCCTAAGAAAAAATTGCATTGTCATTAACTCATTCAGTAGACCTAAAACAGAATCTAAAACAATTATCCCATTCAAATCAAAACTCTCACAATTTCTCTTGAAGGGTCAATTTAACTAATTAGTTAATAATCCCACTTCATATCCTATATTATATTTTACACTATTGACGCTAATCAGGTGACTGGAGATGTCAAGTATGTGCCCATGGATGTGCCATGGATGTTCTTTATACATCCATGATGTGCCTACATCCCTAGCTCCTTTACAAAATCAGAAAAAGAAAGGAAAGAGTAAAAATACTTAAATTTAAATCAGATTCCTTTATTTATTCATTAAACATCATATTTACAAAAATTTAGTAATTTTATTCCTCATAGCCTTGAATTTTCCTGATTAATCTGTTATGATTTTCTTTAGAGTTGTAAAAAACTGCTAATGAATGGGGATTATAACCCAGTTTCTTAAATTCCATCATTCGTTTTTGGATGGTTTTGATGCTGCAATTAAAAACTCTAGGCGTTTGTCTAAATTGGCTGGGGGTGAAACCATGTTGGAATAAATAATCCAAAACCTGAAAAGTAAGAAATAAAAACAAAATCAAAAACCAAATTATTTAGGAAAATTTATAGGGAATGAATACTTTTTTAATTTTTGGAGGATTAATGGTCAACAGGCGAACGTTTCTCGTAGTGAGGAACGTAACCGTCTGTCGATCACATTTTAATCTGTTCGCCAAGTAGTCGATTAAGTCTTGACTCTCTCCAAGCACCTCGATTCTGCTCGTCCACCTCTTTAGAGAATTGGTTAAAATTTTTTCCGAACATCTTAACATCCAGGTTTTAATAGGGCATTTGTATTCCTTAATTTTCGTTAGTCTGGCCTTCATTAAACTAACATTATGGCTAAATATCCACATATCTTCGTGAATAGCCTCATTATTAAACCCCGCTGATTTTAGTAAATCCATAATTTCTGATAGCTTGAATAAAGATCGGGTTCGTAGAAATTTATATCTTTTAACAAGATCGACAGCCTCTTCGTAGGGAAGATTCAATTCTTTTTGAAAAAAATTAACTCTTTGCTCAAACGTGGTGATCCTATCTTGTTCATTCTCCCATTTTTCGTTAATATTTTGTACTTCTTCGAGCTTCAACTTTAATACATCGATATTTTTACTGTTTAAAGAGACATCCTTGATTATGTCTAGCTTTTTTTCTAATACGTTAATTGGTTGTGACAAGATCCAGGGATGCTTTTTCAAAATTGACGGTTTGAGGCCGTAGTTTTTTAATAATGCGGATAATTTTGCTTTGGATTGTTTCTCTTTAACTATTTTTCCAGCTTCTTCCTTCGAGATGCTAAATTCTGGTTTCAAATATTCTTCTTTTATCACTGGTTTAGAAGCTAATCCTCTGCAGTTAGACGAATAACTATCGCTTATAGCGGATAGAAATTGCTTAAATTTTGCTTGCCTTGTTACTAGTCTGGTAACGCATACTGCGAAAGACATAGTTGATATTATTTACCCCTGCCAGGTAGTTTTAATTGTTAAAAACACCAATTTAAAATCCACAAACACCGACGTTTCAAATTTCACATGCCATTAAATCAGCTATAGTATTTTGAACTTTGACTCTAGTAGAATAATACACGTTTGAAGCTATTTTATTGGATAGAACTTAGATTTTACGATATAGGAGGAAATGTAGTATTATTTCTACTAAAGATAGAAGTTCGTCTGTTCGTTCCATGGTTCGTTCACATCGCATTCTAGTTTTTCAACGCCCCGGTGTTGGTTTAGATTTTATATAATTTAGTTAATTTTGATAGAAAAACGAATACTTTATTAAAATCAGGAGAAGATATGAAAAGGAATAATTATCTTTGTTGAGAAAATTCTAAAACAAAAATTAGGAATATTTTATCTCGACTATATTGAGAATGAGAACTTGAGAAGGACCAAGGCTTAGCTTAAAAATGGAAACAGCTGATCTTGGAAATGAATTGAAATTCTTCAGTGACAAATTTTACGATCCCGCCGAGGATTCATTTTTACTAATTGATTGTTTAGAGAAAGATTTAAATGATCTTAAATTATTAAGGTAGATGTTTAGATAAATCTTTCTAGTTTCGTTTAATTACATCTATTTCTTAATATATATTTTAAGGCCTTCGATCGTAATCGAGTTAGGTAGTGGTTCTGGTATCGTAATTACGTCATTAGCGAAAGTTCTCGGTGACTGCCATTACATGTAGGTACATTGAATACATTTCAGTAATTTCACGGGTGTTGATTGGAAATAATTAACGTTACTGACATTTTATTAGCGCTACAGATATCAATCCGTTCGCCGCGGAAGCTACTCGTTGTACCGCAAATAAAAATAACGTGGCAGTTGAAGTTATTCTAACTGATTTGGATGAAGCTTTAAACGATCGAATGAGCGGACTAGTTGACATATTAATATTCAATCCACCGTACGTCGTAACTCCCTCAGAAGAAGTCGGTAGCCGAGATATTGCGGCTGCTTGGGCTGGAGGAATTAACGGACGACAAGTGATGGATCGACTGTTCCCTAAAATTCCCGAGTTATTGAGCGCAAACGGGAGATTATATTTATTGGTTCTTAAGGAAAATAATCCAGGTAATTTAGTTTTCAAACCTTTTCCGCCTAATTTTGTAAAAACTTGACGTTTAAGTTTTTTTTTTCAACGAATCTTTGGGTTTTGAATTTATTTTTGTAGAAGAAATAATGGGTATTATGCGAGGATATGGATTAAGTTGCGTAAATATGGAAACTAGAAAGTGTGGAGGTGAAACATTATCAGTTTTAAAGATTTATCGTTAAATATCGGCGATGATATTGCGACCAAGGATTAAAGTCTGCATCATCTTTGGGTAAGCGAAATCTTATTTTTTTTGAGTCATCGGTTGAAAAATGGTGATAATTTGAGTTGTTGTTTATGGTTGCTTCGCAACATTGTTAAAGACAGCCTATTTTAAAAAAAGGGGTGTAGTTTAATTAATTTTAACTAGTGGTGTGCGAGTCCTGTTTTTTTGGTTTCGAGTCGAGTCCCGAGTCCTGGAAAACTGGACTCGTCCGAGTCCTGAAAAACTGGACTCGACGAGTCTTCGAGTCCTTAAGAAATGGTTTCGAGTCCAATACGAGTCCAAAATTTCTAGCCGAGTCCAAGACGAGTCCCAAATTTTTAAATTTTTTAGTTAATGTATAATTTATTATTGCTTAACCTCGCTTATTTATATTAAAAACACCATATTTATTCAAAAAGACAAACGTTTAGTAACTTTAATCACATTTTATTGTATTGGAATTTTCGGTGATAAAGGATTTTTTAAGTAGTAAAAGTGCTAAAAGGTAAAGTAAATTAACTAAATGTATAGAAACTGCTGTAAAAATATAAACTCCCCCGAAAAATTAGGACTCGTCCGATTTTTATACCTATTGCGAGTCCTATGCGAGTAATTTTTAGCCTTGGTGGAGGACTCGGGTACTCGCGCGATTCCTGGAAAAACGTGTTGCGAGTCCGAGTACTCGGACTCGGACTCGCGACCGAGTACTCGCAATTTGCGAGTACTCGCACACCCCTAATTTTAACCTTACTTTCAATTCGATGGTGTTTATTAAGTGATAAAATTACGAGTTAAACTTTGAAATCGTGTAAAAGATGCAGCTTTTTATTGCGAGCTTGTTTAATAACGTCATTAACTAATTAGTTAACTAATTGTAAACGTTTCTAATTGTGTTCGTGAGAATAATTTAAGCTTTAAGTTTATATTTAATAGAATAAGTTCATTTTATTTTTTACAAGCAATTCTTTAATTTATGGAAAGAATCAGGGATAATCATGTTAATTGATTATTGGACAGAAATGTCAACTCCGGTGTAAGGGCGCTTGTATATTAGACAGAGGGTTACGAGAATAGTCGGGGAAGTTGAATAATGGACCAAAAGGTAACGGGAAGAGTTTTACCCGAGGTACCAAGGGGTGTTATATTAATAATCAGGTTGAGATTTTAGTTTGTTTGGAGTTTTACATTGGTAATTTACCGTGGTAATAATTTACCAAACAAGTAATTTATAATTTAAAGCTTTATGGTTTAAAAGCGAAGTAATTTGGTCAAAGTTTATCGTTTTAAAGTAGACAGCAAACAGATTCATTTCGGGCCAACGCGATCATATGTAGAAAGGGGTTTAAATTAATCTTATTCCTACTTATTCTAATTAGAGACTGTTTTTCAATGAGGAGAGATTGGAAAATGGTTTTTACATTGCCAACCTTAACCCAATCACTTCGACAATAATTGTTCCAACCTACACATTCATAGGAAGGGGGTTTTAATTAGACCTATTTCCTACTTTTGTTAATTCCAATTAATTTGAGACTGCTTTTCAATGAGGAGAGATTGGAAAATGGTTGAGTCTTAACCGAATCACGCTGATAACAATTATTCCAACATACACATTCATAGAAAGGTTTAAATTAGACCTATTTCCTACTTTGGTTAATTCCAATTAATTTGAGACTGTTTTTCAATTGTAGGGGATTGGAAAATGGTTTCTTTGTTGGTAGTCTTAACCGAATCACATTGACCAACGTACCCATTCGTTAGAAGGGATTTTTAATTAGACCTATTTCCTACTTTGGTTAATTCCAATTAGAGACTGTTTTTCAATGAGGAGAGATTAGAAAATGGTTTCTACATTACTAGTCTTAACCGAATCACATTGACAATAATTACTCCACGCACCCATCATTAAAAAGGGATTTTTAATTAGACCTATTTCCTACTTTGTTTAATTCCAATTAATTAGAGGCTGTTTTTCAATTGTAGAGGATTGGAAAATGGTTTCTACATTGTTAGTCTTAACCCAATCACACTGACAATAATTATTAAAACCTACACATTCATAGGAAGGGGTTTTTAATTCGACCTATTTCCTACTTTGGTTAATTCCAATTAAATTGAGACTGTTTTTCAATTTTGGGAGATTGGAAAATGGTTTCTACATTGCTAGTCTTAACCCAATCATATTGACAATAATTATTCCACGCACCCATTCGTAGAAAGGGGTTTTAATTCGACCTATTTCCTTCTTCGGTTAATTATTATTAATTAGAGACTGTTTTTCAATGAGGAGAGATTGGAAAATGGTTTCTACACTGCTAGTCTTAACCCAATCACATTGACAATAATTATTCCATTCACCCATCATTGAAATGGGGCGTTTTATTTAGATCTATTTCCTACTTTGTTAATTCCAAGTAGGGGTGTGCGAGTCCTCTTTTTTTGGTTTCGAGCCGAGTCCGAGTATTAAAAATTTTCCTTATCGAGTCTCGAGCCGAGTCCTGGATTCTTACTCGAGTCTTCGAGTATTAAAATTATTAAAATTTTGGCTTTCGAGTAGTAGTCGAGTCCAAAAAATTTTTATCGAGTATTTAACGAGCCTAAGGAAAAATTTTACCTAGCTTAATTTATTAGCATTTTTAGGTTTAAATAAAATAAATAAGACTATAATAACAAATAAACATTTTTATAATACTGAATATTGTTTTACAGTTTTTTTTTATCAAGGCAAAAAATGTTTTGCATACAAATATTAAAGTATTTATTTTGAAAATATTTAAATATATCACGCTTTGATATTAAAATATTTAGGAACTTTCCAAGTATTTAATTTTGAAATATCAATATCACACTTTGATATTAAAATATCAAAGAATACCTCCGAATGGACTCGATAAATACTCGATAAGCTAGGTTTTGGCTTCGAGTCTCTATCGAGTCTTAAAAATTGGATTTTATGGACTCGAATTTTTTCGAGTATCTGAAAATTTTCTTATCGAGTCTCGAGCCGAGTACTCGGCTCGAGACTCGATCGAGTACTCGGCTCGAGACTCGATCGAGTACTCGAGCCTAAACGAGTACTCGCACACCCCTAATTCCAAGTAATTTGAGACTGTTTTTCAATTGTAGGAGATTGGAAATTGGTTTCTATATTGTTAGTCTTAACCCAGTCACATTGACCATATTTATTCCAACGTACCAATTCGTTAGAAGGGGTTTTAAATTGGACATATTTTCTACTTTGGTTAATTCCAATTAATTAGGGACTGTTTTTCAATGAGGAGAGATTGGAAAATGGTTTCTACATTGGTAGTCTTAACCGAATCACATTTATAACAATTATTCCAACACACCCATCATTCAAATAGGATTTTTAACTAGAGATATTTCCTACTTAATTCCAGTTAATTGACTGTTTTTCTATGGTTGGGGATTGGAAAATGGTTTCTACATTGCTAGTCTTAAACCAAATCACAATTACAACCATAGTTCATACAAACCTGAAATTCCTTTTAAAATACCAGGGAAATTACCAAATATTCCTTGAATCTTGTTTATGAATCTGTCTTATCAGTTGCGTACTTCTGGTAAAGTTATAGGCTTCTGACCATACCATAAATGTATGAAACTGAAAACTTGACTTGTTTCTGATCGTAGTGTCACCACTGTTTTGAAAGCAATAGAGAGAAGGGGTGGGGTGAAAGATAAGAATACTTTATCCACTATACCTTTCATTGCATTGAAGTTGAATATTGAATCAAAAGGTAATGGTAAGAGTCAAAGAAGTTGAATATTGACACTATAGGCCATGGAATGAGTAGGGGAATCCGAATATTAGACCAAAAGGTTGTGGAAAGAGTCAGGGAAGTTTAATATTGACGCTAAATGGTTAAGGGAAGAGTCAGGGAAGTTGATTATTAGACCAAAAGGTTAAGGAAAGAATTTGGGAAATTGATTTGGCCAAAAAATTCGAGGGAAGAGTCAGGGAAATTTAATATTGACCCAAAAGGTCAAAGGAAGAGTCAGGGAAGTTTAATATTGATCCGAAAGGTTAAGGAAAGAGTCAGGGAAGTTTAATATTCACCCAAAAGGTCAAGGGAAGAGTCAGGGAAGTTTAATATTCACCCAAAAGGTCAAGGGAAGAGTCAAGGAAATTGATTATTGCACTAAACGGTCAAATTACATGTTAGAAGATTTAAATATTGAACCAAAAGGTTACGGGAAGATTCAAGGAAATTTAATTTGGGACCAAAAGGATAAGGGTTGAAGCAGGGAAGTTGAATCTATTGGGAAGAGTCAGGGAATTTGAATATTGGATTTCGTTTAAAAGATCATGCTGGGAAGACTTTTAATATAAGTCCAAAGGGTCCTCTATAAAAAAGTTCAGTAACTAATAGCATGTACTACAGTTTTTGAAATAGGAAGAATTGCGTATTTAATCTAATATCTAATGATTTTATTTTATTGTATCAATTATTCCAACGCAACCATTAGTAGAAATGGGTTCTAATTAATCTTATTCCTACCTACTTCGGTTAATAACAACTGTCGATAGTTTTTCAATTTGGAGAGACTATAAAATAGTTTCTACATTTCCGCACTTAACCGAACCACTCCAGGATTCGTACAAAATATCAGGGAATTTGAATTTTGTCAAAAAATTGGGAAACTCTTATAAACTTAGCGTAAGTCTGGTATTTTCAATCTAAACATTTGTACAAGTACAGGGATATCACTCGTTCACTATTTCTTGGGGCACTAATACACCTAAAAACGAATGTTTAGACACTAAATTTCCATGGCTCGCTAAGGAGCATCAGGCTGTGGAACGTTTTAATTTAAAAATATCGTATCTTCGCAGTCAAATCAGTAATAAAAGTGCTCTCGAAAAACTTAATTTTCCAAATATTCTTTAGTTGGTATTTTATAATAACCTTGGAACCAGCAAAAAGAGCCGTGAAAAACACCTGTTTCTATCCAAGAAGTTGCCTTTTTAGGCTTTTTTCAAGGTTGGGTCAAAGTATTATCTATACTTTTACCAGCCTTGAAAGCAACGAAAATTTCCGTTAAATAGAACCTGTTTCTATTGAAGATATTGCCTTTCTTCAAGGCTGGGACGAAGTGTAGTTTTAAAATACCAACTATTTACATCATCAAACTGTAGACAGTATTAAAATTCTATTTAAATTTGGCGGGAAATACCGTAGCTCAGCCAGCCTAAGTAAGGACTGTATTTTAGTAGGCAGACCACTGTTCTCCCCCCAATTTCCCACCTATCTCCCCTTCCTCAGCTAATAGTTTGACGAACGTTCTACATCGCGGTTGACAACAGTTATCCAGTATTTCCGTTGCTCTCGAAATCATAAATAAATCGCGTTTAAATTATAATTTATGCGCGGATTTTACAACAAAAAGAAGCCTAATATATTCCGGATTTATGATACGACGAAATTAGCGTCTCGTGTTCCGGTAAAATTACGAGAGACGAGATTTTTAACCGTCACATTGTGATGTAAGGCTTAGTGATTGTCGTACCGGTCTATCGGCCGCCTCCTTTGTTGCGCCGCCGCTTTCTCGTTACTTAATCCAAGTTAATCGTTAGTCGAATTTTAATCGAGTGTTTATGTTCGAATTTAACTGTGAAAAATGTGCCTGAGCTATCAGACGAAAGGATACCGAACAGTTTGGGTCCATTTTTTGGGTGAGTTTTAATTTAACTCGTGTTAGGCCTAGGTTAGGCTTAGCAGCCATTTTTGGAAGCTATTAAAGGAGGTATAGAGAGGGGGGGTTACGGGGTGAAAAGTTGTAGGGTCAGACGCGTTGTTTAAAGGGTCAAGGCTCAAACGGAATATTGAAATATTTTAGGCATTGGATATTAGTATCCCTTGTTATAAATTATAACAAACGTAACATTTCGGTAATATAGTACATTCAATGCTCTTATAAATTATTTTTTGGCCGCCTATATATTCTAGTCTCTCTTATCTTGTGAAATTAGTTTCAGTTTAGGAAAGGATATAAATTCTCGTAGTCAAAACTATTTCTAAAGGTAATTTAACCCACATTTAAAGCTGTAACTTATGTCAAAACTGTAAACCATCTTGATAATAATTAGATAAGTTAAGCTTTTGAATTTATTATCGGAATCGCCTTGTCAAAAAACGTTAAGCAAGTTTTAGACACATTTTTGGTGTTTATTTTAATTTCTTGGTAAAATTTGGAAAAAGTAAATATAAAATCGGGCCAATCCTATTATTTCAGCCTTCAACAGCGCTTGATTGGTCAGAATTTATATTTACTTTATTAAAATTTTACCGAACTTCAAAAATGAATTTAAACACCAAAATCGTGTCTAAAAATTACTTGAGAAATCTGGAATACATTTTTTGATACGGTGATTCTGGAAATAAATTCAAAAGCTAATCCATTTCTTTTTAACTTCATACAACCTTTAAGTTTTTAGTTTCATTCTCCACCTCTTTACTCTTGTACGGATTTAAGTATCGGTCAAATTTTTACGACGCCAGACTGCGCCCTATGGCTAGGGGGAGTGTATAATAGTTACTAACCGTCGTTACGTGTCCCTTTAACCCCAGGCCCTCTTAATCTTCGCGAGAAGTTGTTAAATGGTCTGAATTTTACTAGATTTTTACCCGAGGTACAAAGGGGGTGTTATAGTAATAATCAGGTTGAGATTTCAGTGTGTTTGGAGTTTTACATCGGTAATTTACCGTGATAATAATTTACCAAACAGCTAATTTATAATTTAAAACTTAATTGTTTAAAAGCGAAGTAATTTGGTAAAAGAGGTCAAAGTTTATCGTTTTAAAGTAGACACGCAAACAGATTCATTTCGGGCCAACCCAATCATTCTTAGAAAGGGGTTTTAATTAATCTTATTCCTACTTATTCTAATTAGAGACTGTTTTTCAATGAGGAGAGATTGGAAAATGGTTTCTACAATGCTAGTCTTAACCCAATCACATTGACAACAATTATTCCAACCTACACATTCATAGGGAGGGGGTTTTAATTAGACCTATTTCCTACTTTGGCTAATTCCAATTAATTAGAGACTGTTTTTCAATTGTGGGAAATTGGAAAATGGTTTCCACATTGCTAGTCTTAACCGAATTATTCCATGCACCCATCATTATAAGCCTGTAATTAGACCAATTTCATATTTTAGTTAATTCCAATTAATTAGAAACTGTTTTTCAATTGCTGGAAATTGGAAAATGATTTCTCCATTGTTAGTCTTAACCGAATCACATTGACAATAATACACACTCATAGAAAGGAGGATTTAATTATACCTATTTCCTACGTTGGTTAATTCCAATTAGAGACTGTTTTTCAATGAGGAGAGATTGAAAAATGGTTTCTAAATTATTAGTCATAACCGAATCACATTTATAACAATTATTCCATGCACCCAATCATTGAAATGGATTTTTTAATTAGACCTATTTCCTATTTGATTAATTCTAATTAATTAGAGACCGTTCTTCAATGAGGAGAGATTGGAAAATGGTTTCTACATTGCTAGCCTTAACCCAATTGACAATAATTACTCCACGCACCCATCATTAAAAAGGTGGTTTTGATTTGACCTATTTCCTACTTTGGTTAATTCCATTAATTATAGACTGTTTTTCAATTTGGAGAGATTGGAAAATGGTTTCTACATAGTTAGTCTTAACCCAATCACATTGACCATATTTATTCCAACATACCCATTCATTAGAAGGGGTTTTTAATTAGACCTATTTCCTTCTTTGGTTGGAAAAAATGGTTTCTACATTGCTTGTCTTAACTGAATCATATTGACAACAATTATTCCAACCTACACATTCATAGGAAGGAGGTTTTAATTAGACCTATTTCCTATGTTGGTTAGTTCCAATTAATTAGAGACTGTTTTCAATGAGGAGAGGTTGACAATAATTATTCCATCCACCCATCATTAAAAATGTGGTTTTAATTAGACCTATTTCCTTTTTTGTTAATTTCAATTAATTTGACTTTTTTCAATGGTTGGGGGTTGGAAAATGGTTTCTACATTGCTAGTCTTAACCCAAATCACAATTAGAACCATAGTTCATGCAAACCTGAAATTTCCCTAAAATACCTAAAAAATGATCGAATTCCATGAATCTTGTTATGAATGTTTTATCAGTTGTATACTTCTAGTAAAGTCATAGGCTTCTGACCATACCATAGTCCTTGTACGTACTGAAAACTTGACTTGTTTCTGATCGTAGTGACGCCGCTGTTTTGAAAGCAATAGAGAAAAAGGCGGGGTAAAAGATAGAAATACTTCATCCACTATATACCTTTTCATTTCATTGCTTGTAATTTATTAAACCCGAATATGTTTTATATACACTCTTGACCGTATAATTTTACCGACCACGTTAAAGTACTATACTAGGTTTCCTTTGTCGCGTCAAAGGGGTCATTTCGAGAAACCCAACCTTGTTTATGGACCAGCGCTTGTATTACGAACTTAGAAATAGCGAAATTCCCACCTTTGGAAGCTCTTCTTCTATGAAATATTTGCTTCCTTTACAGGCTGCATGCAACATTGTATGACCTTTTCCTTCGTATAACTTCGCTTTCGTATTGATCGAGTGATGATGTTCAGTTTAAATGAAGTTGAAATGAAATTTAGTCTAGTTAAAGTGAGAATGAAATCTAAGTGATGATTATTTTCGTAAATTCCTTATCGTTTAAAGGGAGAATGCAACCTAATAAGTGATTTTTTTATCGATTCCTTATCGTTTAAATAGGCCTAATCTAATTGTAAAAATTAAACAAATATTAAACTTGAAATACATTTAAAACTTACCTGAAAATAGGCTTAGATGGATTCATGGAGATATTCTGAATTTCATGAAATTGATGAGTCATCGACCAATTAGCACAAAGTCTCCGCGAGACTTCCAATAACATTTTTAACCTTTCAATCCGAAAATATTCAGCTGATCTCCATGAATCCAGCTAAGCTTATTTATTTCTAATTTAATATTTGTTTGTAAATTTATTTACAGATGAATTAGGCCTATTTAAAGGATAAGGAATCTATAAAAAATCACTTGTTGTTAGGCTGCATTCTCCCTTTAACGTTCTTATATAAAGTAAATGTATTAAAGGAGATCCTGAATTTGTTCGCGTTTGAAAGGCTCAAACTGACTTCACGCAAATTTAAAAACAGCCTCTGGATTTATTTTTCTATTTCTCGTAATTAATTGGCAAGGCCCTAAACGAGTGGCAGAGCTTCCTTTAAACTTTAGTAAAATATGTCATTAACTCTGTTTCTCTCCATCAGTACTGCTCTCTCTCTCTTCTCTTTAGTTAACCGTTCGCCGTTTGGTATATTCGGTCATAAAATTCGCAAAGTCTATTAGCGTTTATTATTGCACCGGCCAAGTGGCTGGGAGCTCGTTTTAGGGGGCGGCCTTAATTGCTATCTTTATATTGTACAAGAGAGGGGCAAATTGATGACCGCGGCGAGACTAGAAATTTTAAAATGTCCCTCCTCTCCTCTTACTACAATTTTTGAAACCCCTCGTTGTTGCCACGAAGTGCTGCCACGCTTCCTAATTCACCGAGGAGTATTTGTACAGTTTGTCACCATAGAGGCGTGACAAAGATAAAATATATATAAATTGTATATATATAAAATTCCAAAACTCTATCACTTTGTTCCTTTAAAAGTAAACAACGGCCCGTAGCTTAATACTATCAGCAAAGGTCCATCACTTAAAAATAGCCAAAAAAGGCATCACCCCTGTCTGGCTCGAGTGATTTGGACTCTTCAGCTCGATATTTTGAGTCGGGAGAGAGGGACGAAATTTAGGCGGGCCGCGCTTGCCTATATTGTCTTCCCCCGCAGCTCCGAAATGTCTCCGCAGAGTGTCGCTTCCTCCGTTCACTATTTACACGGCGACTGTCTCGAATCAGAATCTGCTGGTACATTTACCCGAACCATTGCTTAATAGTATTAAGCAGGGGTGATGACTTTTTTGGTTAGTTTTTTGCTATAGTATCAAGGGTAATTTTGTAAAGAAATGAAATGTAACTAATGAACATAAAAGTTCAGTAAGTTATTTGAAATCAGAGTTTCACCAAAAGTCTATCACTTTATTCCATAAATTTAAGTAAACAACGCCCCGTAGCTTAATACTATCAGCAAAGGTTGAAAGGTCCGGGTAAATGTACCGGCAGATTCTGATTCGAGACACTAGCGGCCGCAGTCGCCGTGGAAATAGTGAACGGAGGAGCGACACTCTGCGGAGAAATTTCGAAGTTGGGAAGACAATATAGTCAAGCGCGGCCCGCCTAAATTACGTTCTCTCTCCCGACTCAAAATATCGAGCTGAAGAGTCCAAATCACACGAGACACAGGAGTGAAGATGATGGCTAGATTGAAGTGATGGGCTATGGCGTAAAACTGGACCTTTGCTGATAGTATTAAGCTAGGGGGCGATGTTTACTTTTATGGAATAAAGTGACAGACTTTTGATATTATCTACTTCTGATAAAAGCCTTCGTTTTATTAAGGATCATCTAAAATCCTTTTTTTTTCTTAATTTTGGTTTGACTAGACTCATTTCTTTGAGTTCACTTTTTCTTTCCAATTCTGCTCTTTTGAGCGTATTCTCTATATTTTTCTTCAAATCTAGTTTACATAATTGAAAATGGTGTGGCGTATTAATACACAATGTTAAATCTAATGAATTAAAATAGTTCTTTAATCTTTCTTTCGAATCTGAATATGATCTAAATTCTCATTTTTCGAATTTATTAATAGCCGATATTTTTCGCATCGAAGAATTTCAATTCATTTTAAAGAAAGTTTTTTCTCTTTTTTTACTTCATCTTCTTTTTCCCTGGCGCACCTATTTGCTGGTTGACTGAATTTTAATATGATTATTTTTCTCTTATTCCCAAATCAATCCAATTCATTTTTTTATTCCAAAATATGTTCGGTCGGATTAATTTACTTTAGATTTGATTTATTTTTAATATAATTTATAGAGTTATATTTTGTAGGCATATGGAGATACTAAGGGTTCTAAATCGGTAATTATCCCGGTAATTTATGCGGTAAATTACTAGAGTAATGGTAATTTATGGTCTACTTTCAATGAAATTACTAAAATGGTACTTTTTTAATTTAAAACTTTTTGGTTTAAAATTAAATGAATTAATTAAAATTGGTGAAAGAGGTGAAAGATTAACTTCTTAAATCGTCAAAGAAGTTTACTTTTAAATTCATATTTAACATCGTCAAGGATATTTTAATGTCATTTTTCATGTCCGAGTCACTTTATCAAAGTCAAATGGTCCAGAAATAATATAGAAAATAGAAAATGACCTATCCTGTATATTTGACATTTTAATTTTAAGTTTCTTTCTAACGCATCAACCGTCAGAGGTATAAATTTTTTAACGTGGCGTTTTAATTGTACGACAAAACTAAAAATATAATCATAAGTCTATCACTTTACTCTATAAAAGTAAACAACGCCCCTTAGCTTAATACTATCAGCAAAGGTCCGGGTAAATGTACCGGCAGATTCTGATTCGTGACACTCTAGCGGCCGCAGTCTCCGTGTAAATAGTGAACGTAGGAAGCGACACTCTGCGGATAAATTCAGGAGTTGGGAGGGAAGATTTAGCCAAGCGTGGCCCGCCTAAATTCCGTCCCTCTCTCCCGACTCAAAATATCGAGGAAGAGTCTAAACCACTCGAGCCAGACAGGGGTGATGATTTTTTGTCTAGTTTTAAGTGATGCTACGTATTATGCTACGGGGCGTTGTTTACTTTTATGGAATAAAGTGATATTCTTTTGATATAATACATAGATATGTATCAGCCTCACATCTTTAATGATCTTGAAAGTTTTACATTGTTTACAATCTTTTCGTTATAGACGTATAACACGATAATAAGTTCTTGGATTATTAATGACTACGTAATAGAAAGTTGACCGCAAAATAAAATTAGGCCTATTTGTCCTCAAAATGTCTAAAAAGTAGTTTCCTCGGTATAGATGTATTCGATATCAACATAGTTTGTCAACCAGGGAATACCCTTACCTAGAATCCCAACAACGTTACGTTACTTGTCCCGATATCTATATATTAAGGAGTGCCGGAATTAGTTACGCGACACGCTGTCGAGTGACCCTGTTTGGGGACTGGGCCGTAAACTAGTCGGGGTGTATGTATGGATGGCGCGGGCAAGCGACCCCGGCGGGAATTCTCGTAAATCACGTTGCTTCACTTTGCCTTCCGCCTTACCGAACTCGTCGCGTCAGACTTTCGCCCCAGCTTCTCTTCTCTACCGAAACTTCTTCTTCCTTATCTGATAAAAGACCGCGAGTTACTCTAGACACCCGTGTAATGCTGTTAAGTTTCGGCGAAGGGGGACCTAACTCTTTAAAATTTCTGTTTAATATATAAAGAAATATATGACATAGTTTATTTCTGAGACGTAATTAACGGTTGTTTTCGCACGGAACGTATTTGTTTTTCTGGATTAAGTACTTTTACGTGAAGGACCGCGCGAAAGCGACCTTATCACTGTTGCCAGAACCCGCGATTATTAACTGTAGACGTTATACAATAGCGAAATCACAAAAATAGGTATTTCTACTGTCGCTGTAATTTTTTATATGCCATAAGTACATATATTTTGAATATTTTTTAACGATCTTTCCAAAAATTCTACTAAATTTCTATTTGGAGATCGTGTAAAATTCGTGACAACCTCGCTTTAAGAAACAAATATGATAACTTCGTTAAAATTGGGCATTAACTCTGTGCGTTCGCTCGGAGCCTTGGTCAGAGTCTGAGAGTTTCCTAAGCCTCGGCTAGCCTTACACGTTTCCGTTGGAGTTATCGAGGCGTTATTAATCGGAGGGATACGTTAGATATAGTTTGTTTTTTAGGCTTAAAATCTTGTAAACCGTGGTCTTAATTTTTGTTGTCTCTTTGTTTAAATATCTCTATAAATTAAGTAACAATTTTTCTAGTGGAAGAGAAAGCTCGTTTGTTTTTGATTATGATTGAAATTTGACCTAACGCGCCATCAGGGAATAAACTGGATCTTGACTGATGGCGCAATCAGGCGACAGGCGGTGATCCGCGAAAGGTCTCCGGGGCTTTTAGGGTTAAAAGGGGATATACTGAATTTATTCCGCTGGATAAAAGGGATCTTAAAGAGAGAATGCAACCTACAGAGTCATTATTTATCGATTCCTTATCGTTTAAATAGGCCTAATCCAACAGTAAACAAAATTAAAAACAAATACTAAACTAGAAATAAATTTAAAACTTGCCATCAAAATAGGCTTAGCTGGATTCATGGAGATATCCCGAACGACCCGCTAGTCCTTATAGTTATCTCTATGAATCCAGCTAAGCCTATTTTTCGGGTAAGTTTTAAAATTATTTCCAGTTTATTATTTATACTTAAATTTTGTATACTGTCGGATTAGGCCTATTTAAACGATAAGAAATCCTTTAAAAATCATTTGTTAGGTTGCATTCTCCCTTTAAGCGAGATAATTCCTCGTCTTAATTCTCCCTTTAGCTTTACGGGCCTTGTAGTTTGTAAAGTTTGTTTTTGGAAAGTCAACAAAAATTTAATGACGTTCCCTTCCAGTTCAATTGGGTTTTATACTCTCTATCTTAACTTAATTTAGATAAATTTCCAGAGTATGTCGGTTTTCAAGCTTTACGAAAAATAAAAAATTATGGGAAAGGCCTCTAGGGGTTTTATCATTAAAGGGTGAACAAGGTTCTATATTCGATAACTATGTTTTACCAAGCTTCTATAATTCTCCTATTGGCCATGAATCCAATCTAAGCTTAGTTTCTGGGTAAATCCGTTAGGATATTGCCATTCCTGTAATCAGATTGACCATAATTATTCCACACAACCATCATTGAAAGGGTGGTTTTAATTAGACCTATTTCAATGAGGAGAAATTGAAAAATTGAATTTCTAGTCTTAACCGAATCATATTGACAATTATTTCTACCTACACATTCATATAAAGGAGGTTTTAATTAGACCTATTTTCTATTTAGGTTAATTATTATTAATTAGAGACTTTTTTTCAATTTGGAGAGATTGGAAAATGTTTTCTACATTGCTAGTCTTAACCCAATCACATTGACAATAATTATTCCACGCACCCATTCGTAGAAAGGGGGTTTTAATTAGACCTATTTCCTACTTGGGTTAATTCTTATTAATTAGAGACTGTTTTTCAATTTGGAGAGATTGGAAAATGGTTTCTACATTGCTAGTCTTATCCCAATCATATTGACAATAATTATTCCAGGCACCCATTCGTAGAAAGGGGGTTTTAATTAGACCTATTTCCTACTTGGGTTAATTCTTATTAATTAGAGACTGTTTTTCAATTGGGAGAGATTGGAAAATGGTTTCTACATTGCTAGTCTTAACCCAATCATATTGACAATAATTATTCCAGGCACCCATTCGTAGAAAGGGAGTTTTAATTAGACCTATTTGCTATTTAGGTTAATTATAATTAATTAGAGACTGTTTTTCAATGAGGAGAGATTGGAAAATGGTTTCTACATTGCTAGTCTTAACCCAATCACATTGACAATAATTATTCCACGCACCCATTCGTAGAAAGGGGGTTTTAATTAGACCTATTTCCTATTTAGGTTAATTCTAATTAATTAGAGACTGTTTTTCAATTTGGAGAGATTGGAAAATGGTTTCTACATTGCTAGTCTTAACCCCATCATATTGGCAATAATTATTCCAGGCACCCATTAGTAGAAAGGGGGTTTTAATTAGACCTATTTCCTACTTCGGTTAATTCTTATTAATTAGACTGTTTTTCAATTTGGAGGGATTGGAAAATGGTTTCTACATTGCTAGTCTTAACCCAATCACATTGACAATAATTATTCCACGCACCCATCATTAAAAAGGTGGTTTTAATTAGACCTATTTCCTATTTAGGTTAATTATAATTAATTAGAGACTGTTTTTCAATTTGGAGTGATTGGAAAATGGTTTCTACATTGCTTGTCTTAACCGAATCATATTGACAATAATTATTCCAACCTACACATTCATATGAAGGTTTTAATTAGGCTTATTTCATACTTAGGTTAATTCCAATTAATTAGACTGTTTTTCAATTGTAGGGGATTGGAAAATGGTTTCTACATAGCTAGTCTTAACCGAATCATATTGACAATTATTTCTACCTACACATTCATATAAAGGAGGTTTTAATTAGACCTATTTCCTATTTAGGTTAATTATTATTAATTAGAGACTGTTTTTCAATTTGGAGAGATTGGAAAATGTTTTCCACATTGCTAGTCTTAACCCAATCACATTCACAATAATTATTCCACGCACCCATTCGTAGAAAGGGGGTTTTAATTAGACCTATTTCCTACTTGGGTTAATTCTTATTAATTAGAGACTGTTTTTCAATTGGGAGAGATTGGAAAATGGTTTCTACATTGCTAGTCTTAACCCAATCATATTGACAATAATTATTCCAGGCACCCATTCGTAGAAAGGGAGTTTTAATTAGACCTATTTGCTATTTAGGTTAATTATAATTAATTAGAGACTGTTTTTCAATGAGGAGAGATTGGAAAATGGTTTCTACATTGCTAGTCTTAACCAAATCATATTGACAATAATTATTCCAGGCACCCATTCGTAGAAAGGGAGTTTTAATTAGACCTATTTGCTATTTAGGTTAATTATAATTAATTAGAGACTGTTTTTCAATGAGGAGAGATTGTAAAATGGTTTCTACATTGCTGGTCTTAACACAATCACATTGACAATAATTATTCCACGCACCCATTCCGAGAAAGGGGGTTTTAATTAGACCTATTTCCTATTTAGGTTAATTCTAATTAATTAGAGACGGTTTTTCAATTTGTAGAGATTGGAAAATGGTTTCTACATTGCTAGTCTTAACCCAATCACATTGACAATAATTATTCCACGCACCCATTCGTAGAAAGGGGGTTTTAATTAGACCTATTTCCTATTTAGGTTAATTCTAATTAATTAGAGACTGTTTTTCAATTTGGAGAGATTGGAAAATGGTTTTTACATTGCTAGTCTTAACTCAATCATATTGACAATAATTATTCCAGGCACCCATTCGTAGAAAGGGGGTTTTAATTAGACCTATTTCCTATTTAGGTTAATTCTAATTAATTAGAGACTGTCTTTCAATTTGGAGAGATTGGAAAATGGTTTCTACATTGCTAGTCTTAACCCCATCATATTGGCAATAATTATTCCAGGCACCCATTAGTAGAAAGGGGGTTTTAATTAGACCTATTTCCTACTTCGGTTAATTCTTATTAATTAGACTGTTTTTCAATTTGGAGGGATTGGAAAATGGTTTCTACATTGCTAGTCTCAACCCAATCACATTGACAATAATTATTCCACGCACCCATCATTAAAAAGGTGGTTTTAATTAGACCTATTTCCTATTTAGGTTAATTATAATTAATTAGAGACTGTTTTTCAATTTGGAGAGATTGGAAAATGGTTTCTACATTGCTTGTCTTAACCGAATCATATTGACAATAATTATTCCAACCTACACATTCATATGAAGGTTTTAATTAGGCTTATTTCATACTTAGGTTAATTCCAATTAATTAGAGACTGTTTTTCAATTGTAGGGGATTGGAAAATGGTTTCTACATAGTTAGTCTTAACCGATTCACATTGATAACAGTTATTCCAACCTACACATTCTTGGTTTTTTTTAATTAGACCTATTTTTCAATTTTGGGAGATTGGAAAATGGTTTCTACATCTAGTCTTAACTAAATCACATTTAAATGTTGTCAAAATATCAGGGAAAATTGGTTTTTCAAACAATTTCTAACCAGATTTGAAAACTCTGATATCATCTTTTTGATGAAAATTAAATCGCCGATATTCAACAGAAATCGCTGAGAAATTGTCTGATATCAAGGAAATCAGTGGAAACATAGAAATGACGAAGTATCAATTATGATATGATTTCAGAAATATTTTTTGTCTTCTTTTACTTGGAAATTATTTAAAGCGCTTTTCATTATAATTTAAGTGATTTTCGGCGATTTCTCGTCAATTTCCGGCGATTCTGGTCAATTTCCGTGGTTTTTCGACCTTTTTTTTCCTCAATTTCTCTTTGATTACCTTCGATTTCTCGGCAATTTCCGATCATCTTGGTTTTCCAAAATCTGGTATAATCAATACCAGAGTTTTGTAGTATACCTGATTACTGAAATGACTTGGCCCGCAATATAAACCCTTACCAACTCTAGAAATGTTGTCAAGTCGTGTTTTTCGAGTACCATCCGTTCCTACGAACTTTCGAAGCATCGCGCGATGAAAGAAGCCTATAATTTTTAATTCCCTCTTTAGAAAAAAAAAAAAAAACTACCTTTTTCTGAAGGTTATAAATTCCTTTGAAATACCTTTTTCGATATAAAAAAGCGTAGTGTGTGTAGGCTTAAAGCTCGTTGAAAAATGTTAAGAATTCTTCAAAGTTTTCTTTTTACATAAAAAAAATAAAAATCATAGAGTCAGGAGAAAAAAAGGGGGAAATTTCTTTTAAATCTTGACTTTAAAAATGTTTTCAACCTTTCCTGAGTGAATTTTTACTCCGAGGAAGAAGAGAGAGAGGTTTAAGGATGATCCCTATATATGAGCTGGAAAGTGCAACGTAATTACATTTTTTTCAGCGGAGTTGGCGAAAGTTAAAACCGGAAGTTCTCTTTAAAACGGAAGTTAGCATTCCCCTTCCCCGCTCCTCCAATCCTAAGACTTTAAAGTGAAACCAAAAGTCTATCAGTTTATTCCATAAAAGTAAACTTCGCCCCGTAGCTTAATACTATCAGTAAAGGTCCAGTTTTACGTCATAGTTCATCACTTGAATCTAGCCATCATCATCACTCCTGACACTCCTGTGTCTCGTGTGATTTGGACTCTTCAGCTCGATATTTTGAGTCTAGAGAGGGCCACGCTTGACTATATTGTCTTCGAAATTTCTCTGCAGTGTGTCGCTTCCTCCGTTCACTATTTCCACGGCGACTGCGGACGCTAGAGTGTCTCGAATCAGAATCTGCCGGTACATTTACCCGGACCTTTGCTGATAGTATTAAGCTACGGGGCGTTGTTTACTTAAATTTATGGAATAAAGTGATAGACTTTTGGTGAAACTCTGATTTCAAATAACTTACGGGTCATTCCACGTCAGTTCAGTCACTGATGTCACCAAGGGTCAACCAATCTTAATCAAATTTTAACCACTTTAATTCGTGGTTAAATGAGCGGCAAATCTGAAATTTTAGCCCAAAATATTAAGCGGTTCCGAAACTAGAGCATTTTGTATATACCCCATATTTTCAGGGTTTTGCCTGGGCGATATTCGTACCCCTAAGCGTTATGTCGAATATCTTTTTTCCGGATAAAGCTTATCTAATGAAATTTTCCAATTTAGAGCATTTCTATGAGCTGATTTCAAAAATGTTAACGAAAATTATCTATCTTTAACGGTTTTTCCAATATACCGATTCTTTTGCAAAAAATTATTTAACGGGGGGTCAACTTTCGAGCGTAATACTGAAAAAGGGCCAACTTCGATTTTCAATTTTGTTGCATTTTCAGATCTCTCCCAGCCTTAGCTTTCTTTCGATCTTAGATTTATTCGTGGTATTTTGGTTTTAAGGGCAAAAAATAAAAAAAAACAAAAGTTTCAAATTTTTGGGATGTTTATATTTATATTATTTACAGGGTGTTTCGAAAATGGTGATAGGATCGAGCTCCATTGGGTTCTATGGGCCATTTTAAGACGAAAATGTTCTATGACGTTTTGTCGTAAGGGGCGCCGTTTAAGAGTTACGTAATGATTCATGTGCGGATGACCCGTATACTCAATGCTAAAATCAATTTTTATCAAGCGCGTGCTTTTAAACGTATTTTATCATTGAGTATACGTTTATTAATGTACGTTAAGGGGTCATCCGCACATGAATCATTACGTAACTCTTAAACGGCGCCCCTTACGACAAAACGTCATAGAACATATTCGTCTTAAAATGGCCCATAGAACCCAATGGAGCTCGATCCTATCACCATTTTCGAAACACCCTGTAAATAATATAAATATAAACATCCCAAAAATTTGAAACTTTTGTTTTTTTTTATTTTTTGCCCTTAAAACCAAAATACCACGAACAAATCTAAGATAGAAAGAAAGCTAAGGCTGGGAGAGATCTGATAATGCAACGAAATTGAAAATCGAAGTTGGCCCTTTTTCAGTATTACGCTCGAAAGTTGACCCCCCGTTAAATAATTTTTTGCAAAAGAATCGGTATATTGGAAAAACCGTTAAAGATAGATAATTTTCGTTAACATTTTTGAAATCAGCTCATAGAAATGCTCTAAATTGGAAAATTTCATTAGATAAGCTTTATCCGGAAAAAAGATATTCGACATAACGCTTAGGGGTACGAATATCGCCCAGGCAAAACCCTGAAAACATGGGGTATATACAAAATGCTCTAGTTTCGGAACCGCTTAATATTTTGGGCTAAAATTTCAGATTTGCCGCTCATTTAACCACGAATTAAAGTGGTTAAAATTTCATTAAGATTGGTTGACCCTTGGTGACATCAGTGACTGAACTGACGTGGAATGACCCTTACTGAACTTTTATGTTCATTAGTTACATTTCATTTCTTTACAAAATTACCCTTGATACTATAGCAACCGTAACTGTTTGAAATCATGTTTTTCTTCGCTTAAATATATTACAGTAGTATATAGCACGCTGGGAAATAAGGATAATTTTTGAACTGGACTTGTGGCCAGTAGAGCCCAAGCAGTTTCATTAAAAAACTGGACATGGCCCAGTTACAATTTTCATGAGCTTGACAAACTGTCACTATGACGTAGGACTATGACGTAGGCTTAGAAACGAAAAAAATTTTTGGAATTAAGTGGCCTTGTGGCCAGTAGACCCACAAGCATTTAATTTTTAAACTGGCCCAGCTAATTTTTAAACTGGACTTTTGTCCAGTGAAACCGCCTTATTTCCCAGCCTGGTATATAGTAGTAGTAGTAGTGTATAGTAGTATTTCGTCTCAATAGGGGTACTGAAATCTAAAGGGTATTTAACCTCTCATAACATTTATCTTTTGCCTTAACTATAAGAATCTTTACTATCGCTGGGTTTTATTCCAATAAACAAAATCCTGCTGCAGCACGATTGGCCATTTTGATTAGGCACTCAATTCTTTTTACGTCATCGTTAAAATCTCTCGGGGTGGTGTATTGCTATAGTGGAAATTACCCAATGATAGTCCCCTTCTCGTCCGATAACCCAATGAGAATAACGCTTAGCCAGCTTAGGAGTATTTTTATTGTTAGTGGACTTGTACAATATGATACGATATTTTTGACTTGCACTACTTTATTCCAGTTGGAAAATAAGACGTGATATTCATACACCGTAACTTTACCAGTACTCTTCTCCCAATCTGAAAGACCTCATTGTATAAAGTGAGACTGACACTGATTTTTTTTTCCAACCAAAGGTGTAAAATTTTGAACTACAAGTGATTTTTTTTATCGATTCGTTATCGTTTAAATAGGCCTAATCCCACGATAAAAAACTCCAAACAAATATTAATCTAGAAATAAATTTAAAACTTACCATCAAAATAGGCTTAGCTGGATTCATGAAGATCACCTAAACTCCCCATATAAAGACCAGCGACCAATGACATTGATCGATGGCAATTATATGGAGAATGCTGTATCTCCATGATCATTGTCATTGGTCGCTAGTTCTTGTACGGGGAGTTCAGGATACCTCCATGAATTCCGCTAAACCTATTTTGATGGTAAGTTTTAAATTTATTTCTAGTTTAATATTTGTTTGTAAATTTTTTTTACCGTTGGATTAGGCCTATTTAAACGATAAGGAATCGATAAAAAATTCACTTATTAGCTTGCATTCTCCCTTTTAAACAATGAGGTACTTCGCGCGTCATAAGCTTCTGACTAAATCAACCCTTCGAATAAAAATTGAGATACCTAAAACTTTAGTTACTTAGAGTTAATATGTACTGTTTTATTTTTACGTGATTTAATCTTATGTATGACTCCGCCGTTACTTCCGCAGTTATGTTTTCTGTGACTGATGTCAAATGAACCTCTTGTAATAAAAAAGGTGACGATTTGGAAGCACGAGGGAAGAAAGCTAGGGTGTCGGGTCCTTAAAGACCTTTTTAGGTTATAGCCTGGAATTGATGACCAAAGTCCCCAGGGTCCATTTCACTCCTCCTTTTTTTATCAGATTATGAGGCTCTCTTAGTCAGGGGTCCAGTCGAAAGAAATCTAACAATCGTTGTTGTAGGTCCAGAGGTTGTTAAGTTGTTAGGGTGGGTCCGATGGCTTCTCTTCATGTCCGATGTCCGGTCAATCGATCGACGTGTTAATTAAAAATCCAGTTGGGCTATCCAACTAGAAGGGAAGGCCGAGGGGAAGGCTATTTATGACAGATATTACAACTCAGAATGGGCAGATATTAAAATAACATCAATTGGAATGGACAGATATTAAAATAACATCAATTGGAATGAACAGATATTAAAATAACATCAGTTGGAATGGACAGATATTAAAATAACATCAATTGGAATGGACAGATATTAAAATAACTTTAATTGGAATGGACAGATATTAAAATAACTTTAATTGGAATGGACAGATATTAAAATAGCTTTAATTGGAATGGACAGATATTAAAATAACTTTAATTGGAATAGACATATATTAAAACAACTTTAATTGGAATGGACAGGTATTATAATAACATCAGTTGGCAAGGACAGATATTATAATAACATCAGTTGGCAAGGACAGATATTAAAATACGTCAATAGGAATGGACAGATATTAAAATACGTCAATAGGAATGGACAGATATTAAAATACTTCAATTGTAATGGACAGATATTAAAATACATCAATTGGAATGGACAGATATTAAAATACATCAATTGGAATAGGTAGATATTTAATTTTGAAACAAAAGTGACTCAAAATATTTGTACAAATATCCATTTATAGTAATATTTGTTTTAACTGCCTAGAATAGTGAAACACTTCTAGGGAAGGCTTATTTACTTCTAGTACTACTTGTAGTTTGCAACCTTAGTCGGTATGAAACATTATAGGTAAGAAAAGCAATGTTTCTACTAAAATTGGTCTCTTCTTAGATAGTAACAAAATGTATATACAGAAAAAGACGTATCGTATCTTTTACGACCTTCCCCGCTGTTAAAATAAAAACTGGGCACCCGCCCTACCATTAGATCGTCCGTTCGCCCACCCCAGCTTCTTCAGTGTCTCTTGTTTTTGTTCCCCGTATACGGAAAGGTTCGAAGAAGGTTTTCAGTTAACCAAAAGCCGAAGCGAATGAATACTCAATGTTAAATCTAATTGGAGGTAAAATAGTTTTGTTACCCGTTCTTAAACTGAATTACACTGTCTGAAGCATTGGGGGTTTTCAACATCAACGTAGTTACGTTCGTCTAAAGTGATACTAGTCTCTTTAAAAGTTCATTCAAACCTTGATAACACGCAATACTTGTGCCTGAATTCCGCGTTTATTCCCGCCATTTATTCCCGCCATTTATTCTCGCACCTTTATTCTCGCCCCCTTTATTCCCACCATTTATTCCCAGCATTTATTCCCAGCGACTCCCATCCCTTAAGCTTTCTGATTCGTTAGCATTCAATCGCCTCATAATGCCACTATACTTTTAAATTGGTGGTGACGTAATTTCCCCCTTAAGGACTGTGATGACGCAGTATTACGGCGGGAAATGTTTATATATTATTTAATTATATGTATTTTACTGTTGCGGTAATTTTGTTCTATGACATATTTGAATCGATCTTTCCGAAAATGCTACTCAATTTCTTTTTGTAATGACAGCGACAAATTGGTGATAGCCTCACTTTGAATATAACTTGCTTGTTTGCACTGTAGAAAGTATCCTTTTGAGATCGAAGCTAAGCTACTGTTTCCTAGTTCTGAAACTTGGGACTGATTCTCAATTCTATAGCTTTCCCTGATCGTAAAAGTCGAATACTGCGCCACCTTTCGTTTACCGTTCGAAATTGCAATTCACTCTTTCCCTTTCTCGATTCTTGTTTGATTTGAAGTGCCGTTCGAAGCCACTTTTTATTTATTTTCTTCCGTTTTAAGCTTTTTTGGGGAAAAATTGTCGTGGATACTCTGTTTTTGTTTCTTGAAGTTAAGTAGATTATTTTGATCGAAATAGATCAGATCATAAGCTTGTCTGTTACACGTGGAATATACAATTAGGAGAAGGTTTACTAATTACATTCCAAGCTCTCAAATTGACGTAAAATCAATATTGTAAAGCTAGAGGAGATAATAGGAAAACTTAACCTATGAACTCCAAATGGAAATTGAGTATCATTTTCGGAAAGATCGTTAAAAAACGATTCAAAATATATATATATACGTATGTCATAGAACAAAATTACAGTGTTAGTAAAAAATACATATTTTATAATCGCCATTTTCGACATTTTTAAAATAATTTCCCCGCAATCTACGTCATCATTCTATGGGTCACGTGATTTCGCAATTGTATTATAAAAGCTACAGTTGATTCTCGCGCGTTCTGGCACCAGTATTAAGGTAGCTTTCGCGCGGTTTTCTCGTAAAAGTACTTAATCCAGATCAAGTCAACTACCTTTCGTATTCTAAAAAAATAGAAATGGTGTGGTGGAACCTTAAATACTGCTGTTGTTAATTTTGTTTTTATACCAAAAGTAGCTGATGGTGATGATCCTCGTTGGCTTGAACAAATATATAAAATTACAGGCATAGAAAGGACCAAATTCGCGATGAAAAAGCGTTCTTATTATTATTCTTTAGTTTCTTTTCAAGAATGAAACTGAACTCTCCTTCCCCGTTCATTTTCTATCGGCACCGCCGGGTTTCTCGATTTTATAGCTGGCCCATTGGGCGCCATATTAGACCTACAGCTGGCTTTTTTCCTCTTTTAGTTGTATCAGAGACTAGCCACTCCTGCGCGATAATTTTAGGCTCTCTTCAGTATCTTAGGTCAATCGGTACACTTCCAATTCGGGACATTTTTTTTTTAATACACCTAAGTTTAAAGGGAAACTTGGAGCTAAAAATGGAGCAGCATTTGAATTTGTTTAATTTGGAATCATCTTGCCAAAAAACTTATTCCAGAATTTTCAAGAAATTATTAGACGCGTTTTTGCTGTTTAAATTAATTCCTAAAGTTTGGTAAAATTTGAATTTAAGTAAATATAAAATCGGACCAATCATATTATTTCAGCCTTCAATTTATATTCACTTTTATTCAAACTTTACCAAACTTAATTAATTTAAACACCCAAAAATGCGTCTTAAAATTGGTTGAAAATTCTGGAATCCGTTTTTTGACATGGTGCACGATTCTGAAAATAAATTGAAAGCTGTTACATTTTTAGCTCCAAGTTTCCCTTTAATGCAAAAAGTTTTACCATTTTGGTAATTTAATTACCAGAGCAACCTGCAAGTTACCATTACCCTGGTAAATTATCAGGTTATGTTACTGATTTCTAAATCTCCAGTGGTGGTTATACTCTGCTTGTATTGTTTTGAACCGTAGCTTCTGTATATCGTGTAGGGGGCAGTGGAAAAGGAACATTCTTATCAAAAAGTGTATAGGTTAGAGTGGAGGAAGGTCAGAATGACGGGTTTTCTTCTACTACCCTTTTGTCGAAAAGCGAAGGCTTTTAATGACGCTTTGATAGAGCTTTTTAAAAGCCCTCCTAGGAGATATACTTCGCCTACCCTGTCGCCCAAACTCCTATTCTTCCGTCTTTCTTACTTAAAGTGGTAGTCTTGTCAACAAAAGGCAACGGGACTTAAAGGGAGAGTGAAACCTATCGATTCCTGTTCGTTTGAATTGGCCTCATCCAACAGTAAACAAAATTACAAACCAATATTAAATTAGAAATAAATTTAAAACTAACCAGAGAAATAGGCTTAGCTGGATTCATGGAGGTATCCTGAACTCCACGTTTAAGGACTGGCGACCATTGATCATGGATATCTTCCATTCCCCATATAAGAGCCATCGGGATCGATGTCCTTATACGGGGAGTTAAGGTGATCTCCTTGAATCCAGCTAAGCCTATTTTGATTGTAAGTTTTAAATTTATTTCTAGTTTAATATTTGTTTTGTTATTTTGTTTTACTGTTGGATTAAGTCTATTTATTTAAACGATAAGGAATCGACAAAAAATCACTTGTTTAGGTTGCATTCTCCCTTTAAGGGAAAAACTCTCGTAATTGGTTTAATTTTTCTACGCCGCTCTTGTCGATATTTTGGGAACTTAATACCTTTGATCAATTAATAGCGCGCTAACGTGTAGAAACCTTGAAAAGAGACCAAATCATCAATAGACAGGTGCTTTTAACGGTTCTTTTGTTTGTTTCCAAGATTATATTATAATACAAAGTATTTTCGTGTCTCTCATCACCACGCTAACGAGACTAATTTTCTATAAGTTACTTAACTGACGCCTGTAAAAATGTTCCAACAGTTGGGCTTCGGTGTTCAGGCTGCAGTCCACCCTCCAGGCGCTAACTTTTAAATTATTTTAAAAATTCAGTAAACGCGTGAGCTTTCGATGTTATGGACTCATCATCATCTGTAATTAAATTTCAATTCCCCTAAAAAACTGGCCCATTCTCCAATCAGAACTCTTTATTTTCCCATTGAATTTAAGAAGGCCTATTATTCTAGGAAGTTTGGAACAATCCGAAAATTTGTGAGACTTATTCTTGCAGCCTGGATTTTGGACCAAAATAAAGGTTGTTATAGAGCTCGAGCTCCTACCCTGATAAAATGATTTTTATTTCTTCGCAAAAGTCATTTTATTTTTATTCTCTTGTTTTTGGGGGTTTTTCTCTGTCTCTCTCTCAAACTAAAATCTGAAACTTTTCCTGGAAACAAAAGACACAGGCTTTATATAATTTTATATCCATTTCCTCTCAAGGATAAAAAGAAGAATCTGAAATAGATCTAAAAGCTAGATTTCGTCTTATCAAAAAAAATAATAATAGAAGGGATAAATATCATCATTTTACAAAGACCATGCTTGTGTTAAAGGGGTTTGTTTTGAGGCTTTTATTTAGCCCTCGTGAAATGGGTTTATCTTGGCGATTCATTCTGTCCGCGTAACAATCAAATTGAAATCAAGAGGTTCGATTGGGTTATAAAATCCAAGGAAGAAGTCATGGAGTGCTAACTTTTATGCCTTTGTAATATTAGTTGAATTTCGTTCCGCGAATGGTATAGTTAATTTACTTATGGGTAAAAATAAGGTAGCTACGATTTTTTATTTGGTTTATATTTAGATCCAGATTTCATTGTTCTTTAAAATTGATCCCTCCAACCAATCGCGTAACGCCATGCCTTCCAGAGAACAAAATACTCGTGGCACGCTCCATGTCGCGCGCTTTATTTATCACATATCGCTCTTGACACTAGTAACTTTGTTCGCTATTGGTTTTGGTTGGAGGGATCAATTTTAAACAACAGTTAAATCTGTATCTATTTTGATTAACGATACTGATTTGTTTTTATAATTAGTAGAAAAAACCATTAAAAATCACTCGATTTTTCTTCTTAACCCTCCCTTTAATCGGTGGTACGGAATTAAAATTGGTTAACCCCTGACTTCCAGGCTAATTCGGTCTAGCAACTCTTTCGTAACTCGCTTGTATTTTTGCTTGCTTCTAAGCATCTCGTATATATATTTTGATTCTCTCCAGATGTCTCTGTATTCCCGAAGCTTGTATACCTAATTTTGCTGATTCGCTTAATTGTTAAACAAACTAAAACAAATGAGGCGCGACTCCTCTGGGAATTATCTCCAAAAAGGAACCGCGGTTTTGGACAAAATCCGACCCTAGCTCCGAACCCCGCGATATTTTTATAAGCGAGAAATAATAGTAATTAGTCTAAATTGCTTCAGCCAATTTGGCATCTAGCCAAAATTGTCGACGGACATTTTTTTTACCACCGTTAGGATATCTTGTTAAATCGTTTTTAGAACGTCAGACATTCATTTAAAGCGTCTCTAACACCATTATTTTTTAGTTTTATCATTCTATTACATATTCAAAATTTCATACTTCGTTAGAAAGAAACTTCAAAATGAAAGTACTTGCAATTAACCATAATTTTCATACCAATACCTAAGTATTGGTATGAAAATTATGGTTATTTTATTTTTCTAAAAACACCCTGTATAGATACAATCTGTATGTCATACTAATGGCCCGGCTTATCTAAAATTTTTATAGCTCTAGCCTTGTTTGCTTAACGAAAAAGACAAAATTTTTGGTAAGGGTCATTTAGCTTCAATGCAATTTGGTTAAATATAGAGACGAGGTTGAAATTTCTTTTAAATTGCAGCGCCTTATATTGCTATTATACCTTATAATATAATTTAGTTTGGTATAGAAATGTTAGATGATCTTGCTCTGTCACTAATGAATTCTCAAGCTGATTAGTCGCCTTAAAGAGAGAGTGAAGTTGAATATTAAATTGGATTTTATTGATTCTGCTTCTAAAAATAAGACACGTTTGTGAAAGTAAATTAACATTCAGTGAGTACTTATCTGAAATGTACAAAAAATAAAGGAAACCTGATTTTGGTGGGATTTAATTAAAAGAATCGAAGGAGACTAATCAAATAACGCATCTGTACCTTTGGCCTAATAAAATCCCGGTGACACGCGCTGCGGCATGCACATAACTCTTTGATTAATCGCGATAAATCCTGGTCATCCTTAATTCTTTCACACGATCATGATCACGAGCGTACTAAAGCGCATGTCGAGGGGATTTCTTCTGCCTGTTTCACTGGAAATGGGCTCACCTTCTGAGCTTCCCCTTTGGGTTGCAAGGCAAGAGAAAGCCTGGAGGGTGAGTCTGTTTCCAGGGTGACAGGCAGAAGTAATCCTTTAAACCAGATTTACAGAAGAATATCCTTACAAATGAATGCCAAAATATTAAGGTTTACAATGTTTTGCGTAATTAAAACAACTACATTTCCCGAATAGAAGAATCGATAAAAAAACATTAAATTTTCAGTTTCACTCTCCCTTTAAGGGCGGTAATGTTGAATTTCAAAGAAGAATGTGCCGGAAACAGGAAGTACATCTTTGTTTATTCTATTCTACGGGCGCATCCTTTCCTTATAGAATTCCGTGTACTAAATCTCTTATTACATTTTTATGGGCCGCGTGGATTATTTTAGGTTTGTTGTTTGCATTGAATTTTAGTTTCAAACTTTTTAACGGATATGTAAATGTAATTTGATACGGGTTTTTAAATTTGAAGGGAAGATATTACGCCTAGAGTTTTAAATCGATAATTTATCCTGCTTAAATTACCAGTTTAATGATAATTTACGTTTGCTCTGGTTATTAAATTACCAAAAATGATAAACAAATTGTAAAGCTCATAGCGCTCGTGAGCACCGAGCATTTCTTAAGCTTATTTTGTCTATATCTCTTTGTCAGCTCTCCAGGTCGGGTCTCTCCTGAGCCCTCTGACCCCTAGCGTTTTATGAAAAAAGGAAATATCTGCCCTGTATAACCTTAACGCCACGTGATTTTGTGACGTAATTAGCAACATTCGAACAAGGTGTCGTACCCACAACTTCTTTTTTTAAATTCAACTATTGCCTTAAATTATCTCATCTGATTTGCTTCTGATATTATATCGAATCTTGTTAAGACCATTTCTCATAATCATATTGAATCTGCATGGTTTTAGATTCCCGCCTTTCACTCATAATTTATACATGTGAAAGCTAAACTCTAATTCCCACGCAATCTCGCGAGAGAGGTGGCCCTGTTTGATCTAATACCAAACTGATTTAGGCGAACCTGCATATACCGTCCCTAGACTCCTATAGCAATTAAGCAGGTAGACGTTTATACCGTCTATATTAGATTGAAACTAGAAAGCCAATAGAGAGACGAGATTCTCTCCTATAGTATAGCTGCTGTCATGTCACTCTTATTTCCCGTATTATATAACGCCAAGAACTAATTCACGAAACTAGAGAACGTAGGAAGATGGAATTGAGCTGTAGTGTCGATATATCACACTTAGAGAAACTTGGAGCTAAAAATGGAACAGCTTTTGAATTTATTTTTGGAATCACCCGGCCAAAAAACACGTATTCCAAAATTTAAGCAATTTTTAAACACGTTTTTGGTGTTTAAATTAATTTCTAAAGTTTGGTAAAATTTCTATAAGTATAAAATCGGACCAATCATATTATTTCAACCATCAACAGCGCTTGTAATGTCATAACATTAAAGGGAGAATGAAAGGCCGAAACAACCTATTTTTAATTGATTAAGAATGCTTAAATAATGAGAAAAACTATAACTCACCAAAAATATTTCGTTATTTTATAATCAATTTCCAAAGTTCCGATGCTAAGCCTAGTTTGCCTAGCTCGGTGAACTAGGCTAGCACAACCTGTATTCTTTTTTTAATATTCGCGGCTGTTCTTGTCGCCAATCACGAGTGAGTACGCGTATTTTAAAATACGCGTACTCGCTCGTAATTGGCGACTAGATCAGACGGGAATATTAAAAAAAAAATAAGGCTCATGCTCGCCTAGTTCGCCGAGCTAGGCAGCCAAGGCTTAGCATCTGCAAGTTTCGGAACTTTGGAAATTGATTATAAAATAACGAAATATTTTTGGTGAGTTATATTATTGTTTTTCTCATTCTTTTAGCATTCTTAATCGATGAAAAATAGGTTGTTTTGGCCTTTCATTCTCCCTTTAAAAGAGTAGGCCGGTATTTGATGGCCAAGGTCTTAGGCATCAAACGCCTGCCAATTCTTTTAATGTTAAGACATGACATTACAAGCGCTGTTGAAGGCTGATATAATATGATTGGCCCGATTTTATATTTACTTTTATAGAAATTTTACTTTATAAATTAATTTAAACAACAAAAACGTGTCTTAAAATTGTTTAAATTCTCGAAAAGGTTTTTTGGCACGGTGATTCCAAAAATAAATCCAAATGCTGTTCCATTTTTAGCTCCAAGTTTCCCTTTAAACAATCTTCACCTTAATATATTCTCAAATTCGACTCCAGTTGAAAAGAATATTGATTAATAATTAAAACTTTCCTTTTTCTTTTTCGGTTAAGAAAGAAGAATGGTTGGTTGTCTTTTCATTTCTCTTAACTTTAAGGACTAGGCTCGAGGCTAAGTTGGGTAGTCAAATGGTAGCAAGATGGACTATGTCAATTTGTCATTCAAACATAGAATGAAAAGGGGTGAAAACTGAGTGCCTAGCGATTAAAACCATTTTTCAAACTCCTAGCTTACCAGGGATTTATTTCGATTTCTATATTAGTTTCTCTAGATCGCACCCCAATGCTGATGAATAGCCATGGGCCAAAGTTTGGGTTCACACTATAGTGATAAACAACACCCGATTATTAACGTTACATTTTCGATAACCTATATAGATTCGGGTTCCCCTAGCGTCAAATTTTGGGGTAGGATTTAAAAATAAACTATGAATTAAAAATGGAACCGCTTTTGAATTTATTTTCAACTAAGCCTAATTGGAATCGATATAAACCGTTTCAAAGCGTTTCGCTAGAGTCATGTGAACAAGAACCCGTCTTTTCTGGAATCGATTTGATTTCGTGAAACCGAATCGGTATGAAACTGGTTCCCGAAACAGTTTCGGCAAATCGAATCGATTCGAGAAAAGGTTTCCCGTTCACACGACCTTGGCAAACGTTTTGAAACGGTTTAAATCGATTCCAAGGCCTAGTATGAACGCAGTCTAGCTGTCTCGTTATTTTCAAAACTCGGTTTGAATTCAACTGCGAAGCGACTTTGACCCGCAAATTGCTTTCGGTACCAACACGAACTCATTGATCTCATTGGTTTGATAAACGTTCCTACAAGGTTGCCACAGGTCAGGGTAAACAGGGAAAAGTCATGGAATTTGAAAATGAAACCAAAAAGGTCAGGGAATTTTAAGATCTTTTAAAAAGTCAGGGAATTTAAAGATCTTTCAAGAAGCCAGGATTACAATGTAATGGAAAATATTTATTTTTAAGCATTATAAAAAATAAAAGGTTAAAAATTGGGTAGTATTAGTTGAAACCGTCAGGGAAAACCTGGAAAAGTCAGGGAATTTGTATCTGAATAAACTGTGGCAACCCTGTAAATCAAAGTGCATCTTCAGTGTGTGTGAACGAGGCTTTATAAGTGTAGACCCCCAGCTGGATAGTACTTTCCTCTCCTTCTCATTGGTCCTCCCATGCAGATACATTCTTCCCTCTTAAGACATCAGCCCTCGTGTATATGTAAGCTGTCTTTCCGCACTCGAAACTTCTTCTTCGATCTCTTCTCTTCTTCTTCTTCCTCCTCTTCGGTCTGGCGCGGGTGTGTTGCTAAGGAGCGTGACATTGCATTGGACTCGGATTGGGGGGTATTACCCCCTTATTTTATCTCCCGGTTTTTCTCCTTCAATCTTATGCCATCTTCTTAAATTCTTCTCTTCCTGTAACGAATTCTTTCGATTGCGTTCAGTTTCCTTAATCCTAATTCTCCGCTGATTTTCATTTTCTAAAAATAACTTAAGCCTAGTTAAGTTTCTAGGCCTAGCATCCTATTTTCTAGCATCATATGGAAATTCTTTGAATTTCCGCGCCCAATTTTAGTTCATCTGAAAAAGACCTTTTAAAAACCAGAACAAACCGTAAATTACCATTACCATGGTAATTTATCGACGTAAATTACCGATGTAAACACGATACAGTCTCTGATTTAGAAAGCTTTTGTTTCACCCTAAAATTTCTTTCAGTTTTATTGCTTCTAATTATAGTGGATGGACAATATAGATTCTACCTCTTGTTATACCCTTTCTCTACGCAAGATTACACGTTTCTTTCTATTAACTGAGGCCAGTTTTATAGCTTCCCTGATAAAAAGGGACACATTTTTAACCGTAGATAAGACTAATTACGCTATAACCCCAACCTTACCCATTTGTAGTTAAAGGGAGACTGACACTTTTTTTTTTTTTTTTTCGAATTTCTATGAAATATATTTTTGCCATTTTCGTAACTATTAAAAATTTACCTTCAAAATTATACCGCTGGGAGAATGAATGTACCTTTGGCTTTATAAAATCCCCGGGACACGCGCTGCGGCATGCACTCACTCTTTAAATCGCGATAAATCCTGCTCTTGATTCTTACACGCGTACGACAGCGCTTGTTGCAGGTTTTTTTTTTTTTTTTACAAATCAATTTAAAATAACTTATCAGTCTAGTATCCCTTTGAAAGTTTGACCTTTTCAACGAAAAAGCAACTTAATCTAAAATTAATTATCCTTCTACTCTTTCATGGGAAACCTTTTTTCAAATTTTATTTCTTTTTTTGTGTCTGACCTTGCGTACATTCTCGAGTTTGAATTTAAAGTATTATATACTCGTTGCTATGACGATAAATGACTTTGCACCTTTCTGTAAATAGTATTTTAATTCTTTCTCGTTCTTTATCAAAGCGTATCAAAACTTTCCAAGAGTTTGATGGATTTAAAGAGAAAAAGTTTTTTTTTTTTTTTTTTTTTTGGATTATTTTGGTGAAATCGTGAGAACTTAAATCTTGATTTGACTTTGGGAATTAAATCAGATTAAAGGGCTAGTTGCACATTTTTATTAATAAAATACAAGAATACGTACTGGGTGACTCGCGATTGGTCGAAGTTATTTAAAATTATGCTAAAATCTGTATCTCATCAGATTGTTTTTAAGTAATTCGTTAACAGTTCCCGAATGTTTTACTATACAGAAATGGTTCTAATTCTGATAGTAAATAGAACTGTATTTTCCATTCCACTCTCCCCTTAAAGAAAATAGCGGCGGAAATAAAACAAAACAGTTTTTGTCGCCAAAAATGTTGTATACATTCGCCAGGAGAACTTCCGGCCCGACTCGAATTTTTCGTCTCGGATAAATAGTATTCTAGAATCAAGAATATTTAGCATGATGAGATAAAACTAACGCGTATTGATACACGATGTTAAACGTCATAGAGGAAAAAGTAGTTTTTGTAAAAGGGACCCCTTATGCCAGGCATTTTTGCAATATTGCAAGGGACATCACGCCAGTCTGGTATTCTACCAGCTAGTACCACCACGTGTGCCGGAAACCTATTTTTCACAAGCTCATTCCTCACCTCCCATTTAAAGGGATAATGCAACCTAACGACAATAAGTTTTTAATCGAATAAATATTAAACTAGAAATAAATTTATCACTTATATAAGAATAGGCTTAGCTCGATTCATGGACATCACCTGAATTTCTTCGCGTTGAAGGGTCAGTTACCAATCAAATCGTGAAGACCACCTTTCCCTCATTGGTCGATGACTCTTCAATGCGTAGAAATTCAGAATTTCCTTATATCTAGCTAAGCCTATTTTCTGGGTAAGTTTTAAATTGATTTCTAGATTAATGTTAGTTTGTACATTTTTGCAATTTAATACTAATATGAAAAATATAATCCATATGCCTATTTAATCTTTGAAAAACTAATCCGAAATGAATGTTTCACTGTCCCATGAAACATTTATTTTCTCTCTCTCTCTTCTTAATTCTCTTTGTGGCACTCTCTCTGAGAGTCCGCGAAACCCGGTTGTGCATGCTCTATCATTCCCAGCGCTCTCCCCTCGAGGAGTAGCGCATGCTGATAATGTGTAGTGCGTGGGAATTGACGATGCATGGTATAGAGAAGGGCAGCACCCTCTTAGACCCACCAATACTTAAACACAAAAAGAAATCAAAGCGAGAGACTATAGTGTAATACAGAAAAGGAAACGTACGCTCCAAAGGAAGGAAGCGTTAGGAGAAAGAATTGTAGTTTGCGCTGCCTAACTTTCCATTCCTTTCCTCTCTCTCGCTACCACTCTTAAGCCTTGTTCGTATATAAAAGCAAATTAGACCCACATTTACGCGGGTAGACTTAATTTATACGCGCGAATACTAGAACAGAATCAGAACATCTGTTAAGCCTTGGCTATGACCAAATACCCACGAAGAAGCTTTAAGTCTCGTGTGAACCAATAATCTCCTTTGTTTGTAGAATATTCAGAAGCGTGGTAGGGAAGGGGGATGTCGTTTCGCTTGGGTCATGCGCGGTATAGTTTATTTCATTTGATTCTATCAAGCACAAATATTTATTTTAAAAATTAAATTAATTTTCTTTGCATTTTGTTTTGATTGGTTGAAATATAGGAAATTTAAATTTATTTTCTATAGTCCTAGATTCGTTCTTTAATCCGACTTTAGTTATTCCGTCGTTAGATCATCTATTAAGATAGACTGTGTGACCTGTAAATAAAAGTTGGGGAAAATGTGAATAATTTTGGAACAAAATGTACCATCAAGTGTGAACCGAGCTTTGAGAAGGTTCACTCCAATTAAAGTTGTACGCCCTTCCTCTGATGGTAGACGAAATCGACTAGGGGTGTCTTCCCGCTTGCCTCTCACAAGAGAGGGAGAACCGTCCGTTAATAATGCTCCGCTCGCCTTATACCCCCGACAAATATATAAGGGTAGTTGGTGGTGCCCAGAAGGCTACCAAGGACACATAGCTTCGGTTGATCACTCTTTAAGATAATCAGACTTGGACGAACGAGAGATGATGGTAAATTTCGGATTAGTGCATGGCGACTTAAAATTAATTAGAAGTTTGCGAGAAAGTTTCATTTGATATCATAAGTCTCTCACTTTTATTCCATAAAAGTAAACAACGCCCCGTATACTATCAGCAAAGGTCCAAATTTACGTCGTAGCCAATCACTTAAAAATAGCCGAAAAGTCATCACCCCTGTCTGGCTAGAATGATTTGGACTCTTCAGCTCGATATTTTGGGTCGGGAGAGAGGGACGGAATTTAGGCGGGCCGCGCTTGCCTATATTGTTTTCCCCCAACTCCGAAATTTCTCCGCAGAGTGTCGCTTCCTCCGTTCACTATTTACACGGCGACTAGGGCCGCTAGAGTATCTCGAATTAGAATCTGGTGGTACATTTACCCGTACCTTTGCTGATAGAATTAAGCTACGGGGTGTTGTTTACTTTTATGGAATAAAGTGATACTTTTGTCCGTATCTATTTCGATAGGTGTCGATTTGCAAATAGTCCTAGATATATATTTAGTGAAAGTACCATTTTCCACCTTTCCATTCTCCTGATTTTTCGCGCCTATTTGGCAAAAATTGGAATCCCCGGAGCGATTAGCGCCCGGGTTCCTATAGTTCCTTTGTCCTTCCACTGATCGTAATGAGACAGAGTTCATTAAGCCCGAGGAAAGTGTTTGAATGTTACCAGTTGTTCGAATCGTTTCACCCTTTATGGCCGAACTGCCACCGTTTCGAAGAAAGAGCAGTTTTTAGCCACACCTACACCCTAGGCTATTTCTACGAGGTTTACCATCTAGATAATCGACTTTTTTTAGCTTTCTCTCTTACCTATTAATAACTAATGGTGAATAAGTTCATAACGGTGCCCTAATGTATCTAGTATCTTTCTTAAATTTACTGTGAAATTAATTTAAATTTTCGAAATACAACATTTTAATCCCATTATAATTGCACAAGATTATTTACTTTTTTTTTTTTTTTTTTGCCTCGATCCGAGATTAAAGAGTCAACTATTTAAAGGGAGAATGTAACCTAAAAACAAGGTTTTTTTTATCGATTCCTTATCGTTTAAATAGGCCTAATCCAATATAAAACAAATTTACAAACAAATATAAAACTAGAAATAAATTAACACTTACCATCAAAATAGGCTTAGCTAGTAGATTCATGGAGATCACCCTAACTTCCCGTATAAGGATTAGCGACCAATGACATTGTTCGCTGGCTCTTATAACTGGAACGAGGGATCTCTTTAATCAATGTCATTGGTCGCTAGTCCTTATACTTAGAGTTCAGGATATCTCCATATGAATCCAGCTAGCTAAGCCTATTTTAATGGTAAGTTTTAATATTCGTTTGTGATTATTATTTTTTCCTTGTTACTGTTGGACTAGGCCTATTTAAACGATAAGTAATTGTTTAAATGTTCTACTTGTTAAAATAATTATATATACACAAACTTATTCGTTATATCTTTCCTTTAAGATTCCCTTTATCTAGTTCGTTGTTTCTACAATGTATACAACTATATATACACACACGAAATTCCACTTCCCCTGTTCTTTTTCGCTATCTAATGGACGATCGATGGGTTTCGGAGTGTACCGTGCTATAGTACACCCTACACCACGCGGAGTTTGCAATAACTAACGTACTACGTGTAATGGCAAATATTCCAACGTTACTTAATAAAGGGACCCTTCCTGGTATGACTTATAACAGAAGGAGATGAAAGGTGAAGGGATACACTCACATCTACTCATCATCCCAGATGCTTTTGGAAATCGGTACTGTTGAAGAATTAGATTTTCAAACTAAATCCCGAGCATGATTTGACCTTTATTCCTGATCGAACAAAGTAAATAAATCTCAAGATTAGTCAGGGAAATTATTTTAGAAATAACCTGTCTTAAAATGGCCGTAACTGTTCTCCGTGACCTCCTAGGCATAAACTGATTGCACTTTTAGAAAGTAGACATTCCGTATATTATTTATGATCATCAAATATTGTTTGGCCACTCAAAAAAGGTGGTTCGCCACTCGTTAGAAATCGAGCAAAAGTCCCAAAAAGAACCCATATCTTAAAATGGGCGTAACTTTTCTCCGCGACCTCCTAGGCATAAACCGATTGCGCCATTTAAAAATATGCATTCCTTATATTATTTTAAGATCATCAAATATTGTTTCGCCACTCGATAGTAATCGAGCGAAATTTCCAAAAATGACCCCTATCTTAAAATGGCCGTAACTTTTCTCCGCGACCTACTAAGCGTAAACCGATTGCACCATTAGAAAATAGACATTCCATAGATAATTTTATTATAATCCAATTTAGATGAGCCACTCGGAAAATATTGCAAAAATCTTTTAAATTGGAGGAAAGATTTCATAAATCTTAGAAATCTCCCCAAAAAATCTAAAATCTGGTACACAAAATTTGGCTAGCAACTAAATTCAATTAACTCTGATAGTAAAATTTCTTAAAAAAGTGTATGACTGACCCCTTAGACTCTCAACCAAATTGAAGACCCCCTTATAGGACCAAAACTTAGATGTCGGTGTGGTTATAAGCATGGTATTCTTAGCTTGAATCTTGCCACACAGTCTGGTCTCCCCCCATTCATTGTTGATTGTGGCCAGGGAAAGATCGCCCTTTGGGGAAGTCAAGAACCCAAACAATGGTCTCGAAGGATACATAAAGTTGCTGAAATAATGCTCGTATATCCCCACACTGCCCTCACTCTCCAAGCCCATATACACCCCAACATTTCAACCCCTCAGACGTATCCCTTTGTTGTTGACGCTAAAAAAATCCGACAAGCACCTTCTCGTTCTAGACGTTGGGTCTATTTATTTATCCCAGAATTCCTCGCCGCTCTAAACGTGTCTCGTAGCCGTGAGAGATTAGAATAAGGAGAGGTACGCATTTGGGAGCTTCTAAAGGAGAGAGAAAAGTCATCAAGGGTCAAATGCTCCTTCTTATATGGTAAAAATCTTGAGATTTTTTTCACATTCTCAATTTTAAAGAGATTGATATATGCCGCACCATCTTAGATTTTTCTTTAGGTGTTTCTAGAGTGTAAGTTAAGAGAAAAATTCGGATACGTTAGGGGAATGCTTGGAGAATTTAAATTTCGAAGATTAAAATTAATTTCTTCGCTGTTACAATACTTTTATGACATATTAGCTCTCGAAAAATTGAGGGTTTTAACATACTCGTGACGTCAGATTATCTTTCAACGAGAGATATCGGCATTTCCAATCAGGAAAAACTTGAAAATTCCAATAAATTGGACTGCACAAGTCTTCTGGTCACACTTGGACCACCTTGTTGTGTTTTCTCTACTCGCAGTGTATATATACCCCCTTCATAAAAACCGATCAATTCTTTTTCGCGTGTTGCTTGGGGGCGGTAGAGCGTGGGATTCCATATAGACGGACCAACCTGTACCTCTGTTTCCACCCGTGACCCTTACAATTCTCTTTCTTTTCTCCTCTCAAACACTACAGTTCTATAAGGATATATACTGGCCGTGTAATAATGGGTTTCCTCGTATATTGCGTTGGGCTTTGGTAAAGAATAGAGTCCAAAACTGTTTCGAGCAGCTATGACCAATAACATTTGATTATGAGTTACCGTATTTCATGAGCGTGGTGTACTTCACTGGTTCCTTATTTACCGCGTATATACCACTTCCAAGTAAAGCGATATATGACTCAATTCTGGCCTTGTAAAATTAATGTCGCCAAGCTTGCCAGTTTAATCATAAGAAATAGAAAAAATTCTCGAGGCTGTGACGTGGGTTTCACTTGTTTATTTCAATATGCTTCCATTGAATAAACGAAAAAAATCTATTTATCCATTAAGGGAAAATCAACTTATTTGGTCAGACGTGGTCCTAAATTGGAATATTTTCACAGAAATCGACTAAATATAGACCAAATGAAAATCTTGAATCAAACAAAGTGGACCAATTTGGTCCCCTTCAGATGAATTCAGATATTTCCATTTTTTTCTATTTGATTTTATTTATTTTTGGCACCCTAGCTAACTCTTCCACTATTCTGAACCAGAGAAATTCCTTTTGAGATATATTACTGGTTCAGGGGTTCGATCTTGGCATATCTAAGAGGGATGGAAAAATTATTTTAGAAAAGGACACGTTTCATTTTTTTTAACTGTTATTAAAAATAGTATCTCTACAAGACTTATTCTTTCAAGAGCTCCTTTTTTTTTTTTTTTTTTTTTTTTTTTTTTTTAGCTTTGGTTGGTTCTGGACTCCTTGTTGAGTTAGTTTCAAGAACGGTCTGTTTCGTATCGTAAAATAGTGGGCGACGAAAGGTTGCCGAGTTGACCACTCTGGGGTGAAAAATGTCGACAATATTACATTTTATTGTTAGTTTTGTCAATAGTGTCCCTTTTTCCCTTCGCATTTTTCATCTCCCGGCCTTTAACTCGCGGGGTTTGTTAGTTACGGCCTCCCAAAATCATGCCACGCAACTTCCAGCACCATTCTTTATCCTTTTTGGTTTGGGTGCCCAGTTTTTGGTACAACTAATAATATTGTGCTTAATATGTTTTTGGTGGTCCAAGATTATCGGGTTTAAAATGATAACAGTTATGATATGATATATGGTCAATCCTCCTAATTATGAATGCTTCTATTTCTGAACACTTTCATTTAAAAATGTATAACTTAACGTTGGTTGTGTCTATTTAAAAATGGAAGGGCTCATTTTGTAGATTAATATTGGGGCTATTCATGGAACGTAACTTTATCACTCTAGGAAAAAGTACAGGTCATGGAATGATGAAAACTTTCGCAACGTGTTCGCAACTATTCAAACTTGATATTAGATACTTAACTTCGTCTACTAAAAATTCCATAACAATCAAGATCTCAGATTTCTTAAGTAGCGTTCAGAGCTAGGTGACTCTAGTTCGAGGGGGACGTCACTCTTGATTTTCTTATACACCTGAGTTCACGCAAGTCCGGCTTTGGTAGTACAAAGAGTTCAAACATTTTGTTCACTTGAGTTCTCGAGTGTCTGACCTCTTGCCCTAGTTACCCTACTATTAATATATTAAAATTGCTGAAATACCTTGGGCATTAACCTCAAATGGACCCAATTAAACAATCAATTGCGATGTGATGTAAAGCGGGAAAATTATACCTACTTCAAAAAGTTAATTATAAAATTTTAGCTAATGAAAGGTCACAAACTGAAAGCTTCTAATTATATTCGTGTGGTTTTAACATCCTTGGAGTATCGCTTCTTTTGTAAACTAAGTTTTAGAACTTTAGTATTAGTGTTATGGTCTTTCTTGTTTTATCAAGCCGAGTTCCCTAGCTATGATCCATAGTCCCTCTAGCATTCCCATGTTTTCCCCGCCCGTCCTGATATAGGCACCTATGGGAACATTTTTAGCCCGCATTTATGAATAAGTTATGCCCTTAGTAATGGAACGCTAGGCGTTTTCGGCTTCTCCCCCAAAAAAGCTTTAATACGACGTCGGCATAGGTGAATAGAACCCAAATTCTTCTATTATAAAAACGTATCAGATCTGACAAAATCGATTTTAGACATTTTTATGTCGATAAAGTTGCAATTTTGATTTAAATCTTGGAATGTTTATTCTTAAAATGCGCAATATTAAAATATAATTTTTAAAATTCTATTAGTAAAGTATAAGAGAAATTAAGTTTAGGTTGCTCTGGGGTGTGCAATAGGTTTGTGGCATAACATGGGTTATTTATTTTTAGATGGGCTAATATAAGTGAGAATATGATTAGCTCGTACCTGTCTTATAATAGAAACCCTCTTGTTTTTGTTACCGTAAAAAGTTCTGACCATGGTAACTCTATTTCTGTGACGTTAGAAATGTCCAGCAACGTTTAATCAGAATAATGGATGACCAACACCGGTCGGGTCGCCATAAATAAAGAAAGCGTGCTTTTATACTCATATCCAAGCTGTAGCTTTGCAAAACTGCCAAAAGCTAAGGCGAATTGATACAAGATTTTAAATCTTATAGGGTAAAAAATAGTCCACTACATTTATACTATACAAATTTTTTAAAATGTCGAAAATGGCGATTATATAATATGCATGTTTTACTGTCGCTGTAATTTTATTCTATGACATATGTATATATATTTTGAATCGTTTTTTAACGATCTTTCCGAAAATGATACTCAATTTATGTTTTGAGTTAATGAAAAATCCCTGACAGCCTCTCTTTAAGTAGAAAGGGTAACGGCATATCTTTGTATTCACTGCAAACTAGATATGATTCTGTTGGTCATGCTGGAATTCTTTTTTTTTTTTTTTTCGTCATCCTTCATCGTGTACTACGGACGCGAGGGAGGCTTTAATCTCTTTCTTTTACTTCCGCCATGACACGCGTCCAAACCGGAAGTCTTCCACCCCTTTTTTTTCTCTTATTTCCGTCTTTTTTTCCCTCGCTGCACCCAGATAACTCGTCCAATGAGATTAAGAAGCCGCGGAGTTAAAGGAAGAAAATAATGAAAGTCAAATTGCGCCAGGCGTTTCTACGCATTGATCTTTTATAAGCCGATTTCTTAGAAGGAATTATCACGAGTTACTATTAGCAGAAGGACATGATATGATAAGTAGAAGTGAGACGCTACTCTGTGCAATTATAAAAAGGGCTTCGCACAAAACTCGGGAAAATGCGGCAAAATTAACTTCAACTTAAATACTCGTGATAAAACTAATTACAAGAAATTATTTACTAAGAAATCTCGGTCGATGGTTCGATATATTAATCGATGTTTCGAAAAAAGATATCGGTAGAGGTTTCGAAACATCAATAAAGCTATTGATAGAGGTTTCGAAACCTCTCGATATATATTTTTCGATGTTTCGAAACCTCTATCAATAGCTTTTTCGATGTTTCGAAACCTCTATCAATAGCTTTTTCGATGTTTCGAAACCTCTATCAATAGCTTTATCGATGTCTCGAAACCTCTATCGATATCTTTATCGATGTCTCGAAACCTCTATCGATATCTTTATCGATGTCTCGAAACCTCTATCGATATCTTTATCGATGTCTCGAAACCTCTATCGATATCTTTATCGATGTCTCGAAACCTCTATCGATATCTTTATCGATGTCTCGAAACCTCTATCGATATCTTTATCGATGTCTCGAAACCGCTATCGATATCTTTATCGATGTTTCGAAACCGCTATCGATATCTTTATCGATGTTTCGAAACGTCTATCGATAAGTTGAAATTTCCGTTATAAATACTCCTCTTGTCTATGAATATCTTCGACCATCGTATATTTATTTCCTTTTGGTTTTCATAAAGTCAAAATAAACAATTTGTTAGCAAAAATTTTAATCGATATTCGAGTTAAACAATTTTAGACATATTTTCGACCATCTTCCATTTAAAACAATGGCTTTAGGCTTGGCAATCTCCCTTTAATTAAAAAATGAAAGTGGTTTTTGAAGATTTTTCTTTCCAGTTTTTAATTAGGTTCATCAAAGACGCTAAGTTTTTTTCTTCTTTTTTTTTTTTCTTTTGGTCACGAAAGGCTTATTTAATTGGCGGGGTCGCCTGCTAATTATTATCTTCCGACTTTTCTTCTTCCTTTTTGATTCCCCGGGGGTTTTAGGACTCCCACGTCATTTGCTATCTTTCTAATTGACTCAAAATACATCGAAAAATCGATTGCGCGCAAAAAAATTAAGAAAACACCCATTTTTTCTATTTATTTTTAAAACTGTTAATTAAGGCTATTAAGCCTTTGTCAAAGAGTGGCTAATAATAACGTCTTATTGAGGTTATTAAAAGTTTCTTTTGATGGGAAAAAAAGTAAGCTCTTGACTTTTATTATCTCGTCCTTTTCAAGATCATGGTTAACTTTAAAATATGGCCTGACAAAAAGATCTCTAAAAAAACCGAAATTTTGAAAAATGTTAATATTACCGCGTAATTTACCAACTCACGGTAATTGTTCTAAACAACTTCAAATACGTTAAACAGAAATACCAAATTTTGACACCTTAAATCGAACAATGTAACCACCTTAATTTCGTGTGTAATTATCAGCACCTGTTATTGTCAATTGGCCAAAAGTTAATTTGTAACCTAATTCATGATCTCACTGCTTTAAATATATATAATTTTGAAAACGAGGTTGGGTAGTGCGGGGAATATGATTTAGGGGCTCACGGGTAATTTGGCACGTTGGTCTGATGTCGCCTTAGTAATAACGCGCCTATCTTCTCTCTCTTTCTCTCTCATCTCTTAATTCTCTTGGGATTTGAGTTATTTAGTCTGTGGAAACGTGAGATTATCTTAGACAAACTTTCTTAAAGATAGAATGTAATTGCGCGGGAATTATTTACAGTTTAAATAGGCCTAACGCGTTTTTAAAAAAAATTAGGCTTAGCGAAGGATAAGTGAAATCTTACAGTTACAGTCTAAACCAACAGATTTAAAGCAAATTGCTTTCGAAATAAAGCGCGTTATTGGCCGGAAACTGTTTAAATGGAGGCTGAAAAGGAAAGTTCTGCTTCTAAAAATAAGAAATGTTGGCTTAGTGAAACATTCAAGAAGTGTACTTGTTACGAATTGTACAAAAAAGAAAGGAAATCACTGATTTTGGTGGGATTCAATTAAAATGAGAACCTTCGACGAATCAAAAGGCGCTCCTGTGTGTTGCGACACGCACTCTCTCTTCGCTAAATCTGAATCATTCTTGATTATTTCGTGCGCGTATTACAGCGAGTGTCGCGGGGGATTTTTACGAAGAAAAGATAATAAGGGAGTATTTTAATTAGTCGAAGGCTCTTCTTTTTAATTCAATGCTATAATTTGAATTTTTTCCAATTATTTTTGCACAATTCTGAGAAGTACATGTCATTCTCCCTTGAATAATTTCTATTCGCTCATTCTTGAGTATCCGAAGCTAAATTTTGGTAAAGCCATGCATATATACGTAATAACTTTTGGAAAATCGCTGCGCGTAAAGATACGAGTTGGTCACGCATCCAGGAAACTCGAATTGAAGCCGTATCTATCTCTCAAGCTCGGATAATCAGCTTTTCGGGTTCAATCTATTATTAAGGAACCAGGAAACCTGTTTTAATAATGCCTAATTCTTGTTAGTTTAGTTTAGACTAGGTTATTTGAAAGAAATCTACGTATTATTTCTTAATATTATTATTTTCCACTCAAAATCAATTCAAAAAAATATTCAAACCAAATAAAATAAGCTATCATTTCTTAATCGATTTGAAACGGTTAAAATCAAACCGATATTCGAATCGGCGGGAATCGTTTTAAGCCTCCACGCGCATCTTTATAAATCTATTTATAGTACCTTCATCTATCTGTTGTTTGAAACCGAATCGGTACGAAACTGGTTCCCGAAGCAGTTTCGAGAAACCGTATCAAATCGATTCGAGAAAAGACGGTTTTCCGTTCACACGACTCTAGCGAAACGTTTTGAAATGGTTTAAATCGATTCCAACTCCGGCTTATCGGTTGTTGCAACCGAATCGGTACGAAACTGGTTTCCGAAGCAGGCACGAGAAATCGAATCAAATCGATCCGAGAAAAGACGGTTTCCCGTTCCACATGACTTAAGCAAAACGTTTTGAAACGATTGAAATTAATTCCAAGGCTTAGTATGAACGCTCCCTCCCAAATAACGCCAAAATACCCGCTTTCTTATTGCATTTTTGATGAGAAGTTAGTGCAGGGTGACCACTTTTCCTATATTTCCTATATTTTCACCTTCTTCCTATTTTCTCCTATAATTTAATGGCAATTCCTATAATCTCCTATATTTCTACTCAAAATTTCTAGTTAAGGGTCAGCTGTGGCTGTATAAGATTATTTTAGCTTAACTGTACATTTTCCAGTTAAAATAGTCTGTAAAATTCCATACTATTTAAGCAATTGGATCATAGTAATACCATGTTTAAACCGGTGGCGAGAGTTGTGACGCAATAATAAACATGGTTCCTACTTTTAATTAATTATTTTCCTATTTTACCCTATATTTTACATAAAATTCTTCCTATATTTTCCTATATTTCGCGAAGAAATTTCCTATATTTCCTATATAGGATTTTCAAATTTTCAGTGGTCACCCTGAGTTAGTGATAACGTGACTTTAAAAATTGATAACAATTCTTTGTACATCTCCGCGTGGCTTTGGAGATGAGATGGAATAAAGCCGGTGTTCTAATTCTTTCCTCCCTTCTTCTCTTATTCTTTTCATGACTCTTCTTTTTATTCTTTTGAAACGAAATGAAATGAAAGGCGAAGGAAGATGGGGAAGTTGGCTATCCGTAGGAGGGCGTGGGTGTGGCTATGTGCAGAGAGAGAGAGAGAGAGATGAGTCCCTGTATAAGAGATGTTAGTTTTTCTATCATGGCTATCATTCTCCAACATCCTTTTCTTTCTTTTTCCATCTCCATCTCTCTCTACCTCTTCCTCTTTCTAGTTCAGATAGTTCTTCTTTCGATCTAGGAGAAAGGAACCGGCAACTTCCGAGATCTTTTAGTACACGCTCGTATTCAACATCTTGATCTCTTCGGTACCTACGACTCTCGACTCTATCTTAAGAATAAAGCGCTTTTTACACGAATTGTAGTTGTCAAAGTTTTCGTGTCAAAGGTCAAATTCGAACTAAACTAGCTAGTGCTAAGAAATTATCTGTTTCCTGTATCAGATATTGCGCAAATAATTTAACGGATAAAAACTGTTTTCACGACCATTTGCCTATTCAGTCACTTTTTAACTAAATGTATCTGAATTATCTGTCCGAACTGATACATTTGTGAGCAGATAACTGATTGAAAAAATCTGTTTATCGATTTAAAACCTGTTAAAAACTATAGCCGCGTTCATACTAGGCCTTGGAATCGATTTAAACCGTTTCAAAACGTTCGTCTAGAGTACTGTGAACGGGAAACCGTCTTTTCTCGAATCGATTTGATTCGATTTGTTGAAACTGCTTCGGGAACCAGTTTCGTACCGATTCGGTTTCAACAACCGATAGATGAAGCTACGATAAGTCGATTTTTAAAGATAACACGTGACGCTTTAAAATGATTCCTGGCAATTTGAATATCGGTTTGATTTTACCGTTTCAAATCGATTAAGAAATGCTAGTGTGACCTTAGCTCTAGAGACTTATTTTCCTTAGGATAAAACTTCTAACGAAGGTCAAGGAAAAAGTTTCAATGATATTTTGTAGATTAAATCCTAAATCTTTAGTGTTAATGGGTCTTTTAAAGAAAGGGTATATATTGGCCTCGCGTATAAACGAAATTGGAAGGGGGTTGTAGATTTTTTTCAAAGACATTCCAAACACGCGCTCCCGACTTCTTGGAAATCTTGACGAGGAAATAAAACAAAGATTCCACCTTACCCTCTCATCTTTTTTTTTTATATATCTCTTCTTACTCTTTCTACTTTTTTGTAGTTTAATGTGTAAATGAGATAGAATTGTTCCAGATTCACGCCCTCGATAATTTAGTGGCACGTACGAACCGTAGCTGAGGATATAATATATTTATTATCAAAGAGATATGCTTCCGGAATTTTGGTCGCTATAAATCAATTTCATCTCTTACTTTTAAAGTAGATACCCGAAAGCTACCGTCACACAAGCATTTCTTAATCGATTTGAAACAGTAAAATCAAACCGATACTCAAATCACCAGGAATCATTTTAAGCCTCACGCGTTCACGCATTATCTTTAAATTGATTTCTCCTAGCTTCATCTATCGGTTGTTGGAACCGAATCGGTACGAAACTGGTTCCTGAAGCAGTTTCGAGAAATCGAATAAGATCCCATTGAATATCCATAGAAATTCTAATTTGGTTAAAAATGGCTCAAATTGAAAAAAATTCTAAAATAATTCCACCAAATTAACAACCTGAATTCAAGAAACGTGTACCAAAAGCTTTTTAAATTTTGGTCCACTTTTGTTGAATTATTTGGCATATTTGGTCGAATTGAAATTTTGCAAATTTGACCATTTTTGACAGTACGATTTTAGAAAAGTCCCCTATTTTAATGATAAATACAGACCTTTACCCCTATTTTCGTAACCCTGAAGTTACCTTATTGGTAATTTTACCACAACAAACCTTAAATTACCATTACCTTTGTAAATTCCCGATTTACAGAAAATTTGAAATTTGGTCTTTGAGTATTTTCTGTAGAGTAGATATTTACGTCACGAGTGTGCTTGTTTTACTGTGATTGTTCAACCATTGTTGATTGTTGACCATTTTTGACAGTACGATTTTGGAAAAGTCCCCTATTTTAATGATAAATACAGACCTTTACCCCTATTTTCGTAACCCTGAAGTTACCTTATTGGTAATTTTACCACAACAAACCTTAAATTACCATTACCTTTGTAAATTCCCGATTTACAGAAAATTTGAAATTTGGTCTTTGAGTATTTTCTGTCGAGTAGATATTTACGTCACGAGTGTGCTTGCTTTACTGTGATTGTTCACTCGACAAAACATTAATTTCTCTTCACCCATTCGCTAGTCATTTTGTAGACCAGTTTCTAAATACTCCAAAAGAAGGCTCTGAAAAGTGCGTGATATTTATTCCCTCGCGAATGCTGCTAAGGGGAGAAATTGTGGGGGCTTCATTCCCGTAGGACACTTCGCTTCTAATAGAAGGATTAAGATTTAATTAAAACTCTAGGAATTCGGTTCCCTCGCGAGCCTGAGATTCTCTATAACCTAGACCCCCCCCCCCCTCACTTCCCTTACAGCTTTTCGCTTCCCGCTTTTTGTGGCCATGAGCGTCCGTCAAGTCTCAACAGTTTGCCCTTTACTATCTCTCTATATATACGGCTATCGATTGCTCGATAAACCTTCCCTGACTAAATGTACCCACGGGTCCAACTGCTTCTAGCAGCTGACCCCTCGCCCTCCCTATAAAGTTCATTCTATATTGGAGGAGAAATTCGGGTGTTATCGCGACTCAAAGTTTTCCGATAGGTCCGGCACACCTGAGTTCAGCTTTGACAGTTGTTCGAACTCTTTTGAACTTTGTTCGGCTTTGATAGTGCAAAGAGTTCAGAAGTTTTCAACCATGAGCTAGAAACTACATTGATTTTTAGCACGCGCTCGTTGATTGGGCAATAATACATTACTAGAATGGGTATCCTTTGTAGTGTATTGTGATTAGAGCTGTAAAATTTACGTAATTTTAGAAATTGATAAATTTCCCGGTAATTGGTATTTGAATTTCTGTGTTTTTAAATGCGGAACTCTTCAATTTCTAACGTTTAAATTCGTATTTAAATAAAATGATAGACTCTTGATCATATTTAGATTTTAAACGCGATTTAAAAATTTTATTTCTGACTAAACAATCAATACACTGAAATATGAAATGTTTTCATGATACTCTTGATAATTTGAGTTTAAATTGAACGGACAAAATAACTCGGACATGAAAATGTACATTAAATTTGTCCTTAACACGAATAAATATTTAAAATTAAACTCCTAGACGATTTAAAATAAATTAAAACTTTGACCTCTTTTAACAATTATTTTCATCCAAAAAGTAGTTTTGTTAGCTCACACTTTTACCCGCTCTGTTTAGGACGCTTATGAACGCCAAATTTTTGTGATTCATCTTGATCTATTAAGTCCTAAAGATACATCTTCAATTCTTTCTTGTCAAGAATCCATTCAGGTTCTATAACAATATGGGAGGGCCGCGATTCAATAACCATCCTCCCAAACTTTGTAGCAAAATTTCGTCTGCTTCGAATCGATTTTTCAAGTAAATCGCTCCTGACATTATATTATTAACCCGCGCCACTAACGACTTTGACATAATATTTTGGGTAATAAAAATGGAGCCGACTGAAAAAAGATCTAAGCGTACAAATGTTGCGAAAATTGCAGACGAACTTTTGTTACAAAGTTTGGGAGGATGGTATCAGAGGCTAAAGCTATGCTCCCATATTCTTATGGAACCTGAATGGATTCTTGTTCTTGTTAAATCTAATTCGCGCGACTTAAAAAAAAAACGTAATCTAATAGTCTGTGTTTCCATTACCTTATTCCGCCAAGATTCTATCTCTGCGAGGCGTTCTAGGGAATTTTATATACCTTTAGGTCGTTTAAAAAGTTTTTACTGGTCCATTCTTTATTCCTCTAAAGGCTTATATCGTTCCCGTGATCCTCTGGAAATTGATAATTACCTTTAACTTTACATATTATAGACTGAGTTTGCGCTTTTCCAATTCACAGTAATATCCATCACGTAGTTCATTAGATTTTTACCTTTTTTATTCGGCGAATATAACATACTGAGAAAAAGAAGCAATTACTATCTGGGAACGTAATTAGTTTAAAAAATCACTAACGTAGCGAAAGTGTTTTGATGAATTACTTAGAAAACAACTGATAACGTAATTAAAATAGTATTATACTCGGTAATTAACTGAACAATTACACAACGTAATTACTCTGAAATTAAATGAACAGTTACTTAAAGGGAGAATGCAACCTAACAATTAATAGGCCTAATCCACCAGTAAATATTTTTTACAAACAAATATTAAACTAGAAATAAATTTAAAACTTACCATCAAAATAGGCTTAGCTGGATTCATGGAGATCCTGAATTTCTTCGCATTGAAGGGTCATCGACGAATCGAATGTTATTGGAAGTCTCATTAGTCGCTGACCCTTAAATGGGAAGAAATTCAGGATTTCCATGAATTCAGCTAAGCCTATTTTGATGGTAAGTTTTAAATTTTTAGTGATTTTTTTTTATTAGGTGTCATTCTCCCTTTGTAGGATAGGGTGCAACATGCAAAGCATATACGTGTGGTGTAGGGGACACTCCTTTTTTATTGATGAGCTTTTACTTTCCCGGCCTGGCGTTTTCTGTTTTCAGGGATAAATCACATTCCTCTCGAGAATTTTTACTTTATCCTCTTGGCACTAGCTTGATGGGGGATTTTTTTATTTAAACTCAATCTATGATTTTTTTTTTTTGGAATTTGTCGCTTTAGGATATTGATTATTTGTCATAAAACTCAAACAGGAGTGCTATATCGAAACTAGGAAGTGTATATGAGATAAATAGGGACCACGTAACTAGGGGACACGAATTTTGGTACCCGAAAATATCGCTACATCATTACTTTTTGTTCGATCTGACACGAGAGGAGGAAGCGAAAAGATGTTGTCTATGTAAGGATAATTAAAATATAAGTTCACTCTATCGACCGGTGGTTGTTTCGAGGGGGAAAAAAACCGCTTGGGTTTCATTTTTTGCTCTTTCCATTTTAAAGTGAAACTGTCACGAGTTTCAAATGGTATTTCATTAGTATTTAAATATTTACTCGTAGAAACCTGAAAAATTTCAAGCAGGGTTGCCACAGGTCAAGGAAAAGTAAGGGAATTTAAAGATCTTTCAAGAAGCCAGGAAATTACAATCATTATCTGCAGAAAAGATTTGAAGCTGCAGTGACCGTGTCAGTTCTATAGATTAGAACAAAGTTTGCGTACAAAAAGTTTGGCGAACGCAATTGCAAAATAATATAAAAAATAAAAGGTTAAAAATTAGGTACTATTAGCTGAAACGGTCAGGGAAAATAGTTGGAAAAGGTCAGGGAAAAACCTGGAAAAGTCGGGGAATTTGAATCTGAAAAAACTGTGGCAACCCTATTTTGGTCGAATAAGTTGGAATTTTCTTATTTGGACCACTTTCAAAGTATAACCATATTTTATTGGATAGTTTTTTATATATCTTTTAATCTCAACATCTTATTGGGAGATCATTCATTTATCAGCCTTGTTTTAAGCTGTAGTGTGGTTGACAACCGTCTTGAACAAGCTTTTGTGAGTGGTGTAACTTGCTCGCTTCAAATATCGTTGGTAAGGGGTGGGAAAAACCCTTATTATCGAAGATATTCTTGTCACTGGTGTCTGGTTTGAACCCCAAAGGAATTCGTATATATAGATACCATAGAGCCTGAAGAAAATCTTGTAGGATTGTCTTCCAGATCCCCCTCTTCTGGTACTGGTACGTGTTAGCGCCAATTAGTGGAACGTTTCTTCCTCACGTGGCAGTAATTTGGCGGGAGAATTTGATCGAAAAAGTCAGTAGGGGTTGTATACATCACGCCTTTCTAGAATTAAAGGAATTTTCCGAAGGGTCTCGAGGTTCGAGTACACTTAGCTCGAATGGTATAAGATACTAAGAAGTTTAGTTCCCTCTGATAGGTCGATAAGTTTTGGAATGATTTTAGCTCTATACGTCTATAACTTTAAAGGGAGAATGTAACCTAATAGCAAATGATTTTTAATCGATTCCTTATCATTTAAAATAGGCCTAATCCAACTGTAAAAAATTTAACCAATTTAAAACTTACCCGAAAAATAGGCTTAGCTTGATTCATGGAGAGCAGCTGAATTTCTTCATGTTATAGGGTCAGCAACCAATGAGAAAGGCCCCTCGGGTAGGCGAGATCTCAATGAGACTTCCATTAACATTCGATTGGTCTCTGACCCTTCAATGCGAAGAATTTCAGGTGATCTAGATGAATCCTACTAAGCCTATTTTCTGGTAAATTCTAAATTACTTTCTATAGTTTATTATTTGCTTGTAATTATTTTACAGATCTATTTAAACGATAAGGAAGTGATAAAAAAATCACCTGCTAAACTTAACTTTGGCTGTGGTTTTATTTAAGCACTTATTTATATGGATTTTTCCCCTTTAACGTGTTGGTTTCTCTTTGTTTTTCGATATTGTACGCGTTGCATGCAATTAGGTTCCGTTAAGCCTTTTCCCCAAAAAATTGGCAGTTTTTAATAATCTCTTGCCCCGAAGACATATCTCAAACTACTCTTATATGTTTTCTTAGGTAAGACTTATTTTTTAATTTAAATTGGAAAGTTTTTTTGGATCACTTTATTGGAACTTTTTCCAGAAAATCATCCTAAATTATATTGTAAATTGTTTGATTGATTAAAAACGCCCGCTTAAACTTTGAGATGCAATGTTTTGACCGCGCGGGGTTTTAGGAACTACAGTCTTAAGTTCTAACGGCGGCTCTCTAATAAATGACTGTTCCAAATTCTTGACGTGTACGTTTCCACCCCCTTATTGCTGCTGAGAGTGGATATTTGAGATTCCCAAAGACTACGCTCTCCCTCCTATCTCGCGAATTCTATTCCATTCTCCTATAGGGCTTCTTGTAGCCTTCTCTTCCGTTAGACGCAATTATTCGATTTCCTAAGATTAGCGCTTCCTTCTTAGACTTTATCAGACTAGAAACGAATGATAAATACAAGAAATCAACAATTATAGTGAGTCTGTAACGAATGTTTCGTCATTTACGAATAGAATTGAAGTATTTTCGTAAATATTCGTTAAATTGAGAATGCAACCTATAAACAAGTGATTTTTTTTTATCGATTCCTTGTCGTTTAAATAGGCCTAATACCGAGGGGTCAGACACTCTAGAATTCGCTGTACACCTGAACCTGAGTTCACTGAGTTCAGCTTTGACAGTGCATTGTTTTCGAACTCTTATGAACTCCGAGTTCAGCAAAGAGTTCAAAAATTTGTACACCTGAGTTCGCTAGTGTCTGCCCGGCCCTCGCCTAATACACCAGTAACAACAATTACAAACAAATAAGCTAGAAATAAATTTAAAAATCAAAATAGGCTTAGCTGGATTCATGGAGATATTCTAAACTCCACGTATAAGGACTAGCGACCAATGACATCGATGGCTCTTATATGGGAAGCCCTAAATCCAATCAGATTGCGTGTCTAATTTAAACCTCACCTTTGATAATTTCTAGCTTACCAAATGAATTTCCATTTGCGAATGAAATGATGTGTTTGCCACGTTACCCCATTGGATAACTTTGACGTATCGGGTGGTTAACTACTTCCGTACCGCGCTACACCTCGCACAACCTCACCGCGCCTGTATATATATGGTCTAGAGTAACGTGATCAATTCTGTTCCGAGCTTTCCGCCCTAGTTTGACCCGTAACCTCTTCAATCTTTTGGTCCGCTCGCTATCTAAGGGGTATATAGGTATATCCCTATAAGGGGTGGACAGTTTTTTAAAGAGTAGCGACTTGGTTCGGAACGAGAGATACTCGGAGAGGGTCCCAAGGTGTGGGACACATCCGTCTTCTCGAAGTGCGAGTACAATGTACAAGTAGGAGTGGCGTTTTCAAGTTCTTGTATCTATAGGTCACACTATCGTAAAGGTTTTGATTATTTTAGCGTAATTTGTACTCTGTACTGTAAAGTTTAAAATTTAATGAGTTGTTTTAATGTGGAAACCGTGTATAGGAAGTCAGTAGCAACTCCCGCACCTGATTAACAAAAGTTTGGTCCAAGATAGAAGTTTTCTCAGTTCAATAAACCTTTAATTAAATCTGATTAAACCGGCTAGTTCTGACTCGTCTGAAAAGGGTATTACACTATCCCTTTAAAGTGATTTAATCCGTTAGAAATTAGTATACACAATCCCTTTACTTTTGGTTATGTATATATATTCCTACAATAATAAGACATCGTTAAGTTTCGTATATAAATCTTGAAAATGCGGTTTGAAGGGAAGAAAGGCTACCCCGCTGTTTAGCGAAATTTGGTAGTTAAGTTTTGCTTACGTAATATGGCGCTGCAACGAAGAGAGTTGACTAAACTACGTACTTTCAATCTTACAAGGGACCTTAATTTCCATTAGAAAACCTGTTTTATATTTGAATTAGGCTTCCTTTCGAGGCTGCAATAGCGTATAGTCGTTCAGTTTTTTAATTAAAGCCACCAATATCATTGCCGCGTTCTAATTATAATCTCCTGGATGGGGAGAATATTGGAAAGAGGTTTAGGATTAATGCTTCCAGAAGGAGATAATATTAGAAGAGAATATTTTAGAATCTGATCCTGATTTTAACAATAGAAAGACAGAGGTAAAGAAATAAAATACCTTAATTGAGACACGTGATATAGCCAGCCAATAAAAATCTAATTCATTCGTGATAATCTTCCCCGGGAATATCTCGAGTATGAAGGCTCCCGGTCTAGTTTAGGCTGAGCGAGGAAAGGTTATCTCTCTTCTCTCCGCGCTTGCAGACACGAAACTAGGTGAGCGCATCTATAGTGGTATAACCAGATAATAAAAATATATTTATCTTGGTAATCTTTTCCCGGGAATATCTCGAGTCTGAAGGCTGACGGTCTAGTTTAGGCTTAGCGATGAAAAGTTATCTCTTTTCTCTACGCCCCTGCAGACTCGAAATTATGTGAGCGCATCTATAGAGAATAGGTTTTTAGTTATTTTATTTGGGTGCTGCTAAATTAAACTGTTTAACAAGGTTATTAAAAATCAGTTTTGCCCTGGTATATGATAGGATAAGATACGATGACGTCGACATACGTCAATAAAAACGTCACTGTTAATAAGTTCCTATGACAGTTCTAATCAAATCGCGTAACAAGGAATGACCCTGTAAATTTTGAATTCGTACACGTAGATTTTTGGCATATTCGGTTTATTTTCCCACCTTTTCTGAGGAGGAATTAGTCTTTCTCTTCTGCCTTAATCTCCTTCTGGCCACGAGGTTTGTCTCTGTGCCAGACGTCAGATCGTGGGGGTCCTTTCCTTCAATTTGGACGGTTCTTGCTCGCGCCGGATGACGACTTTTAGTTCAAGGTATTTGCCAGGGAACCGTGCACTCGGTTGGGGGTCTAGATCTAATATCTTTTTAGGCGACGTCTTTTAAGGAAATTGAAGGGCTCGTGATAAAATTAAATTTGATCATTGTGTTGTGTTTGTTGGTTCAAAAATTTGTTCAAAACGCTGTGAACCAAAAATGGTACTAAATTGGATAAAAAAAATTATATTGAATCAAGTTCTTATTTGGTCAAATTTGGGATTAATTTTTCAATTTTGGTTCAATTTAATTAGTTTATTGCTCAATTTTTGGTCCAGTTTAGAATTAATTTTGCTCCATATGGTCCAATAAATATTTAAATTTCCTATTTTTCCCCTCTATTAGATTAATTTGGCTAAATTTCAAATTGTTTTGTTACATGGTCCAATTTAGAATTAATTTTTCCCATACACGATACAATTTTGAATTAATCTTACCCATAAAAACTTTCCAATTTATAATTATTTTTCCCATATGGTGAATTTGGTTCAAAACAGGCTTTTTAAACCCCATTTGGTTCCAATCCAGTTGATTTTTAAGTGTAAATTTAATTTGAAAGTGTGAAGCTCAACATTTTGGTGTTTATCAACTTGTTTGTTGCAAAATTTCATACTGTAAGTAGAAGGTATACTTGGCAATCTCTCTATTACACTCTATCGTACCCAACCTCTTTTATCTCGTCTATTATTGGTCTACCGAGGCTGCGGGAACGTTGATCTCATATTTCATAACCCTTCAGTCGGTAACCATGGAGATCTCCTAGGAAATGTAGAAAAAAAAAAAAAAAATAACCCTTCTCTTAAAAAAATGACAATTTCGTAATAAATCTAGTGCCAACCTTATTTTTTTTTTTTTTTAACTTTACCGCCTGTTACTGGCACTTCGCTTCTTCGTATCTTCGTGGAAGAATTAAGTACTTATACACCGAGTCACGTACTTTAAAAGAAGTTTAATCGCCGTGTAGACAAGCCCTTCTAATTTTGGGAATTCAGGACATTTTGAGATTGAAGCTAAAATATACTAGTTAATCCAAGGGGTAGAGAATGGTGAATAGATATTGGTCGTTAAACCTTACAGTATTGTCGTAACTTAATACAATTGGATATAATTTAATCCACACATTTCTAGAAGCTTTTCCTAATTCAAAGTAGGTTAAAATTGATTCTCATGCGTTGAAATTTAAATTTTCCATCTTCGAATCATTTTGACGTAAAATAGACTTTCTATCTTTGCACGATTTTGACATAAAATAGATTTTCTATCTTGGAATAATTTTGACATAAAATAGACTTTCTATCTTTGTACGATTTTGACATAAAATAGACTTTCTATCTTTGTACGATTTTGACGTAAAATAGACTTTCTATCTTTGTACAATTTTGACGTAAAATAGACTTATCTTTGCATAATAATATACTTGGGATTGAATCCGACTAAATCAGTCCATTGGGCCTTTTTTTCTTGGATAACTGTATTAAATCTAAGACGGATCGAGGAACTGCGAATAAAGAAAGACAGCCAGTGCTAATTCGAGTTTTATTAATTAATATTTCTCTCGGCGTGACAAAGAAGAGAATTCTCTCTCTGCGCTGCTTTTCGCGACGTCTCTTTAGAGAAGTCGTTAGTTTCTCATTAAAACCTCTCTCCAATCAATGTATCTAGAGGACACGTACTAAAAAGACTGCTAATCAATATTTTTTTAAGGTTCCCACTTTTTTTTTCACGAAAGACTTAGATGAAAACCTAAAATTTCGTTCCAATTAGTTAAAATTGAATTTTTACCATGTAAAAAGCTATGCCGGAGGGTTACGTTTGTATTAATTAGCATAGAGGAAAATAGTTAATGAATACTCTTTAGTAGCTAGTACTGTAGTTAATTAAAACAAACTCTAAGAGTGTCGGGTTTGGTGTTTAGAGCTAAAAGCTCGTATCGATGTTTTTTAGGGTTAAATATTGTACAGTATATTGCCGCTTATCTAGTTATTTTTCAGGGTTTTGGTTGTTGTTTTTGGGAAAATTTATCTAGGGATTTGTCAGGGTTATCCACGGATTTTCGGGGTTAGAGGTTAATGTTTCTAAGGTGTTTCCTAGGTAGCAAAGAATTTTTTCAGGGTAAAAGGTTGTTTAGATTATTTTCTCCTGGATTAAAGGCTATTTTTCCAGGGTTAAAAGTTGTATCTATGGTTTTTCCAGGGTTAAAAGTTGTATCTATAGTTTTTCCAGGGGTTAAATGTTTAATGGTTTTCTAGTTTTGAAGGTTATGTATGATTTTTCCAGGGGTTAAAGGTTAAATGGATTTTCCAGGGGTTAAAAGTTGTATCTATAGTTTTTCAAGGTTAAAAGTAGTGCTAGGGTTTTTTCAGGGTTGAAGGTTAAAAAGTATACCAGGGTTAAAGGTTAAATGACTTTCCATTGTTAAGCTTTGTATCTATCTAGTTTGTTCAAGGATAAACAATTTTTTAAAGTTTAAAAAGTTTGCAAATGAAAATGTTGGATTACTATTAGGTTTAACACGCTTTTCGCCTTTGAAAGTATTCTATCCTTCGCGCATTGAAGCTCAGGGAAAAGACACCCACCAGGGTTATATATTGAATTTGATATATAAATACTATTTACCACACGTTTTATTAGAAAAACAAAACAGTACTAGACAACATTGTGGATTAAAACACGAATTTAATTTGATGGATTTTATCATTTTATGGATTAAAGTTTAATATAAAATAGAAACATTCATTAAAATTGTGACCAAACAAACATGAAAAAAACCTATTCCTACGGGATATACTTCTTAAAGGTACCCTTTGTTCGTAACCCTAACAGTAAACCCTCATATTTTCGCGTTATATATGGAGCGGGGAAAATTTCGCTAACCACGAAACGCGACCTTAGATGTAAACCTAAGACGTGCAAATATTGAAGAGAGGACAATTCCTATAAAAGATTCTATTTTTTATATTGAATTGTCGCCACACGTACACCATTATTTTCCTTCCACTTGGTAGTTTATAGACTTTAAAGAGAGCGTGGAAAAGATTTTGTACCTTAAAAGGGAGAGTGAAGAAGAAAATTCAGTAATTTTATTGATTATTCTCACTCTTTGAATCGCGATAAATCACACTTTGATTATTTCAAGCTATCACAATCGTGCGCGTACGACAGCGCGTGTCGCGGGGGATTTTTTACGAAGCCAATGGTACGGGGGAGTCAGTGGTTCTCTTTTTAATTCAATTAGTTAAAATCTGAATCTTTTCATATTTTTTTCTACAAATTAGACAAGTCCATTTCCAAGTACATTAATACTTAAATAAAACGAAAATCGTTAAAAAAACACTTAATCATCCATTTCACCAACCTTGTAAGAGTGACGACGCGAAAATAAACTCTCCATGGATCCCTGTTAAGCCTACTTCATAATTGTTCTCTGTAACTAATGTTTTAACTAGTGGATTAGGCCTAGTTTAACGATAAGGAACCAATTCAATATACCTTTAAATAATTAGAAAAAATCTGATATTTTTTTCCAAATTTCTTTTTCTTTCCACCCTCACTTTAAAAATCTTGAAAACGGAAGCGGTATTTTATAGGAATTGTCCTCCTCACGTAGCCAATTCTTTTTTCCCTTTCAGAAACTCTAAAGATCTAAGGTGGAAAAGGAAATCTTAGTTATATAGAGTTTTATATCTATAGTATCTTTCAGTTTTCATCGGGTTTAAACTCTTTTACTGAGAAACTTTGAACCAAAGAGATAGTTTGTCTACCTTACTGAAAACCTAGTCTGATTCGAATGAAAGGACCCAGTAAGAATCCTTATATATTTTGTTCGTCTTGAACGCGCGAAGAAAACCCTAGTTAGGTCTTTATCGGTCTTCTTTCTGTACTTATGTCTCTCCCTCTCGATATTATTGCCGAAGAATAGATCTAGTTCTATTTAGTTCCTTCTCTGGCAAAGAATAGAACTTCCTTTTTTATGGGTGCCCAAGGAAACGCTTCTTATCCACGTATTTTCAGGTTTTTTTTGGCTTTCTCGTGTACTTATTATTACTAAACGTAGGCATTTTACACTGTCGAAGTCTACGCTAGAACAAAACCACAAAATTTATGGTTTCGATATCATTATCTGCAATTTTGTGATTTATCACTGATTTCATAAAGAACAACAGCAACTCCCCATAAGAGTCTGGGTCCACGTAATGTTAAAAATTTTCGTCTCTTTTATGATAAATTCGTATTATATTATTAAAATAGGGTAGTTGGGTGATAATTTAAAGCTAAAATTCGAGCTCACAACTGTAAATTTTGGGAATTACAACGAATGGAAGGTTTCTTCCATAATGTAAAGAATAGGAAGAATCTATGACTTCCCTGCCGGATATGAAAGCCTTCCCCCACACGAAAATCTTGAACGGTTATTATTTTAGATTCATAATTATGTTAGGAAAATATTAGGAAAGAATTATTTTGTAACTGCCACGGGTATAGTGCTGGCGGCAAAATGAAATTCGTATATTTTTGGTCTACTATGCCTCGAAATCTTCGAAAACGCCTGTAGAAGTGTTCCACTTGTCAAGCATTCATGCAGTAGGCTTTTGCTAGCTTTACAGGGGCCGTGCAAAGACTATATAGCTTACTTGAATAGTCTTTGGTGTATAAGAAACTCGAAAAATAAATAGAGAAATCATACCAATTAGAAAATACTGGAGTAGTATCTTTAATTTTTATTTCATATTAAACAAAACACACTTGTATAAAACGGACAAATTATTCATTTAACGCTAAGGTTTTCTACGTTTAACGTATGTCTGGTAGTTCAAGCTCAGTGGCATCTTCACACACTACACGCAATTTTGACTGGTACCAACTGCCTCGATCTTCATGGCGACGATAACCAAGATACCAGATTACGCTGCTAACGTGAACACAAGTACCTATCGTCAAACTACCACCTTTGCAATTGCAATACCAGCCTTTAATGGCATTTGCACCTGTCCCGTTCGGTACATAACGAATTAGAGCTTGGTGAACAGCTGAGGTGGAAAATTGACCAGGCACGCGTATACGAATTAAGTCATGTTCAACTTTGGACACTTCGACGCAGAAAGAGCCGGATTTCTCTATAGTCAACGCCACATAAGATTCAGCGCGTTTCGTTTTAAAGTCGCTCATTACCACCTCACGTACATCACTTTCACGAAGTACAGGGAAGTCTTGAAATTCACTATCCTCAATTCGTTGCCATTTAGACGGTTTGCGAAGCAGATTATCGCGCTCAACTACTTCCTTAAGAGGATTTTCTTTCGTAGAGACTGCCAGCATTTTTTCGACGGAGTCTTCCCAGGAACCTTTAAGATGTAACTCCGGGTGGTAGGCGTTCAACAGCGCAGCAGCAATTTGAAGAAGTTCCGGAACTAATGGTAACATATGCACAGGTATACGGTTTTGAAAAAAACGATACACCGTCTGCAAATGCCCATTCCTAACTTCAACCGGCCACCTGAGGTACGTTACTTGTCGGGAACGATTAACTTCTTGCGTGTTTACTTGCTTCTCGCCTTTAGACAAGAACGAAGGCATTTGTAAATCCACACCCAGTTCAGTCAGTACGCTGTTGGAGTCTCGAAAACCGCGGTCTGCCAGTACAACGTCACCAACTTGAAAGAAAGACTGGAGCTCTTCTCTCTTTTTGATAGAATGGTTTAAAATGCGCACGTCGTTATTGCGGCCATTAGCAAAGTAGGGTCCGATTATATCTATTATGTAACCCGTAGTTGTTACCATTAACATTGGCTTGAGGATATGCTGGCCTTTGTGCACACAGAAGGATTTGTGAAGAACGGTATAATCCTTGGATCTTCCAACCTTGATATAGGTGCCATCTACAATGGTAATAAGACAATTAGGCTTGTTGTTAGCAAAGAGTTTTACTGCTGCTCCAGATTGATGGTTTGTTATCAGATTGTCACGTGATAAGTGTTGCAGGCCAAAATGATGTGGCACGAAATGCTCCGATAAAGCCATAATAGCCGCTTTTACCGTGTTTGATACCGATCTTTCAGTTAAATGAAATAAAGTTGATAACACCTTATTGGAGATACCCAATCGTAATTTCACCAATAATACTGCTAGAGCTGTCTTCGACGAACAGCATCTGATGGTACGAATAATGTCCTCAATAGTCGAATGCAACTCTAGGAACTCGTGCAGGGACAATGAAGTTAATACTTTACAGTCTTCATCACTTTGTATGAAGTTGTCAAAGCTCGGCGTCCGTAGGTCGTTAACACATTTCCTGAGGTCCTGTAATAGTTGCTCAATGTCCGTGGCAGTCATAATGGTTGATCTAGCGGAAACCTGAATTCCAGCAATTATTTCGGTGGGAAGCTCTCCGTTAACGAGATGCGTGGAGCACATTCGGTTGTCCCGATGAATAAATATGGCTCTTTCCACAAATATACTTGTTCTCACTTCGGCTTTTACCCTGGTTCGTGTACTAACACCGCAAATGAAGCAAGTCTTTGGCAGGGGCCGAACACAACTGTGTTTTATGGCAATAGTGTTTGATGACGTACGCTTTCGTGGTAATTGCGACGTTGATGGCTGAGGTATTGGTGACGGTGATGGATTAGATACTGTGGACTTTGTTTGAACCAACAAAGTCCACAGTATCTAATCCATCACCGTCACCAATACCTCAGCCATCAACGTCGCAATTACCACGAAAGCGTACGTCATCAAACACTATTGCCATAAAGCACAGTTGTGTTCGGCCCCTGCCAAAGACTTGCTTCATTTGCGGTGTTAGTACACGAACCAGGGTAAAAGCCGAAGTGAGAACAAGTATATTTGTGGAAAGAGCCATATTTATTCATCGGGACAATCGAATGTGCTCCACGCATCTCGTTAACGGAGAGCTTCCCACCGAAATAATTGCTGGAATTCAGGTTTCCGCTAGATCAACCATTATGACTGCCACGGACATTGAGCAACTATTACAGGACCTCAGGAAATGTGTTAACGACCTACGGACGCCGAGCTTTGACAACTTCATACAAAGTGATGAAGACTGTAAAGTATTAACTTCATTGTCCCTGCACGAGTTCCTAGAGTTGCATTCGACTATTGAGGACATTATTCGTACCATCAGATGCTGTTCGTCGAAGACAGCTCTAGCAGTATTATTGGTGAAATTACGATTGGGTATCTCCAATAAGGTGTTATCAACTTTATTTCATTTAACTGAAAGATCGGTATCAAACACGGTAAAAGCGGTTATTATGGCTTTATCGGAGCATTTCGTGCCACATCATTTTGGCCTGCAACACTTATCACGTGACAATCTGATAACAAACCATCAATCTGGAGCAGCAGTAAAACTCTTTGCTAACAACAAGCCTAATTGTCTTATTACCATTGTAGATGGCACCTATATCAAGGTTGGAAGATCCAAGGACTATACCGTTCTTCACAAATCCTTCTGTGTGCACAAAGGCCAGCATATCCTCAAGCCAATGTTAATGGTAACAACTACGGGTTACATAATAGATATAATCGGACCCTACTTTGCTAATGGCCGCAATAACGACGCGCGCATTTTAAACCATTCTATCAAAAAGAGAGAAGAGCTCCAGTCTTTCTTTCAAGTTGGTGACGTTGTACTGGCAGACCGCGGTTTTCGAGACTCCAACAGCGTACTGACTGAACTGGGTGTGGATTTACAAATGCCTTCGTTCTTGTCTAAAGGCGAGAAGCAAGTAAACACGCAAGAAGTTAATCGTTCCCGACAAGTAACGTACCTCAGGTGGCCGGTTGAAGTTAGGAATGGGCATTTGCAGACGGTGTATCGTTTTATTCAAAACCGTATACCTGTGCATATGTTACCATTAGTTCCGGAACTTCTTCAAATTGCTGCTGCGCTGTTGAACGCCTACCACCCGGAGTTACATCTTAAAGGTTCCTGGGAAGACTCCGTCGAAAAAATGCTGGCAGTCTCTACGAAAGAAAATCCTCTTAAGGAAGTAGTTGAGCGCGATAATCTGCTTCGCAAACCGTCTAAATGGCAACGAATTGAGGATAGTGAATTTCAAGACTTCCCTATACTTCGTGAAAGTGATGTACGAGAGGTGGTAATGAGCGACTTTAAAACGAAACGCGCTGAATCTTATGTGGCGTTGACTATAGAGAAATCCGGCTCTTTCAGCGTCGAAGTGTCCAAAGTTGAACATGACTTAATTCGTATACGCGTGCCTGGTCAATTTTCCACCTCAGCTGTTCACCAAGCTCTAATTCGTTATGTACCGAACGGGACAGGTGCAAATGCCATTAAAGGCTGGTATTGCAATTGCAAAGGTGGTAGTTTGACGATAGGTACTTGTGTTCACGTTAGCAGCGTAATCTGGTATCTTGGTTATCGTCGCCATGAAGATCGAGGCAGTTGGTACCAGTCAAAATTGCGTGTAGTGTGTGAAGATGCCACTGAGCTTGAACTACCAGACATACGTTAAACGTAGAAAACCTTAGCGTTAAATGAATAATTTGTCCGTTTTATACAAGTGTGTTTTGTTTAATATGAAATAAAAATTAAAGATACTACTCCAGTATCTTCTAATTGGTATGATTTCTCTATTTATTTTTCGAGTTTCTTATACACCAAAGACTATTCAAGTAAGCTATATAGTCTTTGCACGGCCCCTGTAAAGCTAGCAAAAGCCTACTGCATGAATGCTTGACAAGTGGAACACTTCTACAGGCGTTTTCGAGGATTTCGAGGCATAGTAGACCAAAAATATACGAATTTCATTTTGCCGCCAGCACTATACCCGTGGCAGTTACAAAATAATTCTTTCCTAATATTTTCCTAACATAATTATGAATCTAAAATAATAACCGTTCAAGATTTTCGTGTGGGGGAAGGCTTTCATATCCGGCACGGAAGTCATAGATTCTTCCTATTCTTTACATTATGGAAGAAACCTTCCATTCGTTGTAATTCCCAAAATTTACAGTTGTGAGCTCGAATTTTAGCTTTAAATTATCCCCCAACTACCCTATTTTAATAATATAATACGAATTTATCATAAAAGAGACGAAAATTTTTAACATTACGTGGACCCAGACTCTTATGGGGAGTTGCTGTTGTTCTTTAAGATTAATTATATGATTTCACGATTTAGTTAAGTTTTAATAATAGTTGTAAATACGAACCAAGTCCTAGCCTTAGCTTCTACCTACCTTAGCTTACCTACTTAACTTTAAAATAAGCCACCCAATTGTTTTTCGTATAATTATTATGCCTAGATCTCGAAAGTTGACGGATGAATTTTCAAATTGAAACTCATAAACCTCAATCTTAAGTTTCAATCTTAAAAGGAATGAAAATTTCCGTATCTAAATCAATTATTCTACTAGAATTGGTACCTTCCAAGATTGTAATTAAATATAGTACTAGTTTGTTAACGTATCGCGATGACTTTCAAAAATCCCCGGCTTGTCAAATGAAGCGTTGAAGCGATGAAGGGAAAGTTTTAAGACCCCAATTTATCTAACGAATCTGTTTAACGAAACTGAATTTACGAAGTCAAACCCGCTTTAACTCTTGATTATCGGTTTAGGTGTCAAACCCCGCATTTACACTCGGTCCTCGTTAGTTCCATTTGTACGAACTAACTCGTATATCTAGTAGTTTTAATACTGATGAATAATGTTTCACTCCGGATGATGTACTTTGGTGTTTTGCTTTCGAAATTGCTATCCCAATGAAAGGGAAATGGGTATGTTCGATCCACGGTTGGTCGAATGGTTTAGCCGACGACACGTAGCTTACCGGAGCCATGCTATCGATATAATGGGGTGGCCATAAGGATCGCACGTTTCCTTTTTAATGTCCGTTTTAGGTTTTGGAACTTTTAGCATTGGTTAAATTGTTGCTCGACTTTGCTCTTATACTTAGATATCTTATATGGAATCAGGCCACGTAGAAATGATAGAAAAAGGTTAGAAATATAGGTTAGGTTAGAATAGGTCCCGTAATTTTTCACGAGTTTTTGAGCAGTCGCCCTTTGACCAGTGAGCTAAATATAAGGCTTTCTTATTTCCATTATATATCTATACCCTTCATCTACCCCATTATATCGACCCGAAAATTATAGCTAACCTTTTAATTTCAAAAGGGACCTCTAGAGAAAGCCCCGATAGAGTAGAGTTACGGGGGGTGGGGGGCTCTTAATAAATGAAGGAGTATGCCTAGCTACTCTCGCCTTTCAATATACTTTAATTATTTACCATTTATCGGCCACACGCTTAAGGGATCTAGCAACAGCGAGCCAAGCTTCACCGCCACCAGAAGGTCAATAGCGACAAATCTGTAGGTTTACGCGTCCGTGAAGTAGAACCGAATGAAGACAGGTTATAGGGGAGGAGAGAATAAGCTTTTTCAAGTGTCGTTGCCACGAATTTCTCACGAAAACCAAAACCAAATATCAGTATTTTTGAAAAATATCGTTCAAGGAAGGGTGAAAAGGAAAATTAAGTTTTTTATTGATTCTTCTTACAGAAATGACACGCCAAGAAATTAACTGTATGAATTTTACATTAATAAGAAAGGAAACCTAATTTTGGTGGGATTAAATTAAAATGAGAATCTCAACGTCTAATCAAAAGACCTCTAGCTGTATCTTGGATCCATAAAAATCCCCGGGACACGCGCTGCGACATGCACTCACTCTTTGAATCGCGCTAAATCCTAAAGCCGGATGCACACAGACCTATTTTCACGCGTTTCACGCTCGTGCGCTCATACAAGTACCATTTGCGCGCGAACGTGAAAATGGGTCTGTGTGAATCCGGCTTAATAGTTCTTGATTGTTTCACGTTCGAACAATCGCGTGCGTAAAACAGCGCGTGTCTCGGGGATTTAATGAAGCCAAAGGTACGAGGGAGTCTTTTGATTTAACACCAAAATTTGAATCTTTTCAGTTTTGGTTTTTTGTAAATTAAGCTACAGTCACACTAGCGTTTCTTAATCGATTTGAAACGGTAAAATCAAACCGATATTCAATCGTTTTAAGCGTCACGCGTTCACGCATTTTCATTATAAATCGATTTATCGTAGCTTCGTCTATCGGTTGTTGAAACCGAATCGGTACGAAACTGGTTCCCGAAGCAGTTTCAACAAATCGAATCAAATCGATTTGGAAAAAGATGGTTTCCCGTTGACACGACACCAGCGAAACATTTTGAAACGGTTTAAATCGATTCCAAGGCCTAGTATGAACGTAGCTTTAGATGCGAGTACATTTTCAAAATGTTTTAATTAGTTGAATCGATAAAAAAATTGTCTTAATTTTTCTTTTGACCCTCCCTTTAACGTTCCCTTTCTCTTACGGTACATTTTTTGATAGTTGATTAATACGGGGTCATTTACCGAAGCAGGCCAGAGGTAAAATATGACTGTTCTTATAGATTTTTCTCATTTCTTTTATATATAATGGCTATTGGCCAATGGCCATACCTATTTATCACGAAAGTGTATACATTTGTAGGTTAACTACAAGTAAAAGTTCGGCTGCTTTTATCTTAGTATCGTCCGCTGTAAGCTATAGGCTCCTACTTGTTGTAAATTGATGTAGAGATACGGGCCTTTTTTTTAGTCTAGAGCTCATACATGATTAGGATTCTAGTTTTTGGGGGGTCGGGTCTTTGTCTTTGGGCTGTTGTCCGTCGCGACTCGGACACGCCGTACGTCCGACGATGCATTTCGATTTAGTTTAGCGTAAGGGATTTTTAGCTAGACCCAACCCTAGTAGGGTCTAGGTACTGTATTCACTGCGGCGTCGGCGTTGTGCAAGAAGACGAAAAACGTCATCGGATTGAAAAAACATTCGTTTTTATCCACCTGTCGTCACGACGTGCTGTTTGGGCCAAGTTTACAAAATATACTTGTATTTAATATACATGACTTTTATGTGATCTCCCTCAGGGACGGAAATAAGCACAAGTCTCTGGTCATTGTCCGATAAATTTTCCAAATGTCCGATAAATTTTTATTTTTAAGAGGGGATCACTGGACAAATGTCCGATAAAAAAAGTACTTCTAATTACAGGAAATGTAGCATTGTCTGGTAATTTTGTTAAATGTCCGATAAAATTTTTTCTTTAAGAATTTAGCCACACTTCAATCCTAGCCTTTAACGATAAGTCGGCAGCTCAGTTTTAATTCCAAAGAAAGAAATTAATTTTTCGCAAGCCACACTAGGCTCTTTATTACCATTTAAATAAATTTTTAGCTAGACCCAACTCTAAAGAGCGTTAATGCATGCATAACACGCCCCTGCTATAGAATCATTCCTTTCAGCCTCTTTTACAATGTCGGGGGTTTAGCTATGACTATGGCTTTCCCATCTTGTTTGTCCTTTTTTCAGTGAATACATATCATACTGTATAAGAAGGATTGCATTGTTTTTGTTTTAGGTTTTGGTTAGCGCTTAAAGGAGGCTGAGGGAATGTAATGTGTTAGTATAACTAAATGTAGATGTCGCGCAATTCAGACTATGATTTACCATGGTTCTTTTATTATTATTGGTAAAACTATTAGGCTTAAACACGAAACTATTGTTTGTTACCAGTCTCTTAAAACTAGTTTCGAACTACTGTAAAACTACGGTCATTTCTTAATCGATTTGAAACGGTTAAATCGCCAGGAATCGTTTTAAGCCTCACGCGTTCACGCGTTATCTTTATAAATTGATTTATCGTAGCTTCATCTATCGGTTGTTGAAACCGAATCGGTACGAAACTGGTTCCTGAAGCAGTTTCGAGAAATCGAGTCAAATCGATTAGAGAAAAGACGGTTTCCCGTTCACACGACTCTAGCGAAACGGTTTAAATCGATTCCAAGGCCTAGTGTGAACGCGGCTGAACTTTATTGGTGTTTTTCTGATATTAGAAGTTGAAGAGTTTAACATAGTATATCCAAATGGTCCATTGCTTTGGAGAGTGATAACCAGATATCTTAGAACGCTCTTTGGAGTCTTTGTGGAAAAGTGAACAAGGGCATTCACTGCTCCTAAGTCCCCATTCAAATTGTAAAGGAACGTATGGTATAAGTCAATCCTCTTAAAACTAGGAATTTGGCATATTATTATCGTATTGACTCAAGTTCTATCGAAATTCAAACAATTTGACCTAAATTGTTATTCAATATTTTCCTGGATAACATACGAAACTGTATATTGGCTGCACAATTGGAATTTTAACGTTTATTACCTTTGTGGGTGGAATTATATTATACTAATGAGATGCTTACTTAATTAAATATCTATGATACGGAGAATAATCCAGGGAATAACTATCTAGAGGAAGGTTTTTTATTGATTTATATTTCTTTTAAAAAGCAATTGTTATCGTTGTTGTCCATCTTGTTGGTAGTATCCAATGGACTTAAAGGTTTTATGCTCCGTTTGGTTTTTTCTTTGGTTCTGCCTTTTCCCTATCCGATTATGTATCGGCGACTCTTCCAGAGATATTTTTTTCCCAGTTGATCGAAACCTTTTTTTAACCACACCCCTTAAGGGGATATAGGCTATTATAATGTACTTAGCTGTAGTAGTAGTAGTAGTATGTATGTGGAAGCGGCTAATATAGATCTCGTCGCAATGGGCTCTCGGAGTGTGGCTTCTCTTATGAACTTTACCATCTTATTTTTTCCCGTCTTTCGTTTTTAGTGGTATACGCAACTGCGTCAAATAGAATATGATCGGCTTAAGATGTTCCCTCAATTTTTCTCTCCGATCTCTGCGTTTTTTTCCTCCGACTTTCCCCACCAGTTCTCGAGCGTTCGAAAGATGATTTCCATTGTCTTTATATTTTATTTCTTATCTCAGGAATAGTATCGTGAGTTGCTTAGGTATATAACAGACCAGGACCGAAGAAATGAATTTGTACTATTCTGAAGGCAGTGACAAGACTCGGGCAGACCTTATACCTCTTCCAGGGTTAACTTCTATCCCCTAACCTTCCCACCTTTCCACCTTTTTCTTTAACTCTAGTATTTTATTTTTTAAGACCTATTCACACGTATAGAAAATTTGTATTATATATATATAGCTATAAAATTATGCTATAATAAATTATAGTTACCAGGGTAAACGTCGAGGGTAAATTACCGAATTAGAACTAGTTACGCTACTGTCGGTTAGCCTTGGCTCTTTTCTAAAGCCTCGTTCATACATAGACCTAAATGCACTTCGTTGCGCTTCGATTTATATAACTGGCTATCAAACCAACGTGAGAAATCAGTTCGTGTTGGTTCGGGAAGCAATTTGGTCAAGTCGCTTAGGTTCAATCCGCTTTGAAAATAACGAGGCGGGGAGACAAATTTGCTGATAAATCTTAAAATAACGCGATTAAAATTATAGTTTCTGTCAAAAATTATCAACCAACTAGTTGCAAACACGATTTACTAATGAGTTTGAGATAATTATTTCAAAATTTTAAATTCTGGCCAATTTTTAAAACGACGCTTAGCCTTGTCAGTGTGTGAACCAGGGAAAACGGAAAACGCTTGGTGCTGGTTTTGGAACCGATTTTGCCCTCAAGTATGAACGAGGCTTTAGAGACGTTTTTGTTTAGTTACTGCATTAGCTCGCGTTGCTTCCTCTAGATGGTTAGTTTTTGGTGTTTCTCTCTCTCCTATCTTACTAATTTCCGACTACAAATAGGAGGAAAACTCCTAACTTAACAATACTGAATTTTGCGTTTAAACAAAGCAACTAAACATTAATTTGTACACTTCTTTTATTATCCCTTTTCGAGAAGGGTTAAAACACTGCTCGTATAATTGAAGTTTCAACGAATGCATTAGGCTTTATATTATTGTATGTACATATAACAGAGGGTGCAACCGGGCTCTCTCTCTCTCTCCATCTCTCTCTCGTGGGAAAAACAAGAAACAAGCGCATGCACGCTTCACTATTCTTTATTCCTTGAAATCTTCTTTGGTTTTTCCGATATTGGATTTTTTTTTTTTTTAAGTTTATATCAGAATTGCCGAGTACGAAGTTTATGGGAAAACCATTTTGGATTGTCAGTATGCCCGAAGCTAGGCCTTTTTGTTTTCTGTATGTAAAATCATAGATACAATTATATAATACCCTGTCTTTTCCTGTACTGCCAATACGAAATGGAATTGTTTATATCTCAAGTCTAAACCTCCCCGGGAAAAAAATATTCCTAGAGTTTTTCTGATGGATCAATTCACCTGTGAAGATTTTTTTTATTTTTCAAAATTTCAAAATCAAAATAGGGTATGATTTTTTTGATAAGTATACGCACTTGGGTGTTTTTTCGATGAAATAAGAGCCTATGATTTGGCTTTTGTGGGGGGTTTTTGTAAGCTCTATACAATAGCGAAATCACGTGAGCATAGTGATGACGTAGTATTACGGTAAATGTTTATTTTCAAAATTTCGAAAATGGCGATTATAAAATATGTATTTTATTGTCGCTGTAATATTATTCTATGGCATTTGTATTAGATAACATCTTTAGCGTAGTGACTAAAACCACTAATAACTTAAAAAATATTAGGCCTAAATTACTTTTTGTCTAAAAATTAATTTCTATTCCTTCACGGGTTTAACCTGAACCAAACCGCATCACCATCCCATCCCCATCCCCAATGTCACCTCTTATATCTCCCTTCATTATAATAATAAAAAATACAGAAATATTTCTATAATTCCAATTTTTCAACCGGAAAAACATTGAGAAAATTAAAATAGAATGCCCAGAAAAAAAACGTTTTATCCCCAGCGAATTTAGAACGTCTAGACTCGTTAGATTAAAATGGTAAAATTAATTTCTTTACACAAACTACTGTCGACATTTTTTACCCCCCAAATATTTGTTTTTATTTTAAGACTCGAGGCTCGGAATAAGGAAAATTAATTATCCAGGGTGTTGTTTGTTTTATATATAAACTAATTATTTAATTTTTCGGGTTTTAATGACTACAATTACTTTGAAATTAATGCGGTGAACCTTTTTTAAATTTTAATTTACTAGAAAACATAGTTTCAATTAATTCGCGGGTCTAAAGGGATTCAAATCTATCTTTGCACTCAGATGAAAAATTAAATTTTAAGCATTGTAAATTTGTTAAACACCCAGTTTTGCAACTATAAGGCTATTTTGACAGATTTAATTGGACAATTACGACAGGACAGATATAACTAGCCATTTATGACGTAGGTTCACATGCTTGAAAATTCTGCAATACGTTTTTTTGGGCACGGTTATTCCTAAAATAAATTCAAAAATCTGTTCCATTTTTAGCTCCAAGTGTCCCTTTAACTCTTTGCTTGGTTTTTGGCGCGAATTATTCAGGGCCATGGTTATCTGTCCTCTTCCCACTTGGTCGATACTGGATTCGTCCCCAGGGTGGCCAACAGCCACATTTTACCTTTCGTTTTGCTATCTTATCAATTATTTAAGAAACTTGTCGTTTTTTCTTGGTCGCCCCCACTTTTCTTCGTCGCCCGGGGTATATTACCACTACTTTGACCGTTGAAGCCGTGCATGGCTCTTCAACAGCCTTAGATTTATCGGCCATATACATTTAACTAACTATATTCACCCACTCGACATTGAATATTTAATTTAAAATAATCTTCCTACACCAACGCTTCTTCGTGACTGCGTTTTTATCTAAAGGTCAAAGGTCATGGGTTCACAATCTGGGAATCTATGTAATATCTTCCAGTAATTGTTCATAATTAACATTATTTCTTCGTGGTTTTAACTCCATTTTCACTCTTTCTTCGTGGTTTTAACACCTTTTTAGCACCGTTCTTCGTGATTTTAACACATTTTCAACACCATTTCTTCGTGATTTTCACACATTTTGAGCATCATTTCTTCGTGATTTTCACACATTTTGAACATCATTTCTTCGTGATTTTCACACATTTTGAACATCATTTCTTCGTGATTTTCACACATTTTGAACATCATTTCTTCGTGATTTTCACACATTTTGAACACCATTTCTTCGTGATTTTTCACGCCTTTTGAACACCATTTCTTCGTAGTTTTAACAATTTCTTGTTGATTTTCACACCTTTTTAACACCATTTCTTCGTGATTTTTCACACCTTTTTAACACCATTTTCTCGTGGTTTTCACATCTTTTTAACCCCATTTTCTCGTGGTTTTCACATCTTTTTAACACCATTTTCTCGTGGTTTTCACATCTTTTTAACACCTTTTTCTCGTGGTTTTCACATCTTTTTAACACCTTTTTCTCGTGGTTTTCACACCTTTTTAACAGCTTCTTCGTGATTTTTCTCACCTTTTTAACGCCATTTTCTCGTGATTTTCAAACCTTTTTAACACCATTTCTTCGTGATTTTCAAACCTTTTTAACACCATTTCTTCGTGATTTTCAAACCTTTTTAACACCATTTCTTCGTGATTTTCAAACCTTTTTAACACTTTTTAACACCATTTCTTCGTGATTTTCAAACCTTTTTAACACCATTTAACACCATTTCTTCGTGATTTTCAAACCTTTTTAACACCATTTCTTCGTGATTTTCAAACCTTTTTAACACCATTTCTTCGTGATTTTCAAACCTTTTTAACACCATTTCTTCGTGATTTTCAAACCTTTTTAACACCATTTCTTCGTGATTTTCAAACCTTTTTAACACCATTTCTTCGTGATTTTCAAACCTTTTTAACACCATTTCTTCGTGATTTTGAAACCTTTTTAACACCAGTTCTTCGTGATTTTCACACCATTTTAACACCTTTTTCTCGTGGTTTTCACACCTTTTTAACACCAGTTCTTCGTTATTTTAACACCATTTCTTCGTTATTTTAACACCATTTCTTCGTTATTTTAACACCATTTCTTCGTTATTTTAACACCATTTCTTCGTTATTTTAACACCATTTCTTCGTTATTTTAACACCATTTCTTCGTTATTTTAACACCATTTCTTCGTTATTTTAACACCATTTCTTCGTTATTTTAACACCATTTCTTCGTTATTTTAACACCATTTCTTCGTTATTTTAACACCATTTCTTCGTTATTTTAACACCATTTCTTCGTTATTTTAACACCATTTCTTCGTTATTTTAACACCATTTCTTCGAGGTTTTTCACACATTTTTACCACGAGTTCTTCGTGATTTTTCACACCTTTATAATACCAGTTCTTCGTGATTGTCACATCTTTTAACAGCATTTTCTCGTGGTATTCACACCTTTTTAATACCAGTCGTTATTTTAACACCACTTCTTCGTTATTTTAACACCATTTCTTCGTAATTTTCACCCCTTTTTAATACAGTTCTTCGTGATTTTCACACCTTTTCAACACCATTTTCTTGTGGTTTTCATACCTTTTTAACACCATTTCTTCAGGGTTTTCATACCTTTTTACACCATTTCTTCAGGGTTTTCATACCTTTTTAACACCATTTCTTGGTTATTTGAACATCCTTTTACAAAACACTGTCCATAATATGTGGAATATTTAACACAATTTTTACAAAACTTGATTTTTTATACCTTTTGTTAAACTTTACTAGAAAAGCCATAATAATATAAATCAAGATTTCTTGTTGATATAATTAACTTTTAAATATAAAAGTAATTTAATCCACCCATTTATGATATATCTTATTTAATATGGGCTGTGCACGCACAATTTTAAGGCATTCTGACCTCGACATTTACTTTTATAAAATTCTGGATCATTGACTGCCTTTTTTATATCCATTGAGATACGACCTCTTTTTTTGACAAAAACATAATAGTTAAAAAAAAGTTTTAAATTTGTTCTTTGCCCCGTTACCTTCAAAAAACTTCCCACGTCTTCGAGGAAATATTTTGTAACGTAATTTAAAGTTTCTGGATAGGAAATTGCTTTTATTTTTATTCCAAACCTGTTCCGAGTGGGCCGAATTTTTAATGGAGCTTTAATAATATTTTAACTTTAACATCCAAATTTCGAGAAAAATAGTTTTTTTTTAAAGATTATAACGAAAATTTATTTAATTTAATTTTATAAAGAGTATTTACATTCGTTTCTAGCCCGTAATTTAGGTAATTAGTAAATTAACCGGTATTTTACCGTCTCACGGTAATTTATCGGTATTCGGAAAATGATTTATATATATTTGAAACTCTTCAAAATTCTTATTTCTGTTTAAATAAGCTATAATATATCTTAAATTATCATTACCCTGGTAATTTACTGCTTAAATTACCAAGGTAAATAACTACTTCAAACTCTAGCCACAATTAAGTTAAACTTAATTACCTATTTTGCAATTTTTTTTTACTTTTAATCCAACAAAGTTTTAAATTATAAATTTTGGTAATTTAACTAGGTCAAACCTTAAATTACCATTACCCTGGTAATTTCCCGCTTACATTACCAGGGTAAATAACTATTTAACACTAGCCACAATTAAGCTTGAGTTTTATTAAACAAGTTAAACTTAATGACCTATTTTGCAATTTATTTGCTTTCAATCCAACAAAGTTTTAAATTATAAATTTTGGTAATTTAACTAGGTCAAATCGTAAATTACCATTACCCTGGTAATTTCCCGCCTAAATTACCAGGGTAAATAACTATTTAGAACTCCAACCACATTTAAGGGTCAGTTTTATTAATTTTCCCAAGGTCGCGATATCTCTATCTCTATCTCTGATTTCCTGGCAACGTTTTGAAATCCTCTTTACTCCTCAAGGCAAAACTTTCTCTCTGATCTAATAATCCCGTATCCTCTGTACAGGATTGGTCGTAGCGTGCATCGCTCTTGTAACCCCCTTGGCCCCACCCCCTCCCCAAAATGGCCACTTCCGAATATTTCCTTTTTAATCGTTTCCTCTATCTGCTGGTCATTCTTTCTTTGCAGCCTGGCTAATATCGTGGCTTTTGAAAACGGGATGATTAGAATTGCATCGTTTCATCCTCAGTTAAGCTCGCTAGTGGTCCATGTCTGGTAAAGTTGCCCATGGATGGAGTTAAAGGGAGAATGTAACCTAATAACAAGTTTTTTATCGATTCCTTATCGTTTAAGAAGACCTAATCCAACAATAAAAAAAAAATTACAAAGAAATATTAAACTAGAAATAAATTTAAAACTTACCAGGAAAATAGGCTTAGCTAGATTCGTGGATATCTTGAATTTCTTCGCATTGAAGGGTCATCGACCAATGAGCAAGGTATGTCGTTAAGGCGAGATCTTGATGAGGCTTCCAATAACATACGATAGGTCGCTAACCTTTCAATGAGAAGAAATTCCGTATCCATGAATCCAGCTAAGCCTATTTTCAGGGTAAGTTTTATATTTATTTCTAGTTTAATATTTGTTTGTAATTGTTTTTACTGGTGGATTAGGTCTTCTTAAACGATAATGAATACTAGGTTAGGTTGCATTGTCGCTTTATAGATTGAAATCACGTTTTATCTGGCTTCATACTTCTTCTTAATGCGAATTAATGAATATAGAGTACAACCATGCGATAAAAATGTGATCATTTGTCGTTTCATAACCCCTTTAAAGCTAAGACTTGGTCTAGTTTTATAGTGCAATGACAAACGCGCCTGTCCCTGAATTTGGCGAGGAACTGAGAGCTAGAGGGGAAAGAAGGGTCGTGGATTTCGTAGCTATATTTTTGGGAGCGTCGACCCTGCTGGCCCAAGTTCAGGGTTTCGGTAGGGGCGCCTAAAGCCCGGTCGATGAATAGTAGCAGAAGCTCTTGACGCTTTACGCGAGGGAGGATGCCTAGAGATTCCCCCAGTTCTCTCTCTCTGGTATCATCTCTCCTCTTCCTCATCCTCATCTTCAGCTTCCGTCGTTTATTCAAAGGAAACTTGAAACCTTAACTATATACGTATCTTAATTTTAAACTTTGTAAAGAATGTAAAATCATTTTTCATTTCATAACATTATATCCCGAAATTTCAATTTAAACCCATATTCTTTACTTTAAAGGTTAAAAGGTAATACGCGGCTAAGTAACTTTTGTTCAAACCTATTGAAATGTGAGTAGTATGTTCTAAAAAGCATCTTTACAAAATTTCACTTAAAAATATCCAACAGTTTTCTTGGAAAAAGGATTTGAAATTCGCGACTTTTTTCTAGAGAATTTTTAGAAAAGGGAGTGGCCAATTTTTCACGCGATTTATAGTTCCCGCCAAAATTGTAGTTTTATCTTTCAAACAAAAAAAGCGCGCGAAATTCTGCGCACGTGAATCTCGATTAAATTCATTTTTACGAAAGCGCGCGAAATATCTCGTGATATTTCTTTTTTACCGTGTGATATCGCCACTTAAGGACGGTATATTTGAACGCGACCATATTTTAGCTCATTATAAATTCGTATTGAAATTTTCGCGCGAAGCTAGATAATGTAGATCTTATAGAAAAACCTCTCTTAGTTGTAAAACACGCTCTTTGTCGTGCATGGTGCTCCCCTGTTTCGTGTTTTATTTTACGATGTTACGATTATCTCTTAATGTTCTTAGGTTGGAATCTCGGGCATTCTTTCTTTGGAATAGCGCAAAATTCTGACGTGCGGTAAAAGGGATCTTAACCCCGATTTAGAAAATAAAAAGAATTATACCAAGGCCGACCAAAAAACACAACCCAAGTACACGGACGCAGAACAAGTAAATTAAAGGAATACGTAGACCTGATTCTAAAACATGGCCCCGAAAAATTTATTCAAGATTAACTAGGAGCACGTGATTGGGTAGCTTTCGCGCGGTCTTTTTCGTGAAAGTACTCAACCCAATACTTTAAGATATATAATTAGCTTAAACAGGGTTGCCACAGGTCAGGGAAAAGTCAGGGAATTTGAAAATGAACCAAAAAGTCAGGGAATTTGAAAATGAACCAAAAAGCCAGGGAATTTGAAAATGAACCAAAAAGGTCAGGGAAAAGTCAGGGAATTTAAAGATCTGTCAAGAAGCCAGGATATTACAATCATTATCTTGATTTGAAGTAAAGGCTTAAAACAACCTAAATGATTACCATGTTATTTAAAATATTTATTATTAAGTAATATAAAAGATAAAAGGTTAAAAATTGGGTAGTGTTAGCTCAAACGGTCAGGGAAAATCGTTGGAAAAGGTCAGGGAAAAACCTGGAAAGTCAGGGAATTTGAATCTGATAAAAATGTGGCAACCCTGTTAAATATTGTCTCTTAAAAAATGTGTCTTTAACCCTTTAAGGTTACGACTTTTCTTCATCACGAACTGTCTTTCCCCTTTCTAGGCCACCCCTTTTTTTGAGTTTTGGGAGATGATGTTATCCTTTCAAAACAAAATTCCATGGTTTCTTAATCAAATATAATTTTGTTGATTCGAATGTGAAGGTTATATGGCAAGCTTGATAGTAATAATCGTACGATCATGAATCAGCCAATCAGATATCGTATCCATAAACGTTTTCCGGTAGAAACCGGATGTTAATGTATATATATCAATATCAATAATAATTTTATAATCTAATTTAACTTAAATGGAGAATGGAACCTCTCAACAATTCATATATTTATTTAAATAAGATCAAATACAGCAGCATAGAATCTAAATTTAAAATATTTTCGAAATATTTGAGAATAATTTACAAAATGTGGCAATATGGCGGAGTGAGACACATTATTAAACTGAGCGTGAAAAAAAGTAGTACTTTCCTACGTTATTATTAATAACGTCATTAAATTCACGAAATCAAATCACGTAAAACTTCGTTAAACTCCGCAAGTGTAATAATTGCTTATTTCCCCCCCCCCCTCATTTCCCGCCAAAATCCGTCGTTCAAAATATGCAATTTCACGCAACCCACAACCGTTGGCAAAGTAGCGGTAGTAACGTAGCAGACGAGGTTACGTAAGATTTAAAAACGCTAAAATCTAAAATCCAATTTTATTATTATTATTATAAATGAATTTACAAGACATTATAAACGTAAAAGTACTAAAGTAGGGGCCGAAAATAAATTTTATTAGGTACAAATTGGAAAACTAAAATAAAATCATTCGCTCTTTGATTACGCAAAAAAAAAAAAACCCCGTCAAAACTCGTCGAAAGGAAGAGGAGTAGTTTCCCCACTATTTCTTCCCTTCCCCCGTACTAGTGACGTCACCCACTCCGCGCGACCCCGGCAGCGCTAAGGCCCGTTATTATCCAACTGTACGCGGGAGGTTCGTGGTGTAAATTTTCGCTCCTACACTCTAGATCGTGAGTCATTCGGTGGAAGCCTTTTTAACGGAAGATTTTGATTTGACGTTTAACGCGAGTTTTAAATTTAAGTTTCTGAATATAATTTTGGTTATTTTTGCGGGCCGATTTCCGTTATTTTTACGAGAAAAAGATGTCGTAAAATGGATTCGTCCGTTACGTCGCTCTTCCGCGGCGCGAGAGAGATTCGACTCGAAGGAGAAGCTCACAGCGCGGGCGCCTATCATCGAGGCCAGTAACGGCGCAAAAATCGAACCAGCTTTCCCCCTACGTAGATACGTTGTTATTTTTTTAGAACGTAAAAAGGTTCGGTTGGTTTCAGTTTCCGCGCACGGCTGTCGTTAGAGCGAGGCTCTGTCTTTTTTTCGTCCTTTGGTCACTTTTGTTTTTACGCGACATTCGGATTTTTTTTTTCCCGCCGCGCTCTACCGGATTTGAGTTTTCTCGAGGTCATCATTTGTGCGGAATCCTAGTCGGTTTTCTATTATGACTTTGTTACGAGCTTTGCAACAATGTAAGTTCACTGTTTTTTTACTAGGTTTTAAACCGTAAGGCCTATTTTATGGTCTAATTCAATATCCCCCTATGGCGTGCGATTAATTATATAGAAATGTGGACGTTAGGCTTAGCGAGCTTTTCGTGTTTAGTGGCTGTTTGATTTCACGCGATGACCTTGAACCCTTAATATTATGCCTAAGCCTAATACGTAAATAATTATAAGGTTTTGATGAAATTTGAAATTTAGGCATAGCTAGTAAATTAATAACTATGAACGTAAAATGACTTTAAGCCTAATTTATATTTTATATATAAATAAAATTCAATGCTCTTGAATCATGTTTTTAATCAATATTTAGGGTTTAACACTGCTTATATATGTTTATATATATTTTTTTTATTTCCCTAAAATGTACTTAAGCCTAATCTGCCCCAGTAAACCGTGTAGACTTATTTACTGAACTTATCCGTGGCATTGCTATATAGTTTTGATGTCCCGCTGGTAGACTTCGTGACGCTTAGCAATACCACTCCGTAGTCCTCTCATTCATAAAAAGAATCAATCTAATTTCGGCTGGGTTTGACTTCTATAGATAGTCTTCCCCCGTATCTCAATAAACCTACTTAGTATACGGGAATATGGTTAGGCGCCGTCATATGGCTTCGTCCAACAATTGGGAAGAGTAAATATTGTCTATAAACCAATAGACGGTTTACATAAAGTCTATTGAAAGGTTTATTTACGATCAATAATGCTCGGATTATGAATTTGAAGTATCTTATTTTAAATTTAAACTGGATTTGGGTGTTGAAATGGTAGTGAAAACACTGAGGTTTTTCTATTTAGGGTTGGGCCTGAGAAGAAGCCACTTCATGGGCCGATTAAATCTGATAAAATGGCCGAAAATTAGTCTTTTTATTTCGGTTATTAAATTCTATTTTATCTGTATTTAGGCTTAGCTACCCAATCAAACGCCTGCCTGTTCGTACGATAATACAAGCGCTTTGAAGGCTGAAATAATATGATTAGCCCGAATTTATATATTCTTTTATAAAATCTTAATGAACTTTAGAAATTAATTTAAACACCAAAAAGTGTCCAAAAATTCTGATCATGCGTTTTTTGTCATGGTGTTCCGGAAATAAATTAAGCTTCAAGCTTCCCTTTAAGTGCTAAAATGTCGGGGTGCAGATTCAGAAAATAAATTCTAAAACTGAATCCATATGGTGGCTTATACCTTTAAAAAAGTTTCCTTATTTTTGTCGACCCGAATTCCCCGTTTCGCCTAAATAACCCAACCCCTTCAATTTATTTTCGCTATAAGGAAATCTAAACAAAATAAAATGTTGTTAGTCTTCTATTTCGCTTATCTTCTGGTTTCCACATTTTTCTGTTTGAATCAATTTACTTTTTCATCGTGTCGATAGCTTGAGGCACGAAATTGTATCTCTAGAAACGCAATTGTGATACGGAATAGGTTTAGCTTTGTATATGATGCATTTTAAGACTGTAGTCACGACGTTAGACGAAGCCTGAGATGATTTAGAAAATATGTAATAAAGGGATATTGAAATGAATTATTTTTGTCCATTTTATATTTTGAAGGGATAGTATCTTATAATATTTACAGGGGGAACACTTAGAGCAAGACGTAAATATAGAATTGTACCCTAAATTAGAAAATAATACTCAAATATCTTTTAAATAAATTTTGGGATGGATTAATTTCATAGCCTAAATTGGACCCTTTTGAAAAACATACACCCTAGCGCCGTAAAGGGAGAATGAAGCCTAATCCAACAGTAAACAAAATTTAGGAACAAATATTAAACTAGAAATAAATTTAAAACTTACCCGGAAAACAGGCTTAGCTGAATTCACGGAGATCCTAAATTTTTTCGCATTGATTGGTCAATGACTCTTAAACGAGAAATTCAGCTGATCTCTATGAATCCAGCTAAGCTTATTTTGATGGTAAGTTTTAAATTTATTTCTAGTTTAATATTTGTAATTTTTTGCTGGTGTATTAAGCCTATTTAAAACGATAAAGAATCGATAAAAAAATTCAACTTACGTTGTATTCTCCCTTTAAGATTCTTTGTAAGTTTAACAAGGGTTTTGAGGAGCTTAGTCGTCGTTAGTGGAAACTTCTCTGAGAGTAAAAAAAATTCCTGCATACTTTGTTGTATAACGTCTGGCCTTATTATAAATATTGTAATGAGAGCAAATTTTAGGTCATTAAATTTAAATACTAAGTACAGATTTAAAGAAATTTTAAAAATAGTTATTTTGTAATGATTAGGACTGCAATTAACTGTAAAATAGAGTACGGGTTTAAAGGGATACTGTAAGATGAAATTATTTTTAATATTATATTTTAGAAGTCATAGCTATTCTAATTGCGGGTGAGCTTTAGGTCCGAGGAATCGTAAAAAATAAATTTTGTTTAAAACCTAAATTAACCTTACGATCATTGGAAAGTCCATCAATTTTGAATAACTTCTGCTAAAAATGGAGCAGTTTTGAATTTATTTTCGAAATCATGTTGTCTTAAAACTTATTCCAGAATTTTAAAACAATTTTTAGACACGTTTTTGGTGTTTAAATTAATTTCTTGGTAAAATTTGAATAAAAGTAAATATAAATTCATGCCAATCATATTATTTCAGCCTTCAACAGCGCTTGTAATGTCTTGTCTCAACATTAACATAATAGGCCGGCGTGATCAAATCCCAGCCTATTCTCTTAATGTTGAGACAAGACATTGCAAGCGCTGTTGAAGGCTGAATTAATATGATTGGCCCGAATGAATTAGAAAATTATTTTCTGAGTCTAGACACCATAGTATCCCTTTAAAATTGAAAGATAGTAAAAGCGTCGGTATGATTTTCTTCAATTTAATCCTTCCTTATTAGGGAAACTCATTTTTTCGCGAGGCAACCTTGGTTTCCAATTTATTATCCAATATCTGGGCCAAACCTAAATTTTAAAAATATGACTGCTAAGAAAGTTTTTTTTTTCCTCTTTCTTGGGAGATTAGCTTCAAATAAGTTATTAGAAATCTTAACGGAGATTTCGCCTTAATGGTCATTGGTCATTATCCATTATACGCGAGGAAATCAGAATCTCCATGAATCCAGCTAAGCCTATTTTCAAAAAGTTTTATTTCTAGTTTAATATTAGTTTTTAAGTTTTATTGATTGATTAGGTATATTTAAACGATAGTGAATTGATTAAAAATCACTTGTTGTTAGGTTGCATTCTCCCTTTAATTAAGATTCTACATATGTCATATTACCTTGACAGTAAAAACACATTTTTAATGACCTGTACTTTATTTTTCACGAGTACCATTCCACCCTGTATATATAAATATATGAAATAGGATTCTGGTTACTTTTATTTCATTATTAAAATATGAATCTCTGAAAGTTTCCGATTTGAAATTAGATTTTAGTAAATTTATTATCGCTTTTAATTTGATGAAGGAATTTGTCTCAATCTTATCCTTTTGATCTTCTCTAAGGAGATTAAATTGGAATTTAAACTTTTGCCGAAACTAAAATATCATTATCTATGCATATAGATTCTTGGGAAAATCTAGTTCAAATTATATTTAATCATACGTTTATATTTTCCTTGCAAAAGGGGCTCAAATAAACGGGTAATTTAAAAATAGCCCCGAAATAAAACTTTTCGGTGCAGGTCAAGGTCAAGGGCAAGGTTAGGGAAATGTTTATAATAGGTTGACCTTTAAATTTAAGTATTAATTTAGATACTAGCGCCCTTTGTTAAGTGCTATGTTTACAACCTAACATATGCCTAAATTTGCATATAACAAGATAACATTTAATTAGAAATTTTGATTGTAAATTTCAAAGAAATGTTGCCTAGGTTTAAAATTGGAATAAAATAATTTTTATTCCGCTGATTTTATGTTTTGATAAAGTTCTGATATAGTTTAGTTGGTCGTTGTTACTCCGACCAAGGAGGATTAGACAAGGAGAAGAAATGTGGGGACGGCGCGGTTCCTACTGCGTCGGCCTAAACTCCCACTCTGGGAGAACGGGGGTAGAGACGTTTCGTGGTAAAATGTTGTCACGTGGGTAAAACGAATCCTTTATGAGACGCGCTAGCTAGCGACCACGTGACAACAGTTTACCTCGAGAATTTCCTATCCCCCCTTTCCACCCGAGTGGGAGGTTGGCTCTTCTCTCTCTAACTCAACGCAGCCCCACATTTCCTCTCCTTGTCTAATCCTCCTTGCTCCGACGGAAGAGGAAATTCAATTTCTAAATATTGAAATATGATAAACTAACTTCCCGGAAACGAAAAAATACCACATTTAAATTCTAGAAATCCCAAAAAATTGGAAATAGAATTGATTTTAAGTGGTGCCTATACATAGACAAAAGTCTATTACTTTATTCCAAAAAAGTATGCAACGCCCCGTATCTTTAATATTATCAGCGAAGGTCCGGGTAAATATACCGGCAGATTCTGATTCGAGACACTCTAGCGGCCGCAGTCGCCGTATAAATAGTGAACGGAGGAAACGACACTCTGTGGAGAAATTCCGGAGTTGGGGGAAGACAATATAGGCAAGCGCGGCCGGCCTAAATTCCGTCCTTCTCTCTCGACTCAAAATATCGAGCTGAAGAGTCCAAATCACTCGAGCCAGACAGGGGTGATGACTTTTTTTTTTTTTTTTTTTTAAGTGATGGGCTAGTACGTTTACCCGAACCTTTACTGATTGTATTAAGCTACGGGGTGCTGTTTACTTTTATGGAATAAAGTGATAGACTTTTGATATAGAGGAAGGGTTTGACTCGGGGTTTCGTTCCGTCTCGTAACAAATCCTTGAGTATTTATGTTTTGACGCTATTTTAAGAAACTTGAAAGAGCTCTTGTCTTAAAGAAATAAACGTTTTCTCTCGAGTTTTTGGGGAAAACTTGGTAAAGGGTATTTCGAGCGGCGCCTAGGTCAGGAAAAAAATATATTCAAGGGAAAAAATATTGAAACTAAGGAAGCGTTTTTGTAGTTTTTAAAATGAAAATTCCCCGCAATAGATGGTTCTATAAAGTAACATATACACTAATATAGAAACGGATAAAAGAGCCGTTAAAAAGCACCCATTTGTATTGCTAATGTTGCCTTTTTCCAAGGTTGGTTTAAAATATAGGATTTTCTATACTTTTGCCAACCTCGAAACTAACAAAAAGAGTCGTTAAATAGAACCCGTTTCTACGGCAGATGTTGCCTTTTTTCAAGGGTGGAACGTATATAGAGTTTATAGATTCAACTATTCTACGTCATCAATATGGTAGCTTGATTTCGCTATTGTATAGCCTACGGCTGATTCTCTCGAGGTCTAGCTTTCGCGCGGTCTTTTTCGTAACAGTACTTAATCCAGATCAAATCTACTACTTTTCGTATGGAAGTTATCGTTAATTTGATTATGGCGTTTTAATAGTATGAGTAAGTTTAGTTTCGAACAGATGTAGTTGCTATCAAAGCGATTTTTGTAAAGAAACACGCAAATTGAGAGGAATTTCAGAAATTACCAATTATTACTTAAATGATATTATAAACCGCATTAAAAAGTTCTTAACTTATTAATTTAAGACCAAACTTTCCTGCGGTGTCTTAAAGTCGGACGTTAAATAAGTTATAGGAATTCCAAAAATGCTTATTGCCCCAAAAATATGTTAAAAGCTTATGTCGCGTTGCAAACTAGTAATGTCAAAACTATTCCCGAAACCTCACCCCAAAACTAAAATACCCAAATTTCGAAATGTGTGTCGAAAATGTTGAAATTATGTCGTCGTTAAGTAAAGACGCTGTAAATGGCACAGCGAGTGTTCTCGTGTATCTAAAAATTCTTTAAGATGAGTAATTGTTTTTGTATCTTTAGCAACGATGACTATTGGTTCAGATATTTTGGTGTCTTTGGCTCTAGATTGAGATTTACTATAATTGTATTTATAATACCAAAAGTCTATCACTTTATTCCATAAAAGTAAACAACGCCCCGTATCTTAATAATATCACCAAAGGTCCAGTTTTACGTACTAGCCCATGACTTAAAAATAGCGAAAAAAGTCATCATCCCTGTCGGGCTCGAGTGATTTGGACTCTTCCTCGATATTTTGTTTCGGGAGAGAGGGACGGAATTTAGGCGGGCCGCGCTTGGCTATATCGTCTTCCCTCCCTACTCCGGAATTTCTCCGCAGGATGTCGCTTCCTCCGTTCGCTATTTACACGGCGACTGCGGCCGCTAGAGTGTCTCGTATCAGAATCTGCCGGTACATTTACCCGCACCTTTGCTGATAGTATTAAGCTACGGGGCGTTGTTTACTTTCATGGAATAAAGTGATTAACTTTTGATAATACGAAGTGTAAACTATGTTAAAACTAAGATGGGTTATTCTATTGAAGGTAGTGCTTGGCCAAAAAGGTTTAAAGAATCAATTGGTCATGTTACTGAGATATATGAGGTCATTAAAGTTCACCAACGAACAAAATATAATACATGTATTTTATCAAAATATTAGGCTTAGGTTTTTAAGAGAGGTTATCTTTTTCGCGATGTTTATGAACGAAGGTTTTGTTATTCATTAGTGAACCGTGCACTATATATAAGTATTGGTCTGTTGTTTTCCAACCTGTATAATAAATAACTTACCAAAATCTCTGAACCTTAATCAATCTCTGTGGTTTGTGTATTTGAGTTGTGGCTGAACGACGTAATGTTAGAGAAATAACCCCAATACAACCCCACTAGCTTCTGTAAATGTCCTTGCTGATGCTTCCATGGCTATGTGATGGAGACATCCATATAAGACGACCGCCAATACCACCAAAGGTCAACTTTATATACATATGTCTATACCAAACCACGTCAATTTTTGTTATAGCGTAGTGTTTTTCACTTTGAAGGTTTACTGAAGTTAATGGTAGACGTTATGTTACTTGAATTATGTGAGAGATGGCTATGATTTCAGTAAAGGCTCGGTACTGACAACGTGAGAGTTGCGGTTATAGGTTTGGTTTGAAAAATATTGACGTATTTCCCGTCTCTCTCTCATATAATCTTTCCCATTCCAGTTTTTTTTTTTCTTTTTCTCTCTTTAAAACAAGATCAGTAAGCTATCTTTAAACCTCAGTAAATTTAACCTAATCTTTAGAAATTAGAAAACTTCCAAGGTAGTATGACGTCGGTATAATTTAAATTTTTATACTCTCAGATATAATAACTATAGAAATTGGCTTTTTCAATGAGAAAAAATCTAATTTGGTCCAAAATGGCTCAAATTTAAAAATTCCAGCCAATTTTGGCTAAGTTAAGTAAATGAAATAACCCGAATTCAATAAAAGTAAAAGGATTTTAAATTTTTTTTCATCGCAGTTGAACTGCAAGTCGATTTCTTGTAAAAGTCTCAGGATTTTCTTCAATTAAAATTAAATTTTCGAGTTTTGGCGCTAGATTACTTGGGCAAGAACATTGGCAAATTTACTTTTAGGGGCGGGGCGACCTTTTATTTGGAATAAGAGTCAAATAACAAACGCAATAAACACTATATTCTTTCAATATTTCTTTATGAATTCCTAAACTAAACCATTTCTTGTAATAAAACCCCAAAACCTCGATTCTTTAGGGATATAAAATTTCCGAATATGTATCAAGTTTTTGCGAGTAAATCGAAACATTTCCCTCGGGCGAATATATATCTTGGTCGTTTTTCCATTTCGTCAATCGTCATCCAAAGATGTTTTGCAGAGGGGTTGGGACTTGGGTTAGGGGTTCTTTGCGTGGTTGACCGAATTTTGTGTCATGTAAGCAAGTTATACATTCGTGAGTTCTTATTGTGCCAATATGGAGCTCTCTTTTTATCGTCAACCTGATAAGAAAAGGCTTAGAAGCCGAACCATTTTCATTGGTTCTTCAAATAACACCCCAGAGATTGGTTGAAATTCTGCGAATGATTGTGAAGAGCGGAAATATTTACGTGGTGCTATCACGGATTTTTTACGAACTTCAAATGGAAATTAAATAGCATTTTCGTGTCTTATTATATTAGAAACGAAATTTTCCACTTCATCTTCCCTTTAAAAATAATTTACTTATTATAGAAGGTCAAAACGTTTTGTAAATCAAACTGAAGTTCCGTTACTGCGTACTCTCTTCTCTACTCTAATAAATTTGACCTTTTCGACCTAAGTTCAACGTAAGCTTCTTCCCGCCTTTTATAATGATAATTTCGGTTAATTTTAGTATTGGAAAAGGCCTAGGAATCCCAATAGCGAGTGCTTTAAATCGAAATAGTCTATTGCTACTAGATTTCTCTCTAGCCTCTCTTGGGGAAAATATAATAGTCGTGACGATGCGACAAACTCCGGACGGGTCGATTAACCCTTTGACCTCTTTCCACAATTGATTCATTTTGAATTGGCATCACGTACAGATTTAGTCTACCATTTATATCTTAGTAAAGAAATCGTAAAGATAAAAAAGGTAGCTCAACTTTGTACTCGCTGGCAATTTAAGTTGAAATTCATTCTAGTCTGTTTCACTTTCTATTTTAAAGGGAGAATGTAACCTATCAAGTTATATTTTTATTGATTCCTTATCGTTTAAATAAGCCTAATCCACCAGTAAAAGAAACTACAAATAAATATTAAACTAGAAATAAATTTAAAACTTGCCATCAAAATAGGCTTAGCTGGATTCATGGAGATCCTGAATTTCTTCGCCTTAACGATGGGCCTTGGCTCATAGGTCGATGATCTTTCAATGCAAAGAAATTAAAGATTACCATGAATCCAGCTAAGCCTAAATGTTTGTAATTTTTTTTTTTTTTTTTTTTTTTTTTTTACTGGTGGATTAGGCCTATTTAAAGGATAAGGAATCGATAAAAAATTGCATTGTTAATAATTGTAGATCTAGTACCCACGCCTAGGTTTATTCCAACTTTCCAAGTCGATTTGGAAGCGCCACAAACCTTATACTCGCTCTAGAGATAACGGATGTAGCCAATGATACGACCTTGATACCATTTAAAGTTGTAATTATCAATAGTCATCCTTTACTCTTGAAAGCTAGCCATTTTCTTGGCAAAACACCCAATTGCCCTAAACTTATAAATTATTACAACCGGAAATGTAGTTGATTGACCCTAAACATATTTTCCTTCTCATATTTATTCTAATTAGATAAAACCGAGCGGATAAAACTACTCATATTTCTTTCGAATAAAATTGTGACGAATCTTATATTGAAATTTATGCAAATAATTTGTTATAATACATTAAAGGGATACTAAACTATAAAAATACCTTGTTATCAATCGATGTGTATGTTTAAAATACGTTATACAAGCTCAGCGAAGGTCCGGGTAAATGCACCGACCGATTCTGATTCGAGACACTCTAGCGGCCGCAGTCTCCGTGTAAATAGTGACCGGAAGAAGCGCCACTCTGCGGAGAAATTCCGGAGTTGTTGAAAGACGATACAGGCAAGCGCGGCCCGTCTAAATTCCGATCCTCTCTTCCGACTCAAAATATGGAGCTGAAGAGTCCAAATCACTCGAACCAGACAGGGGTGATGACTTATTTGGCTATTTTTAAGTGACGGGCTAGTATCTTTACCCAATCCTTGGCGGATAGTATTAAGCTACGGGGCGTTGTTTACTTTTATCGAGTAAAGTGATCGGCTTTTGATATAAGTTATTCATCATGGTACATAAATTTAGTAGTGTTAGTTTCCCCTTGGTTGTGAATCACTTTTGGCGCATTTCAAGCGAATTTATTATAAAACTAAGGATGGTTTCTTTTATTTTTTATCCGATTCCGTAGGTTTGAAGAGTGAAGATGAATGACGAAATTTTTTTGGAGAAGGCCAGGGTCCGTGTTGGTGTCCGGGAGATTTTTGATTTCGAGGTCGCGAGTGATAAGATTGACGTAACAATTCCCCGGAGTAGCGTGATTGGTGGTAGAGCGGGCGTCGTGACGGTGTTGTCGAGAGCGCTAGGCCCGATGAGGCGGTGGTCGGGCGGTCCGGCAACGGTATGACCACGTCGCGTTCGGTCAGCGAGTCCACGAAGGACTCCCCTCAGTTGGAGACCGCGACTCTGAAGAAAGGATTGCTCTGGCAACAGTGGGATCGATTCTTCAGCCGTTGGAAGGAGCGTTTTTTCGTCTTGACCAGGGACTATTTGGCCTGCTTCAAGAAAGGATCTTCCTTGGGCATCACGGAGATGGGCAGTTTCCTCTACAAGGTCTGTAACCATTTTTTAACATCTTGTATACCATTTTACTAGTACGCTTTAATTATACGCAATCGCGTTAACTAGTCCTACTTTTTGTGGGATATTAATTCAGTGCGAAATTATATTGAATACACTTTATTTGAAGCCAAGGCTTACGAGTGTACCTACTATTTTATGGTAAAATTACTAATTAGTATTTAGAGTTTAAATTTAGTTACAATTTAAAGAAATATAAATTTATTGGAAGCTTTACACTTTCACGGGCGTAAAAATTTTTCTAAAAACGAGGAAAACAACATAATATTCTCTATTGTTTTTCAACAAATAATACTTCGAAAAAATTTATTAAGCCTTGCCATCGTACAAAATTAACTTTACTGATTATCTAAACAAACTAAGTATAATTCGCGTATTCTATTAAATAATTATAATATTCAGAAACTGATTTCAAATTCGATGGCGAATTATTATGGGGGGATATCAGGGCTAATTAAGACGGTTCACGATTGGCTAGTGAAAAAATTCGCGTGACAAAGACGCAGTTTTTTCCGTTTAGGTTGTAATATAAGAAAAACCCTTAAGTTTCAGCCAATGGAAACTGAGTATTACCATTGAAACGTTTTTTAGATGAATAAATTGATTATACTTCATTCTCCCTTTACCGAAAGGTAAACAACTGATTTACATTTAAAACTTAATAATTCAAATACGTTATATCGTCTTAAATTTTGTGATTTTGATTCAACGTGTGTGGTGGGATGGGATGTTAGATAAAGTTCTAGTTGCATAATTAGCGATGGGAATCGTCTAATATAATCGGCAAATATTTCCTTCGAAGGCCTTTGACCTTTTTTGCTCGCTTATTCGTGGAAACAGGGGGGGGGTTTGAGGACCATATAGGGGGGCGCATCATTTTGTTCTTGATATGGTTTTTGCGTTGGCGGATACGCTGCAACTAGAAGGAAGTACCCCGTCTAATCAGCAGGAAATGAATTAATCTTCGCTTTAATCCCCCTTCCTCCTATAGTGTAAACTGACATCGTTTTTAGAATTTTTCTCCCCGTGTTTAGTTACACGCTTCATGCGTTTAAAATTGTATGAATTTTCATAAAAATTATAATCTTGAAACTAAAATAAGATGATTTAAACCAGAATTTATTCAATATTATGCTTTAAAGCAACTTTAAAGTTTGTGTTGGATATTGGGCAGAGTTTGTCGGGGAGTTTAAATAGCTAGGTCAGGGAAAAGACAGCCAGGTTAGGGAACTAAGCCTCGTTCATACTTAAAGGCAAACTAACCGTTTTCCATTTGTCCCTGCTGTTCACACACGTGCTGGGTAAGACCAAGAATCCATTCAGGTTCCATAAGAATATGGGAGCATAGCTTTAGCCTCTGGTACCATCCTCCCAAACTTTGTAACAAAAGTTCGTCTGCAATTTTCGCAACATTTGTACGCTTAGATCTTTTTTCGGTCGGCTCCATTTTTATTACCCAAAATATTATGTCAAGGTCGTTAGTGGCGCGGGTGTATAATAGATGTCAGGAGCGATTTACTTGAAAAATCGATTCGAAGCAGACGAACTATTGCTACAAAGTTTGGGAGGATGGTTATTGAATCGCGGCCCTCCCATATTCTTATGGAATCTGAATGGATTCTTGGTAAGACAATTCGCCCTGGCTTCATGCATAGCCAAGGCTTAGCGTCGTTTTTAAAAATTAGCAGAATTTAAAAATTGTAAATAATGATCTCAACTTAATTAGGTTTTATGACCTGTCCTGTTATAAAAATCTAAGTGTATTTGAGGTGTATGTATGAAATAGGCTTCATCAACATATAATACTTTACAATGTCCGTACGTGCGTCCGTAACTTTTCCTAGAAACTGCCCGCTCGCGCCATCTAGCGGCGAAGCTAGAAAACTTTATAGAGCGCCGTCTAGCGGCATATTCCTTGCTAGTATTTCCTTGATATCGATAAATATAACCCTTTTATTATTTTTTTGGAAGTTCTATTATTGATTTCACTTCTAACCTAATCCATAAACTTTGACGTTTACTCGGATATAAAAATAACTTATGTTCAGTGAAGCGAAAAATAATTTTGACAGGATGTGTGTAGCGTTCTTTTTACTTTTCCTCGATGAATCGTGTTTGAATTGTCTTATAGCGAAACGTATTATCTTTATCTTTAAATTCCCAGAAACATACTTAATTTTAACAGTCAGTCTGTAATCTTGAGGAAGCAGACGAGAACTTTAACTTACGAAATGACTCCTGAGAATGACACGCGCTATTATAAGAGAGAGAGAATATATGGTAAATTATTAAAGATATTGTTGCGTAAGAAAATTCTATCCAATCTTCTTCTATGAGAAAGTGTAGAACAAGTACAGTTCTTATGGCTTCATGATCGTCTAGGGTTAGGGCCATTGTTGGCAAAAATTTTAAAATCCAGTTCAACAGCGATACATCGATTAGTTTCTCCTTAAACTTTGGCACGGTGATTCTGAAACTAAATTCAAAATTTGTTCCATTTTTAACTCCAAGTTTCCCTTAAAGTATTCATTTGTGCAACTATGACTTTAACCCAGAATTAAATGACTAATATCCTAAAACGCGGGATAGACGATTAGGAAGTAGGTGTTTTCTAAATACTTCGTTCTACCAATTATTATTCAGGTTTTAGGACGCAAACAGTGTGTCATTTGTACGAGGTTTAGTCATCTATATGTAATGTTTAAAACATGGTTAGATTTCGAACAATTTTGAAAGGGTGAAAAGTCATTAGGGTTCCTTTTACGGAAATAATGAATATATCATATTGTTTAAACACTAAAAATGTTACTAAGATTATATCGTACAAGTATTTTTTATTTTTATCTTTGCATAATTATCAATTCTACAACTTTATTGAAAAAAACAAATATTTGTTAAGCTTTGGGTTGATTTATTTCTTGACGCCGTTATCGAAACCACCTGGCCCTATTTCTAGGGTTGGGACACGAATAAGAGCTTTGAAAATATCCACGCTACTTCAAAGATGGTCCAAGTTAGAAGACTTCAACATAGACTTAGTCAAAATGAAATAACCCGAATTCAACAAAATCGAAACTAAATCTTCTTCTGTTCAATTATGGTTATTTCATTTGGTCTGTTTCGACTAATTGCGTTGCAAATTTCCTATTTGACCATTTTTGACCAAATTGGTTCATACTAGGCCTTGGAATCGATTTAAACCGTTTCAAAACATTTCGTCGTGTGAACGGGAAACCGTCTTTTCTCGAATCGATTTGATTCGATTTCTCGAAACTGCTTCGTTAACCAGTTTCGTACCGATTAGGTTTCAACAACCGATATGTGAAGCTACCATAAATCGATTTATAAAAAGATAACTCGAGGACGTGACGTTTAAAACGATTCCTGGCGATTTGAATATCGTTTTTATTTTAACCGTTTCAAATCGATTAAGAAGTGCTAGTGTGACCGTATCTTTTGACAATTGGGTCCAAATCGAGTCAGCAGTTGCGTGTCTGTACTTTAACGCGTTGTTGAAGAGTGTGGGGAAGATCATTTTGAGACGTGTCTAGCGTTTCCTCTTACATTTAGGACTCTTCGGAGACTAGGGGGTGGACTATATTTATGAAGGAATTGTTTTGTAGCGTGTAACCCGACTCTATATCAAGGATAATCCAGCCTTAGTGTTTATCTGTTCGTGGATGGGGAGAAACGAGCGTGATGGAGATAGTAAATGAAAAAAGCACGTGATCTTCTCATCTTTTTCTTTTCTTCCCGCTCTTTTTTGGCGCTCAAAATACATTTTTCGCGCTCTGCATGGCTCTTTTTCCACCCACTATACCATGCACCTTTCTTTTACCGTTAATTCTACCGTTAATTCTACCTTATATCATCCGAACAAGAGAGAGGCTGGGGGTCATCCACTCAGAAAATTCTCATTTTCACGTAATTTGGATAGTTTCCTTGATTGATTAGTAGAGTCGCATTGACAATAATTATTCCAACACACCCATCATTGAAATGTGGTTTTAATTAGACCTATTTCCTACTATGATTAATTACAAATAGAGGCTGTTGGGTTTGGAAAATTTGATCTACTCTTAGGCCTATTTTGAAACATTTAAATATCGGGGGGAAAAAAGCTAACGTAGACTACAAGATTTAACGAAATGTACTATAGTGGGTGACCCCTCTTGGTAAGGAAAAAAAGCCATCAAGATATGGAATAAATTATTCTTGAAACAAAAGAGAAAAGCGCCCTCTTCCGCGGAGAAGTGAAGGAAAATTCCATTCTACGCGAAAATAATATCTTGCCGCCCGTATTTTGTTTACGAACTTAGAAGCAATGGAGTAACAACCTTCTTTTCCATACCTGTTAGGTCGTTTAAGGTCTCCCCAAATCGTAACATCAAAAGAAAATAATTGGAAAAGGTAGACACTTCATCTATCTAAATTTTAGTCTCGTAACATGAGCCTTAACTTAAATGTATTGTCAACTTGTATTCCTAGTGTAGTTAGTATTCGTGTCTGGGTGAACCGAGGGGGCAGACACTCGCGAACTCAGGTGTACAAAATTTTTGAACTCTTCGCACTATCAAAGCTGAACTCAGAGTTCATAAAGAGTTCGGACTCAATGCACTGTCAAAGCTGAACAGTGTGAACGAAAAATCAAAAGGCCCTTTTTTAATTAAGTTTGAAAGTAATCGTTTTACCCACACCCCCGACGTCATGGTCACGTGATTTCTCTATTGTACGGTTGATTCTCGCGTTCTGACACCAATGATAAGGTCACTTTCGCGCGGATGTTTTCGTACAAGTACTTAATCCAGATCAAGTCCTCTACCTTTCGTACCATAGGCATTGCAAAAAAAATGGTAGCAGCCTCACTTTATAATTCTCTACTTCTGATAGTATATTTTCATGCCTTTGACACCATTGTCTTTAAGCTAGTAGACAATGTTCGTCGCTGGACTTTACCTGCTAGGTCGTTTAAGTCTTTCCCCTCAACTCGTCAGGCCGATAATGTTCTATTGATTTCGCCAGCTCTAGCACCCATGCCACGAACCAGAAACGTAAAAAAAATCCATTTTTTCTTCGTGGCCGTCAAACTGTTAGATTTTTCTTTTCTCACCGTTCAAAAAATGCGCCCTATTTTCATATACAGTTCATACGTAAGTAGACTGTTAATACTGTAGAAGGCTCTGTTTATGATGGAAGAACTCGAGTTGGTTAGAATTGCTTTCATTAAGCGGAAAATCGCGAATGAATGTCAGTGCGGGCGTAATCTTTTGGCCATGCAGAAGAGCGATAGATGTGGAAAACTCTGTAAATCATCCGCTTAAACTGGCGCTCCGCGAGACTGTCAAGAAAGCGTTCGGGCTTAATAGGAAAAACGTAGTAACTTTATCGATTAGTGACACTGATTAAAAATAACGCCTTATACGTCAACATTTTACTCCTCTGATGTTGAGTAAATAGAGCTAAAATTACAGTAATTTAGAAATTACTAAATTACTCGGTAATTTATCGTGATTTATTTCAATTTCTGTGATTTTAAAGGAGAAGTTTATCATTCAAAGGCATTTAAATTCTAATTTCTGACTTAAAAATGCGATGTTTTTCATGAAATTTATGACCATTTGACTCGGACATGAAAAATGACATTGCGATGATTATAGGCAAAAGTCTATCACTTCATTCCATAAAAAAAACAACGCCCCCTAGCTTAATACTATCAGCAAAGGTACAGTTTAACATCATCGCCCATTACTTAAAAAAGCCAAAAAAGTCATCACCCCTCTCTGGCGCGAGTGATTTGGACTTTTCTTCGATATTTTGAGTCTGGAGAGAGGGACTGAATTTAGGCTGGCCGCGCTTGCCTATATTATCTTCCCTCCCAATTCCTGAATTTCTCCGCAGAGTGGCGCTTCATCCGTTTACTATTTACACGGCGATTGCGGCCGCTAGAGTGTCTCGAATCAGAATCTACTGTTACATTAACCCGAACCTTTGCTGATAGTATTAAAGCTACGGGGCGTTGTTTACTTTTATGGAATAAAGCAATTTTATCAATTTTTAAATCATTTTAATTTCTAGATTACGTTAATTTTATAGAGCAAACCGTAAATTACCATTACTGGGTAATTTACCAGGGTAAATTACATATTTAAAACTCTACTAAAAAAGATACGTGGAAATGGTATTGAATTTACTGAGTCGAAAAATGCGTGGTTTTTGAATGGTCTCCTTTTCCCCATGAGTTTGCCCATTTCATCTTTTCTTTTCCTCATTTTTTGATCCCACATGGGGGGGGGAGACTGATGTCGGTTTAGCTCCCCCTCCCCCACCGAGTTCCCGGGTCCTTCCCATGCCTAAAACCATTTTTCGAATTTAATACCAAAGTTTTTCCAAACGCTTACAATTCTCTCCTCACCATGACTTTCCCCAAGCTTTAGATATAACAAACGTTTATGTAAGCGGAGTTAGCTGACTTTATTTCTCTTCCCTCTTTCATTTTTTTTTTTTTTTTTTTTTTCTTTCGTTACGTCGTCTCAGTCTCTCCCCCTGAATCGTTATTAGTCTTGTCTGCTAAGGAAACTTTAGGATATGGTTTAGGCCTAATATTTTTCTAGACAAGCTGCTTCTACTTCCTCTCGTAAACTCCCCATCTTTCTCATGCCCGAATGAATTTTAGGAGTTGTTCCTAGACTTATTCTACGACCCTTGAATGACATTTTAGTTAAGCCTCGGTGATTTTCTTCATACTGACTTAATTTTAAAAGATTGGTTACTATTATAAATTGTATAATATTACTAGTAACATTTTAGTTTAAAATTAACTACTCTCTTTTGGTATTTTTGTTCCTTATTTTTAGAATTTAACGGTAGAGGGAGTTAACAATATTTTATAGCGTTTGAACCGGGCTTAAAGGAGAATGCAACCTAGAAACAAGTGATTTTTTTTATCGATTCCTTGTCTTCCTTGTCGTTGAAATAGGCTTAATCCAACAGTAAAGAAATTAACAAACCAATATTAAACTAGAAATAAATTTGATACTTACCCGAAAAATAGGCTTAGCTTCATTCATGGAGATCACCAGAACTCCCCGTATAAATACTACCGACCAATGACATTGATCGATTGCTCTTATATTGGGAATGCAGGATTTCCATGATCAATGTCATTATTTGCTAGTGGGAAAACTCAGGGAATTTGAAAATTGACCCGAAAGGTTAGGGAAAAGTCGTGGAATTTGAAAATTGGCCCGAAAGGTTAGGGAAAAGTCGGGGAATTTGAAAATTGGCCCGAAAGGTCAGGGAAAAGTCGTTGAATTTTAAAATTGGCCCAGAACGTCAAGGAAAAGTCGGAGAATTTGAAAATTGGCCTAGAAGGTCAGGGAAAAGTCGGAGAACTTGAAAATTGGCCTAGAAGATCAGGGAAAAGTCTAGGAATTTGAAAATTGCACCAGAAGGTCAGGGAATAGTCGGGGAATTTGAAAATTGTTCCAGAAGGTCAGGGAAAAGTCTGGGAATTTGAAAATTGGCCCAGAAGGTCAGGGAAAAGTCTGGGAATTTGAAAATGGGCCCAGAAGGTCAGGGAAAAGTCTGGGAATTTGAAAATTGTCCTGAAGGTCAGGGAAAATTAAGTCAGGTAATTTGATAATGAGCCCAGATTTTCATAGAAATTAAATATTTTTTTAAGTGTCAAAGAACTGTTTATGATTGGTTGTCCAATTAATTGTAGCGTAATAATTATAATCTGAAAATATTTGCCTTATATTCTGAGTAAACTATCCTGACCCTGATTGATAAACTGTCAAATAAAAAAGTGGGAATCACGAAGAGCTCTGTCGTAAGAATAAATTGATTAAAAAAAATATTAAAATTTGTTAAGGAAATTATTTAGAAATGTTCACGAAAAACCTGAAAAAGTCTGGGAAATTAACTTTCACTCTCCCTTTAATAAGACAATATTTTACGTAAGATAATTTATTCCAGGAATTTGTGAATGAAATTCCGAGTAAATTACCCTCGACATTTCTCTTCTCATATACGACGTAATGCAGTCTGAAACCCTTGATATTATATGGTAGCGAGCTTTTACTAAATCTTTGGAGTGTGACTTACGTTTTCAACCTAAGTACACTCTATTTTCTAGTTCATGGTCAAAAGAAGGGGTATATATTAACAGACGAGAGGTGCTAGGGGTTTTGAGTAAAACCAGACATTTTTTATTCTTTTTAGTAACGATATAATTCCGACAAAAAGGCCTTCTCCTCTGATCCCTAGCTTCTATAGGACGCAATATGGCCTTCTCACGACTGGTCTAGATCATTTTTCGTGATCTGTTACAACAATTTATATAAGGGAGATTATAATGGCTGCATAACTGGTACTGCTAGGTTTTGTTTTTAGTAAAAAAAAAAAAAAAATATATAGAGAAGTGGTCCGAGTGATATCGACTTTGACATGAATTGACTTAAAGGGAAAATGCAACCTAATAACGAGTGGATTTTTGGTCGATTTCTTATCGTTTAATAGGCCTTATCCACTAGTGAAAAGTTTACAAAACGAATATTAAACTAGAAATGAATTTCAAACTCATCATCAAAAAAGGCTTAGCTGGATTCATGGAGATCCTGAATTTCTTCGCTTTGAAGGGTCAGCGACCAATCGAATGTTATCGTGGAGATCTCGCCTTAATGACGAGCTTTACTCATTGGTATATGACCCTTCAAGGCGAACAAATTCAGCTAAGCCTATTTTTCGGGTAAATTCTAAATTTATTTCTTCATGGGTGATAATTTGGAATTACTTCGCAATTTTTCATCACGAATATCTGTTGCCAAATTATACTTGTTCAACACGTTAATTCAAAGCCTTCACCAGAATTCCAGACACTTGCTAGAAATAAATGGGGAGAGATATAGAAATAATAAAAATAAAATTTAAGTGAATGAACGCGATACCATATCTTTCTCACGTATATATCTAAGGTATAGATTCGGGCTCAAATTTTCACCTTTTTACGAGACTCTGTGCGCAGAATTCTTGAATTACCCGTGATATACCGAAATGGAAAAGACGTATAAATGTAGTTTTTATACAGTTTGGAATTTCATCGCCTACAACGTTATCCTTGCCTCAATCCTCTGTCAAATAAACTAAAAAACAAAGTGATACTGTCATCGTTTTTATCTCGTGATTAAATTCACGAGCTTGGCTGGAGATAAAATTAGCTACTGTCACACTAGCATTTCTTAATCGATTTGAAAAGGTAAAATCAAACCGATATTCAAATCGTTTTACACGTCTTTATAAATCGATTTATCTTATAGCTTCATCTATCTGTTGTTGAAAAAGAATCGGTACGAAACTGGTTCCCGAAGCAGTTTCGAGAAATCGAATCAGATTCACACGACTCTATCGAAACGTTTTGAAACGGTTTATATCGATTCCAAGACCTAGTATGAACGAGGCTTTCATCTACATTCACAGTAGATTTCTTAATCGATTTGAAACGGTAAAATCAAACCGATATTCAAATCGCCAGGAATTGTTTTAAGCGTCACGCGTTATCTTTATAAATCGATTTATCGTAGCTTCATCTATCGGTTGTTGAAACCGTGTCGGTATGAAACTCGTTCGAGAAATCGAATCAAATTGATTTGAGAAATGACGGTTTCCCGTTCACGCGACTCCAGAGAAATGTTTTGATACGGTTTAAATCGATTCCAAGGCCTTGTATGAACGCGGTTAATGACTAGGACCAAAAATTCGACTCCAAATTCTATTTGTAATTCGTGACAGGCTCGCTTTAACGGAAAGAAAGTTTCTTCCTAGTATCACGTTGCGCAATCAGAAAGTTATTTTGACGGCGTGTATCGGTATAGGATTTTCTCGCTTCTTTACAAACTACAGCTCAATCCATTTGCTAGATTGAATTTTTCCCAAAGAGAGCCGAGAATAAGGAGGCAAGGGGTTTCGGGCAATGTATTTCACTCAATCTGAATTATCAGGAGCTCTATACCGATTTCAATTTCTCACTTTTTTTCCGGTTGGCTAAAAAGAGTTAGTTGTCCAATTATTCTCGCGTAAAACCGATAGAATTTTATATATCATAAGTATAATGTAATTCCCAAGTATGCCACTTTTTATTGTTCTAAATATGACCACTATCTTAAAATGGTCGTAACTTTTCTCTGCTATCACATAGGCATAAACCGATTGCACCACTAGAAAATAGATATTCCCTAGATTATTTTAAGATAATAAAATTCTGCCTCGCCAGACGATAAAGATGCCTCGCCACTAGTTGAAATCGAGCAACATTTCTAAGAATGACCCATATCTTAAAATGGTCCTAAACGGATTTTACTATTAGAAAATAGACATTCCCTAGATTATTTTAAGATCATCAAATATTGTTTCGCCAATCAAAAAACGTGTTTCGCCACTCGATAGGAATCGAGCAAAATCCCAAGAGTGACCCCAATCTTAAAATGGCCGCAACTTTTCTCCGCGACCTCCATGGCATAAACTGATTGCGCCATTAGAAAGTAGACATTCCGTATATTACTTTAAGGTCATCAAATATTGTTTCGCTACTAAAAAAAGGTGTTTCGCCACTCGATAGAAATCGAGTAAAGTCCCAAAAGTGACCCCAGTCTTAAAATGGCCGTAACTTTTCTCCGCGACCTCCTAGGCATAAACTGATTGCGCCATTACAAAGTAGACATTCCTTATATTATTTTAAGATCATCAAATAATGTTTCGCCACTCAAAAAATGTGTTTCGCTGCTCGATAGAAATCGAGCAAAAGTCCCAAAATGACCACTATCTCAGAATGGCCGTAACTTTTCTATACAACAGGGCTCCCAGACCACCTATAATACCTATAATTACCTATAATTCTGAAGTGATCCTATAAAAACCTATAATTTCCCTTTTTAACCTATAATACCTATTTTTAGGGGAATTCGTTCAATTTCGCTGATAAAATTCGAAATGAATGAACTATATAACTATAAAAATTACACTTTTGCTTGAAAAAGTGCAAATGTTTGCGAAAAGCAAAGTTGTGGCAGAAAGGTTTTCTCTCCTAGATCACTGTTATAATTACTCTATTTTATTAGAAGTTAGGTTAGCGAAACCAACCTATAAAACCCCAATTTTTCGAAACTAAAAACCTATAAAAAGTCCTATAAATTGATATTTTTGGACCTATAAATTACCTATATTTTTGGCTTTTAAAACCTATAATTGTTTTTGGGCTATGCGCTGGGAGCCCTGATACAATATAGTAGTCCTAAACCTATTGCACTATTAGAAACTAGACATTCCCTAGATTATTTTAAAATAATAAAATCCTGCATTGCCACTGGAAAATGATGCCTCGCAACTGATTGAAATCGTGGAAATTATTTAGTTAAATGGTCAGAAAAAATCGGGGAATCCCAGTTCGATATTTTGTACCAACCCTGTCTTAGCTTGAATTTATGGAAAATTGCGAATGCAACTACCTCTTTAAAATGAATACTACCAAGTATTATTTAAAAAAAAAAATGTTCTTTTTTTGCGGCTAGCGTTTGAGGCTTTCTCGAGGGAAATGTATCTGTAGGTTTTTCTTTAAGGAAATTGGATACTTTGTATTGGGCGTGACTCGAATTGGATTAGGCTTTTCTTTAATCTATTATTTTGCAGAATGAGAAGAAAGATTGGGATGAGCTCGGTTTGGGCTCTCAGTTTCTGTCGATTTAATTATTTACCACGAGAACTTGGATAAGATATCGGTTCCTTTTTGGGTGTAGAGATTGAAGGACCATATACTGTTTGCGTTTTATGTTAGCTTTTGAGACTCGTGCGTGGGATTTCAATTAAACTCTAGAGAGAGAGAAAGAAAGATAAATTTAATTAATTGGATTTGTAAGATGGCTTTTTTTACAATTTATATATAGTCTGTAATATAATTCATATTAAAGTGAGGCTATCATTGATATTTCTTTAACTCCAAATGTAAATTGAGTATCATTTTGGATAGATCGTTAAAAAACGATTTAAAATATATATACATATGTCATAGAACAAAATTACAATGATAGTAAAAATACATATTTTATAAAATAAAAATTTTCGAAATTTTTTTAACATTAACCGTAATAATACGTCATCAATATGGTCGCGTGATTTCGCTATTGTATTGTAGAGCCTACAGTTGATTCTCGCGCGTTCTGGCACCAGTGATAAGGTCGCTTTCGCGCCGTCTTTTTCGTAAAAGTACTTGAGATTTAATACTTTGATAAAACTAAAAATATAATTTAAAAAATGGTGTCTTTAAATTCTCATATTTTTGAGGACCCTATATTATTTTATAATATCACAATTTGATCGAGCTTAACGACAATAAGCTGGGTTATTTTTAAAACCAGTTATAATAACTCAAATTAACCATTGCTTTTTATTTTTAATTATTTCTTATAAAGACTTTAATTCCATAGATATTTTAGTTTCTTTCTAGCTCCGTTAGGTCCTTGATTCTAAGCTTTAATTGTTAATTTACTCCCAAGAATTTTCCGCTTAATTGAGTCGTGTATAGAAAGGGTGGGAGGGACTAAGTATTTATCCCCTATGATTCTAAATCTTTTACATGGCATCCGAATTCGAGAATGAGCTAGGCCTTATCTTCCCCTTTTGTTCTAAATGATATCAAAGGGAGAGTATCATTGGATTTTACACATGACGATATTTTTAAACAGGGTGTATTCAAACCTTGAAAACCGAGAAATCTCGGGTATTAGTCAAATTCAAGGAATTCTGGGTAATTTGAGGTTTGGGTATATTTTGTCTAAATGGTTTGTTTCATCAATAGACTAAACACCACTCCAAGGTGTTCTAATGTTACTACTCCATTTTATTGACGGAAGTGTTTGTTCTTGGACCTTGAAATTTCTGGAAAATTTCTGAGGAAAAACCTGGACATTTCAGGGAAATGTTTATGGCAAACCTGGAAATATCCAGGGAAATCGGTTTCTCTTAAGTTGTATGAACCCTGTTTGGGCAGTGGATAGCTGGGCAGTGGACATAGTGGACACTATGATCAATAAAATGATTGACTGATCCTTAAATTCTCTGTTATTGCGACACAAACATAGAATTGTAACGCATTTGAAAACATGTCCATATATTTAAAAAATAACAATCAGGATATGAGCTCTTTTCAGGGTTCGTAGAAATATATGAAATTTATTTGATAAAAAATGATGCTTTGGAATTATCCCTTTAACGAACTGAAGGGTGATCTGCCTCTTCTTTTAGCTCAGGGTTATGTTGTAGGAGAGACGTGAGATGAGGGGGATTTAATTTTCAAGGCTTTTTTCCTTTCATTGCCGCTTAATCGTCATCTTTTTCTTTTCGACTTTTTGCCTTCTTCTTTTCTTTCTCTTCTTCTTCTTCTTTCTCTTCTTCGTCTTCTTCTTTATCCGTAATTGAACGAAAAGAAATGCCAAGAATGCTTCCTTTCTTCGCTCCATACACCAACATTTTCCTTTTTTGAACTATAAAGGGATTATAAAATGAACTTGAAATGGTTTTTCAATAATTTTAAATGTCCCTTGTATGTTCTCAACACTGAAAATTTTTATTTTACTGTTTGTATTTGAACAAAAATGTCCGCGAAATTGTACTGAAGGTCACTAGGTCAGGTCATATTAAATTAACTCCAAAAAGGAATTCAAAAATTGTATACAAAAACGTCAATTCGATAGGCAATATCAAACTTATCTTCGCAACAATGATATCAATAACTCATAAAATAGAGCGTAAGTCTCTGGTATCATGATCGCCTAGTTTGTAGCGAAAATTCGTCTGCTATTTATTTTCTCACCTCTCGCCCATGTAAATCGTGCTTCAAGTTTACTACAAGGTTTATTATACGATTGGTACGTGGTTCTGAAAGTTTCGTCTTCATAAATTTCGCCTGAAGAGAGAGGAAAAACATCCAAAAAGTCTAAACGGGGCGTCTTTCCGTTCAAATTTTGAGAATATTTAGGGTGAAACCGTGAACTGAGAAAATCAGACTCGGTTCATCGTCACCCGCAGTATGTCGTCTTATAAATTTGAAGGATCATTTACTTGTGGCATTAAGTATACCACAATTAGAATGTTTTTGCTCCCTTGTTCTTAATTTCGCTGATGATTTCAGTTTCTCTTTGACAAAAATAAATCGGAAGGGTACAAAAAAAGGAATTCCTTCATTTTCTTTTAAGGATATATATATATATATATTTGTGTTCAGCTAGCGGGCGGGCAAGCTGGGTGAGCTTCATTTTGGGTAAGAGCCAGGAAAAGTATTTCTGGAAATCACATCTTTTTTTTTTTTTTTTTTTTGATCCATACATTTTTTCTTATTTCTTTGCCGTACTTTGCTCACTGCGGGCATTCAATGCGGGAGTATCGCAAGATATTTTTTCTTTTGCTAGTCTCCCATATCCACCTAAATGAAAACGAATCTTCCTTAATTCGTTTAATTCCATTTCGAGGCCGAGACCTCCTTCGCGTCGATATGTTCACGAGAAGTTAACTTATCCAAAATTATAAATACAGGCAGTGTAACACCAAAAGTCTATCATTTTTTCCATAAAAGTAAACTACGCCCCGTAGCTTAATACTATCAGCAAAGGTCCGTGTAAATATACCGACAGATTTCGATTCGAGACTCTCTAGCGGGAGCAGTTGCCGTGTAAATAGTGAACGGAGGAAGCGACACTATGTGGAGAAATTCCGTAGGTGGGAGGGAAGATAATATAGCCAAGCGCGGCCCGCCTAAATTCCGTCCCTCTCTCCCGACTCAAAATATCGAGGAAGAGTTCAAATCACTCTAACCAGAGAGGGGTGATGACTTTTATGGAAAGTTTTAAGTGATGGGCTATGACTTAAACTGCAACTTTGCTGACAGTATTAAGCTACGGGACGTTGTTTACTTTTATGGATTAAACTGATGGCCTTTTGATAATAAAAATAAATAAATTTATTATTCGGATAAGCCTTGAACCTTCTTATCAATATATATCCTAAAGGAAATTTAAGCCATTTGAAAACAACTTGACTAGCCTGGAGAAATCAATGTACCGTATTGCCTTAACCTCGCCTTCACGAGGAGACGAGGACCACGACACCGTGCAATGTAATGTGGTTAAGACTTATCTCTCTCTTCACTTCCCATGTCATCCCCCTACACGCCAAGTGAAGTTCTGTCTCCTTAAATTAGAATTCTCTCTAGCTGTTCTCGGTCTCATCATCTTTTACTTCTTCGGGTTAGCCCCGAGCTATCACTTTCCATGGGCGTGGGTGTGGTACGATAAAGAAGTTGCTACCTTGGAAACGCCAGAATTGAATTGGAAACCGGATGGTTCAGTGGTTGCTATGAAAATTATCTTAAAGGGAAACTTAGAGCCGCGTTTGAATTTATTTTCGGAGTTTTTAGACACTTTTTTTGGTGTTTAAATTAATTTGTTTGCGGGTAAAATTTTAATAATAGTAAATATAAATACAAGCCAATCATATTATTTTAGCCTTCAACAGCGCTTGTAATGCGCGCTGAGTTTGATATCCAAGGTCTTAGTGCATCAAACTGATGAGACAAGACATCAAAAGCACTGTTGAAGGCTGAAATAATATGATTGGTCCGAATTTATATGATTGGTCCGAATTTTTATGATTGGTCCGAATTTATATGATTGGTCCGAATTTATATTTACTTTTATTCAAATTATACCAAACTTTAGAAATTAATTCAAACACCTAAAACGTGTCTAAAAATTCAAATGCTGTTCCATTTTTAGCTCCAAGTTTCCCTTTACTTATAGCTTTATATATTTGAATATTAATTGTTCCTTTAATTTAGTAATTCTTAGGGATATTTAGTTTAGCGCGTTTGGTTAGGTTATCTCAAAGTGAAATTGTCTGTAAATTTCGGTAGTTGATGATGAGGCAGTCGTCGCGGCCCCGTAATAGTCCCCAAAGGTTCGACTCTTCTTTTGGCTTTTTATTCAATTTGGCGTTTTTGACGCTGCGCCTTCCACACACTTTGCATACCATTAGTTCCAACAAAGAACTCCCCTTGGGATATAAAAGATATTAGGCACACTCTCTACGCCTATCTTTGCCTCTTAAGCCGTGAGGATTGTACTATTTTTGAACAAAAAAAGCTAGCCTAGATAACAAGATGGACTACGAAACAAAACGAAATTGTTTCGCGAGTTATAAGGGGCTGATTCTGATTCTCTATTTTTTTGTCTATTTTTAAGTGATGGGCTATGACTTAAAACTGTACCTTTATTGATACTATTAAGCTACGGGGCGTTGTTTACTTTTACGGAGTTTAATAATAGACTTTTGGTTAAACTTTGACCTCTAAAAGCAATTTAATTTTTAATTAAATGTTTTTAATTCAAAACATTTTAATTATAAATTACCACTTTGTTGATTTAATTACCAGAGCAAACCGTAAATTACCGTTACCATGGTGACTAAGAGACAAATGTACTCTGTTCTTTGTTTAGAACTCGGGCTGTTTGCCGATAGAGGTCGCTTTATTATCGATGTTTTTAATAATTCTGCGTAAACTATGAAAGAATTGCAACTACATTTGGTTCAAACACAATATACTTCTTGAAATTATATCAAAAGCCAGCCCTAAAAATAGCAAATTTGCATAATACATAAAAAAAAAAAAAGCTAAAATTGGAGAGAAAAAGTTTTTAAAGTCAGTTCTTGAAAAAAACAGGAAAGAAAAATGCTTTTGTATATTATAATATAAATTATTATTTCTTTTGGGCGGATAATACCCCTTGCGCCAAAGCTTTCGTTTTCAAGAATCAAAATTTGAAAAAAATGTTCCCATAATGTTTTGTAAGGTCTATTCATTTTCTTTAAATAAAACCAAGTATATTTTGGCGTTGAGCTTAAACTCTTTGACCAATCACGTCGCTATTACAAAGACGAACTCTAATTGGCTCCGGCATTTCTGTCTAATTAAAACCTAACGATCATGCAAATTAATTTAATCTCAAATTTTCCAAATAAAATTAAAAATTTCAGTGATTAATTTTGTTGAAAAACCTGATTTTAATTTAAAAGCTTTGGATTAAATGTGAACATATTGCTAATAAGAGGTCAAAGTTTAAATCGTCTATGAGTCAAGTTTTCAATAAGCATTTATTCGTGTTTGGCATCGTTCAGGACATCTTAATGTCCATTTTCATGCCCAAGTCACTTTGCCCGTACAATGCAAACTTTAAATGGTCAAGGGTATCGTGAAAAACATTTCATTTTTCACGATTAGTCATTGATAAGTCAGAAATAAGAAGCTTATGAAAGATATTTTAAAATAGTTGAAATTCAAATACTTTTTGCAAATACCTATAAATTACCGGGTAATTTACCAATTGGCCATTTGCTTTGTTTCTTATTAAATTTTTCATATATTTAAAATAGTTGGAATTCAAATACAAATCATTTGTGCAAATAACTATGAATTACCGAGTAATTTAGCAATTTCTAAAGTTACGGTAATTTCAAGACTATACCCCCATTGGCCATTTGTTTTGTTTCTTATTTCATTTTTTCATATATTTTTCTGTTTTTGATGGAATATATTAAAGGGAAATTGTTGGATAGGGGGCGCTCGTGTGCCGGGTTCTGTTTTTTATCGTTCGTAACATCTGGAGTTAGAAACCTCTTTCTTTCAGCCTCGCGAAAGTACTGCTAGAATCCAGTAGTTACTATAGCCCATTCTACTAAAATAGGACCACGGGAAATGGTTTAAAAAATATTTTTTTTCGTAGTTTTTTATTGTTTTACTGGGAATCCAGGGCTGTATTTTAGTTTCAAAACTAAATTTGCACACGCAAAAAGCTTTTTAGAGCATTTTTTTTCCAAGAATTTTGGGGGTTAGAATTTTTTTAGAGGTTATTGGGCGTGTTTTTTTTTTTTATTTATTTAACGTCTTAAGGGGAATGCAATCCGATTAGGAGTGGTTGAGTATATATTTCTTATAAACAGGCCTAATCCGCTAGATTAGGCTTAACTATATTTAGGCTTAACAATGATTCATGGAGGGTTCGATTAACAACTGCAGTAAAGTTTCCTCCCACTTTAAGATGATTTAATTTACACTTAATCATACAACTGGCATTGGTTAAAATACTACCATCATAATAGTTTCCTACCAATATAGTAGTATCCCCTCTAAAACTAACAAGCAAATTCCTACTGCAGTAAAGTTTCCTCTCTTTTATGTTGGTTTAATTTCCATTTAATCATAACGCAAAGTGACGATTGACATTGGTTATAAATAATATTATCATCTTAGCCGTTTCCTACCAATATAGTAGATTTTCATCTACATCTAGCGCGTAAAATTCCTACTGCAGTAAAGAAAAGTTTCCTCCCACTTTAATAAGATTTAATTTACGCTTAATCATACACGTCAAGTGACAACTGGCATTGGTTAAAATACTACCATCTTAGTAGTTTTCTACCAATATAGTAGATTTTCCTCTACATCTAGCGCGTAAAATTCCAACTGCAATGAAGCGTGGAATCGTTTAAAGATTGCATTCTCCCTTTAATTTTGGTTATGTTTATATCTTTTGAATCGTTTTTTTTTTAGCGATCTTTCGTAAAATACTACTTAAATTTTCGTTTGAAACTCGTGAAAAATCCGTCACAGCCTCACTTTAACGTTTAATTCTTCCTAGAAATAGTCCAGTTATCCAATTTCTTTCGTTTGCGGAAGGGAAACGTCTAAATTGGCTAAATTGTTCGCCTTTTGGCAAACACCGCGATTCTATCTAGCGCGTTTAAACTGAGTGACAATCGAGAAAATTTGAGATAGTGGCTTGTGAGCTAGAGTGCGGGAGTAAAAGGGTTACTCGAGGTCAGGAAAAGGGGTCAATGAAAGAATGGAGTTAGAGGAAACTGAGGAGGTTGTGTGAGAAAGTGCAAAATGGAATCAATACAAAGAATACATCACACAAACGGAATATTAGCCCAAAATATCACACATCTTGAAGCTTTTAATTCAGAAACAACCTGGGAATATCAGGGAATTTTAAATTTAGGCCAGAATTCTTATTGATTCTTTTTATTTGAGTATTGTTCTTAGATAGAAATCGAGCAAAAATCCATAACCCTATTTTAAAATGGCCGTAACTTTTCTCTACAATCACCTAGGCATAAAATGGTTGCGCCATTAGAAAGGTGACATTCCTTAGATTAATCTAAAATAATAAAATTGACACGAGCCACTCGTTAAAGATTTTTCCGCCACTGATTGAAATCGAGCAAAAATCCAAAAAAGACCCCTATCTTAAAATGGCCGTAACCTTTCTCTACAATCACCTAGACATAAACTGATAGCTGCATTAGAAAGAAGACATTCCTTAGATTAATATAAAATAATAAAATTGACATGAGCCACTCGTTAAATACTATTCCTCCACTGCTAGAAATCGAGCAAAAATCCAAAAATGACCCCTATCTTAAAATGGCCGTAACTTTTCTTGACAATCACCTAGACATATTGCACCATTAGAAAGAAGACATCCAATAGATTAATTGAAAATAATAAAATAGCTTGTTCTGAATATGTTAATAATTATAATCGATAAAAGAAATAAAGTTAATTTTCCTCTTAACCCTCCCTTTAAAACTTCGTCATAACATCTACCATCGTCTTTCTTATACAGTTTATGTACATTTTAATAAATTAGTAATTAATGTAATTAATGAGAATTGTTGAATTAACGAGGAACCAGTATATAGGAAGGTAAATTATAATTTGGTACGGTGACCTATTTTCGCCGTATACCGCCAGGGGGTGGAGGGGGGCTATAATTTATATTTAATACATTATTTTTCCCGCTCTTATCGTATAATTATTTGCGTAATATGCCTACCACCATTCAAGTCAAGCTCCCGCAGAGCGACGTAACCCAAAAATACTTTTCAAAAACTACTTTTTTGTTACGTGACTTTACATTGTGTATAAATCTGTATTAACTTTCGTTAAATTGCAATCTAATATTTAATAACAATTTTTCGTGCCCATTTATGGCTGTAACTGAAACGATGTCTTTTAAAGTGCGGATGAAATATGAACAATTTGCGTTTTTTTAATTTAAAGAGAGGCTGTCACCATTTTTTCTTCAGTTCCAAATTGAAATTGAGTATCATTTTCGGAAAGATGGTTAAAAAACGATTCAAAATATATATTCAAATGTAGAATAGAACAAAATTACAGTGACAGTAAAAATACATATTTTATAATCGCCTTTTGCGAAGTTTTAATGTCACACTCCCTTTAATTTTCGAATACCCTTTAAGAATTCTTGAATAACGAGTTTTTAAAATTTCTTGACGTGTATATGTATAACGTTCTCGATTTACTTTTCGTTAAATTTATAGGAACACAATTTTGGATTTTAAAGGGAAACTTATAGCTAAAAATGGAACAGCATAAGTAAAAACGTATTTCAGAATTTTTAGACATATTTTTTGTATTTAAATTAATTTCTAAAATTTCAATAAAAGTTAATATAAAATCGGGCCAATCATATTATTTCAGCCTTCAACAGCGCTTCTTATGTCTTAACATTAAAAGAAGGCCGATATTTGATGGCCAAGGTCTTAGGCCGTCTTTTAATGTTGAGGCAAGACATTATAAGCGCTGTTGAAGGCTGAAATAATATGATTGGCCCACTTTTTTATTTACTTTTATACAAATTTTATCAAAAACTTGTCTAAAAATTGTTATATTCTGGAATAGGTTTTTTGGCACGGTGATTCCGAAAATAAATTCAAAATCTGATCCGTTTTTAGCTCCAAGTTTCCCTTTAATTCGCCCAGTTATTCTGGTTTTGTCGAGTATATATAATCTATTGTGTTTGAAGGCGTTAATTTATGTGTCAAATACCACAATTTCTTTCTGGAATTAGCGCGATTAAATGACGCAACCGAGAGAGGTTTTTAATCTATCATCAGACACGTTTTTGGATTTTAAATTAAGTTTGATTAAAGTTTAATTAAGTTGAAAATCTGACTCATCAGAGGAATGACCCCATGTTTAAGAAAACTTTAAAGCTAAAATTTAATTACTTTCCAAGCGTGAGAATCAATAAATGTAGGCCACGTGACCCTATTGATGACGTAGTATTACGGGGAATTTTTATTTTAAAAATTTCTAAAAACATGATTATAAAATGACGTATTTCTACTAGTAATTTTGTTCTATGCCATATATATATATATTTTGAATCGTTTTTTAACGATCTTTCCGAAAATGATACTTAAATTCTATTTAGAACTCGAGAAAAAAATCGTTACAGCGTCACTTTAATTAAACTTTTAATTATTTCACACCCTGGAACCTTTTCTAGAACAATAAGAAAAAAGTTAAAAAAAAAAAAAATCCACGCCTTGTAGATATCTTTAGAATTAAAATTCAAATTGAATGGAAATTTTTAATATAAAATCAGTACCAAAGGTGCGATGAAGCGAAGAAAGAAAATCAAGGGAGGATGAAATGATATATTTATTTTATCTTGAATCAACGGTATCAAATGTGATTTGAACCCAGCCACGGATTTTTCCTGAGCTTCATATATTGAAATTGAGTAGTATTTTCGTTAAGATCGTTAAAAAACCATTCAAAATATATACTACAAACAGGGTTGCCACAGGTCAGGGAAAACAGGGAAAAGTCAGGGAATTTGAAATGAACCAAAAAAGTTAGGGAAAAGTCAGGGAATTTTAAGATATTTTAAAAAGTCAGGGAATTTAAAGATCTTTCAAGAAACTAGGAAATTACAATCAGTCTGCAGAAAAGATTTGAAGCTGACCGTGTCAATTGTATAGATTAGAACAAAAATAAGCGTGCAAAAAGTTTGGTGAACGCGATTATATAAAAAATAAAACGTTAAAAATTGGGTAGTATTAGCTGAAACGGTCAGCGAAAATTGCGGAAAAGGTCAGGGAAAAACCTGGAAAAGTCAGGGAATTTCAATCCGAAAAAACTGTGGCAACCCTGTACAAATGCAAAATAGAAAACAATTACCGCAGCAGTACGTACAAATCATGAAAAATGACATTTACCTCATAAATTACCTATTTAGAACTCTAGATATAATAGCAATCAAACTTGGAAGAGCAAATGCCCTATATACATACCATGTTATATAAATATATGTGTATATTTTGATTCCCATGTCGCTTGGCGTTTTCGTTTTCGTTGCATGCAAACTTGTTATCGTGTATTACTGGAATTATAAATTCACCCATCACATCCTTCGCATCTCCAGGATGCTCTTGAGCTTCCTCTTTTCATATTAAGGAACTTTTGAAGATGGGGAGCTCGTCATCCTTCCCAATTTTGAGATACTTCCTTCGACAAATCTTAAATCTTAGTGCCGGTGCGTTTTCCTTTCGTTACTTTGAACTAGGAGTATTTATTTAATATCGAAAAGACTGGAGTGGTAGCGTGATTGCTTACTACGGAATTATGGTCCGACTAAATTTTGGGTGGCCCAAATCCATTAAGAAGGAGCTTTGTTTTAAGTGTTTTATTATTGGTGTTTAAAGTTAGCAGCGAGTGTCTAATGTTGCCCTTTGGTAAAATATACGTTGCCAAAAATCTAAATGGCTTTAAAAGCCGAAACCAGGTTAGAAACGTGTCTAAACAACTATACTTTCAAAAGTCTATCAATTTATTTAAATAAACAACGCCCCCGTAGCTTAATACTATCAGCAAAGGTCCGGGTAAATGCACCGGCAGATTATGCAGGATTCGAGACACTCTAGCGGCCGCAGTCGCCGTGTAAATAGTGAACGGAGGAAGCGACACTTTGCGGAGAAATTCCGGAGATTGGATGGAAGACAATATAAGCAAGCGCGGCCCGCCTAAATTCCAACACTCTCTCCCGACTCAAAATATCGAGCCAGACAGGGGTGATGACTTTTTTGGCTATTTTTAAGTTTAGTTATGCGATAATCGAAATAGAGGTTACTTTTAAATTCTGTCGACTCCAGTTGCGAGGAGGTATGGTTTCTCCTTGTCGCCTGTCTCAGTGTTTCAGCTTCCTGTTAGATGAGGAAAAGGCGTCGAGATAAGAGTGGGTGCCGTGAAAGGACAGCTCCCTTTCTGTCCCGCGCGGATTATGAAGTTTTGACGCGAATCTATTTCGAGCTGAGAATATTGAAAAGCCAAAGGGGTATTTCATCGCACCCAGCACTCTTATCTTTCTTTCCTCCACGCTGTGACTTTTACTGATTGAAGGAAAGGAAGATGGTGCGACGGAGTAAAGCTAAGAAAGGTCGCGGTTTGAATATAAGAGACTGTCACTGTCTATAGAACATCCTTGCTCCACACATTTAAAGGATTTTCAGGAAATCACGGTACCAAATGTTAAAACTATAATTCTATGGGTTTGTACCAAAAATGAGTAGATGTTACACTGAGAATTGTTAAAATGAGGCTGTCACCATGTTTATGAGTTATATCAGAAGCCGATGAAACCCTCCTTTGAAGTCTACTACTCCAATGTTCCATATAGCGCTCCTCTCTGTATGGGTAAAATTTTACGAGTTAGAAGGGGTCCTACTTCATCCCCCCTGTCTACAGAAAATTGGAAATTCTCTCTCTGTACAAACGACGACGTTTTTGGACGAACTCCAAGGCTGCTAGAGATATTCGCTCGACGAACTCCCGCTCCGAAAACATCTACCGTTAGGAGGCGTACGAATCGCGCCTTTTGAGAATAACCCATACAGACCCGGGAGTAATAGACTTCAAAGGAGGGTTTCATCGGCTTCTGGTTATATTACTATTAAAATACGATAATTTTCGTATGAAAGGTAGTTGACTTGATCTGAATTAATTAGGTACTTTTACGAAAAAGACAGCGCGAAAGCGACCTTATCACTAGTGTCAGAACGTTTGAGAATCAACTGTATTCTCTATACAATTTAGTGAAATCACGCGACCATAGTGATGACGTAGTATTGCGGGTAATTTTTATTTCAAATTTCCATTTGAAGTTTGAAAAATCCGTGTATTTTTTTAATCTTCTTCTTCTTCCTCTATTTAAAGAATGTAGGTACATTGTTGCTTTGATCCTTTTTTAACGAGAAAACCCTCTGTGGAATGAGTATATTTTTTATGAATACCTTAACATAGTGTAATTTGCATTTTTTTACCCCCTAGGACGTGAAAGTTTTTTTTTTTGGTCCAAAGATTGTTTTATTACCATCGTAGCTCCCCCTGGTAGCTCATTTGTACGCGAAAAATACGGTATAACTTCTAATTTTGTTTAAACAACAAAAGCCCTTGAATAAACTTATAAAGACACTAATTAAAATGTCTACAAAACATCGCCATTAAAGAGAAACTTGAAGCTAAAAATGGAACAGCTTTTGGAATTTATTTGCGGAATTACCGTGGCAAAAACATATTCCAGAATTTTTTTCAGAATAATTAGACACGTTTTTGGTGTTCAAAATCATTTTTTAATTAAGTTTGAATAAAAGTGAATATAAAATCATTATAAAATCATATAAATTTCCGCCTTCAACAGGGCTTGTAATGTCTTGTCTCAACATTAAAAATATATGCCGGTTTTAGGCATCAAATATCGGCCTATTCTTTTAATGTATTACGTTTTTGGCGGGGTGATTCCGAAAATAAATTCGAAAGCTGTTCCATTTTTAGCTCCAAGTTTCCCTTTAATTTGAATTTCAGGAGTGGCTTCATTAATTAACACTACAAGAAAAGCTTTGAGGAGAAAAAGTTTATTGTAATGTCCATAAACCTTGCATTCGAATTCCATCGTAAAGAAAATTGTGAAATAACTATAATACTTAAATTTATGTCTGACAACAGATTGCGGCAATCTTTTTTTATCGTTTTTGTTTCAAAGGGTTGTCAAATGTCACGGTCTTGACTCCCTCTAGAGATCAAAAAGCCTTGACACATAAGCCGTGTTCATACTAGGCCTTGGAATCGATTTAAACCATTTCAAAACGTTTCGCTTTAGTCGCGTGTACGGGAAACCGTCTATTCTCGAATCGATTTGATTCGATTTCTCGAAACTGCTTCGGGAACCAATTTCGTACCGATTCGGTTCAAAGAACCGATAGATGAAACTAGGATAAATCGATTTATAAAGATAACGCGTGAACGCATGCCGCTTAAAATGATTTGAATATCGGTTTGATTTTACCGTTTCAAATCGATTAAGAAATGCTATTGTGACCGTAGCTATTGTCTCACTAGCGGTTGAAATATGTCGAATCATTTAAACGCTCGCTGCCTGATGATAAAGTTTTGTCTGTCAATCGGAACGCGACTCAGTAACGCCATCTATGAAAACATTTTCAAGATTGCCCTAGCTAGCATTTTTACCTCCTAAACGCGTATAGGCCTACCTACTGTAATATATTTTCGAGGCCCCCCAAGGCTTCTCCGGTAAAAAATAACTTGTCTTTCGAGTCTGTCGTCTTCTTTAAGGAGATATGGGGTGGTAAAAGGGAAACCGAGAGAGTTTAGGGCTAAAGAAAAGATTTGATAAAAAAAAATAATAAAAAACAAGATTTGAAAGCCAACTTAAAAACCCTCAAAATTATATTAAATGGAGAATGCAACCAAACTATAAATTATCGATTCCTTATCGTTTAAATAGCCCTAATCCAATAGTTAAAAATTTACAAACAAATATTAAACTAGAAATAAATTTAAAACATCAAAATAGGCTTAGATGAATTAGGCTGCCAAAGTCTTAGGCATCAAACACTGGCATATTCTCTTAATTTTAGGACATTACAACCGCTTCTGAAGGCTGAAATAATATGATTGGCCCAAATTTACATCTACTTGTCTTTTATTGAAATTTAATCATACTTTAGAAATTAATTTGAACACCAAAAACGTGTCTAAAAATTGCTTGAAAATTCTCGAATACGTGATTCCGAAATTAAATTCAAAAGCTGTTAAATTTTTAGCTCCAAGTTTCCCTTCAATCCTTATTCCAACCTGCCTTTGTTTTAAATAAAAAATAACCTCGAAAACCTTAATATTTCCCGGTTTAAAAATCTTTTAGGGATGGTTATGTTGCTTAGCAACGCTGCAGAATTTTCCCCGTCTTATTTTAGAGGGAAAATATTTTTTTTCTCGTTGAGAGGGTCTTGGCAGCAGTGAAAAAATATGAAATTACTGACGCAATTTTGCTACCTCGCGCAGGAAACGTGGGAAATAAATAAAAAGTTTTTCCTCTCTTTTAACTTCTAGTTTATAAAGTGTATTTTTGCCCGCGGGATTGAAGCTAGGAATGATTGGCACTTGCATATTGGGGACACTATATATTCAATCGCACGCTTAGAATGACGCAAAATCTTAAAATATAACCCTTTTTTCATATTAAAACTGATTACTTCTAAGGCAGCATTGATTTATATCCAAAAAATACACAATTTTCATTTTTTCCAAAAAATGAAATGTTTGCTTACACTTTGATCGGTTTTTTGGCCCACTATATTACGTGTTAGGGTTTTAACTCTTTTACGAGGACCACGTGACCTTTATGCCCTTAATTGTACTTGCACTAGCGTTTGAAAAAATTTTAATACGAATACATTTGAATATTGGAAATATTTTGAATAGAATATGCTAAAATAAATTTCGCCCCTGTATGTTTCGCTTCGCCGTACACACCGATGCGAAGTGGTTGGAACACTTTTACAGGGGCTCGTAGACTTTAAGTGGCTACCAAAATAAACCGTCTTTCATAGTACACAATTTAAACCATAAAAAAAAATTCTCTTCACACACTTTAAGCTGCGGCTTACATTTTTGAGTATGATCCTAGAATTGACCAATTGTCTTCTATTATATAATATAACTCAATTTTGCATAATATTTTATTTATTACTCACGCAAATTTGGTATTTTGTATTTATCAATATTTAACCCCGTTTTCAATCAAGTTTTTCAACCTTTTTCTTTAACTTCTAAACATCAAAATCATTTAGATAGATCGCATATTCTCCGTCACTAGAAGCTTGTTAACGGGGGTTAAACGAAAAGCTTTGTTTTGACGTAGATTCTTGGCCAAAAAATCTTGATTGAAAGCTCGTCTTTATACGATTCTAGTTAGATCTTGTAGGCGTGTCGTATTTGACATTTTTGCGTACCTGTTTATCACCGATAGGTGAATTTAGTGGATGTTGAAGGTCTCCAGTGGGTTGACAAAAAACGAGACGGCGTGATCGCCATCAAAGTGGGTCAGGACGGTCAATTACTGTTGTGGTCACCTAAGGGTCTCGACGATTGGATGTTCGCCCTGAGGGACGCCATCAGTCGCAGTAAAGGACGCCGAGAAGCGCTCAGGAAAGCCCATACTTTGATTCCTCAGATATCCGAAACTGGGCTACTCAGGAGGTACCGGTACAGTTGTCTACCATCATCACGGGGGATCATTGCGGCTTTTGGGAGGGACCGCAATTCCTTCGCACTCTTTTTCTAACTAAAATACATTTTTCGCTTGATTGCACTGCACGATTGATTTGATTTTTATATTTTTCATCAAATAATCCATTGTCATATTAAATATTAGATCAGTTTCCACGCTTCTTTGTGATGGCATGATATATATTGATGTGGTTTTAACGTTCCTATAATTCATTACGATATGTTCTTTGTTTTCATGGCATGTTCTTTGTTTTCATGGCATGTTCTTTGATTTCACGGCATGTTCATACGATTTCCTTTTGATTTTATTGGTTTCCATTATATTATTATAGTTTGCTTTCACGCAATTCTATTGAGACGTATTTGATTGGTTGTTTGGTTTTGCTCGTTTTCCTTTTCTTGCACGCACTCTCATACGGTTTTGTTTGGATTATGGTTACTTCATTTTCTGTCGCCTGATTATTTTAATTCCCTCGCCTTTAATATTGGCATGACATAAAGCTACGCTTTCATTGGCACGCTTCGAATATTTTCCATCGCAACTTCATTTGAAATCATCAGTGAAAACTTAATTGTTTTTTTTTTTTTTTTTTTTTTTTTTTTTTTTTCATTCTGTGTTCGATTTAATTCAGGCAAGCGATGACGTTGCAACATACCTTATCCGATAGTCACGTTGAGAGGTCAATTTTGCATTCTAGCAGCGCTAAGGACTTCTCTGGAAGTCTGCGTTCTAGTACCGAACATCAACCGACTCCTCATCTCGGAAAGAGATCCCAAAGAATATCTGGTATGAGTTTTAATTCCAATCTGAAGTAGGGTGCGGATTCAATTTACAACTTCTATGTAAACAGGAGTGTCTATATGAATCTTTTTGTTTGTTTTATTGTTTTTCCAACGGTGTAAATAGTTTTAACGGATATAGTGATATCAAATGATACCGAATTGGACACGGGGTACGATTCCGAACTGTGCCTTAGACCTCGCAACGCCATGGGGCCTCGTTTAGCCCCACAATGCGCCTCTGGTTCGCACACCTCTTTAGCGTCCCTCGGTAAAGGTATCGGTATGGGTTGCGGTACGGCTTCTTCGGCGACTGGAATTTCGGCTAGCGGATTCGGTTACGGGACAGGTTTTAGTTTCGGCGGTTTTAGTACGGGCAGTGGTCACGGTAACGGTGGACAATTGTACCGACCATCTCCGCGTTCTTTGCAAGTTTCTCCGGCTTTAACTCAACGCTCTCTTTACGCCCAACACGTTTTATCGGCGCCGGAAATCGCGCCAAGTCCGGAAATGAGACAAAGTAAGAGCGCCGCTACCAACGTCACGTCCGAATTCAGTTTCATCCGACCCGATTCGCCCATTAGCAGAAACGACAGTGGTAACGGAAGTGGCGGTAGTAACGGAGGTGGTACCGGAAGCGGAAACGGCGGAGGTGGGAATTCCGGTAACGCCACGTCCAGTTTACGAAGTACTCGCGAGTATCATCGTTCTCATTCGTGTTCGACGCAAGCGCTATCCTCAAATTCGCTCGGATCAAATACGGGTACTCCTTCCCGGGGAACGCCTCGTAACGGGGGTTATTCCGGCGGAGGCATGACTGACCCAACGCGACCTAGCAGTATTTACGGTCAACCTTCGGTTACTGTCGAGAAAAACTCGTTATTCGTGCCCAAAAACGCGTTGCAATTGCAACAGCAACATTTGACGCAACCTCAAGTCCCGTTGAACTTAACGAATCCAGTTCAACAGACGCCATCGTCTCGAGTACAACCGGACGTGGTACCTATTTCCTATCAACAGACTAAGTCACCTTCGATTCAACATTTATCCTCTTCGGCGTCGAATTCGGGGGGTCAACAGCAACAGCAACAACCCGGGTCGAACCGGAACCCCAATAATTCTCAGCAACAGTCGATATTCGAACAGAGACCGCATCATCAACATCGCAATCATAGGCGAGCGGCTAGACAGTATCTTCATTCAAAATCTGATTCTTCGTTTTCAAACGTGGCTAACAACCACGCCGTTAACGCTGCGGATAATCCACGCGTTAATAATAACGGATCTAGCAACGCTAGTCACAGAAAAAGCTCCTTAGCTCTCGGATAAGACGGATTTTGCTGAGAAAAAAGTATGGTTTTAAAAACAAGGAAGTAGTTTTTTTGTTATAAACTGTTAGAAAACGAATTTCTACGTGTTACGTGAAAATTTCATCATAGATGGCGACACTTTTAAAGTTTAGTGGCTACATCTAGCGGTGATTTTTTTAATCCTAAAGTCATCGCGAACTATTAATAAAATGGCGACCTTTCAACTAAGTTAGGTTCGAAGTAAAAAAAAAATAAAACTAAAGCCCCGTTTTAAAGATAGCGTAGGGTATAACTTAATAGATTTAATATAATGACTGAAAAACTGGAATTTTTTGTATAAATTATTATGGTATCAAAAACAATTAAAACAACGCGCGAATTTAACGTAAGAAGAAGGAAGATTTGTCGTAAAATCTTTAAAAAGAAATAAAATACCAGAAAAATAAACATAGCTGTGATTTCGATTAAAAAAAAAAAAAATAAAAATAAAATTGGATATTTGAGTCATTTTAATTCCCACATAAAAAATTTTTCCCATTCTCATAAAATCTCCCTATGAAAATGAGATACATTTTACTTAAATCCAATCACTAAAAGCTCCAAAAAACGAGCATTTTACCTAAGAAAACATTTTTTTATTTAAGGGGAAACAGTATGAATAACACTCAAAATTAATTAATCGTAAAATATTAATTAAAATTAAATATAAATTAGTAAAAGAAATTGAAACTTGAAAATAAATAATTGAAATTATTTAAAAATTTGGAAAAACCTTGAAACTGAGATAAGAGATACGAAATTTGACTCCAGAATCTACCTGAAAATTCGTATTGTTTCCCCTTAAAACGTGAAACAAAGCCTTTAATATTTCCTCCCATTTTTCCCGAATTTAAAAACGTGTTTTTATATTGGAAACAAAACCTAAATAATGAAATGAATAAATGATAAAGTTTTTTAATGTCAAAAAGAATGAAAAGTTTAGATTGGTCGTTGATGTCCTCTCTCTCGTAGAAATGGAATCGAAAAAACTGTTAGAAAGAAATGTATATCAAGAATTGTATAAATTGGAAAATGTAATGAACATTTTAAGCTAATAGTAGCCACTCTACAGCCTTCAACACAAATTTTAAATTAATAATCTGATTTTTAATAATTTGATTAGGTTTGTCGGTAGTTTTCGATTCAAATGGATCCAAATTTCATTACACAACCCAATTCCCAATTTTTCACTAAAAATCGACTCTCTAAGCGAGTTTTTTCCTATTCGATGACGTCATATTATTGTTACTCGATTTCTGTAGAGTTCGAGTGACGTCATAGTATCGCCATTCGATTTCTGACAAGTTGGAATGACGTCATAGCTTGTCATTCGGTTTTTGACCAGTTGGAATGACGTCATAGCTTGTAATTCGGTTTTTGACCAGTTGGAATGACGTCATAGCTTGTCATTTTATTTTTGACCAGTTCGAATGACGTCATAGCTTGGCACTCGAGCTATGTGGTATGAAACTTTTCGAGATCTTTGCTATGGTTGATTTCTAGGAAAAGTGCAAAAATAGGGCAAGTTGTAGTTTCTTCAAACTGTAAGTTCTGACCAATTAAATATTGAACGTGATCCGCTCTTCACCAAGAGATTTAAAAATGTTTTAAAAATTCAATTTTATAAGAGTCCCGTTAAAAACACGAAAATGATTGCTGTAGAGTGGCTTAAAAATCAGACATTTTTATAATCAGTACTATTTTGCATTTCGTACGAGGCTAAACTTCATCTTAAAGTGGTTTTCTCACCCATTTCCAAATAACACCAAATATTTAATTTTCGAAAAACATCTTTTAAAAATGTAAAATACATTTACATATGTCGTAGAAGTAAACATATTTTATCACCATTTTAGTATTATTCCTCCTATAATTTTTCTTACTATTTCTTGGTGTAAAGAAGGAAATGAGAAAGAACCAAGCTTCGCTAACTACGTTGCAAAAATGATCTGATTACAAATATTAATAATTAAAGCTTTTAAAACTTTAAATGAAATTTTAATGTGTTTAGATAAGAGTTGGAAAAAAGATTGGAATGAGAGAGAGAGACTTGTTGGAATAAACAATTAATTACAAACGGAACAATATTTATGGATTAGATTCGACAGTTTTTTATCAAACAAATATAAATACACGTAACACGCAAACAAAATAAAACAATAGGTTTAAACGTTTTATATTTAGGTGAAAAAAAATAATAATAACAAGAAAAAACCTTTTTAATATTGGCTTCGTATGAAATCCACAAAAATGGAAATTGAATGGTATGAAAATCGGCGCTAATGTTGTTGCCCAATTATGGCTGGCTGGTTCCCCAATTAACGCTGTTTTTAATGATTTAATTTATTTCGTGTTTAAATAATTTCCCCTCCCCCTACTTGAAGTCGGAAAAAAATTGTCTCTCGTGGATGTTAAATTGCGCATTGTACAAAGAAATAAATGAAGTTTTTTGCTAATTATTGAGAAATAATTTAAATTGTATTTAATAACTTCGGACGCCCACCAGCTTAATACTATCAGTAAAGGTCCAGGTAAACGTACCAGCAGATTCTGATTCGAGACACCCTAGCGGTCACAGTCGCCGTGTAAATAGAGGAAGCGACACTCTGCGGAGAAATTCATTCCGGAGTTGATAGGGAAGACAATAGAGCCAAGCGCGGCCCGCCTAAATTCCGTCCCTCCCGACTCAAAATATCGAGCTGAAGATGAGTCCAAACTTGTGATGACGTCATAAATGCGCGCCTTGCTCTCACTTTATCTCTGTGATGACGTCATAAATGCGCGGGTTTGACTCTCACTTTATCCCTTATGACGACCTCATAAATGCGCTTCTGGCTTTCCCTTTATCCTATGATGACGTCATAAATGCTCGTTGGCTTTCCCTTTATCTTTGTGATGACGTCATAAATACGTCTGGTTCTCCCTTTATCCCTATGACGTTTCTAGGCCATTTACTGCATAAATGACTAAATATTTTCTACATCATCATCGTAATCAGGCACGTACAATACAATAGCTACACTCCCCCACCCTGGTTAGGAGAAGGTGTGGCAAAAACGGAAAGTTGTAAGCCTCGTTCAGCGGCAACCAATCCGTGCGAGCTAAAGTAGGAACTTGTAGAATAGCCAAAGCTTAGTAAAGATTGATTTAGATGTTAAGATGCTCGGTTTCATCAAAGCTTTTTAATAATACCCTGAGCTCGGAATGACTTACTTTCTAACTCACGGCAGACATTCACGAAGTTTTAATTAGATAGTTTAAGTACCCCTTGACGAATTGTAATTAAACTTATTCATTATAAATTACGCGCTATTTGGCAAGTTTCTATCCAGGTTCTTTTCCAGATTCTTTAAACATAGAATGCGAATTAATTATATAGTATGAATGTGTTCTCTATTAACCAACTTGTTCTTCTTCTTCTTCTTCTCGTTGTCGGGGTCAAATCCCGAGAGGTTGACTTCCCCTGTATCTCCACTATCGATTTCTCAGCACTCGCGCCACTACCCCAAAAAAGTTTTAAGAAGGTCACGCGGTTCTGCTATAATCAAGTGTCTTCGTCGTCGAGTACCGGAAGAGAACCGCGCGCTACCAGTAAAAAGATTCAACCAAGAAGAAAAGTCGCATTTCCATATCCGGTTCAAAGTTAAGCCTCTATATTTCAAAATTATTTTGAATCTTTAAAGGGAGAGTGAAGAGAAAAATTAAGTGATTCTTTTTTAGCCATTCTACTATTAAAAAAAAAGAACTTGAAACACCTTAGTTCAATTTTTTTAACGCCATTTATCGTCTAAAAACCAAATCAAGCAAAATTAATTTAAATTTAAGCTGCCGGGTTTGGAGAAATTCACTATCGAAGGTAATAGGTATGATCAGAGGTATATAATAACCTCCTTCGGGGGGAAGTATGAAAGGTAGGCAAAATCGACGAACAACAAGTGCCCGGCGTAAATCGCGGCGGATCGACACACCGCTTTACTCCCAAAAAATAGTTACACCATTTTGAACCTCACTAAATTTTTGCCTACGCACACTTCCGGAACTTGCGAGCAGAATTCAACCTTCGACTCCAATTTAACAGACAGCCTAAGGCTGACTCCTGAGACAGGAAGTTCTAAACACAAATCGAGCCGTCTTGTTTATACAAAGACCATTTACTAGAGTAGCGACATTGAGAAGTCCAGCGCGAGCTAGTGGCCTAGATAGTCAGCAGCGGGCTCTTGTTGTTCTTGATTTTTAGCATTGGTAGTATAGGGGCTTTCATACTTTCCCCCGAAGGGAGTTATTATATACCTCTGGTATGATGAAAAGCGAAAATTGGTTTTTCTAAAAATTGTATGGCTAAAATTAATAATTAAGTGTACGAATTCCTGAAAGGGGTCATAGTTCACCATATTAAATCGTACCATAGTCTATTTTTCGTATTTGTTGTCGTTAAAGGCATCTTAATGCCAGGTTGCTTCGTCAGAAATAAGAATTTAGAAGCATTTCAAAGAAGAATTTCGCGTTCAATATATCAGGAATTCAAATACAAATAATTACCGGGTAATTTTAAAATTTTAAAAATAGAGCCCAAAGTGTAAGTGCACTCTTTTTGAGGCAATGATTTCCCTCTAATATTATGTAAACGTGTCTTGAGCGTTTGAAGAACGAAATCTCTTTCTCAAGCTAATATATTCGAGCCTCGATCTTCAATAATACGTACCCTAGCGTGCCATTTTTATTTTAAGACCATCTTGCTCTTCTTCTCTCGACATTGTAAAGCGAGCAAAGCACCCAAAAGCAATTTTATTTTCTATCACGCGTAACCTATATCGTTTCAAACTCGCGTACTTTGAATCTTTTAGCTTTGGAGGACAAAATTCTTACGCTAAAAACAGTTTTATTCATTGTTCTCTTGTTCTCGAGGAGTCGAGGCCTAAATCAAACTTTAACAGTATTTAAATTCATTTTCATAATTACAAATAGAACAACTTTTATAAAATATTAATTCTACCGCTTCAAGTTTGCTTAATTAGATTTAAATTTCAGTTTAAGAGCTCTTGAATTTATTTTGGGAATCACCGTGCTAAAAACAAGGAAATTTTGAGGTTTCCGAACTCTGATGCTTTTCAGATCTCTTCGATGTCTTGTCTTCGTTTTTACAATCATAATGAATCGCGAATTACTTTACCAAGAAAATAAAACTATCGTGTCAACTCGAATGAATGACAAACTTATTTCGTCGCAAAGAATTTTTTAATAAAAATAGTATAAGTTAGATAGAACTCTAGGGGGAAAAAACTTAGCCACCTGTCGAGTTGGAAAGTTGGAGAAAGATGTTTTTACTAGAGATGGACCCGATAAGGTAAGGGATGTGGGATGCGATGGATGTCCCCCTTTCAAAATGGCGCGGCCCGTGCGGGACATAGACATTTACTCTAAAATTTCGAGCGTTTTTGTATATTGGTATTTTAAAACTTGACTTCGTCCCAACCTTGAAAAGAGGCAACATCTTCCGTAGAAACGAATCCTATTTAACTGCTCTTTTGGTTGGTTTCAAGGCTGGAAAAAGTATAGATAATCATATTAGAAACAGGAGATTTTTAAGGTTATTTTATAATACCAACCATTGATTTCTAGCTTAATATAATTTATTTGTAAAAGTTTACTCTTTAACTTGGATTAGGTCTATTTAAATGACACGAAGATAGTTAATTCTCCTTTCAACACTAAGGCCAGAATTACTCTAATAAACATTGAGATGAAACACCGAAAATAAGTTTTTTAAAGTTTCCCGGCTTTTCAACCCTTTATAAATTAATTGATTAAGATTGTAAGCCTATAACTGAAATCTAAATATATGAAATATAGATATCGTTATATCCTAGCTAGGGAATATGGAAAATAAATTTCAATTCGTAATAGTTTTGAACCCCGGAAATAGTGAAATATAGTCGTGAATTACAATGCTGTAGCAGAAGGTAACAAATTGAGAAGTGTGACACTTTTTAAGTTTGAAAACGAATCTAAAATGAACCTGTGTTATTTAATTTGGTGGTACTATTAAACATATCTTGATGGAAAAACGATGTGATTTAAAAAACGCGGATGAAGACTCAGAAGACACGCGTGATGTTATGTTAGTTACTAAGCCTTAGCCTGCACTGATTTAGTTGCCCCCCGTTAGATGACGTTTATTAATGTAAGATTGTTTTATTTCTCTCCTTATTTCATTCGTTAATCGTCTTAGGTGACACACTTCTCCTAATCTCCTTCTGTTAAGGCCCGTTTACAAAAGAGCGGAAAGCTGAAGCGTAAGCCGATGCATGGAGCAATAACAACAGGAGGCATAGGTTCATACATCGTTTAAAAATGAGATTTTGGAAACTATGCCTCCTCTTGTTATTGTTCCATGCATCGGCTTACGCTTAAGCTTGCCGCTCTTTTGTAAACGGGCCTTTATTAGGTATAAAAGTAGGAAATAAATGAGAATGCAATCTCGAGATTTATGACAAAGCTTTTGAATATCGGCAGCTTAATTTATGATGCTAGCACGAACCTTATTCTACGCCAGTGAACTCGACCTTACGAAGTGTGCGGTGCAGTATCATATTGGCTGGTTGCGGGGTATACTATCTGAGGGGGTCATTCCACCGAAATAAGATTGATGAAACATAATTGAGCCGTTCCTACTAAAGAGATCCTTTTCCTCAAAACGAGGCCCAACAGAAATGAAAGAGAGTGGGCGCGGAAGGAAGGGATATAGTTCGAGCCAGATACGCAGAACAGAGAACGTCAAAACGATCTTTCTGCCATGATCCGGTGCTCGGGAATAATTTTTTTAACACCGTCTGAAATAGAAGACAGTTTTTGGAAGTTTTACAATGAGAAACGACGAAATATTTTCCCAATTGGAGTTTTGTTACCTAACGACTGTCACAGTTCAACTGTTTCCGTTCGATTTCTTCACTTTTGGTTGGACAGCTTATCTTAATCCTAGAACTGTTAACAATGGACACCTATATCTTAATAGATAGAGATAATTAACAAAGCCTGGCGTTCATAAGAGTCCTCTAACGGCAAACATAGGAAATAACAAAACCTTGTGTGTGCCTGCAATGGATAGGATTGTTAATAATCCTATCTTAATCTGTCTCGCGTCATGGAAGGCCAGATTATATAATCAGACGACGTTATAACTGTGAAACAATCATGGCCTTCGAGAGTAACGTTTTCAAATGGCGAATCTTATTGTTTAAGGTTTAAGATTTAGGATAATCCAACTCGTTTTATTTCGTTTTCTTTTTTGGCGCTTAGGCCGTATTACCGCAATCTGCTTTCTCGATAATCTTTGTCCAACCCCTTTACTTCTCTTCCCAGAACTTCCTCTAGGCATAAGTCCCGCTTAACCAATAACGTGCCGTTTTTCGTAACGTTCTTTTAGGCTTAAGACTTTTTTTTTTTTTTGCAAAACAAAAACCCTCGGACAATTCCCTCATGATATCACGATTCTTCTACAATTTCCGAGAATATTTTCATCCACTTGTTTTCTTCGCATTTCCCAGTGATTTCGATTTCCTAGTATTTTATTTTTCGAGCTTATGAGATTACTTTTACCGAGAAAACATTTATTACATCCACGATTTAGCCAGAATTTTACAAAATGTCAATATCACTAGAGGTTTCCCCTTTTAATTGAAGGCCAAAGTCATAAGGTTTCAGATTTCTTGCACAATTCTTGCACTTTCTGAAATGTGTGTTTAAAAGTCGCGCGTTGTTTGGAGAGTCAAATACCCCTTAAAGGTTATAGGTTATATAACATCAGGAGTCAATGCGCACGCGCCATCTAGTTTGGCGGTTATCAATCCCAGAAGATTGAGGTGGTGACCGTGGTGTGATTCCATCGGTTATTTCGTGGTCATTTTAAGTGTATAATTATTATTTTAAACGTACATGTTGTGGTTTTCTTAAAGATAAGTGTTTTTTAGTTTGTAAAAATTACTCGTATATTAATTTAGAGATATAAGTATGCCAATAAAACGAGTGTTAAAATGAACTGGCTAAGCCTTGGCCTATCTATTTGGTTTAAAATCTACAAATAGTCAAAAAAGTAGCATCAAAGAGCAGCGATTTGAACAAAATAGACTGATAAAAAAGAAGTGTGCGATAAATGGCTGATAATAACGAATGCAATTGTTTTGTTGATTGCTGGATCTGAGTAGAGTCAAGCGTTGTGGGACTTTGAAGTTCTTGAACTATTTGCCACTGAGCTTCTTGGATACGATAGGATCTCCCGATTCAAAGTGTAAGTAGTTATTTTCTTTCTAAACCGCACGATTTTCTTTTTGGTCAGTTTATGATATTGCAAAACTCAAACAAGGTTACCCAAATGTTTGAAACTCCTTAATAATGTTACTGACCACTTCCAAAAATGTGATAGTATAAAAACAATCAGGCTAGAGCCGCTGTGATATCTTATCTTTGCCTGTTACTCATGTCAATCGAATATCACACCGATTACACTTAGAGAAGGGTTAAAGGATAAGGCAAGGTGAGTTTTAATTGAAGTAAATTATAAATACTTAATTTTCAGTGGTCATAATACATTATTTGACCCAGATTTACCTCAAATCTTATCACTCTTTGTTAAAGATGCCATTGGGTTTCTTTTCCCCTACATCCTCATTTACCGCGAGTCGCTGTCATTTGGCAATGCATCCTATCCAATCTGGTTGGTATTATTCAGCCCCAGATTTCAAGGCGTTCAAAGATAGCTCTATATTACTCGATTACTTAAGAGATGAAATTCAACCTATCCTTATACCAACTGAAATCTATAGTGCAGGGTGATTCGTTCTGAAAGTGGAGAGGTTAATGTTGGAGAGAAAGGAGTTAGAGGCTTGGAGGAATAAGATACGCTTGTAGGGGAATCATCGATGGCTTTAGTCTTTGGTATAAGTGTAATCATAATGACAAGCTATATACGTACCAGCTGGTATCCGCTTTACAAATTCAGCTTTACAAACATCGAAAACAAGGAAAGCCTGTAAATTCTTATTTGTTTATTTTATTTCTATAATTTTGTACATTTCTTAGTTTAGTAGGAAGAATTTCTTGCGTGTGAGTGATCCTAATTTCAATAGTTTAATTGCTATACAGGAACGGTCGCTAACATTAAGTACAATTGCTATGATTTGTCAACTATCCAGCTTGTTTTCTTTTGAATAGATTATAATCGTTAAGGTTTTTTATATTTTGATCCAGATTGTAATTCCATATTTTTATTGCGTGATATGATACGTCCTGTAACGGAGAAAACAGTAGTAGTAACCAACAAAACCACGTGCACATCTGCCTATTCTTTATCCATAGCAGAAACTCTTTATTTTTTGCGCCGTTAGAGGACGCTTATGAACGAACGCCAGGTGTTGTTATTAGTCCTAGAGCGCCCTGGTCATTTAGTTCCGATATTATTCCTCCCATTTAGAGGCAGGCGAATGCTATCAATTTGGTACGGTGGTGGAGAAATCCGCTAAAATGATCATCTAGATCTAGCTCCTTATTCCCCCTCCCCCCCCCCCCCGCCCCCTCCATTTTCCCCAAAAATATAGTCGTCATTAGGGGAATATAGGGTTATAAAGGGGTTGGGGTTAACCAGTGGCTTAAGTATCACGGGGAACCAATAACAGGCCACCATCGCCTAAATCATATCAGCAGCAAACCTCAATCTCATCTTATACCTTTAGGAAATCTTAAATCGAGTCAATTTAAGTTCGTAAATTTATAACACTATTTAAAATGATCGTCGAATACTAAAGTATAATCGTAGTAAGTATAACCAACCTCCTATATTTTATAAAAGCCAGTGCACGCTCCTGAAGCAGGATAGAACTTTAACTCATATAGGATTGTCATTTTTTTCTCGATAGGTGGCTGGATAATTCAGCGATTTTTGCGGACTCTTCTCTCCCGTTACCGTGGCAACCCGATTTAGGAGACGTTACTACGTCGGGTTGCTACGGTAACGAAAGAGACGCGTCTGCAAAATCTTTGGTTAATCGCGCCCTCTATAGAGGAAAATTGGCGAACTAAATTTCCTCCTTTGGATTTTTTTTTTTTTTTTTTTTTGATACAATATAGTAGGCGTTAGCTAAATTTACTATTTACTGTCTAGTTACGTGAAAAAATGGTTATAGTATTTTACCACGAGGGTTAAGACTGACTTAATGTTAAAATATGGATGAAAAACATCTAGGCATAAATCCGAATTGGCTTTGAAAGATACAATCTCCTATAGATGTTCATAGCTTTTTAAGGTTTAATTCAAAATTGAACACATTGATTATGCTATAAGAAAGCCACTATAACTTTTATCTCCGATCCCGTAATGGAAAATCATCAATTTAGTCGTAGAGTAAGACAGCCAGGATATAACTGGCATTTTATAAGTTGAAAGGACCGTTACTTATACAAACATTACGGTTACTTAAGTATATTTTGAAACTTAAAAAGAAGAGGGTGATATCGAGTTAGAGGAAGGAAACCTTGAAATGCCCAGGGCCCGTGAACTCCCGTTGCACCATAACATGCTATACCATAGATCGATGGAATTGGTAATGGAAATAGCCAATTTTTCTAAAATTCGAGAGAAACCACGCTGCTGGTATAGTATCATAAGTAACCCAACTATCGTAAAGTATGATACACGGCAAATGTAACAACGCTAGAATAAAACAAAGCTTCCGGTTTCTCTTACCAAGAATGGATAGAACTTACACTATAGCAATGTTTCCAGTAGCATTTCTTAATCGATTTGAAACTGTAAAATCAAACCGGTATTCAAATCGCCAGGAATCGTTTTAAGCGTCACGTGTCCACTTGAGCCGCGTTCATACTAGGCTTTGGAATCGATTTAAACCATTTGAAAACGTTTCACTAGAGTCGTGTGAATAGGAAACCGTCTTTTCTCGAATCGATTTGATTCGGTTTCTCGAAACTGCTTCGGGAACCAGTTTGGTACCGATTCGGTTTCAACAACCGATAGATGAAGCTACGATAAATCGATTTATAAAGATAACGCGTGAACACGCGACGCTTAAAATTATTCCTGGCGATTTGAATATCGGTTTGATTTTACCGTTTCAAATCGATTAAGAAATGCTAGTGTGACCGTAGCTTTGTTATCTTTATAAATCGATTTATCGTAGCTTCATCTATCGGTTGTTGAAACCGAATCGGTACGAAACTGGTTCCCGAAGCAGTTTCGAGAAATCTAATCAAATCGATTCGAGAAAAAACGGTTTTCCGTTCATTCCAGCGAAACATTTTGAAACGGTTTAAATCGATTCCAAGGCCTATAGTATGAACGCAGCTATAATTATAGCGTAAGTGTCCGACAGACAGACAGACGGAAATTGTTACATTTACAATTCTATACTTTGATACTTCTAGCTCTTATGTAATTTTTGATAGCGCGCGATTGGAATTTCACGGTTTCCTCCCCCTTTCAATGATTCTAAAGCTAGCTCAATAAACCAATTGAGGAAGAATTGGAGAAGGAACTGGAAGTAGGAAGTGCGTGATATAATGTATATATATATATTGACTAGTTCGTGTACATCCTTGGCTTGAGTGTATCTTCTACTTGAACCAAGAGTTAATGTAGTTTTAGACAGAGCGGGGCATATAGACTCGAGATCGTATAGGTATGGCTTTATGTGAACTGGAATAAAAAGATTTTCGTAATATATCCCTGTTAAGCTATATGGTCTTCAATCCCTCTTCGAGACATTTAGTGGTAACTTTAGAGAAAATGAATTTTTCGAAAATGAAACTAACATTTTAGCGGGAATACGCACAGTTTATCAAAATAGCGAACATGATAGGTATGACGTAGTTTATTTCTGGAATGTAATTAATCTTAATTTTCGTACGAAAGGTAGTTGACTTGATCTTGATTAAGTACTTTTACGAAAAAGACCGCGCGAAAGCGACCTTATCACTGGTGCCAGCGCGAGAATCAACTATATTCTCTATACAATAGCGGAAACACGTGACCATAGTGCGATGACGTAGATTGTGGGGAATTTTAAAAATTTGGAAAATGGCGATTATAAAATATGTAATTTTACTGTCGCAGTAATTTTGTTGTATGACATATGTATATATATTTTGAATCGTTTTTAAACGATCTTTCCGAAAATGATACTCAATTTCTATTTGGAGTTCATGAAAAATCCGTGACAGCCTCGCTTTAAGTGGAAGTTAAAATTTGTTTGTGTTGAAATTTGAATTTATCGTAGTGCTTTTTCACTCCAAAAACAATCCCTGATCTTGAAATCTGGAGAGAAAAGTACAACTCAGCGTTGCCACGGCAACTATAGAAACACTCTAGTGGGCTAGCCAATAATACATCTTGATATATAAATATATCTCTATATTATATTTTAGCTACGTATGTTTGAAACCAATTTAAAGGTCAAGTCTAATTTAAATGTAGGGATAGTTCTCTATCTGTTGTAATAGATAAATATGAATAACAAAACGTCTTTGGTATTATTCATAAGCGTCCTTTAAAGGGAGAATGCAACCTAACAAGTGATTTTTTTATCGATTCCTTATCGTTTAAGTAGGCCTAATCCAACAGTAAAAAATTTACAAACTAATATTAAACTAGAAATAAATTTAAAATAGGCTTAGCTGGATTCATGGAGATATAGTGAGCTCCCTGACCAATGACATTGATCATGGAGATCCCGCATTGTCATTGGTCGCTAGTCCTTATACAGGGAGTTCAGGATATCTCCATGAATCCAGCTAAGCCTATTTTGATGGTAAGTTTTAAATTTATTTCTAGTTTTAAATTTGTTTGTAAATTCTATTTACTGTCGGATTAGGCCTATTTAAAAACGATAAGGAATCGATTAAAAATCCCTTGTTTTTAGGTTTCATTGTCCCTTTAAAGGGGGCTAAGGTAAAGATGTTAGTATGGGTGAATGATATCACGTCTCTCCTTTTTATTCTTATACAAGAAAGATGTTTCTGTTAAGATCTAAATATCCCCTCGCTCGGGTTTTTCCCCTCCAAAAAGTATAGCATCCGATAAAAAAAGCAATTTTACTCGGGTATTGAGATGGGGAGATTGTCAGAGCCTACTTTAAAGGAGCACCAGTGGTAAACCCACCGTAAATATATCCCATCTAATATCATATACGTATGAGCTAAGATTAGAGCCCCCTACCTTATATGAGTATGGTATTCCGTATATATATCTTATACGTTATCGAAATTCTCAAGGGGATAATACAACTGCCTCTAAATGGTAAATAGAGAGCTTTGACACTGTCACTTGGGTACCTGAACTTGATACTTAGACTTTTTTAGTCAGAAATAAGAATTTTCAAGCGTTTCATATAGGATTTTCGCATTTAAAATCACAGAAATTCAAATAAGTTATTTTGTGAAACCCTAAATTACCGTGAAACGCTAAATTACTGTGAAACGCCAAATTACGACGTAGTTTACCAATTTCTAAAATTACAGTAATTTTTTATCTAAAAAGTTAGAAATTATCATAAGATCGTTAAATTTCCCATTACAGGGTTGCCACAAGTCAGGGAAAACAGCGAAAAGTCAGGGAATTTGAAAATGAACCAAAAAAGTCAAGGAATGTTTTAAATATTTTAAAAAGTCAGGGAAAAGTCAGGGAATTTAAAAATCTTTCAAGAAGCCAGAAAATTACAATAATTATCTGCGGAAAAGATTTTAAGCTGACTGTGACAGTCGTATAGATTAGAACAAAAATATGCGTGCAAAAAGTTTGGAGAACACAATTGCAAAATTTGTAGCGCTTTTTAAGAAAAATATATCGGCCGAGGAAAATACAGACAAATTAGAATTAGCTGAAACGGTCAGGGAAAATCGTTGGAAAAGGTCAGGGAAAAACCTGGAAAAGTCAGGGAATTTGAATCTGAAAAAACTGTGGGGTAAATAACCGAATTAGAACTTTTGGTATTTGCTCGTTAGATGGTTCCAATTTTCCGTGGTAATTTGACGACTCTTTTTTCAAAATTCTCTCTCGAAACTTAGGCAACGATGAAATATATATACCATCTACATACACAGCACTTTATTCGCGTGATGAAATTAGTTCTGTTAAAGTTGGCGTGTCTCGTGACAATACCCGGTTGAGTTCCAATTATAATGATGTTCTCAATCTCTATTCCGATGAGGAGTTGCGTTTCGATATATTCTTTTGTTTCGATTCGTTTTGGCGCGTAATAAAGGGGGAGGGGGTCTAGTACAGCTAGGGTAGAGAGATGTTTTTCGGATAAGCTAACGAAAGAGAAAAGATGGTTCTGGAGGTGGAGGTGGTGAGGGATTGAAAGAGGCTGCACGGATGAAGAAAATAGGTTTCCGTAATGGCGGATGAGAGAAGCATTAATATGAATCGTTCGCTTTAGATCATTCTCTCTCTCTCTCTTTTTGTCCTTCCCTCTACCTCTATACTCCTTTATCTCGTTCCCTGTTAACAGAGGCAAGTTATGCCACAGGTAAATCACGCTTCATGTTTACAACAAGACGTATTACGATTGGTACGTGGTACCGAAAGTTTCGTCGTCAGAGATTTCGCCCGAGGAGAGTGGAAAAAAATCCAAAAACTCTAAACGGTCGAAATACGGAATTCGAAATTGCCCTCTAGCGGTTGAGATTGGAACTAAGTAGGCGGCGCTTATATCGCGCCGAACTCTAGACGTTTACGGGGGTGGAAATGTATCGACGGAAAACGGCTCTCCCCTCTCGCGAAACGAAGGAGCGCGTCTCGCCCGGCCGTCGCGATTTCGAGTCCGATTTCGGCCTGACCTGGCCGCCATTCCCTACAAATTTCGGAAACTTCGGGTGAAATCGTGGACTGAGAAAATCGGACTCGCTTCATCGTCACCCGCAGTGTGTCGTCTTATTAACTTGAAGGATGATTTACTTGTGGTTATACCCATAGCAAGAATGACGTAATGGAAAGGTGAAGGTCACTACAGTCCATTCGTTCTCGGATGTCGTAAATTAGTTTTTGTATAAATTTAATGACTACAGACTTTGCTATCATAATAGAGGAGGAGCTTACCTAGGGAATTTTGCCATCGACGTCATCAGCTACGTATTAGCTTTTAAAGCTCATAGCGCTCGTGAGCACCGAGCATTTCTTAAGCTAATTTTTTCTATATCCGTGTCAGCTCTCAAGGTCGGGTCTCTCCCGAGTGATTTCTAAGCCCTCTGACCCCTAGCGTTTTATGAAAACGGAAATAACTGCCCTCTATAACCTTAACACCACGTGATTTCGTGACGTAGTTAGCTACATTCCAACAAGATGTAAAAACCCACAAGTTCTTTTATAATACCAACTATTCTGTTTTGTTTCGAATCAACTGCTTTGTTAATTAACTCCAGGGTAACTCTTCTCTGTATTGTTTTTCCCCCGATTCTCTCTATCTAAGCTCTACTCGGGAGCTTTCTTTGCTTTTAACACGATCTGGGATGCATTCATCCATTTCGGAAGGTCCCTTTTTTTGTCCCATCTTATTCTCCCCATTCTCATTTTAGAACCCACTTTAATGGTATTTTTCCTTGATCAACGTTTAAAAATATTAGAAAAAAAAAAAAACGATTTTTATAAATCATTTTTCTCCCCTTTTGTTTGTATTAGATTTTTCAACCATTTCGGTAAAAATCGTGTCACTGCGCAAATTTTCTATTAAATTTTATTATTCGTGCGTAGATCTCGTTAAGTGAGAATGAAACCTAACTACAAGTAATATTTGATCTATTTCTGTTCGTTTAAATAGGCCTAATCCACCAGTAAAAATATTTACGAGCAAATATTAAACTAGAAATAAATTTAAAAAACTTTCCCGAAAAAAGGCTTAGCTGGATTCATGGAGGTCCCTGAATTTCTTCAAAATTGATGAGTCAGCTACCAATCGGATGTTATTGGAAGTCTGGCGGAGATCTCACCCTAACGACGGGCCTTTGCTAATTGGTCGATGACCTTTCAATACGAAGAAATTCAGGATCTACATGAATCCAGCTAAGCCTATTTTGATGATAAATTTTAAATTTATTTCTAGGTTAATATTTTTGTAAATTTTCACATGTGGATTAGGCCTATTTAAACGATAAGGAATCGATAAAAATTCATTTGTTGTTAGGTTGCATTCTCCCTTTAATTACTCGCCGGGATATTTAACAATAGTAGTCTTGAAAATCTTTAAATATCAAGGATTCTAACCATGATAGTGTATTGGAATAGTAATTATATATTATCAACAGGCCTAAAACATTGATATTTAAAATCAAGCAAAGGTTTCTAGTTAGTTTAACCTGATTTTATCCCAAACACATTACTCAAATCTTTTAAAAAGCGTGTTGATGTAATTTTTCGATCAAATTCACTTGAAATTCGCGGTTAATTTAGTTTCTTTAAACTTCAACTAGATGGCAGCAGCGTTCCGTAAAAAAACTTTAATTTTCCTCTTTCTTTTTAAAGGTAAACTCTCATGTAAATTCACGTTATTCGTTACCTCTAAATTGATTTTATAAAATTTGTACCCTAGTTTCAAATATATATTTTTTTAATATTCTAGTCTGGATAATATTGTTTTCAAATCATTGTTACAAAGTACGGGTAGCCTTATTCTAGATCACTAAAATACCCTAATTTGGTCTCAAAAGTAATATATTAAATATGGTGAGTACAGTTGTGAAATGAAATCCATAATGACTGTACTCAATGTAATTTCTCGCGTAATGACTTATGTAATCTGAGTACAGAAGATTGTTAGCACTCTAGTTAAGTGAACTTTAAAAATGACTTTTTCGGGGTTCTGTGCCACAGGTCAGGGAAAAGTCAGGGAATTTGAAAATGGACCAGGAAAGGTCGGGGAATTTTAAGAAATTTTAAAAAGTCAGGGAATTTAAAGATCTTTCGAGAAGCCAGGAATTACAATCATTATCCGCGGAAAGATTTGAAGCTGACCGTGTCAGTTGTATAGATTAGAACAAAAAGTTTTACGAACGCGATTATATAAAAAATAAAAGGTTAAAAATTGGGTAGTATTAGCTGAAACGGTCGGTGAAAATCGTTGGAAAAGGTCAGGGAAAAACCTGGAAAAGTCAGGGAATTTGAATCTGAAAAAACTGTGGCAACCCTGTTTTTGTTGATTTTCGAATCGTCTCTATCAGAATGTCTTGTTTAATAAAAAAAATGATATGTTCCCTTTATAGTTACGTAGATATGAAAATCTGGGCTGATTTCGTCTAGTAGTGTAACCTCTTTTCTTATCGTGATACGAATTAAACTACGTTAAACTCGTGACAAAAATTGGAGCGATAAATTACTTCGTCTTGTGATTTAAAAAAAAAAAGAGTTAGATTTAACCTTAACTTTTATAAATCCTTAACAGGTGGCGATAACGACCTGTATCTTTTTTAAAAGGCTTAATATTTTTTTCAGATCAATATATTTTAAAAATATTTAAAACTCGCGTAGATTTTACTTTTAGTGAATAATAAATTCTGGGACACTCTAGGGGTTCTTCAAATCGATCCCCTTGTCCATAAAGCGATAGTGGCTTTAGTTTTAAGATTGAAAAAAAAAAAAAAAAAAAAAGAATCCCAAAGTACTTGAAACAGGTAACTTTCAGAAAACATATTACACATAGCTGCGTTCATACTAGGCCTTGGAATCGATTTAAACAGTCTCAAAACCTTTCGATGGAGTCGTGTGAACGGGAAACTGTCTTTTCTCGAATCGATTTGATTCGATTTCTCGAAACTGCTTCGGGAACCAGTTTCGTACCGATTCTGTTTCAACAACTGTTAGATGAAGCCACGATAAATCGATTTATAAAGATAACGCGTGAGGCTTAAAACAATTCCTGGCGATTTGAATATCGGTTTGATTTTACCGTATCATATCGATTAAGAAATGCTACTATAAACCTTGTTATATAGCGTAACTTCTATCCATTCTTGGTAAGAGAAACCGGAAGCTTTGTTTTATTTTAGCGTTGTTACATTTGCCGTGTATCATACTTTAAGATAGTTATGTTACTTATGATACTATACCAGAAAAATTGGCTATTTCCATTGGAATCGATTTAAAACGTTTCAAAACGTTTCACTAAAGTCTGCTTCGGAATCAGTTTCGTACCGATTCGGTTTCAACAACCGATAGATGAAGCTATCGATAAATAGATTTATAAAGATAACGCGTGAGGCTTAAAACAATTCCTGGCGATTTGAATATCGGTTTGATATTTCGGTTTCAAATCGATTAAGAAATGCTAGTGTGAACGCGGCTGTGTGTGCCCATTGTTTCGAAATATTGCGATGTCACTGCCACTTTAAAAGTAAACGAGTATTATGGGGGGTTTCTGAATTTTAAGTAGTCACGAGCTTGTTTCGGGCTTAATCTTTCTTGTAAACAAGTAATTCTTAATTCCTCTCTAAGGGCTACTTATATAACAACTTGGCCCTGTAAAAGTAAAAGCCCTTTTTTCCCGGTGTACTCAAATATTTCGACATCATTCCCTTTATCTTTAGGATATTATCAAATTCCAAAGTCGACCTAATCTTCCTTAAATTTTGAATGGAAAAAGAAAGGCTGCGGTTTATGTTAGCTTAAACTTAAAAAGTATATATATTATGTAAGTTTAACTGTGTATATCTCTTAAAGGGAGAATGAAACCTAATAGGTGATTTTTTATCGATTCCTTGTTGTTTAAATCCAACAGTTAACAGTTAATAAATTTAAAACTTACCATCAAAATAGGCTTAGCTGGATTCATGAAGATATCCTTTAACTCCCCGGTAGTATAAGGATTAGCGACCATTGACATTAATCATGGAGATCCCGCATTCTCCATATAAAAACCATGGTGATCAATGTCATTGGTCGCTAGTCCTTGTACTGGGAGTTTAGGTAATCTCCATGAATCCAGCTAAGCCTATTTTTCGGGTAAGTTTTAAATTTATTTCTAGTTTAATATATTTTTGTAATTTTTAATTGCAGGTGGATTAGGCCTATTTAAACGATAAGGAATCGAAAAAAAATCACTTATCAGGTTTCACCCATCCCCTTAAAGCATTTTTTGATAATAATATGAAAAATCTTTAAAATTTACTCGAAAAAATGGTTACAGCCTCACTTTAATAAAAACAGCCTAAAAGAGAAGTTTGGTAATGTTGTCACCCATGTATTAATTGGCGCTGATTGAAGGGAGGAGTCTGGGAGTAGCTGCCATGGTTTTGCTCGTCGTTGGTATCGTCGAGATTTAAAATCAAATTACGCCCACGTTCAAAAAACCCATCGTGTAATTTAATTTATTTTATAGCTTTACTATATAATCCCCAGGGGGTACTAATGGGTAGGATTTATTAAAGGTGCGTTATCACGTAGCAAAATTATTTTTAATTTATTCGAACCTTATAATGGAATAGTTTTTTCGCGCCATTTTCCATAATTTCTTAGGCTAGCTTACCCTATTGCAGGGCTCCCAGAGTACCTATAATAACCATAAATACCTATAATTCCCAGTCCTATAATAACCTATAATTCTTTTATTTATCCTATAAATACCTATATTATTGTTATGTTGGTTAAATTGCTCTAAGTAAAAAAAAAAAAAAAAAAAAAAAAAACTATAAAAAAAAAATACTAGCTTATATTTTTGCGGGCGCCCATGGATAAAAGTACCTGATATTTCAAACTATTAAGAAAATGTAGGTTAATTAACTATAATTTTTTTTAGTTAATCGCTACTATTTACTACTGAGTATCTAAATTAAATAATTATCAAAATATTAAAAATAAATATATAATTAACTTCCTATAAAATTCCAATATTTCGTTATTTTAAACCCGTGACCCTAATATAACATAATTTTAGACCTATAAATACCTTATAAATTAACATTTTTGGGCCTATAAAATAATTTTGGTATTTTGGACATATATTTAAAATAAATATAAATATATTTATAATACCTATTATGTTTTGTGGACTTTGGGCTTGGAGCCCTGCTATTGGCAAGATTCTAATTTTAACCCTACTGAGTGGGGGTACTGTCAATCTAATTGTTGTTCACATTCTCGAACAGTCAGATACTTAGAAGCTATGAACCGGTTCGGAAAAGGTCGGTTGGAAAGGTGATGTTTTGTAAGCAAAATCTTGAATATAATAATGAGACTTGTTCTTTTCAACGACACTCCCGCTTGGCTCGTAACCAAGTTGTTTATAATTACAAATTTATTCGACTTGTATATGTTTATATTGTAACGTTTTACAACCTTTGGATTGGCGGATGTGTAGGTGTGTTTCATCGCGCCACCCATATCGAGTAACTAAACACCGTGCTTTAATCCAAAAATTCTTTAGATAGTACCAAAAGTCTATTACTTTTTTCCATAAAAGTAAACAACGCAATGTAGTTTAATACTATCAGCAAACGTCATAGCCCATCACTTAAAAATAGCCAAAAAAGTCATCACCCTTTTCTGGCTGGAGTGATTTGGACGCTTCCTCGATATTTTTAGTCGGGAGAGTGTTGGAATTTAGGCGGGCCGCGCTTGGCTATATTGTCTTCCCTCCTAACTCCAGAATTTCTCCGAAGAGTGGCGCTTCCTCTGTTCACTATTTACAGAGCGACTGCGGCCGCTAGAGTGTCTGGAATATGAAGAATTTACCCGAACTTTCGCTGATAGTATTAAGCTAAGGGGTGTTGTTAAATTGTATGGAGTAAAGTGATATTATTATCCATGGGAATATGAAAAACAAAATAGTGACAGCCACCCTTTAAATTGTTAAATTTTTATATATATAAATCAATTAAAAATTGATTTATTTGAAAGTTTCACGTTCCCTTTAACCTCTAGTTAGCGATTCTAGTCGCAAACGAATCCTAACACTTTTCGGTACCTGCAATAAAACATTAGTGGGGACACTTTGTCGGGTTTAATTAACATGAAATCTCAATTAATTTTAATTTCTCTCTCGTTATCTTTCGGAATCGTCGTTACGGTCGGATCATAAATATCCCTTCTTCTCCTGGAGCTTTAAGTTTCTAAGTGGCTTTATTATTCCGAACAAATCCTTAAAGCTCCTTCGCCTCCCTATTCCATATCGCCAAAGGGTAGAATTAGTTAGGTAGAACGCTCGCCTTCAAGCCCGGACCTTTCATATTTATAAAAGAGCAAACTACAAAATGCTAATTTCGTACAAAACGCGCCCCAAAGACTAAAGAATTTGACAACGTTTATTATAAAGGAGGGAGATAGGATTGATGGTGATTATATTAAACACGAGAGAAGTGGCTAGAGATCATACGATATGGGAATCAAATTTATAATTAACTAGGTACATATGTCTGTCCGAGTAGAACGCGGCGTGACTATATTTCCTATATTTTATAATTTTTCTTTATTTTCTATGTGGCCCTATAAGTTCCTACACAGGTTAATCATGCTTCAAGTTTAAAACAAGGCGTATTACGATTGGTATGTGGTTCTGAAAGTTTGTCCGTCAGAGCTTTCGCTCGAGGACAGAGGAAAAAAAAAATCTAAAAAACTTAGTTTAGGCATAGTTTTAGAATTAGAAAATAGGCTGTTTTTATTCTTTAAAAGGCGCGAGTTTTATTGTAACTTCATGTTTGAAAACTAGATTTTCCTATAAATTCAGTAATTTTCCTATAATTTCAGTAATTCGCTTATATTTTCCTGTAAATTCAGTAATTTTCCTAGATTTTCCTATAAATTCAGTAATTCTCTATTTTCCTATAAATTCAGTAATTCTATATTTTCCTATAATTCCAGTAATTCTCCCATTTTTTTCCTATATTCCAGTAATTCTCCAATATTTTCCTATATTCCAGTAATTCTCCTATATTTTCCTATAATTTCAGTAATTCTCCTATATTTATAAAAATAATGAATGAAGTTTATATTTTAACTTGGAATACTGTAGATTTTAATAACATTAAAATGAATAGAGATTATTATTATTTACCCGTTCACTCGCCTTTTAAAATATCTCTCGTGTTCGGCCAGTTATGAAATTAATTTTGATCACTTCTTAAAAACGTGGCATTAACGATTAATTTATGTATATGAATTATTATACAGAAGGTTATAACGTTTAATCGTATATAGTGGCAGATATCAGTTTTGTATCATATACACCTCTGAAGAAAAATAAATCAAACATCAGGGAAAAAAGAGTATAACGGATCCCCGGGCATATTTTACGTTCATGGCCCTCCCAAAATTGATTATGCGTCTACGTCTTATTCGCATTGAAAATCTATAACTCTTTTAATCATTTTGATTAAAATTATTTTGAAATTAAATATATATGATTAATCATGAAACATTTTGCCAAAGTTAAGGCGGAACGTTACCCAACGTTAAAGCTTATATAAATTAAGTAGTTCGTAACAAGTACCTAGTTACTTAGTGATATTATTTTTATATTGAAGTAGATTGCCACCGTCATTGTCAAGTAGTTTTTGAAGTACTTTTTGAACTACCTTACGCAATTCTACCTCCAATATTGTGTCTAAATATGCTGAGCAGAGTAACCAACCTTTAAAGAGACTTAAATTTTCATTAAAAAACCAAGTTTTCAATGAAAATTTTGACTCATTCTATAATTAATTTAGTATATCATCATGTACTTGAACAAATTCTGATTCTTTATAACCTCTTCAAAAAAAAATCTCTTACATTTCCACTCAAACGTCAAACTACGGGAGTTTTCCGGCGTCGTCTCGGAATCCCGTAAGAAATTAAATCTCCTATCCAACAAAATAAGTAAGAGGCTGTAACACCTAGTACTTTTAGAAAAACGAAACAAAATTACAGGGTTCGTACACGACCTGGAAAACCTGGAAAAGTCAGGGAATTTGCAAATTGGCCCGAAAGGTCAGGAAAAAAATGAGGGAATTTGAAAATAGCCCAAATGGTTAGAGAAAATAAATATTTTGGTATGTGTCAAGGAACTGTTTATGATTGGTTTACCAATCAGTTGTAACGTAATTATTATAAACTGAAAATATTTGCCTATTCAAATTGTTTCTCATATTCCGAGTAAACTATCAGCTGACCCCAATTGATAAACTATGTCAAATAAAAAGTAGGAATCGCCAACAGCTCGCTCGTAAGAATAAATTCTTGAAAACAATATTAAAAATGGTCAGGGAAATCTGGAAAAGTCAGGGAAATTAACTTCCAAAATTTTGTACGAACCCTGATTTAATTTGAGGTCAAAGGTAAAAATTATTTCCCCGAAAAAATATATACATTTATTTGCTTGGAAATTTTTTTTTAAGGTTCAGTATTGTTTTGAGTGGTTTCAAAGTGTCAAACGTGGCTTATACTGTGTCCTTATCTTTAAAATCAGATCCAAAATTAGTGCAAGAAATTTGGATATTAATTAGATAGATATATATTGAATTATATTCTGATATTATCCGTTAAAATGCTTAAAAATAGATTATCATTCCAGTTAACTTATCCGAAGATAAAATAAAACAAAATAAAATAAAATATCAGATCCGATTCCGAGCAATATTCCATATCTCCCGTAACTATCCCTTACCTCCAAAAAAAGTGCATTGAAGGTATTTAATACAATAATAAAGGTTCCTAGAAGTCTATCCAACATTCACTTTAGACCTTTTAAAAAAGAAAAGTAGATTTTATGGCCTTGACCAATCTCCGGTGCGAAGCGGTTCTTGAGATTTTGCTTAGAGTTCTTATATACGCTGGATGGATGGATTAAATGGCTTAGAGGTATACGCGGTTAGATTTTTTCTCCCGAAAATCTAGAGAAAAACGTACAAAATGCGTTTCGAGTTACGACCCTCAATTTCAATTTATCTTTTAGTTCGCCTTGTCTAATTTTCAACTTAAAGGGAGGCTAGAATTAACAACATAAGCTGGTTTGGTGAATTCAAACCTTAAATAAGCTTAGATTCTATGTTGTTTCCTGTCGAATAATCAGTCTTTAGTTCATTGTTTCCGGTCAACCAATCAGTCTTTAATTCTGTTGTTTACAGTCGACCAATCTGTCTTTAATTCTATTGTTTACGGTCGACCAATCAGTCTTCATTCTATATTGTTTATGGTCGACCAATCAGTCTTCATTCTATATTGTTTATGATCGACCAATCAGTCTTCATTCTATATTGTTTATGATCGACCAATCAGTCTTCATTCTATATTGTTTATGGTCGACCAATCAGTCTTCATTCTATATTGTTTATGGTCGTCCAATCAGTCTTCATTCTATATTGTTTATGGTCGACCAATCAGTCTTCATTCTATATTGTTTATGGTCGTCCAATCAGTCTTCATTCTATATTGTTTATGGTCGACCAATCAGTCTTCATTCTATATTGTTTATGGTCGACCAATCAGTCTTATTTCTATTGTTTCCGGTCTACCAATCGGTCTTCGTTAAATTGTTTGCGGTCGACCAATCAATCTTAATTCTATTGTTTGCGGTCGACCAATCAGTCTTAGTTCTATTGTTTACGGTCGACCAAACAGTCTTCATTAAATATTCCGCATTTGTACCTTCAACCAATCAGTCTTCATTAAGTATTCCGCATAAGTACCTTCAACCAATTAATCTTCATTAAATATTCTGCATTAGTACCTCCAACCAATCAGTTTTCATCCCATATTCCGCATTAGTACCTTCAACCAATCAATCTTCATTAAATACCTAGCATTAGTACCTTCAACCAATCAGTCTTCATTAAATATTCCGCATTAGTACCTTCAACTAATCCGTCTTCATTCCATATTTCGCATTAGTACCTTCGACCAATTAATCTATATTCCATATTTTGCTTTGATACACTCTCAACCAGTCAGTCGACCTACGGCCTACGTATTTTGTACCATTCATTCACTCAAATATTCCTTTCTGTATAATAGTGTAAAGTAAACTTATGTTTCATTTTCATCAATATATTATGTTCCATTGACCAATCGGGTTATCGCGCAAATTACAAATAATGCCACGTGTAAGAGCCTTATTCGCTATAATTCGACCTTAAGTTAATGTAAAATGTAAAACATATTTCCTTCTGTTTCAACCTCCTTTTAATTTTTATCTAATTTGCATATAACCGTGGAAGATCTTCAATGGAAAAAGGGCAATTTTTTTCCTCCAATCAATTTGTGTACTCCGCCCCTACCCGCGCCTAGAAACTCGCTCGAGTTGAATAGGTATCCTAAAAACTGTTTTACCCTGTTTTTACGCATATATTAGCAATAATCGTTAGCGCCTATTTTTCGAGCAGAATTGATTTAGCGTTTTTTTTTTTAAGTGACACTGTCACGGATTTTAATGAACTCCAAATGGAAATTGAGTCAATATTTCGGAAAGATCGTTAAAAAACGATTCAAAATATATATACATATGTCATAAAACAAAATTACTGTGACAGTAAAATCATATTTTATAATCGCCATTTTCAAAATTTTTAAAATAAAAATTCCACGCAATACTACGTCATCACTATGGTCGCGTGATTTCGCTATTGTATTATATAACCTACATTTAATTCTCGCGCGTTCTGGCACCAGTGATAAGGTCATTTTCGCGCGGTCTTTTTCGTAAAAGTACTTAATCCAGATCAAGTTAACTACATTTGTTACGATAATTAAGATTAATTACGTCCCAGAAATAAACTACGTCAAGTTTCTTTGGTGACAGGCTCGCTTTAAGTGTTTTTTAAATTGTAGACTTGACGTCGTCTGTAAATTTCGCACTATGCGATATCCTTGAGGCAGGCGGGCGTCACTAGAGAATGTGTTTACCGGGAGAAAAATGGAATTAATAATTAAAACTAATCAATCCTTTTACAAAAAAATATAAAACTAGTAATTATTTTATGTTTCGTAAATCAACACGTTTTAATAAAGGATTTAGGATTAAATAGGATTATTATAGGATTAAAAAATAACACATTAACTTGGCATAATTTGTACTATACATAATATTTATTAAAATTGTTGAGGTTTATTTTCTTCTTTGTTCCAGTTATTTCTCTCTAATCTCCAAAACATATAATTAAATTAGGCTTAATTGTTAGTCTTAATTGACGTTTGAAATTAACCTTGGTGTAGTAAATTTGAAATCAGTAATTTCAATCTTAAATAGCGTTTGAATTATTGGACATTTTTATCATGATATGAAATTTAAGGTATAGTTTTTAACACTTATATTAAGGCTGATAAGATCCGTTAACAATAACATGTTACTCGTTAGTGTCAATTTAAAGGGAAACTTGGAGCTAAAAATGGAACAGTTTTGAATTTATTTTTGGAATCACCATGACAAAAATTGTATTTGAGAATTTTTACACAATTTTTAGACACGTTTTTGGTGTTTAAATAATTTTTTTTTTTTTTGTAAAGTTTGAATGAAAGTGAATATAAATTTGGGCCAATCATATTATTTCAGCCTTCAACAGCTTCAATGTCTTGTCTTAACATTAAAAGAATAGGCCAGCGTTTGATCACCAAGATCTTAGGCATCAAACGCCGGCCTATTATTTTAATGTTGAGACAAGGCATTACAAGCGCTGTTGAAGGCTGAAATAATATGATTGGTTCGATTTTATATTTACTTTTATTCAAATTTTACCAAACTTTAGAAATTAGTTTAAACACCAAAAACGTGTCAAAAAATTTATTTTAAAATTCTGGAATACGTTTTTTGGCATGGTGATTCCGAAAATAAAATTCAAAATCTGTTTTAGCTTCAGTTTCCCTTTAATTCTTAATTCAAAATCTAGGATGAAGAAGCCTAAAGAGGAAATGTAATAAAAAATGAAATGAAAAGATTAGACAGAGTCCATTTAGGTCAAGAAACTCCCACTTGTCAAATCGCACACGCACTCCTCCCAATGATAATACTATTACGTTATACAATTTTCGATCAAATGATGAGAAATAAATGAAATATACATATTTAAAGAAAATCTTTTCTTATCGTAAAGGGATACTAAACTCTTCATTTTAATTTGCTATGTAAATTTAATAAACGTGAACCAAAAGTCTATAACTATATTCGATAAAAGTAAACAACGCCCCGTAGTTTAATACTATCATCAAAGGTTCGTGTAAATGTACCGGCAGATTCTGATTCGAGACACTCTAGCGGCATAGTCGCTCTGTAAATAGTTAACGGAGGAAGCGCCACTCTGCGGAGAAATTCCGGAGTTGGGAGGGAAAACGATATAGCCGAGCGCGGCCCGCCTAAATTCCAACACTCTCTCCTGAGACAAAATATCGAGGTAGAGTTCAAATCACTCGAGCTAGATAGGGGTGATGACTTTTTTGACTATTTCTAAGTAATGGGATATGACGTTTACCTGGACCTTTGTTTGTTGTATTAAGATACTGGGCGTTGTTTACTTTTATGGAATAATGTGATAGACTTTTGTTGGCTTGAGTTCTAAATCTCTAATTTACGAGGGTTACCCTTTAAGAATTTTTTGGGGTTTTTCATGACGTCTGATTTTAAATCTAGAGTATAGCCTTCGCTAAAAATTGTATCTACTCATCTTTGTATGACTTGGGATCATTGGCATCAAGCCAGTATCTCCGTAACCCTTGCCATTCGTTAAAATTAACACTTTCGATATGGGAAACACATAAATTATGATTTCTCTCGTCTAGCGATATTCTTTTAAATCTAACATGATTTGAAACTGTCTCTTAATTTAATCAGGATTATTCAATTTATCTTAAGATCCTTGGAAACGTTTCAATTAAAGTGAGGCTATGACGGATTCATGAACTCTAAATTTAAATTGAGTCATATTTTCGGAAAGATCGTTAAAAAACGATTCAAAATATATATACATATGTCATAGAACAAAATTACCGCGACAGTAAAAATACATATTTCATAATCACCATTTTTGAAAATTTTAAAATAAAAATTCCCCGCAATACTACGTCATCACTAAGGTCACGTGATTTCGCTATTGTATAGATCCTTCAATTGATTCTTGAACGCTCTGGCACCAGTGATAAGGTCATTTTCGCGCTGTCTTTTTTCTTAAAATTACTTAATCTATCAAATTATCGTTAATAACGTTCCCAAAAATAAATATATTGATTCGTTTTTAACGATTTTTTCCGAATAATTCGTTACAGCCTCACTTTAATCTAACCTTTCACCTTTATCTTTAATTTTGTAAAAAAAATCAAAAACAAAACTACGGTTTATTTTATTGGGAATGACTGAGTATTGTATTGATACTTGTAAGTTTGAGCAACGTTACAAGAGTTAATTGGGCTATAAGTTTTTGCATCAGCCTTAATCTGAACGAAAAAAATCTTGAATGTATATCCGCATCCTTGGTTGTAAAGATACTCGTTAAATGATGAAAGAGATGATTGGAAACGACAATTCAATGTTAAGAGGAATTCGTTACGCTTCAGTAAAAGAACCGCCAAGCGATTACGTTTTCTTCGAAGGCGAAGAAGATTAATCGTGTATTCTTAATAATATCATAAGTTATAGATGATAGAAACATGACTTAAAAAGTAACAATTTCTTTAACATTCTCATTTTTTTTCTCTCGTTTCTTTTATACCCTTGATATGGGCTATTAATTTTAAAGAATAAATTATGCATAAATGTTAATATTTATTGGGAATTTCGGCAAACTTTTGGTCAAGATAATTTCTGGCTTGCTTCTTCGTGTTTTAACTGGTATTAGCGGGTTAAGAAATGATTTCTTATCAATTCCTTATCGTTTAACTAAGCCTAATCCAACAGTTAAAAAAATTACAAACAAATATTAAACTAGAAATAAATTTAAAACTTACAATTAAAATAGGCTTAACTGGATTCATGGATCCTGAATTTCTTCGCATTTATGGGTCAGTGACCAATCTAATGTTAGTGGAAGTCTCACGGAGATCTCGCCTTAACGACAGACTTCTTTGCTCATTGGTCGATGACCCTTCAATGCGGAGAAATTCAGATTTCTATGAATCCAGTTAAGCCTATTTTGATGGTAAGTTTATTATTTGTTTGTAATTTTTTTTCTTTTGGATTAGGCCTATTTAAGTGATTAGGAATCGATCAGAAATCACTCTTTGTTGCGTTGAATTCTCCCATTATGACTTTATATGACGTCATAGCATTGTACCACAGAACTCGAGCTTTTCATTCTCCCATTACCTTTTGATTAAGCCTTATACCATACCAAAAATGGATAACTTTTATTCCCAAGAAGCAAACAAATTGATAATTTTCGTAATTGTATGCAAATGAATGTTGGCATACTTTTATTTATAAACTTTATTTATGGTATACTTCGTTTCGACACCATTTGCAATAATTTTTTAAATTTTTGACTGACATTATAGCACGGGTTCACGTTTCGTTTTTGTTTTGTTTATAAATCTCTTATTTCAAAGAATATTGAAGAGAAAAATCTTGGGTGTCATCCGCACTCTTCTCTTTATTGGGTTTTGAGATCGTATTAATTGGATTGGCCTTCCTATTTTTTTAATTAGCAACAAAATTTATCACTAAAACGCGACTACGCGATTAACTTGAGCTATATATCAGTTTTTCTCAAAAATATACTTATATTTTAATATTTATATAAATTTGTTGATGTCGAAAGTAAATATTTAATTGGAAAGTATATTCTTATTCACGGCAAGGAAATTTGTAACCTTAACAAGTGATTTTTTTATCGATTCCTTATCGTTTAAATAGGCCTAATCCACTATATCTAAAATTAAATTTAAAACTTACATGGAAAATAGGCTTAGCTGGATTCATGGAAATTAGCTGAATTTCTTCGCATTGATGGGTCAGCGACCAATGAGCGAAGACCTGTCTTTAAGGCGAGATCTTGATGAGACTTCTAATAACATTTGATTGGTCGCTGACCCTTCAACGGGAAGAAATTCAGAGTCTCCATGAATCCAGATAAACCTATTTTCCAGGTAAGATAAAAAAAAAAAAATCTAGTCCAGGGAACTCGTCAGCGTTTAATGTTATGGCCCCAATGCAATTGCAATTTGTAATGATTCAAAAGTGCGTGTCTTAGCGCGTGTCACAGTGACGCCTTTGATTATTCACAATTCATAGAAGTTTATTTCTGAATATGTTTACTTATGAAAATTCAAGGGTTTTTAAACTTAATGCGACTTTATCTTCTTAATTACGTTATCGTTGATTGGAATTAAATTTATTTAATATCGCGGCCATTTCGGAAGTCTTTTTAAACGAGCAAACAAGTAGGCGCCACCCAGCTTATCATTTTTCTTCGAATTTCTTCTCGTTTTCGTTTTTAATCTTTTTTTTTATTTCTCATCTTCGTCGCCCGAAACTGGCGATTAAAGATAATGTTACTTCTCTCGCCAAATTAACACGCTTGATTTTAATGAGTTTTGATTAGAAATTGAAGCTCAAAAACTCCGGATGAGAGGAGTAGGAGTAGGAGGAGATTATCGGGGGAGAGAAAACAACATTGGGTTTTAGTCTGATAAATAACTTTCCAGTAGTAAACCGGTTTGTTGGCCTCAGTTAAAAAGGGATTTCATTACAAATTAGAGATTCTTCGACGCCAATTTAACCGCGACATATCACGCGTCGAGAAAAATATTTTGATATGTGGCCAGTATTTTCGCGAGATACAATGTTTAGAATAAATTACTTTTTAAATATATTTTCGGGAATAAGATTTTATTCTTACATTTATTCAATTTGTTGATGAAAACTGATGAAAACGAATGATAATAGGTATTCATTAGTTGTACTAGGCCTTGGAATCGATTTAAACCGTTTCCCTAGAGTCGTGTGAACGGGAAACCGTCTTTTCTGAAATCGATTTGATTGGATTTATCGAAACTGCTTCGGGAACCAGTTTCTTACAGATTCAGTTTCAACAACCTTTAGATTAAACTACGATAAATCGATTTATAAAGATGATGCGTGAACGCGTGACGCTTAAAACGATTCCTGGCGATTTGAATATCGGTTTGATTGTACCGTTTCAAATAGATTAAGAAATGCTAGTGTGACCGATGCCTACTTCAATTTGTTGATAAAACTACTGATAATAGGTATTCATTAGCTAAGGCCTAGGTATACTAAGCCTTGGAATCGATTTAAACCATTTCAAAACGTTTCGCTTTAGTCGCGTGTACGGCAAAACCGTCTATTCTCGAATCGATTTGATTAGATTTCTCGAAACTGCGTCGGGAACCAGTTTCGTACCGATTCGGATTCAACAACCGATAGATGAAGCTACGATAAATCGATTTCATGACATATTCGTAGCTTTTCCTTCCGTACCAATCCGTGTTAAATTCCTCAATTTTCGTTGAAATGTAGTTTTAACTTTGTCATACTATTTAAATGAGGGGGTGCCACGGATTTTTCATGAACTCCAAATGGAAATTGAGTATTATTTTCGGAAAGATCGTTAAAAAACGATTCAAAATATATATACATATGTCATAGAACAAAATTTACAGCGACAGTAAAAATACATAATTTTATAATCGCCATTTACGAAATTATTAAAATAAAAATTCCCCGCAATACTACGTCATCACTATGGTCGCGTGATTTCGTTATTGTAAATAGAGCCTACAGTTGATTATCGCGCGTTCTGGCACCAGTGATAAGGTCTTTTTCGCCTTGAAAGGATATTTTATGAACTTCTGGCATTATTTGTTAGCATTATTTAATTTTTGGTCAAGTTTAACAGTCCACTAACCCCTTGTTTTGCTCGCTTATCTTATTGGTGGAAATTGTATATCTCTCAATGCACCACGATTTATTTCTTTTGACACGTTACATGGGTTTATCCTTCCGAATAGATACGGATAAGATTTTTAGAAGAAATTAAAAGAAAAGGCTTGTTAAAGGGAGGATGAATTTTCTTATTTTTACGTAAAATACATTCCAGCTAAACGGTTTCACGATCGAGATAAATCAATTTTTACTAAATATTTTAATGATATATTTCAGGATTTTTGTAGTGACAAAAGTCTATCACTTAATACTATCAGAAAAGGTCCGGGTAAATCAAGGTTAGTAAAGAGACAGGTTAGGCAGATTCTGACGTCAGCCGGAAGTTACCTAGCACGCACCCATCTTCCAAATTCCTTTGACAATTGCTAGATGGCAGTTTATATTGTTCATTGGAAACAACATATTGGATATTAGTTTGAAATTCCCGCCGTAATTACAATATAAACCGCCATCTAGCAATTGTCAAAGGAATTTGGAAGATGGCTGCGCGCTAGGTAACTTCCGGCTGACGTCAGAATCTGCCTAACCTGTCTCTTTACTAACCTTGGGGTAAATGTACCGGCAGATTCTGATTCGAGACACTCTAGCGGCCGCAGTCGCCGTGGAAATAGTGAACGGAGGAAGCGACACTCTGCGGAGATTCATTCCGGAGTTGGGAGGGAAGACGATATAGCCAAGCGCGGCCCGCCTAAATTTCAACACTCTCTCCCGACTCAAAATATCGAGGAAGAGTCCAAATCACTCGAGCCAGACAGGGGTGATGACTTTTTTGGCTATTTTTAAGTGATGGGGTATGACGTAAAACTGGACCTTTGATGAAAGTATTGAGATACGGGGCGTTTTTTACTTTTATGGAATAGATAGACTTTTGGGATAGAAATTTCGACTGTAATTTCAAAATTTTGATTGAAATTTCTGGATTTGAGCAGATATCTCAGAATTTTGATTGAAATTCATTTACAATATTTTAATTTAATTTGATTTCAATTTCACTACCCCTTCTTTAAAAACCAAACGAGCGGAAATGTTTAAATTTGTTATAACTCATTTTTTCCCGCTTATTATTAAATGGCATTAATAGAGCGAAGAGATAACGTGATATTATAAGACTGGAAAATAATCATAAATTAGAAATTTGTTTACGTTGACTCGGATAACCCTTTGGTTAACTTTAGGTCGTAGCTTTTATCTAAATTAAAGGAATAGTAACACACCTTATTTCTTCATTTTTCAATGATCATGAAAATGTATCTTATCCCATCTCAAGGATAACTTAACTTAAAATGAGAATGCAACCTAATAACAAGTGATTTTTTTTATCGATTACTTAGTGTTTAAATAGATCTAATCAAACAAGAAACAAATTTAGAAACAAATATTAAACTAGAAATAAATTTAAAACTTACCCTGAAAATTGGCTTAGCTGGATTCATTGAGATATCTTGAATTTCTTCGCATTGATGGATCATCGACCAATTATTAGCAAAGGCTCGTCGTTAAGGCGAGATTTCTATGAGATTTCCAACAACATTTGATTGGATGCTGACCCTTCAATTCGTAGAAATTCACAATCTCCATGAATGCAGCTAAGCCTATTTTAGTATAAGTTTTTATTTTATTTCTAGTTTAAAATTTGAAAAGTGGTAACTAACAATAACCAAATTGTATAATTTTCATTGAAATAGTGATACTATCTCTTTTAAAGGATTCAATCCTGTCTTCTTATAGTAATTTTCGCGCACCCTCTACTGCTCCCAAAATAGTCCATTCCTTTTGGAATTTAGATCGCGTATAAACCTATAGGTTACTCGTTATGTTTAAACAATCTAATCATAAGGAAAAACGAGTAACGTATAGCTTTGTAGACGCTGTCAATTCCAGATGCTAAAAAATAAAATCAGTTTTTTGTCTCGTGATTTCCGATCGTTTCTTCGATTATTCCACAAAGTCCGTGTACCCTGAAAGATCAAAGGGAGAATCAAATGCCATACTCTTTAAAGGGAGGGTGAATAAGATTTTTTTATCGATTCTACTATTAAAAATTAGACTTCTTCGCGTGGAATTTTTCAGATTTTGGCATTCAATTTAAAGAAACACCTCTTCGACCAATCAAAAGATTCCCCTGTACCTTTGGCTTAATTAAATCCCCGCGACACACGCTGTTATACGCGCGCGATTCTACGAACGTGAAATATTTCAAGAAAGAGCAGGATTTATCGCGATTAAAAGAGTGAGTGCGTGCCGCAGCGCGTGTCGCGGGGACTTAATTAAGTCAAAGGTACATTTTGATTAGTCTGAGTTCTCCTTTCAGTTTAAGTAAACAACACCCCGTAGCTTAATACTATCGGCAAACGTCATAGCCCATCACTTAACACTAGCCAAAAAAGTCATCACCCCTGTCTGGCTCGGGAGAGAGGGAATTAATTTAGGCGGGCCGCGCTTGGCTATATTATCTCCCCCGTCCCCTTAAATTATATTTGGAGTTCGTGAAAAATCGGTGAAAGCTTCGCTTTAACAAGAAAAGAAGCGAAAATAAGTTATCAAGTATCAAAAATTGATATTCTTTATATTTATTCCGTCGCGACAAATTCTGGTGGCAGACAAGGTGACGGACTACTGACGAATCGTCACGTTTCTTCTACCATCAAAGACCACACAGATAAATTTATCCTAGCTCGGTTTCGATTTTTTGCAATCTATCTAATTTTTTATTTTCTGTCGTAAGATTGATCATAATTTATGTAATTGATGATTATTTCCACCCCTTTTTCCATTTTCTTTTTCTTTTTTAAAGGAAAATTATCTTGAAATGTTAAGTTTTCAAAGATGAATTCAAGGCTAAGGAACTACAAATTAACCCCTATTTATAGCGTTGATCTCCTTTAAATAAACCTAATCCACTAGAAAAAAAAACTTACGAACAATTATTTATCAAGAAATAATTTAAAACTAACCATCAAAATAGGCTTAGCGGGATTCATGGATATCAGCTGTTTTTATTCGCGTTGAAGTGTCAGCGACCAATCGGATGTTATTCTAAGTCTCATCAAGATCTCGTCTTAAAGATGGGCTTTCGCTCATTGGTCGATGACTCTTCAATGCGAAGAAATTCAGAATCTCCATGAGTGCAGCTAAGCCTATTTTGTGGGTAAGTTTTCAATTAATTTCTAGTCTGTAAATTTTTTATCGATAAAAAATCAGGTTAGGTTTTAAGCTGTTTAAGATAGTAAACATTGAAATTTAAAGGTTAAATTTATCAAAATGAAATGAACTCAATTTTGGTGAGACTTGTACTTTAAAAACTAAAATATCGAAACATTGGCGTCGCGAAGTTTAAAGGTTATGGAAGGTCAAAAATGTGAAGGCGTCGAAACGTCTAGACTAAACGCGACTTTGTTGCGAAGCGTTGAACTCATCGGGGAAAATTTGACCTTTGATTGGTATTTTTACGACCATGAGCGTTTGTACCCGGTAAACTCGAAAGGTAACTTAATACCTCGTTCGACGATCGGGGAATAAAATGAACTTTAAAATTCAAATTATTTATATTTAAATTTTTTTAAAGGGATGCCTTTTTTTGCAGGGATTTTTTTGTTTAGTTAAGATATATTCATCAGAAGCTTATGAAAGTTTATTGAAAGTTTACATCCTAAATTGCGTCCTGGTTTCGTGTATTAATTTGATTCGCTCATGCGCAGTAACGGCAGAACAAATATAAGGAGAAGCTAGAGATAGTCTAAATTCTGGACATAATCTGATTTCCACGTGACTTTTAGACAGTACCCAATTATCCACTAGGCACAGTAGGCACGTGCCTAGGGGCCCCAAGGATTAACCCCCATACTTCTGCTAGTGACTAAGGTCCAAGGGTCCCCGAAAGTCTAGTGCCTTGGGGCCCCCAAGGGTCATAATCCAGCACTACTGGATAGGGCATGGATAGAATATGTTTCTCATTAATTTGGAAACCTCGATCTTGACTTTGTCTCCGCAAGGTGATTAGCTGAGCTGTTTAGATTATGTTCGCAACCCTAGCTCAACATGGCAAATTAAAGTATTTCAAAAATCATGCCCAAACTCCGCTAGGAATAAATTTACCTCTAGGAATCGAAAAATCAGTGACCTTTTTTACTAGACAACTCCAAATAGCCATTAACTTCTGATGTTATTGGCTTTTATCGCGTATTTTTTTTTCACGCATCGTTATCGAGAAAATGCTACTAGTATCAATAACCTTATAATGGTTTACACAATATTTGTGAAATATAAAAAAGAGTGAAAGATGTTTTGATGTAATTTGAGAATCAACATTTCTAGAATTATTTTTACTCTTGTTCCAGTGAAGTTGGAAATCGAGCTTGTAAATCAATATGTTTTACATTTTATTTTAATAAATATAATATTACTAAACAAACATTAAAATGGTTATAAATTATAATATAACTTAAATTTTATTAGAGGAATATTTTTTTATAAAAAAGGCTTTTAAAAAAATGCCACTATGACTTTAATCAGTTACTTTTTCGGTTTTAAAAGTCTAGTCTCTTGTTAATCTCCGCGACGTGAATGAGATAATTTTAAATTAAAGGGCTGTTATAAATTGGGCGGGAAATTTTGGCGTCAAATGCCGCGTGGCCTCCAAAAAAGTATCGTTTCCAACGATAAAGATTCAAGAACTCCGTCGCCACTGAAAGTTGCGTTAGTTTACGTTCAATATTTTAACCAGATATGACAATTATATGAAAAAAAAAAAAAAAAAAAATTGATTCTACAAGATGTTTATGATTAGAAAAATATCTGGTTAATTTCCGTCCCAAAATGAAAATTACTTCGGGTTGAGTAACGTTTTCAAATCTTGCCTCATTTTAATCCTTTTTTTTTATATATTGGGCGCCAAAATGATATTATTTGTGGATTAGTTTAAATTCCGTGGTCGATGTTTGGCAACGTGGTTTGTTACAATGTTGCTCAACGTGTGGTCAATTTTAGGCTACGTTGCTTGAACTATTTTTAGGTTACTTCGTTTGTAAATTTTTGGCTAATTAGTTTGTCAGTTTTGGACCAGGTGGTTTGTAAATTTTAGGCTACGTAATTTGCCAAATTTTGGACCACGTGGTTTGTAAAATTTTGGACCACGTGGTCCGTCAAATTTTGGACCACGTGGTTTGACAAATTTTGAATCAATTGATTTGTCAAATTTATACCAATTGGTTTGCCAAATTTATCCCACGTGGCTCGTCAAAATTTTAGACCACGGGGATTGTCAATTTTTAGACCACATGGCTATTCAAATTTTGACCACGCGGCTAGTCAAATTTAGACCACGCGGCTAGTCAAATTTAGACCACGTGGCTATTCAATTTTAGACTACGGGGATTGTAAATTTTAGACCACGTGGCTATTCAATTTTAGACCACGTGGCTATTCAATTTTAGACCACGTGGCTATTCAATTTTAGACCACGTGGCTATTCAATTTTAGACCACGTGGCTATTCAATTTTAGACCACGTGGCTATTCAATTTTAGACCACGTGGCTATTCAATTTTAGACCACGTGGCTAGTCAATTTTAGACCACGTGGCTAGTCAATTTTAGACCACGTGGCTAGTCAATTTTAGACCACGTGGCTAGTCCATTTTAGACCACGTGGCTAGTCCATTTTAGCCCACGTGGCTAGTCCATTTTAGCCCACGTGGCTAGTCCATTTTAGCCCACGTGGCTAGTCCATTTTAGCCCACGTGGCTAGTCCATTTTAGCCCACGAGGCTCGTTAAATTTAGCCGATGTCGCTCGTTACATTTAGCCCACGTGGTTTGTCAAATTTAGACCAAGTGGCCAGTCAATTTTAGACCACATGCTTCCTCATTTTTAGACCACGTGGTACATCAAATATTATACCACGAGGTACGTCAAATTTTAGGCTACAATTTTAAGAAACTATCCCTTTCAAAAAAATTGTTTGCGTGACCGTATAAAATTTATTACGCAAAACGTATTATTAAGGTTTATTAATTCTAATCATCGGATGAAGTGAGGAGAATCCCTGTAGTAAACAGTATTCTGAAGGTCATATTCTACGCAATAACTGTTTTTCGAAGAATCGAAGAACAAAATGAGTTTTTTATTCCATTAATTACAAAAATTCCTACACGTATTGCCTTATTTCAACATTTTTAGTTCCTCCCAAAAAAATAAAACAATTATAAGATTGTAAGACGGATGTCAAGATAGATCAACTTTTTGCGAAGGATATTTCTTTATGATAATATTTAGCGAATCTAAATAAGTATACAAACCATTTGCTCCATATTGAGCTCTCATATTGCTACTCATTACAAAATTAGATATGGTCACACATCTCGTGAAAATTTTTGCATTTTTCACGTTTGAAATTGAGAAATTACATATTTAAAATCACAGAAATTCAAATACAGATCATTTTATGAATATCCGAAAATCTTCGCGTAATTTTCCAATTTCCAAAATCAAGGAAATTTTTAGAGCTCTTAGCAGATTTAAGGCGTCCAGAAATAATTTTTTATATAGATACGTTCTAGCGTGTTAAACTTATTTTAGAATTAGCATATTAGAGAGAGAAAAAAAAAACTCATAATGGCCATGTTTTAATATTCAGTCAGCGTACCCAAATTTTCTTTATATCCTTAAAAATTGGCCTATAACAACAGATAGTAAATAGTTGATATTTTTGCGTTGCTTTTCGCCACCTAAATCGTGTTGTTTTGTCTGTGGTCGGTAAAGGGAAGGTGAAATTAATAATTCCAGATTTATAATATCTATAATTTTCGCAATATTTGTTTTATGTATCATTTTCGGAAAGATCGTTAAAAAACGATTCAAAAAATATATACATATGTCATAGAACAAAATTACAGTGACAGTAAAAATACATATTTTATAATCGGCATTTTTGAAATTTTTAAAATAAAAATTCCCCGCAATCTACGTCATCTATGGTCACGTGATTTCGCTATTGTATAGAGTCTACAGGTGATTCTCGCGCGTACTTGGTCCAGTAGGTTGCTTTTGCGCGGTTTTTTTCGTAAAAGTACTTGATCCAGATCAAGTCAACTACCATATCCTTTTCACCTTCTCTTTAAGGGGTTCGCCCGTTCATTTTCAAAAATATATTATTATTTATTTTTATTTTGTTTGTTAAATAATGAAGGAGTCGCCTCTAGACGCACCCAAACTATTTATAGCTTATAAAATCCTCACTGAAGAGTACGTGATATTTGTACCTGAAACGTCCACACGCAAGAAACTTCAAAATGAAAATGTCAAAAATATTTTGTTTTCCCTTTATATGACGTAATTTATTTCTGGAATGTAATTAATCTTAATTTTCGTACGAAAGGTAGTTGACTCTATCTGGATTAAGTACTTTTACGAAAAAGACCGCGCGAAGGCGACTTTATCACTGGTGTCAGCGCGAGAATTAACTGTAGGCTCTATAATACAAAGCGAAACCACGCGACCATAGTGCGATGACGTAGATTGCGGGGAATTTTATTTTAAAAATGTATTTTTACTGTCGCGGTAATTTTGTTCAATGACATATGTATATATATTTTGAATCGTTCTTTAACGATCTTTCCGAAAATATGACTCATATTCATTTTCATTGGGCTGTTTTTAAATAAAAATATAATTCGTGTCACGCGAGTGAACTTTAATTCAATCCCTTCCTCGTGGATCGAACCTATTTCTATGCAAATAATTGTTTAACGTCCATATCAACATAAGAAACTTAAAATATATTAAGTCTGCCACACTTAACATTGTTTCAATAATAAATAATTTCACCTAGTACCATTATTAATGGACCCTGTCTATCTTAATAGATAAAGGTGAATAACAAAACATTTTTGGTGTTCATAAGCGTCCTCTTAAGGCAAACCCAACAGTGTAGGCATAGTATAGGAACTAACAAAAGTGCAAGTGTGCTTATTATTTATCCAGACATTTAAATTCATTTCATTCGAGCTTCTCTTGGAACAGTGAATGCAAAGCTTTAAAAAATTGATTGATAGTATTAGTTAGCAGTTAATTGGTTATCTAAGTCTCTTAAGTCATTATAATTGAAGTAATTACACTCTTAACGTTTTTCATTTGGTGCCATACTTGTACCTATTATTTTACTTGTGATAGTATTAATTTTAAAATTTATCGAGTGTATTTTGAATTTTTAAAAGAAACGTTTTTAAATTGTCATAATAGTTTTACGTTCTTTGTAAGAATATCATATTATTCTTTAAATAACAACAGTATTGATATAGGACTTAAAAATCATAAATATATTTGGGGTTTTTCTACGCTCTACTTGATAAAATAAAATAGGTGATTAAAATTCTACTCGCTTGTAGGAAAACTACACTCATTCATTTTGAAATTTCTTAAGAACGCTTCAACCGGCAGAGGTATAAACATTTTGAATATGGTGTTTTAATAGCATGATAATACTAAAAACAATCCATTGGAATTAAAAAAAAATATGCCAGTCTCCCTTTAACTTAGGATTAAAGGGAAACTTGGAGATAAAATGGAACAGTTCTTTAATTTTCGGAATCACCATTCCAAAAAAACGTATTCTAGAATTTTTTTGGAATTTTTAGACACGTTTTTCGTGTTTAAATCAATTTCTAAAGTTTGGTAAAATTTGAATGAAAGTAAATATAAAATTGGACCAATCATATTATTTCAGCCTTCAACAGCGCTTCTAATGTGTTAACATTAAAAGAATAGGCCGGCGTTTGATGCCCAAGGCCTTGGTGATCATTAATGTTAATGAGACAAGACATTAGAAGCGCTGTTGAAGGCTGAAATAATTATGAAATACGTTTTTTGACACGGTGATTCCGAAAATAAATTCAAAATACATTTTTAGCTCCAAGTTTCCCTTTAACTTAGGTTTATTTTTTGTATCGATATCCACCTTAGTTTTCCCATTGACGAGGATTCTAAACATTGAAAACTGAAATACACCCTGATTCTGATGCAGGAATTGAAAACACGGAAGTTGAAATGATATATTTGCGGCTTTTTTTAAAGGCCTCTATAAAATATGTCATACAAACTGGGCTTTGATAATTTAGTTTTTTTAAGAAGCTTCGGAAGCTTTTAATCTTTTCAGGCGATGATGGGAGGTTGCGCCTCAATGATTTTGTGCCTAAAATTTAGCCGGGCTTAATGTGACATGTCGCGATAAAGCGCTAAATATGCGCTATAGTACATCTTCTAAAAAAATGTTTCGCCTCATCGCGGCTTTAGTTTCATCGCACGCGACCTTTATAAAATGATTTATAATCTGGGTCCCAAGAACTTAATAATTAAGCCTAGGAACGTAATAGTTAGGCCCGATATCTGTTCTGTCAACAGGTAACTGATAGTTTTTTAACTGGTTCTAATCGGATAAACTATTTTTTTAATCCAACTACAAGGTGCAGATCGAGGGGCCCGACACTCTTGAATTCGCTGTACACCTGAGTTCACTTAGCTCAGCTTTGACCGTGCATTGAGTTCGAACTCTTATGAACTCTGAGTTCAGCTTTGATAGTGCAAAGAGTTCAAACATTGTGTACACCTGAGTTCGCGAGTGTCAGGCCCCTCGGTGCAGATACTCGTTAAGCACTTATATCTGAAGGAAATTTATTTACATATTTTTATCTGTCTTTTAAGCGCGCAATATATCTGTCAGAACACTATGAAACGCTAATTTAAATGAATATACTCGCTTAATTAAATTTATTAGAATTACAGATAGTTCCGATATAAAAATCGGTTAAAAAAAGATTGAATAGACAAATGGTCGTTTAAACAGTTTTATCCGCGCCATATCTGATACGCGAAACAGATCAGTTTGTTCTATACAGATAACAGTTAGGAGCACTAGAACGTATTCAAATAATACTCCAAGATTATAAAACTTTCATTAATTGAATAGATAATGAATTCATATATTATCCGTTTTTTTCAAAAAAATAACATAGACTAGGTCTATTTATCATTCCAGTTAATTTATTCAAGGATAATAATGTATTATCCTTGATTTATTCGAAGATGAAACAAAAATTATGTTCGTCATTCCAATACAAATCATTTTAAGAATACCGGTAAATTACCCCAATGCAGAAGATGGGGCTTGAACTCTTAAAGGGAGAACGAAACCTAAAAAGTGATTTTTTTTTTTTTTTTTTTTTTTTTTAATCGATTTCTTATGGTTTAATATAGGCCAAATCCAACAGTAAACAAAATTTACAAACATGGAGATAACCTGAATTGCTTCTCATTTAAGGTCAGCGGCCAATCGAATGTTATTATAAGTCTCACAAATATCTCGTCTTAACGACGGGCCTTCGCTCATTGGTCGCTTACCCTTCAACGTGAAGAAATTCAGGAAATCTCCATGAATCCAGCTAAGCCTATTTTTAATTTTATTTTTAGTTTAATATTTGTTTGTAAATTTTGTTTACTGTTGGATTAGGTTTATTTAAACGATAAGGAATCGATATAAAAAATCACTCGTAAGGTTTCATTCTCCCTTTAACCTGACAAAGTCTCCCGTCTTTTTGTTTCCCAAAACAAGTTTCGCATTGAAGATAAAAAAGACCGTTTGCAAATTTTAGGAGTTTTTACCTCTCCGAGTGAACAGTTCACGGAGAGGTTCTGTCCTGATCGTGTGTGTGGGTGTGTGTGTGTGTGGGTGTGTGTGTGTGTAGGTGTGTGTGTGTGTCCGTCGTTCGCCGTGTTCGCAATTACGTCATCGCAAGAAAATTCTATTTTAGTTCAAAACTCTTCTCATAGGTGGCGGTACAATTTCCAAATTCTGAAATTTTCATTTCAAATAAAATCTCTCACAGGAGGTCTCCCTCCCAGTCACTGTCCGCGCTCGACGCTGTTAACTTTTGGGATAGCCATGCCAACGCGCTAGCGGTTATGCTATAAGTACATGGTAGAATCTGAGATAAAAACATCTTAAATCTGTGATAGGTGCTTTACGGAAGCCAGGCCGTGTAATAGTAGCGTCGCGTATAATTCTTTATATATGTATCCAATTAAAAAAAAAATTTAAAAGCTTATTACTCGTAATTTACATTATAAAATAAAATATAACTAGTCTTAAACGATCATAATATAATATTCAAATTTAATTATATTTATTAAATTAATTTAACGTTAACTTTTTGTCACAGGTGACGCTAGATTAGTAGGAAGTAGGACTACAGCAGTATGACGAAATAAAGGCGTACGGTTTTTTTAAAAACTTTAATTATGCTTGATTTAAATTCTATAATAATTAGTTCTAGTCCTCTCAAAAAATCATATTTAAATTTAATTATATTTTGTAAATTAACTTTCTATCTGTAAGCATGGAATAATTAGTAGCTTATGCTGTAGGTGACACTAGTTTCCCTCGAACTCGGCTTAAAGCTTACCTTAATACCTTTCAGTCAAGGAAGGTCAAACTCATTAAGTCATTTTCTATAATTTGTTTAATCACATCATTCTCTTTAATTCAGTCTTAGGTTTAAATTAATTAATAATAAATAATCTAGAAATTCAGTTGTGTTTATTCTTGTAAAATCCATTTCAACTACAATTTGTTTAATCATAGTTAATTGAATTCTATCATCATTACGTTTAATTTAGTCCTATAGCTTGAAAATAATTTAATTATGGTTTTATTGTTTTACTTTTGGTTAGAATAATTTTAATTTAAGATAAACTTCAACTATTATGTATCTGTAAAATAACAGAGGCTCGAAAATTAAGGTAGTGGTATGGCGCGTCCGTGCTTGCACGGAGCATGGGGTCTCTTCGTAGAATATTCGACTCTTTCGAGAGAGTGAAAATAAAACTAAACATGACCATGTAGCTGAATACGTCGCTCCTATTTTTAATTGTCATTAGAATTTGACTAATTATTTTAATACGATTTTTTCGTATCATTTATGCTTAATAAAATAGTATTAGTCTTCTTCTATCATAATATCATATTTAAATTTAATTTCATTTTGGAAATAAATATGATGTAAACGTTCTACCAACAGGTGACACTAGTTTCATCGTGTAAATAGTGTAGCGGCAAAAGTAACCTTATAGCAAGAAGTGTGCCACTCCTCTTTCTTATTTTAACCCAAAAATTATAAAATAAATTTTTAACATCGTCTACCTGGTTTCATTAGTTTTCTTGTTATTTTAATACGATTTTTTCGTATCAGTTATGCTTAATAAAATAGTATTAGTCTTCTGCTATCATAATATCATATTTAAATTTCATTTTATTTTGTAAATAAATATGCTGGAACTTTCTACCAGCGGGTGACATAAGTTTCATCGTGTAGTGTATCGGCAAAAGTAACCTTATAGCAAGAAGTGTGCCACTCCTATTTCTTATTTTATATATATTTTACCTATAAGGTAAGATTATACTTTGAGTGGGATCAGCTGTAACAGGCGTAATTCACCGCCTATCTATCGGAAACTATTTTATAGTATATATCAGACCTTGACGACTTCCGGAAACCAAAAAAAGTTTTTTTGTTTTTTGTTTTTGTTTTTTTTTTTTTTTTTTGTTTTTTCAGTTTTTTTACATGGGTTAGGTTGGGTTGGGTTAGGTTAGGTTCCACCAATGAAATAATGTAAAAAAAAAAAAAAAAAAAAAAAAAAAAAAAATGTAAAAACCTACCAAATAATTATTTATTTTTTATTTTTTTTTTTTTTGGTTTCCGGAAGTCGTCAAGGTCTGACATATACTATAAAAATAGTTTCCGGTAGATAGGAGGTGAATTACGCCTCTTACGGCTGATCCCACTCAAAGTATAATCATACCTATTACAAAATCAATTTTTAACATCGACTACCTGGTTTCATTAGTTTTCTTAATTACAATTAGACTTGGGACGAGGAGAGGTAATATTTTGGTTTCCCAACTTGTTTCGCCTTAAATCCGCGAACTCGCGATATGGCGAAATTCCTAATTAAGCGTATCTTTTCGCGTGACTGCTCTCATCAATTTAATTTTTTTTTAGCAACCTCAGTTTCAAACAAATTAAGGTTAGTTTTCACTAATGGTTAATTTTCATCAAGTAATTTTCGTTGCGAAACAATTTTTTTTTTTTTTTTTTTAATATGGCGTTTTAAATAGTATGATAGAATCAAAAGTCTATCACTTTATTCCATAAAAGTAAGCAACGCCCCGTAGCTGAATACTATCAGCAAAGGTCCGGTTAAATGTACCGGCAGATTCTGATTCGAGACACTCTAGCGGCCGCAGTCGCCCTGTAAATAGTGATCGGAGGAAGCGCCACTCTGCGGAGAAATTCCGGAGTTGGGGGAAGGGAAGACAATATAGACAAGCGTGGCCCGCCTAAATTCCGTCCCTCTCTCCCGACACAAAATATCGAGGAAGAGTCCAAATCACTCGAGCCAGAGAGGGGTGATGACTTTTTTGTCTAATTTTAAGTGATGGGCTATGACGTAAAACTGGACCTTTGTTGATAGTATTAAGCTACGGGGCGTTGTTTACTTTTATGAAATAAATTGATACTCTTGGTAAAAGCCTCACTTTAACAATCTTTCCCAAAAATCCAATTAAATTGATTTTAATCGTTAGAAATCGGGTGACATTGTAACTTTAAATCAATTTTCCAAAAAAATCTTCAATATATTTGCTTTATTGACTATTGGCATATTCTTTTCATATACTGACGTTATTCTCTGTTATTTCTAGGCCAATAGAAATTGAATTTGATTTTTCGAAAAAGTACTTTGAATTTAAAAAGCGTGCAATTTGAAGGTGAAAATTATTAATTTTTAAGGAAGCGTGAAAAGGATAATGAAATGTACTTCTCAGAATTGTACGAAAAAAAAAACAGAATTAAAATTAGAACCTCACTGACTAATCAAAAGAATCCTTTGTACCTTTGGCTTCATTAAATCCCCGCGACACGCGTCGTTGTACGAACGCGATTGCGCGAACGTGAAATAATCAAGAAAGAGCAGGATTTATCGCGATTCAAAGAGTGATATGCATGCCGCTGCACGTGTCGAGTGGATTTTATTAAGCCAAAGGTACAGAAACATCTGATTAGTCGGGAAGGTTTTAATTTTAATTAAATCCCACCAAATCAGAAGGTTTTCTTTATTTTTTGTTCAATTATTTAATACAAGTACACTTCTTGAATGTTTTACTAAGCGAACGTGTGATATTTTAAAATCATAATTAATAAAAATACTTAATTTTGCTCATCACCCTCTCTTTAAAGAATATATTCATTGCCACTTTTTTGATGAAAAAGTCAGTTTTTTTCCAATTTTGTTTATCAAGCTAAGCATTAAGTTAACGTAATTATTTTTCTTATTAAAGGGATACAACCACCATCAGTTTTTGTTGTTGAACTGAGATTTTAATTACATAGAAAAAGTTAAAATACCCAAAGTAAGGCTTTACTATGTCTTTAAAAAACTTGTAACCTTGACGAAAATATTCGGCGAATAATTAGCTCTAAAATATTTTACTCAAGCTTCCTTCACACTATCGGATCCTTAGATTAAGTGGAGCTAAGACTAATAATCCTAGCTACTCCGAGATGATAAGATAACTCTCAAAGTGTGACTGACACTAATTTTTCATGAACTCCAAATGGAAATTGAGTTACATTTTCGGAAAGATCGTTAAAAAACGATTCAAAATATATATACATATGTCATAGAACAAAATTACAGCGACAGTAAAATTCTAATATTTTGTAGTATGATAAAACCCAAGAGGTTAAAGTTCACCCCGATTTTCCGGCTCTGTTCATACTGCAAATTTATTTTTTTGTCTAATTTTAGGATCCACTTTCAAGCAAATAATTTAATTTCTTGACAAATTATAAAATTTGATCTTTTCAACTTGTATTAGTTGGTTTCAAAGTTTGCAGTTTGAACGATGCTTTAGATTGTACTCGTAGATATAACTAATACTAGTCAATTCCATTCGAAATCGTTAGCACGTATGAAGCTATAAACTATCCATTATCTATATTATTTTTTAACTTTAAATTGGAGGGTTTTTTCTTACCATTACAGTCTGCATCAGTTATAGATTTCAACAAATACAGAACTAGTATACTCATGTTATATCTAAGCGTAGTTTCAAATAGATAATAAAATGCCTGTTGAAATTTTACCTTGATTATGAAATTAGTTAAGATAAATTTGAAGCGATAAATTTGGTAATAAAATATCTAAATCCCTTTAATTTTCGGTATTTTTGTCGAACTCTTTAAACAAATTTAAAAAAAAATTGTAGAATATCTTGAATTTTTTGGCAATATAAATGTAATCTTGGTTACCCCATTTCATTAAAATCTTACCTAACCTGGGTGAAAAGAGATAAGTTTTTATAGTATTTGGGATATCTCATTTTTAAGTATATTGGTGGAACAGCGCAACCCTTTCGTCTTAAATCAACGATGCTAATCTAAACTTCAATATACAGGGTAGGGTCTCTTTTCTCTGAACGCTTTTAAAGAAATCCGAGATCTCGATTGCTATGGAATTTTTATCGACGAAGTTAAGTAACTAATATCAAGTTTGAATAGTCGCGGACACGTTGCGCTAGTTTTCATCATTCCATGACGCGTACTTTTGACGCAAACCCGGTTTTAAAAACGGCAGTAGCGACTCCTATTTCTGAACACCCCTCCTTCTTCTAAATCTGAACTATTTTATAGCCTGTACAAATAAAAAAAAATGTTTTTTTACGATCTTTCCAAAATTCTACTCAAATTCCATTTAGAACTGATGTTAAAATTAATAATAAATTGCATTACGCGTGTCGATAGTCCCATAACATTAGATGCTAACGTATTCACTGAATTTATTTCAATGCGACAGAATAGGATAAATAAATGAAAGTGACTTTCCTTAACCCATAATTAAATCATAAAAGGGTTAATCCTGGCTTTAACTCAATAAGTAAAACCGCGTAACGTTTTTCCATGATATACCAGACACACGCGAGGACTTAACCTTACATTCGTAATCTTTTTCTTCAGAGTATAAGCGTGTAATTTTCTTAGATTAGTCTCGGGGCTATTCATGAAAAAATATTAAAGGTACTACGAAATGAAAATTGAGATGAATTTATTTTCAGAATCAGAAATAGAGTTTTAAATCGGTGATTACTCGGTAAATTACCAGGAGGAAAATGGTAATATGCTTCGATAAATTACCTGGGTAATGGTAATATGCTTTGGTATATTACCTGGGTAATGGTATAATGCTTTGGTAAATTACCTGGGACCTGGGTAATGGTAATATGCTTTGATAAATTACCTGGGACCTGTGTAATGGTAATATGCTTTGGTAGATTACCTGGGACCTGGGTAATGGTAATATGCTTTGATAAATTACCTGGGACCTGGGTAATAGTAATATGCTTCGGTAAATCACCTGCGTAATGGTAAAACGCTTTTGTAAATTACCAAAATTGTAATTATAATTTAACTTTTGATTAAAAGTGATCAAATTACTTAGAGGTCAAAGTTCAACGCTTTAAGTCGTCTTTTAATCTAAAATTAATCAATCTAATTCATCAATATTTTATACAAAACTTATTGACTATTGCAACCGTGATGATCAAAGCCAGCCAATAAAAATCCATTTCTATATAAAGTAATCTTTCCCCGGGAATATCTCGAGTCTGAAGGCTCCTAAATTATTACATTTAAATAAATTTATAAATCAACAGTGATATCTTTCAATATAATTTTTAACATATGATGAAATATATGGTTGGTAATTCGCAGTTCTATTGAAGGTTAGATCGTAACATTTATCAGATTCAAATGAATTTAAACGCGTGTCCAACAGTAGTTTGAAATTTCTTTCGTTTTAAACGTTAAATAAATTAAAATGAAAAATCAAATTTAGTTTCACTTTATCTTTATTTTTTTCTCTCTTTTAAATTGTGTTTTAGAGTGGATATAATACGAATTTATAATTTCTGGGTGTTTTCATTCAAAATATAGGCTAATATTCTTTGAAGGATGATATGTTTTCTTTTACACATACAGTAATACTGACGCGAAGATTCGTAAAAATGAAAATAGTGGGTCAAGATCATTTGGTTTCATCCGGTTTTAATTAGGATCAAAACGATATGATGACGAGTGGAATTAAAGAAACTTATAACTCGTTATCTAGGGCCTATATTAGTATTTTTTTCTTAATTTTTCATCCAATAACAATGATAATGAATTAGTGTCATAAGTGATATGGACATTGCCAAGGCCTAGCGATATCCTACAAATTCCTATCAAAATAACTATTATTTGAAAAAGGGCCTCGGCTTGAAATAAAATTTGTCATTCAATGCATTGTCTTTTTCTCTGTAAAAAGTTTAAAACAACTATATAATTGCAATTTTTACGTTCTGAAATTGCTTTAAAGGGAGAATGAAACGTAACATCTAGTTTTTTTATCGATTCCCAAAAATCTATCAGTAAAAACAGAAGCCGATGAAACCCTCCTTTGAAGTCTATTACTCCCGGGTCTTGTCTACCCCACTCTGTATGGGTTAGTTTCAAAAAGCGCGATTCGTACGACTCCTAACGGTAGATATTTTCGGAGCGGGAGTTCGTCGAGCGAATATCTCTAGCAGCCTTGGAGTTCGTCAAAAAAAACGTCGTCGTTTGTGGAGAGAGAGAATTTCCAATTTTCCGTAGACAGGGGGCATGAAGTAGGACCCCTCCGATCTCGTAAAATTGGGAATTTTACCCATACATAGAGGCGCGCTATATGGAACATTAGAGTAGTAGACTTCAAAGGAGGGTTTCATCGGCTTCTGGTAAAAACAAATATTAATTTAAAACTTACCTGGAAAATAGGCTTAGCTGGATTCATCTAGATCCTTAATTTCTTCGCATTGAAGGGTCATCGACCAATGAGCGAAGGTTTGTCGTTAAGGCGAGATCTTGATGAGATTTCCAATAGTGACCCATCAATGCGAAAAAATTAAGGATATCCTTGAATCCAACTAAGCCTAGTTTCAGAAAAAGTTTTTAGAAATAAATTAGGCTAAGCTCAACGTATATGAGTTTTAGACAATATTTAAACTTATATATTTATTGTATTGTTATTTTTATTCATTACAGGAATATGAAAGCTAAAGAAGCATGAATTTCGGTGACTACATCGTTAATTGGAAAACCAATTGTTACAATTAAGTGACATTCTTAATGGAATTGGTGAAGTTTTACACTTTTTCTTAACCATGGATCTTCACCATACAATTTGTGATCATTATGGATATTGGTCAAGTTACGGTCAGCAACCGAAAGACGGAACTGTGAGTTTTTTTTTTTTTTTTTTTTTTTTTGCATCATATAAATGGTATAGTTAAGTGATCGACAATTGTGGCCTGGGTTTTGGGCAATTGATCGACTTTCAATAATAATTATTGACGTTTGGATCAATTAATTAATTTAATTAATTGATTTAATGACGTTGGTGGTAAAACTAATTTCAGAAATATTTTTATGAATATTATGAAGTACCGATTTTCTAAATTATAAAATTATAAATTATAAATTATCAAGATTTCGTGACAGGTTTCTAACTTAGCCATTGATAGTAACTAACTCTCACGGTCAATTTAAGTCTTTTTTTTATCCCACGCTACAAATGCACAAGCCACGATTTAATATAATCAGAAGTTTATAATAGTAGAAGACTACTTTAAAACATTTCCATACGTAATACTTCATATTTTTGCCCCTAATGTTATCACGCTTGGGGTATAGGGTATATCAAAAGTCTATCACTTTATTCTATAAAAGTAAACAACGCCCCGTAGCTTAATACTATCAGCCCATCACTTAAAACAAGCCAAAAAAGTCATCACCCCTGTCTTTTTCGAGTGATTCGGACTCTTCAGCTTGATATTTCGAGTTTGGAGAGAGGGACAGAATTTAGGCGGGCCGCGCTTGGCTATATTGTCTTCCCCACAACTCCTGTATTTCTCCGCAGAGTGTCGCTTCCTTCGTTCACTATTTACACGTGGCGACTGCGGCCACTAGAGTGTCTCGAATCAGAATCTGCCGGTACATTTACCAGATCTTTTGCTGATAATATGAAGCTACGGGGCGTTGTTTACTTTTATGGAGTAAAGTGATAGACTTTTGGGTATATATACAAGATACTATAAAAAATGCACCCTAATGTCATTAGCATATTTTCAAGGCCATTTTCATCCGCGGCCCTAGCTTCAATCCTCGGTATATTTTATTCAATTCAGTTTTTTTTTTGCCAGGCGGCGAGATGTTATGATGTAAACGTTTTTGTGTTCCCTTGATATTCAACGACTGGGCCTCTTTTTATGCCATCTTTAGGGTAATTAATAACCTAATAATTATAGCTAACATGCAGAGAGTTGTATACCTTTGGGGTCGATATATTTGTTGGAATATGGTATTTGGGAGGGATGAAGTAGCGGGAATCTTCGCGCTGTATAATTTACGGAATTACTCTCAACAACTACACTCCTGAAAAATGCAATGTTTTTCAAGATAAAAATGAACATTTGCGTTTGCAAACTAAACATAAACTGATTTTTTTTATCGATTCCTTATCGTTTAAATAGGCATAATCCAACAGTAGAAAGATTTACCAACAAATATTAAACTAGAAATAAATGGGAAAATAGGCTTAGCTGGATTCATGGAAATCGACTGAATTTCTTCGTATTCATGGGTCAGCTACCAATTGTTATTGGAAGTCTCACGAAGATCTCGCCTTAACGACAAGCCTTTGTTTATTGGTCGCTGACTCATCAATTTTGAAGAAATTCAGGTGAACTCCATGAATCGAGCTAAGCCTTTTTTGATGTTAAGTTTTAAATATATTTCTAGTTTAATATTTGTTTGTTAATTTTTTTTGGTGCTGGATTAGACCTATTTGAACGATAAGGAATCGATAAAAAACTCACTTGTACTTAGGTTGCATTCTCCCTTTAAGAAAGTTCTATATTTAAATTACCCAAAATACAAATTCATTTATTTTTTTACTGTCACTGTAGTTTACCAATGCTGCATATGTATATATAAATTTTGAATTGTTTTATTAACAAAGTACTTGTTGAGTACTTGTTGATGACGGGAGTACTTGTTGATGACTCTTCTTCCTTATTACTCCAAGATTGTACAACTCATGATTATCTAGACTTTTGGGTTCTGATTTTATTTATTTTTTCTTGGAAAAGGTATTTTTTCTCGGGGGTTGTATTAGAGGAGGACCGCGGGAATGTTCGATTATTGGGTTTGGATAAACAAGGGATATTACTGGTTGGGGAAATGTTACGTAAGGAACCAGGCCTATCTGAGAGTAAACACTGACTTCTTCTAGACACAGCGGTTCTAACAAGATGGGTATATTTGATTAATGGGATTGCACTATCCTAAGACCCCTCAGGTCGGTTGCCCTGGGATACGTTGCTTTGTACGCACCCGAAAGATTCCTGGGGTGAACACTCGTTTCATTATAATATTGGGATATAAGTTTCACAAAGGTTCAAATGTTTTCCAACCTCCTAGTCCGGGGGGGGGGGGGTCATCAGTAAAGATATGAAAGGTCATAATAAATGTTTTAACATTAAAAGAATAGGCTAGCGTTTGATACCCAAGGACTTAGGCATCAAACGCCGGCCTATTCTTTTAATGTTGAGACAAGACATTACAAGCGCTGTTGAAGGTTGAAATAATATGATTGGTCCGAATTTATATATACTTTTATTCAAATTTTACCAAACTTAGAAATTAATTTAAACCCCAAAAACGTGGCTGGTAATTGCTTGAAAATTCTGGAATACGTTTTTTGGCATCCGGTGATTCCGAAAATAAATTCAAAAGCTGTTACATTTTTAGTTCCAAATTTCCCTTTAATATACAAAGATGATTAACAAATAAATTTTAAATTAACTTTATTGTACGTTTACAATAAGTGGACTAACGTTATTAACTTATAGATATGTAGTCATATACTTAATAATATATAAATATGAGGGTTCACATGTCCATAGAGATAGAGATAAGTGGTTACAGATTTAAGGAGACAAATCTTTTCAGACACGATGGAGTTAAGGATTGTTGGACCTTACCCCTATATATAAAGATGTGAAAGGTCATATCTTAAATCTATATGACGTCATCATTCTTAGGGTCATAGCATAAGTAAAATGAGAGGCTGTAACACATTCGTGATAAAGATACCATAACACACCCTTTCTAAATCTAAATCCAAGAGCCAAAAGAGAGAGAGAGAGAAATTGTAGGTGTCGATTGTATAAGAGATTCAATGTTTTATCTTTGAGATACTGAATCTAAAGATGGTGTGTCTCGGATGATTTCAAGCTCGAAATAGCGTCTCTTTCTCTCGATACCGGTAGGTAATTAGACGGTAGCTTGCGTGGCTAGACCCATACAAGTATATACGTAGTTTTAAAAGGAACCCACTAGGTTGAGCATCTTCAAACAAGATTGTTGTAAATATACTATTGGGGGGTATTGAAAGCCGTACCATACCTCCCTTCTCCTAAGGATTTTACGGGTTTTTACTCTCCCGGGGCTTCTGGAATTTGATTGAAGATAGTTTGGCGGGAAACGAAATGCATATACGTGAATGGACCATTATTAACATTCCACAGTCCCCTGTTTTTTGGTTCTTTTTTTTTTTTTATTTATTTTCCCGCTCGGAATTTGCAAAATAGACAGATTTTAGGTCATTGGTCTTTTACTTGGGTTTTCTCTACAAATATAGCTACTATCAGAAGTAGATAATGAGAGAAGGAAAACACTAGTCTATGTAACTAGGTGGCCACCAAGTTAATCGAATTGTCTCCTACAAGTTTCGTGAGTGGTTAGAATATTTATCTTGGATTCTTGTTGTCTGATGCAAAACTCTCCAGTTCCTTGTACCATTATGTTCGCTGAGTTTAGCGTATTTGATTCTGCGTTGTATTCAGCTTTGACACTGCGTTGCATTCAGCTTTGACACTTCGTTGTATTCAGCTTTGACACTGCGTTGTATTCAGCTTTGACACTGCGTTGTATTCAGCTTTGACACTGCGTTGTATTCAGCTTTGACACTGCGTTGTATTCAGCTTTGACACTGCGTTGTATTCAGCTTTGACACTGCGTTGTATTCAGCTTTGACACTGCGTTGTATTCAGCTTTGACACTGCGTTGTATTCAACTTTGACACTGCGTTGTATCCAGATTTGACACTGCATTGAGTTCGGCTTTGACACTGGGTTGAGTTCGGCTTTGACACTGGGTTGAGTTCGGCTATGACACTGGGTTGAGTTCGGCTTTGACACTGGGTTGAGTTCGGCTTTGACACTTCATTGAGTTCAGCTTTGACACTTCATTGAGTTCAGCTTTGACACTTCATTGAGTTCAGCTTTGACACTGCATTGAGTTCAGCTTTGACACTGCATTGAGTTCAGCTTTGACACTGCATTGAGTTCAGCTTTGACACTGCATTGAGTTCCGCTTTGACACTGCATTGAGTTCCGCTTTGACACTGCATTGAGTTCCGCTTTGACACTGCATTGAGTTCCGCTTTGACACTGCATTGAGTTCAGCTTTGACACTGCATTGAGTTCAGCTTTGACACTGCATTGAGTTCAGCTTTGACACTGCATTGAGTTCAGCTTTGACACTGCATTGAGTTCAGCTTTGACACTGCATTGAGTTCAAATTTGTCAGTGCATTTAGTTCATCTTTGTCAGTGTATTTAGTTCAGCTTTGACACAGCATTGATTTCAGCTTTATCAGTGCATTTAAAATATTCCAAAAAAAGCTGTACTTGCATCAACCAACCGGATGCCGTTTTGGAATAGGGCCCAAAGCTTCAAAGCAAAACCAATCAACATTTATATTAGTAATTAATTTCTTACATATAAATGTGAAAAAACTCAAACTTCTAGCCTGAAACCCGAATATTTATTTAGAACTTTAACACCATAAATTCAAATATGATCAACGGTCAATCGAATTAGAATTAGTCTTATGCATTTAAAAACACTTATTTTCTTGCCTCTTGAGAAATAAAACCATGGGATATATTTTATTTCCCAATTTCCTATGAAAACCGGACAGTACTGGCTTTTAAGTACACATGCCCTAAGGAGCTCAAACTATTAAAGAAAAAAATTATAAAACCAAGAACTAATAGCTATCAAATCCCGGAATACGCGACTATTTTCAAAGTAATATTGAAAAATATTTTTTTATCCAATATACGATAGATAAAGTTTGAAACTTGCTTATCTTCGGATAAACCCATCATCCGCTTAAATATTATCTGAATTTACAAATTAGTTTATTCACATACAATCCTAAAATAAAATATCTTTAAAAATATTTTATATTAATTAAGTTTCGGAACTGTAACTAAATTCTCAGCTTTCATTTATTAGTTCTTGGAACTACCATTCAGGAAATGATTTTTCTAAAAAAAAATATATTTTTAAAGGTCCTTTTTCGATATAATTTTATAGGGGGCCCGTTCGCACGCCAATTTTTAATTCAAAACTGGTTATTAACTTGTCAAAAAATTTGATAACCAGGTTAACTTACTAAAAGGACGTTTTATAAAATTTCAATACTTGTCTAATATTCCCTTAAATTATCATATTAGATCAGGGTTAGATTCACCTATTTGATTTACAATATATATTGTAAAATAATGATTTAAAATTGCTCAAGCGAGTTTTCATTTTTAGTTACGCAAAAACTTATATTTCGTCACTATATCGATTTATTATTTATTTTAATAGAATTTATTATTTATTTTAATATAATTTATTATTTATTTTAATAGAATTTATAATTTATTTTAATAGAATTTATAATTTATTTTAATAGAATTTATAATTTATTTTAATAGAATTTATAATTTATTTTAATAGAATTTATAATTTATTTTAATAGAATTTATAATTTATTTTAATAGAATTTATAATTTATTTTAATAGAATTTATAATTTATTTTAATAGAATTTATTATTTATTTTAATAGAATTTATTATTTATTTTAATAGAATTTATTATTTATTTTAATAGAATTTATTATTTATTTTAGAATTTATTATTTATTTTAGTAGAATTTTATATTGATTTTAGTAGAATTTTATATTGATTTTAGTAGAATTTAATAATGATTTTAGTAGAATTTAATAATGATTTTAGTAGAATTTAATAATGATTTTAGTAGAATTTAATAATGATTTTAGTAGAATTTAATAATGATTTTAGTAGAATTTAATAATGATTTTAGAAAAATTAATAATGATTTTAGTAGAATTTAATAATGATTTTAGTAGAATTTAATAATGATTTTAGTAGAATTTAATATTGATTTTAGTAGAATTTAATATTGATTTTAGTAGAATTTAATATTGATTTTAGTAGAATTTAATATTGATTTTAGTAGAATTTAATATTGATTTTAGTAGAATTTAATATTGATTTTAGTAGAATTTAATATTGATTTTAGTAGAATTTAATATTGATTTTAGTAGAATTTAATATTGATTTTAGTAGAATTTAATATTGATTTTAGTAGAATTTAATATTGATTTTAGTAGAATTTAATATTGATTTTAGTAGAATTTAATATTGATTTTAGTAGAATTTAATATTGATTTTAGTAGAATTTAATATTGATTTTAGTAGAATTTAATATTGATTTTAGTAGAATTTAATATTGATTTTAGTAGAATTTAATATTGATTTTAGTAGAATTTAATATTGATTTTAGTAGAATTTAATATTGATTTTTAGTAGAATTTAATATTGATTTTTAGTAGAATTTAATATTGATTTTAGTAGAATTTAATATTTTAATATAATTTATTTATTTTTATAGAATTTTTTATTTATTTTATTATAATTTATCCTTTCTTAAAAATAAAATTCTATTAAAACAAATATTAAATTATATTAAAAATATTAAATTATATTAAAAAATATTAAATTATATTAAAATGAATATTAAATTATATTAAAATGAATATTAAATTCTATTAAAATGAATATTAAATTCTATTAAAATGAATATTAAATTCTATTAAAATGAATATTAAATTCTATTAAAATAAATATTAAATTCTATTAAAATAATTTAATATAATTTATTTTAATAGAATTTAATATTCAGTTTAATAGAATTTAATATTCAGTTTAATAGAATTTAATATTCAGTTTAATAGAATTTAATATTCAGTTTAATAGAATTTAATATTTTTTAATAGAATTTAATATTTATTTTAATAGAATTTAATATTCATTTTAATAGAATTTAATATTTTTAATATAATTTAATATTTGTTTTAATAGAATTTTATTTTTAATATAATTGATAAAAAAACTCTTCACCGTCCCTTTAAAATTGTTTTAGATTAAAATCTCTTAACTCTAATATACGTATATTCGTAACCCTCAAATAATAATTCTCTGGGGCAAACCGCTTATTCGTATTATTAACGAAGCTTGGAAAAAATGATTTAATTAAAGCCCCTTATTAATTAAGGCGGATATTTGATTTTTAATAAAATGTGTAAATGCGTCAACGGTATTCAGAAGGTCTCCTGAAAATACTTTATTACAAAGTGAGATTAAAAAGATCAATTTTAATTTCTAACGATTGAATCCCAATTTTTAGATCTTATTCGGGTTTTTAGTTGATTAAAATATTTTAATTTAATTCACTGGAAACGATAACTAAATTTTGCAGATGAAATTGTTTCAATTAAATTAATTTAAATTATTATTATCAATCTCATTAATTACAATAATTTAATTATATAACTCCCCATAGTTAATAAATTTAATATTAATTATTTATTCTTTTATAATTAAGAAAATAAAATCTACGTTTTAATGATATACCAGATCTAATTGCGTCGTTAAGAAACCTCTTCCGTTAAAACCGGATGTAAAAATACCTTATTAAAGACACGTGATATATCCAGCCAATAAAAATCCATTATGATGAAGTAATCTTCCCCGGAAATACTCGAATCTGAATTCTAAGGGTTTCGCATAAAAGAGCGATGAAAAACTATCTCTCTTCTCTCCGCGCCTACAGAGGTCGTTAGGACTACTAGGTGGCCCTTGTTCTTATATTTTTGAAAGAAGTATCTACCTTCGTCTAGATCTAGTAGATCTAGTACTCAATACACGGAACCAAACATCTATTTAAAAAAAGCATCAATTTTCTGACAGATTTTTCCGCTTAAAAATGCGGGAAATTTGATTCCTTGTAGAAAGACTATAAAAATACATAATTATTTTATTCAATAGTGTATTTAGCTAGAGGGCACGAAAACCTGGTATTATTTTAGATAAGGTTTTCTTGAATGGAAATAGACTAACGAATCGGCTAGCTCTATGTAACTTCAAAATCTTCTGGTCTACAATATTTCCCGCCCAAAAACGTACGATTTCTTTCATAGCAATTTTCCTTTTAAGATGGGCGAGGCTTTTGTTTATAATCCACCTGCAGATGCCGTATTATTTTTTGTATCGCAAAGGGATATTGTAGTGTGTTATTATTTATTTAAAAGGGATAATGTAATTAAGAGTAACGTGCTATTTTTAATATAGTTTTAATGTAATTTTCTAAAAATGACCATAAATTTTAACTACGATCTCCAACATCATAATTGATTGCGTCGTTAGATAGTAGACATTTCCTATATTATTTTACGATCATCAAATATTGTTTCACCACTCGATAGAAATCGAGCAAAATTCCCAAAAATGAACCCTATCTTAAAATGGCCACAACTTTTCTCTACAACCTCCTAGGCATAAACCGATTGCACCATTAGAAAGAAGACATTCCCTAGATTATTTTAAAGTAATAAAATTCTGCCTCGCCACTCGAAAAAGAAAGCAAAAATCGAGCAAAATTTCCAAAAATGATCCCAATCTTAAAATGGCACTAACTTTTCTCCGAGTCCTCCTAGGCATAAACCGATTGCACCATTAGAAAGTAGACATTCCCTATATTATTTTAAGATCATCAAATATTGTTTGGCCAGTCTTTGTAGTACAAAGACAAAACCAATCTGATTTCCTCTACTTTAATTCCCTAATTTAGTGTCTATACAATATATTTATTACTATTTTCTTCGATTCATGGGGAAATATCATTTTTTAACATATACAAACTGAATTTATAGTACATATACTACTCTATCGTGGTCATCTCATCTGAAATTCTGCCCCAAAAGCCCGTGGTCTCGTGTCTTCGTCTTGTTTAAATATATAACAACAATTATAACCACGAGAAAAAATTATTTATTCATAATTCCTACATACAAGAACGAATTAACGATAACCAGGGAATTTATCTTACCATGGAAACTTTTAAACTACCATAATTAAATATCATGCCTGGCTATATCTTGAAAGATATTGTCCGCCATAAAAAAAGGCGCAGTTCCTAGAAAGTGGCAAATATAATTAAGAAAACCAATTTTGACCATTAAAACATAAAAATACCGTAACGTGTTAGAAATAAATTAAAAATTATTCAAGTATAATCAATATTATATGGTTCATTTCTGTCGGCTAAGTATTACCCTCGTGTTCGAGGGAAATTAACTGATTTTTTCTTCCCTATGGAGTTTAATATTGTATATCATTAAAGTGAGGCTTTCGCCATTTTTGGTAGACTTAAATTGGGCTATTTGAAATTGACGTCATAGCTACGCAATTTAATGGGAGAATGAAACCTAACAACAAAGGATTTCTTTAATTATTAATTATCGTTTAAATAGGCCTAATCTACCAGTAAAATATTAATCAAACATTAAACTAGAAATCAATTTAAAATTTACCATAAAAATAGGCTTAGCTATATTCACGGAGATCCTGAATTTCTTAAAATTGATTGGTCAAAGACCATTGAGCATAGGTTCGTTGTTAAGGCGAGATCTCCGTAATACTTCTAATAACATTTGTTTGTTCGATGATACTTCAATGCGAAGAAATTCAGGATCTCCATGTCATTCTAGCTAAGCCTATTTTCGGGAAAGTTTTTTAACTTTATTTCTACTTTAATATTTGTTTGTAAATTTTTTTCACTGGTGGATTAGGCCCATTTAAACGATAAGTAATCGATAAAAAATAACTTGTTATTAGGTTACATTCTCTCTTTAACGAAATTTTCGAAAATGGTTCTCAAATTCGATTTGAAACTCCAAATAAATGTATGACAGCCTCACTTGACTACCATTGAAGAGCTTGAACGTAAGCTTATTTTTAACATCTATTTTTAGCGTAACGAATCAAATTCTTCCTCCTACAAGACCTAAACCTTGGTAACTTATAAAATTAATTCAAATTAATTTTTATTATTTTTGCACCCAACGATTGACAGTCGAATCTTGTCCTTAAGTCAAGATCATTAATTTAAATGGTTATTATTTATCAGGAAAGTCTTAGAAATTGGCAGATTTTTTTCTTCATATTTATTCTCGTCAGAGCAACGATGTGAATATCAGTAATAATATTATTAATATTGTAATAATATTTTTAGGGGTATGTCTGGGAGGATTTTAAGTTCCCGTGACACACATATGTAACGTAGTTTGCAAAAACTTCATGTTGTGTCTTAAAACGATGCTATAATGATTTTGAATGAACTCCAAATGGAATTTGAGAAGTATTTTCGGAAAGATCGTTAAAAAATGATTCAAAATATATATACATATGTCATAAAACAAAATTACCGTGACACTAAAAATACATATTTTATAATCGCCATTTTCGAAATTTTTAAAATTAAAATTCTCCGCAATACTACGTCATCTATGGTCACGTGATTTCGCTATTGTATTATAGAGCATACAGTTGATTGTAAAGCGTTCTGATCGCTTTCTCGCGATATTTTTCGTAGAAGTACTTAATCCAGATCAATTAAACTACCTTTCGTATGAAAATTAAAATTAATTATGTTCCAGAAACAAACTACGTCATATATTCGGTAAATTTGACGTCATAATTTCAATCTCTTCTATTTTTTTCTTCAGTTTGAAATCCCTGTAAATAATTTATCCAATTTTGATTTAAGTATGGTCACTGCCTCTTTAAAATCTATATTTTCTGTCTGCCGTCTTTGAGGTTGATGCTGACCTATTTTTTTTTTATTATTTATTTTAACTTGTAATACTATTTTCTAATATACGGTAGTAATAAATATCTAAAAGGCGTAGCTCGCACGCGTGTCGAGGTCACTATTGACCCAAGTCTCGCCAATTCACCAAATTATCCATGTGATATAATATATATATATATATATATATTTTTTGGACACGGTCTAAATTTATCGCTGAAATCTTTTGTATTTTAAAAATTTATAAAATACAACGCCTATCCATACATTTCTCTATTTTAGATAGCGTGATTAGAACTAACGCGTAACGTAATTATCTACGGGTAATCGTGGATAATTGATTAAATCAAGGTTGGTAAAGAAGCCTCCTCTACTAAGCCACTTGACTGCGGCCATTTTAATTTATTTGCAATTGTCAGTAGGAATTAAAATGGCCGCTCTCTGGTAATGAATGAAGCCCTGATTATAAACTGTCACGTGACTTGGCTTCTGCATAATACATTTCTTAACCAACCTTGGATTAAATTTAAGAAAATACTTTAAAATGCTAGACCCGTATGTTTAATATATATCAAAAGTCCATCACTTTTTGTTACATAAAAGTAAACAAAGTAGCTTAATACTATCAGCGAATGTCCAGTTTTACGTCACAGCCCATCACTTAAAACTGGCCAAAAAGTCATCACCCCTGTCTGTTTAATACTCTTCAGCTCGATATTTTGAGTCGGGAGAGAGGGACGGAATTTAGGCGGGCCGCACTTGGCTATATTGTCTTCCCTCCCAACTCCAGAATTTCTCCGCAGAGTGTCGCTTCCTCCGTTCACTATTTCCACGGCGACTGCGGCCGCTAGAGTGTCTCGAATCAGAATTTGCTTGTACATTTAACCGAATAAATTAACAAAATTGGTTTTGTGATTAATTAAATTCATTCGTTTTAGGCTTAGCTAGGGTGTGAAAAGTTCAAATAAGCTCTTCTATTATTATTATTTTTTCTAGCTTGATGTTCGATAATGGTAATAAATTTACTTTGTTTTCAGTGAACTCAAGATGATTATTTTTCTCTCGAATAATATTGAGCCCAAATCGGTATTTTCTTTATAGAATTTGACAGCTAACGTAAATAAACTTCTCGCTTTTCGAGTTTTGACCCGTAGTTTCGAGTGTGAAAACAAGAAGCTACTAACTCCAGATACAATAAATTTATTAAGTACTTGTCGGGTCTTTGAACTTATCCAGGTAGCGTTTATAATTTTATATTTAAATACGTGTGGAAACTAAACTTTAAAGGACACCTCTCATTAAAATAAATCTCACCAAGATCGACAAAATAAGACCCAGCATGGTTAAAGGGAGAATGAAACCTATAAGTGATTTTCTATCGATTCCTTGTCGTTTAAATAGACCTAATCCAACAGTAAACACATTTACAAACAAATATTAAACTAGAAATAAATTTAAAACTTACTTTTTAGAAAAATAGGCTTAGCTGAATTCATGGAGATTACCTTAACTCCCCGTATAAGGACTAGCGACCAATGACATTGATCACGATGGCTCTTATATGGGAATGCGGGATCTCCATGATCAATGATGACGGGGAGTTAAAGGATATCTGCAGCTAAGCCTATTTTGATGGTAAGTTTTAAATTTATTTCTAGTTCAATATTTGATTGTAATTTTGTTTACTAGTGGATTAGGCCAATTTAAACGATAAGGAATCGATAAAAAATCACTTGTTATTAGGTTGCATTCTCCTTTTAACGAAGAGTGTGTATGAGACTTTTTCTTTAACTTTTGTGTCATTATCTGATCATGTATATATTTTTTTTTTTTTTTTTTTTTTTTTTTTTTTCAACTTTCGTACTCCATTTCCTTTATTTTATTTTATTTCATTTGGGTCTTTCACCCTTTTATCCCAATTTCTCGAACAAATACAGAATCGAGTCAATATTTTGCTTTAGAGATGAAAATTAGAATTGCAAATTTTTGGTGTATTTAAAAATTCTAAAAATAGACAAAATAGTGTGGCACCTTAATTATACTATATTATTATATACAATATATATTTTAACTATAATATATATGTCAAGCCTTAATCTTAATTTTTATATTTGATCTGGATTAAGTACTTATACGAAAAAGACCGCGCGAAAGCGACCTTATCATTGGTGCAAGCGCGAGAATCAACCGTATTCTCAATACAATAGGGAAATCACGCGACCATAGTGATGACGTAGATTGCGGGCAATTTTTATATTAAAAATTTCATAAATAATGATTTTAAAATATGTATTTTTACTGTCGCTGTAATTTTGTTCTACGACATGTGTATATATATTTTGAATCGTTTTTAACGATCTTTCCGAAAATGATACTCAATTTACATTTGGATTCGTGTATAATCGTAATTTGTATAAATATTAATTCCAATCTCGTTGACATACAACGTTTTAGGTTTATAGTTTTTTAAACATTATCTTAAAAACGTTATCTCGTAAAGTAGGAAAATGCCGGAACCAATATTGGTCGCTTTTTGTTTACCGCCGACTTCTTGCTGTCCAAAAACAAAAAAAACAAAAATCGGAAAACAAAAAAAAGTCATGCATGTCTTGAACAAATTTTTATTTTCTTGGAGAATCTACCGTGGAATATAATCTGATTTTTTTTCGGATCCCCCTCTTTGAAAACTTTACAGTCAAAATAACAAATTTCTTGTTAAAGTGAAACTGTCACGAATTTTTTCACGTAATTCAAATAGAAATTGAATATCAGAGTAGACATTTTCGGAAAGATAGTTAAAAAATATTCTAAACTTTTCATACTAGGCCTTGGAATCAATTTAAACAGTTTCAGGAAACCGTCTTTTATCAAATCGATTTGATTCAATTCCTCGAAACTGCTCCGGGAACCAGTTTTTTACCGATTCGGTTTCCACAAGCGATAGATGAAGCTACATAAGTTGCGTTCGTACTAGGCCTTGGAATCGATTTAAAACGTTTAAAATCGATTGGCTACCGTCGATTTCTCGAAACTGCTTCGGGAACCAGTTTCGTACTGATCTCGATCCAGTTTCAACAACCGATATATGATGATAAATCGTTTTATAAAGATAACGCGGAAGCTCGCGACGCTTAAAACGATTCCTGGCGATTTGAATATCGTTTCAAATTGATTAAGAAATGCTAGTGTGACCGTAGCCGATGAAATATGTTTGTTCGTTACAGTATACCTTCAATAAAGTTGGTTCAACTTTGGGTGTGTTATCAAATCGTGGTAGAAATTGGAACCCATGTTCTAAGAGAGAGAATTCTAAGAAGTTTTTCGGTACAAGATGAAAAGATTCATCAATGCGTAGTTAAAATTCGAGTAAAACAAACGGAACATTTGCTATTTTCATTTAATTTCAAGGCGTTTAGTTGTTATTATACGTCCGATTTGCTAAGACTTAATGGGGAATGTCGCTTCGTATTCGTTGAAAACTTCAACACGTTTTACTACGTATATTCTGTACGTGGTACAACAGCTCGGATATTACTAGAGGGAGGGGTGCTATTTATAAGCAAATTCATTTGGAGGTTTCATCGTTTCCACGCTTGAGTTTAAAAACAGTTTCAAACAGTATTTTCGCTTATTTAGATAGTTAAATCCTGTTTTTCTCACTGTATATTGATCCATTTTAAACTTGAAAACCAACTTCTCAACTATCGAACTGTTTACTTGAAGTCCACACGCAAGCTTTTCGTAATAATGAAAGTAAAAAAAACCTATCACCATCGTTGGGTAATAATATTGTCAAAAGGTGGTGCTCTAAATCTCTAGTTAAGTGGGCGCTGAGGAAGCCAAATAAAAGGGCTGCACTTAAAACTTTATATTATCCGCGCCCTCGCGTCTCGTGATCGAGCTTCCCTGATACAAAGGGGACCTCACTGTACCTACAATAGTTGCCTGTTGACATTTCTATAATTAGTCAACGATGTGCTTCGAATGGAATAAACCCTACTGTCAATTGGCCAAGAAACTTCGCCTACAAACATTTTTCTCTATGGGGTTAGTTTCGGCGTGATAATCGTACTCCAAAAATATCTACCGTTAGGAGGCCTACGAATCCTAATTTTTCAAACTTACCCCATCAGACGTGGGTAAACCTGACCTGGGAATAATAGACTTAGAAGGGTTCATTGAAATTACTACAATAAACACCACTACTTTCCAACATAACTAGTTCCAGAAAATTACAAATTTTTACTTCCGCCTTTTAGATTTCTTAGTAAAATGTTTGTATTTTTGCTCAGCTTTTGCTTTGAGCTTGCACGTTGTCTTTAAGCAGTCTTGTTTCTAGTTTGTTGTAATTTCTGGGTGGGTCCAATTTCGGTTTTACCGCCTCGCGATGTTTATCCGATATCCTGGTTTAGAATTCTCGCCGAAAAAAGTGATCTTGAGTCTCCTCCTCTTCTCTCTCTCTCTCTCCCTAATTCTTCGATGCTGGCATCTCATCTCGATCGGTGATTGCCAAAATAATTCAAAGCTTCCATCTGAAACAAATAGGTCTACCTCGATTGACCACCGAGATAAATTTATTTATCGTATTTGAGTTTAAGATCAAATTTTAAAGGCTCACTCTCACTAGATCAAATATTTAAATCATTTGGATTTGGTTTTAAATTAATTTAAAAAAAGTTAACTTTCCTCTAGCCTTTTTCCCAATAATTTATAGCCGCTTTTTCTTTCTAGCCACCTGTTCCCCATAATTTCTAGCCGCCTTTTCCACTTATAATTTCTAGCCTTTTTCCCCAATAATTTCTAGCTTTTTCCCCCCAATAATTTCTAGCTTTTTTCCCCCAATAATTTCTAACCTTTTTTCCACCATAATTTCTAGCCTTTTTCCACCATAATTTCTAGCCTTTTTCCACCATAATTTCAAGACTTTTTCCACCATATTTTCTAGCCGCCTTTTTCCCAATATCTAGCTTTTTTCCCCATAATGTCTAGCCTTTTTCCCCAATAATTTCTAGCCTTTTTCCCCAATAATTTCTAGCCTTTTTCCCCAATAATTTCTAGCCTTTTTCCCCATAATGTCTAGCCTTTTTTCCCAATAATTTCTAGCCTTTTTCCCCAATAATTTCTAGCCTTTTTCCCCAATAATTTCTAGCCTTTTTCCCCAATAATTTCTAGCCTTTTTCCCCAATAATTTCTAGCCTTTTTCCCCAATAATTTCTAGCCTTTTTCCCCAATAATTTCTAGCCTTTTTCCCCAATAATTTCTAGCCTTTTTCCCCAATAAAATCTAGCCTTTTTCCCCATAATTTATAGCAGCTTTTTTCCCTATAATTTTTAGCCGCTTTTTTCCCAATAATTTTTAGCCGCTTTTTCCCAATAATTTGCATTACCTTCTCAGTTCAATAAACCTCGGTTAATCATGCATCTTCTGAAGAGGGTATAAGAGTCCAAAAATAACTTTTATTCTAGATTTCTATATAGTTCACCTTTAGTTTTCATCAATTCTTTCCTTTCCTGACACGAAAAGTAGTTGCCCTTTATATCGAAATCAATATTTTTAATCTTCTTTGTTCGAAAAATCAAAATCTTTCGTCAAACACGTCAGTTTTTTGTGGAATATAAACTTTGCAGTAACAAAAACTAATATATGAAACCTGGGAATTTAACACAAAGGGGAATGTTAGGTTTCCATCTATAACTATTAAGTGTTAAGATGAATATCAAAATTTGGCGTTCAAAAGCGCCATCTAACGTTAACTAACAAAACCACAGGAGCCTCTAGCCTTTCTCTATCCATAGAAGCCACGCGCGTGATTTTGTTAGTTCATACTTTTGCCGTCAGAGGACGCTAATGAACGAACGTCAGTTTTTTATTCATCTTAATCTATTAAAATACAATCAAAAGTCTATCACTTTAATATTAAATAAAGTAAACAACGGCCGTAGCTCAATACTATCAGCAGATTCTGATTCGAGACACTAGCGGCCGCAGTCGCCTTGTAAATAGTGAACGGAGGAAGCGACACTCTGCGGAGAAATTCCGGTGTTGGGAGGGAAGACGATATAGCCAAGCGCGGCCCGCCTAAATTCCAACACTCTCTCCCGACTCAAAATATCGAGGAAGAGTTCAAATCACTCGAGCCAGACAGGGGAGATGACTTTTTGGCTATTTTTAGCTGATGGACTAGGACGTTTACCTGGCCTTTGCTGATAGTATTTAGCGTTGTTTACTTTTATGGAATAAAGTGATATACTTTTGATTATACTTGAATAATTAAAATTTTTAATTAATCTTATATCCAATTAATAAAAGTTAATCGAACTTCGAGCGCTATGTTCTCGGATTTAATAAATTAGTTCTTGTTTGTAATAATTTTAAATCTTACAATTTTTTCGCGGCTTTTTTTATGGTGTGTGATCCAATTTCTAATTCGATTCACTTGTTCTAGTTCGGGAAATTCTATTCATTATGTATGTATGAACGGCAATCTTACGTTTAGGTGTTACTGACCAATATGCCAGAAATAGATTATTTCTATACCAACTCCCCTCCCGCTACACTAATTATCTAAACATCTCCTCAATATAATATTACGTCAACGCCGACCAGACGTAGATAATATCAGAAGAGAAAATGTTGGACCATTAACCCATAAACACAATCTCGGGTTGGGGTTACGTAGGGTGTGACGAATTTTGCGGTAAAGAATATCGTAAAAATTGGATAAAACATCAAATTTTTATGGTGTCCAAAAGTTATTTCCAAATAAAGGTGGTTTTCTTCATTTTGAAAAGCAATTCAATACCCAATTACGTACCACGGTAGGTCACGCAATCTTAACGGGTTATCAAAACGACACTTAGATCAGTTAATTACTTATATATTTAATTATAAATTAACAATAACTATTATAAAATGACTTACCTAAGCAAAAACGATATTATTCTATAGATATCACCGAAAAAATGATTCATTTTACACTCGGAAAATATCTTTTGAGATAAGCCTAATTCGGGACTAATTAGGTTTGAAAGTAAAGAACGCGTTAAAGGCGCGCGCTTTTGGCGCGAGCGTTGCCATGGTTACAATCTGATGTATCGGGCGCCAAAAGAGCGCGAGAATCTTTAATTGGCTTTAAACTTGGTTTTAAAGGTGATTTGACATTGAATATTGCTTTGAAATTTAAATAGATTTGAGATGGGTTTGTTTTTATTGATTTTGAGGGGTAAACATTGATATTTCGAAGTAACATATGAATATATGGAGATTTGTTTGAAATGATTTGGTCTAACGAAATTAAGAAGAATTAGACGGAAAACAAGTTTCCTGGTCACTTTGATTTTTATATTTATTTTTCTTTTATGAATGGATTTTTGTTTTAATTTTCGCCCTTATTGAGGCTTTTGAGACCGTGAAACTCTTAATTGAAATTTAACTTCTCTTATTATCTCCTTCTGCCAAGACTTATTCCATATATGTGTCTACTCTCCAAAATTCATGCGAGAGAATGGCGCTATTGAGGCTTTTTTGGAATTTCAGCAATGAAAACGTTGAGTTTAAATTCTATAACATATCGAGCCGGTATTACTACAAGTAGCTCTTAACTTTCACGCTAATGTAAGACGTAAGATTACCTTCAATCAACGCTAGGGTTTTCATTGAAATTTTACTCAGTAAATTACCAAGGAGTGTAAATATACGCGGAGGTAAATTTATCGTGGTAATCGTGTAATTAAACTGAGGAAAATATAATGTTAGTAATAACTATTAACGCGTGAACACGCGTCTAAAAACTTGACGGGTGTCTGCCGAGGCTTAGAAAATAGCCAAGGCTTTTTTTTCACCATAACGCGCGAGAATCAACTGTAGGCTCTATACAAATCACGCGACCATGTAGTGATGACGTAGTATTGCGGAGAATTTTTATCTTAAAATTTCAAAAATGGCGATTATAAATGTATTTTTACTGTCGCTATAATTTTGTTCTATGACATATGTATATATATATTTTGACTCGTTATATCTTTCCGAAAAGGGTACTCAATTTCCATCTGAATTTCATCAAAATTCGTAAACAAGTTCTTACAGTTGAAACCAAACCACGCATCATTACGTACAAAATTCCTTCATATCGCCTCCATTCTTTTTATCATCCACACTCAGAAAAAGCAGAGATGCTGTTTTATGTCTTGGATCTTTTTTAGAGAATGAGAAAGCCGAGAGAAAAAATAAGCAAAATCTGCGTGCTAGCTGAATCCCTGTGGCGTTAGCGACTAGTTAGGCCTCCCATAATAGGTGTTTCGCTGAGGGGGAGGTCTACCTATACCCTCCTTCTCAAAAAAACATCCTTCGTCTCACCGCTATCTACCTTTAGGGATTGATCTTGTCCGAAAGAAAGAGATCCCAGAGAGAGAGAATCCCAACTAGCTAGCCACCAGTGAGACAGACACTCTGATAGATACGTTGTGGTGAATTTAAAGTCCACGTGTATAAAGATTTTTAAACGAAAAATAGAGCGTGAGCTCTGGCATTTGATACCAAAAATAAATAACAGAAAATATAGAATTATGGTCTTGATAAAACCTTGTCTATTCACCGGAGAAAAAAGCCTAGTCCTAACATCACGCAAGTAGTTAATTATTTCTGCGGGCGCGGAGATAAGAGAGTTAGTTTTTCTTCGATATACCTATATAACTACAGATATTCAGACTCGAGATATTACCGGGGTAAGATTATACCTTTAGTTCACGGAGTCTGCGGGCGCGGAAATAAGAGAGATAGGTTTTCCTCGATATGCCTATAACTTGACCGTAACCCTTAAGACTCGAGATATTCCCGGGTGAAAGGTCATATCCGTAGTTAATTATGTCTGCGGGCGCGAAGATAAGAGGTATAAATTTTCCTCGATTTGTCCATAACTAGACCGTAAGTCTTCAGACTCGAGATACTCCCGGGGAAAGATTATCAAAATTGAAATGTACACTTGTATTTCATTTCTTTTTGAAATTATCCCTAGACAGAATAAAATGTTTGAGCATCATTGTACATGGTCTTCAAAGAATCGGGCGCGAGAGAGAGAGAGAAGAGATTGAGATTGGTAGTATTAAAATATATCGAAATTTTTTAGGGTGTTGGCCAGTGAGTGCAAGCTACCTAGCTAGTCTAAAGAAAATCGCCGAAGTAGATAAAAAATACAACTTTATTCTTGAAATAGCCCGACGTACTCTCTCTTCTCTCTCTCTCTCTCTCTCTTGATCCAGACTGAAAAATGGCCCTCGAAATTTCGCTCCTTTTAAACAAAAAAAAAAAAAAAGAAAAAAAATAGACCTAACCTTCTTTATATTTGATACATTGCCACGAGGGTTACGGGCTCTTTAAAAAGTCTTTAAAGGAAGAGAGAAGATGAAAATGAAGTGAAATTTTTATCTTTTCTATTAAAGAAAATATAGTAAAAGTAATTTAGAAACTTAAGTTAGTAGGTATGTCCCAATCCAATATGGTGTATTCAACTTCCGGAGATTAGTGACACACGTCCTGTTAGATTTTTCGTCCAGCAAAGACTAAAAACGCCCATTCTAATAGTAGAGTTACCGGAAGTAGAGATACCAGAGCTTGAGCTCGACTAAACTATAGGCCCATAAAAATCTCCACTACACGCGCTTTGGTACGCAAGATATTGTGCGCGTGGAAATAATTAAGAAATATTATTATATATAGCTGCGTTCACACTAGAGAAACGTTTTGAACCGTGTTTCAAAGGTCAAATTATAAAAATTTGGGGTCACCCGTATAGATCTTTGATCAAAAAATCCAATTAATATCTCGAAGGGTCCATTTGAACATTCGAAACGGTTTGAAAACGGTTTCAAAGATTCAAGTGTGAACGTAGCTAAGAGTAAATGCATGTCGCAGCGAGTGTCGCTGGGATTTTATGAAGTCGAAGGAACAGGATCAGTTTTTGATTAGTTTTATCGAGTTATTTCTTTTAAATGATTAAAGTTTTCTAATTTTTACGTAATTCAGACAATAACACTTCCTGAATGTCTCTTATTTTTTTAACACCGGAATCATTTCAATTTCGTCTTCACCTTCCCTTTAAAAGAAATCCCGCTTAGTTATTTCCGTAAACCGTATTTTAGAGCAATAGGAAACCCCCTACGACGTAAACGTTACTTCTTATTACCTTCGGTGATAACTTTTTAAAATGTAAAATAAAACCAATGGGGAAATGATGTTCTTTCGGCTTAGAATGAATATCTCTCTTATTTTTAAGGGTCAGTCTCATTATAATTTCTCGCGGTGCCCGGACAACTTTTAGGTAAACGCCCTGTTTTATGTCGAATTATTTGAATATATCTTTCTTGGTGTTTTTTGTTAGCTCGTAATTTTAATAATTAATAAAGGAGACTGTTGGTTCAATTCGAACCTTGTCAAAAGCTACGGTCACACTAACATTTCTTAATCGATTTGAAACGGTAAAATCAAACCGATATTCGAATCGCCATGAATCGTTTCAAGTGTCACGCGTTCACGCGTTATCTTTATAAATCGATTTATCGTAGCTTCATCTATCGGTTGTTGAAACCGAATCGGTATGAAACTGGTTCCCGAAGCAGTTTCGAGAAATCGAATCAAATCGATTCGAAAAAAAACGGTTTCATGATCACGCGTCACTCGCGATACGTTTAGAAACGGTTTGAATCGATTACAAGGCAAGCTCGGACCAATATCGGCTTTCAAATTGGTAAATTCCAACATAATTAGATCATAAATAGATCAAATGAAAGAAAACCCGAATCCAAAACAAAGTGTAACAAGCAAAATGAAAAATTTAGGTTTCTTCATTTGGACGACAAAACCGGTGATAGACTCACTTTAAAAACTCCAAAAATGAACACAATTGTAGTTAAAAAATTGTAGTTTTATAATAATTAACATTAAATTAATTATAATTGACGTCATCTTAATCGAAAAATAATTGGATTATCCTTGAAAGAATGAATTGCGAGTCAATGAGAATCATTTAAAATTTAAAAACCAACTTAATCCTAATTAGCCTCGAAAATTTATTCGAGAAAATGGAAATTAATCAAATTACTTAACTACTTTGAATACTAAAGATAATTTAAAGGGTGGATTATTTATGGGTCAATATTAATAGCAGCATAAGGGGATAAAAACAGAAATAAGTCAGTTTAATTCCCTTAATAAGACTAAAAGAACTACATGTAATCTAAAAAACTCAAAATCAAAATTTCACTCAACAAATATTGCTAGTGTGCTTTATGTCAATGAGTAGGGGGACCCCTCAATGATATCTTCCCCTGGTTAAGGTCTCTCGCACCAAAAACGAGCTCGCCACCCTGATCGTCTTGGCTCACGTTTCAAGGTGATCCCACACGTAAACTATAGAGTCTTCTTTTTGGAATTCGTGATGAGGTCTGTCCCGTGGGGATTTAAAAGCGTCTAGGCTAGATAGTATGGTACTCCAAAGAGGCCATCCACAATTCTTCTTTTGATGTATATTGCTAGAAAAAGTGGTCCAGACAATTCTCTCCCATCCTTGCCAACACCCAACCCAACCCTCACCAACATTTTAATCCTACAAGTTGCGCAGTGTTTTTAATAAATTATTAAATGGATTCTACACGAGGTTCTTCTCTAGAATATATATATATTTAAAAGATTCTTTAAAAAAAAAGGTCATGTCTCAACAAATATATTTTGTTTTGTTATTACCTTTAAATCAAGAACCAGTTGAAGCTCCTAAGAACTTCTGTTAGCGACCCATTGACTATGGCGTCCGCTTAGACGATAGAAATTTCCAAATGATATGACAAAAATATAGAGATCATTTTTTTGTCCGATAAATGACGTAGTTTATTTCTGGAACGTAATTAACGAAAATTTTCGTACGAAAGGTAGTTTAAAAGTTGATATTATAAAAGAATTTGTGGGTTTAACATCTTGTTGGAATTTTGTTAACTACGTCACGAAATCACGTGGCGTTAAGGTTATACAGGGCAGTTATTTCCATTTCCATTAAACGCTTGGGGTCAGAGGGCTAAGAAATCACTCGGGAGAGACCCGACCTTGAGAGATGACACCTGGATATAGCTTAAGAAATGCTCGGTGCTCACGAGCGTCATGAGCTTTACGTAGCTGATGACGTCGACGGCAACATGACATAAGTAAGCTTTTCCTCTTTTATGATATCAACTATTTTTGTCTGGATTCTGGATTAAGTACTTCTACTAAAAAGACCGCGCGAAAGCAACCGAAATCACGCGACCATAGTGTGATGTCGTATTTTTGGAGGAAATGACATATTTGCCGTTAGAGGACGCTTTCGAACGCCCACCAGATTTTGTTATTAATTTCTTTGTTATTAATCCATGGGAGTGATTTTTGTCCCAACAGAATCCCAGCTAGACTTAAATTTTTCTTCTCTTGTTTTCTTCTGCTTTAGTCTGATATATAATTTCCATTTTTTATTTTTAAGCGAATTTAATTTCAAATGTCGGTGTATAATAATTTTTTTAGTTGTCCTTTAAGTTAAGGGCTATGTAATAGACCAATATCTTAAGTCTTGGCTTTTTGTCGTAAGGGGAAAAACGTATTCTAAAAGCTGGATTTTGGCTGGTTCGCTCCGGTTGACTCCAAAGTCGCCTCCTAGTCGCCACAGAGGAGGTTAACTCTTGGTTAGCTATAAAGACCCAACAATCTTTAAAACTCCAAGTTACTGGCGCGCCTCTTAAACGTCGTTTTTTTTTTGGGTTTTTTTTTTAAAAACATTTTTAGTAAATTATTTTTCTTGAATTAAAATTATATAGAAATAGTAGATCCTGATTTTAATCATATTTTTCTACTAATTTCGGCTTGATTTTAATTACCAGTTATTCTGGATAGTTTTAAATAACCAATTAGTTTAATTAAAGTGTGGCTGTTACCAATTTTTTCATTGAATTGAAAGGAGAAACTTCCTATTTAATGAAAAGTTTTTTTTTTTTTAATTTTTTAAGTAGGATCAGAGGTATATAATAACCCCCTTCGGGGGGAAGTATGAAAGGTAGGCAAAATCGACGAACAGCAAGTGCCCGGCGCAAATCGCGGCGGATCGACACACCGCTTTACTCCCAAAAAATAGTTACACCATTTTGAACCTCACTAAATTTTCCCTACGCACACTTCCGGAACTTGCGAGCTGAAGCCAACCTTCGACTCCATTTTAACAGACAGCCTGACTCCTGAGACAGGAAGTTCTAAACACAAATCGAGCCGTCTTGTTTATACAAAGACCATTTACTAGAGTAGCGACATTGAGAAGTCCAGCGCGAGCTAGTGGCCTAGATAGTCAGCAGCGGGCTCTTCTTGTTCGTGATTTTTAGCATTGGTAGGGGCTTTCATACTTCCCCCCGAAGGGGGTTATTATATACCTCTGGTAGGATAGTTATAAGTTTTATATCTTAAACGTTTGTTTGAATTTCGCTACAGTGACTTTTCGTCCAATCAGTGGTCGCGTTAAAAAACAGCGAGTGGATTTGTCTCGTAGCGCGCTCTTTTACAATTTCAATTTTTTCAATTTCAAAATTAGGCTTAGCACAAATATGTCCATTTATTTCTACTTTTCGTCTGTTTTCTTTTACTAAATTAAAACCGGAAAAGCCTCCGATTAATATACCGATTGGATCGAGAAATATGATATTTCAATCATTCTCAATCCTCTGATTGGTCGGGAAGCCACTTCGTTAACATATAAACCTAGTGTTAAGCTTAAAAAAGTTTCAAAAATTATTTTCTAAACGAAATAATTTACTAAAAATTGTGAAAATAATTCCAGAATTTATTTTTAATTAATAAATAAGAGAGAAAAATTTAAAAACTCTTGTAAAATTTTCAGTAGTCTTCCTTCTAAGATTTTAGGAGATTGAACCTTTATTTTTGAAGTTGGTTTTAAAGGATATTTTATATTTAATTGATAAAAATAAAGGTTTAACAAGTTTAACCTACTTTTTCTTAAAAAAATTTATTGTTCCTGTAATTTCTATAATTATATTCCGGTTTAGAAGAAGTTTACAATAGATGGAAGGTTAGAGCGTATTAATACATAACGTTAAATTGCATAGCTAATATTATTCAGTCGAAATTATTTTTAATATTTGCCAGAAATATTTCAAATGTCAAATCAATAAATTTTGTATTTTAACGATAGTTAGTCCGTTGCAATGTTAATTAACATTCAAAATATTAATTAATTTAAAACCAAATTCACTTATACTTAATTTAGATGGTAACTATAAACGAGAGGAAAATGTAATAGTTTATGAATTTAATTTAAGATTCTGCACCCAAATTATGAATGCAAGTTTCCACAATTTTTAGGCACGATATTTTAGTGTTTATTTTAATTTTTTAACGTTTGATTATATCTATAATTATTAAAGGGAGAATGTAACCTAACAACAAGTAATTCTTCTAATCCACCAGTAAAAATATTAAACTAAAACTTACCATCAAAATAGGCTTAGCTAGATTCGTAGAGATCCTGAATTTCTTCGCATTGAAAAATCCCGAATCAAAAGTCTATCACTTTATTCCTCAAAAGTAAATTAACTCCCCGTAGCTTAATACTAGTAGCAAGGGTCCAGTTTTACGTCATAGCCCATCACTTAAAACTAGCCAAAACAATCATCACCCCTTTCTGCCTCGAGTGATTTGGACTCTTCCTCGATATTTTGAGTCGGGAGAGAGAGACGAAATTTAGGCGGGCCGCGCTTGACTACTTCTCTTGTCTTCCCTCCCAACTGCTGAATTTTTCCGCAGAGTGTCGCTTCCTCCGTTCACTATATACACGGCGACTGCGGCCGCTAGAGTGTCTCGAATCAGAATCTACCTGGTACATTTACCAGGACCTTTACTGATAGTATTAATCTAAGGGGCGTTGTTTACTTTTATGGAATAAGGTGATAGACTTTTGTCCGAATTGATAAAAAATTAGTACATTTCCTGTTCAATCTCTCTTTAATTTAAATTCGACCTCGACCGATGGTATCAAATATAAGATAAGGATCATTGAAAACCCCCTTCACGCTTCCTGAAAACGACGTTTATATCCATAGGGTACCTAGAAGGAAAACGAGCTTTTATTATTAAATTATATAAACCCTACCCAGTGTGATTTAAATATAGTTTTCGTGATAAGGAATATTAAATTAAAACGAAAGAGAAACTATACAGGCAACAAAAAAAGTGAAATTAAGCTTCGACGTAAGAAAGCGATATATATACAGGTATAAGGGGGTGGGCCAAATTCCGTCTTTTTTCCCACCCTCCATTATTGTAAGAACGCCACGTAACCTTCTCGTATCAAAAATGAAAGAAAAAAGATAATCAAAAATGTATAATATAAAACCTATTCGCCTCGAATGAAAACTACCACGGAATGTCTAACGACTGGAATGTAATGGCCCAGGCTACACTCGCTTAAGAATGCTCGCCATCCTGAGAGAATGGAGAGTATTGGCCAGTGCATTTCAAGTCCAAACGCCAGATCTAACAATATTTTATCTTCAATATCTGCGTTAGCAGTATTATTAGGCAAATGTCTACTTAAGGTTTGGAACCTCCAGAATGTCCAAAAAGGGACCTGCAAATTCATAATAAATCCCTTATGTCAATATTGTAGATATAGTTCGAAATGTACTGTCAAAGGTAAATTCAATAAGTGTAGGTACATAGAATTTTAAAAATTTCGACCCCTAGTGACATTCAGTTGGGATTTTGCCCTGGCTACACGTTCTACTTGATTTTACGCTCCGACTGGGAGCGTTTTTAACACTGAATTCTATAGCTCCCAGATGTAGAAACAGACTTTCCAAAATCTCGAACACTTTAGCCTAAATCTCAAAAGTCTTTGAAATTTTATATATTTTAAAAATTCATAAATCTCTCCAACAAAAAACCTTTAAAATTTCAAAATCTTATCGAAATCTCGAAACACAGTACAAAATAATAGCGAGTATCTGATCCATCGACCAGATTGATGACATCTTATACCCTTTTCAGGCGAGACGTAACTAGCTGGTTTAATCAGATTTAACCGAGGTTTATTGAACTAAGAAGGCTACGTAAACCTCAATTAAATCTGTTTAAACCACAGCTAATTTCGCCTCGTCTGAAGAGGGTGTCAGGTGGCGTACTAAACGACCTCTCGTTAGTAAATGTTACCTTCCACGAGGACTTTAAATTTAGCAAAGATTTAGCAAAGCTGCGGTTTCGGGCCCCGCAAATGGGAGCCAGGTATGAAGAAGGAGAAGGGATCGTTTAATTGGGTGATGGGCGAAACGTCGGGTTCAAGGTCGTTTGACCTCTAGACTAGATTCGACGAGGCTCTCTGCAACCATTAAAAACCTAGGCATTTAAAGAGGCCCCCAAATTATTACTCCAGGCAAAAGGCCTTTTAAATAAATAAATCATCTTCTCTACTACCTACCCCGGCATAGACTTTTTCCTTTAGGTTAGAATCCAAATTTTTGATTTCTTAATAACCTTAATTAATTTAACGAGAATCTTTAGGAGGCTTTTGTAATTTAAGCTTTAAAATGAATTTCTTAATTAAAAAAGCGGGCGGGAATTATACTAATAAGCGGACGACGCGACTAAAACCAAGGCTTAGCTCGATTCATGGAGATATCCTGAACTACCAATGACATTGATCATGGAGATCCCGCATTCCCCATAAAGAGTAATCGATCAATCTCATTGATGGCTAAACCTTATATGAGGATTTCGTGTAATCTCCATGAATCCAACTAAGCCTATTTTTCGTGTAAATTTTCTAGTTTAATATATATTTCTAAATTTATTTTACTGTTGGATTAGGCCTATTTAAACGATAAGAAATCGATAAAAAAACACTTGTTGTTAGTTTGCATTCTCCCTTTAAAGCGTATTTCTTTTAAATTTATACTTAAAAGCCTAAAGGATATTTTCCAAGCGAGAAAAACATTGGCGCCAGTCTATAGGTTAGAAATTAAAAACGAATCCATGATGAGGCCCGCTTTAAACATTTACCAATCATTTATTTTGGCGTTAAAACCCTTGGTTTCGGAACAATCCAGTTCTGACCCGTATTCCTCTCTACAGAGCGAGGGATAGAAGAGATGAGAGTAAAATTCAGGATTCTAGAGAAGCCCCTGTAAAAGGGTTTACAACGTTTAGCTCCGAAGCCGTACGGGAAACCTAAGCAATATTAAATAGTGTCACCTTTTTTGACATTTCAATCGAAATTCTTTGGCTCCTGGAGTAAAACATGGAGGGTGTTTAAGTAATCATTACATTATGGATTAGGCTCTATTACCTAGAAATAAAATTAATAGAAATTCAGAACCAGTTCGTTTAGACATTTTATAATTGATTAAAGTCCGGCTGTCACTATGTTTTAGAATTATATTCATATTCAAAATTTGTGGAATCAAACTTCAAAATAAAATTAATAATTAGTTTATTTCTGGAACGTAATTAATCTTAATTTTCATACGAAAAGTAGTTGACTTGGATTAAGTACTTTTACGAAAAAGACCGCGCGAAAGCGACCTTATCACTGGTGCCAGCGCTAGAATTAACTGTAGGCTCTACAATATCGAAATCACGCGACCAAGTTTCGAAAATGGCGATTATAAAATATGTATTTTTACTGTAATATTGTTCTATGATATATGTATATATATATTGAATCGTTTTTTAACTATCTTTCCGAAAATGATACTCAATTTTAATTTGGAATTAATGAAAGAATCGTAACAGCTTCACTTAAAAAAAAAAGTGAATTCCTTTGGGGCATGAAGTATTTTTTTTTCTGGGTTTCAAATCGAGTTTTAAGATTATAATAAGGAGTAACCCCGGTGTTTTTAAAACGTCCTTGCCATGTAGTATTCGATGATAATCGACAATATGCCGTATTATGAAATTTAATCATTTTCCAATACTTTTCACTTTGCACCAAAGCTAAAGGCGTAACGAGGTTAACTCGGTTATAAACTTAGGTGTTTAGTTAAATTCGGCCTTAATATACGTATTTATGTCTACATCAAGGACGTTCGAGTTTTGCCCGGGAATCGAAAATGCTCTCTTAAATATTTTCACTAATTTCAAGTACCTTTATATTACAAATTTTGCAGTGTTTTTCATTGGAGATAAAAATCTTTAGAATCTATTTTTTTTATATCTTCGTACAAGAACTAATTAATGAAAGCCGCGAATGTACAAATTAGATATGTTTTTGCCTTGTTTTTTCTAGAAAAATTTTAAATATTACCAAAAGTGCATCACTTTATTATATTAAAAGTAAACAACGCCCCGTAGCTTAATATTATCAGCGAAGGTCCGGGTAAATGTACCACCAGATCCTGCAGGATTCAAGACACTCCAGCGGCCGCAGTCGCCGTGTAAATAGTGAACGGAGGAAGCGACACTCTGCGGAAAAATTTCGGAGTTGGGAGGAAAGACGATATAGCCAAGCGCGGCCCGCCTAAATTCCAACACTCTCTCCAGACTCAAAATATCGAGGAAGTGTCCAAATCATTCGAACAAGACAGGGATGATGACTTTTTATGCTATTTTTAAGTGATGGGATATGACTAAGCTACGTGGCGTTGTTTACTTTTATGTAGTAAAGTGATAGACTTTTGATATTACTCACAAATTTTATTTTTCGAATTTTATGAATAATCTATATATATATATATATAATTTCATATATAATAATCGCCATTTTCGTAATTTTTAAAATATTTTTTTTTCAACAATGGTATAACGTCACTCGAGCTATATTATTTAAGTCATCTGCGTAAGCTTATTAACCGTATCAAACAGATTGTGTTTGCTTGGTTTGATTGTTTTTAAATCAGGTTTTTACACCAAATGACGTCAGTAAAACATTCTAAAACTACAAAATCGAAATATTTGAATTAACTCCTATAGCAAATTGAAATATTTAAGTGTTTACCAGTTCAAGGTCTTCTTATAATGTCATCGAAGCAAATCGAATATTATTTATAGAATCTGCGAGCTAGCAAAAAAGTTTAGAGATAAAAGAGTCCAAAAGTGCGTTTTCTTGAAAGAAAAATGTATTGGTTTCGACTATGAAATGTACGGATAAAGTCAAATTTGATTCTCTTTTGCCTTTAAATTGACACCACGCCATATTTACGCAATAAAAGGAAAATGAAAACATGTCAACAATTTTTATATAAACCATACAAATCTATCTTTTGAAATTCTGCAAGTAACATTTTCGCAAAGATCTACTAGAACGTAATTAATCTTAATTTTCATAAGAAAAGTAGTTGATCTGGATTAATTACTTATCACTGATACCAGAACGCGCCAGAATCAAATGTTCTATAATACAATAGCAAAATCACCCGGCCCATAGTGTGACGTAGTATTGCGGGAAATTTTTATTTTTTCGGAAAATTTTATAATATGAACAAGCTTACAACTAAATGATAATTTTACAAGGTTATGGGATATCTTTTTATTTATACAACAATGTATACTTAAAAATAAAAGGGTTTGTACGTCATTAACTTTATCTACAGGTAAGATTTAACAATGAAAATCATGCTTTTCGAGATAAATTTATATAATTGACGTCCGTACAGTCATTGTACTTGCAAAGGCCTATTTTAATTTACTCTTATCAACTCAATCCATTTACATCACGAAAATTGACGATGCTTTTAATCAATAATTGGCTTCTACTTATCTAAAATTGATAATTTTATAAATTTCTTATTGTATAAGTATAATTTGGGAGAGTTTTTAGGGCGCCCCCTACATTTTAGTACTCCAAATAGAGTCACGTGGTAAAACGAGCCTTCGTCTGATTGGATCCGGTTTTCTATCGGCTCTGGGTCAAAGCTGGCCTTATCCCGTGACTGAAGCAGAACGCCTTTCATTTTCCGTATTTCCTGGGCCATCGTAGACGCGAAATTTTCGAGCGAGAGAGAAAAACATACCCCCAAAAAACTTGAAAAATAATCTTTGCGCTTTTTTTTATCCTTTGGATTTTTTAAGCCCTGGAGATTACGGAGTTATATTTAAATATCGTTGGATATATTTGTTAGAATTTTAGGTTTTATTCGGTGGTTTTAAATCAGCATTTTTGGCTGGTTTTTTTTTTTGTTGGATACTCGCGATTCTTCGCTTTTTAAAAAAAACTTTTGGTTTTTAAGCCACTTTCATCACACAGACTAAAAATGCCACCAAACAGAGGATCATCTTCCGGTACGCACGAACCTGTAAGTTTATTTTTAAACAATTATTTTTGAAATATAACTCTAATTAGGTTAGTTTAATTAATTCTCATCTTAACATGGGAATTATTTTATAAATTAATTTAAATTCAAGTCCTTATTTTTGAATATTTTTATATGAAGTCATAAATATATCTTAATGATAATTTTTAAATGCTGTTTGTTAAACTTTAAGTGAAAAATTATTTGAGTCCCATAATTTCCATCATGAGATATCATTGGTTAATTTAATTTAAAACACGTGATAAATGTGTTGAACCTATCACCGCACACGCCTGAATATTTAATATCAGTTAAAACTATTTTTATTTAAAAAAAATAATCTTGAAGCTTTTTATGTCAAAATTTGATTCTTGGAAAAAGATAAGAAATTAGTATAAGTATTTTTAATGCTATCCAATTAAATACTTCATTATCACTTTAGTACAGTCGTCTCCGAAATAAACTTGCCTTTTACATGGAGTGATTCCATAGAAAAAAGGAAAATTTATCTTGGAGACGGCTATGCATGTTGAAATTCTAGTAGGTATGCAAGTTTTTAGGGCTTATTTTATGTAATATATAAATGTTATCTAATCTAGTCATGGGATTTGGAAAAGCACTAGAATTTTAAACATTTAAAGAACTGGTTAAGCTATTATCAGATTTTCTGGTATGTAGTTTGGGTGGTTTTTAATTTTTTTGGCTAAATAGCTAGAAAACGAAAATGAAAAAGTAAATTTTTAATTATTTTAAATTCAAACGTAAGTTTAAAACCCTGCCCGCATATGGATCTAACATCAATTTTCTCGGATGAATCTTGGGTGAAATGTTCAATGCCCAAAATTTGGAACTGTTCCAATTTTTTATTTGCATAATTCAGCCAAGTACATTTCTAGAATCGCAAAAAAAGTCTTATTTTTAGTAGAACTTCATCCTCCCTTTAAAAGGAAAAAAAACGGTCTGAATAATTAATGTGTTTGTCAAACTGGTTTCGGGTTCAAAAGGGCATGCATATTTAACGAGATTTCATTATACCAGTTTCTAATCTATTTGATGTAGATTAATTGACTTGACTTATTGCTAGGATGTTACTTTGCCAGGTTCAAAGAAAGGGGGCTTATACCTCAAATTCTCAAGTATGTGCTCCCTAGTTTGCGATACCCTGTTTACCCCCAAATACCATAAAATATTACTAAGGGTGCTTTTACTCGGGTTATGACACTTAGAAAATATCCACAGTTCCAAAACGGTAGAGATATCACCATAATACCAAGCAAATGGTTAAAGTTAAACAGATGAAGTGTACAAACCTCTAGCTTTGGCTGTACTAAATTGGTTACGTAATTAAGCACTGTCAAAGGCTGTAGATAGTTATTTAATTGCGTAGTTGTGATTATAACCCCACTGTTACAATATTGCGTAACGTTTTGGCACTGAATATAATTGGAATATGTTCCCAGTTTCTCAGGTCCCAACCCGACTAAACGGACCCTATTAGCCATTTCCATCATCCCAGATTGACAGTAGTACTTGAAATATGCTAAGTATACCTTCTAGAGTGCTTCGCTGGTCACGTGGAAATTTAGTTTTGTTGAAAGTTAAGACTCACTAACCAGCGCGCGTTGAATAATCTCTCTTGTTATCTAAAAACGATAGAATGTTTCTGGTTTTAACTTTTTATCAAACGTGGTTGTTATCCTTTAATCGTTCAAAGTCTTCGAGAGTAAAGTTTTTTGCCACCTGTCTTTCAAATTTGGTTGTTTTAAGAGCCCAAAATGGGTATCTATATAGAAACTTCGTTTGTACTTATAATATTTGCTTTATTGAAGATCCCTAAAACAACAACCACTAACCAGAAACGAAGGGCAGTAAATATTTGAATCTTATCGACAGTTTGGTTTCTTTTTAAATATTAGAGCGATAAAATTCAGATAAAAATCTTCAGGAAAGCTAGAATGCTTCCGAAAACTAAATGTCATGCTTAATTGTATTTATTTGGATGATTTTAAAAGCCACGTCTAACACTTAAAACAAATTAACATTAGTAATTATTTTTATTAAACTTAAATGTTGGCGAAAACATTTTTACTCCTAATCAGTCGCGTAGAATAGCTCCATATCAGTGTTTTTGTTGCAGTGAAATTCCCTATTAGTTGTTACGAAATCTCCTTGTTATTTTCCGCTTGCCCCTGTCAAAGTGTTCCAACAGCTTGGCTTCAATGTTCAGAGTGAAGCCGACATTCAGGTGAGCGGCGGCTTCCCACCGAACTCTAGAGTGAAACCAACGAGGATATACCTACTAGGATATATATCCTCCTAGGCGAAACTTACGAAAAAATGTTGGAATCAGTGTACGTGTAGACGAAGGACCTTAGAAAATAACGAATCTACTTCAGTGTCTAAACGATGGGGAAATTAGTCACAAGTCAATGTTTGACGCTGTTATAGCGGTGTTATTTAGTTAAACCATGAATTTATACTAAACTCTCCTGTTTCGCGCTGGAATAGTGGGTACAGATTTTGGTTGGAATAGTTCCACGACATTGACCCCTGTTTAAAAAATAAATCTACCGGCCCAGAGACAGGGTTCTATTGTAGTCATCGGATTATTTTTTAATTACTGGGCAATGTTCAATAATAAAGCAGGCTTATTTCCCTCACGGATCCAATCGTACTAAGATTCGCGTCGTCTGATTTGTGAATTTGTGATGGAAATCATGTGACTTGAAAACAGAATTTCGTAATCTGTGTTTTTGTACTCGGAATCGCAAAGGAAGTATAATTTTCCGATTGTTATAGTTAATCTAATGTTTTTCAAGTTCCTGTTTTAGAATAATATACCCAAATTATAGCAATAATGATGGTAAAAGCAAGTGTTTACAGACTTTTCAATTAGAGCCAACTTCACCTAGTTTTGGTTTTCTCCCTATGTAGATTAGTAACCTCCTCTTTTTATTTTTAATAGCCTCTAAATGGTCCAGACAGAAGAGAACATTTGTACAAAATCTTAGTTATCGGCGAACTAGGAACTGGCAAAACGAGCATCATCAAGAGATACGTCCATCAGTACTTTTCGCAAAACTACAGAGCAACCGTATCCTTTTTTTTATTATCTACTCTTTATGGTCTTCCGTTTGGATTTTGAACCTTCAAAGTTCGTCATCGAGGAGTGTTTTCTGGTTTTATATATTTCTTTAACTCTAATCACCTCAGATTGGTGTTGATTTTGCATTAAAAGTCATAAACTGGGATCCTAATACGTTAGTTCGGTTACAACTATGGGATATTGCTGGTTAGTAATATTATTCCTATTTTGATTAAAGATGTACTTGATTAAAGATTAATGTAGGGCTGCATTTTCTTTTTAATTAGGTCAAGAGCGATTTGGAAACATGACGAGGGTTTATTACAAAGAAGCAGTCGGGGCCATAATTGTTTTTGACGTAACAAGGACAGCCACTTTCGAAGCGGTCTTGAAATGGAAAAATGACCTGGACAATAAGGTCCAAATGCCAGATCAGTCTCCAGTTCCAACTATTTTATTGGCTAACAAAGTAAGTGTTAACAATTGCGTTATTTATTCTTGAGTACTTGCCTTATCGAAAACTTATTTGCATGCTTTCTTCATCTTTTAAGTGTGACATGTCTAAAGAAGGTCCAGTCAATACCCCCGCTGCCATGGATCAATTCTGCCAAGAAAATGGATTTTTAGGCTGGTTCCTAACATCCGCGAAAGAAAATATTAACATTGAAGAAGCAGCTCGATTCCTAGTAGCTAAAGTAAGAATTTAAGATATTCGATTATAATTGTAAACCTTGTCTGGAATATATATGCCGAAGCTAAGCCTTGTCTGAGTTGTCTCTAACTTTAAAACAATTAATTTAAATCCAATTTTCCTTTTAATTAAGATTCTCACGCACCAAAAAACCATGACGGATGATGAAGTGATGGCTGACGCCTTATATTTAGATCACAGGGGTCCGAATGATAACTTAGCATCGCCCCGTAGAAGTAACTGTTGCTAGTTCAAAGACTCGGGGAAAAAAAAGGTCCAGAAACATTTTTTTTACGATAAAAGACGAATAAAGCGACCATCGCTTTAATTTTATTAAGAATATTCGCATATTTTTATATACTTTGGGAATAAAATTAAATATAATCGTGAATCTAAACGATTTTTTCCGAAATGAGCAACGAAAAATAAAACTTACGCAAAAATGGTCCTTTTGAAAAATGAGACCCAGACCGAACGAGTCCTGCATCTTACTTTAGATCGAGGCCTTATATGATGTCCAGGATTGATGTATATCGTGCGGATTTTTGTAAAAGTTCATATTTTATTCACGGTATAATGAAAAAGAAAAACACAAAAATTGAAGAATAATAGATGAGCTGCGCTCTCTATAATATCTCCGTTATTTGCATATTTTTTTTTTTTTTTCACCCTCTCCTTCGACGAGATCTTTTATTATTACAAATCGCGATTGTTTATTAAAGGTTGAATGATGAAATTATACGTTTTTGCAGCTACTTTAATTAGTAACGCCGGGTTAAATGCTCTCGACCCCACCCTAAAAAGTGCCTAAAGTTTACAAATCTTTTTGTTAATTTTTATATTATAACGTGTCGTTTGAATGTTCATAATTTTCTTGTACATTTATGTAATGGAAACAAAAACTCACATATTTGAATTTTATGTACAGTATTTTTCTAGTAAAAACAAAATTAAAAGTAGTTTTATAATTAAGGCTCAAAATTGATTACAAATGTTTTATTTCGTTTATGAATTTACAATCAATTCCCGCCAAATTTTAAGCTGTTTTATTAGTCAACGAAAGTGCAATGCAACCAATAGAAATGTACCTAAGCTATGGGCATGCGCATTTCTCCATTTACTGCCAGTTTCTTATAAGTTCGGTTATGCGGCACGTTGCTACAAATTGGCGTATTTTTATTTCGATTTTAATCAAAAATACGTTTTAGTCTCGGTCTAATTTCACAACCCTTGGATTACTTAACGTCCCGATTAACCAGATGCGAAATTTGGTATCGAACCAAGACGTAGTTTATATGGAATCGGAAAATCTAAAAATGCCTTTCGATTTCTTGAGTGCCAAGGCTTAACGTGGCTTCTTCCCAAGTTTACAACTCATTGCCGGTGAAATATCTCTAGCAACCTTTGGTGAAATCGACTTCCTCTAGGTGACGCAATTTGGCCAACAACAGTGTGAAGTTTGAACGAACTACTTTGTGGGAAAAACTACCTATCGGCAACTGAAATTTTTGGATTTTGGATTTCCGGTGAGTGTTATAACTTTTTTCAAGAATGTTTGGTGGAACGTAGGTTGCGTGAAGAAAGTTATTTTTTATTGGTTTTTGAAATGTGACAATTAGGCTTAGCCCTAAAACGGTGTAAGGTTGTATCTTCTATTTACTACCCAAAGTAATCATCCTTGATTTCTCATGTTTAATATTATGATGATACAGCCTAGATACAGCTGTTCTACCCGAGTGCAACCCTATCATAGGTTAATTAAGACTACTTAAAACAAAAACTAATTCTAACCAGAAATTGGCTACATTTACAAAATAGTTCATCATGAACTATTCTTTCATGATTGGCCCAGATGAACAACGTCATTTAATTGGTTAAAAAGCGTAGTCTGCTACATTCACATCTGGCACGACTGCTCGCACGTGTTAGGAACTTTAGAACTTTGGTCATTCGAATTTAATTAAGTTTTAACGCGTTCTAATTATTATAAGTATAAAAATGGGAAAGTTTAAGAAGTCAAAATTAGAGGTTTCCAAGAATAAGCGGTTAGCGACGTTCGATGAACAAGTTTATTCGGATTCTTTCGTCACCCCATCAGATCGTCAACCGAGGCTTAATAAAAAGAAAGACGAAGTTGATGACACGGTAATTATCTTAATATCTTCACCGCGATGAACTATAATTAAAATTACCACGATTATAATAAGTTTCATAATAATATTTCATATTTAGTACGTTGATGGTAAACTTTCTCAAAAAATTCTCAACCAAGCTCGTAAGCAACAAGAAGAACTAGAGGAAGAATTTGGCTCCTCAAGTAAATTGAGAAAAGATAGAAAATCTAAGGAGCCTGTAAGATTTACAACAAATAAACTCGATGATGATGAAGATGACGATGATTCCGAGTGTTCGGATATTAATGAGGGAGATTCGTCGTACTACGACAATATTGTAAGTTTTAAACATTTCCTTTACATTTTTGAGTGATAGTTTTTGAAATAGAAACTAACTTTTACTAATTTGTTTCATTACAGGAAATTAACGAAGAAGATGAAAGAGCCCTTCAAATGTTTATGATCGATGAGCCTCAAGTTCGCCGAACCTTGGCCGATATCATTATGGAAAAATTAACGGAAAAGAAAACGGAAATTCACACCCAACTTTCAGGTGGGATTGTTTTACTTTACGTATAAACAAAGTAATCCTAAGTTTTTAACGTTAAATTAATAAAGACGGCGGCACCGCTATCGATATGGTCGATCTTGATCCTAGAATACTCGAAATGTATAAAGGCGTAAAACAAGTTCTGTCAAGATATCGTAGCGGCAAACTACCCAAAGCTTTTAAAGTGATACCGTCATTGGCTAATTGGGAGCAGATTTTATACTTAACCGAGCCTGATTCTTGGTCAGCTGCTGCGGTTTATCAAGCTACGAGAATATTCGCTTCAAATTTGAAAGAAAAAATGGCGCAAAGATTTTTTAATTTGGTTCTTTTGCCTCGAATTCGAGACGACATTGCTGAGTTTAAGAAACTTAATTTTCATCTTTATCAAGCTTTGAAGAAAGCTTTGTTTAAACCCGGAGCCTTTTTTAAAGGAATTATATTGCCTCTTTGCGCCGTAAGTGTCTTTTTTTAACTTCTCGCTATCCGAGTTGAATTTAGTTCGTTACAATCTTTTAAATTTTAGTCTCGATCGTGTTCGTTGCGAGAAGCTGTTATAATTGGAAGCGTTATTGCTGGAAATACGATTCCAGTGCTACATTCGAGCGCCGCCATTCTTAAGATTGCGGAAATGGATTATTCAGGAGCGAACAGCATTTTCTTAAGGATTCTTTTGGATAAAAAATATGCCTTGCCTTACAGAGTCATAGATGCGGTGGTCTATCACTTTTTAAGGTAAATTACTTAAAATTTGTTGTTTATACCCCCGATTAGGCATCTAAATTTAAGCCATGTCATTTAGATTTTTAATATAAAAAATGTAACTAAGTATTCTTATTTTGTTCTCCCAGTTTTAAAACTGACAAACGGGAGTTACCAGTTTTATGGCACCAAGCTTTTCTAACGTTCGTGCAAAGATACAAAGAAGATTTATCGAGTGAACAGAAAGATGCTCTTCTGGAACTTCTCAGGATACACATTCATCATCAAATAACTGTGGAAATTAGAAGGGAATTGCAACAATCAAAATCCCGGGACATCGTAATGATGGAGTCTTCGAGTAATTTATTGCAAGAGTGAGTAAAAATAAACTTAAACCAGGAATTTTATTGAATATTTTTATACTTAAGCCTATGCTATAAACCAAACGGTTAGTTTTTAAGCAAATAAGCATAGTTAAGTTTATGTGGGATTTGATGGAGCAGACTACGTGTAAGGAAATAAGGAAAAATATCAGGAATGTTTACTATAACTGTAGTATGAATGAAAATATAATACAAATCTAGAGAAAATAAGACAAAACCAACTATTTCTTTAGTGAAAATTTTTATTGGCCATCCCAAACAATTAGAAAATAGTTTTACGCAAAATATACAAAGAAATATTTCAAAAACGGTTATTTATTTATTATTCCCCCAAGATGCTCGCCATTCGCCGACGTTAAACAAAACTCTTTCTGTATTCCATCCCCATATTTTAGCATTTTCTAAAAATTCTTTAAATTGCGTCTCGGTTAATCTCTTTGTTAGTTTAATTATATTTTCTTTATTCTTTTCAACGTTTTTCGTTAAGGAAGATAGTTGATCTAAATTATATTGTCCTCCGTCATTTTTCTTAAGCGTCGTTTCGAGAGCGCATCTATGTCCTTTTTCATTTATCGATAATTTAAGCATCAAAGCTTGAAACATAGCTTCCATCTGAGTTTCGCTAGTGCTGTTATCGTGCAAAGTAACCGATACTCTCAACCCGTTTAAACTTTGTTTCAAATTTAAAAGATAAAGATCATTAGCGTAATTATTGGTCAAGTGTTTGAAATCGTTTTTAGTACTCCCTAATTGAAATAAGGGGCATCCAAGTTCGATTTTACATTTTCCTGGTAGAAACGATACCCAAACATTCTCTTTCTTGTTTATGGTTTCGACTTTACCCACTTCTCCTCGCGAAATGTAATTATAAACTGCTTTTTCGAAACGATCTTCATTGAAGACGTTCATGCAGACGCTTTTAACCGCTTTGAAATTGCAATACAGGTGAAGAGCGGTAAATACGGTAAATAAACCCCAAGACATAAAGGTATCTTCCGAAACAATTGGAATTATGATTAAACTGCATATTAAGGCGACTAAATTAACTAAAGTTTCTTGACTACCATCTTTGGCTGAAACATCGGCCATATTATTAGCAATAGCTTGGTGTTGGGTTAAAGCGGCTCTAGTAGCGCCACCTGCTACACCGACGATAGATTTCATTATCCCTGAAAGGCATACGATTAACGTAAAGTAGCTTTGAAATATCGGTGATATTAGATCTAGAAATAATGCGCCGTCATTCAGGACATCGGCAAAAAGTCTCCATTTTTTGCAATCAGAATCTAGTTGAGTTCCTCTTTTCCACGTGAAAAGGATTCTTCCTAACATACCCGAACCGTCTTTAAGTAACCATGTTATAGTTGCCGATGTTACTGTAGCTGAATCGTTTCCAACACCTACTCCTTTCAAAACGGCTCTCGTAGCCAAACCGCCAGTTAAAGAACTGCAAAATGCTTGCAAACTATCCCATATCTGATACTCGATATAATCGTCACTAACTGATTTGGGAAAACCTTTTGGTAAAAAAACATCCCTGAGAAATGACCATAATGATACGATTCGAAAATGGTCTTTGCGAGATTCCACTATTACAATTTTTTCAGTCGTGTTTTGTACCAAATACCGTCTTTCTCGTAAATTCGAAGAACCGTATCGTTCCATCGCGATAGTTTTTGTATTTAACGTTTCTTTTGAATCATTTCCCATATCAAAACTTAAGTAATTGTTCATCTTTCTTAACCCTAAATTCCTAATTTAAACACAAGCTATAATTAGACCCATAGAATATATAGCAGACGATACCAATTTTTACTATAGTGTCCAGGCTGGGAAATAAGGCGGTTTCACTGGACAAAAGTCCAGTTTAAAAATTAAATGCTTGGGGGTCTACTGGCCACAAGGCCAGTTAATTAATTCCAAAATTTTGTTTTGTTTCTAAGCCTACGTCATAGTTCTACATCATAGTGACAGTTTGTCAAGCTCATGAAAATTGTAACTGGCCCATGTCCAGTTTTTTAATTAAACTGCTTGGGCTCTACTGGCCACAAGTCCAGTTCAAAAATAATCCTTATTTCCCAGCCTGATAGTGTCACGCGGGAAACTGGGAATGGAAATAAGCTCCAATCGTACGATAATCTCCATTCTCCAATGAAATTTAAAAATTGGGAAGTTGCTAGACAAATGACCAATAACAACTATGATGTTTAAGTTCAGTTACAAGATAAAAATCCAATATCAACCAATTAGAAAAATGGCGCGAAAACAGACGCAATTCGTTAACGTTAGGTTACTTCCGAAACAAATGATTGAAACCAATTAAATCGTTTTGCATCATATCTTTTTAATTACGAAACCAATTAATAATTAACGTTTGTATAAGAAAAAGGTCTTTAAAAATATACATCCATTTTATTTACAAAGTTCGAAACAATATATTTTTACAACACTATTATTTGGCCAGTGGAAATTCAATCTTTATGTTTTAGAAAAAAATACCCAAAACCATCTTGAGTATTTAATTTTTCCCGCTTATTTTAAGTGATAAGTTGCGCAAATATGAAAATGAAATAATTATGCATTTGGCGAAAATATTTTATTTTGTTTCTGGGGGAAGTCCAAAATTTAAAAAAAAATTTCGATTCTTGTTCAAGGGAATGTTAAACAATTCTGAGAGTATGGTTTTTATTATGAATTTTTACAGGAGCGAAAATATATAAGGATAATTAATCCAAATTAAAACTATCTACATATTAATTCGTTTAAACATAAGTTGACTATAAAAAAATCGGAAGATATTCTATGTAATGTAAAGTGTAGAGTTAAAAAATAGGGTCTCCTGCTCAATCGTTGCAAGCCTTTTAAATATTTAAATAAGCCTTGAATTTATGCACACTTGAATATATCACTGTAATAACGCTACGTAAGAATGGAAGGGGCATTCATATTTGATGGAACTCGCTGCAGGGACGGATATTATAATATAAAGTTGTCGGTAATTTTAAAAATTATCAGACGTAACTCCTCTAATTACTAGTATATTTTAACCTACAACTATTTCTCAGACTTTCTAAAGTTTTGTTTTGCCACAAACTGTCGTCTGCTATTCTGATTTGACTCCTATCCCTAAACCACGTGATAGAATGACTTATAATACAGTGATATATTTATATAAATATAAATTCAGGCTTAGGCTTAAAAACTACAATCTTTGGCAAATTATTAAGGAATCTTTCTTATATCTTGGTAGTAATTACCGGGTTGAATAAAAAACCAGGCCTTTGCGTTTCATGGCTAGAAAACAAAACTATCCCGAAATTTAGTATCAAAAAATTAGCTGCTTTTTTTGGCCCAACGCGATTTCAATTATTAAACAAAGTAAAAATAATTACAACAATTATCACCCGCTATATTCTTATATTTGTTTTTGTCGTTTTTATTTAAAATAAGTCACTAATTTCGTAGGTTTTAGCCACCGTAAGTAGACGTTCAGTTGTTGTTCTCGTATAGAATTAGATTATTTTTAACCGTCACAATTACGACGAGAGCCACGTTAGATAGTTAATAATTATTATAGTTCATTATTATTAACTCTAATAAAAAAGATTTCCCGCCAATTTATCGTTACGTTCCGTAGTAACAAGCGTACATTATTGCCGTTAAGGCTGCTGATAGAGCGCCAGTTACTGGTAGGGTTAGGACCCAAGCCATGGCAATGTTTCTGAACAGACTCCAATCAACGCTAGTTTTGGATCTAATCCAACCGACGAATACGATGGAGCCCACTTTGCAATGAGTGGTACTAACTGGAAGGCCAATTTTGGAGGCCAATAAAACCGTTGAAGCCGCTCCAACTTCGATCGTGAAGCCACTATAGTTGTTTTGGGGCGAGAAAGAACGAAAAAAAAAACACAATTTAGATTATAGAAACAGTAAATGTATATGAACCTTAACCCCAACTCGTGAAGTAACCATGACAACGTATTGAGAGTGCCTAAAGCGTGCTCGTATTGCCATATTTATTCGAAATAGTAATATGTGAGGAGTTATATGCCTACAGCATTTGCCTTGCAGAGTTGAGAAATAAAACCCTTGTATAAGGATTCAGGCTTATTATTCCAAGTATAGATAAATCTCCAAGGATTAAAGGGAGAATGCAACCTAACAATAATTTATTTATCCTTTCAATAGGCTTAAAAAAAAATATTAAACTAGAACTAAATTTAAAACTTACCCAAAAAGTAGGCTTAGCTGGATTCGTGGAGATCAGCTGAATTTCTTCGCATTTATGAATCAGCGACCAATCGAATGTTATTGGAAGTCTTATTTAGATCTCGTCTTAACGACGGGCCTCTGCTCATTGGTCGCTGACCCTTCAATGCGAAGAAATTCAGGATCTCCATGAATCCAACTAAGCCTATTTTCAAAGTAAGATTTCTAGTTTGTAATTTTTTTAGCTGGTGGATTAGGCCTAAATAAACGATAAGGAATCGTTAAAAAATACTTGTTAGGTTTCGTTATCCCATTAAATTGTATAGGAGGTCAATTTCAAATAGACTCTCACCCCTAGTAGCGCCCCCGCACGTAAAAAATAACAACTGGTCAGCTATAAATTAGAATAATATTAAACTAATTTTGCTTATAAAATTTGTGATCAGTTAACTATCTAGGTTCTATTTTTCTATGTAAATATAGGTAGGGCGTTTTTATTTTTAGTCTTCTCCAATTATTGATTAAATTGGAAAGTCTCGTTTTGACACCTTGGTCACACCTTTACTAAACACGCAATGTCAGACAGTCACGCGAAAATCTCATCACGTAACTATAGGGTCAGTGGGAACCCCTGATTATATAATCTAGTTTCAAAATTTCATGACGTACATAGCTTTAGGTTAATTAAATTTCCATTTGGAATTCATTAAACATCCGTAATAGACTCTTTTTTTAACCAAATTAGTATCCCTTTTTTAGTTTTAAATTAAATTAAATTAAAACTTACGAAGAGGGTGTGATTTTGGTTAAATCTTCGCCCATGGTCCTCATGACTTTTCTACCCCAAATCCATAGACCAACGCTAATCCCTAGACCCCCGAATAGTAAAAGATACATCGGAGTATCTCCAGGCTGTCTGGCGTCTCCCGTCTCATAGATCATCCACAGAGCTATTAGTGGACCAATCGCGTTACTGTAAAGATCAAAAGGGTTCAAATGGTTAATTTCCTGTTTTGAAGGCACTTTGCCTTAATAGAGGTCATTATAGACCAATACCAAGTTGAACTTTAATGGCCGACTTCCGGCGCCTGGTTGATTTTGTGATTTAATACTTTAAGCCCCCTCTAAAGATTTGCTCACGTGCTTAATTATGCAGTCATTATCGAACGTCACGCGCTAAAACGCGACGCAACGCTCCAAAACGGGGCTAGTGTTTCTACCCTTTATAGCATTGGCTTGGTAGATGATATTTAAGTCGATAATTAAAATGAGCAGACGATGGAACTCCGCCAATAAACGACAAGTGGGGTTTTTATAGTTAAGTACCAACCTGACATCATTGCCTCCATGGGCGAATGAACCGAAAATAGCCGTTAATATTTGTAGGAAAGAGAATAGTTTGGCCACCTCAGGTTTGTCATCTTGAATTTGATTATCGTCTGGAATTGGTGATGGTGGGCGCTACGAGAGGGAAATCAAATTTTAGAGTGGACACTCTTCTAATAACCTTCAAAATAAGATGCAAAAAAAAAAACTTAGGCTATGATCCCACCAAGTTTAAGGAAATTGGCCACCCATGAAATGATTTAACTGTTTCAAGTGACAATACTATGACGCCAGGAGCTTGCTGGGAAAACTATACTATGCTAGCTAAACCCAGGAACATAGATCATTATCTCCTTCACAACACGTCCTCCCACATATGGGGCTTGAATCGAAAACTTACTTCGACTTTTACGATGGTCACGGTACCACCTTGGTTCACTGTACAAGTATTGACCAACGGTTGTTTGGGTGTGGCAACTATAAATTTTAGAAAGGAAATTCTCAATAAAGAGTATTTTTAGGTTTAAGCACAGTCCTTACCGACTGGTTCAGTAACATCGCCATTTAGACTATTTTTTTTATCATTTTCTTTGGGATCGCCGTTCTAAAATTAAGCCAAAATTGATAAATATAAAATTTGAGGTTATTTAAAGGGAGAATGCAACCTAAATAATGTGATTTCTATATCGATTCCTTATCATTTAAATAGGCCTAATACACTTGAAAAAATTTACAAATAAATATTAAACAAGAAATAAATTTAAAATAGGCTTAGCTGGATTTAAGGAGGTCCTGAATTTCATCGCATTGAAGGTTCAGCGACCAATCGAATATTATTGGAAGTTTCATAGAGATCTCGCCTTAACGAATGGCCTTTGTTCATTGGTCGTTGACCCTTTAACGCAAAGAAATTCAGGATCTCCGTGAATCCAGCTAAGCCTATTTTGATGGTAAGTTTTAAGTTTATTTCTAGTTTGTATTAGGCCTATTTAAACGATGAGAAATCGATAAAAATCACTTATTGTTAGGTTGCATTCTCCTTTTAAGACTTTAACCTTTACTGGAGGATGAAAAGCTATAGGGTTTGAACTTACGTGCAGGTTTCCGTTATGATTTTTTCCATTTTCAACAATTTTGTTATCACCGCCTGATGCCGGGTTTTCTGGCATAGCTACTTCCGTCGCTATAAATCCCGGTTAAAAATAAAAGTTTTAGGTCATGGTTTCTCGTGGGGTTTTTACTCGGCAATTTAGTACGTGTACTTACTGTTAGAATACGTGATGTTGTCGGTCTGAATCCTAAGTAGCTCTGCGGAAAATAAAATAAAGTTCAGTCTCGATATCGTACACCTGTTCAGATAGTTTTCGATGGAATGTACGATAATCTATTTGCTTCAGTAGGGTATATATTGAGTTTAAGACGGTTTAACCTACTTTTAATTTTAACCTAACTTTAATTTCAAGATAATTTACTTAATTAACAGTTAAATAGGACATAGTAAAAGTAAATATTCATTTGTTCCGCAATTCATTTTGTTCTACTTAAATACATTTTTTATATATTTTAGTGTTCTTATAACTTGATATAATTTCGATCATATTTTTCAAGACGCTTATATGCTCGAAAAATGTTAGTTTGAGGTTTAAACCTCAAGTATTAGTATCGTCAAAAGTCTATCAATTTATTCTATAAAAGTAAACAACGCCCGTAGCTTAATAGTATCAGCAAAGGTCCAGTTTTACGTCATAGCCCATCACTTAAAAATAGCCAAAACAGTCATCACCCCTGTCTGGCTCGAGTGATTTGAACTCTTCCTCGATATTTTGAGTCGGGAGAGAGTGTTGGAATTTAGGCGGGCCGCGCCTATCTATATTGTCTTTCCTCCCAACTCCGGCATGAATTTCTTCATTCCTACCGTTCACTATTTGCACGGCGACTGTGGCCGCTAGAGTGTCTCGAGTCAGAATCTGCCGGTACATTTACCCGGACCTTTGCGGGGCGTTGTTTACTTTTATGGAATAAAGAGATAGACTTTTGGTTTTAATTTTAACGCCATACTCAAAAATGCTCGTAATTGTGAACTAAATGTCCTCACCTTGAATTTGTCTCCTCTGTTTGGGTACCACTATGAACCAAACTCCTAATCCGACGATAAATCCAAGTGCCATGGATAGAATCAAAACTCCCCACCAAGGAATCTCGTTAAATTTCAACACTGAAAGATACCAAACAAAAATAAAATAGTTAGCCCACTGTCAGGTACCAGATTAATATTTTGTAAATCACTGAAAAACAAAAACTCACTGTCAGGTCCTTCGTGTACGACTGAAAATATGTTGATGAGAATGGTGAAACCGTAGAAGAATGGCAAGCACATTAAACCAGGTTCTAAGGGCTTCTCCTTCTTTAAGACTAGTTTTTGTAACAACATGAATAATGCCACGGTAACCAAACCAGATAATACCGGGGAAACGAACCAAGATGCAACTGTGTTGAAAAGATAAGAAAAATATATTTACTCTCTGAAGAATCCAATCTTATTTGCATTACAAATGATGATTTGGCCATAACATTGAATGCTGGCGCGTTCACTGAATAGATAAAGATATCATAAGCGTACTCTAACGGACAAAACAGCGCGCTTCTGCTTTTTCTTTAACCATAGAATATAGGTCATTTTGGTTATTTAAAATTTTCTTAATTAATTCGTCAACCCAAGGGTGTAAAATGTTGAATATGTGTACGAAATAATTAAAAATATTTTCCATTCCAACCACTCTTTAAAGTAAAGATAAACTTGGAGCTAAAAATCAAACAGTATTTGAATTTATTTTCGGAATCTTCGTGCCAAAAAACGTATTCCAGAATTTTAAAATCAATTTTTAGACACTTTTTTGGTCTTTATATTAATTTCTTGGTAAAATTTGAATAAAAGTAAATATAAAGTCGGACCAATCATATCATTCAGCCTTCAACAGCGCTGGTAATGTGCTAACATTAAAAGAATAGGCCTGAGACGTTTTTGGCCAAGGTGATTCTGAAAATAAATTCAAAAGCTGTTCCATTTCTAGCTCCAAGTGTTCCTTTAAAAGGTTTTTGAGATGTCAATTTGTAAAGTTACAAAAACCATGAGTTTTATAAGTAAACCAAATTTTGGTGAGGCCGACAAACGCAATTTAGGTTAAAAGTTTATAGATTAAAACAAATAAGCCTAATCTAATATTAAAAGGGTTTTTTCAACCAATTAAAAAAATGTTTAGAATGGTAACCTGATACTAGACGAAACTTAAAACTGTAAACAAGCGTGGTTTTAAGTAGGTTAGACCTGTCAATAAACAGACGTTTAATTAAAATAAAAAAATGTCCTAAAAGCTCTCTTCAAACACTTCAGTTTGAAGTTTTTCAACCCTTAAAAAATAAGCTGCTATCTTATCGAATCTTCTTATTAAAAAAAAATGGAGGTTAAATAATAATTATTTTCGTAGATATTGCGTCTGAGGGAAGAAATTAGAATCTCGCGTGGGAGATACAAAACTCCTGATAAAATTGATTGCGTTCCTGCGTGACACGTGATTTTAATTCATTACGTTAAGCGGAATTTCATATCTTATTTAGAAACAATTAGTCGTAACTTTCAAATCTTTTAAAAATAATAAAATTCCACCTTTGTTCTAAAATTTATAAATTTTTTAGAATTGGAAATTAACTTTGAAAGTCTAGGAATTTAAAATTTTAACCAAAAGGTTATGAAAGAAATATGGGATTTTGAAAATTGAACCAAAAGGTCAAGGGAATTTGAAAATTGAACCAAAAGGTCATGGGAAAAGTGTGGGAATTTGAAAATTGAACCAAAAGGTCATGGGAAAAGTGTGGGAATTTGAAAATTGAACCAAAAGGTCATGGAAAAAGTATGGGAAATTGGAAAATTGGACCAAAAGGTCATGGGGAAAGTATGGGAATTTTAAAACCAATGGCTCAGGGAAATAATTTTTTAACTAAAATATCGTAAGACATGGAAGATCAAGTAACGTCGGTACAAATTAAAGTAGCTCATTACTAAAACTCACAAGATGCAGCAACATATATTTTTCAACACCTGATTACATTAATATAGGTACATAAATATGACAATTTCGCTCCAAGTCGATTTACGTTAGTATATTTGTACTCGTAACCCAATGAGACGATAGCGAAGTATCATATCTAATAACGCGCTGATTAGACGGTTATGTCATGTCTAGTTGTGGAAATCAGCGTGTGAGAACCTTTCTCTCCCTCTCTCTATCACCTTGCATCATAAATCGCGAAAATCCACAAGTACCTGTCCTTAAGCAAAGTTGCCAGATTTGTTTTATAGATCTCGCCCAACTCAAGCGGGAAAACCGCCCAAATAATCCAAATTCAAGACCAAACTAAAATGTTTTTCGAAATGGTTTTAACCCTAGGATTATATTCAAAATGAACCCCAATCTTAATAGATATAAATGAATTGTAAAACCACAAATTTTCAATTAAGAGCAGCTTCCTAGTCTAATATCAATATGAAACTTAACCAAGGGTTAACAAATAAAGATTTAGGAACCCCCTTTTTCGACATTGTGGGATGAAATTTAGTGCCAATTTAATATACCAAAATTCCAAAAAAAAAAAAAAAATTAACTTAATTTTTTCCAACAACATCCATCGAAAAGTAACCCAATTTGGGCGGGAAATCGTCTACCTGGCAACTCTGACCTTAACTTCATACCTATTGGTTTTTAATCTTATAATCAGTCTATTTCCCAATCAGTATTATATATATCAGGAACTAAATAACCTCTAAACAAGTTTGGTGGGGGGAATCAAGACTAGGTTTATTATCAAGTGGTGCTTCATAAAAAAATCTCTTTTTGGAAGCCCTAGCTGCTCTCAAGTAGTTCGACCTTCGTTCGTATTCCGATAACAAGCTGGAATATTTTCCGACAAAGAATCAAATATTAAAGGGAAAATATAACCTTTAATTTCAGAATCTGATGAATATCTAATCACTCTTGGATTCCCTGTACTTGTTCTATTACGGATAATCTTTTTAGTACTGTCAAAGGCAGGGATATTAAAGATTACGCGTAATCGCTTTAGTACAGTCAAAGGTAGTGACTGACTCCTCGAAATCTGTGAATTATTAATTTAAGAATATTTTTAAGAATAGAAAACTTGTATTTTCTCTTTAAAGTTATGAAATCACGGTATAATAACTGTTTTGATATTTTTCAAACACTAATTGAAAAATATCGTTGCCATACATCTCTGTTATTATTGTAATAATATAAAATCTTCATTCAATATCTCATCTTTCATAATGAAAAGTTAATTTAAATCACTATCCACTCTAGAAGCCATAATATCATTTTTATTGGAAGGTCATATAATACCTCGTAAATCTACTGATAAAAATATTAACTTGAAAAGGGGTACAATTCGATGTAAATCTAATTTTATTGTCTTGTCGATAAGTATTTGATTCCTCGCCAAAACATTGGATGTTTGGATGAAATTAGAAATAATAGAGTTTGTTGGGATAACTGTACCGTATTTGGAAGACTTGAGCCGTTAGCTTCATCTGATTGGTTAGTTTTTATACATCACTTATATACAAACTTAACCAAACTTTAGAAATTAATTTAAACACCAAAAACGAGATTCTGTAATACATTTTTGGCATGGGGATTCCGAAAATAAATTTAGGTGTTCCATTTTAGCTCATAGTTTCCCTTTAAACTAAAATTAACTTTTAATAAAGGGTTTGAATAAATTGTACGAATACAATTTAAGATTTTAAAGTAGAGATGAAATTATAATTACCAATTTTTCCTAAAGAATCCCATTTGATTCCTTTGAATCCTTTGGAGACGATTGAGAACCCGACTACGGCACCTACTATACTGTGCGTACCTGATATAGGAAGACCAAAAAAGGTGGCTAAGATGTTCCATGCCGCACTACCTGAGAAATAAATCAAAATAAATATATCAAACCAATATTCAAATCGCCAGGAACCGTTTTAAGCGCCACATGTTCACGTATTATCTTTATAAATCGATATATCATAGTTTCGCCTATCGGTTAGAGTAAGAAAGACAAAATTCCAAAGCCTATCGGTTGTTGAAACCGAATCGGTACGAAACTGGTTCCCGAAGCAGTCACGAGAAATCTAATCAAATAGATTTCAGAAAATACGGTTTCCCGTTCACACGACTCTAGAGAATCGTTTTGAAACGGTTTAAATCGATTCCAAGGCCTAGTATGAACGCGGTTTATCGGTTGTTGAAACCGAATCGGAACGAAACTGGTTCCCGAAGCAGTTTCGAAAAATCGAATCAAATTGAGTCGAGAAAAGACAGTTTCCCGTTCACACGACTCTAGCGAAACCTTTTGAAACGGTTTAAATCGATTCCAAGTCCTAATATGAACGCAGTTCATATGAAGTACATGATTAGGATCATATAAAATTTATGCACACATCATTGTTTGATCTATAAATTGCGAATACTCTTTGGTTTCGGATTATACCTATAGTATCTTGATTGAGAATTGTAGATGTTTATTTTGGTTTATCTGTAGGTGTTTATGAGAGCTATTTAGTTTCTATATTGACTGTCATTCTGTAGATACTTTTTTATCTGAGATTGTTATTACACTCTTGTTCTACGGTAATTCAAAGATACTCGTTACAGACTACTTTACGTTCAATGAGGTTAAACACTATGTATTAATCCGCATCAATGTTATTATACCAACCAATCTTTGAAAAAAAGTGTAACAAATTTATGATTTTCAAGATGAAACCGATTTTACTTCCCGCGATAGCTAGTGAAACTTTAATCTTTGTATTTCCCGCATCAAGTGTTTTATGTTAGTAAGTTGTTTCAGTTTACTGCTCGCTGATTGGTTAAAAATTAACGTAAACTGGATTTTTCCGGGTACTTCTCAAGTTTCTTGACACGTGCAATGCAATGTGTGTTTAAATTTGGAATTTTGCGTTAGATTCTAAAGTTATTTCACTTGTCTTACAATCTGAGTGTCCTCCAGATGATTACTTTTTAAATAAAACGTTTAGGTATTACCAAAAGTCTATCATTTTATTCCATAAAAGTAAACAACACCCGTAGCTTAATACTTTCAACGAAGGTCCGGGTAAATGTACCGGCAGATTCTACAGGATTCGAGACGCTCTAGCGGATGTAGTCGCCGTGAAAATAGTGAAGTTGGAAGCGCCACTCTGCGGAGAAATAGCGAAGCGCGGCCCGCCTAAATTCCGTCCCTCTCTCCCGCCTCAAAATATCGAGCTGAAGAGTCCAAATCACTTGAGGCAGACAGGGGTGATGACGTTTTTGGCTAGTTTTAAGTGATGGGCTATGACGTAAAACTGGACCTTTGCTGATACTATTAAGCTTCAGGGCGTTAGTTTACTTTTATGGAATAAAGTAATACACTTTTGGTATTACCTAAAAAGCTTTTATTCAAACTTAAAATTGTTTAGTAACTCCGATTGTGTAACCTTAAAATTAATTATTTCCACTAACTGCTCCATATTATTATTCTTACCTCCCAGAGCTGCCAAGTTTCCAAGCATTAGTTCTTTTTCGTTACCAATATACATATCGACGTCGAAAATTTCTTTCCGAACCGTGTCCGATACCTTGGAACCTATCCAGACACGAAAAAAAGAAAAAAATTAACTGTCTTACGTCACAAAATAACTTTCAAATTACACACTCAACATGTTACTCCATTCGGGCCTTGGCAGATTGATCTCGCGAATCTAAAAAATGTCAGGGATATTTTTACATACGCGTGAAGTGACGCAAGTTTTACTTTTAATATCAATATGCTCCAATAATAATAAGCAAAGAAATTGGCTTATCCAATCTTATAATTTGGTCAAAAATGATTGAAATTTGAAAACACCAACAGAATTCGATCCAATAGACCAAAATAAATAATTATTCCCGATGGGTTAAATAGATTGGTATGTAAAAAATCAACGTTATGGAGTGGCATCAGTTGTTTGTCTACTCTAACTTATTGGGATTTTATTATTGACTTATGATAATATTCGAAACGGGGAAAAGTAACTAAAAATAGAACTAAAAATCGAAATGTAGTGGGTGTATATATTATGTCAAGTCTGTTATTGTTTTTACCTAGTAGAATTGCTCCTAGGATTTCAAAAATAGTAGCCAAGATACAAGCTTGTCTTAGTGTCAAGACTTTTGAACCGACCGATGTACCGAAAGAATTGGCAACATCGTTTGCACCCACACCGAATGCCAGGAAAAATGCCACGATAAATCCCACGATTATGATCCACAATGCATCGGGCGCGTATGCCACCATCGTATCTAGATCGTGTTGGGAAAATATTATAATTAGATCACCACTAATAATGGTACAAAATTATCATTTTTAGTACCCACGTCATAAAAGTGTTAAAATAATTAATGGAACGATGGATACGGACTAATTAGGGCCCAGAGGAACTACGAAAAAAATACCCAAAAATCTACATCCAGCAGAAATTTGAGAAAAACGTATTTGAAATTTTCAAATGGGGTTTTATCCTGGAGATTTGAAAATTTCAAATGTTTTTATATAGCGTAGCTGTAAAGCTCACTATTTCTAAGGTAGTCCTCTACTACGGGATCGGTAGTAACGCGAAAATGACAAAAGCGGCACACCATGTTATTCTCCCATAGTCCATTAATACAATCAAAGTCAGGGTGCTGCCATTACCCTATTTATTTATAGTTTTTGAAACAGTGAAGTGAAAGACGATACGCCCTGCTCGACATAATACCCTTTATTTGTTTTTTAAAAGTCGACGGTGAGGACGAGAGATAAATACTGGTCGGCTCCCATGTCGGGGAGTTCAGAAAATAATGTATTTTCTATGGGACGCCTGTAAAAGTGTTTCAACACTCGTACAACCGTGTCCAAGGCAAAGCTCACATTCAGGGGCAAATGAAAAATAATGCTTTTTATATGGGACGCTTAGCTTAGCGGAATTTCGCTACTTAACAACTATTTACCATGAAAACAAATTTTCACTCTTGTTCTAACACTTACAATGGTCGTAGATGTTTTTATTAACATCTTAAAAAAATATTTACGCAAATAAATTAGGCATTTCAATACAATTTAACTACTATTTTCAAAAAGACAGTTAGAAAATCATATCCAAGCTTAATTTTCTACCCCTCTTGTTATTTTTCTATGGCCGCTTAGATCTGTTTATTAACTTAAAGATATCACATCCAATTTATCTTATTCAGTGGTAGTAGTATTCCAATAAACATTATCTCTCCAGAATTAAGAGGCATCATTAAGACAGAATTTATATTTTATTATTTGTATATAGTAATGGATACTTCAAGTTTCGGTTCAACACAGTTCGTATCTTAATTGGCCATACGAACCAAAAAATAAAATTTATACTTTTACGTACTGAGATAGATAAAGAGTATTTTGTCGCCAAATTTTATCAAATTTGATATTTTCTTGGCGGCATGATTTAGGCGTGCGGTTTCACATGTTCATCATGCGTTGTAAATAAAATCTAATCCCCTTGGATCATTAAAATGAATTGAGTTCAAAGATTTAATGGTAAAAATGATAAAATAACAGATAGTTTAGGGATAGCCTCACGAAAAAAAAAAAAAAAAAAAAAAAAAAAAAAAAATCTTTACCCGCGAATATCTGTAGTTTTAAGCTTAGGTAGAGCGAGGAAAAACTATCCCTCTTCTCTCTGCGCCCTCGTGTACATATTATATAGAACCTATTTATTTCAAAAGTGGGGGTATGTAAATTTAGGGGCAGTTGCAAACTTAATTGATAAAAAAATCGAATTAGGTCGAAATTTAGAAAATAGTATTGCCCCGAACGCTTCCGTTAGATATCCTAAAGAAGCCTAAATTGGGCGGAAATCAGCAAAAACTCTCATTGTCAAAAGGGTGTAAGACAAGAAATCTATAAATCAATACATTGAATAATAAATCTGTACTTACGTTCAATTCCGGATGGTAAGTAAGGCATTTTGACGTGTGTTTTTAACAGTTACTGATCAGAAATATTTTCCTGGAAATCGGAAGACCAAGTACTCAATTTTTTACGATACAGTTAGATTAAAAACATTCTGCAACATAAATACACGCGAACTGTAATTAATAATCTTCCTTAAAATGAGCAAATACGGAAACTAGATTGGATATAGTGGCTCGCTTTTATCTTCGCGAAGAGTATAACTTTTTAAAATGATTTCGCGCTCAAACACTCTCTCTTCGACTGGATTTGATCCACCACTAATCAATTTCGACTGCGTGACGCGGTTTTTAAAAGAGATTAGACATTTTCTTATCTATATAATACTCCCTTAAATAGATGGATAAAATCTTATCTTTAAATTAACGACTTGCCCCCACCAATGGAAAACTTCATGGTTAATCTCTAAAGAGTCTTAAAGATTATTATATATTCAGAAACACGGCGCTTGGGTAGCTTGCTTTCACGTTATCTAAATAAGTAATTAAAGAAATTCTAGGAATTAATTTTTATCAGAGTTCTTTATAAAAGTTCACTTCATTTGCCTTTTCACCCTCCCTTTAATTCAACCCCTCAGGTTTTCGATATCAACCGACAGATAGCGAATAGACACATACGAAGCTTTAATTTTGATCATTGATACAATTTCAAAACTGTTAAGTTGGACTCCAACTTATTTTTGTTTTGTTTCCATACTTTTTAAGCTCGCTTAACAATAATATTTGAATGTGTTGTTAAAAAACTACGTATTTAGTTTAAAACCTAGCCAAGATAAGTAGCTTGGTTGCTTTGATTATTTCTGAGGGTAACCTCTTGTTTCAAACTCGTCACAGTATCATTATTCACTCGAACTTTCCTGAGCCAAGGTCGGGGATTTTAAATTGACACTGTTTATATGGTAGACCTTTTTCCCCATTTCCCCTTTGGATGCTTTAAGGATGATACCATGGCCGTGTTAGAAACTATATACTAGCAATAAAAAAATACAGCGAAAATACAATCGAATCTGTTGAGAGAAAATATTCTATATTTCCGATTTTTGATCTTGAACTTCGGTTTGAAAATATAAATGCGTAATTATGGTAACTTAAAATATAGGTTTGCACAATATATCGAATCTTATATCTAACAATACATTATCTAAGATTACTTTCCCAAAGGGGTAACGCAACCTAAGAAGTAATTTTTTTTTATCGATTCCTTATCATTTAAATAGGCCTAATCGATTACACCAGTTTGGGAAAAGTTGAAAGAACTCGATATCTTTTGAATCATATTACTAATTGTATTTATTTCTCGGCCATATCTTAATTAAACTTACGTTTAGATAAAATATGTCGGGTTGTAATAACTCACGCGTTGATTGTATTTAGAATCTGGAAGAGAGTCGGGGATGGACCTCATTTGAGGTAGCTTCCAGTTACCATATATATTATTATCTTTCCATTTGAAAGTTATCATTGCGCAGAGGCAATGCCGTTATCAATGAGGTATAACCGAGGTGCGGCAATTGCTAGTTGAAAACTTAACCCCAATAACTCGCTGAGACGACGTGTAATACCGTCGGCTATAGCAATTTTTGGCGGGCTGATAAAGCCCAATTATAAATCCAAAATTAATAACATAAATATTACTGATTAAATACAACAGATTTAAAATTTTAAATTACCATTTATATTGCCAGAGAAAATCGTTAATTTCCATTACCTTAGTAATTTACCTGGTTAATAGATGATATTATAAAAGAGGAGGAGCTTACTTATGGCATGTTGCCGTCGACGTCATCAGCTACGTAATAGCTGATAAAGCTCTAGCGCTCGTGAGCAACGAGCATTTCTTAAGCTTATTTTTTCTATATCCAGGTGCACGTGCACGGTCGCTCTTTTGTTGTAGGTTCAAAGAAGCTTCCCCTATCCTAGTAGTGGTGACCACTTTCACTTATTTTCTTATCTTTTCACGCGTTTGTAGTCAGCGAACACCTGTAGCAGTACCGCTGTGGGGTCAATAAACCTTAAAACTTAACAAAAGAGCGGCCGTGCACGCGCTCCAGGGGGTGGTCAATCGGCCACGAGAAGTGGGGCTGAAATTTTCTCGGCTCACGTGATTTCGTGACGTAGTTAGCAACATTTGAACAAGACGTCGCAACCACAACTTCTTTTATAATATCATCTATTACCAATTGGAAACTCTAACCAAACCCTTAGTCTATGCTCAAACCACAGCGAATTTGTAGATGATATAACCAGAAGCCAATAAAACCCAACTTTGGGTTCTTCCGCTTCTGATCCAACCTATTATATCTCCTTCTGGAAATAGATATTTTTAACAAGACAATCTCTATAGTAACAAGCTAGCCACAGTCTGATTCCTCGAGATAGCTTATTGTTTTGCAATCGATTTGTTTAGACTGTTTTTCGTTAACAAGGAAGGAAAATTGGGTTTTTCAATAAAGCCAGCTCTTTGTAAATTCTCGGCGTCTTGGGAGATAAGATATTTATTTCGTCGCCTTTTTTTAAAAACTGGCAGTTAAATTCCTACAAAACAAATTCTGTTTTGTGGACCCGACTTATTGGCAAGTTCTTTTCTTAAAAACATTCTATGACATCAATTATTTATGGCGTTGACATTAAAAATTGCGCGAATGCCACGCGATTATTTTAATAACTTATCTGTCTCAATATTTCATCTTTAAGATAAATATGAGTAACAAAACCTGGCAATCATAACAGTCCTCTAAGGGCAAACAGTGTGGAATTAAGTAAAGAAACTAATTAAATCACGTGTGCGTCTGTCTATTCTTAACCATAGCAGAAATCACTCCGGTGTTTTGTATTTACTTTTTGAACTTAAGTTCAATTATCTTTAGTTAGAACTTACGTGACAAAAGCATTTTTGCAGAGGGGTAGAAAAACCTTAAAAACAAAAGAGGAAGTTAAAATAAAAATGTTGTTTCTATTCTCTATCCCAATAAAAGAGTACCGCGAGGGAAAATAGTAATACATCATGCTTTCTACGTAACTTGATAATCCTTGAAAATTAAAACACCTGTCGCTATTGCTTTCAAAGTGATACTAAGCTCTTTGGGGTTGAATAAATTATAAATATGTCTGTCCGTATCGAATTTTTAAAGCTATCCCAACACTAACATTGTAAGAATAAAATAAAATCTAAATATAACTCTAGAAAGAAATTATGTTCCAAATATTCTCAATTATCACAATCTTTGAGCTGTTCATCTTGATTCGGTTGCACGTAGACTTCGTTAATAACCTTAAATTACATTAATTTCGGCTACATTACGTTAATTACTACATCAAATTAAAAAAACTATCAATATATTTAGATAATTTTAATTTTGAATTTTCTTAATTACGAATCAACCCAAAGGTTTAAAGTTTTTCAACTAGAATTTTTAACTAGTCCTTTGAAAAACAAAACAATGTTTACAGTCTCACTTTAAATGTGTCACTATCATTTTGCCTACACTGTATATCCTCCCCGAGACGGAGTCTTTGCTCCGACGCCACGATGACTTCTTCCAGTTTGGAATGATCCCAAAAAATGTTTGAAGAAAAAAAAAAAAAAAAACTCTTCCGTTATCCGCGTAATAGTTGAATTTATTATTCTTTTTCTGCACTATAGATTCAATATTTTGAAGGCTAGAAAATGATCGTAAAAACTAAAATCACTATATATCCCTAGAACTTGTAAATTACAAGGCTGTTTCCACGGTAGCCTATCTAAAGGGTCAGTTACACTGTTTTGTTTTGTAAATTTATCAAGGCATGAAATGATGACCTTATTGTTTTCATTTTATCCCTAAATTAGAAACGTTACGCCAAGAAGCTGTTTACAACCAAGGCTTACTTGGTTTTTAACTGAGAATGATGAAATATCAAACTTTCCACTGTTTCTGCTAAGCCTATTTTTCTAGTAATTTAAACAATTGATTTCTATTATTTTTTAGTGCATTAGGCTTATTTGTTAGGGTTTAATTTCGTGTTTTGTGCACATCTAACCCTTGCCTAGTTGCGCACCAATCAAAAACTAATTCACGACCGAAACGTTGTCTGCTAAGGTTTCTGCACGGTAGTTGTGACGATATATAGGAAACACGTAATACAACCTCTTTATAATCTTATCTTTTAATCGGGGAAACATTATTTAAAGTGAGAATGAAATCAAACGATTAAAAAAAAAACTAAGCTGATTTATGTTTAAATAGGGCGAATGCCAAGAAAATACATTCCAGGAAATGTTATTGCCTGAAATTGTAAACCTTCTGATTGTGGTGTGATTCAATTAAAACTAAAACCTCTGACTGATGTACCTTTGGTTTAATAAAATCCCCGCGACACGCGCTACGGCATGCACATCACTCTTTAAATCGCGATAAACCTTGCTCTTTCTTGATTATTTTGATGCCCCCTTAATTTTCCAGTTCACTCTCCCTTTAAGAAGCCCATTCAGGGTCATTTTAAGGCTTCCGCGGTAGACAACTCGATGTCGGAATCAGTGCGAAGAGAGAGTTGGAAAAAAATAAAATTAGGGTTAGAGAGAGCGGCGCTACACGTGTTGCTTTTGAGTGACAGAAATCTGTTCGAAGAGAGGTATTTTAATACCAAGCTTGAAAGTAATAGATCAGAAGTTGACCCAATTTTATAATCAGGCCAAAATTAAAACAAAGAGAATTAAAATAAATTAACGAAAGTTTGGGATCTAATTACAATTAGGCTTAAGTTCATTTTCATTAACACACGTGTGTTAATCTAATAGAACACTATTTGTAATTATCTTTTAAGTATATTATTTTATATTTTAATAAACTAAATAATATTTTTTAGTTCAGATTTCTGAGATATTTTTAGAATCATTAAAATTATTTAATAGTTCAAATCCAACGCGTCGCAACCATTTCCATGACGCAACGCTCCAAAAAAAGTGTAATGTGTACATGACTTAAATGGTACTGAAACGTTGCGTTTCATATAAAACATAATTATTATATTAGCTACCTTAATCTTTAAATAATGTGTCAAATACTGTTTGCCACTAACAATTTTGTGAGTTTTCCACTAATTAAACTAAATTAAATTAAATATAAAGTAAATTATCAATTAAAATATAAAAATTATTATTTTAAATTTTAAAAATGCATTTTTCGACCAATTCATATTGAAACAATCTATATTCGTTTTCAATGAAGTTATTTTCATCTGATTTTGTCAATAATTTTCACAATTTCAAGGCATATTTTAATAATAACAATAATTTAAATTCCAATACATAGCTTTAAAATGCATATTCTATTTTTAAACTTAGTTTATTTTAATATAATCACAGGGTTCGATAATCAATTTATATGAACGTTAAATCTCTTAAGAAATAAAATAAAAAACTCCTAAGTAATGATGACATTGCACTTGAGTATCAAATTGCGTCTGTGGCGAGCGATTACAATCATTTATGAATGGAGTTGATTCATAATAGAGATTTATTTTTTAACTGGCATTCAAAACGTTCATTGTACGAGATAAAAGCAAGCCCCCATTCGGAAGTAATTGAAAAATGAAAGATTTAAGACTTACATCTGGTTGGAAACTAATACTACTTGAAGAAAGGACATCTCGTGTTAAGCTTCTTCCTTATATAGAGAAGGTGAAAACGTAATAGATGCGTTATAACTTTCAAATTATACGACTTTGCTACGGCAAGCGAAAAATTTCGCTGTTGAGTTCTTCTGCCTATCCAGCGAAATCGCGTAATGCCCGAATTGTAAGTTCTCTGCCAGTTGGATCTATAATACTGACGTCACAAACTTGTATAATTCCGCTATTATGTCAGACTAGGCGGCGTGAAAAAGCGCGCGAAACCTTAACATTTTTGGCGCCAATAGTTAAAATTGTTGTTTACCGTTTTCTCACGAGGTAACGCGTGTTTCCTCTTAACCATTAACTTCCGGAAGGTTCACAATTTTTCATCCTTAAGAGTAAAAACATTAACTAGGTTTAACTACGTTATTTTAAGTTTTAACTAAAATATTTTAATTGTAATTATAACATGTGGTTTAAACTACCAGTTCTTAACGCGTTTGAACTAGTGAAAACTTGTTAAAGCAGACAGATTGGCTATATTTCAAATCTGCATCAATTATCAATAGTTAGCTTCCTTATTAGAAGATTCCAGGCAGACTGGCGCTTTTTATAAAATTTTCTCTCTATTTAGTTTCTCAGCGAAGAAATGATAAATATTTTTTAATAATTAAGCCTTATTTGACGTCATGTTTAATAGTTTAATCACGAAAATCTTTCTTAAACACAATTTTTTTTTTCAATTCCAGTCAGACTGGCGCTATTTTTAAGTTCAAAATTTGCGAAATCTTACATTTACGATCAATAATTCAAATTTAATAATTAAACCTTGTTTGACATCAGATTTATTTAACCTGAGGGCCTCAATTAAAAATCACTATGAAAAATATTATTCGTGTATTTTGAATAATTGGTTTTTAACTGAACCAAACTGGTTGATCGATTAGTAAAGGGTTAGTTTCGTATTATTTAAAGTTTTTTTTTATTATAAAATATGATTTGTGCAAAAATTTTGCTTTCAAATTTTCGAATTTTATCCATTTGATGATGTCATAGTATTGTTACACGTCAAAAATCAGAATAAGGAGCGTTTTTTGCTTGTATTTGAAGACGTTTTGATAGCTCCATTATAACTTGATTGACGTCGTAGCATTGTTTTTTCGGTTGATTTCTCTGATACTTATGAACAACAAATAAACAAGTTGGATAGCTCTGTGTAAGGGATAAACTTGAGGCAGATTGGATACCACTTAGAGCTCATTAATGCCATCTCGTATTAGAGAATTTCGGGACATTTTGTTTATTATCGCGTATCTTTACATATATATAAAAAATAGGATTAGACTGATACCGTTAGCATATTTAAAATAATGTGTTGTTCAGGTGTTTTAATTTAATTTGGCCCTGATTGTGGTACAATCCCTTTAAGAAAGTAGGCCTAGGTTATTTTAAATTGTGGATAGTTAGTTTTTAGTGGCCATGACAGTCATATTTTTCTCTACAGGCATATAACAAAGATACGTCACTATAAAGCTTTCTGAAAACCATCTATATCCGGTTTAACTAATATCTGATCATTTTTTTCATTTTTAATTATTCTTATCACGAAATCTTAATTGCCCTATTTGATTTAATGGTTTAATTTCGCCTTCGAAAGTTCGGTTTGATTTACGTTTTACATCAAAGTGCTGATCGTCGTGAACAAAGTAAAAATGCGTTTAAAAATCAGTGATTTTGACTTTTTTGTCATGTGATTTTGCGTCGTAATTCATAAGTATAACGAACTTAGATACTGAAATTTCCTTCACAATGACATTCGAAAATATTTAAAATCTTACGACCAAGGCCAGGTTTATGGCATGATTGCTTGAAGATAGGCAATTGTCCCTTTTTTTCGCTTTTCCGCAAAAATAAATTATATTTTGGATGGAAAACTGTAGTTTTTAACTCTTTTAATTATCGCTGCGTTTGCCTTTGTATTTTTTCACAAAGTCATTTCGAATCGGCAAGAGTAAACCTACTGAATAATTTGAATTACGTCAACCAAACATCTTTTGATAAAATAAACGTAGGTCTTCTTTTAAATTTCGCGCGGTTTTAGGTTTAAAAGAATTTTCTTCAATGGTAGCGCTATCTAGTTTTAGTTTTTAGATCCATGCTTAGAAATATGGAAAGTCTACAACTCGAAAACCGGTTTATTAAATGCCTAGACAAATTTATTTAATTTATTTACTAATCGGACCAGTTTAATTATTCAAGACACTATGTTCGGACTTTTTGAAAAAAAGCCTTTTTCTAAGCCTACTTTAGGTTGTCCAATGATAAAGCTGATGACAATGCTTTGCACGCCATCTGGAAACCATGTTCAATGTGGTTTCCTAAAATAATTATACAAGTACGATTTTGCGTTTGAAATGGCAGCGGAGGGAGATGAATTAGCTTCTAATCTTCAAAATTATCAAGTTCAGTTACAACAGGTAATTAAAATCTTATTTTTAATGAATCAATAAATATTTAGTCCCATAAATCAACGATTTATAATTATGAAATCAAGGCTTATACGAGTAAAACAATAGACGAGTGTTAAGCCTTGGTCCCTTGGTTATCAATTTCGAGTACAATTTGTCAAATTAAAATTCCATTGTTTAGCTAATTAATTTAATTTTCGTTTTAATTAACGTTTAATGATTTCAGGTTGAAGCGGCACTAACTAATGAACCTGAGAATGAAGAGCTATTAAAGCTTAAACATGATCTTGAAGTAAGTAACGTAGTGATTGACTGATTGTGGAATGCTTTATGTATGTGATTTCAAAGATAATTATCTTTTTTAGGAAGTAATCAATCTAACTACAGAACTATTAAAAGCCCATAAATCAAACGCGGAAGCGTCTACTTCTTCTAAAACCGTAAAAGCCGTAAGGAAATGGAAACCAGGAGATATTTGTTTGGCCCCTTGGTCAAAAGATGGTCAATATTACGAAGGTTCTGTAGTAGATATAACCGAACAGGGTTTAGTAACAATCGTTTTTCCTCATTATAAACATCACGATTTTGTGTTGGTAAGTTTTTAAAACGTGAAATTTTATCATTGAAGTTAATAAGTTCATTTCAGAATACGAAGCTAAAACCAGTTGATAAGAAACGAGCTTTAGAAGTAGCCGAATCTAATAAATCAAAGTAAACGATTGTTTTAAATAAGTAAGTGGATGTTTTTAACGTTTAAATACTTTATTATCGACTGTAGGAAGCAAATGGTGATGGCTCAAAAAGAGTATAAGAAAAAGAAAGCCCAGAAAAAAGCGTCGAGAATGAAACAAGTCGAAGAAGAACGAGAGAAAGAAAAAAGTAAATGGCAACAATTTAATCAAAAAGCCGGTACTAAAAATGTCAAAGGTCACGTGAAAAAGAGTATATTCGCGTCTCCCGATAATGTGAATGGAAGAGTAGGTGTAGGAACTTGCGGAATTGGTGGTAAACCTATGACGGAATTTCACCAACAAGAAAAATGGCGTAAACCGGGAGGAGCCGGTGGTTCGGGTGGAGGAACCGTAAGCAACCAACCTATGCACTATCATTCTTATCATAATTAGAATTTCATGTATATTTGTACGAACAATCTAATGAAAAGCGTGTAAACGTTACTTTGTAAATAACTCTTTGCAAAGAGAAAAATGAAGTTTTTCCTTTCCGCTGCGCCCTGATTTTTGTGTAACTTTGAAATTAAATGGACATTTTTATCGTATAGGCAGAATTGTGTGAATAATTTTATTTCTCTAAGCTTACAAATTTAGTTTACTAGCTCCTGAAAACAAAGCTCTGAGTCTTGTTTATTTTTAGCCCTATTTTCTATATTTAACATAATTTTCGCTTTTAATCAAGTATTCTAACATTTTTATTATTAAAAATGGAATTAGGCTTAGCGTTCTCAAATTGCAAATATCAATTCTTTTCTATTTAAATATTGCAATTATCTAACCATTTGTAGGTGTACAGAAATTATACTAAATATAATTCTATGAAATGTTTCGAAATATTTACATAAAAACAAATAAATTGATTGTGCCAAGGCTTAAAAGTTCAGTTTCGGTTTCACTATAGAACCAGAAAGGGTTTATCAAAAATAGTTCAAGAGGTTTTGGCTAGATGGCGATAGATGTGCCAAGGTTAGATTACAATGGTATTAATATTTAAAAGGCGAATTTCTATTGGCTGATATAATATTGACACGGTTTTGTTGATACTAGACGTTCCCCACGTGGGTCCTAGGTCCTTTAAACCCCTCTCCACCCCTTGTGTAATATTTCCTTCCCCTCCAAGGGCTGATATGATGATTTCTGTGATTCTTCTTTCCGTAGTTGGCTTTAAGCCTCGTGTCAATACGGTCGCGTTAGTTTAACGCTAATTTTCTAATGACAACGTTGTTCCCATAAAGCCGGTACTAATAATAGTTAGAATAGTTATAAATTAAAATATATTCGCCTAATTATGTTCCTAGTTTTATTTAACGCGTTTTTAATGATATTCGAAGTAACTCAGTTACTCGTTCGATCTCTGTGTTTTATCGCTGAAGCGGTGTTTAGGAAGATCGTTCCACCCCCGAAAAAGAACATTGGGTCGGATATTGCTCTTATAACTGGAGCCGGGCATGGGCTCGGACGGGAATTAGCCAATCAATTTGCCAATTTGGGAGCCAAGGTCGTTCTTTGGGATATTGATAAGGTAAATTTACATAATATCCACAGTGTCAGGAAGTATTAAAATGATTGCGTAGTAGTTAGGGTAGGTGCGCGATTAATTGGCTGTCGACTTGTAGAGTTCCTTAGCTTCATGCCAGTTATTTATGTTATGTTCAAACTTATATTGATTAAGTAAACTTGGTAATTACATTAATGTACCATTTTGCTTTTTTACGTTGCGTTTAAGCAGATCATAACCTTCAGAAAACAATGACCTATTGTAATCTTGCGTAATTAAAAAACAAGGGCAAATTAACGCTTTAATGTTGCAGAGCATTAACTCCCTCACACCCATTTGAATAAATTATATTTATTCATGCTCGCCTTGCTCTGAAAAACTGTTTTCAAAGGGAAAAATATCAATTTGGGTCTCTTCCCAATTTAAAGGGACTATCTGTAGTTTTAAAATCTCCTTTAAAGTCGCCTTTTTTTTCTAGCTTAGCAGACGACGTTGTACATAGCAATTTGTACAGTCAAAGCTAAGCTTAGTGCAGATAGGAAGAGCATTTTAAACGGGCAAATTTCAGAGCAGATAGGGCCTTTAAGAGATTTTTGACATTTTGGTAGCATTGTTAAAGGGAATATAAAACTCTGGCCCAAGGTGGATAGTAAAATTTGACATTCCTCCACTAAGCCTAATAAATGTTCTGGCCTGTTTGTACGTTTCATACTGTAGTCCACACAGCGTGGGGGGGAGGCACCTAGGTTATACAATGGTCAAGAAGGGTGTGACGTTACTATTCGTAGTACTGTTAGCGCCCTATTGATCTTTGTATTAAAGGAATGGTTCACCCATAAAGTTTTTTTGCCTCTAAGGGTCAATAGCACTCTTGGCAACAGAAATTTATAACTCAAAATTAATTTTTAATAATAATAATAATTTTATAGTTAAAAATAAATTTAGTATTGACGTGGCCCTTTTGCCCCTAATTCTAAACTTCTCTGTCGTGCTTGGCCAGGCTAGCAATCTGATAGGCCAATAGAAATAACTTATAAACCAATGAAATGAGACTCCGAGGGGAGAGAGTCTGAGCATAGCCTCCTCGATCACGCGCTTCGGCTGCGCTCGCGCTATAGAAGCCCCGGCAATCGGCCGAAAATCGCGAATAAATGAATTCTCAAGATTTACAAAACTCCCCCAAACTGATGCACGTCTCAAAGGGGGGAAACTGACCAAATTTGAAGGGTTTTGCCCTTTTCAGGTCTTTAATGATTTTTAAAAGCCACAATTAAAATATATGTTTTGCAAATTAGTTTATTTTATCTCCCTAACCAGGTTTCATAATTTTAGGGTGATTAGTTTTTAAGTAAAAAATTAAATATCATCGTAAGATTGTAGCGTGTGCAAACCTTTACCGCGTACAATTTGGTGCTTCAATCATTAACTCGGGTAAGTTTTGAAATTTTGGGAGAGAAGTTTTCCTGCCATTTTCCAAATGCCATACATAGGTATTTAACTATAATGATAATAGATTAGTGTTAAACTACTCTCATTATAGTTAAATAACTATGTATGGCGTTTTGAAAACGGCAAAAAAAACTTCTCTCCCAAAATTTCACAACTTACACGCTACCACCTTACATTGATAGTTAATTTTTAATTTAAATTTATCACCCTAAAATTACGAAATCTGGTTAGGGAAATATTTCGCCTTACAACCCTAGATTAGATTAAATAACTAGATTTGGAAAAAATGTTGTTCGGGGCAATCTTATATTGGTATAGTTTTATAAATATATTTTTTACAACATATTGATACTACTACTATCTGATCATAGGTTAAGATGGTGGTGAATGTTTTAAATTTAAAGAGAATCTCAAATTATTTGGGGACTCTCATTCCACAATGCTATTGTTTACGAAAATATTGAGGGATTTCTTACAAGTTAGTGTACAAGAATGTGATGTACTACTAGGAAATAAATACCCATCATAGAACTCTCAAAATTTTTAGACAACTGTATCCTACGAAAAGACAAGAGAAGACCGCCGTATTTAGATTTTCGCGCCGAAACAGGGAAGAGTGGTTTGAAAACAGAGTTGTCCCGAATAGACGATAACATAAATTCCGACTACGTCTCAACCTTGAAAAAATGTCCCATCTTCCGTATAAACGGGTTCTATTTAACGGCTCTTTTTGTTAGTTTCAAGGCTGGAAAAAGTATAGAAAATCCTACACTTTGTACCAGCCTTGAAAAAAGGGACCATCTTCAATACAAACGGGTGCTTTTTAACGGTTCTTTTATTCGTTTAAAAGATTATTTAAACGAATAAGGCCTATTACCCGGCTTCAAAATTTAGTAATTTCTCTCTCTTATCAATTCTCACAATTGCAACCTTATTAATTTTAACACTTGTTTTTGAGTAAAATAGTATATTGTCATAGAATAAAAGTCAAATCAGAGGGTGAAATTAGAATATAAGTTTATAAATAGCATCTACAGCGTGACTGCAGTGCCTGTGTTAATGGATCAAGGCTTTAGATTTAAAAAGAACCCCGCGCAATAGGTGAAAACCGCAAAAAGCTCCGTCAGTAAAGAAAAATAATAGGTTCGCTAGTTTCAACAATTATTAACGCCAAATCTGTAATTCTCAAAGGCTTGGAATTAATTTGTAAATTATCCGTACATACTTAATTAGATGTGGTTAAAAAATCAGGAAGGTGGAGCGTAAATTTAAAACTTTAGACAAGAATTTGTTTCTCCCCTCGACTTTTCCCCCCTACATTTTAGTGCTTTTTCGCGCCGTCTTTTGGGGGAGTTTTAATTTCCCATTTATTCTCTCAAACACATGTTAATTTTTTTCTTTGCCGGGGCTTCTATAGCGCGAGCGCAGCCGAAGCGCGTGATCGAGGAGGCTATGGTCTGAGACAGTAAAGTCTAGAATCCTTCGTTTTTTAATCGGTGTTGTTTTAAAGAAAGTTCAAAATGCCAAGTTGTATTATAAAAGAATGCAAAAATTTTAGTTCTCGGTTTGGACTAAGTTTTTATACGGTTCCTGATCATTTAAAGTACCCCGAACTCGCGTCAAAATGGCTAAAATATGCTAAAGAAACAGTGAAAGCCGCGTATTATACTAAGCCTTTGCCTACGAAGAAGTTGGTTTACAGAGTTTGTCAGGTGCAATTTTCTTTCATCTGGTCTATGTCAATTAAATTTTCGATACCGTCATTATTATTCCGCTCTTCCTGTAGTCTATCTCTAATTAAAAGTTCTTCTTCCGTGTACACTGGTTCAACTTCAAACGGATCTATTCGCGGCATGACGATACTCTCCGAGAGTCCGAATCGCCGACGGAGTTAGGCCTAGGCTACAGCTTACCGGGGTTAGATGCTCCTTCAGTCGGCGTCCCGTTCGTTAGACTGGCGAGCACTGCCGTTATAACCTGTCGTCGATTTAACGTTCAAGCGCGTAGTAGTCAACTTTACCATTGAGTAATAGCTGAGCCAAGTTACTTTGGCCAATCAGATTATTGCCGAAATAAAAACCTTGAAGTGACGTATCGAATGCGCTCTTGCTTTACAGGAAAGCTTCATACGGGCGCCTATGTGCCCTCAATGTAATTTGTTTTAATTGTTTATTTAAAAATATACTTAATTTTAAATTTTTTTAACACTTGAAAAATTGGTTTTGAGTTTAACTAAAGGGTTTGCAGCAAAAATATTTTAACACCGCACCATTCCTTTAATGATCATTATATTTTGTGGGGGTGTCGTTCCTGAAGATATTTAAGGTCCCAAAATCTGAAAACTAGGCCTTTTTTTGGCCTTTGATGTTTTATTTTATAGTTTTAGGGCCCAACATTTTACTTCTATTGGTAGGGCTCCGAATTCGAGCAATTTTGGGTCGTCTCTTTGATGAGATATTTTAACACTCTCATTATGACGTCACGTCATCGTGATGAAATTTAAAACCTCAGTATTTCACGGCTAATCGATGCAACTTAATATGTCGATAAGAACCGTTTTATATTCCCTTTAATATGAAGTCCAACCTGTTTAATGTCTTAATAGACTTATTCAAGATTAAAATTCGTCCAAAAATGGCGGGGAATCAATTGATTGGTTCAATCTATTAGTGACGTTTCAACATTATTAGATATAATCAATCATTGAAATAAAGATTAAGGCTTATCTTAATTGTTCCCAAATTAGTAAAACTGATTCTTGTTTTGACGGTTAAAGTCATTTCTGGGGGCATTCATTACGGTTTATTTCAGGGCTGGATCAAGGGATTTTACGTAAATTACGCGGCCCCAGACAAAGATGATACGCGTTCCTTTAATTCCTTTAAAAACCGCGAAGCTGAGGTCAAGGTCAGGGAGTTTTATTAAACATCAATGACTACGGTTACATTGGGCTCTGAACGTCGACGTAAGGGAACGTCGACGCTCATTTTTTCCATGTAAACGGACGAACGTCGACGTTCGAGGAGATACGTCGACTTAACGAAAACTACCTCGAACCGTCGATTTAAGGACTTACGTCGACGTTCGAGGTAGCATGTAACCCGTGAAAGTCGTTGTTCGCTGCTTAGCAGAATTTTTCTTACTATATAAATGCTACTATTTTTTTGATATTGCACTTTATTTTCTAAACTACTTTATTCTCAAGCGTAATAACGATTTTTTTAACATATTTAAATTATTGAACTAAGTAGCCAGCTACTGAAAAATTCATTAATAGCAGAGGTTTGATTTTCAAAATTTAAAATAAATTAACTGATATTATTTAAGATAAGCGTATATAATTTAGTCCATACAATTAATATTATACCATATAATAAATACTATATTATATTAATATTATTAAATAAAAATCAGAGGTAACTAGTTACACCGAAATAATATACGCGATTTAATTTTAAAGATCCCGATTTAATTTTAAAGATCCCGATTTAATATTAAAGATCCCGATTTAATTTGAAATACCCCGATTTAATTTTAAAGATCCCGATTTAATTTTAAAGGTCCCGATTTAATTTTAAAGGTCCCGATTTAATTTTAAAGGTCCCGATTTAATTTTAAAGGTCCCGATTTAATTTTAAAGATCCCGATTTAATTTTAAAGATCCCGATTTAATTTTAAAGATCCCGATTTAATTTTAAAGATCCCGATTTAATTTTAAAGATCCCGATTTAATTTTAAATATCCCGATTTAATTTTAAATATCCTGAAATAATTTTATACATGGCCATCCTAACGTTCCTAACATTCCATACCAGAAAACCCCGTTTGGAGGAAATATTCTACAGGGGTACATTCAAACGACGACAATGTAACCGCTCCCTTTTTCCGAATGTCGACGTTCACGAGCGTCGACGAAACGTCGACGTTCCCTTACGTCGACGTTCAGAGCCCAATGTAACCGTAGTCAATGCTCTCTCTTTTCTCATCCCAAATTTATTCCCCTCAACGGGGGAACCTACCCTTTTAGAATAGACGACTCCTATGGTCCTTTTCAGACAAAAATAGGCATATATATTATTTGGATGTGAACATTGATAAAAGACTGGCTTGTCTCTCGACTCTCTCCCCAAATACTCTAGTCTTTAGTCTTTTCCACCTCATATTGATTCCCCCTAAGTAGGCGGAGCTACTTTTGAGTTGGAAACTCCCGTAATTTACCAAAAATAAAGCCTTTTAAGACGAGGCATACGTTTATTTTTAGTCATTTTTGTAAAAAGATTTCAAATACTTCGTCTTTCCTTTTGATGTTTCTTTCTTTATTATTTGGAGAAGGAGGGGTGGTAGCGATACCATAAGTATATTTTTGTTTAAGAGAAGTATGACACATTTTGAAAAATCTCGTAATAGCGGAACTCTATTAAAAATACACTTCTTAACGTAAATTGTTAAAACAAAGGTCTTCGTTGATTAAATAATTCACTAACTAGATCTTTATCACCATTATCATTGGTGTTTATAGTTAGTGGCGAGTGTTTAAGGTTTCAAATTACTATAAATTATATTTTTAGTTTTATCATATTATTAAAACGATATATATGACGTAGTTTATTTCTGGAACGTAATTAATCTTAATTTTCAGAACGCGAGTATAATGAACTGTAAAATCCGAGGGGTCCGACACTCTTGAATTCGCTGTACACCTGAGTTCAGCTTTGACAGTGCACTGGGCTCGAACTCCTATGAACTCTGAGTTCAGCTTTGATAGTGCTCTTTGGAGTTAAAGAATTTTGGACAGCTGAGTTCGTGAGTGTCTGCCCCCTTGGTAAAATCTATACTATAGAGAAGTAACGCAACCATTTGCTGATAGTATTAAGCTACGGGACGTTGTTTACTTTTATGGGATGAAGTGATAGGCTTTTGATAATAATACAGTCTTAGATTTGCGTTTACCGCAGGGCTCCCACCAGGTCCCTAAAATACCTAAAACCCCCTACTTTTATTGAGGTCCCTAAACCACCATAAAATCGTGATTTGGTCCCTAAATAACCATAAAATCGTGTTTTTTTTTTTTTTTTTTTGTTTTTTTTTCTCTAAATCCCCAGATTTCTAGTAAATTTGGTTAAAAGTAACGTCGTCCTATAATATTGAACCCAAATTTTATGCTAAGTCTAAAAACTGGCAGGGAGAAAACTGACTAAGTCAGTATGATATAATATCACGAAAAAATGTGATAAAATTAAAGTCAGATTTGCTAAAATGCTTTTACAAAAAAACCTACTTTAAAAAACATTTTGTGATAATTAAAGATCTAATTTCTTCTTAAATTGGTTCCTATTTGCTACCTATTTTGGTTCCTATTTCACCCTATTTCTAGCCTGAAAAATCCCCTATTTCCCTATTTTTTTAAGATTTTGGTGGGAGCTAGCTGTTACCGCCAAATCGAAGTGAAATTAACTAAAGTTATTTTGAATGGTCGAGTTAAGCGTAACGAAAAGTTTCGATTCACCGAAAAATGTTTTGAAATGTTTACTCTCCTCTACTGAGTTCTTATCGTAGGAGGAAATATAAAATAGTTATGCATAGTTTAATTAAAGTGATGCTGTCACGGATTAATGGAAATTGAGTAGCGTTTTTAGAAAGATCGTTAAAATCTTTTTCAAAATATGCAGCGTAGAAAAAATACCGATACAGTAAAATACATATTTTATAATCGCCTTTTGAATTTTTTTAAGTAAATAAGACGATTTAAAACGTTAAACTTTGACCTCTTTTAGAAATTTGTTAATTTTTAATTTAAAATTTTGATAATTTTACCGGATCAAATCGTAAATTACCATTACCGAATTAGATCTCTTCTCACAGATCCGGAACTCTTCGTAATTTATCATTATCTCTCTAATCGTAGTGGGAGATAAATTAATAAATTATACCAAGTAATCAGTTCAAATGTTTAACTTCGCGAGCAAATAGCTTATTGTATCACCATCAAGTCATTCCCGTAATAATGTATTAAATATGTTTTTCCCATGACGTGTTAGACAACGCGTAGACATAATAAGGCCATCCCAGATATATTGATTTAGTTTTAAACTGATATTGGAGTGCGATGTTTACAAAGATTTCAGAGGAAAGAGAAATTCAATTTAGAAGGTCGTCTGCTTTTCTAGTTATCAGAAAATTATCCTTATCGGGATTTATTTTTTAAATATCATTACAACAGTTTAATTTTTTATCTTAATTGTATTTAAAATATAATTGAAATTTGATACCAACCAAAAGAGGTACCATTAAAATGAACCGGTTTCTATGAAAAATGTCATTTTCAAGGTTATGAATAATTGCCGTTTTATAATACCATCTATTTCTGGGAAAATATTAAAAATTGGGCATTTTTCGAGAAACAAGTAACCCGTAGTGGGTGGGGTTAACTCGCGACGACTTGACTACTTTTTACGATAGAAATCGAAGCACCGGATTGGATATTCATGGCTATTCGCGTGTAATGACGTTAACGAAAGGATTTAGGCTCCGCCCTCTGCGGGTTCCTTGAGAAAAGACTAGTGTAATTATCAAAATACGTTCTCTAAGTAATAATGTCCGTCACTAACGCTAATTAGAACTCCAACGATTGCAGATAAAGAGATTAGAGATAAAATATAAACAATTGTTTGCTTATTTTGGCAATATAGTTCTTTGTTATTAAAATTCAATCTTTGTTGGCGTTTTCTGAACAACTGAAGCAAAGAGAAATTTAATAACTGTAGAGCAAAGGTCATTTGGATTAACAGAATCGGGTGATTTGTGGACAATTAAGTGGAATCGTCATTCTATGAAAAAATCTTTTTCTAAATAGTTCAATTAACCGTGTTTTTCAAGGAAAATGTTACTAACGTGGCCGACGAGATCGTAAAAAACGGAGGAGTTGCTCACGGGTATGTTTGCGACGTTACAGACGAGGCCATGGTTGAGAGACTGGCGTTGCAAGTACGACGCGAAGTTGGTGACGTAACCATTTTGGTCAATAACGCTGGAATACTTCATTGTCAAACACTCATGAACCTCAACAATCAACAAATTCGTCGCACCATGGAAGTTAATCTCTTAGCCCATTTCTGGGTAAGTTCTGTTTAGAAGTTAGGACCGTAATTGACCAATAAGCCCTCCATTAAGCCAGAAAGCGCTTAGTTTTCTTTAACTACTTATCAAATCAGTTGGTGTTGGTTCGGGAAGCCATTTGCAGGTCATGTCGCTTCGGTTCAAACCGCCAAGAAAAAACGGACCTAAGCCTTGGGCGAACTGTCTTGTAACTTTTCCCTGAAGTGTGAACGAGGCTTTAAATGTTTGGCGCACTTTATTTTTTCTACGGTTTTCAGAACTAAGCTAGTTGGTGGTTGGTTTGTGGGTATTTTGGGGTCATTCCTTAAGTTATGTGCATCTTTCCTAAAGAAATCTTTGTAGATTCGACTAGTTTAACCCTAAAAATCCAGCGAATATATCCTAGATTATCAAAATCGGTTTTATTGGATTTTCTAGACAATTCGCCAATTCATGCCTCGAATGCTTGAAATTGGTCGTGGTCATATTGTGGCTATTGGTTCCGTGGCCAGTGTAATTGGACAAGTCAATATGACAGATTATTGGTAAATATCCTTCATTCGAGTGTCAAAACCACGAAATTTGCTCGTTTAGGTTATTAACTCCTATTTTTATTCATATTCATCTTGTGTTCTTGGTTTTTTTTGTCTAATTAAAATTAGTGGGTCTAAATTCGGGGTCAGGGGTATGATGGAAGCTCTGTCGAAAGAACTTTATCAAGCGGGCAAGAATAGAGTCATCCATTTGACAACTGTTTGTCCACTGACTTTCAACACGGGCTTGGCTAAGAGACCAAAGACTCGATTCCCAAAATTAGCTCCTGTCTTGGAGACGAGCGAAGTGGCTAATGCAGCCATGGAAGGGATCCTTCGCAACCAAGATTTCGTAGTAGTTCCTGCCAGAGTTGGCGTAATTCTCGCCTTGCAAGAGTAAGAAATTTTATTTTTTTTTTAAATTGGACCACTGTTTCTTGATGTTGTTTATTTTGTGGGACACTACTGAATTTTCATGCGTGGGTTTCTTATAAGTCTTATTTAGCGTAATTTACCTATCCTCATGTATAACAAGTTTAATAAGCTCTAAGACTCCTTTTATTTTATATTAATTTTACCTATTTGGGCTTCCATTAATGTAACTTCAGTTAAGCTTTGAAAAACGTCACTGTGACGTCACCAAACATAGAAAGAACTTCAATCTGTTTTTTATGACGTCACAGTTACGTCTTGAAATTAAAATTCTAGGCTCCATTAAATATAATTAAAATTTTAGGTTCATTTGGGGATTAATGAGGCTGATAATAAACATTTTTGCCCGAGTTCATCACACAATTGTAATGCATGTTTATTGTAGATTAATTAACCTAACTATTATTAGGATAAAATATTCATTAAGCCTTTTTCCCCCCAGTTTATTTCCACAAAACGTCAAACAATTGGTTCATAATTTCTTTGATTACGAGTCAATGGTACATTGTCAGTAATGCAGTTCAAAGATATAGGTAAAATTTATTTCCATATCTAATTCCATCGTTTTGATTCCATGAATCGTAACATTTTAAAAGTTAACCAAAAAAATGCTCATATTGTTATAATTAGTTATTATTACATCATTTTTTGTGCCTAATTCAATGGCATTAATCGTAATTCAACTATAAACATTTGTATACGCGAATTGGAGATAAAGATAATCTATTTTCATCTCTCAAAATTACGTCATTGACTGCACTCTACTGGAGCCGAGAAATCCAAAAATATTCCAGATTTCAAGACGTGTGACCTCCATTCCCCCCTTTTATCGATTTTTTTAGACCATTTTCTAACATTTGTATTTTTCTAATAAATTATTTTCGTATAAAAAAATTAAACCAAGAATGTAAAATTGTATTTGTATTCAAACGCCGTAAAATATCTCGTTTGATAAAAGGTAAAATTTCAATTTATTTTTATTTTAGAAAGGTTCCGTGTTTCTGGGTTATTTTCCTTTCGCTTGGAGGGTGATTTTAAGTTTTCCCTCTATTTAAGCTATTCCGTTCATAGCCCCCAATTTCACCCTCCCTTGGTTTTCCTTTTTGAACGGCTAAGGGGAAATTGGAAAATAGATTATTCCAGGGAAAGATAACTACCGCTGTTACAGAGAGCGTACAAAAGCTTCTAGCCACGCCTTATGACGTCATTTGACCTAAAACACGTCTGCAAAGAGCGTCGCATTTCGGCCTCCCGGACTACTAGCGCGCTCTGGCGTTCTTCTCGAGTTGCAAATATTTCCCGGGAACAAATGTCAAAAAAATCAAATAATTCTTATTTATACCGTAATACGTTGTTTTATAAAACGACTCTATACCTTAATGAATAAAATTCTATTTTATTTAATGAATTTTATAGAATATAGTTGTGATTTTAGTGGGGAACTATTTGCTTGGGCGGATGGATAAAGGCGCAAAATTCATATTTGAAACTAGAATCACGCGGGAAAATTTAGCTCGACGCCATTTTATTGAAGGGAAAAATTATCTCCCGCGCTGTGTCAATGAAGTACCGTTTAAAGTTACTCTATATAATGATTATTTCTTCAGAATTTTGATCGAATTTGAAAGGATAGATTCCTAAGAAGATATAGACCCGATTTTATTTGGTGAGTGTTATCAAAAATTTTAATTAATCGTGTAATATAAAGTTCGGTTTTGAGGCGAAATAGCAACGATTTCCGAAGCGACCGAGCCGCTCATGACATCTAGCTTTTTACGAATACACTAGGCGTCAAATAGGGTTTTGAACTTTTGATTAGGATTTAGTAACTGCTTGAAAATAATAATTATGTTACAATTCACCTAAATTTCGATTGTATTTAGCTCTTAATATATCCATAGATAATTCAAATGTATTCGAATATAGTTCACAAAACACTGAAAAGCTTTACGTTAAAGTTGAGTGGCTTGAGTTGTGACGGATCACGTATACAAAGGCCGAAATTCGTCTCCAATTTCCCGCCCAAATCAGAATTGAAATTCCATTCGAATTTAAATATGCCCTCTTTACGAGATATTGGTACATGATTTATTAGTTTAATAACGTTATGAAATAGATTTATTTCGAGATTAGTTTCTAAATTAAAGTTTACATACATCTTTTTACAGATTTTATTGAAAAAATCTTGCGTTGAAAATGTTTTACACTCATTTTGTTCTCGCTAAGAAAGGGCCATTGGCCCGTATTTGGTTAGCGGCCCATTGGGATAAGAAATTAACCAAAGCACACGTTTTTGAGACTAACATAGAAAGTAGTGTTGAAGGAATTCTTAGACCGAAGGTAAGGAATTATTATTTAAACCTGAAAAAAGTTTCGCTATATATATTTTTCCATTAAATCATAGGTTAAAATGGCACTACGAACGAATGGCCATCTACTCTTGGGTATCGTACGGATTTACAGTCGCAAAGCTAAATATCTTTTAGCCGATTGCAACGAAGCTTTCATTAAGATTAAAATTGCTTTCCGACCCGGTGTGGTTGATTTACCCGAAGCTAATCGGGAAGCAGCTGTCGCGACCATCACTTTACCCGAAGTTTTCCACGATTTTGACTCAGCTATGCCTGATATGGATGTAGATGCCCCTTTAACTCTTAACCAAAGCCGAGCGGAAGATATTACATTGAAAGAAGATTACGGAACTTTGAATCTGATTTCTGATGATAATTTTGGTGATCTGAATTTTGACGATCCTGAAATGGCGAGAGACGCTACTAATATCGATGAGGGCTTCGATCACGCTTCGCTTTTGTTGGGAGAAGATAAAGCTGATAAGGAAGATGAACATCAAAACGTTAGTAAAGTTTCGAGGATCGATTTGGATGAACCGTCAACTAGTCATCATAAGGACATTGACGTTGAACCTCCCGTTGAAAACTTAAACTTGAAAGAGAATGAATTTGATCGGCCCGATGAAACGGATGATGGCCTTATGGGTATGTTAATCTAGTTTGTTATTGCATGAAGTTAAAGAATATTTATTGATTTGAAAAGTTAGATTTAGGCCTAGTTTTAGCAGACGAAGTTTGGTTATAACAAAGTTTACAGCAATTCTTGACTATTCCATTGTAACTACTATATTTTTAAGTGGATAAATGTTTTTAGGAGTATTTTTAGTGGACAAACTCTGGTTTTAAGGAAAAAGCTATAGAAAAGTTCCCTTTTTTTCCTTATAAGCAGTGACCTTAACCAAATAATTCTGTGTCGTCTGCAAAGCCAAGGCCTAATAACCATAAGTTTTAGCGGACAAATTCTTGCTATAAGGGAAATGTTTCTTTATAAACAATGATCTTAACCAAATACTTAGTCATCTACAAAAGCCAACGCTTAGCAACTACAAAGAAATAGGAGTATAACTATGTTCTTTTCCCCCAACAAAACCATTCAGATGCTGGTGAAGGTGGAGGAGGAGGCGGTGCAGGTTTATTCGAACCTGGTGATTTATTTGACGACGCGCCTTTGGGCCACATTAGCGTTCCCATGGAAACGAGTGGTGAAACATCGGCTATAGAACAACCAGCCGTACCAGAGCCAGAAAATCGCGACGAAAGTGATGATGATGATATGTATGACATGGGTCCGGCTTCTATGGGTTGCCCCTCTCCTCCATCAAGCCCAGGTTCTCCTGCTTGCGCCGATGAACCGATACCACCACCTCCGGAACCGATGGAAGAGGAAGTTCCTCTTCCAACTTTACCGGCTCCTGAAGTTGAGCGCGATCTTTTACCTCCTCCTTTGAACGTAATTGATCCGCTGGGAATAAATATGCCACCACCGGAAATGCCGCCACCTCCATTCCCGTCTCTTCCCACTCAGCAGGAAATTATTAAAAGTGTACCGCCTCCAATTGACCAGACAACTCTCATTCATAATGAAGACGAGACCTTCGCTTTGGTTCCTGTTGATTCAACCGCTTTACCTGTCGGAATTGGAGGTATTGAGAGAACTAAAACTAAGAGGAAAAGAAAGCTGATTGTCGACGAAGTTAAAAATATCTCTGGTGAAGAAATGAAAGCTCAGCTTTCTGATACGACTGATATTGTTACTACCCTCGATTTGGCGCCACCGACCAAAAGATTAATGCATTGGAAAGAAACTGGCGGAGTTGAGAAACTTTTTGCTCTCCCGGGACGGCCACTTTTATCCAAAACCTTATCCAAAGTAATCGTTTTCTTGATAAATGTTTAATTCACTCAATTAATTAGGCTTAACTAATATTTGACTGGATAATTAGGCTTAACAAATAGTAGATTAAATTTTTTAAATCTTTAGCTTTATCAACGTCATTTAACAACTCGACCCATTAACCACGAAGTTGAAGATGAAGTGGCAAATTTGGCCATGGATGAAGACACCGAACAGAATCTTATTCAAGAAGAAGACATTGTACAACGTAAGATATTGTTTTACGTAATAATTTTTTGTATTGTAATAATTTTGGATCTTTTAGCGGCTCACCCCCCTAAAAGAAGGCGCGTAGCGATGCCGAGTGACGATGAAAGTACGCATTCGTTGTTGAATTCTCATCAACCAGAACTTTCTTTGAACTTGCCCGGACCTTCCAACAGTCTCGTCTTACCTCCTCCCATTCATTTACCGCCCTTACAACCGGAAATGCCGCGAACTGATCTTAATACCACTGTTCCCTTGGTGGCTCCCATTCGTATTAATTTGAGTAAGAATCAAATTATTACTTCCGAGCCGTCATTCTTGAATATCAGCCACCAGCAACCGAGTATCGTCGAACAACCATCGCTTCCGGTTGAGCCCGAAACTTCTCTTCCAAACAATTTTATGGTAAGATTCTTTATCTCTCAACTGACCTTTAATAATTAGGCTTAAGGAATAGTAGACTGAGTGATTAGGCTTAACAAATACTATAGACTGAATAGTTATGCTTAACAAATACTATAGACTGAATAAATAGGCTTAACAAATACCATAAACTGAATAATTAGGCTTAACAAATACTGTAGACTGAATAATTAGACTTAACAAATACTATAGACTGAATAATTAGGCTTAACTACATTTAGTAAATGTTTTAAATGGGTAATTCAAAGAAATATTTGGACATTCCAATAAGCATAAGTTTGATTATCATTTCCATTTTATTTTTAAAGTTCCCACAAGCTGAGGAACCATCATTACAAAGTATCGCTCCTCCTGCGAATGATCAATCATCGTACGACATTACAGTTGGCCGTCCCGGTTTGGATGAAACTAGCAATCACGCTCCATTACCAATTTTGGACGAAACTGAAACATCTACGCATTTAGCTCCTCCAGTTGTCGAGAAGAGTCATTTAGAAGAAGAAATTGAAGAAGAACAGCGGCAACGCAGTCCGGAAGCCGTTATTCCGGAACATTCTAACGAAAGGTTACAAAAAGCTCGCGAAGAGGAGGAAGAAGAAACGCGCCGCGTTGTAAACAATGGCAGAGTTTTATCCGAAGACGAAGAAACTATTCAACAAGGACCATTCTCGGTTTACAATCCACCATCAGTCGATCCCAGAGATGAGCTCTTTAATCAACAGCTAGAAAATACTAACATTAACAACCACCAAACAAACAATGATGATGAAAATCAAATAAACCGATTAAACAATGTTGACAACCAATGCGTTGATAATCAAATGAGTCGCGTTGAAAACGATCGATTGATTAATCACGATGAAGATGTCAACCAAATTAATCACTTTGACGAAATAAACCAAATGAATCGAGTTGACGACAACCGAAATAATGTTGAAGATCAACAAATTAATCACGTTGAAAAGCAAATTCACGATGATGGGAAACAAATGAATAATCTCATTGAAAATCAAATTTTGTTCCCTGAAAAACAAATCTTGAATGTTGGAAACGAAATGCAAAACAACAATGATGGAAACCAAATGAATAATAATAATAATCACGTTGAAAATCAAATGAACAACATGAATTACGATGATGATGATGATTACGGAGCGCCCGCTAGTGTTGGAATGGTAAGTATTTTCCGTATGTTTTTCGGAGCTTCGTTGTTTCCGTGGTTTAAACAGCAAAGAATCCAAGGTTTAAACTGCCGTAAAAGTTTAGGAAATAATTGTAACTCTAATTTTTAGCCGGACGAACAAGCGGCGGATGAAACCTACGAGCAATTTGAAGAGAGAATCATTAATAAACGAACAACCCATATGTTACACACGATCCAACACAAGATTGAAAATGATCTGGAAGTCAATTTCCACGATCTCGTACGAGGAAATAACAGAAAACAGGTACGTCAATTGTTCTTTAGCTTTCTTACGTCAGTCGTTCACCACCAGAATTAGTTCAAAGTTATAGCTAAGCCTAATTTCATTCTCGAATCGCGAAGGTGGCCCAAAAATTTTACACTTTCCTGGTTCTGAAGAAGCAACAAGCGGTGGAGTTGCGACAAGACGAACCCTATGGTCCTTTGATCATTTCAAAAGGAGCCAAATACGCTGGTGTTTATTAAGGTAAAATAAAAAACAAAAATGAGAGGGAGAGAGAGAAAATATTTGATAAATTGTTGGTCTTAATGGGAGGAAAACCAGTAGCGCGAGTAAATATAGTTTTTAAAAATTTCGGGTTCCGTTTATTTAATAATTATTCCCCCTAGGGATTTAGCAAATCTCTTTAAATAAATATTGTATTTATAATTGGTAAGAATTTTATGTAAGAGAGATCATTGAACGATGGGAAAATGAGCTTTAGTTTTACTTCGTTTGCAATTTTTGTATCACGCTCAAATTGAGCCAAGATTCGTCAATTTTTTAGGTTTCAAATTTATTAGCTTACTTTTTTGTGCAATTTTATTATCAACCAGTAATTTGGTACTATTTGTGGGTTTTTGAAGCTTTGAGACGTGTGGGATTACAAGATTTAAGCTTTGAGACGCTCGAGAATAGGATCAAAGCTTTGAGACACAAGCTTCAAGACTTAAGAAAGAATTAAAGCTTTAATACGCTCAAGAGAGAGAGTTGAAGCTTTAATACGCTCAAGAGAGAGAGTTGAAGCTTTAATACGCTCAAGAGAGTTGAAGCTTTAATACGCTCAAGAGAGAGTTGAAGCTTTAATACGCTCAAGAGAGAGAGTTGAAGCTTTAATACGCTCAAGAGAGAGAGTTGAAGCTTTAATACGCTCAAGAGAGAGAGTTGAAGCTTTAATACGCTCAAGAGAGAGAGTTGAAGCTTTAATACGCTCAAGAGAGAGAGTTGAAGCTTTAATACGCTCAAGAGAGAGAGTTGAAGCTTTAATACGCTCGAGAGAGAGAGTTGAAGCTTTAATACGCTCGAGAGAGAGAGTTGAAGCTTTAATACGCTCGAGAGAGAGAGTTGAAGCTTTAATACGCTCAAGAGAGAGAGTTGAAGCTTTAATACGCTCAAGAGAGAGTTGAAGCTTTAATACGCTCAAGAGAGAGTTGAAGCTTTAATACGCCCAAGAGAGAGAGTTGAAGCTTTAATACGCTCAAGAGAGAGAGAGTTGAAGCTTTAATACGCTTAAGAGACAGAATTGAAGCTTTAAGACGCTCAATAAAGAGAATTGAAGCTTCGAGATGCTCAAGAGAGAGAATTGAAGTTTTGAGATGCTCAAGAGAGAATTGAAGCTTTGAGATGCTCAAGAGAATTGAAGGTTTAAGACTCTCAAGAGAGAGAATTGAAGCTTAGAGACACTCAAGAGAGAGAATTGAAACTAAAATTTACAGTTGCTTAGATTCAAAGCTTTAGAGACTGAAAAAAATCACACAACTTTGAATTTTATTCACTAAATTAATCACATTAGCGTTACATCCCTAGTCAGATAAACTAATGATCTAATTTCTGTTCAGAAAGTCTTTCAAGATAAAAAAAACTTCTATTACTTCCTCCATTTAGGCTTAGCTGGGAGCACAAGAGTTTGATGTAATAGTTTCAAAATATAACTAGATTACAGTTTGTTAATTTTAAACTTTCTTAAGAACTTTTGAAACTAAGAACTACTTTTAACCATTATTAGTTAGAATGAGGGACTTCAATAAACTATTTCTTGCCCGGGATTGTAAATCGCGTATCCAACTAAGCCTAATTGATAAAACATTCGTTTAAGTTAACCGAAACCACCATCATTATTTAAGGAAAGGTTTTTCTTATCTTGAAAGCAGGGCGATTGGCTTAATTATAAATTATTTTCCACCAAAACTACTTTTAAGGGTTAAAATTACGTCTACTCGTTTAAAACTTTAGTTTTCACAAAAGACTCGCGTTACGCGTGAATATTATTCGCGAGAGAGTATATCAGCCAGGGATTATAGCCCAAAAATTTGTAAATAATGTATTTTGACAAAATTCATCTATCAGTGACTTTCGGGAGGGGAAAAAAATAAATATTCTTGTTGAAATAGTAGCCCTTTAATGTATCGTTAACGTTAAATGAGGGGATATTTAAAATTAAAATGTTATCTTAATGCATAAAGTTTCGTACAAATGATAAGGAGTTTATTTTTTATTTTAAAAGGATATTAGATTCTAGAATCGAATTATTTTTAGATTTGACTGTTAAAATACGCGTAAAAACATAAAAAAAAAAAAATTTCATTATCTAAATTTATTAAAGTCAAACTTGGAACTAAAAATAGATTTTGAATTAATTTTTGGAATCACCTTGCCAAAAAACGTATTCTAGAATTTTAAAATCAATTTTTAGACACTGTTTTGGTGTTTAAATTAATTTCTTGGTAAAATTTGAATAAACGTATATATATAAAATCCGGCCAATCATATTATTTCAACCTTCAACAGCACTTGTAATGTCTTGTCTCAACATTGAACATTAATAGAATAGGCTTAACCTACAAACAGGGGCATTTTCTTTTAATGTTGAGACAATGCAAGCACTAAAGGTTGAAATAATATGATTGGCAGGATTTTATTTGTACTTTTATTAAAATTTTACCAAACTTATGATATTAAACACCAAAAACGTGTCTAAAAATTACGAAATTTTTTTTACTGTGATTCTGAAAATAAATTCAAAAGCCGTTCCATTTTTAGCTCCAAGTTTCCTTTTAAATTTAAAAATAACTTTTCAGAGTCTAATATCCCTTTTTAAGTTTAATTTACCGAAATAAAGCAGGGAGTTTAATTTGTTTTAAGTAAAAAAAATAATACGGAAACACTCGAGAGAGGTCTTGTTCTGGTTTTTCTCCCCACTTGTAAATAGCGCATTGTTACCTTTGTATATAAGCCCCCATATTTCCTAAAATGACGACAAAAAACGTTTTTAAACCAAAATTCTATAATTGCCCCTATTTAAAGTTAATATTTTGCCACGTTGGAAAGAAAAAACCAGTGTTAAACGTAAACTGGTATATAAACTTAAATATTTTTCGCAACATGACAAAATTTATCAATTACACACGCGTAACTATCCTTATTTCACTCCCTTTGTTTTAAATGGTTATAAAAATTCAAATTATGGTTTCGTGTATTTATAAAAAAAAAGAAATATCCCCCCAACTAATCATCTTCTACAACCAGAGATGTACTTTTGTAATAAAATAAAGTTTCATGTTTCACCATAATTTGATCCTATCTCATTGGTTCACCCCTTATGTTACCAAAAGTGCATAACCTTATTCCATGTAAGTAAACAGTGTGTCGTAACTTAATGCTCTCCAATTGAAATTCAACCTTCATCTTTTATTTTACGTAAAACAGTACATTTACGTGAAACTTTTGAACAGGAAATATATTCTTTCTATCGGTACAAAAATATAACGCAAGCAGTATCCCCGTGGAAGATTTATTTATTGCCAAGAACTTGGTTTTTTTTGGCAGAAGCTTCAATGGCATCCATCAATATACCCTTAACTCCTCCTTTCTCCAAAACATGAACTCCTTCAATCGTCGAGCCGCCGGGAGAACAAACTTGATCTCTCAATTCAATAGGATGTTTGCCAGTCTCTAAAACCATTTTAGCACTCCCTAAAAGTGTCTGAGCCGCTAATTTGATCGCCAAGTCGCGAGGTGTTCCTAGTTTAACTGCTCCATCAGCTAAACCTTGAATAACTGTAAAAACCTAAAAGGATATTTGATAAATTTGAGATGAAAGTTTAACCGGATCAGGAAACCTGGGTTTGAAAATTTAAACAGTTTTCAAGGTAGAAAATACCGCAAAAAATTAATAAAGCACGAATTTGACTATTTTGAAAACAGGTTTCCTGGTTCTTTGAAGTAAGAGTATAAATACTCATACAAATGCAGGCCCACATCCACTCAAGGCCCCTGCATTGTCGATTAACGCCTCAGGAACTTCTTCGCACATCGCGCTGCCTTTTAACATTCTGCATATCAAGTCGCAATCGGAGAAGGTTGCGTTACGCCCCCTGGTGTATAAAACTATTCCTGAACCAATAGTACAAGGAGTATTTGGCATTGTACGAATTAATCGGCATCCTGGTAATAACTATTTTATAGATTAGATATTTTTTTAACACGTATGATAATTTTTTATTACAGGTTGTAAAGTTGCTAGTGAGATTCCTGCAATTACTGATACGAATAAGTGACTGCTTCCCAAGATAGATTGCGGTGTAGCTTCGGCTTGTAGCTTTTTTAAAACTATTTCAATCATATTTGGTTTGACACAGAGAAAAACAACGTCGCAGGTCAAGCAAAGCTCGCTGTTAGAATGTGTAGTATTGAAACCTAGTTCCTATAATAATTTTATAATTTTCTTTTAATTATTTAAATAGGAAAATTATGCAACTGTCGCCACCTTGAGTTTCTTCAAGTTACGTTCGGATGGTGCACTCATCCATATGTTTTCTGCTTTGTAAATTCCTGCAAAAGTAAATAAACTCCTCGTACATTTTTTTCACTGTAAGTTATGGGAAAAATCCTTAAGTTTTAAAAGAGATTATCGAATTTATTGCTAAATCTGGTATGTCGTATTTGGATTTATGGCAAAATCTGGTATGTATTTTTTGGATTTATTGCTAAATTTAGTATATCGTAAAATGTTATATTTATATTTATGTAGCAAGAAAACCAAATTATATCATGGACAGACAGACATTTCGTCCCCCATGAACCATTTGCATACGAAAGGTTCATGGTACCCCATGGTAAATTGGTAATATATACAAGATCTATGGTACCGGTAGGGGGCAGTCAAAATCAACTCCAGAGCAGTCCGGACTCCGGCGTAAGGTAGGCCAGGCCTTGGCCTTTGAAAATCCAAGCAAGCTTTTCGTCATCATAAGAAAAAAAAGGTAATGATTACCTGTTTTAAGAATTCCCAACGCTAAGGCTTGGGCCATATTTCCAGCACCAATAAATCCCAGGTTTTGCTTGCTATCCATTATTAGTTTTAATGTCCTTTCTCCCAGAGTCTTCTAAAAATGCACTACTTGGCAGTCGTCTCCTTTTTAGGTCTGCTTGAAAAAATCCTTATTTCTCACCCTATTCCACGGTCAATATTTACGTGAAGTTGATTTTCCGTGCTAAATGTTAATTTTAGTTGGCAGTAGTAGACGTCATATCCTTTTACTCAAGATTAATTTCCTTTTCCGCAAGCGTCGGCGGCAATCTCCAAATCTCCCGGTTCAGTCGTCTGCTTGCGAGTCTCGCTTGTGTATGTTTCGGTTGCCTGAAGGATAAATCTTTTATAAATAACGGACTGTTTTACTGTCACCGAAGGTTTTACGAGTATTTAAAACACCGCCGTGTGAAATATTGTGAGAAATTACAAGTATAATTACGGAATAATTGATGAAAACCAAAACCTCAGCCTACTGCCGAGTGCCGACACTCATAAATTAGGCCAAGGCTTACAATGTGATCACTGATCACAGTGATCAGAAACGAATTCTTTACAAGATCATCAAAAAAAGTAATTACGGTACTTTTATTTTTAATTACATGTTTTTGTACTTGGGATGTGTCTTTTAAAAGTTTTACTGAAGGAAATTTATGTATGGCAACTTCTGTAATCTAAATTTAGCCATGGTTGCGAGTTTCTAATGGAATTGTAATTGGCCTAAAATATAGTGAATATTATAGGATCGATATTTTTTAAAATAGACCAAAATAATTTTATTTAAAATTTAAATATAATACATTGGATTAAATGTCTTTCGCAATACCCCATGGCTGCAGTTTCGCTGTTCCACCGAACAGATAGATTACGCTACCCATAATGTAAATGGCAAAGGATAACCAGAACACTTTATGCCAATTCAATAGGGTATCCTATACGAAACCCAAAAATTAATTTTCCTGACAAAATCAGTTGTGTAATCTAAAGATAAATACTCCGTTCATGGTGAAAAAACCCACGGCAGCTGGAGCTAAGAACCCTGTTAAACTTCCTACCGCATTAGTCATACCCAATATAGAACCTAGAAATAAATGGGAAATATTGTTTTAAAACACAAAGCCGAGTGGCTTATTCTCAATTTTATGTTTTACCGGAATGATCAGGAGCTATATCTATGATGGCCACTTTGTAACCCGGAGAAACTATCCCATTTAACCCAACTCCCAAAACAAAAAATACAATGTTAGTTACTGGGTCACATCGAACCAAAATGGAGCCGAGTAGGCACATAGCCGGTAATAATTGGCCTGTTAGAAAATAATTTCTAATTTAATTACGTGACTCATTGAGTAGTTCGTGTCAATATCAGTTTTAAGGCGTACCAAGTACTGTAAACAGCTTTCGAACGTTTGTTCTGCTGATTTTGCCACGGGTGATAATGGAGTCTGCCAAAAGACCGCTAAACCAACATACGATCATTTGTAACAAAAATGGCAACGACATCAACAAACCACTCTAAAAAAATATAACAAATGAAAATTAATTTCTCAAGTGCGAAGGAAGCCAACAAATGAGATATTATTTAGAGAATTCCACTGGACTGCACTCTAGGAGCGTTCTGAATCTCACTGAAAATCTAATTGCTCTTGATCTGGTTATCTGGTTTCGTATGAAACCTGGATATCCTGGATAAGTTAGGGATTTCCAAAATGGGGTCAAAAGGTCAGGGATTGAATACACCATTTAGCCATTACTTTGGGCGCTATAGCGACATAGGGCGAACTTTCGCTTGGTGAAACTGGCAGGGAAAAAAACCTGCATGGGGTAATACGCTGGGTACTACGCGCGCCTCACCGAGCGAACGTTTTTTTTTCGCCACTAGTAAGCGTTTCGAGCGCGGGCATGCGCACAGTGGAAGAGCAAAGTGGTGTATTACAACATTTGCCCAAAATTTTATTACTTAGCTTTTAACCCTGACTGTAAATCGTCTCGTAAGCTTACCTGTTGAGTATCGTAATGAAGGACGTTGGACATATAAGTCGGTAGATCATTCATGATCGTGCTGAACCCCCAATCTTCGCAGAAATCCGTTAAAGCGATGATCCAAACGGGAATGGATGTAAGTATCGCTAGCCACGGAGCTTTAGGATTCTACGAACGAAAATTATTAGGGATGAAGTTATAGTTACCTCTTGGAAAGCGTCATACTTTATGGGCCTTTTCTTCACCCATGTTCCTTAGTATATACTGTAGTTCTAACGGTGATATTCTAGGATGTTCCTCGGGTGTCTCGTAGAACATAAAGGAAAAAATCACGAACCAAACGATTCCGATAGCCCCTATTTGTTTATAAAATAGCTTTACCATTTGGTCCCTTGTTTAAAGGGAGAATGCAATCTAACAACAAGTGGTTTTTTCATCGATTCCTTATCCAGGGTGACCACTTTTCCTATATTTCCTATTTTTTTTTTTTCCTATATTTTCACCTCCTTCCTATTTTCTCCTATAATTTAATGGCAATTCCTATAATCTCCTATAAGGTCTCTAGTTAGGGTAAAGTTATAAATCATACTGTCAGCTGTGGCTGTATATAAGATTATTTTAGCTTAACTGTACATTTTCCAGTTAAAATAGTCTGTAAAATTCCATACTATTTAAGCAATTGGATCATATTAATACCATGTTTAAACCGGTGGCGAGAGCTGTGATGCAATAATAAACATGGTTCCTACTTTTACTTATTTTCCTATTTTATTATATATTTTACACTTATTTCTTCCTATATTATCCTATATTTTACATAAAATTCTTCCTATATTTTCCTATATTTCGCAAAGACATTTCCTATATAGGATTTTCAAATTTTCAGTGGTCACCCTGCCAAGAAGGATCAGATAAGGAGAGGAAAAGTGGGGCTGCGTTGAGTTAGAGAGAGAAGAGCCAACCTCCCACTCGGGTGAAAAGGGGGGATAGGAAATTCTCGAGGTAAACTGTTGTCACGTGGTCGCTAGCTAGCGCGTCTCATAAAGGATTCGTTTTACCCACGTGACAACAATTTACCACGAAGCATCTCTACCCCCCGTCTGTCCCCCGTTCTCCCAGAGTGGGAGTTTAGGCCGACGCAGTAGGAGCCGCGCCGTTCCCACTTTTCCTCTCCTTATCTGATCCTTCTTGACCCTGCTTATCGTTTAAGTAGGCCTAATCCACCAATAAAAAAATTACAAAAATATATTACACTAGAAATAAATTTAAAAGTTACAAAGAAAATAGGCTTAACTAAATTCATGGAGATTGGAGACCCTGATTACCTCACATGTAAGGGCTAGCGACCAATCAAATGTTTTTGGAAGTGTCGTGGAGGTCTCGCTTTAACGACGGGCCGCTAGCTCTTATACGCGAGGAAATCAGGATCTCTATGAATCCAGCTAAGCCTATTTTCCGAGTAAGTTCTAAATTTATTTCTAGTTTAATGTTTATTTGCAAATCACTTGTTGTTAGGTTGCATTCTCAGTTTAAGTAATTTCTACGAACCGAAGAAGTAAAAAGTAGTTGGCCATCCACCCGTCTTCAAAGACTGAGATAAGGCCCCGGCTATAGGATACGCGATAACAGAACCGAAACGACACCCGGTTAACGCGAAAGACAATGAGAAACTTCGTTCATTGATTGGAATCCATCTACTAACGATTGTACTTGTCGCGGGATAAGTGATTCCCTGTCAAAAAACAAACAGAAAGGTCGTAGTCAATGGCGGAAACCAGGCGTTTTCACTCGTAGGCTCATAACTTTTAGAGATCCCTCTTTGTACAGGATCCATTTTGACAGTATATTGAGGCCCCTTTCGTTTGTTTGAGTGGATTTTGGGTCCCGTTTGAAATTTACAGGTAGGCTATAGCATACTCAGACTACCCCTTTGCGCCGCCACTGATCGTGGTGGTTTTACCCAACCAACCAGTCGTCTTTGAATCTTTCCCATACTTATTATGGCCATACTTTCTTATAGTTTATTTTAACTTTTCAATTGCTTCCAAGACGAGATTAACTCTAACCTATCCTATTTAGCTTAAAATAACTCAACCTAGTCACGCGTTATATCGTTTTACAATCATTTTTAGGCGTCGAAACGCATTTTCAATCTTGGGTATAAGTTATTCAGCTATAGACACTTTTTCACCACAAAATGTGAGCGCAGCCATTAATGTTTGAAAAATGGTAAGAACTTGGCCCTGGCCCGGATATTATGGTGCTCCTTTACTTCTTAGTGTCAACGCTAAGTTTGGAATAAGATATAAGTCTATATCTAATCTTATACGTACCTCAAAAATACCTTGAATGGCTCTCACGGCAACAATGGCACCAACGGAATGATAAGCGGCCAAAGGTGTAAATAAGGATAAAACGGAAGTACCCATTATACCAATTCCAAAGACCCATTTGGCCCCAAATATTTCGGCTAATCTGCCCCCGAAAAGATTTGTAACGACGTATCCGTAGTAGAAAGCGCCCAGTACCAAATTTTGGTTTTGGGCGTTCCAGTTGAATCGTCTCGGGCCGTCGTAATCTGGTTCCACGTCCTATAGTGAAGTTAAGCCTTTAGTTTTGGGCCATTCTAGGTCATTTCGATGTAACCATGGTCAACCAAAGCCAAGTTGTTTCTTAAAACAATTCTGCGCTATTGGCCCTCAAACGGGACCCCCGCCAAATTTTCTAAATATGTCCTTATAACTCCGGCACGATACTAGATGAAAAATTTCAAAGAAGGCTATCTTTATAATCCGCCCAAATTACATAAAATAACCAAGTTTTACCAAATTTGATGGAATAATTTTCAATTTACTGTGTATTTGTTGTTGGGGTACGAACATGAACTCCCAGATAATTGAAATTCTGGTGCCTCTCGTTTCAAGATTTAAGAAAATCTTGACTGATTTTCAACTTAAGTAATAGGAAGTCGGCAAGGAAGATATTGAAACGTCATAAGCTTGTATCTCTCAGCTCAGTGTCATCCCCCTTATTGAGGGAGTTCCGGTATTCTTTCCTACAAACACTCCCTCAGTAAGGGGGCTCATGACGGCAGGCTTCCTTTCCCCCTTGGCTGTATTCTGTCCACCTATATGTATACCAAGTTACGGTTGACCGACCCTTTGGCTTTGGGTAAGATTATACTTTGAGTGGGATCAGCTGTAATAGGCGTAATTCAACGCCTATCTGCCGGAAACTATTTTTATAGTTTATATCAGACCTTGACGACTTCCGGAAACAAAAAAAAAAAAAAAAAAAAAAAAAAAGAATTTTGTTTTCAAGTTTTTTTTTTTTTGTTTTTTTTTTCAGTTTTTTTTACATGTCTTTGGTTAGGTTGGGTTAGGATAGGTCCCACCAATGAAATAATGTAAAAAAAAAAAAAAAAAAAAATGGAAAAACCTACCAAATAATATTTTTATTTTATTTATTTATTTATTTTTTTTTTTCGGTTTCCGGAAGACGTCAAGGTCTGATATATACTATAAAAATAGTTTCCGGTAGATAGGAGGTGAATTACGCCTCTTACGGCTGATCCCACTCAAAGGATAATCATATCAGTCTTTGACCGAAATGACGTGGAATGAACCTTTTGACACTTGTAATAACTTTGAGATTGCTTACCAAGAAGGTATTATTGTCGGAAATATCCCTGATGGGAGAGATAATTTCAATCGCGCACTCTCCACCTGTTGGTTTGTTGCCGTAAACCGCAGTTCCATTAACCATTTCTAAAATTGTTACCGAAATATTGACCCGTAGAGTGTAGAAATTAACGAGACCCGTGAAGACCAAGACCAAAACCGCAAATCGAACCGAACACCATCGACCTTTGTATGGAATTGGCTTTTGGGGATCTAAAAATGTATATATCACTTGTAAACAGTTTTGTTATTTTATTTTCATTGATTTTTTGAGAAGTTTCACAGGGGATTAACAGCTAATGAAAAATATAACTGCATTATTATTCTAAATACATATTTAAGGATTTTTCAATAGACGAAAATATCATCACTCGATATTTCGCGCGCTTTTTCGTAAAAATGAATTTAATTTTCATAGAATTACAATTTTGGCGGGAACAATAAATCGCGGGAAAATAGGCCACTCCCTTTTATAGAAATTCAACGCTTATTTAAAATCATCTTTACGAGAAAACTGTCGAATATTTTTGAGTGAAATCTTGTGTAGGCACTTTTTAGATCATACTACACTCATTCCAATAAGTTTGGACGAAATTTATTAAGCTGTCATCCTTTGACTAATATAACACCCAGTTGAACGTTTCAGCGCAGGTGTTCTGTTTTGCCAGGTTAGACGTACAAGCACTACGCCGAAACCTTTTTTATGAGTTTTATGGTTGAAGATTTAGGCTCTAGTTGAAGGTTGTGGGCAATTCAAGTCCAAAAACCTTAAGATCAAGTCCTTTTTATATTGAATGGTAAATAATTAATGAGACGGATGCTTCGTGGTTTTAAACATAAATTATAAATTTTAAATATCAAAAGTTTTGAAGTTTAAGGCATCCGACAAATCAATAGCTTATTTGTCTCGATTTTGACAGCGTCAGTGTCAGAAAATACTATTTGTGACGTTTTGCGCACGTGACTTAAGTAATGTAGTTGATCTAACTCAATTAACACCGAACCCTGAAGCAGGGGTGTCGATTTTTAATCTCTTTTTGATTGGTTGTAGAAATTTAGATATTTTTACCAGTGAGAACTTTAATTAGGCTTAGCATCTTTGTTAATTAGTGTGAAACGTTTGGGTAAGTTTTACTTAGGTTTTTAGGCGTAATTGAAAAGTATTTGTACCAACCTTGAATCACAATTGTTTCTTCCATCGAGGTGCCGTAGTTTCCAACCTGTCCATATAATTTATCAGTATCCATTAATAATTTTCTACAGTATAGTCGTGTAAACCTCGAAATATCATGAAAAAGACGAAAATAAACCTAACGTTTTGTCTATATTTTTTAACATTCAGGACCGTTAGATTACAAATTAATTTGTGAAATGTACAAAAAGGCTCCTGAAATTAAACTTTCTAACCCAAAACGCGCGCCACACTAAACTGACTCATATGTAGGGTATAAATTAACACATCTGTATTACACGTTTTATTACCAAGTTACCACTACACTTTCATACAAAATACCTACAGTGCACGTGTAGTGTACTTGATCTCTTTTAGTGTTTACTCCTGACAAATAATGGACCCTGTCTATAAAGATGTTTAACACCAAGGTTAGTAAAAAAATCCGCTATATAGGACTAACACATCCTGGCGTTCGTTCACAAGCGTCCACTAACGGCTAAAACAGAAGTTTTGGAACTAACAAACGCCAGGTTTTGTTAATCAAGATGTTTTCATTGTTAAATGTCCTAGATACCGGCAGATTCTGATTCGAGACACTCTAGCGGCCGCAGTCGCCGTGTAAATAGTGAAATCAGAACCGACACTCTGCGGAGAAATTTAGAAGTTGGGGGAAGACGATATAGCCAAGCGCGACCCGCCTAAATTCCGTCCCTCTCTCCTGATTAAAAATATCGAGCTGAAGAGTCCAAATCACACCAGCAAGAGAGGGATGATGACTTTTTTCTCTATTTTTAAGTGATGTGCTAGTATGTTTACCCAGCCATTTTCTGACAGTATTTGTAGGAAATCCGTGATATAATCACTTTAATTTATTTCGAAAGACTTAAATTTAATTATTCAATCTTATTTGGTAGATTTGAAAGATATAAAGTAAAATTTGTATCTATTTTAATCCTTTTGTACTCGCATTAAGTCAATATGGTTTCATCTTTACGTAAACTTTCAATTCTAGTTAAAAAGGGAAATTTATTTTCTCATCCGTATATGAGTAAAGTGGGACAAAGAACCTCTTACTAAAATCTCTTTAAATTCTAGTAATAGAAAATAAAAAAAATCTTGGCTTCCTACATTTGTTCACACTTAAAAATCGGATTAAAGTCCTTGTGTAAGATTAAAGTCCCTTCCTTAAAGGGAGAATGCAACCTAACAACAAGGGTTTTTTATCGATTCCTTATCGTTTAAATAGGCATAATCCATCAGTAAACAAAATTACAAACAATTATTAAACTAAAAATAAATTTAAAATACAATATCAAAATAGGCTTAGCTGGATTCATGGAGATATCCACATATAAGGATTAGCGGCCAGTGACATTGATCGATGGCTCTTAAATTGGGATCAATGCCATTGGTCGCTAGAGTTCATGTGATCTCCATGAATCCAGCTAAGCCTATTTTTCGGGTAAGTTTGTAAATTTATTTCTTGTTTAATATTTATTTGTAAATTTCTTACTATTGGATTAGGCCTTAAACGATAAGGAATCGATAAAAAATCACTAGTTAGGTTGCATTCTCCCTTTAACTAAAAGAATTATCATATTAATTATCCTTCTTCCCTAATAAAAATACTTTTCATATGATCTTTAAATTCTGTGTTTGATTTGAACACTGAAATTTATCACGAGTGGGTTGGGAGGGGGTATTTAAATCGGAACAATGAACAACTTTCGCTTTTCTCTTCAATCTACAATCGTAAAGTGGTCTGTTAAACAACGAAAGTTATTAATAATAAGATTTAGTTTGATTTGTAAAAGGGGGAGATTTAAAAACATGGGGGTGACATAAGAAAGCACTATCAGCGTTCTACACCTCCAAATTTAACATAAGAGAGAGGTTTCTAGCGTTCTTATTGGTTAATAAAGACAATTACGTCACAAATATCAACCTAATATTAGCGAATAACTTATCTTCGAATAAATAAAAAAAATTACATAAAATTCTGATATAAATAACTAAGAAATTATTGGAGAAGATTTACATTTTTAAAGAATTTTGTTCAGATCAGATGTGAGATTGTATGTAACTTGAAGTAATTAGTGTTTTGACACGTATTTAAATTAATTTCAAAGAAAGAATTCTCAGTAACCCCAAAAACAAAAGTCAAAATAGCAATAGCTAGGGCGTAGTTCGCGTATTTTCTAGTTTACACTAATTTTACTTTTTGTTTTAACGACGAAAGAACATTTTAGAAAGTGTACCCTAAAACCCTAAATAGTTTTTTTAGCCCATTACATATTTATTTCACGACAAAAATGTGTATGCTTTTCTTTCATTTAAACCCTAATCCAGCACCAGATGGTTATCTATTAATTTTAGCCAATGTTCGCGATGAATTTTATAAACGACCCACACGACAGTGTCATTTTTGGGAGAAAAAACCCAATTTTATAGGAGGTAAGGTTTTTTTTTTAATCTCGTTTTAATTTAACAGGGTTGCCACAGGTGAGGGAAAACAGGGAATTTAAAATGAACCAAAAAAGTCAAGGAATTTTAAGATATTTTAAAAAGTCAAGGTATTTAAAGATATTTTAAAAAGTCAAGGTATTTAAAGATATTTTAAAAAGTCAAGGCATTTAAAGATATTTTAAAAAGTCAAGGTATTTAAAGATATTTTAAAAAGTCAAGGTATTTAAAGATATTTTAAAAAGTCAAGGTATTTAAAGATATTTTAAAATAAAAAATAAAAGGTTAAACATTGGGTAGTATTAAGTGAAACGGTCAGGGAAAAACCTGGAAAAGTCTGGGAATTTGAATCAGAAAAAACTGTGGCAACCCTGTCAATTTTAGTATTTATTTATTGATTAGAAGACTTGAAATTTTTAATTAGTAATTAAAATTCACCAAATATTTATCGTTTAATTACATTTTAGGCTTTTTCGGGTGTTCCAAATTGAATTTGAGTAGCATTTTCGGAAAGATCGTTAAAAAATGATTCAAGATTTATATACATATGCAGCGTAGAAAACATTACAACAGTAAAAATTAATATTTTATAATCGCCATCATTTGCATATGAATATATATTTTGTACCGTTTTTTAACGATCTTTCTAAAAATGCTACTCAATTTCCATTTGAAATTCATGAAAAACGAGTGACACCTACACTTTAATTTAAAGGGAGACTTGGAGCTTAAAATGAATTTATTTTCGAAATCGCCGTGCCAAAAAATGTATTCCAGAATTTTAAAATAAATTTTTAGGCACGTTTTTGGTGTTTAAGTTAATTTCTTGGTAAAATTTCTATAAAAGTAAATATAAAATCGGACCAATCATATTATTTCTGCCTCCAGCAGGGCTTGTAATGTCTTGTCTCAACATTAAAAGAATGGGTCGGTATTTGATGGCCAAGTTCTTAGGCATCAAATACCGACCTATTCTTTTAATGTTGAGACAAGACATTACAAGCGATGTTAAAGGCTGAAACAATATGATTGGTGCGATTTTATATTTACTTTTATTCGAATTTTACCAAACTTAAATTAATTTAAACACCAAAAACGTGTCTAAAAATTGCGAAACAATTCTGGAATACGTTTTTGGTACGCTGATTCCGAAAATAAATTCAAAGGCTGTTCCATTTTTAGCTTCAAGTTTCCCTTTAAATCTATTTATTTTCAGTTTCTTTATGATAATTATTAAGACTTATAGTAATGCACTCAAACTAAATATTCAGATTTATCATACCTGTGTTATTAAAGCGTTCTTTAACTTAAAAGTTTTTGATCATGTGAAACGAGTCTATTTCAAAGTGTAACTGAAATTATCTAATGTTCCTATAGTTTTGTAAGGTAAACGTGCGATTTCGTCGCGGATAATGTAAACCTAAAACATGTTGTTTTTTACTATACCAGATGTACCAATATCAAATATGTGAAAGCTGAGACCTTAGAGAAGGAATCTCGCGTTGTTGAAGGCTGAAATAATATGATTATCCCTATTTTATATCTACTTTTTTTTCAAATTTTACCAAACTTTAGAAATTAATTTAAATACCAAAAATGTGTCTAAAAATTCCGAAAAAATTCTCGAATACGTCTTTTGGGCACGGTGATTCCGAAAATAAATTCAAAAGCATTTTACTAATTTTGGCGCAATTTTTTCCACTTTTGGCGCAATTTTTCTAGTTTTTGCGCATTTGTTCTAGTTCTTGGCGCAATTTCTATAGTTTTTGCGCAATTTCTATAGTTTTGGCGCAATTTTTATACTTTTGGCGCAATTTTTATAGTTTTGGCGCAATTTTTATAGTTTTGGCGCAATTTTTATAGTTTTGGCGCAATTTTTATAGTTTTGCCGCAATTTTTCTAGTTTTGGCGCAATTTTTCTAGTTTTGGCGCAATTTTTCTAGTTTTGGCGCAATTTTTCTAGTTTTGGCGCAATTTTTCTAGTTTTAGCGCAATTTTTCTAGTTTTGGCGCAATTTTTCTAGTTTTGGCGCAATTTTTATAGTTTTTGCGCAATTTATCTAGTTTTGGCGCATTTTTTCTAGTTTTGGCGCAATTTTTCCCAGTTTTGGCGCAATTTTTTCCACTTTTGGCACCAATTTTCCGCTGCATAGTCCCTTTAAAGGCTTTTATAAAACCACCGTGCCCAAAACGTATTTGATAAGTTAAAAAATGATTTTGGTGTACCTTCAAAAAATAACAAGAAACTGGTATTTTGTTTTGTAAGTTCGTTTATGGCATTACCATTTCAAAATGTCAATTTATGATTATCTGTCCGAATAGAAAGGTACTTTAATAATTTTTTTCATAAATTTTTAACGATTTTTAACTAAACAACATTTTTGTTTTGAAAGTTAAAATTCTAATATAAATTATCTGCATTAAAGAGCTCGGTATGTAAAATTATTCATTATTTTAATTAGTGTATGGAATCGTTTATTCGTTTCTGATATTTACCAAAAATACGTTTATTTTACAACTCTATAAGCTTTTACCCACCTGTTCCCCTTACAGGACATGATTAAGTAAATATATATTTCTCAAAATAATGTGATACTATCCATTTAAACAAATAACACGAATATAAATATCTTCATATTTAAAAAAAAAAAAAAAAAAAAAAAAAAAAACCTTTGTTGGATCGAATTTAGTTTTTGTATCCCGTGATGTTTTTGATGGAACTCGAGTTGAATAGGATATTTTAATATAGCGAGGAGACCCAAATTAGAAACTACATATTTTTTTACTTAAAGCATAACTTGATCATAGTATATTATATTAAACAGTTTTTGTATGTATAAACAATATATCAGTAAATTAGAAAAAAAAAAATCAAATTTTCAATCCGGAAGTTTATTTTGAATATTTGTGTGATTTTAATTGGGATTAATCGTGTATAATTACATTAATTAATCAGATTTTGAGCCAATTAGGCTAACAAATCATTATTAAACCTCATTGTTATTATCATATCTTTATTTAACTGAAATTAATTTATTCACTTCCTTGTTTTTTTTTTTTTTTTTTTTTTTTTCGTGTATATTTTAAAGTTAACCTTTCCTGTTATGGCCAGTTTTCGTCAATGTCAATGTTACTTTGTACGACATAAATTCCCAGAATTCGCTGAAAGTTTCCGCCATAGACACTCAGTATTTTTTTATCAAGAAAGATTAATAATACAATTTAAATAATGAGATGGTTCATTTCCTAAATGTTAATTTCGGAACACGGTATCCACGTTTTTCAAACACTTGGTGACCATGTGGATACGTAAACAAGTTTAGAATTTCTTGATTAAGTACTTTCACAAAAAAGACTGCGTGAAAGCAATATTCACGTTCAAGAGAATCAACTGTAGGCTCTATAATAACCGCGTGACCATAGTGATGACGTAGAATTGTGGGAAATATTTCATTTAAAAAATTTATAAAATGGCGATTATTAAAAACAGCTTCGGCAATTTTTTTCATGTGATATTTCAATTTCTTGCCAGCTTAATTTGACAACGCCCGATTCAAGTAACTAAACTACATGATGGCAACGTCTGTAATTAAAAAAACAGTCGTACTATCCATTTTACTTGGAAATTTTGCATACCCTAACTTAGGAAGTGGTAACTTGGGAAGTTAAATTTAAAAGTCGACCTTTACGGAAGTACTTAAAAGGCCCACTTAGTTCTTTTCTTTGAAAGTTTTTGACGGATGAATTGACCCCGATTTAAACAAGTTAAGTTCTTTTATTTTGGTACTACTCGAACGCAACAGAAATTTTTTGTGTGTCGAACTTCGGCACACAAAATACTTTTCTAGAAAGCAAACAATGGCGAGAACTTTCTCTTCCTGTTTCTCGATTCGAGATGTTTTAAAAGGGAATGGATAAATAATAATAAAAAAAAAATATTTAATCAAAAGTACGGATTTAAAACTAGCCGCGTTTTCAAACCATACGACCGAAAAAAAAGAATATATATATTTTTTGCCCTACATCGGTCTAAATTTATTTTAAGACCTAATTTAATTTTTTTGAAAGTATTTCAATTTGGGATTAAAGCATTTTATTTTTATTTTTTTCGAACATAAGGTTATTTCATTATTTTTGAGAAATATTTAGAATATAATTAAAGTTTTAATTTAATTGTGACTAAAATATTGGAATAGAATTATAAAATTAGAAAAAAATGCGCCAAAAGTGGAAAATTTTTGCCAAAAATGAAAAAAATTGCGCCAAAAATGGAAAAAATTGCGCCAAAAATGGAAAAAAATTGCGCCAAAAATGGAAAAAATTGCGCCAAAAATGGAAAAAATTGCGCCAAAAATGGAAAAAATTGCGCCAAAAATGGAAAAATTGCGCCAAAGTAGAAAAATTGCGCCAAAAGTAGAAAAATGGTGCCAAAAGTAGTAAAATTGCGCCAAAACAAAAAAAAAAAAAAAAAAAAAAAAAGTGCACCATTTTCGATATTAGTTTTTGGTAGACGAGTGATTTAGTGAAATTTGAAAATTTATAACTTTTATAGTTTGACCTATTTTGAGATAATTTGTCTAATTTTGATGTTCTCAATAATCTCTACTACAATGGATTAGAAAAACAAAGTCAATCCTTGAAATAAAATGGTGAAAATCGAATTTTAATAACTGTATTACGTAAAATTAGTTACAACTGAATTTATTATCAAAATACCGACCTTTATTTTCAATGTCATATCGGAATTTACTTTCTCTTTCAAAAGAAGGAGGAAATAATCTTTCGAAACAGTTACGAACTTGAATTTTTTCGTGATCTGCCATGGAGATTGGAGAAGGAAACATTTCTCAAAAAATGCTATGATTACGTGTTTCAAAGTCATAGCGCCTGTTATTAGAAAGAATAGAAACACCAAATGCGTTTTTAATTTAATGTTGAATTAAGCGATTAGTCAAATATTATTTCATCGCCCAGGGACTAGAAATTAATCATATTGCCGTTCGGGTAAAAAATGTGAATAAGTGACAATAGAAATTTATAGGCCTGTAATTGAACTTTTCGTCGCCACTTATGCCACTTACGGTGCCAACTTGATTGATTTAATATTAATGTATTTATTAAAAGGCTTAAATCTTGTTGCAAACCTTTCTTAAAGTGATACTGTTACTGATTGTCATCACCATGGTCACGTTCTGGCACCAGTGATAAGGTCGCTTTCGCGCGGTCTTTTTCGTAAAAGTACTTAATCCAGAAAATGGTTACAGCTTCAAGTTATGGTAGATTTGAATTTCAGTTAAGGTTGAAACCGAACCAATCATATTAGTTCAGCCATCATTTGTGTTATATCGATAAAGTTTCTTAAAAACGACCATTCGTTTTGTTTTGCGACGGGCTTTAATTAAAATTTTATTATCACATAAGTGGCCATAATGATATAATGATTGTTTCTAACCATATATTTACAGGTACTGACGCGGAGACTGACACGTCAGGAGGTACTTGGTTAGCCATGAGTACTGGAGGAAAAATTGCTTCCCTTCTCAATGTCATGAAACCCATTAGCTGTTACGGAGTTGGACATCGAACTAGAGGTGACTATTAAACATTTTCTATCCGTTGTCAATCAGTTGAAAACTTAACTTATGCTGATCAAGCATATTATATATCTCGTATTGCAATAGAAAATGAATTAAGTAGACCTACATAGTAATAAAACATGTGGCGTTTAGGTATGACTAATTAGCTTCTGAATCTTAAAAGTAATATTACGCCCACACGCCCTTAAGATTTCTAATTTTCTATTGATATACGCGTGGTTGTTTTAAGGTTAATAACCTACCGCTACTGGTTAAATATTCACACGAAATTTGTATGTGGGAGGTTTGCTTTTATGTTTTTAAAGAAGAAAACGAGGTTTAGTTTCTGTCTTTGGCAAAACTTTCGTTGTTTACTAGGATTCTTAGCCGTTGATTTCCTGGAAAGCAATTTCGACGGACCCAGTTACCTCAAAAACTTGAAAAAAGAAGCTGATGATTACAGCGCTTTTTTACTAGTAACTCTAGAAGTCAGGTAACCTAACAGGATCTATAATAAGTATGTGTTTTAATCAGACTTGCTAATTAATTCTGAAACCATAGATCAACGAAATTATTGTGGTTATAATTTAACTATTTAGTTTGTAGCGCTTAACAAATTGTGTGGGAATGAGAGAAGTACCAAATCTTAATTTCAAGTCTGATTTTAATTAACATACGGTTTAAATACCACATCCTTGACCATTTACGAACAAATTTAAAGTCCCAGTTTAGGTCAAGTTAGAGCTTCTCACTATTCCAATGTCGAGGATGATCTGCCAATCATCTTGAAACCTGGTAAGAGTTTAGAACACTTAGATAGCGACTCTCTCCGATCCCGTTTTGGATTTATTCTCAAATGTTTCCTCATTGCGTGCAAGGTATTCACGCCTATGGTAACTGTTCGCCCAGAAAACCATGGATGAAGGTCAAGGCGTCCAAACGTCGTTTCGCTAACATTGTGGCCAAGAGCAGATCTGTTCGCAGGAAAGAACAACTTATTGAGGAATTATTCGAATTTCTAATGGATAAGAAAGAGTAAGTTGATTTCCGATAGCCCAGATTTTGTTCTTGCAACGTTACGAGACTCTTGGAACCTTCTGTCTCTGGACGTTGGAGGAGGAAACAGCCTTAATATTTGCTCAATATATTAAACATTGTTCTAGATATTATCCTGACCCTCAACTACGAAACGACGCTGATGGATGGCCTGATGATTATCGCCGAGGCTTGAGTTCTCTGTTTGTCAATATTGACGGAGATTTTGGTAGCAGGTAAGAGAATGAACCTCGTAAAGTGAGGCTCTCACTTGATAATGATGTTGATATTTTTGGAATTGGCGTAATTCAAGAACTCATAGTTTGATTTTGGTGGATGCCAATGGAAAGGTTGATTTCATCGAAAAGACAATGAAAGAGCCTATTAACCTTACAACTGTCCAATGGGAACATAGCCGACATCAATTTACCATACAAGATAGGCCGAGTCAAATTATATCCAGATTGTGACAAGAGCCACTAAATTTAAAATGTTTTTAATCGAAATCTTTTCTAGTATAAGTATACTATTGAAATATAATTGAAGCTGTGATAAAATCTAAGGATTTTAGGCTACTGTAGTACCAAGAAAGGATCCTGTTCTGGGAATTCCTATGTTAAAAGAGCGGGTACTTTTGTATTACTAGCTGACGCGACGAGTTCCCAGTGCAATTTCTATTTTTTCTTGGTATTACTTGTTTATTAAGTCATTGGCAAGGCTTAAAGTTTAAGGGAATGGGAGTTTATGGCATTGATCCAATGTATCTTGTACTTTCAGTTTTAATGTTATATGATATTATTATTATTATTATTATTATTATTTTTATAGTAAAATATGTTATTTGTTAAATAAATTTGATTATTTTATAATTTTGATAAAAAGTGATTTGCGAAAGCACGCTATAACTTAATTTTAATTTTCCCGCCAAACGAAAAAAATGGATGATTGCTGGACCTGGAAATAAGTATACAAGTTTATTAATAGTTTGAACTAGCATAGTATTTTAATTCAAAAATCGAGGGTCAATGGTCCCACAGACTAGTTCATTACTTGTAAAATATTTTAAAAATAATAAGGTCGACTACCAAACAGATTAGTTTACTCATTAAAGACAATAAGGGCTTGGGTCACTCGTCCGGAGGATTTGTTGTTAAATAACATTATGCCTTTATTTCCAGGCCTGGATGAAAAAGAAAATGATCCGCACCGCCACCTGTTTTAAAAAATTGTAACCATTAAAATCATTTCAAAGTCGACTGATTGCGTCGTTTTATCGTTTTAAATTTTAATGAATTATTTTACTAATAACCAGGAATAAGTCATGAAAATATCATCATAAACTATGAGTATTATTAAAACATAGGTAAAGCTTTTTCTTTAAATATAATCATTTAATGACATTGCTAAAGAATCTAGTATAACTTAAGTATAAACTATATATTTTGTTAGAAATCATGGGCCTTGGCGATAAAGAAAGAGAAATATACGTTTACGATCAAAGAATAAAAGATCCTGTAGCCAAAACAATCAACTTGCCGATTGTGTCAACTTACGAAAGCTTTAAAAATATAATAATTAAAGTAACGTCGACAAAGATTATAGGAAGTTTAAGTACAAATACAAAATATTGCCTAATATTTTTTCAGGAGTTCTCCATTCCTCACAATGAAGAATTTGTTATCTCGACCACTAGTCGCGAGGAGATTGACGATGACAGCTCAATTGGTATGTTTGAAATATGATTAGAGAAATTTAATTGCTAAGTTTAATCCATTCTTCAGGGTTGCTTGAAGATGGTGACACCCTATACATCCTTAAAAGTATCGAGCAAGAGTTGTTCTCTCAAACTAAACAGAAAGTTCATTTTCTTCCTCACTATGGTCAGTCTCTCGCTTTTCTTTACGTTATTAGGTATAGTACCATACCTAATATAAAGTTTTATCTCAGATACGCTTGTTAAAAGTGGCATGTACGAATACTATAATTCCGAGGGACAGAATCCTTTACGTAAATATATTAAATCATTTTATCAATAGAGAGAATGAAGTTCTATATTAATTATTGTTAAATTCTAGCCTACGCTTTTGCGGAGTTGATTGATAATTCTTTATCAGCTACTTCGAGTAATCTAGGAAAACGTGACATTGAACTACGGCTTGTAAGTTTTTAAATTTAATTTTAAATGAGGGGTTGTGAGAGCTCTGGGATATTAATCTTGTATTGAGCCTATATCAAGCCTCAAAATTCTTCTTTTGAGCTTTTATCGAGCCTCGGCTCTAGTTTAAAGCCTTTATTGGGTCTCAATTCTGGTTTTGACCCTTTAATTTAGCATCAATTCAAAATTAGTTGAAACTATAATCTTAACTCTTTTTTTTATTAGGTTCTTGATAACGCTAAGCCTAATAAGAGTATAGTATGTGTTATTGATAACGGTCGTGGCATGTCATCCTGGCAACTCAATAATTGGGCCATTTATCGACTCTCTAAATTTATCAGACAAGATAAATCCTTCAAAAAAGAGTAATTTTCTTCATTCATTCGTCTTTAAGCCTCTGTCATTTACAATAATAGTTTTTAATATTAGAAGATCTTCCTACGTTCCAAATTCTCCTCGTAAGCCTGTACCTCGATCGCTGAACAGTGAAATATCGTATTTCGGTGTTGGAGGGAAACAAGCGATATTTTTCATCGGAAACGGAACTAGAGTTCGTAATTAGCTCGTAATCTTTGAGGAAAAAATAATAAATTCCCCACTTTTAGATGATTACAAAACCTAAAGATTCGTTAGACGTTCACGAACTTTGCATTTCCAAAGAACAATTCGAACGGAAAGAACAAAACAATGAATTTGTTTATAGCGGAGAAATTAGAAATAGGAAACTCGCAGACTCTTCGCATTTAAATGACGATGATATTTTGTTAAAACAAATTATTTCGGAAGAGGAAGGGAAAGAAAGTTTCACTTGCGTCGTTATTCATGGAATTGCTCGAGAACATTTGTTATATTTGAAAGAAAATTTTAATTCTTTATGCTCTCAATTAGCGTAAGATTGCTTTTGCTTTTAATCGAAGAAAGGTTAAGTTAAAATTCTTATTACATACTTATAGACACATTTATCATTACTACATTCACGGACCAAACGGCAATGACGGTTCATCTGATAAACAAATGCCAATTCAAATCAAAAATATTAACATTGAAGTAATTGGTTATATTTCTTAATTACTATGTTATTAAGATTAATTACCAACTTTTCATTAATTATTATTCAGGTGTGTTTAAAAACTTCCGATGGAAAATCACAATCTAAAAATCTACGACAAATAGATGATGATATGCAAACGAAATATATTCAAACTTCCCATTCAGTTTTCGAGTTCAAAGCTGTAGTCGATGGAAGTAAAGTTGTTGAGGGACTTTTGAGATATCATCCATTCCTTTATGATCAAGAAACTTATCCGCAAGACCCAAACGAGGACAAAAGTAGGTCTTTCTTTTAGTAACTTTGTTATTTCTCCATACCCTAAGGTTACGGCATAACCAGCACGAGTACTCGCTTTGAAATTGGGCGAGTAGTTAGGCCTAGGCGGTTTTAATCCTTGAGCATTGGCGATTTTAAGCCTTGAGCGGAATTTGAGCCTTATCAGATACAGTGTAGATTTAATGAGTATTTGTTGTAAATACTTTATTGAGCAGTAATTAATTGATCAATTAAAAGATGAAACGAGCTTTTTTTCATAGATAATTAAACTTTAATTATGAGTAAAATGATTAATGTTTAGTACTTTGAAATGTATTGAATGATTAATAACTCTAATACCTACTCGTTAAACCGAGTACTGTCATCTTAATCATCTTTAACTTAATCTCGTCTATTTACTTGACCACCAGGCGCTTTCGATGAAGAGCAACCCTTTCCGCAAAGCGATTTGTATCCCGCTCGGGGTCGAAGGCCAATTTTTGAATGTTTTTGGAATGGTCGTCTTATACCTTACACTGTAGTTCGAGATTTCGAATGGTGTTCACCCCCGAAAAAACTCCGTAATCTCGTTCCTCTCGAGTGTTACAATCGAATATCGGGAGTTTTATGGACAAATGAAGACTTTCAAGTCAGCACGAACAAGTTAACTTTCTTGGATCTTGAGAATCGAATGAAAGATATCACCACAACCTTTCAAAGAGTTATAAATGGATCGGAGAAACGAGGACTTATCGAGAAACAATTTAACGAATGGATGGCCGTTTGTCACGAAAAATGTGACAAGCAAATTTTATTCAAAGACTTTCAAGGACACATTGCTCGACCCGACCAACAGAAACTTCGACAGTTTCCGTGGGCGGTTTTCAATACGATTGAATGGGATGGAAAAATTTATACGCGAGGACAGAAAGTGAGAGTACAAAGAACTATTCCAGTTACACTAGGAACTATTCGCCGATTCTTTCTTTACGGGGAACACGAAGAAAGTGACGTTTACGCTACTGGTGGAGACTTTGAAGTCCAAGTGGTGAATAATTTTTGTAACTAAGCTTTAAGTTCTTATGTAACTAAGCCTTGGGTTCTTTTGTAACTAAACCTTGGACTCTTTGTAACTAAGTCTTGGGTTATTTTGTAAGTAAGCCTTGGGTTATTTTATAACTAATTAATTAAAATGCAGGAACCCATCTCGATGCATGGAGACATGAAAAGTTATCCACTTTCCAAGTTAGATCGTAAAGCCGATGATGATACTATTAGTGCAGCGTTGGAGCAAGAGGAGGATAAGCTTCCTCATAGGTTAATTGTGAATTGGCCTGAAGGTGACCAACTCTACTCAAATGAACGGCGACCAGCTGGAAAAACTATTGGTAAAGATATTCTATTCTAATTTGTATAGTTATTAATATTTGGAAATTTTCTTTTGTGATATTTTTAGGCGCAATCAAGGTAGAAATCTCGAATAAAAAAGGAGAACTTATCAGTAAGATACCAGGGACTGCTAAGAAACTTATGGTTGACTTGAAACTAGTTTGGCATTGTAAGACTATTGAAAGAATTTCGTTTCTTTTTTCGAAATCACTTAAAAGATACTTTCTTATTCTTTTAGCCCCAAAAGGTGACACAACGCTCGCGCATTTCTTATCATCACACGCCAAAACATGGCCATATTGGTTTAGAAAAATGGGTATGTCATAATGAAGTTGACCCTAATTCATGACTTTCTGTTATAACCAGTTACCATTTTTAAGCGGCAAACATTTTTAGGCCTAGTTTAAACGGACGAACTCTGGTTATAAGGGAAAAGTAAAAGAAAAGTTACGCTTTCCTTACAACCAGTGAACTTGACCAAATACTTCATCATCTGCAAAGCCAAGGCCTAAGAAAACATTTTTAGGCCTAGTTTTAGCAGACAAAATCTGGCTAAAAGGAAAAGGTGAAAGACCTTTCTCCTTATAACTGGGACCTTGACCAAATACATGCCCTTTGGAAATATGGCCAAGGCTTAGCAATTATAAAGAAAATTGGTTCTTTCCCCCAGAATTTCATTACAAGGTTTTAGTGTATTTATTGATTGAGCCCAACTTTTTCATCTAGAAAATGTTAAGGAGCTAGGAGCCTATACACTCTCCCTGCAAGCTGTTATAAATGAAAAAGAGACTGAGATAGTTGGGAAAGTTCTGCCTTCTTATCATTTGAAGTTTACCGTTACGGGTATGGTAATTAATTATCATTTTAATAAACCGCGGAATCTTAATTGAATTTCAATGGCAGAGGGTGCTCCTGAGAAATTTTCCATTGGACTCTTAGAAGGTCCATTTCGAATTGGCATTCCCTTTAACATACCATTAGCATTCCATGACAAATACGGAAATATTTCCAAACCACTCGAGACTTATCGACCCCTTCTTCAAGCACTGTAAGTTTTAATATTTATATCTTTGTTAAACTAGTTCTTACGGATGTACATTCAAGTACTTGTTTCTTTTCAAACACTCGAATGAGTATCTAATAATTTGCTCAATACTCATTCCTTTGGATTCTCAAAGAGTACAGAGTACTCGACTCGATGCTCGTTTGAATTCTAGACTGAGTATCGAGTACTCAGCTAGCTACTCTTAAGAAACATTAGTATTTCTTAACGTCTTTCTCGCTTATCAATTTCCATCCGTATTTTTTTGCTCTTAAGTGGGTTGAGTTTGGACTTCGAAAACGTTTCTATAAAAGGAAATACTTTGATAATCAAAAACGTAACCGCTTTAGGACACATTGAGAACAGTTCTGGAAAAGTAAAGCATGATTTTTAATTAACATTTTTTTAGCTAATCTTGTTTAATGGATATTTGCGCTTTTTCGATTTTAAAGAATTTCAATTTCACGGTGAAAGTTTTGGGTTTGGATAAAGAATCGCATTCAATGAAAATTAGAATGCTTCCCGGTAATAATGTTTGAAGATAATTCATTTGTTCTGAGGCTTGAGTTTAATATAGGTTAGATTAGCTTGGTTTTATGATTGATTTGGTTGGGTCTAAGATCGATTAGCTTGAGTTTAAGATAGATTAGCTTGGGTTTAAGCTTAAAGGGATACTATTAGCTGAAAAATATATATTAGCTGTAAAAATATGCTCCCCTGAATTTTTTCATAATTTTTGAAGTATTAGAAAATATTTTTTAAAGTTTTATATCTTAAACATGCATTTGAATTTTTCTGCTATTGCCAAGAAGCCAATCAGAACCAAGGACTCATCCCCCGTCTTACTAAGATAAAAAGTAGAATCCCTAGCGACATCTAGGTGATAACGTAGTTTATATTTTGGATTTGATTTTTATGAAAATTAGGTTTATAAAAGATTGTAGGCATCATTATCATCCAAAGCTCGTTACTAGCAAAGCTTATAGTTTTTAAAACGTAGCTGCTGCTTCTTTTGGAGAAAATTAGTAAACTATTCTATTTCAAATCTTCAATTTAAACCAAGATCTTTATATTATCACCTAGATGTCGCTAGGAGTTCTACGATCTAACTTCGATAGTCTCCTGTCTGATTGGTCCAGTGAAAAACTCAAACACATAGCTCAGCCTAATTAAGTTTTAAATAAATAATTCTCATCGAAATAATTTTTTAAAAAATGTGAAAAAATTCAGCAGGATATATTTAATTGCAAGGAAACAGATAAAAAATTAAAATGGGTACGAAATTTTCACCTAATAATCTTCCTTTAAGATCGATTAGGTTGAGTTTGAGATTGATTAGGTTGAGTTTGAGATCGATTAGGTTGAGTTGGAGATCGATTAGCTTGTTTTAAGATTGATTGGGTTGGGTTTAAGATCGATTAGCTTGGGTTTATGATCGATTAGCTTGGGTTTATGATCGATTAGCTTGGGTTTAAGATCGATTAGCTTGGATTTATGATCGATTAGCTTGTTTTAAGATTGATGAGCTTAAATTTATTTTCATTATTATTATCATGGAAATTATGATTAAGAAGTTAAAAATTAATGTACGAAGATAACATGTGATTAGGTAAAAATAAAAATAGATTTTATTTTAAAAATTGACTGTGAGACAGTTTCAAACCGTGGTTTGTTGTTCAATCAATTTTTAAAATAAAATCAGTTTATGTTTAACTAATCATGTGTTATCTTCGTCAAGAAGGATCAGATAAGGAGAGGAAAAGTGGGAACGGTGCGGCTCCTACTGCGACGGCCTAAACTCCCACTCTGGGAGAACGGGGTACAGATGGGGGTAGAGATGCTTCGTGGTAAATTGTTGTCACGTGGGTAAAACGAATCCTTTATGAGACGCGCTAGCTAGCGACCACGTGACAAGTTTACCTCGAGAATTTCCTATCCCCCCCCTTTCCACCCGAGTGGGAGGTTGGCTCTTCTCTCTCTAACCCAACGCAGCCCCACTTTTCCTCTCCTTATCTGATCCTTCTTGTCTTCGTACATTAATTTTTAACTTCTTGATTAGCTTATTTTAAGTTTGATTAGCTTGGGTTTAAGATTGATTGGGTTGGGTTTAAGATGGATTAGCTTGAGTTTAAGATCGATTATCTTGAGTTTAAGATCAATTAGCTTGGGTTTAACCCTATCTTTTGCATCTTCTCATATATAAATTTACACATATAGGCCCACCGAGGGTTTTAGTCGTTAAACCAGACGACGCTATGATTGAGATTGAAAACAATTCTTCCGTATCATTTGACGTTGTCGCGGTGGATGCGTCTGGTAACGTTACATCGGAACCAAAATTTATAATATCCTGCAAGTTCATCTTGAAAAATCAAAAAGACTTGCCAGTATACAAAGTAGATATCTCATCGAGTGGGAAAGGAACCCTAACTGGGAACGCAATCTCGTTACAAAAATTCGTTGGTAATGAGATTGTTACTGCCAAAATTCAAGCGATGGTTAGTTATTTTTAAATTTATATTTATTATTGGTTGATAAATTAATAAAAATTGTTCCAGAATCGTTCCGATATTCAAGTTGTTGAGAGAAAGATTCTAATTCAACCGAGTCGAAGAGCGACTTCTCTTCGGGTTACGTATATCGGGGAAGATGGTAAAAGAGTTGATATTGAACCAGATTGCGAAATTGAAAAAATTGCTGGTCAACCTCTTAGTGGACTCGGTAAATTACTTTTATTTGAAGATTTACTCTTAAAAATTATTAAAATCCTTAACACGAAGCTTGTTTTTTATCAGAATTTTTAGTTTATGATGAAGGTGGAAGACCAGTTAAGATAACTGCCCCCATCGCTACTAAAATTAAGGTAATCTAATTGCTTTATTAATTTTTTAATCGTAAAACTGGATTGAATTTCTTTTTTCAAAGGTGAATTGGGCTCGTGGAGGTAAAGAAATGATTATGTCTGGTAAACTGCCGGATATCATGACGCCTTTATCAGTATCTCAATCAATGTATTGTCACATGACACTTACTGACTTTTCGGTCATAGATTTTTCATTTACGCTGAAGTAAGTTGTTGAAGATTTTTTATTCTTTTACAACATAAACATTTAAACTCGTCGCAGACCATTACCGGGTCCGGAACATTCTTTGAAAGCGTATTGCGAATCATCGAAAGAGTTACATTTAGGAGAAGCGTTACAATCAGATATATACGTTGATGTACTTGATAAACATTCTAATCGCGTTTCGTCGGTAATTACTAATTAATCTTTTAGAAGTATTTTAAAAATGATTTACTTGAAGCGTAATTATTAATAGATTACGTCGAAATCATTACCGAACTTACTAATTGTGGCAGAAGACTTGAATTTGAAAGATTTAGAAACGTTGCTCGGTGACAAGGTTGATTAACAAACGATTTCAATGTTTTTTTAGAAAAATAATATAAAATGAAATTTCTTTACAGAAAGCAACTTTCATTTTGAAAAATATCAAGTTTCTCGATAATAAACTTGGTCCCAAAGAAATTCAGTTTAAATATAACAATTTGAAGGATTCTATTCATTTAGAAGTGGTTCCTGGAGCCCCTGCTAAGATAATTTACGTTAATTACACCTTAGATGAGGTAAATATTACTTTTTTTAGAAAAAATTACGGTTTTTGAGGTAAATTTTGACTGTATTTTAATGGGCATGATTAGTTTGTATCTCTACACAATGATACGCCTCTACCTTATCCATTGGTGGTTCAACTTTGTGATAATATGAACAACAATGTTAAAATCAGCGGAATCAAAGTGCAATTAGGAACGGACGAAGCCATCAGAATTATTCCCACCGTTCATGCTAGTAAAACAAACGATGAAGGATTTGTGAATTTCGGAGAATTGAAAGTTTCTTTGAAGCAAAAGTAAGTGTAATGATTTGATAATAATTTAGGACTGGCAAGTATTCTTTTCTATCGAATACCGAGTACTCGACTCGTTATATACTGGAGTATTGACTTTTTGATGATCTTTTGTACATTTTAGGGATACTAGACTCTATAGGCTCAATATCGGTATTAGTTAAACTACAATATAAGCCAACACTAAATATTGATGTTCACTTTTCAACGCATTAATAATTTATAATCTTATTTTAGTCAAATATTACCAAAATGTCCCGCTTATTTATGCCCTGGATCGTGTAAAGGAGTGTTTTCATTGTGTGCAAAAGCCGTTTACAATAAATCTTCAATTATTGGCCCAATTTTGAAACTTCATATTCCTTGTGATCCTCGCAAAGCGGTTTCTATGCGAGTACAATGTGCGTCTGAAGACAGAAGGTTTAATATCGGCAAAGAATTACCTGGTAAATTGAACATTTTCAATCAACTTATTGAAAGAAATTTGAAAACTAATTTGAAACACGATTTTTACAGATTTCATTGTTTCAATAATATCCGAAAACGATAATCCAATAAAAAACATTAAAAGCTCTCAATTGAAAATGAAAGTCACTCCTGATAAGTCTAAAGGAATAGTTACTCCAACTAGGGTAAGTTTGAATTGTATATCTCTGTTAGATTAATTTTAGAACCATTTTATGGCGAATTTCGTTTTAGCCTTTGTCGTACGTACCATCAGAAGGCAAAGATGATTATAGCGTGTTTTACTTCAGGTAAATATATCAAAGCTTTTTTTAAGCCTAATTTAACTCTTGTTGCATGAATCATCATAATTTAACACATATTTGTTATGATAGTGCATAATATTATAGTATGAATTGGCAAATTATCCCTAATTGTTGAATGACTCAGCAAATTAAGCCTAATTGTTGAATGACTCAGCAAATTAAGCCTAATTGTTGAATGACTCAGCAAATTAAGCCTAATTGTTGAATGACTCAGCAAATTAAGCCTAATTGTTGAATGACTCAGCAAATTAAGCCTAATTGTTGAATGACTCGGCAAATTAAGCCTAATTGTTGAATAACTCGGCAAATTATATCTTGTTGTTGAATGACTCGAGCAAATTAAGTTTAGTTATTGAATTACTCAACAAATTAAGCCTAGTTATTGAATGACCCAGCAAAATTAAGCCTAATTATTGAATGACTAGGCAAATTAACTTTAGTTATTGAATTACTCAACAAATTAAGCCTAGTTATTGACTGACTCAGCAAAATTAAGCCTAATTATTGAATGACTAGGCAAATTTAGCCTAGTTATTGAATGACCCGGCAAAATTAAGCCTAGTTATTGAATGACTTGGCAAATTATTGTTTTTTATGATTATGAAACAGCCTTAAAACTTTTTATCTAGGAATAAGCAGCTTCCAGGTGTTGTTGGAAGTTATACGATTGAATTTATTTACACAGCGAATAATATTACTCTTAATAGTAAACCAGTGAGTTTATTTCCTAGATTTTTATAAATTTAAATTATATCAAAACCTTTTCAACTTTGAACGCTTTATTAAAAAATAGTTACGTCTGTTATCTGAAAGACCAAAGTTCAGCACATTTTAAATCATTCCTTATTGGTTGAATTTCGCGTATTTTAAGCAGACTGTATTATTTTTTCATATAGCTTCATAAACTTAGCCTGATTACGCTGATTCAATCTAATTAAAATACTTATTTAGATATCCGTACATGTTGTGCCTGGAATAGCTACCAAATTAGTTCCAGAAGTGGATCCAGGTTTGCCAGCCGTTTCCAACACATCCAAATTTGCCAGTCGATGTCTAGTCAAAAACCTGAAACTTCATTTCGAAGTACGAATGACTCGTAAAGTTTTTATTTTTCATAAAATAAAATCTGACGAAGCGTTAAATTTCCAGGATGAAAAAAATAATATAACTGGGAATAAAATAAACGGAACTCTTAATGTACAAATCATGTCCCAAGACAAGAGAGAGAAAAATTCCATTCCAAAAATGGTAGGGAATGTAACGTCTATTGAAGTTCCTATTGTTGCTGGTCACGTTTCGTTACAAAATGTAACGATAGAAGAGAATTCGCCAGGAGTTGATGGAAAGGAATACATATTGCGATGTACTCCTATTCTACGTAATTCCGACGCTGATGTAAAACCTTACGATGTACGATTCATATTTTGCAATGGTGAGGTTTATATCTTTATGATCATCCGTATAGTTTACTAAAAAAACTCTTTTGCGTAAGATTCAAATAAGCAATCGCAGATCTCTCAGCTGTCAAAAGAGAGGGACAATCTTCTCTCCGTAATCAAAACTTATCAACATCTTTTTGATACTTCGAAGCAATTACTAAGAGAACTTGAAGGTAATTATTTTATTTAACTGTTTTTCTGTGGCGAGTCTTTGATATTTGTACGAGTATTCGTCAAATTTCGGGCGAGTATTCGTCAAATTTCGGGCGAGTATTCGTTAAAACTCGGGCGAGTATTCGTCGAATTTCGGGCGAGTAATCGTTCAACTTCGGGCGAGTAATTTTTGAATACTCGTTCAAATTTCAGTTCTAAGGCTTTAAAGTTTTTTGATCTAATAGTAATTAATCATTTATAAATCTCAGAGGCAGCTAAGAATGCGTACGCCGAAGAGAATAAAATTAAAAGTGAACTACGAGAGATGGATTTTAATCCTTCTTCTTTAACTTCGGTAAATAATCAAGTTATTGTTAATAATATCTTAATTGAAGAAAACTGTTATGTATTTAGGTTGAAAAAACCAATCAAGCTATCGCAAAACTAGTACAAAACCAGCAAAAATTAGTTAAGCCTCCCAAAAGGGTTTTTGGGATGCCGGGAGCTCCCGAAGAAACTGGAGTTCTTGGCAAAGTATAAGTTTATTTTTAATAAATTTCATTAATCCACGAGACACGATTATTTAAATTTAAAAATATTACGTTTAGATTGGTCAGTTAGCATATATCGAGAATGAAGATGTTGCTAAAGTATTATCGTGGCATATGCAGTCTGATATGGATTGCGTTATAACGCATAAAATGGAAAAGGTATGAAATAATTATATAATTTTTCCAAGAATAAATTATATCCTATACTTGCGTTTGAATTTTGCTATCATTTAGAACTAGACAATCAAATTTCAGTTTTTGCAAACAATACAACTCTGATTTGTTTACTCTAAAATAGGTGGAGCCACGGTATAAAAAATTATGAAATTAGTTAATTCCATAGGTCTTGCCACTTAAAAGCATTATTTTGTGTAAAAAACAAACATTTTGCATTTCCTAACTGTTGTTTGATCATTCCTTTTGTCGTTTTCATCATATTCATCACCCCAATCTTCATTTTCATCTATTAAATTGGCATAATCAGTTAAAAGTGGGTTTTGTTACTGTTTAATGATTGGAAACTTTTGGAAACTCAAACACATTGCTAAGCCTAAATTATTGTCAAAATAATTTTTTTAATGATGAAATATTACGTTAATAGGCTAGGGAGTTACACAAACGTTACGGAGGTCGTATGCAGTTACTTCCATTGGACAGTATATACCAGCGTAATTTACCGGATTGGTCAAGGTAATTTTATTTTTAATATAGATTTAAATTTATACTTCAAACCCTTACCCTTAAAATTAATCTTTAAATCATAGGCCGTTAATTCACACTAAGATTAGGAATTACATTCCTGTTGGAAATCCCGTTTACGCCCGTAACTGTTTAATTTTCCCCAAAGAACCGGAAAATTGCAAAATGGGTAAGCTTTAATATTTATCCTCTAAACAACACTTTTAACCTATCTTTTTTGCTAGTTTTTGGTATGTTGTTAGGAGATACGATAATACTCGATACATTAGAGGAGGCGACGCATTATCGAGAAATGGTGAGAGATTTGTTTCCCATTAACGCGTTTAAACCAAGTCTTAATTATATATATTATTAGATTGTAAAACATATGTTTTGTCCAACATTGCTAACGCGATCCGGGGAACGTATTAGAAGTAACGGTAAATTTGGTGGCCAGCAGAATAAAGCGCCCCCTATTGACAGATTGAGGGGATTAATTTTTGGAGAACCTCCTCAAAATCAGTTTAAAGAAATTGAGCAACAAATTGGTAAATTAACCTTTTAAATGTTACTAAACGTTTTGAAGCGTAGTTTTCTTTCGTCAAACCTAGAATTATTGGAGAGTCTTAAACAAGCGGTAGAAAAAAGTGCGCAAACGCGCGACGAATTAGCGGAGCAGCAAAAACAAGAAAATTCCATAGAGATGGAAGAAAAAGCTAAAGAATACGCAGCTGCTCAGAAGAAACTGAAAGAAATTGAAAACAAACTCATAGGTAAAGTGTCAAGTTAGTTAACATATATTCGTAACCAAACTGAGCGTCTGGACAAAATTTAATTTTCCTAGAAGCGAGTTCGATTGGAAAAGGAAATAAACGTAATTCTAACGGGTCACCGATTCCTACACGAAGAATTGATGATAATCCTCTTAATGGATTAGGCGGATTAGGTTTAACGAGGAGCCAAATGTTGAAGTTAAAATTGTTAGGCGGTGATTCCGCAGAATCGTCTCCTTCATCTACACCCACGTACACCCAACCATCTCGCAAGAAAAAAAAATCTAATTAGATAACTTTGCCATTTTACTGTAAATTTTAAAAGTATACGAGAGTTTATCATTACTTTGTCATTTTGAAATTGTCATGTGCGAGAGCTCAAAATGATCCGAGAGCTTGATCGAGCTTAGTGCTGAGCTCTTGAATAATTATTTTAATTTTGGTTTAATATTATAAGTGATTTTAAGCTTCAAAACTAGAATTTTAAGTCGCGAAAGTAAATTTTTAAGTTTAAAAGCTCGATAAGAAGCATTGAACTGCTCGAAGCTCGATAGGGAAAATTATTAGAAATCGAAGGAAGTTTTTTATGGCTCAAGTTCGAAGCTCGATAAAGAGAATTTCCAGGGCTTGAGCTCGAAGCTCGAAAAGGAATATTTTCATGGGTCGAGTTAGGCTCGATAAGGAATATTTTCATGGCTCGAAATAGGCTCGATAAGGAATATTTTCATGGCTCGAGTTAGGCTCGATAAGGAATATTTTCATGGCTCGAAATAGGCTCGATAAGGAATATTTTCAGTAGTCGCACACCCTTCACTTTTATATTTTTCATTAAATGAAATTTTTCAAGACACTCTTGAAACAAACTATCATATTTTTTTCATAATTTTTACTTTCCAATTTCGAATATTCCTAAGGCTTTGCTTCACCGTAAAATTCATAACCTTTAATGTATCGAGTTAGAACTGTTATAGACTGTTTTTCGTGGGTCCCAAAATCTAAATATTTTCCAAATTTCAACGACTGAAATGTTTTAATTTATAGTAAGTCTATTGTAAAATATTGTGATTTTAGTCAAGTTTAAATATAGTAGTTTTTATATTTCGTTGTCCAGTGGCTTTATAAAACAGACGCCCAGGTTTTGAATCAACTAGATCCATTTTTTCCTTTATTGGTATTGCAAGAAGAGAGTGGAATGATCTTTTTGTATTTGGTTCTTATTTTAGAACTTGAACCTAATAATGCTTGAATAGGTCATTAATTTCACTTTAACTTAATGGAATGGTGGGTTGGAGCCCACGTTTAACGGTGAAGCATAAGCCTTAGGTTGATATCTCTCATTTTCATTATAAAATAAATTTTTGGAGAAACTAAAGTAATTGTGATATGTGAAATATGGTAAATGAAATTTTGTTTCGTTAAAAATTCAAAAGCAATTTTTATCACGATTGTTTTGGGAATCAGGGCTTTATCATAAATGTACAAAGGCCATTTTTATACATTAAAGATGTTTTACTAATCAAATTTTTGATATTTGTGAACCGAATATCTTCGATCAATCGTGGAGTAGCATTGGTTATGTTATTCAATTATTTTATGCTCCAATGTGTCATATTCCCATAAGCATAAGAAATTGAGCCACTTCCAAGACGAGGCTTAAGGCGCGTTTTCAATCAATATTTTTCTGGGCAAGAATCGTGCTTTTGAGTCAAAAGAAAGTTGAAGCTTCAAGTGACAGATCTAAATGAATTTAATATAAGCTTATTTAAAAACAAAAAGCTTGAAAACGTCCCTTATCATTCATAATGAAATTTCATTTTCAATGTAATTTTGAATCTCCCGGCTTTTTAAATAAAAACTAGAGGTCACTTTGCTCCAAAACGGACGTATAGGAGAGGAAAACGAACTGAACTGAACTTTGGACTAGTTATTACTTGTTTTTAGGTCATTGTTTATTTCCGCGAACGAAGGGAAATCGTTCATGCAGTAAATCTAATTAATTTACTAAACGTGTTTAGATTTCTACTAATAATAGTTAAAAGTTAAAACTGTAGGACTTCAGCTTTATTATTGTTCAATTTTCATATCAAAGTTCTCGTTGTATTTGTGGTGAAGTTAACAAATTAATTTTATTAGAAAATCTTTAAGCCTTTGCGTATTACCAATACCAACTTACCAAGAGACTCAAGAGTTGGCGATTTTTTTCCCTTTTGTGAACTTCCGATTTCTTAAGACTTGGTTTCAATGAAAAATAATGTAAGTTGTTTTAATTCCTAGTTTTTTTGGCTCATTTTTTTAATAATTTATAGAGGAAATATCCTAATAAACTGCAGGGAAGTGTACAATACGAATGATTGCGCACGAACATTTAAAATATCTCTCTAATAGTGATAGTCTCATTGTTGTACCCTTTCCTTAGTTCCTACTTCCGAAGTCTATTATGTTCCTCCTGTTTATTGGAATTGTAACATTATTTAGATAAACTGAATATCATAATTCAATAAATGGAGGATGAAGATGTTAAACGGGTTAAAGAGAAGGAACAAGATATGGCAAATTCAGACTCATTTGGGTCATCGAGTCAGCCTCAAAGTGGTGTCAAGAAAAAGCTCAAAACCTTAACTTTCTGCCGAAGAAGAAAGGGTATTAAAGAAGTTACTCAAAAAAGGAAATCTCCGTGGACTTTTAAATTTGGGCCTAAAGTTAGGGACTGCTCTAATACAAGCGTCCCCATTGCTGGAGATAACAATACGTGCGTATGCACCGTTTATCGACGTACCGATCAGGCATCTAGCGCAGATTCCATAGATTTTTCGAAGGTCGACTGCTTGCCAAAATGCGTTCTGAATTCCAAAGCTACAAAATCTCATCGAATGTCTTGTACGAGTGACGACTTTCCATTAGAAGAGAACCACTTTTCTTTGAGCGCAATTAGCAACGTGACAAAAGATGAGAGACAAAAGACATTGACAGAAACTGGACGGGCAGCGAGCTTTGAGACTAAAGAATCCCAAACTCAAAACGCTGCTAAGGTGGAATGCATGTCTCAACTCTCAGAATTCGATCAAGTCGCATTTTCTTCTGAAGCTGGATTTCGCTCATCAGAGATCAAGGATAATAAACTTGGCAACGATGTCTCTCGCCAGTTGAATAACAAAGGTGATGGAATGTCCGCGTATAGAAATGAGAGATTGCCTAGTCTAGAATTTGCCGCAGTCGCTGCTAATGAATCGAATAGAGAAACTTCCCGAGAAGAACTGAGTATGGAGTCCACGCTTAGCGGAGAACTTCCTTTCATTGAGGATACAAAGATCAACATTGAGGATTTCCCCGTGGAAGATTGGGACGAAAGAGCGAGGTTGCAACGAGCGAAAGAAATGGAAGAAGGCGTTGATCCACCTCCTGGTTACAAACCAAAGCAAATTACTCAACAAATAACTCCGACACCCATCCAAGAACATTCCATTTCAGAATTATTAGCCACGTATCTTCAAAACCATTTGTTGCTGAAATCTTCCGGAGACTTATCTCTCTCCGTTGAAGAAGCCAATGAAAAATCCATACTATCGAGGAACGTATTGGAAATGCTTCAAGAACTCAGTCTCTCCGGGTTATTTTCACCTCCAATTCACACCCAAGTCGACTATATTCATTGCTTAGTTCCCGATCTGCTGGATATAACGAGTTGTAGCTGCTATTGGGGTAAAATGGATCGTTACGAAGCTGAAACGTTACTCGAAAATAAACCAGAAGGAACATTTCTTTTGCGAGATTCGGCTCAAGAGGATTTCTTATTTTCCGTCAGTTTTCAACGTTACGGTAAAACTCTTCACGCCCGTATCGAGCAATGGAATCACAAATTCAGCTTCGATTCGCACGATCCCGGAGTTTTTTCATCAGGAACCGTCTGCGGACTTATCGAGCATTATAAGGATCCAAGTTGCTGCATGTATTTTGATCCTATGCTAACTATTCCCTCGCACAGAACTTTCCCTTTCTCTCTACAACATTTAAGCCGATCCGTCATTTGTAATAAAATAACCTACGACGGAATTAACAGCCTTAAGCTCCCAAAATCGCTAAAATCGTATTTGAAAGAATATCATTATAAACAAAGGGTTAAAGTCAGGCGATTTGATTATTAAAATTAAATAAAATATTAAAAATAATAAATTGCTTTTCCTAGTTTTTAGTTTTTTTTTGTTAATACGTAAATCTAGTTAATATTTGTTTCGTTGTAAAATAAAAATTTGACAATTTGTGGTTCTTCTAATGAACAATCTTTAATTTTTGAATTTTCATGAGATTTGTATTAAGATATAGGAATATACAGTAGTTGGATCAATTTTAAATGTTAACGGTTGTTGGGCGTGCTACCTAAAGAGAATTTCCATTTCGTTTGTATTTAAAGTGTTGATTTTTTTCAATCAAAATAAAAATAAATGTTCTTTTTTAAAAAAAATCGTGAGTTGTAGTATTATCTAAAAAATTCCATATGATTTGGTTTAATACGAATACTTCTGATCATTTACTTCTGGCGAATGGCCTACGTGTTCTTAACCTTTATTGGCCATTATAAGTCACGTGTTCTTAACCTTTATTGGACATAATAAGTCACGTGCTTTCAAAAAGAGGGCTGAGTTGTTTTCCCCAGGGACGGAAATAAGAAATTTTTCTTATTGGACAAATGTCCAGTAGCCCCCCTTAAAAATTCAAAAATTATCGGACATTTAACAAAATTACCGGACAATGCTACATTTCTTGTATTGAAAAGTACTTCTTTTTTATCGGACATTTGTCCAGTGACCCCCTCTTAAAAATAAAAAGTTATCGGACATTTGGAAAATTTATCGGACAATGACCAGTGACTTGTGCTTATTTCCGTTCCTGGTTTTCCCCTCTTGTATAGCCTAGCAGGGACGGAAATAAGCACAAGTCACTGGTCATTGTCCGATAAATTTTCCAAATGTCCGATAACTTTTTATTTTTAAGAGGGGGTCACTGGACAAATGTCCGATAAAAAAAAAGTACTTTTCAATACAAGAAATGTAGCATTGTCCGGCAATTTTGTTAAATGTCCGATAACTTTTGAATTTTTAAGGGGGGTTACTGCACATTTGTCCAATACGAAAAATTTCTTATTTCCGTCCCTGTAGCCTAGCCTTTTAATTATTTTTGTATTGTATCCTTTAAAGACTCTAAACTCTAAAGAGGGAGGTTTTTGTAAGGAAATGTCACATCAAACCGGAATCACAGGTAATTAATTAAATAATGATTATTTTTTTAAATAAATATTGCTTAGGATTATCTTAATTTATCACGGTTTACTCTGGTTATTATTTATTTTATAAGAATTAGATGATCAATTTTCAATAATTTATACCTAAGCCTTGGACCTAATCCTAGAAGTTGAACTTCAGTCTTCATAGAGAAGGAGTTTATAATTTATAATGTTAATTGATTTGTCAAATATTTGGAAATTGCTATGACTTACCCTATTTTGACAACATGGTGTGTCGTCAATTAATGTTTAATTATTATTTTAAATTTTATATTAAAGGCAATGATGCGCTGCGAAAATTCTTTGGCACTTGTAAAGATGGTCGAATTAGAGCCTTCAAAGTTTCGATAAAGGAAGGTAGGGTAATTGAGATGTTTTATTGGAATGCCATTTATTAAATATTTTGTAGAAGAACTAGTTCTCGATGAATCTGTTGAAACATCGGGTACTTGGGAAGAGGATTACGATAAAAGTTTGCTAAAATTAGTCGAAGAAAAGCAGCCTACGTATTTATTTTATCGCCTCGATAGTCAAAATGATTCCGGATACGAATGGATTTTTATTAGCTGGTCACCTGATAATTCTCCAGTTCGTCAAAAAATGTTGTACGCTTCTACTAAAGCCACGCTCAAGAAAGAATTTGGTTCCGCACAAATCAAAATGGAAATGTTTGGGGCAATTACAGTAAGAAGATATTTTAAATATATTAATTTTAATCTTTAAATATACGGTTTTACAATTTTTAGACTGATATTAATTTGAGAGGATTTAAACGACATCTTAACGCTTCAAGAGAACCAGCTCCTTTAACTTTTGCGGAAGAAGAACTAAAACAAATTAAAAAGAACGAGGTACGTTGTTTTTATCTCAATAAAGTTTAGAGTAAATCAGTGTGTTCAAATAATTTTTGTTTTACGTAGACTGGAGTTGAAATTGGTTTTGACACGAAACATCAGACAATGCAAGGCGTATCGTTTCCAGTTAAGGATGAAGCTATGGCAGCTCTCTTTGATTTGAAAGATAGAAAAATCAATTACATACAACTTGTAAGTTTATTAGCTACTTAATTAACTAAAGCCTAACCCTTTTTCTTTTTAATTAGAGCATAGATATAGTGAAGGAAGAAATTAACTTAGAATCAACTGAAGCGACGACGGTTCGACAATTACCTCGCAGGATTCCTGGTGATCATGCGAGATATCATTTGTTCCTGTTTCCTCATTCTTACGAAGGGGATTCCTTTGATAGCATAGGTAAGTTCATTTTTTAAATAAAATACAATGATTTTTTTACTTAATATTATAAAAAAATGTTTTTCAGTATTTATCTACAGCATGCCGAGTTGCAATTGCCCAATCAGAGAAAGAATGTTATATTCTAGTTGCAAAAATCCATTTCTAGCTTCTATAGAGAATCAAGTTGGCCTCGAAATTGCCAAAAAGGTAACTTAAACTTTGTTAGGCTTAGCAGTGAGTTTGACACTTTATTAGGCTTAGCATTGAGTTTGAAACTTTATTACTCTTAGCACTGAGTTTGAAACTTTGTTAGGCTTAGCAGTGAGTTTTAAATTTCGTTAGGCTTAGCAATGGGTTTTAAATTTTGTTATGCTTAGCAATGAGTTTGAAACTTCGTTAGGCTTAGCAATGAATTTGAAATTTTGTTAAGCTTAGTTACTAGTCATTGTCATTCACCTTTTACAAGTATATAACCACGATTAACCAAAACTTTTAGATTGAAATTGGTGAAGCTAAAGAACTAACGGAAGACTTCCTGATTGACGAAATTCATCCGAAACTAAACATCTATAAACAAAAATTTGCCAAACCCAAAGGTCCTACAAACCGTGGCGCGAGAAGGTTGATTAAATCGCCGAAAGAAGAAACTGCTCCTAAGAGTTAAAGGTAAAAAATAGTTAATAGGCCAATAATTAAAGAGCTTGTGACCGGTTAAGGTTGATGAAAGTGGCTAGGCGTGTATTCCTGAGACATTTGTGCCTTTTACCGCGTGTGACGAGTGTCTGGGCTTTTTCAAAGTTTCAAACTTTCAATCGCGAGTGAGAGGGTGAGTGGCTGATTGTAATTTTATTTTGGATAATGGACTGCGATCTTACGAATTCTACTGGTAAAATTAGGAAGGAACTATAATTTAATAGCCAGTGATAATTATATTTATGATAATATCTGGGATATATTTATTTACTAATACAAAACGAAAAAGCTTTAATTGGGGGAAAAAAACAATTTACAAGATTTATTTTTAAATACAATCTTCTACGTGTAATTCTTAATATAATTTGAACCAAATTCTACGTATTACTGTTAGCTTTTTTTGAAGCCTGAATTTCCCGTTGTTTTCTATAATAAAAACATGAAATTTTTTGAACGTGAAATTAATTGATCTATATTTAGTGAAACGATATTGTAATTTAACCGATACTGATTTAGTTTTGACATCAGGTTTTTAGTTTTTGCCGTAAATGCAAATTTTAATGCTGTAAATTAGACGTAGCGAGCGTCATCTACCATATCAGTATCGTAAAATTAAATTTTAAAGAAAACAAACTTTAAATATTTGTTCCAATAATCATGTTGCCAGTAGCGCAATTCTTTAACGGAGGTTCCGGATATATAATATCCGGCACTCATCAATGAACCAGCGATAGTTCTAAATGTTTATTAAAAGATTGGATCGTTTTAGAGCCAAGGTGCAAAAATCTCGAGTTAAGCCTAAGATTGGTTATTTCTGAAGAGCAAGTAATTCTTCAGCCATTCTAAACGCTTTATAATTGATCACGTACAAAGCTAGGCTATGTTTTATAACAGATTTTTATTTAAAAGCCAAACTTTGATTGAAACATTGGTTTTACTTACCCTAAAGTTAATCCTAAAACACCTCCCACCAACATGCCTCGTAATCCAAGGTTTATCCTAAAGATGGTACCCAATGTGGCTAGAAATAATAAAACAAATTATTATCAAGTTTGTATAGTTTAAAGTTCTTACTTCCTGCAATGACGTGTTCGAGGAAACCTCCGTCATTTCTGTATGCCATGACGGAAGACGCTATTAAGCTGTTAAACTGTTTTTTTAGTGATTATACTTTGCTATTATAATAAGTTATTAAATTACCAATATCCACCAGTAAGAATTCCAAATTTGATGCCCCATTTCATGCCTCCTTGAAGTATTTCTACAATCATTTTATCCTGGAGGGATCTCTGTGGAATTTATTTTCCTCGAGTGATTGTTCAAATACCAAATCTACTTATTTGCGTGTTGTTACCTTTGCTACCATGGGGTCAACGAATAGACTCTCTTTATTTTTTCGCAACCAAGCTTCTTTAGCAGTTTGACCGTTAATCATTGCTCCTATAGTAGCCCCAGTTAATGCTCCGCTTACAGTAGCCATGTGAATCAAAGTTAATTCTGGTGAAATTTCTTCGTACAAACTTGGAATTTTTACAAATTATATTACAAATATTTAAGTTATTAATCTTTTCGAATATATAAGTCTAAAAGGAATAGTTACTTTTTTTGGAAAATCATTTTAATTCTGTCCATTCCAGTTTCATCATCAAATGCCGTAACATCTTGATGATATATTTCACTACCCATTCCACCTATAGGATTATCCATTGTTTAACTATATATTTAACTATTAAACAGACCTTTAAACACTAAGCCTAGGTAACTGGAACTAAAACCGGATAACCATGTCCTGAAGGCCACGACAAGTGAGGACCAAGAGGTCACCAGTTTAGACTTTAGTAAAGATTAGTCAATAGATGGCTCTAAGAATCGAGCCTGTCGAGGTCAAGAGTCGGGTCGGGGATAGTACATGGCCTAGGCATGGAACAATGGCCATTACATTGAAGAGAATTGTAATTGCGGTAATTATATTATATTGCTTAGTTACGTGTTATACCGGTTATTTTCTACTATCCAAAAGCTTTACGAACAATAAGTTTTACAACCAGCGTGTTTGGTCTATGCCAGGTATGTTAAAACCGTATTTTGCTACTGGGTTTCGTTAAGCCTTTGCTTTTTGACATATGATATGAACAGTGGTGGGCAGATTCGCGAATCTAAACATTGGGCAAAATTCTCACTCAAAAATCGAAACTCTTACCGAAAGATTTTCTCATTCTCACTCTCGCGAGTGGGAATGAAATTTTCCGCGAGAGTCATTCTCATTCGCGATGGGAATGAGGGGGATTTAGAGTCATTTCATTCCCCCGAAAGAAGGAACCATGGAATTGTAGGTTCACTCTAGGATAGAGAGTGAAAGTTTTTTATCTCTTCCTTCCCATTCTTGGAGGGGAAGTTTTGGGAGTGATTTTCAAAAGATTGACGAAAATCACTCCCGACAATGGCGACAAACTCGAATTTCATTGGAAGAATTTTTTCTCTCCTCCACTAGATGGCGATAAGCTTCAGAAAATATTCTAGGGGACTTTATAGTAAGGTGTATTTGTATTAAAATATCGAAAAGCAAGTTAGCAAGGTAGTCTTATTCGTTTTGGCTTGAAGTTGTTTTGGCATAACACTTTAATCTTGCCTACAAATTCAGTCTTGAAAGTTTAAGCAATGGTATATTCAATAACATTTATTCGAATAATAATTAGGCTGGATTAATTATTATTTTAATAGAATAGGAAGCTGTGATTTAGTAGAGTAAAACCGAATTAATTAAAGGTTATAATTATTTAAGGTTGGGTATAAAATAGGCAAAATAAGCAGATTGAGTTGGTTTACTACTACTATATTCTTAATATGTATTAAAAATTTGATTTAGCAGCTTAGTAAATAGTTTGTTTTTTACACCATTGAATTTTGGGACTTTTACTTTTATAGTTTTTAGAATTTTACTCAACTTCGCCCCAAAATAATCTTATATAAACAGTGCTGTAGAGTTAAAAAATTAGATTAAAAATAATATCTCGGCGTAAACGAAATATGTATTTTAAGTTAGCCTAAACTAAGTCATCATAATGGGGTACTATTATATGAAAATCAAGTCCTTTTAATTGTTTCTTTATGTAAAAATGTCCCCCAATCAATTTTTTCTTAACTTTTAAAGTACTTATTCTATTAGAGAAGTTTTTTTAAAGTAGACACTTCTCGTCTAATCACCTGTCGCCTTAAGCTTAGAAAAGATACGCGCGTCAAAAGCATCGAATTTGGCCATGAAGGATGGCGGGTGAAACGGAAAATTTGTTGAAATTAATTACTATTCGATCTATTAGCCAATTTAAATCTAAACTTCGTGGGCATCTGCAAATTTAGTCTATATCAGGAGCTGCATGACTTGTACTACCATCAGTTTAATTGTCGCCACCACCCAGTTTATTTGTCGATACAACCCTGAGTTTAAATATGTTTTTTCATCTTTTTTTGTAATTTGGAGCTGTAAGGCTTTACAAGCCCTAGCTCGTCTTTTTAAAGGAGAAAAAAAAAAAAAAAAAAATACTACAGTTACTTTAAAACATAATATTAAATCATATTTGTTTCCGTTCTGTTAAGAGATGCCGCTATCGTAATTCCCATTCTGATCCTATACTGATTGGCTAAACTATGACGAGAGAGACAAAATAGGCGGTAAGCCTTCCCCTCGCGCTTCGAGACTTGACGCATTTCCTACAGCAACGGGTGTACAAGAGCGAGAGATAGTGAGGCGCAGGCGTGCCATCTTTTGTGATAATTCATCATTATATTTGTACCCTTTGAAGTTGGTCTATGAGTATGGAAATTTCGAATTCGTCAATAGTCTCCTTTTAAACTAATAATATCCAGCTTTATAACAAAAATAAATAGTGTAAACGGAGGATGAAGATGAAAATAGTTTTTTTACATTGTACTAATAAGAATAGCACTTGTTTACTTATTAAAATATTCGGCAATGTGTCTGAATTGTGTAAAAAATTTAAAAAAGATTTTGGCATTTAACTAAAAGGAGAATAATCAATAGGCTTCGTAAAATATCCGCGACACGCGCTTTTGTACGCGCGATTGTGCGTGTGAAAATAACAAAGAACAAGATTTAGCGCGATTCAAAGAGGGTGCCGCAGCGAGTGACGCGGGATTTTATTAAGAAAACTGAAGTCTGTTGATCATAGCTTCTTCTTTTAATTGAATCACAAAATCAAACTGTTTTCGATTTTTTGAACAATTCGGAGACACTTTCTGAAAGTTTTATTGCGCAAACTTGTTCTATTTTTAGCTAGATAAAAAAGTCACATCATTTTCCTATTCGCCTTCCCTTTAAACATTTGCCCTTAGACAATGGCGCGTCAGGAAGTTTGCGCGTGCTGGGTGGTGTAATTTATTACGCTAAACAGCGTCCCTACCTTCGAATGTTTATCACCTACAGTAAAACGTGTTTGCTGTTAAGGACTTTTTCGAGCGCGGCTCCCACAAATGGTATTTTCAAAGTTAATGATATTAATTATATTTGTTCATACATATGTAATGATATTAATTATATTTGTTTACATATATTAATGATATTTGTTTTCATATATGTAATGATATTAAGTATTAATTTTAATACAAGTGTTACATATATGTAATAATATTAAGTATTAATTTTAATACAAGTGTTACATATATGCAATGATATTAAGTATTAATACTAATACAACTGATACATATATGCAATGATATTAAGTATTAATACTAATACAACTGATACATATATGCAATGATATTAAGTATTAATACTAATACAACTGATACATATATGCAATGATATTAAGTATTAATACTAATACAACTGATACATATATGCAATGATATTAAGTATTAATACTAATACAACTGATACATATATGCAATGATATTAAGTATTAATACTAATACAACTGATACATATATGTACGGATACCAATAAAATTTTATTATATTTATGTACGTTATAAATTAATTTGCATATTTTCTGAAGGAATATCCCCTAAAAGCCATTTCTAAAATTATCTATACTCACGTTCAAGAAAAGTTTGCACAGACTATTTTTTTCTCTGGGAGATTTAACATTGTGTATCCAACCTTGTCAAACTTTACAATTACGCTAACGCCTGTTGATAAGAAATGTTATGGTTCAAGGAAAGTTTTCAAAATGATTAAAGCTGAGGCGGTTTGATATACAATGTTCAATAACATATAGAAAAAGAAGTTGCTGCAAAGTATTCTTGAACCGAAGAGTTGTAGAGGATCTAAAAACTACACACAGCTGCCATCTAGCGTGGATAGGCGGTGCATCTCCAGAACGCGAATGAGAATGTCTTTCTCATTGGAGATCATTCCCACTCTCAAAATGGAGCCCTCGGAGAGTGAAAATGCTGGAGAGTGATTTTTTCACTCCCGAAGGGGGAACGGTTTTTGGGGGAGAGAAAATAATGATTCGAGAAGAAAAAATTTTTTTGGGGGGACTCCCGCGTTTCATTCTATGATATGAAAATTCGTTTTAGGGGAAAGAAAAATCCAATTTCTCCAATCTCTTTCGTCATTCTCGGAGTGGGTAAGAGGGAATGAGAGAAAATCACTCGCACCGCGAAGGTCATTCGCGTTTTGCCCACCACTGGATATGAATCTGATTGCTAAGCCTATTTGTCATTCTCTTATCATTTGAAATCATTCCTAATTTCTTACCATGATCCTATCGCGTTAAGATTCATCTGCAGCGCTTATTTTGATTTAAAATGAGTTTACTTCTTGGGTTTTCTTTGTTCTTTTATACAATTCTTTGAGTAGATTAGATTCATATGTCTTAATTGGTTACTGTGATAGATGAAGAAGATTGGAATCCTTGGGGAGAAGAATTACAAATTGAAAATCAAATTAAAAAGGGAAACACTGCCGTTGAACCTCAATCCAAGTTTTTACCTAAGTGGTGGAGCAATAAAAGTTTAGACTTTGGTAAAAATTTTCACCATGGCAAGAATAACGAGGAAAGTCACGAAGGTGACGCATCCAAGGAGGTTACTGTGGAAATTTGGGGGAAAGCTGCCATAGGTTAACATGTTTGCAAATATAATTATAAGGAAAGGGAAAGTAATAACTTGGTTTTGCACTCTTCTAAGGCTTGTATTTGTGGGAACATATATTCAATGGAAAGCTAGAGAAAAAAATGGATGGTATATGGAGCTATGGTTTTAGGAAAATCGATAATATAAAATTCAAGTGAGAGATGGAATTTGTAGTCTCGTGGGAGATTTAAATTATTTTAAGATGTTAAACTTTATCTTAAAGGTTTCGAACGGGGCCTGGGGTTATTCCTAGTAAGGCTCCGGCCGATGTTACGCATTTAATTCTCGTATTAAATGGGATGAGTTCCGAAAAAATAGCTTTCGCCAAAATGTGGCTGGACTTTCTACCTCATCTGACTCGCCTTAAATACCTTGCCTTAGTGGTATTAGGCAGCGAACAATGTAGGAATGAATGGCTTCTTCCGTACTCGACCCTTAGGGGAGGGTTAGCCAATGCCACGTTTCTAGTCTACGATAGTCCGCTTGTGGACAACAAATATTTTTATCAGTGGCCTTTAGGCGTAGCCACGTAAGTATTCTATCGGAGATTCTTTAATTAAGTTTATAATGTTACTATCGCTAATTTTGCGGGGTTTAGATATCGCAATTTTCCAAAAATGGACGCCCAATCCTTGGATATCAATTCGCCTCGTCCTTTTACTTGTAATTTTTTGGGAACCATTTACCCAAAATCTTCCAGAGAAAAACTTTTGGGTATTCTTCAAAAGAATGGACTCGGAAGCTTTTGTCATATAAAAGTTCGACAACAGTAAGTTACAGGATCCTTTTTTACAATAACTTATAGTAAAACCTTGTTATAACAAAATTTTTACATCTTTTTTGCAAAACAAAACGAAAAAACTAGTTGGCAAGCCCAAGAATCGAAGGATAGTTTGGATTCTTACGTCCATACTCTACGATTAAGTGATTTAACTTTGAGTCCAGTGGGTATGAATTCCGAGTGTTATCGAATTTATGAAGCCATGTCATTAGGTTCGGTGCCGGTTATAGAAGATGTAATGACTCCTGGAAGGTGCGGTAATAGTGAGAGCAAACGTTATGCCTTGAAAGAAAGCGTACGAGCTCCTTTGAGACTTTTGAAAGAGTTTGGAGCTCCCGTAATTTTTGTCAAAGATTGGGAAGAAATTTATCAAATTCTCGAAAAAGAGAGAACTCTTTCGCAAGAAGATAAAATTGCCCGTCGAGTTAAGTTAGTTCGATGGTACGAAGACTTCAAAAATCTATTGAGGGATCGAATTATTGGCCTTTTTAAACAAAACTTGTTTAATAATAGGACAGCCAAAACAAATTCCCAGTCGTGGAATTTATGATAAATCCCTTCGCATTTGTATTTGACTATTAATTATACGCGCGAGGTAAAGATTGTCCTATTTTGTAGAGAAAGAATCCCCAAAATCCCACGTGCCATATTGTTTATTTAAAGAAAAATCTCAACTTAAACAGTTTGTATAGCGATTTTACATCAAAATTTGTTATTAGGAATTTTTGGAATAAATTGATTATCTTGTTAACAATTTTATTCATATTTTGTTACATCATAAGTAAATTTTAAGCATATTCCTATTAGTATGAATCAATTTTTAAAGGATACAAGTTCAAGCATGGTGGTTTTTGTCCCTTTAAAGGCCCTATCTGCTCTGAAACTTGCCCCTTTAAAATGCTTCTCCCTTACGCACGCAGCCTAGCTTTGACTGTACAATTTAAATTGTACAACGTCGTCTGCTAAGCTAGAAAAGAAGGCAACTTTAAAGGGGATTTGAAAATCGCAGATAGTCCCTTTAAAGGCCCTATCTGCTTTAGAATTTGCCCCTTAAAAACATCTTTATGCACACTGTCTAGCTTTGACAGTATAAGTTATGGCCAACGTCGTCTGCTAAACGAAAAAAGAAGGCGACTTTAAAGGGTCTCTAAATATAGCGGGTAGTCCCTTTAAATCTGGAGCAATATTTAAAGCCAAAACAATTCGTTTGGAAACATCCTCATTTTCAAATACGTGACCTTCAAAATTTACCCAGTTTTTAGTTACCATTAGCGAAAGGGAAATTTATTTTTAAACACATGACATGACCTTGAAAAAATGTGGATATATTAGTTTTAAACTGGTTTTGTGACCTTTAAACTATTTTACCATTAATGGTGTTAGGTCAGTGAAACTTCTAGCGATTCTTATAAACTTTTGATTAGTTCATCCTTCAGTATCTCTTAGAAACTGTGCAAAATCAGTAGGTGCGGTATGAAAATCCAAGTTGCGAAACTCGTGGCTAATTGAGCTTTGTTTTCTTTTTCGGCACCGAAATACGCGGGCCAATTCTTTTCTGATACTTCTATCCAAAACTCCGTACAATAAGGGCTGGGTAGTGAAACTGGTGTAGTTAAGCCAAAGTGTCCAATGATTCGTCGTCGTGCGAGCCGTTTCACTCTTGTCCCATAAGGTAATGGTTTGAACTACCGCGTCTGGCATGTAGCAAATCAAATAGTGGAGAGAGAGAAGAGTCAAGATTTTCGTGGCTTTAGAAATTTTATTTGGGTTAGGATCTCTCGGGGGTGGTTGAATGTCCGAGCTGGAACCGATCGACGAAGCGCCTGATATGGTGGACAGCGCGTAGGAGGGCCGTATTTGAGTCCGCACGGCTCTGGCTTCGTGGAAGATAAAAGAGTAGATAATCATGGTCGAAAAAAACGGTATCGCGTAGACCAGAAGCAAGATCGTCATAGCGTATTCTTTTCCCTCGCGATTGGACACCAAGTAACCGCATTGGGCTCTGGAGGCGTCATAGTCGAAACGAGTATTACAACCGACGAAAGGCAAACCAGCTAAGATGATAGCGAAGCTCCAAGCTATGACGATGGTGATTAAACTCTTGCCCAGGTTCAAGCGGGCCGAGTGAGTCATCGGGTGGACTATGGCGAAGTAGCGGTCCACTGTGACCAGTAAGAGTTGGAAAACATTGGAGAAGATCAGAAACGAGTTGCAGAAACCGACGATTTCGCAACATCTTTCAAGAACTTGACCTTGTTCGAGGTAATTGGCCAACGCTAGCGGCATTATCGTCATTGATGACACTAATCCCGCAAAGAAGATGCTAAGAACGAACGCGTTGGAAGGTTTAGTTCTAAGGACAGGGCTTCTTATTATCATGAAGAATAGGAAACCGTTGCCTAGCAGGGAAATGGTAATAACTATGACCATTATAAGAAGAACTGCAGTTTTCCCGACATTCCAGTCACCCATTTCTAACTACTTTAACAAGAAACCAAACTCGCCACGATCGTTCTTGGGTTGTATATGACTTTTAATTACATCAGTCATAAAGTAGAGTAGAGTTTGTCTTTGGATTACGTAAAATACAGAGAAAATTGCGATAAAAGTAGCGTTGATGGCTTCTTTCGAAAGACACATTATGGTTCGAGGGCTTGGCAAACAGAACACCTCCTACTAACCAAATAACATTTAGCCCTTGAAGACGGAAGCTATAAAAACGACACGAATCCATTAGCGATAAGAAGATTTCGACAATATTGAGATTATATTCGGTTTGACCTTTGTTTCTGTTTTTCACCTTAGAGCAAATCGGTATAGCACACACTTTGAGCCATCGGTTAGATTCGCGGTTTCCCTCTTTTTGTAGAAACAGTATGAGATACAAGTTAGAGGCAAGTGTAGACTTATTTTGGATCTTTTTGCGTGAACACAAAATGTTTCCTTCCATCAAAACTTAAAATAACCTAAACTATGTAACCCGCAACGGAAACTTAAAATTTTCCCGCCGAAATTTTGAATACTTTGGGGGTCATGATGCCACGGGCGTACGCGAACAACTCCCGGAGCAAGCACTGTGTTATGGGTTGCTCCGGCCCCTGGGAGTAGTAGAAACAACTTAACGTAAAATTCCATATCAATTCCTGCAAATTGTTTGGCAACAACCAAAAGCTCTAAAGTTTTGCGTGTTTTTGTATAAAATGGTGGTTGTTGCAAGGAAAAAAATTCCCGCTCAATTTTGAACACTATCGCGCCATCTCGTTAACACCGGATCCAAAACCACGTGGTGTAAAGTCCAAGGTTTTTATGTAGGTCGATGAGCGTTGTTGCGTAATCGGAAAAATGAGTAGATAAACTGAACGCGGTTTCGTTAATTCGCGCAAGAATTTAGATAAACACAAGGTCCTAAAGGATAGTTTACATTTCATCTGAAGCCGTTGATCGAAACACGTGCATTGTTTTGCTAAGTTCCCTTTCGTCGATACTTTCCCAGTTTCACCTTATTTAGGCCAAGGCTCCACACCTGTACGGTTCGTCTGTTCTGTTGACTCTATTTCTTTTACTGTTTGTAACTTGTAGGGGAAATTTGAAGTGTGCGTGGATTTATCATGGTCAAAAACTAGTGTGCCTTACTAGTTCCATCTTTTATAAACGTTATATTTTATAAAAAATCCAGGGATATCATTTAAAACCCGCGTAATATAAAACAGTTCTTGCTCGAATTATTCATGGGTTTACTTTCGAAAGGAGAACCTTTAAACTGGGAAGAAACTAAAGCTCTTGCTGACCATGTCCGAAAACATGGTATAACGCAGTTTATTAACATTTATCATAATCTTAAAGATCGGCAGGGTGATTGTCTAAAATGGGGTGATGAGGTAAGAACTTATTTTTTTACTTTTCTACCACGTAACAGTTTTATTTCGTGTTCAAACCAAACAATATCTTTTAAATCTTATACTTTTCTCAAAGGTAGAGTACATGATTGTGAAATTTGATCACGAAGCTAAATCTGCCAGAGTAAAGATCTGCGTTGAATCTATTTTACCAAAGTTAATGCAAAAAGAAGAAGAGAACCCAGAGTGAGTATTATTTTACTTTTTAAAGTGGGCCCCCGAAAAAGTTGTTTTAGTATTTTGAAAGAATAAAAAATGTTCTTGTAGTGATGTTAAATCCTTATGGCGACCCGAATATGGGTCATACATGATTGAAGGAACTCCCGGTAAACCGTACGGAGGTTTAACTTCTCATTTTAATATAGTGGAGGCCAATATGAGGGCAAGGTAGGTAAGTGACGAGGTTGGAGTTAGTCGCGACTTTATGTTTTTAATTGTAAATTAATTTTAAAGTTCAGTAAATCTTAATGAGGCGTAAATATTTTTATTGTTATGATTGGTGTCTTCATTTTAAACAAAGACGAGAAGAAGTGAAGGAATTTCTTGGAGAAGGAGAATCCTTGCTGTGTTTAACCAGTTTTCCGAGGTATTAGAAAAATATTTTTAGATTAAACTTTTATATTTAGCTCTTTATCTATAATGTTTTTGAAATAAGACTTAGCATAGATTTAAAAAATGCTTCTTTTGCAAAGATAAGGATAATTAAAGCTGAGATATTTGATCATTTCACGCTTCTTATCAAAGAAATATGTTAATTAGTTTTCTCATGTCCAAGACTAGGTTGCGATATTTTTACTGATCCACCCATGTTGGCAGGAGGTGAAAATAGTACAATAAGCGAATCATTTTTCATTCCTGACATCGTTATCAACCAATGGCATCCGCGTTTTAGGTACTCTTTACATTTAAGTTAATACAAAGGGGTTTGTACAGTTAAATTGTTTAATTGAACTTGCTTAGTTGGAAATAAAACTTTAGCAGCTTAAGTTGAAATATGAGCTGCAAAATTTAATTATACGACCCCCCCTGTACTGTCTGCGTAGAGCCTAGACAATTTAAACGTTTGAAACCTGATCTTATCTGCGTATTATTTTCCATCCGTCAATGTCAGAACTTTAACCAGGAATATTTTAGAACGTCGAAAAAAGAAAGTTTCTATAAACATTCCAGGTATATAACAAGATTTGATTTTAAGAAAGCTGAAAAAAACTGTTAACTATCGAATTAATTAGTTTTTAAGGATTTAAAAACTCCGTCTCCATTTATCGAAAAGTTTCCTGCCTTAAAAGAAGATGGCGTCATCGCGCCAAACCTTCCCGATCACATTTATATGGATGCCATGGTCTTTGGCATGGGTTGTTCTTGTTTGCAAGTTACTTTTCAAGCTTGCAACATCAACGAAGCTCGAGTGCTTTACGATCAGTTAACCCCATTGTGCCCAATTTTGGTAAAAAAATCAAAGTTTTCAATATATTATTTTTGATAATCGCTCTTGATTTTCTATTTTTTTCATATTTTGAAGATGGCCTTAAGCGCTGCCTCTCCTATACATAGAGGTCTCTTATCGGATTTAGATTGCCGATGGAGTGTTATTGCTGCAGCGATGGATGATCGTACTGATGAAGAAAAGGGTCTTAAAGTAATATAATTTAAATCCTTTTTAAGTTAAAAATATTTTTTCTAATAAATTAGGCTTATTTTAAGGGAGCCTAAAGAAAAAAACTGAAAACACTATTTTGTTTATAAAACAGTATTTTATTTATAAAAGAAGGCCCTTAGTCCGTTTAAACATTTTTTACTAAACATAATTACAGTATAATTATGTTTTAAAGTTGACGTTTTATCCCTCGACCTATTTAAAGGGAGACTGAAAGAAATCGTGTGTAATATGTGATAACTTAATTTCTCGATTTCTTAGACCATTAAATACTTTATTTAGTACAAAAAATAAAATATCTTAAATATTTAAATAGCGAAAAAACTGTATTTAAATAAGTACTTCTAAATTTCGAACTTACAGGTGGACCCCCATTTTGAATCCTACTCGTAGAGAAGGGGATAAAGAGCCAATCAAATCTAGTCTATTTATTCCAATTGTATGTATAATAGTGGCAAGACCCCAAAAGGTAGCACCACATTTCCCGTAAAAATCGATATCAATTGAGTAAAAGTATGTTTTTTCGGAACCCAGTTGGAGACCATGGCGCCATCTTACAAAACATGTAATAAGTTTTTTCCAAAGATAAATTCTGATTGGCTGGTGTCCCCTTTTCTACCTGGAATAAAATGGTGGACGATTTAAAGGGTAGGGGTAAAACGCTGACTTTAAACCTTAATTTCAAAGTAATTAAGCGGATTAAAAATATTTAAAAGGAGGAATGGACCTTTTTATTACTGTATAAATGTTTTATCAACAGAATAGGGCTTTCAATTTTTCCTGCAAGCTCCTATTAATGCCAATTCATCTTATTTTGATAGTTCTTGAGGAATTTAATTTATCTTATCTAATTTACTAACGTTAAAAATTTAATCTTTCGCAATAAAATAGATACAATTATTAACCTTCACTTTTTATTTTTAGCCTTTAAGCGAGAACAAGTTTCGAATAAACAAATCTAGATACGATACCATCGACTGTTACTTATCACCAGCCGGTGAACATTTTTGCGATATTGACTTAGTTTATGACAAAGATATATACGAGCGCTTAATCAAATCAGGTGATTTATCGTATCTTTACACTTTCGCTGTATTTTTTTAAGTTTATAGTTAATGGAATATGTTTATGATTCTAGGAATCGATCATTTATTGGCTCAACACGTTGCTCATTTATTTATTCGCGATCCAATTTCGCTTTTCAGGGAAAAGATTCATCAGAATGATGATCTCGATACCGATCATTTTGAGGTTAATTTTAACATTTTTAATATTATCATAATTAAATCGCTTTTAACGAAAAAATAGGCATATACCCGATTATGCTATTTTTCCTCTTTGAATTTCTATTGCAAGCTTAACTGTAATCTCAATTCTGATTGGTTATTTTAGAACCTTCAGTCGACCAATTGGCAATCTATGCGTTTTAAACCACCTCCTCCAAATAGTAGCATCGGATGGAGAGTTGAATTTAGACCAATGGAGGTAGGATTGTAATTTTATTTGGTATTTTTGATATTTAGTATAATTTTAAAAATAAAATTTAGGTTCAAATGACTGAATTTGAGAATGCTGCCTACGTTGTATTTGTGGTGCTATTGACCAGGGTTATTTTAACTTATCAGCTGAATTTCCTAATACCAATTTCAAAGGTAAATTTGTTGTCCCCATTTCATTTACTCTTAACTTATCTGAGAAATTAACTAGTTTTGATTGGCTGCTAATGAACTAACTCTAGTTTCGTTTAAATTCCATCTCCGTCGCCATTTTTTGCATTTCTAAGACTTAACTTTGTACTAACCAAGTTACCAATTTAATCACTACAGAAGAGGTTTAATTAATAGTTACTAATTAATGTAATTTACCTCGTTGTGCCCTTAACCTATCATGATCTATCAGCGTAAGTATCAACCTTTTGACCTTTTTTTAATCCATTATAGGTTGATGAAAATATGCGTGAAGCCCAAAAACGTGACGCTTCAAATACCGGAAAATTTTGGTTCAGAACTGATATTATGACTTGTAATTATTAATATCCCGAGATTTTGGTTTCGATTTGAGGTACAATCAAATTTGTCTACCCATTCAGGCGAATCACCTCCAGAAGCCACTGCATGCGTGAGTGGTCAATGTCCACCGTATCAATATCAGAAGATGACTGTCAACGAGATTGTTAATGGGAAAGACAAAAGTTTTCCAGGCCTTATTCCACTTATTAAAACTTTCCTTCAAAATATGGAAGTCGATGTTGAAACTCAATGCACCATTCAACAGTACCTTTCATTGATTCAACGTAGAGCTGCTGGTAAATAATTTTTTTTTTTCTAGATTACGTTAAGTGGCTCTATAGTTTAGCAGATTATCTGTAAAAATAAGAATATGCGTTAAATCAGTCTATAGTTTAACTTATTAACCAGATTGCCTCCATTGTTTCCACTTATCGACTATAGATGGTGTCTTTACTTTCCCCTCTTGACTTAAATCAAGCTGACAGAGTAGTAAAGCGCCATCTAGAACCAAAGAGTAGAAATATGTTGCCTGTTAATTGAACAAAGCTTAGGATGACTGCTCTATCTTCAATGTGATGTGGTAGTACTCAGTTTTAACTTACTAAGCAGATATATATTGTAGATCTTAAACCACTTTGCTTATTGGATCTACTTTGGTCTACAGCTAAATAAGTTAATATAAAATTGTTCAACATGTTTTTAGATAAATATTAATTCTAATTTATTTTTCAAAAAGCCCCTCTCTAAAGGAGTTAATTTGGTTAATTTATTAGTAATTATATTGGAGTAGTTCGACTTTGTGGTTAGGGTATATTATCCAGTAAACGATAGGTTTTTAAAATTTTAGGTGAACTTTTGACAACCGCTACTTGGATTCGTAATTTTGTTACTACTCATCCCGAATACAAACAAGATTCGGTAGTTAGCGAACGAATTAACTACGATCTCTTAATGATGGCTGATCGCGTACAATCTCAGCAACATTCTTGTCCAGAATTATTAGGTAATTATAATACAATGACCAGCGATCGAATTCCTCACGCTGTTAAAAAAGCGGAAAGATCTTACGGTACAATGGAAATTAGTGATAGCGAGCATTAACTCCAAATTATCCTCTATTTATAGTTAAGTTAATGATTAATTTTAGTCATTTTTCTTTTGGGTTCTATATTTTAGTTAAAAAAAAAAAAAAATAAAACACAAGGGCTGAATAAATAACAGACTTTTCTTACGGTTTAATAGTGTTTGAGATATCGACTGAAGATCGCGTAGCTTTTAAAAGAACAAATGTGGGCGTTTATTGTTCGATTTCCCCGCACTGTCTATTCCGAATTGAATTCAAATTAATTTTGTCTTTATTTTCACAGCCCTAATTAAATATTTATACGTTCTAGCTGTCCAGTATTAAAATTAGGTTAAAAATTGTTACAACAGTTACTATTTAGTCATTTTCGAAGTTTAAATTACAGTGAAAAGATTCATAAAGTAACCCAAAAATTCCAAGAAAGTTACTCATAAATGGGGAGATAAAAATATTTGATTGGTTTGAAACATTTTAAATACCGTAATTTATTAGTTTTCCAAATATTTAAGCTCTTATAATTGCAATAACTTAGTAGTTTTGAGAAATATTTGAGGAGTTTTATAAACAAAAAAACTCTGAGGAAGTATTTTTTACGAAAAAATGTTTAGAGTAATTTCTAGTTTATTAAAACTGATGGTATGTGATAATCACGGTTCGTTATTTTTCAAATTCCCTCCAATAAGTAGTAGTTATTATATACCACCAATTTACCAAAACTTAAAAATTAGGGAACAAAGTGTGGTTTTCGCTTTTTATTAGCTTTCGATATTTGATTTGTTTGTTTTTGTGATATGATTTTCTAAATATTAGTTTTTACGAAATTTTATATTGTTAATTGCGTCTACAAAAATTAAAAGCATAAAACAACTGATGTATTACAGCCATGGATAAAATAAAAATTGTTATTGAAATTGTTTTTATTAATTAAACATCCCCCGATTTTTAATTAGTTGATTTTTTATTAACAATAGCTGTGCCGCTGATATTTAACCCACTCTCGCCACTTGAATTTCTTGCCAATCCTTATAACCATAAGTTTGTAACTTAGAAGATAAGTTACTTATGGTATAACATGCGCTCATGCGAGAGCTAATCAGCTATTTCCTAACAAGATGTCACGCTAGCAGACGACAAAAGCATCAGCCTAAATCTTGACTCTTTTCGGGCGCGAATACTCCCTTGAATCCTCGTAAGTTGCGATTTTATGAGTGTAATATTTCATTGAAAACAAAATATTGAGGCAAAGACTTTTGTAAAAGTTCTATAATAATAAAATCCCCTAAATGCTAGCCTAATGTAAAAGTGGCAGTATCTATCCTCTTTTGATAATAAATTATAAACTGTTAATATTGAATCTATATGTTCAGCCTTTTTTTTCCGAAGGTCAACCTTGTCAAGGTCATTGCCGACTAGTTCAGTCATTCAGTGCCAGTCTGCTAGAATGAAAACCCCGAATGCATTGGACTATTTTCGTATCAATGGAAAGCGTGTTGAATCATTATAATATCGAGGCTATCAGTAAACTAAAGTATTATTATTATTTCTGTCATCTTAATTTAGTTTTTGAGTAATGTCGGAGTTCGTAATTAAAGTTAGTTTCTCGTGGGATGATTGCGCCGGGGTCAAGATATTTCAACCTAGGAGGATGAAGGGGGGAGGCACGAGTTTCAAGTTTCAACGCCTCTTCAGTGTCTAATTATAATAACGGAGTAAGAACAAAAGTCACAAAAGTCAGTAAAGTGAGAAGATGAATCATGGAAGAACATTCTACGGCTTGCCATTACAAAATCAAAAATATCAGTTGATGAATGATGCCAAGACCAAATCTTTAAGGTAAGTGATATTTTTAGGTTAATTTTTTGTTCATAATTCTCGGAAAAGGCCTATTATGTTATTATTCCTGTATTTAAATCCTCAAAGTGTACATGCATATAGAGGCGAATCGGTAGTGTAAGTTTTGGACAAGGCTTAGTGTTGACAGTTAATAATTTAAAAATTTAAAAACCAAAACTGCACTTTTTATTTTTTTGTACAATAACAACTTTAAGTTATATCTTTTTTTTTGGAACTCTTTTAAATCTAAATTATCGAAATTAACGGCACCAGCCGATATATTTTTCGAAATTTTACTTAAAAGAAATTACTCTCCGAACTGCGGTCCCGATATAGCCTAGTTATCGAATATTTTTAACAATCTTTTCTTTACATCGAATATTATAAAAAACTATCAAAGTTTTTCTTACCCCCTATATATTTTAAAAATTGTAAATAGAAAAAAATATGGTAGGAAAATTCTTTTTTTAAAATTATGGGGGCTGTAAAAATTAAAAAAAAAAAAAATAATAATAATATATAGATATAATTTGAGTCGCGATTTTATTTTCTTCTTCCTCTATCTTCATTTATTTTATTTCTTTTCAATAACAATAGTTTTTTTAAATACGTAATTTATGAAAACCCGTTTTTCCAGGGTTTGAAACTATATACAAATTTAGTTTGTTCAAAAAATATTAGCCAAAAAAAAGTCAATTATGTCACCGTATTTGCGTTGTCATTTTGTTTTTTAAATTATTTGTGTGTATTTTCATAATTTGGCACCCCATATTCATTCTTTAATTAGCAAATAACACGCCCTGATAAAAAATTGTAAAAAATTCTTTCAACAACACACAAAAATAACGCGATTTTAGTTCAATTTTTTTGTTTTAAATATAATTTTTTACGGAGAAAATGGTCATATGCACACTCGCGGGAGGAAAGCCCATTTTTTGTCACATTGTGTGTCATATAAATCTTTTCTCGAATCGATTCTTTGATCCAATGATAAAGTTTTTTTTTTTAAACTATTTTGACACTTGTTTGTTTGACGCTTGTTTTTTCGATGCAATGTCGTTTATTTCTTGTGGTACGAAATATCTTTCCATTTAGTCAAATCCACTAGGGGTATGTTGTGTTCCGCGCAGCCAACACGAGGGTTTCTAGAATTACGGTGAGAATGGTTAAATAATTAAGTTTTTAATTAATATTTAAAACTGGGTGCTACAAAATGAATTTTGTACAAACCCCCTCTAGGCCTATCTCGTTAATAACTAATAACACAAGTAACTAAACTTTTAACAAGTACTTACTGGCTTTCTTCGTGCAGTAACATGGCATGTACTTGAACGTCTAACATGTCATCGGAGTTGTCGCAAAGTACACGACATAACCTAACTTTCCTGATTTCTTCTAGTTGTTCTACGCGTGTAAAAATAGTAATTAGTTTTAGATGTTACAACAATAATTATTTAGAGATAATTTAGTCTTACCAGGGGTCAGGGATGAAGGCCATCCTGGGTTTTCGTACCAAAAACGATCACCGCGACGAATATTGGCAAATTGTTCGGAAATAAGGCAAGCGAAAGTTGGTCCAATGGCACCACCATCATTAGGATATTCAGAAATTCCGGCACTCCATAGATCAATGTCATCAACGTGCCTGTATAAATTTTAATTTAGTTCCAGATATGTTTACCAATAGCTTAGTGTGAAATGACTTCATTTGCCCTCGCTTACTTGTAAAGTTGAGAGTATCTGTAGACAGTTTTGTTGGGCATAACTCCGATAAGGTCCCAGAAATCGCGTGCCTTGGGAAGTCCACAGTATTCTCGGTAAAAGTTATAGCCAGGGATTCCTACTTCACGAGCTCTTTGCAAGTTCAAAGAAGCCAAATCCATACCAAATCGGTCTCCTGGTTTCTCGAACAAGTGATTGGTAACCTGAAATCAACAAAACCAGAAATTTTTAGATAACTTAATCATTCGTACAATTTTAATTACTTTTGTTATCAATCCAAGTATTCTAATATTTGTCTTATATTTGCAGATATGTTCACCTAAACTATCTTTGGATCATCAATTGTGGATAATTATACAAGTACTTACATACATCTGGCTAAAGGTAAGAACATCTTCCAGTTAAAAATTTAAAAACTGAGTGTTTGGAGGGAAAATTTCATTCGTAACAGTTATATGGTTAAATTCCCAATGCAATTAGTGTCAGACACTTGCACTAGCCCTAAATCTCAAATTCTCTTGGGGAAATAAGCTCTTCTAATATCTCCAACATAGCTCTGAAATCTCTAAACTACGTTTCAAAACTAAAATATCCGCTGATTTGTGATTATTTTGAGGTTTAAATGTTCAACAGATAATTATATAGTATGCAATAAGTTAATAATTAACCATAATTGATTTGGTAATCAAATTACCTCAGTTGTAACTTCAGGGTCCATTCTGTTAGCTTGTTGGTTAACCAATCCCATAATGAAAGAGTCGACGACACCGGGTTTATACAAATCATAAGGTTGACGAATAAGTTGGGACAAACGAATAGCCTCTGTGTACAATAAATTTAAGGTAATTAGGCTTAAGTAACGAGATTACGCAGTAATTAACGTTACCGAGATAAACTTACCTAATTTTTCGTGGTATTTATTGAATCTTTCGGTAACGTCGGGTAACAAACTATGTCCGAATCTAAAAACGGCAGCTTGGAAAGCTTGTCTGATACCGGCATTAATCTTAGCACTGTAACCTTCGTAATATCCCTGTTTAAAAATTTTAAATCATATTTAGATCATTATGCGAACAAAAACCATATTATTGAAGGAACCTAGTCCTATTATATCTTCGTACGTTCTACGGTTATCAATACGTTCTTGGTAAAATTGATAGTCCTATGAAATTGTTATCGAACTTACGTGTTGAGTCAGTTCCAAGTCGTACTTCTTCATATGGGCGGATCCGAGTATCATAGGCAAAAATTCGTTGAAAGTGATGTGTTGCACTTCGGCGATGACAATGTGTCTGGCTTCTTGATAAATGGTTTCGTCGTCCCAATGAGGGTTCAGTTGTGCCAAGGCGTCAGCCACTCGGTTGTGCTCTCTCATCCAGATGGTGTGCATGACAGTAAGGGCAAGTTGTTCGTTGACACGTTCGTCACCGGCGTCGAAACAATAAACGTTTCTTGGACGTGACATGCAACCAACGTCGGCTTCGACGGTCTTCATGGGCAACAAATCTTTCATTCCAAGTTCTTTCCAGAGTCCGAGGGACTTCAGACGACCTTTATTTAAGGATAGTTAAATTATTTTGCGGTTTAAAACAGTTGATAAAATGTTAAGCTTTGGTTGAAAGAAATGTCCTGAAATTCTAAGCCCTTCTGGTCACGAGAATATGATTGGTTTCTGACATCGTTATTTGATAACGTACCATTTCTAAAGGATCTAAGTCGGCTCGCGACTTCTTGGGTACTTCCGTAAACGAATCCAGCATCCAAGTAGGCTGAAAGAGTGTTTTGAGCACTACGAGGTCCCAAGGTGCAACCTGGTTTCAATCCCGCTAATAAACGAGCGAAGTCGAGACATCTGCGGTTGAAGAATTTGTAGAATGGGTCGTTTTCTGGGATGTCGATGATTAGACAGTTGGGATGACGTTGGTGTTCAGGAAACTTACAGCATTCTATGTCTTGACGTTCATGATCTAAATATAGACAAACAAAATTTTTTTGTTACTTTCATAGCATCAGCATCATATGATAGGATTTTTGACAAGATAGTAATAAGCTTGTACTACTTTGAACACAAAGGTTTTCGTGGATAGGTTTAAAGGTATATGATTTCACCGGAGGAAACTGGTGGGTTTCACCAAACATAGACTTTATAATTTTACAAATTTTACATATTTGATGACGTCATGAATCAAAATTTCGAATATTATCGGTAACTGTGACATTTTTGGAAACCAACCCAAAGGTGTAATAATTTTCATATTGGTTTTTAAAAGTAAAAAACCTCTAAATATATTTCATATTCACTGGAAAAATTGGTGACATCATTTAAATCAATTTTATGGTCGCCTACGGTTGTTTCTCAGTGATTAGGTAGTTTTCGCGCGGTCGTTTTCGTAAAAGATCCGAGTCCAGAAATGAACTACGTCTTATATCGGTAAAAAATTATAAATTTCTTAAGAACTCTTCAACCTGCAGAGGTATTAAACTTAATTTTTCTATAATTTAATCTAGATAAAATTCTATAATCTAAGATTATTATTCTGATAACGAAAATGACTCTAGGGAACCCCTCCTAAAGATTCCCAAAAATCCAGTAGGTTTCACTGACCTACAAAATGATATTTCGACCTAATTTAGGTACTTGCCCACGTTTTGCCACACCTGCCTGTTACACTAACTTATATAGGATATAAATAACAAAAAAAAAAAAAAAAAAAAAAAATCTTAAGTCTCCGTTTTGGCGATATTTTGTTTTCCCTCTCTCTCCCCTCTTATAATAAATCTCCCAAATTTTAGAACTGCTCCATTTTTCTTTTTGAGATTTCTTTGCGGCAAAATTCCTTTCCGTTAGTAGCTGCGCCTCTTAACATCCGGGTTAGAAAAATATACCTAGCAATAATTGCAAAATTGTACAATACCTTTTTTTCATACTTTTTTTATATACTTTATTTTTAAATCACGATTTTTGGATTTGAAATTTAAAAAACTAGAGCAAACGTTTGCATTTTTATGAAAGTACATTAGAAGTAATTGAAAGTAAGATTTTTTTCCAATTCTTCTTGGCTCAACTGTTTTGAATTTTCGTGATATAAAGAAACTTAAAATTTATATTCAATCTCATTTTCTATTTCCGCATGGAATTGTTGTTGGCTTCCGTTATTGTTTCTTAAGTACTTCTACGAAAAATACCGCTCGAAAGCGACATTATTATTAATGCCAGAACAACTATAGGATCTATACAATATCGAAATCACGTGACCATACATATTTTGTGAAATTTTAATTTCAAAAATTTTGAAAATGGCGATTATTAAATATGTATTTTTACTGTCGTTGTAATTTTGATCTATGACATATGTATATATATTTTGAATCGTTTTTTAACGATCTTTCCGAAAATATGACTCAATTTCTATTTGGAGTTCATGAAAAATCAGTGAGAGCCTTACTTCAAATTTACTTTTAGTTCGTACACCCCGAAATTTTTTTTTATTTTATTTATTTTTTTTTTAAGTTAGTTTCCTTTTAATACATTATAATCGTATCTGGTCGTCCTCCAAGTTTATTTCTCGTTAAAGTAGGTCACCTTGAGCGAAGGCCGATTGACCCTAAAGCACGGATAGGGCTGCTTTCGTCGTGAAACCTAGGGGCATGTTCATAAATGAATATTTTTTAATTCTTCCAGACGACTGTCTCCCTCTCATCTATTTTAACTTAAATTTTTATCCCTTTGTAGAATCAGGTATAATTTTCCCCGTGTCATAACATAACTCGGACAGATAAATTGAAAGACCTAAATTAGTATTTAATCTTGAAATATTGCAGAAGGAGTTTCAGATTTTTCATATAGATTAATGTTATTAATAAAATTTGACAGCGTTACGTATGTTTTAATTAAAATAATGTATAATTTATTTGCTAGTTGTATGAAGCCGCGTTCACACTAGGCTTTGGAATCGATTTAAACCGTTTCAGAACGTTTCCCTGGAGTCGCGAATCGATTTGATTAGGAAACTTCTTCGGGAACCAGTTTCGAACCGATTCGGTTTCAACAACCGATAGATGAAACTACGATAAATCGATTTATAAAGATAATGCTTGAACACCGCTTAAAACGATTCCTGTCGATTTTAATATCGGTTTGATTTTACCGTTTCAAATCATTAAAAAACTTAAATAGCTGCGTTCATACTAGGCCTTGGAATCGATTTACGCACTTTCAAAACGTTTCGCTTGAGTCGTGTGAATAGGAAACTGTCTTTCCTCGAATCGATTTGATTCGATTACTCGAAACTGCTACGAGAACCAGTTTCGTACCGATTCGGGTTCAACAACCGATAGATGAAGCTTTGTTAAATCGATTTATAACGATAATGTGTGAACACGTGATGCTTAAAACGATTCCTGGCGATTTGAATATCTGTTTAGCCACGTTCACACTTGACACTTTGGAACCATTTTCAAACCGTTTCGAGTCCTCAAATCGACTTTTTTAGATATTAATTTGGTTTCTTGATCAAAGGTCTACACGGATGACTCCAAAATTTTATAATTTGACCTTTCCAAAACAGTTTAAAACGGTTTCAAAGTCTCTAGTGTGAACGCAGCTTTTGATTTTTACCGTTTCAAATCGATTAAGAAATGCTAGTGTGATCGTAGCTAATGAAAAGTCCAAAAATAGGTAATTTTTTTCCCATGATGTAGTTTATTTCTGGAACGTAATTAATCTTAATTTTCTTACGAATGGTAGTTGACTTGATCCGGATTAAGTACTTTTACGAAAAAGACCGCTCGAAAGCGACCTTATTACTGGTGCCAGCCCGAGAATCAACTGTATTCTCTTTACAATAGAGAAATTACGCGACCAATAGTGATGACGTAGATTGTGGGGAATTTTAATATTTTGACAGTTTCAAAAATAGCGATTATAAAATATGTATTTTTACTGAAGCTATAATTTTGTTTTATGTCATATGTATATATATTTTGAATCGTTTTTTAACGATCTTTCCGAAAATGGTACTCAATTTCCTTTTGGAGTTCGTGAAAATTCTGTCAGATCCATTTTAGTATCTCTATTTAGTATTCCAATCGAGTGTGGGCCCGAAAGCGATACGGACATCAATTGGATATATGATGGGGTGCAAAATTTAAATGTATCCATTAATAGTAACAGGGAAAAATATATTTTTGGTGTAAGGGGAGAAGATATTTGTTATTGAGGTCATTCATGTGTCTCGTCTTCGTTTTCGTTTCTCTAGCTCTCTCTGTCTTTCTAAAGATTATCTAAATAATAATGATCATCGTTGTAATACTTTTTATTCTTAAACTCTCAATTTTCTGTCGCTTGAAGCTCTCTATTTTTCTGGGTTAACGGACTTGCATTTTTTATTTCGTGATGGTCAGACGTTTAAGGATTGTTATAATTTGGATTTTTCTTAAAGGGAGAATGAAACCTAATAACAAGAATTTTTTTATCGATTCCTTATCGTTTTAAAGAGGCCTGATTCAACAGTAAACAAAATTTACAAACAAATATTAAACTAAAAATAAATTTAAATTTACCATCAAAATAGGCTTAGCTTGATGACCAATCGAATGTTATTGAGAATCTCACCTTAAGATCTCGTTTTAACGACAGGCATTTGTTCATTGGTCGCCGACTCTTCAATTCGAAGAAATTCAGGATCTCCATGAATCCAGCTAAGCCTATTTCTCGATTTTAAATTTGTTTCTAGTTTAATATTTGTTTGTAATTTTTTACTGTTAAACGATAATGAATCGATAAAAAATCAATTGTTCTTAGGTTGCATTATCCCTATTCTTCGTATCTCCGATTTTAAAGTCTAGTAGCTATGGTAAAATGTCAATTTTCTAATTAGAATGCAAAACCTTAATTCTAAAGTACAATTAGAAGTTTGTTTATGGTGCTTTTATTTCAAACTGCTCTCATAGCGGTTCAAAATACATTAAGCCTATGAATTTTGGGGTTCTAGGTTCTGAAATAATTGGAGTAGTTCAATGAAAAACCCCATTATAGAAATCAATTTTGAATTTTGAGGAATTTACCCTAAAGGTAGATTTGTAGGAAATTTAAAAATAATAAATTTTAGAATAATTATTCTAGTTTTTGTTAGAAATTTAATTTTCTAGTCAGATTTATTTCGCTATGGGCTTTAAGATTATCAATTGAAGGAAAGAATTTGCCTTATTATCAGCACCCTAATTATAAATTCAAAATTAAAATTAGTAATTTTATTTAAATATATTTTGTATATGAAATATTTTTTTATCCTTATCTTGAAACTAAATTTTCAAAAACCAATTTTCCTGGTTCAATTCGTTGTACATCTCTTAGAGGAATGTCTGAAATATTGGTTACTTTATTCACATGTTTTTATATTTTAATTATTAAATACTAACAGACAGAATTCATTAATCATTATGACTATGATGTAGTTTACTTCTGGAACATAATCTTAATTTTAATACGAAAGGTAGTTAACTTGATCTGGATCAAGTACATTTACGAAAAAGACCGCGCGAAAATGACCTTATCACTGGTCCCAGAACGCGCGAGAATTAACTGTATGTTCTATAATACAATAGCGAAATCACGTGACCATAGTGCGGTGACGTAGATCGAGGTGAATTTTTTTTAAAAATTTCAAAAATAGTGATTTTATAATACGTATTATTACTGTCGCTGTAATTTTGTTCTATAACATGTGTATATATATTTTGGATCGTTTTTTAACGATCTTGCCGAAAATGCTACTTAAATTCCATTTTTAGAATTCATCAAAATCACTTTAAGCTCGTAAAGATAATATTTAAGTAACTAAAATACAGACAACGAAAAAAATTAAAACACGAGTTATTTTTAATCTAATAAAACTCTAAAACTATTTGGAAATGATAACATATATTCAACAGGAAATTTTAAACGTTTAACTATAAATCAAGCATGATTACATTGTGGTTAAAATTCATAAATCAAATTCAATCTTGTTTATTTCCGTTTAATAGGGTTATTTATGACCACTTTTTTTTTTCAATTTTAATTCCTTTTATCACTCAGAATTGAATTCCTTCTAAAGTTGCGCGACCATAAATAATATTTTTGGTTTATACATGAATATTAGTATAAATTAGTTGCGTTTGAATTATTTTGCTATTTGAGTAGTATTTCATAATATACCTTAAGTAGGGAGATAGTATGGCTTGCGTAAGATTTATTTTATTCTACAAATGACCGAGTTTTTCACCGGTATCGAAGCTTAGACCTAAATCAGGAAGTTTTGTCTAATTTTGTAGGAACCACTGTGATCTATCTCCATTTTTAAAGGGATAATGCAACCTAATAAGTGATTTTCTGATTCCTTATCGTTTAAATAGACCTACCTAATCCAATAGTAAAAAAAAAAAAAAAAAAATCAAATATTAATCTAGAAATTTTAAAACTTTCCCAGAAAATAGGCTTAGCTGGTTTCTTGATATCCTGAATTCCCCGGGGGTATAAGGACTAGCGACCAATGATATTAATCATGGAGATCCCGCATTCCCCATATAAGAGACACCGATCTCCATGAATCCCGCTAAGCCTATTTTTCAGGTAAGTTTTAAATTTATTTCAAGTTTAATATTTGTTTTTAATTTTTGTTTGCTGTTGGATTAGGCCTATTTAAACGATAAGGAATCGATAAACAATCACTCGCTTTTAAGTTTCATCCTCCCTTTAAAGTATCACCTCTTTCAAACTTGCAAATGGTGAAAATATATAACTTTACTATTATATTAAAAACTTTTTTTTTTTTTCAAAGTTTTAAACTTCTTAAATGTTGGTTTAAAATGTTATTAAACCTTTTTAACCCGACCCCTTTCAAATCAAAGGTATATATTATTCTTACCCAAGGGAAATACCCAAATTACACCGGTTTTTTTGAATAAAATTCATATTTAAAAAAAAAATATATATATAAATTGTAAAATAAAATTTAAGTTAATTTTTTTTTTCTCGTAATACCTGTATAAAATATGTGCTTTGTCCTTCTATCTGGGATGGTATTTAAATTTATTCCCTTTCAGTATAACGGGACTCTAGTTTCGCCCATTTCTAGTACCTATAGCGGACTAAATAACACGCCCAAATAGGTCTTAATTTTTTAAATCATAAATTATATATATATAAAAAAATTGAAATGCTTTAAATTAAAGGAAACCTTTATACCAATCTTCTAGATGAATTTACTGAACTATTTTTGTTTTTATGATGGTTAATATTGGGTATTAATCCGCCTTAACCTTGGCAATTATACAAACTTCGCTTGAACAGAAGTTTAATATCATAACTAAACTTTCTACACGACCAAAATTTATGAAAAATGTTTGAATTTTATCCCCCAGCCTGAATAAAATAGTGTCGGGTTATTTAGGGCCACACCCAATTTAGTTGGTTATAAGTTGTTGCGCTGCTTATTTAGTGTTGAAGTTGTTAACACCATGATCTAAATTAACGCAAAATTATATCAAAGGATAAAATTAAAGTAAAAAATTGGTCTAATTGGGATTTTTTTTAAATTGACCAAAAAATTCGGGAAATATCTAATTAAATTGTCCAGTTAAAATTAATTTCCGGTTCCCAATCAAAGGTTTCATTAAATGTCGGCATAGAAATCTATCTTAAAGGGAGGAATGCAACCTAACAACAAGAGATTTATTTTAAATATCGCTTCCTTATCTTTTAAATAGTCCTAATCCAACAGTAAAACAAAATAATTATTAAACTAGAAATAAATTTAAAACTTAGCAGGAAAATAGGCTTAGCTGAATTCATAGAGATCCTGAATTTATTCAGCGACTAATCTAATCACGAAGATTTTAACGACGGGAAGTTTCTCATTGGTCACTGACTCTTCAATTCGAATAAATTCAGAATCACAATGAATCCAGCTAAGCCTATTTTCCAGATTTAAATTTATTTCTAGTTTAATATTTATGTCTCTAATATGTTGGATTAGGCCTATTTAAATGATAATGAATCGATAAAAAATCACTTGTAGGTAGGTTGCATTCTCCCTTTAACGTCAAGTTTAGTTATTAATCTTTATCTATTATGATAGACATTTTAAATAGTCCTAGAGGAAAGTAACATTATTGTGAGAAGCTCATGAATATATTAATCACGAGAACTAGATCTGGATTATAAAACAAAACCCTGTAATATAGTGTTATAGGTACATTTTGGTTTATTTAAAGGGAGAATGCAACGTAATAACAATTTCTTATCGTTTAAATAGTCCTAATTCAACAGTTCTTAAATTTACAAACAAATATTAAACTAGAAATCAATTTAAAACTTACCATCAAAATAGGCTTAGCTCGATCAGTACTCTCAATATAAGGACGAGCTACCAATGACATTGATCATGGAGATCCTGCATTCCCCGTGTAAGAGCCATCGATTAATGTCATTGGTCGCTAGTCCTTATACCCCTGGGAGTTCAGGATATCTCCATGAATCCAGCTAAGCCTATTTTCCGGGTACGTTTTAAATTTATTTCTAGTTTTGTTTTGTCAATTTTTTTACTGTTGTATTAGGCCAATTTAAACGATAAGGAATCGATAAAAAATCACTTGTTTTTAGGTTTCATTCTCCCTTTATACATTTTTTACCGATTTATGTCTTTGGCCCTACTTTACTGTATGACCTCGCCCGGGTTTTAGGGTGTGGTGCTAGTAGATTAGTCTAGCTAACATATGATTGTATAGTACCGTTACTTCTTAATCTAACCAACGAGAAAACCATTTTTTTTTTATTCAAATTATGAATACGTAGTATAATACCCAAAATTTAGGGTTTTGACCTTGAAATTTAGAGGGAAGTTAGATACTAAGACCTAGCTCGTTTCGTCACGCGTGAATTGTGAGTTTTTTGTGTAATGATAAACCGATTAATCATGTAGGTGTGTGTATTACTATTATAGGGCATAAGCCCAGAGGCTAAATAATCTTTGTTCAAATTATTTCCTACAAAAGATTAAATACATTTAGGTGCTGTAGTGGTTTTCTTAAAGGGAAACTTGGAGCTAAAAATGGAACAGGTTTTGAATTTATTTTCAGAATCACCGTGATAAAACACGTATTCCAGAATTTTTTCCGAATTTTTAGACACGTTTTTGGTGTTTAAATTAATTTCTAAAGTTTGGTAAAATTTGCATAAAAGTAAATATAAAATCCGGCCAATCATATTAATTCAGCCTTCAACGGCGCTGTTACGTCATAACATTTAAATAACAGGTCGGCGTTTGATGCCTAAGACCTTTAAAACAAAAATATCATGTTTTAAAACATAATATATATATTTAAAAAATTATTCAATAAGATTTTGTCGTTTAAATTAATTTATCGTGATTGGTTGAATTTTAGTGAGATGAAAAAATGAACCAATCATAAAAATACAAGAGCCTTGAACTTTCCAATAACTTAAGTTTGAATATAATCAGAAGAACCCAATGGCTCCCGCCTTCAATATTGCGGTGCAATTTATTCCCCCATCTGGTGACGTTTTTAACCAGTGATAGCTTTGTTAAAGGCTGAAATAATATGATTGGTCCAAATTTCTGCTTACATTTCAAACTTAACAAAACTTTAGAAAATAATTTAAACTCCAAATTAGAAATTTCTCGAATACGTTTTTTGGCATTCTGTGATTCCGAAAATAAATTCAAAAGCTGTTCCATTTTTAGCTTGTAGTTTCCATTTAATGGATATTACCAAATCATTTTGGTACCAAAATTTGAAAACGTTGTTTACTAACTTGAAGTTCCAAATATATTTCATTAAAAATTAAAATAAGTCTGTCTCAAAATTGTTTTTATAAAACAGCACCCGAATCTTAATTAAATTAAAGGATATTAATTAAAACTAATTAAAACACCCACCCAATGCGCATTACTTTAATAATAAGAATTCCCCTTGAACTTTACAATTAAATTTGAAGAAAAAAACCTGTCGTTTTTATCATATCATGAAAAGATACATTTATTAGTGCTTAAAGTAAAAATCAGTTGGATCTTGCATACTAGCCAAAGCTGAGGTACACCATATTTAACTTAATTTTAAAAATTTAATAGTTGGAAAACCCCCAAAAACATTCGTGATGATTGAAGTACTTATTGAATGTCGTTGGCACTGGATACAACGCCCAATTTTCTTTACCGTTGTTTTAATATCATAACCTTGAACCATAAAAGGGTGGTACATGGTAGTTTTTTTGTTTCACTTGCAATCTTTTGTTATTCGTATCCTTGTTGGACATAATAATTAAATACATTTAAAGTTTTTTATTATATTGACCGCCTGGGATATAGATTATAATTATGAAACGACCTAGTCTTAGAGTTTACCTTGATCCAGATTAATCTTAAAAGATACTGTCCGTTCTAATCGCGTATAATCGTTAAAAAGATTTATCTTATCTTTAAATCATTCGGGTCTGTCTAATGATTGATATGATTAATTAGTTTTGGTATTATTTATTGATTTAGTTCTTTAAAAATGCTGTAGTAATCTGTCCGATATGAAGAACAAAAAGGTGGAGCTAAGAAAATTCGGCCAATCAAAAGCTTCCACATTTTTGCCTTCATAAAATATCCCCCGCGACACGCGCTGTTGTACGCACGCCATTGTGTGAGCGTGACATAATCAAGAAATACCTGGATTTGGGGCGATTCAAAGAGTGATGTGCATGTCACAGCTCGTGTCGCGGGAATTTCAAGAAGCTAAAGGTACAGGACTGTCTTTTGATTAGTCTTAGAAGTTCTTCTTTTAATTCTGTGCCAATATGAAAAGGTTTTTGCGATTTATTTTGGTAAAATTCAGTCAAGTACGCTGCTTCAATGTTTTACTACGCAATTGAGTGTTCTAAAAATCAAGTTTTGAATAGTTTCAGTTGGATGATTGACAAACTAATTACGTAAAACCATGAAATTTAATTTATTTTCAATTTTCACTTTCACCCCAAAAATTTACTTAAAAACTCAAACAGCGTTGACCAAGGCTAAGAGCTGGATCAAATCTAGGCTAGATAGAGTTAGGCGTTAAACTGTGGTTTGACTAATATCGATAAATCATTTATTTTTTTCGGGGAGAAAAAGGCCCTCTAGCTAGGTAGTAACAACTTATCCAAAAATTGGTTCGACATATTTTACCAAAAACATAATTGGATCGAACTTAAGTCTAAGGGCGAAAGCTTTACTTTAAAGCATTTCTTGGAATTTTAGTTTAACGTTTTTTAAAGGGTTACAGACGACGTTTAGATGGTAGCAAAAGTCTATCACTTCATTCCATAGAAGTAAATAACGCCCCATAGCTTAATACTATCAGCAAAGGTCCAGTTTTACGTCATAGCCCATCACTTAAAAATAGACAAAAAAGTCATCACCCCTGTCTGGCTCGAGTGATTTGGACTCTTCCTCGATATTTTGAGTCTGGAGAGAGTATTGGAATTTAGGCGGGCCGCGCTTGCTTATATTGTCTTCCCTCCCAACTCGGCGGAATATCTCCGCAGAGTGTCGCTTCCTCCGTTCACTATTTCCACGGTGACTGCGGCCGCTAGAGTGTCTCGAATCAGAATCTGCCGGTACATTTACCGGACCTTTGCTGATAGTATTAAGAAGCTTCGGGGAGTTGTTTGCTTTTATGGAATAAAGTGATGAACTTTATATATTTAAAATCTAAAATGATTTTGACCGTAACCCTTTAAAGTTTGAAGTTGTTCCATTTTTGTTTGGTAATTCTTACAAGTTTTCTTTTTACCCAAAAACCACGATAAAATTGAATGATTATTCCGCCCAAATTTTTTAAGTAATTTGAAACAAAACCACCGCTTATTATTCTACTATCGAGTGTTGATTGGCCGCGGGCATTTAATAGTAAATAACAGATCTTAGTCTTTAATATAAAATTGGTTTGAAAAAAAAAAAAAAAAAAAAAAAAAAATACGCCAAAGGGTTGAATTAAAAAGAACATGGTTAATTAAATAAGATTAATATATTTTTTCTTTATTTTCTAAGAAAGAATGTGATTGAAGAGGTTTTGTATAAAATTCTGAATAAACTCCTTAAAGTCGTTTTTTAACGATCTTTCCGAAAATTCTACTTAAAGGGAAACTTGGAGCTAAAAATTGAACATCTTTTGTATTTATTTTCGGAATCACCGTGCCAAAAAACGTATTCCATAATTTTCTAGCAATTAACAGACACGTTTATGGTGTTTAAATTAATTTCTAAAGTTTGGTAAAATTTGAAAAAGAGTAAATATAAAATCGGACCAATCATATTAATTCAGCCTTCAACAGCGCTTGTAATGTCTAGGTAATATTGAAAGAATAGGCCGGTGTTTGATGTCCAAGGTCTAAGTCATCAAATACCGACCTATTCTTTTAATGTTATGACATTACAAGCACTGTTGAAGGCTGATTGGTCCTAATTTATATTTACTTTTATATGTCTAAAAATTGATTTGAAAATTCTGGAATACGTTTTTTGGCACGGTGATTTCAAATATAAATTCAGCTGTTCCATTTTAGCTCCAAGTTTCACTTTAATTTCCATTTGTAGTTTAATCTATTCGAATTTTGATTATTAGCGCCTGAACATTAATGTTAAAGGTAGTTAATGAATTCAATAATCAAGGCTGATTGTGTAAACTGCATGTCGACATCAAGATAATTATTGACCCTATGAAAATTTATAGAAAAATGATTAACTCTTGAAGCTGTCACGTCATTTTTAGTTTTCCAACCATTATTATTAATATATACCCTGATAAACAAGTATTTCAAAAAAATTAAAAAATTTAATTGTACCTTATTCACGGTCGACCACATTTAAGAATATAATATATATTTTTTTCAATTCTCTTGATAATATTATAATAAGATATATTTATTATTTTTCTAACTAAGTTTAAAGGGCTAGTAACTTGTTTTTCATTACCTAACTGCGTATTAGCAAAAGTCTATCACTTTATTCCATAAAAGTAAACAACGCTCTGTAGCTTAATACTATCAGCAAAGGTCCGGGTAAATGTACCGACAGATTTTGATTTGAGACCCTCTAGCGGCCGCAGTCGCCGTGTAAATAGTGAACGGAGGAAGCGCCACTCTGCGGAGAAATTCTGGAGATGGGAGGGAAGACAATATAGCCAAGCGCGGCCCGCCTAAATTCTGTCCCTCTCTCCCGACTCAAAATATCGAGCTGAAGAGTCTAAATCACTCGAGCCCGACAAGGGTGATGACTTATTTGGCTAGTTTAAAATGATGGGCTATGGCGTAAATCTCTAAAATCAAAAGACTCCATGGTACCTTTGGCCAGTAAAATATTCGCGACACGCGCTGTTGTACGCGCTATTTTGCGCGTGACAATAATTAAGGAGATAAAATATTATAGACTTACCTAAGGTTGGGGCAGCCAAGGTTAGATCGTGGTCAATCATTTGACCCCAGGCAACAGCGATAAAACGGACTTGTCTGTGATGTTCGCTAATATCTTGATGGATAACGAAACTAACCAATCGTGGGTTCGGAAGATCGCCACCCGTGACGGAACGGCGAGGGGCGGCAACTCCTAGAAAATTAAAATTAATAAATTTTAAACAGTTGAAAAGTGGTGGTATTTTGTGATACATTTTGTTTATAGCCAGAACAAATAGCCTAATAACTAGACATTAATGATCTGCATGGGCAACATTTCAATTAGAACGAAAACACTAACGCTTGTGCAGGGGACACTTAGAAGAATGAAATATGGTTTTGCCCCAAAAACATTCAGTACTTCCTCTAGAAATCAACTCATTGTGACATTCAAATAATTAATACGACAATGCAATGACGTCACTATCTTTTTAGTCAAAAACTGAAAACTGGTGCTTTTAAATCAAGAAACAATTTTGCTTTCTCTTTTTTCAAGAGAATATCAAATTCATTTAGATAACAGCATCTCTGTAAATCTAAGTCTGTACGTTTGTTAAATGAAAATCTTGATTCAAGCTTCACCTTTGTTTTGACGCTCCAGACATTTTCTATTGGGTATTCAGAACCTTGAACTAGTTCTTGTTTATCGATATAGTTCTCCTAGATTTAACTATAACCTAATTTTATTTCAAACACGTACTCCAAACTACAATCATGAAATACCATTAGTGTAAACCTACAAACCCTGCAAACCTCTGAAAACAAAATGAATGAGTTAACCTCTGGGGCGTAAGAATAATCAATTTTATTGAGCTTCCACAATGTAATTGTTAATTCTCCTAATTCTTTCGACACGATCAAGCCCGAAACAAAAAAGGTGCGAATGGTCATTAAGTCATGATAATTTTTAGACCTAAGGGCTGTAACAAAATATAGAGAAACAATATAATTTTATTGAGAAGCTTTTAACCTAATAAAATGGAGACAAATGGATTTATGGGGTTATTAATGCGCTGCTTCTCTTAGTGACGTTGCTTTTTTTAGTACCTTAGTTTCATACTAAAGATCAAAGGGAGTGTGAAATGGAAAATTAATTGTTTTTATTTATTACATTCTATTAAAGATAATATTCATTCATTTATTAAAACAGTGGGAAAAGATTGAGATTTTAAGCCTTGGACTAATCAAAAGACTCCTCTGTACCTTTGGCTTAAATAAATCCCCGCGACACGCGCTGCGATACGCACACCACACTTTGAGCTCTAACTTTTCTTCTAAAGTGTTTTTCTATTCTGAATTAATAATTGATTTTTCAACGATCTTTCCATTTGGAGTTCATGAAAAATAAATCTTTGACATGCTCACTTTAAACAACGTTACAAAGTAACTGTAACTAATTGTATGGTTGTTTCCCCGAAGGTGCATCATCATCAATTTACTTCCTCGTGATCTCATTCCCATTAGAATAATCTCTACCCTTTTTCATTTAATTTCAAACTTGAGGCTATAGTTCAATCCATTCTATATAGTTCTGTATATAATAGTCTGATGAATTTAACTGCCAAACATATTCAATCGTTTTTTTCGGAAAGAAGATTTGAAATTATCGTCGAGACCCTGTTTTTTTCTAGAGAGAGAGAGCTCTGAATTTCTAGAATAACTATCAAATTTTATAGTTCCCGCCAAAATCGTAATTTATCTTTAAAGAAAAGAGCGCAAATTTTCTCACGCCAAAATATCAAATTAATTCTTACGAAAGCGCGCGAAAAATCTTGTGATATTTTTGATTTTTTTAACCGCGTGACGGCGCCACTTGTAGGGATAGATTTGAAATTATATGGCTGGAGTGAGAGATATTAAATTTTTATTTTATAACATAAAATTTAATTATCATAATCTAATTTTAAATAAAACAGTTTAACTGTCTCCTAGGTTACCCATAAATTTGTTCTATTGTTACGTATATGTTCTTTGTGAAAAATAGTGTCTATAAGACTCAATAAGTTATCGAACTACTTCATCGACAATGTTTTTGTTTAGAGACTCGTAATTTCATTGTTTGTGTCTTTAGTTTTTTGCGTTAATTTTTGCCCTTTTGTTTAGAGTATTAATCTAAATAGGACAGTAGGTGAAATATTTTCAAGTAAACGAAAAAAAAAAAAAAAAACAATCTCGTGAGATTTCTTCACTGTTGATATCACTGACCCGTTAAGCCTTTATAAAGAATATTAGGCCAGATCGTTTAGTGTCTTTTTAAAATAATAATTTCATTATTTACTTGAAATTGGTGCTTTTTGGATTTTATATTTAAAAAAATTGGATAAAACTAACTTGGGAAAGTACGAACTTGGTAAACTTTTTTTAAAAAAAATTCATAGCTTTAGTTTGACTGACTCGAATTAACTGTTCTAGGGCTCGTTTTGTAGACACCATATCGGGCTATCCGCATAAAATATCGCTAGGAAATTATCCGGAGAAGATCACGTGACCATAGTGATGACGTAGTATTGTCCGGAATTTTTATTTTAAAAATTTCGAAAATGGCGATTATAAAATGTATTTTTACTGTCGGTGTAATTTTGTTCTATGACACGTGTATATATATTTTGAATCGTTTTTTAACGATCTTTCTGAAAATGCTACTCAAATTTCATTTGTAGTTCATGAAAAACCCTTAGAGCTCCACTTAAGTAATCTTATCTTACAGTCTAGATGAAATTTTCTTTTCAGCCACAAAAAATATATTTTTTTATTTACCATTACATTATCCCTTTAAAGGGAAGATACTTAGTAGGACCAGGCCACTGACCCCCATCCTACTAAAAGGCATTTTACTGGAATTTCAGTATTTAATAAACTTCAAAATTCTTTTAAATTTGGCTTAAATTTAATTAAAATTTTTGTTTTTTGTCCTCTTTTTTTACCTTTTAAGATTTATAGTAATTTCCTTCAACAATAGGATTTGTTTGAGATAATGCTAAGCCTAATTTAGTAAGGATAATATATTCTTTTATTGTTCCATAAAATTAGGTTATTAAGCCTAAAAATCAGAGATTCCTAACAGCGAAGAATTTTAGCTATTTATTTAAAATATTTCCAGGAAATATTTATTAAAAAATATTTAGTCGGGCTGTGACTGATTTTTCATGAACTCCAAATGGAAATTGAGTAGCATTTCAGAAACATCGTTAAAGTAAAAATACATATTTGATAATCGCCATTTTCGAATTTTTAAAATTAAAATTTCACGCAATACTACGTCATCACCTAGGGGTCAGACACTCTTGAACTCGCTGTACACGTGAGTTCACTGAGTTCAGCTTTGATAGTGCAATGAGTTAAAAAATTTGTACACCTGATTTCGGGAGTGTCTGCCCCCTCGGTCACGTGATTTGGCAAACGAACCTACTTTATCGTATAACCTTACTTATGATTTCATAAATAATTTTCTCTTCAGTGCGTGATTTAATTGGCAAAAAATCAAAAACCACTTTTTACGCTCGCTATCAATTCGTGTGGGCGCCCGGACATAAAACAAAATCTAAAAAAACCGGGAAAGTTACCCTTTTTTTTTACGCACCTATGAATTTAACTTGATACAAGTCATATACAAGATACACCGCACTCTAAATCAAATGAATTTTTTAAGCCTTTTTTATTGATTTTTTCTTTTAAATTAATTTTCTGTCATTCATTCAATGTTTCTAAGCCGCGAGGCAGTCGGCCACAAAATTAGGGCTAACTAATTGATTCTATCTTTTAAAATTGAATAAAGACGTCGGGAAAATTCTAATTGAGCTGCTTGGGTCAAACGAAAACTATTCAATTATCTCTAGGTATGTTCGCAATTACTTGTACCGTGACTAATTGAAAGTTCAATGTTGTGAAGGGTTTTAATTGGCCTTTTTGGATTTAAACACTACCCAGATTAAATGATAGGTTTAAAGTTTGAGGGTCAGGGACAAATTTTACTACTGATCTTGCAATAATTGTTCTAGGTACTCACGTAAAGAATTAGGAACCAAATACTAAATGTACCAAATACTTATAGATATCATAGATATCTATTGATGGCATAATTTTTTTTTTTTTTTTTTTTTTTTTTTTTTTTTTTGTAAACTGACAAGTAACTTGACATGTCTTGCAGGCGCAATTATTTCTACCAATGACGTTATCATTGTGATATTCCCATAAACTAATTAACCAATAATATGTGTAAGTTCTGGTATCAAAGTTCTACGTAAGGATTTTTTAGTAGGAGGTCTATCATAATTTATTTCAGTAGTCCCTGACTTGGGGCTAAAATTGGGAATGTAAATTCAGCAAGGAAAGCTGAGACAGTCACTATTTGACTCTCTATTCAATTTATCACAAGTAAAACACTAAACAGAGTGTGTGTAATAAATAGGTTATGTTTTTGATTCGTTGGAAGACCTTCTACAATCAAGTTTGCACTGAACGGTGTCATAAGTCAGGTCAACATTGGCATTGATTTATGATATTACGCCATTATGAATATATAGGTAAATTTTTTAACTAGTCAAATTAACTAATGAGCCATCCTGATTTCGATTAATTTGTAGAAACCTCCCCTACCGAAAAAAGTTAGTCTGATCTGGAAAGGTCCTCAAGAACACAAAGGTCTTGGGGAAGTCTTTAACACTTCCCCCAAGAGGTTTTTAGACTACGTAAGACACCCGAAAGACTTCCCCAAGACCCCTTAAGACTAACTTTTTTGGTAAGGGCTGTGTCACAATTGCTTGAACGTATTCCATTTTCAATTGGCGTTTTAGAATAGTAAAAGTAAATTGTAATTACCATCAGCGTAGACTGGTGGTAAGAATCTGATCATGGCTGATCGAGTACTTCCCCAAGATGGATTTTCCAAGTTATTACACATTCCAGTTAGAGTTCTGTAACGACTGATTTCGCACTTAACTGGTCTCAAGAAGGTCGGACAAATGTCTTTGATGATAGTTTTTGACGTGTCAATTCGGGGCAAACCGTGAAGAACAGCGTTATAGGACAGTCCAAACCTGTCCAAGAGAAAGAGAACCATAAACTAGTTAATAACATCATTGTTCTTAAACAATACTCACTAAAACTAATGAACTAGTAATTAAGTGTTAAAGAAGATGGTTTGTACCATTCAAACTTATCGCGTCGTTAATTTTTTTTTTTATGGTTTTCCAATAACCCACGCATATCTTGAATTGCAACTTAGTTTTATACTTTTAATTCAAGGATATCAGCTTATTGTTAGTTAATATTTTTCCCCCTGATTTAAAGGGAAACTTGGAGCTAAAAATGCATCAGCTTTTGAATTTATTTTCGGAATAACCGGATGCCAAAAAAACGTATTTACGATTTTTCAGATTTTTGTTTGACACGTTTTTGGTGTTTAAATTAATTTCTAGTTTGATAAAATTTGAATAATAGTAAATATAAAATCGGGCCAATCATATTATTTCAGACTTCATCTGCGCTTGTAATATCTTGTCTCAACATTAAAATAATAGGCCGGAGTTTCATGCCTAAGACCTAGGTCATCAAAACCGCGCTATTCTTTTAATGTTGAGACAAGACATTACAAGCGCTGTTGAAGGCTGAAATAATATAATTGGTCCAAATTTATATTTACTTTTATTCAAATTTTACGAAACTTTTGAAATTAATTTAAACACCAAAAACGTGCCTAAAAATACTGAAAAAAATACGTTTTTTTTTTGGCATTCGGTGATTCCGAAAATAAGTTCAAAAGCTGTTCCATTTTTTAGCTCCAAGTTTCCCTTAAATGGGAAGAATAAAATCAAGTGATTTCATTCAGTTTCCCTTTAATATTTCTTCCTACAACTAAAATCTTAATTTAAAGGAATGTCTTGAATAAAAGACCCAAGTTCCACGTTGTATAATTAAGTTTGTAAGATTTTCTTTCAACTAAACAATTGGTAACCCTTATGTCCTCGTTTTGAATTGACTGACAACATCTTCAACACGATATTAGGAATGTAAGCTTTTATAATTTCAAGGATTAAAATTTACACCCTAGTGAAATAATAATTTTAACAAAAACCAATCTACAGTGAAAGGTTCTATTCGAATTTTCTAATCCCCAGGGACACGCGACTGTTACACGAAAAAGTACAGAAATGAGATCAAATATTTTATTTGATAGATTGGCACGCTTTCACTTATGTAGTCCGTCGCGCACTCGAAGATTGAGTGACAGAATTAGGTTGGTGCCTATTGGCCGAATTCTACCAAGTATTCCAATTAATCTTGGGTAACCATTATTTTCTCCTAAAGGGAGAATGCAACCTAACAACAAGTGATTGTTTATCGATTCCTTATCGTTTAAATTGTCCTAATCCATCACTATAAAATAAATTTTAACCTTACTCAGAAAATTGGATTAACTGAATTCATGGAGATCACCTGACCAACGACATTGATCGGTCACTTTATATGGGGAATGTGGGATCTCCATGATCATTGTCAATGGTCGCTTGTCCGTATACCCCCGGGGAGATCGGGTGATCTCCGTGAATCCAGCTAAGCCTATTTTGATTGTGAGTTTTAAATTTATTTCTAGTTTAATATTTGTTTGTAATTTTGGATTAGGCCTATTTAAAAGATAAGGAATCGATAAAAAATCACGTGCTCATAGATTGCATTCTCCCTTTAAGGTGTTTGTTTTCTTTGTTTTAAAGATTTGTTACAGAGCCTCATTACAATATCTAATGGCTCCAGAATATTTTGTTTTAATTGACGTTAGGAGTAATTATATATTCAAATTCTTTAAAAAATTAGAAATGAAAACATTTTGTTTTAGGGTTAACGTTGTTTACGTTACCTTCATCGTATAGTTTGTTATTAACATTCCAGGGTTTTGAATTTAAATTTTAATCTTTGTTTAACCGAGCTCCCGTTGTAATCCTTCAATTAGGTCAAGGGTTAGTTAATTATTATTTCCCCCTCCCCCAGTTAAAATAAATACAGCTTGATTTGTTTTTAAGTAAGACAAACGTGACTCTTAGTTAAAACGTTATCTAACAAAAGATTGAAGAATCTCTTCTTGAAATGTTTGAAGTGCGTTTTTGTTTAAGAAGTAATGTAGTTTCACGAATTGACCTTTTTTTGACCCTTCATCGGTAGTTAGTCGCGTCAATAATGACATTTAAAGTAAATTAACGTAACAAGCCTCTTACTTTTGAGCTAAAATCTTAGTGGCATCTTGCACGATGTCGGCCGGAACCTCAATATGTTCTGGCATTGGCAAATCAGATGATAGTTCGAAGATCTCTTGAGGAATGCTGCCATCTGTCAATTAAAGACGAATTTTAATTACGTTTCAAATAAATGTAATTAATGTACTTAATATTTAATTTATAATTAGGACGTGGGATTAATTTTATTACTTAGTTTTCATTGATATATTTTAAGGGATAATGCAGACTTACACAAAGTTTAAATTTAATGAGCTAGAAATATTTTAAACTTACCCTGAAAGCAGGCTTAACGGGGATTCATGGATAATTTGAAATCTCGCCGCTAAGCGACGTTAAGCTTATTTCTAGGGAGGAGCTAAGAGAGAAGAGTAAAAACCCTTTTGTTAAGGAGTACAATGCAAACAGATCAATTGCTATTTTGTTGGTATCGCCAATTAAGTTCAATCCTTTGGATTGCGCAGTTCAAATAGAACAGTGAACTCTTTATGAGGGGTGTGACTATTAATGGGTTGTTTGTTGTTGAATGAGGATTAACTTACGGTGAGACTTTTGCTTGGCTTCGAGGACAGCCTGGTTAATGTCTTCGTACGTGATGCATAATTTACCATACCCAACGTCAGCTGATACTTTTAATCTGAAAATAATAACGTGAGAACGTGGAGTTAGATTTAAGATTTTAATGTTTTGGAGGTTAACGCGATATGAAGTACATTTATGCATGTTGACGGTGTAGATGTTATCCAAATTATTTGCTCATTGAACTAGGCATAGGCCATTTTTTAATAGTGATTGGGAACCAATCGGTACTGTTTGTAACGAAACCAATTGGTTTGGGAAATGAATCCCGATAGGTTTAATTGGGTAACGAATCCCTATAGGTTTAATTGGGTAACGAATCCCTATAGGTTTAATTGGGTAACGAATCCCTATAGGTTTAATTGGGTAACGAATCCCTATAGGTTTAATTGGGTAAGGAATTCCGATAGGTTTAATTTGGGTAACGAATCCCAGTAGATTTAATTTGGTTAACGAATCCCAATAGGTTTAATTGGGTTAATGATTAAATTTCGTATCTTTTCTTTTACAGATATATCAAAACCATGTGGTTAAATAGTGGTTACTCTTCACTTTGTCATGGGTAAGTGTTTTCATATTACCAGTTATCTTCACATAAATCGATTGATCGAAGGTTATTCTCAAATTGTACTTAGTAAATAGTTAGTTTATAAATAATTGTACTCACGATGGAACGAAGTTGGCAATGTATCGTTGTACTTGTGGGTCAGTTCCGAGGTCGTAGCCCGTCCTCCTCTTAGGGGAGGTGATGATGAGGGCGCATTCCGCCGTGACTTCGGGACTTAGGGGCGTTGGCGCTGAGTATTGTAGGACACCAGATTCGGACATATGCAGTAAACACAATAGCCACGTCGATAAACATAATATTATCCTGTCAAAATTAAAAAATAAAAATTATTTTGAAGGAAGGTATTTTTTTAAATATATATGGGTCGCTTCTATATTGTAAAAATACCTTGAATTGAATTTTAGTAATAAGGTCTCAGGTACATTGACATTATAATAATTAATCAATTTAAAATTAGTTAATATTTTAATGCCAATTTAAATAGTAATTTTGTCAAATGAAAGGGATGTTTGTCACGTATCGAAGCGTTTCTATTTCTTCATAAAACTCTCACATCTTTATAATGTATCATATTTTTTGATATTTTTATATTTTGGTTCAATGAATACTTTATTTTTTTGTGTTAACTGGATTTGAAGATTCAAGGGAGAATGCAAGCTAATAACAAGTAATTTTTTTATCGTTTAAATAATCCTAATCCGACAGTAAAAATAATTACAAACAAATATTAAATTAGAAATAAATTTAAAACTTAACATCAAAATAGGCTTAGCTTGATTCATGGAGATATCCTGAACTTCCCGTATAAGGACTAGTGACCAATGACATTAATCATGGAGATCCTGCATTCCCCATTGTCATTGGTCGCTAGTCCTTATATGTGGAGTTCAGAATATAGCTAAGCCTATTTTGATGGCAAGTTTTAAATTTATTTCTAATTTAATATTTGTTTTTAAGTTAGGCCTAATTAAACGATAAGGAATCGATAAAAAAATCACTTGTTTTTAGGTTGCATTCTCCCTTTAAAGAACCAGATCCATGTATTATAATCGTATCAACATGAACAAAGCGTTTTTTTTTTCTTCTAAATGTCACTTCCGCCCAAACAATTGGTTGTGGCTCCTCCTTTCGAATAAAGATAATCCTTTAAGGCAGTTTAAGTTGTTATATAATCACTGTCCCATAATCTCGATTTTCTATGTGTGACACAAAAGAGCCCCAAAGTACAAATTGTTTTAAACTTAAATAGTAATTAAAGATTTTAGGATCTTTAAACCTGTTTTTTGTGAGTAAAAAAACAAGAGAATCAAGACCTTATAAACTTCTAAAATTATCGTAATTTTGGAAATTGATAAATTACTCGGTAATTATCGTCTCACGGTAATTAACGTTATTCACAAAATTATTTGTATTTTAATTTCCGTGATTTTAAATGCAGAATTACATTTTTCAACTATTCTAACTAAACAATCCCTATCACTTATTAAAAATACAATGTTTTCATGATATGGCTTGACCATATTTGAGTTTGCATTGGTACGTCAAAGTGACTCAGACATGAAAAATGGACATGAAGATGTCCTTAACGACGCCAAACACAAATAAATATTTAAAATTTCTCTCTTAGGCGATTTAAAACACGTTAATCTTTGACCTCCGTTATGCCCAATATGTGACCACACATCGTACCCTCAATTTTCTTCAATACTACTTGTGTTCGTGAGTTCCATTCTTATTTCCTTTTGGTATTATCAAAAGTCTATCACTTTACTCCATAAAAGTAAACAACGCCCCGTAGCTTAATACTATCAGCAAAGGTCCAGTTCTACGTTATAGCCCATCCCTTAAAAACACCCAAAAAGTCATCACCCCTGTATGTCTCGAGTGATTTTGACTCTTCCTTGATATTTTGAGTCGGGAGAGAGGGACGGAATTTAGGCGGGCCGCGCTGGGCTATATTGTCTTCGTAATTTCTCTGCAGTGTCTCTTCCTGCGTTCACTATTTGCACGGCGGCCGCTAGAGTGTCTCGAATCGTGGAGAATCTGCCGGTACATTTTGCTGATGGTATTAAGCTACGAATTGTTGTTTACTTTTATGGAATAAAGTGATAGACTTTTGATATTATATGAATGGTAATTAATATTCGGCCGACTTTCCCAATTCTTAAACTTTGTGAGAGTGAAATTATGCTAATGTGAGAAAATTGACGAGGCAGGGCGAAACCTTAATATTTATTTTACCATGCCAGACTTCAAATTATATATTTTTTTTATTGCTAAGGGTTAATATACGTTAGGAGGTATTAAAGTTAGCTTGAAGCTTGCATTAATGAAATGGATATTATTCAGGAAATAAGTATTTTTTTCTGCAGGAGTTTTTTTAATATCTAACCCTTCGGCTATAACAGATTTAGGTGTTTAAAGTTTTGGTTTCAATAATAATATCGATAACGAACTAGATTTTTAATCTATATGGGTGACTTTGTTGATATGGTTTTGGATTTTGTATTGATATAATTATAGAATTTTCTAAAGTTTTTAAAGTCAGCCTATCACCATTGGATTATATTTTTAGTTTTGTTTCAGATATATGACGTAGTTTATTTATTTTAATTTTTATACGAAAGGTAGTTGACTTGATCTATATTAAGTACTTTTACGAAAAAGACCGCACGAAAGCGACCTTATTACTGGTGCCAGGGCGAGAATTAACTGTAGGCTCTACAATATCGAAATCACGTGACCATAGTGATGACGTAGATTGCGGGAATTTTTATTTTAATAATTTCGAAAATGCCATTATAAAATATGTATTTTTAGTGTCGCTGTAATTTTGTTCTATGACATATGTATATATATTTTGAATCGTTTTTTAACGATCTTTCCGAAAACGTTACTTAATTTCCATTTGGATTTCATGAAAACCGTGAATTCTTCACCATAAATTGCAATACTAAATTTTTAATCAGATTTTTAGGCCTAAATCCTGTTTATAGGGAAAATATATTTTCGGGAAAGATTGAATGGTATCATTTTAACTGAATATCCGGTATCTTTTTATTTTATCTTTACCTCTTTCACTAGAAGTAGGCAATCTTTAAATTATTGAACATGAAAGCCATAAATTATAGTCCGGTAACGAAAATTTAATTTCTATTTCATCCAAGTTTTTAAGTTAGTAATATGGGAAAAAACTACGGCGCAATGATGCGTAATAATAAACCTAATTGAAAATAAAATAGTACTTGAATAGTTAATATAGGAGTCTAAGAATTCAGATGATATGTTTCGTAGACCGTGAACATAAAAAAAAAAAAAAAAAAAAAAAAAGAAAAAATCTTGATTGACGAAAACTGTATTTAATCAAGTGTAAAATTTACATCCCACACACGTCTGCAAGCACCTTTTTTTAATAATCGCTAATAATGGACCTATAAGGAACCACATATATTAAGAGATGATGTAATTTACGTGCAATAACTTAGCTATTTTAATCTTATGAGAAAGCTGGTTTTTTATTTGCGTTTGATCTCGAGTTTTAAAGGTAGAATGCAGTCTAACAAGTGATTTTTTTATCGATTACTTCCTAATCCAACAGTAAAAAAATTACAACAAATATTAAATTAGAAATAAATTTAAAACAAAATAGGCTTAGGATTCAACTAGATCACCTGAATATCTTCGCATTGATGCCTCAGCCACCAATCGAATGTTATTGAAAGTTTCATGGAGATCTCGTCGTAACGACAAACCTTCGCTATTTGGTCGATGACCCTTCAATGCTAAGAAATTCGGAATCTCTATGAATCTAGCTAAGCCTATTTTTCGGGTAAGTTTTAAATTTATTTCTATTTTAATATTAGACCTATTTAAACGATAAGGAATCGATAAAAAAAATCACTTGTTAGGATTCATTCTCTCTTTATAAGGATCTAAAATAAGTACCGTAAATAATTAGGGTTATCATGGGTCATATTGTTAATTAAATCAAATTAAATTAATAATAGAAAGAGAAGAGTCAAATAATATTATGATACAAATTCCGGTTTTGTATAACGATCTCTCTTGTGCGTCTGGAAAGTTTTTTCGTATTTATTTAAATAAACCAGATATTTCTATGATTCTATTCTGTTATTTTTTGTTTTCTTTAGTTTTTGATGATAGAAAAAGATCACGACCTTTGTCCCAATTTTAGTTTCAATATTAAACGTGTGTCTATCATTGAAAGTTTATTTTATTCTCAGCACCAACTTCTAGAATTAATTTTCACCTTTTTATAAATGGTATTTATATAGTTATATGTTGAAGAAATGACCTAAGACCCGATCTCGACAAAAACAAAATTTGAAATAAAAACTGCGGAAATATGTTTTTGACAATCTTGATTTGAGAACACGCGTTATGTTTACTATCAAAAGTCTATCACTTTATTCCTTAAAAGTAAACAACGCCCCGTATCTTAATACTATCAGCAAAGGTTAAGTTTTACGTCATAGTCCATCACTTAAAAATAGACAAAAAAGTCATCACCCCTGTCTGCTTTGATTGATTTGGACTCTTCCTCGATATTTTGAGTCTGGAGAGAGGGACGGAATTTAGGCGGGCCGCGCTTGGCTATATCGTCTTCCCTCCCAACTCCGGAATTTCTCCGCAGAGTGTCGCTTCCTCCGTTTACTTATTTATACAACGACTGCGGCCGCTAGAGTGTCTCGAATCCTGCAGAATCTGACGGTACATTTACCCGGACCTTTGCTGATATTATTAAGCAATATTATTTTATGCAATACTAGTCTAAGTTTTTGATGTTTAAACCATGAAGAATCAGTCTCAATTATTAAATTAGAATTTATTTAATAATTTAATAAATAAATTTTTTAAAAATAATGAGATGCAAATTTGATGTAGCAATCCTATATTGGCCCAGAAATTAATACTTATTTCTAGGTGGAAAGGTGCGAAAAAAAAACCCAAGTTCATAAATTAAAATACATTTTTCGTTCAAAATCACGACTTTGAACTTTTAAAACAGACATTTAAAATTATGAAAATTAAGTATCAATAACCTATTTTTTAACCAAAAACCATTTTTTTTTTTTTTATTTTAAAAAGCGACGTTCACACATAATTGAATGGCAATATTTGAAACAATTTGGTCAATTTTTAAAGTATTTTTTGGGAGGAATGTCAGTGTCAATGGTCTTAAAACCTTAATCAGTTTTAACCTCATGTATTTTTAAAACAGCTAACAAACTATTAGTATGTGAAGGTGCCTTTTAACTACCTGTAAAATTTCAAATTATTTGTTAGTAGAAAAGTTTTCCGAATTTAGGCCTAGTAAAAATGAAAACCCCCTTTGGCAAAGTAACGATTTGAATTAGGTTACTGTCCAATTTTCTACGCTCATTTTCTTTATAATCCATCCCAATTTTGAAAGCAAGCTCCCTTCTATGTTAAACCCGACGTGTTAATGCTAATTAGTCTGTCGGTGAGTTCAGTGCAGTTCATAGAAATTACCGATTTAAAATTAATTCAGTGCTTTATGATAGTTTGAATTTTTAAATTTAACTACAGATTATCTTTTTAATTAAGGCTGCATGTTCATGAACTTCAAATGAAAATTGAATAGAATTTTTGGAAAGATCGATAAAAACGATTCAAAATATATATACACGTGTCATAGAACAAAATTACCGTGACAGTAAAAATACATTTTTATAATCGCCTTTTTCGAAATTTTTAAAATAACAATTCTACGCAATCTACGTCATCATGGTCGCCTGATTTCGCTATTGTGCATCTAGAGCCTACAGTAGATTCTCGGATGTTCTGGCACCTATGATAAGGTCGCTTTATCGTTTAACTACGTTCCAGAAATTCGAAAACAATGGCTAACTCACCTCCATTTTAACCTTAAACAAAAGGCCATCTCAACAGGTTCATTGCTCTGAACGCATTCTAGGTTATAGTTTGTTAGATATACGAAACCTTTTTATTTTCTAGAACAAAATGTTTGCGTAATGAAACCTTTTTTGTCTGTCGGCGCGAAGATGGGTCATTATATTGTCATCATTAACACGATTCAACATTTTTGTTAGGATATCACGCGATAAAAATGTAGTTAGCAATTATTGACCCAAACAATTTGGTCGTGGGTGAAAGCAATAGCATAATTTCGTGAAATTTTCGGTCAGATAAATCGAAATTATATAAACCGAACCAAGCGAAAACTATAAACATATTGCAAAAATACTTGCATCATAAGAAACATAATAAGTATAAGTCTGACAAACTGATTTTTCATGTACTACAAATTGAAATTAAGTAGCATTTTCGGAAAGATCGTTGAAAAACGATACAAAATATGCATACATATGTCATAGAATAAAATTACAGCGACGGTAAAAATACATATTTTATAATCACCATTTTCGCAATTTTTAAAATAAAAATTCACTGCGATACTCCGTCATTAATATGGTCACGTGATATCGCTATTTTAAAGGAGTCCTTCACTGCCTTGGCGGCTCCCTCATGTCTACTGCTTCCCCCCTCAGTTTTTAGCGACCCTCCCTTCTATACTACTTTTGGTTTGAAAAGTAACTCTTTTTCTGGGGCGCCAAAGACATGCAGTGGGCAATTTTTGGAAGACCGACTTTTGAAAAAACAGGGGGGGGGGGACGCCACGGCCGTGAAGGACTCCTTTAAATGTAGAGCCTACAGTTGATTCTCGAGAATTTTAGCACAAGTGATAAGGTCACTTTCGCGCGATCTTTTTCGTAAAAGTACTTAATCCAGATTATTATTTAATAGCTTAAATATTAAAAATACTATAGTTATATGAATAGTTTTAGTTGCACTTTATTCACCTATTGACTTATGTACTGAACCAGTCTTACATCACGACTTGTTTATAACGTATTATTTAAGATCGAATAAAATCATAACATATATCTATTGAATTTGGTTTTATGGCACCCATTCGTGTTTTATGTTTTTTTTAGACACGTTTCCGAGTAAGGTATATGGTTTGTCGTATACAGACGATATAAATTCAAAGGTCCATGAGGATAATTTATTACAAGAAGGCGTTAAAGATTTAATTTCGTTGTTTCGAGACAGTAGCAAACTGGATATATCGTGCGAGCGAGAGAAATTTAAAATAAATATAAAAATAGTTTAGAATTTTTACTTTTCCATGTGATATGTGGAAGTGAAATATTTTATATAAAAAAAGAGCGTGTCTCTAACGTTCTTTACTTTCATACGGAATTAGGCCCGAATTAGGCTTAACGTAAAATCAAACGGTAAGAGCTTAACCGAGCGCAATATTGTTTTATTTTAACGGTATTAGCTACATTAACATCATATTTAAATTAGCAGGTCTAAGTGATCTTTTAACCACTTAAGCTCACGTGACTAACCCTGTTTCGTGATTGGCCATCGAATTGATTTTCAAAATAACAAAATCTACCTTTTAAATTTCAAATGTTATTGAGGCAAACCCTATTAAGTAATGTTCTTAAATACCTTTCGGACCATAAAGAAGCAGTCTTGTAAATTAATTAATTTTTTTATTTAAAAGAACGAAATTTGGTTTCAAATGGTGAACGTAGAAAGCGCCACTCTGTGGAGAAATTTCGAAGTTAGGGGGAAGACAATATAGTCATGCGTGGCCCGCTTAAATTCAGTCCCTCCCGACTCAAATTATCGAGCTGAAGAGTCCAAATCACTCGAGCCAGACAGGGGTGGTAACTTTTTGGCTGTTTTTAAGTGATGGACTATGACGTAAAACTGAACCTTTAGTGAAAGCATTAGGATACGGGGCGTTGTTTACTTTTATCAGAGGTATATAATAACCCCCTTCGGGGGAAGTATGAAAGGTAGGCAAAATCGACGAACAACAAGTGCCCGGCGTAAATCGCGGCGGATCGACACACCGCTTTACTCCCAAAAAATAGTTAAACCATTTTGAACCTCACTAAATTTTCCCTACGCACACTTCCGGAACTTGCGAGCTGAAGTCAACCTTCGACTCCATTTTAACAGACAGCCTGACTCCTGAGACAGGAAGTTCTAAACACAAATCGAGCCGTCTTGTTTATACAAAGACCATTTACTAGAGTAGCGACATTGAGAAGTCCAGCGCGAGCTAGTGGCCTAGCAGCGGGCTCTTGTTGTTCGTGATTTTTAGCATTGGTAGTATAGGGGCTTTCATTCTTCCCCCCGAAGGGGATTATTATATACCTCTGCTTTTATGGATAAATTTATAGACTTTGATATAACTGTAGTTTTATCTATTTCCCTCTTTAAGATTCCACGCGTAAGATATCGGAAGATAAAAATATGTTCTTTTAACCCATCCATGCGCATCTTGAAACTTCTACTTTGTATTTTTTTTTTTTTTTTTTTTTTTTTTTTTCCCATTTCCTTTCGAAATAAATTCCAATTTCAATTTAGCATTTATGCCCGTATTAAACTAAGCGTGTAATTGATGTTTATATTGTCCGTTAAATGAGAAAATATTCAAATAAAAAATAAACGTTTCCTGTAGGAACTAATTATCATAAAAAAAGTATATCCGTATATGCTAAAAGAAGAACATAAATTAGTTAAAGTGAAACTGGCATCATTTTTTTATGCGAATTCCTATGGATATTATATTTTTGGTTTCGTTATACTATTAAAACGATATATTAAAAATTTTATACCTCTAGGTTGACACGTTAGAAAGAAACTTCAAAATTAAAATGTCAAAAAGTATATTACGTAATTTTATTTCTGGATTAAGTACTTTTATGAAAAAGACTGCGCGAAATCGACCTTATTACTGGTGCCAGAACGCGCCAGAATCAACCGTATTCTATATACAATAGCGAAATCACGCCACCACGTAGTGATGACGTAGATTGCGGGGAATTTTTATTTTAAAACAATTTTAAATTTCGAAAATGGTGATTATAAAATACGTATTTTTACTGTCGCTGTAATTTTTTTCTATGACATATGTATATATATTTTGAATCGTTTTTGAACGATCTTTCCGAAAATGATACACAATTTCCAGTAGGAGTTCATGAAAAATAGATACCAGCCTCAGTTTAAGAACTGAAACAAATTATAATAATCTTCATCTTTTTTTGATTATCGAGCTTTGAATTATTTATTTCAGTGCCCCTTTGATTAATTGATTAAAAATCACTTATTTTCCTCTTCATTATCACTTTACAAATCTCCAAAAGTATAAAAAAAAAACGGGACGTTCTTAGCACGTTTGTTTAATTTGATACTTCGTGAAATATGAATAAAAAAAATATGAAAAGTTCAATTTTAAATTTTAAGGAAAAGTTTTTCTTCTTCTTCGTAACCCGCATGTTTTCCCTTTAATTTAAGGTTAATTACAGTGTGATCGTCTTAGACGTTATTAGTTGTCCCTTCAGGCCGTTCGGTTTAACCTCAAATTGTACTTAATTTGTACAGTCAAGTGATATAAGTATAATAATAAAAATAAAATTTAATTTTTTGACCTTCCTTATAACGATCATCATATCGCTTCTTAACAACGTGTTATTATATATTTCTTGTCTTTTATTCCATTTATAGAATTTTGTTGAAAAATTGTGGTCGTAAAGGGGTTGTGAAATACGTAATTTAATACTTTTTAATTTAATACCTCTGGTTTGACGCCTTCTTAAGAAACTTGAAGATGAAAATATCATTTTTCCAATATATGACGTAGTTTTGATTTTCTTGATTAAGTAATTTTACGAAAAAGACCGCGCGAAAGCGACCTTATCACTCTAACTGCATCAAAACACTTTCATAATCTCTTTAAAATTGATTTAAAGTAACTACGAAAAATATGGGATATTTTTGGTGAATCGGATCTACTCCTCCTACCAAAGAAACCACTTTTATAAATCTTTTAAATCTGTTTTTAATCTCGGTTCCAGTTTTCTCTCCCATTTTGGTTATTCATCTGATTGATATCGCGTGCATGCGTTCATAAATTGAAATTGATGATGGCCTGTTATTGAGGTCGGCGAAGAAATTAGATTATTTAAAACCCAAATTTAACCACAAACATTGATAATATAATGAAATTTAAAGGAAAAGCCTTACAGTTGAAAGGAAATACTGATTTGATTCAGGACCTCGTTAAATTAATCTCGACCCGTCAAGCTCGCCAATTTGATCACGAGAAATTTGATAAAAATACCGAGGCTCTTTTTACATAGACGTGACGTCAGTTTTACTTTGAATTTCAATATACTCCCATAGAATAAAAAGCCGCGTTCATACTAGGCCTTGGAATCGATTTAAACCGTTTCAAAACGTTTCGCTAGAGTCTGTGAACGGGGAACAAGAGCTACGTTCACACTTTACACTTTGGAACCGTTTTCAAAACGTTTCGAATTTTCAAATCGTCTTTCCAAGATATGAATTTTGTTTCTTGATCAACGATCTACACGGATGACCCCAAAATTTTATAATTTGACCTTTCCAAAACGGTTTAAAACGGTTTCAAAATCTGTAGTGTGAACGTGTTTTCTCGAATCGATTTGATTCGATTTCTTGAGAATGCTTCGGGAACCAGTTTCGTACCGATTCGGTTTCAACAACCGATAGATGAAGCTACGATAAATCGATTTATAAAGATTACGTGTGAACGCGTCAGGCTCAACACGATTCCTGGCAATAGATTTGAATATCATTTTGATTTTACCGTTTCAAATCGATTAAGAAATGCTAGTGTGACCGTAGCTTATGGGAGCGTATTTAAATTAGAAATAAAATCGACGTCACACGTAGATTTGTTTCTCGTCTTTTTAAAACTATCAGATTTCTCCTTTAAATTAAGAGTTCCCTTATTCTCGTAAGGGATTGGTTAATACAATTTCCGTAAGATTATCGTTCTTAGTTCCTGGATAATCTGATATCCCTTTCTTAGTATAGAAATTTCTTTTTTTTTTTACTAAGCTTGATCTTAAAATAACGTTATCTTTTGTTAAGTATCAAATTTATTTTTTCACTTGCCTGCAATTTAATTCTGGGATCTAAATCTGGGAGATATTGATTGGATAAACAATAAAGTTCCTTAATTCCTGGGGATTAGATTGTAGTAACTATATTTCGGGGATTATTTAAATATAGTACGTGACTTAATTTTTAGAATAAATCTTTAATTAAATTAATGATAAAATGTCGATTATAAAATATGTATTTTTACAGTCGCGGTAATTTTGTTCTATGGCATATGTATATATATTTTGAATCGTTTTTAAACGATCTTTCTGAAAATGCTATTCATTTTCCATTTGGGGTTCATGAAAAATCTTAACAACAAGGGATTTTTTTTATCGATTCCTTATCGTTTAAATAGTCCTAGTCCAACAGTTTAAAAAAATTACAAGCCAATATTAAACTATTTAAAACTTACCAACAAAATAGGCTTAGCTGGATTCATGGAGATATCCTGAACTCCCAGTATAAGTGACCAATGATATTGATCCCGTATTCCCCCGTATAAGAGCCATCGTGATCAATGTCATTGGTCGCTAGTCCTTATAAGGGCGTTCGGATGATCTCCATGAATCAAGCTAAGCCTATTTGCAGGGTAAGTTTTAAATTTATTTCAATTTTTTTTTACTGTTGGATTAGGCGTTTTTAGGTTACATTCTCCCTTTAGAACATAAAATTTAATTTTAACGTATATTTATAATGATAATAACCAACTAAACACCACACCCTAAAATAACCATTGTTTAGCTACGAAAAATCCCTATAAATAAAATTTTGGATTAAGTTTAAATATGAAAATTTCCGGTTGCTATGTTTTTAAATTTAGTATGATTATTATTTTCATGAATGGATCTAGACTCTAGAGTTTATATTAGGCCGTCTAGGTGATTAACTCGTTAAGCCTCGGCTTAAAAGCACTAATAACCTTCTTTTTAGCGGCCCGTTATTATGATTATATTGTAAGAAATTTTGATACCTCAAACGCGTGCGTATTTTTTAATGAAGACCATTTTTTGTACTCTATGGGGAAATCTGGATTTTAAAGGGTATAATTTAAAGATATTTTTTTTACAAAATTTTTTTCTCTTTTTAACAAATATAATTGCTAAATTTTGAAAGGGAAATTGTTTCTTAAAGGGGGACTGTAAGAAAAATAATTTTATTTTATTTGAACCTTATAAATATTGTCATTTGAAACTCATAACAATTGTCGACATTTCATATTTCTAATGAATACATTTGCCCAAATTGAGTTAAGTTAGTTTTGTGTAATTAGAGTATTTTAAAGTCAGGCTGTTATCTATGTTTCATGAACTCCAAATAGAAATTGAGTATCATTTTCGGAAAGATCGTTAAAAAGCCATTCATGATATATATACATATGTCATGGAACAAAATTACCGCGACAGTAAAAATACATATTTTATTATCGACATTTTCGACAATTTCAAGCACAATACCACGTCATTGTAGAGCCTACAATTGATTCACGCGCGTTCTGTCACCGGTTGCTTTCGCGCGTTCTTTTTCGTAAAAGTACTTAATCATGAAAGTCAAGTACCTTTCTATTTATTTTTTAAAATAACATGCTGTTTTTTCCCGGGGTTATTTTTTTAAGGGTTATCTTTTAAGGTGACATTCCCAAATTTTTGAAATCGTTGGTTCCTTTTCCTTTAAGTTGCGCGCGCAATCTGACCCACTTTTATTGACGTGACTATATCAGTGTTTCGAAAAAAATAAGAAAAAAAAATAAAAGAATTTAAATATTTTTTATTTCTCAAATTACCGGTATATGCAAAATATGCCAACTAATTTAAAAATATATTTATATTCTAGCCGTTAGTTTCAAAAATAACGATGCTTTATCGCTTATTTTAACCGAGTTTTTTTATTATAAATGCAGTCGTATTTATAACCAATCAAAAAAGAGTTAGGCTTAACTGTGAAATTTGGAAGCTCCACTCTTTGTAAAAATTCCGAAGTTGGGAGGGAAGACAATAGCCAAGCGCGGTACGTCTAAATTCCGTCCCTCTCTCTGGAACTCAAAATATCGCGGAAGAGTTCAAACCACTCGAGCCAGACAGGGGTGATGACTTTTTGGCTATTTTTAAGTGATGGGCTATAAATTAAAGCTGGACCTTTGCTGATATTATTAAGCTACGGGGCGTTGTTTACTTATGGAATAGAGTGATAGACTTTTGTTATTATTTAAAATAATGGCAATTTTTAAATTAATTTTTATAGGTCGCTGTTAAAAATAGTTCTAGATCCAGTCTACTTTTAATAATAGCTGTGATGTATGATTATAAAGCTTGAATTGTGGTTATTCTCGGGTCGATGCTTTTCTTGTTTTTAATATGGTGTAGAGAAATTAGAACTATCGCATTTTGTTTACGATTTGTGTCTGAAGAAACGCTTTGTTTTGACTTTTTAATCTTCTTTTCCTGCTTCACGAACTCACGAACTCATCCTATTGTTTGTATTTTTCGCGTCTAACAAGATAGCGATGTCCTCATATTGTCTATTGTTATAATTCTATAATTTTGACACTGTCTGGAAGATGTGGGTATTATTATTTTTGTGGACTAGGCTTAAGTTTATTAAAGGGAAAATGCAACCTAACACCAACTGTTTTTGGATCGATTCCTTATCGTTTAAATAGGCCTAATCCAACTGGAAATAAAATTTACAAAATAAATAGTAAACTAGAAATAAATTTAAAACTTGCCATCAAAATAGGCTTAGCTCGATTCGTTGAGAATTTCTTCGCATTGAAGGGTCAGCGATCAATAAACAAAGGCTTATCGTTAAGGCGAGATCTTGATGAGACTTCCAATCGCATTCGATTGGTCGCTGACCAATTCAAAATATCTCTATATGAGTTCCTCTAAGCTTATTTTGATGGTAAGTTTTAAATTTATTTCTAGTTTAATATTTGTTTGTAAATTTTACTGGTGGATTAGGCCTATTTTTATAATCGCTTGTTATTAGGTTGCATTGTTCCTTTAAAAATAATTTCACAATTTTTTATTTCAAAATTATCGTGAATTAAAATAGCCCAGAGGTTTAAAATTTTCAATATTGCTTATTAATAAATAAATTAATTTAATGTCCATGAGCCTTCGAATAAATTAGCCGCGCTAATATTTGATCTTTAGTTTTATTATAAAATTTAACGTGAGAAAATGTATTGGATTTTTATCAAATGAAGAAATATGAAAAAATTTCGAAATTTTTTATTTTTACAAAATCTGTAATAGTTGAACCCTGACCAGCCCCAATAATTGATAGGCCTAAACCAGATTTAAGAAAAAAACTTGACAATTATCAATTGATAAAAAGAATGAAAACTGAAAGTTGATTTTTCTATAAAACTCCACCTTTCCTTAAGGCTGAATTTAAACTTTTATTGAAATACTTTTTGATGAAATCGACGTTTCAAAGGGATTGTGTAATTATCACGATCTGTTTAAATTATATTTAAGGTTGAAATCACTTTGATTTTTGTGTTTCTCCAAAATTTTAGATTATAATTAATTATAATTATATTAATAAATTTTATTTATCAAAACATTTTAAATTTAAAGTGAGCAAATTGCTTCTAGAGGTCATAGTTTAACGTGTTTTAAATCGTCTACTAATCTACTTTTCAATAATTGTTTGATGTCGTTAAAGATATGTTAAGTTTGATTTCAACCTCTCGTATCAAAACTATCATTAATTACGGATAATTTTAACGAGCTAACACTAATTAGTATCAAAATCTGTGAATTTTGGAATCAATTGTACCAATTTAAAGTTCAAATACTTGTTATTGAATTAATATAAATGGTTCGATACATGTTGCACTACGTCTTGATAAAAAACCTGTTACACATTCCAATAATTTAAATTTAAATAATTTTCTGCTACTGTATGGTACAGAATTCAGGAGAAAAATACTTTTTATGGTTTTTAAGGAGCTGAATTTCTTAATAATATTAAATCCTAACAAGTTTTCACCTAGTTTAATTTTGAAATATTCTTAACCTAAATTAAAGGTTTATGCTAATTAAAATCAGGTCACGTGGAATATGTATTTGATTTTAAAAAATTCATATTTTCTCGTACGAAAAACGACATGAAAAAAAAAACATAAATTCATCGATTGATAAATAATTAACTTGGAAAAATAAATATTAATATTTAGGCAATTAGAAATAATGAAGTTAAGTTAAGGAAAAGGGACAAATAAGGTAAATTATGCAATAATAATAACATTCCTTAAAGCTTTTGCTTTATTACGCCTCGCCCTATATGGATAAAATAATATTTAGTTCTTATAGTGGTATCTTGTTTTATAAACACCAACACCCTTGCCTGAAGGGATATTTGAAATTTAACATTATTTTAACTCTTGTATGGTAATCAATGCGGGTTTAAGTGATCGTACATTGTATAATTATGCGAGCAAGACTTAGTGATTAATAACAATCTAGATTTAAAGGAACATGGGAAAGTTTTTTATCCCAAATTATATTTGCTAGAAAGTCTGATTTAATTTTAGTTAATTAGAATTTTAGAAATAATAAAATGTAAATTCTATGTTCCTTTTACAAGAATTAGGCTTAACCTTGTTTGAAATTAAACAAAGGGCATTATAATTGGCTGTAGTTTTAATTTCTTATAACTCTGGTTATTTAAATTTAATTAAAATTAGTAGTTTTTGAAGTTTAAAAATTTTTCGCTTTAATTTATCCGTTAGGTTTCAAGACATTTACACCAAATTTACACTAAATGTGGCTTAAAACCATTAACTTATGTTTTATTACTACTAACCGGAGGTTTAGGCTTAGCGTATTTTTGAAATTATGGAAAACGTCTTGATTAAATGGACATTATTTTGTTTCATGCTTTAAACTACTAACTAATATCAGGATAAGTTGATGAAATTGTATAACAATTATGTGTTAGGCTTAGCGTAATAAAGCGCGCTGATTGGTCATTTTATGGTACTTTCATGACGGGGTTGTACCCCAATATTATTCTCGAATTCTGCTTTCAACTACTAACATCTGGTTAATTATTGAGAAAATTTTAACCAATTTTTTGGAAGTTAGGCTTAGCATTGTTATGAAATTAAACACGCTGGTAGTACGGTTAATGGATAAAAATAAAGTAATTATATACCCCCAAATTATGTTTTAAACCATTAACATCTGCTTAGTTCAAAAACTGGAACGTTTTCATAGTTAGGCTTAGCTTCGTTTGAAATTAAATTTACGCAATGATTGGTCGATTTATTCCGAGAAAAGATAATTGTTGATAAATTAAACATTTAAACCTATTTTCGATAGTTTGAAATAGTTTGAAATTAATAAAGCAGACGTTGATTGGTTTAATGTTCTTGTAACTACATCAAAAGAATCAAAAAAACATAATTTTCTTTTTCACGTTACGTTTCAAGAAAATCATGCTTGAATAATTTAATAGCTTCCAGCTATACTGAAAATTCACTCGCAATAATTTTAATTATATACCGAGATTTGATCATTGGTCTAGGGACCTCCCTCAATTATTATTGTCATTTACATTATGAAAGGGTGTAACCCCAAAATCAATTATTTAGAATGAAGTGTTGTCTGAAAACAACCTTAGGCACGCGGAAAGGAGATAATTTCATCTTCTAAACTCTAAATATGTGTTTCAAAATGGATTAATTGTATCCTTATAAACATTATATCAAAAGTCTATCACTTTATTCCATAAAAGTAAACAACGCCCCGTAGCTTAATACTATCAGCAATGGTCCGGGTAAATGTACCGACAGATTCTGCAGGATTCGAGAAACTCTAGCGGCCGCAGTCGCCGTATAAATAGTGAACGGAGAAAGCGACACTCAGCGGAGAAATACAGGAGTTGGGGGAAGACGATATAGGCAAGCGCGGCCCGCCTAAATTCCAACACTCTCTCTCAACTCAAAATATCGAGGAAGAGTCCAAATCACTCGAGCCAGACAGGGGTGATGACTTTTTTGTCTATTTTTAAGTGATGGGCTATGACATGAAACTGAACCATACGGGGCGTTGTTTACTTTTATGGAATAAAGTGATAGACTTTGATTACTTATATTACGTATATGTTACAACATTTGCAATATAATTTATGGTATTATTGGTTACTGAATACCCATGAATTGTAATCTTGAGTAATGAATTTAGTTCCGTTTGATAACTCGAAAGCTCTATTTAATGAAGCAATAAGTTTCCGTTGCTTAAGTAGATAATTTACATTTTACTGGGAATGTCTTGGGGTGAAAATTTCCCACCCAATGGGAGGTAATGGACCATATCATGATTTTGCAAAAAATAGAATGCGTAACTCGCTTTCAAAATAAAATTAAGGCATTTTCACTGATTTGTAGAATTTGGATATTGCAACATCAAAAATAACCCAATTTTATTACAATCATCATAAATGAATTATCCGAAGGGGTCAGACATATGCAAAAATGTGTACATGATTTTGAAATCATGCGCAGTACGGTAAAACAAAATTTACAAACAAATATTAAACTAGAAATAAATTTAAAACTTACCATCAAAATAGGCTTAGCTGGTTAATGGAAATTTCCTGAACTCCACGTTATAAGGACTAACGACCTATGACATTGATCACGATGGCTCTTGTATGGGGAATGCCGAATTTCCATGATCAATGTCATTGGTCGCTAGTCCTTATACGTGGAGTTAAGGATATCACGAATCTAGCCAAGCCTATTTGTATTGTAAGTTTTTTTATTTCTAGTTTAAATTCGTTTGTAATTTATTTCACTGTTGGATTAGGTCTATTTAAACGAATAGGAATCGATAAAAAAATCACTTGTTGTTAGGTTGCATTCTCCCTTTAAGAAGCAGATCCATTGTTAACAGATTAAATTACATTTGGAAGCCTGTAATTCTTTGATAAACCTACTTCAAATCGTAATTTTAATTCAACATTTCTCCGAACACGTACATCCTGTGTATTAATTTAAATCTATCTTACCTTAAGGTCAATCCTATTAAGAACTTAGCTAGGTCTGAATTCTAAATACTATTTTAAAAAACAATTTAGTTTTCCTCAAATTATGAATTCACGATTCATCCCTGTTCGACCTTGAGAAAATAAAATCTAGGCCATTCTTAGGGATAATAATTATATCTGTAACATACTTTTCAAGACAATTATATATGATCTGACGCGTAATAAGTCAACTTAAATAAATTAATATATATGGGAGACCTTTTAAAAAGAGGAGTGTTTTGGAAAAAAAAAAAAGAAAAAAAATATTCAAATTTAACAAGAACTATTAAAGTTAATTAATCTTAAAGTAATTAGAAACTGAAATAATTAAAAAAAAACACTCTTCTTATAAACTACATGACGTCAATTATCACAGAGTAGTAAAAAATCCCACCAATCAGCACCAAAATTTCTGAAAACAAAAGCCGTTTATTGGTCGGTTTTTTGAAGAGTTCTGACTGGTCACGTAAACCAATAAGGATATGCGTGATAATTTAACACTATTTTGATTTAATCGCTTATAAACCTAGTGCAGAGGCTTCGTATTAGCTTAGATTAATTACAGAAACTAAAGATTTTTGGATAGGTATGGCCAGTTAATTCGAAAATACAAATATATCAAGTTTTACACAATGACGTGTTTGTTTTATATAAACTCGCTTTTAATTGGTTAAAATTGGAAAATTCCAACATTAGAGCAAATGAAAAATTGGAATTGAACAAAAGTGGAGACCCAGGCATGTTTATATTTTAAACATCTTTATATCAGTAATGAACGTAATGAAGTTGGTAAAACTCATAGTTCGGTTTACGAATTGTTTATTATGACCTTCTGCTATGGTTAAAATTCCATTTTTTTTTTTTTTTTTTTTTTTTTTTTTTTTTTTTTTTTTTCTTAAACAATTCTACTTAGACAACACCTAAGTCCTAGACTATTTCCTGGAAATTATGAACAAATATAAATATTTTATCTCAAGTTTAATAAAAACTTGAAATGAAAATGATTAACTATATTTTGTGATATATAAATATAAAAACAATACTAATAGTGTGGTCTGATTAAGAAATAAATTAGAAATTACATGTAAATTATTACAAGGTCACTCTTACGTCCTTTAACAGCACGGAGATATCGGTACTAACCATTTATATTTAAAGGGTTAGTTACTTTAAAATATTTTATTAAAGGGAGAATGAAACCTATCATTTAAATTAAACCTAATATACCATTAAAATATTTAATAATCAAATATTAAACTAGAAATAAATTTAAAACTTATCCATGAAAATAGGCTTAGCTTGATTCATGGAAATAGGCTTAGCTTGATTCATGGAAATCTACTGAATTTCTTCGCATTGATGAATCAGTGACCATTTGAATCTAGATCTCGCCTTAGGAAACGGGCCTTTGCTGATTGGTTGTTGACCCTTCAATGCGAAGAAATTCAGCTGATATCCATGAAACTATCTAAGCCTATTTTCCGTGTTTAATATTTGTAAATTTTGATCTATTTTTAAGAAAAATAAGACACTAGCTCTTTATGGTAATCAGTACGTAAAAATAAAAATTATTTAATTATGACTATTATAATAGCAATAAAAAATTTGTGGTTAAACTAGCTAGTTTATATGACCTTGCATTATTTATTTCTCGTCTAAAATGCCCAGTTTAGCGAGGCCAGACATAGTAGTTTATGAATATCTTGGGAATGGTGCAGGGCGTTGTCATTTTTCCAGATTATATCCATGTCGTTATTTAGATTTTTGCAAAACTCTCGGGTTAGGCTTATAGTTACGGATTTTAACAAATAACAAGGGATAATTAAGCTAGATTTAATAGTTATTTTCCATTCTGATCGACTTCTAGTAGTAACTTTTTTTGTTCATTTTTCTAAAATTTGGCGTTCGATTTTTGACATAGTTAAATGAAAAAAATTTAATTATCTCGAAAAATTTCATAAATTCGACATTGCGTGATAACTTTATTATTTAAATATGGTTCCAAGGTCTTTCAAAAAAAAAATTAATCAAGTTTAACCTCAGGCATAAAGCAGATTGACGTTGAATTACAAAAAAAAAAAAAAAAAAAAAAAAAAAAATAGATCTAGTTCAATTTTAAAACCACCCATGAATCAAAAAGTATTATTCCCTATGTTACATGATACGCTTAACCATTTGAGTTTGCATTGATTGGACAAAGTGACTCCTTAACTAGACTCCTAGACGTTAAAAATTCACTGATTTTAGAAATTAGTTATTTACACCAGAGCAAACAAATTACCATTATCCTGATAATTTCCCGCGTTAATTACCAGGTTAAATTTCAGAATTAGATCTAGGAATATAGTAAAACCAAAAGTCTATCACTTTATTACATAAAAGTAAACAACGCCCCGTATCTTAATAATATCAGCAAAGGTCCTGGTAAATGTATCAACAGATTCTGCAGGATCGAGACATTCTAGCGGCTGCAGTCGCCGTGTTAATTGTGAACGGAGGAAGCGACACTCCGCGGCGAAATTTCGTAGTTGGGGGAAGATGATGTATGCAAGCTCGGCACGCCTAAATTCCATCCCTCTCCCGACTCAAAATATCGAGGAAGAGCCCAAATCACTCGAGCTAGACAGGGGTGATGATTTTTTATGACTATTTTTAAGTGATGGGCTATGACGTTTACCTGGCCCTTTGCTGATAGTATTAAGATACGGGGCGTTGTTTACTTTTATGGAATAAGTGGTAGACTTTTGTTATTTTAAATCTTTCACACGACTTGAAACACCGAAAAATTTAAAAACTTTAGTTCCTTGAATTAAAATTTCTTAATTCTGCCCGCTACAAACCACATACCAACCGAACTCCTTAAACAATTTGACCCTTTACCTTTATTTGAAACGGAAAAAGATCGTGATATCGTCTTACTTTCTACGAAAAATAAAATCTTCAGAAATGGAAACTAATTTTTTCCTCAACTCATGAAATTCTTATACACGTTTAAAATTCGTGGTACCTAATACCCTAGAGGCCTAGATATATATATTTTACGCGGTGGGCGAAATTATATGGCCCAGTTCTACCACCAGGCCCATGAAATATTGCTTTTAACCTTAAATGAACCTTTCATAGAGGTCAAGGGGTCAATTGTAACCAAATGTTGGCAATGTAGTCACGTACTTCGTACTATGATTTGGCCTAAATCTCCAAAATAACTTGGCCATTATGTTCAAATCCGAATTAATGTTTTCATAAATCCACAGGTTTAATTTTAATTAAACGAGCAATTTTTCATGATCTTCAGAAGTTAAGGTATAAAATTTTAATAGTATGACCTATAGGCATTTGAATTCTTCTAAGGAGGAGAATTAGAAAATAAAACCCAAAATATCTTCCTAAGTTCCCGAATTATACGAATACGTTCTTTATCAAACTTGTATCGCAATACCGGACACTATAAATAAATACCAGTTTGAAAATTGATCTTCTTCAATGACGTTTTTCGAGCAAGGTAGTACGTTAACGAGGAAGTAGATAGACAACTTGTTTTTATAGGCGCGTGAAGTTAATTCAATTCAAAGGGATAATATCACGTGAATTTGAAAAGACAACCATGTACGGATAACATTCCACAAATTTCTAGGTTAAAATTCTAGATTAAAATTTTATTTAAATTCCCTGACTTTTACCTGACATTTTGGGTCAATATCCAAATTCCCTTGATTTTTTTCCGAGGGGCAGACACTCGCAAACTCATGTGTACAAATTTTGGAATTCTTTGCACTATCAAAAGCTAAACTCAAAGTTCATAAGAGTTCTAACTCAATGCACTGTCAAGGCTGAACTCAGGTTATGTGCAGCGAATTCAAGAGTACCTGACCCCTCGCTTTTACCTAACCTTATGGGCCAATTTCGAAATTCCCAGACTTCCATGACCTTTTGAAGCCTAATTTCCAAATTTCCTGACTTTCCCTTGACCTTTTGGGGGCATTTTTCAAATTCCTTGACTTTTTCCTGACCTTTTTGGGCTCATTATCAAATTAGTTGACTTTTCCAGGTCGTATACGAACCCTGGTGACCTGGTCTAATGTGAACGTAGTTTTTGCGTCTAAGCATCGGCTTCATTCTACGACGCAGATACGCGTGATTTTGTTGCAGCGTATGAAATCGTCGCGACTTTACCCTTAAATGAAACCGTCCCGAAGAACCCCTCCTTTAATTTACAACTCAATATGTGGAGCAAATTTATCTTGTTTTTATAAGATCGCTCCATTTTTCGTTAAACCTACTCGGATCCCACGCTCGTGTTCGCTGATCTTGAATTAAGTTTAGGTATAAAAACAACTAAATCGGGTCTTTTTTTTTTCTTTAAGGGTGATTTATCCCGGTAAGGCGTCCGCGTCTTAAGAACCAGGTTAGCGAGTTTTTGAACTCGATCATCCCTCGAACCATGCTTGAACGAAATTAGAAATTTCCTTTCGAGTGAAAGAGACAGAGATATGATACCTTGGAGGTATCTGTAGAGGGAGTTCCCGATTGCATCGGTGTTTATACTTTAAGTAAGGCCGTCACCGATTCTTCATTAACTCCAAATGGAAATTGAGTACCATTTTTGGAAAGATCGTTAAAAAAGATTCTAAATATATATACATATGTCATAGAACAAAATTACCGTGACACTAAATATATTTTATAATCACCATTTTCGACATATTTAAAACAAATTCCACGCAATACTACGTCATCATTATGGCCACGTGATTTCGCTACTTTATAGAGAATACAGTTGATTCTCACGCGTTCTGGCACCAGTGATAAGGTCGCTTTCGCGCGGTCTTTCTCGTAAAAGTACTTAATCTAGAAAGCCCTAGTACTTATACTGGTGCCATCTACTTGTTAGTAGAAATTAAAATGACTGTGCTTTAGAAATTGAGCCAGGATTTAAAACACTCACGTGACTTGGCAGTGTCTGCTTAACGTGTCTATTTATTACTAGCCTGGGTCTCACACAGAACTGTCAGTCGTTTATTCCCTCTATAGTTTCTCCGAGATCATATGACGTAACGTTTAAAATACTTAATTTATGCATAGTTTCCATTCCATCATGATTTACTCCCTTATCTTCTACGCAAGGACATAGACCCCCAAAAAGAAGATGCATATATATATATATATATATATACTTAGTTTCAAAGTATGATAACTAGGAATTAACTACGTCTGTGATATTGATTTAAAAGACCTTGAAAAAATAATTTGAAGCCATAAGAAAGGTTAGAAAACTTTGAATCTTAAATCAAAGGCGAAACTTCTCACTAAATTTTTCGCGCGCTTTCGTTAAAATAAATTAAATCGAGATTTTTGCGCGAGGAAATTCGCGCGCTTTTTTAGAAAGATGAACTACAATTTGGCAGGAAATATAAATCAATTTAAATCTTACCCGGGAAATAGGCTTAGATTCATGGAGATACTGAATTTCTTCGACCAATCGAATGCTATTGGAAGTCTCATAGAGATCTCGCCTTAACGACGGGGCTTTGCTGATTGGTCTCTGATCTCCACGAATCCAGCTAAGCCTATTTTCCAGGTAAGTTAAGCCTATTTAAACGATAAGGAATCGATAAAAATACTTGTTGTTAGATTGCAATTTCCCTTTAAGATGCCTTGTTTTCCTATTGACCCTCCCATAGTTAATATAGGCGGGGTTGAAGTTTGATAAATGTATTCTACATGTATATTAGAATCTTGAAAAGGGTATGTTTTCCATAAAACCAGTTTTTTACGAGAATTTTTGTTGAAACTACAGTAACCGGGTATCAGAGGGATTCAAAATTTTAGTTTTTTTTTTAATACCAAATTTAACTGTCACTCGTTAGCGGAATATCAATTTGACCTTGATTTCAATAAACCTAGACTTTTTTAGATTTATGAGAAGTCGATTCTAGGGGGGACGAAAGGTTCATTTAATTTTTTCATCCCATCAAAATAAAGAAAAAAAAACTAATTTTTAAAAATAAACTAGGTTGAATATTTTTCATAAGATTACAAAATTACTCTTTTAGTCGGTTTAATTCGGGGTCAAATTTAAATAATAATTTACGGACGAGGAAGGATTGGATATTAACATCGATTTATAAATTATGCTCTGGTAAGATTACCAAAATGGTGTTTATATTTAAAACATTTTTAGATTTAAGGTGAACAAATTGTGAGAGGTGGTCATTAAGTTTAACTTGTTTTAATCGTCTACTTATCAATATTTATTGTTTGACGTCTTAATGTCCATTTTTTTTTATTTTTATTTTTTTATTTTATGTCCGAAGCATTTTGTCCTATCAAAGCAAACTCAAATGGTCAAGGGTATCATGAATCGTTGCTTTTTTACGAGTGTAGGGGTTGTTTTAAGTCAGAATTAAGAATTTTGAAGCGTTTCAAAGATAAATTCGTACATTTAAATACAAATAATTATGCGAGTTACCGTGAGACGGCAAATTACCGCCTAGATAAAGAATGGAGAACCAACTTAACCTTAAATATTTTTTAGTCAAGACCGATTCAATTTAGTTTTAATTAAAAAAATATTTTTAATATCTCTTTTTGAGATTAATTTTTTATGGTTTGTTAATCATTGTACAAGAAACTTATCAGTTTTGTGATTATCTTTCAGATTATCAGTGGTTTGTTTGCGAGAAGTTGTTTGAACTAGAAGCCCGATTAACTGCAATTAACACGGACCTTTTAAAATCAATTAAGAAATTGGCGACGACAGAGGAAATGTAATCAACAGAAGGAATGGTGACAAGATCTTATGTAAGTAGAAAAATTTAAGATATATGACCATTAAATGTTTGGGAGATAAACCTAATGAAAAGCAAATATTTCTAAGAGCTCTTTGAGAAATAAATATTACGTACTAAGTGTAGTTAATGCCCCCTTTCACCAGGGGCTTATTAAGCGGGAGTGCAGGGTGGGCTCAAGCCCCCTCAACCGTCGGACCAGGGGTAACTTTAACCCAATATAATTCAGCCCACCCACTTAAAATTAACTTTCGACGCCGCTGCCTTTAACTAATTAAAATAATTTTAATTATTTTTCGCTTTTTAATATGATATTTATCACATGCAGTGTGTAGTACTCGTTAATCTATACGGGTAAAATTTGTAAGAAACCAAATAGAAATCCTATCAATACGATAGTAATAAATACCTTTCACCTGGATATATTTTTGGATAACTTTTTAAAAATGTTGTAAAGATAAATTTCTCGTATGTCATTTTGTAACAAATTTTACGAGTTTCCACCATTAGATATGTCCTCATTTTTTCCTTATACGTTGGTTATCAGCCAATGACTTGCCCTCATTGACATTGGCATTGCGTTTCTATTTTTTTCACCCAATTTCGGTTATTTCGAATAAAAAAGAATCAGCAGACACTATAGAAGAATCCGTATCAGTATTATATCCTACAAAGTTTTTATATCCACCAGGAAATGCGTGTTTTTATATATTTTACGTGAAAAACGTGGCGGAAATAGATCGGTTGTCGTATATTTTAGTAAATCAGTAACCCCTAAGACAAATCATGTACAGTAATCTGAATATTAAAGGGAGAATGCAGCCTAACAAGTGTTTTTTTATTTATTTATTTAAATTGGCCTAATCCAACAGTTAACAAAATTTAAAAATTAATATTAAACTAGAAATAAATTTAAAACTTAATATCACAACAGGCTTAGCTGTTTCATGGAGATCATCCAAACTCCCCGTGTAAGGACTCGCGATCAATGATATTGATCACGATCACTCTTTTACGGGGAATGCCGAATCTCTATGATCAGTGTCATTGGGCACTAGTCATTATATGGGGAGTTCAGGATATCTCATTGAATCTAGCTAAGCCTTTGTTGATGGTAAGTTTTTTCAATTTATTTATAGTTTAATATTTGTTTTTAAATTTTGTTTACTGTTGGATTAGGCCTATTTCAATTAATCGATAGAATATCACTTGTTGTTAGGTTGTATTCTCCCTTTAAGTTGTGTTTTTCGGGGTTTTGTTTTTCATCCAAACGAAATTTTAATTTTTTTCTACCCTGTCTGGGAAAACCAGCCCAAATATAAATCGTGTACTGGGTTGTACGTTCCAATTGAAAGGGAATTCATGTGTATAGAAATAAATTTTAAGGCGCCGTAATTTTCAAAACATGCCTCGAAGATTTTCTTGGGAATTTTTTTAGTGTATCATTTTTTTTTAAACTGATAAGATGTTCTATTGAGGAAGATCGAGCAGATTTTTTATGCTTACGGCTTTTTTCTAACAATAATAATAGCACCAGAGTACCCGAGTAACCTAAAATTACACTTTTACCACTTAAAACACTTCAGGACCATGTACATATGATGTCAAAACCTTTAACGCTTAACATATACATAAAACGTGAATACATTAATATTTTAAATATTTTCATGAACTTCAAATGGAAATTGAGTATCATTTTCGGAAAGATCGTTAAAAAACGATTCAAAATAAAATATATATATACATATATCATAAAACAAAATTAGTGAGACAGTAAAAATATATATTTTATAATCTAAATTTTTCGAAATTTTTAAAATAAACATTCCCCGCAATCTACGTCATCATTATGGTCGCGTGATTTCGCTATTGTATTATATAGCCTACAATTAATTCTCGCACTGGTATCAGTGATAAGGTCGCTTTCGCGCGGTCTTTTTCGTAAAAGTACTTAATCCAGATCAAGTCAACTACCTTTAGTATGAAAATTAAGATTAGTTACGTTCCAGAAATAATTTACGTCACATATCGGGAAAAAATATATTCTTGTCATTTTTGTTTTGAAGTTTCTTTCTAACTCTTCAACCTAGAGGTATAAATTTTGGAATATATCGTTTTAATAGTATATGATAAATCTAAATTAGAAAATAATGGTGGCAGGTTCGCATTAATATTACCAAGAATAGATTCAGGGTATATAAATTTAATTCTTCAAATTTTCTGTAATTTAACACGAAGTGCAATGTTCTTGTTCATGGAATCTAAAATTACACCGAAAGTAAAAGGGATAGATTGGTAATATCACGTAATAAATCTTGGTTCATTCTGTAGAACTTATATTTAAACACGAGGAAGATAGTTAAATATACAAATAATATTGTTCACGGTCTGTTTCTGCCCGAATATTTTAAGATTTCTCGATTTACAGGAAGTAATAGCGCATCATATCATACGAAAGGGTATTTCTTTTATTGCAGAATGATTTTGCATTTAATCAAATGAATTTACACTGATCTTTTTCTTTCCTACGAGGTTAATATTGTTGTATACCTCCGCTTTAGCTTTCCCCATTAAATCGAACCTATCTTGAACAAGTAAAAACTTTTGTTTCGCTTTCGACGTTAATTATGCGTTACATTTATATTTTTACTTCTTTTTCGAGAAAGTTAAAGTGACAGTGACCCGAATTTTCCTGAATCAATTTAGTGATTTCTTAAAAATTAAAATTAAATTTGATTAGCTTGGAGCTAAAAATTGAATCGATTTTGGATTCCAGAATTTTTTCACACTTTTTAGACACGTTTTTGGGGTATAAATTAAGTTTAGTAAAATTTGAATAAGAGTAAATATAAATTCGGGCCAATCATATTATTTCAACCTTCAACAGCGCTTGTAATGTGGTAACATTAAAAGAATAGGCCTGCGTTTGATGCCTAAGACCTTGGCCATCAAATACCGGTCTATTCTTTAAATGTTGAGACATGCACTGTTGAAGGCTGAAATAATATGATTGGTCGAAATTTATTTACTTCTATAGAAAATTTACTAAACTAAATTAATTTAAACACCAAAAACGTGTCTAAAAATTAAGAAAAAATTCTAAAATTCGTTTTATGGCATGGTGATTACGAAAATTGGATTTTTAGCTCCAATTTCCCTTTAAAATACAATTAATTTAAAAATTAACCACATTCCACGTCATGAAACGAAAATATTATAGTTTTAATATGTTGGGGTTAAACCCATAAATCTTTAAAAAAAAAAAAAAAAAAAAAAAAAAAAAAAAACTTGTCTCCTACACTTTCAACGAATTGAAATCTCAGTTTTGAGAAAAAAAATAAGGAAATATGCTTATTTGGATCTGATTCAAGGACATTTAACTGTTTCAATCCTTTTCCCTCGAATTGTAAGGCGAATATAACGGGTTCATAATTCTATTCTTTTTTGGCTCAAGGGGCTGTTCCAATCAAAAATTTTAGGCGTTTTCCTTACACTTGCCTTGGATTAGATTCTCACAAAATACACATTTTTTTCCCTAACAGTCTCGCGGCAAAGACCTTAAATAATATTTTAGAATACGATTTAATACGGATAAAGTTTTATTAAGGATTTATTTTCAAGGATGATTTGTTTTATAGTTAAATTTTTAACACACGTGTCGCCCCTATTTTTATTTAAATACACGCGTTAGCGTTTTATGTTATGCGCCAATTGTCACGTGTAATGCATTAAAATATGTATAAATTATTCGCAGATTGGCAAATTTATCTCGCGCTAAACTCGCGAGAAATTTAAAACCTTACCCGATTCTTACATCGCGTGACGTCTGTTTTACTTTAATTTCATTACTTACATTTGATAACGAAATAAATCGACTTACCCAATCAGGAAAAATCTTCCAATTCGGTTAAAAATGGTTCAAATTGCAAAATAATAACGGAATTAAACCAATTTAATCAAATAATCCGAATTCAACCAAAATGGACCACAATGTAAAATTCCTTCACTTAAATTGTTGAATTCAAGGTTTTTAATTTGGTATATTTTGCCGAATAGTGTTGTAAATTTGAATTTTGACCATTCTTGACCAAATTTTAAGAGCATATTGAATTATGGGTGTATATTGAAATGACGTCACCCGTATGTAAGAACAGTCTCGGGATAATTTTCAATTTCTTGTTAATTCAGTTGCGTAAGATTCATTTAAAAAGGCCCAAATTGAATCAAGTTGTATATCTTAATATTTCTAGATTAATTACTCTAAATTTAATTTAACGAGCCTGTTGTTTTAAACCAATATACATTGTTTAATTTTCTAGTACACTCAAATTTAATTATTTTATCATATACCAAATCTTACCTAATAATACAGTTTGGATTTATTAGCGGTATATTATCTTAACAAGCAATATATTGTACCAGGCACCGAATAATAATTCCACTACGGTTTTATATAAGGCGTTATTTTTTTAATGAAGTTTTCTTAACCTTTCTTTCAATGACAACACGTCGTAAAAATTCATTTTAAAACGCCTGTTTTTTTTTCTTTCAACAAAGAAAAAGAAAAAAAGGTAACTTGAACCAGTTTCTATAAAAATTAATCCAGTTCTCGCCTTTTTAGAATCTATAGATTAAAGGGATTGTAAAACGTGATTTTATACCCACTGACTTTTTCCATAATTTTCTAAGTAGTCTATCACTTCAAAAGTCTATCACTTAATTCCATAAAAGTAAACAACGCCCCGTAGCTTAATACTATCAGCAAAGGTTCAGTTTTACGTCATAGCTCATCACTGAAAAATAGCCAAAAACGTCATCACCCCTGTATGGATGGAGTGTTTTGGACTCTTCCTCGATATTTTAAGTCCTGAGAGAGGGACGGGATTTATGCGGGCCACGCTTGGCTATATTGATTTTTTTCAACACGAGTTTTAATTTTACTACAGTGACTTTCGACAAAATTATGAGCAGATTGTGGCACTATGCCTTTTAATCACCCCCTCTAATTTCTAAACATGATTTACATACCAGGACCAAGTCTAGTACCTTTGTAACTGAAATTTCAATATGGGATTGAAAAAAATCTACCTTGAAACCACTCCTTCGGGCATGATAGATAAAAGATGAATAAAAATCCTGGCGTTCAAAAGCGTCCTCTAACGGCAAACAGTGTGGCCAAAAGTAAGAAGCTGACAATAACAACTTTGGCGTGGCTGCTATGGATAAAAAATTGGCAGACGTGCACTTTTTGTTAGTTCATACTTTTGCTCGCACTGTTTGTTGTTAGACGACGCTTGTGAACAAGCGCCAGGTTTATTTAATCATATTTATCTATTGTTAATAGTTCAAACTTAATAATTAATATTAAAATTAAAGATGTTTGCTGTTAGAGGACGCTTGCGAACGAACGCCAGGTTTATATATTCATATTTATCTATTATTAATAGTTCTAGCTTAATTAATATTAAAATTATAACGTAACTTCAAACAATTTAACCAATTTGAATAATCTAGGTCGTAAAACTCATTTCCGAGGAAAAATATTTCGAAAACACCCTAATTTTGACGGGAACCGAGTTAAATTACGTGATGAGTTAACGAACTAGAGGCCTTTGACCTCCGTATCATCTTATCTCCCACACTTTCTATAGCATACGCGTTTGAAATTTCAAATACTTTGAAAATCACCGAATCGAAAAATTTCATATTATTATATTATTCTTATTATACAATAAACCCTATTATTACCTCAGACAACGATTCGTTCTTCTAGCTCTTGTAAAACAATAGATTTAATTATAAGGTAGCTTTTTGATACCCATTTTTTTATTGTGAGTGGTAAATAAAATTGGTTCCTGGATAGGTATGGGAAATTTTATTTAGAACAAAATTGAATATTTTTTTTTGGATTTTTTTTATTTATACAAAGCATTAATTAATAATCAACAAACTCGATGTTTCACTTGTTAGACCTTAATTATTTTACACCCATTCTGCACGAAAAATTTGGATCAGAACTTATTTAAATCGATTCTTGGCGATTTGAATATCGGTTGGATTTTACCGTTTCAAATCGATTAATAGATGCTAGTGTTACCGTAGCTTTAAGCCGCGTTCATCCTAGGCCTTGGAATCGATTTAAACCGTTTCAAAACGTTTCCCTAAAGTCGTGTAAACGGGAAACCGTCTTTTCTCGAATCGATTTGATTTGATTTCTCGAAATTGCTTCGGGAACCAGTTTCGTACCGATTCGGTTTCAACAACCGTTAGATGAAGCTACGATAAATCGATTTATAGTTATAACGCGTGACGCTTTAAACGATTCCTGGCGATTTAAATATAGGTTTGATTTTACCGTTTCAAATCGATGAAGAGATGCTAGTCTTACCGTAGATTTAGTGAAAAACCTTCTAAACAGAATAGAGCCGGCTTGTATTTAACCTGTCAGATCCTTAATTCCAAGAGTTTTTTTTATAAATTCTTCTTCTAATCATTGTTACGTTTATTATTTGGGTCTGTTCGTAAAAGTCTTCTTTTTGACGTTTACAACTAAAGGTATTTCTTTTATGCCGGTAAGGGAAACAATAGATGTTCTTCTTTCTATTGTCATCCATGGAGATAGACAACTTTTTATAATACGTTAGGAACTTTTTTCTTCCCACCATGGATGAGTTCATTGAGCGTAAAATTCATCTACCCAATGTCACTCGCTTCCTCGCTTCTATACCCATTTTGTTTTTAAAGCGAGGCTCTCACAGATTTTTCATGAACTCCAAGAAATTGAGTCGTATTTTCGGAAAGATCGTTAAGAATCGATTCCAAATATATATAAATGTCATAGAACAAAATTACAGCGACAGAAAAAATACATATTTTATAATCACCATTTTCCAAATTTTATAAATTTTTAAAAATTCCCCGTAATCTACGTCATCACTCAGGTCACGTAATTTCGCTATTGTATAGAGAATATAGTTGATTCTCGCGCGTTCTGGCATCAAGTGAGAAGATCGCTTTCGCGCATTTCTCTCTTAAAATTACTTAATCTTTGAGTATGGCGTTTTAATAAAAAAAAATGGTGAGAGCCTCACTTTAACTGTTTTGTCCATGGTGTCAACTTTTTATTAAACGAAAGCATTGTTGTCCAAAAGCCTAGTTAGTTTTTATTCAGGGGAGGGGAAAGTTCCCTATTTTATTCCCGAAAGTAGGACCGATTGTAAAAGTTCAACGTCTGACTCTATTTCGAGCTAGATTTATTCAAGTTTCTGTATTTTGTTTGTTGCTTGTTTTGAATTAAAATATCCTTATTTGCGAATTTAAAAAGATTTCTCAAATATCTTTTTTTCTACGTATTTCTAGCCTCATTTCCATTACGGTACCAAGCGTGTAATTTGAATTGTATTGTCTTAAGCAAGGCGATTTTAATTATGTTTTAGACTAGTTACCTTATCCAGAAGATAAGTTTTACTGTATAATTCGGATAAGAAAATTTGAAACGTCAAAAATAATTAAAATTTAAACCTTAAGCCTTGGTTTTATTGTTTTAATTGATGCGAATTTTATTATCCAATGTTTAATTCGAGTAACTTGTTAATAGATAAATCTTGAAACTTATCTGCAGATAAACCTAACATACATTTAATTATTATCTGAATGTTCAAATTACGATTTAGTCCCAAACAATCTAAAAATATCTGAACTTAATTAAAATTGCTTAACTTATTAAATTTCATTTATCAAATGAGTTCATGCAATATTTTTTACGCTAATGACTTTCCAGACAACCTTAATTCGCTTAGTTATTAAAACTTTGCATAAATTAACTAATTATTACTAATTAATGTTTGTTTCAAAATGCATTCTAAGCTTCAAAGATATTACCTTAATTGTAATTAGCCAAAAATCAGTTAATTGGGATATTATTTTAAAACTTAGACAAGTCTCTGATTTTTGTGCATTGATGAGATATTTTATTACAATTTAATACAAATATAATTTTAAAGCATGTTCGGCTTATTGATCAACTGTTAACCAATCAAATAAGTTATGAACGTTAGAATAAGTTAAACATAATTAACTTCCCCATAAAGCAATAAATTTAGTAAAAAATAATATTTAACCTGAAATTTTAAGTTTAGTTCATTTACAAACATAGTCATTGAAAACCTGCATGGTTAAGTCAAGTTGATGCTGGTAATGTTAAAGTTTCAATGATTTCAAACAGAATTTGAGCAGCATTTACGGAAAGATCGTTAAAAATCGATTGAAAATAATTATCGCAATATTTTATAATCGCCATTTTCGAAAAAAAAAAAAATTTAATATTCTACGTCAGATCAGTATGATCACGTGGCTATTATATAACCTACAGTTGACATCAGTGATAAGGTCGCTATCGCGCGGTCCTTTTCGTTAAAGTACTTAATCCATTCATTAGAAAACCAATCACTACGTCATTTTAATTTTAGTCTAGTTTCTTTCGAATGCCTCAACCCAAAGGTGTAAAATTTTGAAAAAAATTTTCTTCCGTATATCTATCTTCGAAAAAAAGGTTACAGCCCCACTTCAAATTAAAAAACATCTTAAGTTGAATTTCATCCTATATACAATACCATATTTGGTTAATATTTTCTCTTTTAAGAAACCTATTCTGTTTTCAAAATTCTCATTGTTATATTTGATATAATTTATTATTTATTTATATTTACTTTTACCGTATCAAAAGGAAAAACCAAAAAAAAAAAAAATACCATCTTTTTATTTTTGATTTCTTGAAGATAAAATATATTTTTCTCCTTGTACTATCTGCGTTATATACTGGTTGCTAGAGATGAGCTAGATAAACTTAGAGTTATGAACATCATAAACTGTTTTTAATATCCTCTTCTAGATTTGAAATATGTTCTTTTTTTTTTTTTTTTTTTTTTTTTTTGGGCAAAAGTGGGTCAAACTGTATTTTAACCGAAGAGCAATATCATCTGATGATCAAAATTAATACCAGAGGTTTTCTTTTAAATTTATATTTAATTTTTATTTAATTTAAAGAGAGGCTAGTACATATTTTACATGAATTCTAAATTTAAATTGAGTCATATTTTCGGAAAGATCGTTAAAAAACGATTCAAAATATATATATATACATATGTCATAGAACAAAATTACAGCGATAGTAAAAATACATATTTTAAAGATTTGGCCTTTTTCGAAATTTTTAAAATTAACAGGGTTCGTCAGGGAATTTGGAAAGTGGCCTCAAAGGTCAGGGAAAAGTCAGGGAATTTGAAAATTGCCCAAATGGTCATAGAAAAAAAATATTTTGGTATGTGTCAAGAAACTCTTATAATTGGTTTACCAATCAGTTGTAACGTAATTATTATAAACTGAAAATATTTGCCTAAAGATTCAAATTGTTTCTCATATTCTGAGTAAACTATCAACTGACCTCGATTGATAAACTATGTGAAATAAAATGTGAGAATTGCAATCAGCTCGCTCGTAAGAATATATTCATGAAAAAATTTGGAAATGGTCAAGGAAAATCTGGAAAAGTCAGGGAAATTAACTTCCAAAATTTTGTACGAACCCTGATTAAAATTCCCCATAATACTACGTCATCATTCTATGGGTCTAGTGATTTCGCTATTGTATAGTCTACTGTTATAAGGTCGCTTTTGCGCGGTCTTTTTCGTAAAAGAGCTTGATCTGGATTAAGCAATCTTTCGTCAGATAATAGCAAGCATAGTGATAACGTAGTGTTTTGCTATGCATATAGAATATGCAGACACGCATGGTTTTGTTAGTTTCCCGCTATTGCCTGAACTATTTGCCTTTAGAGGACGCTTACGTACGAAGTTTTGGTATTTAAGCAACCCTTTTTATGGCTAGGAAACTGGTTTTTCTTAGAGATTATTGTAATGCATTGTAAGATGCTACAACATTATAATGTTGCCCCATTTTTCTAATAATTAAGTCAACAAATTATTTGGTGATTATTGAAATTTACGAGCTAATTTAAAAGATTATGAAATTCTGAATTTTTCGGTATTATTTGTCGATACGTTGAGAGTTATTCTGAAAGATATCTGGGTCAAATATTGAAATTTCAAATTATTAAAACTAGCATCAAACATTTTCTAATGTGAACAAACCGCTATTTTTGACCTTATACTTTCGGAACGTTAGTTGGAAAATATATTCAGTAACGATTGGAGCTCTAAGGCAAATTATGACCTAAATTCTTCATATTTTAAGATTCTTGATGAAATATACTAGTATCTTTAATCTGCTAATTAATTAATTTTAATTAACTTAGAGGCGGTAGTTAATATTTGAATAATCGTTAAAAATATTTAAGAATAAATTATGATAGTGTGCTTTTAATATTAAATTTATTTTGTGTTCTAAAATGTGTTTAAATTGCAATTTTAAACTTACCAAATATCTGTAATAATTAACTTACACTAACAATGCTTATAAATATGTTGTGTTATAAGTAATTTGCCTTAAATCTAAATTAGTTTAATCTGATTAATTCTGTAGACTAATAAATCAATTTTAAAATTATTTCTAAATATAAAACGTTAAAATAAAAGGGGTAACGGGAAATTCAATTCAAAATCAATTTAAATCAAACTTAAAACCAATTCAAATTTCTATTATATCAAACTTAAAATAATTTAATTCAAATTTAATTGAAACCAAACTAATTAAAAACTCCATTCAATATTAATTTAAATCAAACTAAAATTAAAATTCAATATAAAAATATTTAAATCAAACTAAATCAAATTAAAATTCAATTGAATATTAATTGAAATCAAACTAAATCAAATTAAAATTCAATTGAATATTAATTTAAATCAAACTAAATTAAAATTCAGATCAATATTAATTTAAATCAAACTAAATTAAGATTCAGATCAATATTAATTTAAATCAAACTAAATTAAAATTCAGATCAATATTAATTTAAATCAAATTAAATTCAATATTAATAAAATTCAAACTAAATCAAATTAAATTCAATATTAGTAAAATTCAAACTAACACTAAATAAAATTCAATTCAAAATTTAAATCAAAAACAAAAAATTAAACTTACCAATTCATATTGATTCTTTTTAATGGCTCGGAATTTTTAATCAAAAAATTTTTTTTTTAATCAAAAAAATCCAAAGTAAATTTAAGTAAAATCCTCGAAAAATGCACAGTAGTCACTTGGCACTCGATATTTAACGATATATTAAACGATAAAACAAAAAATTCACGTAGAAAGAAAAGAAGAAGAAAAATTCACCGTTATCTTCTAAAAATCTGCATTAAAACGATCTTATTGGCCTGCTGTGTGGAATTACTTAAATCCCCTGAAATCTCGCTGACTTTTTGTTAGTTTTCTTAAAGAAAGCCAAATGAGAGTCGCGAATCGACTGACCGTTACGTAGTCCGAGCAACGACTGTTTGAATCAAGAAACCGAATCTTATCGAAATGATTTTTTCACAATAAAAAAGGGAAAAAAATGTTCACCGGTGCGATCTCGTTTTCTCAAATCAAAACGCCTTCTTTTATGATTTCTTTTCTTTTAACTCCCGAAACTAGAGCAATTCGGGGAAACTTTTATTTTGCTTCGGGGGGAAAATCGCGACTAGCGTTATACACGAACGCTAGATTTTCTAAAAGAACTCGAAAGGTGGGCATACATTGGTTTATATAGTGACCTACCTAAAATAAGTTTCATAGCACCCTCTGCGCTGGTAGTTTTCTAACTATATACCCTCACAAGGATGCCTACCTTTCTCGACTACGGCGCCCCCTGCCGGAGCTAGTGGTGGTTTGTGTCTAAACCTCTAAAGTCACGTTTTTTCCTCCTACGAAAAACCACTTTTGTTTCCAACTTTTCTAAGGGGGCTGCTTTAAAGTTGTTTTTAAAAAATTAAGTTTTAAATAGGAATTTTGCGTATATTATTTAATTTTAATTAATTTAGGATTAATTAATACGATACTCAAATTAAGTTCTGAAACTCCTCGCAAATTATGATTTATATTTAACTGGTTTTAAACAAGGAATATTGGAAAGAAATTCAATTTGAAACTGATGAAAAATAGGTTACTACATCACTTAAATGATTTTATTACGACCGGTTCAATTTGAACGAAAGAAATTTCAATTTATTGCATAATTTAATACAAATTATTTCATATTTCACTAATATCATATCGTGCCATATCTGTAATATCACAAATCAACCAATCAATTTTAAACCACTTGGTAGAGAAAATTCCATCCAAAAACTTATCTTTCAACTTCCCGACGAGACAATGAAACAAATTTTTACACACCACGCGTGTTTTGCAACCACCATGACCCTCTATTATGGTGTGGCATATTCGATCGCTCGAAAAATTAAATTGGATTCTAGGATGTAGGCTTATCATAACGGTAGGGTCAGAGAAACCGAACCAAATCATTATAACCCTACCCTAGTAAATTATGTTGCGTTATCGTAAACTACCTCTGGATAAAGAAATAACCCTTGTGGGCTATATACATCTTGGAGGAATATGTGAAAGGATTCCCTGCCTATTAGTTTTCACCATGAACTTACGATAAATAAAATTTAGAGATCCAATAGTAGTGGGAAACTATTGATTGGTGTTGACAAATTTTAATAGCGTTGACTTTTCTATACTTTCAAAACTTTACGGATTAAAAATTTAATAAATTGTTTAGAGGTCAATCTTTAACTTGACCTTAAATATTTTAGAGTGAAATTTTCAATTTTGTTTGAATTAAATATTTTCTTAAGAACTCTTTTGAGATTGTTGTTAATCATCTTTCAAGAAACTTACGTTTTTCGATTATTTTTCAGATTGTCAGCGTCTGGAATGTTTGCGAGAATTTGTTTGAACTAGAAGACTTCTTTACCGTAATTAACACGGACCTGTTTAAAATCAATTAAGAAGTTGGCCTCGAATGAGGAAATGTAACAGTCGACGCATGATCTTACGTAAGTACCAAAATTTAAGATCAAAAATTTAATGTCTAACTGCGTATATGGTACACCCTTTGACCTTACATTTTTTTGGAGTTAGGCCTAGAAAAAAGGGAACATTTTTAGTTTAGAGAAATAAATTTATTTGTCGTTAAGGACAAACTTAATGCACTTTCTGACGTCAGATTTTTGTTCTATCAATGCAAAGTAAAATTGTCAAGAGTGTAGGGGTTGTATAAGTCAAAAACAAGAATTAGAAGCGTTTGTAAGAGAAATTCCACATTTAAAATAACAGAATTTTGCCGGTAAATTACCGTGAGACTTACTAGGTAATTTAATCTAGCAATTTCCGAAATTACCGTAACTATAAATTGTTTGTTGTGTTGTTTAGTTAAAAATAAGCATTCAGAAATTCGCATTTCAAATAATAGAAATTAAAATACAAATAATTAAAATTGTGAATATCAGTAAATTACCGCGTAATTTAACTAATTGCTCGTACTACAGCCAAATTGCACCTCCCTATCGCTCTGGGTATTTCATAAATTATAATCTGCCACACTTTGCCATTATTTCTCCCAGCATACGTAATCAATCTACATTGCTGTTACAGATTGAAAGAAATACTTTGTCCGATAAGTTTCTCACCTGATAGAGATAAAGTTTTAAAGAGAATGTGAAATAACCATAGTTTTGATTTAAAGTGATTCTGTCACGGAAATTGAGTACTTAGCATTTTCGGAAATCTTTAAAAACAATTCATAATATATATACATAGAACAAAATTATCGCGACAGTAAAATACATATTTTATAATCGTCAAAATTTTTAAAATAAAAATTCAACCGCAATGCAACGTCATCACTATGGTGAAGGTAAAAAGAACCAATCATATTATTCCAACCTTCAACTGTGCTTTCTTGTAATTTAGTTTCTTAAAAACGCCACTACATGGCGAGAGAGATATTATTTTTTAAATTATTGAAATTAAAATCTATTGTATTCTTATGATTGGTTGATCTTTCATCTCTCTAAAATTCAACCAATCGTGAGAAATTAATTTAAACACCAAAATCTTATTGGATAATTTTTAAAATATATATATATAACGTTTTAAAACATGATGAATTTTAGTTTCAAAAGTCTTAGACATCAAACAACAACCTATTCTCTTAATGTTAGGACATACTTGTTATTGAAAGTTGAAATAATATGATTGGCCGGATTTTATATTTCCTTTTTAAATTTTACCAAACTTCGAAAATTAATTTAAACACTAAAAACGTGTATAAAAATGGTTAGAAAATTCTCGGATACATTTCTTGGTACGCTGATTCCGAAAATAAATTCATAAACTGTTCCATTTTAGCTCCAAGTTTCCCTTCAACTGTTTTAATTATTCTGAAGCATTTCTTTTAAAGTTTGTCATAAACCCTTTAAAAAACCTAGAAAAATTTCGTGTTTTACCGGAATAATTGAGATAGGTAAAGTTTCAAATAGCATTTAGAGTTTATGCTTTACTCGGATGGGTGTCATTTCTCGAGCTCGATGGAGCTTGTCCAAGGATATTTGGCGGTTGTGGCTTGCCCCGGTGAAGGTATCTCGTAGACCACGCCCTCTATATGTTGTAAATGAAAACTAAAGTTTAAAAACATACAAAACTGGTTAGGATTATTATACATTTTAATGCCTTTGTTCAGATATCGTTTCGTTATTACCAAGAGAAATATTGACTCGAACGTAAATAGGTATTGGCTAGATTTGTCATACTTTCGTTAAAATATAGTTACTTATCTATGGGCTTGGTTACGCTTCATTGGTTTGATAAGCTTATTAAACCTTAAGGAGGTAGTTTTATGTTTTAATATGTAAATACTCGGTAGAGGTCTCTCTAACCTAGGGCATCTTTGGGTATGTCCCTTAGCTTCGCCGATGTTTTGAATTATTCCCAATTTAAGGGCGCCTAGGTTTTTAACTGTACCCAATCTAGGGCCGCCTATGTTTTGAATTGTTTTCAATTTAAGGGCGCCTATGTTTTGAATTGTTTTCAATTTAAGGGCGCCTATGTTTTGAATTGTTTTCAATTTAAGGGCGTCTATGTTTTGAATTGTTTTCAATTTAAGGGCGTCTATGTTTTGAATTGTTTTCAATTTAAGGGCGTCTATGTTTTGAATTGTTTTCAATTTAAGGGCGTCTATGTTTTGAATTGTTTTCTATTTAAGGGCGTCTATGTTTTGAATTGTTTTCTATTTAAGGGCGTCTATGTTTTGAATTGTTTTCAATTTAAGGGCGTCTATGTTTTGAATTGTTTTCAATTTAAGGGCGCCTATGTTTTGAATTGTTTTCAATTTAAGGGCGCCTAAGTTTTGAATCGTTTTCAATTTAAGGGCGCCTAAGTTTTGAATCGTTTTCTATTTAAGGGCGCCTAAGTTTTGAATCGTTTTCAATTTAAGGGCGCCTATGTTTTGAATCGTTTTCAATTTAAGGGCGCCTATGTTTTGAATTGTTTTCAATTTAAGGGCGCCTATTTTTTGAATTGTTTTCAATTTAAGGGCGCCTATGTTTTGAATTGTTTTCAATTTAAGGGCGCCTATGTTTTGAATTGTTTTCAATTTAAGGGCGCCTATGTTTTGAATTTTTGCCAATTTAAGGGCGCCTAGGTTTTGAATTTTTGCCAATTTAAGGGCGCCTATGTTTTGAATTTTTGCCAATTTAAGGGCGCCTAGGTTTTGAATTTTTGCCAATTTAAGGGCGCCTAGGTTTTGAATTTTTGCTAATTTAAGGGCGCCTATGTTTTGAATTGTTTTCAATTTAAGGGCGCCTATGTTTTGAATTGTTTTCAATTTAAGGGCGCCTATGTTTTGAATTGTTTTCAATTTAAGGGCGCCTATGTTTTGAATTGTTTTCAATTTAAGGGCGCCTATGTTTTGAATTGTTTTCAATTTAAGGGCGCCGATGTTTTGAATTGTTTTCAATTTAAGGGCGCCTATGTTTTGAATTGTTTTCAATTTAAGGGCGCCTATGTTTTGAATTGTTTTCAATTTAAGGGCGCCTATGTTTTGAATTTTTGCCAATTTAAGGGCGCCTATGTTTTGAATTTTTGCCAATTTAAGGGCGCCTATGTTTTGAATTTTTGCCAATTTAAGGGCGCCTATGTTTTGAATTTTTGCCAATTTAAGGGCGCCTAGGTTTTGAATTTTTGCCAATTTAAGGGCGCCTAGGTTTTGAATTTTTGCTAATTTAAGGGCGCCTAGGTTTTGAATTGTTTTCAATTTAAGGGCGCCTATGTTTTGAATTGTTTTCAATTTAAGGGCGCCTATGTTTTGAATTGTTTTCAATTTAAGGGCGCCTATGTTTTGAATTGTTTTCAATTTAAGGGCGCCTATGTTTTGAATTGTTTTCAATTTAAGGGCGCCTATGTTTTGAATTGTTTTCAATTTAAGGGCGCCTATGTTTTGAATTTTTGCCAATTTAAGGGCGCCTAGGTTTTGAATTTTTGCCAATTTAAGGGCGCCTAGGTTTTGAATTTTTGCCAATTTAAGGGCGCCTAGGTTTTGAATTTTTGCCAATTTAAGGGCGCCTAGGTTTTGAATTTTTGCTAATTTAAGGGCGCCTAGGTTTTGAATTTTGGCCAATTTAAGGGCGCCTAGGTTTTGAAATTTTGCCAATTTAAGGGCGCCTAGGTTTTGAATTATTCCGAATTTAAGGGCGCCTAGGTTTTGAATTATTGTTCCCAAATTAGGGGTGCCTAGGTTTCGAATTGTACTCAATTTAGGGGCGCCTAGGTTTTGAGTAATCCTCATTCGGGGTGCTTTGGTTTTTCAGTGGTAGCTCCCATATTGGGGCTGGGGCGCCTTAGTATTGAAGGCCAATTGGTGTTGAGTATATATGTCCCCATAACTCACCTTTAATTAAATTAAGCAATGTAACTATCTCTTTAATCGTAATTTAAACGAGATGAGGGCAATAAACGGGCTAGTTCGAATTATTTTTTTAATTCCTTTTTAAAAATCACGACACCGTGTATCTTTGAATGGCGTATCTCGGTTCTAACCTTGGAAATGAAGGAATTTGTTTTTGTCAAGTCATCTTGATTTATGCGGGTGTTGAGTTTTAGTCTTAGAAAAAAATTACAAACACTTTTAAATGATAGAATGCAACCACCTAGAAACCAGTAATTATTGTTTGTAACGTTGTGTCACGGCTAGCTATAGTGGACTTGGACTTGATACAAATGTTTTTTTATTTTTTACAATTTTGAGTTTTGAAATATTATATTGTTAGGGCGGCCCATTGGTATATACCCATTGAATAGAATCCTATTGGAACGAATTCCCATTGGTCCGAAATAAAAAATAAATAGTCCCAATCAACCGAATCTTGGCCGACCGAGCCCAATGCACCGAATTCCCATTGAACCGAAATCCCGCTGAACCGAATCCCGCTGAACCGAATCCCCCATAGACCGAATTTCCCATTGGGCCGAAACCAAAAAGGGCGTCCCGATGAATTTAAGCCGATAATGGTTAGGTTAGGTTAGGTTAGGTTAGAATGTGTTAATGGACTTCTGATTGTGAACGTCGGTCGAATGGGATTGACGGTCGAATGGGATTCGGTCGAATGGGATTGACGGTCGAATGGGATTCGGTCGAATGGGATTCTGGTTTACGAAAACGTATCGGTTGAATGGGATTGTGGATCGAATGGGATTCTGCCCAATGGGATTCTGTCCAATGGAATTCTGTCCAATGGTCGAGAAGCGGTCCATTCACCCATGTTTAATGGTGTTGAAAAATCATTGTTGCTCAATTCTTTATCACAAAGGTATTCGATTTTGATGTTTGGTACGACATTAACTTAGCCTGTACATTCATTGGTCTTTTGATGTCAAAGAACAGATTGAGGATTGCAATTTTTCAATTTGTCTGGTCTTTGCGAGGTCAAATATAGAAGGGCCCCAATTTTAAGCGTGTATCACGAGTGATGGTCAAACATTAAGGGTTCCTAATTTTCTAGTCTGTCTCACTTTCAGGGTTCAAGTGTATCTGGTATGTCTTCATTTAGGGACTCTTCTATTTTTAGAGATGACTTCATTTAGGGACAGGGCCGGATTAAGGGGGGGCGGCTGAAGGGGCACCTGCCAAATAGGGGCGCACCGAACGATCTAGGGGGCGCATTGAATTAATGTCTTTCCCTGAGTGAAGCCGCGATAAATGTTTTATTTTGAAATTTTGCCCCGGGCCCCAAATCGCTTAATCCGGCGCTGTTTAGGGAGGATATGGTTGAAACGTGATACCAGTCGATGGTCAAATCATATTGGGAACAATTCTACGTAATAAATACGTATAAAACGTAAAGCTATAGGTCTCTATTTAGAGCAGTCAATGTCTTTATACACGTTGCTAAGATAAATACCATTTTTTTAAATAGTAATAAGATAAGAGTTTTAAATACGTATCTTACCCTCAATTTAAAATCAATTTCCAACATTGACCGGCTTATTTTAATTAATTTTCCCCCGATATTTCAACCCACAACTTTCACGGTTTGTCCATGACACTTGGATCTTACCATATCGCCTAGTTCATAGCGTGATTTACTCCTAATATTGAAAACAAATCAGGTCTCTTCATTCATTAATTAAAATTCAAAAACCGGCATCAATATAAAATTTTTTTTAATCAGTTTCATCAGCAATCTCGCTGACGAGAGTACAAGTACTAACTTTGCGGTATAAGAGTGTCCCCCTTATCCAAATTACAATCTCCTTGAAAAGTTTAAAATTATTTCGTTTACGAATGGCCCCTCGAGCTGACTCAATTTCTCCCCGTATTTCCAACTATACTTATACACCATTCAAAAGATTTTCTATACCTAGTGGCCTACTTTTAAAAATACGGCTTGCTGTGGCCGCGCACGCCACTAGCAAAATCTAGTTCTCATACTTTAATTTACATAGACCTTTACGATGGAGATACCGAGGCATTTATTCTACACCTTTTGGAACAGTTTAAAGGTAGCCTGAAGGAAAAAATAGAAAGCCTCCTATTTTGTTGATATAACTGTGATACAGCCTCCTACATTTTATCAAAGCCAGTGCACGCGGGAAAAAAATAATTTCAAATGGGAAATTTAGTTCGCCAATTTTCCACTATAGATGGCGCGAGTAACTAAAGATTTTTCATACGCGTCTCTACCGTTATCGTGGCAACCCGACGTAGTAACGTCTCCTTAATCAGGTTGCCACGGTAACGGGAGAGACGCGTCACGCGTCCGCAAAATCACTGAATGATTCCGCCACCTATAGAGAAAAAATGACAATTCTATCGAGCTTAAGACTGCTCGTGCTTGGATAAAATATAGCAGACGTTGATACAGTAATAAAAATGGATAAAAAGGTCCCTTCTTCCAGTGAAGTATATGTTACTCCGCTTAATTACTACAAAATTAAGGACTTATATGTCCACCATCATGTAGAAAAGGGATACTAGCCAATCAGAATTTACTTTAGGGAAAATCTTACGGAGTTCGAAAAACAAAGCTGCGGTCACACTAGCATTTCTTAATGATTAGACACGGTTAAAATCAAACCGATATTCAAATCGCCAGGAATCATTTTAAGGACCACGTGTTCACGCATTATCTTTATAAATCGATTTATCGTAGCTTCGAGAAATCGAATCAAATCGATTCGAGAAAAGACGGTTTCCCATTAACACAACTCTAGCGAAACGTTTTGAAACGGTTTAAATCGATTCCAAGGCCAAGTATGATTGCAGCTACAGTGTGTCCAACTTTGCGTTCCCACAAAACAGAACAGATAGTAAAGAGAATCGTGTTTAATTCCTGCAGAAACATTTGAACAAAATTATTTTCATTCCCTCTCAACCTGAATTATTACTATTTCGTCACACATTTCTGTTTTCGAAGCCTTTTAACTTAGTCAATATATTCCTCCAATATTATACAAACTTACTTATTGATGATGGATTCACGAGAAAGAAAAAATTCAGGCTGTATTGCGAAATTTCGTGTCATTATCGTATAATTTCATTTTTAGAAAGAAATGTTTTTGAATATGTTGTAGCCGCTGTCGAAGTGTTTCGCGTTAATTTAATAAACCGTTGTACTTTCACGAAAAAGACCGCGCGAAAGTAATCCTATTAGGCGACAAAATACTCGAATATCAATTGTTAACGATATAGTGACGTAATATCGTCTATTTTTGGCTGTAGATTTACAGCTGAGGTACCTTTTTAAAGGTATATTAATTTTTAACCGTGTCTCAAAGGTATTATTAAGAATGCTACTCAAATTCCATTTAAAACTAGGTCACACATTTTAAGATTTGGCATAAGGCCAATTGAAAATCGACTGAAATTAAAACTATGGACCCATTAGCGTTTAATTTCTGTTCATATCAAATTTTTGGAGCCTAACACATCGGCAACAGGTTTTCCCCAATTGTTGGACAATGGTTTGGACCAAATCAACTATGTTTTCACTTTAGTACAGTCAAGGCTACCGATTAGTATTTTTGTTAATTTAAATTCCTCGGGTTAATTAAAACTTCGCCAATTAATCTAACACTTCGTTTGTTAACCGTGTTATGGTTTATATCATCTTGTTTTCGCACTTCAATCCTTGAGAAGATAGTTTGAGAAGTTGAGAGACATTATTATGTTAAGACCAGCTTTTTCCCATCTTTATTTCTTGTTCCGATTGAAACGAGTTGCCGGCCTCATTTGCATACGCGAGTGCAAGGACGTTCGGATCTTCTTCACGATGATGAGATGAAGCCATTCCTCCCAAATACATTAATTTATAGGTGGGCCAAATTTCGGCTCTCTCTCTCTCTCTTAAACTATTTACATATTCAGATGGAAAATGCTGAGATTGCAACACGTAAAGAACTTACGAATTATAAAATTTTTAGTTTTAAATTTCAGTGAAATTGTAAGGCTAGCTTGTTCTCCCGGTGTGATAAATTCTAGTCACTGATTCAGACATTATCCACGGCATTAACGAAGATTCATTTTATCTTTTTGCGATCATTAACAAAAGTATTATAATCACTTCACACGTATATTTTAGCTTTAATTGTTTAAGGTCTTTCTGTTAATTATAACTTTATTGTCAAGTTTTGAAGTCCACATGAAATCTCATTCATTGATATGCGATTTTCATGAACTCCAAATGGAAATTGAGGAACATTTTCGGAAAGATCGTTAAAAACGATTCAAAATAAATATACATATGTTTTAGAACAAAATTACCGCGACAGTAAAAATGCATATTTTATAATCGACATTTTAAAACATTTTAAAATAAAAATTCCCCGCAATCTACGTCATCACTATGGTCGCGTGATTTCGCTATTGTAGAGCCTATACTTGATTCTCGCGTGTTCTGGAACCAGTGATAAGGTCGCTTTCGCGCGGTCTTTTTCGTAAAAGTACTAAATCTAGATTAATTAAGATTAATTACGTTCCATAAATAAACTACGTCGTATATATTTCAAAAAATGACCTTTATATTTTTCATTTTGAAGTTTTTAAAGAACGTGTGCGTTAGTGACAGACATAAAAAAGTACATAGACAATTATATTTTTGATTTTAAATCATTTATTTTATTCTCTGTCTATTAATTTTAATTTAAATTTAAATTAAATAGGAAGTTTGCTATCCCTTAAAACTGGTTTAATCAATCATTTTAAGGTTGCGTGTGTACTTTAAGTATGAGATTCAAATCGCATTCTAGATTGTTTATTGAAAGGATAATTTAGTCGGGTGGTTCCATCATTAGTCTAAATAAATAGTAATTATGAAAAACACTCAATATCGCGCGCTTGTGTCATTGGTGTAGAGTATGTGAATTTATAGCGTTACTTTGATGTTTTGAAGAACCGTAGATGCGCTTTGAAGTATAGTTTAGCCACTTTAACGAGGCGCAACCATGTCCTTAATCGCCACCTACAGATTTATGAGAATATACGGAAATAACCAATTTTAAAAAAATATTGGTTTTAACTTTTATTAAAGGGAGAATGCAACCTAAAAACAAGTGATTTTTTTATCGATTCCTTATCGTTTAAATAGGCCTAATCCGATAGTAAATAAAATTACAAACAAATATTAAACTAGAAATAAATTTAAAACTTACACAGAAAATAGGCTTAGCTGGATTCATGAAGATAGCATGAATTCCCCGTACAAGGACTACCGACCAATGACATTGATCGAAGGCTCTTATAGGGGGAAGGCAGGATCTCCATGATCAATGTCATTGGTCGCTAGGACTTAAACGTGGCGTTCAGGATATCTTCACGAACTCGGATTTCTTAGATCATAAAATTTGTTTAGTACAAAAAAAGTTAAATAGCGAAAAAAAGGTATTTAAGTACTTTAAAACTTAATAAAGGTCGATCACTATTTTGAATCCTACTCGTAGAGAAGGGGGATACGAGCCAATCAAATCTCGTCTTTTAATTCCATTATTATATATACAAGCTCAATTCTAGAAAAAATACGTTTTTTTGGATCTCCGTTGGAGACTGTGTCGCCATCCCAAAGTAAAATTCTGTTTGGCTGGTATCTCCTTTTCTACATGCATGAACAAGATGGTGTGCGATTTAAATAAGTCTGGGGGGATAAAACCTTAATTTTGGAGTAATTAAGCGGGTAAAAAATATTTCGCGTATTTGACGTATTACTGTTTTATCTACAAAACAGGGCTTTTTATTTTTCCTTCAGGTGGGAATTAAAGTTAAACGAATTCCGAGAACAAATTTATTGAAACTATATATTTTTAAATTTGCACATTTATACTTTTCAGCGTTATTACTACAGAGTAGGCGATAAAGGGAACAACCTCACCCTCGCCTTTAGCGTAATAGTGCTCAATAGTTAAGTCTTTAAAAAGTGAAAACGTAAATTAATTCAGGGAGTAGCCACGATAGTGTCACCACCGTATTAGTAAAATACCTTTAAAAGCTCCCCGTTAACTTGACAACCACGTTTCTTCCTTCTGTCGTGAGCGCCCTCTTAAAAAACAAAATACAAAATATATCAATTTAATTTATTTCTCTTAAATATTAATTTTATAATATGAAACAATCACTTTAAAATAATAACGTTGGAAAGATATTTGTCGGTTAATTCTTTTTAAAGTTCATAATTTACTCTTATTAACTTATAACCAAATCTTAACCAAAATAGTCCCCATGTTTAAGTTAGGTTATATATATTCAAAGTGTTAATTCAGTCTCAATTTTAACGGACCTGTATTTATTTTTCCAGCCACCTTCCTAACATTGTTAGAAAAAGAATTTACGTCAAAATCGCAGCGCCATATTCAAGTGGGCTGTTAAAATAAATCAGATCAAAACGTGGGTGTTCCTTATATGTTAAACTTAAAGGGCTAGTATCACAAATTTAGTTTTGATCCATACTAGACACATTGAAATCGTTTTATGACCTTTTCCTGGAAGTTTTAATACGCGAACAATCACTTTCTTCTTTTTCACCCTCCCTTTAAAAAACCCATAAAAATTTAAATCCAAAAAAGTGTTACTGTCCCTTTTAAATTTAAAGAAAAATGTGTTTTTTTTATCTTACGATCCGATTGTTCATAAGGTAGACAATAGTTCAGTTACATTTATTAAATTCATGTAATATTTGTCTATATTTATTTTCTCTCCCTTATTTTCGTATCTAGTACGTGATTTGAATTTTGGGTGGTCTATTCATTCTCTTCCGACTACGTATATATGTATAGTACATATTTTAAAATATGAATTTTTGTTATTATATTATATAGTTCATGGGAGGTGTTTTCCGTTAGTTAAACTTAATTTTGGGCGAAGTTAAAGTGAACTTTGAACCCGCGCGAATGAATCAAAAACGTACATTTTATTCTTATGGAGAGAAATGCTGGGGATTTGGAATTTACATATTTTAACACCTTCCATTATATGCTAATTTAATTAAACTGGTTTTAAATACGTACCCTAGGACTTAACTGAATGACATATTCAAAATTTTATACCTCTAGGTTGAGGCGTTAGAAATTTTAAAATGAAAATGACTATATGGTCAGTCCTCCTAAATCTGAACGCTTCTATTTCTGAACACTTTCATTTAAAAATGTATAACTTAACTTTGGTTGGGTCTATTTAAAAATAGATTCAGATTTAGGACTGACCATAGGTCATTTTTATTCCGATATATGACGTAGTTTATTTCTGGAACTTAATTAACCAAAATTTTCACGCGAAAGGTAGTTGGCTTGGTCTGCATTTAGTACTTTTACGAAAAAGACCGCGCGAAAGTGACCTTATCAACTGAAGGCTCTAATTACAATAGCAAAATCACGCGACCATAGTGATGACGTAGTATTGCGGGGAATTTTTATTTTAAAAACTTCGAAAATGGCGATTATAAAATATGTATTTTTATTGTCGCTGTAGTTTTGTTCTATGACATATGTATATATATTTTGAATCGTTTTTTAACGATCTTTCCGAAAATGATACTCGATTTCCATTTGGAGTTCGTAAAAAATCTGTAACATCCTCACTTAAAATGCATTTTGAATATCCAAATAGGTTCCACTTTTCATATTATTTAGTTATTGTTTGCCATCAGTTTATCTTGATTCTTGAAATGGCTTTTTAATCCGTAACATTTAAAAACTAACCACGCTGGAGTTTATCGAAATTCAAGCATTTATAATCCCCACCACAAAGAAATGTTTAAACTTTTAAATTGTCGTTTTTATTACTGTTCCGAGTTACACTCATTTAAAGGGAAAATGGAACCGAACAAGGGATTTTTTTATCGATTCCTTATCGTTTAAATAGGCCTAATCTACTAGCCAACAAATTACAAATAAATAAATTTTCGCGCGCTTTCGTTAAATAGATGCAATCGAGATTGGCGCGCAGATATTCGCGCGCTTTTTTACAAAGATAAAACTAGACTTTTTGGCGGGAAAATAGGCTTAGCTGGATTCACGGAGATTAGCTGGATTTCTTCGCATTGATGGGTCAACGAGCAATAGAATGTTATTGGAAGTCTCATCAAGATCTCGACTTAACGACAAGCATTTGCTCATTGGTCGCTGACCCTTCAATGCGAAGAAATTCAGAATCTTCATGAATCCAGCTAAGCCTATTTTGATGGTTTTAAATTTCTAGTTTAATATTTGTTTGTAATATTTTTTACTGGTGGATTAGGTCTATTTAAACGATAAGGAATCGATAAAAAAACTTAAGTTTCATTCTCCCTTTAAGGAGAAATTAAAGCTATAATAATTGGGCCCTGGTCGTTTTGGGGTGAATTTTAATTCGGGGACAGGTGGAGTGAAGCCGAAGGGTTGTTTGAAAGTTACGTGTTACATATCTATGTCTCTCGCTTATCTTTTATTATAATTTTATTCTTTTTGGGCAACCTAAAAGTGGTCGCAATTATCCGGATTGACAAGTTCGTCTAGATTCAGTGCAAAAACGTTATACATTGTTATTTTTCATGAAAATTAAAGGGAGACTTGTTACTAAAAACAGCTTTTGAATTTATTTTCGGAATCCCCGTGCCAAAAAACGTATTCCAGAATTCAGACTTTTTAGACACGTGTTTGGTGTTTAAATTAAATTCTAAAGTTTGGTAAAATTTGAATAAAAGTAAATTAAAAATTGGACCAATCATATTATTTCAGCCTTCAACAGTTCTTGTAATATCCCATAACATTAAAAGAATAGGCCGGAGTTTGATGACCAAGGTCTTAGGCATCAAATACCGGCCTATTTTTTTAAGACTAACAAACGCTGTTGAAGGCTGAAATAATGATTGACCAGTCCGATTTTATATTTACTTTTATTCAAATTTTACCAAAGTTTAGAAATTAATTTAAACACGAAAAAAGTGTCTAAAAATTCTGAAAAAATTATGGAATACGTTTTTGGAAATACTGATTCCGAAAATTAATTCAAAAGCATTTTTAGCTCCAAGTATAATTGTGAAAAATACGTTTTTTGGCATCCGGTGATTATGAAAATAAATACAAAAACTGTGGCATTTTTAGATCTTCCAAGTTTCCCTTTAAGGGTTGCGTACTTTCTCTGTACTAAACAATGATAATACAAAACCCAAAACCCTTGAAAAGTTTCATAATCATGACTCTTTAGGATAATCTCGGATAATCTCTAGGACAAGAAAAAAAAAACCCAAACTTACGACATTTTAGCCCTGAATAACATTTATTACAGTTAAAAGAAAACCCCCATTTACGACTGCGTATGATGTAGGAATAATAGAGGTAAGATAGAGTAGGGGTTTATGGTGCAAAACAGACTGGCATGGAGTTAAATTCAACGCCCCATTACCTTGTTACGCCATTTAATTTCCCGCGTTTTTTCTTATTTCGAATAGGTTCACGATTCTCGAAAAGGCGTTTAAAACTCCCCTCCGCTCCACCGTTTTTGTTTTCGTTTAAAAGACAAAAGGAATAGTTAAGAATTTGAACCACTTCTACACTAATAGCACCCAAAGGTGGTTTTTAAACTTTTTTCTTCCACGTAAAAACCTTGACACGTGTAATACTGATTTTTGTTTGAATTCCCAAATTTAAAGATATACATTACGAGTTGCACGTTCGTGAGTGTAATTGAAGTGAAAGTGAAAGGCAATTAAATTGTTGTTATTTAAAGGGAGAATGCAACCTAACAAGTGATTTTTTTATCGATTCCTTATCGTTTAAATAGGCATAATCCAACAGTAAACAAATATTACAAATAAATATTAAACTAGAAATAAATTTAAATCTTACCATCAAAATAGGGTTAGCAGGATTCATGGAGATAGCTGAATACCCTCCGTGTAAAGTCTAGCGACCAATGAGCAAAGGCTTATCGTTCACGCGAGATCTCCAAGAGTCTTACAATCGCGTTCGATTGGACGTCGCTAGACCTTATACGCGAGGAAATCAGGATCTCCATGAATCCCGCTAAGCATATTTTCAGGGTAAGTTTTAAATTTATTTCTATTTGTTCGTAAATTTTTTCACTGGTGGATTAGGCGTATTTGAACAAGGTTTAAATAAGACTAATCCACCAGTAAAAATAATTACAAAACTAGAAATAAATTTAAGACTTAACCGGAAAATAGGGTTAGCATATTGATGGAGATCCTGAATTGTTTCAGCCGCCCTTTAAAATTCGATGTTTCACGACATTTTGCGATTAGAAAAAAATCTTTTTCGTGAATTTGTCTGCTGAGGTGACCACCCTGTAACAATGAAAATGCTTTAGCCCGCAAAGATCAAATCAATTTTACCAGAAAAAAAATCTTTAACTTTGTTTAAAGATTTAAAAAAGAAATACATTTGTTTACGTCGTCTGTATCTCGAGCCTCGTGTTTAAAAACCTTTTTAAGTGGGTTTTTCTATTATATTTAAAAAAAATTGAACCTTTCTTTTACTAGTATAGTGAGTGATTAACCTTTTTGAAATCTAGACATAAATACGCTGTATTTTCATTTTTAAAACTTAAAAAGGTTTTTGCAGCTCACGGAATGAAAAAATAGGGTTTATGGGCTAAACTATGTCTAGCTGTAACCCGTAATTATTTAAATGGATTTGTTGTTTTAAAACGGATGGGTTTGTAATTCTATCGTAATCAACATAAACAGTTTGGATTACGAAATTAAGTAGTTTCTTTCACTCCAACTAAATCGGTTTTATGAAATCCTCATTCATACTTTTAAGGGCAAATCGGTTTTATTTTTTCACACGCTAGCTGGTGACTTGTTTAAAAGGAGAATGCAGCCTAGTGAGGAGTGTTTTGTATCGATTCCTTATCGTTTAAATAGACCTAATCCACCAGTAAATTTTTTTACTAGCAAATATTAAACTAGAAATAAATTTAAAACTTACCTGGGAAATAGGCTTAGCTGGATTCGTGGAGATCGAATGTTATTGGACGTCTCGTAGAGATCTCGTCTTAATGAAAGGTCTATGACCCTTCAATACGAAGAATTAAGGTTATGGATCCAGCTAAGCCTTATTTCCGGATAAGTTGATTTCTGTTTTAATATTTGTTTATAATTTTTTTATTGGTGGATTAAGCCTATTTAAACGATTAATGGATCGATAAAAAACACTCTGTTTGGTTGCATTCTCCTTTTATGTCCTGATTTAATAATAATCTACAAATATTTGTAGATTAATAACGTAAAATTATCCGTTGACAAAATATTCCTCAATCTGTCATTTCAAATCAAAAGCTAATTTGTGATTGTTAAAGGGAGAATGCAAACTAACAATGATTTTTTATCGATTTCTTATCGTTTAAATGGGCCTAATCCACCAGTAAACAAAATTACGAACAAGTATTCAACTAGAAATAAATTTAAAACTTACCATCAAAATAGACTTAGCTGGATTCATGGAGATATCCTGAACTTCCCGTATAAGGTTTAGCGACCAATCATGGAGATTACGCATTCCCAATGTAAGAGCCATCGATGAATTTGATTGGTCGCTAGTCCTTATACGGGGAGTTCTGGTGATCTCCATGAATCCAGCTAAGTCTATTTTGATGATACGTTTTAGTTTAATATTTGTTTGTATATTTCTAGGTTGCATTCTCCCTTTAAGATATCTCCACTCCATACAAGTTTTAGAATATATTGGAAACTATAGTATTCTTATTATAATTCAAATGATTCTATATTGGATAAAACCACGATAAAAGTAATTGCATCTGCTCGCGGTAACTTGGTGATATCTCTCGAATGTTATTTCTGGAGAAAATGAGGGTGATTCGTAAAGTTTTTTGATTTTGCTTCCTGAAGATCACATTCGCGTTATTTTCCGGGCAATTTAATTCTATCAGCGAATTTTCAAAAAATTCTATTATCTTGGACCAAAATAAATCTATTAAAAAACATAATACCCCTAGTAAACTAAATTTAAAGTCGAAAAAAATGTGGTCCTAAATACTATTACGCAAAGTGAAGCTGTTACTAATGTTGCGTGAGTTTGAAATGGAAATTAAGTAGCATTTTCAGAAAGAACGTTAAAAAACGATTCAAAATATAAATTACCGTGACAGTAAAAATACATATTTTATAATCGCCATTTTTGAAATTTAAAATAAAAATCCTCGCAATACTACGTCATAACTATGGTCATGTGATTTAGCTATTGTATATAGAGCCTACAGTTGATTCTCGCGCGTTCTGGCACCAGTGATAAGGTCGCTTTCGCGCGGTATTGTTTCGTGAAAGTTCCTATTTAACGATAATTTTCATACGAAAGGTAATTGACTTGATCTGTATTAAGTACTTTTACGAAAAAGACCGCGCAAAAGCGACCTTATCACTTGTGCCAGAACCCGCGAGAATCAATTGCAAGACTCTATACAATAGGGAAATCACGTGACCATAGCGATGACGTAGTATTGCGGGAAATTTTAAATTAAAAATTTCGAAAAGGGCGATTATAAAATTTGTATTTTTACTGTCGCTGTAATTTTGTATATATATTTTGTATTGTTTTTTAACGAGTTAAGTATTAATCCATTACAGCTTCACTTTAAATAAATATACTTAAATAATAGGTTAGCCATTATCAATATAATATTTCTTTCATATATGTAGTTTCAAAAACACGTTACCTTATACCTATCCCATTTCGAACCCAAAATTATAAAGTTATTTGAGATTTAAAAGATATAGATTTACGGCTCTGATCGAAATTTTGGAGATTATAATCGGCCATCATATTAATTCCAAATAACTAGATCTGAACTTTGAAACCACTCGGTATTATAAGTAATCAGTCGGCGAAGCTATTGATTTCTAGAGAAATATTTTCTTTCACTGTTAACTCTAAATACGCCCATGCCGAACTTTTTGACTATTGAAAGAAAAGCGAGTTTAAGCCGAGGCATATTAGCCTAAAAACGAAAGCTCGCCTTTTTTTTTTAATTTCATTATTATTCTCGGAGAAACCTTTGGGGTTTTGCGGCCTTTCCTTAATAAACTTTTTAGCTTCACCTTGGGGATTAATTTTGTCTGAAACTAAAATTTAGAGACCTGTGGCCAAAGAGCCAAAGAAATTACTAACGTTCTAACTTCTAAAATTACCATAATCCTGGAAATTGGTAAATCACTCGGTAATTTATCGTCGCGCGCGCTGAAATTTAAGCCGGATTCACACAGACCTATTGTCACGCGTTTCACGCTCGTACGCTAGTGGTAAGTCTATGAGCGCACGAGCGTGAAAATAGGTGGGTGTGCATCCGCCTTTATCGTCGCGCGCGCTTAAATATACCGTCGCGCGCGCTTAATTTAAATTACCGATTTAAAACTCTATTTGTATTTTTTTTGATCTCCGTACAATCGTAATTTTGTAAAATTTTATTTTTTAATCCATCTTGTTTTGGTGTTTGTAAAATGGCGGGTGGTTTAAAGCGGGCGTGGTTCCTATTTAGGCGCGTGTTATGACGACATTTGGAAAAAAATCACCACCACCAAAGCAAATTAGAGCAAATTTTATATAACATTCCCTTAGCTGTTTCTCGCCCCGCGATAAATTTTCTTAAAACACATTTTTATCTTTTAAAATTACGTTGCTCAATTTACTTTATTAAACACTCAAGATTATAGACAGTTCAGTTGAAAATTTAGATATCCCTTAGAGAATTCTTTAAAGTTCACGTGGAATGCTAAATTTTAATTGGCTGATTTGAAACAAGTTGGAAATCTTTAATATAATTTTTCTAAAAACCCTGGGTTGACAAGTTTTTAATAAACTTTAAACAACACCTCCAATATTATATCAAAGCCAGTGCACGCTCCTGAAGCAGGAGAGGATAGTATTGTCATTTTTCCTCGATAGGTGGCGGGATCATTCATCGATTTTGCGGAGGCGTATCTCCCGTTACCGTGGCAACCCGAATTAGGAGACGTTACTACGTTGGGTTGCCACGGTAACGGAAGAGACGCGCCCGCAATATCTTTGGTTAATCGCGCCTCTAGAGGAAAATTTGTAAACTAAATTTCCTTCTTTGGAATTAAATTTTATCCGCGTGCACTGGCTTTGGTAAAATATAGGAGGCTTTGCAAGATCTCTGTTTCAAAAGCCAATGATTCTGGAACGTCATAAACTAATTCTTATTAAAGATTGTACTTGTATGTGGACTTTAAAGCCCAAGCCTCTGAAGGAATCCCGTTACAACACGAACAAAAGGGAATTATTTGCCTTGTCGAAAAATAAAACATGATGATAGATGATATGGGGGTGCAAAGATTACTCAATATTCTAGGGTGTTACCGAGTTGTGTCCCGCGATACTGTTATCTTTAATACAAAGGACCCAAAGGTTGAATTTGTTTAAGAAAACCACTTAAATATTGACCATATATGATTTATAATTTAACCTGACCCACTGTTTTTTTAGGTACAGTTAATAATAGTTATTAATTTTAATAAATTGCTAAATTTAATTCTATTTGATATGGTTAGTGTGGTTAAGCACGTATTTTTTTGTACTTGTATTATTTAATATTTAAGGTTTAATAACTTAATTTATGGGATTTTTTAGTTTAAAACTAGGTGAGGTTTACTGTTAGCTTGTAAGTGCTAAGTGCTTATTTGTTTTTTTTTGTAAGGAGCGGGCGGTTGAGCCAGCTCAACTCGGCGGTTGAACCAGCTCAACTCGGCGGTTGAACCAGCTCAACTCGGCGGTTGAACCAGCTCAACTCGGCGGTTGAACCAGCTCAACTCGGCGGTTGAACCAGCTCAACTCGGCGGTTGAACCAGCTCAACTCGGCGGTTGAACCAGCTCAACTCGGCGGTTGAACCAGCTCAACTCGGCGGTTGAACCAGCTCAACTCGGCGGTTGAACCAGCTCAACTCGGCGGTTGAACCAGCTCAACTCGGCGGTTGAACCAGCTCAACTCGGCGGTTGAACCAGCTCAACTCGGCGGTTGAACCAGCTCAACTCGGCGGTTGAACCAGCTCAACTCGGCGGTTGAACCAGCTCAACTCGGCGGTTGAACCAGCTCAACTCGGCGGTTGAACCAGCTCAACTCGGCGGTTGAACCAGCTCAACTCGGCGGTTGAACCAGCTCAACTCGGCGGTTGAACCAGCTCAACTCGGCGGTTGAACCAGCTCAACTCGGCGGTTGAACCAGCTCAACTCGGCGGTTGAACCAGCTCAACTCGGCGGTTGAACCAGCTCAACTCGGCGGTTGAACCAGCTCAACTCGGCGGTTGAACCAGCTCAACTCGGCGGTTGAACCAGCTCAACTCGGCGGTTGAACCAGCTCAACTCGGCGGTTGAACCAGCTCAACTCGGCGGTTGAACCAGCTCAACTCGGCGGTTGAACCAGCTCAACTCGGCGGTTGAACCAGCTCAACTCGGCGGTTGAACCAGCTCAACTCGGCGGTTGAACCAGCTCAACTCGGCGGTTGAACCAGCTCAACTCGGCGGTTGAACCAGCTCAACTCGGCGGTTGAACCAGCTCAACTCGGCGGTTGAACCAGCTCAACTCGGCGGTTGAACCAGCTCAACTCGGCGGTTGAACCAGCTCAACTCGGCGGTTGAACCAGCTCAACTCGGCGGTTGAACCAGCTCAACTCGGCGGTTGAACCAGCTCAACTCGGCGGTTGAACCAGCTCAACTCGGCGGTTGAACCAGCTCAACTCGGCGGTTGAACCAGCTCAACTCGGCGGTTGAACCAGCTCAACTCGGCGGTTGAACCAGCTCAACTCGGCGGTTGAACCAGCTCAACTCGGCGGTTGAACCAGCTCAACTCGGCGGTTGAACCAGCTCAACTCGGCGGTTGAACCAGCTCAACTCGGCGGTTGAACCAGCTCAACTCGGCGGTTGAACCAGCTCAACTCGGCGGTTGAACCAGCTCAACTCGGCGGTTGAACCAGCTCAACTCGGCGGTTGAACCAGCTCAACTCGGCGGTTGAACCAGCTCAACTCGGCGGTTGAACCAGCTCAACTCGGCGGTTGAACCAGCTCAACTCGGCGGTTGAACCAGCTCAACTCGGCGGTTGAACCAGCTCAACTCGGCGGTTGAACCAGCTCAACTCGGCGGTTGAACCAGCTCAACTCGGCGGTTGAACCAGCTCAACTCGGCGGTTGAACCAGCTCAACTCGGCGGTTGAACCAGCTCAACTCGGCGGTTGAACCAGCTCAACTCGGCGGTTGAACCAGCTCAACTCGGCGGTTGAACCAGCTCAACTCGGCGGTTGAACCAGCTCAACTCGGCGGTTGAACCAGCTCAACTCGGCGGTTGAGCCATAGTTGAGCCGGCTCGTCTTATTCATGTATTATAAATATTTTTCTAACGCAATTCCTTGGAATTTATCGCCACATGTTATTATATATATATATATTTTTTTAGTTTCTTTTATTTCAACCCCTAGAGGCTTTTTTTTAAGTTATTTAAACGTGTTTTATAGTTTTCTAATGTGACGTAACCCTTCTACTTAAACTGTTATTAATATTCCATTTACTTTTATAGATTTGTGAAATTAGGGCTGGGTTTGTTTTGTATACGTTATTTCTAATTATTTTATTTTTAATTAAGCAGAAAAGTGAATGTTTTAATTATTTTTATAACAAGAGAAAAATGCGCGTTAATTGAAAACAGTTGAATAACTGAAATATCAGGATTAAATATATAATTATCATTTTTAAAGAGATAATGCAGCTTGAGACGTAATAAAATATTTTTCTAAAAAAACGCCCATCTGAAATATTGGAGTCAGGAGAGAGGAACGGAATTTACGCGGGCCGCGCTTGTCTATATTTTCCCTCCCAACTCCGAAATGAATTTCTCCGCAGAGTGTCGCTTCCTCCGTTCACTATTTTCACGGCAACTGCGGCCGCTAGAGAGTCTCAAATCCTGGATAATCTGTCGGTACATTTACCCGGACCTTTGCTTATAATATTAAGCTTCGGGGCGTTGTTTACTTTTAAGGAATAAAGTTATAGACTTTTGATATAATTCATAGATATTAAAAATAATGATTCAACCTCACTTTAAAAAATGGGCGAGCTAGGTAGGGAGTGAATATAATAGTCAGTTTTCATTATTGCCGTTGAAGCTTGTGTTATAGAATACGTGAGGTGCCACAAACACATATAGTATTTTTTTAACTCCTTATTATTAAATAAGGTTAATCACTGGGATAATTTATCTTTTCCATGGCATTGCTTACTTAGTAATTGTCCAAAAGCGCGGCAGCTATCACTCACTCAAAATGTATATATCTTTCTTTCTTCCAAAGAAAGTGGTTCCAGATTAATATCAAGTTACGGAACAACTACAGATATATTTTATTTCGATAAAAGTGAGACTGTAACCATTTTTTTTTAAGAAATATTGAAAATATTTTATTTAATCAACTCTAAATGGAAATTAAGATACATTTTCGGAAAGATCGTTAAAAAAATGATTCAACATATGTAGCCAAAAGTCTATCATTTTATTCCATAAAAGTAAATAACCTCCGTAGCTTAATGCTATCAGTAAAGGTCCGGGTAAATGTACAGACAGATTCTGCAGGATTCGAGACACTCTAGAGGCCGTAGTCACCATGTAAATAGTGAACGGAGGAAGCGACACTCTGCGGAGAAATTCCGGAGTTGGGAGGGAAGACGATATAGCCAAGCCCGGCCCGCCTAAATTCTGTCCCTTTCTCTGGGACTCAAAATATCGATCTGAAGAGTCCAAATCACTCGAGTCAGAGGAGTGACTTTATTGGCTAGTTTTAACTGAGGTGCTTTGACTTTTGATACCGGTAGAGTTATAAAATCGTGACTATGGCGTTTTAATAGTATGATAAAACTAAAAATGTAATTCATAAAAATGGTGAGAGCCTCACTTTAATAAATATGTAACATTTCATATGATTTCTCTTTGAATTGAGAACGAAACCCTATAGTAAGCACTTATAGTTATATAAATATTCAAAATAAATTGGTTGTAGCCTATAGGCGTATCCTTCACCCTCTAAACTACTAGTATAGTATCTAAATGAGCGCGGGAGTTGAAATTTATCCATCAAAATGATTGCGTATCTCATACTTAAAGATATCATTTCTTTACGCGACACGCGAATCACGATTTGTGAATTAAATTTTTTTCTATTTAGAAATATAAGACCGAAGGCGAATTTAATTAATCAGAGCTTAGTTTATTTTTAAAGGGAAAATGCAATCTAAAAACAAGTGATTTTTTATCGATTCTTCATCGTTTAAATAGGCCTAATACAACGGTTAAAAAAAATTAAAATCAAATATTAAACTAGAAATAAATTTAAAACTTACAATCAAAATAGACCAAAGACATTGGTCCATGGCTATTATACGGGGAATGCAGGATCTCCATCGATCATTGTCATTGGTCGCTAGACATTATACGGGGAGTTCAGGATATCTCCATGAATCCAGCTAAGCCTATTTTGATGGTAAGTTTTAAATTTATTTCTAATTTAATATTTGTTCGTAATTTTTGTTCACTGTTGGATTAGGACTATTTAAACTATATTAGGAATAGATAATTTTTTTATCCAATCTCAATAATCTCTGCAAACAATTAATTTCAAATCTCAAAATCAGTATATCATTTCGATTTAGAATTGTCTAGAAAACGTTAAGCGGAAACTTTTCTCAGACTTAAAAAGGTCACTTTATGTCCATATCGTTGCACCATGCATCAACTGTAATTGATATACTTAAAAATACCATTAATATATCATTATCATGTTTTAAATTTAACATACAATATATATCCATTGAATAGTGCCATCAAAGTTTTCCAAAAAGATTTAAACAAGACGATATCATTTTTCCTAATCTAATGGTGCGTGTAGTAGTTCCGGTTCTCTCACAGTTTCCGCTATTAACATTTTTCGTCATTAAAAAAATTTACCAACAAATATTAAACTAGAAATAAATTTAAAACCAGGAAAATAGGCTTAGCTGGATTCGTGGAGAAATACCGAATTTCTTCTCTACTCGTTGAAGGGTCAGAGACCAATGAGAAAAGGCCCGTCGTTAAGGCGAGATCTCCGTGAGACTTCCAACTTCATTCGATCGGTCGTTGACTCTTCAATTCAAAGAAACTTAGTTGATCTCGATGAATTCAGCTAAGCCTATTTTTCGGGTAAGTTTTAAATTTATAGTTTAATATTTGTTTGTAATACTGTATTTTTCTATCGTGAAAGTTTTACTTTAAATAAATTTTATTTTATTTTTAAACTTCCCTTTCGTGAGCTTCCGAATAGTAAAAACCAAGACCGAAAACGACGGGAAATTCCATTTTAATTTGCTTCGGTAATTAACTTTTATTTCCTTTTAATAATTGTGAGAATTTTTATACCAGCGCGAATAAGAAAACTAATTAAAGAAGTTAATTTACTATAAGGAATTACTAAATATAGAAACTCATTCAAACTAACGTTCTACATTAGGATTAAAAATGATCAATTAACACTTATTAAAATACGAATTCTTTATATTTGTTTAATGATTCTAGTTTTACTATAATTAATAGTACCTTACTTTTATTTTAGGAGGAATTGGCAACGTTTAAAAATCTAAAGCGTAAGGATACGCGATGTTAGATCACGTAGTAAATATTTTCGACGTTTGCAACTTATCTTGAAAATATGGAATTAAGCAGCATTCACACTCCAAATCTTTGCAATCGTTTTTAACTGTTTTAGAAAGGTCAAATTGTAAATGATCCCATAGTCCGTGGTAAGCACTCGCGAGTTCATTAATTTTCTTAATTTTTAAAAAACAGAACTAATTTAAATTTATACAAATTTTCAGATTGGTGTTTGACTCGTGACATAACTTGGTTTTAAATTGTATTTTATTTTCAACGCGTGTTTTATTTTCAACGCGTGTTTTATTTTCAACGCGTGTTTTATTTTCAAGGCGTGTTTTATTTTCAAGGCGTGTTTTATTTTCAAGGCGTGTTTTATTTTCAAGGCGTGTTTTATTTTCAAGGCGTGTTTTATTTTCAAGGCGTGTTTTATTTTCAAGGCGTGTTTTATTTTCAAGGCGTGTTTTATTTTCAAGGCGTGTTTTATTTTCACCGCGTGTTTTATTTTCACCGCGTGTTTTATTTTCACCGCGTGTTTTATTTTTACAGGGGGTGTTTTATTTTTACAGGGGGTGTTTTATTATTACAGGGGGTGTATTTATTATTACAGGGGGTGTATTTATTATTACAGGGGGTGTATTTATTATTACAGGGGGTGTATTTATTATTACAGGGGGTGTATTTATTATTACAGGGGGTGTATTTATTATTACAGGGGGTGTATTTATTATTACAGGGGGTGTATTTATTATTACAGGGGGTGTATTTATTATTACAGGGGGTGTATTTATTATTACAGGGGGTGTATTTATTATTACAGGGGGTGTATTTATTATTACAGGGGGTGTATTTATTATTACAGGGGGTGTATTTATTATTACAGGGGGTGTATTTATTTTTACAGGGGGTGTATTTATTTTTTACAGGGGGTGTATTTATTTTTTACAGGGGGTGTATTAATTTTTTACAGGGGGTGTATTTATTTTTTACAGGGGGTGTATTTATTTTTTACAGGGGGTGTATTTATTTTTTACAGGGGGTGTATTTATTTTTTACAGGGGGTGTATTTATTTTTTACAGGGGGTGTATTTATTTTTTACAGGGGGTGTATTTATTTTTTACAGGGGGTGTATTTATTTTTTACAGGGGGTGTATTTATTTTTTACAGGGGGTGTATTTATTTTTTACAGGGGGTGTATTTATTTTTTACAGGGGGTGTATTTATTTTTTACAGGGGGTGTATTTATTTTTTACAGGGGGTGTATTTATTTTTTACAGGGGGTGTATTTATTATTACAGGGGGTGTATTTATTATTACAGGGGGTGTATTTATTATTACAGGGGGTGTATTTATTTTTTACAAGGGGTGTATTTATTTTTTACAGGGGGTGTATTTATTTTTTACAGGGGGTGTATTTATTTTTTACAGGGGGTGTATTTATTTTTTACAGGGGGTGTATTTATTTTTTACAGGGGGTGTATTTATTTTTTACAGGGGGTGTATTTATTTTTTACAGGGGGTGTATTTATTTTTTACAGGGGGTGTATTTATTTTTTACAGGGGGTGTATTTATTTTTTACAGGGGGTGTATTTATTTTTTACAGGGGGTGTATTTATTTTTTACAGGGGTGTATTTATTTTTTACAGGGGTGTATTTATTTTTTACAGGGGTGTATTTATTTTTTACAGGGGTGTATTTATTTTTTACAGGGGTGTATTTATTTTTTACAGGGGGTGTATTTATTTTTTACAGGGGGTGTATTTATTTTTTACAGGGGGTGTATTTATTTTTTACAGGGGGTGTATTTATTTTTTACAGGGGGTGTATTTATTTTTTACAGGGGGTGTATTTATTTTTTACAGGGGGTGTATTTATTTTTTACAGGGGGTGTATTTATTTTTTAAAGGGGGTGTATTTATTTTTTACAGGGGGTGTATTTATTATTTTTTACAGGGGGTGTATTTATTATTTTTTACAGGGGGTGTATTTATTATTTTTTACAGGGGGTGTATTTATTATTTTTTACAGGGGATGTATTTATTATTTTTTACAGGGGGTGTATTTATTATTTTTTACAGGGGGTGTATTTATTATTTTTTACAGGGGGTGTATTTATTATTTTTTACAGGGGGTGTATTTATTATTTTTTACAGGGGGTGTATTTATTATTTTTTACAGGGGGTGTATTTATTATTTTTTACAGGGGGTGTATTTATTATTTTTTACAGGGGGTGTATTTATTATTTTTTACAGGGGGTGTATTTATTATTTTTTACAGGGGGTGTATTTATTATTTTTTACAGGGGGTGTATTTATTATTTTTTACAGGGGGTGTATTTATTATTTTTTACAGGGGGTGTATTTATTATTTTTTACAGGGGGTGTATTTATTATTTTTTACAGGGGGTGTATTTATTATTTTTTACAGGGGGTGTATTTATTATTTTTTACAGGGGGTGTATTTATTATTTTTTACAGGGGGTGTATTTATTATTTTTTACAGGGGGTGTATTTATTATTTTTTACAGGGGGTGTATTTATTATTTTTTACAGGGGGTGTATTTATTATTTTTTACAGGGGGTGTATTTATTATTTTTTACAGGGGGTGTATTTATTATTTTTTACAGGGGGTGTATTTATTATTTTTTACAGGGGGTGTATTTATTATTTTTTACAGGGGGTGTATTTATTATTTTTTACAGGGGGTGTATTTCTTATTTTTTACAGGGGGGTGTATTTCTTATTTTTTACAGGGGGGTGTATTTCTTATTTTTTACAGGGGGGTGTATTTCTTATTTTTTACAGGGGGGTGTATTTCTTATTTTTTACAGGGGGGTGTATTTCTTATTTTTTACAGGGGGGTGTATTTCTTATTTTTTACAGGGGGGTGTATTTCTTATTTTTTACAGGGGGGTGTATTTCTTATTTTTTACAGGGGGGTGTATTTCTTATTTTTTACAGGGGGGTGTATTTCTTATTTTTTACAGGGGGGTGTATTTCTTATTTTTTACAGGGGGGTGTATTTCTTATTTTTTACAGGGGGTGTATTTCTTATTTTTTACAGGGGGTGTATTTCTTATTTTTTACAGGGGGGTGTATTTCTTATTTTTTACAGGGGGGTGTATTTCTTATTTTTTACAGGGGGGTGTATTTCTTATTTTTTACAGGGGGGTGTATTTCTTATTTTTTACAGGGGGGTGTATTTCTTATTTTTTACAGGGGGGTGTATTTCTTATTTTTTACAGGGGGGTGTATTTCTTATTTTTTACAGGGGGGTGTATTTCTTATTTTTTACAGGGGGGTGTATTTCTTATTTTTTACAGGGGGGTGTATTTCTTATTTTTTACAGGGGGGTGTATTTCTTATTTTTTACAGGGGGGTGTATTTCTTATTTTTTACAGGGGGGTGTATTTCTTATTTTTTACAGGGGGGTGTATTTCTTATTTTTTACAGGGGGGTGTATTTCTTATTTTTTACAGGGGGGTGTATTTCTTATTTTTTACAGGGGGGTGTATTTCTTATTTTTTACAGGGGGGTGTATTTCTTATTTTTTACAGGGGGGTGTATTTCTTATTTTTTACAGGGGGGTGTATTTCTTATTTTTTACAGGGGGGTGTATTTCTTATTTTTTACAGGGGGGTGTATTTCTTATTTTTTACAGGGGGGTGTATTTCTTATTTTTTACAGGGGGGTGTATTTCTTATTTTTTACAGGGGGGTGTATTTCTTATTTTTTACAGGGGGGTGTATTTCTTATTTTTTACAGGGGGGTGTATTTCTTATTTTTTACAGGGGGGTGTATTTCTTATTTTTTACAGGGGGGTGTATTTCTTATTTTTTACAGGGGGGTGTATTTCTTATTTTTTACAGGGGGGTGTATTTCTTATTTTTTACAGGGGGGTGTATTTCTTATTTTTTACAGGGGGGTGTATTTCTTATTTTTTACAGGGGGGTGTATTTCTTATTTTTTACAGGGGGGTGTATTTCTTATTTTTTACAGGGGGGTGTATTTCTTATTTTTTACAGGGGGGTGTATTTCTTATTTTTTACAGGGGGGTGTATTTCTTATTTTTTACAGGGGGGTGTATTTCTTATTTTTTACAGGGGGGTGTATTTCTTATTTTTTACAGGGGGGTGTATTTCTTATTTTTTACAGGGGGGTGTATTTCTTATTTTTTACAGGGGGGTGTATTTCTTATTTTTTACAGGGGGGTGTATTTCTTATTTTTTACAGGGGGGTGTATTTCTTATTTTTTACAGGGGGGTGTATTTCTTATTTTTTACAGGGGGGTGTATTTCTTATTTTTTACAGGGGGGTGTATTTCTTATTTTTTACAGGGGGGTGTATTTCTTATTTTTTACAGGGGGGTGTATTTCTTATTTTTTACAGGGGGGTGTATTTCTTATTTTTTACAGGGGGGTGTATTTCTTATTTTTTACAGGGGGGTGTATTTCTTATTTTTTACAGGGGGGTGTATTTCTTATTTTTTACAGGGGGGTGTATTTCTTATTTTTTACAGGGGGGTGTATTTCTTATTTTTTACAGGGGGGTGTATTTCTTATTTTTTACAGGGGGGTGTATTTCTTATTTTTTACAGGGGGGTGTATTTCTTATTTTTTACAGGGGGGTGTATTTCTTATTTTTTACAGGGGGGTGTATTTCTTATTTTTTACAGGGGGGTGTATTTCTTATTTTTTACAGGGGGGTGTATTTCTTATTTTTTACAGGGGGGTGTATTTCTTATTTTTTACAGGGGGGTGTATTTCTTATTTTTTACAGGGGGGTGTATTTCTTATTTTTTACAGGGGGGTGTATTTCTTATTTTTTACAGGGGGGTGTATTTCTTATTTTTTACAGGGGGGTGTATTTCTTATTTTTTACAGGGGGGTGTATTTCTTATTTTTTACAGGGGGGTGTATTTCTTATTTTTTACAGGGGGGTGTATTTCTTATTTTTTACAGGGGGGTGTATTTCTTATTTTTTACAGGGGGGTGTATTTCTTATTTTTTACAGGGGGGTGTATTTCTTATTTTTTACAGGGGGGTGTATTTCTTATTTTTTACAGGGGGGTGTATTTCTTATTTTTTACAGGGGGGTGTATTTCTTATTTTTTACAGGGGGGTGTATTTCTTATTTTTTACAGGGGGGTGTATTTCTTATTTTTTACAGGGGGGTGTATTTCTTATTTTTTACAGGGGGGTGTATTTCTTATTTTTTACAGGGGGGTGTATTTCTTATTTTTTACAGGGGGGTGTATTTCTTATTTTTTACAGGGGGTGTATTTATTTTTTACAGGGGGTGTATTTATTTTTTACAGGGGGTGTATTTATTTTTTACAGGGGGTGTATTTATTTTTTACAGGGGGTATTTATTTTTTACAGGGGGTATTTATTTTTTACAGGGGGGTATTTATTTTTTACAGGGGGTATTTATTATTTTTTACAGGGAGGTATTTATTATTTTTTACAGGGGGTATTTATTATTTTTTACAGGGGTATTTATTATTTTTTACAGTGGGGTATTTATTATTTTTTACAGGGGGGTATTTATTATTTTTTACAGGGGGGGTATTTATTATTTTTTACAGGGGGGATAATTATTTTTTACAGGGGGGTAATTATTTTTTACAGGGGGGTAAATATTTTTTACAGGGGGGTAATTATTTTTTACAGGGGGGTAATTATTTTTTACAGGGGGATATTTATTATTTTTTACAGGGGGGTATTTATTATTTTTTACAGGGGGGTATTTATTATTTTTTACAGGGGGTATTTATTATTTTTTACAGGGGGGTATTTATTATTTTTTACAGGGGGGGGTATTTATTATTTTTTACAGGGGGGGGTATTTATTATTTTTTACAGGGGGGTATTTATTATTTTTTACAGGGGGGTATTTATTATTTTTTACAGGGGGGTATTTATTATTTTTTACAGGGGGGTATTTATTATTTTTTACAGGGGGGTATTTATTATTTTTTACAGGGGGGTATTTATTATTTTTTACAGGGGGGTATTTATTATTTTTTACAGGGGGGTATTTATTATTTTTTACAGGGGGGTATTTATTATTTTTTACAGGGGGGTATTTATTATTTTTTACAGGGGGGTATTTATTATTTTTTACAGGGGGGTATTTATTATTTTTTACAGGGGGGTATTTATTATTTTTTACAGGGGGGTATTTATTATTTTTTACAGGGGGGTATTTATTATTTTTTACAGGGGGGTATTTATTATTTTTTACAGGGGGGTATTTATTATTTTTTAAAGGGGGGTATTTATTTTTTACAGGGGGGTATTTATTATTTTTTACAGGGGGGTATTTATTATTTTTTACAAGGGGGTATTTATTATTTTTTACAAGGGGGTATTTATTATTTTTTACAAGGGGGTATTTATTATTTTTTACAGGGGGGTATTTATTATTTTTTACAGGGGGGTATTTATTATTTTTATTTTTTACAGGGGGTGTAATTATTATTTTAATTTTTTACAGGGGGGTTTTTATTATATTTATTTTTTACAGGGGGTGCATTTATTATATTTATTTTTTACAGGGGGTGCATTTATTATTTTTATTTTTTACAGGGGGTGTATTTATTATTTTTATTTTTTACAGGGGGTGTATTTATTATTTTTATTTTTTACAGGGGGTGTATTTATTATTTTTATTTTTTACAGGGGTGTATTTATTATTTTTATTTTTTACAGGGGTGTATTTATTATTTTTATTTTTTACAGGGGGTGTATTTATTATTTTTATTTTTTACAGGGGGTGTATTTATTATTTTTATTTTTTACAGGGGGTGTATTTATTATTTTTATTTTTTACAGGGGGTGTATTTATTATTATTTTTTACAGGGGGTGTATTTATTATTTTTATTTTTTACAGGGGGTGTATTTATTATTTTTATTTTTTACAGGGGGTGTATTTATTATTTTTATTTTTTACAGGGGGTGTATTTATTATTTTTATTTTTACAGGGGGTGTATTTATTATTTTTATTTTATACAATCTCAATTTTCCAAATCTCAATCTTCCAAATCTCAATCTTCCAAATCTCAATCTTCCAAATCTCAATCTTCCAAATCTCAATCTTCCAAATCTCAATCTTCCAAATCTCAATCTTCCAAATCTCAATCTTCCAAATCTCAATTTTCCAAATCTCAATTTTCCAAATCTCAATTTTCCAAATCTCAATTTTCCAAATCTCAATTTTCCAAATCTCAATTTACCAAATCTCAATTTACCAAATCTCAATTTTCCAAATCTCAATTTTCCAAATCTCAATTTTCCAAATCTCAATTTTCCAAATCTCAATTTTCCAAATCTCAATTTTCCAAATCTCAATTTTCCAAATCTCAATTTTCCAAATCTCAATTTTCCAAATCTCAATTTTCCAAATCGCAATTTTTTACAGGGAAATTTTTTACAGGGGAATTTTTTACAGGGGTTGTATTTATTATTTTTATTTTTTACAGAGGGTGTATTTATTATTTTTATTTTTTACAGAGGGTGTATTTATTATTTTTATTTTTTACAGAGGGTGTATTTATTATTTTTATTTTTTACAGGGGGTGTATTTATTATTTTTATTTTTTACAGGGGGTGTATTTATTATTTTTATTTTTTACAGGGGGTGTATTTATTATTTTTATTTTTTACAGGGGGTGTATTTATTGTTTTTATTTTTTACAGGGGGTGTATTTATTGTTTTTATTTTTTACAGGGGGTGTATTTATTATTTTTATTTTTTACAGGGGGTGTATTTATTATTTTTATTTTTTACAGGGGGTGTATTTATTATTTTTATTTTTTACAGGGGGTGTATTTATTATTTTTATTTTTTACAGGGGGTGTATTTATTATTTTTATTTTTTACAGGGGGTGTATTTATTATTTTTATTTTTTACAGGGGGTGTATTTATTTTTATTTTTTACAGGGGGTGTATTTATTTTTATTTTTTACAGGGGGTGTATTTATTTTTATTTTTTACAGGGGGTGTATTTATTTTTATTTTTTACAGGGGGTGTATTTATTTTTATTTTTTACAGGGGGTGTATTTATTTTTATTTTTTACAGGGGGTGTATTTATTTTTATTTTTTACAGGGGGTGTATTTATTTTTATTTTTTACAGGGGGTGTATTTATTTTTATTTTTTACAGGGGGTGTATTTATTTTTATTTTTTACAGGGGGTGTATTTATTTTTATTTTTTACAGGGGGTGTATTTATTTTTATTTTTTACAGGGGGTGTATTTATTATTTTTATTTTTTACAGGGGGTGTATTTATTATTTTTATTTTTTTACAGGGGGTGTATTTATTATTTTTATTTTTTTACAGGGGGTGTATTTATTATTTTTATTTTTTTACAGGGGGTGTATTTATTATTTTTATTTTTTTACAGTAGGTATATTTATTATTTATTTTTTTACATTGGGTGTATACTATTTTTATTTTTTTACAGGGGGTGTATTTATTATTTTTATTTTTTTACAGGGGGTGTATTTATTATTTTCATTTTTTTACAGGGGGTGTATTTATTATTTTCATTTTTTTACACGGGGTGTATTTATTATTTATTTTTTACAGGGGGTGTATTAATTTTTTTTTACAGGGGGTGTATTTATTTTTATTTTTTACAGGGGGTGTATTTATTTTTATTTTTTACAGGGGGTGTATTTATTTTTATTTTTTACAGGGGGTGTATTTATTTTTATTTTTTACAGGGGGTGTATTTATTTTTATTTTTTACAGGGGGTGTATTTATTATTTTAATTTTTTTACAGGGGGTGTATTTATTATTTTTATTTTTTTACAGGGGGTGTATTTATTATTTTTATTTTTTACAGGGGGTGTATTTATTATTTTTATTTTTTACAGGGGTGTATTTATTATTTTTATTTTTTACAGGGGTGTATTTATTATTTTTATTTTTTACAGGGGGTGTATTTATTATTTTTATTTTTTACAGGGGGTGTATTTATTATTTTTATTTTTTACAGGGGGTGTATTTATTATTATTTTTTACAGGGGGTGTATTTATTATTTTTATTTTTTACAGGGGGTGTATTTATTATTTTTATTTTTTACAGGGGGTGTATTTATTATTTTTATTTTTTACAGGGGGTGTATTTATTATTTTTATTTTTACAGGGGGTGTATTTATTATTTTTATTTTATACAATCTCAATTTTCCAAATCTCAATCTTCCAAATCTCAATCTTCCAAATCTCAATCTTCCAAATCTCAATCTTCCAAATCTCAATCTTCCAAATCTCAATCTTCCAAATCTCAATCTTCCAAATCTCAATCTTCCAAATCTCAATCTTCCAAATCTCAATCTTCCAAATCTCAATCTTCCAAATCTCAATCTTCCAAATCTCAATTTTCCAAATCTCAATTTTCCAAATCTCAATTTTCCAAATCTCAATTTTCCAAATCTCAATTTTCCAAATCTCAATTTTCCAAATCTCAATTTTCCAAATCTCAATTTTCCAAATCTCAATTTTCCAAATCTCAATTTTCCAAATCTCAATTTTCCAAATCTCAATTTTCCAAATCTCAATTTTCCAAATCTCAATTTTCCAAATCTCAATTTTCCAAATCTCAATTTTCCAAATCTCAATTTTCCAAATCTCAATTTTCCAAATCGCAATTTTTTACAGGGAAATTTTTTACAGGGGAATTTTTTACAGGGGTTGTATTTATTATTTTTATTTTTTACAGAGGGTGTATTTATTATTTTTATTTTTTACAGAGGGTGTATTTATTATTTTTATTTTTTACAGAGGGTGTATTTATTATTTTTATTTTTTACAGAGGGTGTATTTATTATTTTTATTTTTTACAGGGGGTGTATTTATTATTTTTATTTTTTACAGGGGATGTATTTATTGTTTTTATTTTTTACAGGGGGTGTATTTATTGTTTTTATTTTTTACAGGGGGTGTATTTATTGTTTTTATTTTTTACAGGGGGTGTATTTATTATTTTTATTTTTTACAGGGGGTGTATTTATTATTTTTATTTTTTACAGGGGGTGTATTTATTATTTTTATTTTTTACAGGGGGTGTATTTATTATTTTTATTTTTTACAGGGGGTGTATTTATTATTTTTATTTTTTACAGGGGGTGTATTTATTATTTTTATTTTTTACAGGGGGTGTATTTATTATTTTTATTTTTTACAGGGGGTGTATTTATTATTTTTATTTTTTACAGGGGGTGTATTTATTTTTATTTTTTACAGGGGGTGTATTTATTTTTATTTTTTACAGGGGGTGTATTTATTTTTATTTTTTACAGGGGGTGTATTTATTTTTATTTTTTACAGGGGGTGTATTTATTTTTATTTTTTACAGGGGGTGTATTTATTTTTATTTTTTACAGGGGGTGTATTTATTTTTATTTTTTACAGGGGGTGTATTTATTATTTTTATTTTTTTACAGGGGGTGTATTTATTATTTTTATTTTTTTACAGGGGGTGTATTTATTATTTTTATTTTTTTACAGGGGGTGTATTTATTATTTTTATTTTTTTACAGGGGGTGTATTTATTATTTTTATTTTTTTACAGGGGGTGTATTTATTATTTTTATTTTTTTACAGGGGGTGTATTTATTATTTTTATTTTTTTACAGTAGGTATATTTATTATTTATTTTTTTACATTGGGTGTATACTATTTTTATTTTTTTACAGGGGGTGTATTTATTATTTTTATTTTTTTACAGGGGTGTATTTATTATTTTCATTTTTTTACAGGGGGTGTATTTATTATTTTCATTTTTTTACACGGGGTGTATTTATTATTTATTTTTTACAGGGGGTGTATTAATTTTTTTTTACAGGGGGTGTATTTATTTTTATTTTTTACAGGGGGTGTATTTATTTTTATTTTTTACAGGGGGTGTATTTATTTTTATTTTTTACAGGGGGTGTATTTATTTTTATTTTTTACAGGGGGTGTATTTATTTTTATTTTTTACAGGGGGTGTATTTATTATTTTTATTTTTTTACAGGGGGTGTATTTATTATTTTTATTTTTTTACAGGGGGTGTATTTATTATTTTTATTTTTTTACAGTAGGTGTATTTATTATTTTTATTTTTTTACAGGGGGTGTATTTATTATTTTTATTTTTTTACAGGGGGTGTATTTATTATTTTTATTTTTTTACAGGGGGTGTATTTATTATTTTTATTTTTTTACATTGGGTGTATACTATTTTTATTTTTTTACAGGGGGTGTATTTATTATTTTTATTTTTTTACAGGGGGTGTATTTATTATTTTTATTTTTTTACAGGGGGTGTATTTATTATTTTCATTTTTTTACAGGGGGTGTATTTATTATTTTCATTTTTTTACAGGGGGTGTATTTATTATTTTCATTTTTTTACAGGGGGTGTATTTATTATTTTCATTTACAGGGGGTGTATTTATTATTTTTTTTACAGGGGGTGTATTTATTATTTTTATTTTTTACGTGGGTGTATTTATTATTTTTATTTTTTACAGGGGGTGTATTTATTATTTTTATTTTTTACAGGGGGTGTATTTATTATTTTTATTTTTTACAGGGGGTGTATTTATTATTTTCATTTTTTTACAAGGGGTGTATTTATTATTTTCATTTTTTTACAGGGGGTGTATTTATTATTTTCATTTACAGGGGTGTATTTATTATTTTTTTTACAGGGGGTGTATTTATTATTTTTATTTTTTTACAGGGGGTGTATTTATTATTTTTATTTTTTACAGGGGGTGTATTTATTTTTATTTTTTACAGGGGGTGTATTTATTATTTTTATTTTTTACAGGGGGTGTATTTATTATTTTTATTTTTTACAGGAGGTGTATTTATTATATTTATTTTTTAATGGGGGGTGTATTTATTATTTTTATTTTTTTACAGGGGGTGTATTTATTATTTTTATTTTTTTACAGTAGGTGTATTTATTATTTTTATTTTTTTTACATTGGGTGTATACTATTTTTATTTTTTTACAGGGGGTGTATTTATTATTTTTATTTTTTTACAGGGGGTGTATTTATTATTTTTATTTTTTACAGGGGGTGTATTTATTATTATTTTTTACAGGGGGTGTATTTATTATTTTTATTTTTTACAGGGGGTGTATTTATTATTTTTATTTTTTACAGGGGGTGTATTTATTATTTTCATTTTTTTACAGGGGGTGTATTTATTATCATTTTTTTACAGGGGGTGTATTATTTTCATTTTTTTACAGGGGGTGTATTTATTATTTTCATTTTTTTACAGGGGGTGTATTTATTATTTTCATTTTTTTACAGGGGGTGTATTTATTATTTTTATTTTTTACAGGGGGTGTATTTATTATTATTTTTTACAGGGGGTGTATTTATTATTTTTATTTTTTACAGGGGGTGTATTTATTATTTTTATTTTTTACAGGGGGTGTATTTATTATTTTCATTTTTTTACAGGGGGTGTATTTATTATCATTTTTTTACAGGGGGTGTATTGTTTTCATTTTTTTACAGGGGGTGTATTTATTATTTTCATTTTTTTACAGGGGGTGTATTTATTATTTTCATTTTTTTACAGGGGGTGTATTTATTATTTTTATTTTTTACAGGGGGTGTATTTATTATTATTTTTTACAGGGGGTGTATTTATTATTTTTATTTTTTACAGGGGGTGTATTTATTATTTTTATTTTTTACAGGGGGTGTATTTATTATTTTTATTTTTTACAGGGGGTGTATTTATTATTTTTATTTTTTACAGGGGGTGTATTTATTATTTTTATTTTTTACATGGGGTGTATTTATTATTTTTATTTTTTACAGGGGGTGTATTTATTATTTTTATTTTTTACAGGGGGGTGTATTTATCATTTATTTTTTTAACAGGGGGTGTATTTATCATTTATTTTTTTTTTACAGGGGGTGTATTTATTATTTTTATTTTTTTACAGGGGGTGTATTTATTATTTTTATTTTTTTACAGGGGGTGTATTTATTATTTTTATTTTTTTACAGGGGGTGTATTTATTATTTTTATTTTTTTACAGGGGGTGTATACTATTTTTATTTTTTTACAGGGGGTGTATACTATTTTTATTTTTTTACAGGGGGTGTATTTATTATTTTCATTTTTTTACAGGGGGTGTATTTATTATTTTCATTTTTTACAGGGGGTGTATTTATTATTTTCATTTTTTTACAGGGGTGTATTTATTATTTTCATTTTTTTACAGGGGGTGTATTTATTATTTTCATTTTTTTACAGGGGGTGTATTTATTATTTTCATTTTTTTACAGGGGGTGTATTTATTATTTTCATTTTTTTACAGGGGGTGTATTTATTATTTTCATTTTTTTACAGGGGGTGTATTTATTATTTTCATTTTTTTACAGGGGGTGTATTTATTATTTTCATTTTTTTACAGGGGGTGCATTTATTATTATCATTTTTTTACAGGGGGTGTATTTATTTTTATCATTTTTTTACAGGGGGTGTATTTATTATTTTCATTTTTTTACAGGGGGTGTATTTATTATTATCATTTTTTTACAGGGGGTGTATTTATTATTTTCATTTACAGGGGGTGTATTTATTATTTTTTTTACAGGGGGTGTATTTATTATTTTTTTTACAGGGGGTGTATTTATTATTTTTTTTACAGGGGGTGTATTTATTATTTTTTTTACAGGGGGTGTATTTATTATTTTTTTACAGGGGGTGTATTTATTATTTTTTTACAGGGGGGTGTATTTATTATTTTCATTTACAGGGGGTGTATTTATTATTTTTTTTACAGGGGGTGTATTTATTATTTTTTTTTACAGGGGGTGTATTTATTATTTTTTTTACAGGGGGTTTATTTATTATTTTTTTTACAGGGGGTGTATTTATTATTTTTTTTACAGGGGGTGTATTTATTATTTTTTTACAGGGGGTGTATTTATTATTTTTTTACAGGGGGTGTATTTATTATTTTCATTTTTTTACAGGGGGTGTATTTATTATTTTCATTTTTTTACAGGGGGTGTATTTATTATTTTCATTTACAGGGGGTGTATTTATTATTTTTTTTACAGGGGGTGTATTTATTATTTTTATTTTTTACGGGGGTGTATTTATTATTTTTATTTTTTACAGGGGGTGTATTTATTATTTTTATTTTTTACAGGGGGTGTATTTATTATTTTTATTTTTTACAGGGGGTGTATTTATTATTTTCATTTTTTTACAGGGGGTGTATTTATTATTTTCATTTTTTTACTGGGGGTGTATTTATTATTTTCATTTACAGGGGTGTATTTATTATTTTTTTTACAGGGGGTGTATTTATTATTTTTATTTTTTTACAGGGGGTGTATTTATTATTTTAATTTTTTACAGGGGGTGTATTTATTTTTATTTTTTACAGGGGGTGTATTTATTATTTTTATTTTTTACAGGGGGTGTATTTATTATTTTTATTTTTTACAGGGGGTGTATTTATTATATTTATTTTTTTATAGGGGGTGTATTTATTATTTTTATTTTTTTACAGGGGGTGTATTTATTATTTTTATTTTTTTACAGTAGGTGTATTTATTATTTTTATTTTTTTTACATTGGGTGTAAACTATTTTTATTTTTTTACAGGGGGTGTATTTATTATTTTTATTTTTTTACAGGGGGTGTATTTATTATTTTTTATTTTTTTACATTGGGTGTATACTATTTTTATTTTTTTACAGGGGGTGTATTTATTATTTTTATTTTTTTACAGGGGGTGTATTTATTATTTTCATTTTTTTACAGGGGGTGTATTTATTATTTTCATTTTTTTACAGGGGGTGTATTTATTATCATTTTTTTACAGGGGGTGTATTATTTTCATTTTTTTACAGGGGGTGTATTTATTATTTTCATTTTTTTACAGGGATGTATTTATTATTTTCATTTTTTTACAGGGGGTGTATTTATTATTTTCATTTTTTTACAGGGGGTGTATTTATTATTTTCATTTTTTTACAGGGGGTGTATTTATTATTTTCATTTTTTTACAGGGGGTGTATTTATTATTTTCATTTTTTACAGGGGGTGTATTTATTATTTTCATTTTTTTACAGGGGGTGTATTTATTATTTTCATTTTTTTACAGGGGGTGTATTTATTATTTTCATTTTTTTACAGGGGGTGTATTTATTATTTTCATTTTTTTACAGGGGGTGTATTTATTATTTTCATTTTTTTACAGGGGGTGTATTTATTATTTTCATTTTTTTACAGGGGGTGTATTTATTATTTTCATTTTTTTACAGGGGGTGTATTTATTATTTTCATTTTTTTACAGGGGGTGTATTTATTATTATCATTTTTTTACAGGGGGTGTATTTATTTTTATCATTTTTTTACAGGGGGTGTATTTATTATTTTCATTTTTTTACAGGGGGTGTATTTATTATTATCATTTTTTTACAGGGGGTGTATTTATTATTTTCATTTACAGGGGGTGTATTTATTATTTTTTTTACAGGGGGTGTATTTATTATTTTTTTTACAGGGGGTGTATTTATTATTTTTTTTACAGGGGGTGTATTTATTATTTTTTTTACAGGGGGTGTATTTATTATTTTTTTTACAGGGGGTGTATTTATTATTTTTTTTACAGGGGGTGTATTTATTATTTTCATTTACAGGGGGTGTATTTATTATTTTTTTTACAGGGGGTGTATTTATTATTTTTATTTTTTACGGGGGTGTATTTATTATTTTTATTTTTTACAGGGGGTGTATTTATTATTTTTATTTTTTACAGGGGGTGTATTTATTATTTTTATTTTTTACAGGGGGTGTATTTATTATTTTCATTTTTTTACAGGGGGTGTATTTATTATTTTCATTTTTTTACAGGGGTGTATTTATTATTTTCATTTACAGGGGTGTATTTATTATTTTTTTTACAGGGGGTGTATTTATTATTTTTATTTTTTTACAGGGGGTGTATTTATTATTTTTATTTTTTACAGGGGGTGTATTTATTTTTATTTTTTACAGGGGGTGTATTTATTATTTTTATTTTTTACAGGGGGTGTATTTATTATTTTTATTTTTTACAGGGGGTGTATTTATTATATTTATTTTTTTATAGGGGGTGTATTTATTATTTTTATTTTTTTACAGGGGGTGTATTTATTATTTTTATTTTTTTACAGTAGGTGTATTTATTATTTTTATTTTTTTTACATTGGGTGTATACTATTTTTATTTTTTTACAGGGGGTGTATTTATTATTTTTATTTTTTTACAGGGGGTGTATTTATTATTTTTTATTTTTTTACATTGGGTGTATACTATTTTTATTTTTTTACAGGGGGTGTATTTATTATTTTTATTTTTTTACAGGGGGTGTATTTATTATTTTCATTTTTTTACAGGGGGTGTATTTATTATTTTCATTTTTTTACAGGGGGTGTATTTATTATCATTTTTTTACAGGGGGTGTATTTATTATCATTTTTTTACAGGGGGTGTATTATTTTCATTTTTTTACAGGGGGTGTATTTATTATTTTCATTTTTTTACAGGGATGTATTTATTATTTTCATTTTTTTACAGGGGGTGTATTTATTATTTTTATTTTTTACAGGGGGTGTATTTATTATTATTTTTTACAGGGGGTGTATTTATTATTTTTATTTTTTACAGGGGGTGTATTTATTATTTTTATTTTTTACAGGGGGTGTATTTATTATTTTCATTTTTTTACAGGGGGTGTATTTATTATCATTTTTTTACAGGGGGTGTATTATTTTCATTTTTTTACAGGGGGTGTATTTATTTCATTTTTTTACAGGGGGTGTATTTATTATTTTCATTTTTTTACAGGGGGTGTATTTATTATTTTTATTTTTTACAGGAGGTGTATTTATTATTATTTTTTACAGGGGGTGTATTTATTATTTTTATTTTTTACAGGGGGTGTATTTATTATTTTTATTTTTTACAGGGGGTGTATTTATTATTTTCATTTTTTTACAGGGGGTGTATTTATTATCATTTTTTTACAGGGGGTGTATTATTTTCATTTTTTTACAGGGGGTGTATTTATTATTTTCATTTTTTTACAGGGGGTGTATTTATTATTTTCATTTTTTTACAGGGGGTGTATTTATTATTATTTTTTACAGGGGGTGTATTTATTATTTTCATTTTTTTACAGGGGGTGTATTTATTATTATTTTTTACAGGGGGTGTATTTATTATTTTTATTTTTTACAGGGGGTGTATTTATTATTTTTATTTTTTACAGGGGGTGTATTTATTATTTTTATTTTTTACAGGGGGTGTATTTATTATTTTTATTTTTTACAGGGGGTGTATTTATTATTTTTATTTTTTACATGGGGTGTATTTATTATTTTTATTTTTTACAGGGGGTGTATTTATTATTTTTATTTTTTACAGGGGGGTGTATTTATCATTTATTTTTTTAACAGGGGGTGTATTTATCATTTATTTTTTTTTTACAGGGGGTGTATTTATTATTTTTATTTTTTTACAGGGGGTGTATTTATTATTTTTATTTTTTTACAGGGGGTGTATTTATTATTTTTATTTTTTTACAGGGGGTGTATTTATTATTTTTATTTTTTTACAGGGGGTGTATACTATTTTTATTTTTTTACAGGGGGTGTATACTATTTTTATTTTTTTACAGGGGGTGTATTTATTATTTTCATTTTTTTACAGGGGGTGTATTTATTATTTTCATTTTTTTACAGGGGGTGTATTTATTATTTTCATTTTTTTACAGGGGGTGTATTTATTATTTTCATTTTTTACAGGGGGTGTATTTATTATTTTCATTTTTTTACAGGGGGTGTATTTATTATTTTCATTTTTTTACAGGGGGTGTATTTATTATTTTCATTTTTTTACAGGGGGTGTATTTATTATTTTCATTTTTTTACAGGGGGTGTATTTATTATTTTCATTTTTTTACAGGGGGTGTATTTATTATTTTCATTTTTTTACAGGGGGTGTATTTATTATTTTCATTTTTTTACAGGGGGTGTATTTATTATTTTCATTTTTTTACAGGGGGTGTATTTATTATTTTCATTTTTTTACAGGGGGTGTATTTATTATTATCATTTTTTTACAGGGGGTGTATTTATTTTTATCATTTTTTTACAGGGGGTGTATTTATTATTTTCATTTTTTTACAGGGGGTGTATTTATTATTATCATTTTTTTACAGGGGGTGTATTTATTATTTTCATTTACAGGGGGTGTATTTATTATTTTTTTTACAGGGGGTGTATTTATTATTTTTTTTACAGGGGGTGTATTTATTATTTTTTTTACAGGGGGTGTATTTATTTTTTTTACAGGGGGTGTATTTATTATTTTTTTTACAGGGGGTGTATTTATTATTTTTTTACAGGGGGTGTATTTATTATTTTTTTACAGGGGGGTGTATTTATTATTTTTTTTACAGGGGGTGTATTTATTATTTTTTTTACAGGGGGTGTATTTATTATTTTTTTTTACAGGGGGTGTATTTATTATTTTTTTACAGGGGGTGTATTTATTATTTTTTATTTTTTTACAGGGGGCGTATTTATTATTGTTATTTTTTTACAGGGGGTGTATTTATTATTTATATTTTTTACAGGGGGTGTGGTGTATTAATTATTTTTATTTTTTACAGGGGGTGTATTAATTATTCTTATTTTTTACAGGGAGTGTATAACCTCCATTTTTCCAAACCTCCATTTTTCCAAACCTCCATTTTTCCAAACCTCCATTTTTCCAAACCTCCATTTTTCCAAACCTCCATTTTTCCAAACCTCCATTTTTCCAAACCTCCATTTTTCCAAACCTCCATTTTTCCAAACCTCCATTTTTCCAAACCCCCATTTTTCCAAACCCCCATTTTTCCAAACCCCCATTTTTCCAAACCGCCATTTTTTTTTCCAAACCCCCATTTTTCCAAACCCCCATCTTTCCAAACCCCCATTTTTCCAAACCCCCAGTGTTCCAAACCCCCAGTGTTCCACGCCCCCAGTGTTCCAAGCCCCCCATTGTTCCAAACCCCCATTGTTCCAAACCCCCCCATTGTTCCAAACCCCCCCATTGTTCCAAACCCCCCATTGTTCCAAACCCCCCATTGTTCCAAACCCCCTCATTGTTCCAAACCCCCTCATTGTTCCAAACCTCAAAAATCTCTCTAATTTCCAAGGGGTGTATTTTTACAGGGGGGTGTATTTTTACAGGGGGGTGTATTTTTACAGGGGGGTGTATTTTTACAGCGGGGTGTGTTTTTACAGGGGGGTGTATTTTTACAGCGGGGTGTATTTTTACAGGGGGGTGTATTTTTACGGGGTTGTGTAGTTTTACGGGGGGGGTGTAGTTTTACGGGGGGGTGTAGTTTTACGGGGGGGTGTAGTTTTACGGGGGGGTGTAGTTTTACGGGGGGGTGTATTTTTACGGGGGGGTGTATTTTTACGGGGGGGTGTATTTTTACGGGGGGGTGTATTTTTACGGGGGGGTGTATTTTTACGGGGGTTGTATTTTTACGGGGGGTGTATTTTTACGGGGGGTGTATTTTTACGGGGGGTGTATTTTTACGGGGGGTGTATTTTTCCGGGGGGTGTATTTTTCCGGGGGGTGTATTTTTCCGGGGGGTGTATTTTTCCGGGGGGTGTATTTTTCCGGGGGGTGTATTTTTCCGGGGGGTGTATTTTTCCGGGGGGTGTATTTTTCCGGGGGGTGTATTTTTCCGGGGGGTGTATTTTTCCGGGGGGTGTATTTTTCCGGGGGGGTGTATTTTTCCGGGGGGTGTATTTTTCCGGGGGTGTATTTTTCCGGGGGGTGTATTTTTCCGGGGGGTGTATTTTTCCGGGGGTGTATTTTTCCGGGGGGGTGTATTTTTCCGGGGGGTGTATTTTTCCGGGGGGGTGTATTTTTCCGGGGGGTGTATGTTTCCGCGGGGTGTATGTTTCCGCGGGGTGTATTTTTACGGGGGGTGTATTTTTACGGGGGGTGTATTTTTACGGGGGGGTGTATTTTTACGGGGGGGGTGTATTTTTACGGGGGGTGTATTTTTACGGGGGGTGTATTTTTACGGGGGGTGTATTTTTACGGGGGGTGTATTTTTACGGGGGGGTGTATTTTTACGGGGGGTACATATTTACGGGGGGTGCATTTTTACGGGGGGTGCATTTTTACGGGGGTGCATTTTTACGGGGGTGCATTTTTACGGGGGGTGCATTTTTTAGGGGGTGCATTTTTACAGGGGGTGCATTTTTACAGGGGGTGCTTTTTTACAGGGGGTGTATTTTTACAGGAGGTGTATTTTTTACAGGGGGTGTATTTTTACAGGGGTTGTATTTTTACAGGGGGTGTATTTTTACAGGGGTTGTATTTTTACAGGGGGTGTATTTTTACAGGGGGTGTATTTATCATTTTTTTTTACAGGGGGTGTATTTATCATTTATTTTTTTACAGGGGGTGTATTTATCGTTTATTTTTATTTATTTATTTATTTATATGATAAATACACCCCCTGTAAAATAATAAATAATAAATACACCTCCTGTAAAAAAAATAAATGATAAATACACCCCCTGTAAAAAAAAATAATTGATAAATACACCCCCTGTAAAAAATAAATAAATGATAAATATACCCCCTGTTAAAAAAATAAATGATAAATACACCCCCCTGTAAAAAAATAAATGATAAATACACCCCCTGTAAAAATACACCCCCTGTAAAAATACACCCCCTGTAAAAATACACCCCCTGTAAAAATACACCCCCTGTAAAAATACACCCCCTGTAAAAATACACCCCCCAGTAAAAATACACCCCCTGTAAAAATACACCCCCTGTAAAAATACACCCCCTGTAAAAATACACCCCCTGTAAAAATACACCCCCTGTAAAAATACACCCCCTGTAAAAGTACACCCCCTGTAAAAGTACACCCCCTGTAAAAGTACACCCCTGTAAAAGTACACCCCCTGTAAAAGTACACCCCTGTAAAAGTACACCCCCTGTAAAAGTACACCCCCGGTAAAAGTACACCCCCGGTAAAAGTACACCCCCGGTAAAAGTACACCCCCGGTAAAAATACACCCCCGTGTAAAAATACATCCCCGTGTAAAAATACACCCCCGTGAAAAATAAACACCCCCGTGGAAAAATACACCCCCGTGGAAAAATACACCCTCGTGGAAAAATACACCCTCGTGGAAAAATACACCCTCGTGGAAAAATACACCCCCGTGGAAAAAATACACCCGCGTGGAAAAAATACACCCGCGTGGAAAAATACACCCGCGTGGAAAAATACACCCCCGTGGAAAAATACACCCCCGTGGAAAAATAAACCCCCGTGGAAAAATACACCCCCGTGGAAAAATACACCCCCGTGGAAAAATACACCCCCCGTGGAAAAATACACCCCCCGTGGAAAAATACACCCCCGTGGAAAAATACACCCCCCGTGGAAAAATACACCCCCCGTGGAAAAATACACCCCCCGTGGAAAAATACACCCCCCGTGAAAAAATACACCCCCCGTGGAAAAATACACCCCCCGTGGAAAAATACACCCCCCGTGGAAAAATACACCCCCCGTGGAAAAATACACCCCCCGTGGAAAAATACACCCCCCGTGGAAAATTACACCCCCCGTGGAAAATTACACCCCCCGTGGAAAATTACACCCCCCGTGGAAAAATACACCCCCCGTGGAAAATACACCCCCCGTGGAATAATACACCCCCCGTGGAAAAATACACCCCCCGTGGAATAATACACCCCCCGTGGAAAAATACACCCCCCGTGGAAAAATACACCCCCCGTGGAAAAATACACCCCCCGTGGAAAAATACACCCCCCGTGGAAAATTGAGATTGGGAAAAAAAAATTGAGATTGGGAAAAAAAAATTGAGATTGGGAAAAAAAAAATTGAGATTCGGAAAAAAAAAATTGAGATTGGGAAAAAAAAATTGAGATTGGGAAAAAAAAATTGAGATTGGGAAAAAAAAATTGAGATTGGGAAAAAAAAATTGAGATTGGGAAAAAAAAATTGAGATTGGGAAAAAAAAATTGAGATTGGGAAAAAAAAATTGAGATTGGGAAAAAAAAATTGAGATTGGGAAAAAAAAATTGAGATTGGGAAAAAAAAATTGAGATTGGGAAAAAAAAATTGAGATTGGGAAAAAAAAATTGAGATTGGGAAAAAAAAATTGAGATTGGGAAAAAAAAATTGAGATTGGGAAAAAAAAATTGAGATTGGGAAAAAAAAATTGAGATTGGGAAAAAAAAAATTGAGATTGGGAAAAAAAATTGAGATTGGGAAAAAAAAATTGAGATTGGGAAAAAAAAATTGAGATTGGGAAAAAAAAATTGAGATTGGGAAAAAAAAATTGAGATTGGGAAAAAAAAATTGAGATTGGGAAAAAAAAATTGAGATTGGGAAAAAAAAATTGAGATTGGGAAAAAAAAATTGAGATTGGGAAAAAAAAATTGAGATTGGGAAAAAAAAATTGAGATTGGGAAAAAAAAATTGAGATTGGGAAAAAAAAATTGAGATTGGGAAAAAAAAATTGAGATTGGGAAAAAAAAATTGAGATTGGGAAAAAAAAATTGAGATTGGGAAAAAAAAATTGAGATTGGGAAAAAAAAATTGAGATTGGGAAAAAAAATTGAGATTGGGAAAAAAAAATTGAGATTGGGAAAAAAAAATTGAGATTGGGAAAAAAAAATTGAGATTGGGAAAAAAAAATTGAGATTGGGAAAAAAAAATTGAGATTGGGAAATAAAAAATTGAGATTGGGAAATAAAAAATTGAGATTGGGGAAAAAAATTGAGATTGGGAAAAAAAAATTGAGATTGGGAAAAAAAATTGAGATTGGGAAAAAAAAATTGAGATTGGGAAAAAAAAATTGAGATTGGGAAAAAAAAATTGAGATTGGGAAAAAAAAATTGAGATTGGGAAAAAAAAATTGAGATTGGGAAAAAAAAATTGAGATTGGGAAAAAAAAATTGAGATTGGGAAAAAAAAATTGAGATTGGGAAAAAAAAATTGAGATTGGGAAAAAAAATTGAGATTGGGAAAAAAAATTGAGATTGGGAAAAAAAAAAATTGAGATTGGGAAAAAAAAAATTGAGATTGGGGAAAAAAAAAATTGAGATTGGGAAAAAAAAATTGAGATTGGGAAAAAAAAAATTGAGATTGGGAAAAAAAAAATTGAGATTGGGGAAAAAAAAATTGAGATTGGGGAAAAAAAAATTGAGATTGGGAAAAAAAAATTGAGATTGGGAAAAAAAAATTGAGATTGGGAAAAAAAAATTGAGATTGGGAAAAAAAAAATTGAGATTGGGAAAAAAAAATTGAGATTGGGAAAAAAAATTGAGATTGGGAAAAAAATTGAGATTGGGGAAAAAAATTGAGATTGGGGAAAAAATTGAGATTGGGGAAAAAAATTGAGATTGGGAAAAAAAATTGAGATTGGGAAAAAAAATTGAGATTGGGAAAAAAAAATTGAGATTGGGAAAAAAAAATTGAGATTGGGAAAAAAAATTGAGATTGGGAAAAAAAATTGAGATTGGGAAAAAAAATTGAGATTGGGAAAAAAAATTGAGATTGGGAAAAAAAATTGAGATTGGGAAAAAAAATTGAGATTGGGAAAAAAAAATTGAGATTGGGAAAAAAAATTGAGATTGGGAAAAAAAATTGAGATTGGGAAAAAAAAATGAGATTGGGAAAAAAATTGAGATTGGGAAAAAAAATTGAGATTGGGAAAAAAAATTGAGATTGGGAAAAAAAAATTGAGATTGGGAAAAAAAATTGAGATTGGGAAAAAAAATTGAGATTGGGAAAAAAAATTGAGATTGGGAAAAAAAAATTGAGATTGGGAAAAAAAAATTGAGATTGGGAGATTGGGAAAAAAAAATTGAGATTGGGAAAAAAAAATTGAGATTGGGAAAAAAAAATTGAGATTGGGAAAAAAAAATTGAGATTGGGAAAAAAAATTGAGATTGGGAAAAAAAAATTGAGATTGGGAAAAAAAAATTGAGATTGGGAAAAAAAAATTGAGATTGGGAAAAAAAAATTGAGATTGGGAAAAAAAAATTGAGATTGGGAAAAAAAAATTGAGATTGGGAAAAAAAAAATTGAGATTGGGAAAAAAAAATTGAGATTGGGAAAAAAAATTGAGATTGGGAAAAAAAAATTGAGATTGGGAAAAAAAATTGAGATTGGGAAAAAAAAATTGAGATTGGGAAAAAAAAATTGAGATTGGGAAAAAAAAATTGAGATTGGGAAAAAAAAATTGAGATTGGGAAAAAAAAATTGAGATTGGGAATAAAAAATTGAGATTGGGAATAAAAAATTGAGATTGGGAAAAAAAATTGAGATTGGGAAAAAAAATTGAGATTGGGAAAAAAAAATTTGAGATTGGGAAAAAAAAATTGAGATTGGGAAAAAAAATTGAGATTGGGAAAAAAAAATTTGAGATTGGGAAAAAAAAATTGAGATTGGGAAAAAAAAATTGAGATTGGGAAAAAAAAAAATTGAGATTGGGAAAAAAAAAAATTGAGATTGGGAAAAAAAAATTGAGATTGGGAAAAAAAAATTGAGATTGGGAAAAAAAAATTGAGATTGGGAAAAAAAATTGAGATTGGGAAAAAAAATTGAGATTGGGAAAAAAATTGAGATTGGGAAAAAAATTGAGATTGGGAAAATTGAAGTTGGGAAAATTGAGATTGTAAAAAATAAAAATAATAAATACACCCCCTGTAAAAAATAAAAATAAAAAATACACCCCCTGTAAAAAATAAAAATAATAAATACACCCCCTGTAAAAAATAAAAATAATAAATACACCCCCTGTGTTTTGTCTGCACCCTCGCGGCGTGTTTTTAAGCCCACACGACAAGGCTGGTTTGGTAAGTCACAATTTCTTGTATCATTTCTGAAGCGTGATATAGCACACTCAACAAGGCTGTGGAAACTTCAGTATCTGGAGTGTATTGTAACCGACTCCTACGACCGTCGTCTTTCCATACGCCATTCACATGGCGCAAATTTCTGTATTTAGTTTTGAAGTGTTAACCACACACAACAGGGCAATCTGGCATCATTCGTGGGATTCGAACCCACGATCTGGTGCTTAGCGAGCGAAGACTTAACCACTAAGCCACGCGCTTAGGGAAATTTATAGCCAGGCTGAAAAAGTCGGGATTCGAACCCGGGACCGTTTGCCCAGCGACCCAATGCTTTACCAAGAAGCTACGACAGCGTTGAATTACAATTAACGAAACCTATACTTGAATTTAAACTTGACATTTTTTTGTAATAAAACAAAGCGTAAAGAGCGATTCGAACCCGGGACCCTTTCCCTACCGACTGAATACTTTACCACAAAGCCACGAATGCGCTGAAATACGAGTAACGAAACCTATACCTAAATTTAAACTTGACTATTTTTAATAATAAAACTTAGCGTTAAGCGGGATTCGAACTCGGCACCCTTTGCCCAGCGATCCAACGCTTTAAAACGAAGCCACGAATGCGCTGAATTAAAATTAACGAAACCTATACTTGAATTTAAACTTGACTATTTTTAATAAAAAACTTAGCGTTAAACGGGACTCGAACCCGGCACCCTTTGCCCAGCGAGCCAACGCTTTAAAACGAAGCCACGAATGCGCCGAATTGAATTTAACGAAACCTATACTTGAATTTAAACTTGACTATTTTTAATAATAAAATTTACGTAATGCGTGATTCGAACCCGGAACCCTTTGCACAGTGACCCAACGCTGTATAACGATGCCACGAATACGCTGGAATACCCTTAACGAAACCTATACTTGAACTGAAACTTGACTATCTTTAATAATAAATCTTAGCGTAATGAGGGATTAGAACGCGGGACCCGTTGCCCTTGTAAAAAAATAATAATTGATTTTAATATATACACCACCGGTAAAAAAAAATAATAATAAGTACACCCCTTTTAAAAAAATAAATAATAAATACACCCCTGTAAAAAAATAATAATTACACCCTCTGTAAAAATTGAAATAATCATATACACCCCTGTAAAAATTTAAATAATCATATACACCCCCTGTAAAAATTTAAATAATCATATACACCCCCTGTAAAAATTGAAATAATCATATACACCCCCTGTAAAAATTGAAATAATCATATACACCCCCTGTAAAAATTGAAATAATCATATACACCCCCTGTAAAAATTGAAATAATCATATACACCCCCTGTAAAAATTGAAATAATCATATACACCCCCTGTAAAAATTGAAATAATCATATACACCCCAGGCTGTAAAAATTGAAAAAATCATATACACCCCAGGCTGTAAAAATTGAAAAAATCATATACACCCCAGGCTGTAAAAATTGAAAAAATCATATACACCCCAGGCTGTAAAAATTGAAAAAATCATATACACCCCAGGCTGTAAAAATTGAAAAAATCATATACACCCCAGGCTGTAAAAATTGAAAAAATCATATACACCCCAGGCTGTAAAAATTGAAAAAATCATATACACCCCAGGCTGTAAAAATTGAAAAAATCATATACACCCCAGGCTGTAAAAATTGAAAAAAATCATATACACCCCAGGCTGTAAAAATTGAAAAAAATCATATACACCCCAGGCTGTAAAAATTGAAAAAAATCATATACACCCCAGGCTGTAAAAATTGAAATAATCATATACACCCCAGGCTGTAAAAATTGAAATAATCATATACACCCCAGGCTGTAAAAATTGAAATAATCATATACACCCCAGGCTGTAAAAATTGAAATAATCATATACACCCCAGGCTGTAAAAATTGAAATAATCATATACACCCCAGGCTGTAAAAATTGAAATAATCATATACACCCCAGGCTGTAAAAATTGAAATAATCATATACACCCCAGGCTGTAAAAATTGAAATAATCATATACACCCCAGGCTGTAAAAATTGAAATAATCATATACACCCCAGGCTGTAAAAATTGAAATAATCATATACACCCCAGGCTGTAAAAATTGAAATAATCATATACACCCCAGGCTGTAAAAATTGAAATAATCATATACACCCCAGGCTGTAAAAATTGAAATAATCATATACACCCCAGGCTGTAAAAATTGAAATAATCATATACACCCCAGGCTGTAAAAATTGAAATAATCATATACACCCCAGGCTGTAAAAATTGAAATAATCATATACACCCCAGGCTGTAAAAATTGAAATAATCATATACACCCCAGGCTGTAAAAATTGAAATAATCATATACACCCCAGGCTGTAAAAATTGAAATAATCATATACACCCCAGGCTGTAAAAATTGAAATAATCATATACACCCCAGGCTGTAAAAATTGAAATAATCATATACACCCCAGGCTGTAAAAATTGAAATAATCATATACACCCCAGGCTGTAAAAATTGAAATAATCATATACACCCCAGGCTGTAAAAATTGAAATAATCATATACACCCCAGGCTGTAAAAATTGAAATAATCATATACACCCCAGGCTGTAAAAATTGAAATAATCATATACACCCCAGGCTGTAAAAATTGAAATAATCATATACACCCCAGGCTGTAAAAATTGAAATAATCATATACACCCCAGGCTGTAAAAATTGAAATAATCATATACACCCCAGGCTGTAAAAATTGAAATAATCATATACACCCCAGGCTGTAAAAATTGAAATAATCATATACACCCCAGGCTGTAAAAATTGAAATAATCATATACACCCCAGGCTGTAAAAATTGAAATAATCATATACACCCCAGGCTGTAAAAATTGAAATAATCATATACACCCCAGGCTGTAAAAATTGAAATTATCATATACACCCCAGGCTGTAAAAATTGAAATAATCATATACACCCCAGGCTGTAAAAATTGAAATAATCATATACACCCCAGGCTGTAAAAATTGAAATAATCATATACACCCCAGGCTGTAAAAATTGAAATAATCATATACACCCCAGGCTGTAAAAATTGAAATAATCATATACACCCCAGGCTGTAAAAATTGAAATAATCATATACACCCCAGGCTGTAAAAATTGAAATAATCATATACACCCCAGGCTGTAAAAATTGAAATAATCATATACACCCCAGGCTGTAAAAATTGAAATAATCATATACACCCCAGGCTGTAAAAATTGAAATAATCATATACACCCCAGGCTGTAAAAATTGAAATAATCATATACACCCCAGGCTGTAAAAATTGAAATAATCATATACACCCCCTGTAAAAATTGAAATAATCATATACACCCCCTGTAAAAATTGAAATAATCATATACACCCCCTGTAAAAATTGAAATAATCATATACACCCCCTGTAAAAATTGAAATAATCATATACACCCCCTGTAAAAATTGAAATAATCATATACACCCCCTGTAAAAATTGAAATAATCATATACACCCCCTGTAAAAATTGAAATAATCATATACACCCCCTGTAAAAATTGAAATAATCATATACACCCCCTGTAAAAATTGAAATAATCATATACACCCCCTGTAAAAATTGAAATAATCATATACACCCCCTGTAAAAATTGAAATAATCATATACACCCCCTGTAAAAATTGAAATAATCATATACACCCGCTGTAAAAATTGAAATAATCATATACACCCGCTGTAAAAATTGAAATAATCATATACACCCGCTGTAAAAATTGAAATAATCATATACACCCGCTGTAAAAATTGAAATAATCATATACACCCGCTGTAAAAATTGAAATAATCATATACACCCGCTGTAAAAATTGAAATAATCATATACACCCGCTGTAAAAATTGAAATAATCATATACACCCCCTGTAAAAATTGAAATAATCATATACACCCCCTGTAAAAATTGAAATAATCATACACCCCCTGTAAAAATTGAAATAATCATATACACCCAATGTAAAAATTGAAATAATCATATACACCCCCTGTAAAAATTGAAATAATCATATACACCCAATGTAAAAATTGAAATAATCATATACACCCCCTGTAAAAATTGAAATAATCATATACACCCAATGTAAAAATTGAAATAATCATATACACCCCTGTAAAAATTGAAATAATCATAAACACCCCCTGTAAAAATTGAAATAATCATATACACCCCCTGTAAAAATTGAAATAATCATATACACCCCCTGTAAAAATTGAAATAATCATATACACCCCCTGTAAAAATTGAAATAATCATATACACCCCCTGTAAAAATTGAAATAATCATATACACCCCCTGTAAAAATTGAAATAATCATATACACCCCCTGTAAAAATTGAAATAATCATATACACCCCCTGTAAAAATTGAAATAATCATATACACCCCCTGTAAAAATTGAAATAATCATATACACCCCCTGTAAAAATTGAAATAATCATATACACCCCCTGTAAAAATTGAAATAATCATATACACCCCCTGTAAAAATTGAAATAATCATATACACCCCCTGTAAAAATTGAAATAATCATATACACCCCCTGTAAAAATTGAAATAATCATATACACCCCCTGTAAAAATTGAAATAATCATATACACCCCCTGTAAAAATTGAAATAATCATATACACCCCCTGTAAAAATTGAAATAATCATATACACCCCCTGTAAAAATTGAAATAATCATATACACCCCCTGTAAAAATTGAAATAATCATATACACCCCCTGTAAAAATTGAAATAATCATATACACCCCCTGTAAAAATTGAAATAATCATATACACCCCCTGTAAAAATTGAAATAATCATATACACCCCCTGTAAAAATTGAAATAATCATATACACCCCCTGTAAAAATTGAAATAATCATATACACCCCCTGTAAAAATTGAAATAATCATATACACCCCCTGTAAAAACTGAAATAATTATATACACCCCCTGCAAAAATTTAAATAATCATATACACCCCCTGCAAAAATTTAAATAATCATATACACCCCTGTAAAAATTGAAATAATCATATACACCCAATGTAAAAATTGAAATTATCATATACACCCCTGTAAAAATTGAAATAATCATATACACCCCCTGTAAAAATTGAAATAATCATATACACCCCCTGTAAAAATTTAAATAATCATATACACCCCCTGTAAAAATTTAAATAATCATATACACCCAATGTAAAAATTGAAATAATCATATACACCCAATGTAAAAATTGAAATAATCATATACACCCCCTGTAAAAATTGAAATAATCATATACACCCTCTGTAAAAATTGAAATAATCATATACACCCCCTGTAAAAATTGAAATAATCATATACACCCAAAGTAAAAATTGAAATAGTCATATACACCCAAAGTAAAAATACGCCCTCAGTAAAAAAAAAAATAATAATAAATACGCCCCCTGTAAAAAAAAAAAAAATAATAAATACATCCCTTGTAAAAAAAATAAAAACATCCCTTGTGAAAAAAAATAAATACATCACTTGTGAAAAAAAATAAATACACCCCCTGTAAAAAAAATAAATACACCCCCTGTAAAAAAAATAAATACACCCCCTGTAAAAAAAAAATAAATACACCCCCTGTAAAAAAAAAATAAATACTAAATACACCCCCTGGAAAATGAACCGAATAATAAATACACCCCCTGTAAAAAAAATAAAAAATAAATACATCCCTTGTGAAAAAAAAATAAATACATCCCTTGTGAAAAAAAAATAAATACATCCCTTGTGAAAAAAAAATAAATACATCCCTTGTGAAAAAAAAAAATAAATACATCCCTTGTGAAAAAAAAAAATAAATACATCCCTTGTGAAAAAAAAAAAATAAATACATCCCTTGTGAAAAAAAAAAAATAAATACATCCCTTGTGAAAAAAAAAAATAAATACATCCCTTGTGAAAAAAAAAAATAAATACATCCCTTGTGAAAAAAAAAAATAAATACATCCCTTGTGAAAAAAAAAAAAATAAATACATCCCTTGTGAAAAAAAAATAAATACACCCCCTGTAAAAAAAAAAATAAATACACCCCCTGGAAAATGAAACGAATACTAAATACACCCCCTGGAAAATGAAACGAATACTAAATACACCCCCTGGAAAATGAAACGAATACTAAATACACCCCCTGGAAAATGAAACGAATACTAAATACACCCCCTGGAAAATGAAACGAATACTAAATACACCCCCTGGAAAATGAAACGAATACTAAATACACCCCCTGGAAAATGAAACGAATACTAAATACACCCCCTGGAAAATGAAACGAATACTAAATACACCCCCTGGAAAATGAAACGAATACTAAATACACCCCCTGGAAAATGAAACGAATACTAAATACACCCCCTGGAAAATGAAACGAATAATAAATACACCCCCTGGAAAATGAAACGAATAATAAATACACCCCCTGGAAAATGAAACGAATAATAAATACACCCCCTGGAAAATAAATAAACCGCGCCTGGAAAATAAATAAACCGCGCCTGGAAAATAAATAAACCGCGCCTGGAAAATAAATAAACCGCGCCTGGAAAATAAACCGCGCCTGGAAAATAAACCGCGCCTGGAAAATAAACCGCGCCTGGAAAATAAACCGCGCCTGGAAAATAAACCGCGCCGGGAAAATAAACCGCGCCGGGAAAATAAACCGCGCCGGGAAAATAAACCGCGCCGGGAAAATAAACCGCGCCGGGAAAATAAACCGCGCCGGGAAAATAAACCGCGCCGGGAAAATAAACCGCGCCGGGAAAATAAACCGCGCCGGGAAAATAAACCGCGCCGGGAAAATAAACCGCGCCGGGAAAATAAACCGCGCCGGGAAAATAAACCGCGCCGGGAAAATAAACCGCGCCGGGAAAATAAACCGCGCCGGGAAAATAAACCGCGCCGGGAAAATAAACCGCGCCGGGAAAATAAACCGCGCCGGGAAAATAAACCGCGCCGGGAAAATAAACCGCGCCGGGAAAATAAACCGCGCCGGGAAAATAAACCGCGCCGGGAAAATAAACCGCGCCGGGAAAATAAACCGCGCCGGGAAAATAAACCGCGCCGGGAAAATAAACCGCGCCGGGAAAATAAACCGCGCCGGGAAAATAAACCGCGCCGGGAAAATAAACCGCGCCGGGAAAATAAACCGCGCCGGGAAAATAAACCGCGCCGGGAAAATAAACCGCGCCGGGAAAATAAACCGCGCCGGGAAAATAAACCGCGCCGGGAAAATAAACCGCGCCGGGAAAATAAACCGCGCCGGGAAAATAAACCGCGCCGGGAAAATAAACCGCGCCGGGAAAATAAACCGCGCCGGGAAAATAAACCGCGCCGGGAAAATAAACCGCGCCGGGAAAATAAACCGCGCCGGGAAAATAAACCGCGCCGGGAAAATAAACCGCGCCGGGAAAATAAACCGCGCCGGGAAAATAAACCGCGCCGGGAAAATAAACCGCGCCGGGAAAATAAACCGCGCCGGGAAAATAAACCGCGCCGGGAAAATAAACCGCGCCGGGAAAATAAACCGCGCCGGGAAAATAAACCGCGCCGGGAAAATAAACCGCGCCGGGAAAATAAACCGCGCCGGGAAAATAAACCGCGCCGGGAAAATAAACCGCGCCGGGAAAATAAACCGCGCCGGGAAAATAAACCGCGCCGGGAAAATAAACCGCGCCGGGAAAATAAACCGCGCCGGGAAAATAAACCGCGCCGGGAAAATAAACCGCGCCGGGAAAATAAACCGCGCCGGGAAAATAAACCGCGCCGGGAAAATAAACCGCGCCGGGAAAATAAACCGCGCCGGGAAAATAAACCGCGCCGGGAAAATAAACCGCGCCGGGAAAATAAACCGCGCCGGGAAAATAAACCGCGCCGGGAAAATAAACCGCGCCGGGAAAATAAACCGCGCCGGGAAAATAAACCGCGCCGGGAAAATAAACCGCGCCGGGAAAATAAACCGCGCCGGGAAAATAAACCGCGCCGGGAAAATAAACCGCGCCGGGAAAATAACCCGCGCCGGGAAAACAACCCGCGCCGGGAAAACAACCCGCGCCGGGAAAACAACCCGCGCCGGGAAAACAACCCGCGCCGGGAAAACAACCCGCGCCGGGAAAACAACCCGCGCCGGGAAAACAACCCGCGCCGGGAAAACAACCCGCGCCGGGAAAACAACCCGCGCCGGGAAAACAAAACGCGCGGTGAAAACAAAACGCGCGGTGAAAATAAAACGCGCGGTGAAAATAAAACGCGCGGTGAAAATAAAACGCGCGGTGAAAATAAAACGCGCGGTGAAAATAAAACGCGCGGTGAAAATAAAACGCGCGGTGAAAATAAAACGCGCGGTGAAAATAAAACGCGCGGTGAAAATAAAACGCGCGGTGAAAATAAAACGCGCGGTGAAAATAAAACGCGCGGTGAAAATAAAACGCGCGGTGAAAATAAAACGCGCGGTGAAAATAAAACGCGCGGTGAAAATATATCAGGCGGTGAAAATATATCAGGCGGTGAAAATATATCAGGCGGTGAAAATATATCAGGCGGTGAAAATATATCAGGCGGTGAAAATATATCAGGCGGTGAAAATATATCAGGCGGTGAAAATATATCAGGCGGTGAAAATATATCAGGCGGTGAAAATATATCAGGCGGTGAAAATATATCAGGCGGTGAAAATATATCACGCGGTGAAAATATATCACGCGGTGAAAATATATCAGGCGGTGAAAATATATCAGGCGGTGAAAATATATCACGCGGTGAAAATATATCACGCGGTGAAAATATATCACGCGGTGAAAATATATCACGCGGTGAAAATATATCACGCGGTGAAAATATATCACGCGGTGAAAATATATCACGCGGTGAAAATATATCACGCGGTGAAAATATATCACGCGGTGAAAATATATCACGCGGTGAAAATATATCACGCGGTGAAAATATATCACGCGGTGAAAATATATCACGCGGTGAAAATATATCACGCGGTGAAAATATATCACGCGGTGAAAATATATCACGCGGTGAAAATATATCACGCGGTGAAAATATATCACGCGGTGAAAATATATCACGCGGTGAAAATATATCACGCGGTGAAAATATATCACGCGGTGAAAATATATCACGCGGTGAAAACAAAGCACGGGGTGAAAATAAAACACGCGGTGAAAATAAAACACGCGGTGAAAATAGCGAAACGAAGACTACTACAAAGCCACGCCCTCATGTAGCTATATAACCAGAATGGTGACTTGAACGAAAACGATACTTGAAAATTGTCATTTCATAATAATAAAGCCCCTCTTGAAGCGGGATCAGTTGCTCCACGACGCCACGAATGCGTTGATTATAATATACACGATATTTGAATTTAAATTTTACATATCATATGAAAAACGCTCCGCAACAAGAGGGATTCGACCTCGGGATCAGTTGCTCCACGAAGCAACGCTTTTCCATGTCGCCACGAATGTGTTGATTATAATAAACTCAGAAGGCGTTCACGCATGGTGTAATAAATAGGCACTATTAATTAATCCATGGTTCACACCACCGCTTCGAAACGTTTTGAATCTATTCCGTATCTTAATACGAACGAGGCTTACGAAAAATTATCTATAAGGAGAGAAAAAAATTCAATTAAAATTATATCCTGTGTATCCCGTAAAAATATAATAAAAAAACCTCTGGGAATTTTTTTAAGGTTATACATATATCCCGTCAATCTCATGATTACGTTTGAAAAGTTTAATAATTATTAATTCTTTGCGATGAAAATATCATAGGGACAAATAAGGCGTTTTTCAATGGTGCTGGGAAATACCTTTGGGCGTGGAAATTCTTTAGGATACCAGCGTTCATGGCCAAATTTCGATTAAAGTAATAGCATTCACGATTAGTAAGATTAGCGTTCGTTATTTCTTTCGCCAAGAATGGAGCTTTCGAGTTCATTTCAAAGTCGAAGTTTAAATCAAACATTTCGTTTATCAGACATCTAGAGACAGAGAAGCCATTATCAGCTTCTCTCGGAAAAACGAAAACTAAAGCTTGAAAAATGTTCATTAAAAATCAAGCATGTTTTTCGTTCTACGTTACGACCTGAACTTGAACTCTTCGACACAATTTCATTACGTAACAAAAACATTCAACACTATTCATTTCTTCTATTCCATCCTTTATATAAATTAGATGACATAATACTAACGTATTCGACTAATTCGAATTAAACCTGTTAGAAACAAAAACACCACTTCAAATATCATATACCCGTTTGACATTCGCTTTATTATTTTGAAATGTCAGCGGTTATACAATAAACTATTCATGTAGCTAATACCTCTCTAGAGAAATTCTTTCGCTAGTTAAGTATTGAATGGGTGGTTCCTATGACCCCGACTCGCGCGGGTTTTCACATTACACGATATAAGAATGTATTTTCATGACTTTAAAACCTTATCTGCTCAGAAATATGCCCATTTTAAAATGCTCTTGAAATTCCGAGCGCTGAAAACTCATCTTAGAATGGTTAAACTTTTCTTTACAGGTGTAGTTAAACCCAATATTCGTTTTCTTGGAATCCGCTAAGAGGTGAATTTCGTAGCGCTACTTTTTTAAAAATCTATACCTCTAATAGTTTCGCAAAATTACAAAGAGTACGTTAATCTTTCTCAATCACCTCTGTACAAAGTGCCAACGGGTTAAATTGTAATGGAAAAACACTAATTACCGAGACGTAAGAGTTAACGACAAGGAATTGTTGTACTTCGCTTTTTTAAAACGTAATTAATCTAATTGTTTTCACATTTACACCAGAGGCTTCTTTTTTCTAGATTTCTTTCGGGAATATTAAATAGATAAATGTGCTAGGTACTGAATCGCAACAAATTCAATTTGTATTTAAGATAATAGAGTTAAATGGATATTGTGTTTGTCCAAAAATAAAAAAGATTCTAACTTAATCTATCAATTGTCGTTAGATGACGCTAATGAATGTTTCGTTATTCATCTCTATCTAGTGTCAAAAGTCTATCCCTTCATTCCATGAAAGTAAACAACGCTACGTAGCTTAATAAGTACTATCAGCAAAGGTATAGTTTTGCGTCATATTTAGCCCATCACTTAAAAATAGACAAAAAGCCATCACCCCTGTCTAGCTCGAATGATTTGGACTCTTCCTCAATATTTTAAGTCTGGAGAGAGGGACGGAATTTAAGCGGGCCGCGCTTGGCTATATCATCTTCCCTCCAACTCTGAAGTTTCTCCGTAGAGTGGCGCTTCCTCCGTTCTCTATTTACACGGCGACCGCGGCCGCTGGATTGTCTCGAATCAGAATCTATCATTTACCCGAAATTTTACTGATAGTACTAAGATACGGGGCGCTGTTTACTTTTATGGAATAAAGTGATATACTTTTGATATAGTGTATAAAAGATAGACCACAAGTTTTTCTACTTGTCTTACGGAGATTGGTAAAAATTAAAACCAATTTAAACATTAAACTGTCAAAAAAAAGTAAATTACGGGTCTATAAGTTTGCATCGTGGGTGGTCACTTTTGAAAAAACGTTTTGAGTGGAATATTAATCAATATATTCGATCTCGTATAACCAGATTGAGTATAGGTATTTTCACTACAAATAAGGACCGGTATCAGTTTTAAAATTACACCCTTTTGCACGATTTTCAACGAATTTAAAACTAACAATTTTATTTATTTTTTATTTCTTGATTCTAATCAAAAGTCTATCACTTTATTCCATAAGAGTAAACAACGCCCCGTAGCTTAATGCTATCAGCAAAGGTCCGGGTAAATATACCTTCAGATTCTCCAGGATTCGAGACACTCTAGCGGTCGTAAATGGTGTAAATAATGAAATTGGAAGCGCCACTCTGCGGAGAAATTCATTCCGTTGTTGGGAGGGAAGACAATATAGCCAAGCGCGGCCCGCCTAAATTCCGTTCCTCTCTCCTAACTCAAAATCGAGGAAGAGTCCAAATCACTCGAGCCAGACAGGGTGATGATTTTTTTGCCTATTTTTAAGTACAAAAAAGACAAATAATAAAATCATATTTTAGAAATGAAATTATATGTATTTTGATTTTGGAATAATAAAAATTGTTTAACAACCTCTTTTAAAATGGTGGCTTAGAAAAAAAAAATAAAGGGTTGACCTAACGAGGAAAGCAGGTGCGAGAAACGCGATACAAATAATTTTTTAACTTGTACAATTTTAATGAAGTCCCGGCACCGCTGCTAATGAATGGATATTATAATAATCCGTGCGAAAAGTTCAAATTCAAGTTTGATAATAAACAAAATCCGGCGATTAATATTACACTTCGATTAATTCTATCCGGTATTTCTCTCTCGTTAAGAAAGAAAACAAGAGTGTTAAGTTCATAAGGAAGCCACACCCCCGTTGGGTGTACACTATTTTCCAAACTGAGCTGAGCCTTCAAAACCCTCTTCTAAACCATCCTAATCTTCTAAACCCTCTTCTAAACCATCCTAATCTTCTAAACCCTCTTCTAAACCATCCTAATCTTCTAAACCCTCTTCTAAACCATCCTAATCTTCTAAACCCTCTTCTAAACCATCCTAATCTTCTAAACCATTAAAACCTTCTAAACCATTAAAACCTTCTAAACCATTAAAACCTTCTAAACCATTAAAACCTTCTAAACCATTAAAACCTTCTAAACCATTAAAACCTTCTAAACCATTAAAACCTTCTAAACCATTAAAACCTTCTAAACCATTAAAACCTTCTAAACCATTAAAACCTTCTAAACCATTAAAACCTTCTAAACCATTAAAACCTTCTAAACCATTAAAACCTTCTAAACCATTAAAACCTTCTAAACCATTAAAACCTTCTAAACCATTAAAACCTTCTAAACCATTAAAACCTTCTAAACCATTAAAACCTTCTAAACCATTAAAACCTTCTAAACCATTAAAACCTTCTAAACCATTAAAACCTTCTAAACCATTAAAACCTTCTAAACCATTAAAACCTTCTAAACCATTAAAACCTTCTAAACCATTAAAACCTTCTAAACCATTAAAACCTTCTAAACCATTAAAACCTTCTAAACCATTAAAACCTTCTAAACCATTAAAACCTTCTAAACCATTAAAACCTTCTAAACCATTAAAACCTTCTAAACCATTAAAACCTTCTAAACCATTAAAACCTTCTAAACCATTAAAACCTTCTAAACCATTAAAACCTTCTAAACCATTAAAACCTTCTAAACCATTAAAACCTTCTAAACCATTAAAACCTTCTAAACCATTAAAACCTTCTAAACCATTAAAACCTTCTAAACCATTAAAACCTTCTAAACCATTAAAACCTTCTAAACCATTAAAACCTTCTAAACCATTAAAACCTTCTAAACCATTAAAACCTTCTAAACCATTAAAACCTTCTAAACCATTAAAACCTTCTAAACCATTAAAACCTTCTAAACCATTAAAACCTTCTAAACCATTAAAACCTTCTAAACCATTAAAACCTTCTAAACCATTAAAACCTTCTAAACCATTAAAACCTTCTAAACCATTAAAACCTTCTAAACCATTAAAACCTTCTAAACCATTAAAACCTTCTAAACCATTAAAACCTTCTAAACCATTAAAACCTTCTAAACCATTAAAACCTTCTAAACCATTAAAACCTTCTAAACCATTAAAACCTTCTAAACCATTAAAACCTTCTAAACCATTAAAACCTTCTAAACCATTAAAACCTTCTAAACCATTAAAACCTTCTAAACCATTAAAACCTTCTAAACCATTAAAACCTTCTAAACCATTAAAACCTTCTAAACCATTAAAACCTTCTAAACCATTAAAACCTTCTAAACCATTAAAACCTTCTAAACCATTAAAACCTTCTAAACCATTAAAACCTTCTAAACCATTAAAACCTTCTAAACCATTAAAACCTTCTAAACCATTAAAACCTTCTAAACCATTAAAACCTTCTAAACCATTAAAACCTTCTAAACCATTAAAACCTTCTAAACCATTAAAACCTTCTAAACCATTAAAACCTTCTAAACCATTAAAACCTTCTAAACCATTAAAACCTTCTATACCATTAAAACCTTCTAAACCATTAAAACCTTCTAAACCATTAAAACCTTCTAAACCATTAAAACCTTCTAAACCATTAAAACCTTCTAAACCATTAAAACCTTCTAAACCATTAAAACCTTCTAAACCATTAAAACCTTCTAAACCATTAAAACCTTCTAAACCATTAAAACCTTCTAAACCATTAAAACCTTCTAAACCATTAAAACCTTCTAAACCATTAAAACCTAAACCATTTAAACCTTCTCCTAAACCATTTAAATCTTCTCCTAAACCATTTAAATCTTCTCCTAAACCATTTAAATCTTCTCCTAAACCATTTAAATCTTCTCCTAAACCATTTAAATCTTCTCCACCATTTAAATCTTCTAAACCATTTAAATCTTCTCCACCATTTAAATCTTCTAAACCATTTAAATCTTCTCCACCATTTAAATCTTCTCCACCATTTAAATCTTCTCCACCATTTAAATCTTCTCCACCATTTAAATCTTCTAAACCATTTAAATCTTCTAAACCATTTAAATCTTCTAAACCATTTAAATCTTCTAAACCATTTAAATCTTCTAAACCATTTAAATCTTCTAAACCATTTAAATCTTCTAAACCATTTAAATCTTCTAAACCATTTAAATCTTCTAAACCATTTAAATCTTCTAAACCATTTAAATCTTCTAAACCATTTAAATCTTCTAAACCATTTAAATCTTCTAAACCATTTAAATCTTCTAAACCATTTAAATCTTCTAAACCATTTAAATCTTCTAAACCATTTAAATCTTCTAAACCATTTAAATCTTCTAAACCATTTAAATCTTCTAAACCATTTAAATCTTCTAAACCATTTAAATCTTCTAAACCATTTAAATCTTCTAAACCATTTAAATCTTCTAAACCATTTAAATCTTCTAAACCATTTAAATCTTCTAAACCATTTAAATCTTCTAAACCATTTAAATCTTCTAAACCATTTAAATCTTCTAAACCATTTAAATCTTCTAAACCATTTAAATCTTCTAAACCATTTAAATCTTCTAAACCATTTAAATCTTCTAAACCATTTAAATCTTCTAAACCATTTAAATCTTCTAAACCATTTAAATCTTCTAAACCATTTAAATCTTCTAAACCATTTAAATCTTCTCCTAAACCATTTAAATCTTCTCCTAAACCATTTAAATCTTCTCCTAAACCATTTAAATCTTCTCCTAAACCATTTAAATCTTCTCCTAAACCATTTAAATCTTCTCCTAAACCATTTAAATCTTCTCCTAAACCATTTAAATCTTCTCCTAAACCATTTAAATCTTCTCCTAAACCATTTAAATCTTCTCCTAAACCATTTAAATCTTCTCCTAAACCATTTAAATCTTCTCCTAAACCATTTAAATCTTCTCCTAAACCATTTAAATCTTCTCCTAAACCATTTAAATCTTCTCCTAAACCATTTAAATCTTCTCCTAAACCATTTAAATCTTCTCCTAAACCATTTAAATCTTCTCCTAAACCATTTAAATCTTCTCCTAAACCATTTAAATCTTCTCCTAAACCATTTAAATCTTCTCCTAAACCATTTAAATCTTCTCCTAAACCATTTAAATCTTCTCCTAAACCATTTAAATCTTCTCCTAAACCATTTAAATCTTCTCCTAAACCATTTAAATCTTCTCCTAAACCATTTAAATCTTCTCCTAAACCATTTAAATCTTCTCCTAAACCATTTAAATCTTCTCCTAAACCATTTAAATCTTCTCCTAAACCATTTAAATCTTCTCCTAAACCATTTAAATCTTCTCCTAAACCATTTAAATCTTCTCCTAAACCATTTAAATCTTCTCCTAAACCATTTAAATCTTCTCCTAAACCATTTAAATCTTCTCCTAAACCATTTAAATCTTCTCCTAAACCATTTAAATCTTCTCCTAAACCATTTAAATCTTCTCCTAAACCATTTAAATCTTCTCCTAAACCATTTAAATCTTCTCCTAAACCATTTAAATCTTCTCCTAAACCATTTAAATCTTCTCCTAAACCATTTAAATCTTCTCCTAAACCATTTAAATCTTCTCCTAAACCATTTAAATCTTCTCCTAAACCATTTAAATCTTCTCCTAAACCATTTAAATCTTCTCCTAAACCATTTAAATCTTCTCCTAAACCATTTAAATCTTCTCCTAAACCATTTAAATCTTCTCCTAAACCATTTAAATCTTCTCCTAAACCATTTAAATCTTCTCCTAAACCATTTAAATCTTCTCCTAAACCATTTAAATCTTCTCCTAAACCATTTAAATCTTCTCCTAAACCATTTAAATCTTCTCCTAAACCATTTAAATCTTCTCCTAAACCATTTAAATCTTCTCCTAAACCATTTAAATCTTCTCCTAAACCATTTAAATCTTCTCCTAAACCATTTAAATCTTCTCCTAAACCATTTAAATCTTCTCCTAAACCATTTAAATCTTCTCCTAAACCATTTAAATCTTCTCCTAAACCATTTAAATCTTCTCCTAAACCATTTAAATCTTCTCCTAAACCATTTAAATCTTCTCCTAAACCATTTAAATCTTCTCCTAAACCATTTAAATCTTCTCCTAAACCATTTAAATCTTCTCCTAAACCATTTAAATCTTCTCCTAAACCATTTAAATCTTCTCCTAAACCATTTAAATCTTCTCCTAAACCATTTAAATCTTCTCCTAAACCATTTAAATCTTCTCCTAAACCATTTAAATCTTCTCCTAAACCATTTAAATCTTCTCCTAAACCATTTAAATCTTCTCCTAAACCATTTAAATCTTCTCCTAAACCATTTAAATCTTCTCCTAAACCATTTAAATCTTCTCCTAAACCATTTAAATCTTCTCCTAAACCATTTAAATCTTCTCCTAAACCATTTAAATCTTCTCCTAAACCATTTAAATCTTCTCCTAAACCATTTAAATCTTCTCCTAAACCATTTAAATCTTCTCCTAAACCATTTAAATCTTCTCCTAAACCATTTAAATCTTCTCCTAAACCATTTAAATCTTCTCCTAAACCATTTAAATCTTCTCCTAAACCATTTAAATCTTCTCCTAAACCATTTAAATCTTCTCCTAAACCATTTAAATCTTCTCCTAAACCATTTAAATCTTCTCCTAAACCATTTAAATCTTCTCCTAAACCATTTAAATCTTCTCCTAAACCATTTAAATCTTCTCCTAAACCATTTAAATCTTCTCCTAAACCATTTAAATCTTCTCCTAAACCATTTAAATCTTCTCCTAAACCATTTAAATCTTCTCCTAAACCATTTAAATCTTCTCCTAAACCATTTAAATCTTCTCCTAAACCATTTAAATCTTCTCCTAAACCATTTAAATCTTCTCCTAAACCATTTAAATCTTCTCCTAAACCATTTAAATCTTCTCCTAAACCATTTAAATCTTCTCCTAAACCATTTAAATCTTCTCCTAAACCATTTAAATCTTCTCCTAAACCATTTAAATCTTCTCCTAAACCATTTAAATCTTCTCCTAAACCATTTAAATCTTCTCCTAAACCATTTAAATCTTCTCCTAAACCATTTAAATCTTCTCCTAAACCATTTAAATCTTCTCCTAAACCATTTAAATCTTCTCCTAAACCATTTAAATCTTCTCCTAAACCATTTAAATCTTCTCCTAAACCATTTAAATCTTCTCCTAAACCATTTAAATCTTCTCCTAAACCATTTAAATCTTCTCCTAAACCATTTAAATCTTCTCCTAAACCATTTAAATCTTCTCCTAAACCATTTAAATCTTCTCCTAAACCATTTAAATCTTCTCCTAAACCATTTAAATCTTCTCCTAAACCATTTAAATCTTCTCCTAAACCATTTAAATCTTCTCCTAAACCATTTAAATCTTCTCCTAAACCATTTAAATCTTCTCCTAAACCATTTAAATCTTCTCCTAAACCATTTAAATCTTCTCCTAAACCATTTAAATCTTCTCCTAAACCATTTAAATCTTCTCCTAAACCATTTAAATCTTCTCCTAAACCATTTAAATCTTCTCCTAAACCATTTAAATCTTCTCCTAAACCATTTAAATCTTCTCCTAAACCATTTAAACCTTCTAAATCTTTTAAGCCTTCTTAATCTTATAGGCCTAACTGCTAGAACTGAGCTACTAATACTAAAGCCAAGTAAAATATAGTAGCGTACTCCTACCTAAAGGGGGATGTCGCTAAAAATCATAATGAAAAATGGCCTCAAGCTCCAAAATACGCGAAAGGGCGGGGGCCAAATTGGCCATATTTTAGAAACAGTTCGTACCATTTAGCCTCGATTGGCAATTTGGCGAGAATTTGATATATTTCCATTCTAAGTAAGCCGTAGTATCACTAACATAATTTTTAACACTAATCTACAACCTTTCTTTGAACTAGATTATTTTAGAAACAAATAATAAAGGAGTAGTATATATGAGATCAATTTTGAATAACATTTGATTAAACGTAATATCTATCTTCGATTTATTATCCTTTAAACTTGAACAATGGACACCAGTCTTAAAGTAGATGCACGAAACCAGACGAAACCTATTACTCAAATCGGGCAGTTTAGCCGCGTTCAAACGAGCCCGTGGAATCGATTTAAACCGTTTCAAAAGGTATCGCTGGAGTCGTGTGATCGTGTGAGCGGGAAACCGTTTTTTCTCCAATCGATCGGATTCGATTTCTCGAAACTGCTTCGGGAACCAGTTTCGTACCGATTCGGTTTCAACAACCGATAGATGAAGCTACGATAAATCGATTTATAAAGATAACGCGTGAAGCTTAAAACGATTCCTGGCGATACGAATATAGATTTTATTTTATCTTTGATTACCAGTTGCACTTTAAGTTCTCCCCTATATTGATATTCAGGCCGGCATTGACTCATGATTTCAGATTTTTTTTTTTTTTTTTTTTTTTTTTTGTCGTTTTAAAAATTCCGACAAGTTAAAATTTGGTGACCGGAGGCTTATCTTAATTGGCGTATAGATAATATTAAAAAAGAATAAAATCTCATTTAAATTTACCGATATCTTTTTAAAGAGCCGATTATAAGACAGTTGTTTCGTATAAGCAACTAAATTGAGTAATTGCTTAAATATTTAATTGATGTAAATGTTAAAGTGAGTATGACACCTATTTTTCGAATGCCAATGCACTATATTCGTAATTTTATCATATTTATAAAATTTTATAGCTCTGATTTGACGTAGTTTATTTCTGGAACGTAATTAATCTTAATTTTCATACAAAGCTAATTTTTTTGATCTGGTTTAAGTACTTTTACGAAAAAGACCGCGTGAAAGCGACCTTATCATTGGTGTCAGAACTTGCGAGAATCAACTGTAGGCTCCATATAATAGCGAAATCTCGCGACCATTGTGATGACGAAGATTGCGGGGAATATTTATTAAAAAAAATTCGAAATGGCGATTATAAAATATGTATTTTTATTGTCACTGTAATTTTGTTCTATGACATGTATATATATTTTGAATCGGTTTTTAACGACCTTTCCGAAAATGCTACTCAATTTCCATTCGGAGTTTATGACAGCCTCATTTTATATTTTTTTTAAGGAAAATAAAATTGCATTACAGATGATGAAGGGCCCATTATATTGAACGCTGTCACGTTCACTGAATTAACAAGTTTTAATTTATTCATAGACAAAATTTTGCAGGCTCAGATATATTATAATATTTCCCTTGATCTTTGAAGAGAGAATGCAGCCTGACATGGGATTATGGAAGTCTAATCCACATGTAAATATTTATCAAACAAATATTAATCTATAAATCAATCTTCAACTAATTGTTAATGAAAGCTCAATCAAACTTTGAACGGTCATTAAGAGTTTAAAGCCGAATGAAACTAAATTATAGAAACAACGCCTATAGCTCTAAATTTTGGAAACCAATGGAATTTTTAATCTGCTTTCTACTGTCTGTTGTTTTTTTTTTTTTTTTAAGATAATTTCGACCCATTTTATAAAAACGATATTAACTTTTTGTTTTCCACGAGTTATTTTAATGTGTTATTTTCAAGAGTTAGTTGCATAGCTGTTTTTAATGGTTTCTTATGCTAAAGAGGAATTAACGCATATTCGAAATACATTACATAGCTAACAATTTTTTTATGAACCCTTATTAAAAATCTGAGACGTCAAGGTTCAAAAGAAACTTCAAAATTAAAATTTATTTCCTTAATCACTACTATAGTTACCTAAATTATTATTGCAAAACAAATCCGCAAACCTTGCGTAATATTTTCAAATCTTACTACATGGTTACTAGTTTGCCCAAATATGTTGTAAACTAACTCGCAAAACTTCTAAAACTAATTTGGCAAATCTTGTAAAATTTTCCCAAACTAATTTGACAAACTTCGCAAACTTTTCCCAAACTAATTTGGCAAACTTCGCAAACTTTTCCCAAACTAATTTGCAAACCTTGTAAAATATCCCAAACTAATTTGCAAACCTTGTAAAATATCCCAAACTAATTTACAAAACCTTGTAAAATTTCCCAAAACAATTTGCAAACCTTGTAAAATATCCCAAACTAATCTACAAAACCTTGTAAAATTTCCCAAAACAATTTGCAAACCTTGTAAAATTTCCCAAAACAATTTGCAAACCTTGTAAAATTTCCCAAAACAATTTGCAAATCTTGTAAAATTTCCCAAAACAATTTGCAAACCTTGTAAAATTTCCCAAAACAATTTGCAAACCTTGTAAAATTTCCCAAAACAATTTGCAAACCTTGTAAAATTTCCCAAAACAATTTGCAAACCTTGTAAAATTTCCCAAAACAATTTGCAAACCTTGTAAAATTTCCCAAAACAATTTGCAAACCTTGTAAAATTTCCCAAAACAATTTGCAAACCTTGTAAAATTTCCCAAAACAATTTGCAAACCTTGTAAAATTTCCCAAAACAATTTGCAAACCTTGTAAAATTTCCCAAAACAATTTGCAAACCTTGTAAAATTTCCCAAAACAATTTGCAAACCTTGTAAAATTTCCCAAAACAATTTGCAAACCTTGTAAAATTTCCCAAAACAATTTGCAAACCTTGTAAAATTTCCCAAAACAATTTGCAAACCTTGTAAAATTTCCCAAAATAATTTGCAAACCTATTGCCAGATTTTCACAAATCTTTTTGTATCGCAAAATCAGGGAACCTTGTCCAACTTTTTCAATTCCACCTATTTGGCAAGATATGGCCTGCCACTTTACCACAGATTAGTTTTGACCTAATTGGCAAAAGATGGACAAGATTCCAAATTTGGTTTGCAAGAATAATTTGGGAAATTTTGACAATATTTGTTAATTTGATTTTAAAAAAGAATTGGGCAAACTAGTTGAATTTGGTAAAGAGGGGCATGTTTTTGCAGATCTTGTTTGTAAAAATAATTCTGACACGCAAGTAGGATTGGAACTAAATTGGCAATTAAGATTCGCGCATTTCATTTGAAAAAAATTGGATAAATAAGATGGATGGAAGTTGGACTAGTTGTAGTAAGTCATACGAATTCAAGTTCAAACAAACCAGAATTTATACGAAAAATTCATAGTACGTAACTAACCCTTTAATTCATTCAGAGTCCAGGGAGAGTCCAGACTTTTAAAAACTCAATTTATGATCTAATAGAGTAGGCACTCCCAAAAATACCCGGAAGGGACGAAATACGAATGAAAAGACTTATCTACTCTGTATAGTGCTTTTATTATCAGAACTAACAATCAACAATAGGGTTTTTGTGTGGCCAATGAACGGTAATCACCTTAATTTTAATTTTTTTTTTTTTTGGATCCTAAACAATTGACCAACCTTTAGACTTACACTTTTTTACTATTTACAATTCTTTTAAAGTCTTTTAAGAGAACGCCCGCAAATTAACCAAAAGTTAATCTAATGAAGTCCGTTCAATGCAAAGCCAAATGGTCAAGAGTTTATGAAAAATATTGCATTTTTCACGAGTGTTAAAGGTTTGTTTAGACAGAAATAAGGATTTGGAAGAGTTTGAAAAATTAACTAAGCATTTAAAAAAGTCTCGAAAATAATTTCGTGAATACAGGCAAATTACCGCGTAATTTCCCAATTCCCTAAATTATGGTAATTTCAGAAATATATTTTAAACACGTGATCTTTTAAAAGCGTCAACATAAAGGTTTAAAGGTAAACTTCGAGCTAAAAGTGGAACAGCTTTTGAATTTATTTTCGGAATCACCGTGCCAAAAAATGCAATCCAGAATTTTCAAACAATTTACAGACACGTTTATGGTGTTTAATTTTATTTCTAAAGTTTGGTAAAATTTGCAAAAAAGTAATTATAAATTCGGACTAATCATTATTTCAGCCTTCAACAGCGCTTGTAATGCCTTGTCTCAACTGTCAACATTAAAAGAATAGGTTTGGCTCCAAGATTCCTTTCACAATTTTTAATAGTGCGATAAAATCCGCATTTGAAAATAAAGGTGACAGGATCACTTCAACAAAAAATAATAACGTTTCTGTTATTACAAAAAAATATTTATATTAATACTAAAGAAAAATAACCCAACGGCCTTTTGAGGTCTTTGCGCCAATATCCAAAGCAGACAAATGAGAAAATAATTGAAGGTTATATTTTTATTGAAAAATACCCCAAGTTTAAATCACAAATAACCTGAATATAGAAACAATGAACTCCCGTTAAGCCTTTCCCTTTAGTTATCAGCATTTCTCGGTGAAAAACTTAATGAATAGGTTCTAAATTAAATATCGTTAGTTTGACCTTTTGGGTTTGAAGGAAAATTGAGAGTTAAAATATAAACTACATTTTCGAAATTATTATTATTATGCTCATGAACTTATTTAAGTACCCCCTTAAAGTGAGGCTATCACAGACTATTCATGAACTCCAATAGGAAATTGAGTACCATTTTCGTAGAGATCGTTAAAAAACGATTCAAAATATATATACATATGTCATAGAACAAAATTACCGCGACAGTAAATATACATATTTTATAATCGCCTTTCTCAAAATTTTTAAAATAAAAATTCCCCGCAATCTACGTCATCCCTATGGGTCACGTGATTTCGGTATTGTAAATAGAGTCTACAGCTGATTCTCACGCTGGCACCAGTGATAAGGTCGTTTTCGCGCGGTCTTTTTCGTAAAAGTACTTAATCCAGATCAAGTCAACTACCTTTCGTATCAAAATTAAGATTAATTACGTTCCAGATTCAGAAATAAACGAAAGAAACTGCGTCATATATATTCGTAGAAATTCGAAAAAATCTAACAATCAAACTTGAAGCTTTGAAATGTCAGGCCTAAAAATTGCAGAATAATTCTAGTATTTATTAATTTTTGGTGCAGATTATGAGAAAAATATTTTTTTTTTACCTAGTAGCTTTCCTTTATATATCTAATGAAGACCTATTACTTCTATAGTTAAACTCTATTCAGGTTTTTTGAATGAACTCAATTTTCGCTTAATAGGACCTTTTGTCGACCAAATTACCATTTAAAACTGTTCATTATTTGACAATCGGGGTTTCGGGGACTTTGTAAAGTAAAAACGTATCGTTCAAATCCGATTAACATTTTTTGTAAATTTATTACCAAGGTAATGGGCTTTCACTTTTTAAAGGGAGATAATTTGGCAATACGATTCTTAAAGGGAGAATGAAGTTCGATAATAAAGCTACTATTATCGTAAGTGAAAATAATCTTTTCAAGTTAGGGCTAACATCATTTTTGGACAAAGAATGTCTACCGCTGACCCCGAGATTTTACAAGTTGACCTTCCCAAACTGGTTCCAAATGTCAAACGTGAACATAGTTTTATAGTCCTAAATTCAAAGTGGAACAAAATTTAAAATGACTTCAAATGATACACATCAATTTGAATTCAATTTCTTTTGGTCTATCTGTCGAATTTGAACAACGTCTGACCAAAATAGAATTATTAGCCCTAACCTCTTCAGTAATTAAAATTACAGCTCCAAATTTTTACCAATTAAAATTATTAGCCCTAATATTTTACTAATAAAAATTGTTAACCGTAACATTTTACTAATTAAAATTACTAGCTCAAACGTTTTACAAATTAAAATTTCTAGCCCTAATATTCTACTAATTAAAATCACTAGCCTTAACGTTTTAATAAATCATTAGCCCTAACATTTTACTAAAATCACTAGCCCTAACTTTTCTAATAAAAATTACTAGCCTTAACCTTTTACTAATTAAAGTTACTAGCCCTAACGTTTTACTAATTAAAAGTTACTAGCCCTAACGTTTTACCAATTAAAAGTTACTAGCCCTAACGTTTTACCAATTAAAATCACTAGCCCTAACTGTATTTAAAATTTTGGATAATTAGGTAAGGATTTAATTTAATTTCATTAAAACTTATCTTCACGAGACTTTCCCTTTAAAATAATGTCCCCATTTTTGAAGAAAAAAAATGATGATTAAACTAGAAACATTTGATCTATTTTTTCAAAGTCGTAATTGATTATCGAAATAATTAAAAATCCTTCCGTTAGCAGCGAAAGAAATAAAATTGCGGTTATCGCGTGGGTTTCAAACTTACCCATATAATTTTAACATTTAATTAATATCATTGAAAAGGCGGGTTTACTTTTTAAATCAATTTAAATCATTAAGAGTTAACAGTTCTTTCTTTTTTAAAAGAATTGCCTTTAATTTACTCAAGATTTATCGACGAAAGATAAAATTTAGGGTAATTAAACTTTCAAAAGAAAAACTATTTTGTTAATTAATAATCCTGCATCAAAAATAATTTTCTTGAACATTTAGAATTAATTTAAAAATTTCATAATTATGATAATTTTGTGATTTTTTAAGTGAGGCAGTCACTGATTTTTAATGAACTCCAAATGGAAATTGAGTAGTATTTTCAGAAAGATCGTTAAAAACTGATTCAAAATATATATACATATGTCATAAAACCAAATTACAGCGACAGTAAAAATTTATTTTATAATCGCCATTTTCGAGATTTTTAAAATAAAAAGTCTCCGCAATACTACGTCATCACTATGGTCGCGTGATTTCGCTATTGTATTATAGAAACATCCGGTTGATTCTCGCGCTGGCACCAGTGATAAGGTCGCTTTCGCGCGGTCTTTTTCGTAAAAGTACTTAATCCAGATCAAGTCAACTACCTTTCGTATGAAAATTAAGATTAATTACGTTCCAGAAATAAACTACGTCATATATTGGAATAAAAATGACTTGTATATTATTTTGTCATTTTCATTTTGAAGTATTTTAACTCTTTAACCCAGAGATATAAAATCTTGAATATGGCGTTTGATAAAACTAAAATTCCAATGTAATTGTGATAGCATCACTTCTATTAATTAACAATTTCATAATTATGATAATTGCATGATTTTGTCTACAAAATATGTGAACTTAAAATACATTAAATTTAACACATTAACCAAGATTTCATTCCTGATATTCCTGATTCGTAAACTTTTACCAAATTAAATTTAAGATCCTTGTATTTATCGACCGATAACAATTTTCGTTATCATTTAAATATTTAACTGAAACAATGGACTAAAAATGAATTTATTTTCTGAATCTCTAACACCTAGTTATACGATAAGGAATCGATAGAAATCAGTTGTTAGGTTGCATTCTCCCTTTACGTGGGAGGACCGATTTGATGATACAAAATGATATAAAAACTAATAATATCCTTGAACTTGTTACGAGAGAACTAAAATAGAACATTAAGGTTTGTTTTAAACAACAATTAAATAGTCACGCGACCATAGTGATGGCGTAATATTGCGCCCAATTTAGTTTTTAAAATATTGCAATTATTTTATGCCTTTGGCATTCCAATGGTGTTAATTATTCATCAAACCACTTGTTATATATAAATTTGAATTAATTAGTGATTCATATTAAGCGTGTTACGTTAATTAACACTAGTATGGCTTTTAATTACTACTTATTCGCGAATTATTTGGAGCATTTCGTAATATTTCAGAAGTGATCAACGATAATATTGTGAAAAGTTTCGTAATAATATCGCGCAAGTGGGCGCTAGGCCAAATGGCATCGCGTATTGTATTAAAGATATGTTTGTATTGTTTTACGCAGACACATTTAACGACTGCCTGAGGGTTCTATCCGTTTCCGTGCCAAGTAAAGCCCATATACAATTCTTAATCGACACAAAATTAATATTAAATAGTCATAATATAAGACCCTGAAGGAATAAAACGCATTTTATTACCTTAAAAGATAGTTAACTTTAGGGCTAAATAATCATAACTTGATAAATGGAGCTTTTACAACGAAAAACTCAAACAAAATTGGCATCTTCAAGTGTAGGGCTTGGAATTCTAAATAATTCACTAATTTTGCGATTATTTACGATTAACCGGAAGATTTCTCATAATTTTACCGTTTCATTTTAAAATATATCTTTAAATACAATTAACTAAAAAAACACATCGTTTTAACTAAAGGTTAACTGTTAAAAATATGTTTTTAGTTAACAGTTTGTCCATTGAACAAAGCCTCGAAGATTGAATGAAATGTCTCACCGAATTAATTGGAGTGTAGTGTAAATATTATTTTCTATATCTTAAAATTAAAATTACGAAAAATAATATAGTAATTTTTATTAATTCTACCATTAATATAATAAAAAAAACTAAATTTTTAGTCTGTTTGCTATTAAAGGATAAACCAGAATCAGCGGTTAATCGTGAATAATCGATTAAATTAAATTAAAACTCTTTAAATTGCTAGAAATACATTCGTTATTGATAAAATTATCTAATTTTGTCGTGATAATAGTTAACATTGTCCAGTATAAGTTATTACTTTATTGACACGATCACAAATAGCAAGCACCACATGAGCTGCGCGAAACTTAATTCAATAAATTTTTCTACTCTGCATATGTAGTTTTTTAAACGATTTTTGCGAAAATGATACTCTATTTCCATTTAAATTTCTCACTTAAACAATTTCAACCTTTAAAAAGAAAGTCCTTTACCAACTTTTAGGTTCTGTTGAAGATACAACCTTTTAGTTATAATATTACCCGGGCAATAAAGCGAATAGCTTTAGGGCTCAGTTGAAACATTGTAGGTCGAGAGGAAAGCCGTTTTATTTTAATTTCTCCGAAAGAAAGCGAACGACAATGGCTGACATTACATAATGAGTTCAACTTTTGAACTTATTTCTTAAGAGTCCCAACTTTAAACTAAACGCTAAGCCAAGAATGTTTTTTTTATATTTTACTTTTAAATTTGAAACTTAACAATGACGTTGTTGTCTAAATATTAAAATTATTAATCATAAAAGTTGACTGTCACGTTAAGCCTAGTTTTTTTTTGGTAATGGTCCTAAATTCCCACGCAAGTTTGACATTAACAGTGGCACATTTAGGTTGTTCTTTTAAAACGAAAAATAATGATCCTCTCTATACGATTCTTGATAGGTTGATTTTAAAATAAATTGGTCATTTCATACCGAGGATTTAAGCTTTAAAAGGTGCCTCAAGGCAAAATCGAATCAATTTTGTTAATAGAACAGTAATATAGCAATAATAAAGTCACTTTCTTCATTTAAATATATTTAACTTCCGCTTAATTACTTCAAAATTAAGGCTTAAAGTCGGTATTTTACCCCCATACTTATTTAAAATCGTCCACCAAATCGTTCCATGTAGAAAAGGGGATACCAGCCAATCAGACGTTTACTTTGGGAAAAATCTTATTCCTTTTTTAGTTAGATGGCGCCATAGCCTCCAACGAGGTTCCGAAAAACAACTTTTGCTCGAATTGATATCGATTTTTATAGAAAATATGGCGCCACCTTTTGGATGGCTTGTCCCTTCTATATATAATACTGGAATAAAAAGACGCGATTTGATTGGCACGTATCTCCTCTTCGAGCTGGGATTCAAAATGATGATCGACCTCAAGTTTGAAATTTAAAAGTACTTAAATAACGTTTGATTTTTGCAGTTTAATTACTTTAGATTTGTACTAAACAATGTATTTTATGCGGTCTAAGAAATCTAAAACTTAGGTTATAGCATATTACACACGATTTCCTTCAGTCTACCATCAAGTTTCAGACACGTACGTGGCTTTGTTAATTACTTTTGCCTACACTGTTTGCCGTTAGATGGCGCTTATGAAAGACAGGTTTTCTAATTTTTTTACCTATTAAGGTATCTAAACGGTACATTGGTTCCAGCCAGTTCGAAAACAAGATTCTCGAAATATTTTAACAAATTGCACTTACATTCATTAGATTAGTTGATGGATACATATGCACGTAACAGTTCTGGAGATTAAAGATGTTTTTGTAGAGTCACATTCCTTAAGCTAATCCATAAAATGTTCTACTATCGATACCTAATATATCTTTCACAAATGATTTCACTTCAGTAATCCATTTTTGATTTGTTGTTACGATATAATAAACTGTATTTAAAGTTGCCACTAACAAAGATTATAATGTAATTCGTAATTGACAGCGGTTCAAGACACGGTGGAACAAATAATCATTAACTTAATTAAACCTGTCGTCCATGAAATTAATATCCAAACTAAATGCAATCGCGAACACAAAAACTTGAGGCGTGTCTATTGAACTTTGATACCAGATAAAACCCTGATAAAATTTTAAAACTAAGTAAAAAATTAACCGCTTTAATCAAATATAATTTTTTAATTTAATTAAATTGTCGTCCAAAAATACAAAATTCTAACTAAATTATGTAAACCAACACTGCAGGTGTGTTTGATACATATTTTTTCTTCAACTAAAAAAGTAATTGCCTTAATTAATCAAATTTATCAATCGGACGAAGAAGAGTGAGTATAGACAAAGTAAAAACATCGATAAACATGTTTCTTGCTGAAAGAATTGGCGAAGTCACGTGATGTGACATCACTGTGTCATACGTCACACACGAGACTTATCTTTACCAATCGTTCTTTTCCACACTGCAAGAAATCTATCGTGTTTAGTTCGGTTAAACTTAGAGGAGATGGTTCTGGAGTGGTATAGTGGGCTCTTTATGAGCGACACAGTTTAGGCTTTGCCAAATCTTTTAATAAAAAATAGTGTAAAATCTAAAAGGTCATAGATAGATAAGGTTAAAGATTCTACTCAAGAGGATATATATATAAAGTGTAGCTGTGATTTTAATTGTGATAATGAAAGTTCCTAATCATTAAGATTTCATTAAGATTAATTAGTTATGGATAAATCATTCATTTCGAGTAAACATAATTATAGTTTAAGAGTCAAAGTTTTAGATTTGATAAACTAGCAGACGGTTTTTTTTTTTTTAATTATTCTCATCTAGAAGGCGCTGGTGGATTTGTGTGTTACACATCAGAACAATTGCCTGTGTTAGAGGTATCAAATTCTGCCAAGCCATGTTTGGAATTAAATTATAAATAACAATTTAGATTTTATAAGAGCAAACTATAAATTTAAATTTTATGCACATGAAACTCGAGCATGCGCAATAGAATACTAAAAGCGTGTTATTTTAGTGTTTTAGTTTAGTCTAATATTTAATATTTTTTCCTTTTTTTTTAAATGACCTGGCGATAAAAAAAATGGTGCCTCGAAACACTTTCCAAAAAATTAAATAGGTTACAATTGTATGTTACAATCACCCTATTCTAAATTACATTATTAAGAAATTCATTCATGTGTCTTAGTTATAAAGGTTAGGTACGATTTTTCTCACACAATCTTGAAAGATTTCTTCGAAAGTGCCGCCCGATAGATAAAGCTGAAATTAGGGGCCTCAATTTAAATTTCAGAATACAAGGATTACATTTCGTGTTACACCCTTCACGAGAGTTAAATATTACAGAGAGGATAGAATTACGCAATAGAAAACCTCTCGTTACCTTTCGATCAAATATTAACAGACATTTAAAAACTTAAAGTGAGACTGTCACCTTTATACGAGTATATATGAAGAATAATATGTTATTCTAAAAAAAGGGTCACTAGACCTTTAAAAGGCTTCATTTCAGAAACAAAAAGCTGCCTTTTACAGTGAAAACAATGAATTTAAACAGACTGGTTACGAAACTAAAATTTAATTTACAAATTGACGGGAAATGTTAGCTGGGGAGAGGCACATGGGAGTGGTTAAACCCTTGTCTATAATTATCAATTGAGAAATTACTTTGATTCACACAAGTCAAGAAAATATTTTAACTAACACTAGGATTACATATGAAAACTAACGAACTACTTTTGGCCGCTAGATGACGCGTAATTAGGTTTTGTTATTCATTTTTATAGATATCTTTTAAGATAAGTTTCCATTGTTAAAAGTGATAGTGTTCACGTTTCAGATTTATTGGCAAAGGCCCCGATTTTAGAGGTTTCGAGGTGAAAGGTTCAAGATAAATCCCATAAAGGGAGGTTGAATTGATGTTTTATCGCACTGTGATTGGTCGGAGGACATGGTTTTGAATATTTAAATTTGAGGGTAAAATCGGTGCCTTTTTTATTTTTTTTTTAAAGTTCAGAGATATTTTCCAAATGTTTTAATACGCTAACAAGTCTAATGTTTAGATAAAGAATCGATAGAACATCACTTGATTTTCTACTTTACCCTCCCTTTAACAAGGCGTGGGTCTCCTTGATTACTTTTAAGAATATAAAGCGGGTTACGCGTAGCTGATAATCTCTCGTCACTCTTATCTCTTGGTATTCATAACATTCTCAAGGATTATTGTAGCTGACAGAAACAAGAAATTTTTAATAACTCGAACTGGAATTTCGCGGGAAACTGTTTTCGGATTATTTTCAGTAGATAGTGAACCTAGCGCCATCTGCTAACAGAAAGAAATTGTAGCTAAATTAATTTGATTTTGAAAGGCCCAGTCCGTCAATAATATTGAACAAAGATAATAATATTAATAACAGATAATTTGAATTTAATAATTTATACGTTTTCTGCTCAACGTATTAAAAAAAATATATATCATATTTTGAATCTAGGCGGCGATCCCTCAGTTTTTAAGGATGATAAATCTAGGAGGATGAAGGGGGGCACGAGTATTATAGTCCTAGGATAAATATATATAATTTAAATTTTTATGGATAGTGTGAAATTTAATTCAAAGTAAGCCGATTTTAAAAAATAAAATTGATTATCTTATTTTTAAGTAGTTTCAACACGACGGCGCCACTTCCTTATAGATTGCGTATTAAAAGGTATCGCCATCTTACGGGAAAAAAAAATTTGAATTTCTTCTATATTTCCACCAAATAGATGGCAGTAGTGTAACCAGATATGAAGAAAATGAAGTAAATTGTCTACAAGTTTGATTTCGAGTAAATGTTTACAGGTTTCTTTAGTCTTATTGGAATGCACTCTTACGAAATAGGGTGGTGGTTTCTTTGTGAATATACTTACAGTAATTTTGGAAATGTTTAAATTACCACAAATTATTTGTATTTGAATTTATATTAATTTGAATTCGAAATTCCTCTTACAAATGCTATAAAATTCTTATTTCTGACTAAAATGGCTAGTTTTTCATGATAACCTTGACCATTTACGTTTGCGTTCGGATATGAAATATGACAAAATATGGTAATATTTGGGCGCGAGGGGTCAGACACTCTTGAACTTGCTGTTCACCTGAGTTCACTGAGTTCAACTTTGACAGTGCAATACTTTCGAATTCTTATGAACTCTTGAGTTCAGCTTTGATAGTACAAAGAGTTCAACAATTTTGTACACCTGAGTTCGCGAGTGTCTGTCCCCTCGTTTGGGCGTAACAATCAGCGATAAAAATAAACTCGCTTTTAAAGAGTAATAAAAATAAATGTCTTCTTGAAGATTCAGGTGGGCTACCAGCAACCGTAAAATATTTTAAAACAGGAGGCGCGATAGCTCATCAATTAAATAGAAAGAACATTTGTTTTCTGATATAGATAGGCTCTTGTTTTATCTCCATGGGGGTTAGGGGTCAAGTTACGTCTCGAAGCCTGGGGGCTTAAACCAGAGAGATTTAGTGACCGTTTAAGCTTCGTTTCTTTATCCCGATTACTGATCAATAGATTATCTGACAATAGGGGACGCGTGAACAAAACATTTAGTTCACTGCAAGAACGTCTTAACTCCCAAAAATAAATAAAATTATTGAGAATCAGATCCCAAGGAGATTTAATCAAAGGTCAATCAATTTATTCCATAAAAGTAAACAACGCCCCGTATCTTAATGCTATCAGCAAAGGTCCAGTTTTACGTCATAGCCATCACTTAAAAATATCCAAAAAAGTCATCACCCCTCTCTGGCACGAGTGATTTGGACTCCTCTTCGATATTTTGAGTCGGGAGAGAGGGACGGAGTTAAGGCGGGCCGCGCTTGGCTATATTGTCTTCCCTCCAAACTCGGTGGAATTTCTCCGCAGAGTGCCGCTTCCTCCGTTCACTATATACACGGCAACCTCGGCCACTAGAGTATCTCGAATCAGAATCTGCCGGTACATTTAGCAGCACCTTTGCTGATAGTATTAAGCGTTGTTTTCTTTTAATGAAAAAGTGATTTTTGCTTTAAAAATGTAAAAAGAATAGCGTCCGCTAACGGCAAGCATTGTTAAATGAAATAAATAGATTAAAAGTGATGACGTAGCATTGCTGGGAATTTTTATCTTAAAAATTTCTAAAATGGCGATTATAAAATATGTATTTTTACTGTCACTGTAATTTTGTTCTACGACATATGTATATATATTTTAAAACGGTTTTTAACGATCTTTCCGAAAATGATACTCAATTTCCATTTGGAGTTCATGAAATATAGATAACAGCCTCATTTAAAATGAATACTTGTTCAAATTTAAACATACGATCTATTTGAAATTAAACATCTTGTAATCTTGTAATAGTATCATGGCGTAATATTACGTAAAAGTACAAAAGCCCGGGAGAGTTTTCTTCTATTTTTGGCTTTAAAAAACCGGAGGCAGGTTGGGTAATTAATTACTAAATAGCGAGACATTAACAACGAACCATCAGTCGAAAAATAAAAGATAGATTCAAGGTAATTGTTATACCTTCCAAAACATTTGATCTTTATCGAAGTTTCGAAGAACATCAATATATAGGCTACATAAAATACGGACCTATCATGTTGCTTCGAGCAGAGGTGACCATCAAATATGGAGAATATTGCCGTAAGGCTTATTCCTATAGAGTTTAATAAACTTTTGTTTTGTTCAAATTTTTTTTCTTTTCTTGAAACAATAACTCGCCTAATTCTTACGAGTAGAACTGATGGATTTCACGGTTATTAAGGAGATTAAAGTGTGGCTCTCACTGATTTTTAATAAACTCCAAATGAAAATTGAGTAGCATATTCGTAAAAATCGTTAAAAAACGATTAAAAATATATATACATATACCATACAACAAAATTACAGTGATAGTAAAAAATACATATTTTATAATCGCCATTTTCGAATGTTTTAAAATAAAAATTCCTCGCAATTCTACGTCATCTATAGTCACGTGTTTCCCCTATTGTATTATAGAACATCAAGTTGATTCTAGAGCATTTTGGCACATAAATAAAAGAATATAAAAGTTTGAAGCTTTAGATTTGCCAATTTTTACAAGAATTTCTCACTAAAACTAAATCGGTAATTTACCCCGGTAATTTACATGGATTTCCTCTGATAATTACCTAGGGACTTAATTACTCGGTAATTTAATTTATTAATTTCCAAAATTACGGTAATTTTCGAACTCTATAAATGGGGGTATGATACTTAATAATGTCATCTTAATTTTATTATTTATATCTCAAATGTCGTAAAATGTTAAGGCCACGTTTAATATTTCGGCGAGATATGGACGAAAAGAAATACCCGTAAAACCAAACTGAAAATTATAGGGTATAACTTTGGACCCCAGTAAGAAATATCTCTCAAAATATATGTTTCAAATAGGAAGCTAAAATGGCAACTTTGAAGACACCGTTTAAATTTGAACAAAAAAATTACGAGGCTTATTGGACTTCTTAAGAGGATTGTTTCACTTGATTTTGTGAAACGGCCAAGTGATTTCCTCTAAAATCTGATTGATTCCTTTCCCGCGCTTTTAAAACTTGTGTATTTTTTCTAAATTCCTGCGCGAGCTGATTGATTTCTTTCACGCGCTAAAAAATTTTCCCGCGCTTTTAAAACTGGTATATTTTCCTCTAAATTCCTGCGCGAGCTGTGATTGATTTCTTTTACGCGCTTAAAACCTTTCCCGCGCTTTTAAAACTGGTGTATTTTACTCTTAATTACTGCGCGAGCTGTGATTGGTTTCTTTCACGCGCTTAAAACCTTTCCCGCGCTTTTAAAACTTGTATTTTACTCTTAATTCCTGCGCTAAAAACCTTTCCCGCGCTTTTAAAACGTGTTTATTTTTCTCTTAATTCCTGCACGAGCCATGATTGATTTATTTCGCGCGTAAAATACTTGGTGGGCTTTAGATTGCTCAAAACATTTTAATATAATCATTCTAGCAATGACCAAACTAGGTTATCCTTGTAATATTTCTAACCAACGGGACTAATAATAAAATCTACTGTACGAATACATTGGAATTACGTTTTTCAAAACCTTGAAGTGCCAGTAATAGGATGAGTACATCAAAACTTCAAAATCGAGTCAAAACTAAACCTTTAAACAATTTGGAGGACCACCCAAGGCAAAAGAGCCAGATTGCCAGTGTGTCTCGTGTCATAAAGGTAACTACATATTTGACCCCAAGAGGTCACGCTGTCTTTTATTTTATCAAACCTCGTAAAACACGAGGCTTTTAAAAACTGCAATAAAAATATGAAAATATTTTTCATCATATAAGTTAATTATTTTCAGGAAAAGTTCAAAGAGGGAGCCACTATCTCAGTTAGGTTCTTGTAATAATTTATTAAACTTCGTAGACCAATAATTACGCAGCCTTTAAAGGGAAACTTGGAGCTAAAAAGGGAACATATTTTGAATTTATTTTCGGAATTTTTAGACACGTTTTTGGTGTTTTAATTAATTTCTAAAGTTTGGTAAAATTTGAATAAAAGTAAATATAAATTCGGACCAATCATATTATTTCAGCCTTCAACAGCGCTTGTAATGTCTTGTGTTTGTTGGGTAAGATCTTAGGCATCAAATACCGGCCTATTCTTTTAATGTTAAGACATTACAAGCGCTGTTGAAGGCTGAAATAATATAATTGGTTTAAATGTATATTCACTTTGGCATGGCGATTTCGAAAACAAGGTTTATTATGATTGGTTCGATTTTTGATTCACATAAATTCTAATTTTACCAAACTTGAAATGGAATTAAATTAAACACTAAAACATTGCATAAAATTTGATTCATAATTAAAAGTTTTGATTATGAAACTAACTAAGTTGTTCTAATACGTTTTGAGCTTTTAATTCATATATATATATTTTTTTTTTTCGAAAAGTTATTGGTCTAAGTATAAGTGACAACTTAACAACTTAGATTGCGAGCGGAAAAAAATGGAAAATTTCCACGATAAGAACCGATGAAGCAATTACCAATATATTAATTAGTACTTAATTTTAATTTTAATTATTATAATTGCATGGTTCAAAGACTAGAGATAAATGTTTAAAATCATTAAAATTTAATTAATCGCTATTAAATTCAATTTATTTCTCGAAGACGGACTATTGACTTTTGATGTAATACTAAGCGGGTCACGAAATATAACAATTTTAGTGTTCTGTAGAGAGAATAGGCTTATCGCCCAAAAATCCTTAATTTGTTATTTAAAGTGATACTGTTACGAATTTTAAATGGACTCCAAATATAAGTTTAGTAATAAAAATTCCCCGCAATACTACGTCATCATGGTCACGTGATTTCGCAATTGTATAGAGCCTATAGATGATTCTCGCGCGTTTATTTCACTTTCGTGCGCGGTCTTTTTCGTAAAAGTACTTAATTCAATCAACTACCATTGGTTCCAGAAATAAACTACGTCACATGGGGAAAAAATTATATATTTTTGAAATTTCTTCGCACGTTAACATCATTGAACATGGCGTTTTAATGGTATGATAAAACTAAAAATGGAATCCATAGGAATTTGAGAAAAATTAGTGACAGTATCACTTTAAGTTAATTAGGTTTAGTTTCATTAATTAAACTATATTTAAGTGAATGAAAAATCATTTCTAATTGCAGCTGTGCTGACTTTTGAAAGTAATTTTGAAAATAACTGCAATAAAACAGAGAAATTACAGCAATTAGTCAAATTTCTTCGAATACCTTCGAAGGTTTAGCTGCATTGAAAATACCATCATAAATACTGTCATTATCGGCTTAAAAATAGTTTTACGTAATATTTAAATACTATAGCATTTTACAGATACCATAATAAGAAGAAAACTTAAACCAATAAGAATTCATTACTTGGTTCTTTACGGTGTATTTTGAGTTGAAATATCTTAAAGGAGATTAAATAAATTATCATAAATTTAAATTAGAAAAAGATGTAAAATATTAAATTATTTGAAATGAATTTGAAGTTTTAAAAGCTTTTCAATTTATTATTAGAATAAAATTATAGTTAAAGGGAGAATGCAACCTAACAACAAGCGATTTTTTATCGATTCGTTATCGTTTAAATAGACCTAATCCAACAGTACACAAATTACAGTACACAAATTGAAAAACATCAAAATAGGCTTAGCTGAATTCCTTCGCATTGATGAGGCATTAATCAATCTAATCTTATTGAAAGATTCATCAAGATCTCGCCTTAACGACGGGCCGTTGCTCATTGGTCATAGACCCTTCAACGCGAAGAGATTCAAGTGATCTATATGAATCCAGCTAAGCCTATTTTAAATAGATTTAATATTTATTTGTTATTTTTTAACTGATGGATTAGGCCTATTTAAACATTACGGCACATGTTAGGTTGCATTCTTCCTTTAAAAAATATATTTTTTAATAATATCTGTAAGAAATCATATCCGTACAAAACAATTCTTTCAATCATAGTAATTAGTGTAAAACTAACCGGGCTTACACTTTCATCCCCCTAAATGACCTTTAACCCCTCCCTATTGCATTGTTACATTCCAATAGAGGTTTAGGACTACCGCACGTTTCTGCATGAAATCTTTAAAACCAAACGGATTCATGACAAGCGGGGGTTGCCCAAAAATGTACGTAAATTATTTTGCGATTAAAAAACATCCGTTTTAACAAAAGGAAATCACGAAATTTGCGACACATTGGGTGGGATGTTTCTAAGAATTATTTTAGTTTACTGTTACGTATAAATAAAGTGTTTCTTCTTAGAGAAAAAGGTCGTTAAGGGTTATTATAGTTGTAATACTATTCCAATAACAAGAATGAAATACTAAAAAAGTTAAAAAGTTAAGAATGTTTGAAAAAAAATACCCTATCTATATTACTGTGTGATTGGCCCCCGAAACTAACCAAAAATGGCGTAAGTGGCGCATCCGGGCCTAAAGAAATTGGGGGAAACAGTGAGTTTCAAGGGAGAGTGAAGTAGAAAATCAAGTTAGTTTTTTATTGATTCTTCTAAGACACCTTTGATTTGGAGATATACCCTTTTTGGAGAGAGGGGTGGCGCTATTCACAAGACGGAGATAACCCATGGAAAGACCCAGCATTCCATATAAAAGTTCAATCATTCTAATGACGTCAATTATCGCAAAGATGCCAGCGCCATCTACCAAAATATGGCTTAAGATGTTCCAAATTCGCACCTTTTTCAAATACCCGAATAACACGTGATATTTTAAGCAAATTAGATCAACTTGAGTATTTTTAGAAACCTCTAGACTCGAGGTGGGGTGGAAATGAGGAAGTGACTGCTATCAAAGTCACTGTAGTCACATCATCACCCGCCGACTCATAGATGGCGCTAAAAATCTAGCCGCGTTTGTCGACATTTATGTAGTGAGAAGAGGAATATCTCTTTATCTCGAATGTTTTAATACGCGAACGATAAAAAAAAATCATTTCGATTTACGCTTCATCCTCCCTTTAAAAAAATTAAAAAAGAAGAAAGAAAAGAGCCTATTAAAAGCGTGCGCGAGAAAGCGGGTAGAACGTGACCGAATTGCGCGCGCGAGGGAGACAAACGTCACGCGTCTGCGTGGAAGTCGTCACGCGCCGCTCGCGCAAGCTCCCGCCACACACACGCGCGCTTTCAAAAGCGAGCGCCAGCACGTGGCGCGAGAGAGAGGGGATAGTCGAGCCAATTCGCGCGGAAAAAAAAATAAAAAAATAAAAATACCAAGAAAATAGGCCCGAGTTTTAGAAGAACGCAATAAGAGGGAGTTGCGTTTTATAATCAAGGAGGATTCGTTTTAGGAGAAGCGGAACTAGGATGATTTAAGCAACGTTCATACTAGGCCTTGAAATCGATTTAAACCGTCGTGTGAACGGGAAAACCGTCTTTTCTCGAATCGATTTGATTCGATTTCTCGAAACTGCTTCGGAAACCAGTTTCGTACCGATTCGGTTTCAACAACCGATAGATGAAGATACGATAAATCGATTTATAAAGATAACGCGTGACGCTTAAAATGATTCCTGGTGATTTGTATATCGGTTTGATTTTATCGTTTCAAATCGATTAAGAAATGCTAGCTTTTGAGAAATTCCGGAGTTGGGAGGAAAAAAAATAGGCAAGTGCGGCCCGCCTAAATTCCGTCCCTCTCTCCTGACTAAAAATATCGAGGAAGAGTTCAAACCACTCTAGCCAGATAGGGGTGATGACCTTTTTAGCTATTTTTAGCCACACTATAGAGAACCTTTCGATCTACAGGCCTAAACACGTCTTTAAAGTAACCATACAACCTCAATATTAAACCTCAATTGATCCAAAAGGATATTCCTAAATCATTATACGTCTCCAGTTACTAAGTCTCCTTGGTTTTATGGAATATAAGTTAAGCTAGCTAGAGATTCCTGGAGTAATAGTTATTTTTCTTTTTTTCTTGGGTTTATTTTTTTAATTCGAGAGAGAGAGAGTATGGATAGAGTTTGGGCAAAAGTGGAAATCCGGATTCCATAAGTTTCGCTTTATCACGATCAGCTCGGCCCGAACGAAAAAGAACCTCACGATATTTCACTTTCATCTTTAGCAACCCTCCGGTTTCAAAAAGCAAACGCGCCGCGCGGCCATCCAACTATACCGGCGTGCGCAAGGCCTGCAACCACGCAACAGATAGTTTCACATTAAAATATTATCTTCTCCGGGTTGAGTATCAAAAACAACTCACTTCATACCTTTAGAACCTAAATTTATTTCACTTTAATTAAAGAAAACTCAATAAACTGATAGAATACCTAAATTAGGCTTAGCTAAAATTTTATCTAATTCAAAACACGAGCTTTTTCCATAGTTGTAACAAACCAGAAACTTGGTTATATCAAAAGTCTATCACTTTATTCCATAAAAGTAAACAACGCCCCGTAGCTTAATGCTATCAGCAAAGGTCGTGGTAAATGTACCCCTAGATTCTTCAGGATTCAAGACACTCTAGCTGCGGCTAGTGTAATTAGTGAACGGAGGAAGAGACACTCTGCGGAGAAATTCTGCCAAGTTGGGTGAGGGAGACATTATAGGCAAGCGCGGCCCGCCTAAATTCCATCCCTCTCTTCCGTCTTAAAGCATCGAGGAAGAGTCCAAATCACTCGAGCTAGACAGGGGTGATGACTTTTTTGTCTATTTTTAAGTGATGGGCTATGACGTTTAGACGGCCCTTTGCTGATAGTATAATAGTACTAAGCTACGGGGCGTTGTTTACTTTTATGGTATAAAGTGATAGAAATTTGGTTATAGTTACGATGTAATTTACCGGTAATTCCAATTCGGTAATTTACAGATTACTAATTTACAAATCTTAATTTAGAGTAATCGTATGTCATGAAGCTTAAAAACAAATTTTATTATTTATAAATTAAATAATATTTCTATTTTGTTTGAAATTTCAAACCTTGAATGTTTGATTCGCTGTAACAATCTATTTAATTCTTAGATATCAGTGGATATAAGGCTACCAGGATACGTTAGTATCGTAAGCATATTTTGAACCCACCCTTGAGAAATATCAGGGTTATTTTCGCCCAAATAAACGCCGGCAAATTTTGTTTGAGAGAGGTATATTAGAAGCACGAGCTTCCACGTTTCCGCCACTATTCTGAAGAAAAAAAAACACCGTTTTTATATACTTTTAGGGTTTTTATGGCACACCAATGCCACCAGGTATAGCAAGGTGTAACTTACGCCTTGCTAAAAAACGTTTTTGTGAAATCAACAAATTTCCCCCGCCTTACTTTCTACAAATAAATTGTTATTAAATGCAGAGTTATTGAGGAAATGGTGTTTTGAAAAGAAATTAAAGTGAAGTAAGTATTTTTACGAAAAGACCCCGCGAAAGCGACCGTATAACTGGTGCCAGCGCGAGAATCAACTGTAGGCTCTATTTACAGTACCGAAATCACGTGACCCATAGGGATGACGTAGATTGCGGGGAATTGTTATTTAAAACTTCGAAAATGGCGATTATAAAATACGAATTTTTACTGTCACTGTAATTTTGTTCTATGGCATAAGTATATATATTTTGAATCGTTTTTTAACGATCTTTCCGAAAATGATACTCAATTTCAATTTGGAGTTCATAAAAATCCGTGACAGCCTCATTTTAAGTACCTCCAGAAGGCGCAACAATCATTTGTTACCACCACCAACAAACACTAATTTTGTAGCATTGGTTTGATAATTAGTTATACTAGCTCCTATAAGTGGGCTTCTTCTTGAACACCAGTGCGCGACAGTTAGAACACTTCTACAGGCGTTAAAAATATTTTTTATTATGGAATATGAAATAATTTTAAAGAGAATTGACGAAATTTTGAATTGTTTTAAAGTGAGGCTGTGAAGGATTTTTCTTGAACTCCAAATGAAAATTGAGTATCATTTTCGTAAAGATCGTTAAAAAAAGATTCAAAATATATATATATATATACATATGTCATAGAACCAAATTACAGCGACAGTAAAAATACATTTTATAATCACCATTTTCGAAATTTAATATAAATTTCCCCGCAATACTACGTCATCACTATTGGTCACGTGATTTCGCGTGAATAGAGTCTACAGTTGATTCTCGCGGGGTCTTAATCCAGAAAGTTAAATACCTTTCGTATAAAAAATATCGTTAAAAATCAACTAATTAAACCATAAATTTTTCTGAACAATTGATTCTGATAGGTCGTAAATTTCTGTAAGAAATTACATTAATTTCAACAATTCAATCTTCAAAACAGATAAATAATAATCATCCCTGTAAAGTGTCGCCATCTACGTTAAATAAATCAAACTCAAAACATTCAAATCATCATTAAATCCCAGATTCTTTTATAATTGGATTGAAAAATATCCCTAATAGCCTAAAAACCAATCCGGAGAGCTTCTCCCATCTTAAACCGATCGCTTTGCATCTATCTTCGGGTAAAAATATAACAATCATCATTAAAAAAAATGAAGAGAGATAAGAAAAAAAATCTAGTCATGAAAATCATCATCCTATCCTGCAGCACACCTACTGATCAAGGTTTATAAGAGACGTACGCTTAAATGGGGCTGGACATATTAAAAACAAGTTTAAAAACGGTGAGAGGGGCAAATCTACGATCCGCCCATTAAATGTCTCAAAAGTCGGGGGGATTTCAAAACTAAGTTTCCCTTCTCTCTAGACACTTAAAGAAAGTTTTAGGGGAAAAATTTATACTCCAAGTTGCCGAGGTTTAGTTCGTCTAAGGGGGAACCGAATTTTGAAGCGGGAAGACGGGCCAAACTGCTCCTCCAGAATAGAGTACGCGTCTGCCGGGAGAGGTCTAATTCTTTTTTGGTTCACAAGGTCCCAATTTTTTTTGTTCATCGGCAACATTCCAACCCCCTTTTAAATTTCCACCCCTATTTTTTGTTAAAAACTTTCGTACCGGCGTCGTTATAATATTCAAAGAGTATTAAGATCAAAAGAACTAGAGGTGAATAATAAACATAGTTAACCCTAACCCTAATCAACTTTCATCGCCGCGTATTTGGCTGCTCCCTAGAACGATTGGTTCGCCGCTACCGCGAAACTTCACTCCTGACTTTGCTTCAAAGATACTTTATAGGCCTAGCAGACGCTAATTTGTAGTCGTAATGATTCATTTTGATTGATGCTAATGAACTTTAAATTATCGAAATGATGTTACAGACGGAGTCAAATTTCGTTAATCATCAGTTGGTGAAAGATATGGGTGAGTTTCAGAAATTTTTCGATTTCATTTTCAAGTATAATCCCTTTCGGTGGAAGTTGGATATTATTATTGTCTAATCATGCTAGCAGACGATTTTTTTCGCACATTGTAATTACAAATTTAACCCCCTGAAAGGTGTGATTCAAAATATATCGGCCTGCATGTTTATTTTAGTGTCATTATGTTATAGTATAACCCTGACAGTTTAATGCATGAATGATATGGCATGAGAAGCGTCCATGGTGGCGTTATCATTGTCACAGCGCCTGAAAACTGTCAATGGTCGCGTTATCATTGTCACAGCGCCTGAGAACCGTCAGGGGTCGCGATATCATTGTTATAACGCCTGAGAAGCGTCCAGGGTCGCGATATCATTTTCAAATGTTCTAAGAAGCGTTCAGGGTCGCGATATCATTGTCATATCGCCTGAGAACCGCCAGGGGTCGCGATATCATTGTTATAACGCCTGAGAAGCGTCCATGGTCGCGAAATCATTTTCATATGTTCTAAGAAGCGTTCAGGGTCGCGATATCATTGTCAAATCGCCTGAGAAGCACCAATGGGTCGCGATATCATTGTCATAGCGCCTGAGAAGCGTCAAGGGTCGCGATGTCATTGCCATAGCGCCTGAGAACCGCCCGGGGTCGCGATATCATTGTTATAACGCCTGAGAAGCGTCCATGGTCGCGATGTCATTATTATAGCGCCTGAGAAGCGTCAAGGGTCGCGATGTCATGGTCATAGCGCCTGAGAACCGCCAGGGGTCGCGATATCATTGTTATAACGCCCGAGAAGAGTCCAGGGTCGCGATATCATTGTCATATCTTCTGAGAAAGGTCTAGGGTCGCGATATCATTTTCATATCTTCTAAGAAGCGTCCAGGGTCGCGATATCATTGTCATATCGCATGAGAATCGTGCAGGGTCGCGATATCTTTGTCATATCGCCTGAGAACCACCCAGGTTCGAGCTATCATTGTCACAACGCATGAGAACCATCCTGTGACGCAATAGTATTGTCACATCGCATGGGCAACATCCAGGCTCGCGATATTATTGTCACAGCGCATGAGAACCTTCGTATAACAATATCTCAGCGCCTCAGAACCGTTTATGGTAGCATCTTAATCGTTTGGATTAAGTACTTTTACGAAAATAACCGCAGGAAAGCGACCTTATCACTGGTGCCAGAACGCGCTAGAATCAACTGTAGGCTCTACAATAGCGAAATAACGCGACCACGGTGATGACGTAGTATCGCGGGGAATCGAAATGGCGATTATAAAATATGTATTTTTACTGTCGCTGTAAATTTTGTTCTATGACAAATATTTTGAATCGTTTTATTACAATCTTTCCGAAAATGATACTCAATTTCAATTTGGAGTTCGTGTAAAATTCGTGACACCTAATATCAAAGCACATAGTCATTTTATAATTTGTCGGGTTTTAAAAGTCGGCCTGGAGATCTCAGAATTTCCATCGGCGGAGTCTGTAGGAATTTTCCCGGCTTCAAATAGAACTTGGAGACGATGTTCGCGGCACTATCGAAAAACGAAAACTTGTCAGGCCCGATGGCAGCTCAATATATAACAATATATATCTTTATAATAAAATCCACGGATTAATCTATGGAAATTGAACATTAATAGCCTTAACCTCTCGTGACCTTACGGTCCAAAATTACTGTAACTTGGGAAATTGGTAAATTACACCGTAATTTACCCTGTAATTAAAAATCTCTTAACGGTATTCATAAAATGATTTGTTTTTGAATATCTGTATATTTTAAATTCGGAAGGCCTATTTTAACTAAGTTGAAAGTTGCAAAATGCATTTCAAATTGAAAAAAAAAATTACAAAAATTTTGATATTACGATAAGTTCCCATTGTTCATAGGTTTAAAGCGAGGGGTCAGACACTTATGTGAACTCAGGTGTACAAAATGTTTGAACTACTAAAGCTGGACTCTGAGTTCAACAAGAGTTCGAACTGTTTGCAATTACCAAAGCTGGACTTGCTTGAACTCAGGTGTACAAGAAAATTAAGAGAGACGACCCCTCGGTTTAAAGCTTCTTCACACTTAATATTGTTATTAGGTTTTTATAATATAAAAATTTATAAGGGTATACCATGCTTATAACTATATCATAAACTAAAGAAGAACTCCATATTCAAGTTATCATTATTGGTTAACGATCTTTAGACATTTATAGGTGCCATAACGTTTAGGTTATTGAAGATAGTTTAACATCCGGGCGTAGCACCCTTTAGAAGAAAACCCGACCAGAGAAAAGGGGAATTTACCATAATGTAGCGGTAATATTGATGGGGGCATGCAGTGTATAATAGACAGCGTCTGACAGAATAACCATAGCTCTTCATTATTTAAACATTTTTCAGCACAAAATTATAAATTGACACGCAGAAGCGTGCCGCAAACACCACAAGGTGTCAGGTGCGTGTTTATTAAGCGTATAAACATTAAAATCACTTCCGTTTTTACTATATATACAAAGTTAAATGTTGATTTTAGATCGGAGAATGAACAATCAATATTTACTATACGTTACAAAAAGGCTTACGCGCTTTCTGGCACGTGATAAAGTGGCTTTCCCGCGTTCTAGCACGTGATAAAGTGGCTTTCCCGCGTTCTAGCACGTGATAAAGTGGCTTTCCCGCGTTCTAGCACGTGATAAAGTGGCTTTCGCGCATTCTAGCACGTGATAAAGTGGCTTTCGCGCATTCTAGCACGTGATAAAGTGGCTTTCGCGCGTTCTAGCACGTGATAAAGTGGCTTTCGCGCGTTCTAGCACGTGATAAAGTGGCTTTCGCGCGTTCTAGCACGTGATAAAGTGGCTTTCGCGCGTTCTAGCACGTGATAAAGTGGCTTTCGCGCGTTCTAGCACGTGATAAAGTGGCTTTCGCGCGTTCTAGCACGTGATAAAGTGGCTTTCGCGCGTTCTAGCACGTGATAAAGTGGCTTTCGCGCGTTCTAGCACGTGATAAAGTGGCTTTCGCGCGTTCTAGCACGTGATAAAGTGGCTTTCGCGCGTTCTAGCACGTGATAAAGTGGCTTTCGCGCGTTCTAGCACGTGATAAAGTGGCTTTCGCGCGTTCTAGCACGTGATAAAGTGGCTTTCGCGCGTTCTAGCACGTGATAAAGTGGCTTTCGCGCGTTCTAGCACGTGATAAAGTGGCTTTCGCGCGTTCTAGCACGTGATAAAGTGGCTTTCGCGCGTTCTAGCACGTGATAAAGTGGCTTTCGCGCGTTCTAGCACGTGATAAAGTGGCTTTCGCGCGTTCTAGCACGTGATAAAGTGGCTTTCGCGCGTTCTAGCACGTGATAAAGTGGCTTTCGCGCGTTCTAGCACGTGATAAAGTGGCTTTCGCGCGTTCTAGCACGTGATAAAGTGGCTTTCGCGCGTTCTAGCACGTGATAAAGTGGCTTTCGCGCGTTCTAGCACGTGATAAAGTGGCTTTCGCGCGTTCTAGCACGTGATAAAGTGGCTTTCGCGCGTTCTAGCACGTGATAAAGTGGCTTTCGCGCGTTCTAGCACGTGATAAAGTGGCTTTCGCGCGTTCTAGCACGTGATAAAGTGGCTTTCGCGCGTTCTAGCACATGATAAAGTGGCTTTCGCGCATTCTAGCACGTGATAAAGTGGCTTTCGCGCGTTCTAGCACATGATAAAGTGGCTTTCGCGCGTTCTGACACGTGACAAGATAGGTTTCGCGTGTTATGCCACGTGATAAAGTTTCTTTCGTGGGCTTTAAATATGTCGGAACTATAAATCAGTCAAGGACAACATAAGAAATATAGTAAAAATCAATATAATATTTAAAAAATAAACAATATACATAAATATTAAATATTATATGATCTTTTAAATCGTAATTAATTACCCAAGCTCAGAGATGAAGTACGATTTAAAATTGGGCAACCGATAAAAACGAGATGAAAAACCTGAAAACGGCAGAATTTGTTACTATTACGGGCTATTTTTGGTTCCTTTTAAGAATGGAACGTTTAGATATAGTCGATAAGCATCTGTCAGTTGGGGCAAGGCTTACGCCTGTCTTCATTAGACAGATCGTTAATTTCGAAGTGAAGAAAAACAACGATAATTAAAAGCGATTACGCCCAAACCTATAAGAACCCCGAGCTCCTTCGTAAATTACAAAATTACTTCTATAATACGATACGCCTTGTAATAAGATAATATAGAACTCTCTTGTCTATATAAGTAATGTACCTTAAAAAAATATATTATCGAATACTGAGTAACCTTATATTTGGCCCTATGGTTATCCGTTTTAAAGATATGTTCTCAACGAAAAGCTCAATTAGAAGTTATAGATTTTAAAGGTATATACTTTTTAATTCATTTCAACCTCTTGAAAAGGTTGAATAATTGTATAAAGAGTTTCTATACAAAATTTCATTCTAAATTATTTAATGTAGACACCAAGCCAGTTACTCGATTCGGGCCTAATCAAATTAATCCCGCTCTCGAATTTAATCACGATTAAAAAATGTCAGGGGCTGTTTTTACATACGATCGAAGTGACGTCTGTTTTACATTTCATTTCAATACGCTCCCATAGAAATAAGCGAAGAAATCGATTTACCCAATCAGGAAAATCTTATAATTTGGTCAAAAATGGTCTAAATTGGAAAACTCAAACAAACTTTGACCAAATTGACCAAATGAAAAAAATACGAATTCAGCAAAAGTCAAGATTTTTTTTGTTGTTGAATTCAGGTTTTTGTAGATTGTTGAAGACGAATCGGTAATCGAAGCTGGTTCCCGAAGCAGTAATTAGAAATCGATTCAAATCGATTCGAGAGTAAAACGATCGATTTCCTGTTCACACGATTGCAGCGAAAAGTTTTGAAACTTTGTTTAAATTGAGTCCAAGGCTTAATATAAACGCTGCTAATGTGTCACGAATTTTTACGCTATAGATATCATTACAAAATATAATAATATAATAATATAATAATACAGACAGATGTAACGAAAAAATTAAAACAAATAATCCAATTTTTTCTTTCCCGGTAATAATGATGTCTGTTCCGACTTTAATAAATGATTAGATAGTTTATAACAATAGCGCCGCATCACCTCCTAAATACAGCCCGAGTCAAATAGCATCTGCTCATCCGAAATATTACTACCTTAAAAACAATACTTTCATGTCGCCCCAACGCGCCCAGTTGAAAATAATCAAAGAATAAGTCTCACAAAAAACAAATCTGGTTCTTGCTTACAAAGAATAGATAAATATACCCCTTTAAACACGAGATTCTTGAGACTTTAATGCCTTTTTATAATTAATTTTGTTGTTTTTAATTACAACCAACAATTAAAAACACTAGTTTAGCTTTTAATTAATCTTTTGACGTAACTGGATTCCGAAAAAAAAATGGCTTTTCGATTTCGTATACCGCTGAAATCTAACCCACGCTCGCACCTACGGCGCACGCGCAAGCTACGTTCACACTAGCACTTTTGCAACCGTTTTCAAACCGTCCAATTCCAATTTTCAAGCGTATATTTCCATTTTTTGACGTTTCCATTCTTAGCTTTCCAAAATCGGTGCAAAACGCTTTCAAAGTATCTAGTGTGAACGCCGCTCTAAGCTGAGTTCATACTAGGCCTAGGAATAGATTTAAACCGTTTCATAACATTTCGCTAGAGTCGTGTGAACGGGAAACCGTCTTTTCTCGAATCGATTTGATTCGATTTCTCGAAACCGCTTCGGGAACCAGTTTCAAACCGATTCGGTTTCATCAACCGATGGATGAAGCTACGATAAATTGATTTATAAAGATAACGCGTGAACACGTGACTCTTAAACACGATTCCAGGCGTTCTCGAATATCGGTTTGATTTAACCGTTTCAAATCGATTAAGTAATGCTAGTGTGCTATATTGAATCTCTCGTTACTCGCAAAATGAAAATTTTAAGATAAAATTATACTACCCCTTGAAATTATAAAAACTATAGAAGAATCGGGGAATTACTCATAAAATCTCGGAAGTTAGCAGCTGTGATTCTTAAAAAATATTACGCGCGTGGTGCTGCGTAATACGTACGTAGTTCACATTGGCAAAAATTCGCACGCTACTAGAACACGCGTTTCGTGGTGCGGATATTTTTGGTGGGCTGCCGAATTATTTATAAGCGATAGAAGTAAAGATCCGTGCTTTCACGACGTCCGCTGCATGACCGACTCGTCGATTCGTTCGATAGACAAAAGACAAGACAAGATCGGAAAACAAGGATGGTCGAGATAAATCGAAACCATAAACCTTAAAAATAAACAAGCTACTAGCATTTCTTAATCGATTTGAAACGGTTAAATAAAACTAATATTCAAATCGCCAGGAATCGATTTAAGCGACAGGCGTTCACGCGTTATCTTTATAAATCGAATTATCGTAGCTTCATCTATCGGTTCTTGAAACCAAATCGGTACGAAACTGGTTCCCGAAGCAGTTTCGAGAAATCGAATCAAATCGATTCGAGAAAAGCAGGTTTTCCGTCCACGCGACTCTAGGGAAACGTTTTGAAACGGTTTAAAATCGATCCAAGGCCTAGTATGAACGCGGCTAAAGTGTTCTCATAAATAGTCTGCCTAAGTAATCACATTAATTTTAATCAACTTCAACTGTGAAGCCCCGTATTCAATCAATATTTTCAAGCTATTGCTTCTTCAAGAGAAACTCATATCAAATTAATTTAGATAGATTGAAGCCTGATGAACTTGGAGCTAAAAAATGGAACAGCTTTTTAATTTATTTTCGGAATCACCTACCCATAAAACGTATTTTTAGACACGTTTTTGGTGTTTAAATTAATTTCTAAAGTTTGGTAAAATTTCTATAAAAGTAAATATAAAATCGGACCAATCATATTATTTCAGCCTTCAACAGTTCTTGTAATGTCGTAACATTAAAAGAATAGGCTGGCGTTTAATGCTAAGACCTTGACCATCAAATACTGGCCTACTCGTTTAATGTTGAGAGAAGACATTACAAGCGCTGTTGAAGGCTGAAATAATATGATTGGTCCGATTTTATATTTACTTTTATTCAAACTTAACCAAACTTTAGAAATTAATTAAAACACCAAAAACGTGTCTAAAAATTCGGAAAAAAATCTGGAATAAATAAATTCAAAAGCTCCCTTTTTGGAAAGTAAATTTGAACAACCAATTATAATTGGTCATGGAGTTTATGTTGAGTTTTCTCTAGACCACCCTAAAAACAAATTAAGGTATTTTTTATTAATTTTATATAGGATATTTTCGTGTTAGCGCAGCTGTTAAAAAGAAGGCAAATCGGCAGATCACGGGGAAGAAACTAAAAAAACAAAAAACAAAAAAAAAAAAACAAAAAAAAAAAAAATCAGGCTGTTTTAAATGAGTAGCCCATGGAGCGATCCTCCATGGAAGCCTATCTAATTCGGATTGGGGTCGGTAAAACCCCGGCTCCATATATCCAGGTGATAATACCCTATTATCGCTTTTAGTACTGACCCCGAACTTATATTTAAAGTAAAGCTGAACTTTTTCCAATTCCTATTATATTTTTAGTTTTATCATACTATAAAAACGCCCTATCTCTGCTGGTTTTTCGAAAGAAACTTTCAAAATAAAAATGTCAAACATAGATAATTACCGATATATGACGTAGTTTATTTCTGGAACGTAATTAACCATAATTTTCACACGAAAGGTAGTTGACTTTCTGTATTAAGTACTTAAAGGCCTAGGATTACTTCTGCCTGTCACCCTGGAAACAAACTCACCCTCCAGGCTTTCTCTTGCCTTGCTACCCAATAGGAGGCTCAGAAGTTGAGCCCACTTTCAGTGAAACAGGCAGAAAAAATTCTACGCCTTTAAGAAATCACGTGACCATAGTGATGACGTAGTATTGCGTGGAATTTTTATTTCAATTATTTCAGCATTCAGCAGCGCTTGTAATGTCGTGTCTCATCAATAAAAGAATATAGGTCGGTATTTGATGCCTAAGACCTCGGGTTTCAAACGACTGCCTATTCTTTTAATGTTGAGACAAGACATTACAAGCGCTGTTGAAGGCTGAAATAATATGATTGGTCCGATTTTATATTAACTTTTTCTCAATTTTTACTAAGAAATTAATTTAAACACCAAAAACATGTCTAAAAAAAAAAATCTTAAAAAATTCTGGAATACGTTTTTTGGCATGGCGATTCCGAAAATAAATTCAAAAGCATTTTTAGCTCCAAGTTTTCCTTTAACTAGAACGATTGATTAATAGTAGATCTATACAATTAATAAAAGTTATGAGTTCACTTTTAATTCAGGTTATTTTATTTTCTCTATTTGGTCGAATTATGTTTGAATTGTCCAATTTGAATCATTTTTGAGTCTTCAACAAATTAGTCGACACTTTCTTTCGTTATCCAATGAGGGTACATTGAAATGATAAGTACAACTGACGTCACGCGTATTTAAAAAACAGCCTAGGAAACTTCCAATTACTTGTGATTAAATTTGCGACCTATTTTGGATATCAACTTGACAATTGGCCCCTAGAATCGAGTTAGGTTGCATTTATGTATTACTTAAAATGATTATAAAACGATAGGATGTATTTTGCGTGGGTCGCTGTACGTTTCAACGTAGATGCCAAAATCGTGCACTCGATTCTTGCATCGCAAACAATTGAATGTCATTTGACGGAACTAGTGGGGTGTTGTTTTCTTTAGATGGGAAATTACCAGCAACTCATTATTTTAAACAATGAATTAAAGTTTTAAATCTTTGTTTGAAAATGCATGGGTGTTTTAAATAGCACTTGCTTTTAATAATTACTGATACTCAGATAATAAATTAAAAAGTATGTCAGAAGATTGTGATAAAAAATCTTAAAATATTCGCATTTTGGGAATGAGATCATCTCCGAAGGATTTCTTTCATATTTAATTAAGCAATTACACTCATGATTTTAATCTAGATTGCACTTAAAACCTACAAAAATTAAGTGTTTTTAATTTTAACTACAAAAATTTAGTGTTTAATTTTAGAATGAGAGGTAAGGCAGTTTTACCCTGACTATTAAATCAAAATTCATTTGGAAAAACCTGTGTTATATAACTTCATATTTGAAATTTATTTCCCATTTTAATAGTAATTCCCCATTCCTATAATTTCCTATAAATCGATGAATATTTTATTTTCCTATAATTGTTTGGTTTTTTTAATCACCCTGAGTTTCTAGATAAAGATTAATTGGTTCACATTTGTGACATATAGTTTCATAACTTTTGTATTACAAAACCCATAAGTAACATCATTATAATCTTAAGTAAATTGGTGGTAATTAAGTTGTTTTAATTAATTTAAATCTATTCTAACCCTAAATTTTGTATTATTTATTTAATTACAGAAGAACCACGTGATCGTTTCATGCCAACACCACCATTAACCCCAACTGGCGTAATCAACATTCACTCATCTTCACCATCATTAATAAGTACACCACCACAACTCGACAAATTACCGGGACATCCAGTGGTTCAGTTAGCGCCCCAACATAACCCTTTACTACTAGTACGGTACCCTCCTCCGGGAACCCTCGTTCAAGGACCATTACCTAACGTAACGAGAGGCGGAGTTCCTGGAACTATGATGGAACTCGTCAACGCGATGGACTGCAGTTTAAATAACCAGGAAGTGTTAGGTAACATTCCAAATTCCCTGAATATTCGAAGACGTCACCACGCCGTCTCGGACTCGATAGTAGTAAGAGGTGGATCGGCGTTTACGGCTTATCACGGCGGTAATTCGGCTCAGAGGCGACGGGAAAAGAATCAACTCGCCGCGGGCTCCGTCTCTACCTCTTCGACGAATACATTGACGTCGATAGGAACTTTCTCTCGCGGAACATCATCGGCGAATCAATTTTACGACCAAACTAACTCCCTACGACGAACTAGAACCAGTCGTCCGGGCGTCGAGACGTTGATGGCTAACTCTAACGAATCGTCGAGTCGTGACCCGGTCGTTAGCGGACCGCTCCGAAACGTTTCGCCTCGGGCCTCTCATTTACTTAATTCGTTTAACGGGACATTTTTACCTTCTAATCGTAATATCGCCGGGGTCAATCCAAACCCCCCTTCCGGGTTATCCCCTCCATCGTCGGAAGACGGCTCGTCTTCGTCTTCTTCCTTATCACCGCCAATTTCTGAAAAATCATCCGGAAACCCCGAAAGACGAAGATCTACTCGAATGAAAAACATTAAGAACAAGAAGAAGAAACGTTTTGATTTCGCGCGATTGGCTCATTCGGCGACCATCTCGGATCAAGAAGAATCGGAACAATATACCGAAGACGAGGAAGAAGAAGTCGGAAGAGTTAGAGAAAGAATGTCCGTCGATCCTGACGACATTGATGTCGAAGACGACGAATCTGGATCGGATTGCGCGGGACGAAGAATTCCTCCGGAATTACCTCTAATTCATAATCCTAGATTACCTCACCAGGAACTACAGCCATATCAGAGTTATCCGACTAATTATCAGTCTTTACCACCTCCGAACTATTCCTCAGTTTTACCCTACGCACCATCGTTCGCTGCAGCCTTATTTAGAGGTAAACATCATCAACAAATACTTCCTCAGCCTCCTCATCATCATCATCACGGTTTCGTGCCTGATCCGATTTTATTGGAAAGAAGCGTTTACTTGGGGACCCCTATGTCCAGCGGAGCTACGCATCGAGCCTCAAGGGGACCAAGTTCAAGACCAAAGAAGGAGTTTATCTGCAAGTACTGTCAGCGTCGGTTCACCAAGTCCTACAATCTGTTGATTCACGAAAGAACTCATACGGACGAGAGGCCATACACTTGCGATATTTGTCATAAGGCTTTCAGAAGACAGGATCATCTCAGGGATCATAGGTAAGCCCCGTTATTTTTATCTAAATCATTTTCATTTCGAGATAACAATATATCTTCATTACGTGTTAGCCCCCGTAAAATAATCAAAGTTTAAATTAAATCACCGACTGTTGAATCAACAGCTATAGAAAGATATTCATCATCAGAAACTAGAGTATATGTCAAGAACTTACTACAAAATTCAACAAATTAGTTTAAATTTGATAAAATGTTGAGAAATTTCATGATTAATTTCATCAATTATGTTCAGATATTAGCTTGAAACAATTTCAATTGATATAAGTATAAGAATAGCTCACGAAATTCCTTAAAATTTATAATTAAATTGGTTTTCAAGTGTCTTTTTAAGATGGCTTCATAATGGCATCATTATACGTTTTTCGGCCCAGAATATATCTTTTATGTCAAAACAAAGTTGAAGCTTTTCGTTTAACCCACGTTAACAAGATTCGAGTGACAGAGAAGCCCATATCTAAATTAATTATCTTTGAAAAGTGAATGCAAAAGCTTAAAAAAAAATGTTTATTGAAAACGGGGCATACTCGAAATATATTTAGACTTAAAATCTTTTATTTCACTTATTTTGCCAGTCGAAATTATAACATATTTTTAATAGAGATTAGAATCGTAATTTGAAGCCCAGATCATCGTTAACAATAGCTACGACCACACTAGTATTTCTTAATCGATTTGAAACGGTAAAATCAAACCGATATTCAAATCGCCAGGAATCGTTTTAAGCGGTGTTCACGCGTTAGCTTTATAAATCGATTTATCGTAGCTTGTTGTTGAAACCGTATCGGTACGAAACTGGTTCCCGAAGCAGTTTTAAGAATCCAATCGATTCGAGAAAAAAGGTTTCCCGTTCACGATACTCCAGTGAAATGTTCTGAAACGGTTTAAATCGATTCCAAGGCCTAGTATGAACGCAGCTATAGTAACTTTAGCTACGGTCACACTAGAATCTCTTAATCGATTTGAAACGGTAAAATCAAACCGATATTCGAATCGCCAGGAATCGTTTTAAGCGGTGTTCATGCACGCGTTATCTTTATAAATAAATAAATAAATCGTAGCTTAATCTATCGGTTGATGAAACCGAATCGATACGAAACTGGTTTCCGAAGCAATTTCGAGAAATCAAATCGATTCGAGAAAAGACGGTTTCCCGTTCACACGACTAATAAGAAACGTTTTGAAACAGTTTAAATCGATTACAAGGCCTAGTATGAGCGTAGATTAAGTAACTATATGTTTTTACCATATAGATCATAATAGTATCTTGTCTATTTTAGTTCAATTGAAATTAATCTTAGCGTCACAAGCCCACCAGAAGCTTAGAACAATGATTTGTATAACCCTTATTCTCATCATTAAGTTAGCAGCAATTAAGATTTACCATAGTAAAACCCTAACTAAAACTCTATAATCAATATAGTTCTCATTTGCCAATATTTATGTATTAATATTTGATGAAATTTAGAATTTTGCGGTAGAAATAAAAGGCATTAACTTCACGTACATACGCTGATATGATATAATGTTTACTGATAATGATAGCTAGTTTATCGTTTTATAATAATCTTTAGAAGTTTCCCGCCAATTATCGAGTCAGGAAAAACGTTTGAAGCCTGATAAAACTTTGATAAGAACATTGAATTTAAGTCATTTTTTCACGCACCAATTTAAATTAATAAATTGTTAAATTTAATGGTTGCCACTAATCAGGAAAAAAAAGGTGATTTTTATCGATCCCTATCGTTCAAATAGGCCTAATCCACCAGTTAAAGAAATTTACATATATATTAAACTAGAAATAAATTTAAAACTTACCAGGGAAATAGGCTTAGCTCGATTCATGGAGATTCTAAATTTCTTCGAATTTAAGAGTCAGCGACCAATCGAATTTTATTATAAGTCTCACGGAGATCTCGTCTTAACGACAAGCCTTCGCTCATTGGTTGCTGACCCTTCAAAGCGAAGAAATTCAGAATCTTCATGAATCCAGCTAAGCCTATTTTGATGGTAAGTTAGTAATTTTGTTTTGCCGTTTAAACGATAAGGAATGGATAAAGAATCTTTTTTAGTTAGGTTGCATTCTCCCTTTAATATGTTAAATTTAGTTTTTGATTATCACGGGATATTGGTCAAAGTAATTTTAAATTATTTTCAATCTGTATTTTAGGAACCTGATCAATAAGTTACCCTATCCGTTTTAAGGATTTAATTTATTTTCATTGTGGTTCTAGAAACGAAACACTCCCGAAAAAGCGTCAGTCGCTTTTATTAGTAACTAGGGGAAAGTTCTAAATTGGATATATTTGAGTTAAAAAGCAACACCCACTCGAAATCACGAAAATAAATTGCTACTTGATGAATCGCTTCTTCTTCTCCTGTTCACTCGCTCGATTCCGAACGCCCTAGCTCTGCTCAATCAAGATCTATGTCAATTAACATTAAAATATAGGCTATTATATATTTTTCATGAACTCCAAATAGAAATGATTAGCATTTTCGGAAAGATCGTTAAAAAACGATTCAAAATTCTAGCATTTCTCAATCGATTTGAAACGGTAAAATCAAACCGATATTCGAATCGCCAGGAATCATTTTAAGCGTCACGTGTTCTCGCGTTATCTTTATGAATCGATTTATCGTAGCTTCATCTATCGGTTGCTGAAAACGAATCGGTATGAAACTGGTTCCCGAAGCAGTTCCGAGAAATCGAATCAAATCGATTCGAGAAAAGACGGTTTCCCGTTCACACGAATCTAGCGAAACGTTTTGAAACGGTTTAAATCGATTCTAAGGGCTATAGTATTACCTGCTGTTGAAACCGAATCGGTACGAAACTGGTTCCCGAAGCAGATTCGACAAATCGATTCGAGAAAAGACGGTTCACACGAATCTAGCGAAACGTTTTGAAACGGTTTAAATCGATTCTAAAGGCTATAGTATTATCTGCTGTTGAAACCGAATCGGTACGAAACTGGTTCCCGAAGCAGATTCGACAAATCGATTCGAGAAAAGACGGTTCACACGACTCTAGCGAAACATTTTGAAACGGTTTAAATCGATTCCAAAGCCTAGTATTAGACTCAATATTATTACGTAATCTCATTACGGTCACGTGATTTCGTTATTGAATTGAGTTAGTTGATTCTCGTACGTTCTGGCTTTCGCGCGGTCTTTTTCGTAAAAGTACTTAATCCAGAAAGAAAACTACCTTTCGCATTCTCCCAGTCCCATTTCTCCTATTCTAATTACTTAATCTACGGATTGGGTGAAATGGAGCTTCATGTTTATGGGAGAATTGATAATCTTGTGAGAAATTAAATTTGTGGCAGCTAAGCCTAATTTTAAAAATAAGTTATTTTTCTTCTTATGAAACTTTTCAATAATGTAGATTCAGAAAAATGCGTATTTAAAACCAAGAAAGTGATTCATTTAATCATTTTAAAATTGTATAACCATGTCGAGCGGAAAAAACCTACAATTATGCCGGGTGCATCAGAAGAATTCCATCTAAACTTTTCAATTTCTATCTACGTGACATCTATCGGCGGCTATTATAGTGCCACGCAATATAGCTTGACAAAAACGTTTTCCAAATCTCTATATACGATCCGGTCTTTTAAAAACGCCCTGGGCAAATTAAGAAGATTCATTTCACCATTAAGAAGAGAAAGAAAAAAACTTTCAAAGGCGAGAAACTTGGATCTCTGTGCTAGGCATATTTATTCCCATGGATTTCAACTTCTAACTCAAATATAAATAAAATCGACACTCGGGTTTTAATATAAAAGAAAAGTCCGTAATCTGTTATCAGTTTTTAAAGCTCCTCATTTATTGGAGGCATTTAAGTGTACGCTAACTAGTAATAGTTATATTAATTAGTTAACTAGTATAATTTATTAAAATTACTGAAATTACTCACCTAATCTTGTTAGGCTTAATCGACGATTGGAAATTAGATTTATCGACCTTTGGAAATTAGGCATAATCGACGTTTGACACTAGTCTCGCAATATAAAGATTTAAATTCCAATGTTTTGAAATAAAACCTTTAACTTGGCAGATACATCTTAGCGTTCCCGACAGACAGACAGACAGACGTACCTAAGAGAACTATATACTTTAAATATATGTTTCGAATCGTTTTTTAACAATCTTTCCGAAAATGCTACTGAAATTCTATTTAGAATTCATCAGAGAGCAACAATAAATGATAAACATTTAAATTTCCAAACAATTACAAACACGAGAGGGCTAATACGATAAATCTCGCTTACTTTTTAGGTGAAACTAAATTCTGATATTTAGTATATAAGTACATCAATTTCTATTTCATTTCCCCCGACCAGGGAGGGGAGGGAACGTAACATAGAGAAAATATGACTATTTCATGTACCCCCTCTAGTTAGTGTTAAATTCTGTCTCTAACGAATTTGGGAGGATTCTTTTCTAGTCTAGATAGAAATGTTCCTCACTGATGATCTTCTCTTCTCACACGTCGCGACTCTTTCTCCATCGAAACACACGACTAAGTCCAAATATTACGAATTCCCTTCGTGATCCCTATATAGCTTAATTGGAAAAGTCGTACAGAATATAAACTATCATTTCGGAAACTTTATAGTTTTAATAGTTGCTATCATAAAAGAGGAGGAGCTTTCTTAGAGAATGTTGCCGTCGACGTCATCAGCTACGTCATAACTCGTAAAGCTCATAGCGCTCGTGAGCACCGAGCATTTCTTAAGCTTATTTGTTCTATATCCAGGAGCCAACTCTCAAGGCTGGGCCTCGCCCGAGTGACATCTGAGAAGTCCGAGCCCTAGCGTTTTATGAAAACGGAAATAACCGCCATGTATGACCTTAACACCACGTGATTTCGTGACGTAGTTGGAAACATTCGAACAAGATATTGCACCCACAACTTCTTTTATAATATCAACTATCATAAAATATTATCATAGGAGGATTTTTTAAATATAAAAAGGTTAATACTTTTTATGACCGTAATAAATTTTAAATTCAAATTAGTTACCATACACTTTTACTTAAGTGGGTCAACTAAATTTATTGATAGTTTTAAGTGAAAATTTACGGCCAATCACATATTTTATTCCCTAACGATAAAAACTAAGAAAACGTTGAAAAGAAGGCTACTCTTAATTTATGAAAATAATCCTAATCAAAATTAAAACATAAGAGTACTTAAAGTGAAACTTTAGGCTAAAAATGGAATTAAAATCGTCTACCATCTTATTCCATGTAGAAAAGGGGATACCAGCCAATCAGAATTTTACTTTGTTAGATGGCGCAACAGTCTCCAACGGGGTTCCGAAAAACATACTTTTTCTCGAAATTTTATAGATTTTTTATTGGGGGGAAATGTGGCGCCACCTTTTGGTGTCTTTCCGCTTGAATATACAATATTGGAATTTAAAAGACGGCATTTTATTGGCTCGTATCCTCTCTCTCTGAGAAGAATTCAAATGTACCTGTAAGATTATTATTTAAAAATCATTTTTTCATGATTTAAATATTTTATATACCTTTTTTTGTACTAAATAACATATTTTATGTTCTAAGAAATCTAAAATTTAAAATTAATACGCATTTTATTAACCATTTCATTCAGTTTCCCTTTAACTAAGATCTTAATGCCAAAATTTTATAAAAGAAATATTAAAAATAAAAATCATATTCTATAATGGTAGAACAAAACGTTAGTAGATTACATAAAGATATATTTTCAGTGGGAGCGGCCTTAATTATTAGAGGGGGAGCTTCGTTACGAAGGTCACTAATTATAATAATAATGGGAGGAGATTGAGGCTCTCGAATAGAAAATTACACGTATTAAGAAATATCTTTAGAGATAGTAATAAAGGTAGCCAGCCGCGTTTCAGACACAGACAACGACAAACATTTATAGCTTTTAATTATGAATAGATTCTAAGAGCGATCTCTGAAGATCTTGTACTGCTAGAGGTATCTTAAGCCTCGTTCATACATAAACCTAAACGCGTTTAGATTTCTATAAATGGTTATCAAACCAATGTCAGAAATCAGTTCTTGTCGGAAACAATTTGCGAGTTAAGTCCGAAGCGCCAAGAGACAAATTTGTTGACAAATATTTAAATAACACGATTAAAATTACACTTTCTGTCAAAATTAATCAACCAACGAGTTACAAACATGATTTACTAATTAATTTGAGATAATTATTTATAATTTTTAAATTATAAGCGTTTTTTAAAACCTTGGGTTAAGTTGAACCGGAGCAAACGGCTGTGAACCGACTTGTCAGCGTGTGAACCAAGGAACCGGTTTGGGAACCGATTTTGTCTCAAGTATGAATGAGGCTTTAAATGGGCTTTATCAGAAATCAGTTCTTGTTAGAAGCAATTTGCTTGGTCAAGTCCGAACGTCTAGAAAATAACGAGACGAACCGAGACATATTTGTTGACTTGATTAAAATTATAATTTATGTTAAATATTAATTAAGGAATTAACTAATTATGTTGGGATAATTATTTATAATTTTTCAATTCTAGGAATGTTTTTTAATTTAATTTCTAAGCCTTGGCTATGGATGAACCTTGGTAAACTGTCTTGTTAGTTCGTGTGAACCGATTTTGTTTTCAAGTATGAACGAAGCTTAAAAAAAACAGCGAACGCTGGCTGGCACCTGAATTAGCGGGCTCTAATTACCGGAATACTCCCATCGCAAAAGAAAAAGAAAAAAAAAACTCAAGGACAAAAATTATTAAATAAAATGAAATAAAACTGGACAGAATGGTCCGTGTATATCAATGCATTTTGGTTTTATTCCCATGGACCATTTTGTGGTTTAATTACTTAAGTTCACACTTTGAAACCGTTTTTGACCGTTTTCAAAAGTTATAATGGAAAATTTTTTAAATTTTAGGGTCAAATGCATTTAGAGATACTTTGCCAAAATATGAAATTATTTTCTTGAAAAGTGGATGAGAATATTCAAAAAGTGTGAATATAGATTTTTGGGAATTGGGTTGAAGAGTTAATCATTATCTATTGCAATGAATGGATTAACGTCAATAATCCATTAAAAATGATCAAAATTATTCAAGTAATTACATAATTGCGTAATCACGGAAAATCAGGGTATTTTACCCAAATATTCACGTAAAGGGGGAATTTCACCCAAATATTCACGTAAAGGGGAATTTTACCCAAATATTCACGTAAAGGGGGAATTTCACCCAAATATTCACGTAAAGGGGAATTTTACCCAAATATTCACGTAAAGGGGAATTTTACCCAAATATTCACGTAAAGGGGAATTTTACCCAAATATTCACGTAAAGGGGGAATTTTACCCAAATATTCACGTAAAGGGGGAATTTTACCCAAATATTCACGTAAAGGGGGAATTTTACCCAAATATTCACGTAAAGGGGGAATTTTATCCAAATATTCACGTAAATGGGGAATTTTATCCAAATATTCACGTAAAGGGGGAATTTTACCCAAATATTCACGTAATCAGGGGTATTTTACCCAAATATTCACGTAATCAGGGGTATTTTACCCAAATATTCACGTAATCAGGGGTATTTTACACAAATATTCACGTAATCAGGGGTATTTTACACAAATATTCACGTAATCAGGGGTATAGTACCCAAATATTCACGCAATCGGGGTATAGTACCCAAATATTCACGTAATCGGGGGTATAGTACCCAAGTAATCGTGTAATCAGTATTTTTTCACACAAGTAATCATGTAATCAGTATTTTTTCACACTAATAATCACGAAATCATTGTATTTTTCGCAAATTTTACTAATGTGTATTCATTTCTATTTTAGGTACATCCACTCAAAAGAAAAACCCTTCAAATGCACGGAGTGTGGCAAAGGTTTCTGTCAGTCAAGGACCCTGGCTGTCCATCGTATCCTACACATGGAGGACTCGCCTCACAAATGTCCAACATGCGGACGAAGCTTCAACCAACGCTCCAACCTCAAGACGCATCTCCTCACTCACACTGACATCAAACCTTACAACTGTCCCGCTTGTGGTAAGGTCTTCCGACGAAATTGCGATCTCAGACGACACACTTTGACGCATTCACTCAGGCACTTGGAATTGGTCGCTATGCAAGGACATCCGTTACTTCCGGAACAAATGCGGGTTGATGGTGATAGCGGAAGTGACGGAGAAATCACCGTTGACCAATGCGAAGAGTCGAGCGTACATTCAAATTAAAATCAGATACAAATAGAGACCTAGTGTCGAATAATTAACCTCATTTGATCCTTCAAAGTTTGAAAATGATTTCAAAGTGTCAAGTGCGAACGTATCTCAGGATTGATTTTTATTGCGTTAGGCCTAATCCACTTGTAAACACAAAAACAAAAATCAAACTAGAAATTAACTTTCAACTTACTAGGAAAGTATACATTCAATCTGACTTGATCTGGCACCAAGTTCACTCGTAAATTATCGAGCTTCACGCTAAATCAATTTGACAAGTCGACTTAAAGAACATTTTTTAATTTTTTACAAGCGGATTAGGCATATTTAAACGATAAGGAATAAACATTCTTTTAAAATGGCTTTAAAATATTTAAATTGATGACGAGATGACGCATTTCTTCCCAACTCAATAGACCCCTTCAATTGTTAGGCCTAATTTATGATAATATGGTTGAGAAATAGGTTAATATTTCATCTACCAATCACGCCAAGTCATAATATGTTTAATGTAAAAGCATATATCAATTTGACGCATGCGCAGAAGACGTGGAGGTAATTTAAAATGATTCTGTATGTTTCATAAATCCCAACGATAAATATATATATTTTTTTGTAAAATATCATTCTTATTTTTGTTTAAAGACGACGGCTAAGCTCCGAATTTTTAAATGTCCGAGTTTAGAAGTTCCTAAAGAAAAAAAAATTCAAACTACTCGAACAAAACAATTGCGGGTCTTGATGTAATTATCGTTAATTACAGATAATTAATTATTACATTGCGTAAGACTTAAAAACGAAGCCAAAAATTTCATATTTTATCTATTATTGGCCATTCAAATTTTGTACTTAATGTTTTAATTTTTTTTTTTTTTTTCAATTTAATTTAAATAATTTTGTGTTCATAATTAAAAAAAATTGATTTCGATCATGTGCTCAAATAAAAACTTTTTTAAAAGTCATTGATACTAGTTTTAAGTCTTGGTTTAAATTTGTTATAGATACAATTCTACACATGCATAAATTTTTGAAAATTATTAAAAAAATATTAAACTAGAAAATAGGCTTAGATAAATTCATGGAGATCTCCGTAACTCCCCGTATAAGGAAGGACTATCGACCAATTACGTTGATCACGATGGCTCTTATACGCTGAATGTGGGATCTCCATGATCAGTGACATTGGACGCTAGTCCGCATACGGGGAGTTCAGGATATCTCCATGAATCCAGCTAAGCCTATTTTGACGGTAAGTTTTAAATTTATTTCTAGTTTAATATTTGTTTATAATTTTGTTTACTGTTGGATTAGGTTTATTTAAACGATAAGGAATCGATAAAAAAATCACTCGTTGTTATGTTGCATTCTACCTTTAACAGAAAATTTGGATTTCAAAATTACGTAGAGTTTATAAATCTTATACAAACACCTAGGATTTCTTTTGCATGTTTCACTGAAAGTGGGCTCACCTTCTAAGCTTCCTATTGGGTAGCAAGGCAAGAGAAAGCATGGGGGGCGAGTTTGTTTCCAGGGTGACAAGCATTAAGTAATCCTAGGCCTTTAAATTTAGTCTCATCAATGAGAAGAAATTCAGGAGGATCTCTATGAATCGAGCTAAGCCTATTTTCCGGGTAAGTTTTAAATTTATTTCTAGTTTAATATTTGTAATTTATTTTGAATATATTGGTGTTTTTATGAATTGGCATGCTATACTAAAAAATAACTTTATATTTAAAGGTAATATTTCATATTTAATAAAAATCAGACAATATTGGTATGCAGTCAAACGAGCAGCCATTTGTGGCAGCGACGAGTGATAAATTAATATCAATTAACCTTCTCTCGTTATCTCAATTAAGAAAAGATCATTAAAGTCAGAAACGAGGACAGACGAGCTCTTAAACTTGATCTATGTAAAACCTTACGCCCACACACAACAGAGACAGCCAAAGAATCTACAAAAACCAACGTTCCTTAAATGTTAGAAAAACAAGAGGAACAAGCCAGTTAAAACCATTAGAAGAAAGGTTTCAATTGGAACCGTTTTCAAACCGTTTCGAATGTTCAAAATCGACTTTTCAAGCTAATAATTTGATTTTCGGACTAAAATTCTCAACATTTGACCCCAAGGTTTAGCATTTTGACCTTTACATAGCGGTTAAAAATGATTTCCAGGTCTCTAAGTGTGAACGCGGCTAAGCACTAGTCTAAAAATGACGGGTTTTAAACAATGATAACAAATTAGTTACGTTATTACTGAAATTGGTCCTAATTTGTTCAAGTTCTGTAAATTACCTTTAATAGCAACCACAGCAATGTTGTACTTAATTTAAAAATAATTTAATTCAAGGAACTAAACTTATTTAATAGCTATGTTACCTTAGTGATGACGTAGTATTGCGGGAAAAAATAATTTTAAAATTTCGAAAATGGCGATTATAAAATATGTATTTTTACTGGTACGATAATTTTATCTATAATATGTATATATATTTTTTGAATCGATTTTTAACGATCTTACCGAAAATGCTACTCAATTTCCATTTGGAGTTCACGAAAAATCAGTGTCAGCCACACTTTAAGCAGTCTACCAAGCCGAATAAGGCGAGATAAATAAACGCCAAAAACCTTACGAAATTTACGGTTTAAAAACATATTCTAGGTATGAAATACTCGGTAAAAGAAGCTGAGGAGCCTATAGATGAAGAAAATTCTAGGTGTCAAAGTCCAAGTTTTTGGTTTGGGATTCCTTTTTGGCCCATATTGCGCTGAAGCGTGAAGACTTATTAAATTACGCCATTATTCAAAAGAGAATTATTCTACGTGTCTGTATCTAGGGTTAGCACATATCGCGTCAGAAAATTACTTAAGTAGAACTCGTTTATTTTCGTATCCACCCCCATTAAGTCTTCAACCAACCATTAAGAAGATATAATAATAATAATAATAATATTAATATTAATGGCAGAACTTAATATCACTATTGTAGAAAATATGACCTATAGACGCCAACGCTGTGGTGCTTATTTTAACGGTTTATTATACTTAGGTAAGCTATTTTCTTATTTAATTTCATTTTATGATCAATTGGATGCAAAAAGATAGCAGTAAATATTAAAATTATGATTCAAATACGTAGGTTAATCGCGTTAAAGGGGGAATGCAACCTAATAAGTGATTTTTATCGATTCCTTATCGTTTAAATACGCCTAATCCACCGATAAAAAGATTACAAATTAATATTAAACATAGAAATAAATTTAAAACCATCAAATAGGCTTAGCTGAATTGCCTCCGTGTAAGGTCTAGCGACCAATGAGCAAAGGCCCGTTTTTCACGCGAGATCTCCACGAAACTTACAATCGCGTTAGATTGATCGCTAAACCTTATACGCGAGGAAATCAAGATCTCCATGAATCCCGCTAAGCCTATTTTGATGGTAAGTTTTAATTTATTTCAAGTTTAATATTTGTTTTGGAAATTTTTTATTGGTGGACTAGACCTATTTAAACGACAAGGAATCGATAAAAAAAAAATCACTTGTTGTTTGATTGCACTCTACCTTTAAGTAATATGATATTTTTTTAAGTGTGCATGGAGGGAATGAAATAATACAATAAGTTATTACCGTGTGGGTTTTATTTAAACATATTGCGTGATATTGTTCAATGAGCATTCGACCAATGAGAATTAAGTGATCTTGTCACAGATTTTGGGTTGAATATATTTAAATGTGTGTAAAAACTATAAATTATAACTATGAAATCATTGTTGGAAAATTAGTAATATAATGCATAATATCGCTGCTAGCTAAGGTCAAAATGTCGACGATAATTTAGTCTTTGAGATAATCTATAAAATGTTATAAGATAATATAGTGGGAAGACCTCCGAAGTAAGGTGATATTTATGTCGTAAACGGGCGTTTGTTACTGTCGAATTCAGTGTAGGATGAGGCTATTTAACAAATGAGACTTAACTACGTATTGAAAATTTCTCCAAATCAATGGTAGAGGTTGATTTCGCCAGATTTAAAGCTTCTTTATCTTTAAATTCGTGAAAAGATATAATGTCCGCCTGTCAATGTCACCAAAGTGCTTAAATTTTGGCGGGAGTCGATACGATACGCTCGGGAGATAAAACCGCGAAATCGAAGAAACGTTTTCTTACTAAAAAGGCGTTTAATTTATATCGAATTGCCCTAAAAACATTTATTTCTTTTTGATAACGGAATAGGATAGTCGAGCCAAATTTGTCAAGATTTCGCACAAACCCACACGCGAAAAACAAGCCGATAAAACGAAAAATAATTTCGCAATTTAGGCCTAATTTGTTTCATTGTTAAACAAAACATAAATAGTGCTAGGCGGATCCCATTGCTAAACAAAAACTTTTTGTCTTTGGTGTTTAAAATTGTTATAAGAGCTTAATTCTACTGTAGAGAAAGTTTATTCGCTACGCGCAAGCTTTGCGGATCTTAGATTAAATTCGAAACGGCCGAGTTTGAATTTAATTTTTTTAGGCTTAGGGATTTAGGCTTAGCAATTAGAACTTTAGTCTTAGCGATTTAGGCTTAGTAGTTAGAACTTAAGGGTTAGCGATTTAGGCTTAGCAGTTAGAACTTTAGGGTTAGCGATTTAGGGTTAGCAGTTAGAACTTTAGGGTTAGCGATTTAGGGTTAGCAGTTAGAACTTTAGGGTTAGCGATTTAGGCTTAAAGGTCATTTCCTTCTAGCAAGAATCAAGTTTCACGCAGTTTTTCTGGAAAAAAGGGAATCATTGCAATCGAGAGAAATTTATGTAGAAGTATATTTGTAGTCATTTGGTTTCGATTCAAAGAGCGCGGGTTATATGAGGTTTTTTGGCTGATATTATACCGGGCCATCCCTTTTTATAGAACCTCTCACTGTACTAGTGTCCTAATCAGTTCGACAGTATAAAACTTTTATCGAAGAGACCACTTAAGCCCGTCGAACGCTCCTGTAAAATAATTTGAAAAGGGGAACTCTCACGAATAAAGTTGAAATTGAAACTTCTTTACAGTGAAAACGAAATTGTATTGAACGAAAAATCAGTTGGGGGGTCGTTCTTCAGTCGATGGTTTTATAGTAACTTTAATTAGATTTCGCGCCCAAATTAAAATTTCAAAATCACGTGAGAAAACGGTCAACGGGTTAAATAATTTACAAATTAAGTTTTTCCATCACGCGCTTAATAAAAATCAGTGTAACGGACATTTTTAAAAGTATATTTAAAGGAAAACTTGGAGCTAAAAATTAAAGTTTTTGAATTTATTTTCGGAATCACCGTGTCAAAAAACGTATTACAGAATTTTTTCAGAATTTTTAGACACTTTTTGGTATTTAAATTAATTTCTTGGTAAAATTTGGATAAAAGTAAATATAAATTCGGGCCAATCATATTATTTCAGCCTTCAACAGTACTTCTAACGTCCTTATATTAAAAGAAGAGGCTGGTGTTTGATACCCAAGATCTTATGGCATCAAATATCGGCCTATTCTTTTAATGTTGAGATAAGACATTACTAGAGCTGTTGAAGGCTGAAACAATATGATTGGCCCGAATTTATGTTTAACCAAACTTAAGAAATTAATATAAACACTAAAAACGTGTCTAAAAATTGTTTTAAAATTCTGTAATACGTTTTTTGGTATGGTGATTCCGAAAATAAATTCAAAATCTGGTTTATTTTTAGCTATAAGTTTAACTAAGGAATTGGAATTTGGATTTCTAGGAGTTTTTCCCTTTTTTAAACTTCTCAATTTTTATCGCAATCTTGGCGAAAGATTGGAGCAAATTTATGACTTTGGATATAATGCACGTCCGAACAGGCCCTTTTTCCTTAGATTTCTTTAAAATGTATCTTCTTTTTCAAGTCGGCAAATTTAGGTGGCCTGCGGTAATGTTACGCGCCTATGGTTTCAAACGTTGAAATTCCTGCACATTTCATTTACTCTCTCTCTCTCTCACTGGCTATATGGTAAAAAAAAACGTTTAAGTTGAATTTTCCACCTCCTCCTACACCTCTAACATTCCAGTTTAATCTCATAAGAGTAGGCTTTCAGTGGCCATTTTCAAGGTTTTAGTAAATGCCTTGATCGGAGTATGATTTTTCATAAATTCGTGTTGCAGAATCTTTAGAATAATGTGGGTAGAATTAAAGGTAATATATTTTAAGCTTTGGAAAAATCTATTAATTGAAAATAAATGTCTCATAACAAGCAGAAGATTTATTTTTAGTTTTAGCATAACGCCATTTTCAAAATTATATACTTCTGACTTCAAAAGGAAAATTTCTAAAAGATATAGGCATATGTAGTTTTTTCCCCACTATGACGTAGTTTATTTCTGGAACCTAATTAATCTTCATATTAAAAGATATAGGATTTGATCTGGATTAAGTACTTTTACAAAAAAGACCGAGGGAAACGATTGTAGATTAAAATTGGTTAAGGGCCGTCAAAAAACAATTGGGGAAATATTGTAACCAAAATTTTGCTTTTTTCCTAATTTAAGCACTGTTGAAGGCTGAAATAATATGATTGGTCTAAATTTATTTTACAAAAAATTTTACCAAACTTTATAAATTAATTTAAACACCAAAAATGCGTCTAAAAATTCCGAAAAAATTCTGAAATACGTTCTTTGGCATGGTGATTCCGAAAATAAATTCAAAATCTCTTCCATTTTTTGCTTAAAGTACTAAATTATCAAATAACCTCTTTGATTAACAGTAAATAAATTCATAATTAACAAAGGTCAGACTTTAAAAGAAGAACGCCATCTAGGTAGTAGTTTTTTCACACAAAATTTTTCCCCACTTAATCCAAAAAAATTGTATGAAATTATGAATTTTTATCATAAGTACATGTCGCAACGAGGGTGGTATGACACGCCCTCTCTTAAATATATTAAACCTTTTTTTAAAAGCAACCCCTCCTACCGGCAAATGAGTATTCCACCACAACCCTCAAATTAATATCTATATGTAATGACATTCAAAATACTTGAAATTCCTTCTCGATCGTGCAAAAAAAGTGAAATTTTCCCAAGATTAAAACAGGATATATGTATCAAAAGCCGAAATATTTCTAGCCACATTTTAAGCATTACATATCATATCGCTTATATTGAAAAATTATACATTATGTAAATTATATATTTAAGACCCTTTTGGTCTTATGCAGCCCTTCCCATTTAAAAACTTTGATATCTTAAATGTCCAATAAGAACATCGCCAAGTAATTTTATTAGTATTCTAAGAATGACCCCAAAAGTTCACCTCTGGCGATCTTCGATATCGACATTAATATTTTACATTAAATTTAAACTATCTCAAAAAATTGATTTTGAACAATACCTGAAATTGTTGATTAATTAATAAGAAGTTAATTCCTCCAGTTAATTACTTTGCTTAATTACTTCAAAATTAAGGCTTAAGTCAGCGTTTTAGCCCCCTTTACTTATTTACCATCTTGCCTCCATAATGTAGAAAAAGGGATACCAACGAATCAGAATTTTACTTTAGGAAAACTTAATTATTACTCGTTTTGTTAGATGGCGCCATAGTCTCAAACTTGCTTCCGAAAAACATACTTCATCTTGAATTAACATAGATTTTTATGGCGCCACCTTTTGGACGCTTACCGCTTGTATATATAATATAATATTGGAATAAAAATACGAGATTTGATTGGCTAGTATCTTTTCCAAATATAAAAGTACCGTTTTCTCGTAATTTAACTATTTTGGCTATTGTTTTGGTATTAAATAAGGTATTTTATGGTATATTAGAAATCTAAAAATCTATCGCGTATTTCACACGATTTCTTACAGTTTCCCTTTAAATAAGGGTATAATATCTGAATATATATCTAATATTTAAATTAATAAATAAATTGGTTCTTTAACGAACCAGATATATTTAATAAATAATTATCTTCTTCTTCAACTTTCGATAAAACGAAAAGTTAAATCCGGGAACAAAATAGTAATGGCGTAGAAAGAAAGTAGGTTTCTATTCGCTATAAACGTCAGAGAATTGTATAAAATATGCCAAAAATATGTTGGGTGGTTTATTTGAAATCAATTTTAGATTTCAATACTAACAATGCTATTTAATCTTTGTTTCACTACAGTATATACTAGTAGTTAACCCTATAACTATGTTTTTTACCTACTGTAGATACCAAATGGTTAAACGCATGCCAAGAATGATAAATAAAAAAAAATGGTTTTTGGTATGCGGAGACAAAAATTTGAAACAGCGGCCACATACCTTTCCATATTCTCTGGATGCTCTTTGGTTTGGTATCATCTCTTCAGTCTATAACCTCCTTATGCACTTTTTAACGACCAAGAATCTCCAAAAATCAGTCGCAGGGGTATTAATGCCCCGGAGGCAATCCTTAAAGTCCAGGTGCTACCCCCCTATAGGTAGAGGGAGTCATAAAACTCCGTAACTAAATCCTTTCTGAAAAGAAAAATAAAAAACATTAATAACTAACATTTAATTTAATATTAATAAATTATTTACAAGATTATTAGTTAATTCATAGTTAAATGGAGTCTTGGAGCTAAAAATGGAACAGCCATTGAATTTATTTTCGGAATCACCACGAGAATTATTATTATTAATTATTTTGGTATTTATAGACACGTTTTTGGTGTTTAAATTAATTTATCGGTAATATTTCTATAAAAGTAAATATAAAATCGGACCAATGATATTATTTCAGCCTTCAACAGCGCTTGTAATCTCTTGTCTCAACATTTAAAGAATAGGCCGGTGTTTGATGCCTAAGACCTTGGGTATCAAATACCGGCCTATTCTTTTAATGTTGAGACAAGACATTAAAAGCGCTGTTGAAGGCTGAAATAATATGAATGGTCCGATTTTATATTTACTAATATTCAGATTTTATCGAACTCTAGAAATTAATTTAAACATCAAAACTGTGTCTAAAAATTACGAAAAAATTCTAGAATTTGTTTTTTGGCTCAGTGAATCCGAAAATAAATTAAGCTCTCCATTTTTAGCTCCAAGTTTACCTTTAATTAAAACCAATAGAAGATAAGTCAAAATCCAATAATCAAATAATTTTTTGAAAACTTATGTAAGGTTACTCAATATTAAAGAAACTCTGGCTTCCCATAAGTCATTTTGTATATAACATATATACATTTTAGAATGGTGATAGGAGGGAACTCGTGTTTTAGTTATTGCCCCAAACTACTTTCATGATTACGAGGTATACCATTATGTATCAATTCGCCACAAGGCTTCTCTTTGTGTCAACTTCTCATAAAAATAATATAGATGAATTTACTCTTCTTCCTTCTCGGCGATGGCGAAAAAAAAAAAGTAGAAAAAAAGAGTGTTAAGGAAAAGAGACGCATTCCAATCTAAAGATTAATCGGCGATCCCCCGGCAATGGATCAAGCCTCGAGGTGAAGGTGGTCACCGTCATATTTTCTCTCAAACAGAATCTTAAGACGAGTTTTCATACTCTCCCTTATGGCGTAATCCCATTGAGTTTAAGTTTTAATTTCAAAATACGCGGCGAGTTTTTATTTCAAAAACACGCGATTCATCATATCGCGATAATCAAAGCACGCGCTTCATTTCAAACCGTCAATTAAGCCTAATTTCAAACCGTCGATTAAGCCTAATTTCAAACCGTCGATTAAGCCTAATTTCAAACCGTCGATTAAGCCTAATTTCAAACCGTCGATTAAGCCTAATTTCGAACCGTCGATTAAGCCTAATTTCGAACCGTCGATTAAGCCTAATTTCGAACCGTCGATTAAGCCTAATTTCGAACCGTCGATTAAGCCTAATTTCGAACCGTCGATTAAGCCTAATTTCGAACCGTCGATTAAGCCTAATTTCGAACCGTCGATTAAGCCTAATTTCGAACCGTCGATTAAGCCTAATTTCGAACCGTCGATTAAGCCTAATTTCGAACCGTCGATTAAGCCTAATTTCGAACCGTCGATTAAGCCTAATTTCGAACCGTCGATTAAGCCTAATTTCGAACCGTCGATTAAGCCTAATTTCGAACCGTCGATTAAGCCTAATTTCGAACCGTCGATTAAGCCTAATTTCGAACCGTCGATTAAGCCTAATTTCGAACCGTCGATTAAGCCTAATTTCGAACCGTCGATTAAGCCTAATTTCGAACCGTCGATTAAGCCTAATTTCGAACCGTCGATTAAGCCTAATTTCGAACCGTCGATTAAGCCTAATTTCGAACCGTCGATTAAGCCTAATTTCGAACCGTCGATTAAGCCTAATTTCGAACCGTCGATTAAGCCTAATTTCGAACCGTCAATTAAGCCTAATTTCGAACCGTCAATTAAGCCTAATTTCGAACCGTCAATTAAGCCTAATTTCGAACCGTCAATTAAGCCTAATTTCGAACCGTCAATTAAGCCTAATTTCGAACCGTCAATTAAGCCTAATTTCGAACCGTCAATTAAGCCTAATTTCGAACCGTCAATTAAGCCTAATTTCAACCCGTCAATTAAGCCTAATTTCAACCCGTCAATTAAGCCTAATTTCAACCCGTCAATTAAGCCTAATTTCAACCCGTCAATTAAGCCTAATTTCAACCCGTCAATTAAGCCTAATTTCAACCCGTCAATTAAGCCTAATTTCAACCCGTCAATTAAGCCTAATTTCAACCCGTCAATTAAGCCTAATTTCAACCCGTCAATTAAGCCTAATTTCAACCCGTCAATTAAGCCTAATTTCAACCCGTCAATTAAGCCTAATTTCAACCCGTCAATTAAGCCTAATTTCAACCCGTCAATTAAGCCTAATTTCAACCCGTCAATTAAGCCTAATTTCAACCCGTCAATTAAGCCTAATTTCAACCCGTCAATTAAGCCTAATTTCAACCCGTCAATTAAGCCTAATTTCAACCCGTCAATTAAGCCTAATTTCAACCCGTCAATTAAGCCTAATTTCAACCCGTCAATTAAGCCTAATTTCAACCCGTCAATTAAGCCTAATTTCAACCCGTCAATTAAGCCTAATTTCAACCCGTCAATTAAGCCTAATTTCAACCCGTCAATTAAGCCTAATTTCAACCCGTCAATTAAGCCTAATTTCAACCCGTCAATTAAGCCTAATTTCAACCCGTCAATTAAGCCTAATTTCAACCCGTCAATTAAGCCTAATTTCAACCCGTCAATTAAGCCTAATTTCAACCCGTCAATTAAGCCTAATTTCAACCCGTCAATTAAGCCTAATTTCAACCCGTCGATTAAGCCTAATTTCAAACAGTCGATTAAGCCTAATTTCAAACAGTCGATTAAGCCTAATTTCAAACCGTCGATTAAGCCTAATTTCAAACAGTCGATTAAGCCTAATTTCAAACCGTCGATTAAGCCTAATTTCAAACCGTCGATTAAGCCTAATTTCAAACCGTCGATTAAGCCTAATTTCAAACCGTCGATTAAGCCTAATTTCAAACCGTCGATTAAGCCTAATTTCAAACCGTCGATTAAGCCTAATTTCAAACGTCAATTAAGCCCAATTTAAAATCGTCAACGAAGCCTAATTTCAATCGCCGATTAAGCCTAACAAGATTATAACGTTTTCGGGATATTTAACAAAGAAATAACTGTAACAAAGTAAGAGAAGTTTCAGTATGGTTACGCCACAGAACTAATAACTTACTAATTAATATGTTATCAATTCAGTAAAATAATAAAAATGTCGCGCACCATTATCCAAGCGTGAAAACGCATTTTTACATCTAGGTGGGGTAAAATGGATATTAAAAAAATATGACTGAGAAAGATTGGAGCTAAAGGTAAAGAGGAGGTTGGGGGTTATTAAAAAACTTTCTTTAGCTTTGGTTTCTTCTCTATGGCATTTCGCGGACGGTGTCTTGGCGGAGAAAGGGGGCAGTGAATACGTTACGATGGGCGTGGTACGTCCTAATCTTTCGTCGTAACTCCGAGGACTCCGCTTCGAGGCAAAGATTTCTCTTCAGATGCCTTTTACCTGCCTGCCATTTGGACCCCCTTACCATTTACCACCCTACACAACTTTCTTAAAAAAAAATACGCTTTTAGACGGTCATCGAAATCACGATTTAGGGTGAAACTTGGTTATTGATGTAGTGTATGTCGTTCAGAACGTAATAGCCAATGAATCGAATGTTACAATTTCTTCATTACGTCATCAGGCAGAAAAAATTACACTTTTTTTAAGTGTTTTCAGCCCAAGGGTAGTTTGAATATATTTATAAGAATGTCTTCATGGGAAGTAAAAAAGTATCTTAAAAAATGCAAGATTGTGAGCTCTCATTCGCCAATCCATTAAGACATAATTAAAATGAAAACCTGTGACTAGTCCAAAGACATCCTCGTGCCTTTGGCTTCATAAAAACCCCAGTGACACGCGCGATATAATCAAGAACTATCAGGATTTATCGCGATTCAAAGAATGTGCGCATGCCGCAGCGCGTGTCGCGGGGATTCTATAAAGCCAAAGGTACAAGAGCGTCTTTTGATTCGTAGATAACATGTCCTTGTAAAATCAGAAAATTTCCAATGTTTTACTTTTATAAACAGAAACAACTTCTTTTTGATCTTCGTTATCAAAAAATGTTGAAAAGTAGATAAAGAAGATTCCAATTTAAGACGTTACCGACTTGTTTGGTATTAAGTAGATATTTTTTTGTCGATACGATGGAGAAGAGTAATAATCTTAAGTTCCCTCTAGTTTTCCCCCCTCCAATTTCACCCGTGGAGATTTTTTGGCATACCTTAGGACCAGATTCCGAGACCGGGTCGAAAGAGACCCACCGGGAGAGGGGTGAATATATTCTTCTTCTTCTGGACCAAGAAAAGCACGCTACAGGAGGGAGGAGATGGGGCTGAGACACCGATAACCCCCCAAAAAAAGCCATAAGAAAGATGACGAAGACGGGATGATGAGCCGATCTGTAGCCGCGCAGTCTGGCGAAGCTAGGAAGCGAAGGAAAGTTTTTTTTTCTACTCGCGACACTCCAAGAGAAAGTTACCAGCCGTGACGAGAGATACCATGCAGTCTGAGCCATTCCAGAGTCGCCGTGGAGCGTGCACTCTCTGACTGGAATAATTCTTCAACGGCCTGGCCAAAAGACCCAGGGGGGGACCCCCCACCTATGCCCGAGGGAATCCCCCTGTAGCTCATATGCCTAAGACAACCACACGCAGTAACGTATGTATGATATAAACATTGATTATTATCGATTACAGGGGGTTTGAACTTCGATAAACAAAATTACGAGAAGTTACAGTCAAGTAATATTAACAATTATCTTAATAGATATAAGATGAATAACTAAATAAGGGTCCTCTAACGTCCAAAACAATGCAGGGCACAAAACTAACAGCGCGTCTGCCTTAAATTCCTTTGTCCACAACTGCGAGGCACGACGATATGTTAGCCCGCACTGTTTTGGCCATTAGAGGACCCTTTTGAACGCCAGATTTTGTTATTCTATTAAAATAGACTGTATGGTATTTGGTTTAAGAATATTCTAGGAAATTCCTTGGTCTTCGGAGCTTCTAAAAGCACATTTTGTTAAACATTTACGATTTCTCTTAAATAGAAATTGACAATTGTAAGCAGTTCTTTTAGGTCATGACCTTATAGTCATCTTACAAAACGTTTAAGAAATGATATAATTAGGGCTGATAATTAACGATCACGTGATTACACGCGTGAAGGATGATGCATGATACGCAACCCTTACATAATTTGAAAACTAAATCAAGTTTGTAAATTCTTAGATTAGTACAATTAACTCTTCTTGTGTAGGATTCGTTGCTGTTGTAATTCATGGTTTAAATAGACTTCATGAACTTCAAATGGAAATTGAGTATCATTTTCGGAAAGATCGTTAAAAAACGATTCAAAATATATATACATATGTCATAGAATAAAATTACCGCGACAGTAAAAATAAATACGTCATCACTATAGTCGCCTGCTTCAAGATCCCTTAACCTGGGAGACAGCTAGGATTTCTATAGCATATATATAATGGTTAAGCAGAATGGCTAGTCCAGTGGCAAGTCTACAGACCGTCAAAACACCTGTGAATTGTCACTCTGGTCACGTGCCGAATTTCTCTCTCTCGTCAAATAAATTTCATAGGAGTTTTTTCCTTTAAATCTCCGTACCCCTAAAATATAATTCACCTTAATGTATTTTATTCAGCAATGTCTCTGCATAGCACTTCATTTATACATGGTAGTAATTAGCGCCATTCCCATTTCCATTTTTTTTATTATTTTTTTTTTTGGAAGAAATGACTCAAATGAGTAACAATGTTTTTAGAAAGACAATGGAAGAAGCCAATCTGTTAATCTACTAATGACAAGTAGATATAGTTTTATCACAAATACCTTGTTCGTCTTACATTCAATCAATCATTAAAAGCATTATCATGGGTCTAATTAATCCGTAACCATTCAAAATCCAGTTTTAGATCGAAAACTGTAGATTACATCATGAGTTTAAAAAAAAGCCTCGTTCATATTTTAGTTCCATTTGTCCCCGGTTCACACGCAGTGACAAGCCAGTTCCTACATAGCCAAGGCTTAGTTACCGTTTCAAAAAATTCACAGAATTTAAAAAAAATTAAATAACTCAACTTAATTAGTTAATCTTTTTAACTCGTTGCTTAATTGGTATTTGACAGAAATTATAATTTTATTATTTCCTATAATGTTACTGAATTTCCATTTGGATTTCGTGAAAAATTCGTGACAGTATCACTTTAAGAAATACCGCAAATATGTCATGGAATTTGGGAGAGACATTAGCATATTTGAAACCAGAGGTATCGGTGTTTTTCTTTGACCATTTTTTTTTAATTCCAAAAGGGGAGTCGATGGGCCATTATAACTTGATGGGTCGATTTAATGAGCCACAGTCCGTATCACCGCGCGACCAACATGCCATGCCTTTCCAAAAACAGTTGATGAATCGACCCTTTTTATATCCAATTCATGAAATAATTGCTTCGGACGTTCCAATATTAAAGACAACCCTTTTTACTGATACTCTTTCTGATAGAAATGGATGTCTAATTGCAGAACAAATTATGTCTGATAATTATACGTAATAAATATGTTTTCACGAATTCCAAATGAAAAATGAATATCATTTTCGGAAAGATCGTTAAAAAACGATTCAAAATATATATTTAAAGTATATATTTCTCTCAAGTACGTCTGTCTGTCTGTCAGACTGGAACGCAAAAAGTTTCTAGCAAAGTTAACGCACTTTTGCTGAGTTTGCAACGTAGTTTTTAATTTTAAAACACGCGGGGAGCGATAAGGTCGCATTCGCGCGGTCTTTTACGTAAAAGTACTTAATCCTGATCAAGTCAACTACGTTTCAGAAATAAACCACGTCATATTGTATTTTTTTAATACATATATCATATCGGAATAAAATATATATTTTTGATAATTTAATTTTGAAGTTTCTACCCTTTAAAAATGCTTTTAAATATAAAATAAGGGACAAATTGTTTATACTACAGATGGGTATATGTATAATTTATTTTAATGTCATGATTGAACGCGTGATGGTGTTTGAAGCTCGACAAAGAAAACCACCAACCTTCTATGACGCGGGGCGATAGTCAATTTCAAAAGGGAGGGATCAAGATACTAATCTTGGCAACTAGAATTAAGAATTTAAAAGGAAGACGCGCCGTTAGGAACAGAAAACGAAAAAACAATGATAAAGCCAAACGTTCTAGCGACAGAAAAGCAAAGATGATGAATAGGTTTTATACGCGAGGACCAAGTCCGTGTTTTTAATGACGATCGCGTGATGAAAAACCTTTTTCTTGGCATTCTGAGACGCAGTCAAGACCGAGAGAGAGAGAGATGGAAATAGAATCACTAACGAGTATATATCATATCTAATATTTATAATAAGTACAGAACTATGATGATCATAGTTAAAGAGACAAGGAAACCTGGTTCTTAAAAGTCTAATTCTTCTCACGAAGGAAAAATTGAAAGCTCTATTTTGTTGATTAAACAGTAATACAAAAAAATTGCTTCCTACAATGAAATATTTTAAACTAATCTTAATTACTTCAAAATTGAGTATTAATCTCAGCGTTTTAGTCTCCCTTACTTATTTAAATCACCCACCATCTTGTTCCAGGTAGAAAAGAAATTACCAACCAATCAGAATTTTACTCTGGAAAAAACGTATTACGTGTTTTGTTACATGGCGCTACAGCCTCCAACAAGGTTCCGAAAAACATTATCTCGAATTAATAGATTTTTATGGGAAATGTGGCGCCACCTTTCAATGGTTTGTTGCCTGTATATATAATATTGGTAATAAAAAGACGAGATTTTATTGGCTAGTATCCCCTTCTCTCCGAGTAGGATTCAAAATGGTGGTCGACCTATAACTTTTGAAATTTAATATTTTGTTGGATTTTAGGAAAAAAAAAATTATGGTCTAAAAAAAATCTAAAAATTAAGTTGCACAGGATTTCCTTTAAATCTAAATTTTCGAACTAAAGTTTCATGGTCCCTTTAGGATATAAGGCAGCCAATGGTATGGATGCTAGGACCCCATCAAAAAGAAATGTCAATTTTTTGATTGACGACTTCATTGTGTATGTATATGAACCTGCAGCTACCCAAGCGGTTGTGTTGCTTTTGATTTACAGATCATCGTTTATACTATAGGCCTTGAAGTCGCGATTTAAACCGATTCAATACGTCGTGACGCGATCGGGTGAACAGGAAACCGTTTTTCACCAATCGATTTGAATTGATTTCTCGAAACTGCTTTGTGAACTAATATCAAATCGATTCGACTTCAACAACCCACGGATTAAGCTATAATAAATCGATTTAAGAAGATAATACGTGAATAGATGGCAAACTTAAGTAACAAAATTGGTTCCCGAACCAGTTAAGAGAAATCGAATCAAATCGATTCGAGAAAAACGTTTTCCTGTTCACAAGACTGTGTCGAAACGTTTTGAAACGCTTTAAATCGATTCCAAGGCCTAGTATGAATGCAGATATTGTTATGGTATACATAATCTCTAAATCCAGATTGCGCTTGTAATTTAAAAACAATTCAACAAGAGTTTCGTTTATAGATGTTGATACCATATTTCAGCGCATGCGCCCTCCCCTAATATAATTATCGATATCATATATTACCCAGCACCGAGTTGAAAAACGTATATTATATTCCATTTGGAAAATGCAAAACATAATAATTGGAAGCGAGTATATTAGGGTGTTTATGATCAAAGGAATGATATCCTCGCATGATGCCCGAGCGTGCGCCTGCCATTAAGAACTCGTTTACCATAAAGCCTCGTGCTCGTTTTAAACATTATTCACTCGCGAGATACCAGAACCTATCAGCCCAATTTGACTAAATACATCCTTCTTGGAAAATACCGTAAATAAAACAAGATAGTCGAGCCAGTATAAGACCCTAACAACGGAAAAAAAAAAATCACTAAAGGCGTGTTCACGCAAGCGCGCGAGAAATCGAAAATCAAAATTTTCTAGCTACGTGTCTGTCTGTCGGTCTGCTACGATAAAATGTACAGGCGAAGTTAGATTGCAAACTCCAACTGAGTGAATTTTATTCAAAAACAGGCAGTTGATCATATCGATTGAGCCTAATTTCAAAACGTCAATTAAGCCCAATTTTCAAAAGTTCGATTAAGCCCAATTTTCAAAAGTTCGATTAAGCCCAATTTGAAAAAATCGATTAAGACCAATTTCAAAACATCGATTAAGAATAATTTTAAAGGGCCGATTAAGCCTAATTTCATAGGGTCGATTAGCCTATTTTCAAACGACAATTAAGCCTATTTTCAAACGGCAATTAAGCCTATTTTCAAACGGCAATTAAGCCTATTTTCAAACGGCAATTAAGCCTATTTTCAAACGGCAATTAAGCCTAACTTCAAACGTCGATTAAGCATAATTAGGTATATGGTTATGCCACATAACTAATTATTAAACAAAAAAGTAATTTGTTATCAATTAGGTCCATGCTAGTTTATTTAAATGTTTATTTTAACCTTTTTAACCGCTGGTATGAACCGCTTAAAACCAACTGACATTTTCAAATTTTACATTTTTACCATTTTGGATTTTATTATCCAAAAATCAATAACACAAACGAAGTATATGATGTTGGACTGTCAACCGCATTCCTGCAGTGACGGGTTCAAAACAACAAAATTCAAAAACCACTAAATTTGTGCCGGTGTAAAATATTAATTCAAGTTACTAATAGTAAAAAATTCATAAAATGTGTTCGGAGGTAGAATTACAAAGGCAAAAACAAGCCTAAATTAATCCTACCTTCCGAACTTCAGAATATAAAATAATAATAATAAATAGCCCTGCCCCCAATACTGCATACTCGTTTATGCAAATTATAAAATCCCCAAATTTCGCCACCGAAATTTCATTTTTCTCCGGGAGTTCAAGCAAAGTCTGATTGTTTTAATGCTCGGGAATTAGTAAGGGGGTCATGTTGCTGCCAAAAAAACTGATTTTATGGATCATTAGCGAACTCACTAGAGTTCCAAGGGGGATGGAATATTTTTTTTTGGAATAAATTATGAGAGGCTAAGCGGCTGGCTCTGGTAGGAGGGGCAACTTAGAATTTTACAGGTGCAACTTTTATAGGCGACACATCTTTGGGATTCGAACAGGAGGAGGTTCGACTAAGCCTGAAGGGACAAACAAATTCTTTTCGACGATGCCAAAGCAAAAGTTATCGAGATTCTACGCTAGAAATTAAAAAAAAAAAAAAAAAAAAAAAAAAAGTATAAAATTAAAATTATTTCGGGTAGATCCGGGTTGGAAGAACCATATTATTTCGGGATAATAATATTGTAACTCAAATTACGATTGAAATTGTTAATTTTAAATTACTTTTAATAATAAAAAAAAAACATTATCATAACGAAGTCGTGATGATAACAAAATATATGTTCCCAAATTAACCCAATTTTCATTCCAATTAAGATCTAATTAAAACGTTAATCAAGATCTGACGACTTAGTTATATAAACGTAATTAACCAAATTTTCACTAAATGAAAATTTGATTTTTATTTTTGCACCATTTTTAACCAAAATTATATTTTAACAAGGTGAGCAAGGCATTATATAGTCTGTAAAAACAAATAATACCACTATTAATTTGGATGTCAACTTAAAACTTAAATTGCAAAGTAGAAAATCAATTTTTGAAGTGATTTTTTAATTATTTTTACGGAATAGATAAATAGGCAACATAAGCCGCGTTCATACTAGACCATGTAATCGATTTAAACCGTTTCAAAACGTTTCGCTAGAGTCGTGTGAACCGTCTTTTCTCGAATCAATTTAATTCGATTTTTCGAAACTTCATACCGATTCGGTTTCAACAACCGATAGATTTATAAAGATAGCGCGTGAACACGTGACGCTTAAAACGATTCCTGGCGATTTGAATATCGGTTTGATTTTACCGTTTCAAATCGATTAAGAAATGCTAGTTTGACATTCGTTCGATATGTAGCTTATTCTTTTAAAACTCTTTAAAAATTAACAATAACTAATTAATACTACTAATTTTGATGTAAAATTAAAATATAAATCAATTTTTGAAGAATTTTTTAATTATTTTTTACGGAATAGACAAATTTTATAAATAATATTTATAAAATCTTGCAAATGTCTGAAATTGCAGTTGTGATATTTCTACTTTAAGACGTTAGTAGAAATTTCCCTTGTAACTTCCAGGCACGTAGTTGGTAGCCGGGCGGTTCCACAAATCCCCCAAAATTCTCCTCCCGTTTGACATCCTGGCGTTATACCGTAGTATAAGATATAAAAAGTCACTCTACTCTCTCTTGATTTCCATCAACGATTAAGGTTCCCGAATAAACTCCCTAAGAACAACTTCATTCCGGAACAAGAATTGTTTAGTCACACACGGTTGCTTCAACCGCGCGGAGATATTTTCGTTTGGCATAAATTAAGGGGTGCTTCTTGACAAATAACCTTGAGGTTGGGGGGTTACGAAGCTTCTAGGGACAAAATAGTCGCGTGAGACTGCGTGGCTACTTTGAAGATGCCAGATATTTTATAAATTAAATCTGCGTTTCTTTTGACGTTTGACAGAAGAGATGCAATCTGCAATATCTGATTTGAATCTTTAGGCTTAACATTTTGAGTTGAAACAAAACATAATTGGAGGTAACTTTAGTCGTGTATACTAACTTATAAGTTAGTATACACTTATGGTATTAAGATATACCTCAAAGCGTAATGGTATTGAGATATACCTCAAAATCGTCATGATATTAAGATATACCCCAAATCGTAATGATATTAAGATATACCCCAAATCGTAATGATATTAAGATATACCCCAAATCGTAATGATATTAAGATATACCCCAAATCGTAATGATATTAAGATATACCCCAAATCGTAATGATATTAAGATATACCCCAAATCGTAATGATATTAAGATATACCCCAAATCGTAATGATATTAAGATATACCCCAAATCGTAATGATATTAAGATATACCCCAAATCGTAATGATATTAAGATATACCCCAAATCGTAATGATATTAAGATATACCCCAAATCGAAATGATATTAAGATATACCCCAAATCGTAATGATATTAAGATATACCCCAAATCGTAATGATATTAAGATATACCCCAAATCGTAATGATATTAAGATATACCTCAAAGCGTAATACCGTTTTCAGACGAGGCGTAATTAGCCGGTTTAAGCAGATTTAACCGTAGTTTAATCACAATTAACCGAGGTTTATAGAACTGAGAAGGTTATGTAAACCTCGGTTAAATCTGATTAAACCACGGCTAATTACGCCTCGTCTGAAGAGGGTATAATGATATTAAGATATACCCCAAATGGTAATGATATTAAGATATACCACAAATGGTAATGATATTAAGATATACCACAAATGGTAATGATATTAAGATATACCACAAATGGTAATGATATTAAGATATACCACAAATGGTAATGATATTAAGATATACCACAAATGGTAATGATATTAAGATATACCCCAAATGGTAATGATATTAAGATATACCCCAAATGGTAATGATATTAAGATATACCCCAAATGGTAATGATATTAAGATATACCCCAAATGGTAATGATATTAAGATATACCCCAAATGGTAATGATATTAAGATATACCCCAAATGGTAATGATATTAAGATATACCCCAAATCGTAATGATATTAAGATATACCTCAAAGCGTATGGTATTGAGATAAACCTCAAAGCGTAATGATATTAAGATATACCTCAAAATCGTCATGGTATTAAGATATACACCAAATGGTAATGATATTAAGATATACCCCAAATGGTAATGATATTAAGATATACCCCAAATGGTAATGATATTAAAATATACCCCAAATGGTAATGATATTAAGATATACCCCAAATGGTAATGATATTAAAATATACCCCAAATTTATAATGATATTAAGATATACCCCAAATTTATAATGATATTAAGATATACCCCAAATTTATAATGATATTAAGATATACCCCAAATTTATAATGATATTAAGATATACCCCAAATTTATAATGATATTAAGATATACCCCAAATTTATAATGATATTAAGATATACCCCAAATTTATAATGATATTAAGATATACCCCAAATTTATAATGATATTAAGATATACCCCAAATTTATAATGATATTAAGATATACCCCAAATTTATAATGATATTAAGATATACCCCAAATTTATAATGATATCAAGATATACCCCAAATTTACAATGATATCAAGATATACCCCAAATTTATAATGATATCAAGATATACCCCAAATTTATAATGATATCAAGATATACCCCAAATTTATAATGATATTAAGATATACCCCAAATTTATAATGATATCAAGATATACCCCAAATTTATAATGATATTAAGATATACCCCAAATTTATAATGATATTAAGATATACCCCAAATTTATAATGATATTAAGATATACCCCAAACGGTAATGGCATTAAGATACACCCCAAACGGTAATGGTATTAAGATATACCTTAAACCGTAATGGTATTAAGATATACCCCAAATGGTAATGCTATTAAGATATACCCCAAATGGTAATGATATTAAGATATACCTAAAAATGTATTGTTACCTAGATATAACTCAAAATCTTTCTTCAATAGCGTTCGCCGCAACTGAGGCTACGCTTAATCTACAAAAACCACCTTAATTTTGATATTAAAAATCATAAACACGAGATATATAAAAACTAATTTACGATAATAAAGTCTGCAACGAATAAACGCAAATCCGATGTATATGATGGGTGGAATACCTTTAGTCTGGCTTTCTTGAAACAATGTTATAATTTAAAATAATTCACAGCGGGTGTTCCATAAAGTCTGAAAAATAACACGTATTTTAGGCGTACTTCGCGTACTTAAATAAACTCGAATATAAAAGGTTAGGCCAATGATTTGTGATACAAAATTTGCTTCGAAATTAAAATAGGCTGCATTAAAAAAATTATCCAAAAATTCAGACGCCCGGGTGCGAAAGAAATAACTTTTCTTAATACGCATGGAACATTAAATAATATTAAATATAACAGTACTGGTTTAAAAAAGTACGGTCTAACAATATAAGTAGTATCAAAAGTCTATATTACTTTATTTCGTAAAAGTAAACCAACCCCATAGTTTAATACTATCAGCAAAGGTCAGGGTAAATGTAGCTACAGATTCTGATTCGAGACACTCGAGCGGCCGCAGTCGCCGTGGAAATACTGAACGGAGGAAGCGACACTCTGCGGAGAAATTACGGAGTTGTGAGGGAAGACAATATAGCCAAGCGCGGCCCGCCTAAAATCCGTTTCTAGTCACACGATATCCTTCAGTCTCCCTTTAAATACATATATATTTAGCACGCGCTTATATAATAATTCGGCTGTAATATCTAGTCTCCATGGAGAAATGAAAAGAAATGGGAGCGGCTACTTTAAGAGTATTTTAACCAGACGGCGCACGCTACATCTAAATCTTCACCACGCTCGCTTTATGAGTATATATGATTCCGATAAGAAATTTAACAAACAAGGTGGGTAGATTTAATATGGACACACTCACAGGGTTAGTCTAGTCAAGTTCGATCTAACCCAGGATTAAAAACATCTTACGCGTATTTACCCAGCGGAGTTATAGAAACAAGCCAAGGCTTAGTTTTAAGAAAGAACTATATCTTAAAGAGAGAATGCAACCTAATAACGAGTGATTTTTTATCGATTCCTTATCGTTTAAATATTCCTAATCCACCAATAAAAAATTAAAGAGATAAATTTAAAACTTACCTGAAAAATAGGCTTAGCTGGATTCATGGAAATCAGCTGAATTTCTTCGCATTGAAGAGTCAGTGACCAATCGAATGTTATTGGAAGTCTCGCCTTAACGATAAGCCTTTGGCGACCAGTGAACATCAATGAGAAGAAATTCAGGATCTCCATGAATCTAGCTAAGCCTATTTTCAGGGCAAGCTTTAAATTTATTTCTAGTTTAATATTTGTTTTTACAGGTGAATTAGGATTATTTAAACGATAAGGAATCGATAAAAAAATCACTTGTTTTTGGGTTGCATTCTCCCTTTAATATTTAACGATGAATAACAAATCCTGGCGTTCAAAAGAGTCCTCTAACGGCAAACATATGAGGCTAAAGTTGAAACTAACAAAACTACGTTCCCGCACTGTTTGGGCGCTTGTGAACGAAGGCCACAATAATAGCTAAATTGAAAATGGTAGCAAACCTCTCCACAGCCTCCTTTAATTAAAAGGGACCTTTAAGGGATGGAAAATGAACTGAACTAAACTGAGGTTGCGCGATTCATCTTTAGCTATTAAGATAGCAACCGTATAAAAATATAGTTAGGATGAAACTAAAATTTCGGGTGAAAGTGAGGGCGAGTGATTTGAAATCCTTTTTGGCGCAATGAAAGAAGAGGCACTCTTAACCATTGGTGGGCAGGGGGAAGGGAGGTTAATGGAATGGTGTCCGTGGTCAGAGGAGATAGGTTGGCGCGAGGCAAAACTTCTAGAAGTTAGCGGGCGAAAGATTAGCCGAGAGTAGAGGGGGTTTAGATGGGAGGGCAAATACGATGGAATGATGGTTTCAAAAAGTGATCGTTCGGTTCGCCAACCCGGATATAAGCTTTCTTGCCTCTTCAATGAAGAAAAAGACTATCCTATACATTTCGCCCACACCTTATAGCCCCCAAAAAAAGCCAAAAACCACCGCTGGGGGTCAGACTTTTCGCCCTCCCCTGTTATTCGTAAAGCCTCGTTCGCGCAATATCATAAAACCTCATTTCAATGTGCTACCATGGAATAACCAAAGAAACTAGCTTTCACAAGGAAGAAAAATCTTCTGATATGGTCAAAAAAAGTCTTGGAAATTACAATTCGACGAAATTGGAACAAAATTTCAAATGTCTTTCGTCCACTTTTGATTAATTAAAAATGGAACAGCTTTTGAAATTAATTTTGGAATCCCCGTGCCAAAATACGTATTCCAGAATTTTTTTCGGAATTTTTAAACACGTTTTTGGTGTTTAAATTAATTTCTAAAGTTTGGTAAATATAAAATCGGACCAATCATATTATTTCAGCCTTCAACTGCGCTTGTAAAGTTCTAACATTAAAAGAATAGGCGGGAGTTTGATCACCAAGGTCTTAGTCATCAAACGCAGGCCTATCTTTTATGTTAAGAGATTAAAAGCGCTGTTGAAGGTTGAAATAATATGATTGGTCCGATTTTATATTTACTTTTATTCAAATTAATTTAAACACCAAAAATGTGTCTAAAAATTCTGATAAAATTCTGGAATACGTTTTGTGGCACGGGGATTCCGAAAATAAATTCAAAAGCTTCCAAGTTTTGCTTTAATTTTTATAATTTACGTCCAAGAATCAAAAGTAGATTCAATGTGAACGATGCTTAAACAAAACATGTCTTCACTATAAGGTTAAGCTCGGTTGATATAAGTTTTTGGGCAGAGATTTTTGGTTCCAGCCTTTTTTCCGTGCCGCGAATTAGTAAGCTTGTTTTTCACCTTTTTTTTTCGTATTTCTTACTGGAACACGAAGGTATTAAGTACAGACTCCAGCAAATAAACAGATTTTAGCTTCTTCGGCAGGCGATTTTTTTTTTGACAGTAAATTAACAAAAATAAACCGGTTGTTGAAAAGTAAAATGTTTATATTTTAAAAAACCTTTATGCGTGGAAGTTTTATTCGTGCTCGGGTTTTAATTAGTGGATCATTTAATTACTAATTGAATCTTAACTTATCAGTTGAATAATTCTTATTTTTAGAAGTCAAAAAAAAAAAAAAAAAAAAAAAAAAAAAAACTACTTCATTTTCATTTCAGATTCACTTTAAAATTATCTAAATTTACGTTATCAACAACTAGATTCTAACGATTATAAAAATTTATTTATTTTGTCACCTTTCTCAATGAAGAACATAACTTAAAGCAAAATATAAAAATGATCTATAAAGTCAAGAAGAAAAATGTTTATTCAGACGTCGCGTTGCGTAATTGGATCCAATTTCTACTTTCTACGCTCGGGTTGGAATGCGAGCCCAATTTCTTAAAATAAATATATTAAAAATGTATAACTAAAGCCGCGTTCATACTAGGCCTTGTTTCAAAATGTTTCGCTAGAGTCGTGTGAACGGGAAACCGTCTTTTCTCGAATCGATTTGATTCGATTTCTCGAAACTGCTTCGGTAACCAGTTTCGTACCGATTCGGTTTCAACAACCGATAGATGAAGCTACGATAAATCGATTGATAAAGATAACGCGTGAACACCGCTTAAAACGATTCCTGACGATTTGAATATCGGTTTGATTTAACCGTTTCAAATGTGTGACCGTAGCTCAAGTGAACGCGCACCTCGAGATCGTCTGAAAACCCAATAGGCTGTCAAAAGATTACGAATGGAAGCTGCAGTCGAGATGGCGGTTGATTGAAATTTCACGACGATTCGTTCTTTTAAACCTTGTCAATGAAATTGATGTCGCGCAACGTCAAAAGTGGGATAAGGAATACGAACACCTAACTAGTTTGCGAAAGTGTTGACGAGGTTTGAACGAACAGACATTGGTGAAAGTAAATTTAAACAAGGATAGTCGTTATTTTATTTTGTTGACAGTGTTAATACCAGTCTTGAGGCTGGCTGCATGGAGGAGATTTTGAACAGTACCAATGATGGCACGCGTAAGAAATAAGAACAGATTATTTAAAATTACCGTTATTTTTGGAAATTGGTAATTTAATTACTATCTCACATTACCGGTATTCATATAGATTTGAATTTCTGCGATTGTCATCTTTCAAACGTTGCAAAATTCTTATTTCTTATTAAACAGCCCCTATACACTCGTAAAATGCATAGATTTAAGTATACATAAATATTAATTAAATTATTCTTAATTAAAAACCTTATTTAATTAAGTATGAAAACCAGGTTTTGTTATTATCTTTATCTAAAGCCGCGTTCATACTAGGCCTTGGAATCGATTTAAACCGTTTCTAAACGTTTCACCAATCGATTTGATTCGATTTCTCGAAACTGCTTCGGGAACCAGTTTCGTACAGATTCGGTTTCAACAACCGATAGAAAACTACGATAAATAGATTTATAAAGATAACGCTCGAAGAAATTGCGCTTAAAACGATTCCTGGCGATTTGAATATCGGTTTTATCGTTTCAAATCGATTAAGAAATGCTAGTGTAACCGTTGCTTAAGATAGATGTCTATTGTTAATTGTTCTAGTTTGTATGGCTCTGCAATTTTTCATAGCATTACACGTTTTTTCTCTCTGTCTGTCTAAGAAATATCAAAGATATCTGTTCAACAATTATGATCATTTACTTTCTTTTATATATTCTAATAGCGTAGAGAGAGCTGGCTTGGCTGACTACCTTTTAAAGTTAATCAATCTTACATTAAATAATCACCGTCATAAGAAAAGAAGCCAAGGGGGCGAAAGTAAAAAGAAAAATCTTCTACATAAGTCATAGAAAATAAGGGGGGCATTAATAACGGCATTGAGAAACGCCCCGAAAAGACCATTTGTCCAAGATATACTTTAATAATATCAGAAAGGGAGCGGGGGTTCGGAAGCTATAGTTTTAACGAAGAAGAAGAAGAAGAAGCGGAGAAGCTAGCAGCCTTCCGGCGTTCGAACTAACAGATTTAACCCGTACAAGCTTACGAAGAGTGTGACGTCTCTTAACATTCATCTTATACGGCTTTTAAGAATTTCCTCCCAAGATACGAGTGATGATGCTTTGTTATGACAGTATTAGTAGTAGTACTTATTACAGTATTTATTTCTAGAAGCAATAGTATTATTTCTAGAAGCAATAGTATTATTTCTAGAAGCAATAGTTTTTATTTCTAGAAGCAATAAAAGCGATAGTATTTATTTCTAGAAGCAATAAAAGCGATAGTATTTATTTCTAGAAGCAATAAAAGCGATAGTATTTATTTCTAGAAGCAATAAAAGCGATAGTATTTATTTCTAGAAGCAATAAAAGCGATAGTATTTATTTCTAGAAGCAATAAAAGCGATAGTATTTATTTCTAGAAGCAATAAAAGCGATAGTATTTATTTCTAGAAGCAATAAAAGCGATAGTATTTATTTCTAGAAGCAATAAAAGCGATAGTATTTATTTCTAGAAGCAATAAAAGCGATAGTATTTATTTCTAGAAGCAATAGAAGCGATAGTATTTATTTCTAGAAGCAATAGAAGCGATAGTATTTATTTCTAGAAGCAATGGAAGTAACAGTATTATTTCTAGAAGCAATAGAAGAAATAGTATTATTTGTAGAAGCAATAGGAGCAAAGGTATTATTTATAGAAGTAATAGAAGTAATAATTATTGAATTGTTTGGCCGTAGAGCAACGCATGATATGTAAGAGACGTACTTGGCCATTTGTTAATTTTTTTCGGCCCTTCTTTGTTAACTGGAACGAGTCATACGAAATGTATTATATTCTAGTAGAGAATGTAGAAAAAGTAGTGGGTGTAGGCTCGTCCTAAAGATGATAATAGTCTAGTTGGTCGCCGCTGGCGCGAGCCTATAGGGATTATCTTTTTTTTTTAAAGAAAGGTGGACTCTGCGGCGGCATCGCTCAGGCCCAGGAGCCGAGCAGCCGAAAAAGGGTGTTGGCTCTTTATAAGAGAAAAGCTACCATAAAGGTAGTCGATCCTCTTCGAGCTCGGACTAATATACTCCGAATAAAAGCTACCTTATATTATGCGGAGAATTTCGGGATGCCATTTAGAAAAATCTCAGAAACAAAATGTTCTAACTTCATTTTACATCGTAACTGCGGATGGACCATTTTACGAGTCAATTGAACAACTTATAGCCAATCGTTGGATGGCCGATCTCATGAGTTAGAACAATGGATACATTTCTTAATAGATATAGATGAAGAACAAAACCTGGTCTTTGTTCTAACGGCCCAAACATTGCATGCAAAACCAAATCAACGTCATATCTATGCAAAATTCATCCCTACATCTACGCAAAACCCATCCCTACATCTATGCAAAACTCATCTATACATCTATGCAAAAACCCATCCATACAGCTATACAAAACCCATCTATACGAAACCCATCTTTACATCTACAAAACAAAATCTTTCAGATCCCTAAGACATCTTTCAAATCCCTAAGACATTTTGAGCAAATCTACGTGTTTAACATTGCCAAAGCCGGTCAACAGTTACACTGAAGTGGTTATAAAAATGTTTAAAGTTTTAAAAGTTTCTGTCGTAACGTCGAGAGTATATCCTATTCTTCGTCTCTTCTATATGATATTGTTAATCTAAAACAATATGTGGACATACGATAATCTAGCCCTTATGTACTGATCCAAGATGAGCTTTAAGAGGGGGTTCAATGGAGGGGTTTTAGCGGGATAATAATTCAGAGAAAAGTTTGGAAAAGAGATGAAACTACATGCGCGCGTTGCACGGAGTGGGGCGGAGTAGGGAACTTGGGCGTTGGTGCACGTTCATCGCCGGAAATGGTCGCCAAGAACCTCTCTCTCTCTCTCTCTCTCTCTCTCTCTCTCTCTCTCTCTCTCTCTCTCTCTCTCTCTCTCTCTCTCTCTCTCTCTCTCTCTCTCTCTCTCTCTCTCTCTCTCTCTCTCTCTCTCTAATAACGCCAGATGAACGCCGCGCGATGTAATCAAAATGAAAAGGTTCTTCTGCTATCTTTACACTAGATTATTTTTTTATTTCTTTCGTGTGCCATTAAAGGAGAGATGAAACTGAAAATGCAACCTCCCACTATAGATTCATTAAGGCAACTTGTAAAAATTTATCTCGCCCAGTAAGTTCGCAAATTAAATCACAATGGAATTCCTGTGGCTGTTTTTAGATACTAAATGACGCTGGTTTTACTTTACATTAGCTGTGGTCACACTTTCATTTCTTAATCGATTTGAAACGGTAAAATCAAACCGATATTAAAATCGCCAGGAATTGTTTTAAACGGTGTTCACGCGTTATCTTCATAAATCGATTTATCGTAGCTTCATCTATCGGTTGTTGAAACCGAATCGGTACGAAACTGGTTCCCGAAGCAGTTTCGAGAAATCGAATCAAATCGATTCGAGAAAAGACGGTTTCGTATTCACACGGGAAACTATTTGAAACGGTTTAAATCGATTCCAAGGCCTAATATGAACGCGGTTAATAATTTTAATACTAAAGACTAAACTTATTTGGGAGTAATTGTAGGACGTCCAAATATGTATTTCACCTTTCCTTTAAGAGTAATTTGGTCTCGCGGGACACTGCGTGGTAAAAATCAGGATCAGCCCGTTCGCACGAAAAATGAGGGGTTGTGATTACTCGCTCGCTTTTCTGAATTATTAAAATAGCTGGTTAGTTGACGGCTCTCGATAGGCGCGCCTGAGGGCCCCTTTCGCAGAACAAAGGAGTCACTGAGACGACTAATTAGGGGAACCGATCTCGACACGAGCAGAGCGCACCCCTCTCTCTCTCTGATTGACGTGTTGCGTTCTCAATGCGAGCTCTCTTAATGGTTGGCGCCTGTAAATGTATTCCACCCGCAAAGCACCATTCGCTTTTCGACTTACGTATGAGAGGGTACTTTCGATTTAGGAGGGGTTTACGCTTAATGGGTCGCATTGTAAACGCACGATATATCGACTAATGAGGTTATACGCTGCCTGTTTTATCATAAAGAGATATTAATAAAAAATTCTAGAAAAGTTTACATACCGATTTCATACTTTACAGTCAACCGTAAGCTCAAAAGCTGCACAATATTCTTTAAAGGGAAATTTGGATCTAAAAATGAAACAGATTTTGAATTTATTTTCAGAATCACCTTGCAAAAAAATATTTGAGATTTTTTTCAGAATTTTTAGACACGTTTTTGGTGTTTAAATTAATTTATAAAGTTTGGTAAAATTTTAAGAAAATATAAAATCGGACCCATCATATAATTTCAGCCATCAACATTAAAAGAGTAGGCCATTTTTTGGCGTCTAAGGTCTTAGGCATCAAACGCCGGCCTATTCTTTTAATTTTAAGACATTACAAGCGCTGCTGAAGGCCTAAATAATATGATTGATCCGAATTTATATTTACTTAAAACTTTACCAGACTTTAGAAATTAATTTAAACACCAAAACCGCGTCTAAAAATTGTTTGAAAATTCGAATACGTTTTTTAGCATTCTGTGATTCTGAAAATAAAGTCAAAAGCTGTTCCATTTTTAGCTCCTATAATGCTTTATATTTTTCTCATATTTGAGATTATTTGGAGGATTTGAAACGATTTGTAGGATTTGAGATGAATTTAATCGATTTTTTGCGATAATTTGAAGAATTTTAAATGATTTGAAAGACACAAAATTAAACCTTGAGTGTAGGAGATTTGCATTCATATTGGACCCCCTCGCCTACAAAATTCCCAGACCAAACAATGATAATGAAAACGAAAAATTCCATCATCAGATACGTTTTAGAAGCGAGCGAATAAATTGCAATCTTCCCTGACCAATAGTAAGTTAAGTTCTACCCAAAAAAATAATTACCACTCCTTGGAAGATAGATTCCAAAGAAGAAAAAGAAAAATCTTTATTCCAGCATTATTTCGAATTTGAGATCTACAGGGTCCGATATGATACCTGGGCACTCCTGAGATGATGCCTTTTACTTCAAAAAGGACTTAAATTCAGGTCATCATATCCAGAGAGATACGACACTATGGCATTTAGTCTAGAGGGTGGTGTGGTGGAAATCTTAAGAGGCCCAACGCGGTGGAGATATTTTTTTTACGACAGACAGTATGTAACACGCGTGCCACCTTGCCACCAATTTCGGAAAATCTTTTAATTCTTTCATGAAATTTTCTAAAGGTCCGTTGTTTAAATAGATAGACTCACTCGTTATTTTGGTATTTTTTATTTAAAGGGAGAAGGCATCCTACAAACTAGAAATAAATTTGAAACTTACCAGGAAAATAGGCCTTAGCTGGATTCATGGATATCAGCTGAATTTCTTCGCTTTGAACCCTCAGCGACCAATTGAATGTTGTCGGAAGTCTTACAGAGATCTCGCCTTAACGACGGATCTTTGCTGATTGGCCGCTGACCCTTCCAGGCGAAGAAATTCAGGATCTTCATCAACACAGCTAAGCCTTTTTTCCAGGTAAGTTTAAAATTCTAGTTTAACAATTATTCGTAATTTTTTTGTTAATGAATTAAGCCTATTTAAACGATAAGGAAATCACATTTTAGGTTACATTCTCCCTTTAAAAGGTGTTAAGAAGCTGCAAAATAGTGCAGAAAGGTCAATTTCAAATCCTCTTCACGAGAAAACGGCTGAATATTTTAAAGTCAAATTTTGTATCAGCACTTACTAGATCATACAATTTATGTTATTTAATTTAATTTTGTTTCTGTTCCAATTAAAATGTTGATCATATCGTGTTACTATCCATTTAAATTGCAATCCGCGGTCTAAGAGATCTTATAAAGAGCCTGGTGCAATGCCGGATTATCGGGGGTACCTCATCGTGAGCTCGGGAGAATAAATTTAATTTTTTTCATCGTCTCTCGACTATTGAGAGCTTATTCAAGCTTATTTTTACTTCACTGGTTACTGGACCAGGAGTAAAGGGGCACTGGAATGATTTAATTTCAAATTTAGAGATTATTAAAGTTTGATATGGCAAAATCAATTTAATTCCCTTGAAGCTAGAATTCATACAGGATATACTAGAGCTGAAAGTTCAGCCAAACAAATACCACTTTGTCTATCAATTAAACAAGTTCGCTACTCAATTTAAACTTGGAGTGCGTGAATTATGATTCACTAGCCCTTTAAATTCGATCGACTAAAATTCAAGCTCTATAGAATTAAGGCAACCAATCCTGATGCACGTGGCTTATTCGAATCTGCAGGATAGATTGGGGAAAATGTTAAATATCCTGGCTCAAACTTCGGGCAGGTGCATTTTAAGGAAGCTTGGTACATAGAATAGAGACCAATGCAGGAGTGGGTGCTCGGGTGATGGGGTGGGGGTATTGGATAAAAATGGGGAGGTGATATTTTCCATAAGATCCGGGCCCCACCCTCGGTAAACGAGCTATTAGAATGTCACTAACCGAATTCGCCATCATAAACGTATATAGCAAGCTGAAAAGGATCTCCTAAAAGCTTCCGCGGCTAGCTTATCGAGAAACTAATTCTAGGCTACGTAAACCCAATTTATTATATTTAAAGGTTCATTGAAATGTTTAAAAATGATACGTGATTTTTATTATTTAAAATATAACGATATAACCTTCAGAAGATTTCTTAGTATTTTAATGCAATCAAAGATATTTTTCTCCATCAGAAGAAAAATTCTAGATATTTTTCCCCATAAGAAAAAAAATTCTACATATTTTTCCCCATCAGAAAAAAAATTATACATATTTTTCTCATCAGAAGAAAAACTCTAGATATTTTTCCCATGAGAAGAAAAATTCTAGAAATTTTCCACATGAGAAGAAAAATTCTAGAAATTTTCCCCATCAGAAGAAAAATTCTAGATATTTTTCCCATGAGAAGAAAAATTCTAGATATATTTCCCATAAGAAGAAAATTCTAGATATTTTTTCCATGAGAAGAAATAATTCTTTAAATCTTAAAATTAATAAGAACTCTTTAAATTTTTTTGGTAGAAAAGCTTTTTCACATAAAAATGCATAATACTTCGCATATTCAATTTATTCATATTATTTCAAAGTTCCAGTATAAAGTAATTAAGTTACGTAATTCAAAACATAACTAAAAGAGATGAAAACAATTGATATCTGTTCACTGCCCCTTAACAAAAAAAAATTGGAATTCTTCCAGGCAACTCCTACACATAAAAGGCGCGGGTCATTTGGGATTAAGGGGGCCACTTTTGCCTTTTCTTTGGCCGAATTTATGAGGACTAGAATTTATTAGCGAATGCTCTGGGGCTTTGGCAGACGTAGGATTCGATGCGGCTAGCTTTTTCTGGATAGTTACATGATGAATTCAACTAAAATACCAACCTTCCCCCTTAAAGGGAGGCTGAAGATGAAAATTAAAAAGATTTTTTTCTTTGATTCTTCTTCTAATCAAAGTGTATAAAACATCCGAAAACTTATATTAAAAATATAAGTACCTCCGACCAATCAAAATACACCTTTGGCTTAATAAAATCCCCGGCACACTCTAGCTACGTTCGCACTCTAGTATCATAATCGATTTTAAATCGATAAATTATCAAACCGATAATTAAATCGCGCACGGAATCGTTTTAAGCTCGTCATCTGGTCAGGTATCATCTTTATTATCGTTTCATCCTTATAGGTAGTTGGAAGTCAAATCGGTAATTGAAACTGGTTCCCGAAGCAAGCGCGAGAAATCGATTCAAATCGATTGAACTGTTTTATGATCACAAGACTGATGCAGCGAAACGATTTGAAGGGCGACTCGTGCCAAGGCCTAGTTTATTATTATGATATTATTTTCACTTGCGCGTTCAACAGCAAGTTGATATTTTATTTTTAATGCCAAAAATCGCAATATTTATCCCATGATTTTGCTTCTTCAATTCAGACAAATACATTGGCGAACGATTTAATAGGAGAACAAGTGATATTTTGAATAGTTAAAATCGATAAAAAGTTGCTTCATTTTCTTCTTAATCCTCCCTTTAAGCGGTTGGGGGATTATTCTTAAAAAATTTACAAGGGGAGGAGAATTTTGGAATTACGGAGAAATGTTAAAACGCGTGATATTTGTATGATAAATTTTTATTCCATAGATTTTCTAGTTCGCGATTATATAGTTGGTCAAGTGGTTAAGGAAAGAAGTGTGTATACCTGTTAATGGACTTTTGGAATTACCGAAAATAATATTTTTCAGGTAGGATTAATATTTCTTTTCGTGAAATGATATTATTTCAATTTATTCTCTTACATTATCTATAACTTTATAATTTAATTCCTCCGAGGTCAAAGGGTGCACCCATTTCTGTGATTACGCCTAATTCATTCGTTGATTAAATCAGATTAAAATCATGATTAATATACTTGAATAATAGTTAAAATCACGAGTAAAACGATTGAATCGGGGTGAAATCGCGATTAACATAATTGAATAATGATTAAAATATAAGTACAACTATTGAATAGTGGTTTAAAACTTTGAAATTGTAATTAAATCATGTTAAAAATGATTAAATTGTAATTTAATGACGATTTAAATGATTAAATTTGATTATTTGTATAATTAAAAATATCGAATCGGGATTCTATGATTAATTAATAAGAATTCATATTAAATCACGATTAAAATAATTAACTCTAGTGTTGATTATACTAATTAAATTAATGGCTTATAAAAATACAAGTTTTTAATCATCATTAAAAACAATTACTTTTAAGCCTCAGTATTTAATCATAATTAGTTTTGAATACTTTGTCATGAAATGTATTTAATTTATTTTATGAAACTGGAGATTAATTTTAATTTATATTTCACTTTTAAAAAGACCTTGTCATAATTCGCAAGCTTTTTGTTAAATCCCAACTGTTATATAAAATTAAAGTGGTGATGTTTGGCAGCCAGGATTCCGGATTAGATTCCAATTTATGTCCCTAAGTCTTTTCGACTACCATTCCATTCCCATTCTCTTCAAGGATAGATGGACAATACAGTCGTCGCCTTCAAAACTACCATATTATATAATCCTTATTGCCAAAGCGCCCCTTCAGGTTGGTCGACTCAGCTGGGTACCTTTACTTGGATAGAGACAGGAGACAGGGATAGTCTTAAAGTATAATACTAGATGCTTAGAAATTTAGTTTTAGTTCACTAATGCGTGTACCAAAAGTGTTTAAAAATATTGAAATCTGAATAACAGAAATTTAATCTTAAATTTTGAGCCAAGTTTAATAAAGACTGGTTAAGCAAACCACGCGACTTTTTGAAATAGGACAGCGTTATTTTATTATCATCTTAATCTCAATTAAAACTAACAGTTAATTCCCACGCAGTTTTGATTTTTTTGGTGCCGAAAATCCGGGAATTTCGAATAACAATTATTCCCAAAACGTTGTCTCTTGTTCTTACCCGAGTAAATGTACCTCAAATCTTCCCAGACGATTTAAAATGGCATTTAGGTGGAGCATAGTGGTCGTATATAGCGCCTAAAAGCTTAAGTTTCCTTTCGCAGCTTTTAAATTACGAAAGGATAGTCGTAAATTGACGGATTTCTTTCAAAGAAACGCGAACTGCCACGAAATAATAGTTTTCAGGTAGTAAGAGGATTTGGGAATAAAATCATGAACTATTTTGACCACCATGCAAGAGACAGTTTTACATTTGTAGATTCGACTATTACTATATATCATAAGTATGTTATTTTAATAAGTTGTACCGATTTCGTAAATGTTAATTCTCGTTAATTTTTACGAAAATTTAGCTGAGTTCATACTAGGCCTTGGAATCAATTCGCTATAGAGTCGTGTGAATGGGAAACCGTCTTTTCTCGAATCGATTTGATTTCTCGAAACTGCTTCGGGAACCAGTTTCATAGCGATTCGGTTTCAGCAACCGATAGATGAGGCTACGATAAATTGATTTATAAAGATAACTCGTGACGCTTAAAAAGATTACTGGCGATTTGAACATCGGTTTGATTTAATCGTTTCAAATTGATTAAGAAATGATAGTGTAACCGCAGCTAAAAGCTGCGTTCATATAGGCCTTGGAATCGATTCAAACCGTTTCAAAACTAGTTCAAAACGTTTCGATAGAGGTCTGTGAACGGGAAACCTTTCCTCGAATCGATTCGATCCTCGAAACTGTTTCAGGAACCAGTTTCGTACCGATTCGGTTTCAACAGCAAGATGAAGATACGACAAATCGTTTTATAAAGATAACGGGTGAACGCGTGACGCTTAAAACGATTCCTGGCGATTTGAATATCGGTTTGATTTTACCGTTTCAAATCGATTAAGAAACGTTAGTGTTATAATTCAATTAAATTCTCAAATCATTATTCGTTAAATTATATTTTGTAATCAAGCCCAAACATATCGGCTTCGAAGATGGATTTGTTTCCCCACTTACTGATACGATGAAATTTAATCTTAAAATATTTTAAATTGGCGGGTGCGGAACTGGCGCTAACCACCATCATAGACACCTTTTTTTTTTTTTGGCCATTCATGGCTCAATATCAACTTCCCCACACCCGCGTACGACTAAAAACTAACCTATAGCTAAAAAGGTCATGGAGGATTGCAAAAAAATGAGTAGCGCATGGTTACGGTTTTTTTGGTGGCAAGGGGGTTTTTAAGACTTCTCAAGTTACAAATGACGGCTTAAGTTTGAACCAAGGTTGATGACACTACACTTGATGTCAAGTATACCCGATAAAACTGATACACTTCCTCCAGATCAATAGGTTTGATCAAGGATAATGTGTACTAAGAATGCAACTCAGAAGTAGGGTGTTGATATAGTACTTGCTAATGTTGATGGAATGATACGTAATATCGTTTTGAAGGCGGATGAGAGATTGATTCTTAAGAAGTTAAAGATTGCGCGAGTGTAGGGGGAAAATTAGTTTCAGTTTCAGTTAGCAGTACGTTCGAAGCTTTAAGTTACCATCCTTATTCCAATTCTAAAATCAAAAGTTTTAGTTTAGCTATTAACGGGAAAAGTTCAAAGCTCGATTCAAAGAGAAATTCCAGAGAGTTTTTGATAATTGGGTACTTCATTTCTTTCTTGATTAACGACGCTCCTTAAGCCTAATTAAAACTAATTAAAAATTAATTACGTTAGAATTAATACGCGAAAACTTTCCATTCGTGTATATCTATTTATGAGCAAGTATAAAGTTAATTTCATCCTTAATTTAAATTCATTTAACCAAATTAAAAATATTTGTGGGTAGTTTTTTTAATCATTATCTCAAAACAAATTCAAAAAATTTCATGGAAAGTTTAAATATTTATATTATAATTTAGACTGAAGATTTTGATGTTCCATTGGTAATTTCAGTTTAAAATTAAAATCATGGTTCACTTCTTAATTAATAATAATTGTAATAATTGATAATAAATGATAAAAATTGATAATAAAATAATTCAGGATTCAAATCGATGTAAGAAATTTCAAAAATTGATTGTTATATGAAACGTTTTCAATCAAGTTTTTCAAGCTATTGGTTAATTATATGCTTCTCTATGACGCGCAACTTTAATTTTGAAAGTTTCACCATTGATTTGATTGAAAACGGGCCTTTAAGCGGAACTTTCAATCAGTCGCATTATACTTTAATCTAGACACGGAGATCACGCGACCCATTTGACCCCGACGATACACGCAGTGTCTAGGACTCTATAGGTGAACTTGAGGATTATTTCGTGACAGTAGGGCCTCACCAATGTCACTTTTGCGGTGGCGGTCACGAGGGCTTTTGGTAAAAAACGGGGCGCGGGTCTCCCGTCTCAAATGGCGCTTCAGGAATGCCGAGGAGTTGAATTACGTCTGGGCCAGGACTCGCCGCCGTCTTTTGCGCAACCTAACGCGGCCCGCGCGAGCCAATTAGCCCGGACCGCTATATCGACGGATTAAAGCTAAAGAAAACTCGGCAGTCAGCCAAATACCCTTCGCCCCCGACATCCTAACCCACCCTAAAAACGCCATCTTATCGAGACAAATACGGCCTGCCTGGCCCCTGTGACATCATATATCTTTTAAAGTGAGGGTGAAACCGCAAGAGATTAAATATAGCTCTTTATAAACGTGGAGTAAAAACACCTGGAATAGTACGTCTATGAAAAAAATTGGTCATTTCAAATTCACAGGTTTTTGAGGGCAATTTTAACTTAGATCATATAAGACCATTTTCTCAGAACATCTTTCTTCATTTTCCCCGATCAAAATAACTTTAAATTGCTCCTAAATCATTAAATTGCTTAAAATGTTAGAACTCTTTGAGTTTTAAAGCTTTATTTTGAGCTTCTCTAAGAAATTGGATCAAAATTTAAATATTTTGTCTTTAAAGTGAATTTTCACCATTTTTTCAAATGCCTATGGATTCTATTTTAGTGTTATCATTTTTTTCCGATATATGACGTAGTTTATTTTTGGAACGTAGTTAACGATAATTTTCGTATATAAAAGGTAGTTCTCTTGATCTGGATTAAGTACGTTTACGAAAAAGACCGCGCGAAACAACCGTATCACTGCGTGGTATCAGAACGCGCTAGAATCAATTGTAGGCTCTGATGACGTAGTGTTGTATTTAAATTTATTTCGAAGATGGCTACTATAAATATATTTTTACTGTCGTGCTAATTTTAAATACCTTTTTAAACTCAATTTGCATTTGGAGTTGATGAAAAATTCGTGACAACCTCACTTTAAAGATATTTAACTTAAAAATCCTAGCTAGGGAGTTTTTAGGTACGGTAATTTTAGACATTTTGGAAATATTTGGAGTTAGTCCTAGTTTTATAGGGATATGGGGTTTCAACGGCGCGTGTGTGAGGCCACTGACATGGGCCACAACTTATATTTTTTCTACCCCTAAGCTCTTTTATTATATTGGGGAAAAATCGGTAGGTTTTTGATCATAAGATAGTTTAGAGATTTTTTTTATCTTACAAGCTAAGGATTATGTAAATCCTTTTGGAACTCTTAGATGTTATATTGACAGAGGATTAGATTTATTTTAATATTGATAAGAATGAGGAGAAACTTACATTAAACAAGAAATTGCCTGAATTTAAAGCCTGATCTGTCGCTTTTAAGATAATTGGTTAAATGGAATTTAATCTCAAATGTTTCACATAAAGATAAATTATAATTAAGTGTACATGTAATGTTAATTCACGGTTTGCTCTGGTAATTAAATTGCTAAATGTCATTTTCATGCCCAGTCGCTTTTCCCAAACTAAAATGGTCAAGAGTATCACGAGAAATATGCATTTTTCATGAGTGTAGGAGTTTGTTTAGTCAGAAATAAGAATTTTAAAACGTCACACTAGCATTTCTTAAATCGATTTGAAACGGTAAAATCAAACCGATATTCAAATCGCCAGGAATCTTTTTAAGCGTCAAGGGTTCACGTGTTATCTTTATAAATCGATTTATCTATCGGTTGTTGAAACCGAATCGATACGAAACTGGTTCCCGAAGCAGTTCGAGAAATCGAATCAAATCGATTCGAGAAAAGACGGTTTCCAGTTCACACGAGTCTCGCGAAACGTTTTGAAACGGTTTAAATCGATTCCAAGGCCTAGGTCTTGTATTCCCAGCCTATACATGTTATTACATGATCAAGATGTCACTGGTTTATTACTTTGTTACTCAATTACGTTATGATTTTAGTACAGTTGAGCTATGTTGAGTTATTATCAGCCCCTCGGGACAAGGATATCAAAGAAAAAAACAAAAAAGTACCTTTCGAATTGATGAAATTTGTCCTCAGTAAAACTTAATAGTTGAAATAAACAATAAAATGCGAAGTTTTGGGGGCTCGCGTTTCCAAGGATTTAGAGGCAACATTGTGAAAGGCTGGTAATGGTAATTATACCCAAGCTTCGTAATATTACTATACTGCATTTAAGTCAATAAACAAACAATATTTATAAACGGATGCTAGATTTAACAAATAGATAGCTGGCATCCTAGTAATTCGAGATTGTCGAATCAGATACGTTTACTAAGATATAGTTTGGAATAACAAGAAATATCACAACCACCCATCGCACCAAAAATTTTATTACACAGCGTATAATACTGAATTCGTCGTACATATATTGCCAGTCCAATTCCTCCAAATCTTGTTTACAAGGGAGCGTAAAAAAAGATATTTGGGTTTTATGGATTTCCGCTAGCCCTAAATCCATCACCGCCTCTGAATTTATACTCCCTGTAACTCTGGACAATCTCACGCGACAGTAAATTAACTGGCAAGTCTCACTAAAACGAGACTTTGTATAACAGTTGTACTAATGATAAAACCAATTAACGTACAAGGAAAACTAGATGCGAGTCAAAAACTAAGAATTCTTTCTAGATCCGTGTCAAAACTAAAGAATTCTTCAGATACGTGTCAAAAACTAAAGGATTATTCCTAGATGCGCGTCAAATCTAAATAATTTTTCCTAGATATGCGTCAAAAACTAAGAATTCTTACTAAATATGCGTAAAAAAAACTCTTCCTAGATCCGCGTCAAAAACTAAGAATTCTTCCTAGATCCCCGTCAAAAACTAAGAATTCATAGATCTGGTTCATAAGTGTGAAGTACATCAATAAACCTCAATAACAAGTGACATTTGACCTTTACGAAAACGCGGGTCAACCATCGAACGCTGACAATTAAGATTGTCTATGTAAGGGTGCTCAAATTTATCCCGAACTAGGAGAGAATCATTGCGGATAAAAAGGAGTTTAAGGAGTGCAATAAAAATCCGGTCCAGCAGTTTTATTCCCCGAGTTGGGATCGCGTTTCTTTGGTGGCTCTCTCGAGGATACACGCGTTGGTATTTAAGCCCCAAAAAAACCACCTGTGTTTGTGTATCGTAAATTTCCTTCCACTATTTATCCTTCTTTTACATTTTAGTGGTCGGCCAATTCCAGCCAAGAGATTCTGATTTCTGTCAAGCATTTACGTCTAATTTATCGCATTTATTGTGTTTATTTTATTAAGCCAAGTCTCATTTTTCCAAATGTTAAGTATTTAATTCTAGTACTATCATAAGTACGACCCTAAGATAAGTATGACTATCATATTGTAATTGATAAGGTATTAACATTAAAGGGAGAATGCAACCTAACAACAAATGATTTTTTATCGATTCCTTATTGTTTAAATAGGCCTAATCCACTACTGAAAATATTTACAAACAAATATTAAACTAGAAATAAATTTAAAACTTACCCTGAAAATAGGCTTAGCGGGATTCTAGGAGGTCCTGATTTCCTCGCGTGTAAGGTCTAGCGACCAATCGCACGCGACTGTAAGTCTCGTGGAGCTCTCGCGTGAACGACGGGCCTTTGCTCATTGGTCACTAGACCTTACACGGACGCAATTCAGGAGCTCCATGAATCCCGCTAAGCCTATTTTCAAGGTAAGTTTTAAATTTATTTCTAGTTTAATATTTGTATTGTAAACTTTTTATCGGTGGATTAGGCCTATTTAAACGATAAGGAATCGATAAAAAAAATCACTTGTAATTAGGTTGCATTCTCCCTTTAAGCAAATTTGAATAGATAAACTGCCCTAATTAAAACTTCGTGCAAATGACAGAAAAATATTTTAACACGCACCTCAGGTGAAACGTGTCTCTCTGTGGCGAGTGAATTTTTACAGTAGAAGGCAGGACGAAAACTCTACGTTGTAGGTCGACAATTAGAAAGAATTGCGAATTTCACTTACTAGTTAATACCATAAAACAATGATTATAATAATCCAATTATAATAAAAAGAATTGTTGTTAAGAGTCTTATGATTTCAGGGATTATCCGATATTCCATCACATTAAAAGAGAGAATTATACATTTAACATCACCTCTAGTTGACAGCACGCGTGAAGTCGGTCTTCGTTTATTTCTAAACCAAAAATCTTATCGGATAGAGATATTCTTACTTTGTGAGCGCTGCCAACTCAAGTTGAAATCAACAATAACATTTGATGCAAAATCAATGTGAGAATATAAAAATTACCTTTTACACCTGGCACTAAACTGATCAAAACTATTTAAAATTTGAATGAATTAAAATTCTAAAAATTAAATATTTTTCATTAACATTCTACACAGTTCAATAAATAAATAAACAAAGCCAAATTATATTGTATGAATTAATTCAAATCTCAGCCATTACACGAACACCAACCACTAAAAATGCCTTTAACTAAAATTTGGTAAGCCTACAAGTAACATTTTTACTCTAACACTTAATTTGGATAAAAAAAATCTATCAAATTTAAATTTCAAATCACGTTAGGCCTAACGAAAAATTCTTTATTAGTTTACCGAAGCTACCGCACGGTGGCGTTCCAACCTAGGAGACGATTTTCAAGTCCCAACGCGAATGAAGATAAAAAATTGAAGCTTTTCATCATCAAAACTGAATTAATTAAAGGTGTTCTATCACAATTAGTTTGAAATTTTTAATTGGTATCATATCATTTTCATGGTGCATGCTAGGCATATTTTTTCAGATATTTTATTTTTGGACTGTTTGTGACGAAAAAATGTACTTTGTAAATTAAGATACCCAAATCAATGTTGGGTTTATCCGAAGATAAAGTTTCAAGTTTTATCTATTAACAAGTTACTAAAATTAAAAAGTATTTCATTGGGTAAGAAAATTCACATTTCTTAGAATGAGTTTCATATAAACGGACTTTTATAAGCTCTTATCTGACGGAAAGATGTTCATATAATAGCCGCGTTCATACTAGGCCTTGGAATCTATTTAAACCGTTTCAAAACGTTTCGTTCTAGAATCGTGTGAACGGGAAACTGTCTTTTCTCAAATCGATTTGATTCGATTTCTCGAAACTGCTTCGGGAACCAGTTTCGTATCGATTCGGTTTCAATAACCGACAGATGAAGCTACGATAAATCGATTTATAAAGAGAATGCGCGCTTAAAACGATTCCTGGCGATTTGAATATCGGTTTGATTTAACCCTTCCAAATCGATTAAGAAATGGTAATATGACCGTAGCTATTATGTGGTCGTGTAAACAGTTTTTATCAGTTAGCTTATTTGCGCAATATCTGAACCTAGAAACGTGTAACAGTTTGTTAAATGAGCGCTATAAAATCAGGTGATACTGTCACTTTAGATAGGAAACCAGTCTCTCAATTTGTGATGTAAGAAATGGCACGCAGTCTGCGTTTATTATGCGAAAAACTGGGCATGGGCATGTACTTTTAGAAGTAGGAGGAGCTGGACTCTAACAACCCCCCTCCATCCGATGTATTTCTTTGGAAATTACAGACTGCACACGGCTGCGCGGCCTCATCTAATAGTTCTCATTATTAACGTGTCTCAAAAGAGGGGGCATGTGAAAGAAATCGAAATAATTCAATAGAGGTGGTACCTACTCGCGGAAAAATGAAAACGAGAAAAAGTGAGGGAATTTAAAGTCTAGGTCACTCGCCACCGCGACAAGTTTCTCTTGGTAAAAGAGAAAGCAAAAGCTTGAAATTGTTGTATAAAACCGGACTTGTTTAGTCCTTTGCTGATTTTGAGTTATTTTAAAAAATAATTTCTCATTTAGTTACAATTTAAGTTGACCGGCATCTTTTGTTGTAGTCTCAATTCTAAAGTTCCAAACTTTTTTATATCTGACCTTTCCATGACCTTTAATTGAAATTCTTGACATCTACCTTGACCATTTATAGTTTCATTTTCAAAATTCCTTGACCATTCATAGTATTATAAATTTTCAAAATTCCTTGAACTTTTTAGTATCATTTTCGCAATTCCTTAACCATTTATAGTTTCATTTTCACAATTCCTTGACCATTTATAGTATTATTTTCCCAATTCCTTGACCTTTTAGTATCAATTTCCCAATGCCTTGACCTTTTAGTATCAATTTCCCAATGCCTTGACCTTTTAGTATCAATTTCCCAATGCCTTGACCTTTTAGTATCAATTTCCCAATGCCTTGACCTTTTAGTATCAATTTCCCAATGCCTTGACCTTTTAGTATCAATTTCCCAATGCCTTGACCTTTTAGTATCAATTTCCCAATGCCTTGACCTTTTAGTATCAATTTCCCAATGCCTTGACCTTTTAGTATCAATTTCCCAATGCCTTGACCATTGAATATCATTTTCAAAATAAGTTGACCTTTTTGTATTTTTCAATATTCCATGACCTTATAATCACATTTATAAAATCCCATAACCTTTCATTGACCTTAAGGTTACAATGATAAAATCCTCTAACCTTTCAATGATCTTTTAGCCACAATTTCATACATAATGTAAAAGTGTCATATATAACGTGTGACGACAAGTGACCGACACTTAAAAGTCAGCGAGAACCAACCAAGAACTGTTCCTTCGCTGGCCTAGTGGGCCTCGTAAACTGGGATTTGTGTAGGACCCCCTTTTTAAATTCTAAATCTTCCCCGCGAATATATATTGGCATTGAAGTATTAAAGATGTCGTCAATGTTTGAAACTCACGATCGAGGGTTTGACTTTCAAAGGACGTAATAATGCCGTTTGGGTTAAAAAAATATCCCCGGCTCTCATTGAGTATGTAACGCGTGTCGTTCAAGTTTTTTTACATAAACTCTCTCTCTAGTTTTTCTAAAGATTCCAATGGGGGATTGGACTTTTCTTAAATTTCCTCGCAACTTTCTTCAACATGAAATAAAAATTATTCAATCCTGATAGGGAAGATGAAAAGGTGTAGCGCAGTGTCACTAACGAAGGTATTGATTGCTACACGTGACTATTTTTATAGTAATCATCAAACCTTAATTATTAAGCGTTACGGCGATCTAATTAATCTCAAAATAATGAAGTTAATTAAATATTTGAATCAAATCAAAATTGATGAACAAAACGTTTTTTCTAGCTTCGTTCTGCCGATTAAAATTTATAATAGCAATCGCGACAACAAGCAATTAGTGCCGTTGTACCACTGACGAAGGTATTGTTATATATTCACTACAAACCTATGTTATATCTTGAATATTATAATAAAAATCCTACCTTAATTATTCCAAAAGGAGATTAATTATAACGAGCCATGATATTTGCAGCTATATATGGCAATCTTATTAAGATAAAAATAATAAAAGTAATAACCTATTCTAATCAAATCAAAATCTTGTGAATGTAACGATAATTCTAGCTTCAATCTGTTGATAAAAATGTCTAAATAATCTCAAAGATTTGTCAAAACAATGTTTAGAGACAATACTATTCTAATTGCTATATATGGCAATCTTATTAAGATAAAAATAATAAAAGTAATAACCTATTCTAATCAAATCAAAATCTTATGAATGTAACGATGATTCTAGCTTCAATCTGTTGATAAAAATGTCTAAATAATCTCAAAGATTTGTCAAAACAATGTTTAGAGACAATACTATTCTAATTACTAAATTTATCGCGAAATGTATCTTTTCAGCCATCCTTTACAATGAAAGTTAAAGATGGTTTATTTTTTTTTTTTTTTAAGATTTAAAGGGGGGCGGAATAAATAGTGAAAAAAGTAAAAAGAGGGTTTTTGGCAGCCACTCCCCTATCCGCAAGATCCGGCATACCACTGAGTCATTAGCCCAGACCCGGACGCGCGCGAGTACCGTGCCTTGGCCACAACGCTACACTCCAAGTACACTCTAGATACTCGCGTCGAATCCATAGAAGCACGCGCGAACCATAAACAAGTAGTTTACCACCCGCCCGCGCTTCGCTTAGCCTTACCTAGGAAAAGACGCGATAGAGATGGGCAACTTGTTTCAAATATTATTATGTAAAAGAAGCTGAAATCGCTTCCAGAAAACAACTCTCATTTCGATTCTCTAAAAGTTAAACCGGCCGCCGGAGAAAACGCGGGGGATAATTTAAAAATAGGTTTATTTCAACTTCATCCCATAAATAGTAGAGAGAATACTATTTTAATTCCATGGTGTAGTAGGATTAGTAGTTTTATTTTGTCCATTATAAATAGTTTAGTTTTATACTATTAAAACGACATATTCAAAATTGTATACCTCTTCCGGTTGAGGCATTAAGTAACTTCAAAATAAAATTTTTAAAAATATATAATAATTTTTCTGGATTAAGTACTTCTACGAAAAAGACCGAGCGAAAGCGACCTTATCACTGATTCCAGATACAGGAGAATCAACTGTATGCTCCATATAATAGCGAAATCATGTGACCATATTGATGACGTATATTGCGGGGAATTTTTATTTTAAAGATTTCGAAAATGGTTATTTCAAAATATGTATTTTCACCATCGCAGTAAATTTTTATATGACATATTTATATATATTTAGATTCGTTTTTTAACGACCTTTCCGAAAATGCTACTCAATTTCAATTTGGAGCTCATGAAATATAGATGGCAGCCTCACTTCAAGATAGGTGCTCAATTGTTATTAGTTCTAAGAGTCTGGAGAGGGGGAATTTGTCTTGAAAATCTTGTTAAGTTGAAAGTAAACGTAAGATCAACCCTAAACCCACACACACACACGTTTATGTTTTCTTTTTGTCGCGTTGAGAGTTTTCTTAAGTGCCGCAAGTTAAGATAATAATAATTTTGTTAGATAAAGGATGTTACTTAATTGGCATCTTCAGGGAGGAGTTAGCTTCTTGAAAAACTCGGATGTCAAAGTAATCATAATTCAAGTTTTTACGCCTTAAAAGGTTTATCGGAAATTTAAGCTTAATTTCACCTTATTAGGTTTTCTATTATAAAATATTAATAAAATTTTTTTAAAGAAGTAAGACAATCATAGTCCTACATAAAGTATTTAAATACAATATTTGTAGTCAAGAATGTATGTCGTTTTTCTTTGGGCTACTTTTATACTGCATCCTCCCACATTCAAAATGCAATAAGATGAACAGATAATAAAATTTAAATGAACACTTACTCGATTTATGACGTTTGATTGTGGCTATATAGTGACGCAATGGTAAACTACGTTGCTGTATATGCATCGATAAGATAGTCAGATAGTTTACGTCATCAAAAAAATCTGAAACAAGATAAGATTCAAATTATATTATAAATTTTCAATTTGAAATGAATATTTGAATGATAATAATATAATGTTATAAAAATATGATAAAAACTAAATAATATAAAAATATGATAAAAGCTAAATAATATAAAAATATGATAAAAATTTAATATTATAAAATATGATTAAAAATTTATAAAATATGATAAAAATTTAATATTATAAAATATGATTAAAAATTTATAAAATATGATAAAAACTTAATATTATAAAATATAATTAAAATTTAATATTACAAAATATGATAAAAAATTTAATATTATAAAACATGCTCAAAATTTAATATTATAAAACATGCTCAAAATTTAATATTATAAAACATGCTCAAAATTTAATTATAAAACATGCTCAAAATTTATTATAAAACATGCTCAAAATTTATTATAAAACATGCTCAAAATTTATTATAAAACATGCTCAAAATTTATTATAAAATATGATCAAAATTTATTATAAAATATGATCAAAATTTATTATAAAATATGATCAAAATTTATTATAAAATATGATCAAAATTTATTATAAAATATGATCAAAATTTATTATAAAATATGATCAAAATTTATTATAAAATATGATCAAAATTTATTATAAAATATGATCAAAATTTATTATAAAATATGATCAAAATTTATTATAAAATATGATCAAAATTTATTATAAAATATGATCAAAATTTATTATAAAATATGATCAAAATTTATTATAAAATATGATCAAAATTTATTATAAAATATGATCAAAATTTATTATAAAATATGATCAAAATTTATTATAAAATATGATCAAAATTTATTATAAAATATGATCAAAATTTATTATAAAATATGATCAAAATTTATTATAAAATATGATCAAAATTTATTATAAAATATGATCAAAATTTATAAAATATGATCAAAATTTATAAAATATGATCAAAATTTATAAAATATGATCAAAATTTATAAAATATGATCAAAATTTATAAAATATGATCAAAATTTATTATAAAATTTGATCAAAATTTATTATAAAATTTGATCAAAATTTATTATAAAATATGATCAAAATTTATTATAAAATATGATCAAAATTTATTATAAAATATGATCAAAATTTATTATAAAATATGATCAAAATTTATTATAAAATATGATCAAAATTTATTATAAAATATGATCAAAATTTATTATAAAATATGATCAAAATTTATTATAAAATATGATCAAAATTTATTATAAAATATGATCAAAATTTATTATAAAATATGATCAAAATTTATTATAAAATATGATCAAAATTTATTATAAAATATGATCAAAATTTATTATAAAATATGATCAAAATTTATTATAAAATATGATCAAAATTTATTATAAAATATGATCAAAATTTATTATAAAATATGATCAAAATTTATTATAAAATATGATCAAAATTTATTATAAAATATGATCAAAATTTATTATAAAATATGATCAAAATTTATTATAAAATATGATCAAAATTTATTATAAAATATGATCAAAATTTATTATAAAATATGATCAAAATTTATTATAAAATATGATCAAAATTTATTATAAAATATGATCAAAATTTATTATAAAATATGATCAAAATTTATTATAAAATATGATCAAAATTTATTATAAAATATGATCAAAATTTATTATAAAATATGATCAAAATTTATTATAAAATATGATCAAAATTTATTATAAAATATGATCAAAATTTATTATAAAATATGCTCAAAATTTATTATAAAATATGCTCAAAATTTATTATAAAATATGCTCAAAATTTATTATAAAATATGCTCAAAATTTATTATAAAATATGCTCAAAATTTATTATAAAATATGCTCAAAATTTATTATAAAATATGCTCAAAATTTATTATAAAATATGCTCAAAATTTATTATAAAATATGCTCAAAATTTATTATAAAATATGCTCAAAATTTATTATAAAATATGATCAAAATTTATTATAAAATATGATCAAAATTTATTATAAAATATGATCAAAATTTATTATAAAATATGATCAAAATTTATTATAAAATATGATCAAAATTTATTATAAAATATGATCAAAATTTATTATAAAATATGATCAAAATTTATTATAAAATATGATCAAAATTTATTATAAAATATGATCAAAATTTATTATAAAATATGATCAAAATTTATTATAAAATATGATCAAAATTTATTATAAAATATGATCAAAATTTATTATAAAATATGATCAAAATTTATTATAAAATATGATCAAAATTTATAAAATATGATCAAAATTTATTATAAAATATGATCAAAATTTATTATAAAATATGATCAAAATTTATTATAAAATATGATCAAAATTTATTATAAAATATGATCAAAATTTATTATAAAATATGATCAAAATTTATTATAAAATATGATCAAAATTTATTATAAAATATGATCAAAATTTATTATAAAATATGATCAAAATTTATTATAAAATATGATCAAAATTTATTATAAAATATGCTCAAAATTTATTATAAAATATGCTCAAAATTTATTATAAAATATGCTCAAAATTTATTATAAAATATGCTCAAAATTTATTATAAAATATGCTCAAAATTTATTATAAAATATGCTCAAAATTTAATATTATAAAATATGATCAAAATTTAATATTATAAAATATGATCAAAATTTATTATAAAATATGATCAAAATTTATTATAAAATATGATCAAAATTTATTATAAAATATGATCAAAATTTATTATAAAATATGATCAAAATTTATTATAAAATATGATCAAAATTTATTATAAAATATGATCAAAATTTATTATAAAATATGATCAAAATTTATTATAAAATATGATCAAAATTTATTATAAAATATGATCAAAATTTATAAAATATGATCAAAATTTATAAAATATGATCAAAATTTATTATAAAATATGATCAAAATTTATTATAAAATCTGATCAAAATTATTATAAAATATGATCAAAATTATTATAAAATATGATCAAAATTTAATATTATAAAATATGATCAAAATTTATTATTATAAAATATGATCAAAATTTAATATTATAAAATATGATCAAAATTTAATATTATAAAATATGATCAAAATTTAATATTATAAAATATGATCAAAATTTAATATTATAAAATATGATCAAAATTTAATATTATAAAATATGATCAAAATTTAATATTATAAAATATGATCAAAATTTAATATTATAAAATATGATCAAAATTTAATATTATAAAATATGATCAAAATTTAATATTATAAAATATGATCAAAATTTAATATTATAAAATATGATCAAAATTTAATATTATAAAATATGATCAAAATTTAATACTATAAAAATAAAATTTTAATATTATAAAAAAATTTAATACTATAAAAATAAAATTTTAATATTATAAAAAAATTTAATGCTATAAAAATAAAATTTTAATATTATAAAAAAAATTAATACTATAAAAATATTAATAACATTTAATATTATTTTATATTATTATGAAAAATTTAGAATTATAAAAATATTTTTGGAATAATTCCTTCAATAATTATGAAAAAATTCAACGGGGCATATTTTTACTTAAGATATCAAAATAATAATAATAATAATAATTTCAAGTAATCCCTTTAAGTATAAAATGCCATTTTTTTTTACATTAGAGGCGTCTATTTTTCAATTCCGGTATTCGCTCTATAGCCAAGTGGAGTCTCGGTAGCAGTTTAGCCCGCAGGTTGAGTTTTCCCATCATTTGCATATAATGTTTAGAAACACGCTTATAAACATAATACCAGTTTTTTGTCGCCTTCTTAAAGCTTTCACCTTTATTTGGTAAATATCAGTTCGAAATTTCCATATTGACAGACCTTTAGGTTCCCAGTCTATCCAAAGAGATATTACTTAACTTCATACATGGTCAAAACATAATTTGATCATTCAGGGTTAGATCGAGAACTCTCCCTATAAGAAGGTGTGGGATGGCTATTCTTAGGTCATTGCCATAACATTTAAGCCTCACTTTCGCGCCCTTTTCTAAACACGATAAACAACGGGGCTTGGCTATGTTTACCTTAAAAATAACATTGATAATTATTTTAATTAAAGGTTTAGTATGTTGATAGTAATTAATTTAGGAGCAGATAAAAGCGTTAAATTATGTATTTCTAGAGTTTTAAAATCGGTAATTACCAGGGAAATGCTAATTTAAGGTTTGCTATGGTAAAATTATCAAAATGGTAATTTATAATTTTATTACTAAATGTAATATAAAAATATGTGTATTTTTTCAAATTTTGCAATCGGTTTATGCATATTAGGAGATCGTAAGTTATGCTATTTTAAGATAGGGGTCACTTTAACATAACGTAAAATAATCTAGGGAATGTTTTATTTCTAATGGTGCAAACGGTTTATGCCTAGGAGGTTGTATAAAAAAGTTATAGTCATTTTAAGATATGGGTATTTTTTGGACTTTTGCTCGATTTCTATCGAGTGGCGAAACATAATTTGATGAGTTTAAAATCATATACGGAATGTCTACTTTCTAATGGTGCAATTAGTTTATGCCTAGGAGGTCGCGGAGAAAAGTTACGGCCATTTGCATTTTAATATAGGGCTCGATCTTAGGACTTTTGCTCGATTTCTAGGAGGTTGCAGAGAAAAGTTACGGGCATTTTAAAAATAGGTCATTTTGGGAATTTTCTCGATTTCAATCAGTAGCGAGGCATCTTTTTCTGATTCAAATTCTTGCTCCAACAAACTTATCGAATAATGCACTCGGACTTCGAAATGATATTGTAAAAAAAGAAAATTGTGCTTCGAACACAAAAATTCAATAATAATATGCCTCAAAATGACAAGAAATCATTTGGAATTATTGAATTCGCTCAGATATAATAATAATAAAAAATCTTATTCCAGATTCGAAAGAAAGGGAAGAGGTTTTTGTGAGTTATGACCTGGAAGAAGCCGTGCTCTAAAGTCATATTTCAAACGTGATGCTTGAGAAGAATAAAAAAATATAACTCAGATTATTCTTTCCTATATTTTAACCCAACCCACTCTTCTCCTCAATCCTCGTATCAGTCTCGAAACAAGTTGCTAAAGAGTAGAGATTAAACCTGTCGCAAATATTGCAGACTAAAATGTATAACCTTTTACAGACTGGGATTTTGGAGCGGTTAAGAGAGTAGTTATGATAAGGGGTGTATTTTAGCCTAGATGCACTCCACATCGTTTGGATTGTAAAAGCCATCTATGTCGCCATTTAAAACAATACAGAACGTTAGAAAAGTAGATTTCTAACTCCTCAATCACTATATATTACCTCCCCCCAATTTTCTCTCTAATCTACTCACGAGAAACGACATTACATACAAAAACCAGACGGCCAGCCTAATAATAATATCAACCTAATACGTTTCGGAATCCGAAGGTTTCGCGAAAAGTAACAAAAGGGTATACATATAAAATCAGTATAAAAAATAGTTTAATGGTGGAAAATTGCGGCGCATTGATACATTCTGCGTTAAACCTCATAGATAAAAGTAGTTACTTTGAACCCTATATAAATTTCGCCTTGAATTGATAGCGTGTATAAAGCTACGTTACTCGTTATCTCTACTATTTATTTATATACAAATATGGCTTTATTGACGCTGCCAATTCGATATTAAATTGATCATAGTATGGAGCGTATTGGGAACAATTCCTTGCGTAATATTAATTCAACGGAGACCCCGTTGAGAACAGCGCAGTAAAAATATAGTATAATAAAAAAATTATTAAAAACTCTTTCGAGACTCGCGCCTAGCTCAATAATTCTAAAGACCATTATGTATGAACAGATAGGGAAAGGGGTTACCCATAGAGGTCTCTAGAGCTCTAATATAGGCTTGTCCAGACCGTAAAACTAAAAGATAATATTCATTTAACTATATTCAAGTCTATGTTCACATTAGGACAAGAGGAGAATAGTGCATCCCAGATAAAAATTTCAAATTACTATAATTTTGAAGATTGTTAATTACGCGCTAATTTACGGTCTCACGGTAATTTACTGATATTTAAAATTTTGCATTTCTATTATTTTAAATGGGAAATTTAGCTTCCGATCCTACAGTCAGATTGTACAATATATTTTGATTCAACAGTCCAAATAAATTTAAAATCATATTTGTTTTCAGAGGAAACTATTAGTATGATAGTTTATTAAAATCAGTTCTTGGGAAATGGATCCAAGTGTGAACCTAAGTTTAAAAACCCACGTAACCCCAAGCTCGCGATGGAATTTTTTTCATCAGAACTCATATCTTTCATAAAATAAGTAAAGAAAATACAGTGAAGATTCAGTATGGGGGTGCGTGCGAGGGGGAGGGGCAAATGCGTGGCTTCTACTATACAGACGAAAAAGCGTGAGTGGGCAACGCCCAAGGAACCGAATCAATATTATATGAGATAGAAAAGGCTAGCCGGATTTTGAATGCCCCCAAAAAATGGCCGAGGAGACCCCTAGAGCTGCTGGAAAGGGTCCACACACTAAAGGCGCTAATTCATCTTCTCTGTCGCGACTACACCGCCCCCTGGAACCGTAGCTAAAAGGAATATAGACAAAAAATAGCCAAAGAGCAGAGGGGATTAAGGTTAGATAAGACTCCAAACAAGATGGGAAACCACACCATATAAAATTTAGGTTTTCATACTTGGACATGCAGCATCCACATAAAAATAATTTTTAGATTTTAAATTGTTAGGGCACAATTTTATTATTTCTCGATTTGTTGGGCACAATTTTATGATTTCCAGACTGGTAGGCCCAATTGTTAGGTCCAATTTTAAACTTAACCAGACTTGTTAGGCCCAATTGACGAATTCGAAATTGAAGATGATTTTCCAGGGGCAGCCTACATTGGGGTACAACCTTTACGCGCCGATCTGTTAATAGATATCCCATTCCGATCCTATTATGACTGGCTAAGCTACGAGAGAGACAAACTAGGCGGTAACCCCTCCCATCGCGCTTCGAGACTCGACGCGTTTCCATAGCAACGGGTGTAATACGTGGATAGTTACGAGAGCGAGAGAGAGTGAGGCGCAGGCCTGCCGTCTACCGTGATAATTCGTCATTATATTTGTACCCCAATGGCCGTATCCCCTGGAAGTTGGTTTATGAGTATGGAGATTTCGAATTCGTCAATTATAAAATTACCTCAACTCCTTAGGCACAATTATAAAATTCCCCAGACTTCTTAGGCCCAATATTAAAATTAATTCTTAACCTAAGACAACCGTTTAACTACTACAACTACTACTAGATTATGATTTAATTGCATTGTACCCTCGCGTTGTATTAAGGGTTGAAACTTAAATTAAAGTTGAATAGCGGGTCTGTATGTAATCTACGCGCGCGAGTATGGCTAGATATCTTCCAAGTGTGGGTGTAGTTTCCTATACCAAGTCACGCTTCGGATGAAAAAAAAAAAAAAAAAAAAAAAAAAAAAAAAAAAAAAAAAATGCCGTCTATTCAGCTCCTAGCCCTCTTTCCCCCTATCGCTTCTTGATTCTAAACTTAAAGTGAAGGTGTCACCATTTTTTTCTAATTCAAAATTAAAATATCAAAAATATATATTTTATTCCGATATATGACGTAGTTTATTTCTGGAACGTAAATAATCTTAATTTTCATATACGAAAGGTAGTTGACTTGATTAAGTACTTTAACGCAAAAAACCGCACGAAAGCTACCTTATCACTGGTGCCAGAACGCGTAAGAATCAACTGTATTCTCTATTTACAACAGCGAAATCACGCGACCATAGTGATGATGTAGTATTGCGGGGAATTTTTATTTTAAAAATTTTGAAAATGGCAATTATAAATATGTATTTTTACTGTTACTGTAATTTCATTCTATGGTATATGTATATATATTTTGAATCGTTTTTTAACGATCTTTCCGAGAATGATACTCAATTTCGATTTATGAAACATTGGTGAGAGTCTCACTTTAGCTCTCTTTCAGGTGTATTACCTTAATAATCATAATAATAATAATACCTTCTAGGTATATACAAGAATAAGATGGTTCATCTCTTTCCGCAGAGAGCTCGTGTCTGTATTACGTAAGGTACGATACGCGAAGGAGTTTTCTCCAATAGGAGGAGGATAAATCGAGATCCGGTCTTGTAGTATAGCCGAGCACTTTGAATTTTCATTTTTTTACAATTATACCTCCATTTACCTTGTAGGAGGATTGAATTTTTGAGAATTCATATTTAAAACTTATTCCAGGAATGTATTACCTAACTTATATCGAAAACCCTAATCCGCTTAGCGAACAGAACTGAATTTTGGAATTAAATTATTTTCTTGGAAAAAAATTGTTTAATTCCAAGAAAGTTTATTATTTTAGTTTAAGGGAGAATCCAACCTAACAATAAGTGATTTTTTATCGATTCCTTATCGTTTAACTAGGCCTAATTCAACACTAAAACAAATTACAAATAAATATTAGACTAGAAATAAATTTAAAACTCAACCAGAAAATAGGCTTAGCTGGATTCATGGAGTTCACCTGAATTTCTACCCATTGATGGGTCAGCGACCTATGAGCAGACTCAGCATCGATCCGTCGTTAAGAAGAGATCTCCGTGAGACTTCTAATAACATTCGATTGGTGGCTGACCCTTTAATGCAAACAGACCCAGATAATCCTATTTTCTAGGTAAGTTTTAAATTTATTTCTAGTTTAATATTTGTTTGTAAATTATTACTAGTCTATTAGACATATTTAAACGATAAGGAATCGATAAAAAAAATCACTTGTTATTAGGTTGCATTCTCCCTTTAACGATAAGAACTAAAATTTGGATTAAAAATAAATTTCTTGGACAAATTATTTAAATCCAGACTTTTTTAAAACGTATACCCTACAAAAAAAAATCAGTAACAAGTCAAAACATATTTACAGAAAATTTACAATTTATTAGGGCTGGGCGAGTACTCGATTGATTCGAGTAACTCGATCGAGTACCGAGTCGAGTACTCGACTCGGTACTCGATCGACCTCATTTTACTACTCGTGACGAGTATCGAGTATTGGTTTTACTACTCGACAAACTACTCGATAAGCATTCGCGATAAGAATTCGCGGAACCCATTAGAAACTCGGCAAGGCTAGTAAATATAAATTAATATCTAATTCGTACACAAAGGAAATAAAAACGCTCCCTGCAGAGATACAAAAGTCTAGAGAGGGGTTGTCATGTAGCACAGTTATATTTTTTTGTAAAAATTGATGGTGCGGACGACGCGATAGAGGCTATTTGAAAATAGCGCCTCTATAGCGTCGTCTGCTCCATCAATTTTTACTAAAAATTATAACTGCCACCTGACAACCCCTCTCTAGACTTTTGTATCTCTCCTGGCGGCGAAATGGAATTTCTTGGCGGGATAGGACCTGCCTGGACCCTGCAAGCGTTTTTAGTTTTAGTTTGGATTTCTGTCTTCTGAAGTTTTAATACAAAGCCTGCAGGCAATGGAGCTTATATTCTTTTGGATTTTTACTTTTGGGTCGTAAGGTGGGAAACTGGAACTTTCTTTGCAAGCACTGATTTATTATTTCTACATGAAAATCTAAACAGTGAAATTTTCTAACTTTTGTTCTGACTGATCTCTACTTCATGTAATGTGATATAACACAAAACAGTTGTAAAAGTTTAAATTATGATTTTCTTTATATTGTTATTGTTAATGTGGAATGGTTAAACCTAAGCTCACTCCTTAATTAGTTAATACTCGCGAGTAGTAGGCTTAAATACTCGCGAGTACTCGAGTGCATGAAAATTAACCAAGGCCCAACTACTCGATACTCGACCCAATATTTAATACTCGACTCGGTACTCGACAACGAAAATTTTTGGTACTCGATACTCGACTCGGTACCCTAAAAGTACTACTCGCCCAGCCCTACAATTTATCCACCAAACATTTCGTTGGAATTTTTGACCCTCGATAAAATTCACCACCGTTTCGTATAAAGGCCACCCCCTAACCACCAATTTGCCAACAATTTTTCTTCGGTTTGCCACTTGGCACATAAAAAAAAAAAAAAAAATTGGATAAATTGGATGAAATAGAGGAGTGTTCGATATTTTTTTTCTCTCTAAAAAGGAAAAAAAAAAAAAAAAAAAAAATTGACCATATGGTGTCAAAGGTCAAGACCTATTGGGTATAATACAGCGAGGACAAGTGCGTGGCAGAAGAGGGTGCCCTATCATGCATGATCCTGCTATACAACTTTAACGATTGTATTTATAAAATAAAAAACAAGGTCGACAAGACAATATAAACACTTCTTTGCGTAATATTTGTTTAATGTTTCCAACCTACTCCACCAATTATCTTTATCTATCTTCTTGAACTCTTGCTTGATTTGATTTAGATTTTTTTACGATGGGTAATCAACGAACTTTTGTAAACTACGTACTTTCGCGACTACATAATCAATTACAGCCTTTGGTAATGCTAATTACATAGTTACTTAATCACTCACGATAATTTATCAGTATCCATAAATTTGTATTTGAATTTATCAATGTTTGATGGGTCAGAGATTAATCGAATGTTATTGGAAGTATCACGGAGATCTCGCCTTAACGACGGGCTTTGCTGATTGGTCGCTGACCCATCAATGTAAAGAAATTCAGGATCAAGATGAAGCTAAGCCTACTTACCGAGTAATTTTTAAATTTTTTTCTAGTTTAATATTTGTTTGTAATTTTTACTGGTGGATTAGACCTATTTAAACGATAAGGAATCAATAAAAAATGTCGTTTTCGGTTCCATTCTCCCTTTAATATAAATATAAGAATCCCACATCTGCAAGTTCTCAACTGTCACAAATTGCCAAATCGGTCCTTGAGAAAAATCAGACAAACCTAAATTCCTGCATTCATCTTTCATACTAAGAATCCTTGATCACTAAGTTTTTCAATGGTTTTAAAAATTCTTAGGTAGATCCAGTGAATGTATAAAAGACCTAGAAGTTGCGCAGGCCGCCGAATTATGGGTAGAGGGGTCAAGCTAAGAGGTCACCATTATCCGCGCGCGTTTTCTCCTCCACCAACGCGAATTGGGCGTCTATATATCCGCGTCTGTGGCGAGCTGAAAAAAAGGTAGGCACACACATCATAAGAGCACCTGCGCCAACGTGTACCCCATTATAAAATACCTATCAACCGCCCCCTACCCCATAACCTACCTCTATTCTCTAGCCATAAGATAATGCCGCGTTATCATGGTTGAGTGAAAAGATACAGCAAGGTAAACTTTAAAACCGAAACTTGGCGCTAAAAATTTATTTATTTTCGGAATCATAGGTGTCCAAAAAACTTATTTGAGAATTTTTAAACAATTTTTAGACACGCTTTTTGGTGTTTAAATTAATTTCATGAAAACTCGCCCTAGAGTTTGGTTGCATAGTTCTAAATAACTTTCTATATAAGATTATCGAGTTCGATATGGCTCGATGAAAAATGTATATGTCGATACATAATAACTTTGTTTTTCGAGAGTTTTTTTTTACACAATTTAACATTGTAATTTTTCTATGGTCTTTTCGCTTACATATATGAGACAAGGTTTGGCTGCATAATTTTTCACGGATGCACGATTTAGAACAAGAGAATTTGGAGGGGGTTTAGTGTTAATGAATGAAGATTAATTTGTAAGGTTGTAATTACGTTCTAGGCACGTGTAACATAATGAAATAGTTATAATTTAACCAACAATTAGCGATAAATTGTCACATAGCTTAATACTATCAGCAAAGATAGCCAAAAAGTTATCATCCCTGTCTGGCTCGAGTGATTTGGACTCTTCCTGGATATTTTGAGTAGGGAGAGAGGGACGGAACTTAGGCGGGCCGCGCTTGCCTATATTGTCTTCCCCCAACTCCGCAATTTATCCGCAGAGTGTCGCTTCCTCCGTTCACTATTTACACGGCGACTGCGGCCGCTAGAGTGTCTCGAATTAGAATCTGCCGGTACATTTACCCGGACCTTCGGTGATAGTAATTAAGCTACGGGGCGTTGTTTACTTTTAAGGAATAAAGTGATAGACTTTTGATATTTTGAAATGATCAGGGAAAAGAGCAAAATTCAGGGAATCTGACATCAGGAAAAAGTTATAAAAAATCCCATTCACTGCCGTATACGATAAAGAAATTAACCTCTTCAAGCACCTTTCAAAATAAGTTTATAAAAACTTGAACTTTTGGCGATAAAAGAATTTAGAAATGAAGGAAAAAGATATAAAATTTTGACCCCTTGGGATCAAGGTTGTATTACGTATATTTAAGAGTACTCCCTAAATTACTGGTCGAGCAAAATTATGAATGAACAATGCTACAGGATTGTTCGTAAAGTACCCTCGATAATCTCCTGCAAACCAGTATTTCGTCAAGCGAGGACTACTTCGTGTCAAAAGGTCGAACGATCCATGACAGCTAGGAACCTCTCTCCAATCTCCATCCTCCCCCCTTATTTCGCTAAGCCTAACTCGCGAGATTCAAAAGAAAAACATTCCATAGCTCGCCTTTGAATATATACACTGTTCACGAAACATCGCGGAATAAACGTCAAGTTATGGTACTTAAAATACTAATCAAATCTGGCCTACAAGTCCTGGTGAAATGGTACAAATATAAAAGATCACATCATTATTGAAAAAAAAAGTGCTTCTAAATGATCAGATATTCAGATCAGATACAAATTGTTTATCGATGACTGATTTTAATATCAGAATTTTCTGTTCAAACTAATTACATTTTTTTTTGAGCAGATATTTAAGGGTAGTTAGATTAAAAATCAGTTTATCCGATTTATAACCAGATAAAAAACAGTTTTATAACTATAACCAAAAGTAAATTTATTCCATAAAAGTAAATAGCGCCCCGTAGCTAAATACTATCAGCAAAGGGTAAATGTACCGGCAGATTCTGATATGAGACACTCTAGTGGCTGCAGTAAATATAGTGAAATCGGAAGCCCCAATTTTTCGAGAAATTTCGGAGTTGGGAGGTGAAGACAACCCTCTCTCCCGACTCAAAATATCAAGCTGAAGAGTCCAAATCACTAACCAGATAGAAATGGTGACTTTTTTGGCTATTTTAAGTGATGGACTATGACGTACAACTGGACCTTTGCCGATAGTATTAAGCTACAGGGCGTTGTCTACTTTTAAAGAATAAGTGATAGTCTATGGTCCGAAGTAAGTCGAACCAACGTGTCAACCATGAAAATCTCAAATGTGAACTAGGCTTTTTAATAGTGAAACGCGATATACTAGGTACAGTATCCCATGCATCATATAGAGAAACCAAAAGAGATGATCACCATCCAGTGATGGAATAAGAACTTTGACTCCCTCATCTCAGCGAGCACAGGATGTCCGGTTTTCCGCCCCCATTCCCACTCTCTCTTCATCCTTCTCTTGGAGTTGCTAGATCATTTTTGTACAAAGAAACGCGTGCTTCTATTTGAGCTAGCTCGGGCACGCTCCCGGCAATGTAACCTTTATTTTTCTAAGCTCGAAGCTTAAAAGGGAAAATAGAAGTTATAAAAAAAAACTTCCATCTTCAACAGCTATCATTTACCAGACAACGCTATAGGGTAAACAATAGAACTTAAAAAAATATTTTAAAACAAGATGGAATAAGTCGTGGAATACAGTTTCACGTAAAATAAAAAAATACAAAAGTTGCCTCTATTCTAAAAATGGCCGTAACTTTTCTCTACAATCTACTAGGCATAAACCGATTGCATCATTAGAAAGTAGACATTCCCAAGATTATTGTAAAATAATAAAACCTTGCTTAGCCACTCGAAAAAGATGCCTCGCCACTCGATAGAAATCGAGCAAAAATCCAAAATTGCCCCTATCCTAAAATAGCCGTAACTTTTCTCTACAATCTCTTAGGCATAAATCGATTGCACCATTAGAAAGTTGACATTTCTATGTTTCGCCCCTCGAAGAAGATTTCTCGCCACTTATAGAAGTAGAGCAAAAATACAAATACAAAATTAACCAATTTTCGGATACATTACTACACCAATCAAAATAATAATATCTTTCTAACAACGTCGTTTCAAGTCGCAAACTAAAAGAAAAACATAGGTTATGAAGATTGCACCCCCACGAAATACGGCATTCGGTGGACAAACACGATAGTTATTGTATATAGCCTAGCTCGCTCGCTCGCTTTGCAATCCAAAGGAATCCGTTTTAAGTTATAAGAGGAACCATCAGCTTCGGCTTCTTCTACAGCGCGGTGTAGGCTTGGCCCATCATAGCATAACTCTCGCTAGCGGTATAATTTGCTTAATTTCGGGGTTCCCCCCTAGCGGGCACGATTTTGACTTTGACCCCCTCGCGCGCGAGCCCGCCAACCTCCCTTAACAGCGAAAAGGGATACACATTACCATAAAAAGGTCAACAAACATAAGATATAGAAAAGTTGGCCCTGCTATTATTATTCTTTCGCGTGCCTATTTGATAGAATTTCTATAATATTCGGATTTGTTACGTATATATATAAAGATATACACCCACTCCTAATTCGATGCAGGTTCAATAGAAAATATATTTAAAGGGAAACTTGGAGCTAAAAATGGAACAGCTTTTGGATTTATTTTCGGAATCACCGTGCCAGAACACGTATTCCAGATTTTTTCGGAATTTTTAGACACGTTTTTAATGTTTAAAATAATTTCTAAAGTTTGGTAAAATTTGAATTTTAGTAAATATAAAATCGGACCAATCATATTGTTTCAGCCTTCAACAGCTCTTGTAATGTCTTGCCTCAACATAAGAATAGGCCAGCGTTTGATGAATGTCTTAGGCATCAAATACCAACCTATTCCTTTAATGTTAACACATTACAAGCGCTGTTGAAGGCTGAAATAATATAATTGGTCCGATTTCATATTTCCTTTTTTTGGAATTTTGGCATGGTTATTTTCGAAATTTTTACTATAAAAATTTAGCGCAAAACTACGTCATCACTAAGGTGGCGTGATTTCGCTATTTTATAGACACTGCAGTTGATTCTCGAGCAATTAAGTGATAAGGCGGATTTCGCGCGGTCTTTTTCGTAAAAGTACTTCGATCAAATCAACTACCTTCCGTTAATTAAGTTTCAGAAAAAAATTCTCTTCATTATATCTTTAAATTCTTGGAGATGAAAGTATATCAGTCCGTCAGTCGGTGTCAGGGTGCATCGAACACGAGCAATAGTTCAAAGGTCAAGCGTGAATCCCGTTATTTTGATCATAGGCGCCTAATAACGGATTCGAAATCGCGGGCACCATCCGCCAAGATATAAAATTACAGATTCAAAGCCTCAAACTATATACATGACGCGTATCCTGTTTACGCTATCGTGTTTTGATAAAATAATAATAATAAAAAAAGCAGACTCAGTAATAACAGAGTGTTGCCATAAAAACCTCTCCCGCGCAAACATTACAATCAAAACAATTACTTTTGCAGACATATTGCACCGTGCCGAGTACCTATACAATCCTTTTCCTCAAGGGATAGTGTCGCAATTTGAAACATTTCTCATATTTAAAATATATCACTTTTTCGGAATATCTCTACGAACTGTTGAATTCTCCACGGACCGTTTTAGAATTCTCCACGGACCGTTTTAGAATTCTCCACGGACCGTTTTAGAATTCTCCACGGACCGTTTTAGAATTCTCCACGGACCGTTTTAGAATTCTCCACGGACCGTTTTAGAATTCTCCACGGACCGTTTTAGAATTCTCCACGGACCGTTTTAGAATTCTCCACGGACCGTTTTAGAATTCTCCACGGACCGTTTTAGAATTCTCCACGGACCGTTTTAGAATTCTCCACGGACCGTTTTAGAATTCTCCACGGACCGTTTTAGAATTCTCCACGGACCGTTTTAGAATTCTCCACGGACCGTTTTAGAATTCTCCACGGACCGTTTTAGAATTCTCCACGGACCGTTTTAGAATTCTCCACGGACCGTTTTAGAATTCTCCACGGACCGTTTTAGAATTCTCCACGGACCGTTTTAGAATTCTCCACGGACCGTTTTAGAATTCTCCACGGACCGTTTTAGAATTCTCCACGGACCGTTTTAGAATTCTCCACGGACCGTTTTAGAATTCTCCACGGACCGTTTTAGAATTCTCCACGGACCGTTTTAGAATTCTCCACGGACCGTTTTAGAATTCTCCACGGACCGTTTTAGAATTCTCCACGGACCGTTTTAGAATTCTCCACGGACCGTTTTAGAATTCTCCACGGACCGTTTTAGAATTCTCCACGGACCGTTTTAGAATTCTCCACGGACCGTTTTAGAATTCTCCACGGACCGTTTTAGAATTCTCCACGCACCGTTTTAGAATTCTCCACGCACCGTTTTAGAATATCCACGCACCGTTTTAGAATATCCACGCACCGTTTTAGAATATCCACGCACCGTTTTAGAATATCCACGCACTGTTTTAGAATATCCACGCACTGTTTTAGAATATCCACGCACTGTTTTAGAATATCTACGCACTGTTTTAGAATATCTACGCACTGTTTTAGAATATTTGGATATATGATTTTCCCTCGGATTTTCCCAAACAATTTTTCATCAAGATTTTAAAAATAAAACTAGTGAAACTATGACTTGAAAAAATAAAACATGTAGAAAAGGTAAAAAAAATATAGAAATTAGCAGTGGCGGGTTGAGAGGCGGCAGGTCAACGGGGTCAAGGCGTGACCCCTTTGTGGGGTCTTTCAAGAAATGAAACTATTGTCATTGGCGCGCGCCTATTACCGTCACGAGCCATTAGTTGTCAATACACCTTGCAAATCTTACGACTAGACAATTTCAGTATACGATTTCCTTTTTTTTTACAACCTTTAGGGAAATATCTGTAGGCCACCCGTGAGAATGACAACGGTATTTTAGCAGGTGAAAGGTTTCTAGGGTTGATTCATACACGCAGGGTGGGTTTAAAAGGGAAATATCACTTACAACATACCCCTAAAACCAAGACTCTTAAAGCGAGATGGTTTTGCACATAATTACGCAATATTCTAATTAAAAGAAAAACATGGTATTTGTTTACCCAAACATATGACGTAGTTTATTTCTAGAAAATAATTCATAATTTTCATAATGGTAGTTTACTTAATCTGGATTAAGTATTTTTTCGAAACAGATTGCGCGAAAGCGACCTTATCACTGATGCCAGAACGCACGAAAATCAACTGTATGCTCTAGATAACAATAGCGAAATCACGCGACCATAGTGATGACGTAGTTTGCGGGGAGTTATTTTAAAATGCCTACCTATTTTTACTTTCGCTGTAATTTTGTTCTAAGATATGTATACATGTATATATTTTGAATTTTTTTTAACGATCTTTCCGAAAATGTTACTCAATTTTCATTTGGAGTTCGTGAAAATTCCATGAAAGCCTCGATTTAAATTAAAATTAATTAATATATAGAGAGAAAAACATTTAAAGCCTTATTCTAGTTTTTGTAAAATGTTAAAGAAGTATTTGAAATACATAATTATACTGTTTTTCAGTTAAGAAATGCCGGCATTGTTCCGAAGAGAATTTGTTTACAGAAAAATAGAATCAAAGGGTCGTTTTTTAAATCTTAGGGGGTTTGGCGACGAGAAATTGCTAGCTTCCTATACGACACGCCAACCTCTTCTTCTAGATTCTTTTGTTATTATTTTTGTTCTTCAAGCGTGCCTTTTATTTCGGGGAAAAAAAGGCGCAATCTCCCCAGGTACCGACGTATAATGAAGGTTCACTAAACCAATAATTTGGGGCTATAAAAATAGGCGCAGTTACCATCGAGCTACCTGTATCGTTACTTTGTATACATAATGCTATATTTGCATTTTTTCGTCTACCTTCACTGTCTGTTTATAAAAGTAGACCAACTCATTGTTTTCTCAAATATTTTATAAAGCTGCGGTCACACTAAGCCTTGGAACCGATTTAATCCGTTTCAAAACGTTTCACTAGAGTCATGTGAACAGGAAACCGTCTTTTCTCGAATCGATTTGATTAAATTTCTCTAAACTGCTTCGGGAACCAGTTTCGTACCGATTCGGTTTCAATAACCGATAAGCCGCGTTCATACTAGCTAGGCCTTGGAATCGATTTAAATCGTTTCAAAACGTTTCTTATTAGTCGTGTGAACTGGAAATCGTCTTTTCTGTAATCGATTTGATTCGATTTCTCTGACTGCTTCGGGAACCAGTTTCGTTCCGATTCGGTTTCAATAACCGATAAGCCGCAATCATACTAGGCCTTGGAATCGATTTGAACCAGTAAAAACGTTTCACTTAAGTCGTGTGAATAGGAAACCGTCTTTTATCGAATAGATTTTTTTGGATTTCTCGAAACTGCTTCAGGAACCAGGAGTCGATTTAAACCGTTTCAAAACGTTTCGCTCGAGTCGTGTGAACGGGAAACCGTCTCTTCTCGAATCAATTTGATTCGATTTCTCGAAACTGCTTCGGGTATAAGTTTCGTACCGATTTGGTTTCAACAACCTATAGATGAAGCTACGATAAATCGATTTATAACGATAACGCGTGAACACGTGATGCTTAAAACGATTCCTGGCGATTTGAATATCAGTTTGATTTTACCGTTTCAAATCGATTAAGAAATGCTAGTGTGACCGTAGCTGAAGTAGTTTCGAGAAACAAAATCGATTAGAGAAAAGACTGTCTCATGTTCACACGACTATTGAAACGTTTCTAACTGTTTAAATCGATTCCAAGGCCTAGTATGGACTGTACTTTTATGAAAAAGACTACACGAAAGCTTGTGCTTGAACGCGGGGGAATCAACTTCGCTCTAGGAACATAATGTTTATAAAATATTAATTTTTACTTAATATAATTAAATTTAGTAATGGAATCAAATAATCAATTTTTTTTTCCAAAACCTAGACAAAGTAATAGGCCGGTTAATCTTACGGGTTACCCTCAGGGTTTTTAAGTTACCCAGGAATTGCCCGGGACTCTTCTTTTTTTCGAGCAGGGACCCCTGAATTGGGGTCCAATTACCATGTTTAACCAATATAATACCCGATAAACCCTCCAATCGAAAGCGGACCTATACAACCATAGACGGATATTGTTCGGTCAAGTTGGCGATTTCTCTCTCTTAGGACTATCTCCCTTTTTTGGAAACCAATTAATAGAGAGGTAACGGATCTGTTTACTGCCGGCTAGCGCAAAAAACGCACCCTTGAAAAAGGGGGCAAAGTGTAGAACCACTTATACTTATTGAGCTGAAAAACATTCCGCGCCAATTTAAACTAAAAGATACAGAGTAATTTCTTTTTTAAAAACAATTTGGTTAATTTTCCATATAGGAGTGTTTTTTGAAAGAATTCCCGCCAAAATATTTGGGGTGAAAATAGAAACCCCCTTTGAATCACGCTTCGAATAAATCAAGATATTTCTCTCTCCTTTGTTTGTTCTACCTTCTCTTCAAGAGAAAATGAAACACCGATTTTTCATGAACTCCAAATTACAATTGAGTAGCATTTTCGGAAATATCGTTAAAAAAACGATTCATAATATATATACATATGTTATATAACAAAATTACCGTGACAGTAAATACATATTTTATAATCGCAGTTTTCGAAATTTTTAAAATAAGAATTCCACGTAACACTACGTCATCACTAAGGTCACGTGATTTCACTATTGTATAGAGAATACAGTTGATTGTCGTGACTTCTGGGACCAGTAAAAGTACTTAAATCTTCTAAGTCAAACAAAGTTCTACGTCATATATCGGAAAAACTACCTATTTTTCATTTTGAAATCGCAAAAATGAACAATGAATTCTCTTAAATGTTTTATAACATATTCAAAATTAATTTCAATGATACTTCATTCTCCCTTTACCTTATTTTTGTGGAATTCCTAGAAAATAAGCTTTAATTTACTAATCGTTGCCCAAAAAGGGTAGGGTCCTTTTTTATACAGTATGTGGGGTTAAGGTCGGCCCCCTACTGATTGGCTCGTGCACCTACGGAGGGGGTCTACTTCTACTACCATTTCTAAAGTTGTTGGTATCAGCGGTACGCCGACACCTACAATTAGCGCCCGGGCCAGAATACCACCAATAAAATATAATCAGTCGGAGAATACAATGAGTCCAAAAACGAACTAACATATTTCACTAGTGGGAATTCATGGTTAAACCTTCAGCTCTGAATTTATTGTAAATAGATTTATCGAGAGCTTCTATTAACCCAAATGAAAATGCACATGGATTCTACCTTATTTTAAATTGGAAGAACTACTTAAAAGATACCGTTACAAAGATTAAATGTAAAAAGGCTTAGGGGGGAAACAATAAATATCTAAAGTAATTAAATTACCGCGTAACATACTAATTTTCAAATTAAGTAAATTTTAGAACCCTACTTAAATAACTGTCGAAAATAGAGCCCCAAAATTTCACCCCTCAATGTCTAAAATCAACAACTTATTTTAATCCCATTTTAAATTAAAATTAACTTACATTAAGTTTATCCATTTAAGTAATCCCTAGAGACCACTGTTAGCTAATTCACACACGCTTAATTGTACTGTTAAACGCAATTAAATTAAACTGAATAGTTTAAGACAAAATTAAAAACGATTTTTTTTTTTTTTTTTTCGTTTGAATAATTAAAGTGAAATGTTTTTTGGGCGCTTATCAAATTCAGTAGACCTGATTATCCTTTGACCCGAGCCGAAATTAGTCAAACTGATTAAGCAGGGTTATGTAATTAAGTATAATAATGATATCTACATTTACTTTACGTGTTTAATTGCACGCACGACTAAAAGAATTAAAAAACATTAATTAAATCTTTTTTTGTAAATCATCCCTACAAAACGTTTCTGTTTTTTTTTTTTTTTTTTTTTTTTTTGGTTTTTGAAACTCGCCGTGGGCCAAATTCTAGTTTAAATTTGTCTATTCGAGACCGATTGGAAAACGAAACCGACAAGCGGAAAGATAATTGGAAGAAATTCACTTTTAATTCTAAATTTCTCAGAACCCCTAATTAGCAAAAAAAAAAAAAAAAAAAAAAAAAAAAACGAATCTGCCCCTCTTTCTCTCGTCCGTGAAAGCGAGCTACAAGTACTCGGTTAGTCTAAAAGGTTTTCACGGCCACAGCCTACAGATCAGCTAAATTTTTATTTAAAGTGTAGATGACAAATATGAAAAAAAAAAAAAAAAAAAAAAAAAAAAAATACGGTTTTTTCATGAATTTCAAATATTGAAGATAATTTTCATACGAAAGGTAGTTGACATTCTAGATTAAGTACTTTTACGAAAAAGACCGCGCGAAACCGAGCAGAAAGCGTTAGAATTAACTGTAGGGTCTATAATACGATAGGGGAAATCACGCAACCATAGTGATGACGTAAATTGCGGAGAATTTTTATTTTAAAAATTCCGAAAATGGTGATTATAAAATATCCATTTTTATTGTCGCGGTAATTTTGGTCTTTGACATATGTATATATATTTTGAATCGATTTTTAACGACCTTTCCGAAAATGTTACTCAATTTCCATTTGGAGTTCGTGAAAATTCCGTGAAAGTCTCACAAGTTAAGCTTTGTTACTTAAACTTTAAAAACGAAGTTTGGAATATTTATCGTTGATAGAAAAGAGAAAGGCGGAAGAGAAGGTAAGCGGTAATTACATTTTAACCCATCGGTACCGGGAGCGGTAATTCTTCACAAGTACCAGTAGAACAGAGGGCAGTACCAGAGATACGCCCGGCTATCTTTAAACGTATCCTACAGCATAGGTTTATATACGGTAGTCGGAACGGTGGACCAAAAAACCCTTCGATTTCGAGCGATTTCGTGGTGGGACGAGCCCCAAAAACAGCCCATTTTTTTGCGTAATTATTGGTTCGCGACCGAGCGGTCAAAAACTTTCGTACAAAAAGGTTTTTCTTATTTTGGAAGAATTATATTTGGCGTTCTGGTCCATCAATAACAAAGCTAGAATATCAACAGACAGCGGAGAGGGGGGTTTGGGTTCTTATAATGCTATATTTGGGTTTCTCAGGTATCCATGGTGAGATGGACATAAATAAATTAAGTATACATAAAAAAGAAGTGGAGTGTAAATTAAATAAAGTATAAATAAATAAATAAATAAATAAATTATATAAAAAATAAAGTAACTGTAGAAAAACTATGGTCAAACTGTGGCCCAAATGATGACCAAACTATGGGTCAAACTATATGTCAAACTATGGCAGGGCTCTACAAAAAGTCCACAAAAATAATAGGTATTATAGGTACAAATCGCAAAATCTATAGGATATTTATATGATCTTTATGGGTTCAAAATTATGTCATATTAAAATAATTAATGAAATATTGTAAGCATGTTATATATTCAAGAGTAGTGGCAACGCCACAATCGGGCTAAGTAAGTATATTTGGAATATTTGATAGGGGCCTCCAAAATATGAGGAAAATGGCTCCAAATTCTTGAAAGTGAGGGCCTGTAGAAAAAACTAGGCCTGGATATAGAATTCAACTCTTTCAAAAACGTTGCCCGTAGATAACGACGAGCTATCAAATCGTACGATCTCTAGGGATCCTTGTTAAGTCTACTTAATTCCGAAGTAATTTAAACGATTGAAATTAATAGTATGGCACGCTAGTTATTCGAAAATCGAACGTAAAATGTTTGAATTAAAATTCACTCACCAAATATAGCTAGGAACATAAGTAGCTTTTCAAAATTCCATAACACGAGAACAGTCGCGCTAAACTGCCGATTCAATGCCTCATCAAGAACGGGTACATTCGTTTTATCTTATTTCGATTTTTTCGCGATAGTCCAGCGAATATTATGACAAAAACTGCGATAATTAGACGCAACTTACTCTAAATATTACCGATTATCGTAAAATAAGACTTTAAGACCGCGAGAAACGCTTCGAAAACCCGACTATAAATCCGTTGAGCGTGAGTGTAGACTTACAAGAACAAGCAGACGACGCAAAACTGCCGAATTGTGTAGCCGGACTCATGACGGATTTAAATTGAATGATAGTTCTAGAATAAAGCCTCTAAATTTTACGAAAGTTCCAACCACGTAATACGGTGTCTAAAGGCCCATTTACAAAAGAGTGGAAAGCTGAAGCGTAATCTGGTGCATGGAGCAATAACAACAGGAGGCATAGGTTCATACATCGTTTAAAAATGAGATTTTGGAACCTATGCCTCCTCTTATTATTGTTCCATGCATCGGCTTACGCTTAAGCTTGCCGCTCTTTTGTAAACGGGCCTTTACGGATAATATTAAAATTCTGACTTTGAGAAATCCGGAGGTTTTTTATTGAAAATTTCTAAACTAATGTTGAACGTACCATTTAACCGAGCTTAAACGAAACAAAATTTACATACATAAGATTTGTTTTTACTTTCTCAGTGCAATTTAATCAACGTAACAAAGAAACATGTATTTATAGGCTAAATTTACGAATTATAAGTTTTTATAGGACCACCTGCGAATTATAGGTATTATAGGCACTCTGGGAGCCCTGCTATGGGTCAAACTATGGGCCAAACTATGGGTCAAACAATAGGTCAAACAATGGGTCAAACTATCGGTCAAACTATCGGTCAAACTGCGGCCAAACTAGGGCCAAATTATGGCCAAACTATGGGTCAAACTATGGGTCAAACAAAGGTCAAATTTTTCCAAAACTACGGTAATTTTAAAACGAAATTTAGTCAAGAGTCCCTGGCTCAACTATGCGATTTGTAATACCTGATTTTAAATAACCATTACGAAGTTTCTGCCACGTATCGTGGTTTGAATTTAGTAATTTACAATATTATGGGCTTATATAGTTTAAATCATGTGATTTAACCAGTTAATTATGATCAAGTAATTCCAAATTACAAAGAAAGAAAAATGTTTACAATATCAATTATTATAAATAAGCGTATAAAGTCAAATCTCGGATATGGATCCAAAAAAAACCTACTAAAATAGGGGGGGGGGGGGGCGGTTACTTTTCATTCGGACCCTGTAATTAGCCAGCCGAGATGCGCGTGCCTTTTTGCACCGCGATCTCGTATCTACCGAATACCGTCTGCTCTACGAACCTCTTAGAAATATCATAGCCTGTTTTTCGCCTTTTTTTTCTTCTCCAGATCTCTATTCTCTAACACTTTTGAAAATGAAAATTCTTCGCCACCCACTTTCATTTTATGATAAGAGAGGGCGCCATAAATCGTGCCCCAATCTGACAATGACGAATGGCATATCCAACTTACCACTCCTTTTCTACCAAAAAAAACCAACCACTAACTCCTAAGGTTTCCCTTGCCTTACCACTTAAAAGACCATACGCAAGAGATATAATAATTCGACGCCACTCTCGGCGTTCAGACCTGGAAATATCTAAATTTAGAGGTTGATCATCAGGGAATTTGTTATCGCGTGGTCGATCGTTTTAAAAAAATCGCATCGTGGAGTACATCGTTCGGAAGTTTTTTATAGTGTGGTCCGATCATTTGGGAATTTGTTTTCGTAGGATCGATTATTTGGGGAATTATTAATGTGGTATTCGGTCAATTTGGGAGTTTGTTATCATGGGGTCGATCGTTTGGGAATTTGTTATCGTGGGATCGATCGTTTGGGAATTTGTCATCGAGGGGTGGATACTATGGGAATTTGTTATCGAGGGATCGATCGTTTGGGAATTTGTTATCTAGGGATCGATCGTTTGGGAATTTGTTATCGAAGAGTCGATCGTTTGGGAATTTGTTATCGTGGTTTCGATAACATGGGAATCTAGATCGTTTGGGAATTTTTTTTCGTGGGGATCGACCGTTTGTTATCATTGGGATAATTTGGAAAATAGTTATGATAGGTTCAATTAATCATTTGGCAATTTATGATTGCGTGTCGATCATTACAGAAGTTCAATTAAACCGACTAAAATCGTATAATCGCGTACCTTGAAGAAACTAACACTATCGTTGCATGTGGTCTTCGAGTCTATCTATGTAAGACCTTTTTACGAATTTTCCATTTATATTACATTACCATCAGCGGAGTGAATAGAAAAGTTTATATTTGAGGAATCCGCTTTGAAAAACACACTGAGCATCGAGCGAGACGGCGGCCGGGGGGGTAGGATCGTATCAAAAGGTCAATCTTAAATAAAAACGGTTACGTGGAGCGCGCGTGCAAATAGCGGGGTCACGCTCGCTTGACCAACGATTTAATATCGAGTCAAATATTTAGGGTTAAAGTTTCACGCCAGCATTATATATATATTGCTGCTTAAGACGAGCGTGGGCTAAATTGGTAAATTGGTAAATTGGCGAATAGGTTTGCCCCCGTTTAAATAAATTGGAAAAGTTCGCGGTATACGCCCCATGAAGTATAGAATGACGTTTTACCCGAATGGGCAACGGCCCCAACAAAAAATAGGACAATTCCATTCCTATAAGTCTATCACTTTATTACATAAAAGTAAACAACGCCCCGTAACTTAATCAGCAAAGGTCCAGGTAAATGTACCGGCAGATTCTGATTCGAGACACTCTAGCGGCCGCAGTCGCCGTGTAAATAGTGAACGGAGGAAGCGACACTCCGCGGAGAAATTCCGTAGTTGGGGGAAGACAATATAGCCAAGCGCGGCCCGCCTAAATTGCGTCCCTCTCTCCCTAGTCCGACTCAAAATATCGAGGAAGAGTCGAAATCACTCGAGGCAGATAGGGATGATGACTTTTTTGAGCCCTATTTTTAAGTGATAGGCTATGGTGTAAAACTGGATCTTTACTGATAGTATTAAGCTACGGGGCGTTGTTTACTTTTATGGAATAAAATGAAAGACTTTTGGTGATGACCAAAGATTTGAAAGGATTTTATATTTGATAAAGTAGATCTCTTATAAATCTTACACCGGATTTATTCAAGGCGGGAATTTCCCCGCATGTCGAAGGTTTAAGGAACCATAACCAGCCACGGAAGGGCGAAAGATATGGAAGGACCCGGGGGTCACATGACCCCGCGAATTACGAATTCGCCCGCGCCCATTTAACTATAAGCAGAGAAGCCTTCGCGATAAAGAGACGGTATAAAGACGAAAAACCACTTTGATTCTTTATCGTTTCTTCAACTAAAAATGAGACTAAAGATACGTTGCAATATACGTATTGTAAACTTAGTATGATTATATCTACAACGGTTTTTCAACAAGCTCATTAAAATTCAAGTTGCAGAAAAATAAAGAATTCTGGCTGGCTGCCGGCGATATTGCGTATAAATTAAATCTTATTTAGTGCGTGGCTATAACAGTACAATACCGGATTTAGATTTTTATAGACTAAAAACTAAGTGAAAATTAAACCCAAGAGTTTTATACGAAGTCGTGTTCGTACTAGAGATCTTCCTCGATAATTTGAGTCTGGAGAGACGGTTGGAATTTAGGCGGGCCGCGCTTGGCTATATTATCTTCCCTCCCAACTCCGGAATTTCTCCAAAGAGTGGCGCTTCCTCCGTTCACTATTAACACGGCGACTGCGACCGCTAGTGTCTCGAAGGGCCTTTGCTGATATTATTAAGCTACAGGGCGTTGCTTACTTTTATGGAATAAAGTGATAGACTTTTGGCTATAGTCAAGGGAAACCATGGGTTCCTTAGATTCTTAATATTCACCTTAAATGTAAAATCTTCCACCCTCACCTATAGGGTAAAACAAAACGGAATATCCAGGGTATCTCTGACGAAATCTAACCCGAATGATGACCTTTCATAGATGATCCCGACGGTCATGGTTCAGCAGCTGCTACACACCAACGCGTCGACTTTGCCATGGAAAAATGTATAATAGGCGGCCCTTATTTTCTTCATGACCCCGTTGACCTTTAAGGCTCTCGGGTATCGGAAAACGAAACGAATCCTCCAAGAATGCGAGGCGTTAAGCAATCCTCCCCCGCGTAAGAGATCCACCATGCACCCAACTTTCAAATAATTAAGCTTTTTTTCTTTCTAGCTTTTTCCCCCTACTTGTTGTTCGAATTATATACGTATTTTAAAGGCATAATTAAATGTCTTAACTATTAAAGGGAGAATGGAATCTGACAAGTGATTTTTTTTATCGATTCATAATCGTTTAAATAGGCCTAATCCAACAGTAAACAAGAAATAAATTTAAAACTTACCAGGAAAATAGTCTTAGATGGATTGACATGGAGATCCTGAATTTCTTCGCATTGAAGGGTTATTGGAAGACTCATAGAGATTTCGTCTTAACGACGGGCCTTTACTGATTGGTCGCTGACTCTTCAATGCGAAGAAATTCAGGTGATCTCCATGAATCAAGCTAAGCCTATTTTTCCGGGTAAGTTTGTCTAAGGATTGAAGTTAGCATTTCATTATCTCTTTTCAGACTGAAACTAAAAAGTACAATATGTTATAAGCAGGTATTATTTTCTAGATATCGAAAAATCGTGATGAATCCACCCACAATACACCGCATTCAAGTATATGTTTCCTAATATACTTTCTAGTCTTTTGTATCGAGCCCGTCCGCCTGCAGTAATTAGCATCCAATTCGGTTTCCAAAAGTTGTATATCGTTTTTAATTGCTTCTGAGTTTTTCTTTTTGTTTTTTTTTTTTTTTCTAAGAAGTGTAGAAGAAAACTTTAAAGCACCTGCATTGTTTAAATATCAGTGTCAGAATATCTGTGGGAATTTTGCAACAAGAGCTGAAGCGAGATTCATTCTGGGAACTCACTATTCATATTGCTTTATGGCAAATTTTCGGAAAAACCTGGAAAATGTTCGGAAAAAATAAGGTATTTTTTCTGATCACTCTTTGAACTTTGTCCCGTCACTTATTGACCCTTTCCCGGTCACTTTTTGACCTTTTTTCCGGTCAGTTTTCAACCTTTTTCCGGCTCAATTTTTAACCTTTTTCCGGCTCAATTTTTAACATTTTTTCCCGCTCAATTTTTCACCTTTTTCCCGCTCAATTTTTAAAATTTTTCCCGATCAATTTTTGATCTTTTTCCCGATCAATTTTTGATCTTTTTCCCGATCAATTTGTGATCTTTTTCCGGTCAATATTTCATATTTTTCCGGTAAATATTTGAGCTTTTTTTAACTTGAATTTTGTTTATATGTATTAATAAAATTCAAATATTGTTTTCCAACTAAAATTTCTTTATATATGAAAAGCGAGTGTATTAACTTCTCACATGATGATTTCTGGGAATGACTTCGAGTATACCTAACGAGGGCCCCATGCATTTTGTTTAAATTGTATTCTCTCGTTTCGCCCCCGCAAAAGGCCCATAAATATTTAAAATGAAATTTGTGAAATATATATTAGATTATAATACGGGTTAAGAAAAAGGTGAAGGCTGTTTTGTCGGGTTCTTTTTTGTCTTTGTTCAAAATCTTTAAACTTTCATATTATTGTGGGAAAAAGTTATTTCGGCAAAATTGAAATTAGGTATATATGTTTTAAAGAGATAGACTCCTATATAAGAAAATGTAAGCTTATATCATCACAAAAACCCGGGTTTTTTGGCACCAAACCTAATCTAATTATGGAATTAAATACAATTGCATAGAAAATTCAGTTTAAATTTCGTTCCACTTTTGTTAAATTCAGGTTTTTTCATTTGATCTACGCTCTATGATACTCTGCCTTTAGCTTCGTGCATGCTAATTTTAAAAAGATTGCGCTGAAGATTTTGAATTATATCCTTCAAATTATTACTAACAATTTATTGTTAAGACACGACTGTGCAAAATTTAAAATATTTATATACAGTCTACATCTTCCCGAGCTGTTTGCGAATCTATTAGTTTTAATATAATTACGAAATTATACGAATATAACTGTCGGATTAGGCTTAGCGTTGGGGTTTAATTTAGAATGATAATGTTAAAAAAAATCCAGGGCCTTAAAACACTCGTAACACGACAATTTGAATTTTAACAAAATTTCTGGTTCAATATTGTGAAAACTTGTATATAAAATTCATACATTGTATATATCTTAAAATTTGGAAATAATTTCTAAAAGTTTCAAAGAGTTTGGGGTAGTCTTTCCTAGAGAAATTAAAGCTAATATACAAAATACCCATTTAAGTGAAGTGAGCTGTTACTTCAAATATTAAGATCAAACGACGCTTGAGCAATAATCACTGACCAAAATTTTTCGAACTCTTTGGTCCACACACGAAGACGGAACCGTAAACTCTCGTGTACTAGCTGTTTCTAGCAATCTTTTAAATTTTGAAGCAACATCTTTATTTACGCTTGTAGAGCTTGAGAACTGCAACTCCTTTTCTCTATTCTCTACATGATTCTAAATTCAGAAGTTCGTAACATTTATGATCAAAGTGTATGTACCCATCTTTTGTTCAAAACAAAAACATAGTAGCCTATCCCTTCAAAACGTACAATAGGGCTTGTATCAGACTCGGTTAGGCTGCACTTACGCAAGGTACAGTGGCCCATATAATGCAATATATAGTTTGATTTACAGCAAGCACTATAGCTACCAGGATAACAATGGTAGCCTTGTATACTGTCCCCGTGAGCAGGCGATATTTGTAGGAATAAGACTGCTACATAACCGATGTTAAAGACCACCCAGATATATAGTTTGGGAAGCAGTTTGTTGCCAAAAATACCTTCCAAGAAAAGACACCGTTTTATTGGTGGTATAATAAAAAGTCTTTTCTCACGCGAAAAAGCTTTGTTAATTTTTTTTAGATATCGCCTGTAGACTAAAAGGTTTTTAAAGTCAAGTTGTCAACAATTTTAAGAAGACTTTACCCCATTTAAAGGGAGAATGCAACCTAATAGTGATTTTTTACCGATTCCTTATCGTTTAAATATTCCTAATCCACCAATATTAAATTAGAATTTAAAACTAACCCGGAAAATAGGCTTAGCTGGATTCATGGAGATTCTGATTTCTTAGTATTGAAGGGTCAGCGACCAATAAACAAAGGCTTATCGGTAAGGCGAGATCTCCGTGAGACTTCCAACAACATTCGATTTGTCGCTGGCCCTTCAATGCGTATAAATTCAGCTGATCTCCATGAATCCAGCTAAGCCTATTTTTTAAATATTAATAAATTTTTAAGAATGGGGGCACAGGGTCGCTTTAAATTATTTTTGGCCATTTAGGCCTACCATAAATAGGGTGTGGCATCTTTTACCACACGCTCTTTAGAAAACAGTGAACGTTTTCTAGAGTTTTATATCTGTAGTGTGCGGGTCTTAGGAACTTTAAGGATTGTATATTTTATAAAGGCGCGACAGACAGGTTGCCGAAAGTGCATGGCCCACCAAATTTACGAGGTTTTGCCAAGAACTATAAAAAGAAAGGTGTGGAACACCGGTAGCCCATCGACATCCCGCTCTGAAAAGGTATTTGGGTATTTTATATTAGGGGGTAAGAACCCCCAAACGTTTTTACAACCAGAAAAAAAAACAAGGTGGGTTAAGAAAAGTTTAATGAAATGGTTCACTTGGATTCAGTTTTTAAAGATATATACTTGGTGTGTGTTCACAAGCGTCCTCTAACGGTCAAAATAGATGGAAATTTTACATAGATTTATAGGAAATGATAGGACTTTGTTTTCTAGAAATATAGGAGAATTACTGAAATTATGGGAAAATATAGGAGAATTACTGAAATTATAATATAATATAGAACTACTATTGAAATTATAGGAAAATATAGGAGAATTACAGAAATTTAACGGGAAAAATAAGAATCTATAGGAAAAACTAGGAAACCATAGAAAAAAAATGGGAAACTATAGAAAAAAAATTGGGAATCTATAGAACAAATAGGAAACTATAGAAAAAAATTGGGAAACTATAGAACAAATGGGAAACTATGGGAAACTATGGGAAACTATGGGAAACTATGGGAAACTATGGGAAACTATGGGAAACTATGGGAAACTATAGGAAACTATGGGAAACTATAGGAAACTATGGGAAACTATAGGAAACTATGGGAAACTATAGGAAACTATGGGAAACTATAGGAAACTATGGGAAAAATAGGAAACTATGGGAAAAATAGGAAACTATGGGAAAAATAGGAAACTATGGGAAAAATAGGAAACTATGGGAAAAATAGGAAACTATGGGAAAAATAGGAAACTATGGGAAAAATAGGAAACTATGGGAAAAATAGGAAACTATGGGAAAAATAGGAAACTATGGGAAAAATAGGAAACTATGGGAAAAATAGGAAACTATGGGAAAAATAGGAAACTATGGGAAAAATAGGAAACTATGGGAAAAATAGGAAACTATGGGAAAAATAGGAAACTATGGGAAAAATAGGAAACTATGGGAAAAATAGGAAACTATGGGAAAAATAGGAAACTATGGGAAAAATAGGAAACTATGGGAAAAATAGGAAACTATGGGAAAAATAGGAAACTATGGGAAAAATAGCAAAACTATGGGAAAAATAGCAAAACTATGGGAAAAATAGGAAACTATGGGAAAAATAGGAAACTATGGGAAAAATAGGAAACTATGGGAAAAATAGGAAACTATGGGAAAAATAGGAAACTATGGGAAAAATAGGAAACTATGGGAAAAATAGGAAACTATGGGAAAAATAGGAAACTATGGGAAAAATAGGAAACTATGGGAAAAATAGGAAACTATGGGAAAAATAGGAAACTATGGGAAAAATAGGAAACTATGGGAAAAATAGGAAACTATAGGAAAAATAGGAAACTATAGGAAAAATAGGAAACTATAGGAAAAATAGGAAACTATAGGAAAAATAGGAAACTATAGGAAAAATAGGAAACTATAGGAAAAATAGGAAACTATAGGAAAAATAGGAAACTATAGGAAAAATAGGAAACTATAGGAAAAATAGGAAACTATAGGAAAAATAGGAAACTATAGGAAAAATAGGAAACTATAGGAAAAATAGGAAACTATAGGAAAAATAGGAAACTATAGGAAAAATAGGAAACTATAGGAAAAATAGGAAACTATAGGAAAAATAGGAAACTATAGGAAAAATAGGAAACTATAGGAAAAATAGGAAACTATAGGAAAAATAGGAAACTATAGGAAAAATAGGAAACTATAGGAAAAATAGGAAACTATAGGAAAAATAGGAAACTATAGGAAAAATAGGAAACTATAGGAAAAATAGGAAACTATAGGAAAAATAGGAAACTATAGGAAAAATAGGAAACTATAGGAAAAATAGGAAACTATAGGAAAAATAGGAAACTATAGGAAAAATAGGAAACTATAGGAAAAATAGGAAACTATAGGAAAAATAGGAAACTATAGGAAAAATAGGAAACTATAGGAAAAATAGAAAACTATAGGAAAAATAGGAAACTATAGGAAAAATAGAAAACTATAGGAAAAATAGAAAACTATAGGAAAAATAGAAAACTATAGGAAAAATAGAAAACTATAGGAAAAATAGAAAACTATAGGAAAAATAGAAAACTATAGGAAAAATAGAAAACTATAGGAAAAATAGAAAACTATAGGAAAAATAGAAAACTACAGGAAAAATAGAAAACTACAGGAAACTATAGGAAAAATAGAAAACTACAGGAAACTATAGGAAAAATAGAAAACTACAGGAAACTATAGGAAAAATAGAAAACTACAGGAAACTATAGGAAAAATAGAAAACTATGATAAAAATATCAAAGTATAGTATGGGAAATGTGGTCACCCTCCAGCCATTGTTAACAATACTCTAGCCTACAACCGAATAGAACTTCGTAACAATACTTTTCAAACGAATAAAACTAAGGTTGAAGCTAAAAATTGTATAAAATCTTCAGTGTTTGCCGTAGAATTGGGAACTTTTGGATAAAATTGGCGTTAAAAACGGTTGTTGAGTTGAGCTGGCGTTGGACGCGGTCCTGGCTAGCTCAAAACGCACCCCCGTGGAGTTAAACATACACTTTCCATTTGGTCTACCCTATTCCCTCGTAATTCTATAAGACTTAGTATTATTTCTCGAGTTGGGCGCTCATACCCTGGTCATATACCATACACTGCAGTACCTTGTATACTGACTTTGTGGCGCCTACCAGGCTCCGAACAAAATATTTCTCTTTGTCGGGATATTGTGGTGCCGCCAAATTAGACTGTACACGTTTACCTGTTACCTACGAAGTCTTTACTTTTAAACCTCGAAGTCCGTATGCATGCGAAATCAAATTTACTAGTAGAAAGAAACATAATTTTTCGTAGTTCATTTGCTTAAAAATATAACCTCGTCGGAGCTTAAATCTTTGCTTAGAAAATTTTAGTCTTCAGAAATTGATAAAAATTCGCGAGGCTGTTTTTACGAACGCCTGACGTCAGTTTTACTTTCATTTTCAAGTGTTCCCCATAGCTGCGTTCATACTAGGCCTTGGAATCGATTTAAACCGTTTCAAAACGTTTCACTGGAGTCATGTGAACGGGAAACCGTCTTTTCTCGAATCGATTTGACTCAATTTCTCGAAACTGCTTCGGGAACCAGTTTCGTACCGATTCGGTTTCAACAACCGATAGATGAAGCTACAATAAATCGATTTTTAAAGATAATATGTGAGCACGATTCCTTGCGATTGAATATTGGGTTGATCTTACCGTAGCTATTGAAAAACCAAAGAAATCAACTTTCCCAATCAAGAAAATCAACTAAATAGGTCCAAAATTATCCAAATATCAAAATTATAACTGAATTCGATCAAATAGACAAAATAACCTGGATTCAACATTATAGCTACGGTCACACTAGCATTTCTCAAACTATTTGAAATGGTAAAATCAAACCGATATTCAAATCGCCAGGAATCGTTTTAAGCGGTGTTCACGCGTTATCTTTATAAATCGATTCATCGTAGCTTCATCTATCGGTTGTTGAAATCGAATCGGTACGAAACTGGTTCCTGAAGCAGCTTCGAGAAATCGAATCAAATCATTCCAGAAAAGTCGGTTTCCCGTTCACGCGACTCTAGGGAAACGTTTTGAAACGGTTTAAATCGATTCCAAGGGCTAATATGAACACGACTACTGTTTTTTTTTTTTTTTTTCGAGTTGATTTAAATCAATTTCTCGTGCCCGCTTCGGGAACTAGTTTCAATTACAGAGTTGTCGGATGAAACTATAATAATGAAGTAGAAACGGTTTAAATCGATTCCAAGGTCTAGTATGAACACAGCTAGAGAGTAAAGGTATTATAATTTTGATTTAGTTTTTTTGAATTCGGATTATTTTATTTGATCGAATTCTGATGGAGTTTTCCAATTAGCATTTTTCACCAAATTAGTTGATTTATTCTGATTGGATAATCCAATTTCCTTCGATTATTCTATGGGAACGTACTGAAATGAATAGTAAAACTGACGTCACACACAGTCTCGTGAAATTTTCCATTTCTCGTGATTTAATTCACGAGCTTGGCTGCCCGAATTAGAAATAAAACAGGCCTACATGTGGTCTTAACTTTATTTCTTGTTGAAATGCGCCCATATACCCTGTTTACCAAATATGTTTCTTACGCGCGCGGTCTTTTTAAAGACGTAGGAGTTAAAAGATTTTCTGTATTACGATTTGACTGTGTTGACCTTTTTAGATTTTATTTTGGGCGCGGGTATAAATAGTAAAATACTCTACATAGGATTGGCACCGCGTCACTTTGGTGTTAAAAGCTAGTAGCTTGGTATGTTTGCCAAAGTGTGGGTGTACCAAAATAGGGCTTCCTGATTAAAAATGGGTGTTTTGACTTTTATTCCCCAAGATGGAATGAAAATAAAATATAGAGGCCCGAAATTTAAAAATTGAACCAATTAAATACGAACGTAGGATAATCTTAAAGTAATATTGCTTTAAAGGGAGATTGAAACCTAACAACGAGTGATTTTCTATCGACTCCTTATCGTTTAAATAGGCCTAATCCAACAGTAAAAATTATAAACTATACTTAAAAGTTATCCCTGAAAATAGGCTTAGTTGGATCCTGAATTTCTTCCCACCAATCAGCAAAGGCCCGTCGCCAAGGCGAGATCTCCGTGATAACATTCGATTGGTCGCGGACTAATCAATGCTAAGAAATTCAGAATCTCCATGAATCCAGCTAAGCCTATTTTAAGGGTAAGTTTTAAATTTATTTTTAGTTTAATATTTTTTTTTTGTGGATTAGGCCAATTTAAACGATAAGGAGTCGATAAAAAATAACTTGTTAGGTTGCATTCTCCCTTTAATCAATTCCAAAAATCTCGCCACGTCTTTTGAAACAAATCTCGCCACGTCTTTTGAAACAAAACTGGCCGCTTGTTTTGAATTAAAACTCAAATGAAGTTTGTAATTAAGGTTATCATAGTGTATCTAGCCTTCCGTATACATTTTACCGTTCCTGACCGACAGACAAACGTACATAGCGAATTATATATTTATATAGAATTACATCTAATTATTTGTAAGGAATTTTGGTTTAGTTCCAACTATAAAACCTTTTGGAGGCTGGACGAGAAATAATTTAAAAATAAAACAATATATATTTTGGTAAAGAAAAAAGATGATAAGCCTTGGGCCATAAGAGAAAGCGAGCCCCTAGTTTCCAAGTACAACAAACCCTAAGGGTAATTTTCTATTCTCTTAAAGGAAAGAAGTGGGAGGAGTTCAAGGTGGTTCCCAGGGGTCAAGCGAGGGGTCAAACGATTTTATTTTGTCACTTTGATTATAGGGGTCAAGTCGGCTTTTTTCTCTAAACTTCGCCAACGTGCGGGTCCCTCCGGGCTAAGGTTCCTTACTAAGATGGTTTCCACATGCCCCATGGATCAGCGAGGGTCAAAATCATGGGGGAACAATATCAATTGATGTTTTAAGTTTATTCTTATAATCTTCCATTTTTTATAGCCATTAGTAAATCATAAAAGTTTCGATTAGATTTTAAGATAACGCAACTTTTTAAACAATTAACCTTGAGAAGTTAATGAACTTTAGCTACACATAATTTCAATATTAGGCTTCAAGTGATGTTGTGACCTTTGTTTTTCGAATAGGGTTTACATTTTTAGTTTTACAATTAAAATCTATTTTATATCTCTGCCGGTTGACTCGTTTGAAAGAAACTTCAAAATTAAAATTTCAAAAATATATTGGTTATTAACGATAAGTACATGTAGTTGACATTCTGGATTAAGTACTTTTACGAAAAAGAACGCGCGAAAGGGACCAGAATTTGCATTTGCAAAAGCCACTTGGATGATGTAGTACCTTGTAAATTTCAAGGCCATCCAAAATCTTCCAACCACATTGTTCGGTACCTCAACATGTATGAGATTTATATATTGTACAAACACGCCTTCCAGGCATTGAGCTTGGCCATAAACAGTCATTACAATCAATAAGTTTTTTGGTTTTTACGAAATAAACGTTTGTTTTGACTGGGATGCTGAGGAATTCAAGGCACGCGATGCGGGCAAAAGATATCTTTTTATTATAGAAATTAGGTATCATGTCTATAACTCATTGATGGCCGATGAAGCAATTCAGCCGGTATACCCATGAGAAATGTATAGAGCCCTATATGGAATCAATCCAAAGTTTCTGTTCATACCAATTCTATAACTCGAGAAAGAGAGGGAACTCAGTCCTTTTTAGTTACCCCAAATTGGTTTTGAGTCACCATAGAGTTCATGCTAGCTTCCAACACCGCTACTGTCAAAGGCAGGGGCCTACGGGAAAATATTTTCTATCTTAATACACCTGAAAAAGCAATAAACAAGATGGGCAATAGCTTGTAAAATTGGAGAGATACACCAGTTTGGGAAACATTCTTAGTGCTTACTAGCGCCATCTCGTATATATATTTTTTATTTTCGTTTAATGTCTTCGAAACTATATATACTATGAAAAATTTCGATTCATATATTACAAATCTACGTTTTAATTGTCGATTAAGACAAAAATGGACTTTTAATAAACAAAAGTTAAAATCTATCTTGGGGAAAACATTCCAACTGCCTAGATTAAACGTGAGAGATTACTGTTTGGCATTTTAAAGTGATAAAAATCAGCCAATCAAGCGTTCCCTTTTTCTCATCTATTTCCCGCCAAACTGGACTAAGGCCGATAGAACATTTCAAAGCATTTGTTTTCAAGGTATATTGGGAGCCGCCATTTTTTTCAAGGCCATCTTACTAGTACTCTCAAAGGCGGAGATAATTTTTTGAAAATGAACAGGAGCTTAACTTTATACGTTTGGTAATTTGAAACTGAATTCATCTGTTGGTAAAAATGAAGGTATTTTTCCCCAAAACATTCTTTTAAATGACCCCCTTATTTCTGTATCTTTATGATATTGATTAAAATTGAAGAGTTATCGATACGGGGAAGCTTCGAACGCACCTGGTATGTTCAGGGGCATTTGGAGAAATTCCGCGCGTTGCGTAGAATTGATCATTTCTTCAATTTGTATTATTATCGGTGTCTGGGGACCTCCCCCTTTTAATAGAACTTACGCCAGAAGCAAACGGGATATTCGCGAATAGCAGAAGGTGAAACAAGATGCCGCGTAAAAGTATAATGCGAGAAATTACGGATGATATCAAATGGAGACTAAATTTAGTGCGTAATTTATCCTGGTAATAATAATTACGATTTTCTCTGGTAAAATTACCAAAATGGTAATTTACTATTTGCTCTGGTAAAATTACTAAAATTATAATTTACGATTTGCTCTGGTAAAATTACTAAAATTATAATTTACGATTTGCTCTGGTAAAATTACTAAAATTATAATTTACGATTTGCTCTGGTAAAATGACTAAAATTATAATTTACAATTTGCTCTGGTAAAATTACCAAAATTATAATTTACGATTTGCTCTGGTAAAATTACCGAAATTATAATTTACGATTTGCTCTGGTAAAATTACCGAAATTATAATTTACGATTTGCTCTAGTAAAATTACCGAAATTATAATTTACGATTTGCTCTAGTAAAATTACCAAAATGGTAATTTATAATTTAAAACTTTTAATTAGATTTTCTCAAAGTAAATTTTGATTGGCTTGTATACCTTTTTCTACATGGGAGGGGGAGCTTAAAACGCTGACTTTAAAGCTTAATTTTGAAGTAATTAAGCGAAGTAAACCTTATCTGACTGGAATAATGGACTTCTCTGTTTTATCAACAAAATAGAGCGCATAATTTTTCCTTCAGGCTCCATTTAACAGCATCTTTGCGTGAAAAGTTCTAATTTTAGAATCCAGACATAGATAAAGAATTTATAAGACCAAACAAGACAAACCGTATTACATGGCGTAACTCGAAAAAACTGTAAAACAATAATAAGTAGCGGTATAAGGTATATTTACAGTTACGAGAAACAAAAAACTGTTAATTCGCTTACACGGTGCAGATTGCTATAGCAATGTACATGATGGGGAGTTGATCTATAACAAGGGAACCGCCCAGACCAAATTACATTCATTTACTCGACTACCAATCGAGAATTCGAGACATTTGAAATAATCACCTTTCCGTTTATAGAAAAATTCGTAAAAAAGAAAAGTTAAAGACAGTGTTGCAGCGCGATGCAGTGGCTATTGATGGCCATCAGCGCATCAATTATATCTACAAGAGTAAAGAAATCCGTTACTATTTCGCGGGACTAACCGCCAATTTTCTCATAAAGAAGATTCTAAAGGCTTCTTTTTGTTCTTAAACTTTAAAGAGATTGTAAAACTCGATCAGAAAACTTTATATTTTGACCGGTATTTTGTATAGTCAAGTCTTTGAGACTAAAAATGGTATAAATGGACAAGAACTCATTCAAGTAACTAATAAAATTACAGTAATCATTTTGTAATTACACCGAAATTGCCGTAATCACATCGTAATGGCCATATTCGCTTCGTAATCAACAAATATCACCTCGTAATCGCCGTAATCACCATAATCGCTAGTTAATCGCTACTTAATCGCCTTAATCTCTAGTTAATAGCCTTAATCTCTAGTTAATAGCCTTAATCTCTAGTTAATAGCCTTAATCGCCACTTAATCACCTTAATCGCTACTTAATCGCCTTAATCGCTAGTTAATAGCCTTACTCGCTAGTTAATAGCCTTAATCGCTAGTTAATAGCTTAATCGCTACTAAATCGCCTTAATCGCTACTCAATTGCCTTAATCGCTACTTAATCACCGCAGTAATCGCGATAGTAACTAAGTAATCACCGCGTAATCATGGTACTCACTCGCGTAATCAGTGTAATCACTAATTATACGTAAAAAAATGGCAAGTTATTAGCCTTTCGTTAAAAAAATATTTAATTTTATTATCAATTTACCGCAAAATATGATTTTGGAACGAAACTATATCTTTAAAAGAAGAACTCGAAAAACAATTGTACCCTTTCGGGTATAGTTTTTAGAGTAGAAAATGATAGAGTAAGACTCCAACAATTGATTTTTAAGCACTGGGGGTTATAAGTTACTATAGGGGGTTCAAATTCCACGTCTATTCCATAGAGGCGATGGAGCTGGCATGCCAGAAGAGTTGAAAGATTTTTCAAGTCGTAAATAAGGCCCATATTGAGAATTTGTTCGAATAAGAGGTGTCATTACACTAAGGATTCTAGTGCATATTCCATAGGGTAAAGTCATTGCGTGGTGAATAGAGAGAAATGAATTAAATTGGGCTTGAAATTATACTTGTTAAAACAGCCACATCACTACGTTATCATTATTATTATTATTATCATTTGGTGAATTTACGGGTGCAATTTAATGCTTCCGTATTACTTCTAACCATTATCATTGTAACATTTTATTGTTTTAACCGGATGTATAAATTTTTTAATAGTAACAAAAGTCTATCATTTTATTCCATAATTTAAGTAAACAACGCTTAATACAATCAGCAAAAGTCCAGTTTTATGTCATAGCCCATCACTTAAAAATATCCAAAAAAGTCATCACCCCTATCATGCTCGAGTGATTTGGACTCTTCAGCTCGATATTTTTAGTTCCAGAGTGAGGGATGGAATTTAGGCGGGCCGCGCTTGGCTATATCATCGTCCCCCACAACTCCGGAATTTCTCCAAAGAATGTGCTTCCGATTTCGCCATTTACACGGCGACTGCGGCCGCTAGAGTGTCTCGAATCCTGCAGAATCTGCCGTTACATTTACCCGGACATTTGCTGATACTAAAAAGCTACGGGGTGTTGTTTACTTTTATGGAAAAAAAGATAAACTTTTGATAGTAGTATGATAAAATATCCTCACATTTAAAAATAGCTAGATTTCACCTATTGCGTTTCCGTTTCAAGGTGTTGCTTTGAAATTGACGTCACTAATTTGTCAAATTGCGCGACATTTTGGAGGATGAACTTCGTTTGATGTAAGCCGACACTTTTTTTTTCTTCTCTTAACGCGATTACGAGACGATGTTCGGTTACGAAGCAACTGATTAAGTGGAAAATCAACATTTGGAAATAGGCTTCCCGTTCATTGCTTAGAGACAGGCGTAGAAAAGATATCCCCTAGTTGCCCTCATCAACCGTTTGGCCTTTTTTCACCCAAATAATCCCATTTCGGGCCTTTTTTTTTGTTTTTGGTTTTAAAGTGGTGGTAACACTTAATTTTAAAGTTTAGGGCACGTTTAAAAGATTTGAATAAATTTTTTAACAAAATTCCTAGTTTTTCACGACAAAAAACGATTTTTGACTAATGAAAATTAGCCATGGGCACTCTTAAAAAGATATGTATATATTTTATTCCCCAAATTTTCTAGTTACGATTTTTAATTAACGAATTTTACCCATTTGATGACGTATTGTCAGCGTATAGCTAAAAATCATAAATTTAGTATAGGATTTTTTTAATTAACCAAATATGTCAATTGATGCTTAATGGTCTCGGAAATTACCAAGTTTTGACTGGCAAGCTCGAATGACGTCATACTATTGTCGTATATCAATTTCTCGAGATCCTGGGTCATTGATTTCCTTATTGAAAATATATAGAGTCATTTTGTATGGATAATCATATATGTTTTTGATTCCTCTAAATTCCTTAATTTTTTTTTTTTTTTTCCTTCATTTTTAGTTTTGACCCAAACGTGTTACTGTTCCTTTAAACGTTGGTGATTGGTTTATTTGTCGCCTGTACTTTTTCACACTTCAATTCATTTTTCAGTTTCAGTACGTTCAAAAGCAATAAAGGTCCAGTTAATCCGTACGATTTTCATTTAAAGATATTGAAGGGAAACTATAGCTTTACACTCGCTGCAAACTTAGTACGTTCTTACTTTAGTTTGAGGTCTGTTCTTGTACACGCGCAGTCAATATTAGTTGACGGGAAAGGATAAGTATATTCACCGGGGTGGATATGGCCTTTTTTACAGAATAAAACAAGTTGGAATTGCAAAATTATTCAAACTCTTCCAATGGAAACGTAAAATAAATCAATAGTTCATAGATGGCGGAAGTTTATCTAAGAAAAGATCTCGTCATACAATTGATTAGAGTTATGTTTATCTGCAGTAGAGGCTAGAGTTAAATTGAGAGTGCAACCTACGGATTCCTACTCATTTAAATAGGCCTAATCACCAGTAAAAGATTGGCAAACCAATATTAAACTAGAAATAAATTTAAAACTTTCCCAGAAAATGGGGTTAGCTTAATTTGTGGAGATACTAAATTCTTCGCATTAAAGAGTCAACAAGCAATGAGCAAAGACCCGTCGATAAGACCACGAGACTTCCAATAACATTAGATTGGTCGCTGACACATCAATTTGAAGAAATCAATCCAACTAAGCCTATTTTCGTGGTAAGTTTTTATTCATAGAGATCCTGAATATTTAAACGATAAAGAATCGATAAAAAAAGTCAGTTGTTATTAGCTTACGAAGAATTTTAGGCAATACTACGTTTCCAGCCAAAATACATGAGAATAAGAATCCAAGTACATTAAATTCCGGAGGGTTTAAAAACCAATTGATGTCGCCAACTTAATTTTGGCAAACGTTCGGCGTTGCTGTCGTCGGTATTAACGCCTTTGATCTTTGATAGGGCCGTTTTCCTCCCCCAAATCCACTTTAATAGCTAAGCCGCTTTCTAACTATAAGGGAATCTTTGCGAACAAAATTTGTTTGTCGACCACTTTGCGAGGTCTTATAACGGCAGCCGCGTCTCTCTTCTAGGTTTTTTTTCTTCCTTCTCACACACTCTCTCTCTCTCTAGCTCGATATAGGCTTAGTTGGCACTTACTAAGTCGGACTTCTGAACCCACCGCGCCGCGTCAAGAAACTCAAATTGTTATTGTTCTCGTATAAGGCGAAATTAGCTCCATCTCGAGATTTTTAAAGCGAGCCTGTCACTGATACTTCTTGAACTCCAAATAAAAATTGAGTATCATTTTCGGAAAGATCGTTAAAAAACGATTCGAAATATATATACATATGCCATAGAATAAAATAACAGCGACAGTAAAAAAATTACTGTTGGATTAGGCCTAATTAAACGATAAGGAATCGATAAAAAAAATCAGTTGTTTTTAGGTTGCATTCTCCCTTTAAGAAAATTCTCGCCGTATCTGCGCTTTTAGTTTTGACAGTGAAGAAAAAGGAGTGCGATATGTTTTAATGAAATAGCTTGGACGCGAGGCATTGAGTGTATAAGTTTATATTTGGTCTTCCTGTCGGCTGAAGATCAAAGCATTGATGGCGACGTTCTTTATTCCCCACACCTTTTGGAGTTGGGCTCTCGAGACTGCGCGCGATTTCACGATTTCACCCACACTCAACAACCTATATAGGTGTTATACTGATAACACCATTTCCATCATACGAATTAAAAAAAAAAAAAAAAAAACACTTTGCCAAAAACGTTGCTCGGCAAATATTACTTTCTAGCACGAAATATCTTCTATATTTTAAAATTTATGGAATATATATTCTATAAAGGGAATAAGAATCCTAACAAAAGATTTTAATTCGATTATGTATCGTTAATATATGCCCAACACACTAGAAAATTTAAAAATATGTATTTTACGTTGATTTATAGATTTTATGTACATTTATATATTGTATATTTATTTATATATTTCATGTTGATTTTTATATTTTCATAGTGATTTTTATATTTTCATAGTGATTTTTATATTTTCATAGTGATTTTTATATTTTCATAGTGATTTTTATATTTTCATAGTGATTTATTTACTTTCTAAGTGACTTATTTACTTTCTAAGTGATTTATTTATGTTCATATTGATTTATTTCTTTTCATGTTGGTTTATTTATTTTACATAATATTAATTAATTTATTTTAATATTAACTTATTTTATATGCATTAATTTATGTATTGTAATATTGAATTGATTTTTTATATTCATTAATTTATTTATTATAATATATATTTACTTATTTTTAAATGCATTCATTTATTCATATATATATTAATATATTAATTTTTATTCACGGTACCGCTACCGTGTAAATTATCAAAAATTTCTCAATTAAAAATATATTTCTTTAATTGTTCAATGCAACAAAAAGTTTTATTTTCCGATGCATATGTTTCGCGTTAACGGCAGCCAAAACGTCCACCGAATTGTATTAAAATAATCTGTTTCTTTGGTCGGATAATTTGATATGTGGAACTATATAGGAGTTTTGATTATAATCGGGCCAAAAGAGCAATTACTCATTTTTCACTAGTCACACACAAACACGCGAGATATTCCAATGTAGTATTTTGTAGTTTGCCGCCTATATTTAATAGCTAATGCTGCCGCTGCGGTAATTAGCGATATCAAATTACATAAAGCAGCAGGATTCGATCTCTCAGCGTCATTTTACATAGACACGTCGAGATTAAATATTGTTCTTGGAATTAGTTCCATTTCTCTGATTTACAAGTTGCTAAAATTAGGATTTCGCGGTAGCTACGTTCGCATTAGCCACTTTAAAAATGTTTTAAATCTTTAAAGGGAGAATGCAACCTAACAACAAGTGATTTACAATCGATTCCTTATCGTTTACATAGGCCTAATCCACTAATGAAAAAATTTACGAACAAATATTAAACCAGAAATAAATTTAAAACTTACCATCAAATAGGCTTAGCTGGATTCATGGAGATCCTGATTTCCTCGCGTATCAATCGAATGCGATTGTAAGTCTAGTTAACGATGGGCCTTCGCTAATTGGTCGCTAGATCTTACACGGAGGCAATTCAGGATCTCCATGAATCCCGCTAAGCCCATTTTCCGGGTACGTTTTAAATTTATTTCTAATATAATATTTATTTTGTAATTTTTTTATAGGTGGATTAGGCACATTTAAACAATAACGAATCGATAAAAAATAACTTGTTAGGTTGCATTCTACCTTTAAATCTTTCAAAAATATTTCAAAGTCTCCAAATATTCGGAAATTCCCACCAAATAATTCGTATAAATTCTACAGAATCGTAAACAATAAAAAACCAAAAGAAAAACCTTGCAAATATATTGTTTATATTTACTAATAACCCTTTTTTTAATCTAAATTTTTACCTCCCCAACTGAACTTTAGTTCAGGGGGAGGTTTTTTATTGATCATGTCTGTGAGTGTGTGTGTTCGTTGTTTTGTTTTGTTTTGTTTTGGAAAATTGTTGGGTCGGAACGTTTTCAAAGATATTAGATAATATCTTGAACGCATAGAGACATCAGAAGAGACCGCTAGCTTTATATGATTGGTTAATAGTCGAGAGATTAACAGTAACCATAAAAACTAAAGCCGACTATATTGGAGATGATAAGCTTCCTGCATATTAGTACATATAATAATATATTTCAGAATCAATGAATAGGCCACCCTACACGACTGAGTCGTCTTCGTCGATAGATTTATCGCGACATTTCTCAACCCCGCGTCGGGGGGTCAACCAAGTTCATCTCTTATCAACATAGTCTTTCGATTTATTACGATCTGTTTTTTGGTAGATTTAATTTAAATAAACAAGGTGGCAGTACGAGGCAATATATTCGTGTACTCACCAACTATATCCGCGTTCAGCCGTTCACACTAGAGACGTTTCTGAAGTTAGGTAGAATTTCTATATGAGTATAAAATCCGACCAATCACATTATTTCAGTCTTCAACAGCGCTTGTAATGTCCTATCTCAACATTAAAAGAATAGGCCGGCGATTGATGCCTAAGACCTTGGCCATCAAATACCGGTCTATTCTTTTAATGTTGAGACAAAACATTACAAGCCCTGCTGAAGGCAGAAATAATATGATTGGTCCGATTTTATGTTTACTTTTATTGAAAACTTTACCAAACTTTAGAAATTAATTTAAACACCAAAAATGTGTCTAAAAATTATGTTAAAATTCTGAAATACGGTTTTAGGCACAATGCTGATTCCGAAAATAAATTCAAAAGCTTCAAGTTTCCCTTTAAATCAATTTTTACAGCCAATGGGTATTGGTTGATGTGTACCTCATCTACTCTTAGGCATCTTAGCCCCTAGGTAGAAACTAACTACAGTGGCGCCCTCCATTGAAATATAGATAATTCTAAAATTACATATTAACCCTAAAGCCATGTAGTAACCCGATTAGAATTTGGAATGGCTACACAGCTAAGAAATAAATATTTTTCCTGAAAAAAAAAAAAAAAAAAAAAAAAAAAAGCTTTTGTGGGATTATAAACAGTTGTTTCTATTTTCTTTCGAGAGAAAATAAGATAAATATCATAAATATAAACTAAAACCCAAAGAAATTGGGCTCGGCGCGAAAGTTTTGGGTTCAATTTCTCACGCGCGAAATTTTCCCGCGCTAATTTTTTAGCGGTCAAATATAAAAAGTTCTTTATATTTAGGCATAGTTCGACCTTTTCAAAGATTACGCCGTACTTTTCCGCTAAAGTTTCAAAAAGAGGAGGAATTATGTAACTTCAGTTTAGAACGAAAACCATGTAAATAACATTTGTTCACACTTGAGACTTTGGGACCAGTTTCAAACCGTTTCTATTGTTCAAATCGACTTTTTAAGATATTAATTTTGTTTCTTGATCAAAGATCTACAAAGGTGACCCCAAAATTTTATGATTTGACCATACCAAAATGATTAAAAACGGTTTCTAAAGTCTATAGTGTGAACATATTAGTTCTTGGTTCCATACTCGTGGAACTTACTATATTTTTGCTACAAATGGCGAGAACCATATTTCTGTAAAAATAATCAGAAGCCGTTACGGCAACAATGGTATTTTCAGGTTGCTCATGACCTTGTTCTTGAGAATTTAAACTAGTCTTAGGGGGAAAGGAAATTCTATAAGCGTGGGTGGTTCTTTCATACGAAAAAGAATCTTTAAATCGCGGCGCCTGAGGTTAAAAATATTTTTGGAACGTAATATGATAAAAGAGCGAGCATTATGGGTCCTACAACTCTTGATGATGGGTGAAACATCGTAGAAATATCCCCATTTAGATAAATGGCCCAATTCTCACGGCATTAAAGTTTAGTAATAATAACAAAACCTTAACTACGCCTTCTACCAAAATAAAGTGTTAACCTTGTTTAAAACATTTTTAGCTTATATTAAAAAAGCCGCGTTCATACTAGGCTTTGGAATCGATTTAAACCGTTCCTAAACGTTTCACTGGAGTCATGTGAACGGGAAACCGTCTTTCCTCGAATCAATTTGATTCGATTTCTCGAAACTGCTTCGGGAACCAGTTTCGCACCGATTCGGTTTCAACAACCGATAGATGAAGCTACGATAAATAAAGATAACGCGTGACGCTTAAAACGATTCCTGGCGATTTGAATATCGGTTTGATTTTACCATTTCAAATCGATTAAGAAATGATAGTGTGACCGTAGTTAAAAGCTGAGTTCATACTAGGCCTTGGAATCGATTTAAACTGTTTATAAACGTTTCCCTAGAGTGATGTGAATGAGAAACCGTCTTTTCTCGAATCGATTTGATTCGATTTATTGAAACTGCTTCGGGAACAAGTTTCGTAACAAGCGAACGTCGTTCTTCGGAATTCCCTAGGCCTACGACTCCCCCTCGCTTTTACTTTGATTTTAAATGGGCCTGACCCTTAAAGAATTACACTAGCTTGTTGGAATCCACAAAATATTATAAAACAATTTGTAAAAAACAGGACTACAAGTGAAGATTCGGTTTACGGAAAAATACGGAAATTTTCCGGCTTACAACCATACGCGTTACTATCCCTTTTTTGGAAAATCTTTCTTGGTAACGTTGTTGCCGAGTTGGTCCTAGTTGGGGTGAGGCTTATGAATAAATTAAAAACACTGGGTGGGTGTGGGAAAATGTTGTAAAGTTCGTTGTTTACTCTATATGTAAGGTAATTAAAATTTTGAAGGAGGATGTTGCTTCTCAAAATAGGTTTAGTGATCGTGAGAATATTTTTAAAATAAACGCAAAGGGTTAGTGAATATACGCAATGTTTTGTTTTAAACTGAGACTCACGGGTCTTTCATGAAATATAAATGGAAATTGAGTATCATTTTCGGAAAGATCGTTAAAAAACGATTCAAAATATATATACATATGTCATAAAACAAAATTACAGTGACAGCAAAATTGCATATTTTATAATCGCCAATTTTGAAATTTTTAAAATAAAAATTCCCCGCAATACTACGTCATCACTATGGTCGCGAGACTTCACTATTATATAGAGAACATAATTCATTATGGCGCGTTGTGGCACCATTGATAAGGTCGCTTTCGCGCTGTCTTTTTCGTAAAAGTACTTAATCCAGATCAAGTTCATTAATTACGTTCCAAAAATAAACTATGTCACATATTTGAATAAAAATGACCTAAACATCTAGTCTAAACATATTTAGACTAATTGATTTATAAGATTAGAAGAGTGTTTTTGCTTTAAATTAAATTCAATAAAAATTCCATTTCAAAAAACTTTTATCATAAGCCTATCAAATTCTTATTAACGTCCAAAGTTCAACGATTCGAAAATCGAAAACCCCATTTTAAAATACGTTTAAAATTCCTAACATATTTCTACTCCGTCACATAATAGCTCCTTCTAAAGATATAAACAGATAAAGGTAACCTTTTTCAAAACAGAAAAAAAAAAGAAAAAAAAAATTTGGCAAAAAGTAAGTTCTAAGCCATCAATTCCACATTATGGACAAAATATTCGGTGATGTGGGGGCCGACATACCACGATGATAAGCGGGTCCAAACCGCGGTCGGCAGCAAAAACATTGAAAGCTTAATAAATTAAAGGCTTTAAAAGAACCATCGAGAGAAAAGAAAAAATATTTTTAAAGAATGAAAAGCCTGTATCAGTAAAGAATAGATATCAGTATCATTTCCACCCACGACTCGTAGTCGACGCTAAGCGCATTCCACCCACGAAAATAACAGAGCAAGCACCGTCTTCTATAGAATGTAACATCTAATAACAATGGGCGAGCTTCGTGGAACGGTAATATTACGACTAGGACTAGTCTGAGCGGACAACCAAATCCCCAAATACTCCCCGAAAATACGAAAAAGAATAAGAACTTGAAAACAAAAGAGCAAATGGGTTTTTTCCCACGACACCCACTATAGGACCCGTAAGATAAAAACTCGACCATCAGCTCCTGCCCTTTCGACATAATATCTATATACGAAACAAGGTGGGTAAAGTCAAATAAGAATTACACCATTTTTGGAGTTTATTACGCGAGTAAATCATCCTTCAAGTTTATAAGACGATACTGCCGGTGACGATGAAGTTGACTAGGATTTTTTAGTCTACGGTTTCACCCTAAGTATTCCGAAATTTGTAGGGAAAGGCGGCCCGGTATATTCTTTCTATAGAGTAAATCTGACACGAAATCGCGACGGCCGGGCGAGACGCGCTCCTTCGTTTCGCGAGAGAGAGAGGGGAGAGTCGTTTTCCGTCGATACATTTTTACCCCTGTCCGTAAACGTCTAGAAAGTTCGGCGCGATATTAGCACCGCCTATTTAGTTCCAATCTCAACCGCTAGAAGGCAATTTCGAATTGCGTATCTCGACCGTTTAGAGTTTTTTTTTTTTGATTTTTTTCTAGCTCCTCGGGCGAAAGCTTTGACGACGAAACTTTCAAAACCACATAATAATCGTAATATGCCTTGTAAACTTGAAGCATGATTTATATGCGATTGTTATTATAGGACCAAGAACTCAAACGTCGTCTGCTAAGCGAGAAATGAAGCCAATGTTCCTCTTTCACGCTTCTCTAAAATCCATACCAGACGACACACACGTGTTTTTGTTAGTTCCTACTTTTGCCCGTATTGTTTGCCTTTAGAGGAAGCTTATGAAGGAACGCCATGGGTTTTGTTCTTCGTCTATTAAGATAAGTTGTTAATATTACAATTCAAAGAATTATTTCGTTGTCATAAATTATTGTGGATGAACCTAAAAAAAAAAAAAAAAACAGATATACATTCTTACACTAAAGGCGCGTTGGGAGAAATGTTAGCCCACCCCCGCGCCTTCAAAATACGTGGCCCATTTCTGAGCTGGTCGATCCGCGCCCGCCAAGACCATTTTTTTTCCCACGGTTACCGTCAAAAGAATATCTCCAAAATTATATCGTATCTTTTTCCTATCTCCTTTTTCTCGGTCGGCATCCAGGAAAGGTTACAACTATATCTTGTCGTAAATACAGGACTATATAATGCACAATACAATCTTAGGTTTCAGCACCCATGCGTATGAAAAGGGAAAAACTAAATAGCATAGTTATCAAGACAAAAAATAATTGTTTTTAAAGGACCTGCCGATAAGGTTTCGAAATTTAAAACGATTTCAAGAATAAAATTCTAACTTTAAGAATTTCAAATTTTAATTTCATACAGAACCCAGTTCTATTTTCCATTCCATCTTCTAACTTCAAATTCTAATTAAAATAAAAACTCAACTCTATCTTTAATTCTAATTAAAATAAAAACTCAACTCTATCTTTAAATTCTAACTTCAAAGATAACTTAATTTTATCTTCTAACTTCAAAGAGAAACCAATTTTATCTTCTAACTTCAAAGAGAAACCAATTTTATCTTCTAACTTCAAAGACAACTCTATTTTATCTTCTAACTTCAAAGACAACTCTATTTTATCTTCTAACTTCAAAGACAACTCTATTTTATCTTCTAACTTCAAAGACAACTCTATTTTATCTTCTAACTTCGAAGAAAACTCAATTTTATCTTTATAACTTCAAAGAGCACTCAATTTTATCTTTTAACTTCAAAGAGAATTCAATTTTATCTTCCAGCTTCAAATACAACTCAATTATATCTACTAACTTCAAATATAACTCAAATATATCTACTAACTTCGAAGATAATTCAATTATATCTACTAACTTCAAAGAGAACATAATTCTAACTTTAAAGAAAAAATTATCTGCTTTCAAAATAGACACAAACTGATTAAAAAATATTTATTTTTTAGCTTTTCAATTAGAATTAATTTAAACTTATTAAACGTCTGAATTAAATATTTTTTAGCAGATAACAAAATTTAGATAGCTTTATACCTCGGAAGGTCTTCAGTCTGTCACGAAGTAGTATTTGTTATATTTAATGTTAATTTTAAACTTTTGGTGTAGGATTAAAAACATAAGTAGAGACTTTTCCTTTAGAAGTATAGCTCTTCTATCGCAAATTCCGAGTGAAACTGAACACTATACTATAAGCGGGGGTGCATGCTTTGGTGAGCTCTTAACGGGGAATTTTTTCGGTGATGCCTTTTTGGTATTAACGGAGAAAGGTCTCCATTAGGAGCAATTTGCAAACAAAAGCGTCTTCCCCCTTCATTCAATATGCCCCGTTTTCAACTCGAACTGGGAAGATTTCTAAGAATGACATTAACCAAAAAACAAATGTTTCTTTTTGGTTTATTATTTTTAAAGTTAAATTTCAATAGACGATTATTATGTGACGTAGTTTATTTCTTTAACGCAATTAATCTTAATTTTCATAAGAAAGGTTGTTGACTTGATGGATTAAGTACTTTTACGAAAAAGACCGCGCGAAATCGACCTTAACACTGATACCAGAACTCGCGAAAATCGAACTGTAGGCTCTATAATACAATAGCGAAATCACGCGACTCATAGTGATGACGTAGTATAGCTGGGAATTTTTTTTTTTTTAAATTTCGAAAATTATAAAATATGTATTTTTACTGTCGCTGTAATTTTGTTCAATGACATATGTATATATATTTTAAATCATTTTTTAACGATCTTTCCGAAAATGCTACTCAATTTTCATTTGGAGTTCATGAAAAAAATCAGTGACAACTTTACTTTAAGATTAATCCATGGGTAGTTTATTTTCGTCAAACGTATATAAAACTCTAATTTAAAAATCACTGGATCACATTTTTTATCTAAATTGCAAGAGGGGTGATGGCTTAAGCTTATTCACTTATCGCTAATGGGTCTACAAACAAGAGGTGCATGCATTTCGATTTCAGTTTATAGGCAAACCCCTAGATTAAGCTTTGATCTCGCCGCTATTGTTCGAGAGAAATAATTTTTCCATATTACCTGTAAAGTCCCACTCAAAAGTAGTGATAAAAATGGAACAACTTTTGAATTTATTTTCGGAATCATCATGGGAAAAAACGTATTCCAGAATTTTAAAATTAATTTTTAGACGCGTTTTTGGTGCTAAAGTTTGGTAAAATTTGAAAAAAATTAAATATAAAATCGGACCAATCATATTATTTCAGCCTTCAACAGCGCTTATAATGTGTTAACGTTAAAAGAATACGCCGGTGTTTGTTGCCGAAGACATTGGTGATCAAACGCCGGCCTATTCTTTTAATATTGAGACAAGACATTAAAAGCGCTGTTGAAGGCTGAAATAAGATGATTGGCTCGATTTTGTATTAAATATTTCTAAAATTTTACCAAGAAATTAATTTAAACTTCAAAAACGTGTCTAAAAATTCCGAAAAAATTCTGGAATACGTTTTTTGGCATGGTGATTCCGAAAATAAATTCAAAAGTGTTCCATTTAAGATGGAATCCATGTTATAAGTGTGTAAGTATGTCTTTATAAAAACTCAATATCGGAGAAGGTTTAAGTATATAAATATAACGATATTGGAAAAGTGTTTTTTTTTTTTTTTTTTTTTTTTTGAAGTTCCGTTCATATACTTTATTTCCGCAGGGATTAAAGGAGCCGAGAAGAAGAAGAATCAACAATATAATGGCAAAAAGAGAGAGCTCTAGACGTATTCAAGATGAGTGAAGTTTCGAGATCGCGTGGGACTTGAAAGGATACCGCTATCGAGTCTAAAAACCAAGTTGACAGTAAGCGATCGACAGGTGACAAATATTCACTGATAATTATTATCAATCCCCCACCCCCACTCTTGAAATGATCACGTGTAATCACCTCTACAGTATTTTTCTCGCGCCAAAATCGCCCTTTAATAAACAGATAACCGTATATAATTAAACATACACCCCCTACGCAATATAAAGGGATAATGTAATCTAATAACAAGTGATTTTTTTATCGATTCCTTATCGTTTAAATAAGCCTAAACCACCATAACAAACATTTATTAAACTAGGAATAAATTTAAAACTTACTCTGAAATTAGGCTTAGCTGGATTCATGGAGATATCCTGAACTCTCGTATAAGGACTAGCGACCAATGACATTGATCACGATGGTTCTTATATTGGGAATGCCTTCATGATCAATGTCATTGAAAATAGGCTTAGTTGACTTCATGGAGATCACCCGAACTAGCGATCAATGAAATTGATCACGATGGCTTTTATACGGAGAATGCGCGATCTCCATGATCATTGAAAATAGGCTTAGCTGGATTCATGGAGATCCTGAATTTCTACTCATTGATGGGTCCAGCGACCAATGAACAAAGGCCCGTTGTTAAGACGAGATCTCCATAACTTTACGCGAAGAAATTAGGGATCTTAATGAATCCAGCTAAGCCTATTTTTATGGTAAGTTTTAAATTTATTTCTAGTTTAATATTCGTTGGATTAGGACTATTTAAACGATATAGGAATCGATAAGACTTAACTTGTTGTTAGGTTGCATTCTTCCTTTAAAAGAATAAGTTTAACAGATACGTAACTATCAGTAATTAACTTAATTACCCATTGAAATGAGAGCTATAATAGCAGTCTACTTAACCATGATCACGTATTTTACCCAAAATAAGCAGCTGTTTCGATATTTGAAATTAACCCAATTTTTTGGGCAATTGTGGGTGCTATTAAAAATGATTTAGAATCTCCATTTTTTCACTACTTATTTAAATTAAAAAAAATAAAACAACACCTGACTCCCAATCTTAAGGCGCGTTTTCAATCAAGTTTTCTTCGGCCAAAATTCTAGGTTTCGCGCCAAAATCAAGTCGAATTTACCTTCTATAGTTTTTATTCTTTAAATTAGGTTGAAAAATCATAGTCTTGGCTCTGTGATAGCGTGAGACTCTTATTATTATATTGAGTAATATTTTTCAGTATTACAAAACGATTTTGCGTAGTACAAGACTAATAATTTTGTCTAAAAAAATTGTGAAATGAGTTTCACGGAGACAGAATCGTCCACTCGTGAGTTAAATAATTCATATAGATTTCTAGATATCTGAGACACTCTGTAGAAGTGCGAAAATTGACCATTGTCACGAAATGTAAATGATTCAAAATATATATCTATATGTCATAGAACAAAATTACAGCGACAGTAAAAATACATATTTTATAATGAATTTTTCAGTTTCTAGACGACATTTTCATTAAACTTATTTTAAAATTATCTGATATCTCTTTGACCTTTCAATGAATTTAATAATCTGTTGACCTTTCGATGAATTTAAAAAGCTGTTGACCTTTCGAATAAATATTAAAATTTTCCAGCCTATGAATTAATTTAACACTGACCTTTTTACATAAAATCATTTAAATTTTTCATTACCCTCTAATACCATATTTATATTTAAATTTTCCATTAATTTTAATTTTTTTGGTGTTGATATAAAAACATAAAACTAGCTTCATACCTACGCAATAAATTAATTTCAAAGATTATTTTGTAGATAAATATGGATCAAATACGAATTTTCCATGTTAAAATAAGTTAAATATTAGTAATATTATTCCAACATGCATTTATAACCAACCTGGCATCTAAAGTAGTAAAAATAAATTATCATTTAAAGTAGAAATCTGGATTCTACAACCGCTCTCTTACCTATTAATTCATAAAATGTCAAAAATCTATAAATCAGGGGTAGCGGAAGGGGGGGGGGGGTAGAAAAATTGAATATACGATTCTTATATAAGTTATAAATTTCCATTGGAGGTTAAAAAAAAGATCCCTAGTTTCAATTACTGACCAAACTATATATTTGACTGAAAGAAAAATTATTATCTACAATCCTATAATTTCGCCAAAACTTCCAACAAATTTGTAAAGGCGAAGAAAAATAGGGCCTCCGTCTGCCACAAGAGAAAAAAAAAGCCTGGAGTCATATTTTTTTATCCAACATCGCTCCCAGATAAAATAAAATCGATTGTCAAAAAAAAAAAAAAAAAAAAAAAAAAAAACCTCTCCACTTATTCATCCTCCATAAGAAGCGGAGAAGCAAATCACGTGTCTCGTGGTTATTTTAAAAAGAGAAATAGCGAGCTCCCCACTGCGCAATCTCCGTAAAAGTTGCATCCGCGCGCGCTCCCGATTTCCCGCCAAAAGAATAAGGGAGGTAACGTTAAATTTAAAAGAGATGGGCGAGCCACCGAAGTCTAGAGAAGCTAGAGAAGTAGCCGTTCCCGGGAAGGAAAAAAACCAGAGGGCAGTGCTTTCAAAGTTCGTCTCCGGCTCGGTGGGTGTCTACAGTCCAGCTACCATTGGCTGACGAATAGAAGCAGGCCCCCTTAAGTTAAAAGCGGCGGGCGGAGACCGCGAAACCTCTTCCCCCCTCTCCGTTTATTCCTAAAACGGTGGAAGACGAGAAGCGGGCGCCCCCTACCGAAAACGAACCGCGTTTTTGATTTTAATACAAGCTTTCCCCTTCGCCATATTCTTTTGAACCTTATGGTCAACCTTTAGCCGAGCTCCGAGAAGACAAAGATGAAAAACCACCGTCTGGCCTAACTCCCCTGTCTAATTCCAAGGGGTAGGCGGGTGGGGGGAAACTCGAGTGAATCGCTAGGGATTACTTTCCTAATCCGTAATGGATCCCCCTTAAAGAAGGGGGAAGGGAGTGAAATACCAAACGCTCCTTAATTTTAACGTCCCACCTACAACTGGTATATAAATCCATGAATCCCCCGAGGGGGAACGTCTTAGCAACATTACTCTAGCGGGGGAGGGGGGACATCCCCTACTTTTTGGAGTAGGAGTCTAGGAGATCGAATTTGGAAGCTAGCAGTATCTCTCCATAGGTGGCGTATTACCGCGTCCTCCGAGATGAGATACCGTAGATTCGGGTCCGCTGATATTTAAAAAGAACGCGTATAAAATATATAAATATCCCCTTTTTTCTGCTTCTGAGGTTTTTTTATTTCGGGATTTAACCCCCATTCCCCTTATTTTTTCCTTTTGATCCTCATCCCAGTGATCCTGCGCCATAGCGGATGCTTAGCTCCTCCCACATTTTTTCTCCCTGCTCACCATCTCATCCTTTCTTCCACCCCCTTTTTAAGTGACCCCCCCTCCATTCACCCGGTCGTCCCGACTTCGTTTGCCGCGGGAGCAGCCGTGTTGGGGAGCTTCTGACTCTTCTAGGAGTTTTTGCAACCGTCGCCGCTAGCTCGGGTTTTTAAAACCGCGGACGAAATAAACGTTATTTATGCGAAGTGGTTTTTTTCTCTCTCATCTCTCTCTCTCTTTACACTCCTCTCCCTCCACACTCCGCGAAAGATCATTAAAAAAGTAGGAGGGGGTGTTCCTCCCGTTCACGGTGCAGAGGTGGACCCGGTGGAGCCGATCTCGATCTCCGTGTAAAGCGAATCGGGGTCAGAATTGACCCCTTCGGTTTCTCGAACCCGGGGGACGAGACTTATAGCCGAAGAAGAAATAAGGCGCGAAATTAGGGTCAGAACGTCCCGACTCAAACCTCACCGGCAGCGGCGGGTTCCTAGATCGAGCTCTTTCGTCATTAAAAGTTCGAATCATCCTCTCGAGGACTCTTCGTGAAAATTTCGCGGTTTCTAAAACCGACGCGACGTCGCGCCCGATTTAAAAAAACTCCCGGCGAGCACCCTTGAGTCCTTAACAACTCGGTTTATCGCCGAAAACGATTACGGAGGTTTTAAAATTAAAATAAATCCTCAAAATTTGGCACAAATTGACGAATGTGGAGAAAATTTAATCCCTGAATGTCGACTGAGCCAAGCGAGAACACGCCGAAATCATGTTCCTGTCACAATCACGTTAGAAAGAGCGCTTCGACAACGAACTCGTCCCGCGGCGGAACTACTCCCGACAGCCCGCGAGCCACTCAACCGGAAATAGAGAAAGGTGAGCCAATTACCTTATTTGTCGAGAATTTTGGCGCAAAATTCGAATTTGACTCAATTTTACGCGGAGATTTACGTCCGCGCGTTCGTGCGTGGTGGTTTATGGGGGAATGGTTTTGGGTGTAGCGTTGGCTCGCCCCTTTTAGTATAAAATCTACTTGAAATTAATATGCCAATCACGCTCGCGTATACACACTATAATAGCTCCCCCTTGTGAATTATATCCAGCCGTTTGTTTTTATAAACCGAAATAATTGTAGGCATTTTTGCGATTAAATTGAGAGGACTCACCTAATATTAAGTCAGACTTAATGTAGAAAGGTGGCGACATCTTTGTGAGATATGATTGTTCATCGTATACCTGAAAAGAAAAAAATACACGCAATTTTAAAAATGATCTTTAAATTAGCAAAATTTAAAATTGTTATCGATAAGAAAAAAATGTCAGAGTAATTAAATTCTCATTGTAAATTTAGATTAACTATTAATAGTTAAGTATTAATAGTACTAATAATACTATAGATTGAGTGAATTCAGTTCAACTTTCGCTGGCACAGATTTTATATTTAATTAACCATTACGCGAATTTTATTTGAAAGCTTCGAATTTATATCTAAACCGGTCGTTTAAAATATTCCAGAAAAAAAAAGAAAAAAAGGAAGGAAAATTTGTTAAAAAAGCTAACTATCGTAATTAAGTAATTAAATAAAAATCATTTAATATAAGAACAGGTTACCGTTAAAATAACTGGATCCATTTTAAATTTTAAATTAATTAATTCTATTGCGTAATCATTCCCGATTAAATTAAAATTAAATAAGAAAATTGAGTTAATTTTAAAATAAGTTGTATAAATATATCTATAGAACTTTAAATTCATAGTCTTAACATTGAGAAAGGTTTTATTTGACGAGAAATAAAAATAATATTTTGAATGCCATTTTTTTCCCATATAAAATATATAATTTTAATTATTATTAGTCTATAATTAATTACAGCTAAAACAAAAATTTAACTAATTTTGAAAAATCAGTAAATTACCGTAAGACGACAAATTACGTCTGAAATTACAGGGTAATTTACCAATTACCAAAATTATGGTAATTTCTCGGGTAATTTAGAACTCATTACTAATTTAATTTTGTCTCAAGATATTTAATAATACCCGAATATATATAATTACCCACCAAGTAATTAGTTATTTCAGATTAAAATACATATCTGAATATATATGTAATATATAATAAACTCCAAAATCATGATATCAAGTTTAGCTTTAAATTTCACCATCAATACTAAACCTTATGGTTGTATTTCTACATGACAAATTATAGAAGCAACCTTGACAACAGCAAACAACAATTAAAATCTTTTAGAAATTGCAGCGTGTACAAAGCTTGTAGGCTTTCCCACGCATATGAAATTTGCTTTCAAATAAATAAGAGTTAACCTATAAGTACAACTTGCTGAAAATTGTAAATGATTATGTGTACGCATCATCTACTACATCATATCATAAAAGGGAAAATAAAAATTTAAAATTTATTTTCAGAATAAAATAAAATTAACTTTTTAGCTGATATTTTAGCGCCAAAAATATTTATGTTAATTAATAATTAACACCGAAAAACTAATATCAAAGATAGGGTTACTTTGAATCTAAATTCTAATTAAATTACGCGATTAAACCTAATATATTAATTAAATAAAAAAAATGAGAGCTTGAAATTTATGGGTCTATTTTTTTTAATATTTAACAAAGTTTAAAGTTCATTTAACAATTAACTATAGAACTGCTATTGAAAATGTTACTCTAGGAAGGTATTTATAATTTTCTGTAGTTTCTAATAAGCTTAGGAGCAAAGTAACTCAATAGGATCCAAAGAAAAAGTTCGGTTTACTTTGAATTTTAGCTTTTTTAAATTCGGACCAATCATATTATTTGAGCTTTCAACAGAAACTGAGTTTCTTAAAAATGTCGCTGTCCAGATGACGAGAAAATATGGCCCGTATTTTTTCCACATTTTAATTTTGAAGTTTCTTTCTAACCCGCAGAGGTATAAAATTTTAACCAAGCTTAATTTAAACATCATAAACGTGTCGAATAATTGTTTATGCGGTATAATTTAAACTATATTTTTTAACTATATATATTTTCCCTTTAAGATGTAGTTGAATTCTAGTTGCTAGCGAGATACAGATGGCGAGGTAACTCAATCGAGCAGATCAAGCGTGAAAACCCAAAAAACACTTGTTAAAAAATATATATCGGTGTATGAGAAAAACAGGAATTTTCCATACGTTAATCCTATAACGTACATTATTCATAAGGTTTACGGAAAATTTCAGTAGAAATTTTACAGTATAAACCTAATTCCTCACTTAAGATTACTTTTAACTAACCAAATTGGTTAGATGTTACACATCTAACAATCCCAGTTTCGTTGTTTTATTTCTACCCTTCAAATTAAAAGTAAATTTGAAATATTTTTCTTATATTTTAGACTAATTCTGGAAACGTGAATTTTCTTATCCATCGTTATACGTTTGAATAAGAGTTCATAGATAAGTTCCAAAGGCTTATCTCCGGGTAAACCTTGTAAATTAAACAATTATACTAATATTCCAATTTCATTGTTTTAGTTTCAATTTATCCGAAAATAAAATATATGAAAATATACGAAAAACTGAAGATAATGGATATCCTAGTTTCGTTGTTTTATTTCTATCTTTCAAATTAAAAGTCAATTTGAAATATTTTTCTTATATTTTAGAAACGTGAATTTTCTTATCCATCGTTATACGTTTGAAAACGAGTAATTTGTTCGTAGATAAAGCGCCAAACGCTAATCTTCGGGTAAACCTTATAACGAATATACAAATTTCATTTTTTAGTTACAATTTATCCGAAAATAAAATATCTGAAAATATACAGAAGATAATGGATATCCGATTCCGACCTCTAGGAAAAGGGTTGCCTGAACTGTATAAAGACATTTTTGATATGATTGGATTTGGATGATTAATTATTACATGAAATTTTCCGGTGCTAAATCAATTTTTGGGTGAAATATCACGACATCAATATTATTTTCAAAAAACACTAACGATATATTTGGAATATTTGCGGATATTAAATATATTTTTAGGAGAAAAATATAAATGTTATTTTCGTTATATAACGCTCGGAGTTCGATTAACTTTAAAACTGGCATTAACAGGGTTGTCACAGGTCAGGGAAAACAGGGAAAGTCAGGGAATTTGAAAATGATCCAAAAAAGTCAAGGAAAAGTAAGGGAATTTGAAAATGAACCAAAAAAGTCAGGGAATAGTCAGGAAATTTTAAGATATTTTAAAAAGTCAGGGAATTTACAGCTCTTTCAAGAAGCCAGGAAATTACAATCACTATCCGCGGAAAAGATTTGAAGCTGACCGTGTCAGTTGTATAGATTAGAACAAAGATACGCGTGCAAAAAGTTTGGCGAACGCGATTAAAAATAAAAGGTTAAAAATTGGGAGTATTAGCTGAAACGGTCAGGGAAAATCGTTGGATAAAGGTCAGGGAATTTGAACCAGAAAAAACTGAGGCAACCCTGATTAAAATCTACTGAAAAATAACAAAATAATATCAATTTTTGTTGCAAAATGGCAACATATCGCAGTAAATAAAATATATTTTCAAATTTTGTTATTTCGAGCCAATTAAGTGTACATGAAAAGCATTAACCCCGTGCAATCATTTACCCAAATAGAGAACGATGTTAATCAGTGCTCAAAATGAGAAAAACACATATGGACAGACAGACAGATAATGCTTCCGCTATACGAGATTTTTCGTAAACAGAATTTTTTTATAAAAATATGATTGATTCCTATTGGTCCATCGAGTAAAGAATAATAAATTTCGGTTCAACGAGCTGAAGTTGACCGAAATCCCAAATTACATTAGGTTTTCTATCTCAAATTAACGTAGAAATCTCAAAATTATTCCAAAAGCATATACACTCCTGTAAGATAACTTCTCTTTCTTATCGACGAACACCCTTGCATAGAGGATGGAACACTTTTAAAGGCGCACGCGCTGTTTAGAATTAATTTTGTATCAATCCTCAATTAAAACTAATTCATTATCGTTTAAATTTGCTTAATCCACCAGTAAATTACAGAATTTAAAAATAGGCTTAGCTGGATTCATGGAGATCACCTTAATTTCTTCGCATTGAAGTATAAGCGAACAATCGAATGTTATTGGAAGACTCATCAAGACCTCGCCTTAACGACGGCCCTTTGTTCATTGGTCGTAGACTCTTCAATGCGAATTAATTCAGAATCTTCATCAATCCCGCTAAGCCTATTTTCCGGGTAAGTTTTAAATTTATTTCTAGTTTAATATTTGTTAGTAATTTTCTTTACCAGTGGATTAGGCCCATTTAAACGATAAGGAATCGATAAAAACCAAGCGTTGTTAGGTTGCATTCTCCCGTTAACCGAATTTACGAGTAATGACGTTTTATTTTTCACAGCAGCTTTGATTTTAATTGAGCTATTTCGTTTGTGTGGGTGTATAAACAATGACAGTTTCGTTTCTCTGAAGCAAAAGCTTAGGCAAACGTTAATTCAATTGATAAAACAGATACATCAACAGTAAAGCTACGGTCACACTAGCATTTCTTAATCGATTTGAAACGGTAAAATAAAACCGATATTCAAATCGCCAGGAATCGTTTTAAGCGTCGCGCGTTATCTTTATAAATCGATTTATCGTAGCTTCATCGGTTGTTGAAACCGAATCGATACGAAACTGGTTCCTGAAGCAGTCTCGAGAGATCAAATCAAATCGATTTGAGAAAAGACGGTTAAAACGACTCTAGCGAACTGTTTTGAAACGGTGTAACTCGATTACAAGGCCTAGTATGAATTCAAAATGGGCAATGGCATCGTGAATAACTATGCATTTTTCACGACTGTAACCGGGTTTTTAGTCAGATCTAACAATTTTGGAGGTTTGGCCCTTGGGTTAAAAATTCCGTATTTAAAACCACAGAAATTTATATACAAATAAATTACCGTTAGACGGTAAATTACGGTAATTTTCTAACTGTAGTTTTGGTCCCTTGTATATCTATCCTTTTATATAAATGCGACAGATATAGTGAAATATAATTGCGGGGAATAAAACGTAGGAGGGAACAGAGGTTTTAAATTCAGTAGCAGAGGCATCGAATCTAGGCGTGCCGCGGAAGGCGCTTATTGCAAAATGAAACCTACTATATCATATGTGCTCTATAAAAGAAACTAGTACATACTTAGCTTAACGCAGTTCATCATTTTCACTAAAACTAGAAGGACGGTTTGTTACGAAAACAAGAAAAAAGTTCATATGTTTCACTGATATAGTTTTAGTATGAAAAAGCGACATACATCGAGTGACAACGATTCAGATTCTGTTATATTTATCAAAGGTAAATATAAGAGTATTTTTCTCAAATAATGACACTGGGTCAAAAATGATGGGACTATAATATTTTATGATTTTGAGATTACCTTCTTAAGCCTAAATATACCTTAAGCCCAATTATACCTTAAACTCAATACTAATTTCATCTATAGACAAAATTTCTGCCTTAAGATTGTACTACTTTCTAAAGTTTAGTCTTTTGCCCAAAAAAATTAACTTTAGCCTTAAATATTACCCTCTAGAGACAAAATATTAAAACCTTTAGTATTTAAAACAATCTTGGCCCAAATTATTATCATTTTTAGTCCAAATTATTACCGTATTTGGCCCAAAACTATTACCGTCTTTGGCCCAAAACTATTACCGTCTTTGGCCCAAAACTATTACCGTCTTTGGCCCAAAACTATTACCGTCTTTGGCCCAAAACTATTACCGTCTTTGGCCCAAAACTATTACCGTCTTTGGCCCAAAACTATTACCGTCTTTGGCCCAAAACTATTACCGTCTTTGGCCCAAAACTATTACCGTCTTTGGCCCAAAACTATTACCGTCTTTGGCCCAAAACTATTACCGTCTTTGGCCCAAAACTATTACCGTCTTTGGCCCAAAACTATTACCGTCTTTGGCCCAAAACTATTACCGTCTTTGGCCCAAAACTATTACCGTCTTTGGCCCAAAACTATTACCGTCTTTGGCCCAAAACTATTACCGTCTTGGGCCCAAAACTATTACCGTCTTGGGCCCAAAACTATTACCGTCTTGGGCCCAAAACTATTACCGTCTTGGGCCCAAAACTATTACCGTCTTGGGCCCAAAACTATTACCGTCTTGGGCCCAAAACTATTACCGTCTTGGGCCCAAAACTATTACCGTCTTGGGCCCAAAACTATTACCGTCTTGGGCCCAAAACTATTACCGTCTTGGGCCCAAAACTATTACCGTCTTTGGCCCAAAACTATTACCGTCTTTGGCCCAAAACTATTACCGTCTTTGGCCCAAAACTATTACCGTCTTTGGCCCAAAACTATTACCGTCTTTGGCCCAAAACTATTAACGTCTTTGGCCCAAAACTATTAACGTCTTTGGCCCAAAACTATTAACGTCTTTGGCCCAAAACTATTAACGTCTTTGGCCCAAAACTATTAACGTCTTTGGCCCAAAACTATTAACGTCTTTGGCCCAAAACTATTAACGTCTTTGGCCCAAAACTATTAACGTCTTTGGCCCAAAACTATTAACGTCTTTGGCCAAAAACTATTAACGTCTTTGGCCCAAAACTATTAACGTCTTTGGCCCAAAACTATTACCGTCTTTGGCCCAAAACTATTACCGTCTTTGGCCCAAAACTATTACCGTCTTTGGCCCAAAACTATTTCAATCTTAACCCAAATTATTACGCCCAAAATATTACAGTCTTTAGCCCAAAATATTGTCGTCTTTAGCCCAAAACGTAACCGTCTTTAGCCCAAAACGTAACCGTCTTTAGCCCAAAACGTAACCGTCTTTAGCCCAAAACGTAACCGTCTTTAGCCCAAAACGTAACCGTCTTTAGCCCAAAACGTAACCGTCTTTAGCCCAAAACGTAACCGTCTTTAGCCCAAAACGTAACCGTCTTTAGCCCAAAACGTAACCGTCTTTAGCCCAAAACGTAACCGTCTTTAGCCCAAAACGTAACCGTCTTTAACCCAAAACGTAACCGTCTTTAACCCAAAACGTAACCGTCTTTAACCCAAAACGTAACCGTCTGTAACCCAAAACGTAACCGTCTTTAACCCAAAACGTAACCGTCTTTAACCCAAAACGTAACCGTCTTTAACCCAAAACGTAACCGTCTTTAGCCCAAAACGTAACCATTTGTAGCCCAAAAAATTACCGTCGGTACCGTAAACTATTATATAAATCATTAATTTGGTTAAACTAGGTAAAATTTCAATAGAGAGAACAATTTGACAAATCAGATAAATGCAATTATATTTTTGATTTTTTTTTTTTTTTTTTTTGTAGCAAAGTTTTAAAGAAACTCAATCGATACAGTTCAAGGCTGCTTTAATACGATCGGGCCAATTTTCGTTTCATTGAATTTTAAATATAATTAAGAGCAAACTTGAAATTAAATTTCTCGTATAAAATGTTGGGGTTAAAAATTATGTAAATATTCTTGTATTCGTGTAGATTTGGAAGAGAGGTTTTAAAGCTATTCAATTTTCTAGGGATCGTACCTTTCCTTCAGCTGAAAAACGGTATATTAAGTATAGTTGCTTGATAAAAAGTGTGTGAAAACCTGTGCCTAAAATTATCGGGTCTGCCTGGGTTTTACCTTGAGCGCATGTGTTAAAGCACGTACAGTTATTCTATGCATCTGTAGAAACATAAAGACCTTAGATCATATAGGTGTATCATCATGTTTTACCTTGTGAACTTTTTATTGTCTATTATGTTTTTTAGAAAAATATCAGATCAGTTGTTGACCATTTGGGCGCAACTCTAGACATTATACCGTCTGGGATCACGAAAAGTTCGAGTTAAATTGAGGCTGTCACGATTTTCCTCGAACTTCAAACAGAAATTGAGTATCATTTTCGGAAAGATCGTTAAAAAACGATTCAAAATATATATACATATGTCACAGAACAAAATTGCAGTGACAGTAAAAATACATATTTTATAATCGCCATTTTCGAAATTTTTAAAAATAAATTCCCCACAATTCTACGTCATGGCGCAATATGGTCACGTGGCTTTATAACGCACACTCTCAACTAATTACAGAAACGTGTCATGACCCCTGGTTTGGTTGCAATTGTAACTTAATTTTATTGGCCACCAATTTTATAGAATTTAAGATAATATATTAACAATATATTATACCGAGTGCGATGACCTCCGGAGTAAAAAGGTCAACCTATATCTACTAAGGTCACTAAAAAATAGATCTACAGTATTCGGCCTATTTCAATAGTTCATTGTGGTTACGCGAAAAGGACAAACATTTTCATTCATGTCCTACGTATTTTCAGCCCTTCGGTGACTTGTAGGGCATTTTTGCACACTCTAACGCGTCGACTGAAAGAGAACTAATACTGTAGTTACTGTATTAGAACGTATCACTCGTAAATTTCAACACGTATAGAGGATTCCCTTTAAATCTATATGACATTGGTTATATTTCAACTACTTCGTGGGTATTGAAACCTCCTCATGATTCTAAGAAATCACGCACATGCGTTGAAGTCCCGCGCCCACATTCCAGTTAGTTTGAGGCGCAGACTAGAGCTGCCAGGTGCTTTTAATGTAGCGAAAAACAGTACGAAAACTCCCCCGCTAAATATAATGTTCAGTTTTCACTGATGCAAACACAATTAGACGATATAAGCCGCGTTCATACAAGGCCTTGAACGTTTCAAAACGTTTCGCTTTAGTCGGAATGTTAGTCTTTTATCGAATTGATTTGATTCGATTTCTCGAAACTGCTTCGGGAACCAGTTTCGTACCTATTTGGCTTCATCAACCGATAGAGGCAGACTCTACGATTAAATCGATTTATAAAGATAACGCGTGACGCTTAAAAAGATTCCTGGCGAGCGACTTGAATATCGGTTTGATTTTACCGTTTAAAATCGATTAAGTAATGCTAGTGTGGCCGTAGCAATAGTGAAAAGTACAAATAATTATCCCAAAATATAAACCGAATCGGTACGAAACTGATTCCCGAAGCAGTTTCGAGAAATCGAATCAAATCGATTCGAGAAAAGACGGTTTCCAGTTCACACGACTCTAATGAAACGTTTTGAAACGGTTTAAATCGATTCCAAGGCCTAGTATGAACGGCTTTATGTTAAGTGTATAATTGTTTAAGGATTCCGAGCTAGAACTTGGTTAAGTTATCTGGGTGAAGACTAGCCTTGGCAAGCCTTTTTTTAGAACCCCTTATTTATATAGAATTGAGAGCAGTCAGACTTTGCGATTGACAGAGCGACTTATAAGAGGGGATACGAGTGTTGGGGTTGTACTGATCCAATGAATGCCCCATTATATACGGAAATTGAGTTTTTGTCACCTTCTGGATGTATTATATGGCCTTTAAGGGACCCTTTCCGCGCTCCGAAAGAGACCAATTCCAACAAGGGATGTCATTGTCAACGCTCATAGAGTCCCGCGATTTCGCTCTCCGCAGAATCCACCAACTATAGATCTATTGTACACCCATGAGTGGATAATTTGCCTCATTTGATTCGCACAATAGGAATTTATGGACGCAAAAAGATCAACCCTCCAATTTTCAGCCGTTTTTAAAGTGAAGGTGAAAAGGATAATCTTTAGAATTTTAAATGTGTGTTAATTGGAATGCTCTTAAAATGAGGATATCAGCGATTTTTCGTCAAAAAGGTAGTTGCCTTTTGATTAAGTACTTTAATGAAAAAGACTGCGGGAAAGCGACCTTATCACTCAATTTCTATTTGGAGTTAATGAAAAATCAGTTACAGCCTTAAATTAAGCTCAATTAAACTTAATTACTAGTAGATTAAGTCGAATTCTCCATTTAAGAGTCCTCTGTTTTTTATTTTACAGACTGCGTGGCTACACAAAAACGGGGAGAATTGTTATCGGGGCTATTATAAAAAATACCAAATCTGTCAAAATATGATCTAGCCGCAATTGAGTGCAATAGCTTACATTTGAGAGGGGGTCTTTATATTGATATATGCTAAATATCTTAGGAAAAAACCTTATCTTTTGTTATACACTTCAAAAGCGAGGTCGTAACCACGATATATACCTTTCAAGGGTTTGAAGCAATGTATGATTCACAGGATGCGATGAGCTAATATAAATTTAGTATAAGCTTCAAGCTCGCAAATATTGTAGCGAAATATTTAAAAGTCACTTAAATATACATAAAAATATCTTGATATCCAATAAAAATTTATCAAAATATCTATATATCCAATGAAATTCATCAAAATATCTATATATCCAACGAAATTCATCAAAATATCTTTATATCACAATCAAAATACATCAAAATATCTTGATACCCAATCAAAATTCATCAAAATATCTATATATCCAATGAAATTCATCAAAATATCTCGATATCCAATCAAAATTCATCAAAATATCTTTATATACAATCCAACTCACCAAACTATAATATTATTATCTAAAACAAAATTACTTATCAACAATTCAACTTAAATTGATAAATTTTTCATCTAGATTCAACTAAATCTCCAGTTAAAATTTAATTTAGTATTTTTCAAATAAAACACGAAACTAATAAATGCATAAAAGTCACCCACAAACCTTAAAACCACACAAGACGACCATTCCCCATCCTACACGCGATAAATTTGGTGATACCGCCGCACCCCTTTTTAGTAGGACTTCTAGTATAGTAAAGGGTGCTTCGTTGGCTCCAATAAAACCCTAAACTTGACGTAAAATGTTTGCCCTAAACACACCAGTAACGTAAATCACGGCGACGAAGAAGGGCCACCTAGCGGGAAGCGATCACAAATAATCAGTACCACGCAGTTCTTCTAAAGTATCGGACATTAAAAGTCAGACTGGATGGACGGGGCGCAAAGTTTCTTCACCCTGCACCAGGAAAAAACGCAACCCCCGCACCTTTATCGCTCCCTAGCTATCACTGACCACGCGAATACAAATACTTTTCCAAGGGAAGGATAAGTCTCGCGAAACATTTCGCAAGTTCAGTAAAGCCACGCGTGCAAATTTCGTCAAAACTCTCACACTTAATGGGTGTTTCGATCGCTTTTGGCTATACGCGTTCTGTACCCCCGAAATATTAACAAATAAGTTTTAAAAATATAGAATAACTTTTCATTTTTGACAGGGGGGGGGGGTCACTTGACATTTGTCCGTCGAGTAAAAGTACGGGTAATTTTGTGAATTTGTGAAGGGAAATGGACAATTGTCCAATAAGAAAATATTATTTCCTTCTTATCCATTTGTGTAAGATATTTCAATGGATTCTTGATCAGAATTCCATTTTCATTGTATATCTTGGTCCGTTCATTTTAGGTATTATTATTATTATTCGCGCCTGTAAATGTATCCCAGCCGTTTAGCTTCAATGTTCAAGGTAAAGCCCACAATCAGGAACCAAACCACCAAACAATAGGTCTAATCAATCTATTTTGACAAAAAAATGTGGAAATCTGAGGAAAATTAATGAATTTTGAGGAGATTAGAGAAATTTTGAGGAAAAATTGGGAAGTTTGATGAAAAATAGAGAAAATGTTGAGGTAAAAATATAAATTTTGAGGAAAATACTAAACTTTAAGGAAAAATTCTTGTAGATATGGGAACAAATACAGACACTTGAGGAAAAATAGGAAAATGTTGAGCAAAAATATGGGAAAATGTTGAGCAAAAATATGGGGAAATGTTGAGCAAAAATATGGGGAAATGTTGAGCAAAAATATGGGGAAATGTTGAGCAAAAATATGGGGAAATGTTGAGCAAAAATATGGGGAAATGTTGAGCAAAAATATGGGGAAATGTTGAGCAAAAATATGGGGAAATGTTGAGCAAAAATATGGGGAAATGTTGAGCAAAAATATGGGGAAATGTTGAGCAAAAATATGGGGAAATGTTGAGCAAAAATATGGGGAAATGTTGAGCAAAAATATGGGGAAATGTTGAGCAAAAATATGGGGAAATTTGAGGAAAATATGGGGAAATTTGAGGAAAATATGGGGAAATTTGAGGAAAATATGGGGAAATTTGAGGAAAATATGGGGAAATTTGAGGAAAATATGGGGAAATTTGAGGAAAATATGGGGAAATTTGAGGAAAATATGGGGAAATTTGAGGAAAATATGGGGAAATTTGAGGAAAATATGGGGAAATTTGAGGAAAATATGGGGAACATTTGAGGAAAAATAGGGAACATTTGAGGAAAAATAGGGAACATTTGAGGAAATATAGGGAACATTTGAGGAAATATAGGGAACATTTGAGGAAATATAGGGAACATTTGAGGAAAAATAGGGAACATTTGAGGAAAAATAGGGAACATTTGAGGAAAAATAGGGAACATTTGAGGAAAAATAGGGAACATTTGAGGAAAAATAGGGAACATTTGAGGAAAAATAGGGAACATTTGAGGAAAAATAGGGAACATTTGAGGAAAAATAGGGAACATTTGAGGAAAAATAGGGAACATTTGAGGAAAAATAGGGAACATTTGAGGAAAAATAGGGAACATTTGAGGAAAATATAGGGAAAATGAGAGGAAAATATAGGGAAAATGAGAGGAAAAATAGAGACATTTGCATAAAAAATTGGGAAATTTTTAGGAATGATGCTAAAGTGTCGGTAATTTTCCAGCGGGGACTTTTCTAACTTAAAGCACTCGTCTGTTAATTAGGCCTAGTTATACTAGCCCTTTAATTTGTGGGAAGCCTTACTATACTGATCAAGAAGCAAAATGGATGGGGATTAGGCTGGGGGAGACTGGGGGGGGGGGGGTATATTTTACTCTCGAGCCATCGTCGTAAAATTAGGCGCGCCCGTTTTAACTTTGACGCCACGGCGAGATTTTTATAGTCGCAGTTGGTCCAAATCACGAAGCGAGTTCCCCTATACATCCATTACACGCTTCGCGATACACAATCTGCCACGCCACTAAAACTCGTAAAAACAGACGATAAAATTCCGCTAAACTGGATTGCCAACGGAACCTAGACGTTAGCGACAAATACATAAAACCAACCCCCTTCTTAATTCTTATCACGGGGCCACCATGCTTGTTTGCGGATAAATAGCAAATTGTATCATATATATAGTGTTTCTCGAATAAATACCCAATTTAGAAATACAGGTGCTAAATTAATTTTAACTTTGAAGTATTTAAATCTAATGAAATAGATTCCAAGCTTTTAATTCTAGTAAACATTAGAATAATTCCAATTCTAGTAAACATTAGAATAATTCCAATTCTAGTAAACATTAGAATAATTCCAATTCTAGTAAACATTAGAATAATTCCAATTCTAGTAAACATTAGAATAATTCCAATTCTAGTAAACATTAGAATAATTCCAATTAAAATAAACATTAGTAAAATGCTAGCTAAAATAAACATTAGTAAAATGCTAGCTAAAATAAACATTAGAAAAATTCTAATTATAATAAACGTTAGTATAATTTTAAACATTATATATCGTGATTATTTGGAACTGCTGTTATATAATACCACAATTGAATACGTAATTTACCTATCAGAGCGTTGTTTTCCTACAAAGCATTTAAATACTAAACAGCTGGTGCCGGCACAGGTTATAGCTCCCGGTTGAGCGTTACAACAAATCTAAACTAAAATGCAAAATTATATACAAAAGCGGTAGCCGGGGTGTCAAAAATGACTAAGTCTGATAAACTAATATTTCAATATATGTAGATTGAAAAAAAACAAAAAAAAAAAAAAAACAAAAAAAAAATACCTCATCTTTTTTAACTACACGCGTGCCACGCGGCGAGCTGATAATCTAAATACAAAGCTACATAAAACACTATCAATAAATTCATTTTGTCACTCATTGTATGTGGAGTGAAATTCAGCCAATGATATGGACATGTTTCTATAAAATAATGACCGTACCATAAACCAAAAGTATATCATAATGGGGAAACAACGCCCCGTAGCGTAATATTATCAACAAAAGTCCAGTTTTACGTCATAGCCCATCACTTAAAACTAGCCAAAAACGTCATCACTCCTGTCTGTCTCGAGTTATTTGGACTCTTCACTCAATATTTTGAGTCGGGAGAGACGAGAGAGTGTTGCAATTTAGGCGGGCCGTGCTTGGCGCTTCCTCCGTTTGCTATTTACACGACGACTGTGGCCGCTAGAGTGTCTCGAACCAGAATCTGCCCGTACATTTACCCGAACCTTCACTGATAGTATTAAGCTACGGGGCGTTGTATACTTTAATGCAATAAAGTGATGAACTTTTGCTTTTAATATTACGTTCAATGTTTACAGAAGCAAAATCGGCTTTAAAACTGTAAATTCTATTGACACGTATATTCGCAATTCGTAAACATTATTTATGACAATAGCCCGTTAATTCAGGGCATCCGCTTGAAGAAACGTCAAGGTATAGACCAATTAAGCTTCCTATTCTTTCGTACATTCATTGTTAAATTTTTTCCTTAAAAACCTGACGTCAGCTACCTATGTAAAAGATGTATGATGATCTATCCAACCTTTCTTGGGGGAATATGGCTACCTAGAGTCACAAATTTCCCGTTTTTTCCTTGGAATTTTGAACAAGCACAATGGTAAGGTGTATAAGCTAGCATTATTTACAAAGGAACGAGACCATGGAGTTAAAATGGGTAATAGTTTCATACTAAATGAAATTTCGAACGTTTCTTATGGTATTAGATGTATACGACGAAAAGATGCCCAAGTCACAGCGGGATATCGTCATACGCGCCAAATAAAAAAACCAGCGCTCTTTTAAGTTTAAAAGTGTATAAAAAATATACTAGCTCGTTTAAGACTCGATTCAAATGGATAGTTCGTGATTTTGTTTCGTTATAAACAAGTTTTTGACGTTTGAATTTCGAGTTAAAATTTATTGGACATAGATCAGCTAATTTCTAGATAATTACAAAATGACTTATCAGTAACGAAAATGGTATTACTGTAGCTATTATTATTAAAATAATTCACTTTTACATACGGAAAAGCTCTATCTGGTTGATTTTACGCTAAGCCTAAATCGGGCCTAATTCCGCTGAGAGTAAAGAAAGTTGGAGGCTCGCTTTTTTTTTTAATTGGCGCGAGCGTTGTAATGGTTACACTCTGATGGAGCGGGCATCTCGAGTCAAATGACCTGGTTTAACTGAATTAAGAAAAATTAGACATTTTTCCTGCTCCCATTTGACTAAATTGCCTAATTTCTGTATATACACCACTATAGATGAAGTAATAACGTATATAGCCAATAGATCAATTTTCAAGTGATTGAATTAATGGGTAAACTAAACATAACATTCCACTAAAACTAATTTTAATTTATAAAACGATGTAGCTATCTCTTTAAATTTTTTTATTAAAACTTAAAGGTATTATAAAGGTATAGAAAATGAAATTCAGTGGCGCGAGGAAAAAAAACAGCAACCAGACGCCCCCATAAATGTTTAGCCAAGCTTTTGCCACATTTAATAAAGGTCAGGTCTCATTCATCTATCGGTTGTTGAAACCGAATCGGTAGTAAACTGGTTAACGAAGCAGTTTCTAGAAATCAAATCGATACAAGAAAAGACGGTTTCCCGTTCACACGACTCTAGCGAAACGTTTTGATACGGTTTAAAATCGATTCCAAGGTCTAGTATGAACGCGGGTTTAGAGTATTTATAGGGGAAAAGGCGTGTGTTCATACTAAACCTTGGAGTCGATTTAAACCGTTTCAAAACGTTTCGCTCGAGTCGTGTGAACGGGAAACCGTCTTTTCTCGAATCAATTTGATTCGCTTTATCGAAATTGCTTCGGGTACAAGTTTCGTACCGATTCGGTTTCAACAACCGACAGATGAAGCTACGATAAATCGATTTATAAAGATAACGCGTGAACACCGCTTAAAACGATTCCTGGCGATTCGAATATAGGTTTGATTTTACCGTTTCAAATCGATTAAGAAATGCTAGTGTGACCGTAGCTTACATCGCAGCGTTGAATATTTAAATGAGACATTCCCTTTAATTTCGGGAGCGACCACGATGGCAGCGATGCCTCCGATTCTCTGTCGGGATAGTAAACTGATGGCGAGAAAAGCGGCAGGTGTCCCGAAGCGCAACCCCTCCTTAAATTTTGTATGCCGCTGAGAGCCGCTTGCAATTTGAGTGAGCAGAAGTTAGAGAGTGATCCGAGCATCGAGCGAGGGCCTTTAACTTTAACAACGATCTCGAAATCACATCCAAGTACTCCCTACCTTACTTAAGCTATATACCACGATAATATTCCAGAAAAAAAAATTGGTGCGTAACTTCAAAAACATAGTATAAAATGTTCTTTCGGTTTGAACAGCTGTTAAAACACGTACTTTTTGACCACTGATACAATGAGTAACAAATGATCAATGAACATATCGTGAACGTAGTGAGAATGTGTTCAATATTATATTTAAAGGTACAATGCAACCTAACATCCAGTGATTTTTTTATCGATTCCTTATCGTCCTAATCCACGAGTGAAAAAATTACGAACTAGAAATAAATTTAAAACTTCAAAATAGGCTTAGCGGGATTCATGGAGATCAGCTGATTTCCTCGCGTATAAGATCTAACGACCAATCGAACGCGATTGTAAGTCTCGTTTAGATCTCGAGTGAACGACGGGCCTTTTCTCATTGGTGGCTAGACCTAACAGGGAGGCAATTCAGCTGATCTCCACTAAGCCTAATTTCCTGTTAAGTTTTGAATTTATTTGTAGTTTAATAATTGTTTCGTAAACTTTTTATCGGTAGATTAGGTCTATTTAAAACGATAAGTAATCGATAAAAAATCGCTTGTTATTAGGTTGCATTGTACCTTTAAATAATAATTGAAAACTGATTTGATTTAAAAAATTTTCCTAATCTACGTTATCGAAAACTAAAGACAAAATTTATTTTTAAGCATCTTCTAAATACAATATTTGGAACATTAAGCGAGCCATAAAGAATATACCAATCTTTAAATTTTTGGAGGGTGAAGAGAGAGAGAGAGAGAAGGGGTATATAAATTACCTCATTAATTAAAACTCCCAAAAATTCGGTTCAATCCTAGATAAAGACACTTGGTACTACTATAAAGAAGATACTGATGCAAGCAAGGTTTAATAAAATAATAATAAGAAAAAACAATTAATGGAAAAAAGGTTTCTTCTGGACAGGTTTTTTTTTTTTTTTTTTTTTTTTTTTTTTTTTTTTTTTTTTTTTTAGTTTCTCTCTCTTCCATTTTTGTGGTTAAGAAACAGGATTCCTTCTTTAATCGCCATACATGCCAAAGGTGCATTCATACTGTAATTGTCGCTGGAACAATTAACAATGGACACCTATCTTAAAATTAGACTTATCTATATTTCATGAACTCCATATGGAAATTGAGTAGCATTTTCGGGAAGATAGTTAAAAAACGATTCAAATATATATACATAAGTATATATAATTTTATTCCATAAAAGTATACAACGCCCCGTAGCTTAATACTATCAACAAAGGTCTGAGTAAATGTACCGACTGATTCAGCAGGATTCGAGACACTCTACCGGCCGCAGTCGCCGCGTAAATAGTGAACGAAGGAAGCGACACTCTGCGGAGAAATAAGGGAGTTGGGGGAATACATTATAGCCAAGCGCGGCCCGCCTAAATTCCAACACTCTCTCCCGATTCAAAATATCGAGGAAGAGTCCAAATCACAGGGGTGATGACTTTTTGTCTATTTTTAAGTGATGGGCTATGTCCTAAAACTGGACTTTTGCTGATAGTATGAAGATTCGAGCCGTTGTTTACTTTTATGGAATAAATGATAGATTTTTGGTAATATATGTCACAAAGGACTTATAATAAAATTTGGGCGTTCTTAAGCGTCCTCTAAGGGCTCAAAAATTGGATTTCTCGAGCTAAAACGCAAAAGTTGACACAAACAAATAATGTACATCAAAATTAAAGATTTGTTGTATGAAAGTGGCTTTAAATCTCAGTTTTTAAAATGCAACTCTCGTTTTGATAAAATACTTTTTCACTAACACCCTATACTTATTTTCCCGAGTAGTTCGATTAATGAGAAAAGCTTACGCGGATTTATACATAATGCTAATCTTTAACTAGAAAACGGAAGTTGGTGCCAAGTCATTTTGAACTATACGCTCCGCTTTTATAGTTGTCGCAAATATTCAACGCAAAAACGAGAATGACAATTTTAGAAAATTACTGAACGTAATGACGCTATACTTTCTCCAGATACTATAGTAAATCATTTTTTAAACAAAATTTGTAATATTGTATTATTGCAATATTTAAAATACGGCAATATATTTAAAATACGGCAATATATTTAAAATACGGCAATATATTTAAAATACGGCAATATATTTAAAATACGGCAATATATTTAAAATACGACAATATATTTAAAATACGGCAATATATTTAAAATACGGCAATGTATTTAAAATACGGCAATGTATTTAAAATACGGCAATGTATTTAAAATACGGCAATATATTTAAAATACGGCAATATATTTAAAATACGGCAATATATTTAAAATACGGCAATATATTTAAAATACGGCAATATATTTAAAATACGGCAATATATTTAAAATACGACAATATATTTAAAATACGGCAATATATTTAAAATACGGCAATGTATTTAAAATACGGCAATGTATTTAAAATACGGCAATGTATTTAAAATACGGCAATGTATTTAAAATACGGCAATGTATTTAAAATACGGCAATATATTTAAAATACGGCAATATATTTAAAATACGGCAATATATTTAAAATACGGCAATATATTTAAAATACGGCAATATATTTAAAATACGGCAATATATTTAAAATACGGCAATATATTTAAAATACGGCAATATATTTAAAATACGGCAATATATTTAAAATACGGCCATATATTTAAAATACGGTCATATATTTAAAATACGGTCATATATTTAAAATACGGTCATATATTTAAAATACGGAAATATATTTAAAATACGGTCATATATTTAAAATACGGAAATATATTTAAAATACGGAAATATATTTAAAATACGGAAATATATTTAAAATACGGCAATATATTTAAAATACGGCAATATATTTAAAATACGGCAATATATTTAAAATACGGCAATATATTTAAAATACGGCAATATATTTAAAATACGGCAATATATTTAAAATACGGCTATATATTTAAAATACGGCTATATGTTTAAAACACGGTCATATATTTAAAACACGGCCATATATTTAAAACACGGCCATATATTTAAAACACGGTAAAAATTTAAAATACGGCAATATTTTAACATCGTAATATTTTAATATCACCTTCCCTTTTAAATTCATAATTCGGGGTATATATATATTGAAAATCAATTCAATTTAAGCTTTTCTATATCTTCAACATGTAGTTTTCATTTAAATAAAGTAATAAACGATCATAGTGGGGGAGTTGGAGGCATCCAATTGGCCACCCCTCGAGTCTCATCCCCTCAAAACCCGAGAAATTGAATTGGAATTCCATTTGAGGGAGTATATATATGAAATGAAACGCGATTATGGCATCATTCATCTTATACAACGAACCACATTTCTTATAGATTATGATTATTATTATAATATGCAGCCCCTTCAAAGAGATCGTTTCTTACAAAGCAAGCAACTCGCGTGCGCTAAACTGGATTTGGCAAAAGTGGTAATGACAAATTATCAAACAATATTATTTTACAATGTCCGTACGTCCGTAACTTTTTCCAGAAGGTTCTTAAAAGTATCAGAAACTCTATAAAAGTCTGGAAAGCGCTTGAAAGTTCTAGAAAGGTTTGAAAAGAAATTCTAGAAATGTCTGGAGAGGGCAAGAAAGGTCTGAAAAGGGCTAGAAAGGTCTGAAGAACGCTAGAAAGGTCTAGAAAGGGCTGGAGAGTACTGGAACGGTCTAGAAGGGTCTGCTAAGCCTCGTTCATACTTGAGGGCAAAATCGGTTCCAAAACCAGTAAGAAGCGCTTTCCGTTTTCCCTGGTTCACACTGGCAATACTGTTCGCGGCCGTTCGCCCCGGTTCACCCTGAGCCAAGACTTAGCGTCGTTTTAAAAAATGCCCAGAATTTAAAATTTTTAAATAATTATCTCAAACTAATTAGTAAATCGTGTTTGTAGCTCGTTGGTTGATAATTTTTGACAGAAACTAATTTTAATCGCGTTATTTTAAGATTTATCAGCAAATTTGTCTCCCCGCCTCGTTATTTTCAAAGCGGATTGAACCGAAGCGACTTGACCAAATTGCTTCCCGAACCAACAGGAACTGATTTCACGTTGGTTTGATAACCAGTTACAGAAATCGAAGCGCAACGAAGCGCATTTAGAAAGGTCTAGAAAGGGCTAGAAAAGTCTAGAAAGGTTTAGAAAGATCTAGAAAGTTTCTATTCCAACAAAATTCGATCAAATATACAAAATGAAATATGCCGAATCCTCCAAATGGACCATTATAAATTTTGGTCCATCACTTTTGGTGAATTCAGGTCTATTTTTCCCACTGTTATTTGCCGTTAGAGGACGTTTATTAATGACCACTTGGTTTTTTCATCTTTATCTATAGATTATTGTCCATTTTTAATAGTTCAAGTTTTCAATTTATTCAGACTTGTTTATATATCATTGAAATAAATACGGAGAAAATGGAAGTCTAATATCTAAAGGAATAAAGAGTACCTATTTGACTAAATAATTTAAGAGCCAATTCCTAAATTTGAAAAGGTATTTTTAGAGGGGGGGAGGTTGAATCGAGGGTTGGAGGAAATCTGGCCCCCTCAAAAATGCCACCGGTTCTTTAATTCCCAATTTACCGTCACCCGCTGAGAGACGGCCGGCCCAAGAACGTCTTTCAGGTATATAGGGTTCTTTGATTAAAAAGGCACAGTTAAGTCAGACCACAGTAGGAACACGCGTAGAGGGGGAGGAGTTTGTAACACCCCCTTAAAGGGATAGCGAAATGGAAATAAATAATAAACAACAAAACATTAGAAAAATTTTAATTTGTTAAACAGAGTTTACGAGATAATTTAAGGTAATTAAATTACTAATGGTAATTTATAATTCAAAACCTTTTGGTAATTAAGTTTAATGTATTTTAAATCTTCTACGAGTTTAATTTTAAATATTTATTCCTGGTTAAAGACAAATTTAATGACTTTTTTATGTCTAGTAACAAAAAGTCATTTTTTTTATCGATTCCTTATAATTTAAATAGGCAGAATCTTTAACTAGAAATAAATTTAAAACTTACCATCAAAATAGGCTTAGCTGGATTCATGGAGATATCCTTTAACTTCCCAAATAAGGACTAGCGACAAATGACATTGATCATGCATGAATACCCCGAATTTCATATAAAGGAGCCATCGTGATCAATGTCATTGGTCGCTAGTTCTTATACGGGGAGCTCAGGATATATCCATGAATCCAGCTAAGTCTATTTTGATGGTAAGTTTTAAATTTATTTCTAGGCATATTTAAACGATAAGAAATCTATAAAAAATCACTTGTTAGGTTTCATTCTCCCTTTAAATAGTGATGATTTTTGATATATTTTTTCATTTCAATACCACTTTAAATGTGACTGAGAAATGGCGCGAGCGAATGAGAAATGGTTGCCACGAGAAAGCACAGTGGATTATAGAATGAGGGGGAAACCTAGGCGCGTGGTTTAAAGATGCTTCATGGTTTAGGGAGGATGTCAGATTCACGGGAGGAGAGAGAGAGAAATGGCAACCGTTTTTAAAAGTTATAGGACATGAAGAATGAACTCCACGGGACACCGCGTTGACCGGTTACGCCATCGCATTCCTATCCAGCGTTTCAAAAACCACTAGGTTTCTTTTACCAAAATTTATATTTTTCTATCTTTCGAATTTATAAAGCGACCCTCTCATTGATTTCTCATAATTTTTAAATTAAAAATGGAACAGCTTTTGAATTTATTTTCGGAATTACCGTGCCAAAAAACGTATTCCAGAATTATTTAGACACGTTTTTGGTGTTTAAATCTATTTCTTGACAAAAAAAAGTATATGTAAAATCGGACCAATCATATCATTTCAGCCTTCAATAGCGTTTGTAATGTCTTGTCTCAACATTAAAAGAATAGGCCGATATTTGATGCCTAAGCCTTGGCCTATTTTTTAATGTTGAGACAAGACATTACAAGAACTGTTGAAGGCAGAAATAATATGATTGGTCCGATTTTACATTTACTTTTATTCAAATTTTACCAAAGAAATTAATTTAAACACCAAAAACGTGTCTAAAGATTTTAGCTCCAAGTTTCCCTTTAAATGAAGCATCTTGTTTAAATTTTATTTTTCGATTGGATAATTCTTTAGTCATAGTAATATATTTTATATAATTCTTCAAAATGGAATTATAGAACCGCATTTATGGCGAATAATGAGTTAACGAAACTGAGATTTCGACAATGGAATCTAAAGACAAATTTATTACACCATTCAATTATGAACCCGCTTTTCAATTCGACTTTGTAATTTTCTGCCACTTTTAAAAATGAATGATGATGGAATTTTTTCCCGCCGTCATGTAATACTATTATTATTGTTATTATAAGGTATCAGATTTTTAATATTAAATTTAATTGAAAACGGGATTTGATTATGTTATATGAAGTTTAAATCAAGATATAGAAATATTTGGAAATAATGTTTAAATGATTTCAATCTCATTGGATAGAATTTTCATTCGATCCCATTCTATCTAATTTTATTTTAACTCAAATACCAGGTTTTGAAATAACTCATTTCACATTGGATCGAAATAACATCCAACCGAATAATTTTATATGGAACTTTTACTATGAGAAATCGGTATTAATAATTTTTACAAAATAATTAGCATTCTTTGTCGAATGGGGTCGATGAATTTTGGTCGAAAGACGTTTCGATTGAATGGGCAAGACGGATTACTGGTCGAAAGACGTTTCGATTGAATGGGCAAGACGGATTACTGGTCGAAAGACGTTTCGATTGAATGGGCAAGACGGATTACTGGTCGAAAGACTTTTCGATCGAATGGAATCGAGAAGATTTTTGGTCGAAAGGCATTTCGATCGAATGGAATCGAGAAGAATTTTGGTCGAAAAGCATTTCGGTCGAATGGAATCGATAAAGTTAATATTCGACAGGCGTTTATATCAAACTGGATCGATAAAGACAGTATTTGGGTCGAAAACATTAGGGATGATCGTTAAGGATTATGATCGATAGTCATTCGATCGAATTTAGTTTTTAACCAATTTAATGATAAAATCAGTAGTGTATTTATAATAACACAAAACATCAGCTTCATTTAATTTTCCGGAAATAGCATCTTGCTTTAATAAGAGGGCGTTTAAATCTAACGATACCATAAAATTTGCGGGAAACATTCATCAAGAATTACACAATGCCATCTTACGAGTTACTCGAGATTTATACGCACCAAATAGAAACGGCATAAAGCGGTCGCTTTTCAAAAAAGCGGTTTCGAGACAAGGACGGACAATGAATCTTCTTAAAATACTCGCGACTAAAACCGGATACGTATATCCGCGGCATGGTTGGGCCCCCAAACAGCCTCTTATCAATTAAAGTGTCAAAAGAGATGTTGTAAGAAGTAGGTGATGGAATTAGCCGCGTAGAAATCACTCGCGCGTTCCGATATATAAGTTACCAAGGGTTAGATATCGCCATATTTAATACCGTACATTAAGTATATGAAAAGAATGCCGCTATCTGTCCGAAAGATAAAGACAAGAACCAATGGGCTTCGAGAAAGGAAACGAAATAACTAGTTTTACATTGAGCTAGCTAGAATATACTTGTAAGAAAGTGGTCCCTTCTTAAGTTCTTTTGAATTCAGTCTAGCGAATAAAATGAATAGCGGTCATCAGATTTATTTTTTTCATCGAACGTTTAGCCATACAAGCTCGCAACTCGATTCAAAGCATTCTTTATAAAGTATTTAAACCCTTAAAAATATCAAGGTTTTTAGGGTATTACGTTCTGAGTTTATTTGGCAGGATGGTATATTCTTCAATCACCTTTTTCGAGTGTTATGGTCTTAAACTAACGTCTACTTTCTAATGAGGCAATCGGTTTATGCCTAGGAGGTATGAGAAAAAATTGCATTTTAATATAATATTTTTGGACTTTTTCTCGATTGGTGAAACATAATTTTATGATTTTAAAATAATATACGGAATGTCTACTTTCTAATGGTCCAATCGGTTTATGCCTAAGAGATTGTAGAGAAAAGTTACGGCCATTTTAAGATATGGGTCATTTTTGGAAATATTGCTCGATTTATATCCAGTGGCACTATGGCAGAATAGATAAAAATCAGACTAGATAATTTATTCAATTTCCAAAGATAAAAATCAGGGAAGTTGTGCGAGATCAATTCGAAGAGGCCCGAAACGTGTCAGGTTGAGCATGCTTGTCCTTTTTAATAGTTATACATTTCTCGGGCTTCATTAGGCTTGACAATCTTGTTTGTAGGGGCGCGTGTGATGTGAATTCTACGCAAGGAACAATGGGAAAGCTAAGAGAATTTGGAAAAGTGGCGCGGGCCAGGGGTTTGTCCTTAACGGTTCCCCCAATCTCACACAAAAAAGGTTCCTTTTTTTCCGTCAAAAAGAGCAGTAGGAATTTGAATTTTTTTTCCAGTAGATTGTAGTCCAGTGAAAGATGGTGTTTTTTCTATAAAGAAGAATTTTGCAAGCCCATCTAGGGAACCCGCACAGATTAGGAAAACTATTTATATGGTAAAGATCATCTTCGAATTCAGATTCCGTGTTTTAGTTCACACTGAAATATACTTGGCATAAATTACAATGAATTGGAACAGGGCGTGGAAGTCGTTAACTGAAGGTTAAGGGTTCAAACGTGTGTACTGTAATTACAATTACCGCAGTTCATAAATCGCCTATTAAATCTCCAATAATTTTCATTCGATTATGATGAACATTTCTAAAATGTAGGATGCAATGCGAACTCGATCGAAAGAGCATAGCAGATCAGAGCCGCGTAGGACAACGATGGGGGCTAACCAAGGTTGGAATAGTATAGCTAGGTAGGGGGTATGTACATTTTTTGGCGTTCGTATCCTACTGAGGGAGAGAGTTGGTTGAGGTAAGCTGGCCAGGCTGTCACCACCCGCTCACCTGCGATAATCGACGAGACAAGCGCGAGCCGAAATACCTTTTTTTTTATTTCACAAAGGAGTCAAAAGGAACCAACTCTCTTAAAACCTTTTTTATTCATTGCCGAGCTAGGATAAAATATTGAGAGAAAAGCCAGTCCATTCGACTCGATTCGAGTGCCATTGTGGTTAAACCACCCGCTGTCTGGACTCTGAGCCAAAAAAAATATCTACTCTTCTTGGCGATCAAAAAATAAGAAACGGCGTGCCGGTATACCGGAGTCGAAAAGTCTCTACGATACCATTTTTTTTGTAAACGAAAGCCGATGTCTTAGGAACGTAGACAGTTTTTAAACCGGTGGACATCCCAAGGTTTTTGGACTTGAACTTTTGATACTAGTACTGGTCACAATGCAACGTCGCTATTGACGAATTCGAAATTGAAGAGAAATTTGCAGGGGTACACTCTTTAGGCGCCAATCTGTTAAGAGATGTCGCTATCGTAGTTCCCATTCTGATCCTATCCTGATTGGCTAAGCTATGACGAGAGAAACTAGACCGTAACCCCTGCCCTCGCGCTTCGAGACTCTATGAGTTTTCCGTAACAACGGGTGTAATACGTGGATAGGTACGAGCGCCAGAGATAGTGGGGCAGGCGCGCCATCTATCGTGATAATTCATCATTATATTTGTACCCAAATGGCCGTAGCCCCGGGATCAGTTGTTAATGAGTATGGAAATTTCGAATTCGTCAATAGTCACGATGGATATAGAGTCTTTCTATCATGGTGGTTTCTACGATCCCTTCACCATCTTGTTTCGTAAGCCATAGAAGTTGGTTGAAGGATGTTTCTCAGTTGGACCACTTGCGCGGTGTCTGTTGGTTAACAACACAATGCTCGCACGAGCATCGGTTGGATTGTCATTTGTCAAAGAAAATGGAATGTAATCAGTTGAAAACTTTCGGTGGAGCAACCCGAGAGTATTTCACCCCGCTGAGATAGCGCTTCCGCTTTGTGTTGCGTAGACCTAGGGATCATTGGAGATCAAACTTAGCTCGCCTGAGATTCATTTTTGGGGGAACTTCAATAAGAGGTTAAAGATTGTTGAAGATTTTAAACGTCGATATAAAAGTAATATATAAAAGTTGCATTTCTTTTTTTTTTCATATCCGAGATATCGGATAAAGAATTTACAATAGAAATAAGTTCTATAATCTGCACTTGCAAAAAAACGTTAGACACTTTAAAGGGAAATGGAATAACAGATTTTTTTCGGAATTACCGTGACGACAATTTTCAAACTATTTTTATACACGGTTTTGGTGCTTAAATTAATTTTTAAATTTTGTTTAAGTTTGAATGTAAGTGTAAAATCGAACCAATCAGATGAACCCAACAGCTCCCGCCTTCAAATTTATACATTACATGATCTGGATTAAGTACTTTTACGAAAAAGACCGCGCGAAAGCGACCTTACCACTGGTGCCAGAACGCGCTAGAATCAACTGTATGCTCTATATAATATCGAAATCACGTGACTTTATAGTGATGACGTAGTATTGCGGGGAATGTTTACTAAATTTAAAAATTTCGAAAATGGTGATTATAAAATATGTATTTTTACTGTAAAGGAAATTTTATTCTACGACATATGTATATATATTTTGAATCGTTTTTTAACGATCTTTCCGAAAATGCTACTCAATTTCCATTTGAAGTTAATTAAAAATCCTTTAAAGCCGTATTTTAAACATATTATAAAATATAAATAATTTAATTATTGTTATATAGAATTTTATAACTAGGATTTTGTTTATATTTCAAACAAAACTAGTTATTAGCCACTGTATATCATATATACACTGGAAAACTATTAAAATGAGCTAATCCATCTTTAGTAGCTTGAAATAAAGTAAATATCCCGTGGAGTTAAAATAGAGACAACCCAGAGAGAAAATTACCAAAATAAACTAAAATAAAAGAAACCACGTAGAGTTACAAATGTAACTCTCCATTCTAATCTCTAAAATCTAGTATCTAGCTTACATTAAACTGTATACTAGTTAAAACGTATTAGCTATAATATTCATACGAAGCTCAAATAAGTTAGTTTCTTTAAATGTCTGAATGAAAACTCAATACCTTTTTTTTGGGTTTTTTTTTTTTACTCGAAGTAGTTCAAAAAGTGGGGTTCCCAAAGTATTACTCAACAGAAACTTACGTGCGCGATTTTGAAATGAGGAAGGTCTAACAGACACGAAGGGCCACAAGCTGAATGTTTTAAGTCAAAAAATCCCATAGGTCAATAGGTCATCCGACTGCGGTACTCCCGAGTCCCGACGAGAAATTGGTGAGTGACACCAGGGGGATAAAATTTAGTTTCATACTATTCTAAAAGAGCAAGTCTGATGAGGTTTAAAACCATATTTTTGGTTAAAATCGGTTTTAACCAAAAATAGTTTAAGAAACTTTTTTCTAATTCTTTACGAGTGGTTTCTCGAAATTTTCGAATAAATAAATTATTGTTTTAGATATTGAGCTAAAACTCGAGAATATAAGATAAAATATGATTGGCTATCTATTCAGAATAATTTTAGGAACATTTTTCAAGTACTTATAAAAATATGAACATATTTCCAATATCTAAAGTGCATGATTTGTATGGGTCAGCCAGCATTTCATATTTTAATAAAAGTTTTCACTTTGTTCCATAAAAGTAAACAACGCCCCGTAGCTTAATACTATCAGCAAATGTCCGGGTAAATGTACCGACAGATTCTGATTCGAGACACTCTAGTGTCCGAAGTCGCCGTGAAAATAGTGAACGAAAGAAGCGCCACTTAGCGCAGAAATTCCGGAGTTGGGACGCAAGACAATAAAAGTCAAGCGCGGTCCGCCTAAATTCCGTCCCTTTCTCCAGACTCAAAATATCGAGCTGGAGAGTCCAAATCACTCGAGCAAGACAGGGGTGATGACTTTTTTGGGCAAGTTTTAAGTGATGGACTAGGACGGGGGTTGTTTAGTTTTATGCAATAAAGTGATAGACTTTGATTTTAAGTATATCTTATTTCTGTTCCTATATGTATTGTAATTTGTATTATTTTCAAAGCTTTTAAATTAATTATTATCTCAATAGGTGAGACTTGCACAATAATTTCTCTCATAAGAGGGGTATGTATGATTTTATAGAAGTTAGGTACGGGACCCCTACTGTTGGAATGACAGCACCATATCGACTTTTTTTTAAGGTAGCTACACGGGACCCTAACTCCATGCTTCAAGCTGATAGGTTTTTTTTCTAGTTTTATTTTTTATTTTTTCCGACTTTAACATGACCTGGATTAAAGCTGTTTTCTACCATTGAAAACCAATATAATACCCAGTGAATGGCAGTGATTCTGAAAAATGGTTCTAAAACCAGTTTTTAAAATCTTTTTTAATATATATAGATTTTAAATGTCTACAAAAAACGTTTTCCAAAATTTAGTTAATATTAGATTTTACTGTAGATTCTTACCCGTTTTAACACGTGATAAGTCACTTTCACGCGGTCTTTTTCGTGAAAGTGCTTTATTTTCGGAATCACCGTGCCATATAACTTATTCCAGAATTTTTTCGGAGTTTTTAGACACGTTTTTGGTGTTTAAATTAATTTATAAAGTTTGGTAAAATTTGTAAATATAAATTCGGACCAATCATTATTTCAGCCTTCAACAGTGATTATAATGTCAAGCTAACATTAAAAGAGTAAGCCGGTATTTGATGGCCAAGGTCTAGGCATCAAATATCGGCCTATTCTTTTAATGTTAAGACAAGACATTAACAAGCGCTGTAGAAGGCTGAAATAATAATATGATTGATCCGATTTTATATTCACTTTTATTCAAATTTTACCAAACTTTAGAATTTAATTTAAACACCAAAAACGCGTCTAAAAATTCCGAAAAAATTCTGGAATACGTGTTCTGGCACGGTGATTCCGAAAATAAATTCAAAAGCTGTATTTAGTTGCAAGTTTCCCTTTAATGTCATCATCCTGACTGAACTAAAGTCATGGAAATTGTTTAAAATAGAAATATAATCTGATAAATTTCATAAATTTATCGCGAGAAATGAAATTCTTGGGCGTATACTTCATTTTTGTCTGTTTGATGGCTTTAAAATAAAAATCCCCGATATAAGCCGCTTTTGGAGCTATTTTAGGGGGTACAAAACGGCCAGGGGGTAAACGTGTCTTCCCATTTTAATCTTCCATCGATAACAGAAATGTTTTAACACTACAAAACGGATTTATTCTGACCCGAAAGAAAAAAAAAAACATCAGTGAAAATTTAATTCCATATAGTATCAAGATAAAGGTAGAAATTCATTTATAAATATCGAAGGAATATTTAATTTATTGCCCAAGAATAAGCCTATAACCAAATTTTATATCTTATTGGCTCTCTAGCTTGAATTGACGTTACTGAAGGGAGTGACATTATAGCTACGGTCACACTAGAATTTCTTAATTGGTTTGAAATTGTAAAATCAAACCGATATTCAAATCGCCAGGAATTGTTTTAAGCGTCAGGCGTTATCTTTATAAATCGAATTATCGTAGCTTCATCTATCGGTTGTTGAAACCTAATCGATACGATACTGGTTCCCGAAGCAGTTTCGAGAAATCGAATCAAATTGTTTCGAGAAAAGACGGTTTCCCGTTCAAACAACTCCAGCGAAACGTTTTGAAACGGTTTAAATCGATTCCGAGGCCGAGTATGAACGTTGCTTAACGGTTGTTGAAACGGAATCCGTATGAAACTGGTTCAAGAAGCAGTTTCGAGAAATCGAATCAAATCGATAAGAGAAAAGACGGTTTCCCGTTCACACGACTATAGCGAAACGTGTTGAAACTGTTTATATCCATTCCAAGGCCTAGTATGAACTCCTGCCTTTGGAAGCAATTAGAGCACTCCAAAGACTAACGTTAACGTCATCAGAAGTTTCTCCTAATAAAATCCGTGTCTTGTTCTCCGTCAACTGACAATTAAGCCTTGTTCCAAAATATGATGCTAACATCAGCGCTTAATTCTACGGGAGCATTTTATACTCTATTTTAGTCCACAAACAAACAAAGAAAAACGAAGAATATTCCCGTTAAGTAGCAAACCACCGAGCAGCGGGCGTCCCTAACTCAAATTCCTAAAGGAGTAAAAAGGAACAAGGCTTTCTAAAATGTTTTCGGTTTCAAATGAAATACGAAGGGGAACGGAATACTTAAAGGGAGAATACAAAATATAACAAGTACTTATCGTTTAAATAAGCCTAACCCACCAGTTGAAAAACATTACAAACAAATATTGAACTAGAAATAAATTTACAAACTTAACATCAAAATAGGCTTAGCTGGATTCATGGAGATTCTGAATTTCTTTGCATTGATGAGACAAATCGAATGGAGATCTCGCCTTAACGACGGACCTTTGCTCATTGGTCGATGACCCTTCAATACGAAAAGATTCAGGATCTCCATGAATCCAGCTAAGCCTATTTTTCCACGATTAGGTAAATTCAAATTTTCCCTAAGGTGTATCGCTTGAATTTTCAAATATTGAAAGCTTTTCTAAAGTTCATAAGTTTAAAAATAATTGATATTTTTCTTAGGGATATTTCATCTAGGTTCTTTTTCACTCTCCCTAAAAATCTTGATAAAATGCTTGTAACGAAAGTGGAAACCTTAAGTTTAACGCTGCCTTTAGCGTCGCCAACTGCCATCGTTCCGCTACCTAAGAACAGTAATCCTGCTCTGGTTGTCGAGTCTTATCCGAAACTAACATCTCATAGTGCAGTCGGGTTTAGTTCGAAATTTCATCATAGTTCTATCTATTCTGTACGTTATTTCGTTTCTTAGAAATAGTAAGTAAGATAAACTTCGTAAGAAGCTGCAATCTAAAAGTTTTATCTGACTATAATCGAAGCCACAGAGGATAGACAGATATTGCCAACGGAGATTTCGCGGAATGATATCTGCTTCGAAGAATATGTCAGATAATAACAAGTCGCGAGTACATACGCGATGTATATTACACGCGTGACATCACGCTGCAGTGAAAGAAAACAGTGGTGTCTATACGATAGGCATATATTATCAAATGAACACTTATCTGAATAAGAAGAGAGGAATTAAAACAGTGATACCGTAAATAAATATAATATCAGTTACGCTTCTGCCTGTAGCAAAAATCTTGTTAAAGTTCACGTGATTTAGCTTTCAAATTTTGATTATATTCTTGATGAAGACACAAAAGTGTGGGTCAAATTAAGACCATGGCTTATTTTCTCATTATTTATATGATATTTAACTCAAGGCTGCTTTCTAAGGTCTAACACATTTACCCTGTTCGTTAATTAGTAAAACGACCTAATGCTAATGTTGCATTCGTAGACATTATTCGCAGCCAATCATGGAGTACAATGAAAATGGGAGATTAACATACTATAATTAAATATTATTGTTAAGTAACCTAGACCTTCTGATATTATTACAAGATTTTTGCAAAAATATTTGGGAAACTAATTTAAAACGGTGTTATTTCCATATCTATTGACATACAATCAGTCAAAGATGGTATAACACCAGATAAATAGTATATCGGATATATATTGTTCAACAACTACACATTTGTAGTTTGGAAGTGAAAGGAAATCCCAAAAAGCTTAGAATTTACCTTTTAACAGCCCAGCCTTTCTGTCATTAGTAGAACAAGATGTATGAGGTTCGTTATAAGTTATACATATATTTTGAGGTCCCTTTGTATACCCCACATGGGTTCAAAGGGCAGTCCTCGTTAAAAATGACCCCCTAATTAACCCCAATAGTCAGCGTATTGTCGTATTGAATTGTATTTTAATATATCGCCGAATTGTATTTCGATATATCGTCGAAATGCATTTCGATATATCGTCGAAATGCATTTCGATATATCGTCGAAATGCATTTCGAAATATCGTCGAAATGCATTTCGAAATATCGTCGAATTGCGTTTCGATATATCGTCGAATTGCGTTTCGATATATCGTCGAATTGCGTTTCGATATATCGTCGAATTGCGTTTCGATATATCGTCGAATTGCGTTTCGATATATCGTCGAATTGCGTTTCGATATATCGTCGAATTGCGTTTCGATATATCGTCGAATTGCGTTTCGATATATCGTCGAATTGCGTTTCGATATATCGTCGAATTGCGTTTCGATATATCGTCGAATTGCGTTTCGATATATCGTCGAATTGCGTTTCGATATATCGTCGAATTGCGTTTCGATATATCGTCGAATTGCGTTTCGATATATCGTCGAATTGCGTTTCGATATATCGTCGAATTGCGTTTAGATATATCGTCGAATTGCGTTTCGATATATCGTCGAATTGCGTTTCGATATATCGTCGAATTGCGTTCCGATATATCGTCGAATTGCGTTTCGATATATCGTCGAATTGCGTTTCGATATATCGTCGAATTGCGTTTCGATATATCGTCGAATTGCGTTTCGATATATCGTCGAATTGCGTTTCGATATATCGTCGAATTGCGTTTCGATATATCGTCGAATTGCGTTTCGATATATCGTCGAATTGCGTTTCGATATATCGTCGAATTGCGTTTCGATATATCGTCGAATTGCGTTCCGATACATTGTCGAATTGTATTTCAATATACTATCGAAATGTATTTCAATATGCTATCGAAATGTATTTCAATATGCTATCGAAATGTATTTCAATATGCTATCGAAATGTATTTCAATATGCTATCGAAATGTATTTCAATATACTGTCGAAATTCATTTCAATATATCGTCGAATTGTATTTCAATACATCGTCGAATTGAATTTCAATATATCATCGAATTGTATTTCAATATATCGTCTAATTGTACTCCAATACATCGTCGAATTGAATTTCGATATATTATTGACTAAAATAGTTTTATTTTCGACGATATACCTGTCCTTTAAGAAGCGAAATACAACTAAGCGGCGGCTAAAGAGTTTCAGAAGTTTCTCTTTTAGCGAAGCGTTAATGAGGCGAGTCCTATTAGTCAAGGCGAGACCGGGGCGCCTCGCCAATAATTAGTGCTCCCGATACAACAGAGACGTTAAAGTCTCCCTTAAAATATGGTCAAACAAGATCAACAAGAGCTTTAACAAACCTTTAAATGCATGGGGAAAATTGAAACTAAAACCATTTTATTTATTTTCGGAATTATTAATTTAATTATCTTTTATTTGAAAGAGTTAAATTACGATACTTAATGGTTTTAAAACCTTAATCATTTTTTGAGGAACTTTCGAGTACAGGAACAAATATTAAACTAGAAATTAATTTAAAGCTTTAAACCCAGAAACTATGCTTAACTGGATTCATGGAGAACAGCTGAATTTCTTCGTATAATTATTGACCAATCAGAAAAGGCCCGTTTTTAAGACTTCCATTAACATTCAATTGGTCGCAGACCCATCAATTAATGTGAAGAAATTCGGCTAATGTCCTTAAATCCAGCTAAACCTATTATGATGGTAAGTTTTAAATTTATTTCTTGTTTAATATTTGTTTGCAATTTATTTACTGTTGGATTATGTATTATTTAACGATAATGAATCGATAAAAAAATCACTTAAAAGTCTATTTTAAAAGCCGCTCTCATTTAAGAGAAGCTAAGCCTATTTTGATGATGAGTTTTAAATTGATATCTAGTTTAATAATGTAGAAACAATTTACTGGTGGATTAAGCATATTTAAATGATAATAAATCGATAAAAATCACATGAAAGTCTACTTTAAAAGCTATTCTAAATTTATAGTTATAAAAAATATTTCAATATCAACCACCAAGCCACTCGCGATTAAGCAAAACTCCTTAAAAACCTCCTTAGCCTTGAGGGGTTAAAAACAAATTTTTCTCGTGTTCGGTTTTTTTGGAGCGCGTGTCTGAATGCCTATGACAATTTTCTCGGCGACTTTTCTAGGACCAAGTTACTGATGAATGTTTTTCTTAAACTGCCACGAGATGAGAAAACAGCGATAAATTGGCTCCTGGGTCTTCGCTCTAGCTCTCTCCGCGCTCGGATTAAGCGTTTGCCAGAGGGCAAAATTAATGGGTGCTGTTTATTTATATTCTCCTAGACGTATAGGGATAAGGAGGGTGTTTCTTAGCCGCCCGCAGTGCCAAACGTTTAGGGCGTAATACCAGTTAATTAACAACGCACGAATTGCTATTATTATTTTTTTCGCACCCCTATGTATATTCAAACTCATTTATTTATATATAAATAGTCTTTAAAAGCCGTATTACCATCAGATATCTTAAACAACGATGCGATATATAGATTGCCCTCTTCCTAAGTTATAATACTGTCTATGTCGTCGACAAACCACAGATTGATTGTCCAAAGAGGCATATGTCTTGTTCATAAACATACCAATTTAAAATAGGCTTAACAGCATGATTCATGGATATCCTTAATTTCTTCGTAATTGAAGGGTCAGAGACAAATCTAATTTTATTGGAAATCTAACGGAGATCTCGCCTAAACGAAAGGTCTTTGTTCATTGGTCGCTGACCCTCCAATGCGAAGAAATTCCGAATCTCAATGAATCCAGCTAAGCCTATTTTCCGGAATAAGTTTTAAATTTATTTCTATTTTTAATATTTGTTTGTAATTTTTTAATGGTGGATTAGACATATTTAAACGATAAGGAGTCGTTTAAAATAACTTATTTTAGGCTGAATTCTCCCTTTAATAGTCTATAGACGGTATCAATTTAATAAATTTCATTTGTTAAATAAATTATGTTATTTTGTATATATGAACAATTAAGATTTGGGCCAAAATTTACGCTTTTGCAAGCATCTCCCTGTTTAGTTAAGTGAGTCAAAAGTTATTTAACAGTAACTATGCATATATAATAGTTAAACTTATACGTAAAAGCCCGAACGGTTACGCCTGAAAGAGAAGTCAGGATTTTTGCTGGAAACAAGATCAGCGTTTCTCGCAGGCATTTAAAGAAGGCAAATCTATTTTTACGGAAAATCTCGTACAAGATAGTTCGATGTCGCAAAATACCGTTGGATTCCTAAGCCTAATTACCAAAGATGCGCGCGCATTGGCTTAAAAAATCATTTAAAGAAAACGTCTCACGAATATTGTTGATATCTTCAATTATAATATCATGCATATTGTAATTTAATTAATATTCCAGAAATAGCGTATCATGAATGTTGTTCTCACGAATGTTCATGACCTCCAAATGGAAATTGAGTCATATTTTCGGAAAGATCGTTAAAAAACGATTCAAAATGTATGTCATAGAACAAAATTACAGAGACAGTAAAAAATACATATTTTATAATCGCCATTTTCGAAATTTTTATTTTAAAAATTCCCCGCAATACTACGTCATCACTATGGTCAAGAATCCATTCAGTTTCCATAAGAATATGGGAGCATAGCTTTAGCCTCTGGTACCATCCTCCCAAACTTTGTAACAAAAGTTCGTCTGCAATTTTCGCAACATTTGTACGCTTAGATCTTTTTTCGGTCGGCTCCATTTTTATTACCCAAAATATTATGTCAAGGTCGTTAGTGGCGTGGGTTAATAATAGTTGTCAGGAGCGATTTACTTGAAAAATCGATTCGAAGCAGACGAACTTTTGCTACAAAGTTTGGGAGGATGGTTATTGAATCGCGTCCCTCCCATATTCTTATGGAACCTGAATGAATTCTTGCTATGGTAGCGTGATTTCGCTATTGTATAGAACTTACAGTTGATTCTCGCGCGCTCTGGGATCAGTGATAAGGTCGTTTTCGCGCGATCTTTTTCGTAAAAGTACTCTTAATCCAGATCAAATCAACTAACTTTCGTACGAAATAAACTACGTCATATATAGGGAAAAATATATTTTTAACAGTTTCTTCAAACCTTAGGATTACTTCTGCCTGTCACCCTGGAAACAAACTCACCCTCCAGGCTTTCTCTTGCCTCGATACCCAAGGGGAAGCTCTAAAGGTGAGCCCACTTCCAGAGAAACAGGCAGGTGACCGGCAGAAGAAATCCTAGGCCTTTAAGAACGTGTTAACACAGAGATATAAAATTTTGAATATCTCGTTTTAATATCGAATCAGGAAGGTATAAACCCAAATTTTGGGGAGACTATACCTTGACGTTGCTCGTAAAATATCAAAGCTCAAAATCGGACGGTATATAGAAAGGGTAGCTAGGGTAGCAATCCACGCAAAATACCACGCGGAAGCTCCAAAAACCAGCGGCTTACGCGACCGCCAAAAAATCGCTCCCGAGTTTCTCCGCTCTCTCTCTATCTCTCTATTCTTTCTTCTTGATCCTCTCTCATCTCTTTCGGGAAGATAATTCCAATCATTCTGCCGCCTGAGCTGGAAGCAGCTACGGCAGCGAAAAATCTACGGTTCTTCGCTTCGGAACCTATTCCCAGGCCTCTCTCCGACCAGGCGAAGCTGGCTTTTAGCCTTTTTCCTTCAATATATTAATAGTGAGGTAGTTTAATGCTAAATATTTGTTACGGTAAAGAAACGCTTCGTGGGACTTGAACGAATAGAGAAAGAGGCATTATTTAACTTATAACAAACGACTTTGTGGTAAAATTCTAGTCTTACGCGCTTAATTTTCAAATAAACTATTTCTACTTGGAAGGTAATTTAAAGATAGGCTGTTATATTGTTTACGATTAATATTTTTAATTGTTTCATAATATTGAAACGTCATATTCAAAATTTAAAGCCTCTGCATGGGTTGATGTGATAATAAACTTGATTTTCGACCAAATATACCAAATAAAATAAACAGAATTCAAAATGAAGCCATTTTTCATTTTGTTGTATTCATTTGATCCTTTGGTAAAATTCTGTTGGAAATTTAAAATTTTGGACTATTTTTGACCCCCAAATTTGAAGATTTTTCTGATTGGTTAAGCCAATTTCATTCATTATTCCATGGGAGCGTATTAAATTTAGTAAAACTGACGTAACTCGTATGTAAAAACTGCCTCGGCAATTTTTTAAATTTCTCGCGGTTAAATTAGCCAAAATTTATTTTATAACTTAGCTGTATTGAGCCAAATTTGCGTGTTATAGACTCTACATGCCCAAAATTATCACTCTGGGATTCGCAGACTTTTTCAGGTTTTCCCTGACCATTTCTAAATAATTTCCCTGACCAACTTTTAATATTTTATACCACTCTACTTGTATTCGCCAGCTGTGATTTGACAGTCTATTAATCAGGGCAGATATGGTTTGCTATATGAATATTTATATTATAATTAAAAAGGTTAACTTATTTCCTTGACCCAGCATAACGAAATGTTTTTTTCCCAGACTTTTTCAAGATCAAGAAGAATTATTTACCAACTCAATGGTGACGTCCTTGTTACCAAAAGTCTATAATTTTATTCCGCAAAAGTAAACAACGCCCCGTAGCTTAATACTATTAGCAAAGGTCCAGTTTTACGTCATAACCCATCGCTTAAAAATAGCCAAAAAGTCATTACCCCTGTCTGGCTCGATTGATTTGGACTCTTCCTCGATATTTTGAGTCGGGAGAGAGGGACGGAATTTAGGCGGGCCGCGCTTGGCTATATTGTCTTCCCCCAACTCCGAAATTTCTCCGCAGATTGTCGCTTCCTCCGTTCACTATTTACACGGCAACTGCGGCCGCTAGAGTGTTTAGAATCAGAATCTGCCGGTACATTTACCCGGACCTTTGCTGATAGTATTAAGCTATGGGGCGTTGTTTACTTTTATGGAATGAAGTGATAGACTTTTAACTATGTATATATATGATTGCGTGTCTAATACTTTTAACAGTACCGGCGTTTAAGGCTTAGGTATAAAGTTGATACGTGAATATGTCACAGGTGTTATTATAACAAGAGATACCGGTAAAATTATACGATCCGCGTTATATAAAATGGATATAATATAATGGAATAAAAATTAAACAGATGCTAGGAAAATACTTTATGGTAAGTAAGACTCGAGCTACTTTATTCAAAGTTAAATGCTGCGGTTTGTGTTCTAAATTGACGAACACATTGCGAAACAAGAAAATCCATTTAAAGTAATACTGTCACTATTTATTCCCTCAATTCAGATTAATTATATTTTTAGTTTTATCATAATACAGTTAAAACGACCTCCAAGGTCTTAGGTATCAAACACCGGCCTATTCTTTAATGTTAGAACTATTTTGGTGTTTAAATTAATTTCTGAAGCTTGGTAAAATTTAAATAAAAGTAAATATAAATTTGGACCAATCATATTATTTCATATTATAAATGATTCCGAAAATTCAAAATATGTTTTATTTTTAGCTCCAAGGTTCCCTTTAAACACAATAATTTCCTCATAAATTAAGAAAGTATTTCAGTATTTGGATCTATTATCAATAGAGCATAGATAATTACGCCTATAACCGTAGCACCACCGCAACAAAAAATAATAAAATAAAAAATAAAATACGGCGTAAAATTGGAATTAGTATTTTCAAGACTCTTATTTTCGTTATCGGGATCAGGCGGCCGTTAAAATTGAAAGCGGTCCTAAATCTTCTCACGTGCCACGAGGATTAAAATAAAAAAGCCTGAAATGTATAAAACTACGAGCCAAAGTCAGACAGGAGCGGCCCGAGACATAACATGTCCGAAGAACTGATCTACCTAGTCCCAATACCACCCTAAAAAAAAATTTTTTAAAAAAGTTTGTGTGTCAACGTTGGACCACACACGCGACCAACCAAAAAAAAAAAAACAAAAAAAAAAATTATACTCTCAACGTACCTTTTGGAGTGCTATTTAAGTTTTAAAGTGATACTGTCACCATTGTTTTTGAGGTTTTTAAAGGGAAATTAAAATTGGAATATATTTTGAATTTATTTTAGGAATCAAACAATTTTTAGACCCGTTTTTGGTGTTTAAATTAATTCCTAAAGTTTGAATAAATTTAAATTCGGACCAATCATATTTCAGCCTTAAAATACGACTTATGTATCAAACGCAGGCGTATTCTTTTAATGTTGAGACAAGACATTACAAGCGCTGTTGAAGGCTGAAATAATATGATTGGTTAGAATTTATATTTAATTTTTTTTTCCAATTTTACCAAGATATTAATTTAAAGACCAAAAACGTGTCTGAAAATTGTTTAAAATTCTCTAATACGTTTTTTTGGCATGATTAAGGGACTCGTAAATGAACTATTGTACTATAGAGGCGGTATCCCCGGTAAGCAACTCCTGAATGCTTCGGATATATGACAGAATTAAACAACACAGCAATATACTTTGTCTAATTATTTCACTGCCCCTTCAAAGCTCAACAACGTGTAGGATATTTACGTAGGGATATTTTTAACAGGGGGGGCTAAATGGACGCATGCGTGGCGCGCTTCTGGAGACATTTTATCAGCGATTAAAGATTTAATACTCGATACTGCCTTGAAGAGAGAGAGAGAAGCTTATCTTACAGCGATTTAACTTTTAGAGCGTTTAAAATTTTTGTTTTCATTCTTTTAATTCGGGGAAAAGCCAGACCAATGTCAACTTGATAAGAAACTTTTTTATTTTTTTATTTTTTAAGGGCTTAAAACAAAATTTAATACTTTCAATGTTGAACATTCATTAAAGGGAGAATGCAACCTAACAACGAGTGATTTTTTATCGATCCCTTATCGTTTAAATAGGCCTAATCCAACAGTAAAACAATTAACAGACAAATATTAAACTAGAAATAAATTTATAACTTATCAGGAAAATAGGCTTAAGCTGAAGTCATGGAGATTCTGAATTTATTCGCATTGAAGGGTCAGCGACCAATTATCAACGGCTCGTTGTTACGGCGAGATCTCCATGCAACTTCCAATAACATTCGATTGGTTGCTGACCCTTCAACGCGAAGAAATTCAGGATCTCCATGAATCCAGCTAAGCCTATTTTCCGGGTAAGTTTTAAATTGATTTCTAGTTTGATATTTGTTTCTAAAAATAGATTCAGATTTTGCATGGTAATCAATTAAAAGGGGAACCTCCGACGAATCAAAGACTCTTTTTAAATCGTAAAAATTTGTAATAAACCAAAATTACAAATTTTCAAAACAAAAATAAAAAAAAAAAAAAAAAAAAATCGCTAACCATTTATGAAATCTTAAAAAAATCTTTTGTGGGTTTAATTGAAACAAACTGAAGAGTACTGATACATAATGTTAAATTTCATTGAAAGAAAGCAGTTCGTGCTTTCCAAAAATATCCCCACCGTCTTTCATAAATAAGTACCAAGAAAAAATCAAATAAGTCTTCTAAAATTAAATTCCATGGAGGAAAACATCCCAAACCCCTCGAGTCGGTTGTCACGTTTAAAAATAGAGTTGTTGTACCGTTATAACATTGTGCAACGCGAGCCCACTCATTTTACAACAATGACTGGAATTTGGCGCTAATTCTCGCGAACCAATATCACCGAGTGGAAGGTTCTATTAAAAGTTCTATTATAAGATTCAAAGGAAAGATTAAAGAACCTACCACACGAGACAATTCTTACCTACAACTAGTTAAATCAATCAGTGTGACTTAGGATCACTAACAATGTACACCTTTCTTAATAAAGACGAAGAACAAAACCAGGCGTCCTTTCATAAGCGTCCTCTAACGGCAAACAAACAGTGCGGTCAAAAGACATGAGAAGTACCAAAACCAAGTGCGTGGCTGCATATTCTTTATTCATAGCAGACACAGCACGGACTAACTATATATACAGTGATAAGAATTGCCTCGTGTGAGAAGGGCTTTAAATGGAATGAATTTAAAGGAAAAAAAAAAAAAAAATTAGAAAATTCCCAAATACATTGGAATTTATTCTTAATTAGTTGCTGGTAAAAAATATCCTATTAGATAAACTTTAAGGAGATGGGTAGCTAAATATAACTTAGAAGGTTCTTTAAGAAAATATTTTGATTGCGACATTCTACACGCAAATGGAAAAATTCCTCGTAAAAAGTGTCGTACCTTAATGCAACAACCTAGTATCTCCAGTTACGGTTATAACCACTAGAAACCAATTATATAAACCTTTATTAATATAGTCTGAAAGGTCATGTTACCAAAAGTCTAACACTTTATTTCATACAAGTAAACAACGCCCCGTAGCTTTATACTATCAGCAAAGGGCCAGATAAACGTACTAGCCAAAATAAGTCCTCACCCCTGTCTGGCTCGAGTGATTTGGACTCTTCAGCTCGATATTTTGAGTCTGGAGAGAGGGACGGAACTTAGGGGGGCCGCGCTTGGCTATATTGTCTTCCCTCCCACTCCCCTCAAGTCCAGAACTTCTCCGCAGTGTGTCGCTTCCTCCGTTCACTATTTACACGGCGACTGCGGCCGCTAGAGTATCTCGAATCCTGCAGAATCTATCGGTACATTTACCTGGACCTTTGCTGATAGTATTAAGCTACGGGGCGCTGATTACTTTTATGGAATAAAGTGATAGACTTATGAAGTTACCAAAACAAATTCTGTGTTTAAAAAATGATGTGTGTCATCAGGAGGTTTCTTTCAATTAGATCCGAGTTATTTCAATTTCCCGCGCTTTCAATTCGGTCCGTTAAATTAAGAGAACGTGTGCCAAGATAGAAACTAAATCCTTAAAGTCGTTTTTGAGATGGAATTAGATTTTACAATAGAAACATCACTTATATAGAGGATCGCGGAGGGAGAAACAGAAAGAATTTTGAGGAGATGAAAGAACTTTATACAATTCGACAATATATATGGTTGTACATATGTTATCTAGATTGAGATGTAGCCCGCATCTTCGTAAAATCGCGTGTTAATTGGAATTCCGCGGATTTCTAATTTTTGGCTACGGGACCTCTGAGTTTAAGCAGACAATTCGTTAAATGGAGAATGAAACGAGTGATTTTTTTATCGATTACTTATCGTTTAAATAGGCCTAATCCACTGGTAAAGAAATTTACAAACAATTATTAAACTAGAAATAAATTTAAAACTTACTAGAAAAATAGGCTTAGATGGATTTCTTCGCATTGAATGGTCAGGGACCAATCAAATGTTATTGGAAGTCTCACCTCATTGGTCGTTTACCCTTCAATGCGTAGAAATTCATGATCTCCATGAATTCAGCTAAGCCTATTTTGATGTTAAGTTTTAAATATATTTCTAGATTAATATTTATTTGTAAATTTCTTTACCAGTGGTTATGTCCATTTAATCGATAACTAATCGATAAAAAATTATTTGTTAGGTTGCAGTCTCCCTTTAACGCCAAGTTAAATACCGAACTTTTTTTGTGTATTATGCAATCTATATTAATAGTTGTAAATTCTTGTAAGTTAGGTTTTTAAGCCTTTTTTAATTTAGTACCATTTTATCCGTGTAATTAGTTTTTTTTTTAAACAAGAAATTCGCTCTTTAAATTCCTCAAATTTGAACGGTGTTCTATTTTTAAGCTTTCGCGACCCGGGAATAAGACAGGGGGGTAGATTTTCATCATTGTGTTATATACTTATAAACTGAACCTCAAAGCAACCAAGAAAAAAATTGGAATTAGTTTCGCTTTTCAACGAAAGCTAGAGCAAGAAGTAAAAAAATTCAATTTCGACTGATCCGGTCATATAAGATAGGATTTCGACACGCCATAGATCCGTAGCTACGCCGTGAACCCGGCCGGATGAGCAAGCTTTTAATAATTTGGAGATTCATCTGGATGGAACGATATCACAACCTTTCTTTGTTAACTTATATAAAAAGTAACATATTTAAATTATTTAAGGACAATGATAATCTTTGTTAAATTGTCAACCATGCACTAAGAACATTATCAATCTTTATCGTTCCCGCCTGACAGACAGATAATTATGTATTTTGATGTGCCTAATCCATCATTTAAATTAATTACAAACAAATATTAAACTAGAAATAAATTTAAAACTTAACCGGAAAAATAGGTTTAGCTGGATTCATGGAGATCCTGAATTTCTTCGCATTTTAAGCGACCAATCAAATGTTATTGGATGTCTCAACGACTGGTCTTTGCTCATTGGTCGCTGACCCTTCAATGCGAAGAAATTCAGATCTCCATGAATCCAGCTAAGATTACAGTTTTAAATTAATTTCTAGTTTAATATAGTATAGATTTTTTTACAAGTGGATTATAGGCACATCAAAATATATAATTATTTGTCTGTCTGTCAGGCGGGAACGATTGATAATAATCCGAGCACATTGTTGAAAATTTAACAACCTATTTTAACAGCCTATTTTAAGGGCAAGTTTTAAAATTTTTCTAGTTTAATATTTATATTTTTTATTTCAAATAAGAAGGAATGGATAATAACTTGTTATTAGGTTGCATTCTCCCTTTAAAGCCAATTTAAAAATTATCCTCATCAACTTCATTATGGAATAATTACCAACTACTCGTATTTCCTTAAGACCTTGACATCTTCAGTGTATAAGGTTTTTTGACGTATATTTTAATTCCAGAAGTTATAATTCGATTTTGGTATAACGCGTGTTGGACTCCCCGCTAAGCTGATTGGTTCGATAAATGCCAATCATCGTTTATATTCTGGATAGGGAAGATAATGCAAAAACGCGTCAACGTTCATGTCTAGAACTTTACCGAAACAATCGAGGTTTAGCAGACTGGTGGGTTTTTTTTTTGGTTGGACTCTGCGTGGGCCACACGCTGTGGTTATATCCCTGTATAAGCCTTAAATTTATTTTTTGGGCCATTTTTTTTTTATCTTTTGTTATATAAGAATCGTGATCAAAGCGTCAAAATAGCCTTTCTCTTTACAAATTAAGTTTGAAGTGAAACTTTTTCGTGAGAGAGGTTGCCACCGGTTCTCAAACGCGCTTCTGTCTTAAAAGGGAGAATGCAACCAAAAGTCTATCACTTTATTCCATAAAAGTAAACAACGCACCGTAGCTTAATAATATCAGCAAAGGTCATAGTCCATCACTTAAAAATAGCCAAAAAAGTCATCACCCCTGTCTGGCTCGAGTGATTTGGACTCTTCCTCGATATTTTGAGTCAGGCAAGAGGGACGGAATTTAGGTGGGCCGCGCATGCATATTTTGTCTTCCCCCAACTCCTAAATTTCTCCGCAGAGTGGCGCTTCCTCCGTGGACTATTTATACGGCGACTGAGGCCGCTAGAGTGTCTCAAATCCTGCAGAATATTACATTTACCGGAACTTTTGCTGATAGTATTAAGCTACGGGGCGTTGTTTACTTTTATGGAATAAAGGATAGACTTTTGACATTAACGAAGGTCTTATTCAATTGACAAAACTAACTCCAAGCTCTATTTACAGTCTTTTGTCAATGTTGTACATGAATTAATCGGTTGAATGGAACTAATGTTGGCTTGATTGCTAATCGACCCAATGGTTTTTAAAGAGCCTTATATCGTGATTCGAGCGGTGTCATGATAAATGGCCCGTTACCCCCAAACAGGAAATTATTTTTTAACACACCAACTCACGCGTGTATGGGGGTTGCCTTTTTTTTCCATCGAAACCCTTGAAGAGAGTCAGATAGTGAAATGAAGATGATTTTCCAACATCCTATGCAGTATATCACACTCACTATCTCATGAACAAAAGGGTGTCGAGGGGTTACTAATTTTTTTTTTTTCATAAATATATATATATATTTTTTTGAGAAAGGTTACCCACAGAAACTGATTTAAAAAATCCCCAGACTTCCCAAAAGGAAGTGATGGTGGCTGAACTTGGAATCAAGCCCAAAATTCAGCACACGCGATGATAAACCCTATTATTTCAATGATATTGCTAAATGCTGATAAATTCTAACATGTAAGTTTGAACGTGATGAAATTTACGAGTATGTCATATTTTAAAGGTTAACTATATGGTGATAATAAGGGAGAGATTCCATCATTCCAAGCATATCTGGGGTGTATTTTAATCAAGAAAGTTCTACCTTTCATATTATTAAGGTGGGATAAGAAATTGGATTTGTAATTTGTCCAAAAAATCATTGATTCAATTGTGATTCGCTAAACAAAGAATAAAATTACCCAAATCTTTCTTTTTACCCTCAATTTTTCTAACAGTAGCGACATCTCTGCACTATCCTCGTAAACTATCAAAAATAAGCTAGATAAAAAAAAAAACTCTTTAGCTACGGTCACACTAGCATTTCTTAATCTGAAACGGTGAAATCAAACTGATAATCAAATCGCCAGGAATCGTTTTAAGCGTCACGTACGATTTATCGTAGCTTCGTCTATCGGTTGTTGAAACCGAATCGATACGAAACTGGTTCCCGAAGCAATTTCAAGAAATCGAATCAAATCGATTCGAGAAAAGACGGTTTCCCGTTCACACGACTCCAGAGAAACGTTTTGATAGGGTTTAAATCGATTCCAAGACCTAGTATGAACGAAGCTAACCGGTTGTTGAAATCGATACGAAACTGGTTCCCGAAGCAGTTTCGAGAAATCGAATCAATTCACACGACTCCAGGGAAACGTTTTGATATGGTTTAAATCGATTCCAAGGTCTAGTATGAACGCGGCTTAGGTTGCAATCTTCCTTTAACTATCCAAGAATTTGTGGTTAACCAAAATTACTGTCTAAAAACATAGTTTTCCACAAGACTGGCTCTTTAAAGGAGAAAAAAAAAATGTTAAAAAAGTGTTGGGCCTCGCGTAGACGGAAACTGTCAAAAAAATTGTGGATTGATAGTTGTTGGACCCATGCAGACTTTGTCCCTGACACGCGCTTTTCATCTTTACACGCGTGGTGTTAAATTTACAGAGCTGGCATAAATTGGTAGTGAAAAAATTCTATATCCTGTTAGATATCTCAAAGATTGGATTTGTATTTAGTTTCATCCTTAAAAGTTCACTATATTCTAATATTAAATTGATTATTTTGACTGATATTTGGAACATTTTAAGACTGATATTCATCATGTTAAAAACGTTTATTGTTAGGAATAGGAAACCATTGCTGGTAGCGTCTTTCCAACCTTTGTATTATGAGAATTGAAATTGACTATAAACGTGAGGGAAAGATTGTGAAGTTTTGAAAAATGATCTAAGCATCGTAGCTTCGGGAAATTTAATTATTTTTAAATGATTTTGAAACTTAAAACACTCGTTTAAAGTGAATTTTTCGTTAACTTCAAATGGAAATACAGTCTTGTTTAAATAAGCTTAATCCAACAGTAAAAACAAACAAATATTAAACTAGAAATCAATTTAAAACTTACCCGGAAAATAGGCTTAGCTGGATTCAAGGAGATCCTGAATTTCGTCGCATTGAAGGATCAGGGACCAATCGAATGTTATTAAAAGCCTGTTCGAGATCTCGCCTTAATGACGGGCATTTTCTCATTGGTCGCTGACCCTTCAATACGAAGAAATTCAGAAACTCCACGAATCCAGCTAAGCCTATTTTCCTGGTAAGTTTTAAATTTATTTCTAGTTTAATATTTGTTTGTAAACTATTTTACTGGTGGATTAGGTCCTCGATTAGGTTTAAACGATAAGAAATCGATAAAAAAATCACTAGTTGTTAGGTTGCATTCTCCCTTTAATTCTATGGGGATACTAACATTATAAATTAATAAAACTTAAAGCAGATTCATATATTATCCTTGAAAATCTTTAATTTATTCGTGTACAAGGGTTTAAATCTGATCCTGAACTTTTGTTTATAATCATCTCAACCGGTTGCATTTAATAAAAACTAATAAAAATAATCCCATTCTCTAATTTCTTTTAATTCAAACATAGTCGAGTGGTCGTTTTTTATAACAAAATAGGCAGCCGCCAATTTTTTTTTTTTTTATATTTAAAGCCAAAATAATAGTAGCGTGTAATTTGTGGCTCTGAACAACCCCCGCAATTTGACGCGACTGTAATTAAATATATCCACCAAGAACTAATTATTAAATCATGAGAACTTTGGAAGATAGAATCGGGCTGTAGCGAATTTATATGGAATTTCAAACTAGAGAATGACCAATCAGAGCGTTTTGAGAATTCAAGCGCTATGGTGCATGAACGAGGTATCTAGAATTTTATTTAATTAGGTTTAATGATAATGATTTAGGCTTAGCACCTCGATGGTGCCGGGTGCCTCGAGTGCAAGATAATTTTTAATTGACTGTGATTGGCAATGAATTGTAATTTAAATAATTTTGATAGTAATTGTTTGTTTTTATTGATTTTGAGGGGTAAATATTGAAAAGCCTGGAAATTTCAGGGAAATAATTGTGGAAAAACCTGGAAATTTAAGGGAAATAACTGTGGAATAACCTGGAAATTTCAGGGAAATAACTGTGGGATAACCTGGAAATTTCAGGGAAATAATTGTGGAAAACCGGGTAATGTCAGGGAAATTATAGTGGAATAACATGAAAATTTCAGGAAAATAATTGTGGAATAACCTGGAAATTTCAGGGAAATAATTGTGGAATAACCTGGAAATTTCAGGGAAATAATTGTGGAATAACCTGGAAATTTCAGGGAAATAATTGCGGAAAAACGTGGAAATTTCAAAGAAATCAATTTCACAAAATTTGAATGAACCCTGAAAAGCTTCAGCGATAGCTGTCCCAATCCAAACTGGGTCTATTCAACTTCCGGAAATCAGTGCCAAGCTTGACTAACGGGAAGTCTATTATTTAGTCTTTAGCTTTTTTGTTTTTTTTTGTCTACTGTTCTACGTCTACTCGGTCACTTGCCGTAAACAGGAGAGCTACCGGAAGTAGATGAACCCCAGTTTTAGATGAACGAAACCCTGTGCTTAAAAATAGTATAGATTGAAGCTTCTGTTCATTATGATATATTTTCTACGAAGTATCCAATAATTTGGGAACTAAAAAAAAATCACGTGTTAATATTCCTTTAATAATAACAATAATGATATGACCCTTTAAATTTTTTCTCTCACTTGAAATGAAACTTTTTCGCGCGCTCTTAAATTTAATGAGTTAATGAGGATAGTGTTTAAAAAAAAATAAGGTTTTTCGCGAACCGACGGCGGCGGCGAAGTACGATTGCGCCCGGCGACGATGTTCTTGGCGTCGCAACCCCATGGCCCCCCACTTTACAATGATACCCTATATGTATAATAAGCCATAACCCCTTCAAAGCTCTATAAACGCTTGTTTTTGAGCCCCAAATATAACTATATCACAGTTAAAGCCCCTTCAGTTTAAAGCAAACAAGAGGCTCAAGACAATTTCTGAAAACCTCATTTTTAAAAAGAGTGTCAAATCGAAATAAAAATATGACTAAATTGGAAACATTTCTGGTGTTTAAATTTCTGGTGTTTCATGAACTCCAAACGTAAATTGAGAAGCATTTTCAGAAAGATCGTTAAAAATAGATTCAATATATATACATATGTCATAGAACAAAATTACCGCGACAGTAAAATTATACTTTACAATCGCCATTTTCGAAATTTTTAAAATTACAATTCCCCGCAATACTACGTCATCACTATGGTCGCCTGATTATAGCTATTGTGTAGAGCATACAGTTGATTCTCGCACCAGTGATAAGGTCACTTTCGCGCGGTTTTTTCGTAAAAGTACTTAATCGAGAAAGAAAAATTCCCCGCAATACTACGTCATCGTACTATGGTCGTGTGATTTGATTATTGCATAGAGTATACAGTTGGTTCTAACGCGTTCTGGCACCAGTGATAAGGTCGTTTTAGCGCGATCTTTTCCGTAAAAGTACTTAACCGCAATACTACGTCATCATTATGGTCGCGTAATTTCGCTATTGTAGAGCCTACATTTGATTCTCGCACGTTCTGGATTAGAATACCACGTGCTGCCTGCCTTTTGGGCTAAAACAAATACCCCTCAAAAAACCTTCAATTTCTCACGGTGTAAAAGAACGGGTAGTTAAACTATAATGTATATATACTCCAAAAAATGAAACAAAACCCCCAAATTTATAAATGGTCATTATATAGGGCCTCTCTTTACTATAGTCAATGCCGACTTTTAAAAGCTTTTATTCCTTAAGCGGGGCGCCAATTTTAAGAGGCTAGCTGCTGTTTCTAGGCTACAAAGACTTTATTTTTGTCCCTGACTAACTACCGTTGAGAAGTTCAAGGGCCTATTTTTTTTAACTGATCTTTCAAATAAGATGTACGCGATAGTCAAGAAGGCGATGGTATCAAAATTCGCGTAACGATGTCATAGAAAATAATTTATTTTTGTATTTATTGTTTTTAAATTGTGATCGGTACAATTTATACGTTTCTGGATGGATAAAGTCGTGTGTAAACTTTAGAGTTCCAAACCGACAGCCAGACATTTATATATTTTTATTAGGTCTTAAGAAAATGGCAGAAATATATTTGTAATTTTTTATATCAACATATGACGTAGTTTTCTTAATTTTTTTTTTTTTCAAAGGAAAGATAGTTAACTTGATCTGGATTAAGTACTTTGACGAAAAAGACTGCGCGAAAGCGACCTTATCACTGGTGCCAGCACGAAAATTAACTGTAGGTTCTATAATACAATAGCGAAATCACGCTACGTGATGACGTAGATTGCTTGGAATTTTTATTTTAAAAAGTTCGAAAATGGCGATTATAAATTATGTATTTTTACTGTAGCTGTAATTTTGTTCTATGACATATGTATATATATTTTGAATCGTTTTTTAACGATATTTCCGAAAATTCTACTCAATTTCCATTTGTTAGTGACTGCCTAAATTTAAGGAATGTTTTTATAGGATATATATAAGACTGTATTTAATTCGCCAGCAATCACGTATAGTGGCGCCATTTAATTCGGGTCTACAAACTGAAAAGTCGATAAATCTGGTAAACAGATTAAAACGTTTTTAACCACCAACAAATTTAATCCCAATTACACTAAATAAAAGTGTTGCTTTTGAACATATTTATGTATCCTGACCAATCAACCAAACAGAGGCAAACACATCGCGCCGAGAACGAAAAAAATCCTAGCCAGGAATTTCTATATAACAAGAAGTTCGTGATGGTGTCTAACGGTATACCAAACATTCCTTCCAAAAAACATATCATAAAGGATAGGTGAAAAAGATAATATTCACTTTCATTATATGTATTTTGAATCATATTCAGATATTATCCATTCTAGTTAACTTATCCGAAGTTAAAAACAATATTCGTATCCGATTTTATCCCAAAATATCAATTTATCATAGATAATTATATTAATTCAGATAAGAACAAATTGAAAAATCTATTTTCGACAAAAATAATAAATAAATTTAAACCTAAAAACTTGGGTTTATTGTTTTATTTATTTTCTTTGAATTGTAATTGTTAATTTGAATGTTTATTTTACACGAATTCTAAGAAAGGTGGATTTTTAATGGTTGACGTTTTAATACCATTAACTAGTTAATAGATAAAATTTAAAACTTGTTTATCTTCGTATAAAATCAACATCCATTTAACTATTATGAAAAGTCTATCACTTTATTCCATAAAAGTAAACAACTCTCAGCAAATGTTCAGTTTTATGTCAATGCTCATCATTCAAAAATAGCCAAAAAAGTCATCACCCCTGTCTGGTTCGAGTGATTTGGACTCTTCCTCGATATTTTGAGTCCCAGATAAAAGGGGCGGAATTTAGGTCGGCCACGCTTGGCTATATCGTATTTTATTCAAGAAATAAAATATCGGAACTTATAGGAAGCCATCAAAAATTTGCAAATGTAGCCATTTCAACCTGCCTTTAAGGTTTTAATGGATCATAGAATAATTTATAAATCGATTTGAAGCAACAGACAAAAAAATAAAAGAAATATTACGTTTTTATGTTAAAGAGATCGAGGAACTTTTTAAGATCAGGAAGACCCATTAGGGGCCACTCTTTTCTCCCCCAAAACTGATTCCCCAAATGGTCCGTTTAGTTTGCTAGGTAATTAACGCGAGAGCCCATACACTCCCCAATATCTTTAGGCCTAGACTTCTTCTAAAAGAACGTTTTGTCCCTGTACCATAATTTCTACTATTATAAGATCATTTTCTTCCCCGTTGTAAGAGAGATAAGAGGAAAAAGGGATATAGGAAATGAATATGGGACTGAAAATTGGGCTCCTGGAATGGACCAGATGAAAAAAAAAGGGGCCAATTTATTCCAAAACCTCTGTCATTGCTAGAGTAAAAGAAATTCATAGTCTATTACAACTTGAAATCGTTCAGGTTGGTCAAGACTGCTATATGTTTAACTATCTCGAAGAAAAATGGTTTTAAAAATGACTTTTAATGAATAACACTAATTAAAATGTTGCAAATTAAGGCAATTATTTTTTAAATAGTGCTCGTGTTTTAAAATCATTAAGAGTTTTAAAATCTCTTGAAATCATTAAGAGTTTTAAAATCACTTGAAATCATTAAATCTTTCAAATCTCTTGAAATCTTTAAATCTTTCAAATCTCTTGAAATCTTTAAATCTTTCAAATTTCTCGAAATCATTAAAACATTTCAGATCTCTCGAAATCATTAAAACATTTCAAATCTCTCGAAATCATTAAATCCTTCAAATCTCTTGATACCTTTAAATCTTTCAAATCCTTAACTTTCCAAATCTTTTATATCCTTAACAAATCTTTAATTTCAGAAGAAATCTTCAAATCCTCAAATCCTGAAGAAATCTTCAAATTATTAAAAAAACCTTACTAATCTTGCAAATTCTTATCAAATCTTAAAGTCATGGTCACATTTACAAATCTTAAACTAAGAATTTTTCCTAATCCGTAACAAATCTTAATCCATAATAAATCTTAAAATCCTTATCAAATCTCGAGTCCAGAAATTTGTCAAAATTTCAATGAACAGTCTGATTTTTACTACTACTCTAGAACTCAAAAACTGTGTTGAAAACGATAGTTCCAATAAAACTACACATTCAGGTCGAAACTAAAAAAATCCGGAAAAATTTGTAAATTTTCGGCGCGGCGCCAGGGCCTCATCATAGGGAACCTGACATCATAGATCACTCTAAGATGAGTCGAATTCTCTATTGGTCTATTTTAAATAATTGACCTTACTCGCTGTTCTTATTTCCAAAAGACGTTTATGGCCACGGCAAAAAGGGTGCCCGAGAAATTAAGTCAATTTTCAAGAGAAGAATATTTCTATGCTCAGAAATTATACGGAAGTTTAAATTCAAATACAATTTGGATTTTCACTTGGCGCGAAGCTAAAAAACACCTTATTTCTACGCATTTATTTCTTAAATATTTCGGTTCACTCCTTACAAGGAATGCTTATTTTAAAGTGAGGCTGTATTAGTTTTTTCACGAAATCCAAATGGAAATTGAGTAGCATTTTAAAAAAGATCGTTAAAATCCGATTCTAAATATGTGTTTATACATATGGTCAGGTCTCCTAAATCTGAACGTTTCTAATTCTGAACACTTTCATTTAAAAATGTATAACTTAACTTTGGTTGGGTCTATTTAAAAATGGAAGGACTCATTTTGTAGATTAAGAATGGGGCTATTCGCGGAGCGCAACTTCAACATTCTAGTAAAAGACCCGGAGAAGATACGACACTAATTAACCAACCGCGATAATTAGCCTAATTAGACCGTTTTAAGGGAATGTTTCCTTTACGGTCCTGGAAATAACGTTTAACGAACTTCGAAAAAAATCGCGGGCTTACGCGTTCGATTTCGCCGTAAAGTTTGGATTTCCCGCTACAAAATAAACTTCTCAAACTCAGAAATTGGCCACAAACTCTTCGTGAAAACGTAATTTCAAAATATGTCTAAAAATTTCTAATTCTGAACGGTGCGTTAAAATATATGAAAAACTCCCAAAATTGGCAAAAGGAACCACTTTCGCACCTCCAATCGAGAAACCAGCGTCACTAATAGATTCCTTTGCCTGGCTCGAGCCAGTATTTGCGAAGTTATCAACGATTTCCTTCCAAATGAGGATTCCTTAACGGGTTCTGTGCCAAAGCAATGCAAAAATATATAGTCCAGGGGTTTAAACCCCTTAGGTAGTGCTTTTAATCGCGAGTTGATCGAAGAAAGGGCAGACAAAAACTGTATTTAAACACGGGAATATAATTTAGTCAGACGTAGTAAAAATAGGGGGATTGGTTCGATTTGAATAATGGGATAAAAAAGACCACCACTTTTAATAAAAATAAAAACCTTTGAGGCAAAACCCCAGGAGCCAAATTACCACATTTGTTTTGGGCGATTCCGTTTCTACCCCAGAGAATGCTACCGGTAAAAAAAAAAACTGAAATTATTCTCCCCAAAAACATTTACAAAATTGGGGTAATTTCGCTATTTTTCTTTGAAAATAAATTCAAAAATTGGCAACCTCTTCTTTGGTAGATATTTAGAGCAGCTTGCCTAGTGTCTAGATCACTATGTTTTCTGGTACTATTAAATCTTAAATTTACGACCCTGTTTTCAAAACATAAGTTGAATGATCCGAGGTATTTATTTAATAAAATTGTTTATGCATAAATTACTTTCTAGAATCAATTTAATTAAAATTTTAATTAATTTCATTAATTGAAACTTCGATATTATCTTAAAGATAATTATTTATAGGAAATTATAGGAATAAAATTTTGGAATTAAAGGGCATATATAAGTTTTTTATATTAATTATTATTATTATAATAAATATAATAATTATTATAATTATTATAATTATTATAATTATTATAATTATTATAATTATTATAATTATTATAATTATTATAATTATTATAATTATTATAATTATTATAATTATTATAATTATTATAATTATATTAATTTTAGAATTATAGGATTTGTTTGGAATTATTGTTTTTCTTTCAGAATTATAGAAAAATATATTAATATTTTTAGAATTATAGGAAAATATATTTTAGAATTATAAGAAAATATTTTTTAAAATTAAAGGAAATGTTTTTTAGAATTATAGGAAAATGTTTTTTTAGAATTATATAAAAATATTATTTTGAAATTATAATAAAGTATAGTGTAATGTTTCTACAGTCCATTTTTCCAATTGAAGGTCAATTACCCATAAATTCGAACACAAGTAATAAACAATGCACGCTTAACCTTAACCCTTCCAAAACTGTAAGATGATCTTCAAATTAACGAATATCGCGAGAAAAACAATATTTGACACCTGAAAATGATGTCGGCAAACTCCCTTTTGATTTCCATCGTTCGTGCTCGCGAGTCTCGAATCGCTTCCCCCATCCCCAATTGAAAATGTTCTCAAATTACACGTATGAACTGGAAACTCGATATTCCCTTAAAGGCCTTACCTTAAATTCGCGGCCACACGCAAAAACCAACCATCCAATAACAATCTAATTTTTAAAATCAACGAGTTAACCACTCCTTTTTTTCCATTTCTTTCTTCCAGAACTTAGTCGCATCGAAATAAGCGATCGAACGGATAACGACACGACAAGCCAGACATCATCTTCGTCCAATTCTTACAAATCAAGTCGGCAACAGCCAAAGATTAATCCTTTGATAACCCTGGCTCCTCCGGTTTTACCTCCTTCGCTTCATCCCAGTCATCATCAACATCATCACGTCCCGTCCTCGTCGGAACACCGACTGCGCAAAAACCATCACGGACAAGTACACCCAACGACGGATGTCTCGGGGACCCCGCGAGGAGCGATGCATCCTACACCCCAAGCGGTTCTTCCGCAACCTTTATACCCTAGACCACAATTACCATTGGCTCCCTTGCCCTTATGTCCCGCGTATACTGGTGGACACAACGCTTTTCCGTACCCATTTATTCTGGCAGCCGCGGCCGCCGCGCAAGTTGCCGCGTCGGTCAACAACGCTTACCAGAAGAACACTGTGACCGAAGTGACGTCTGGTAGCGTTTTAAGTTCGCCAACAAGTAGCGCCTTCGAGAAACAACACCAACACCAATCGCACCAGCAAAGAGTCAAAGAATTTTCGTTTCAACCTAGTCCTAGATCAAACGTAAAGTTACCCAAAACGACATCCGATTCGCCGATAGATTTCGCGACTCATCGTCCGACTAGTTCGCGAAGACCGTCACCGGCACATCTTTCCCGCGAAAAATCAAACGCGTCTTCTCCGGGAGTTACTCAGCGAACGACGAAACCAAAGAGTAAATTTGATTTCGCGCGGCTAGCGGAATCTGCTACTACCAAGGACGGTGACGAAGGTAGTAGCGAGTCCTCGGACTTGGAAGTTATCGGTCGCGCTAAAGAATGGACAGCCCCCAAATATCGGACTAATTCCTCGGAACCTTCACTAGGAAACGAAGTTGTCAGTCAACAACGAGGTCTCTCTCAACAACCCCGGTTCGGTCTACAACATCCGGTTCAACATAGAAACTCGCCTCACCATCAACACATGCAAGCGGCCGCAGCTATGGCAGCGGTCATTACCGGACACGCCCAACATTTCCCATTCGTATCGCCCTATTACAACCCTTTCACTGGCGGACCAGGACCAGGAGGAATGCATCAACACGCGCATTTACCGGCAGCAGCGCCCGGTTTAACGATGGAATTCTTAGACAGAAAGTTGCATCAAACGACGAGACCTCCGGGCAGCGGAAGAGGACCAAGTTCTCGACCAAAGAAAGAGTTTATCTGCAAGTATTGTCAGCGTCGGTTCACAAAGTCTTACAATCTGTTGATTCACGAAAGAACTCATACGGATGAGAGGCCCTACACTTGCGATATTTGTCACAAGGCTTTCAGAAGACAGGATCATCTCAGGGATCATAGGTAATTAACAAACAATAAGTAAAACACGAAGGAAAACGTAATTTTGATAGCGGGACCCAATCAGATGCTTAATTTAAAAATGAAACTATACAGTAGGATATATTTTGTCGCGCAGATACTGATAATAAATCCTAAAGAAGTTTCTTTTAAGACCTTTTTGAGTTTATACCTTAATTTAACATGTTAATTATTATATTTCAGGTACATCCACTCGAAAGAGAAGCCTTTCAAATGCACCGAGTGTGGAAAAGGTTTCTGTCAGTCAAGAACCCTGGCCGTTCACCGTATCTTACATATGGAGGATTCCCCCCATAAATGTCCAACATGCGGACGTAGCTTCAACCAACGCTCCAACCTCAAAACGCACCTTCTGACGCACACGGACATCAAACCCTACAACTGTCCAGCTTGCGGTAAGGTTTTCCGACGAAATTGCGACCTCAGACGCCACACCTTGACTCACACTCTCGGTCTCCCTGAAGCCGGAGATAGCGAACTCGAATCCTTGACGGACGGACCTGATATTCCCGGTGTATCTCATTACGAAGCCATGGACTTGGGGGTGCGTGGAGCTTTCGCGGGTTTAGATGGAGGTGATGTACTCGCGGGGTCAGTAGCTATGTTGAGGGGTGTGGGATTGAATCCGGTTCGTTCAGCGTCCGAACCGAGCGTTTCGGCGCAACCTAGAGTACCAAACATGGACGTGGTTGACGTAGATTCGGACGCGAACTTGAGAGACAATGACGACGGTGGGACTGATCGGGATGCCGATTCCGAACACGAAACATCACCAATGCAGGAAGTTTTGGATGTCGAAAACTAAAAGCGTTTTTGAACTAGGTTGCACTGAAGCGTATATCTAACAACTACATAATCTTCAATAGTATGGAACTGGGACTGAACCAATGCCGGAAAAGGAAATTAAAGATCAACAAAAAATCGTCTCTAACTATTAATTTTCTCTGAAGTTGGAATTAAATTAAATCTTGGTTAGAATTTTATTCAGAATGGAACTTATAATATTTAGTGCAAGACGTGAAAATGATTGTTACCCCAGTCCAAATCCCTTTTTTTTTTTTCATGGAGTAAACTTACTATAGCCGCGTTCACACTAGGCCTTGGCATCGATTTAAACCGTTTCAAACCTTTCACTGGAGTCGTGTGAATTGGAAACCGTCTTTTCTCAAATCGATTAGATTCAATTTCTCGAAACTGCTTCGGGAACCAGTTTCATACCGATTTAGTTTTAACTGGATAAAGACTCTACAATAAATCGATTTATAAAGATAACGCGTGAGACTTAAAACGATTCCTGGCGATTTGAATATTGGTTTAAGATTAAGAAATGCTAGTGTGACCGTAGCTAAAATGAAGGTGGTTATATTTAAAGATCTATATGTTGTTTACGTTATAATCAAAGCTCAAGCCTTGAGAATCTTTTTATTCAAAAGTGGTAAAATACGTGGAAATCTAAGCCATGAGCTGAAAGTAATCTAGAATTTGACCATAGAGCTTCAAATGACAGTAAAAATTGTTACTCTTCTGAGGAGTCCAGTTTTTAGGGCCTAATTTATTCAATACGTAGAATTTCCCTCCGAAAATGTTAGCATCGTTAAGGCTGGAAATAAGTCACATATATAAGTTATTATTTCAGCTTTTTAACAAATTTGCGCCTTCTGGGCTCTGCTTTAATTTTGTGAGGCGTTACTATTCTATGATTCGCCACATGCTCTGAAAGAAATTACGTTTAGAAAAGCAAAACCGATGTCCGATTCTAGCTACAAAAGACCCCTAGTGGCAAAACGAGAGGTCGGACATTCGTAAAAATCCCGTACTACGCTAACAAAAAAATCGAAAAATTAATCCTGCAAATATTTAAAAAAATATTTAGATTTAAAAATAAAATCTATAAATCCCTGAAATAAATCATAAATCATCGAAAAAAAAAAAAAAAATACAATAAATCCCTGAAATAAACCATAAATCATCGAAAAAAATCAATAAATCCCAGAAATAAATCTTAAATCAGAGGAAAAAAATCTTAAATCCGAAAATAAGTCACCAGATCTACAATAAATCTTTAAATCGAATGATTTTTTCAAAATCCTAAGATTTTTTTAAATCCCTAAATCTGGGGAATAAATCATAAATCCTCGAAAAAAATCAATAAATCCCTGAAATAAATCATAAATCCGAGGGAAAAAATTCCTAAATCCGAAAATAAATCACGAGATCTACAATAAATCTTTAAATCCTAAGATTTTTTTTTAAATCCTCAGATTTTTTTAAAATCCTTAAATCTGGGGAAAATATCCATAAATCGCAAGGATTTATAAATCACGTACGCTTTAATGGTATATGTCCGACCCATCGTGGCAAAATAAATAACCAGAATTAAATCAGAGAATTCTCGAGACCACGAACTTTGATTATAACGTATAAGTATCGATTTTTAAAAATAAATATAATTTACTGAGGTGTTTTCTACGCGAATTTTACAAAGCGAAAGTGCCAAATTACGATGAGAGTATTTTTTTCGCACTATGATATGATATGTCCAGTGAGAAAGTAAAATTATTATGAACAAAACTTATCGCGAGTTGTTTAACTTATTATTAAAACAAAAAAATAGGGCATTTTGTCATTAGATTTTACGGTAAAATAAAAAATGATAACCCAGTTTTTGTGTCAACCCAAAAAAATAAAAAATTGATCCCTGATAAATTAAAATAAATTAAAAAATGAGATTTAGCTCGTTTTAAATGTTCCTAATATAAAATTATTATTATTTACGATATAATGTAAATATAATCTAAATTTGTACCATAATTTGTGAATAGTAAGTGTCTATTAATTAATAATAGTATTATCGAAAGTAAAAAAAAGAGAGTTGTATAAATGTACAATAAAAATTATAAGTAAGAAATTTCTGCGTTTTTGGGTCATTTTCCTTGACTTTTTACAGATTTTCCAGGTAGTATACGGAGAAGATAATGGTTATTCAATGCAAAGCAAAGAATTTGGGAAATTATTGGATTACATTGGTGACGTAAGTAAATTCAAGTAAGTACTTAACCATCTCGCAATTTAATTAAGCTGCCTTGGTATCAATTTATACAGCTTCAAAACGTTTCGCTTTACTCGTGTGAACGGGAAACCGGTTTGATTCGATTTCTCGAAACTGCTTCGGGAACTAGTGTCATATCGATTCGGCTTTAAACAACCAATAAGCTGCGTTCATACTAGGCCTTGGAATCGATTTAAACAATTTCAAAACTTTTCGCTAAAGTCGTAGGAACGGGAGACCGTCGTTTCAACAACCGATAGAGGAAGCTACGATAAATCGATTTATAAAGATAACAAGTGAACGTGTGACGTTTAAAACGATTCCTGGCGATTCGAATATCGGTTTGATTTTACCGTTTCAAATCGATTAAGGTTTAGTGTCTGAACTTTACATGATCGCGATGGTTTCTAAAACGTAAATTTGCGTGACTAAAAAACCACGAGGACCCCACAAAGGTAAGATATACACCAAGCCACAACGCGTAACTGGCGAAAAAACCCAAACAAGATAGCCCTTATAGTCCAAACAATCAATTTTCATCATGTTCAAAGTTAGACACGGTTTTAATTCTATTATAGGTTTTTATTAGAGATAGAGGTAATCCTATGTTTGCCTGTATTGCGAATTACAATTGATACGAACTATAGATAGGTAATAAGATAAATATCGGAAGAACTAGGCTCGTAAAGCATTCGATCCAGTGATGGTTATTTTTGCATGTTATTGTATATCTTGAAGCCATGACAAAAACCCGTATTGCCTCATGTTTTTTTCTTCGAAGTGCACGACAATGAATTGAAAGAGTGTCGTAAATTAAATGACACCGTAAATACGATACCTTTCTTAGCTTCTTTTTCTATCGTAACTGCGTAAAATTGTTACGCTCTAAACCTTTTAGTAATATATAGAACCGTAGATAAAGGTATAAACATGTACAGGTTGTTTATATGTTTACATTAAAAGTTTCTTTAAATGCAAAAATAATCTTAGAACTGCATAGAAAGTTCTTACATTGACAATGGTTGGTTAACTGAGATTTCGGATTTACTAAAAACGGATTGAAAATGAACAAGTACGTAAGCTGCGTTCATACTAGGCCTTGGATTCGATTTAAATCGTTTCAAATCGTTTCGCTACAGTCGTGTGAACGGGAAACCATCTTTTCTCGAATCGATTTGATTCGATTTCTCGAAACTGATTCGGTTGTTACCGATAGATGAAGTTACGATAAATCGATTTATAAAGATAACGCGTGAACAAAGCTTAAAACGATTCTTGGCGATTTTAATATCGGTTTGATTTTACCGATTCAAATCGATTAAGAAATTCTAATGTAACCGTAGCTTTAATAAACAGTTTTTTCGCAAAATTTAAGTAGTATTTTCGTTGATTAATAATAATATTACAAGAATATTCTTCATATTGATTTTTTTTTTATACTCGATGCTAATCACCCTGTATGTAAGGCTACATTGGCATCATCTGCTTATGGAGCCTACCCGTGGCGACACAGCTCTTATTGCACCAGCTCTTGCACGCTGTCAAACGGTAAAGATAGCCCAACTCTATGGGACACCAAATTGTTGGATAATAAGCGCGATCGCCCCAAAAGGCGGTCGGTCATTCAATCTCCTATACCACCTGCACTTTTCTAATCTTTATCGTGAGAGTTAACAGGTACTACTTTCTACCCTACGAGATTTTACATTAGGTATCAATCTACCTCGCCTTTTGCTTCTTTGTGCAAAGTCTTCTTGAAAAAAAAAATAGATGTAAATGAATATCATAATGGGAAAATACGTATTACAAATGAAACATATCCCAAGCAATATTAAAAACAAAATTAAAAAATTTCAATTTTCGGATAAGTATTTGATGTTTAAATCAATTTCCTAAGTAAAGGTAAAGGCGAAGATTAAAATTTTATATCTTTATTAATTATTTGCGCATTAATTGGTCGCGTATTAGCTAGGACAATTCGTCGCGTATTACCTATGCCAATTGGCTGCGTATTAGGTATGACAACTGGTTGTGTATTAGCTAGGACATTGGTTGTGTACAATTAAAATAAAGTAACAATGTATTTCCCATATTTTAGTCCCATAGGGCGAAGATGTGAGTATTGTGTACAGATGATAGGGTGTAAATTAAATCGTTTTTTTTTCAAGCGAATGCGATTTAAAAGTTGATCTTTATCATCATCATCATCATCTTGCTAATATACAAAAGAATGTTGCGCGATATATCTTATAGCTAGCTAGGGTTTTAGAGATTTTTAGTTTCCTTCGCGAGGCATGCGAGTGGAGCCAAGGAGGTTTGCACGCGGGGTCAAGAGATTCTCGAACTGAGTCGACTCGCGCCACGGCACGCACGCGCACTCGATAATTCTGTCCACCAATCAAGACTGAATAGGAATAAAAATTAAAATGATTGATGTATGGGGTGAATTACTAAAAATTGAGTCAGTCTTTAAATATTGTATTGTATAAAGCTTTTTGGCAGAGCAACCAAGACTAAAGCGAAGCAGTCTTGTAGACTAAAACACGTGTTTTTACGCACAAATGTAAACTCTTTTCAAGAATTGGCGGGAAATCGATTTAACAAGACTCGAATCGAATCAAATTGCGTATCCACTTTAATTGTTTCTTTAATTCACTAATACTCGATTTTTCATAATTTTATTTGTCAGTGTTAAGATCAATCCTTTGACCAGCAAATATAGGCAATTTAATTTACGAAATAAATATTTATTATTGTAAATAAAATAATCTAAAATGAGTAGATAATGTTGAAGTCTATCTGCAACGTATGGTACAAAATACTATACATAAATTCTAGCGTTTATATGATATCATTCGGCTTAGTTGCGTGAATACAGATACACGTGAAGATGAGAGGTCACTTGCTCTAAACTACAGCATCCGCTATTTGGATGAAACCGAGTACCGGAACGGATGCCAGCACGCTATGAAAAACCACCCCCTTCGATATTCGCGGAGATTACATTAAAACTGTGTAAGGCACCGTGTAATGTTTTCTTCTTCTTATAATTTATATTACAGCCTTAAAGGGAGAAAGCAACCTAACTACAAGAGATTTTTAATCTGTCCCTTATCGTTTAAATAGGCCTAATCCAACAGTAGACAAAATTACAAATAAATATAGAAATAAATTTAAAACTTACCATCAAAATAGGCTTAGCTGGATTCACGAAGATATCCTGAACTTCACGTATAAGGACTAACGACCAATGATATTGATCATGGAGATCCAGTATTCCCCATATGTCATTGATCGCTAGTTATTATACCTGGAGTTCAGGATATCTCCATGGATCCAGCTAAGCCTATTTTTATGTTAAATTTAATAATGGTTTATAATTTTGTTTACTGTTTGATTAGGTTTATTTAAACGATAAGGAATCGATAAAAAAAATCACATCTTTTTAGGTTTCACTCTCCCTTTAAATGGATAGTAAAGAATATATTTTTTTTTATTGATTCTGCTTCTAAAAATAAAACTTTTCTGATTTTACAAAATATTTTAAAACTCTTGTATAGTTAAATTATAAAAAGACTAATCAATAGATATCCCTGTACCTTTGGCTTAATATAATCCCGTGACACGCGCTGCGAAACACGCAATTTTATTTATAATATATTGAATAATTTAATTTGACTCTACACCCTCCCTTTAAAATCTATCCAAAACTAACATCGGTTTATTAACGAGCATTTCACGTACAAAACTGGGTATCCTTTTGGCATGATCTTGAGCCTAGAACCCATCTTTATCTCGAAATATTTTGAATTTCAGTTCTCTCAAAAGAAAATATATTTTTTTATATACACCCACGCCTTTTTTTTTTTTTTTTTTCACCCATTTCTCCTCATACTTTTGTTGAAAGATTTATAAAAATTATTACCAGCGTACGATAAGATTTATTTCACCCTGAAAAAAACCTCGACTCGCGCCAGGCGCCCGGTTGTTAGATTTCGTCGGGGGTGAAATGAAATATTATTCTATAGGGTCAGTGGCGCCATCTGTTACGAATGAATTATACTACTACGGATTCATCGTTAAAGGGAAACTAGGAGCTAAAAAAATCGAACCGCTATTTAGTTTATTTTCGGAATCACCGTGCCAAATGTATTTCAGAATTATTAGAGACGTTTTATGTGTTTAAATTAATTTCTAGCCTTTGATAAATTTTCTATAATAATAAATATAAAATCGGATCAATCATGTTATTTCGGTCTTCAACAGCGCTTGTAATGTATTATCTCAACGTTTGATGGCCAAGGCTTAGGCATCAAATACCGGCCTACTCTTTTAATGTTGAGACCAGACATTAGAAGCGCTGTTGAAGGCTGAAATAATATGATTGGTCCGATTTTATATTTACTGTTATTCAAAACTTTACCAATCTTTAGAAATTAATTTAAACCCCAAAAACGAGTCTAAAAATTCCGAAAAAATTCTGAAATACGTTTTTTGGCACGGTGATTCCGAAAATAAATTCAAAATCTGTTCCACTTTTAGCTGCAAGTTTCCCTTCAAGTTTGTTGTAGGCAAATTAATTGGACGTAAAATCAGTGAAATAGGTTTTCTAAAAATTGTAGGAAGTTGGAACCCTGCATGTTTAAATCACACTTTTAAACTAATTACTGATACATTAAATTCATCTGACATTAATTTTGTGGTCCTATTAGGTTCGAAATTTCAAAATATCACGCTGTTCTTTAAAACAAACCTAATTAAAATTCACTACTTGGCGAAAACATTCTTTAAATATATTTTTTCTTTCTTCAGTATTTACTAAAATCGCCGTATAAAATGGGTGGGGGTGCCCTTTAGGCTTTGGCCCTCTAAGCAAAGGCCCCCAAGAATCTTACCGAAATATCTCTAACAATTTTAGGGAGGGTCTCTCCTCTCTAAAAAAAACATCTCTCTTTTCTCTAGCCATACCATATCGCACCGTAGCGGCCAGAGGACACCAACCCGGATATGGTGAATTTAGGCAGACACGCGTTTACATAACCATGGGCTAAAAATGAATACTGTTTTTAAGTTTGAGTGGGTGGTATTCTAACCACTGGTTAACGCTATTTAGCGTTGGATTCATTAACAATCGCTCCATGGACAGATTCTTACTATTTTCCTATACCACCTAAAAAAAACCACAGACTGCCCTCAACTTCGGTTTTAAAGGGATGGAGAACGATATATATAAATGAAATTAAAGGGAACCTGAATGAAAAATCTAAAGCCCTATTTTGTTGATAAAACAGTAGAGGTTTAAAGGGAGACATGGAGCAGCTTTTGAATTTATTTTCGGAATCACCGTGCCAAAAAACGTATTCTAGAATTTTTTCGGAATTTTAAGACACGTTTTTGGTGTTTATATATATACAGAAGCCGATGAAACCCTCCTTTGAAGTCTATTACTCTATGGTCTTGTCTACCCCTCTCTGTATGGGTTAGATTCAAAAAGCTCGATTCGTACGCCTCCTAACGGTAGATATTTTCGGAGCGGGAGTTCGTCGAGCGAATATCTCTAGCAGCCTTGCAGTTCGTCAAAAAAACGTCGTCGTTTGTGGAGAGAGAGAATTTCCAATTTTCCGTAGACAGGGGGGTATGAAGTAGGACCCCTCCGATCTCGTAAAATTGGGAATTTTACCCATACAGAGAGGAGCGCTATATCGAACATTAGAGTAGTAGACTTCAAAGGAGGGTTTCATCTACTTCTGATATATATAAATATAAATTCGGACCAATCATATGCTTGTAATGTCGAAACATTAAGAGAATAGGCCAGTATTTGATGCCTAAGACCTTGGCCATCAAACGCCGGCCTATTATTTTAATGTTGAGACAAAACATTACAAGCGCTGTTGAAGGCTGAAATAATATGATTGGTCAGATTTTACATTTACTTCAGAAATTAATTTAAACACCAAAAACGTGTCTAAAAATTGGTTAAAAATTCTAGAATACGTTCTTTGGCATGGTGATTCCGAAAATAAATTCAAAATCTGTTCCATTTAAATACGATTACAAATAAAAACCTTTCATTCTCCCTTTAAAATTTAAACATTTTTTTTTTTTCAAATTCTCCTTAGTATTTATATTATCGTGCCTGAATTACGGCTCAAACTCATATCTCTAGAAAGATTTTGGCAGTAAGCATAAGCCCGCGCGCTGGGGCAGGCCGGGGTCATATTAGAGAGAGGGACCCTTAATAGAAAAGGTGAAAGTTCAAAGGGGTCGTCTTAATTTCTTTCGGGTATTGGATTCTTACACGCAATACGAAAATAATATCGCGCATTTGGTGAAACGAATAAATTTGTGGTAATTCTCCTAAAAAATGCAATAAAAAGTAAAAAATCTGAAACATTCGCGTAAATATCATATCTAAAAAAAGCTACGGTCACACTATCACTTCTAAATCGATTTGAAACGGAAAAATCAAACCGATATTCAAATCATCAGGAATCGATTTAAGCGTCACACGTTCACGCGTAATCTTTATAGATCGATTTATCGTAGCTTCATCTATCGGTTGTTCAAACCAAATAGGTATAAAACTGGTTCCCGAAGCAGTTTCGAGAAATCGAATCATATCAATAGGCCTTGGAATCAATTTAAACCGTTTAAAAACGTTTCTCTAGAATCCTGTGTACCGGAAACCATCTTTTCTCTAATCAATTTGACTCGTTCTCGAATAAATTTGATTCTATTTCTCGTAACTGCTTCGGGAACCAGTTTCGTACCGATTCGGATTCAACAACCAGATGAACATGTGACGCTTAAAACCATTCATGGCGATTTGAATATCGATTAAGAAATGCTAGTGTGAACGTAGTTGTTCATGACTCTTGCGAAACGTTTAGAAACGGTTTAAATCGATTCTAAGGCCTAGTATGAACGCGGCTAAAGAGTAAGACGGTGCTTAACCTTCTATCTCGTCCAACGACAAAGTTATGTTTCGATATCGGTAACCAACTCCTAGACCCCCATGTATAGAACACGATCACTGACCGTGTCGCCTTATGGTCTCCGTTTAAATCCATAAAGATGGTACTCCAACAATAATCATTTAAAATTCAAAGCAGCTCCAGAAAAATGTGTATCCTTTGCGTATAAATAACATAAAGCCAAGAATCCAAAGACCTTCTTGGTTCTCGGGAGTCAATGAATTTATGAACTCGAGAAGCGCGTGAAATACGAGCGCAAACAAGATTGGTGGCGACGATAAGGCCACAATATATAATCCACGTGACCTCCGAAGTCCCCCCATTGAAACCCTTTTCAAGAATACAATTCATTGTGAATTTTGTGATCAAGAGAGGAAGAAAGAAGTTGTACGGAACACCCAGTCGGAGTCAATGGATAGCGGACAATTGGGCCACCCAGACGGGACAGGGAACTGCCTAGAGAGTGATTGCAACAACCGGTCAGGCGTTTTTCCACCTTCGATACGACAATAAAATTTACTAAAAACCTACGCCAAATCGATAAAAAAAGAGAAAATTTTATGTTTTTAATAGACTCCGGTGGTCTTCGCCACGAATGATGACCTAGGAGTATTTGTATGGATGTGCGACTAAGTTGGAAAGGCCACCAGGGCCTTTACTACTAAAACGTCAAAATTTTATACCACTTCCGGCATAAAGAAACTTCAAAATTAAAATATCAAAAATATATAGATTATTCTGGAACGTAATTAACGATAATTTTCATACGAAAGGTATAAGTATTTTTACGAAAAAGACCTTATCTGAGGTGCCAGAACGCGCGAGAATCAACTGTAGGCTCTAATTACAAAAGCGTAATCACGCGACGTAATATTGCAGGGAATTTTTATTTCAAAAATGTGGAAAATGGCGATTATAAAATATGAATTTTTACTGTTACTGTAATTTTTTTCTATAAGATATGTATATATATTTTGAATCGTTTTTCAACGATCTTTCCAAAAATGCTACACAAAATCCTCTTGGAGTTAGTGAAAAAGGTTTGAAAGTCTTAGTCTAACTTTAAAAACTACGATATATACATTTTAAATGTTCTAATTATAAAACGACTTGATATTTTTGGTTAAAAAATTATATTTACTTTAAAATATATCCCTAGTTTATGTATGTAAAATTTCATAAAGATCAGCCAACCAGGAAACTTTTTATATATCGATTTCGCCTCCATAAAAAAATATCATTTCTCCATACATTTTTATATGAAAAAAACTGGCCATTGTGCGTCGAGGACTATGCTTTTGGGTAACCATATATCACTGGTGACAGAGACCGATCGAGCGATGCCAAAAAGGACAAGAGACTTAGCGCCCTTTCCAGAACCCGCGCGGAAGCGTCTGAGCACCATTGAACATTTTAACCGACGGACGCCGCGGCGCTGTGGAATTCTCTCTTACTACAAATGTGACTCTTTACATTTTTATCCAACCCCCCCCCCCCCTTTTTTAAATATACTTTAAATCAAACTAACATTGGTATCCAAAGATAGATAAAACGACGGAATGACCGCCTTTCACAGTGGTCTAAGGAATTTATGTTTGACTCCCTGGGCGAATCTATACTACCGCGTCCCTCCTTCGAGTGGTATATCTGGTAGATTGAGTCTATTATGAAATGGAGATAAGAGAATGAACGATACCGTGTTTTTAAAGGAGCACTGAACTAAATCATTTGGATTTATCCGTAATTAAAGCATGGGCAGTGAATGTTTCTCATGAGCTAGCACCAGATCTAATTTGCATATAGCCCCTGTACATCAGTTTTAACTGTAGTGCATTATTTATATAATATCAATATTCCTTAAAGTCACGGATCACCCACCTGTTAAAATAAATTCACAGATAATATATCGCTAGGATTAAAGTCACAGAAAACCTATCCTTTAGAAAAAAGTCACAGAAAACCTATCCTTTAGATTAAAGTCACAGAAAACCTATCCTTTAGATTAAAGTCACAGAAAACCTATCCTTTAGATTAAAGTCACAGAAAACCTATCCTTTAGATTAAAGTCACAGAAAACCTATCCTTTAGATTAAAGTCACAGAAAACCTATCCTTTAGATTAAAGTCACAGAAAACCTATCCATTAGATTAAAGTCACAGAAAACCTATCCATTAGATTAAAGTCACAGAAAACCTATCCTTTAGTTTAAAATCACAGATTACCCATCCATTAGATTAAAGTCACAGATTACCCATCTTTTAGATTAAAGTCACAGATTACCCATCTTTTAGATTAAAGTCACAGATTACCCATCTTTTAGATAAAAGTCACAGATTACCCATCTTTTAGATAAAAGTCACAGATTACCCATCTTTTAGATAAAAGTCACAGATTACCCATCTTTTAGATAAAAGTCACAGATTACCCATCTCTTAGATTAAAGTCACAGATCACCCATCTCTTAGATTAAAGTCACAGATCACCCATCTCTTAGATTAAAGTCACAGATCACCCATCTCTTAGATTAAAGTCACAGATCACCCATCTCTTAGATTAAAGTCACAGATCACCCATCTCTTAAATTAAAGTCACAGATCACCCATCTCTTAAATTAAAGTCACAGATCACCCATCTCTTAAATTAAAGTCACAGATCACCCATCTCTTAAAGTCACAGATCAAACATCTCTTAGATTAAAGTCACAGATCACCCATCTCTTAATTTAAAGTCACAGATCACCCATCTCTTAGATTAAAGTCACAGATATCCCATCTCTTAGATTAAAGTCACAGATATCCCATCTCTTAGATTAAAGTCACAGATATCCCATCTCTTAGATTAAAGTCACAGATCACCCATCTCTTAGATTAAAGTCACAGATCACCCATCTCTTAGATTAAAGTCACAGATCACCCATCACTTAAATAAAAGTCACAAAATCCTATGCTTAAGATTAAAATCGCCTAAGTTTTACACTTCCTTATTTGGTAGTCTGAGATTCTATCGATTTTGGTGTGAAAATACAGTTTTGTAATAAAAAAATCAGATTTACTTACATATTTGAAGATCTCGAAGACAGTTGATCGGTGCATTTTTGATGGCATTGATCACTTAAATTTGGTTTACGCCGCGAAAATTAAAAACCCGAAACTTCGCGACACCAGTGTTTAAACTTTACCGAACAACGCGACGCGTTTGGGAACCAACTGAATGAACACTTTATGACGTATTAACCACGTGGTTTCCCGCGACCCTCTCGTATCAGGACCGTCAATTAAACTTGATCCCACGGTGATTGGCCTCTCGCTGCTCCAGTGGCCAAACGTGACCCTTCAGAGACGTTCTATGATGATGACAATGATGTCATACGAAATGATTCGTGACAAATCTCTGTATGAAAAAAAAAAAAAAATAATAATAATAAATAAATAAGAATTTTTTCATTTTTAACTTTTTCAAAATATTAGTAATTAACGATAATTTTGTACGAAAGGTAGTAGACTTGATCTGGATCAAGTACTTTTACGAAAAATACGGCGCGAAATCGACCTTATCACTGATGCCAGAAGATGTGCGAGAATCAACTGTATGCTCTATACAATAGCGAAATCACGTGACCATAGATGACGTAGAATGTAGATTGCGGGGAATTTTTATTTTCAAAATTTCAAAAATGGCGATTATAAAATAAGTGTTTTTACTGTCACTGTAATTTTGTTCTATGGCATATGTATATATTTTTTAAAACGTTTTTTAATGATCTTTCCGAAAATGCTACTCAATTTACATTTGGAGTTCATGAAACGTGATAGCTTCAATTTAAAACTTTGTTTTGCCAGTGGTCCTTTAACGTGGAATAGGGGATTTCAGTGTACGGACTCAGCGTGTGGCCAAAACTCGTAGGATTGTTTCGTTTTTACTTCGGACCATTCGGGAGGAAAAGAATTGACTCGAAATAAGATAAATTAATATCCAACTACACAGACATTTACTGGTATATAGGTATAGAAATAATGGTCTTTTTCTACCCCCGGTCACAAGTCTTTCGGAACAGACGTTTTGCCGCAGAGGGTCCACCATATCCACGCGTTTCAAGTATTTGAGAGCCAGAGACAAGGGGATATATCGTAAATACGGGAAAATGATAAAAAAAAAATCTGTCTAGAGAAATTTGAATTGAATGGGAACCTAATTTAAGATTCAAAAACGCGATTACATAAGACGCGTTCATACTAGGCCTTGGAAACTATTTAAACCGTTTCAAAATGTTTCATTAGAGTCTTTTCTCGAATCGATTTGATTCGATTTCTCGAAACTACTTCGGGAATCAGTTTCGTACCGAACTTTTTTTTACTTTCATTTCAATTTTCTCCCATTGAATATCGAAAAAAATTGGCTTATCCAATCAAAATAAATCTTATAATTTGGCTACTAATATTTCGAATGGGAAAATTCCAACAGCATTCGACCAAATAGACCCAACAAAATTGGACCAAAATTAAAACTTTTGTTGAAATCATTTTTATTTGGTCTATTTGGTCGAATGCTGTGGCAATTTTCCAACATGGATAATTGTCTAAATTAGTTGATTTTTTCCTCAGCATTCGACCAAATGAAAATGAATTCAAACTGAAGTGGACCAAAGGTATTTTCAATTTTGGTTCACATTTTTTTTTTTAATTTAGGTTTTTCATTTGGTCGATTACGTTGAAATCACATCTATGACCAAATAAGATTATTTTCGTTATTATGGGATCATATTTATTCTTACAAATTGACCTATTTTCCAGATATTCCTGAATTAATACCATAAATTTGACCAATTTTTCTCTATTTATCAAACATTTCCTAACATATGGACGTTTTTTTCACATTTCCATGTTATTAATCTAACATGTAATCTATTATGTAATAATATAGTATTTTTCCAGGGTTTTTTCCAAGTATTTACACTTTCAAGTTACAAATCGTATACCAAATTGAAATACAAGACTAATATCGTGTAAGTATACGAATAAATTTAGCTATTTAAATACCATTAAATAAGGAATGAAATTCCCCATCTCACTACAAGCGGGCGACCCTTCGAATAATTGTCGGGTCGCGTGGCTCTAAACAAAGATTTGATTATAGGGGATTAGCCACTTTAAGTTGACTACCTTTTTTTTTTGGCGCTATACGAAGAAAGAAAAGTGTCGGTTACGAGGTTGCCAGGGGTCAAATCTTAGAATGGGAATGATCTAGGGATGACGTATCCAGAGGGCGATCTGGCGCTCATCATCGCGTCGAGACAAGAAACAGAACGCACACAGAAGCGACTAGCCAAGTAAAGAAAACAAGATGGTCTAAGGGGGGTAAGAGTAACAGGGTTGCCACAGTTTTTTTAAATTCAAATTCCCTGACTTTTCCAGGTTTTTCCCTGACCTTTTCCAACGATTTTTCCTAACCGTTTCAGCTAATATAGTCCTGGTCGATTTCCAAAACCGGAAGTCTAGAGAACCTCGCGAAAATTTTGGCGGGGAAAACTTTTTGTCACGTGATCGTCCGCCATCTTTTTGTAGTGTGAAAATAGCTACAGACTAACCAACGCCTCCTATACTTTATCATATAGGAAGCGTTGGACTAACAACTTGAATTTGGTTTGTGGGAAATAAAATTAGGAATAGTCTGGCAACCTGTTACTACAAAAAGATGGCGGCGCGGCTATGAGACAAGGGCCCATTTCCGGCAAATCGACCAGGACTATTTCCCAATTTTTAACCTTTTATTTTTTATATAATTGCGTTCGCCAAACTTTTTGCATGCACATCTTTGTTCTAATCTACACAACTGACACGGTCAGCTTCAAATATTTTCTGCAGATGATTAATTTCCTGGTTTCTTGAAAGATCTTTAAATTCTGACTTTTTAAAATATCTTAAATTCCCTGACTTTTCACCGACTTTTTTGGTTCATTTTCAAATTCCCTGACTTTTCCCCGACTTTTTTGGTTCATTTTCAAATTCCCTGACTTTTCCCTGTTTTCTCTGACCCGTGGGAGCTCTGTTCAATAGCCAATCTCATCGCAACCAAGTTGGTCACGTGAGCTTGATTTACCTGCCAAATAGGCTTAGCTGGACTCATGGAGATTCTGAATCTCTTCACATTGAAGGATCAGGGACCAATCAAATGTTATTGAAGTCCCACAGTCGGGTTTTTGCTCAAGGGTCATCGACCAATGAGCACAAAGACCCGTCGTTAAGGCGAGATCTCCGTGAGACTTTGAATAACAATCGATTGTCGCTGACTCATCAATGCGATGAAAATCAGCTGATCACCGTGAATCCAGCTAAGCCTATTAGGCCAATTTTCAAATTCCTTGACTTTTTGGCCTAATGTTCGAATTCCTAGATCTTTTCTGCCAATTTGTAAATTTCCTGACCTTTTGTAACAATTTTCAAATTCCCCGACTTTTCCCTGACCTTTTGGGCCAATTTTCAAATTCCATGACTTTTCCCTGACCTTTTGGGCAAATTTCCAAATTCCCCGTCTTTTCCCTGATCTTTTGGGTCAATTTTCAAATTACCTGACTTTGTAAAAGAGAGAAAACCATTTTCGAGTAGGCCCATGCCTTTGATAGTAGAGAATTATACACGTGTCTTTGAAAGAGGCAGTGGACAAAAGCATCAACGTTATATTGACTCTAAACTAGTTTCGGCGTAACTAAAAACATTCATCGGGGGTAATAACGTCGCGACTAAGACGGGGGATAAAGTTATTTAGGAAAATAAAAAACCGACTTTAATTATTGGCTGAACAAATTATAGCGTTTTATTTCTCCGCGTCGTAATAACACACCATCACTAAATTGTTGAACGGAAGCGTAAGAATTAAGATAATAAGGGGTATTAAAAGAAAGTAAGAAACCAACTCTGACGTATTCGGCGCTGACAGGATATATAACGTATTCTAATTAGTATACTTTTAATTTCAGGGCTTTTTTTTATTTCTAAAATCTTATTATCAACTAAACGGTAGGGAGGTTTAAGATTGTGGTCAATTATTTATAAAATAAATAATTATCTAGGTACCTACGTCTGTGTGTTTGTGGGGAACGCTAAAATGTATACGAAAACGTTAGGTACAACTATGTTAAACTTCACTGCAAACTCCGATTTAGCTTTAACGTCGATTAAGCCCAATTTCAAACGTAGCTTTAAGCCTAATTTCAAACGTCGACCAAGCATATAATTTATAACTTCGACTAAGCGTAATTTAAATAATCGACTAAGCCCAATTCGGAACGTCGATTAAGCCTGATTTCAAACGTCGATTAAGCCTAATTTCAAATGTCGATTAAGACTAATTTCAAACGTCGATTAAGACTAATTTCAAAAGTCGATTAAGACTAATTTCAAACGTCGATTAAGACTAATTTCAAACGTCGATTAAGACTAATTTCAAACGTCGATTAAGACTAATTTCAAACGTCGGTTAAGCCTTACAAGATTATAAAGTTTTCTTGCTATGTTTATTTTTTTCGCTTCTGTGTAGTTGTTTATGATGAGCTTAGGATCTCTTGCGCCCTCAAATTATACGTAACCACTTGCCAATTCCGGGAAATAGACCATAATGTTTTTTATATACAAAACTAAAAACGGAGATATATATTAGCAAGCCGACAGAGGCCAGATCTATCTAGAGAAGGTGACGTGTGGTGGGCGGCGTATTATGGGCGCGCAGGGTGCCATTAAGGGTGCTACTTTCAAAGGAGCTATAGGAATACGAGAGGGAGATGAAATTGACACTTTTTAGGGAGCAGGCCACGTCGGTGACACGAGCCACATGTATTGTGTCGCCGACATCGCTTCCCTCCTTATTAGATGAAGCTATTCAAGGAGAAAGTACGAATAAAGTGAGAAGGAACTGTTGGACTCTGGCTTGCCACATTAATAATCCTAAACTAACGATTCTAGATTCAAAAATGTTTATCTGTTGAAAATGCTTCAATATGGTTGTTGCCTTAAATTTACCAACAACAAGGGCTCCCTTCAGGTCCTAAAATACCTAAAAATTCTTATTTTATTTCTGGATCCCAAAAATTACTCTGGAATACAAAAGCACCCCATTTTCAATAATTTTCAAAGACAAAATTAGCTTACATTCGTATTGCAGAGCGCAGAAATGTACTAATGCATCACCTGACAACGGTCTGGAGAACTTTACGAGGTAATTCGATTTTTTGACTGATATCGTGTTAACAGGGCTCCCACCAAAATCTTAAAAAAAAGGGGGAAATAGGGGATTTTTCAGGCTAGAAATAGTGTGAAATAGGAACCAAAATTTTTAAAAAAGGGAGCAAATTGGAACCAATTTAAGAAGAAATGAGATATTTAATTTTCACAAAATGACTTTTAAAGTAGGTTTTTTTTATAAAAGCATTTTAACACAAATCTGACTTTAATTTTATCACATTTTTTAGTGATATTATATCATACTGACTTAGTCAGTTTTTCTCGCTGTCAGTTTTTCGACTTAGCATAAAATTTGGGTTCAATATTATAGGACGACGGTACTTTTAGCCAAATTTACTAGAAATATGGTGATTTAGGGACCAAAATCACAATTTTATGGTGATTTATTGACCAAAATCATGATTTTATGGTGGTTTAGGGACCTCAAAAAAATGCAGAGGGGTTTTAGGTATTTTAGGAACCTGGTGGCAGCCCTGTAGTACCTGTACAGTTAATTTCATAACAGATGCAGACTTAATTTCTCGCTTAGCAGACGACATTGACCATAACAAATTATACAGTCAAAGCAAGGCAGTGTGCGTAAAGGAAGATGATTTTAAAGGGGCAGATTAGGATCTTTAACTTGGACTCATTAAGTTTGGTTTCATGTACTAATTATTAGTAATATATAGCACTTAAAATATTACGCGGGGGTGTACAAGGTCTCATCTTTGATGTCTCATATGACCTTTGACTCTTTAACTGGCGAAGGAATGAGGGAGGGTTCGTCATCGGTGGCAGTCCAATTTTTTCATTTTTTTTTTTACGAAAAAACATAACTTAATGATCGGCGGCAGACAGTCGCTCACAACTCGATCTCTTAACATTTTGGAAATATTGTATCAAAATTATTGCGAAAACTAAAGGGAGTATGAGGCCCTTGTCAATTCTGCAAACAGAAGTACCGTAAAGCTTTGGAAAAGTGCAGGATGCTTTAAATGGCAACATCTACGTAACCGAGCATTGGTTTGATCTCAGAGGCACGGCTGTTGTCTCAGATACAATAGAAACCCCATAGAAGAGTCTAATTGGATTGTATTACTTGCTATTTTTGACTAAAGCTGAGGTAGCTTCTATTATTATTCTAAGACGCAATCATGTTTCAATTAACCCATAGAAAATATTACTTCATCACTCCTATTCTTATTGTAGGTAAACATCATTTAAGTAGATTAAATTCCACAAGAAGACACTGCACTTGGTTTAATAAATCAAAAATTATTTATTCAAGACTACGTTTCGAAGCAATAGCTTGATCTTCAGTAATGATCTCAAGAAGAAGCTATTGCTTCGAAACGAAGTCTTGAATAAATAATTTTTGATTTATTAAACGAAGTGCAGTGTCTCCTTGTGGAATTTATTTTACTTACATAGAAAATATGATTTTTTACCGAAATATACAAAATCTGACTGTAGGTGAGAATTTTTGGCCTACCCACGGAAAAATATTGATGAGAGGCCTGTCTTTTTATGTCTTGTGGGCTACAGGCTGTACGATTAATTATCAACAAATCCCACGAGTAAAGACGACACTTTATAGGCGTTTAGGAGCCTATTTCCGTAGTTTAATTGCTACATGAGTGTAGATGGTGTAGCTCAAACGCTTTAACATAACATTAACTTACCAAGGCTTAACAGTTCTCTACCCAAACTTAACTCTTAGTTTTGTAAATCATAACTTTTGTGTTTTAAAACTAATACTATTATTTGATTGTCTTAAACTTACAATTTTGGCGAAATCATCCATTAGTACGATTGAATCTCATCTACATTCTTCTTAAGCACCGCCAGTCCGCCACTCCACGTTTCAGGTTTTCACGTCAGCCTCGAAAAGCCAGATCAAAATCAAAATGAATGAAATGGTGGGCATTGGTGGCTGACAAACTGACAAAGGCCTAAAAATAAAGTATTTGTTATGTTCACACCTTTCTACATTGGGAATTAGTTACTAAGCCTACTTTGAAAACATACCTTCTTCGTTTATTAAACAATACATTGTAAAATTTACTATGCCTAACAAACTAATAAAAATTTAAAATAAACGAACTATCTTACTCGAAATAATGCAATCCCGACCAAAAATGTCTAGCCTACAGCACATTGACAACGTCTTTTTTTTTTTTTTTTCTTCCAAAGACCAAGCTCAGGTTCAACTTAGAATATACCGTAATATAGAAAATACATTTAGTGTTAGCCTACCGGATGCTTCGGTATGCTTCGCTGAACGTGGCCTTACGGAACTCTAACAGGTCTGATAAAATATAGGAGGCGTTGAACAGGTTAATTTGTAATCAAGAGCTAGTAAAAAAAAATATTAGAAATATGATTTTCGATCGACAAATGGATTTCGAATGTTACTCTACACTATGAGCTGCAGTTGATAGGTATAAAATAAATAATAACACTAAGAAACATTTTGCATATTTTATAAACATTTGTGAAGAAAATAAACATTTTGTTCATCATTTTTGACTTATTTTATTATTAATGCAAATACAATTTTAATGTAAATAAAATTTCTAAAACATGAGGAGGCTTTAAATTTGGCTTTTGTACGAGGGAGACCTCTTGAAGCATCCTTATAGTTTTTAACTAAACCACCAAAACCTCAAAGAATTATCTTCTTTGTTCTCTAATTCATCACCATCGCTATCACTATCAGAGTCCAGGGGAGTAGGAAACTTTCGCTGACCAGACGATGTAGCTAGCAATGGTAAATACGGATGAAAACTAGCCCCATTAACGCAATCGTCGTGGGCTGGAAAATATTCTAAAGGATCTAAAATTGGCTCTTCAAATCCAACAACTTCTTTACCAGGTTTTGTCAAATCCCAAATAGTCACGACGCCGTTTGAATTCCCAGAAACAATGTATTTGCCATCCTTACTGATATCGAAATACATTCTCTGATTCGTCGTAACGTAACGTCTCATGATGCTCAAAATTTTACCAGGGTTTCTGATATCCCAACATAAAATTTCAGGGTCCTTTCGTCCGCCGCTAAAAATCTTATTTCCATCAGGAGAGAAGGCTAAATGAGTAACGCCTCCACGTTGTCCAGCTAAAACACAAAGCCTATCGCCTCTAGGTTCTAGGAAAAGCCCGATAGTTTTGCAATAAGAACCTGCAGCTATGATTCGATGATTGGCTGGGTTAACAGCTATGCAAGATATTATTCCGGTTTGTCCTTCTTTCTTATCTTTGGTTGGAAATTCGCGAAACACTCTTCCTGGGATTGCTATATCGAAAACACGTATCATTTTGTTGAATCCACTGTAAATATGTTGGCCAAATGGATCAAATGCCAGGCTATGAGCCGCAACTACTTCGTCCAAATGATCATAAGGTTTGTAAGTGGAACGTAATACGCCGGTAAATGCGTCCCAAAGGTGAATTGGCTGACCTTTGCAGGTACTTAATAAACAACAACTCACTGGGTTAGAAGAATTCATCAGCGGATACCACACGTAGTCGTAAATTAATCCAGATTCTTTGATTTGCAACGACGTATTCAATTGATGAAACTTTGAATAATCAATCTCGGTACTCTGAGACAGTTCAGAAGGTAAATCAAACAACCTCAAGCATTGATCTTCGCTGTTAGTTAAAACGCAACTCCCATCAGGGGCCCATTTGCAACCTTTAGTGTAATTGTTTGATTTGGAACTAAACGCGTGCCAAGCTCCCGTGATTTGCGCGGGCTTGCTTTTTATATTTAAATTGTCTTGGGCAGCAGGGCTTGTCAGATATTTATTCGATTCCAGTAGAAGTTTTTCGATAATTTCCGATACTTCACAGTCCAAGTCATCAATGTCTTCAGAGTCATAATACACGGTTTCTATCGGTTGTACTTCTTCATCAACATCTATTGTAATAATGTCTGGTATAACTTCTGTAGTTTCAGAATTCGTTGGTGGACTGGTATCATCATTATGATTTTTAGAGACATTTTCTTCCGTTTCCATTTTAATAATTTCATCTCGAATCGTTTCTTCCATTTTTCCAACTGTTATTAACCATATATGGTCTGCTTAGATATAAAGCAGACGACGGCTTTCATAAATTCCAATGGAGTTTATAAACCTGACTGGAGTGGAAACAGTAGTGAATAGAAAAAAATAATTTAATACTACAAGTTTTATATTAGTATTTTTCACCTTATTCTCGATTAGTTACTTAAGTAGAAAGTGAAGTGGTACCCAAACACTACATTTAACATAATAATCATCAGATTTTAACTTATCATGCTCCGAAATAATTGGATGAATAAGTTTCGATATAAAATTTACCAAAATTATGCTGTTTATCATTTTTATTTAAAATCTTACATAAGTAAGCCACTAAAAAGCTACAATAAGTGTGCAAACATTAAGGAGCCCCATTGGCAACCATAGGCGGTTTATTTTTGTAAACCATTTTTTTTAAAGAGTTAGGACGGCTTTGCCATTGTAAATACATGTACTGAGCTCCAAAACTAGATGCATTATAAGTTGTTAAGTACGTAATATCTCAGTGTGTTAAACAAAAATATATTATATTAAGAGAAAAAGGCTTAATATAATGTACTTTTTAAAGTGCCTGATATAAATTTATTTTAACATTCATAGAAAACAGATTCGTAATCTTCTTTAAAATATGTAAAAACACGCAAAACGTAGATCACTGACCTTATCAAGTAGATGGCCAAAATAAAACGTAACTTGTACAAAAGCAACAATAAAAAACCAAAATACTTTATATAAAAAGTAATTCGTCACGTATTTTTGTTTAGAATCCTCAATAAGAACACTGTTTATAAATTATATAGAATATTTCAACTTGCGTAGAAAAAATTGGGTTGTAAGCTAATATTTAATCTGCTAGAAAGACAACAGCGTTAATCGGTCATAAGCAGACGACGTACTTTTGAAGAATACGGGAAAACACGTCATCCGCTCAGAGGACAACCCGAACTTTGAGTTCTGTTGCCTTACTAGCCACGAATATCTTAGCTTATATCCTCATTAGGTATAACATGGATTTTGCTCTAACATAGATGCCTGATTCTAGGTTTAATCAATAATAACAACTAACGATTAAGGATTAACAACAAATATTTTTTTCTTAAATAATCCATTTTGAGTTTCAATACGAGTTAGAACTCTCTTCCAACGAATACCTAAGCAATAAATATATTTGGTTTAGTTCGATATTTAGTAATCATACATTGTCTGTGGCGGAAATTTAGGGACGTGCGTAGAAATATGAAGTCAGGCCACGAGAGTTTTAAGGTGGAATGAACCCTATCTTTACTCCATTTATAATGATTTAAATGACAAATAGGGCTAAATTTAGGCTTACCATGAACCCATACAGAGTTTGAAATTTCACAGGCCGCCAATCACAAGTGATTAATAGTTAAGCCTACTTTTTTCCAAATTCCCTGACCTATTGGTGCAAATTTCAAATCCCCTGACCCTTAGTTGGCCCAATTTTAAATTCCCTGATCTTTTGGCCCCCTGACTTCTAAGCTCATAAACAATAATTGTTAAAAAATACTTTGATAGGCTTCATTCTTCCTTTAAACATTTAGTTCCCTAAATTTCAACTTTAAAACAATGGACAATTAAATAATTTTTGTTAATTTGAATGTAAAGTAAGTAACGCACTCTTATTAAAGTTATTAGAAGTTACCGATAGAGAGTTAACTTTGCTAGATACAGGAATGGATACTTTGGGAATGGTTCTCGATTTAACGAAGCCTCGCTTTAAATAAAAACTTTATATACCTAAGCGCCGAAGACTGATTAATAGCACCAGCAAAATGATGACGAATGCGTGCTTCTGGGGCAGTTTAGATTCATAGTGCTGCGCGACGAACTTTAGTGGGTAATAAAAACATCCTAACCCAAGCCCCAGCTTAGAAATTTATTTTAAAAGCAAATTAAAATAGATTTACCATTGGGTGACTGCTTTGCTCGGGTCCAGATCAACAAGAGGTATCGTAACTTTACCCAAAACCTTTCCTCGTGCAAATACGGCGCCGCTTTTAGAACCTACTATTACATCGAGAGAATGACTTGCCAATGTGTTTTTCGTCACCTCAAACTCAAACCTGCGTTTAAAATGATTAATTTTATATTAAGAAATTGGTTTATTGTTTAAATACCCAATATCAATACTGAGATATTTAAAGATAGATGGCGCTAGTAACGTCAATATTTTGGCAAAAAATTTGAATTTCACACAGTGAAATTTTAAATTTTGCGCTAAATATTTTAAAATTTATAGTTAAATATGGAATCTCTTGATAAAAAATCTTACGTCTCATCAAAGACAGGGTTACAACTGTTTTTGCAGATTTGAGTTTTCTGTTTGCCGTCCTTAGATTTGTCAGGCAAGAGGTAGAGTTTGACGTATGGATCAGGAAGATCATTGTCCTCTCGAGGTAAATTTCTATATAAAAAACAGTTGCATCAAAAGAAATCACGGTACAACTGTGTTTTAACGAAATTATGGGTGAGAAAGAATCAGTTTCATAGTTGTTACTAGGCCTTGGCTTTGCAGACGACAAAGAAAACTGCTAAAAAATTTCCTGCCAAAACTAGGCCTAACTCAAATTAATCGATTTCCTTATTGTTGCGAGGCTTTTGCTTAGCAGATGACAAAAATTTGTCAAGACCACCAGCGTTTTAGTGAAAGAACCAGGTCAAAAATTAGCCTAACTCAAAAGAATAAGTTTCGATACTGTTACTAAGCCTTTGCTGCAAGATAAGGCAATTTTAAATAGCAAAAGCAAATTAAACTTACACGGCTTTATGAACGACTACGACGAGTTTATTCCTCTGGGCACTATGTCTAAGGGTGAGTTGAACTCTGCCATAATCAGTTTCGGCTTCATTCCTGAATTATAAAAAATATTACGGAATAATGCACGTAATGAGCTTCATAAAACCACTTACAGTTCATTTAATACTTCAGTATCGAGGTCAGCGGCTTCCATGATAGGAGAAACAGTTCTGTGAACCATTTCTTCCAGAGATGGAATGGTCGGACTTTTACTGGGACTTAAGGGAAGGTTTTTAGGACTGGATTTGGCGCTATCGGGAGCTGAGGAATTGGTAGTTTTTGGTCCATCTTTTAGCTTCTCAGAGAGTTTGGGACTATTATTGGTGGCTAAGAGCTTAGTACTTTCCGAGACATCGTTGCTAATTCCACTGTCGGGTGTGCTTATTGGCGTTGATGGTTTAATTTTTTCAACTTCAGTCTCATGAGGAATGTCTACGAGATCCATAGACACACCATCCGTGTAATCATCTACTGGCGTCATTGACTTTAATTGAGGAGCTTGGGACGGTTTCAAAATCTGAAATTATTTACAATTAGCCCCAAATTTTAAGAGTAAATAGTCATTGGGTAATTAGACCAAAATAGCGACAACAACGTAGTCATGACTATTTACGGACTAAATAGCCATCAGTGATAAGTCTTACCTTAAGTTGTAGACTAAGAGTAACTTTGGACATATTTCCCGAAGCTCTTAGGCCAAAGGGTTGCTCCAGGCGTAAATTTGGTTCAGCCAAAAGTCTCGAAAGGCCGATTGAAGTTTTACCCAAAGATTTTTCAGATTTGCTATCCATCACCTAGAGGTTGAAGTTTAAGAAAAGCTCAAAAACTCCACGAATATCCAGTTTAAAATGGCGACTAATTACATCAACTTGAAGTTCTTTAGTTTCAGGATGTCGTACGAAGAACTGGTAGCTTTCTTCCCATACAGGATTATTTGTTTTTTGGCAAATCCTCGTTGTATGCTTCTGATTGCCAATTGTGAGGATGAGGCAAGGGCTAGGCTCTACGATTGATTTTGGAGCTTCCTAAACGAATACAATGAAACGATACGTAATTATACGAGCAATTTTCTAATCTAATGTATCTTCCGTGAATAAAATCATGCCAAAAATTGAAAAATTAAAAATTTATATATTACATTCAGTTGTACGTTTGTGAAGATTTAGAAAAACCTACACTTTTGTTGAAGAGGAAATAGTGTGCAGTAAAACTTTGTTATAACTAAATCATAGTTTCTAGGACACAGCGGGCGGCGAAATAAAAGGTCAAGGTCACTTCTCATAAAGAAAAGGGTCACTTTTCTTTAACTTTTTCAGTTTTTCTAAAAAACAAAATTCGTCCGCTATAACTAGGCCTAAAAATATTTCCTTATAATAGCTAGGCCTTGGTTTTACAGACAACACAGCGGACCGCGGACGACGAAGTATTTTGTCAAAATCACTAGTTATAACGGAAAAAATCCGAGAATTAAGGTAAATTAAAATTTCATTATAACCTAAGTTCATCCGCTAAAACTAGGACTAAATCTAACTGGATACGACAAAAAAAAAGTCAAAATGTTATGTTATGTTATAAGCCATGATATTTCGTTTTTTATGTAGTTCTAATGTACTTTTGGGCCAATTTGTCATATTTTGTTATAAAATTTTTGTTTATAACAATGTTTTACTATATTTTGAAAAGAGACTTGCATTGACTATTGATAAATACTCCTATCAAACATGAGTATAATCATATGTGGTAAAATTTTCTTATTGTGATTCGTGTGTGCGAAATGAACTGCTATATTATTAAATGAAAATTGTTTTTTCATAGATTTAGACTAATTTTGCAAACATTAATTGAATTTCTAGCAAAAACAAAAAATAGAGTTGTGCGAGTACTCGTTTCAGTCGAGTCCTTGTATTATTCATGTAGTTGTGACAATTAGAATCAAGTTTTTTTGAGAAACTCTAAAAAGGCTTAAACAATAGTTACCATATTTTTAACTTAAAGGGAGGATAAAGCTCTAGCCCAAAGTGGACCATACACCTTGAGATTCCTAGCTGCCACTGCATCTAACAAATGTTGTCTAAAAATCGCCGATAGTTGCATAGTAGCATACAATTTTTGATTTTGATTTACTCTTCCTTTAAAGGAATCAACAGAACATCCCTTTGATGCTTCATTTTCCCTATTATCTTGGCCTCAACTATTTGATACTCGCGACATAAACGTAAATACTCAACAAGGAAATTTTTAAGTATTCAATACCCTAATGGTACTCGCACAGCCCTAAATATTATATAGTAAGAGAAACTTATGAAATTGATCGGAACAGTAATGATTTATTAAGAAAAATTATTGTGTATTTAAATGTGGCAACAGTTTGAAGAAGAAATCAGTCAAGTACAATCGAATAACTCGTGAAAATAGGGATAAACAATCAAAACCATGCGCGAAATTAAATTACTAATCAGTTTGTTTCGAGTATTAATTACTTACAAACGCGTTGGCTCGTGGGTCTAGCGGTTTATGGCCGCTATGAGTATGGCAATGTAGGAATCGTTTCAAATTCTGTTGCATGGAAGTACTAGGGGAGCCCTAATTTCAATTTTGATTAACTAATTTTCTAGTCCCCAATAAAACTAGGGTTGCGCAAAAGTTACGTCAGTACCACCATGGCACGTGATAAATAGTACTTAAAGTAAAATCACTCGACTTTGTCAGATTACATGTCTAGTAGAATGAAAAAGCTAAATATATAATTTATAGACCTACGAAAGCGCAACTTTAAATATTTTGCGCATCCCTAGAACAAAACCCAATTTAAATTTAGAAAAATTAGTAAAGGGGACTTTGTGGGTATTCTACTAATAGAGTAACGTAAAAAAGCAAGACAAATACAGAAATATAAAGATTTAAAACATATTTACCGGTAAATTTTGGGCTGAATCAGCGTAAACCAAAAGTAAAGCCGTCGAGAGATTAGCTTTAGTAATGATCTTTTTTACTGCTTCTTCGGCTTCTGGTAGATCATCGGCGTCTTCCGTTAGCTCTAGCCATTGTGTATGTAGATTTAGTTGCCCAGTTTCGACTTGTTCCAAAGTTATCCACTTTAATAGTAAAATTTAGTTGATTTCACGTTGATTACAAAATCTTCTAGTTTTAAAAGCTTTCGGGGTTGCTTTACTTATACTTCTTGGAGGTTACGTGATCACGTTAAACCTTCCAAGATATTGCATATGTATAGAAACCCTGATTGAACTATGATAAAGCACTTACCGTGTCAGCGGCGCCGCGAACGGCCAAGGGGTAGATAGGAACTGTAGCTCTAATGGAAATATTCACTAGGATTTAAAAACCTAAGCAACTAATCTAAAAAAACTCAAGCTCTATAACTAAATCGCAATAATTGTTAAAAGTCTATATTAGAAGAAGCTTTAGAGTAAAGATTTTGCATTGACCTGCCAAGAAAATCATCTTTGTTGCCTTGATCGTGATCCATTACTTCGATCGTCATCGACTGCCCTTCTAATTGGTCGACTATAGCCTGCGAAACGCTAACCGTTATCAAAAGGTTTTCTTCTACGGAACTGATTGTAATTTTTGTTTAAAATATTACCTCGCAGTAATAATGCCATTTTGGGTTTATAGTGTTGTTAATGTACGGTGTTTTGAATTCTTGCGCTCCAACTTTAATAAAAATTAAGTTTTAAAGTAGAGAAGCAACCTTACTCAATTCGGGGACCTTGTCAAATTGATCTGGTACCAACCTTGCGAATTTAATCATTAGAAATTGAAAAAATTAACGAGACTGTTTTTACACGCGCATGACGTTGGGTTTTACTTTTAAGTTCAATGCGCTTCCATTGAATAACCAAAGAAATTGGCTTTCCCAATAAAGAAAGACCTTCTAATTTGGACCTTCTATGTGGTCCAAATTGAAAAATTACAACAAAATTTTATTAAAATTTGACTAAATGAAATAACTTAAATTGAACAAATTTCTATCAGGTCTATTTGATCAAATTCTGTTTGAATTTTCCAATTTTAACCATTTTAGATCAAATTAGAAGATTTTTAATCATTGGGTAAGACAATTTCTTTCGTTATTCTATGTGAACACATTAAAATTAGAAGTAATACCGCCATCACGCGTATTTAAAAAAGTTATCGTGATTAACTTTGCTAACTTGGCCCATTATCAATTGACAATTGAGTCAAGTCTACTTAAACAATAAATATATGTACCAGAAAGAATTGTATACGGATCCGATTTGCCCATGCCAAGAACCCCAACATCTGCTTTTGTCAAAGCTTTACCGGCAACGATGTCTATTCTCATAACACCCTAAGAAAATTAAATTTTCAATTTATACCCAGTAAGTTGCGATAGATCTAAATCAGTAAGTATTATGTAAAAGATTCAGCTTACGCTAGGTACGCTAAATTTGAGATTTTTGTACGAAACATCGTCAGATAAAACAATGGGGAATTTGTTGGGAAGAACTATCCAAGTGCATAGATTATCAACAACGGCTTTGTGAAGCATTTCGCTGAGACCAGGAATGTCAAAAACATCGGCCATTTTGGTCAAATTAAAATCAAGAAGCTATATATATATATACAAATATTTTTTAAGAAACGGTTTCGGTAAAGATAGTTTAAGAAGAAAACTTTACCGGCGGGTTAAGAAAAAAGAAATTCATGCCCCCAAATAATGGCATGGTCTTGCATAATGGTTTCAGAATTACGCGAAGAACTCCGTGAAGCTACAGGATTGAAGTGTATTTATAGTTTAAATAAAAAAAATTATAGCACAAGAATGGGTGAATTAAAAAACTATATCAACCTGCAAATCTTTAATTCCGGCTCTAACTTGCTTAACGCAAATTTGAAAGTGACAGTCACCAGAATACCTATAAGTTATAGATTCATTTTGGTACAAGACAACATTGTACAAAAAATTAAAGCTTTACTAGCTAATAGCTTCCAGGGTTCCCTTGCCAAAAAATGGCCACCTGAAGATATCTTCAAGACTTTTAGGACATCTTCACACTCTTTAAGAGATCCTTGAGAGGTTTTAAGTTATCTTGGAAATATCTTATCAATTTTCTTTCTTTTTGGTAAGGGAATTGTTTGCCACAATTAAACACTTCACTAAAATTCCATAACTTTTCTCTGACCTCTAAAATTATTCCAAAAATCCCAGTAGATGTGGCAACCCTACCAACCCAGAAAATTTTGCTTAAAATTAGCAGCTAAATGAGTCACTTGAAGTTAAATATCTGTGGATCCAGTATAAGAAAAAAGTGACATAACATTCCGTAGTTTAATTTGTTGATTACACAACCTTCGTTCAATCAACAACCCTTGCCAAGACTTCACAGACTTTTTGGGAACTCTTGGGACCTTTTTTGACTTTTTATGCTCTTAGACACCATTTGAACAACATGTTCAGGGTTCATACGACCCAAAACCAAATTTTTCTGATCAACTCTCAGAGGGATCATGTAAATGGTTGATCTATCGCTGATAAATAAGAATAAACATAATGCGTTACTTGTTAATTGAACAAGTCTTTGAAGAATACTTGGTCAATAAGTTGAATTATGGACTGTCCCTTATTGAAAAAAGTTAGTCTGATCTAAAGAGGTCCTCAAGAACTCTACAAAAGTCTCGGGAAGTCTTTAAGATTACCCCATGACTTCTTGACATAATGAAAGACTTCCCCAAGACCTCTTAAGACTACATAAGACACCCGAAAGACTTCCCCAAGGCCTCTTAAGACTAACTTTTTTTGGTAAGGGGTGATACCAAAATTTAGGGTATTTCGCTAATCTCGACATAAATTCTACTTTGAAACAAGACAAAGAGTAGTAAGCGTGTGTACATGAAATGTAACTAACGTGATTACTTATCTGCAGAGATCAAATTACACCCTCGTTAGGCGCCCACACAAACTACACCATTTTAGCTCTTATCAATGAATTATCTCGGTGTAATAAATCTAAACCATGGTATAAAACTAATTTCGCTTATCTGAAGAACTGTGCAAATATTATATTACAAGAGTAAGAAGCGTATTCTACATAAAGTCACGACTTACATCAACTCTATATCCATCACAACCTCATTTCGAGAAATATTCTGAGTGTAAACTTTGACACCCCCGACTCGAGGAGGCTAAAGCCACCAAAACATGATAAACATTAAGCAAACTTCAAAAGAAATTTGTGCTAAGAATGAAAAAGCTTACAAGATCGCCCGTTACAATTTTCTCGAATCGAAAACTTTGTAAATAGCTCGGTAGAGATTCTCGGATTTTTGGTTCTACGGTCTCTTTCAGTAAATCGTGTAAAAAATCGCCAAAATATGGCCAAAACTGTTTGATTGCCTATGAGAAAAAAGTTCCACACTCAGTCGCGTATCACTGGTCTAATATTTGATGAGATCGCTGAAGAACTCAATTTAACTAAGAATCAGACAATCGGGGGGAAAAAAGCATGGGATTTGTAAATCCAGTGGATTTATGATTGGTTTCAAGATAGATTTTTGATTTATAGTTGGATTTACAACTATAAAGTGCTATCGACTTGATGTAAATTTATAGATAGCTATTATAAAAATAACCCATTGGAGTTCCTCAAACATCTCTACCAAATCTGGGAAAAATATACCTTATTGAGCCACTCGGCTCTCTCCATATCAGGGAAAAAGACCCAAGAGGGCAAATCTTCCAGCCTGGCTCTGACAGCCGCCTTTTCATCTCTACCTAAAGCTCTCCCGATAGCGAGTCTGTTTTTCCTTTCCTCGCTTCGGTATTGCTGAGCTGCCCAAGCGGATACGCCCAGCAAAAGCCAGGCGTAACTGAAGCCGCAAGCCCCCCATATGTAAGCCGTTCCCATAGCCACCGTCGCTCCAGCCACTTTCGTTAGAAGACTGTACATGGTCACTCGTAGGGTGTGATGAGGAGGCTTAACCAAAGGTTTGCTTTTAAGCTTTTTAGAAGCTTTCTTTGGCGGTGTTGAGTCTAAGAATTAACAATTTTATAGATTACTATCGAAGTTTAAAGAATTTAGATATTAAGTCTCTTGAAAATTCAGTTTTAGATAGATAAGATTTAATGAAATCAACAAATTTTAGTTTTTGGACTAAAGGGAGAACGAAGTTATCAGACATATTTTAAAATTTACCAAAAGTCTTCCAGTAATTAATATTTTGTAAGTATATAAAACTGAAAGGTGCTAAGCCTAACCATATATTTTCGGAATTTATTTTGAAGAAAGATAATTTTTAAAACATAGTATCAATTGTTTCATTTAACCACGCAGTAGCAGTCCTGTAAATTATTTTAATATCTTATAAGTTTAATCATGATGGTGTAAAAATATATTTTAGACTTGCATTCGCCCTTTAAGGAAGATCTTTTGGAAATTTTAACTAATGTTCTCATTTTACTAATATTAATATATTAAAAAACATTGTATTTTGTATGTGCCCAACTTTAATTGGGCTGTTAGAAACGTTTTCTTATCTTAAAACTGAACTTTTCGTGAAGCCACGTTTTCAATCAATATTATTTTGGCCAAAAAAGTAACTTTTTCGTCGTAACTATAGAAATTTACCTTAATTATGACGAAAAAGTTACTTTTTGGAGCAAAACATTTTTATTGAAAAGGCGTCTTTAGACTTATTCACTGTTGTTTTAATTGTGGATGAATATAAAATTTATAAAAGTGTAATCATTCCTTAAAACCCAAAAGTTATCTTTTATAAGACATTCTGATATTAGTAAGGCACTAAATAGTTATGGCATGCGATTAACATTTTTGTCATAAATAGTGTTCATAAACAATGAAAGCTATAAGCGTGGATCAATGATGTTTGTGTTTTATTATGCCATTTTATATAGCGTTTTCCATTGGGAAATTTTAACCAACCATGGATCAATGAAAACAGGAGACTAAGGTTAATATTTACTATATCATTAAGGGTTATTGTTAAGCAACATTAACCTCACAATGATATGGTTCGATAGATGTAACAATAATTTCCCAACTGAAAATGGCATAAATTTTAAGTTGACCCGCAACTTGACTTGATTTTAACCTTGTCAAATTAATCTCACGGATTTGTTTAAATATAAATATTAAATTCGTGAGCTTGGCGCAAAATCAACTTGACAAGACCAGAATCGAGTCAGGTTGCCTGTCAACTTAAATGGTATTCGCGGTAGATCATTAGAATAACTAAAGATCTAAAATTTTAAACTTAAAGAGGGAATGCAATTGGCCAACAAGTGCTTTTCTTCCTTACATACCCTTAAAACAGATAAAATTCACTAGTAAACATTCTTACAAACAAAACATTGAGCTTTAGAAATCAATATTTAACTAACTCGGGAAGTAGGCTTAACAAGGATCCACGAGAGTTTAAAATGACCCTCCAACCAATCACGCTTAAGATGAAACGAGACTTATCAACTGTGAGATATTCAACCATTCATGGATCCTTGTTAAGCCTAGTTTCTGAGCTAAAAATTGATTTCTAGCTTAATATTTGTGAATATTTTTACTAATTAATTTAGGTGTTTTTAAGATATAAGAAATCCATAAAATACTACTTGTTGATGGATTGCATTCTCCCTTTAAATATAAATAGGCTCATAATTTTTAACAAAATAAGGGTAATTTTAATTAATACCTATAATTTCACCCCGTAAGAATAAAATTATGGAGCTTAGCTCTTAAATGTCAAATTTTAGACCTTAATTTTTCAAATACTAACACCCAATTTCACAATTTTTGGCTGCACCATTTATGAACCCTATGCACTAGTTTTTGACTTATTTTCCACTGAACAGCTGCTGTTTGTTTATTTTAATTTTTTATACCTCAAAATAGCTTAACACTCTTCAAATTTACTCAAAATGTGTTATTTCTACGTATACAGTGAAAATTTATTATAAAACATTAAAACTGACAGTCTAGTTCTTAATTTAAACTTCCCAATTATCAAACCAGCAGCTTTTTTGAAAACTACATGTATGAGATAAGACTCCTTTCAATCATTTGATTGGTTTATTTTATAGTGACATGAATTTATGTCCAACTGATCTACAACAGCGCTTAATGATGTGAAAATCAAAATTTCTATAAACTATTTTGAAGAAATATATTGGTTACATAACCTATCACATTCAATTTCTACTTCAAAGTTACGCAACTCTTGTCTAAGAATTGTAAAAAAAACATGCTATAATCTATAACTAATGGTGCAACTATTACTTTTTGTACAAATTTCACATCCTAAAATAAAATTCCCAACAAACTTGAAATTGGATAGCAAATGAATAAAATTGTTAGTAGTTATTCAGTATTATTTCATAGAAATATCTAAATAGCATCAGCAGTGGTGAAGAAAAGTTAATTTGTTAAATAAAAAAGATAGAACCCAAAAGCAGAGCCTACCTGCCATGCTTAAAAAATCTGAGCAGATTTTTTTTGACACCAAGAATATGGGTTTAGAGAGGATCTCTGTCACCACCGAACTTAAAATTGAAAACCTGCATTAAATCTGTTTCATCGTTCGATGACAAACTACAGTTCAGCTCCCCCTATCTACCAATATCAGATTGACAAATAGGATTTGGCTCAATGCCCACGTACGAGAAATTTACTTGTAGGCCTAGATTAGATAAATCACCCTGCGTATTATTCTCCCATAAAAATGACAACCCGTGGAATTAGGTTGCATGCCAGTATTTCTCACTTTGTTAATCTGTATATCCTGAAATATTTACATCGTGTAACGGTACCGTATCTAATTCAACAAACTTAGTAAGAATAAGACTACCAGTTTGAACTACGGAAATGATTAAAGCATCACCCGTATTACTTAGTCGGCCTTTCTAAATTGTCTACAAAAGCGGATTATTAAGCGGGTATAGCATCTTTTATAATAATGATATCATACACCAAATTAATGAAGCCAAGCCCATGACCCCTTTAAGCTTTTTTATCGAATTGCATCATTGCAAAATGATCCCAACACCGCACCCCATGAAAAACAAAGGCCTAAAGGTCCCCTAATGGGAATGGGATTGGTAATTCTAACTACTTAAGTGTATGTATATTTACCAATACACAAGTTCTAGGCCCCCAAAGCAACACCAGTTTCGCGCAAAAATATTCGTTATCGCATATTTCTCGTTATATTTAATAAAATTATCGTTTTAATTCCATTGTTCGCGACTACAAGCCGCGAATGTCAAACTGAAAAATTGGCCGTATTCCAATTTTAATAACTACCGTCGTCTGCTTTTTCTGAACGTTAAAGGTCAAACGTGTAACCTTTCCTTGAGTAGTTCAACATATCACTTTGGCATGCACTGATAAAAGTCTTGAAATAATGAAGTGAGACCCATAATAGTGACAATTCAATTATCTCTCTTTTTTATCGCTCCGAACTAATGGATCAACCCAGGGTTCACATTGGAAAGTTACGTTCAGTGAAGCATACCGAACCATTCAATCATTCTGCTTGATGTCTGAGTTTAACTTTCCAGTTCCACCCGTCGGAAACTGAAGTCTGGATTGAACACATGTGGACGTCTGGTTTGGACGACCATAGCTTATAAATCGAATTTTAATTAAGTTTCAATTCTAATATATAGTAAACATTATCAGGTCGGAATTAGCAACTTTAGCCAGTTTGGTTCATATAACTAATAGTGAAATGGAATATTTACCACCCGAAGATTGCGTACAAAATGCTGGAAAAATGCAAGTATAAGTTGAATTAAGCCTTGGTTAATGTCACGTGGCAACATCATGATATGATGATACTGATAGCAAGAAGGATCAGATCCTTCAATTTTAACCAAATTTAAAATTAACTTTCCCCTAGATTGTGTTGCGAATGCGGTACCTTAGTCGAACCAAATCCGGCGAACATGTGCGTCGCCTGTCTTCGAACCAAAGTTGACATATCCGAAGGCATACCCAAACAGGGAACACTCTATTTTTGCAAAGGATGCGAACGGTATTTGCAACCACCATCCCAATGGATTTTTTGCTCCTTAGAATCGAGGGAGCTGTTGGCTTTATGTTTGAAAAAACTTAAGGGGTTAAGTAAAGTAAGATGTTATCTTGAAATGAAAAATTAGAGGAGATAGAAGTAATTAACTCTTAAATGATTTAAAATAGGTTAGACTAGTTGACGCTGGTTTCGTCTGGACTGAACCTCATTCTAAAAGAATCAAAGTGAAGCTTACCATCCAGAAAGAAGTATTTGGTGGAGCAATTTTGCAACAAGTATTTGTTGTAGAATTTGTCATTAACCATCAAATGTGTGAAACTTGTCACAGAGTTGAAGCTAAAGACTTCTGGAGAGCTCTCGTTCAAGTTAGGCAAAAAGTAGGGTGTTATATATTATCCCTCAACCACTTTTAAGGTTGTTTCATGTTTGTAACTTAAAATTTCAGACTGAACACAAGAAAACCTTTTACTACTTGGAACAACTCATTCTAAGACATCGAGCACATTCAAATTGTTTGAACGTTAAAGCATGTCATGGTAAATAGACCTTTAATTTCATTAGGGGTGTGCAAGTCTCCAAAAGTTTGAGCCTAGGTCTAAGAGTTCTTCAATTCTTCTAATTGAGTGCAAGCTTGGGTCTAAGACTTGATTGAGTACTTGACAATATAATCAAGTACTTGCCCAACCCTAAAATTAGCCTTAATTAACTTAAAAATCTTTTTATTTTAAGACGGATTGGACTTTTTCTTCGCGAAGAAAGATGAAGCGAGGAAATTAGTTGATTTCTTTCAAACTGTCGTCCCATGCCGTTACCAAACTGCGCAACAATTAATATCGCATGACGTACACAACAATACCTTCAACTACAAACATACTTTCTCTGTTGAAATAGTTCCAATTTGCAAAGTAATTGATCAGAATTTAGAGTCTTTGACTAATCTCGATTATACACTAAAAGCAAGTTCTTTTCAGGACGATATCGTTTGTTTGAGCAAAACTATGGCTCATTCATTAGGAAACATCGGTCAGTTGTGCATTTGCGCTAGAGTTACCAATTCAATTCATTTGATTGATCCTAACTCTTTACAAGGTTGGATTACAAGTTCAGATAATGCGAAAAATTTCTCTTAGTAAAACTCTTTTCTCAATTCAGTCGCCGAAGTTCCAAGCAATATTTTCTGGAGAAATCCATTTGTCAGCGTTTGTTCTCGCAAACAATATACGGAATATACTGTAATGGATGTGGAACCAATTTTTCATAATCAGCGGCACACATTTTCCGGTCAGGGTCCAACTTCTAGTAAACACTCCTTGGCTGACGTTTGGTTGGTTCGTTCCAGCCAATTAGGAATGGATGAAGATCAAAAACATTGCCGTACACATTTGGGACATCTTTTAAAACCAGGGGATGTTGTTATGGGTTTTGATTTGGCCAATTCAAACGTAAACGATAGTAATTTTGATAAGATGAAAGGAGAACGGATCCCAGATGTTGTAAGTTCGATGCAAAAAGGTTTTAAGACTGAGTACAACGTCCCTGCGAACTGAAACACTTCTTATTTAGATCATAGTGAAGAAAGTATATAGCAATGAAGTGTCTCGTCAACGTAAACGCAAGTGGAAGTTGCAGAGATTGAATATTGACGAGGAAACTGACACTAGCAGCGCAAATCGAGATTACGTAGAATTTCTGGATGATTTGGAAGAAGATCAGGCGTATAGACAGAATGTTAACATATATCTTGGTAAGTTAGGCATTCTTTTTGCAGATTCAGTTTGTAGACTAAAATAATTGTTTCTTAGATCGCGAGAAAACTGCGGTGGATTTAGATGATATGACGGATGATGAAGGTGCTCCTCAAATAACTTTGCAAGAAATGTTAGACGAAATGAATATAGAAGATGAAGAAATGCCTGGAGATGATTAAATAATTTGTTATTAAACCAATAAAATCAATCTCTTTCTTTGGGCCTTTCATTCAGAAACCTTCACTATTTTCCACGTACAAGGACAGTATACCTGCAAATAAGCACACGTAGTGTAGATTAAAGTTCATAATAGACAAAATGTATATACAGTAGTAGAATTTTGAAAATTGAGCGACTAACGTTCAACATCAACTGCTGGATCTACTAGTATTTTATATGTTAAAGGTCTATATATAAGGACAAATTCCTCAAAATTGGAAGCAAATACAGTTATTAGGATGATGTAGGGACCTAGTAGCAAAATAGACTTTGTGCACCAGATGAAAGAACTGATTTAAAATTATATCCAACTACAAAGGCCAAAAAATTGACTAGCCATCTATCCTGGGATGTGACTGGGAAACTTCCTACAAGGCTTTTTTCCATACTTATGGATGGTACTTTATATCTACGTCATGGTTAACCACTATAAAAGGCTTGTACATACACAGTGCTAAGCGTAGTGATAAGCTCTCTTTGCTACTCATATTTTTCATTCTCACTTCTCATGCAAAATTATAGCGCAGGAATCATCACACAACCCGTAAGCTTGTATCAAGCCCTGATGGGTCTTTTCATTTCGCAAAACAGGATTAGTGTATGAAGAATTTTATTCTCTTTATCTAATTCAACAAAATTATAGAGCGATGCTTCAATTAATAACTACTGTACCATGGAGTCTAAATATAGAAAATTAAGGCTTTTGCTGTCTTGGTCACAATTAAGATTCTTTTTTGTTCATTCTCTGGTCATAATTTGTTTTCAATTAGAGTAATACAAACCCATAGAGCATCTTGATACTTGAATGGAACTCGCTCCCATACCACCCAAATTAACAAGCTCGTAATATAGAAATTACTTTATTCAATTGATGAGTGTCAAATGGAAAATAATTGAATCATTTATTCTTAGTGGACGATGATGCTAATTGACTCAACAGACTGTGTCCGGTCAAAAATACAAAAACTGACAAAGCTGCCAGATACTTTAAAGTGCTGAACATGTTTAGCTGTAACCAGAAACAGAATAACAATCCCAGAATACCTAAAACAATAACAATAGTTTAATCAAATATCTCAAACACTTTTACGGCTAAGCGAGTACTCGGTTGAATCTAGACTCGAGAGATTACCGATTGAAAGTATTCGGATTGGCAAAAGATTAAGCACTGCCCTCTTTATTGAGGCTGAGCAAGTACTCGGTTTAATTGAGTAACTAACCGTTAAGCCTTGTTCTTATTGATAATCGATTACTTACCAGCTAATCCCAAATGAAACCCGATTGAACTCAACGAAATTGGGAAACCAGATATATTAACGCCAATCTTGGCCCACTGTAACGAAAAAACAGGATTAACACTCGCCATTCAATAATTAGTGATTAAATTATACTTTGGCCACGTAACTTAACATCATAATGCTAAATTAAAATTTAAGTGACATCAAACGCTTTAATATCCCAATGTTATGGAGGACGAGGTTCAAAAAGATAACGAGTCCAACGAAACATTGGTTAGAGAAGTGTTTAACCAATGAAAACTTACCAAAATGAATAGAATGAGAAGAGGGAGAAGAACCAAGACGGAGAAGGCGTTTGATAAAACTATGGGAGGCTTGATATCTTGTTCGCGGAATAAATGCTATTAAAATAATTATAACAATTAGTCAAGAGTTAGACTTGCTTTTGAAGAAAAAAAATGTTTCTTAAACGGCTCTATTTTAAAGGAATCGGATTTCCCTTGAAATTTATCTAGTTAAAGAATTAATATTGCATCGTTTTTTCAGGAAAATAGGTTATTTAAAAACTCAAATCCTAGATCGAAACGTGCGACCTGTTTTAAATTAAATTTACCTTGATTTCTGGTTTTTGTGCATAAGGATCTTCTTTCGGTTTAGACGGTGATGGGTTACTTGGGAACGTAAGAATTAGATCACCCTAGAAACGAAATTACGCCTTAAAATAAAAATTTATATCTATTTCAACTGTTAAAACATTTGTATGCTTTGCATACTTGTTTCATCTTTTCGCAAAAACCATAATAATTATTATTACGATTAACTATATGTCAAATATGAATTGATCTCCAACGGGTGAAATGAATGTAAAGTAGTGATAAGCTTTACATTTTTGGAACCGTTGGGTAAACATTCTGTCAAAAAAATTATAGTATTCCTACATTAAGTACAATAACTATTTTAGATAAATTATGTTTGTATCGCAGGTCGTATATTATTATGCCAATAAAAAGATCAAATCAATATCAATAAGATTGCAAAGTTCATAAGAAAAGCGAAGTAGTTGTGATTTTGAGATTTTCTTTGCAAATTTTTGTGGAACTAGACTTTAGATTTTTTGGAAGTTTCAGAAAACCTTTATGAGACTAGCCCTTTTTTTGTAGATTTTTGAGATATTTCAAGTTTTAAGAAAAAGGGTTTAATGAATTTTATTATTTTTTGGTAAGATAATTCTTATTTGAAATTTTTGAGAAACTTTTTTGAGTTTTTGGGATTTTCTTTAAGCTTTTAGGAACTTTTCTATAACTTTTTTATTGAAAATTCTAGTTTTCGGAGAATGGGCCTTTGTTTTGTGAGACTAGACCTTTTTTGTCCTTTTCCCAAATACTACTAATATCCTTGGACAATATAGGAACCACACCCTGGGAGAGGGGAAGTGTGGTTAAAAACTGATAAAGTAAAGACTCTTAAAGAGATCAAAATTTTCGCCAAAAACTAGAATACCAATTTATTTAAACGCGAAACTAATAGTTTGGACCCATCCTTACTTTTAAGCCTTAAAAAGATCTAAAAATATTGGAAAAACCATTATTTACCATATTCCAAGAGACAGGATTAGCAATAACGGCATCTCCAATGATAAGTGACAAGGAATATCGTCCAGAAATGTAATTGAAATCTTTGGCTTTGCTATTTAAGTCCTGATAAAGAGAAAAACCAAACAAATATTATACTAAACAATATAGTTTAAGTAAATTGAAATACAACAATAACTGGAAATTGTTTGCACCTTAAATAGTGTTGTCTATGCTACTGATATAACATACAACGTGGAGCGGTAACACTATTTCTCTAGCGCCTAGATTTTATCAACCCAAATATATTTATAATTACAAATGGGCTTGTTAAGAATCTTGCGCAATTATTAAAGGCAGATGCGAACACAGTTACTCGGGCCAAATGTATGTGTCGCCATCTATCCAGCGAAAAACAAAATCCCTTCTAGGACCCTCTTTGCGCTGTTATCTTTTTAAAACGTTATTTCTCATAGAGATTGTTCAGAATTTAAGGATTTTAGCAGGTGTCTGATCCCTTGAGTCTAGCCCAGATTAAAGGAATACTAATCACTTACCAAGTCAAACTTGTACATATTTCCAACATCAGGTTCAGCTACGAATACAATTTCTTGCTTAGTTTCACCGTGAAGTAATTGAACGAATGTCTGATGCGCCGTCATAGTTTTAGTACCACCAGCGATCTTGTCTCTCAAAACGAAGCGAAGCAACAATTTCTGGTGATAATCGGCTTCCGATATTGCTTTTATTTTATTAGGATATTCAATCCTAATGATAAAAATCAAAGAAAGTTTGAATTTCTAGCAGATATAAAAACTAAACAGCATAAAGTGTTCTATAGTTTTTCCACACCATTAAGCTATAATAACTAAATGGCAGGATAACTACAGTTATAATTTATGGCTAATTTGAAGGAACTAAAACCATTTTAGATCAAAGCCCAGGGTTCCAAGCCAAATTAATTTTAAACCCAACGTACTTTGTGGTTTTGCCAGAAGTGGATTGATCTCGGTCAACAATGCCAAGTTCTACATTTTCAACGCTAACTTCCGTCATAACCTTGACATTTATCTGCAAGATTTGTTGGGAAATTTTAATTAACATGAAGATTAAAACAAAGGGAAGATGCTGGTAAGCCTTTTTCGGGGGTCATTCTTAAGCCTACTTCAAAGATCCTTCTTAAGCCTACTTCGAGGATCCTTTTTAAGCCTATTTTGAGGATCCTTCTTAAATATGAAAAACTGGACTTCCTTCTCCCTTTAAGAATAGTTTAATAAATCAAACTATAACTGTCTTTTAGTTTCTTCCGCACTGAAAAAACTATACTAGTTTAACAGCAGGATAATAACTAAAAAGTTTGATGTTAGGCTTTTTAGAAAGAATAATTTCATCTCTAGAAAGAACTCTAGGGTTCAAAGCCTCAGTATGGCAATAAAAATTACTAAAATATTTTATTAGGCCTTGCTTAGCGAGTACTCGTTTCAGTCGAGTACTCAATTTTCTAGAAAGAGGTTCAAATAAAATATCTTACAGCAGCACCAGTATTTCCAACCATCCTAGGATCAGGTTTTCCCGTAGCGGCGGCACTGACTGTCAATTTATAAAACCCGCGTAAAGGTTTGTTTTCCAGGAAATTTAGCGAGTAAAGTGACGAATCCCCTTGAACAGCCACGAAGTTCTTCTTTGAGAAAAGTGAACTTCCATCCTCTATTCTGTTACAAGAATCAGCCGAAACAGTCAAAGGCCCGAGAGAGGCTCCTAATACATTTGTAACCCTAACTTGGACGATAGGATTCTTTGTCGATAATGCGCCGTTGCTGGCCAGAGTTACGGCGACTGGAATGTAGTACTAAAAAACAAAGGACACTTGGTTATATCTAAGACTCGAAAAACGAATCCTTTAATTCTTCTAAACAAGTCAGAGCCAAGTACTCAATCGAGTACTTGAGACTTATGGATTGCTCGCACACCCGTAGTTAATTTATTTAAGGTATAGAAATTGTTTCTCAGTTTTTCCAAGACTCGTTTAGCATTAAATTACCAAGGAGTAGGATAGAACTAGAAAATTTATCTTCCAACTCTCGATAAAAATCAAGTTTACGTTAAAACTCGACTAAATTAACAGAAAGTTGGATTAGAAATCTTTTAAATAAATTTATATTCACCTTATTGTTTGTTAAAACCTTCAATACGTCTAAAAGTTGCGAAGCTCCTTTTAACGTTTGAACAAATTTACGACTTAAAAAGTAATTTGCGAATTTCGCCGTTTGCTCCTACGATTCAAATACGTTTAATTAAAAATGATATCTAATGTAAATTAAATATTATATATTTACCCCATTTAAAGCCGGAGCTTTTTTGGCAGTTTCAGCTAATTTGAAAACTCCACTGATGATAGTAGCTGTAATACTCAATCCCCCTTCAAACTAGGATTAAAATAATTCTGTAAAAACTACGGTAATTTTGAAATATTTGATTTTAATCCAACCTGCAAATATTTTCCATCTACTTCATCAGCTTGGACAATTGCATCCTCTATTCTTTCAAAAACTGGATTAACGTCTCCAGTTAATTGAGAAGCTACCGCAAAAGCATATCCTAAACTATATATAAACTATTTGTAAGCCTTTAACAATATTTAGTCTTAAGGGATTTTCTTCACTTTGCTTATTACGTAGATGTATGAGCAAAGTGAAGAGAATCACGTAGTCTGGACTTAGCTTGAACCAAAAAACATACTTTAAGATGCTTTCATCCTTCTTTAACGCCGCAGTTAAAATCTTCAAAGTTTTAGCAGAATCTAATGGTTTCTTTAAAACTTTCAGTGCGTTAACGGCTTGAAAGATATCTTGAACGGATGCATCTTCTTTTATGTTTGATTCTAAAACTTTGGTCAGCCCATTATCGGTCAACTACAACATTTCACTTTAATCATCATTAAGGCTATACTGCTGCGTAGTGATTGGCTACCCTTTATAAATTTACCTGGCAATTGCCAAGGTGACTACTGGCTAGAATGCCATGGTAAATAGCATCCAAAGGAGCTGACGATGTTGTTTTAGATTTAATGAAATTACAAGCATCCTAAAAAGAAACGAACAAATTCATTTATAAACCTTATAATTAAAGGGTTTTAGTGTTAATATCAGGGTTGTTTGCATCATAAATAGTGTTGTCACTGCTGTTAATGTAACAGACAACGTGGAGCGATAACACTTTAATCTAGCGCAGATATTTATATACAACAAGAATTATTGTAGATATTTTATATTTAGCCGCGCAATATCAAACTTTTAATAAACGCGGACGTACCTGCGCTTTCGGCACCGTCTCTCCTAGTAATTTAAGTCCATAGATGGAATAATGAGCTGAAGAAAGCTCCATATATGGTTGAGCACCTACAAAAACTCCCTTAAGCCTGTTTTTGTCATCGGCGTTGAGATACGTGGAAGGCGTTAATCCCAAACTTTCGCTCGTTAATAAAATAAGTAAGAATATAACACCTGAAAAGTAAGGGAGACATTGTTTTAATATCTTTACAATGCAGCGAAAGGCCGAAAGCAGCAATGCAATGCACCGGCTTAGTTTAGTCTCCTTAAGCCTAACCAACTTTCATATCTAAGCAATCCAATGTAACTATAGTATATTATAATAAAATAGCCCAGAATTATGATACATTAATATCAAAAGCACATTTAGTAAGCATTAGTAATAACAATGGAAGTTTAAAATAGATTAAACAAAATATTTACTCGAAAAGCTTTGATTACGACCCATCCTCTACGCCGGCTTGGCAGTTGGCGAGAAGACCACAGAAATGGTAATTACGACGATTCACGAAACGGCGTCTGCGCGTCTGATGCGCGAATCGATAGTGCGAATCTCACCCAAAAAGGCTCTCAACGTGCAGTATTCTAATTGGAAACTGAACTACCAATCAACAGCCTAGGCTGCGTAGCGGGGTTTTTGAATACGCATTTCGGTATATGTCGAGGCATCAGTTTGTTTTCTGTGAAAATTACAAACTAATTAATTTTAGAATAAATTACTAAGAGTCAATGTTAAACTCCATAGACTTTTTAAACAAGTTGATGTTGTAAAAGTTAAAGTCTAACAAATCGAAGTGCCTATTTGAAATTAAATGCGAGGGAGTTTTCCGAACTGAAAACTACTACCGAAAAGCAGAAATAAAATAAATATTTATAAATTAAATATGTCGTTATCTTTTTGGCTTTGACAAATTTTTAGGTTTTAGCTCTTCTTTAGACATTGGCATCATTTGCTTGGATAATAACTGTCATAAATTCTAGATTTAAATTAAAATATTTTCGCCAAGCCTTGCTACCCATAGAATACGGGGATATTCAAGCAGACTATGCTAGCATTTAAGACAAATTCAATCGCAAATTGATAGCCTGTATAAAACCAACGCAAATGCTAGCCGATATAAGAACCTTGAGCGAAGATATTCGGTAGCTCAGCTATTTGCGTGATGCAAACTTGAGATGGAATTGATTGTGGAAGACAAGCTAAGGGTTAATAACCTTGACATTCAAATGATTCATCATTCAAGTAACGCAGATATTTGGGACTGTAAAAACCAAAATAAACTACACTGTCTAAAAACGTTTACGTTGCAAGTTTTAAATCTTTCTGACATTTAAAATCATAACATGGAGACGAAAAGCTGGAGAGGAGCTTTGGTAATAATATAAATTTCAATTGCAAGTACAGGTATATAATTAAAGTTTTGGATAAATTAATTTAGGAATGGAAAAATGCAAATCTTGGAATGTACACAGGTAGTGAAGAAGCTTGTAAATTATACGACGCTGCCTTGACTCAAGTGATCACACTAGTTTATTTTCCATCTTGATTTAGCCTAGTTATGTTTGATCTAAAATATTTAATATAGATGGTTGGGTGGTATAATGATCCATTACTTGGAGGTTTGGATAAAACAGTTGAAAAACTGACAGAAGCTGATCCTAATTTTGGTATGATCTTCATGAATACAAGCTTTAAAGGAACTATCTGCTCAATAATTTGTCCCTTTAAAATGCTCTTCCCTTATGCATACAATCAGTAACAACCTAGCTTTAACTGTACAGTTTGTTATGGTCAACGTCGTCTGCTATGCAAGAAAAGATGGCGCCTTCAAAGACTCTTTTTTAAAGGGACTATCTGCATAAGGGAAAATGATTTTCAAGGGGCAAATTCTAGAGCAGATATGGCCTTTAAAGGGACCCCAAAGATATTTCAAAATAGACGACCCATATGTATTGTTAACTCAATGGGCGTGGTCACATTCATCCAATGAGGTTAATATAAGTTCAAGGTCATTGAAATAACTTTGGGCTTTCTTTAATTGTCCTTGATAAAATATTAATTATTTTTAAATATAATTACTACAGTTATGGGCCGTGTTTTTTCAACTGGGGCTAACCTTATGGGTACAGGGGCAACAACTAGATTAGACAAAAGTTTACTACGAGATGTTCAAGAGTTAGAGAAACTTGCGAATAAACAGTCTGAACACTTATCCAGTCGTGAAAAAAGGCATGCAAAAGCAGTTAGCCTTTTATCTGCTGGGTAAAAGATATAAATTTTCTTTAAAATTTTTACGAGTAACTAGTTTATTATTAGTGAAATGAGAAAAGCTACGTGGGAATGGGAATACATCCTAAATGAAAATCCAACTGACATGCTAGCGCTAAAATTTGCAACTGATGCTTATTTCTATTTGGGGTTACAAGATTTGAATAGAGACAGCGTTGCTAGCGTTATTCCTAAATGGAAATCAAGTGAACCTCTCTATGGGTTGGTTATTTAACTTTTTTAACTTAAAGGGAGAATGCAGTCATACAAAAATTATATCAATTATGGTTTAAAGGGACTATAATCCAAAACGAAAATCGTCTGCTAAGTTTTAAAATGCCTTATTTCCTATTTTAAGGAACATTACTAGACATGGTTGAATGCTGGAATATTAAGCGGTACTGTCCATCTTGGGTCAGGTTTATACTTCCTCTGAAAGTAGGCTAAACAGGGATCCACAGGGAGTTTGATATCTCGAGATTGACCACTCTCTGGCTAAGCCTCTTAAGCCTGGATTAAAACTTTTTACTGTAGGAATTAAAAATTGGGCTGCTTATGTTAGTCGCTGGATGGCAAATTCTCCATGGATCCTTGTTAAGCCTAGCTTTATACTGGTTTGAAAATTTTTAATATAGTGGATTAGGCCTATTTAAACTAGAAATTGTTGTCGGACTGCATTCTTATTTTAACAATTTTAATTAATGGCAGGAAATTAATAAAAATAAAAATTTCTGTAGTTATTTATACGGAATGTATTCATTCGGATTGGTTGAAAGTAATTTTTATAAAAAGTCTGAAACCATAGCGTTAGAGGTTGGCTTTTAATTTTAATCTATAAAGATTTTTAAGAAGAAATAGATAAGAAACTGTTACCATATGTTTATAACTTACCTTCTATAAGATATGTTATAAACTTATGTTGTTACTTATAAGCGATTTTCTCAACTATTTCTTCTATTAAATCTAAAATTATGCAACAGAATTGTCAGTGGGTAAATTTAATTTTACCCAGGGATTATCTATTAATCCGAGGGATGCTTGGTCCACACATGGTTTGGGACACGTTTACGAAATGGAGGGGAGAGCTGGTGAAGGAATTAACTTCTTGAGTAGGACTGTCAAAGATTGGGAGGTTCTTAAAAAAATTATTTAAAATTGTAAAATACTTAGGTCTAATTTTGGTATTAAATTAATATTTTAGAGCTGCGATTTGTTAGCGTGCCATAATTATTGGCATTGGGCACTTTATCATATTGAAAAGGTAAGATTTTCCTAATGGACTGGATGAGTAAGACGTATAGTTGATTATTGAGTATCAAATACCAAAATATTTAAAAAAGAATGCCAAGCCTTGGTCAATTTTCAAGTACTCAAGTTAAATTTTGAAAATTCGTCGTATTTATACTCATCCAAGGTTAAATACACACTGGCCCAACTACTAGCAAGTACTTCAAAATTTACCAAAGCCCAACAACTCAATACTCATTACTCCACCCTTAAAGGAGTAGCGAATACTAGATATTCGAAAGAATTAATCAACCGAAACGAGTACTCGCTCAGCCCTAAAAAAATTGTAACTTTTTTGGATAGCAATTATAAGATAATTTACAAATAGATGGAATACGATGCAGCTCTACAAATTTTGGTAAATGAAATAATGAAAAGGGGTCAGTCAGGAGCCATGTTAGATTTTGTTGACGTGGCCTCGTTACTTTATCGATTAAATATAGAAGGTAGGGTGATTTTTTTGGTATTTAAAATTAATAGGTTTTTTGCAAACTGATTCGCTTCTCAGTCAAGAAAATATTTTATTTTGGCTCATCATTAGCTTTAATAAGAGTACTCAAATAGATTTATTATTTAAAAGCGTACAAACCATAGGTGGCGCAATGTGTAAGCCTCACAGTTTTCAATTTTCATCAAGTATACGATATTTAGATGATCAATATGTTTAAATCCTTGTTCTATACATGATAAGCTTTGAAATGAGTACTAACAGTAGTTATCGATAGCGAGAAAATAGGGGGCGCTGATAAATGGGTATAATTACGTTAAAACTGGTCATGTGGGAACTCTTTCCAAAGCTTCTGATGGGGCGGTTAAGGATTACAAGAAAATATTTTCATAGTTCAACATAACTTTGCAAATATTATCAATTATAACTAAATCATGCATTACAGCGTAATTATAATTTCTACAAATTAGGTTTAGATGTATCTAAACATTGGAAGGAAGTTCGCGATCTTTCTCTGGGACATTTAAATGATCATATTTTACTATTCAATGATATGCATATGATGATGACGTACCTCGGTATGGGAGATGATGACGCAAAAGAAAAAATGTTGGCCTCGTTAACTAAATACATGGAGTAAGACTGATACTAAAAATAATTTAAGTTTAATTGTAATATAAAATTAATTTAGAGAAGAAAAGGGATCAAATGTAGATGTTTGTAAAAACTGCGCTATTCCATTAATGAGAGCTCTAATCGCCGCTAAAGAAGGCCGTCATAATGACGTGGTTGAAATCTTATTTCCAATTCGTACTGATTTTGTTCAAATGGGAGGCAGTGATGCGCAGGTTAAATTTATTTTTGTTAATTTTCACTTTTCAACCAAATTTAAATTGATTTTAAAACTTTCAGAGGGATATTTTAAATATCTTACTAATTTCCTCCACTTTGCAATCAAAAATATTATCTCATAAAGCCTTGGGAAAGTAAGTTTTAAATTTAATTTATATATTTTGCTAATTTTCCTTCTAATAGACAGTTTTTAATTTTTCAGACGATTGCTCCTTGAAAGACAAGCTAAAAAGGGTCTTTGTACATTGGAAGCGAGACTGCAATCCCATCTAGGGGTGGTTTTATAATTGTGCATAAGATTTTAAGTCCAATTATACTTTTTTTTTAATTGAATCTCTTAAACATAAGTTCTCCGTACTTATTTTTCCAGGATAAATAAAATAATTTCATACGTACACGTGTTAAATTTTGAATTTTTTCTTATCAAACTACTCTAGTATTAAGAATAACAAATAGATAAGATTAAGTTTTTAAGCGATTGACGGGTGGGTTTTAAAGATAGGTGTTGCGGTGCTTTTTTTTTTTTTTTTTTTTTTTTTAAGGAATAATGAATCCTCATCTTAAAACGTACATTAACAATGTTACTTTGTTAAAAAGTAGGCCTAGTTTAATGCCACAACCATCAATTTAAAGTTTAAAGTTGGATGGGGGCCAAATATCCGTGAATTAGCTTTCAATTGAGAAGCAGGAAAATTCTCTCTGCTTGACTAGTTCTGATTACTTCCAATTTAAAGGGGTAGCTAACGAGAAAAGTTACGTGAACTTTGTAGACCGATTACTGGATCCTCAGCCCATGGTGGCTATACTTTCCCCCTGCCCTTACCAAAAAAAGTTAGTCTTAAGAGGTCTTGGCGAAGTCTTTCGGGTGCCTTATGTAGTCTTAAGAGGTCTTGGGGAAGTCTCTCGGGTGACTTATGTAATCTCAAGAGGTCTTGGGGAAGTCTCTCGGGTGACTTATGTAGTCTCAAGAGGTCTTGGGGAAGTCTCTCGGGTGACTTATGTAGTCTTTCATTATGTCAAGAAGTCTTAAAGACTTGCCCAAGACTTTTGTAGTGTTCTTGAGGACTTCTGCAGATGAGACTTTTTTCTGTAAGGGTGGTCTGGTTTTCCAAGAGATTAATTTACAATGTAACCCAACTAAATGACTTTGAATTTTGCGTTATTCAGATTTAAAGAATGAGACTTGATTCACCCTTTAAAAATGATTGAGGGGGAATGTTAGAAGTCATTTTTTGGGGGTCATTTTTCTCTTCTTCTTGCACAGTTAAGAAGACTAGTTTGATTAAATAACGCTATTGTATTATAAAAATTTAAAAATTGAATCAATTTTAGCTATTGATTGAAACTGTAGTCAGGATTTTTAATTAAAATGCATAGAAGTTGGAGGGGCGCTGCCGTAAGATTTTACTGAAATTTAAACGCAATTTGCAATTTAATTAACAAATTACGATTTTTCAGGAATGGAGAAGCGAAAATTTACCAATGTACACTGGTAGCGATCAAGCGTGCAAATTATATGACGCTTCGGTTTCACAGTTAGTAGGATGGTACAATGATACGGAATTAGGTGGAATCGAAAACACCATGCAAAAACTGTTTGAATCTGATCCAAATTTTGGTAGTTTTTAACCTCGTAATATTATTATTTGGTTGAAATCATAAAACAAATTATTTTTCACAGTAATGGGTCGCGTACTAGGTTTGGGTTTACAATTAGTCGGATCGGGAAAAACCGTGAGGAAAGACCAAGCTCTTCAAAATTTAAATTTGGAACTGCTAAATTTGGCCGAAAAACAAACTAATTATTTATCAGAAAGGGAGAAATGGCACGTCAATGCTGTTAATTTACTGTGTCAAGGGTAAGATGAACTACTGTATTTCTGAAACTACAAGCAACATGTTCGAGCATGTGGCCTTCAAAACTAACCATTTCAACCCCAAACTTCTCAGAGAAATCAATAAAGCCACACTTCAATGGGAAAACATCCTGACCGAATACCCAACCGATATTCTAGCTCTAAAACTATCAAATCTTTCGTATCTTTTCTTTGGGTATAAACAACTTTTGCGCGATAGCGTGGCTAGCATCATACCACGATGGAAAACAAGTACACCATTGTACGGGTTAGTTAGCTCGTATTCATTTACAACTTGTTGTAGATACTCTGGTATTAAAAGTTTTAAGAATTTTATTTTATACAGCTATCTATATGGAATGTACGCGTTTGGATTGGAAGAATCAAATATTTACGATAAAGCAGAAAAAATGGCCCTCAAAGTTAATACTAGAATAAAATTTTTATGACAAAACATGGGTTTAAAAATTACATATATCACATTTAACAGGGTTTGTCAATAAATCCAAGAGATGGTTGGTCAACTCACGCTATGGGACATGTTTACGAAATGGAAGGTAGAGCTAAAGAGGGCATAAATTTTCTCAATCAGACTGTTAGTGATTGGGTGGTAAGTTGTTTGGTTAAATATTTAACCAAACTAAAACGGAAAAACTAGTTTCTTCACCTAACTGGCGCTAATTTTAAAAAACACTGGTTGAAAGTCGTTCTCGCCTAAACTTTGGCACAATATAGCTTCATACTCCCTTTAAGAAACCTAAATGCACTACCCTACTTATTGGGGTCAAAATATATTTCCACTTATTTTAAAATTCGACGCTGTCTTTGGTCAAACTTTTATTTGGTAAGATTGGCTGTAAATATGTGGGTTTTGGGGTGTAGCTCTAAGTTACTTTACAAGGGGGTGCCTCCACTGCCTCGAGGACCCTAGAACAGGAAGGTCCTAAACTGTTTTTTTCATTTTTGGTGGAAGTAGTTAACCCCACCAGTAACGTAACGTTACTTTTAACGTTTAAACCTCTCACTATCTCAGACCTGCGATTCATTGGCTGGTCACAACTATTGGCATTTGGCACTATATCATATCGAAGAAGTACTCAATTTATTTTCATTCACAGAGAATTAAAAATCTAATCAAAAGTCTCTTTTTAATTTAGTCAGAATACGAAGCAGCTTTAGAGACTTTAGAATCGCAAATTAATCCACGATTAAATGATGAGAAAAATATGATTGAAATAATAAATTACTCTTCATTGATTTATCGGCTTAACTTAGAAGGTACAATTAACCGTACGTTACTCGTACTTTGCAAATCAAGATCATCAATCTTTCATTCCCTATTCAGGATTGGACGTTACTAAATACTGGGATAAAATTTCAAAACTATGTTTGCCTCATGTAGAAGAGCACGGATCAGTATTCGTGGATATGCATCTAATGATGGCATATCTCGGCTCCGGAGATATTGAAGCTAGTGAGAAATTCATGGAGAGCTTAATGGAATACATTCGGTTGGTAATTATAAGCAACATATTTTAGCCAATCATCATTTATCCAAGTGTAACTATGGCAACCAACGTTCTTTAATTTAATTAGGCTTTCAAAGGGGATAAGTCCCGAATTAGGCTTACCGTAAAATCGACCAGAATATAATTTTAATATAGTTATTGTTCATTAGATATTAACTAGCCTTGTTCCGTGATTAGCTATTGAACTACTTAACCAGGATTTCTTGGCCCCTTTAAACAAGTATTAAAAATTTCAGTGAAGAAAAAGGGGACAATATAAGAACAAGCAAAGAAGTTGGAGTTGCAACTATGAACGCTTTAATTGCGGCGAAGGAACAGCGATACGGGCAAGTGGTTGAGACATTGTATCCAATACGACACAAACTCTATCAAATGGGTGGTAGTGACGCGCAGGTACGTTTAAACTTTAAAGTGTCAAAATTTCATCACAGATGGAATGATTTTCTTATTTGTTTTAAAAAGAGGGACATTCTGAACTTGCTACTAATATCATCAGCGTTGAAGTCGCAGGAACCTTCACATAAATTACTAGGAAAGTAAGTCTAACAGGACCTATACTTTGCGGGATGCAGAAGATGGGGTGAAATACTTGTAAACCCAACTCCCCCTTGACTTCTGACCGACATTTAAGCCCTATTTTAAATTCTCTGACCTGTGACAAGCCCACAACTAAGTTCAAATACAACATCAAACCCTAACGAGAGTAGTTTTAAGACTTTTAGCGATTTGCTAGTGTGTGAAAATGGATTTAGGCTAACGAGCACATATTGTGCAACTTTTGAGCATTACGTTTCTACACCAAATTCAAACAATTATTTCTTTCAGGCGATTGCTACTTGAAAGACAAGCTTTTAAAGGTCAATGTACGCTACAGACAAGATGGCAAAACCAGCTATTGATTGTTTAAGAATAATCTAATATTAACGATGCAAATATATTCAGTAGAAACCTTTTATTTTGTACTTATATTAAAATTGATTCATGTACAATTTTTTTAAATCAAAGGCAAAATTAAAGTTAATTTTGGAGGTATATGTCAGTCCACTCTCCTACAAATAAAATCGACTTTTTCAACTTCATCTGTGTGATATTATGGACGCTATTTGTTCTACCAGAATATAATAAACACGTCCCTTATGTGAGAAGAGACGTGAACTCAACGATTCTGGCTATATTTTTTGATAGGCTTAATTTAAATTTAAGCGGGATATCAATAGTATCTAATATTGAAGGCAGAAATTAATACTCGGGATAGATTTTGTTCTGCGGGAAAATATGGGCATATCATTTTTAATAAGGCAATGATTGTACCATTGCGCCACTAGCATCCAGAGGACTGGTACATCGTAATTAGGGGCATTAAGGGTGTTGTTGGTTAAACAGAACCTAGTTAACGTGGCATGGAGTAAGGGGCAAGTTTGCAAACCTCAGATTTAATTATTAGTGACTGCGTTCCTATCACAAGACTCCCTTACGGAAAAAAGTTAATCGGATCAGAAGAGGTCTTCAAGAACACTACATAAAGTCTTGGGGAAGTCTTTAAGACTTCCCCAAGACTTATTGACACATGGAAGACTTCTCCCAAGACCTCTTTAGACTACATAAGACACCGAAAGACTTACCCAAGACCTCTTAAAAGCAACTTTTCTTGTAAGGGCTACCATACTCAATGTATTTGGAATTTTGATTTCGTGGGTTGGTTTTACCAATAGTTCTACTTGATTTGTCAAAAGCTAGCTTAATTTAAGTCTCAACAACCCAAGATCTTATTCCCTGACCAAATGTCCCGATATCATCCCTTACCCTGTCAAATTCAGACCTTCTGGCTTAATATTTTCAGGATTTACCTGACCTGTAGCAACAACCTAGAAGTTTGGTTAAATGTTATGTTTGCCGAAAAGATCCAAGTTTATCGTAAGCCTGTTGTAGGATTAAGCTTAACGTTTAATAATACGTTAAATACCTTGGATCATTTTTATTGTATTACAGGCTCGTTACAATTTGAAACAAGCCCCGGAGAAGGACGTCATGAAATTTAATCAAAGAGACCAAATCCCATGTCATCATCCTCCTCTTCTTCAGACTCCTCTTTCTTCTTCTCTTCTTTTTTATCCGCCTTTCCGCCACCGGAGTCTCCAGCGGCGGGAGCAGCGGCCGCGACTAAAGCCGCGAATTTGGATGGATCTTTCAGATATTCCTTGGCCATCTGAGCTTCCTTAAACTCGATGTCAGTTTGAACGGCGATAGCGATCAAATTCTTCAATCCGTTAACGATGGAGTGGGGTACCGAAGCTAAAGTTGGGTAACCAATTTGCAAAGAAACGCTAGCGATGTTCATCACGCCTAACAAAAACTTTGATTTCAAATCATCATCGGTGATGTCCAAGACCTCGGGAGAGAAGACGGTTCCAGAGTCATATACTGAAATTTAATTACAGATATGGTCTATGGAAATCTATATTTACGTACGAAACACTGCGGCAAAACCTAGTTTTACTGAGATTCTGTCGGGGCGGGGAAATAACCCATTTTAATACAATTGCTAGGCCTTTGCTTCGCATGGTCACTGCTTATATGGATAATGTAGCTGTCCATTGTTAGTCCTCTAAAGCTCTGCCTGCCTTGGCTTTGCAGATATAGTGGACAAGTATTTCATCACAAGTCATTGAACCAAATACTTCGTCGAACCCTATGTCATCTACAAACAAAGGCCTGGAAACTAAAAATGGGTTCTTTCCTCCTAAAGAATTTCTTTATAAAGAAGTTTAATTGTAAAATAAATTGTTTGCACCTTAAATAGTGTTGTCTATGCTACTGATATAACATACAACGTGGAGCGGTAACACTATTACTCTAGCGCCTAGATTTTATCAACCCAAGAATATTTATAATTAAAAATGGGCTAGTAAAGAATCAAGCGCCTTTAAATAAAGGAAGTTCCAATAAAACTCTACAATCAACTATAATGGGATCTAATCAACCAATCATGTAAAAGGTCCACATACCTTGTTGAATCTTTAATCCGTACGAAAACGGAGAAATGTTCAACATGTTCAGAAGAGTCGCTTCTGAAGCTCCGACACGTTCTTCCTTCTTAATCAAATGGATCTCGTTCAAGATTTCAATGGTTCCCTTAGAGATCTTGGTTGGGATTTGCAAAGCTTGGAAGAAAGAGGTCTTTTCAGGACCCAAACCAGTGTTTTGTGGTGGAATCAATACATCCAAAGGGGCCAAAGCGCCGGCACGAGCTGGGGCTTTCACCTTTTGATTGATTTACAAAATTTGAGCGTTAATTAAGGTTCAAATATTTGTTTAATAAAATTAACTGTACACCGCATGGTTTTACTCAACGATTATCGCTAACTAGTAGCTTCGTAGTGTCTATGGAATATGCGTGGTTTCTGCCCTCCAGTTTTAAACAAATAAAACCGGGACAGGTTTGATTTACGACGCCGCAGTATAGGGAATAGACTGTATCGAGAGACAGCTCCCGTCACTGCTAAAAATCGGAGTCTGGTTAAATAAATAACCAGTCTCACGATTCCAAAGCGTCGATAGTTCGAAAAGACAAGGAATCCAGGGTTTGAGAGATTAATTTACCTTATTTTCAAGGATTTTCTCACGGATATCGGTCAAATCTTCCTTGGTGAAAACAAACCCAACGTTTCCCTTGATGTGAGGGAGAATCCTTAAGAAAAGAAGATTAAAGTGTTAGATTCGTGGATTTTTTAAATTGGTTAATGAATTTCAATTAAACATCAGACAGCTTTGGGCAAGCTTTAGTTTCAACAGTAAACCTAAAACATTCCAGTAGGTTCCGCTATTTCTAGCTCTGGATTGTTAAAGGATTCGGCTACGGTTTGTCATCATTTATGCGAGTAATAAGATTTATTTGTCACGAAAACCTACTTTTCAAGCGCCGCATTGTTTTCCAAATGACCCCTGATTGCTTTACGGATCATTGTGTTCTTTCCCATAAGGAGAACTGCGTTCTTGCGAAGGGATTGACGAATCTGTTGCATTTGTTTCGAGCCGACATTGTCTACCCCAACGATGAAACATTTTGGGAATTCGTCTAAAAGTTGCTGTAGGAAAAATTAACATTTTTGTTGTGGTTATGGAATTAAAATACCAAGAGTTTGATATGAAAATTTTGCCTATACTTAATGACTGTACTTCGCATGGTTTATCTCTACAATAACTGTTCGCGAGGAACTTTGTAAAGGTTATGGAATATGCAAGATTTTGCCCTCACAGTCAGAAGACCGGGACATGGTTATTCTATGATACCGCAGTTTGAGAATTGACTGTATAATGACAGCTCCCAGCACTACAATTAACTGGATCCAATTTAGGCAGAAAACCGCCCAAATTGGCTCACAGTTTAAGTATCATTTGAGTCAAACGTGGGTGAACTATTCGTTTAAGAGGTGATTGAAATTATCAGACTCACAATTAGTTTCAGGAAATAGTTGCTTTTCCAAGTTGCTCTGTCCTCCCTGCCCATCTTGTGGTTTCAAGGATTTCTCTTAAGAGTTTAAGGACTGTAAAGAGCGAAAATAATTAGTTAACTAAGATCTAAAAAGCGTTGGAAAAGCATGGGCCTAGTTATGTTCGTAATCCTAAGAGATAAGGGCGAGGCTTAAGAGAAATTCAATGTTTAGTGGTTTTAAACTTAATATAATACGGATATATTGTTGGATATAAGAATATCAATAGTTATATGTCTAATATCAAATACTTTCATGGGTTTATTTGCTTTAAATTAAGTAGATGGAATAAGATTTTACTTACCAAAAGTAGAGCAACGCTGTTCACGTCTTCACGTCCACGACAAAAAGCAATATGGCGACTGCGGAACGCGCTTCGCAGTTTTATGTTTTTTTGATCGGCGCTCGTAGCGCCAAAACGGAAACCGATCAAAGTGTTTGAACCGCGATTTACGAATTTCAAAAGCGCAAGGCTCTTTATAGCCAAATAATATGCATTTATGCCAACTTGCCAAGTGATAATGTCTATGGAATCAATATTTGTTACTTTAATTTGTTTTAAAACATGGAATGCCCATGGTGTATCAAAATTAAAGGCAATTTATTTAATAATAGAAACGAACTAACATAATGACATGAGAGTAACTGTTTTTAAATCTGGATTATGTAACCATCCAAACCACTATTATAGTATAGTTACGATGGAATGTGAAGTAAATGTACAAATACTTGGACACTCAAGTCTTCAACTTCTCTCTCGGAACCATTATTGGACTAGTCCACACTCATTGATAGCATCTATAAGAAAAAAAATATGCTTTTCAAAGACAAATTTTTGCATAAACCAAACAAGTTAAATATTAAAGGTTCTTTGAAAATGAATTAGCTAGAGAAGGGGGGGGGGCGGGGTCAGATTGATGGGCAAAACATTGGCCTCCATTAATGTAGCAATGAATTAAATTATTTCCCCTGAGCGAAGGGGTAATGAATGTATGATCAAGTTATATTTTCAAATTAGCGGAAGCATTAATTTTGATCATCAGACGCAAAATCCTGATGTCCCTACTCCCTAATGATGTAGGGTCATCGCTAAAGCTGTGGGGGTCATCCCAAACGATGTGGAGCTGATCCATCATCCATAATGATGTAGGGTCTTCCCTAAAGATATGAAGGTTATGCCTAATGATGTGGGGTCATCCCTAAAGAGGTGGGGGTCAACCCTGATAATCGCCTTCGATATCACATTTATAGTTCTTATTTTATCAAAGTGGCATATAGATCGCGTGGAAGCAAACGTTAAAACATGATTAGAGTCACCTAAAAGGGTTGATCCCTCTTTTCGTCTACTAATTTTAGCTATGGGGTGGATCCCAGGACCCATTCTGCAGAGGCGGTGCCAGGATTTTTTCACACGTAATCTGATAACTATGCAGTTAGTGCGAGAGAATTATTTAACATCGCCTGACCAATATTTCCTCAGGTGGTATTTCTCACTTGGACGTTTGTCCTTTATTGGATGCTCTCCGTATACGAAACGACGAGAAGTAATTGGATTTCTGGGCATTCTGGCAAAAATTGGTCAACCAGTATACTTGAAATGATATTGACACCGATTTTAACGTACCCTTTCGTAATATTAATAAATGAGATGATGAGACAAAGATAAAAAGTGAAAGATTTAAGATCATATCAGTTCTATAAACTTTTATTTGAGGGGGCTATAGTACGAGAAATTCCTTATCTTTTAAGTTTTATATCTGACATGAAATATTATTCAAGTCTATAAGAAAGAGAAGAAACTACTCAAAATACCTTTAAAGATATTTGAGAGCCAATGAGACGTATATTTAATTTTGTAAATATAAATTTTTACTATCTGTAAAGTTGAATTCTTTTCTAGCTTAGCAGATCTTTTCCATAATAAATTGTACTGTCAAAGCTAGGCAGTGCGCGTAAAGGAAGAGCATTTTAAAGGGGCGGATTTGAGAGCAGATAGGGCTAATTGAATTTCGTCCAACATTGATTTTTTTCTGCTGTATCTTTTGAGTCTCAAATCGCAGTATTTTGAATTTAAATGAGTTTCACCCTTTAAAACCAAGCAAACCATCTAAATGCTCCTTAATTTAATTCATGATCAAACTAATCGAGTTAATACATTATTGCATCAACAGTATCTTAGATAAGAGACTGCTAGATTTCAATATAATCTCTGATAACTTTCTTCTACAATTCTCATCTTCGTAAAGTAGAAATCTTATTGGCTCTGGGAGCTTATTCCGCAATACTGCACCCAACAGTGCCTGGTATATTCTGTCGCTTCTAGCTTTCTCTCGGTTGGCGCTAGGGATACTACTCCTCCCTGGTAGTACTAAAAGCACTATATTGAATCTATTCTTTCTTACGCAAGATATCGTCCAGTACGGACCACTAGTTCGGAGTTCCCATAAATCGTTCCATATTAAAAACTATACCTCTTATCCCAGTATTCTGATATTAATATAAATGCAAAAATTAAGCCATTATAAGTATCGTATACAATAAGAAAGAAAAAAGATTGCTCTAAGAATTTAGAAATCAAAAAGGAAATTGTAACATATCTTTTCCGGCGGAAACTCGCCTAGAAATAAAAAGTTAAAATTTTTTTGATTTTTCAACCAATGGAAGCGATCCGCGTTAAATCCTTGACGTGATAAAAGTTTGTATTTAGATTTAGTTCGGTGGCAATAAAGGGAAAAGTTTACTAACGTCATTGTTTGTTCGCTTATCCAACGGTGGGCGTTAAATGTTTTCAGAAATCGAATCATTTCAGAACGTTAACAGCGATGAAACGCGTAGTGTGACTTATTTTTATTATTAATAACTAACGTATCAAGTGACTAAATAATTATTTTAAGTTTAAAGTTCTAAGACTTATTTGTCTGAGTTTTTTATGACCGATTTCTTGGCGTCATTAATAATTGGGTAAGTTTTTTATTATATACTTTATTTAGGTTTAAGGTTTGACAATATTGTAACCAAAGTGAGGCTGTAACTGATTTTTAATTAACTCTAAATGAAATTTGAGTATCATTTTCGGAAAGACCGTTAAAAAACGTTTCAAAATATATATACATATGTCATAGAAGAAAATTACAGTGACAGTAAATATACATATTTTATAATCGCCATTTTTAGAATTTTTAAAATAAAAATTCTCCGCAATACTACGTCATCATATGGTCGCGTGATTTCTCAATTGTATAGAGCCTACAATTGATTCTAGCGTCTGATAAGCTCGCTTTCGCGCGGTCTTTTTCGTAAAAGTACTAATCCAGAAAGTTAATAAATTATCCTTAAATACGCTTGCAGAAACTACGTCATATCGGAATAAAATAACCTACATATGTTTTTGACATATATATATATATATATATATATATTTTGAAATTTCTTAAGTCTTTGTAAACCTTTTCAATTTAATTTAATTTTAATTTAATTTAAAACAAAATGTTTAAATTAAGATTTTCTTTTAATATTGCAGAGTTTTGTTTACGTTTTTAAATACTGTTGGTTTAATTTACGTAAAATGTTGTGATCACAAATGGTTGAAATTAAATTAAATTTAATATAAAATAAAGTAATATTTTATATAACCATCTATAATCTCTACTACACGCGAGTTATACCATATCTCTATGATAGATTCAAAGTATCAAATTCCATAAATTATAATGCAATTGGATTTTCTCTATTTGAGCTTATAATTGGGATCAAATTGTAAGTTACGATAACTACACATTTTTTGAATAATCGCCTGTCTCTCATTATCCCATATTAAAAGTGAAGTTGAATCAATTTTAATTTAAGGGTTAGTCGATATTTTCGAGCCTAGAGTCCTCAATTTTGACAATTACTAACTAACCAATTAATTAAATCAAAATCTCCTATAGTTGAAACTACATTTAAAGTGATAATGAATACAAAAAATAGTTTCGAGCCAACCAGGATTCGAACCTGGAATCTTCTGCTCCGTAGGCAGACGCGTTATCCGTTGCGCCATTGGCCCGACAACACAATTGGTTCGATTTTTCATTAAATTCAAAAATACCGTAGATATTTCAAGTCATTTCGAACTTCATTTTTGGGTACCATGGATTTATGTTAGATATCTGACCGTACTAGAACAAGCTCGCAATTAGGTATCCATCGGGTATCGAGTACCCACATTGCACCCCTGCTTATTTTCAACCAATTACGAGAGTTAAAAAAGTGACGCAAAACACAATGAATCGTAAAAATTGGAAGGTGGAGTTTATAAATAGATACAATTAGTTTGTCCAACTGTAATTGGAGAAAAAGATTTAACCAATCTGGCGATTATATGCATAACTTTAAAAGGTTAAGCTCGTGTAATGATGCTCTAAGTGTTTTTTATTGAAACTTGAAAACAAAAAGAGTATGTTATCTGAAATGTTTCATTCGATATCCGCCCCAGTAACGCTGCAACTAAACGACAAGAGGATTAACTTGGCCTGCAGGTTAGAGATTGAAGTCTTAATATACACCTACACGTAGATGATTTGAAGGCCCATTTGCACGCTTAATTACTCAAAAATTAAGTTTACAAGTAATGTTTTACCCTCATAACTTATTTAAATCGTCCGCCATCTTGTTCCATGTAGAAAAGGGGATATCAGCCAATCAAAATTTACTTTTGGAAAATCTTACTACGTGTTTTGTTAGATGGCGCCACAGTCTCCAACGGGGTTCCGAAAAACATACCTTCACTCGAATTGATTTCGATTCAGTTCAGTTCATTTCCCACCCTATAGAGTCCCTTTTGAGTCAGGGAGGCTTACTTCCGTGGAAGGGGCACAGTGCGTACGTGGCAATTTCACCACGATGGTCGTTTGTTTGGTTTCCTTATCGACCACCAGCGGTCGAGGAGGCACTTTGTCGCAGTTGACGTATTCCGGTTAGGGCTGCCAAGTCAATTTTTATGGGAAATGTGGCGCCACCTTTTGGGGACTTTTTCATGTATATATAATATCATATTGGTACAAAAAGAAGAGGTTTGATTGGCTAGTATCCCCGTCTTTACGAGCATTATTCAATATGGTGGTAGACCTGTTAGTTTCTTTGAGAAGTATCCTTTTCTTTTTGCAATTTCTTTAGTCTCCTCCCCTTTACGAATCAATCAATCAATCAATCGATATTGTTTGACGGATAAGTTTTATCGTGTTAATGGTTCTTAATCTCTTGTCAATTTCTTGATAATTGTAGATGAAGAACTAACTTTATATAAAGTTCAACGTATATTATTGTAAAGTTATTTTATCTCAAGGTCTGTCTGGCTTAATCACGGTAGCTTTCCTATAAGTCCCTGATAATAATGTTCTATAAGTTGGTTCTGTATTTCGAGTGGTCGTCTAATCACTCTTCAATTTAATTGGTTCGTATACAGGAACAAAAATCAATTATGAAATTTAGCACATTCATCAGTTAATTCTGTTATTTATCTGTAGGGATTAGTGTGACATTAAAGCCAAAATCGTATGATAATTTCGTTCCTCTTTTTGTTCTAATTTATTGATTAAGTTTCATTGACGTGTTAGTGTTCTTTAGTAGTATCAAAAGTCTATCACTTTATTCCATAAAAGTAAACAACGTCCTGTAGCTTAATACAATCAGCAAAGGTTCAGTTTTACGTCATAGCCCATCACTTAAAAATAGACAAAAAAGTCATCACCCCTGTCTGGCTCGAGTGATTTAGACTCTCCAGCTCGATATTTTGTTTCGGGAGAGAGGGACGGAATTTAGGCGGGCCGCGCTTGGTTATATCGTCTTCCCTCCCAACCTAATTAAATGTTGGATTAGGCCTATTTAAACTATAAGGAATCGTTAAAATCACTTGTTGTTAGGTTGCATTCACCCTTTATAAATCAATTTAGAGTCCTGAGTTTATATAAGAATGAAGAGAATATGTTTAGAAAGGATAAACTATAAATAACACGAAGTTTCTCAATCATCTTGAAAGTTCACTCAATGAATTCGGGAACCTTCAAAGAAACGTCGATATTTTCCAATTAGCGAGTCTTACAACAAGTTCAATTAACTTTGGTGATAGAGATACTCTTGTTTATCAACGAGATAAGACCATCTTTTGCCTGGAGGGATTAAATAGAAATTTGTTATTTGATGGGAATACGATGAAAAGACGTTTATTTGGTAAACATGACAAAGTTTCAAAACTTTGCGCGGTAGCAACGGCTTTATTATCTTGTTGGTTAGATGACTACAGCTACGTTCACACTCGCATTTCTTTATAAATCGATTTATCGTAGCTTCATCTATCGGTTGTTGAAACCGAATCGGTACGAAACTGGTTCCCGAAACAGTTTCGAGAAATCGAATCAAATCGATTCGAGAAAAGACGGTTTCCCGTTCACACGACTCAAATGAAACGTTTTGAAACGGTTTAAATCGATTCCAAGGCCTTGTATGAACGCGGCTTTAGGTCCTGATTTCACGTTTTGGCTATCTTTTCGAAACTATAAAAACCTGTATCCCGAAACAACAGGAATTACACAATTTTATGACACCATAATCGTCACTCTTGTGACGAAAATTTGTATGTAGTTCCTTTAAAGGGAGAATGCAACCTAACAAAACGTGACTTTTTTTTTATCAATTCCTTCTCGTTTAAATAGGCCTAATCCAACAGTAAACAAAATTACAAACAAATATTAAACTAGAAATAAATTTAATCGGTATAAAGTTAATTCAACTTAACACATCTTGAACAAGTTTCTACACGCTAAAGTAATCTTAACATTCTAAAAATAACCTGTCTTATCGTAATTAAGTCGGAAACAGCGAAATACAAAGGGAGTGTTTTTTGTCCTTAAAGAAACAAGCAAATCTCTTTCTTCAAGTTAAATTCTAGAAGTAAATGTGTGGAATATAATTTTAAATAACTTGTATATAAGTAGTTCCTTCCTCGAGGGCAAAAATCTATTTTACAATCTTTTCAAAAAGGGTTGGCATTAATAACCAAAACTGAGGCGAAATGGTACACCGTGTTAATTCTCAGAGAGAAAGGGAAATTGATGACAACTACTTTTGAAAACAAAGAATCTTTAAGAAAAATTTCCCTAATATAAAAAAGAAATTCTGATATGGCGATAATTAAATTAAGTTTCTTACAGTTTGAAAAATAGCTTCTAACGTATAATAAGAAAGATCAACTATCTTTTCGTGGCAGTTGAGAGAAGCATATAATCCCTCGACTTTGTATTTTCAAGAGATTAAGAGAATCCATATTAAAAGTGAGAAAATGAACGTTAAAGGGGGAATGAAATCTAACAACGAGTGATTTTTTTATCGATTCCTTATCGTTTAAATAAGCCTAATCCAACAGTAAAAACATTTAAAAGCATATATTAAACTAGTAATAAACTTACAAACTTATCATCAAAATAGGCTTAGCTGGATTCATGGGGATATCCCTAACTCCCCGGGGGTGTAAGGACTAGCGACCAATGACATTGATCATGGAGATCCCCCGTAAAAGAGCAATCGTGATCAATGTCATTGGTCGCTAGTCCTTATACGGGAGTTAAGGTGATCTCCATGAATCCATCTAAGCCTATTTTGATGGCAAGTTTTAAATTTATTTCTAGTTTTAATTTGGTAGGCCTATCGATAAAGAATCGATAAAAATCTCTTGTTTTAGGCTGCATTCTCCCTTTAAAGTGAGGATGTCACTATGTTTTTTAAGAAACTTCAAAATCAAAATGTCAAAAATATATGGTTAATTTTTTTTCCGATGCCATATTCTTTCTAGCTAAATTCTTCAATTTAAATGAGACTTGACCTTTGACTTTAAACTAAAACTTCTTATCACTTTTTTTAGAGTTTCTATAATAAAAGAGCAAGGCAGCTAGTTTTTCATTAACTGTAGAACTTTAGTAGAAAGAATACATTAACACTCCTAGATTTCTAACGAAAAAACAGTGACGAAAAAGTATTACCATAAGTAGAGGTTAAAGAGGGAAAATACGTTTTGAGTAGTAAAATATTCAGAAAGTGTCTGTGAATTGTACAAAAAGTTTTAAACTTGCATAGAATTAAAAAGACTAAGCGTGCACTGGCTTGGATAAAATATAGGAGGCGTTGGGCTTGAGGTAATACTAATACATATTAAATTAAATTATAAACTTATGGTAACAGACTTTGTTTTCAAGAAATATTTAGATTAGACTATAATTCAGGCACATTACATCCGACTCGTGCGAAAAAAACCAATTTAAATATAAATATCTAAGCCAATTTATTTGAACCTTGAATGTCTTTTTAAGGGATATTGGATATTTATACGACATTTTAGGGCATTTAGGTTTTAAATGACTATATGTCACCTTTATATCTTAGTAGCTCCAAACACCATCACGGTATAACCTTTAATATCAATGGCCAATCACCGTATAAATTGCTTCCATGAGAATTTAATTTCAAAAAGTTAAAATTGCTCTTCTAAAAAATTCTAAACTATGGAGAAAAGTTTAACAAGATTTTATTTTATAGTAAAGGTATTCTGGCCGGACAAGCTAGTTCTAGTTCGTTTTCGAAATAAATTAAAAAATACCGAAGTAAAAAAACTTGGAGCTAAAAATGGAACAGCATTTGAATTTATTCTCGGAATCACAGAGCCAACGTATTCGATAAATATCAAACAATTTTTAGACACGTTTTTGGTGTTTAATACAAGCGCTGTGGAAGGCTGATATAATATGATTGGCCCTAATTTATATTTACTTTAATTCAAATTTTACCAAACTTTAGAAATTAATTTAAACACCAAAAATGTGTCTAAAAATCGCTTAAATTCTCAAGTACGTTTTTTGGCATCCGGTGATTCCGAAAATAAATTCAAAAGCTGTTCCATTTGTAGCTAAAAGTTCCCTTTAATTTACCACTTCTCCATTTAAATAGGCTACAAAATAAAATACGTGTTTTATACGTATATTGGGACAAGAAGGATCAGACAAGGAGAGGAAAAGTGGGGACGGCGCAGTTCCTACTGCGTCGGCCTAAACTCCCACTCTGGGAGAACGGGGTAGAGATGTTTCGTGGTAAAATGTTGTCACGTGGGTAAAACGGATCCTTTATCAGCTTTGTAGTAGCCAACGACGCTAGTGACCACGTGACAACAGTTTACCTCGAGAATTTCCTATCCCCCTTTCCACCCGAGTAGGAGGTTGGCTCTTCTCTAACTCAACGCAGCCCTACTTTTCCTCTCCTTGTCTGATCCTTCTTGATTGGGATCAAGTCCATCTCTAAACATTTCTGCGTGATCTAAACAGTCTGTGTTCTATTTTCTAGCGCAGCCTAAATTTATTCGCCTGAAATAAAAATGTCAGACTCGCTATGTTTTGTAACAAATAACGGCTAATAATAGCGTTCAAGTTTCCTTTAATAAGAAATGGATAAAAAATAAGGGCATGAATGTGCCAAAGCGTAGAACCGGAAGACCCTACATTGTGAAAGCCAAAAACCAAAAAAAAAACAAAAAAAACTCTATGCTTATAAGCATTTTAAAAGTTTTAATTAAAAGTTGCTCAGGCGTCTCGTTACTATCCTATTGACATTTAATGAAATTTGAAGACCATTCTTTTTGTTCTAGATTTTTTTTTAATGCGCCTAACTGCTTCTAGGTTTTGTGCTCCTATAATCTCACAACGCAACCAGAAGGGTATAAAACGCGTCTTAAAGGGAGAATGCAACCTAACAACGAGTGATTTATCGATTGCTTAGGCCTAATCCACCAGTAGAAAAACATTACAAACAAATATTAAACTAGAAATAAATTTAAAACTTATCATCAAAATAGGCTTAGCTGGATTCATGGAAATCAGCTGAATTTCATCGCATTAGAGAGTCAGCGACCAATCGAATGTTATTGGAAGTTTCACGGAGATCTCGCCTTAACGACGGGCCTTTTCTCATTGGTGGCTGACCATTCAATACGAAGAGATTCAGGTGATCTCCATGAATCCAGCTAAGCCTATTTTAAGGGTAAGTTTTAAATTTATTTCTAGTTTACTATTTGTTTGTAAATTCTTTTACTGGTGGATCAGGACCTATTTAAACGATAAGTTGCATTTTTCTTTTAACAAACTGGCAGTAATTCCCGCGCAAATTTCCCGCCTTTTCTAATGCACTTCTGTCCAAGATAAATATTACCAACTTCTGACCGTGATAAATATAATAGCAAATAGGGCTTTGATTCCTTTTGGGAGGAGTTTTCTTGGGCGTAAAATAAACCCCGCGTTGCTAGTTAATTTTCGCTTGAGCCTATAATTTGACCTTTTAATGGCTGTCGTATAATTAATTTCCATCAACCAGAGAAGCGACGGAGAAAAAAATTTCGCCTCGACAAAATGAGTCAATAAATATTCTCAGACCCTGTTACCAAAAAAGCTCACATTTTATAGTGGGCTGGAATCACTGGACATAATAAAAAAAAAAAAAAAAAAAAAAAAAAAAACAGCCAAGATGGTGAAAACAGAGTAGGACTAGGACATTCTTGGCCTCTGCTAATGATAACTGATTGGATAGTTCTTGACCTAATTCTGGTTAAAATGACATCATTAACAACTTCTACTTACGAATGTAAAATACATTAGCATTAAAGGGAAACATGGAGCTAAAAATGAAACATATTTTGAATCTAAAAACGTTTTCCAGAATTATTTCAGAATTTTTAGACACGTTTTTGATGTTTAAATTAATTTCTTGGTAAATTCGGGCCAATCATATAATTTCAGCCTTCAACAGCGCTTGTAATGTCTTGTCTCAACATTAAAAGAATATACCGGGGTTTGATCACCAAGGTCTTAGGCAACAAATACCGGTGTATTCTTTTAATGGAACCATTAAGTATAATTTCAAAAAATAAAAAATTGCAATTTCTCGACCATTTTTAAATTCTGTCCTTTTGCATGCGTGGTAGCTTCTTTTTGCATAATTTAATATTCAAGAGATACAAAATAATTCAAATATCTGTACCGCATAAAATCGAATTCATCTGGTCAATATTTCACCATATATCATCTTTATAGTCCAAATTAAAAAAAAAAAAAAAAGGTTTACCCTAGCTCCCAAGTTTGAAGTCTGATCAAATCTAGATTTTTTAGCAACAGGGAGCCACAACGATGATTGATTTCAGTTTAGGGTCATAAAACAATTTTGTAGTCATTTTTCATTCCTGTCTGTCTCGGGAAGAAAAAAAACCATCTTCGTTTGTAATCCTGAACTTAAATAAATTGCCTATAATAACTCATTGGGGATATTGTCCGTATACCAACTCGGAAATTTGTATTCTAGACCAGTTGGGGAGAATAAAAAATAGCCAAGCCATTTTAAAGGGAGAATGCAACCTAAAACCTAATAATAAGTGGTTTTTTTATCGATTCATTAACGTTTAAATAGGCCTAAACCATGTGGAAAACTTTTTACAAACAAATATTAAGCTAAAAATAAATTTTAAAAATAGGCTTAGCTCGATTTCATGTAGATCATGAATTTATTCGCATTGAAGGGTCAGCGACAAATCGAATGTTATTGAAAGTCTCATCAAGATCTCGCCTTAACGACGGGCCTTTCCTCATTGGTCGCTGACTCTTCAATGCGAATAAATTTAGAATTTCCATGAATCCATCTAAGCCTATTTTGATGATAAGTTTTAAATTTATTTCTAGTTTAATATTTATGTAATTTTGTTTACCAGTGGATTAGGCCTTTTTAAACGATAAGGAATCGATAAAAAAATTACTTGTTGTTAGGTTGTATTCTCCCTTTAACAATAACAGCAACATAGATGTCAAACTCTAGCTGAAATATGGCCAAAAATCAATTGGCCAGGGTTGTATACTTTAACCTATTTTCTGTCAAAGCTTTAATATCCTGATATTGTACCTATCGGAAAACACGACTTGGTACTTCTTACGTCAACTCACGTACAAGAGAGATATCTCAAGGAAGTTATCCTCGAGCTAAAGAAAGGACTATTGCTTGAATGTTGATCTCAATCTTGATAGTGCGTACAAGATATAATAACGAATGTAGAGCTACTTATAGTATTGCCATGAGTATATTTAATTTGGAGTATGGTAGTGCACCATAAAAGGGAAACTTGGAGCTAAAAATGAAACAGCTTTTGAATTTATTTTCGAAATCACTGGATGCCAAGTAACGTATTTTTTCAAGCAATTTTTAGACACGTTTTTGCGTTTAAATTAATTTCTAAAGTTTGGTAAAATTTGAATAAAAGTAAATATAAATTCGGACCAATCATATTACTTCAGCCTTCAACAGCGCTTGTATTGTGTTTACATTAAATCTTTTAATGTTTAGACAAGACATTACAAGCGCTGTTGAAGGCTGAAATAATATGATTGGTCCCAATTATTTGGAGTTTCAAACTCCATTTATCGAGACATGATAAAACTATCAGTTAGTAATCGGCTAAAGCGAGCGCTTTGAAATCCCCAAATACTCTAGGTTGTCACTAACTTCTACAACATTCAGCCCTTCAACATGGATAGTCGATACCATACGCGTACAATTTCCAAGGATCGTGATCTTAAAACCAATCAGTTTGAAATTACAACACGCGCTAAGATAGGATGTACCTTATCTCATGGCTAGGTTTCTACAAGAACTAAATTATTAGACTAAGAACGCACTACAAAATTGAAATCTTATATTTCCACGAAGTCATATGAAAAGTCTATCACTTTATTCATAAAAGTAAACAACGCCCCTTAGATTAATACTATCAGCAAAGGTCTGGGTAAATGTACCGACAGATTCTGATTTGAAACACTCTAGTGGCCGCAGTCGCCGTATAAATAGTGAAATCTGAAGCCCCACTCTGCGGAGAAATTCCAGAGTTGGGGGAAGACAATATAGCCAAGCGCGGCCCGCCTAAATTCCGTCCCTCTCTCCCGATTCAAAATATCGAGGAAGAGTCCAAATCACTCGAACCAGACAGGGGTGATGATTTTTTGTCTATTTTTAAGACCTTTGCTGATAGTATTAAACTACGGGACGTTTACTTTTATTAAATAAAGTGATAGACTTTTGATATAACTTTATAGCTACATTGTTCTGTGCTGAAAATTCAAGCTGATTATCTTGGAAAGTATTCTATATACTCAGAGGAGACTGGACATTCCTTATATCGTAGTCGTTATTCGTCCACTGCGGGGTTATTGCTAACCGGATTCTACGCGAAACAGTTGGGAACTAAAGCGCCTATAATTTGGTAGATCTTAACCGCATTAACTTCTAATCTTACGGATCAATAGGCCTATATTAGAAAGACACAACTCTAAGTGTATTTATTTAAGCTTCAGTAACTATTAAGTTACTGTAGTCTTTGCCCAAGGTTATACATTAAGTAACCAAGTTCATAATTATCAATCTAGTAAAATATACGTTAATATGGTTGCTTTCACGGCGTTTATTTGGTAAAAGTACTTAACTCTAGAAAATTCCCGCATTTGAAACATATTAAAATATTTAGCTTAATACTTGTTTGTAATGTTTTTTACTGGTGGATTGGGCCAGAAGCCGATGAAACCCTCCTTTGAAGTCTACTACTCTAATGTTCGATATAGCGCTCCTCTCTGTATGGGTAAAATTCCCAATTTACGGGATCCGAGGGGTCCTATTTCATACCCCCCGTCTACGGAAAATTGGAAATTCTCTCTCTCCACATACACGACGACGTTTATTTGACGAACTCCAAGGTTGCTAGAGATATTCGCTCCGAAAATATCTACCGTTAGGTGGCGTACGAATAGCAATTTTTGAGACTAACCCATACAGAGAGGGGTAGACAAGACCCGGGAGTAGTAGACTTCGAAGGAGGGTTTCATCGGCTTCTGATTAGGCCTATTTAAACGATAAGGAATCGATAAAAATTTAAGTTATTCTTTTTTATTATCCCTTTGAAAAGCTATCATTTGAATTCTAAACGTGATGCTCAATATTATATTCTCCAAAAATTCCCACTCTCTCGAGCATGTAACGCCGTTCTTATCCGAAATATCTCTAAAAATAAAAGTGTAAACTTCAAGAAAGTTGGAAAGGTTTCCCTTCGTAGGCTTGAAACGTCCAAGGTTGCGTGTATAAACGAGGTTTTTTAGGTAGTATTTTTAGATGCTTTATAAGGTTGCAACGAACTAAAATAGAGTTGCATTCGTGTCAATGAATAAAGCTGCGTATACAACTGTCGGAAGGTTTTCAAAAACGATATTTTTTGAAATTTTAAAGAAATACCTTCCAATATTACAGTAAACTAACGGCAAGTTTTGAAAGGAAATAAGAATTTTCCATCGATATGGATGGACTGTAATCTCAGAAAGAATTGTGGCAGATACAGCTGTCTGTCGCTTCAATATATTTTTTTTTTTTTCTCTTTTTTGCTAAGCCTAATCTGAGGAAAAGCAATGGAATTTGAGTAGTATTTTCGGAAATATCGTTAAAAAACGACTCAAAATATATATACATACGTCATAGAACAAAATTAAAGCGACAGTAAAAATAAGTATTTTATAATCGCCATTTTCGAAATTTTAAAAGAAATTTCCCGCAATTCTACGTCATCACTGGGGTCGCGTGATTTAGCGATTGTGGCCCATTTGACCGACATCCCATTGGATCGACACATTTTTAGCCACGATAAATCACCAAAATAAAATCCCAATCGACCGACACAATATCGATAATTATAAAATAATGCAATCGATATTTGGTCGCTCGAATGGGACGTCGGTCGAATAGGATGTCGGTCGAATGGAATGTCGGTCGAAGGGCATTCTGTCGAATGGGTTATGTCGATCGAATAGGATGTCGGTCTAATGGGTCGACATCCCATTCGATCGACATCCCATTCGACCGAATAATCCGCACTTTTGGGGGATTCGGTAAATGGGACCAGAATCTCTGCTTGAATATACCCGCTGGAATTAAAAATAAAATTCCCGGGAACGCAAAGATTCAATCTTTGAAAGCGAGAAATCTGATTCACTTATAATAATTTAATGGCCAAGTAAAATGAGCACTACACTCGAGCAGTTCGTAAAATATTAAGCACAAGATTTAGTTTAGAAGAACCAAATACTTTCAGATCCATGGAACTTATTTTTATAAAGTGAATTGCTGATTTATATTTATTTTTTTAATTCATATTCATGAGTAATTGTAACCTAACCTAACCCAACCATTATCGTAAAACTACACCACGGTGACAACATAAAATAACAGAAACAATCCACCAAAGTCAAAAAATATAAACTAACCTTTAACGTAAACTAACCTCGACTTTCTTTCACTACGCCACGGTGACTTAAAAGTCATTCTATTATAATATATCATCATCAACATTTTCCTCAATCGATATTGTATCGGTCGAATGGGACCCAGAAAATATCGATATATATAAATGATAAATACAATCGATCGAAATCCAATCGGTCGAATGGATGTCGGTTCAACAGGAATACACCGATTTAGCTATTGCATAGAGTCTACAGTTGATCCTCGCGCTGGCACCAGTGATAAGGTTGCTTTCGCGCGGTGTTTTTCGTAAAACTACTTAATCCAGATCACCTCAACTACCTTTCGTATGAAAATTAAGATTAATTACGTTGCAAACTTTGAATAGGGCATATAATTATACAAGACAGCCTCAATTTAAAGAGAACTAGGATAGTTTGCAAATTAAAATTAGTTGAAATTCATAAACCTTTTCATAATTTTCAGCTCCATTTCATTTTGTCATTCAAAAATTCTATACCTTCTCTTTAAAGAATTGAAATTAATTTTTTCTCACGTAAAAACATGGCACTTAGTTATTTGTTTAGGTGCCTATAAAAGTCATTTTAGAAGTTACTATTATTATTTACACATGGTATCCTAGCTAGTACGTGACCACACTCTGACTTTTAGAATTACACGCTTACACCTTAGGTAAATAAAATTTCGATTCATATCATCGAAGTTGGTTTCAAAATATCAGCACTTAACAAAATTACAGTTAACAGAGACTTGCAAGTTCATATGATCAAGGTCTTAAGCATGAACACTGGAATACGTTTTTTGACATGGTGATTTCGAAAATAAACCCAAAAGCTATTTCATTTTTAGCTCCAAGTTTCCCTTTAAGGAAGAACTTTGAAAATATTTCAAACCAGCTGGAAATACTTTAAAAACAAATTTATCTCGATATTATTTAGTTGACGAAGCTAGGTTAATTGCGATTACGGAAAGACAATTTGAAATATTTTTTAAAAGTCAAACAAATAAAAAAGAAACGCGTTGCTTAACGAGAAACGAAAGCGGAACCAACAGTAGCATTTCGTTGAAACACCCACGTTTTTCGTTAATTGACACCCGAAAGATAATGAAGCAAAAAGTTAACTTCACTTACACATCAAGGGCTTTGCTTTTAACAAACTTGTTATCGCGCGCAAAAATAAATGTTTGAAGGATTAATATCACATGATTTTGTAATTTAAACGTTTAGGCTATGACTATATTAACGAAAATTAACCCTAACCACAATAGGGAGATACAAACAAGAATTATTTTTACAGATCCTACAGATCTTTAAGCGCTGTATTAATAGAAAAGCAAATATAGTCCCGAAAAAGGCCACAGTGTTAAAGTGAGGTTGATACCATTTTTTTTTTTTTTTCGATATAGTGATGACGTAGTTTTGCGGGGAGTTTTTATTTTAAATTTCGAAAATGGCGATTATAAAATATGTATTTTTACAGTCACTGTAATTTTGTTCTATGACATATGTATATATATTTTGAATCGTTTTTTAACGATATTTCCGAAAATGATACTCAATTTACATTTGGAGTTATGAAAAATAACGTTTTTTTTTACTTAGCTGTGATGCTATACCTTAAAATTTGAATATATTACACGGACAGGCTAAATGTGTTATATTGGTGTCAACCTTGGTGTTGATATAAATATAAAAGGTAGATAAACACAGACGCTCTTATGTAGTACATCCTTAAGAGTGCCTCTCGAAAAATACTTCTCCAACAAAAGGTCAAAGTTCACCATAGCGGCCGGTAATATACACGGTTAATTTTTTCACGAAAATTAATATAAATAAGTGCATATAGTTTATAAAATAAACATAAGCTACGGTCACACTAGCATTTCTTAATCGATTTGAAACGGTAAAATCAAACCAATATTCAAATCGCCAGGAATCGTTTTAAACGTCACGTGTTCACGTGTTATCTTTATAAATCGATTTATCGTAGCTTCATCTATCGGTTGTTGAAACCGAATCGGTACGAAACTGGTTCCCGAAGCAGTTTCGAGAAATTGAATCAAATCGATTCGAGAAAAGAAGGTTTCCCATTCACACGACTCTAGGGAAACGTTTAGAAAAGGTTTAATCGATATAAAGCTTTTGAAGGATGATTTACTTGTGCTTGGATTAATAATGCCAAGTTTCAAAACACCTCAACCTTTTGCAAAATAAAAACTGGTTTGATTTCATAGCGTATAAATGCTCTTTTTAGAAGAGCAATGCAAAGTAATTTTTGTATAATTTACAACTTACCATAAATCAAATATATTTAAACTAAATAATGTTTCAGACTAATTTGAAATTTGATTCTTTCGGGCTATTAGTGTACTCATTTTTTGACAAGTCAAATATATCACGGCTTCACATTGCCAGAAATTACAATAATCATTACGGAGCAATAAACAATGGATTAAGGCATAAGCCACAGTCAAATTTTTCCCCTTTGAAGATTAGATTACACCCGGAATTAAACGCAAAAAAAAAAAAAAAAAAAAAAAAAAACTTTAAAGTAACAGTATACATATGCCAAATAAATAAATTACCACAACAGTAATCAAAATAAATAATTTTCGATGTTAACTAGGTAATAGCTAGACATAGCCTAATTATCACTATGGTCGCAACCAAGAGTAGGTTCTGGCACTCTATTATATTACTTTCACGCTGTCTTTCTCGCGAAAGTGCTTAAGGGGAGAATGCATCCGAAGAACAAGTGATTTTCCTTGTTGTTTATATATGTCTAATTCACCAGCAATAAAATTACAAACAAATGCTAGATATTTAAAACTAACCCGTAAAAATAGGCTTAGCTGGATTCATGGATATCATGAATTTCTTCGCATTGAAGAATCAGCGACCAATTAGCAAAGGCCCGTCGTTAAGGCGAGATCTCCGTGAGACTTTATACGGAGAAATTCAGGATATCTTCATGATGATAAGTTTAAAAAAAAGTTCTAGTTTAATATTTGTTTCATATTTTTTTTTTCTGTTGGATTAGGTCTATTTAAACGATAAGGAATCGATAAAAAAAAATCACTTGTTAGGTCGCATTTTCCCTTTAATCCAGAAACCTGTACTCCATTTTGCATTATATAAAATTGAAAACTATAATCCTTGAAAAAATAAGGTGACATTATCTCTTTATAATACTCGGAGGAGGTATAACTTAGTGTTTAGAAAACATTCTAGAGAGGTCGACTGGTAGAGGACAAATCATTTGCCAATAAAATGATCCATGTCTTTCTTTCAAGGAGAATATAAAAAAGATATTGGCTGGTGATAAGCGAACGAGGCTTATGAAAAAAATGCTTGGTATGACAGTATGTTACTGATAAATACCTTCCTAGCGTGATAAATGTCGCGAATATTAGAAGATTTGGCTGAAACATAGTGAATATAAAGTGAGGCTGTCACAATATGAATTCTACCGTTTTGAACCCTGTTGGAAAGGTCAATTTATAAAATTTTGGGGTCGCCCGTGTGGTCCTTGGATCAAAAGAGTCGATTTGAATATTCGAATCGGTTATAAAACGGTTTCAAAGAGTATAGTGTGAACGTATCTTAACGAAAAAAAAAAAAAAAAACGCGCGCAAGCGGCCTTATCACGTGCCAGCGCGAGAATTAACTGTAGACAATTGCAAAATCACGCGACCCATAGTGATGACGTAGTATGGCCATGTAGATAGCGAAGTAAAAGGCTGAAGTATTAATATGATTCACCCGGATTCACCCTAAACACTCAATTTCAAACCAAACCCAACTTTAAAATTTAATTTAAACGCTTAAATATCGCCTATAATATGTGGAAATATTATTCAAATCGTAAATGTAAAGGTTCTGAAAATAAATTCAAAAGTTGTATATTTTTTTAATTAAATGTATATTTATCTTTTCCACATTCCCTTTTTATGTCGAGCTAAATTCTGTTTCACGTCAAATAATATGACAAGTTTGTTCGACGTCGTAAATTAATCGTAAAAGCTACGTATAGTTCCCAATGGATCACGAGTTAGTCTAGTTCCAAAATAAACCGCGTGGCTTTAACACATGGGCGTCTGCTGCAGAGCCGAGATTGAACCAATTGAAAGCACTTAAGGGAGATATTAGTCTCTTCGTTTTCGCCTTTATTTAAACGTTGTTTTTTGTAAGATAAGAATAGTTTAGGCCCCGTGAGGACAACACTTTGCAGTCGTGTACAAATTTGGTTATAAGCTTCATCGCGAAGGAATGCGTTTAATAAAAAGTTCATCACTTAAAAGTAAACAACGCCCCGTAGCTTAATACTATCAGCAAAGGTCAAGGGTAAATGTAAAGTCAGATTCTACAGGATTCGAGACACTCTAGCGGCCGCAGTCGAAGTGTAAATATTGAACGGAAGAAGCGACACTCTGCGGAGAAATTACGGAATTGGGAGGGAAGATAATATAGCAAAGCGCGGCCCGCCTACATTTCGTCCCTCTCTCCAGACTCAAAATATCGAGGAAGACAGGGGTGATGACTTTTTTCACTAGTTTTAAGCGCGAAAGAGAGGGGGGAGTCGTTTTCTGTCGATTCATTTTCACCCCCGTAAACGTCTAGAAAGTTCGGCGCGATATTAGCTTACTTAGTTCCAATCTCAACCGCTAGAGAGAGCAATTTCGAATTCAGTGTCACGACCGTTTTAGAGTTTTTTATTTATTTTTTTTTTCCTTTCTCCTCGGGCGAAAGCTCTGACGACAAAACTTTCAGATCCACGTACCAATCGTAATGTATTGTTGTAAACTTGAAGCGTGATTAACCTATGATAGCGCATATTGCTTTAGGGTATCAATGTTATTCAGAACTTAACGCCAATTCCTCTGGGATGAAAATGAAATTACATTTTCATACAAATTTATTAAATTTGCTCTGTTTGGTTTATATCTCAATAGTGCGGCTTAATGCGTAAAAAATTGCTATATAAGGAGTCACGAAACCCCTGGCAACGAGGAATATTATATGTCGAGTACGTGCCAATAATGTTTCACCTTCGCGACGTTCTTATACAGGGTGATAAAAACCAAGTGTTAGGAAAGATGATACTGTAATGTTATCACATTCAACCGAATCCCAATGAACAGAATTTTAGAAGAGCATGTTTTTTCATAATCTAGACCAAATATTGTTTGGTGAAAAGGTTTAGTCAAGCTAAAACTGGAGTATTTCTATTTCCGGTAGCTCTACCGCTACCTTGGCCAGTTTTAAGCGTTGGACTATGACCTAAAACTGGACGTTTGTTGATAGTATTGATAGTATTAAACTACGGGGCGTTGTTTACTTTTATGGAATAAAGTGATAGAATTTTGGTGGTATCAGAGGTATATAATAACCCCTTTCGGGGAGAAGTATGAAAGCCCCTATACTACCAATGCTAAAAATCACGAACAACAAGAGCCCGCTGCTGACTATCTAGGCCACTAGCTCGCGCTGGACTTCTCAATGTCGCTACTCTAGTAAATGGTCTTTGTATAAACAAGACGGCTCGATTTGTGTTTAGAACTTCCTGTCTCAGGAGTCAGGCTGTCTGTTAAATTGGAGTCGAAGGTTGACTTCAGCTCGCAAGTTCCGGAAGTGTGCGTAGGCAAAATTTAGTGAGGTTCAAAATGGTGTAACTATTTTTTGGGAGTAAAGCGGTGTGTCGATCCGCCGCGATTTACGCCGGGCACTTGTTGTTCGTCGATTTTGCCTACCTTTCATACTTCCCCCCGAAGGGGGTTATTATATACCTCTGATGGTATTGATTACCGGAAGATGAACAGATCCAGTTTAGATAGGGACAGATACCGTTGAAACTTCTTATTCGATTTACCATATTTTATAGAATCAGCCTTCAATGTTATGACCTTGGTTACAATATCACCCTGTATATCCAAAGGTTATAACGATATTACCAAGACCGGGCGAATTTCGATATCGGCGTTAACAATTTTGGAAGAAGACTCTTAATATATACCAGGCTCTACAAATTTATCTTCCCCAGAGTATATATAAAATCCCTTCTAGCAGAAATGTGGATAAAAAATGGACCAATAACCAAGCTTCTTTGTTATTTGGATATTCCTAACTTTCACGAGTTTCCTTGGGCCAAAATAAACTGAAATTGACTGCCTACAAAGCCTACACGGATCCCGTAAATCACAAATAAACAAATATCCGACTTATTTCACCTAAAATGCTACGTTCAAATGTTCTGGGATATATGATGCAATTTATTTCTGGAACGTAATTAATCTTAATTTTCGTACTTGATCTGGATTAAGTACTTTTACGAAAAAGACCGCGCGAAAGCGACCTTAACACTGGTGTCAGAACGCGCGAGAATCAACTGTAGGCTCTAGATAAAAATAGCGAAATCACGCGACAATATTGATGACGTAGATTGCGGGGAATTTTTATTTTAAAAATTTCTAAAATGGCGATTATAAAATATGTATTTTTACTGTCGCTGTAATTTTGTTCTATGACATATGTATATATATTTTCAATCGTTTTTTAACGATCTTTCCGAAAATGTTAATCAAATTACAATTGTAACTCATAAACTGTTTTAAAATCAGTATGGTTATCAAAAAAGTGGGAAAATTGTTTTTAAGAGTAACTGTGTATATTTGGGGACACCACGGCAAAAACGGTCAACAAAGATGACCCCATTGAGCAACTGGAAGGATGAGAAAGTGATGGATACTATACAGGATGCTTAGTAACTTTAGAAGATCAAAATTGTGAGGAGAAGGGATATTCATATATAGTCACTTTTACCTCGTATTGGCAGCGCCTCTAGAGTTATATCTATGATTGTTTTACTATAAGAAATAAAGGGAATCTAACTTTAATGGTACTGTCAACTGAAGGTAAAATAAACCAAATATATATTTGAAAAAGCTCATTTAACGTCGGATGGGGCTAAAAAAAGGGAACAGTTTGGTCAGTTGATTTACTCATCGCTATGGTTACGCTGATATGATGGAAGAAATTCGAGAGAAACAATATTTTAAGACAGTAACGGATCCTTCCGTTGGTTTTGTTACGTCATTTTGGGGTTAAAAAACTTGTAAACATTATTTGTTTCGTGATGAAGTAAAATTGAAATATATTTAGATTGTGGAATGAAAATTGATTTATTATTATTATTGCCCTTAGTAAAATTAACAACACTTAAATACGGTTGTAAAAGCCTTAAGTTAATTGTATTTACTGCCATAGGAGGCGTGGCTTACATAATTTTTACATTCAAGATTTACCGCTAGTTAATTTATTATGCCTTTTAGATTTTAGTTGACTTTTCCTTTTCTAGTTAACTGTGCACAACGATTACAATAACGCCGACAGAACGAATATAATAGATGCACAACCCCCACTAGGAGGAGGTGTGGCTAAAAATAAGTAAGCTTATAAAGTGCTTCATTTTACTGCACGCAAAGCCGAACCTTAGGAGTAAATTGCCAATGTATTTTCTATGGGCGCCTGTAGAAATGTTCTACCTGCCGCGCTTACATGTTCAGACAAAAGCCGAACTTAAGGGGCTAATTTAAAATTCGAATAAGATTGTGTGTAAAAAAAAATAATTTTGCACGGAAAAATTAGAACAATAGTAATAAATATTTAAAATTAATCAAATATTATGACATATAATTACAACCTATTTAAATATGATTTTAACTTACAACATACTTATAATCTTGAAAATAGATACGAATTACGAGTGTCTAGGTTTTATTATAATTTAATCATAGCAGAGAATGACCTTTGCCATCACACGCACGGTAGCATCGTGTGCGGTGGATAATTGAAATAATTTAGCAATAAATTAAACCTTATCAATAAAAATTCGTGGGGGAGGAGATTGAAGGTATTGCGCAGTAAATCTGCAATATGTGATGGCATTTTGATAATAGAAAAGTTTGGAAAACCGGAGTTGTGAGGAAAAACTGATAAAAGTCTATAACACACTTTTATTCAAATCAATTGATAATGAAGAGAAAACTAAGGCGTATTGATACGTTATATTAAATTGTATTGAAAGAAAATAGTAATTGTAAATTGTTTTTGAACAAGATATACGGGTGACGATTAAGATATTACAACTTATGGTACTTCATTATCTTTATATTTGGAGATAAATTTTTCTTTGCAGCAGGTGAAAGCCTCATATTTTGGAATATATTAACATTGTATGGGACGTACTATTTGAGTGATAAGGTTATGTTCGACCCTGGACTATGTTTCGTAAAGATTAATACCTATTATAAATATCTACTCATTATCGATATTGACGTGGAGTTTGCGAAGATTTTTCAAATTATAGTGGTCTCTCGTACTGTTCTCATTAATTATTTACATGTATTTGTGATCCATACAGCTTAGGATTTAAACAAATATTAAGGTATGTGAATTTTAATGGGATTTTTCATCGTTAAAGTGTGGCTGTCACTTATGAATTAAAATTTATTTTATTTTTCATACTATTACTAGTTCTAAATTGAATTTAAGTAGCATTTTCGGAAAGATCGTTAAACGCGCGTTCCCAAGTTTGATTTTGCACCGTTCAGAATTCGAAATTCTTAGACATATTTTGAAATTACGTTTTCGCGAAGAGTTTGTGGACAAATTCTGGGTTTGAGAAGTTTATTTTGTAGCGGGAAATTCAGACTTCATGACAAAATCGAGCGCGTAACCCCGTGATTTTTCCGAAGCTCGTAAAACATTATTTCCCGGACCCTAAAGAGAAACATTCCCTTAAAAACGGTCTAATTAATTAGGCTAATTATCGCGGTTGGCTAATTAGGGTCGTATCTTCTCCGGGTCTTTTCCTAGAGTGTTGAAGCCGCGTTCCGCGAATAGCCCCATTCTTAATTTACAAAATGAGTCCTTCCATCTTTAAATAGACCCAACCAAAGTTAAGTTATACATTTTTAAATGAAAGTGTTCAGAAATAGAAGCGTTCAGATTTAGGAGGACTGACCATATACATCTGTCATGGAAAACATTACCGAGACAGTAAAAATAAATATTTTATAAATACTATCTTCGAATTTTACAAAAACTAAACTCATCTAACTAACGTGAGAAGACGCGGAAGGAATAACAGACGAATTTTGGCTACAAAGTACAAGAGGGCTGCTTTCTTACGTACTTGAATAAGTTCTTGCTAATATACTCGTAACATATCAAATTAACCTTTCTTATTAATATAGTATCATATTCCCCGCAAATTTATTAATTTTGATAGCGGTAAAGTAAATATTATTCTTCTCTTGTTATTTTATCATTTTTCTACAAATATTTTCGCGTTTTCTCCGAAAGCTATCGAATATCATAGGTTAACTTGAAAATTAATATTGGAAGGCATAAACTCCGAGATATGAATAAAATGTTACTTTTCTAAAAGTCTTGTTGAAATATTATTGAAAACATATTTTTTTATAATTTTAAAGGCATAAGTGATTTTAATCGATCCCTTATACCCTTTTCAGACGAGGCGTAACTAGCCGGTTTAATCAGATTTTTACCATGGTTTATTCAAAATTAACAGAGGTTTATTGAACTGAAAAGGTTATGTAAACCTCGGTTAAATCTGATTAAACCCCGGCTAATTACGCCTCGTCTGAAGAGGGTATAATCGTTTAAATATACCTAATCCATCAGTAAAAAAATTACGAACAGATATTAAACTAGAAATAAATTTAAAAATAGGCTTAGATGGATTCGTGAAGATCCTGAATTTCTTCGCGTTGAATTTTATTGAAAAAACTCATGGATATCACACCTTACTGACCCTTCAACGCGAAGAAATTCAGGATCTCCAGGAATCGAGCTAAGCCTATTTTAAAATTTATTTCTAGTTTAATGTTCAATTAGGCCTATTTAAATTATAAGGAATTGATAAAAAAGTTAGGTTGCATTCTCCCTAAAAGGAATAGATTGTTAACATGGGATACCATCAATAAAAGGTATTCCAGTACCGTCTCAAAAAAAGGTTTAGAAGTTAGAACTGATCCTTGTACTTTTTACCACGTAGGTTGTTACTGACTACAGATGTAGTTGTTCCGTTTTTTTTCAAGTTTTCGTTTTAGTAAATCCGTCTTTTTACATTCGGTTGCGATAATATTACAAGCAACGTGGAAAGGATTATTAATATTTTAATAGAGTGTTTTTTATACCCTAAGATAAACTCAATGAGTGCTGATATGTATATTTGCGTTAATAGAGAGTGTATTAGATAAAGTCTGCTTTTAACACCACCGAATAAGAGATTAGGTACTTATCGTTTTCCACGAAATAAAAGTTTGTTAGTTCCCGCGACTGGAAAATGGAAAAGTTTTATTTGAAGTAAAGCTGTCACAATTTTTTTTAAATACCCGTGGATTATACTTTTAATTTTATCATACTATTAAAAAGCAATATTCATTTAGTCAAGGAAACTTGGAGCTAAAAATGGAAGAGCTTTTGAATTTATTTTCGGAATCACCATGACAAAAAACCTAAACGTTTTTAGACACGTTTTTATGTTTAAATTAATTTCTGAAATTTGGAAAAATTTGAATAAAAGTAAATATAAATTCGGACCAATCATATTATTTCAAACTTCAACATTGTTTGTAATGTCTTGTCTCAACATTAAAAGAATAGGCCGGTATTTGATGCCTAAGACCTTGGTGATCAAACACAGGCCTATTCTTTTAATGTTAAGACAAGATATTACAACCGCTGTTGAAGGCTGAAATAATATGATTGGTACGATTTTATATTTACTTTTATAGAAATTTTACTTCATAAATTAATTTAAACACCAAAAACGTGTCTAAAAATTGTGATTCTGGAATACGTTTTTTGGCACGGTGATTCCTAAAATAAATTCAAAAGCATTTTTAGCTCCAAGTTTTCCTTTATAAATATGCATATATTCGTTTAATTAAACCAAAAATCTCCATGGAATAACGGTGTATAGTAAATTATTCTAATTCCCGAAATCCCTGTTGCAATTAATATCCTAGCTTGCGTTGGTAACAGGTTGGAGTATTTTTCTAAGACAAATTATATTTAAGTTACAAGTACCATCAAAAGTCTATCGCTTTATTAGATAAAAGTAAACAACGCCCCGTAGCTTAATACTATCAGCAAAGGTCCAGTTTTACGTCATAGCCCATCACTTAAAAATAGACAAAAAAGTCATCACCCCTGTCTGGCTCAAGTGGTTTGGACTCTTCCTCGATATTTTGAGTTGGGAGAGAGGGACGGAATTTAGGCGGGCCTCGCTTGGATATCTTATCTTCCCTCCCAACTCAGCGGAATTTCTCCGCAGAGTGTCGCTTCCAAATTCACTATTTACACGGCGACTGCGGCCGCTAGAGTGTCTCGAGTCAGAATCTGCCGGTACACTTACCCGGACCTTTGCTGATAGTATTAAGCTACGGGGCGTTGTTTACTTTTATGGAAAAAAGTGCTAGACTTTTGGTGCTATATCTAACACCTGCCATAAATAAATAAATTAAAATTATTAAGTAATGTGATCCTTGGCGTAAAAGATGGTAAACTTAAATCAAAGGTAATGATCTAGCGGTTCCAGCAGCCCGTATATAATTAATTTTTCCCGTAATAAATTAATAATGAACATATCGAGGGTCTTTCGCTTGTTATTCAAGGCTTAATCGTAAGGTTTGGCTAATTAAAGGGAAGGTGAAAGAGGAATAAAGTGATTTTTATTGATTCTGTTCCAAAAAAAAAGACATTTGCGTAGTGAAACATTCAGGAATCGTCTTGGTTTGAATTATACATTTAAAATTTCTTTTGATTTTGGATAATTAAATTAAAAATAGAATCCAATCAAAAGACGGCCTCGTACCTTTGACTTAATAAAATCCCCGCGACACGTGCTGCGGGATGCACATAACTCTGATAGTTGATTATCCTTTTAATTCAATGCCCAAAATATGAATCTTGCACAATTTAGAGACAATATACCCAAACAATTACTCTTAGTTTTAATAGTAGAATCGATAAAAATGACACTTTATTTTCCTATTCAATCTCCCTCCTTTAAAATTAAAAGGGTTACGCGTATAATTTAGTAACATTGAAACATTTTGGGTCAAGTTCGTTTAAAATGCTGGTTGTATGGCGTCGGCGTCAACTAAAGTGTAACAATATTATCATTAAAGTTCCTCTACTTTCGAGTTAGCTTGCGACTAATTAGGACCCAGATCGGGGCAATAACAAATAAGGTTTTTAAAACCAAAACACCTTAATTAACTTTAAAAGCGATAATTCATATACTGCTGAGTTTGTAAGAAAATATTGTTGAAAGAAATTAAAAATTACTGATTTGACTTCACTGCAAAACTTAATTTGATAAGAAAATTATGAACTTTATCAAGAGGAAGGGTGTTTCTTACTTTTTAAAGATTCTGCTATGCCTAAAAAGATACACCAAGGTTTTGGTACATTTGTTTATTGATCTATTTGGTCAAATGTTGTTGGAATTTTCCAATTCAGACGATTTTTAACTAAATTAGGCAATTTTTCCTGATTAGGAAAAACGATTTCTTTGGGAGCATATTGAAATTAAAAGTAAAACTGACGTCACGCGCGTGTATAAACCTGGGAATTTTTTTTTAAATTTGACAAGGCTTAGCCAAATTTATTGGCAGGTTGAGTGTATAATTTAAGAAAACGAAAAAAGCATCATTTGACGAGCTATGACGTATGGAGTAACGTTCAGTACTAGCTAGGTCACTCATCTTCTATAAGATCAAGTACTAAAAAACGCCCTAAATTTAGTAAAACTCTCGATAAGTATATTTAGAATTTCAAACAATTATTATTTTAAAATTGGAAGATATTATGTTACTCTTTGGACTAAAATTGAGACAAAATATTAATTTCTTAGTCATAATTGATAGATCGAGGTAAATACCCAGGCGATACAATAATCTCACCCAAAAACCTACTTTTAGTTGAAACCAAAAATGGAACCAATGTTCACAAACAAGAGAAGCAAAAAATACGTAGTAAATATTTAACCCTATCAGGTTTCCGACCTACATTTAAAAAGTATTCTATACACACTCCTATCGAGAACACGCAGTAATACGGAAACTCATTTATCGTCTGTTTCTTTATAAGATTGAAGTTCTTCATATTTAACAAAACCTTTTACTTCTCTTGAAAATATTGGGACTGTTAAAATATAAGTAATAACATAATCAAACCTTATCAAAATATTTGCAGTAATTTACAGTTAATTATTAAAGTTACGAATTAAACTAGCTAAGCCTTAATTCATTACGAACTGTGAAAAATTCCCGGGAAAATAAATTGCTGATGCAAATGAAATTTGTATAAAATTGCGCGGGAAATTGGGCATTTGGGATGGACATTTTATGAATTTTTATCACGATGAACATCTGTTTGAAATGTTCCTTTGTCGTCACGAAATCACGTGATTCGAATTTATTTCCATTAAAGCACGTGCAATTGTTCTTCATCCTAGCACGTGATGATAAAGATCAGAATTTTGGAAACTACATAAAAAAGCGAAATTTCGCGCGCTAGGATAGGAATTACGATCTATGACGTAATATTTTCAAGTTAAGCCCCTCCCATTTTATAATATCATGTATTAAAAACGAAAGATATGTATGAGTTTGAATAACTCGGTATCACGTAGTTTATTTTGTACCCCTTTAAAAATTTGTCCTTTCAATTTTCTAAATATATGTATTTTCTTATTTTAGAGGTCTGCACGGACATTATTTGCATCTGAAGGTTAAGACGGATTTTCACGCAAAAGAAAACTTTGTAAAACTTCTGGAATAACAACAATAAAAGAAAGAAATGGAAAGAACAAGACATTTTCTAATGGAAGTCTCCTTGTCGACCTAAAAACACTTTTGCCAGGATAAATATCTTAAAAGATTTGGTGGATAAAAAAGAATATACAGAGCTTTTGGTGTGTGTGAAGTGAAAGAAATTGTGCAAAGACAGAAATGATTTCAAACTCGTTGATGTCCAGGAAACTAGGACTATTTCCTGTCGTGGTGTGTTTATTTTTGTCAGTCGCGGTGGGCTGGGTAAGTAATTATTTATTTAATTTGAAACTTGGAGCTAAAAATGCGTTTGAATTTATTTTCGGAATCACCGTGTCAAAAAACGTATTCGAGAATTTTCAAGCAATTTTTAGACACGTTTGTGGTGTTTAAATTAATTTCTATCTTAAAAAACAGAGTGTCTCCAACCTGATTTCACTTTTTTTTTCTTCTAAAATTGGGATTTTTGAAATATATTTAGGATGCGTCAGAAGGTATATGCTCATTTCAGGGGCAGCCACAGAACGAAGACATTTTTAAGAAAAATGCTTGCACAATATGCTATTCGTATATTGACAAACCAGAAGTGTTCGTTGAAAAATTCAAGTAAGTTCTTGATAAAGACAGAAGCCGATGAAACCCTCCTTTGAAGTCTATTACTCCCGGGTCTTGTCTACCCCTCTCTGTATGGGTTAGTTTCAATAAGCGCGATTCGTACGCCTCCTAACGGTAGATATTTTCGGAGCGGGAGTTCGTCGAGCGAATATCTCTAGCAGCCTTGGAGTTCGTCAAAAAAAAAACGTCGTCGTTTGTGGAGAAAGAGATTTTCCAATTTTCCGTAGACAGGGGGTATGAAGTAGGACCCTTCTGATCTCGTAAAATTGGGAATTTTACCCATAAAGAGAGGAGCGCTATATCGAACATTAGAGTAGTAGACTTCAAAGGAGGGTTTCATCTACTTCTGATAAAGATAATATCAGAAGAGAATAATAGAAGATGTGAAGTGTTACACTCTCATTTTGTTTGTCCTATATCTTAATTTCAACCTCTTTATGCCTTTATTTAAAACTAGAATAATTGTAGTATGTCATGAATTAGTTGTTTAACCAAAATTCTAAATGTAAATTAAAATAATAATTAAAAGTAAGAATAATTAAAAGTAAGACTAATTTTTGTCATTGTTATTCGAATACTCCTGGCTGGCTTGTCCGATTTCTATCGTTTGAATTTTAATTAATAGCGAATCAAATCAATTAATGTTTATTAAAGATGACGTACTAGTTGAACTATTTTATAATTTAAATAAAGTGTATTGTAGGTAGTTTAAGAGAAAAGTTCAGAGACGAGTTCCAACGCAATCTAGATTTTTTTGACAAATTAGAAAACCTTTTAATTTCCCCTTAAAAAAAGCAGTCTTCATTCTTCTATTATCTCATTTTGATATTATCAAAAGTCTATCACTTTATACCATAAAAGTAAACATTGCCCTGTAGCTTAATACTATCAGCAAAGGTCCAGTTTTAGATAATAGCCCATCACTTCAAAAATAGCTAAAATAGTCATCATCCCTGTCTGGCTCGAGCGATTTGGACTCTTCCTCGATATTTTGAGTCGGGAGAGAGTGTTGAAATGTAGGCGGGCCGCGCTTGGCTACATTTTATTCCCTCCCAACTCCGGAATTTCTCCCAAGAGTGGCGCTTTCTCCGTACACTATTTACACGGTGACTACGGCCGCTAGAGTGTCTCGAATCCTGCATCGAATCGGTACATTTACCCGGACCTTTGCTGATAGTATTAAGCTACGGGGCGTTGTTTACTTTTATGGAATAAAGTTATACACTTTTGATATTATCTAATAAACTGTCAATTAACGATAATTGGAACACCAACAGTGTAACATGGGGACCAAAGAATTATTTTATATTGAGAGATAGTTCCGGCAACGATTACGAACCCGATTTTAGGGATACTAACGGGTCAGTGTATCGTTCCTTCAAAGAACAAATTCATTCCGAAAAATGGGCTGATTGTTGTAGAGCAGCGGAAAAATGCTGCGACGATTCATTGGCCGAATCAAAAGGTATACTAAATTGCATTTGCCAAAATGTTCCGGGTAATTTAAAGGGAGATGCAACCTTACAATAAGTGATTTTTATCGATTCCTTATTGTTTAAATAGGCATTATGCACTAGTGAAAAACTTTACGAAATACTAAACTAGAAATAAATTTAAAACTTATTCGGAAAATAGGCTTAGCGGGATTCATGGAGATCCTGACTTCCTCGCGTGTAAGGTCTAGCGACCAATCGAACGCGATTGTTAGCTAGACCTTACACGGTTGCAATTCAGCTGATCTCCATGAATCCCGCTAAGCCTATTTTCCTGGTTAGTTTTAAATTTATTTCTAGTTTAATGTTTGTTTTGTTAAGTTTTTACTGGTGGATTAGGCCTATTTAAAAGATAAGGAATCGATAAAAAGCACTCGTTATTAGGGTGCATTCTCCATTTTAAACCTAATCTATTTGAACATCTGTAGATGACTCGTCGAAATGCAAGAGGGATTGGGATGGATATTACTGCTGGGCACCGACAACCGCGAACGAACTCAGCGAAGGAGATTGTCCCGATTACCACACCGCATATTTTCTCGAAACAAGAACCCCTTGCAAAAGTATTAATCTCTAGAATTATATCATATCACAATGGAGCTTTTTTAATTTATTTTCGGAATCACGCACCAAAAACCGTATTTAAAAATTTTTTCGGAATTTTTGAACACGTTTTTGGTGTTTAAATTAATTTCTAAAGTTTGGTAGAAATTCTATAAAAGTAAATGTAAATTTGGACCAATCATATTATATCAGCCTTCAACAGCGCTTGTAATGTTCTTACATTAAAAGAATAGGTCGGCGTCTGATGCCTTAGATCTTGATCATCAAACGCGGCCTATTCTTTTAATGTTAAGACATTACAAGCGCTGTTGGAGGATGAAATAATATGATTGTTACAAATTTAGAAATTTGCTAAACTTTCGAAATTAATTTAAACAGCAAAAATGTGTCCAAAAATTGTGAAAAATTCTCAAATACGTTTTTGGGCACGGTGATTCCGAAAATAAATTCAAAAGCGGTTCCATTTTTAGCTCCAAGTTTCCCTTTAAAACACGTAGCCAGCGATTTCTTCCGCGTCAGAAAAATATTCTTAGTCTAAACCTAGAAATATTTCTTGTTTTCGAAGATGTTGTTTCTTGAGGTAAGCGAATTGTCCAGAGAAAAGTAAAAATGCTAATTTCCTTGCCTAATAAAAAGAGGGTACCTCTTTTTATTTCGGAATAAATCGCTGGTTACATTATTGATTACGACAGCTGTGAGACTTAGAGATGATACACTTATGATATTACATACATCATCAATCTTTAATTGTACCTTAAAGGAGTAAGACAACGTAGATGCGAAAGTAACAGCCAGTGGGAAGTGAAGCCTGAGTATAAACACATGTGTGAAAATTTTGAGGTAGTTAATTATGGTTTGGTATAACCACAATTAAATCATCCTTCAAGTTTATAAGACGACACACTGCGGGTGACAATGAAGCCAGTCCGATTTTCTCAGTCCACGGTTTTACCCAAAGTATTCCCAAATTTGTACGGACTCTAGAAAAAATCTGACTCGAAATCGCGACACCCGGCGAGATATTAACACCCGCTTACTTAGATCCAATCTCAACCGCTAGAGGGCAATTTCGAATTCCGTATCTCGACCGTTTAGAGTTTTTTCGGGCAAAGGCTCTGACAACGAAACTTTCAGAACCACGTTCCAATCGCAATATGCCTCGTTGTAAACTTGAAGCGTGATTTACCTCCGGTATAACCAAACGCGAATTGTCGTGAAACTACTACTTTATCTTGTTATGATAATAATTATTTTTCATGTTACAGTTCCAAAGAAAAATGGAAGATTATAACGAAACCCAAGAACAAATTGATTTTAAAAAAGGATGTCATAGGACTGAAAGAGGCGTGGAACTCAGCTACCAAGCCTATCAACTGGACACTTGCGCTAAGTGCTACTTCTATATGCCCGATACAACAGGCAATCGACGATTACAGTACGTTTCCGTTCGAAAAAACTTTCTTCGTGAAACTATATAAATCATAGTGGTTTTTTTTTTTTTTTTTTTTTTTTTTTTTTTTTTTTTTTTTGTTCAAATTAGGTATGTCTTTCAGTTGGGAGCCTTACAAGACCCAGACACTTATGAGATATTCTACGCGAATTTCTTTAAAAATAAATACGACAATAGTACGGAGAAGATAATTAGTACTTTGAAACAGCACAAATTCAAGTTGAACATGTTTGATTGCTGCACGGCTGCCATGAAATGCTGGGACGAAATGACAAGAAGAAAGAAAACCAGACCAGACAGTAAGTTGCTAGAGTGGAGTTGCTAAAGTGAAAGTTGCTAAAGCGTCAGTTGCTAAGCCCCAGTTGCTAAGCCTCAGTTGCTAAGCCTCAGTTGCTAAGCGACAGTTGCTAAGCGACAGTTGCTAAGCGACAGTTGCTAAGCGACATTTGCTAAGCGACAGTTGCTAAGCGACAGTTGCTAAGCGACAGTTGCTAAGCGACAGTTGCTAAGCGACAGTTGCCAAGTAAAGTTATTAAAGTTAAAGCAAACTAAAGATAAAGTAACTAAAATTATTAATATTTGCAGACTGGAAAAAACTATGTCCAATGACATGGGATGGCTGGACGTGTTTTGATTACGGGACTCCTGGTCAGAAATCGTACAAGGACTGCCAGGACCACGTCTATTTCAACATGGAAATTGACTATACCAGAGATTGTAAGAGTGAGTAACACAACAACCAACCTTTCGAAATTGCTTAATTATAATCTTAGATAATAATTAATACGCTTCGCAGAACAATCAGAGAAAACGTGTCTGATGGACGGAACATGGTTCAAACGAAATAATACGACAGAATGGACTGATTACCAGACATGTGCCGATACGGATGTACGGTACAAAGAACTAATAGAATTATTAGTGAATAGATATTTTCACTTGACGCTATTTTTACAGGCCATCAGGAACTTTGTGATATTTGAAATGGTCTTCCTGTGCATTTCCATGGCCGGTATCGTGCCAGCCCTCATTATCTTCCATATATACAGGTAAAATAATTTAAATCTGCCCCGTGGCATGGATGAATAGGTGCCCTAAGGGTAGTCAACAGGCGCTAGTGGCTCAAAATTGTTCAGCCCTAACTTAACCTAGCCACGTCAATTGGTAAAACCGGATTTAGGGTTTGTTTGTTGGATCATATGTACGTAGAAGGGATCTCACAATACCTTCGTCGTAAATTCCAGGAATTTCACTTGAATTCTTGACAAGTGTTATACTTTAAGCGGAATCTTTAGCTACGGTCACATTAGCATTTCTTAATCGATTTGAACGGTAAAATCAAACCAATATTCAAATCGCTCGCCAGGAATCGTTTTATGCGGTGATCACGCGTTATCTTTATAAATCGATCTATCGTAGCTTCATCTATCGGTTGTTGAAACCGAATCGGTACGAAACTGGTTCCCGAAGAGAAATCGAACCAAATCGATTCGAGAAAAGACGGTTTCCCGTTCACATGACTCAAGAGAAACGTTTTGAAATGGTTTAAATCGATTTCAGGGCCTAGTATGAATGCCGCTTTTGAGTTTAAACATTGGTTATTTTATCATTTTGCAAACTTCTCTCGAAGTAAAAGGGCAGCTACAGTTTATTTACTTATAAAATAAGTCTTTGTAATTAACTTGTAGGGGCGACAACTCTTCTTCCCTCTCTCTCTCTCTCTCTCTCTCTCTCTCTCTCTCTCTCTCTCTCTCGCTAGCAGATTTAATCCATTGAAAGGGCGATAAAGCTTAAAACTTCGGTACGAATAGGTTTAGCTTCCTTACTGAAGAGATGTCTATCCTTAAGGCACTTATAAATTAATTCATGGCCCTGGTTAAGATGACGGGCATTGTAGTATGACTTGCATTATGTCCGAATTGTTGCGCGCTTACACAGACATGATATTTAAATTCCCTATAATAATCCCAAATTATCGGGTCATTCTCAGGTCACTGAGGATTCCTAGGATCAAGATGCACGTCCAATTAATGCTGTCTCTATTCCTATACTGTTTCTCAACTACAATTTTTAAGGGTATCGTTCTCATCAACGAAGTCAATGGTAATCCAACTAACCCAGTAAGTAAATATTTTTTTTTTACAGAATTATCGGGAACTAACAAAGATTTTTTCTCGTATAACAGAAATTTTGCCAGTTTCTGGTCATCGCGTACAAATACTTCCGGTTTTGCAGTTATAGTTGGATGTTATGCGAAGGTTATTACTTGCACAGGCAAATTGCCGCCGCTTTTTCAGAACAGAGGAAGTTTTGGTACTTTTACGTCGTTGGATGGGGTTAGTTTTTTACTTTTGTACCAAAACACGTCGTAGGAAATTAGAATTGGGTTGTTGAGAAATAGAATCCCAAGAGCTTGTGATTTACCCCCTATAATTAAAAATGGCCGTCTTTTTTGGACAGGTTTTCCACTTGGCTTCACAGCTGTCTACGCTTTTACTCGAGCTTACGCAACAACAGACAACTCTAGGTATGTTCATTTCTAAGTTCAAAGACCACCAGTCCATTACCAGTAGCAAGAACAAAGCTAGGCTTCTCGTTATGTTTCAAGACCATTCGACGCCCTAATTCGCCCTTTGAGGTTATAAAATAATACGCGTTCCCATTTGATAATAAGGAAAGCTTGCCCACGCTTTGCCAACTCGAGGTAGAATGGAATTTATGCATAAGTTTTTCACTGGATTTTAAATTTCGATTACAAAATAGTTGTATGACGATTTAATTATATTTTAAAACATATTTTTATCATTTATTTAGTTGTTGGGTGACTCCTAGTATCTTGGAGCCGATTCTATATTCACCAACCATCTTTTCTCTAATCGTAAGTTCATAAACTAACACAGTAGAGTCCGTTTCTGACTAAATGAAAGTCGAGCTTGAAGCAATAACTAAATCTGTATTTAGAATCTAAATCTGTTATTGTTTTTCTTCATGAATCGGTACTTCTCCTCGTCTGAACCAGACTTTATAAAAATTTTCCAATAGATGCGATAAAAAACGTTTAATACGATTATTTCTATCTTCGCAGTTGAATCTACTGTTTCTCTGTCATATCGTGTACATTCTAGTCACAAAATTACGTTCTGTTCAGTCGAACGAACCCGGTTATTTCAGGAAAGCGGTGAGGGCCACTCTGGTCTTGATTCCACTCTTTGGAGTTCACTATTTCTTGATTATGTACTCGCCTAAACCAAACGACGCTTGCATTTCAAAATTAATAACCAAATACATAACAGCCGTCGTCGATGGATTGCAAGTAAGTGATTGCCTTGGGCTGATAAGTAAGTTAAGAATGGGTTCTTGGGGTAAAGAAACACTCCAGTTTTGAAAAATTGTCCAAACAGAATGCGAAAGAACGATGAGAAGATGAGGTATAACTGGGAAAAGCTGAGGCGGATTTATACATAATATTAAATCTAATTTAGATAAAAGTAGTCTTAGTGAACTCTTCTCAACATGAGTCTCGATTGAAAAAACGTGGAATATAAAAGCTCATAATTTATATTTTATTTTGCAGGGCTTCGCTGTTGCCTTGATCTATTGCTATCTGAACAACGAGGTACGCCAAGTTTTTAATTATTCCCTTCAAAGGATGATAAACAACAATAGATGTTGAACGTCGGTGTCTAGCGCACTTGGACTTGGTTGTCAAGGATGGACAGAAAGATGTCTGTTCAAAGGTGCGCTAGCGCTAGACAAACCACAAGTGGGAAAGAGAAATTAACACGGGCAACAACAAATTTTTAAATTTCCTGTGATTTAATTCGTGAGTTTGGCGCGTAATCAATTTGAAGAGGCCCGAATCGAGTTAGGTGTCGTTTCTACTTTAAAGATACCATCTGTTAATGATAATTAGAGAATCATATCCTTATTCTGACGAATCAACGATGACATAATATTAATAGAGCTTTCTTTCCATTGGTCATTTGATCTCATTGACCATACAAAGAGATTCTTATACGTTTATCCATTGAAGGCCAGAACAAATAAGCAGACGACGTTAAATACCTTTGAATTAACTATTCCCATATAAAAACAACGCAGTTTCTCGATGTTAGTTTCAGTATTAATTATGTACTTCTCTTTCCAACATTGGGACAAGATATTAGAGGGTACGGAATGTTTTCTCAATCAAAATGCTTACAGTTGTTTTTTAAACTTTGCTACAGGTTCTAAACCTTCTGAAAAACGACTATTATCGTTACAAAGCGAAGAAATTCCTGGGTGGAAGTCAATCTGGACGACCAAGCCGGGGTGGACGGTGGTCAGTGTCTACGCAAGTATCGGCAGTGAATGATGGACACTCGACAAACACTCCTCCACGACGGAGTATCGCGAGACTGAGTAAAGGGTCAATGGTGCCATTGGCTACCGTTGAAGTTCCTCTTAGTCGCTTAACCCCCAATGGAACTAACGGACACGTTCCCACGACGGACCTTTAAACTTTCCATCACTTAATTCACCGCCAAGCGCATTTTAACCCAAAATTCCTCGCAAAAATGCTATCACTAAAGAATTTACTCGCGTATTTGGATGATAAATACAACCAAATATTTTTAATTCTGTCTAAATACTACGTTATAAGTTATAAGTACCTAAATTCAAGTTTGTTTATGGATTATAAGAATGTGAGAATACTAAATTATGTTTCATAGTACTTGAGAAAATTCAAGTATTACAATTATTGTAAAGAACGTGCTTTACCAAAAGTAATGGAGGCGATCTAAGTATTGCCGAACTATTTTCGAAGTGTGAAAATCGAGAATATGATTGTAAATTACACTACGAATAACTGACTCTCCATAAAGCCTAGCCCTAAATCAATTAGTTACCTGCCTTGGGTTTGAAATCACGACAAACTACCCACGTTTTAAGGTACTTGTCGAAGAACCCGATTGGATTATAGTGACCTAGATGGATTCATTTATAAAAAGCTTTCAGTTGACATGGACATAGTGTATTTATCTATCATATTCTTACTAAAAGTATTCAAGAAATTGGAACTAAAGTACTTGAGTAGTTATGGTTACTTGTTTAAGTACAGTACTTGAGCAGATGTGTATTTTTTCATATTCTTGGGAAAATGGAGTATTTGTCAAAGCAGTTTAGGTGATAGATTTGAATATTTGTCAATGCACTTTAGGTGATAGATTGGTATGTTTGTCGAAGTACTTTAAATGATAGATCAAAGTACTAGAGTTATAATACAATTACTCGTTACTTAAAAGTACTAGCTCGTGTAATTAGCAGTTAAGTACTGTATTGTGTAAAAGTATTTTTAAGTAGATACGATTTTAATTGGACTATTTTCGTATTAATGTTAATTTGGATATAAAAATAAGGATTTTCAGGGTATTTAAGTATTTGAAATTGCGATTCATGAGAGATTAAAAGGCAATAGATCATAGAAGGCTTTCTTTATGGATGACCCCTTAACGAACTAGCCTTAGAGGTCATATCATGAATTTATACATCCATGTGGGATGTATAAAGTTATGGTGATATTTACAGCTACGAAGTCCTCGACAAACATTTGAAGCCTATGAGTAATTTGTGAACCACTCAGATTTTTAATTTTATGCACCGGCATAGGGTACAAACGTCTGCCACGAGGGACCTTATTTTTGCCAATTTCATCTCTATAGTTATAATTATGGGGTAGCCCCGAAAATTAGGGGCTTCTTCCATAAAGAAAGCCTACAAGATTTTATTTCCGAAAACTGATTATTTTTAAAACATGTTGTACAACCAGACAATCCCCCTTGTTACAAATTTACAACTAGATTAATGGCCGATATTAAGATTAAGAGTTGATGCCAAGTTTCGATTGTATTCGAAGATTATTTTATGTAAAAGTACTTAAAAGTTATAAGTGCGTAATAAAAAAGTCGTGAATTTTTCACCGCCATATTCAAAATATGAATTGATTGCTTCATTTCAATAATAATTGACACTTATTATATAGCATAATGGAGCGGAGGACTTGAAATAGTTTGGTAATATCAAGAATAGATCTAATATGAATGATGTATGCTTTAGGGAGTATCTTTCTTTCCTTCCAACTACCAAACAAGGAGGTTGACCATAACAACTTGTACAGTAATAGCAAAGCTTTGTACATAAGGGAAGATGATTTTAAACTCAAATTTCGAGAGGAAATAGGGTCATTTCATAATCCTGATTTTATCATTCATCACATTGCAAATTGTGTCTCGACCTTCGACAGTGAGTTGATCTTAATCTTTTACCCCAAGATACCAATGATATTAATGGGGCATTACGGACTCTAGGGATTATCCTTGAACAGTTTGTCGAAATAAATTGTGTATTATCACAAACGTATAATATTCATATGACCATTAGCTTTTGACCAATTCTCTCCTTTACGAGACGTTGGTCTAGGTCTATAATTTGTGGTATAATAAACAATACGGTCTTGGCCCTATAGAGTTTCATAAGCTTTTAAAGTCACCAGATTCAATTAAAATTAGGCTCTGATTAATAATTATCGTAGCCTGCTCAATAACATAACAGACTTAGCTTTGAAACCCCGTTAATTAATTTGACCCTTCGATAATTGGGATGACCTTTCCCATTCACGCTGCATTATATGTTAGAAAAGATTATGTACTCACAGCTTGCTTCCATTGATGATCTTATTTGTTCCGAGGAGCAATTATGGCTTCCAGTTGGGCCTAATGAAAATGAAATATGGTTTATGAGTACTCAATTTCACCTCACTTATATAAGACAATGGATTTTGTTTTTCAAATCGTATTGGCTTACTTTGAAATTTTCGTTGGTTCTTTTCAGACCGCTGATAACTTCTTCGTGTTGTTTTTCTCGAAGTTGCAATTGTTCATCCATCCTACGTTCAATTTGATCACATTTAGCTTTCCATTCAGTCAACTCGTGTTTCAAGATCTCATTGTCTATTTTTAGCTTTTCGACCTTGAATGTACATTTTTATAAATGTAAAATTTCATATTTTTAAACTTTTTGCTGGTGCGAACAATTGGTGAATGAAATATTGAAATTTCTTTGTCATCTTTCACTCTATTTTGTTGAGAAAACTGTTGAGGACAATCATCTTCTTTCAACGATCAAGAAGGATCCTTCTTGCTACGATCGTTACCTACGCTATTTTAGAAGGCCCGTGCTCCTCCAAAATTTTTTTTTTTTCTGGTCCGTTTAATTCGCACCGTTTGGCCGTCGGGGGGTGTGTTTATGTCCCGAAAATTGTCACGTGACTTTAGGTTCGTCTGCTCGGTGGTCGGCTGTTATCCAGCCAGGAAGCGGGATGATTTCTCAAGTTATAGTAGATTAAGCATGGAATAAACTATTAACACAAAAATATAATTCTCTAGACAGTTTTACCGTTACCTACGATACTTTAGCGAAGTTAATGGTTTTATAGACAAGCTATATTGTGACATAAGCTTAGGTTCACATTTGATTATTATTTTATTATAATAATTTTAAAGTTTTAAAAGTTTAAAATTAGTAATTCCAAAATAATGTTTGTACTGTCCAAATAATCAGTTTCAAGCAAGTTAATTAACTGTGATAATACTTACGTTAATTAACTGTGATAATACTTACGTTAATTAACTGTGATAATACTTACGTTAATTAACTGTGATAATACTTACGTTAATTAACTGTGATAATACTTACGTTAATTAACTGTGATAAAAATTTGTTTTAAGTAAATTGTGATACTACTTGGTATTTTAGTATTAAAACCTGATCTCAACAATTTATTGAATGAAAAACTTTATTCATGTACCCCCTAAACTTTAACATCTTAAAGGAAGATCCCCGGAGTTTGGGACATAAGAGCGATATCTACCGACTGCCTTGTGTAATATTTTCAGCTTAAAGTCGCCGCTCGCCAAAGAGCGCGCACGGGCCTTCTAAAATAGCGTAGGTAACGCTACGATCTACGGGTCTATTACGCTAAGCCTAACATATACTACTTTCTTAGAAAAAGGCTTCTCCCGCTACAGGCGCAAAGGTTAATGAAGGTCACAAAATAGCCATTTTTCATTCGCCCAAATATAAACTTGTATAAAATTATAATTTACTTGGGCTTCGGTATCAACTTTACTGTGTTCCGCTTGCAAAGCTTTCCTAATACCAAACGCCACGCTACTTTCATAAAGCGTTTGATATGCGGAAAGGGTCATCCTGAGTTCATCTCGAACGCGTAGAAGTAGAAGACCTCTCTCGGCGCAACTAATGGCAACTTGCCGTATAACTTCGTCTGCAAAATTGGCGGGAAAATTGAAAACATTTAGCCGCGTTATTTCGTAGTTGTCTTAACTCAGTTGACCATTGGTCATCTTTAATTCTTAACCAAAAGAAAATTCCCTATAATTTGATGCTACTTTTAGGGGTCAAGTTCTATTATCGTCTGCTATGACCTTTTCTACCAAGTTAAGCCTAATTTATGGCGGTAATAACATGCAGGACCACTTACCAAAACATTGATCGTATAATTCTCTTCTGATTGGGCAAATACCAGTTTCTCTGGCTTGTCTTTGTTGTAGTTTAGTGTCGAGTTGTTCTTGCAAGTTTAAAACGTCTATTCTTGTGGCTGGAGTGCTCGAAACATGTTGAACCCATTTGTCTCCGTCTTGTTCCCATTCTCTATATTATTTACAAACTATGAATATGCCAAACATAATGTTATTTCACAAAAATAAGGTACCTTGGGGGTAAAATAGAGTCTAAAATCTCTTCTGAAGGTTCAACTATCTTTCCCGGAATCACAGGGCCATTTACCACCTAAAAAATATGACGGTGGTTTAAGAATAGTTGTAGGCATATATGATTTTCACATGGTTATAAATTTACCTTTTCAATTTCTCCCGTTTTCTCAACAACCAAAACAGGATTGTCGTATTTTACTAGAGAACTATTTGGCGGAATCATCATGATTAACAAATTTTGATGTTTGTGTTTGGGAAAATAGAATTTAGAATACAAAAATTATTTAAAATCCCGGCGAGTTTACGTTATCCAACCGGAGAGGAAAACATATTCCAGTTACCATGACGACGACAACCTGTAAAAGGAAGTGATGTCAGTTTTGGGCTTCACACGGTCACACCGGAAATGGAAGAAATAATTTGCTGTCATCGGGGACGATTTGGTGTGTGGTTGTTTGTAGGGTTTTTAGTTAAATACAAATTTTATATTATTAAGTTAATTAAATTATATTAATTTAGGGAATATTTAAACTATATTTTTCGCAATACTTCGTTTTCGTCATCAAATTCTTTAGGCTTAGAGTCTTAGATAAGCAACTTGAAAACCCTTACTGATAATGATGATAAAAGCGGTGTGAAATTAGGACAATTGACTCCTTTACATATGGTAATGTCACGCTATCTTGATGAACTCGGCTTAAAAACCACAATCAATGCATAAACACGAGTGCTCTATTAAAAATGCTAAACTTCCCTTGAAACGAACATACGATGCTGCCCAGTTCGGGCATCAGCGGGAAAGAAGTCGACACTTTCTGGCGTTGCAAACATTGCCCTCGAAAATTACTGTTTTACGATGCTTCGGAATTCGCTCGTCATTTGCAAGAAGCCCATTCAATTAAAGAAGGGGGTTCGTACATTTGTCGGTATGGAAATAACAACGTTTGCGCGTCACTGCCGCTAGAAGGAGTGAGTGATCGAGATTATAAAGATCACATAATGAAAAAACATGTTAGTGTATCGGCATCATCTGGTCCTGATCCGAGTAAGAAGAATCCTAACCTAAATGTTAATAAAAATTTATATTTGATACGTTTAAATTTAGCCACAAAGTTGCTCGGAATTTCTGACCATCCTTCGAGCAGCTCGTTGTTGGGTCGCTCGAGAAATAGTTCAACTAGCTCTAGAACTTCAATTGGTTTGAGCACGGCTCACTCTTCATTATCCCAAGAATCTAGTTGGACGGTTTATGACAGCACGCAAAATTTATCCGCTATTTTGAACGACCCCAGATTGACTAAAAGAGAGTCTGACTTTTTCACTAAAACATGGGGCGATAGCTTCGTAGAAAATGCTCCGATATTACCACCGCCTCATTTACCTTCAATTTCTAGCATTTTATTTAAAAATTACCTTAAGAAAACTTCGAGGGTGAGATCAATCAAGATTTAGAGAAGGAATTTTATACCTTCAACGTGCCTTTTTCTTTTCAGAGAACGAAACAACTTAAAAATTTAGCTTCTAATTCTCAGCAGATCGCTTCGGGAGCAAAAGCTGATGGTTCCTCTAGAAGTTTAGCTTCAATTTTAGGTACGAATCTATGAATTATTTTTATAATGAAGGCATAATTTAATAACTTTCATTCTGCAGAAAGAAATAGATCTAGTATAGAAGTAGTCCCAAAAGTTTTTGTAACAACCCCGTTCGAGCTTGAAAATCCCGAAACTTTCAACCAAGTTTTGCCTTGGAATCAAATTTGCAGCGATTCTCATTCGGCTTCCAAATCTTCCGTAAAGTTATTGCAAGAAAAGGTAATGAAATTATTGTTAAAATCAAGGATAATCTTTTAACAACTCTTTTAACAACAGTTAAGTCACTACTTGGACGTAGTGGAAGTTCAAATAGCTCGCCAAATCTCCTTGAAATCTGAAGCTTTCTTCCAAGCCATGACTTCGCACGACGCTCTCATGGAACAACTGACCAAAAACATTCAAGCGGTCCGATCTCTTAGGAGACAAATAAATTGCATTGACGATGTTCTAGTCAAGGGGGCGTTTCGTTGTTTACGAGCGAAACAAACCCGCAACAACTGCCATTTAATTTATAACAAACTAAAGTTGATGTCGACTGTGCATCAAACTCAACCTACGGTACAACTATTATTGGCTACGTCAGAATTTGCCGGAGCTTTGGATTTAATTGCGACGACAAAAGATATAGCTGAACAGGAATTAGTCGGGATTCATTGCTTTCGACATTTGAACTCTCAATTGGCCGAGATTGAATTGGTTATTGAAAAAATGATGCAAGCTGATTTTGTTCGTCACGTATCGAGCCAACTTAATCGACCCCTGCCTTCGACGATCGAACCCACCGATGGATATCAAACGGAGGAAGAAGAAATTAGGATACAGGAAGAGGTTCGCCACCTTTTTTTACTTTCATTAAACCAAATCTTTAGAAGAAACAAATGAGTTACTTGAATCAAACACTAGCAATGATTAAATTCATTTCCTTTTTAGGAAAGATTAATTTCAATTGTATTTGGAATGTTGAGACTCAACAAGTTTGAATTCGTTGATGTTTTCCAAGAAGAAGCAAAAACGGCCGTAAAAGCTATTGTAAAACAAACTGAATTTGAAACGATATCAAAATCAGATCATGGTGATGTTGACAGGGATGACGTTAGGTTCGTTAACATTCAAATTAAAACGAGAATGAGCGAAAACATTAACAATTTTAAACTCAATTACAGCGTAACTACGTTAATAATGAAATTAGAATTCAATTTATGGCTTGAACTTTTAAATAAAATCTTTTCCAACTTACTTCTTTTATTACGAAGAATTCAGGTTCGTCCTTATAACGATTAAATTCATTCCATCTTAATTTAATCTTAATTATACTTTCAGTCTTTACAAGTTGTGATGCTCGATATCGTTGATGTTGCCGCTGGAACCCCGATCTCTGCCGTTGAAGAATTTACAAAACCGAGAGAAAGTGGCGCAATGGCGTCAGGAGTCGAAGGAACGGCGGGCGAACAAACTCCTTCGAGTTCGATTCTATCACGCTCCGAACATTTGAGATTAACTAAATCCTTGAAAGACGCGATGGTTTCCGTTTGCGATCAGGCTAGCGAGAGATGCGTCAGGATTTTGTCCCAAAGATCTTCCGCTAATTCAAATTCCGGCGATGGTAGTGAAGTTGAGAAGATGAGACCAGCTGATTTTATCGAATTGGCTAAATGTATAGAAAGTTTTATCAAGAAAAGTGGCGAATTTTGCGGAAAACCGAGTACTCAGCTTAAATTAGCGTTACAAAGCGTCGTAAGTTTGAAAAACATTGAATTCGTTTCACGATCAATGAAACTAAAAATAACAAAGTTTTTAAATTTACTTTTCCTTTTCAGTCAACGAAATTCACTTTAAGGTTTCATAAAGAGAAAAGTAACAAGTTAAGGTTAGTTTCAATAGATAATTAACCTAACTAACTAAATAATTAACAATTGTAAATTTCAGTAACATATTAAACAATGAGCAATGGAAGCAAGCGGATGTTCCAACGGGAATTCAAGGATTAGTTTATTTGTTAGAAGTTATGGGTAAGTTCTTAAGTAATATTATGTTCCCCTGTTTTTCTTCCATACCATCTCAATTTCATTTAAATTTAAATAGGTTCGTCAAATTTGACACCGCAAGAATTATCTAAAGAAGAAACGCAAAGTAATTTAATCGCTGGAAACGAAAATTACGCAGTTGTAGGGTAAATTAATTTAAACCTTTAAGTACAAGACTGAGCGAGTGTCGGTAAATATTCTTATCGATTTGATTATCAAGAAACAAAATTAGTTAACTGGCTTTAATCAAGAACTCATAATTGGTAACCAAACGAGCTATTTGATTAAACCGAGTACTCATTAACAGAAAATAAAATGAGTTACTCGCTTTATCAAGTACTCGTTCAGTCTTCATAAAGTTAACTTATTTAAAATATTAAATTGTGAAAGCTTTTGTTTTTAGAACTGTTTTACTATTATTAACGATAATTTCGGAATATTGCGAATGTGCCCAAGACGTTCCTATCGTTGCCCAAGATATGGCGAGAAATTTGGTCGATCTTTTGAAGGTAAAACCATATTTGTTGATTAAATCATTTTTCAATAAAGTAAAACTTATATTTTTCTTCATAAGTTTTACAATTCAAGAACATGTCAGTTAATATTAGGAGCCGGTGCTTTGCAATTGGTCGGATTAAAGACAATTACTACTAAACATTTAGGTACTGAGAGTTTTTCGATACAATTAATCGATTATACTTAATTTTTATCTAAGTTTTTTTGGTTTTTTTTTCAGCGTTGGCTCTAAGAAGTTTACAATTAATGGTGCATTTCATTCCAATTCTAAAAAATCATTTTGAAAAAATTATTAGTGATAAAGAAAAACATGTGACAAAACATTTTGAACACGTGCTTAAAGTACGAAACTTTTTTTTATATTTGGAACTAAAAAGAAACATTAATCTTATTTCCATAGGATTATAATCATCACGTCAACGAAATTTCTAACAAATTTGTCGGAATAATGGACGATAAAATTGAATCGTTGCTCTCAAAGTGGGAAGTGAGAGCCCCAGTTCCTTCCCCCGCCTTTCGTTCGATTTCCAAACACCTTTCGAAATTGCACGAAGCCGTAGCTGATCTCTTACCCGAAGCCCAGTTACGAGAAATCTTCCGTAGAATACATTTATCTTTTAAAGAAAAATTAAAAACTCATTTAGTTAGATTAAAAGTTAATAGCGATGGAGGACCGCAACACGGGTAAGTCGAGTTAAATTTTGTTTTGCGTTAAGAACCGTTTAACTTCACGTGAAGAACATTTAACTTTGCTTGAAGAACGTTTAACTCCATGTGAAGAACGTTTAAACTTCGCGTTAATACCAAATCATTAAGCCTTACTTCACTTTGAAATAAAGCATTCCGCTTCTTCTTTAATTGCAGGCTGGTGACGCAAGAATTGACGTTTTACACGGAAAACTTGAAAATCCTGAATATTTTTCCAGAAGGCAGTAATCAAATCGAAGATCTCTTTTTTACCAATCCTAATAACGCTAACAATAATGTTAGGTGACGAATTGAAAAAGTTTTCAAATTTACTTAATTATTTAAAAGAAAAAAAATAAAATATTTAAAATAAAGAAAAATTATTCGAAGAAACAAACAATTGTTCATTGGGAATAATATTGAAGTTTTTATAATTGTCTATTTTGTGTAAATTTTTTGTCCTTATTTGTACAGAAAGCGTATTCATAATATGGTATTTATATTTAGCTAAAATAAAAATATCGAGCCTGTAAATTTGTAGTTGTCATTTTTTATACTGCAGCCTTTTATCTTGGTAAATAGGCCTAATTTAGGATAATTATTCATTAGATTTAAATATAAGTAAAATTGGCCTATTTTTGCGATAACAAAACCATTGGTGAAATAGGCTAATTTTTCCGATAGCGAATTCATTAGGTCTATATCTTACCCTTAGTAAAATAGGCCTTTCATAGCTCCTTATCATAAGAACAAACCTTTTTTATCCAGGCCTTGAAATAAGGCAATTGTACAAGCCAAAAACCAGTTTATTAATTGCTTGGACCAGTTTTTTTAATTAAAAATATGAGGGTCGTTGGTCCTAGGGATTAGTTCGTTAATTCTAACATTTTATATGAAATATGGATAAATTAAAACAGGCGGCGGGGCCGTACTCCGTTTGAATAAAGTCACAAAAACGTAAGAATGACGTCACGTTTGATGTGGGAAATTAGGTAGAGCCGTGTAGTGGCTAAAAAGCGAAACCAATCAAGCTCTCTGGGACGTTTTTCAAAACTGTGATTCACTCAGAGATCCCACGATTTTGTGTAGAGGCGCGATTTTCAAAACTCAATAGGCCACTTGCCTTTCGTTTACACTTACCAAGGCTTACACTAATACATATCTGTCTCCTGTAATCCGTTGAACAAAGACTCAAGGGGACTGCAATGTAAAAGCGGAAAAAGTAAAGTTCAAGTACAAAAGTACAAAGAGGAAACTTACCCAAGGCTTAACAAAAGTTGAGCTTCAAATGTTCATTAACCCTTGTTATAATATGGTAAACATATAAGTCTGTATTTTTGTTTTTATAAACTTGTCTTCAGTTCTGTCAAATAATTGTTGTACAGTATATCTTTTAATATTCAAGCTCTACAATTACAATAAATTGGCAGGATTTAGTTCTATGATGATGCATAGGCGATTACAATAAAAAATGCAATTCATTTTGTAGGCTTAGCTGGTTTATATTTCTCCAATTTTTGAACAAGCGCGGTTTTAAATTTTCTAACGTTTCTCCAAATAACTTTTATCACCATTATTTTTCTAATCTAAATTTTTGTTTTAGCGTAGTTTTAGATAAGTACTAGAATAAACATTTGTTTTAAAAATTTCCGTAAACTCAACCGAACCCGAAATAGAAAAAATACTTCGTTAAAATACTCTTCGTATAGAATAATTTATAAAAAGCCCTAAAATTACTGATTTCATAATTAAATATATGGGGAATGTAAATAACCTTTGTAAAATAAAGTTTAAAACGATAAAAGGATAAGAATTCTCATAAACCAAAGAGAAATACAAAAAAGAATATTAATTAAGACCCAAACACTTTCGTAATTAACATTGTGAATATTATGTTAATCTTATGATTCAAACTTCAACATTGCAACATACTTAATGAAATACTGACGTAAAATCATCATTTGCCAAGTTACTGAGAATTTGGTTTCATCAGAGTGAAATATAGACCAATGGGGAAGAGAAGTCACGTGATGTGACGTCACAATAGCTAGCCCCACCAAAATTCAAAAATAAAATTGTAAAGGTAAGAACCAAATAGGGACCATGAAAATCAAAAGATCCTTATCACTAATTTATCCAAGTTCGTGACCTTCGTGTTGTCATGACCTTTGTAATAATATTTCCATGAAAAGATAATCCTACAGATATTTATAAGAATTCTTTCTTTCATAGAAAGAATGTTTGGTATTTTGACGCACCCAAAATGAAAAACTTTAGACTAATTGAATTCTGATTTTAGGGATGTTTAGGTATTTTATGGACCTGGTAGGAGCCCTAATTGAATGTTTCTCGAAATAACCGATGGGGTTAAACTCCTGGGTTAAGGTGGATAGGCATTCAATCCACCTGGTGAAAAATAGTGTAACTAAAACACACAGTGGGGACCAGGTTCTTTCCACCACTAGGCTTATATTTCACTTTCAATTTGAAACCATATAACTTGCTTCATAATTTGAAAGCAAGAAAATGGTGAACGTCATACGCAATTAAAAGAAAATTTTAACTAATTGAGATTTATATACCTAATATCAAAAGTCTGATAAGACTTCATACAAAAAGTCCTTAACTGGCGCCCGGTTCTCGCTTTGGCTATAGAAAACATGTAATTTACAGTGCAGACGACGCTAGTCTACAGCACCCAATGAGAACGAGATAGCTAAATTCAAAACTAGCCAATAGCTAGGCGAATTATACGGAAGTCCTGAAAATAGTACGAGGGGAGGTTTCTTTATTTATTAGGGGGACAACGTACCAGGGGCCTTGAAGGCCCTTAGTGCACGGGAAGTGCAGGATAGTAAAACATTGACAAGTTTCGGGGAATGGAGGTTTCTTAAATGTAAACAAACGTTTAAAACTCGGGCCTTAGGTCTTTAAACGATTTTTTAAATCTAGATGTTTTCCTAAACATTTCATAGCATCAGGTAAATAATTAATTGCGATTTAAAAGTTTAAATAGTACGAAGTGAGGTTTCTTAAATTTAAACAAACGATTAAAACTCGGGCGTTAGGTCTTTAAACGATTTTTTAAATCAAGATGTTTCCTTAAACATTTCTTAGCATCAGGTAAATAATTGATATTTCAAAGTTTTTATTCAAACCCAATTCAATAGTTCAAAAAACTTATTACATTTCATTTAAAATTAGTTTAAAAGTAAAATAGGTTTACTTACAAAGTTTTGGGAGCCATAGTGGTGAGAATACCAAAACAATGCAGCAGACGAACTTAGTGAAACAACCAACAACGATTCATGTGGTTAAATCAGGCCAATAATGGTTTAATAATTAATATTGCTAATAAATTCTTGACTTAAAAACTTTCTATCAGAAAAATTGCTTTGAATTTCATTTCTTATTTGTTACCATGACTTTAAAAGTGCTAAAAGATGTCTTATATGTAAAAACCGGGGGAACTACTTTTGGCAACGCGTAGCCACTAATTTCATTAGATGCTTGGTGAAGTGGCGCAAAAGTCACGTGATTTTAGGTGCCGCTTTACAGAGATATCTGCCTACGCGTAGAAAGGGGAAAGCGCTGAAAACAACACGTTTCAGGCCCCTACGCCAGTTAAGGACTTTTTGTATGAAGTCTTATCAGACTTTTGCTAATATGAAATTTTGTGCTTCATAATTGTAATTTTTAACATCTCTTCGTGTAAAAGGTTGCATATCTACTTTAAAAAAGAAGTTAATTAATAATTTGTGCTTCAATTAAGCTTGTTTCATAATAACTCTTGACTAGAAAGAGAATAATTATAAAAATATGGAACTTCCCTAAACCCGATTTCCTTAATTATTTTTTATTTGGAAGATATTTAATTACTAAATTTATAAAATAGCCTAAAAGGTTTCCGTTAATTCTGTAATTAGTTTATCGTTTATATATGAAGGCAGTGTAGCATCTGTCTTTAAGGTTAAATGTTTTATATTTACTAAAATATTTATCCCGAATAAATTTCTATTTTACGATTTTAAAGAGACTTTTCTAGTGAAATTTGAAGTTATGTATAAATAACGCAAGACCAGCTGGCGTTGCGTTAATAGTAGATTTTAATCGGAGGGCAATTTAACCTAAATTTATCAGTACTTGATTTTTATCAAATTATTTCGAGATTTGAGCTTCGAGCTTCTCATTTTTTTAAGAATGAAGGTCCATTCACACGTTGCGAATATTTTACTAAAGATTAAATTTCGGTAAAAACCCTTTACACGGTGGTTTGTACGTATCTACGGTCCTGGGTTCGAACATTTTGCTTTTGTAAATCTCCCTGGCCAAAGAAAACTGATCAATTTCTGACCATTAAATAATTTCTATAACTAATAGAATTGCAAGTCCCTTAAGTAGAAACTAATATCATAACTTGCTATAATATATGGTACTACTAATGAATAGCGTAATGGCAGCTACATACCTTTGACCGTATTAATTCTAATAAGGAAGCATTATAATCTGCTAAGTAATTTAAAATTGTTCCGAAATCGCTTAAGAAAAATTAAGATTATTTGGTTTTTAAAATTGTTTTTTTAAAAACCGAATCGTCACTCCATCTTTGATTTCTCATTGGTTCCTGAGAAATATAAGAGAAATCTGTCTGCCATTCAACGTATTCGGACAAGACACTTCACAAAGGAGGAAGGGGAGCTTTTTAAAACATTTTTACATTTTCGTTAATAAAATTTTAAATTAAAAACTTATGTTTCGAAACATGATTGTATTTAAGTTACGATATTTGACACAATTGGAAAAATAATTGTATCGTGTGAATGGTCCTTTTCATTGGTTTTAAGTTATATATATAATTTCAAACATTTTCCCACCAAATTATGATGGAAATATAAATTTTTAGCGTTTCTTTAAGACGTGTTTGGACGACATATAAGCCATTATTTTAATATTTATATTGTTTTTAATTTATGTTTTAGAGTTGAGATTAAAATACTAAAAGAAAAAAGGCCCGATTAATTTTTCAGAGGAAATTTTAAAAAATGGAAAACATTGAAATTATTGATGGGAAGAGTTCATATCTTCCACGCGTTTCGCATCATGAGATCAAAATACGCGTCGGTGTCAATAGACGCACTCACTCCTGCGTAATAGTTAATGAATTCCTCCTTGGTTATCTAAACATTAATTATTAAAGGTTAATTTATGCAAGATAATATGCACAGATATCCATTTATGGAAATTTGCAAAGCATCTTCTACAGGGACGCTCCCATTGAAGGTTGATTTTTAGTCTACACGAGTAACCATAGAGGGAGGCAGCGGTCGACGGAGGGGTGGGAGAGGATACAAGGAAGAGAGATAGGTGGAGAAGCGCCATCTATAATGTTTTATTTTCTCTCCGACCTATTACTTAGTGTATGGCGGCGAAGTGGGGATTTTTCTCTATAGGGGATTTAACAATACGTCAAAATTTTAAATACCAACCCCGCGCTCAAGATTTGAATTTCCCTCCCATTTAGAAGAATTTCTCGCAGAGTGGGCGCTTCGGGTATCCAATATTTACGTAAGCTGCAGCCGCTAGTGAGTCTCAAATCAATCAGTCCTCATACGATAAATTTAAAGTTAGATTTTATATCAAAATCTTTGGTTAAGTTTAACGTAGGATATAATTTAAGCCTAAATAAATTATTATAAGAGTCGATCTTGTATTCATTATATCGGGTCACTGATGAACAATAAATGAACTATTAAAAGTGTATCAAAACCCTCTTTACGCCAATTATTTCAAAACCTTTTGGGCTAATATAGGTTAATATTGGCGCACTTGGCCAAATTTCGCGCGATTTCTATTTCCCGCCCAAAATTATAGCTATCTCTCGAGAAAAGCGCGCGATTTCTAGTTCCCGCCAAAATTGTGGGCTATCTCTCGAGAAAAGCGCGCGATTTCTAGTTCCCGCCAAAATTGTGGGCTATCTCTCGAGAAAAGCGCGCGATTTCTAGTTCCCGCCAAAATTGTGGCTATCTCTCGAGAAAAGCACACGATTTCTAGTTCCCGCCAAAATTGTGGCTATCTCTCGAGAAAAGCGCACGATTTCTAGTTCCTGCCAAAATTGTGGCCATCTCTCGAAAAAATCGCGCCAATTTCTGTAGCAGCATCTTGATTACATTAATTTTTACAAAAGTGCCGGAAAATTCTCGTAATATTTCTCCTACCCAGCCCTACACGCGCCTTGGATCTGTCACGCATGCGTGGCAATATATTTACATGAAAGATTGATATTCTTAGGGCTCAAGGTTATCATTTACTCTAGACATTTATCAAAGTCGATGTAGAGAGAAAGAGAATGTCAATTATGATGAACGAAGATAATCGTGTCTTTTGTCCCGGTCTCGAGAGACAGAGGTATAGTTCTAAAGACGGTCTATTTCCTTTGAAAATCGTTATTCGATTGATTGAAGAGGTGAAAACTCGACATAAAGATAAGAGCCTTTTAGACACGGTTAAAGGAAGAACTAAAGATAGCCCCTATATCGTAAATGACGTATTGACATTGTAACTGTAACCGCACGAATCTCGTGAACGAAAGGATCCCACCTTCGATAAAAGTAGATAAATTCAATAATCCAGATCAAAAGTCGATCACTTTATTCCATAAAAGTAAACATCTACCCCGTAGCTTAATACTATCAGCAAAGGTCAGGGTAAATGTACCGACAGATTTTGATTCGAGACACTCTAGCAGCCGCAGTCGTCTTGTAAATAAGCTACTTTCACACTACAGACTTTGAAACCGTTTTGAACCGTTTTGGAAAGTTTAAATGATAAAATTTTGGGGTCACCCTTGCAGATCTTTGATCAAGAAACAAAATTAAAATCTTAAAAAGTCGATTTGAACATTCGAAACGATTTGAAAACGGTTCCAAAGTGTCAAGTGTGAACGTAGCTATAGTGAACGGAGGAAGCGCCACTCTGCGGAGAAATTCCGGAGTTGGGAGAGAAGACAATAGAGCCGAGCGCGGCCCGCCTAAATTTCGTCCCTCTTTCCCGACTCAAAATATCGAGGAAGAGTCCAAATCACTTGAGCCAGACAGGGGTGATGACGTAGTATTACGGGAGATGTTTATTTTAAAAATTTCGAAAATAGCGATTGTAAAATATGTATTTTTACTTTAATGTTCTATGACATATGTATATATATATTTTGAATCGTTTTTTAACGACCTTTCCGAAAATGCTACTCAATTTCAATTTGGAGTTCATTAAAATCATTTACAGCCTCACTTTAAATATTAACGACGCAAAACAGTCTAGAATAGAGTACGATGATACGCTGAAGTCTTAAAATGAATACTCTATTGTAATTATCTAGGGACCCGGAAAACTTTCGTCCTTGGGTCGACAACTTCCCTATATTTAAATGAAGAGGTTCTCGTAACACCCACACTAATTAGACACTAAATGACAAGCGTGAATATGATTTTTTTTTACTATCTATTAAAAAACTAGATTTCATTCATTGTTTAAAGGAACAATCTCACGCAATTATTATTTCTGGAACATAATTAATCTTAATTTTCGTACGAAAGTTAGTTGAATTGATCTGGATTAAGTACTTTTACAAAAAAGACCGCGCGAATGCGACCTTATCACTGGTGCCAAAACGCACGAGATTCAAACTGTAGGAAGCTCTATACAATATCGAAATTACGCGACCATATTGATGACGTAGTATTGCGGGGAATATTTATTTTAAAATTTTCGAAAATGGCGATTATAAAATATGTATTTTTACTGTCGCGGTAATTTTGTTCTATGACATATGTATATATATTTTGAATCGTTTTTTAACGATATTTCCGAAAACGCTACTCAATTTCCATTAGGAGTTCATAACAAATCTGTGATAGCCTCACTTTAACTTAAAATAAATGGAGACCCCAAAAATTAATTTTCAAAGTGAAAACATAAACCTTACATACAGATTTATGACCCAATTTTAGATACTCGAGTATTATAGGTAACGAGACAAAAAAAAAAAAATGTGGTGTGTTATTGGGAAATTTAAATATATTAATAAAAGGGGTCTTAAAGGTATTATGATGTGGTCTGAATTTAAATAACATTTTTTTATAGATAAAGGGATAATATCAGAAGATATTAAACAAATTTTTATCCAACAAAATCTCCTGTTATTTTGACAAAAAAATTGGCATTCTAACTTACCAATTTTAGTCAATTTATGACGTCATATAGCTTAGATTGTACTAAAGTGATTACGTCACGGTGTGTTCCTTCATGATTGGCAGAGATTTTAGCGTAAAATGTAAAAATTTCAATAGAAAATGCCGTTTTTCATTTTTTGACAACCAACGAAAATTGTATTTTCGAGTAGTATTTTGTACAGTTTAATTTGGCCTATGGAAAATCTAGGCTGGTACCTAAAATTTTAGATGATATAATGGGATAGGGTGGATTCACATATAGGGGCAGTTATTACTCCAAGTTCCGTTCCTCTACCCATAGGTTCTCATTGGTCGCTGACCCTTCAATGCGAAGAAATTCATGATCTCCTAGTTTCCGGCTAAGTTATAAATTTATTTCTAGTTTAATATTTGTTTCTAAACTTTGTTTACTGGTGGATTAGGTTTATTTAAACGATAAGGAATCGATAAAAAAAATCACTCGTTGTTAAGTTGCATTCTCCCTTCAAACCTAACACGGTTATTTAATTAAAAGAAAAGAAACTTCACGGAAGAATCTACATGGAAATTGTGCCGAGTAATTCATTCGTAAATCGTGCGCTATCGTCACGATAACAGAGGGCGGATAAATAAAAAATAATAAAATGGCCAATATACTTGGAGGAAAACCATGATTATGCCAAACAAAACCTTAGGGTTCAACTAGAATTTTACGCTTGGAATTATAGCGACGAACGGGCGGCTTCTAGGCGCCGGTCATAATATTTATCAACAAACTCTTTTACAGAAAAGAGAGAAGAGTTACCAATCCCCAAAATCAATATTCACTTATACCAGAAGTATATCATTTTATAAGATAAAAGTAAACAACGCCCCTGCAAAGGTCCAGTTTTACGTCATAGCCCATCACTTAAAATTAGACAAAAGAGTCATCATCCCTGTCTGCCTCGAGTGATTTTAGACTCTTCCTCGTTATTTTGAGTCGGTCAGTCGGGAGAGAGGGACGGAATTTAGGCGGGCCGTGCTTTACTCTATTGTCTTCTTCCATTTCCGGAATCTCTCCGCAGAGTGGCGCTTCCTCCGTTCATTATTTACACGGCGACTGCGGCCGCTAGAGTGTCTCGAATCAGAAACTGCCGGTATATTTACCCAGATCTTTGCTACGGGGCGTTGTTTACTTTTATGGGATAAAGTGATACACTTTTGCTTATACCATTGTCGTATTCAATAAAGTAGCTAGCGATTTATTTCAAGATTAAGAGGCGCCATCTATGGGACTTTTTTAACTTCAGATACTAAACAATATTGTTTCTCGAGGGAACGCGAGCCAAGAGAGGTTTCTAATTTCATTCGCTATCATCATAATTCATAAAAATATTCCTACCTTTCCATCTGGATGATTGGGAGTATCAAACGTTTTGAGGAAATCCTTGAAGACTTGTTCCTCCGTGTATTCTCCGTTCAAGTACTTGGGGTGATGCCTGGCGTTATAGACACCCTTCAGATCGTGTACCGTAACTTCGCCATCACCAGATTTGTCCAAGCGTTTAAAAGCTTGCTCGATTAGAGATATTCGCGCCGCCGACATTGGTGGCTAAAATCAAATACGTAGATTCTATGATTTCTTCTCTTCATTTTTAACAAAATAAATAACCCTATGCTAGGTTGAAATAAATTAGGCCTACCATCTTTAAAACTCAATTAATTCTACCATCTTTAAACTTAATTAGTCCTACCATCTTTAAACTTAACTAGTCCTACCATCTTTAAACTTAACTAGTCCTACCATCTTTAAACTTGACTAGTCCTACCATCTTTAAACTTAACTAGTCCTACCATCTTTAAACTTAACTAGTCCTATCATCTTTAAACTTAACTAGTCCTATAATATTTAAACTTAACTAGTCCTATCATATTTAAACTTAACTAGTCCTATCATATTTAAACTTAACTAGTCCTATCATATTTAAACTTAACTAGTCCTATCATATTTAAACTTAACTAGTCCTATCATCTTTAAACTTAATTAGTCCTACCATCTTAACTTAATTCTCTACACAAATTCAATTTAAAATTGTTGCGAAATGGAACTAAATGGATATAAGCCCTAGACCGTCAATAACATGGAGCAAACATAAAGCTCCATGTTTTCGAATTAACCCCAATTGGTTCTTTTTTCGGGAGCTTTTCCCTTTGTAAGAGGAGGAGCGCGCGGCACACACTCGTGAGCCATTGTCTTACCCTGAGGGATCTTAGGAACTCTTCGAAGTCGATGGTACCACTAGCGTCCTTGTCCAGGTCGTTAAAAAGGGCGTCGATATCCGAACGACTCAAGGTCACCCCGTAATCGCTCAATCCTTTCTCAAATTCCTCCTTGTTCAGTTTGCGATCCCTATTATCGTCCATTATACGGAAAGTCCTTCAACCCAAAAACAAAATACTCATTAGCAGAGCAAACGCTTATAAGTGTATGTATATGCAATTTAGGCTTAAGGCCCGATTGGGACAGAAAATCAGAAATTAAATTCGACAGTGTACTTTTTTGGTGGTTCCACAGCAAAGAAAATTTAGACAAAATTAGAGTTTTTCTCTTTCAAATTCTTATTTTTGACTAAACAACCCCTACACGCGACCCATAGTGATGACGTAGTATTGCGGGGAAGTTTTATTTAAAATTTCGGAAATGGCGATAGTAAAATATGTAATTTTACTGTCATTGTAATTTTGTTCTATGATATATATTTTTAATAGTTTTTTAACGATCTTTCCGAAAATGATACTTTAACGTAATCCAACATTAAGTATAGTTTTTTCCCCCGAAAGTCGTTAAATCGTCTACTACTTTCGGTCGAACGAGAATCTGAGAATTAAACCCACTTTGTAGAACTTCTTTCTATCTCGACGAGTTTAACATTGTGTAACAATACACTCAGCCTTTCCCAATATTTGGTAAATCTTTTGATCGGCCTGTTTATCCTTATCCTTGTAACGGGTCGATATATTTCGTATTGTAAACCCAGATGTTTTTTATGAGATTTTGGGTTCAATTTGGTATGACTTTTCTGAAAGGCCATAAGATAGACTAGTTTTCCAAGAAACGGTAAAGTTGGGGTAGAAGAAGTAGAACCTATATTTCTGAACTAGAATTACTACACCGTTAATGATAGTAGAAGAAACTGGTGTTAAAATTTAAACTAAATTGAGGCTGTCAAAAGATTTTTCATGAACTCCAAATGGAAATTGAGTATCATTTTCGGAAATATCGTTAAAAAACGATTCAAAATATATATACATATGCCATAAAACAAAATTACAACGATAGTGAAAAATACATATTTTATAATCCCCATTTTCGAAATTTTTAAAATAAAAATTCCCAGCAATCTACGTCATCACTAGGGTCGCATGATTTCGCTGTTGTATAGAGCATAAAGCTGATTCTCGCGCCAATGATAAGGTCGCTTTCGCGCCGTCTTTTTCGTAAAAGTACTTAATAAAGATAAAGTAAACTATCTCACGTTTTAATACTACGTAATAAAATAAAAATGTGACATGCCTGATTGGTTGGTTTATTAATATTTCTAACATTGTCCTACGATACAATCATTTAAACAGGTGGTTGACCCTAGCTGTTTTATAGAAAATATTACAGACAGCTTGTGTTGAAGGTTGACAAAAACACGCCCAACACGTATTATTCCGTTTTATGATTAGATTAGGCATTCATCAAAGCCTAGCCAAGCCCTAAACGAAACTATATGCAAATGAAAGGACAATGTTAAAATGTTTTGGTTCCTCGTCCGAAATAAGACCGTGACAATAATTCTCTGTTACAGAAGAAGATTGGTATATTGAGGTCTCTTGCTAGGGGATAAAAATTAAATTAAAGCCAAAAAAGACAACTTAATTAACGAGGCCAGAATCGAGTAAAATCCCGCGTCTACTTTAAAGCGAGAAAGATCTAGATTCACGCAATTCACTTCCGGTAAACATTTATCAAATATCCGCAATGAAAAACAGTAATGTTTGCTGATTTGCTCTCCCGGGGAATTTCTACCGACCGAGCAATTAAATTAGGCTTACAAATTATGTATACAACTACAACGGATATAAAACTAATGCCATAATGAGAATTTAATAATAATGAGTGGTTAGTAATTACCTCGCAAACCCTTTGATTCCGGAAGCGCCTCGTTGCAAACATTGGTAGCGAAGTTTTTCGATAGGTGTTGAGGCTTTTTGAGAAGACATTTTTTGGCTTTTTTTCTAAATAAGAAAAGTAAAATACAAATAAATTTAAGTATCTCAAATATTACAGGATAAATTTTGAATAAATTAAATTTGAATACTATAGGATAAATTTTGAATAAATTTGAATATTATAGGATAAATTTTGAATAAATTTGAATATTATTGGATAAATTTTGAATAAATTTGAATATTATAGGATAAATTTTGAATAAATTTGAATATTATAGGATAAATTTTGAATAAATTTGAATATTATAGGATAAATTTTGAATAAATTTGAATATTATAGGATAAATTTTGAATAAATTTGAATATTATAGGATAAATTTTGAATAAATTTGAATATTATAGGATAAATTTTGAATAAATTTGAATATTATAGGATAAATTTTGAACAAATTTGAATATTATAGGATAAATTTTGAACAAATTTGAATATTATAGGATAAATTTCCAATAAATTGGAATATTATAAAATAAATTTTGAATACATTTGATTATAGGATAAACTTTGAATAAATTTGAATATTATAGGATATATTTTGAATAAATTTGAATATTGTAGGATACATTTTGAATAAATTTGAATATTATTTGACACATTTTGAATAAATTTGAATATTATAGGATACGTTTTGAATAAATTTGAATATTATAGAATAAATTTTGAATAAATTTAATTAAAGTTTGAAAAAAATTATAAAAAATATTTTGAAACTATAAAATTAATAAAGGGCATACAAATATTTTATAGGTACCTAATTACAGCCTTTGGTGATGCTAAATACGTACTCAGTCACGTAATCACTTACATACACCCCAATTACAAGGAGTAATTAACCCCTCGACTTAAAATAATTTCAATCAATTTTCAATCATAATTATTTATCATATTTCCTTAACAAACATAGTTTACGGATAAACAAATTTAAATTCAAGTTAATTTAAAAACAATCAAGATGTAGAGGAAGAGTTGAGCTATTATTTTTTCTCAATTAGCAATCGTTTTATTCACATTCATTAAGGATATAAACCTTTGCATCTAGTTTTCCTTAACTATTAAAGAATAATCCTGAACTACAGTATATCAATTCTAACCATTACCTGGTTTAATTTCCTCCTGAAACCAGCTCTGCTCTTTTAAATTCTCAAGAATTGGAAAAAAAAAGTGTTTTACTATGACACCATCATTAAGATATTTGCGTGAAAGTGTCGAAGAAGATTGCACCATATTCTAAGCTACGCTAATGTACTTTTAAACGTTTAAAATTCACTACAATTTAAACATTATTTCATTTTTGACAATGCTGCAAACTTAGATTTAGTGGTGAAACACTGAAATAGTAGAGCGAGTTACTTCTTAGAAATGAATACGCAGGCCGTATAAAATGCCAACAAAAAATTGACTTAGTCACTAAACGCAAATTTAGTTTTATGAAAGATTAAAGCCAGCTTCACACAATTTTTACATATTTGTTTGAAGGGAGAATGCAACCTAACAACAAGTGATTTTTTTATCGATTCCTTATCGTTTAAATAGTCCTAATTCACCTGTAAAAAAGTTTACAAACAAATATTAAACTAGAAATAAAATTAAATAATTACCTGAAAAATAGGCTTAGCTCGATTCACGGAGATCAACTGAATTTCTTCGCATTCATTAATTAGCGATCAATCAAATGTTATTTGAAGTCTCATGGAGATCTAGTCTTAACGACAGACCTTCGCTCATTGGTCGGTGACTCTTTAATGCGAATAAATTCAGGATATCCATGAATCGAGCTAAGCCTATTTTCAGGGTAGGTTTTAAATTGTTTTCTAGTTTAATATTTTTTGTAAATTTATTTTACTAGCTAGCTAAAAGTACAACATATTAAGAATTTATTTTCAGAATCTGCACACACAATTATGTATAAATAACCTCTGGATTTAGGAAAGCTAAAAAAACTTAAAGGTATCCTTACTCCAAGTTGAGTCTCAGCAAATGATTCATATTTAAAAGTATATAATCAAACCCATACAAACATAAGATTGTCATATTTTGGGGCCTGAAATAATAAAATCTCTGGTGTGCGTCAGGTCCAACCCACATGAAAATGTCGGTTAGTTTCAAATGAATATGAAACAAGCCACGTTAATTAGATGCTCGATTTAGACAAGAGAAAAACCCACATAAATCCGCTATTATTTTAAGCCTGCATCTTTACTATGATAGAAAAATCTTCCCTCAGGGCCCCTTACCCACCCACAAATTTACAATGATAAAGGGCAAGTCCAATTTACATTTTTCCATTGATAATGGAGCTAATTTAATTTAAAAGCACGAAACTTGGAATCTTTTTGAAGTTAGTATTGAGCTCTACTAAGATTCGTTTTGCAACAACTTAATTTTTGGATATTTTACAAAAATAAAAAATAAAAATGAAAATCATTTACAAGACTCGTACTTTGTCGAAAATACCATCATAATGTAACCCTTATATCAAATAAGGTGATTAAACCTGAGGGGCCAGCTACAGAAAATGAAATTAGTTTCTAAGCAATTTTTATCCGGTTTTAATATTATACAATTCATTAAAATATTTCAATAGATATCTAATTGGCTTTTCTCTTTTGTTACAAACGTTATTCTTGATTTCTATTCGAGCTTCCGGCGGAATTTAAACTAGTTTCCAGTTAACAGGGGGGTCGAAATATAGAAAGTACTTAAGCCTACTAATTAACATGCCCTCGCGGCGCCTCTTTACCTAAATGGGGTCCACAAAAATCAATAAAAAATACTCCGGCAAGCTGGCAATAAGCCAGGATATGCCAGAACTCCTAAGTAATTGATTTTGTCATGGTTATCAGTTTATCATCAAATATAACCAAATACAAACACAAATAATGTAACATATTTGCTTGGCAGATTAAAAAGGCCGGTATTACTAGGCTTAGGCTACGTACGCCCATTTTGCAAAATTAAGCCAATATCTCGAATTTTAGAGGCCCTAACCTTCAACCACATGGCATTATGTGTCAGGCTTACATGGGTTAATTTTATTACATATATTTAGGTTAATTATATATTAAAAACAAAACGTGGTACTTACTTAAATATCTTACGTAGTAGTCCTTAGTTTGATGACTATCGAAGCTAATGTAGAATACACTCTTTTTGAAACCTTTTTCAACCGCGACGCGCTCAAAAACTGGTTTTTCTATGGTTTTATATTACAACAAAAGAAAACGCGTAACTTTAAATTAGCGAAAGTGTAAAATTTTCCTTGCCTATAACCGGGATTTCCAGACGAGTCCTCTCCCTCTCGATGAGAAAAATCTTTTTGACGTTTTTATACTGGCACTCCGGCAGCTGCGGCTTCTTGCTCAAAAAAAATTGCGTGTACGCGCATGACAGAAAAGAAGGATGCACAGCACACTTGAGTCACTAACGAATTTTCGAGCCTTTTCTATGGTCGATTATGCGCACGGGCGCGAATATAGTATTGACCAATGTGCATTCAGCTGTTAATCCTCTTTGGTTTCAAGCTGCTACAAGCAGACGGCTTGCGATCTTGCCGTCCTATTCAGGCTGGGAAATAAGGCGGTTTTACTGGACAAAAGTCCAGTTTAAAAATTAAATGCTTGGGGGTCTACTGGCCACAAGGCCAGTTAATTAATTCCAAAATTTTGTTTTGTTTCTTAGCCTAGGTCATAGTACTACGTCATAATGACAGTTTGTCAATCTCATGAAAATTGTAACTGGCCAATGTCCAGTTTTTTAATTAAACTGCTTGGGCTCTACTGGCCACAAGTCCAGTTAAAAAATAATCCTTATTTCCCAGCCTGGTCCTATTTAACAAAAAAAAAAAATCAATTTTTATCGGGCTGATTATGCAGCGACATCTATAATTACGAACGTCTTTAACCCTATTTTTTTAATTTTTCTTTCCTTTAAAACTTATCTTTGTGAATTATAAATGAAATAACGCAATTTTTTAGTTTTAATTAAAAACTTTAAAATTGTTTCAATGGCACTTCACGAGGCACCCTATTGGCTGAGAAAAAAACAAGCTCGCTAGCACCACGCTTTTAGTTAATTTAAGGCGCAAAATTTGAATTCAATTCTTCACTCCGACATAATTATTTTTTAAATTATCGCCCGTCAAAAAAGACTGGCTTTTTTCCACTGCGACTGGACCCAAAAATAATTAAAATTACGCATTAGAATAGAAAGAACTCGAGCAAAAATGGTATTAATATAGGTGAAATTACTGGTATCTCTAAATTATTATAAATAATCCACAGGGTTAAGTGGGGGTAATACCAATCCATCAAGCCAACATCCTAATTATTCCGTAATGAAAACAGTACATTTATGTCTAGAAATGTTTTTATTAAAAGCAAATAGAATATTTCAAATACCTTTTCCTCACACTTGAGTTTTTAGTTGACTATTTAGTACTTTTTCTTAACTCTGCGAGTCCTATTTAGTTCATAGCCATCGTTATTTAGAGGGGGTCCATTTACCAAGGCTTAGCTATTTTCTGCCCCAAGTTCCCCAACTTCCCACGGCTTAGCTATTTTCTCCCCCAAGGCTTAGCTATTCCCCCCCCCCCCCTAGAATTTTGTAGCTACTAAGATCATTGAATTACTGATCATCGTAAATTTAAAATACTTTATTAGCGGACTTATTTTGATATTGAAAACAAGGTGAAAAATGGATCCTCTCACGCGAAACAATACAAACGAATAAATTATAAAAGAAGGGAATTATATTAAGAACAAAAATAAGCAAGATTATATCGAAACTTGCGGTACAGTAGAACGATAGATACATATTTATACTGCGTTAAATTCCATATATGGTCAATTTTTTTAACTCTCTTTTTCCATATTTTGCGCAAAACTACAATACATCGCAAGCTAAACTTTCAGTTAGTCATTGATAACCTTGTTGGTAACTTTGGGCTGGTCTAGGATATGGCCCAGCGGCGTGAGGTAATCCCGAAGTGCCCCTGGAATAAGGGTTCGAACCACCCGGGGTCGGACTAGGGGAAGCCGAAGTAGGAGTATTAGACGCGTAAGGTTGTTGTTGAGTCTGTTGATATTGATGAGCTTGATAAGCGGCCGAAGCAGCCGGAGGAGCTTGAACTACGTTACTCGCGCCACTCGGTGGAAAAGTACCCGGCGGATGTTGCTGGCTAGATGATCCGTACCTATCGAGCCAAAAATTTAAACGCAAACAGCGTCAAAATGCGGTTTCATTCCAGGCTTGTCAAATTGAATTCGCGCCAAACTTTGGGAATTTAGAGTAGGAATGGATTTTAAGTACCAATTCGCAAGCTCACGAGAAGATTTTCGATAGACCAAGCTGATTCTCGTGCTTAAGATCAAAATTTGCGTCGGCTCTAAACATGACTAAAACATTTATGCTCACTCGTCAACTCATCCATACATTTTCATCAATTACATTTAAATGTGATTTATATATCGATTTCATATCGTTTAAATAGGCCTAATCCACTAGTAAACAAAATTACAAATAAATATTAAACTAGAAAAAAATTTACAAACTTGCCAAGAAAATAGGCTTAGCAGGATTCATGGAGATCAGCTGAATTTCTTCATATTGAAGGGTCAAGGACAAATCAAATGTTATTGGAAGACTCATCTAGATCTCACCTTAACTATAAGCCTTTGCTGATTGGTCGCTGACCCTTCAATGCCAAGAAATTCAAGATATCTATGAAACCCGCTAAGCCTAATTCTCAGGGTTTTTTGTAAAATTTTTTCTAGTTTAATATTTGTTGGTAATTTTGTTTTACTGGTGGATTAGGCCTATTTAAATGATAAGGAATCAATGTGTTAGGTTGCATTCTCCCTTTATGGTCCCCATATACTGAAGTGAAAAGGTTTCAGTCAAATTTAAAATTGACAAGATTATGCGAGGTATTTTTCTATGGATCTATATATGGATGTTAAAGGTTATAGGATGGGGAATACCTCATGGGAGGTTGTCCAGGAGCGGGGGGAACCGAGCCGTATCCACCCGGCTGTTGCTGCGGTTGAGGTTGTTGACTTTGTTGGGGATAATATTGTCCAGGATAATTTTGACCTTGATAGGTACCGGGTGGTCCTTGAGAAGATGGGGGATAAACGGCTTTGGGAGCTTGAGGTTCTTGCTTGATTCGTGGATCTGATTGTTGTTGAGACTGGTCTGGTTGAACTGGAGCGTAAACTCTTTGAGATTGAGCTACGGAAACATTGAAAATCGTTAAAGGATGGTTCAAAATTTGTACGAAAGAATCGTACAAAGTCACAAAATTTTAGATAATTACTTGGATCTTGTTGTTGTTGTTGCATCCCGTAACTACCGTGATACCCTCCTTGCTGAACATTCGGATTAGCCACGTTGAAAGCCGGTTGACCGTGTTGTTGAGGATATCCTGGTTGAGGTTGTTGTTGCTGCTGCTGCTGTTGTTGTTGTTGTTGTTGCTGGAGAGCTCGTTGATGGCTACTAGCCGAACCGAGGCTCGATATACTGTCAGGAGTATCCGGCCTTACTTCATCTACGAGAGGTATGAAAAATTATCGATCTAAATGATTAGAAATATGAAGGAATTACCGTCTTTCTTCGAGGAGGGAGACGTAACTTGATCCTTGTTTTGATATTGCTGTTGTTGTTGTAACGGATCAAATTCTTTACGCGTAACTGCGTTATTTTGATTGTTACTTTCATTATTCAATTGATTCTCTTTATCGGGAATCGCGCCACTCAGCGTAATTGGTTCCAATTGGTCTAAAAGCCGATTAACTTTATCTCTAATGAATTGAAGATCTTTTCGAATCTTCTTAACATCCTCGTTTTGTAATTTGCACGGTAGACTATTAACTACGTCGTAATTAAAATTAGTTTAAGCCTAAATCGTTTAAAGTCGTATCTTACCGAATATTGTAAGTTTTAAAATTCGACTACATTGTATAGCGAATGATAAATCGGAGCTGTCAAAAATAGTAATCAAATCACCATCTGGAAAAGGGGTTTTAATAATTTTTTAAGCATCCTTAAATACACGTTGTTGTTAAATTTATTACCTTCGTCTTTATATTTAATAGTAACTTCGTCGTTACTACCTAGATATCCACGAAATACTCTTTGCATCATTAAAACAAGCTCGTCGTAAGTAATATCTTCATTATGAATTGGTATCCGCCTTATATCATCCCCTAATTGGGCTTTAATAATTAATTTGCCACTTAAATCAATCTGCGGAAAACCACTATCGTCGCTGCCTGCTGTCTGGTAAACACTCATGATTCTAAATTAAAGAAGAGATGATTTAAATATCGTTCAATCGACTTTATGTTATTACAATCTTTTAGGATTCAGGCTGTTGAAACTAGGGCTGTGGTAAATTGTTACGCCTAATTTGCCCTTTAAAAAGGCCTTGGTATATATACATAATTTTTGTTAAATAGTATTAGAGTTACTAACGTATCTCAAAATTGCTAAAGGGCTTTGGTGATTAATTTATAATCTCGGATTAAATTATTACTTACTTTTGATCCCTTAATTCCCTTCAAAAGTGATTAAAAAGCTTCAACTTTTTACGAGCTGCGTGACTCGTGAGTACTACCAACGATCACACTACACACGTCAAAAATGAATAAGGTTAAAGGTTCAAGGAATTAACCGACTTATCGGTATGCGTACCGGAACGCACCCAAAAATAGGCTTTCTTGAAATCCCATGTTATTTTATGCAAATTAGCTCTTTTTAACATGGGATTTTAATAATCTTAATTTTTCAGTGCGTTCCAGAATGAATCAATGTAACCGGGAAAACTTAAAAACCAAGATTATGAGTTAAATATTTTTGTCGATAGGTGGCGAGGAATAAACTTGAAAAACGTTCGCTAGAATGAATCACTACTACTCAATATTATCGCTAAGATCGATATTTTTTGGGTACACCATGGAGCATAAAGGTATAGAAGTAGAAAGTTAAAACTTAGGCCTATATTCGCGCATCTCTACGCGCAGCACAGAGAAAATTTCGATTATGAACTTATGATCGTAATAACCTAACCGGAAACTCTCGCGTACCAATTTTTGGGAACTACATCTTAATTTAATTTGATTTTTGAAACTTTTTAATTTAATTTGATTTTTGAAACTTTTCAATTTAATTTGATTTTTGAAACTTTTTAATTTAATTTGATTTTTGAAACTTTTTAATTTAATTTGATTTTTGAAACTTTTTAATTTAATTTGATTTTTGAAACTTTTTAATCTAATTTGATTTTTGAAACTTTTTAATCTAATTTGATTTTTGAAACTTTTTAATTTAATTTGAATTATTTAAGTTGTTAATTTAATTTTATTTTAAGTTGTTAATTTAATTTTATTTTAAGTTGTTAATTTAATTTTATTTTAAGTTGTTAATTTTATTTTATTTTAAGTTGTTAATTTAATTTTATTTTAAGTTGTTAATTTAATTTTATTTTAAGTTGTTAATTTAATTTTATTTTAAGTTGTTAATTTAATTTTATTTTAAGTTGTTAATTTAATTTTATTTAAGTTGTTAATTTAATTTTATTTTAAGTTGTTAATTTAATTTGAATTTTTTAACTTTTTAATTTAATTTGAATTTTTTAACTTTTTAATTTAATTTGAATTTTTTAACTTTTTAATTTAATTTGAATTTTTTAACTTTTTAATTTAATTTGAATTTTTTAACTTTTTAATTTAATTTGAATTTTTTAACTTTTTAATTTAATTTGAATTTTTTAACTTTTTAATTTAATTTGAATTTTTTAACTTTTTAATTTAATTTGAATTTTTTAACTTTTTAATTTAATTTTATTTTAAATTGTTAATTTATGTTGAATTTTTTTAACGTTTTAATTTTATTTTATTTTAAGTTGTTAATTTAATTTGAGTTTAATTTTTCAATTTAATTTGAGTATAATAATTTACAGCTTTCGTAGTAACTTTGTTCCAGGAAGGTGCAATAGGTTGGGCTTCACAATGAACACCGAAGCGCGTAGGTTGGAACACTTTTACAGGGGCTTAACCAATTTATATTATTAAAGGTATCATCAACATGATTTTTCATGGGTTTTTGCTAGACTTTGTTTAATAAATCGGATGATAATAATCATCTATAATGTTCCCAAAAGATGGCGATATCACGTGGAAAGACCCTAAATGGTGCCGAATAAATCTAACATCAATAAAGATACGTTCACACTAAAATATTCCAATCGATATTAATCGAAATCAATATTTAAATCACTCGAAAAGCGTTTTAAACTCAGTCTGTTCTTAAACCGATTTATTATAGTTTCATTAGTAGTTTGTTGAAGCCAGCCTAATCGGTAATTGAAACTGGTTCCCGAAGCAACTTCGAGAAATCACAACTGCTGCGAAACGTTCTAAATCGACTTAAATCGACTCAAAGCTTGTATTAATAAATTAATTAAATACTGTAAATAACAGTATTAAAAAATCTGAAATATAAGGGGTATCAGAACGTAACTGCTTAATAAATTGTATGATAATAATCATCAATTATGTTACCGACAGATGGCGACAACAAATGGATCGTCTTTCCTACGAATCGTGGTCGAGTAAATCAAACATCACGTGAATAGATTATAGGAAAAGTAGTGGGGGAAAAACAGGGCCATAGGAGCCGATCTGTGCGGAGAGAAGTTTCTGATCTGAAATGAGTCGCGCTCCGCGGTCCGGAGTAAAGAGCTACTAGGTTCGTCTTTACAAGCCAACCCTCTTAAATTTACTTTTAAAAGAGTCACGAAAGTGGTGCGGCGACTTTAAAAATGTTATTATTTATGGAAAGAAACCATTCCTTATCGATTTAGCCAAAACTTTAAATAAACGCTGGATACATTCGTAAAACTAAACCTTAGTTTACGAAGACTTCGAATATTTTGTGCCTCAGATAACTCTCGAAACGTCTCGTATCGTATTTGACTTTGAATTTCAAAAGGATTAAATAACGTTTAATTTCGTATTAATTTAAATTAAAAATGGGGTAAGGATGGCGTTTTTTGAAAAAACAATGTTGGTGAAATTAACCAACCAGTTTTAAGACTAAATAATTTGGAAAAAGAGATAATATACATTTCGCGTCATCTTAAAATCGTTTCCATTTGTCCCTTAAAACATCTTTAACATTATTCGCTGGTTCGTCTTAATTTCGGAGACGTATTTAATTAGTCAGAGAGAGAAAGGGAGCAAACCGGGTCATGTGCGAGTATCGAATCGTGAAACAGTGACAATTTGCGTCGTCTGCCCTAACCGGCACTCTTCGACGGAGATGATCTCGTCGAGATAAATAAGGGACACCGAAAAGATAGAAGGAAAATAATATCCTCGACCCTTCCGAAGTTAGAATGCGCGAGATTGAAGCAGTTTCGGTTGATAGGTCGCTCGATAGGCCCAGATCGAGACGAGATGGAGTGTCATGGAAGAGAAAAGACTCGGGGCAATTTCGCTCTCTCTTCCTACACTGGATAACTTTGTGTATTATATTGGATTGGATGATGCGTATTGGAATCTCCGCCTTAGGTCAGTACTAGTCCTCAATAACTCGCCTCATTTATTTAACCATACACTTTAGTCCCGTTCTCACTAACCATTTTCGTAGGATTTCTCGTAGACAAAATTACAGACTAGTACATCGTTCAAATTAACTTTTCCATCTTGGATAAATTATACGTACCTCAAAATTATAATTTACCAAAGGGTTTTAAAGTCTGTAGTGTAAACGAGTCTCGTATAAAGCCAATAGCTGTTAAGCCTAATCTCTTCAATCATCTTAATCAAACGTAACCGAATCCGACAAGTTACTGAATCATTAAGTTTATTTCATACTCATTTAAACAAAAATCTAACTCATTTAAACTTAATTAAGGCATTAGTTTAAACTCTTATAATCCTAATCCCGACATTCGACTAAAATGCTTTAAGCCTAATCCCGACTTTCGTCTAAATCACTTTAAGATAATCCCTACTTTCATCTAAACCACTTTAAGCCTAATAAGAACGTTCGTTTAAACCTCTGTTAGCCTAATCTCGATGTTTGTGTTAACTTCTTTTAAACCTAATCCCTACATTCAAAACCATTTAACCCTAATCCCGACATTCGTCTAAATCACATTAAGCCTAATCCCGACATTCGTCTAAATCGCATTAAGCCTAATCCCAATATTCCTCTAAAACCATTTAAATCTAATCAAGACGTTCGTTTAAACTTCTTCTAGCTTAATCCCAACATTCGATTTAACTCTCATTAAATCTCTAGAATGCACGCGTCATATATCTATAAAGCGATTATAATGTAAAGTGCCGAAGTTGGGGTTAGATCTCAGTGGCACGATATCGTAATCTATGAGATTTAAAAAAAATCTTAAAAATTAACAGAAATTATACGAAAAGAGGTTGCTCTTAAGGATCCTTATAAAAGGTCAATTGCCTCTTTGGGGTCAAACCAACAAAAAGGATAGAGATTAAAATTTGTAAGAGAATACGCAATTTAATATTTATAAATTGTTTTAGTTCACAACTCCACAGATCAAGGTCGAAAATAATAAATTATAATTTCAAAAATACTAAATTGCAAATTCTTCAACAATTTTTTTTTTTTTTTTTTTTTTTTTTTTTTTGCCCCTTTGCAAGTTTGAAGGGGTTTGACCCGAATAACTGAAGATAATATTCGATTCCGAGCAATTGAATTTTTTTCGACTTAACTTGATCCGTAGAACCCGTAGAATATCTCTTCTAGGGTACCACAGTTTCGGAAACACCCTGTATGTAGAGAATATATGCCTTCGTAACCCCAATTTCTGCGAAATCATATTTAACCATTCGATAAGATAGGTGATGATGACACGATGAGATAGGATAATGAAACCTTGGAGGAATAGGAAAAGGTGTCACCGGTTGGTTGCTATAGTTTTCAAAGTGCGTACTGCGCAGAGTGCCCATGGGAATTAACCAATTAAAACAGATCTTAATACTCTCAGCAAAGATTCAGTTTTACGTCATAGCCCATCACTTAAAACTATCCATAAACGTCATCACCCCTGTCTGGTTCGAATGATTTGGACTCTTCCTCGATATTTTGTGTCGGGAGAGCGGGACGGAATTTAGGCGGGCCGCGCTTGGCTAAATTGTCTTCCCCCAACTCCTGAATTTCTCCGCAGAGTGTCGCTTCCTCCGTTCACAATTTACACGGCAACTGCGGCCGCTAGAGTGTCTCGAATCAGAATCTGCCGGTACATTTACCCGGACATTTGTTGAATGTATTAAGCTACGGGGCGTTGTTTACTTTTATGGAGAAAAGATAGACTTTTGGTCAGACAAATATACCCTAACTTTATTTATGATTGAGTATTAATGGTCCAATTGATATAGATTTTAAATAATTTCCCGTTACAGTGACTAAAACGACGATCGACGAAGGATCGGAATGGGCGGTAAAAAGAGGTTCGTCTCTTAACCTGACCTGCGTCATTGCTCAAACGTCGGAAGCGCCGGACTACGTCTTTTGGTATCACGAAAGCCAGATGATCAATTACGACTATCCTCGGGGTGAAATTGTTACCCAAAAGTCTTTAGCGGCCAACACCATCGTCAGCAGACTCTCCATTAAACTGGCGCAAAAACACGATCAAGGGAATTACACTTGCAGTCCATCGAACGCCGAAAGCGCCAGTGTTTTTGTTCACGTGTTAGGTGAGAATTATTTTCAAGTCCAAAATTTTGTAGGAATACCCAATTTCCAGTCCATTTCCTTCAGGCTCTGTCCTCTTTAAGTATTATGATATTTTTCCCATGATTCTTCGCGCTTGAAATATTTTCCTATAGTTGTCCCCGTTCGAAGTCCTAGTCTTCGGAATTACGTCTAACGAAAACAACTGACACCGCGAATGGGTGGGAGGAGAAACTTTACTGGCAAAAGAGTCATCTTTACTTACGCCTTGGAAGAATCTCCATAAGCATTTATCGACGAGGTTTACCACGAACTACTTTTTCTTAACGGGTTCTTACACGACATATTAATCCTCGATAGTCTTATCGTCGCGGCAAACTGATACCCGATAAAAGTATAGAAAAGTCATTAGGCCGTGAAATTAGATGTGACACGCGTCACTGAAGCGTAGACACTCCTTCGAATTCTCGATTCTTTTCTCGGTTTAATGATCGCCTTACAGAATCCAGCGCCAAATACGCGTTTGCAGTCCCAGCCACGTGCAGCCATCGCGTCCAAAAATCGCTTTTCCATCTAGCTTTACATTTAAAGGCCCACAGACGAACAAATAATTTACTTAGCCGTATTTGTAGAAAAGACGTTCACACTTGACACTTTGGAACCGTTTTCGAAGCGTTTCAAATGTTCAAATCGACTTTTTAAGATATTAATTTTATTCCTTGATCACAGCTGACCCATGAACTTTATTATTTAACCTTTCCAAACGGTTAAAAAAGGTTTTAAAGTCTGTAGTGTGAACGCGGCTTATGAAACCATTTATAACCGTTTTGGAAAAGTCCAATTTAATAAAATTTTGAGGTCAACTGTAAAGATTATATCTCAAAATATGTAATTACAAAAGTCTATCACTTTATTACATAACGTAAACAACGCCCCGTAGCTTCTTAATATTATCAGCAAAGGTCCGGGTAAATGTACCGACAGATACTGATTCGAGACACTAGCGGCCGCAATCGCCGTGTAAATAGTGAACGGAGGAAGCGACACTATGCGGAGAAATTTCGAAGTTGGGGGAAGACAATACAGCCAAGAAAAACTATCTCTCTTATCTCCGCACCCCTAGAAACGCGTATGGATAATAAAACTACATTTTTCCTCCGATGAATAGACAAGTGGGATGGAAACCTATTTCACGAAACAGTATTAACCCTTCACAGAAGCCTAACCCCTCCGTTATTTTACTTATTTTTGGCTGAGACTATCCAAGGCAACGTTATCAGTCTCGGGGGGTAAAGTTCAATCCCATAAAACTCCATAGAAAATATTACAAAGGGATTGCCAGCCTCCCTATTACGAGAGGTAATAAATCTATGCGTAATGACTTAAAATCAAGAAGATATAATAACATAGAGCTCCTCGTTTGACGCTTGAAATTTCAGTGAGAGGTTGAAAAAAAATATATATATTAACACGTCATCGTCATTAATAAATAAAGTCATGAACTGGACCCGCTAAGACTAAATCTATTTCCATTCGAGATTAAATAAAGATTTAATTTGATTTAACCACATCTGTTTAGTGTTTAGTTGGTGTAGTAAATTATACTTTATTTAAAAGAAGAACGCAACCTAAAAACAAGTGATTTTTTTATCGATTAGTTATGGTTTAAATAGGCCCAATCCAACAGTAAAAAAATTACAAACAAATATTAAACTAAATGTAAAACTTACCATCAAAACAGGCTTAGCTGGATTCACGGAGATATCTGGAACTCCCAGTATAAGGACTAGCGACCAATGACATTGATCACGACGGCTCTTATATGGGGAATGCGGGATCTCCATGATCAATGCCAATGGTCGCTAGTCCATGAATCCAGCTAAGCCTATTTTTCGGGTAAGTTTTAAATTTATTTCTAGTTTAATATTTATTTTTAATTTACTGTTGGATTAGGTCAATTTAAACGATAAGGAATCGATAAAAAATCACTTGTTGTTAGGTTGCATTCTACCTTTAATATTAATTTGTATATATTGAATTATATTCAGATATTATCCATTTGTTTAAAAATAAACTAATTATCATTCAAATTAATTTATCCGAAGATAAAATAGAAAAAAAAGTATCCGTTATCCCAAAATATCAACTTATCCTAGAAAATTATCCGAGTTATATAATTCGAATAAGAACAATTTCAAGCATCTATTTTCGTCTAAAATAATAATTCAAACTTATACCTAAAATCTTGGTTTTAATGTGTGATTTATTTTATTTCTTTTATTTTGACACGAATTCTAAGAAACTTTTTAAGTTTGAATACGAGATAATCCGTTAGTAGATTAAGATTTAAGCTATCTTCGGATTAACCTAAACTCCATTTAAATCTATTCTGAATTTATAATTTACATTTGTTTATTTAGTCATAAACAAATTAATCCGACAAATAAAATATCTGAATAACAGTTCTTTAGTTATCCGATTCTCATCACTAATCCAATGGATAAACAAATTCCAATTCAACAGTCCGTCCTCCTTGAAGTCGCGAAATTACATCTTCACCACTTTTTCTCAGTAACTAGACTTTTGTTGTCAATTCTATTCGAGATTGCAACAATCGTAAAGCCATACTTGTTAAAGTTATGATTGAAGATATTGTTAAGATAAGGAGTAGTCTAGTTTTGGCAATGATGTAAACTCGAAGTGGAAAACATACTATAATATGTAATCGAGTCTCTCGAGAGAAGTTTTTCCAACAATTTAATTAACATTTTTGAACCAAACCCTTATTCTTTCTTTTAAAAAAAAAAACGTTTCTCAAGAAGCATGTTTTTTTGCGCTTCATTTGGCACGTTTATATTTTGCATACATCATCTGGCTGGCAAAAAATTAATGAAGAAATGGGAACCTCGCAGCTTTTGAAGGGGACAATATGCTGAATACTCTGTTGAAATCGATTAATTTTCAAAAAGGACTACTTGAAATTATTAAAGATCCACTGAGATTAATAATAACAAAAGTATATCACTTTATTCCATCAAAGTAAACAACACCCCGTTAACCTACTATCAGCAAAGGTTCGGTAAATGTACCGGCAGATTCTGATTCGAGACACTCTAGCGGTCGCAGTCGCTGTGTAAATAGTGAACGGAGGAGGCGCCATGCTGCGGATAAATTCCGAAGTTGGGGGAAGCGCGGCCCGCCTATTTTCCATCCCTCTCCCCCGACTCTAAATATCGAGGAAGAGTCCAAATCACTCGAGCCAGACAGGGCTGATGACTTTTTGTCAATTTTTAAGTATTGGGCTATAGTACTAAGCTACGGGGCGTTGTTCACTTTTATGGAATAAAGTGATAGACTTTTGATAATAATATTTACTTTACAAGGAAGAGTTGTAGGCAAACACAGAGGCATAAACTATTCTGGGGCGGTTCCAAGGAATTGGGAGTATTTATGAGAAGGAGAAGAAATGAGTATCCAACAGGGGTCTCTACCTAACTGCCCTGAAGGCTTTAAATATTCTTTGCGCATGCGCGTGTCAAACAAGCACATTTTCTCAGATATAAATTAAGGGGGGATAATGACCTAACCGTAAAATCTCTTTAGGAATAATTTGTCTGATTTCTTCCATATTTAATGTCTAATTCTTGGGGCTTTTATTTTCAATTCGACCGGCAGATTTGGAGGAGAAATCCGAAGAAGATATTGGCAGGTTGGAGGCCGATGTAACGTCCCCTAATCCAATGACAGCCGTCCCGTGGAGCCACGGAGCGTACGTTGCGCCCTTTTTTGACAACACCACTCCCAAGAACGTTACGTCGCAACTGGGACTCACCGCTTATTTGCATTGCATCGTTAGAAATCTTGGGGATAAAACGGTAAGGAAATAATATTGTAACTATAGATTTAAGCCGCGTTCTTACTAGGCTTTGGAATCGATTTAAACGGTTTCAAAACGATTCCCTAGAGTCGCGTGAAGGGGAAACAGTCTTTTCTCGAATCGATTTGATTCAATTTCTCGAAACTGCTTCGGGAACCAGTTTCGCACCGATTCGGTTTCAACTGAACCGATAGATGAAGCTACGATTTATCGATAACACGTGAACGTGCTTAAACACGATTCCTGGCAATTTGAATATCGGTTTGATTTTTACCGTTTCAAATCGATTAAGAAATGATAGTGTGACCTTAGCTATATTACCACAAGTAAAATAAAACTTAGCTTAGGAGTGAAATTTGAATGTTGTCTGGAGCGGATTACTAAGGTCACACTAGCATTTTTTAATCGATTTGAAACGGTGAAATCAAACCGATATTCAAATCGCCAGGAATCGTTTAAAGCGTCACGCGTTATCTTTATAAATCGATTTATCGTAGCTTCATCTATCGGTTGTTGAAACCGAATCGGTACGAAACTGGTTCCCGAAGCAGTTTCGAGAAATCGATCAAATCGATTCGAGAAAAGACGGGTTCTCGTTCACGCGACTCTAGCGAAAGGTTTTGAAACGGTTTAAATCGATTCCATGACGTGGTATGAACGCGGCTAAAGTGTAAATTCGATTGCCCTTTTCTCAATTTCGATAACGTTTCGTGTAAACTTTATAGACAGACATAGACTACATAGAGAATTATATATATATTGATTTTTGTTTTTAAAGATTCGTTTTATATCCTTGAAAATTGTATTTCATAGTATTTCGCGAAAGCTTTAGAAAAAAAAAAATAATTTTTACAGTATATGATTGTTGGGTCTATTCCTTTTTGAATTTATAGCGCCATAAAAAGTTTTTTCACAAAAAAAACCTCTATGCATTTTCATCGCGAGCGAGACATCTAGTTCAATTTTGAAATCAGAGTCGCAATACCCCCTTATTTTTGGGTATCAAGTCCTGAAGGGATAATGGAGTTCAAAAAATTAAACTGTTGATGAAACGCAACCCGACTTATCATGAAAATAATTAAAAACAAAGAAGATGCGTTCATACTAGGCCTTGAAATCGATTTAAACCCTTTCAAAACGTTTCTCTAGAGTCGTGTGAAAGGGAAACCGTCTTTTTTGGAATCGATTTGATTCAATTTCTCGAAACTGCTTCGGGAACCAGTTTCGTACCGATTCGATTTCAATAACCGATAGATGAAGCTACGATAAATCGATTTAAAAAGATAACGCGTGACGCTTAAAACGATTCCTGGTGATTCGAACATCGGTTAGATTATACAGTTTCAAATCGATTAAGAAATGCTAGTGTGACCGTAGCTATTTAAACCTTCATAGTCGTTTTACAATAATTGAAATCGTGGATAACTGTTGGCCACTCACTCAACGTCATATAAAACATTCACTTAAAAAAAAGGCTAGTAAGACCTATCTAGATTTTGATTGGATGAATTTTCTAAGCACTATAGCTTAACTATTTGGTGTGACATTGAATCAAAAGGCATTTGATCGAACGGTGTGATCAGAATTAATGAAGTACCAAAACTTATATGACAATAACAAAAAATAGCCAATAAGAAAGCTCCCGCGAATTCAAATAGGGTTCTCCAATTTTCTGAATATATAATCTTCTCTCTTTGAAAACAGTCTGTCTTGACTCGAATTTCAAACCCTGTGTTGAATATTTGTTGAGGGAATTTTTGTACGAACGCTATTTAGCACATTTTCTCTAGTGTCTCCTTTTAACAAAGTAAATTTATTTCTTATCAAATTCGACTTTATTATACCAATTATTATTTTTTCGGATACGTAACAATAGCGCCACCATTTCATTGTCTCTTTAACTCAAGAGCCCTTTTGATACGTGACAAGTAACTTGCCAAGAGGTCCGATTTCAGGCAGATTTTACGTCGCGCTCACGAAATAAAATGAATAGCTTTTTTTTATAAGCAATATTTCTCTATATCGTGATAAATTCAAACGAAAATCTAAATATATCGAAAATGAAGACATTTCACGTATTTTTCGGCATTCTGAAGTGGGTTTAAGTTCAAACTAAAACGCGAATCAAATACAGTCATGGAAAATATTAAGTAAGCATCAGGAAAATTATTTAGGTATTGCACTAAACTGTCACAACTTCATGCAGACTGATTTTCACTGCAAATTAAATTTTGCAGAAATAACTTGAGACACAATTCTTAAGAGATACTAATGTAACTCGTTTATATTACGTGATAACTTAATTTTTAGATTTTCTAGACCATAAAATACGTTATTTAGTACTTTTAAACTTCGAACCTAGAGTTCGACCTCCATTTTGAATCCTACTCGGGCAGCTCGGAGAGAAGGGGATCCGATCCAATCAAATCACGGCTTTTTACTATCGATATTATATATAAAAGCGGCAAGCCCCCAAAAGGTGGCGCCACATTAATCATTTCGGAACCATGTTGGAGCCTGTGGCGCCATCTAACAAAACGCGTAATACGTTTTTCTCAGAGTAAAATTCTGATTGGTTGATATCCGCTTTTCTACAAATGGAACAAAATGGTGGACGATTTAAATAAGTAGGGGGGAACATAAAATGGTGACTTTAAACCTTAATCTTGAAGTAATTAAGCAGACTTGCGATACATTTCGGGTCTTAATCGGGCCTTTGTCTAGATTGCGAACGACTCAACGTTTGCAAATGTCTGTTTCAAAAGCCTTCGTTATTTTTTGTTTTTGATAGTTAATGTACTCAATCTAAATTACAGCGGGTTAAATGATTTCCCTTCGGACAAAGATCCATGATAACCTAAGCCACATAACGATACAACGTTTCTGAAATTTTCCAAGTTTCTTAGAGAGGTTTCACTAGGCCTAGAATTAATCCAACTCTACTAATCCCACGAGGAAGGTTTCGTATCTTATTAGGCCTCTCTTTGTTAATTCTCGAGAGCAAATAATCTTTTTGAGAAGTCTTCGATGTTTTTGAGGGCTGATTTAATTAATTATTAATATAAATAACGTTTTCTCTTCATCCACGATAAAGATAATTCACGTGTTAATGCGAAATATTAATATTATAAAATTACTTAAAAATAAGTTCCCAACATTTTCGAGGTTTCTTCCCAGGAATGTTAATTTATGAGACTTTGAAAGAGTTTTGAACCTTTAGAAAGATCAAATATTCACTCGATTTGATCGAGAAACGTGATTAAAGTTGATTTAAATATTCGAAATTATTTGAAAACGGATTTGAATATAACTTAAGTGAAATACAGATTTACTCGGAATAAGACAAGAGGGAGGACTACTACTTCACTGCCAAAATTTAGGGGCAATTAAACTGCAGATTAGTGGCAAAAAAGCGCCACTATGGGATATTAGCTACGGTCAGCATTTCTTTAATAGATTTGAAAAGTTAAAATCAAACCGATATTCGATTGCCACGTGTTCACGCATTATCTTTATAAATCGATTTATAGCGTCATCTATCGGTTGTTGAAACCGAATCGGTATAAAACTGGTTCCCGAAGCAGTTTCGAGAATCGAATCAAATCGATTCGAGAAAAGACGGTTTCCCATTCACGCGACTATAGCGAAACGTTTTTAAACGGTTTAAACCGATTCCAAGGCCTAATATGAAGGTAACTTATTTCTCTATAGGAAATTTTCGTCTATAAAAGGAAGAAAAATTAATAAACTATATATAAGGAGTTGGTCGAATATTCTTTTGTAGAGATTCGTTCTATTTTTGGTTAGAGAATCGACATAAAATCATTTTTTTTTTCTTTTTTTTTTGGTCGGATGGAGATGGAGGCATTCTCCCTTTACTTCGGTGACCGACAGGAAGAAATGGCACGAGTTTTCAGATGGGAATTAAGTATAAGTAAGGGGATGGTTGGATGCGAAGCAGTTTGGTAACCCGAGACGCTCCGATCGATAGGGCATGCGCAAAGGCGTCGCGCCAAAGGCGACCCTTCGATTTTCGCCGGGGTCGCGCTCTAGAAGCCTCGGCCAGCCAGCCCTTGTCAATCTGTCCCCCGTATAGCGTTGTATAGAAAGGACAGCTTACCGCGCGGTGGGTGCCAGAGGACCCCCCCTTCCACTCTTCTATTTACCTCGTATTTTATTTTGGAAAATCCTCGGCTAAGAAAAAAAAAAAAAAAAAAAAAAATTCCATTTCCTGACATTCCCTTCGACTTTGCCCCCAAAGATTTTTATTCAGTTTTTATTTTTATTATCATTATTTTTTTTTCTTTTCAGAATGTCTCGTTTATAATAGGGTTTCCTATAGCTTTCTTACAATTCTCGTCTCAGAGTCGAGTCATCCTAGAAACAAATCCTTAAGATTTTTTCCGTTATCCGCTTTGCAACGGTTTGCAACTATATTTTGCAACGACGAAAACGCTTTTCCATACAGGGCTAAGCAAATTTATTACAAACTAGCAAAAACCCCTGAAAAATCACGTGATGTTGATTATTATATGTTTATGATATAGTATTGAGTCTTAAATATATATTTATTAATAATATAAATTGGATAAACGCCTGTAAAAGTGTTCCAGCCTACGCGCTTTGGTGTTCACGGTGAAGCCCAACCTATTGCACCTTCCTGTAACCAAGTTATTATACATTCAGAGAACGCGATACCATTTTATGTTATGAACCGACGATCAACTGTAATGTTATTTCAATTTCCTTAAACAAAGTTCAGTCATTATCCAATAAGATTCCTCCATTTTCGCGAACCAAACTAAAAAAGTAATATATAATACGTGATTTAGCTGGCATAATTATACGTCTAAAAGTAATCAAAATATATAATTATCTATGTAACACTATATCTGGTCTAACAGATTTTATGTTACTTTGAAGTATCCGACCCACTTTAAACGTGAAGCTAAACTTCATTGGCAAAATGTAGTTAATTTAAACTCCAGATTAACAAATATTTTACAATGTTACATATATCTAAAGTCTTCTAAAGTTCACGGAGCAATAATTTTAAAGATTTATCAAATCAAAACCTGCTTTTTGAGAGCTTTCTACTTAAAATTTTAGTCACGTATATTTTTATCAAATGTTTTTTAATCGCTTCTCGGTATTTTCACTAAGATCAAAGTGTTGTATTGGCGATGTTACGCCTCTAAACTGCGTGTTTATTGATCTGGATTGGGCCGAAACAGAGTGTTCGCCACTTGCAGTGAACCATTTCGCTAAGCGAGGCCTTTGAGGAACTGTAGAGGGAGTCACCGACTGATTCAGTGTTGGTGTTATCATATTCGTAATCCCAAGAGCATGGGTGTAAGACTATTAGCAAGTCTGTCATTTCCAACTTTTAAAAACCACACAATTTGATTGCGATTGGCGACCTGGCTTCTTCAAAGAATTTCCACCTGGGCGGCTTTTCGAACTTATCAATTTTAGCCCCAACAACAAAGCGCGTTACAATTAAAATAATTTGCCATCCTAATATCTTTAAATTCAAGATAAAAAAAACTACCATTTTGAAGTCACAGAGTAATGAATTTTTAAAAATTCTATAACTAATATTTTTAAGAGAATTGTTAATTTTTTTAGTTTAGAAACTCATTAGAAGTTACACAACGTGTTTCCTCTTTCCCAAATGACCATGGGTCACCATCTAGAATTGAGTGGAACTACTGAAGAGACAACCCTGAATGTTTTCGTATCTAAGTTGACACCCTTGTAGTATTGGCGTCTCTATTAGAGAAATGTCGGTCGGATACTCCGTCTATAGTTCCTCCGACGCTCGCTCGCAGTGAACCATCGCTCCGCTAAGCGAGTCCGATGGTTTCTCGCTGTTTCGAAGTCGGTTTCTAGTTACTTCGAGGAAATTCCCCCGAGAAACGAGATATCCATTTCGGCGGCGGTGGTGGCAGTAGTGAGAGGCCTTTCCTCGCGTTTTCAGATGAAACATAAAAGGCCTTAAGACTAGAGAAGTGAATATTTTGATATTTTTAATAATTACACTAACAAACGGATAGAAAGAACATATCCCACTCTAAGAATACACTAGCTATTGTCTGCTTTCAAGAAAAGATCCTGGAGGTCATTCTTATTATCTTTATCATATACAATTTGACGTTTCTACCACGCAAAATTATCATCGTTCAAATTCAATTAGGCCTTGTTAGGCTTAATTGACGTTTAAGTGAAATAAATCGAGCTAAATAAATTAAATTTATCATTTAATACCACTGTGTGATATTTTTAGCGTTCCCAACCCGACAGACAGAAAGAAAGTTGAAATGATAGATTGCGTTAAATAAGCAACCTAACCTTACTTATAGAGAAAAAAAAATTGTTTCAATCAATTACATTTATTATTTATTGATACCATGATATCATTTTTAAAACTAGTCAAATTTCTCAGTTTCGTAGAATTCGATAATCTCCTAATCACGTTACGAACGAATAGCACCAGCTCGACAAGCGTGCGCCACTATAAAGTCATTTTGAAATTGTATTTCAGCTTAGCGTTCGTCACTAGGGATGTTTCTATCTGGAATTAAGCCTAAGCCTAACTTACGTTGTCGATAATAATATTGATTACGCTCCGTTGTTATTATAGCTCCTAATGACGGCGTTACAATTTCGTCGTCCGAATAAATTATTACAAAGGATTATTAGAAGAATCTGCTTAAAAATTTAGATAACATCTTGAATCTTGAATATTTTTCCTATAACTATTTTAAAGACAAATTTGTTTTAATTCATACATAATAATAATAAATACCGTAATATATTAGCAAAAGTCTATCACTTTATTCCATAAAAGTAAACAACGCCCTGTATCTTAATACTATCAGCAAAAAGGTCCAGTTTTACGTCATACCCCATCACTTAAAAATAGATAAAAAAGTCATCACTCCTGTCTGGCTCGAATAATTTGAACTCTTCCTCGATATTTTGAGTCGGGAGAGAGGAACGGAATTTAGGCGGGCCGCGCTTGGCTTTTTTATCTTCCCTCCCAACTCCGTTATTTCTCAGCAGAGTGGCGCTTTAAATTTCATTATTTACACGGCGACTGCGCGCTAGAGTGTCTCGAATCAGAGTCTGCCGGTACACTTACCGGACCTTATAGTATTAAGCTACGGGGCGTTGTTTACTTTTATGGAATAAAGTGATAGAGTTTAGCACCAAAACAATAATGTTCTTATTCCTAAATATTAATTTCACGCGTAAATTCTGATACCCTTCCTTGGCGATAGACCGGTTAAAATAAGAGTCCGAACACGTGTCTACGCTACCTTTCAGCGTTATCGCGTTTTACCCACTATTGGTTAATGGGTATGGTACTTATTCCGTAGCGGAAAAACCCCGAAGCAAAAAGGTCAACCTTTAATTCTCTCTCGTAGGTATATCGACCCATAGATTTTTAATTAAGCTGGTCAAAGATTAAAAGAAACCTTTTTCCTTAGAGGGGTAGAACCGGAGGCTGTTTCGGCAGATCTTATTCTAGTTCTAGCGACTGTCGTTACGTAGCTAAAGCGGCAAAGAGGATAGACATTCTGGTACCCGATGGAAAAAGGCGGCAATTTGTTATTTGGACAGCGTTTGCGCCTGATCTACGGTATAGCAGCCTTAACCGAATCATTCAATTAGGCCGCCATGACGGTCAACGATTGCCGCTCCACTAAGCGACACACTGCTCATATTTAAAAAAGAAAAAAGATCTGGCCATCGTTTGGGCTTTAGCTCGATTCCTCTTGTCTCCCTTCCGCAGCCGAGAATGAAGTCTTATTCCTTGGAGGAATAAAATTGCGGGTTCAATCCAAATATCTTACAAAGCTGAGAGATATTCCATTTCCCATACCCTCAACGTCGTCGACAAACCGAAGCCTGATTCTAGCGCCATCCATGAGTCCGTTGGGATAATACGTGGCTTTGACACCACCTCCCCCTTTTCCACCCTACTTAGTTCCAATCTCAACCGCTAGAGAGGGCAATTTCGAATTCTATATCTCGACCGTTTTTTGGATTTTTTTCCCTTTCTCCTCGGGCGAAAGCTCTGACGACGAAACTTTCAGAACCACGAACCAATCGTAATACGCCTTGTTGTAAAATTAAAACAAAACTTCTAGCACTAGGTAAATTACAAAACCCTGCACATTCTATAACTCCCGGGCCTCATTCCTCCCACACTACACCCTTCTTTTTTTTTCGGTCTCTCTCTTCTCCGTTGCTGCACCCGAATCCCGACTGGCCTTCTTCTTCTCCGTTTCGAGCCTAGCTTCCTCCGTATATATAGATATCGTTATAAATGAGCGAAAACCATGCTTGTCTAAATGGTTGATATCTTCTTAAGAGTTATCGTCATTAGAGCTCGCGCTATTCGTCATGGGCCGCCGAGAGACTAGAGAGGACCCCTTCTTCGCTCGCTCGCTATAGTGTAAGATTAAACCGATCGAGGAAAGAAACGAGAAGCTGAAAGGGTGGAAAGACGTACGTAAAATACAACCTAAAGGAGAAAATCATCAAGGGACAGTCTCATACAATTTTTAAGTTTATTCTCTCCAGGAGAATTGAAAAGGTCATTAAAGGGAGGATAAAGAGGAAAAATTAGGGATTTTTTTTATTGAAAAACATGAACGTGCAGTTTTTGACACGAGCCACTCGTTAAAGATTATTCCGCCACTGATAGAAATCGAGCAAAAATCCAAAAATGACCCCCTATCTTAAAATGGCCGTAACTTTTCTCTATTATCATCTAGGCATAAACTGATAGCACCATTAAAAAGAACACATTCCCTAGATTACTTTAAAACAATAAAATTGACATGAGCCACTCGTTAAAGATTATTTCGCCACCGATAGAAATCGCCTCTGATTTTAATATTTTTCCTATAAAAATTCAATGTATTTCTCAAAATAAAGTGAAAAAATGGTGACACAATCTCTTTAAAGGGAGAATGCAACCTAGCAAGTGATTTTTTATCGATTCCTTATCATTTAAATAGGCCTAATCCAACAGTAAACAAATTTACAAACAAATATTGAACTAGAAATAAATTTAAAACTTACGCAAAAAATAAGCTTAGCTTGATTCATGAAGATATCGTGAACTCCCCGTATAAGGACTAGCGACCAATGATCCCGCATTCCCCATATAAGAGCCATCGTGATCAATGTCATTGGTCGCTAGACCTTATACGGGGAGTTCAGCTGATCTCCATGAATCCAGCTAAGCCTATTTTGATGGTAAGTTTTTAATTTATTTCTAGTTTAATATTTGTTTGTAATTTTGGTTACTGTTGGAGTAGACCTATTTAAACGATAAGGAATCGATAAAAAATCATTTGATATTATGCTGCATTCCCCCTTTAAGGAAAAAGCATAATTGAATAAGTCTTTCCCTTGAAGTTTTTAGTATCGGATCCGAGCGTGCTTATCTTGCCTCTCTTCTGTAAGTCTGTTTGTGTAGTAAACGCTTTCGCTTCGTCGATTATATTTTCGGAAAATGAAATGACGTTTCGTCTCGCGTAATTACGAGATAAATTTATTTTCTGGTAAAAAAAGATAAAAAGATAAAATTGCTAGAAAACCTATTCCAGAATTAAATCTAATTAATTTAGGCTCTTATAAGAAGCTAGAGTTTTTGGGGATTTTAGTGGAAATGAGAAATTTCCTGGTAGATTTGATCACTGCTTATATAACTTTTATTAATTGAATTGCATATTTATTATTCCTTAGAGCTCGGAATCGGATATCCATTATCTTCCGTTATTCGTATATTTTCGGATATTTTATTTTCGGATAAATTGTTTGTAACTAAAAAATGAAATTTGTATATTCGTATAATTGTTATAAGGTTTACCCGAAGATAAGAGTTTGGCGCTTTATCTACGAACAGATTACTCGTTTTCAAACGTATAACGATGGATAAGAAAATTCACGTTTCCAGAATTAGTCTAAAATATAAGAAAAAAAATTCAAATTGAATTTTAATTCGAAGAATAGAAATAAAACGACGAAACTAAGATTTTAAATCTTCTTTTTATTCGTTATTTTTCACGAAAATAAATTTTGAATTTTTTTATCCGAACGTATAACGCGGATAATATTCTAAGATAAGGCCATTTTTGGATAAAAACGGATATGGATTACGTTTTTCACTTTATCTTCGAATAAGTTAACTCGAATGAAAAATAGTATATTTTTAATCAAACAGATAATATACATCAGATTTTATCCAATTAATAAAATATACGAATTCCGAGCTCTATTATTCCAGTTAAATTATCCAGAGATAAAATAACAAAATAATACTAGTATCAGTTTTTATCCCAAAATATCATCTTATCTTAGAAAATTGTCCGAGTTATGTAATTCGGACAACGAAAATTTGAAACATCTATTTACGACAAAGATAATAAATTTAAATTTTCATTTATTTTCTTCGATTTGTAATTGCGAATTTAATTGCGATATTAATTCTTACACGAATTCTAAGAAATTTTCTTATCCAACGTTATATGTTTGATTACAATTAACCGGAAAAAAAGTTTAATTTTAACTATATCTTCACCATAGTTAATAATAAGTTTAATACAAATTATTTTGATTATTATTAATATTAAAATATGGAATGACGTTTAATACTATCAGCGAAGGTCCGAGTAAATGTACCGGCAGATTCTGATTCGAGACACTCTATCGGCCGCGGCCGCCGTGTAAATAGTGAACGGAGGAAGCGACACTCTGCGGAGAAATTCCGGAGTTGGTGGGAAGACAATATAGCCAAGCGCGGCCTAAATTCCAACACCCTCTCCCAACTCAAAATATCAAAGAAGAGTCCAAATCACTAGAGCGTTACAGGGGTGATGACTTTTTGGCTAGTTTTAAGTGCTTGGCTCTAGTACGTTTGCCGATAGTATTAAGCTACGGGGAGTTGTTTACTTATATGGAATAAAGTGATATATTTTTGTTAATAGCATTATTAATGTTACTATTATTAGTTTTTATGGTTAGTTAGTCTTTACTAATTGTCTCACGGGGTCTGAGTTCTTTTACTGACTTTCCAAAAATGCTACCTTATAAAAGGTCCTCTCTTGATTTTTGACAATTTAAGACACGAACAATTTTTATGTACTGCTATTTTCTTTTCAAGTTTTTCCGTTGGTTTTTTTTTTTTTTTTTCTTAACCGAAATGTTTCCCTTAGTGACAGATGAATTTCATCTTCAACTATCACTTTTCGTTTCAATTCTCTTTTCCCTCGCGAAAACTTATAGTACGTGCCTCGGCGTCTTCGGTGACATTCCCTTAATTCAATTTTTGCCCTTCAATTTTGTATCGACGTTTCATATTTTTCTTTTTCCTACTAAGTCTGAATGAAAGTATTTCAATGGTGCTATATTTTAAAAGACAGGGTTTTTTCGAGAATAATTCTGTAGATAGTAAAAATAATTACCACACAAGTAAATCATCCTTCAAGTTTATAAGACGACATACTACGGGTGACGATAAAGCGAGTTCGATTTTCTCAGTCCACAGTTTTCACCCGAATTATTCCGAAATTTGTAGGGAAAGGCGGCCAGGCCCGGTATATTCTTTCTAGAGTAAATCAGACTCGAAATCGCGACGGCCGGGCGAGACACGCTCCTTCGTTTCGCGAGAGAGAGAGAGAGAGAGAGGGGAGAGTCATTTTCCGTCGATACATTTTCACCCCCGTAAACGTCTAGAAATTTCGGCGCGATATTAGCTTACTTAGTTCCAATCTCAACCGCTAGAGAGGGCAATTTTGAATTCTATATCTCAACCATTTTATAGTTTTTGGAGGTTTTCCCTCTCTCCTCGGGCGAAAGCTCTGACGAAGAAATATTCAGAACCACGTACCAATCGTAATATGCCTTGTTGTAAACTTGAACCGTGATTTGCCTGTGGTATTACGTATATTGAATTATCCCTCTCGACCATAAAGACGAAACAAGTGCGCACACCCGATTGAAATCGTGTTTATCGCGCATTCAAGCTTCCGAAGAGATCACCGACTTAATTTCCAAATGATACAGGACTGGAAAAGCTCCTGTTTTTCTATCTTGGATTAAAAATACTCTGTAGAGCCAAGTTTTAATAATACAAGTACTAGAAATGGCTTCTAATTCCCAACTTTTACAAAATCATAAAATAAATATCACCATAGGGACCTAAAATCCTTTTTCATTGTATTCCCAAAACAAAAAACAAAAAACTTGTACTGTAATTCTCTTTTGAATTTATTTTCGGAATCACTAAGCCAAAAAAAAAGTATTCAAGGAATTTTTTTAAACAATTATTGGAGACTATTTAAGCGTTTTAAATAATTTCTAAATTTGGTTAAGTTTAAATCTAAGTGAAGTATAAAATAGGCCTGTTAATCAAGGATGATTCCAACGGCACACAATTTATTCTGAAGGCGTCGCTTTTGACATCTGGACAGCGACGTTTTTAACAAACTATATCGTGAAAGCGCTGTTGAAGGCTGAAATAACATGATTGGTCCGAATTTATACTTTACTTACACTAAACAACTTAACTAAACTAATTATTAATTAATTTAAACACCAAAAACGCGTCTAATAATTGTTTGAAAATTCTAGAATAACTTGTTTTTTAAAGCTGTTCCATTTTTAGCTCCAATTTCCCTTTCATTAATACGGCTAACACTTTATTTAGAGGCTCTGTTAGATAATTTCGTTGGTTAATGAGGTTCTACGATCTTAAATTGACCAATAGTAGCTGGGGTCAAAGTTCTCGAGTCAGGAATCTCGACGGTACGCGAATGCTCGGTTAAGTTAAGGTTTACAATAAGTTGATATAATGGTCTATAACCATCATGCTTTGGATAATTTCGAATCATTTGTTGTTCGGATCTATTTGTACATGGCATTCCTAACATATCCTATTTTTTTCCCCATCGTATAATAGCTAGAAGTAGAATTGTAGCGAACATTCGTCTTGGAGGCGACTGATTCCGAAAGATTTGGGTCAAAGTGTACAGGGATGGTACGATAAGTGTCTTATACCCATTGGCCGTAATAGGCTAAGAAATAAATTTAAAGAAAAATGTCGCCGAAAGAAGAATTGTTAGAAAGAGAATGAAAAGGACCTCGGTGTCTAATAAGAGAACACGTTTTTCACACTTTTTTCGTGAAAGAATCACACTAGATAAACATTGATTTTTTTTTCAAGTCTTTAAAAACCTCAAGAACATATCGAGCCCCTTAAATCAAGAAAGGATAGAACTTACACTGAGAATTCTTAAGGAGCGTGATTTGAACGAGTTCAACTACGAATTGTTGACCTAAAAAGGGGAAAGGCAACCCACTGAATCAGACCTGAGCTCATGAGCAGTGACGGCAATGTTTCATACCCCTTTGCTTCACAAGAGGTGAATTGTGCTGGGAGTGGCTAGCGAACGTTTCAATGAAACGTTATTTAGTGACGTCGATCGTCAGTAACGTTCCGGTTATGACGTCTTTCCTTCACCCTACCCGACGTAATATCAAATTATAATTTGGATCCTAGTGGCCAAGGCTTAACGAAAAATAACTAGATTCTGACAAATAACGAGTATGTTTTTTCGCTTCTTACGTTTTAAGATATTTTATTCTTAACCTACCCAATAATAAATAGATTCTCGAGCGATAAAGCGTGCATTTTTCCTCGCGATCGAAAAACCATTTCAAGCCCGTGAATTTCTCAGCGAAAACTGTTAACGATGGGGCGGATTCATGACGTCAGCTACCCGCTACTGGTTCCCCACCCCTAGGGGATTTATCTAGGATGATTTATAATCGGACACTAAACTCAATAGAATAAAAATCTGACTTCAATACTCAGTGTTTGAATGTACTACTTTTTTTCCAATTCGTGTATCAATTCGCGTCAGCTTGGCGTTTAAACTTTACCGTTATTACATACCAAAGATCGACAGACAGACATTGATACGCAGAGAGTGTTTAATGGGAATTTGTATTATCATAAACCTATAACTCTTCACCCGTAAGTTTGAGTTCCCCATATAACCCTTATTATTCAGCACTCTACAGGAGGGAGAGAAATTTGAAGCCCAACGCTACCTCGCGGAAAAACCTAGTTCCACTTGACAGGAAACAGGTAGTACAAGCATGCATTGGGAGAGTTTAAAGCTACCACCACTAGATAGATTTGAGTCAAAAGAAGGGTTAACGCTGAAACGACCCTAGTTTGTAACTTACAGGTGAATTAATAGGCTTATGGTATTATACATGTGGTTCGGCCCATAACATTAAACACTAACGTGGCTACTGAATTATATATTTTGATGATATTTATCAAACGTAAAATAAATCATAGGGAATGCAACTTGGCCCTACATCGCAATGGTTGGTTTAATAAGTTTTGATTGAATTGCCTATATTAGTAATATATTACCAATCGATATTTTTATGTCATTTTTTAGGGTCAATCGGTTTTTCATTTTTTTTTTTCCTTTTCTTTCTCTTTACCTCCGGTGCATGATGGCGATAAACCCATCTATTTAGTGGCTTTGGTTTCGCAATTCTTTTTTTTTTTTTGTATCAACAAGTTGGTTAAATCAGCGTTGTATATCCCGCCGCATCACGTGATTTTACTCGAGTGGCCAATTTTTCTATAGTAAAGACTTTCTAGAATCGTTTTGTTAAAGGGAGAATGCAACCTAAAACAAGTGATTTTTTATCGATTTCTTATCGTTTAAATAAACTTAATCCAACAGTAAAAAAATTACAAACCAATAGTAAACTAAAAAGAAATTTAAAACTTACTTTCAAAATAGGCTTAGCTGGATTCATGGAGATCACCCGAACTCCCCGTATAAGGACTAGCGACCAATGGCATTGATCACGATGATTCTTATATGGGGAATGCTGGATCTCCATGATTGGTCGCTAGTCTCTATACGGGGAATTCAGGATATCTCCATGAATCCAGCTAAGCCTATTTTCATGGCAAGTTTTAAAGGTTTTATTATAGTTACAGTTTAATTTAAATTAAATATTAAGAAATTAAATGGTTTAAGTGTTCTTTTGAGTACTCGTTAAGCTCAAGTAACAAACCCTGTTCAGTGATTGGCTATTGAATTTATTTTGATAATTATAAAACTAACTTTGATTAGAAATGAGTTTTGTACACTATAGAAAATATAGTAAAAGTAATAGAAACATCAAATGGTAGATGTCCCAATCCAAACTGGGTCTATTCAACTTCCGGTGATCAGTACCACGCTATAGAACGTATATCATCAAAATACCAAGTCTATTATTTAGTCTTTAATATTTTTATCGACTGCTCAATACCTCATTGGTCATTCGCCGCCAATAGAAGGTTCCGGAAGTATAGATACCAGAGTTTGAGCTCCGTCCCCAAAATATTGTACCTGTAATTCTGAAGCTTCTATTCCTTTCTCTCTATTTTCTATTTTATATTTTATCCATTTATTATGGTGTTTTCTACCTTATATTCTCGACCCCAGGTTTCCAAGTATTTAAAGTTTGAATTTGTTTCAAGGATGGGTAGTCTCTGGTTAAACTATCCTTCGTTTTCAAAGTTGTCAGGTCGCGGCGCGAAGGCTAAATATGATCGGATACCAAAGAGGCTTAACTTATTTTATTCCCATAAATAATTCAAAAAATTTTTTGGTGAATTTTATTTCTTATCTTTTGGATCGATAGAGGGAGCTCAGCGAAGCCCCCCTCCCAAAAAAAAAAAAAAAAAAAAAAAGGTTTGAACGGGCCACGGGGCGAGAACTCAATGCGATTGCGACTATCGGGTCGCGGTGACACTCTCATCCCAGAACTTCTCTTTATAACCTACGTAGTGTAGGTCACGCACTTCATATATGAAACATAGTCCAAGCCACAGTCTCTTAGCTTTTTCTTTCTTTTTCGGGGTCCTATATGGCCCTACGAATCTATATATACATTATCGGCTAAGTAGTGCAGCCAGTGGGGGACCATTCGTAAAATACCCATCGCCAATTGATCCTATAAGAATACCCTAGAATGTTTTGTATATTAGCTTTTGACTTGGGAGACATACGCGGTCTTGTAATCAATCATTTACGCGGTAAATTACCAGGGTAATGGTAATTTAACTCTAGATAATAAAATTACCATAATAATAATTTATAATTTTAAAACTTTTGGGATTCAAATGAACTATGCCAAATTGTTAAAGAGGTCAAAGTTTAAAGTTTTAAACCAATCGTCGTCTTAATGTCATTTTTCATGTCAGAGTCACTTTGCCAAATTAACGCAAACTCAAATGGTGAAGGGTATCAAAGAATGTGGGTTTTTTTAGTCAGAAATAAGTGTTTTGAAGAGTTTCAAATAGGACATTTTAATACTAGTCACTATAATTTATCGATATTCAGAATCAAAGGGACTGATATCTATTCAGATGTCAATAGAACTTAAAATGAACGCTTCTGGAAATCAAGGAGAGATTGCAAACAGTCACGTGGTTTGCATAACCTGTCTCTTTAAAGAAAAATTGGTACAAATATATTGTACTGAAAACTTGCCAGCCAAGAATATTAATTCTAAAACATATCGCGGGCAAAATGCTAAATACTTCGAAACAAATAGAAGTAGAAACGAAATTATTAATGAGAAATAACATCTTAATTTTAAATACTACGGTACATAATTATATTTAATCGCTCGACTAAAATAATCAAAGAATTCTAATGAATAACTTTAATATCAAAATTTATTCTAGAAAATCAGACTTCAACGTAACACATCTTTCAGAGTTTTTAATCTAAACTAATTGAATTTGTTCTCGGCCAGTGGACGTCAATGCAGCTGAGAATCAATTAGCAAAAGACACTAATGGTCTAACTTATCAAGTATAGCTGATACAAACGGATACTAAATTTGACTTTATAGAGTCGATTATTCATACCGAGTTTTCTCTTAACCAATTTCAAGGTCATAAGTTAACGACTAATTTCACAGCAACCATGAAGAGCGGTAGATGTATATGACATGAACTATAACAGATACCAATGGTGATTATTGAAAAGTTCACGTAGTTACGGCTAAAGAAACTTAAAAATTTAACAAGGATTTTGAAGGATTTGGATTCGCATGATCGACTTCCAAATGAAGCTAATTAAAAAACTAGCCTAACCTAAAATTAAACAAAACATAATCAACAATAAAATCAAATTACGTGAATTATTATATTTTATAATAAAAATTAGAGCTTCAATACCCCGGTGGAGTTTTCATAGACTATTATTCTCTGGTTCGAGTGATTTGGACTCTTCAGCTCGATATTTTGAGTCAGGAGAGGGACGGAATTTAGGCGGGCCGCGCTTGGCTATATTGTTTTCCCTCCCAACTCAGCGGAATTTGTTTCTCTTCATCCATTCACTATTTACACCATCCGCGGATGCTAGAGTGTCTCGAATCTTGCAGAACCTGCCGGTACATTTTCCTAGACCTTTGCTGATAGTATTAAGCTACGGGGCGTTGTTAACTTTTATGGAATAAAGTGATAGACTTCTGATTTTTATAATTAGGTGGTAAGTAATATTAGTTTTAGCAGAATTTTTTTTTAACGGGGGATGTCGAAAACCGCTAGATACCTTTGGGTGGGGCGTTAGGTAATTTGCGAACGACCCCGTGGTAGGCGATTCGCGGGCGGGCGGCGAGAGAATGAGAACGATCAATTTTGATGTCCCTGAGCTGATATCGGCACTTTCCGCTACGAAGGGTCCGCGATTTAAATCCAACAACGATTAATCCCCTTAATCGAGGTTAGGGTTTAATCTTCGAGTTAGGTTGGCGAAGATTTACGTGGGAAGGAATACGCGGGGCAGTTTGGTCAAAAGGTGCTACCATTCTACCTAATGTTCATTTCCGGCCCATTTCTCCTAACACCCTACTATACCGATCGCTTCCCACCCACATTCCGCTAAAATAGTCGCTATCATAAGTAAATTAAGACCCTTAAGTAGCCAAATAGGAATGATGGTCTCTAGCGGCCGCAGTCGCCGTGTAAATAGTGAACGGAGGAAGCGACACTCTGCGGAGATATTCCGGAGTTGGGGGAAAACAATATAGGCAAAGCGCGGCCCGCCTAAATTCCGTCCCTCTCTCCCAAAAATATCGAGCTGAAGAGTCCAAATCACTTTTTTGGCTAGTTTTAAGTGATGCGCTAGTATCTTTGCTGATAGTAGTAGGCTGTCACAAAAAACGGGAGATTAAACTTCAAATAATTGCTCCATTTGGATACTACTACTTAGTGATTTTCATTTACTTATGACTCTACCTTTATTATGTAATAGAAATGGGAAATGTTAGGCACTTTACAAAAACGTTTCCACGTTTCGTTTTGGAATTATTTTATATAGGGAATATCAGTTCATTATTAAACCTTTTGTTTAAAAGAAGAAAACTTTGAGTTTACACTATACGCATCCGTAGATTGTTCTAGAAGTTTGTATCACTTTCCTTAAATCAAGTTCTGGCCGACCGATCAATCCCATTGATTAAGTATTAATCTGGTATTATAGACTTAACGCGACCACCATTAAGGAAGAGACCAATGACCAGGTTAACCACTTCCCTAAGATCTGCACACCGATTACGCAAATTATTATGCCTCGTATCCAGTTACGTAATCCATTTAGTACAGGCGTGTACAACGATTACTTGTAATGGTCAACCCCTCTAGACATTATCCATCTCAATATAGTAGTTTAATTGCACGAAATTCATTTTTCCACTAGTCACCCTTTATATGTCATACTTATACCCATTATATTACTTCTAATACAAGCGCAAAGAAGTTCTAGTAGCCTTAGTTTTGTCATTGGTCCGCGTCCTTGTTTTACATTAGAAGCGTTCTGGTCTAAGCCCGATAATCTTAATGTCGCGAAAAGAGGGGTACAGTAATTCGCCCGGTCTTATCCTAGGGATGAAAATAGCCGCTTTTCATTGGTCCTTATATATTTCGTGACATTCTTGAAACGGATATAAATCCCCATTCAAAATCGCGATTTTAGAGGGGCATTTTTGATACGTTTTGAACGTGGCGATGTCGGATAACTCGGATAAGCGCGTATACTTGGCAATTTTTCTCCCTATTTTTCGTTGCGAGTTGTAAAGACTGCTAGATCTATGGAACCGCGATATTATTGTTGGCTTTCTAATGAAGATTTATTGCTAGGGTCGTTTATCAGGGGTGAAAGAGAAAGAGCTAGCCCTCTTTGAGTATTCGATAAGCGTATAACGTTCTCTACCCAATCTCTTTCCTGGATTTTCTCATTTACTCATTCCTATTTTTTTTCTCGTTCTTTATTCTTGACTTTTAGATAAAAACCTCCTTTATTTTAAGTATTTCGGTTTTTATTATAGCTTAAAAACAATGGGAATATAATAATATGATATCAGCGCACGTATATGACTTTAAGAATAGATATGGTAAAGGGAAACTTGGAGCTAAAAACATACAACAGCTTTTGAATTTATTAACGGAATCACCGTGCCAAAAAAAGTATTTCAGAATTTTCAAGAAATTTTTAGACACGTTTTTCGTGTTTAATTTGGTAAAAATTGACAAAAAAGTGAATTCAAAATCGAACCAATCATATTATTTCACCCTTCGATAGTACTTGTAATGTCCTAATAACATTAAAATAATAGACTGGTGTTTGATACCTAAGACCTTCTTTTAATGTTGAGACAAGGCATTACAAGCGCTGTTGAAGGCTGAAATAATATGATTGGTCCGATTTTATATTTCCTTTTTTCGAAATTTTACCAAACAAAATTAATTTAAACACCAAAAACGTGTCTAAAAATTACCAAAAAATTCTCGGATACGTTTTTTGACACGGTGATTCCGAAAATAAGTTCAAAAGCTGTTCCATTTTTAGCTCCAAGTCTCCCTTGGGATTGAGAATAGATATGTCAAATAAATTTCATATGCGTGCGTGGGGTTTATAAAGTCAAGATTGATGGTTGTCTTATTATTACCCTCAACTTATCACCGCGATATCTATGTTCCACCAGTTTAATATCATTTGGGCCCCCAATTTTCTAGTCTTTATATGATCTTCTCTCCAGACCTACTCCGTGTCTTGTTTTACAACGGTGGCTGAATAGGTTTGAACAAGAATTGATAGAAGTTGTACTTGAAAATCTTAAGGTGGGTTAATATCATAGGCTCGTTCATCCTACGCATTGGAATCGATTTGAACCGTTTCAAAACGTTTCGCTAGAGTCGTGTGAACGGGAAACCGTCTTTTCTCGAATCGATTTGATTCGATTTCTCGAAACTGCTTCGGGAACCAGTTTCGTATCGATTCGGCTTCAACAACCGATGGATGAAGCTATGATAAATCGATTTATAAAAATAACGCGTGAACACGTGCCTCTTAAAACAATTCCTGGCGATTTGAATATCGGTTTGATTTTATCGTTTCAAATCGATTAAGAAATGCTAGTGTGATCGTAGCTAAAGATCGATTCTTGGCCAACAAAAATCTTAGCTCTTTCTTTGTCTAATTCTTACAAAAATGAACGTAAGCATTTTCGTGATGTAAAACAGAATCCCAATTTCATCTTGGGGTGGTCCTTCTCTTACAGGCTTAGCCATCTTGTTCAAATTTATCATGAAATGCATTTTTCGACTTTTGGTTTATAAGACAAAGGCAGCGTTTCAGTTTTCTTAATAAAAACAAATTGACTTTCCTTGGTCAAAACTTTTCTTAAGATATATGCATGTTAAATAAAGATATATCGGGTGGAATTTTGCTTTCGAATATTTCACATAAAGTTACGAGATAAGATATGAGATATATGATATAGGATATAAAATAATTTTATATTTCAATTAGGGTCTTGTTAGTCTTAATTGACTATGAACTCGAAGGGAGTAACTTGAGTCTAAAATTAATTAAATTAAAATTAACCTCGCATTTGAAATAAAACTCTCCATTCTATATTTCAAGGGGAGTTTGAATGGACTACTTTTTCCCAATGAAGCTTAACATTCGCTTCAACCGGTTCCATTTAGCTAACTTTCTAAGTGAAACTAGCATTTACATCTAAGGTATACGTTTTCAAACTGTTTGCATTGTTAAAATCAATTTTTCAAGCTAATAATTTTATATTTTGACCCATGATCTTTACATTTGACCTTTAAAATTTACAATTTGACCTTTTAAAAAATGTTAAAAATTGTTTCAAAGTATATCTCGTGTGAACGAGGCTTAGATTTACAACATTTAACTTCGACGACTTTTGGGACAATTTCGTTTTTTCCCGAAAATACTTCCAGATTTGATTTGTTTCTAAAAATTAACTTATTTTCTTGTTATTTGTTTGTTAGGTATCTTGGATTCGTCGTAAACCATTTCGTATTTTAACGGTCGGAAGCGAAGTTTATTCAAGCGACGATCGTTATCAAGCTATTCACCTGGAGCAGACCAGCGATTGGACACTGCAGATCAGATACGTCCAACAGAAAGACGCCGGAATCTACGAGTGTCAAGTCAGCTCCGATCCCAAGATCAGCTTTTTCGTTAACTTAACAGTTTTAGGTAAATACACATTTCAATATATACGGTATATTGTTATTATCTCGTAAGCGAGCGACCCCAACCAGTTTCAGAATTAGCGAGCCGATCACGTCACCGGAGCCGCTCCAAAGAGAAAAAACTAGATCTGGATACGGGCCTTATTCCTACTAATTCGGGAGGGTTTTGATTTCCTGTTAATTCGTACTAATTAACACGAATTAACAGGAAAAAACAAGTCCGAATTAGTAAAGATATAAGAACAAATTAGTTTTAATTAACACGAATTGGTATTCATTAACACGAATTAACACGAATTAACAAGAATTAGTAGGAATTAACACTAATTAAGGCGAATTAACATTAATTAAGGCGAATTAACATTAATTAAGGCGAATTAACAATAATTAATGTAAATAGTCACAAAATTATATGAATTAAAACGGATAAACCCGAATTGGAACGAATTAACTCGAAATGGTAGGAATTAACACGAATCTGAATGAATTAACACTAGTTAATTAGTGCGAGTTAACGCAAATTAACTCGAATAAGTACGAATGATCACTAATTAATGCGAATTAGCACGAATTTGTACGATTTAACAATAATTAACACTATTTTACGTGAGTTTACACGAATTATTACGAAATAACACTAATTTACGTTAGTTAACACGAATTATTACGAATTAACACTATTTTACGTAAGTTAACACAAATTATTACGAATTAACACTAATTTACGTGAGTTAACACGAATTATAACGAATTAACATTATTTTACATGTATTAACACGAATTATTACGAATTAACACTAATTAACGTTAGTTCACCCGAATTAATAAGAAAATTACAACCACTAGAGCGTGTAGCGGATATTTCACGAAACCACAGATTGAAGTCTTTCTATTATTCGCTGTTTCTCCTTTTAATTGAAAGCCAAAATCAGAATCTTTTCCGAATTTTGGCACGATTCAGAGACCTTTACCGAATGTTTTAACGAATCGATAAGAGCCAGAAAATTCTCTTCTTTACTCAGAGCCCTTTAATTAGAGGCAAGCTAAAACCAAATTTTCATATTTCTACCTAAACTATACGTAGAACCAAAGGTAAATCACGCTTCAAGTTTACAACAAGGCATATTACGATTGGTACGTGATTCTGAAAGTTTCGTCGTCAGAGCTTTCGCCCGAAGAGAGAGGAAAAACCTCCAAAAACTCTAAAATGGTTGAGATATAGAATTCAAAATTGCCCTCTCTAGCGGTTGAGATTGGAACTAAGTAGGCAGTGCTAAAATCGCGCTGAACTTTCTAGACGTTTACGGGGTGAAAATGAATCGACGGAGCGCGTCTCGCCCGGCCGTCGCGATTTCGAGTCTTATTTACTCTAGAAAGAATAAACCGGGCCACCTTTCTGTACAAATTTCGGAATATTTAGGGTGTAACTCTGTACTGATAAATTCGGACTCGCTTCATCGTCACCCTCAGTATCGTCTTATAAACTTAAAGGATGATTTACTTATGGTAGAACCCGAATGGGTCGATTTTTATCAAAAATACTCGAGTGTATAAAACAATTATCAATATTTTGAAATGAAAAATTACAATAATTTAAATAAAATAAATTCTTTAGCTTCCGTTCGAGTCATTTGTAACTATTTCTAATTAAGAAATTTTTATAAATGATACGAAATAACCCAAACATCCCGTAGGAATTTGGACAAATGTTTAAAATAAATTTTTCAATTTTGCAAACCTTTTTTTACTTTTTGGTGGTTAGCGTTACGCCTCATATTTTACTAAAATTGGACTTTTAAATAATAAATCTATTGTCAAAACTTCCGCGATGGAATCTTGAACGTTTAAAGAGACCAGAAATATACGTTTTAAAATTGGACAATGCTTCTTAATTTAGACGGGCCAGTTTATCTCTAAATATATGTTATTATATATTTAACTAGTCTGGAATTAGGTTTAGCCAAAAGTCTATCACTTTACTCCATAAAAGGGAAAGCTTAATACTATCAGCAAAGGTTCAGTTTTACGTCATAGCCCATCACTTAAAAATAGACAAAAAAGTCATCACCCCTGTCTGCCTCGAGTGATTTGGATTCTTCCTCGATATTTTGAGTCATGAGAGAGTGTTGTAATTTAGGCGGGCCACGCGTGTAGCCCGAAGGAAAAAATCGAAAGCCCTAACTATTTTGTTGATAAAACAATAATATTGTACATAATTGTTTCTTTTTAGTGGCTAAAGCGACTATCGACGAAGGCCCGGAATGGTACGTCAAAACGGGAAGCTCTATCAACCTAACATGCGTCATCGCTCGTAGTCCGGAACCACCGGTCTTTGTATTTTGGTACCACGATGACCGAATGATTAACTTCGACCCGAAAGGCGGGGAATTCACCATTCAAAAAGCCGGAACGGATATGTCCGTCAGTCGTTTGTACATCAAAAATGTACAACCGGAAGACAGTGGCAATTACACGTGTGGCCCTTCCAACGCTGAGCCTTCCAGCATCACCGTAACCGTGCTAAATGGTAAGAGTAACGGTACGAGCATTTAAATTAAACATTTTTGCTCAATAGGCTCACACAACCTACATCCCATTCGACTACGATTGCTATTTTGTCTTGAGAAACTTTTCTGGCATAAGTAATCTACTTTTGGTTGTAACAAATTATTGCTCAAAGGGAAACTAGGAGCTAAAATGTAGCAGTTTTTGAATTTATTTTCCAAAGAACGTATTCCAGAATTTTAAAGGAATATTTAGACACGTTTTTGGTGTTTAAATTAATTTCTAAAGTTTGGTAAAATTTGAATAAAATTAAATATAAAATCGGGCCAATCATATTATTTCGGCCTTCAACAAGAATTGGCCGGCTTTTGATGTCCATCAAGGTATTAAACGCTGGCCTATTCTTTTAAGCACTATTGAAGGCTGAAATAATATGATTGGTCCGATTTTATATTTACATTTATAGAAATTTTACCAAACTCTAGAAATTAATTTAAACACCAAAAACGTGTCTAAAAAAATGCTGGAAAAATTCTGGCATGGTGATTCCGAAAATAAATTCAAAAAAAAAATAAATTAGCTCCAAGTTTCCCTTTAAACAACGCAAGATTTGCAACCAATTATTTACAATTCAAACTATCTTCTTTTTTTTCAATACATACATTATAAAACAAGTCTTATCTTTGTATTTTATCGAAGTCTATCTGTTTGAAATTCAAATTATCCCGAGCCCAAATTGAGATATCCAAATTGAGATATCCACTTCGATATACACCTTTCTTCGAAGGCAAAAAAATTACCTGAATTTCTAACTTCGCCGCTTGAACTTTTAATTTGTATTTCAAAATATCTCAATTTTTGAGAAAAACCCGAACAAGTCAAATAAAATTAATTGTCTCCAACTAATTAATGAACTGTGAAGAAATTACTAAAACTTCAAACTTATCCTGTCACAATAAATATATCATAATTTTTTCCTCCGAAAATATATTGAGAGGACAAAGCCGTATCTTTTTCTCCCACGCAAAATCCCAAGATGTTTTATTCCTATTAATAAACGATAGTATAAGGAGACCATATTTAGAGAGGTCTTTTTTTTTTTTTTTTTTTTTTTTTTTTTTTTTTTTTTTGGCGGACACGACATAACCATAAAACGGCTCGCGTTCTATGAGAAATGATGTGGGAATTTGTTTTCACGAGGTCGAGATGCGCGCGAAACTCGAAAACGATGCGCAAATCTAAGGGAGAAGGGTGGATAAGTTAAGCCTTCTTCTTCTCCTATACGCAGAGAGTCCAATCTCAAACCTTGGAGGAACAATAGAAGGAGTACAAGACTGTTTTGCAAATGTTTAGTACAAGATAGTGTTACCTACGCGCGTGCGTATAAGCTACGTGCTAATCTACCTTTTAAAACTAATAATTAAACTAGCCAATTTTACCCAACAAAATCAAAACACTTTTCCGTCTTAGTCTAGGATGAAGTTACCATATTCGAAAACCTACGAGCCAGTCTACCCTTTCCAACTTTTAACTAAACTAGCCAAGGCCAAGAAGGATCAGATAAGGAGAGGAAAAGTGGGGCTGCGTTGAGTTAGAGAGAGAAGAGCCAACCTCCCACTCGGGTGGAAAGGGGGGATAGGAAATTCTCGAGGTAAACTGTTGTCACGTGGTCGCTAGCTAGCGCGTCTCATAAAGGATTCGTTTTACCCACGTGATAACAATTTACCACGAAGCAGCTCTACCCCCCGTCTGTCCCCCGTTCTCCCAGAGTGGGAGTTTAGGCCGACGCAGTAGGAGCCGCGCCGTTCCCACTTTTCCTCTCCTTATCTGATCCTTCTTGCCAAGGCTTAGTAAAAAGTTTTTTTCACATTCAACAACAAAGAATTGGTTATGATAACAAAAATCATTTTGCCAGCCTTTAAAATGTTTTAGAAGTTTTCTTACGCCGACGGGAAGGGGTTAATGTTTAAAAATTTGCCCACATCTCCCCCTAGGCTGGGATGTTTGAGACTGCTTAATTTTGAAAACTTGAATTTGACAAAGCGTATTGACTTAAAGGGAGAATGCAACCTAACAACAGCTAGACCTTACACGGAGGCAATTCAGGTGATCTCCATGAATCTAGCTAAGCCTATTTTGATGGAAAGTTTTAAATTTATTTCTAGTTTAAAATTTGTTTGTAATTTTGTTCACTGTTGGATTAGGCCTATTTAAACGACAAGGAATCGATAAAAACATAACTCGTTATTAGGTTGCATTCTCCCTTTAATGATTTTCGTATCTTAGCTGACACCCTAATCTTCGAGTTAACCTAAAACTCGGTTACTCCGTCTAAAATCCCTCCAAGATCGCGCTCTCGTTGAGTCCAATCTCCCACGACCTGACTTTCTTTCTTCGTCTTTTCCACTTTAGCGATCTTTCTAAACCTCATCCACACGTACAGCGGCCATCCCTTCTTTACCGGCTTTTCGCCTTCTTATATTTCCTATATCTTATAAAAGACCAATTCACTCTCTCTCGCTTCTCTAAATGGAAATGACTGGAAAGCGTGTTCCGCCTCTAAGTCGACTTTCATTCTAGACTAATCCGCGCGAGTAAAGGCAAAAGCCCGTGATCGATGATTGTCCCTCTAAGAGAGACGCGGATGTTCAAACTCGATTATTTTACAAGTTTTAAAGGGAAACTTCAAGCTTTTGAATTTATTTTCGGAATCACCGGATTCCAAAAAAAAAAAAAAAAAAAAAACGAATTTTTTCACAATTTTTAGGTGTTTAAATTAATTTCTTCGTAAAATTTGAATAAAAGCAGAGGTATATAATAACCCCCTTCGGGGGGAAGTATGAAAGCCCCTATACTACCAATGCTAAAAATCACGAACAACAAGAGCCCGCTGCTGACTATCTAGGCCACTAGCTCGCGCTGGACTTCTCAATGTCGCTACTCTAGTAAATGGTCTTTGTATAAACAAGACGGCTCGATTTGTGTTTAGAACTTCCTGTCTCAGGAGTCAGGCTGTCTGCTAAAATGGAGTCGAAGGTTGACTTCAGCTCGCAAGTTCCGGAAGTGTGCGTAGGGAAAATTTAGTGAGGCTCAAAATGGTGTAACTATTTTTTGGGAGTAAAGCGGTGTGTCGATCCGCCGCGATTTACGCCGGGCACTTGTTGTTCGTCGATTTTGCCTACCTTTCATACTTCCCCCCGAAGGAGGTTATTATATACCTCTGATAAAAGTAAATATAAAATCGGACCAATCATATTACTTCAGCCTTCAACAGCGCTCTTAATGTCTTGTCTCAACATTAAAAGCATAGGCCGGCGTTTGATGGCCAAGGTCTTAGGCATCAAATACCGGCATATTCTCTTAATGTCGAGACAAGATATTACAAGCACTGTTGAAGGCTGAACTTGGTCCGATTTCAAATTTACTTTTATTTACATTTTACTACACTAAAAACGTGTCTCAAAATTGCTTGAAAATTCTAGAATACGTTTTTGACAGGGTGATTCTGGAAATAAATTCAAAAGCTGTTCCATTTTTAGCTCCAAGTTTCCCTTTAAGATAAATTAATTATTATTATTTAGAGTCCCAATTCTTAAATGTATCAAAGCCCATTGTTTTTCTGTTTGTTTTTTTGTATTGAACCTTTGAACCTCGATGCTACCAATTATCTTACCCAGATATATCGTAAGCTAAGCTTTACTCGCGCGCTGACAGTCTAAAAGTGGGACAAGCCACTATTGGCTGTATCGAGGGGAAGAGGAAAGGTTCCTTCGATCTTCTTTTTTAAACACACCCCGTCACGAGGTGGGGGTTTGGCTACTATATTGTTCAGGCTTCGGTGGTGGCGTCAAGACGAAAAGGTTTTTTTCATATTTTAAATTATTTAAAGAAAGATCAACTAGTCGCAGTCGTGTACGATTAAACCCCCAAATAACCCATAAATTGTGTTGAAAATTATTAATTGCATCAATTTAGATGTTAATTGCATCAATTTAAATGTTAATTGCATCAATTTAAATGTTAATTACATAAATCTAAATGTAAATTGCATAATTTAAATGTAAATTACATCTATTTGAATATTAGTTATATAAATTTAAAGGTTAATGCATGAATTGAAATGTAAATTGCATGAATTGAAATGTATATTGCATCAATTGAAATGTAAATTGCATCAATTTAAATGTAAATTGCATCAATTTAAATGTAAATTCCATCAATTTAAATGTTAATTCCATCAATTTAAATGTTAATCGCATCAATTTAAATGGAAATTGCATTAATTTAAATGTAAATTCCATCAATTTAAATCATAATTGCATAAAATTAAATGTTAATTGCATGAAATTAAATGTCAATGGTATATTATTTTATACATTATTGGCATTAATTTAAAAGTTAATTAAATTATATTAAAACTTCTATATAAATTATCTCGAAATTAATTATTTGTGACTTAAAAAAATGCAAATTCTAAAATGATGTTGTAGTTACAATCTTTATCCAACGATGGATAAATTTTTTTTTAGTTTTCATGTAAAAGGACATATCTCTACAAACGTTAGCGCTACTCATAGCCTTTAGAAGTGTGGTTATATCTACTGTTTTCCCCATCTTGTTTTTCTTTGGCGTACAATCTCCATATAGTGAGGTTGAATTAAATTCCTCTGTTCTCTTTCCCGGTGTATTACATTACATTCTTTTATAGGGTATCGACGCCCATTGGAAAATTGGGTTTTCGAATAGGAATTCCGTAGCTTTCCGGGTTAGAACTATTTATACGCTTTACCGATGTCCTCTCTCTGTATTTTTTGAACGACTTATCGACTGTCGAAGCTTAGCCTCGGGTCGATAGTTCGATGCACGATTGCTTCTCGACTCGATAAAAAAATAAAGTCCGAGACCGAAACGGAAAAGAAAAAAGTTAGACTATAATGGTTGAAACTCAATTTTCAACAAAATATACGTTGCAAACACTAGTAAGAAAGAAATTGGAAATTTCAAGAAATCGTTCGTGAGAAGGTTTTTCATATCATTTCTTAAAACTTGAGGGACTCGTAGGGAAACAGTTCAATCTAGCGATAGTCTATCAGAGTTAATTGTGGAATGAGATGGAAAGGCTTAAGAGTTTGGTTCCACAGGGTGGAGTTTCAAATACAAGTGTTATATGTATATAAGTATCACTACAGGTAAATTATGCTTCAAGTTTACAACGAGACATGATGTTTTCACCCTAAGAATATCCCGAAATAATTTAGAGTAAACCAGATAAACACCCTTTAACTTGGCGCCAGTCTTCAGACAAACTGGGGTTCTTTATATACATTTTACCCCAATAAAATTTGGGTATCACCAAAAGTCACTTTATTCCATAAAAGTAAACAACGCCCCGTAGCTTAATACTATCAGCAAAGGTTCAGTTTTACGTCATAGCCGATCACTTAAAAATAGACAAAAAGGTCATCACCCCTCTCTGCCTCGAGTGTTTTAGACTCTTCCTCGATATTTTGAGTCAGGAGAGAGTGATGGAATTTAATTGAGCCCCACTTGCCAATATTGTATTCCTGTAACTCCAGAATTTTTCTGTAGAGTGGTGCTCCGATTTCACTATTTACATCGATTGCAGCCGCTAGAGTGTCTCGAATCAGAATCTGTCGGTACATTTACCCGGACCTTTACTGATAGTATTAAGATACTGGGCGTTGTTTACTGTTATGGATTAAAATGAAAGACTTTTGGTATCACTTAATCGCCCTGGTTAAAATTATCCTTAATAACAAATATTGATTGAGAATTATAAATTTGGATATTCATAAACATATTTCATTTCATTTATTGTTATAGGTGAGAAACCCGCGGCGATGCAACACGATGGAAGCTCAATCTCATCTAGCCCACGATTCACCTGCAATTTTCATCTAAGCCCGATGATCCTAAATGTATTAATCGGGCTTCAAATGTTCATTCTAAGGTGACCGCCTAATGACTCATTTTCGCGATAATGGCGGCCATTATATAACTACCAAAAACAAATAAGTATTTACGTTAAGAACTCGAGAAACTGCGTTTCGGCCCAGAGCGGATAAAACTACAACAAACAAAATATACAAACAAAATATTAATATATTTAATCGTATTTGTAATGAAAAAATAAATAAAAAACATAATTAAAGTGTTGTTTATCGCGATTTCAGGAAATACCAAAATTTTCAACGGAATTTTAATTCTTTAATCGGTATGGAACAAAATATTAAAAGATAATAATCGCAAAATCAACATTTTGAAGATTTTGAACGGTTTAGGAATATTATTTTTGAAATGTCATATTATGATATAACTGTCAGATACAAACGCGATGATAAAATATCAGATACCGAAACGTTACTTGTATATTGATAAAATGATCGGATACCGTACGAAACATTATGATAAACTATCGAAAACCTAAATTTATTATAAAGTATCAGATAATGACGTAATATCGTGATAAACTATATCAGATACCGTACGTAAAATTATGATAACTATCAGATACCGTACGTGACATTATGATAACTATCAGATACCGTACGTAAAAGTATGATAACTATCAGATACCGTACGTAAAAGTATGATAACTATCAGATACCGTACGTAAAATTATGATAAAGTATCAGATACAGTACGTAAAATTATGATAAAGTATCAGATGACATAATGATTAACTATCAGATACCGTACGTGACATTATAACTATCAGATACCGTTCGTAAAATTATGATAAACTATTAAAGACCTTAGTTTATGATAAAATATCAGATACTAACGTATCGTGATGATAAAGTATCAGATAAAGTACGGAACATTATGACAAAATATTGGATACCGTAGATAAAATAATGATGAACTATCAGATACTGTACGTGACATTATAATAAACTATCAGACATTTGTAACGCGATGATCAAAAGTAAGAATCAGACCAATATTGTACTAAATTCGAAATAAGATCAAATACCAAAAATTAAAATAGCGAAATAGAAATATATTCGGAAATCAGATAATAATTCAGTTAAGATCAATGTAATAGAAAATTTAGTAGTATTCGTACACCAATTCAACCAAAAAATATTTCTTAAGTTTAATAATTTGCTAGTTAGGCCTAGTACCGAATATGGAAGCGCCGGAGAGGTATATTTGAGTGGTAACATGTACTTATTTCAGTTGTTCTTGTATAACCAGTTATATAAGTGGTGAACGTTTACTACTAAATTACAAAACAACGAAACTAAGAAAACAAAAACTCAATTGGAAGATTAAAAGAAATGAAATAATTTTAAATAATTAAATACGATTAAATGTAGTTAAACTTTAATTCGTAAGGGGGAAAGCTTATCCCAGGTGACCTGCAACAGATATGGAAGAAACACTGCGATAAATTCGATCAGGCGACAAATAAATTCTATCCATTTTGGAAATGAAAAGACGATTATAATTAGAAACATTATCCATATATACCGATATAAAAATAAATATACAACATAAAGTAAATATTAAACTTCAGCTACGGTCACACTAGCATTTCTTAATCGATTTGAATTGAAACGGTTAAAAATCAAACCGATATTCAAATCGCCAGGAATCGTTTTAAGCGTCACGCGTTCACGCGTTATCTTTATAGTAAATCGATTTATCGTAGCTTCATCTGGCGGTTGTTGAAACCGATTCGGTACGAAACTGGTTCCCGAAGCAGTTTCGAGAAATCGAATCAAAATCGATTCTAGAAAAGACGGTTTCACGTTCACGCGACTCTACAGAAACGTTTTGAAACGGTTTAAATCGATTCCGAGGCCTAGTATGAACGCGGTTATTATGATTCTTATCAAATAGATCATATAGTATTGTTTAATTTGTGTATACGGTTTAAAATCGATGACGAACACTAAAGGCGATGAAGTGCGGGAACTACTTACATCAACTATTAAAAAGTTTAAATCTATTACTTTTTTTCCAACTTCTCCTTCAATACGAGCTTTTAATTAATACGAAGGTTAATAAATGGAAAATTTTTAATTCTTTTCTGAGCAAATGGTTGAAAAAAGTAATTCTTTGAATGAAGGGAACTCGATGCGAATTATGATTAACAACTGGTAAAGAAATTTTGAAATCGTTTAAAACGTTTAAGTGAATATATTTCAATTAATATTTATCGTGGGACCAAGATACACAATATCAAAAGTCTATCACTTTTTTCCATAAAAGTAAACAACGCCCCATACCTTAATACTATCAAAAAAGGTCCAGTTTAACGTCATAGTCCGTCTCTTAAAAATAGACAAAAATGTCATCACCCCTGTCTGGTTCAAGTGATTTGGACTCTTCCTCGACATTTTGAGTCGGGAGAGAGGGATGGAATTAAGGCGGGCCGCGCTTGACTATATTGTCTTCCCCCAACTCCGGATTTTCTCCGCAGAGTGGCGCTTCCTCCGCTAGAGTGTCTCGAATCAGAATCTGCCGGTACATTTACACGAACCTTTGCTGATAGTATTAGCTAAGGGGCGTTGTTTACTTTTATGTAATAAAGTGATAGACTTTTGTAGTTTTTTTAGGGATGAAGCTAATCCAAGTCACCACAAACAACTACGAAATTTCTCATAAATTTATATGAAATTATAGGAGTAGGAGAATTACTCTTGAAAATATTGAAAAATTAAGTTTTCTAATATCAGAGTAAAAATTGACTTATTTCTTAATCTAAAAAGAAACAAAGCGGAGAACACTTAATCTAATTTACAAATTTTCAAAATTTTTAAGCGCTATCTATATTATAAACATGAAATATGAAAAAAAAAAAAAAAAAAAAAAAAGGGAAATTATAGGAATTTAAACGAATTTTAAACGGTTTCAAAATGACTTCTATATACAAACGTCGCTGTAATCCTAACATTGCCTTTCTTAAAAAAGAAAAAGATGAATAAAAAAATAATGCCATGAAAATAAATTTTTGGGTTTTCGTTAAAACGGGATGCATATTTTTTGAATTTTTTTTGTAAATGATTGTATATTTATATATATTTATTGCAGATTATGTTTATGTTTAATTAAAATGACAAAAATACAATTCTTATATATATGTTAAACAAAATGTTATTTATTTTCATAATTGCCACGTTTTGAAGTTTATTTTTTATTTTGTTTTAAAGGGAGAATGCAACCTAACAACGACTGCTTTTTTTTATCGATTCCTTATCGTTTAAATAAACCTAATCCAACAGTAAAACAAAATTACAAACAAATATTAAACTAGAAATAAATTTAAAACTTACCATCAAAATAGGCTTAGCTGGATTCATGGAGATATCCTGAGCTCCCTGGGGGTATAAGAACTAGCGACTAATGACATTGATCATGGAGATCGTGCATTCCCCATTTAAGAGCCATGGATCAATGTCATTGGTCGGGGAGCTCAGGATATCTCCATGAATCCAGCTAAGCCTATTTTTATGGTAAGTTTTAAATTTATTTCTAGTTTAATATTTGTTTGTAAATTTGCGGACCCTTCTCTCCCACTACCGTAGCAACGCGACGTAGGAGTTGCCACGGTAACGGGAGAGACACGTGCACAAAATCTTTGGTTATTCGCGCCATCTATAGTGGAAAATTGACGAACTAAATTTTGATTTCTTTTGGTTCCCCTGATAAAATATAGGAGGCGTTGCTAATTTAAATAATAATAATAATATATTTCAAAGTTAACAAGGACAACAACGCCCGATGCATTATCGTATAGCCTTCCAATAAAAGCAGGCTTTCGCTTAAAATGGAGTGGACTTATTTGTTGGCTTGACCGTTTTTAGGTACGCGGCTATATAGTGAAAGAGGCTAGTGGTTTTAGCTTATTTTCTTTTTCTTTCCTCATTCGGCCGTTGAGTTCGGCGGTATACAAGATGACCAAAGGAAGGCGTCCCTCGAGACCGTATGACTTTGCCTTGATATAAAGATATTTACCTTTCAGAACCTGCACGAACATTGGCGGCTTTTTTATTTTTTTTCTCTCTCTCTTTTTCTTTTACTCTCGTCCCCATAAGCGACGAAGCTTCGGAGAAAAGAGATAGCAAAGAAAATGGGAGAAGGCAAAATGGGATATAATAAAATATATATATACATGTAGGGATATATCATGGGAAAAAAAAATAATGCTTGAGACCTTGGAGGAACAAAAGAGGATGTGGCAGCCTGTTACAATTATTAGAATAAGTCGGCGTTACTTTTTTGTTACTTCAACGAGAGTGCGTGTAAAGGCCAGTTTTCAATCGAGATTTTTAGTAAAATTCCAGCGTCACGCACCGATGTACGCATGTCAGGAATATTTTACGAAACTCAACGGTAGGAGGTCTTTTGATTAGTCGTAGGTTCTCCTTTTAATTCCATGCCAAAATATCTTTTTTGACTTTTTAATTTCCACATTTCAAGGACAATTAATGTGAATTCAATTCAAAAATCATTTCATGTTTCTCTTCAACTTCCGTTTAAATAACACTCTTTAGCTACGGTCACACTAGCATTTCTTAATCGATTTGGAACCGTAAAATCAAATCGATATTCGAATCGCCAGGAATCGTTTTAAGCGGCATCTTTATAAATCGATTTATTGTAGCTTCATCTATCGATTGTTGAAACCGAATCGGAACGAAACTGGTTCCCGAAGCAGTTTCGAGAAATCGAATCAAAATCGATTCTAGAAAAGACGGTTTCCCGTTCATACGACTCCAGCGAAACGTTTTTAAACGGTTTAAATCGATTCCAAGGCTTAGTATGAACTCAAGACCTAGCATGTAATCTGATTCCGAAGCCCCCGTAAAATTATTTAGTTTCAATGTTAGCCGCATTGGAATCGATTTAAACCGTTTCAAAACGATTCGATAGAGCCGTGTGAACGGGAAACCGTCTTTATCGAATTGATTTGATTCAATTTCTCAAAACTGCTTCGGAAACTAGTTTCGTAGCGATTCGATTTCAGCAACCGATAGATGAAGCGATGATAAATCGATTTATAAAGATAATGCGTGAACTCGTGACGCTTTAAAAATTCCTGGCGATTTGAATATCGGTTTGATTTTACCGTTTCAAATCGATTAAGAAATGCTAGGGTGACCGTTACTAATGTATGCCTGGATGGAAAGAAATCCATAGGTGTTTTGCATCCACAAATAAAACAAAATATGTTTTATACCTCCCTTATTTCGCCCAAGCCTTTCATTCCATGGCTTTATTGCTCCATGTTATATATATAATGTATATAGATATATAAATAGAAGCAGCAGCGGTGGAAAGTAATGGGGCCCGCTAAATGGACGGCTACAAATAAGAAAAGTCGCTTGGACAATTTAAGAGCCAAATGTCTAACAGAAGAACTTGGCCTATATACAGCCCCAAAACAAGGTGTGCAAATACGGAAAAAACCAACCCCCAAATTGCTACAACTGGACATACTTGGATTCTTTTTGTGGCTTTTCCCATGTTATTCAAGATGAACATACTTAGGGATAATTAATGTTTAAAGGATAGTTAATATTTTTAATGAAATCGTTTAAAATTTTGAGAGCTTACGGCTTGATTCTTTAGCTACGTTCACACTAGACACTTTGCTACCGTTTTCAAACCATTTCGAATGCTCAAATTGATTTTTCAAACCAAAATTCACATTTTTAGACAACTAATCTTTAATTTTGAGGTTTCCAAAATGGCTAAAAACGCTTTCAATGTGTCTAGTGTGAACACCGCTTTGGTTTCGAATTTTCAAAATATACTGTAATTGGCTTTATAAGTTAGGTGCACCATTATCAAGATAGAAACTTAGGTATTTCCATAGGATTATGTATTTTTAGAAGAATTTCGAATGTGTTTTCCATATATTATAATACGTTTTCTGAAGTCGCGTTCATACTAGTCTTTGGATTTAAACCGTTTCAAAACGTTTCGCTATGTAAAATTATATTATTTCAGCCTTCAAAGGCGCTTGTAATATCATAACGTTAAAAAAGGCCGGCGTTTGGTGCCTAAGGCCTTAATTAGGCACGAAATAAAGGCCTATTCTTTTAATGTTGAGACAAGACATTACAAGCGCTTTTGAAGACTGAAATAATATGATTGGTCCGAATTTATATTTACTTTTATTCAAATTTTACCAAGAAATTAATTAAAACACCAAAAACGTATCTAAAAATTGTTTGAAATACGTTTTTCGGCACGAAGATTCCAAAAATAAATTCAAAAGCTGTTCTATTTTTAGCTCCAAGTTTCCCTTTAAAAATCTTCAATGAAAAAAAAAAAAATTGTTTCTCTAAATATATATTTATTTACGTGTTTACGCATTAAACTATAAACTGGAAGTTATAGGTACAGCATTTGAATTCTTAGTATCGTATTGATCTTGACTGAAGAATTTCGGCTAGTTTCCTTTATGGCATTTCTTTCTAAGATTCGGGAGGAACGGGTGATTTAATCGAAATGGAACTCGGCGAGTTGGGCGGAAGAGTGTCAAGAGAAACAGCCAAAGAATCCAATTTCAAAAGATGATGCCAGACAAAAAAAGAGAGCAATTTCGATTCCTTCAAAACTATTTCAAATTTAAAAGAGACGGCGACCCGATAGATGTATACTGCTAACGTTTCAAGCCGATTTTCAACTCAATGTCAAACGCCGACTAACATTTCGGACAGTTGACAATTCATATTTGAACTTCATCTTTTATAAATATGGACAAAAGTCTATCACTTTATTTCGTAAAAGTAAACAACGCCCCGTAGCTTAATACTATTAGCAAAGGTCCGGGTAAATGTAGTGGAAGATTCGGATTCAAGACACTCTAGCGGTCACAGTCGCCGTGTAAAGAGAGAACGGACAAGCGACACTCTGCGGAGAAATTCAGGAGTTGGGGGAAAGACAATATAGGCAAGCGCGGCCCGCTTAAATCCGTCCCTCTCTCCCGACTCAAAATATCGAGCTGAAGAGTCCAAATCACTCGAGTCAGATAGGTAGTTTTAAGTAATGGGCTACTGTTCGTGACCAACCGCGGGTTAAATCCTATCGTAAATACTGAAACTAAGTTAGCAAAACAGAGTACGAAATCAAACTGGCAGCATCAATGATAGAACAAAACTCCCCTCTTTATTAAGTTAAGTTGATATATATACAGGTGTACAAAAAATACTTCAATCGGTGTATATAAAAAACAAGTATTATTACATAACTAAAAAAACAACAGATTAAATAATATTTATGAAAATAGTCTTTTTCAGCGACGCAACATCCTCCGGCGTTTGATTTACTATCAAATTTAGGTCTGGTCTGACTTTCTTTCTTCTAGTTGGTTTTCCTGATCCAGAGGTAGTAAACAAAGTTTGACGACAGGTCGTTTAATTTCGCCCTTGCTAGTACGTAACGTTACTACTCTAGTATACTGATCTTGCCCAGGATGTATTTGAATGACTCGCGCTAACGGCCAACTTGAAGACGCGCAGACGTCGCTCTTTACCAACACCATATCTCCGACACTAATATTTCTTTGTGGTTGCATCCATTTTGGGCGTTGTTGAAGTCTAGTAACATATTCCCGTAACCAGCGTTTCTGAACATCTTGTTGTAGTTTTTGTAAAAGTTGCCATCGATGCAGTCTGGATATTGGTAGATGAGCCAGATCGGGGTCCGGAATAGACTGTAGGGTGTCGCCAATGAGAAAATGACCTGGAGTAAGAGCCTGCAGATCTGTTGGATCAGACGAAAGTGGGGTTAACGGTCGAGAATTGAGACAGCCTTCAATTTGTGTAGTAATGGTAGAGAATTCTTCATATGTTAGACGAGTCTGTCCAACCACACGATGTAGATGGTATTTTACAGATTTTACACCTGCTTCCCATATCCCTCCGCAATGAGGTGCGCCAGGAGGGTTGAAGTGCCAAGTAATGCCTTGTGCTGATAACTGATTGGTAATGATCTCATTGTGCTTGCTGGACTGGACTAGCCTTTCAAAGTCCTTCAGCTCTCTGGCTGCTCCCACGAAATTCGTACCGCAGTCACTATAAATGTCACTGGGTTTGCCCCTGCGAGATGTAAATCTACGAAGGGCGGCTATAAAGGCGTCAGTGGTTTGCGACGAAACGATTTCCAAGTGCAAGGCCCTTGTAATGAAGCAAACGAATAGTGCTATGTACGCTTTATATGTCGTCTTGCTTCTAGGGGCCATGGGTCGTAACTGAAAAGGTCCAGCGTAGTCGACACCAGTTCGAGTAAAGGCCCGGCAATACTGAAGTCGTGAACGTGGTAGATCTCCCATAAGTTGAGTGACAGTTTGTGCTCGATATCTTGTACATGGTATACATTTTCTAATCTGATGACGAATAGCGTCCCTTGCTCGCATAATCCAGTATCTTATGGCAAGAATACTATGTACCAACTGGGGACCGGCATGGAGATACTGTACATGTGCTTCCTGTATTATCATTTCCGTAAACCGGTGATGTCTTGGGAGCACGATTGGATGCTTGATATCGGATCCAAACGTTGCATGCTTCAATCTTCCGCCTACACGTAGAATTCCATGTTCATCCAATACTGGTCGTAAGTTCAGAAGTTTACTCTTCGTGGATAGTGTCTCTCCGGTTTGTAAGGTTTCAATTTCGTTCGTAAATGAAGAAGCTTGCACCTTCTTGATCCATACCAATGTTGCCTCTTCTAATTCTTTGCTAGTCAATGGACCATAGACAAGAGTAGAGGTACTTTGTGGGTCCAATCGTCTTTTGTATTTACTGAGGCAATTCTGAATAAACCGGAATATCCATGCTGTTATGCGACGTAGGCGTAGTAAGGTTGAATATCTTGTGAGCATCGTCATATCTGAAATATGAGTCTTTGTTATTATGACAATATCCCTTTCTTCGTCCTCGGCTTTATTAATTGATTCCGAGTCTATGTCCTGCATGGGTTGATCCGATCGTACGGTGTCCTTTAATAACCATGATGGCCCATTCCACCATAACGGATGGGTTCTTAAGTCGTTCCCAGAAATTCCTCGCGATGCTATATCGGCAGGATTTTCGTTTCCTGGAACGTGGCGCCAATTTTCTCCTGGAATAACCTCTTGTATTCGAGTTACTCTATTTGCCACAAAAGTTTTCCATCTCCTTGGGCACGAATTTAACCAACAGAGTACTATTGTGGAGTCTGTCCATGCTTGTATATTTGTAAACGGTAGTTTCAGGAAACCCTGGACAGTTTCCATAAGATCCGCAAGGAGCAGTGCTCCACAAAGTTCCAGACGAGGAATGGATATAACCTTATTTGCTGGAGCAACCTTCGTTTTCGCAGTGAGGAGTGATATGTTTATGTTCCCAACCGTATCCACCGATCTGACGTAAATTACTCCGGCGTATGCCTTCTCAGAGGCATCAGAGAATCCATGAAGCTCCAAGACAGTAACTGCGTTGGAATAGTGCATCCATCGTTCTATACGAATATCTTGAATTGCGTTAAATGACTCCTGTAATTCTCGCCATTGATTCAGGATAAAAAGAGACGGCTGTTCGTCCCATGTAGTTTTTTCCTTCCATACTTCCTGCATCAGAATTTTCGCTCTGACTACCGTCGGGGCCAGCCAACCCATTGGATCAAAGATTTTCCCAATCTCGGATAGCAGCAGTCTTTTGGTGAGGGTAGGATAAATCGTGGGAACCTGAACTTTGAAACGTAATTGATCTCGTTCCGTATCCCAATAAAGGCCAAGTGTTTTTACGCATGAATCTTCCTCTACCACTACTACTTCCTTGGTTTCTCTTAGTTCTCTTGGTATCTCAGCCAGGCATTCGGGTGAATTTGACGCAAATTTACTCAGTGTGAACCCTGCGCTATCCGTGAGAGCTCGAATTTCAGTAATCGCTCTCTTTGTCGATTTGATTGATTGTTCGCCGCTCATGACATCATCCATATAGAAATCTCTTTTTATAATTGCAGCTCCCAATGGATATGTTGAAGTCTCTGTGGTCCCAAGCTGTTGAAGGACTCTAGTCGCCAAAAATGGGGCTGATGCGGTTCCGTAGGTAACTGTGATCAGTTTATATTCTTGAATAGGTAAAGTTGCTGCTGATCGCCATAAGATGCATTGAAAATCTCGTTGATCGGGTGCTACCAGAATCTGGCGGTACATTTTCGTAATGTCTGCTGAGAAGGCAAATCGATGAATCCGAAACCGCATTATTATAGCATATAGAGTGTCTTGCGTTACTGGTCCAACCATTTGAGCGTCATTCAAAGAAAACCCGGAACTCGTCTTTGATGAAGCGTCAAAGACTACTCGAAATTTATTTGCCTGGCTCCAATCTTTTAAGACGCAATGGTGGGGAATGTAAATGCGTTGGTTAGACGAGGTTTCTGGCGCTAATTTCCGCATATGACCAAGCGATTCATATTGCTCCATGAATTCTTGATATAAAGATTGTAATGCTGGATGTAAAGCAAGCTTTTTCTCTATCTGTTTTAACCGGCGCTTTGCGATATCTCTGGACTCTCCTAAGGGAACCTTTGGGACCTTCATATGTATTCGAACGATGAAACGCCCTTCTTGATTTCGATAATGAGATTTCGCAAAATCATCTTCGCAAGCAACTTCTTCCGGAGTCATTATAGTCCGTTTTGGAATCTGTTCTAGTTCCCAGAATCGATTCATCGTTTCTTCGAGATTCACTGTAATATGATGTACTTGGATTCTTGGCGGGTTGAAGTCAACTGGTCCTGATACTAGCCAGCCCAATTTAGAATTAACAGCATCCGGTAGCCTTGATTGCCCTGGCCTTTTCTCTGGTAGAAGCAGTTTGAAGAAGATATCAGCGCCCAACAATATGTCGATGTCAGCTGGGATATGAAAGTTTGGATCAGCGAGCCGAAGTTGCTTCAGGTGATGCCACGTGTCAACGTTGTATCGTTTCGTTGGAAGTTGACAGGTGATTTTCTTCAGAACGTAAGCATTTATGGAGAACTGTTCTATTGTCTCTTCCGAATGGCTCGCCTTGAAATGTATTGGAGTCAGTCCTCTCGTCTTCCCGAGTTGAACTGATCCCAATCCAATGACTTCAGTATCCACTCTTTCGCGGTCCAGACCTAATTGTCCGATGCAGTTTTCTGAGATACAGGAAACCGTTGAACCACCATCGAGAAGTGTGCGGAATCGAAGATATCCACCCTTAGCTGTTTTGACTCTAATGATGGCTGTAGCTAATAACGCATCGGCTCGTGAATAGTTTGTCTCTTGGTTATGATAGTTTTGTACTGGAACAGGTGTATGATTGGACGATGGAGTTGCTTGATGATTCGATGATAGAGTTGATTGCTGGTTCGAGGATTGAGATGCCTGAGAGGTTATTGGTTGTTTGGTCGAATGAATACCGGTACTTTGAAAAGATCGGTCTGGGTGAAGCAGAGAGTGGTGCCTTTTTCCACAGGTTTTACAGCTCTTTCCCAGCTGACAGTCTACCACTCTGTGGCCCATTCGCAGGCAATTGAAACATAACCCCTTTTGCTGTGCTATTGATCGTCGTTCATCTAATTTCATGGCCAATAGTGTGGGACAACGAAAATTAAAATGACTTCCAGAGCAAAATGAACACTCTCCATCCGTAGGCAGTGCTCCTGATTTGGTGTGTAGCGTCACTGCTCGTTGTTGCATATCTTTCTTCCTTGTACCAGAATCAGAGGTTGAAGCTGCTATGGATCGTGCTCGTTGTTCTATAAACTCTAGAAGAGCTTTCGAAGTAGGGATCTCAGCATCCTTTAGGCTCAGCTCCCATTGTTCTCGGGATACAGAATCCAATTTCTGTGTTAGGGTGAAAACCAGGATTGCATCCCATTTATCCTGTATCTTGAGGGTATCCAGCGATCTTATACATTCCATCCCTGCATCCACAATCGTCCGCAAGGAACTGGAAGTACTACTTGAGATATTTGGTAATGCTGTGAATCGCTTCATTATCGAAAAGTAGAGTTCTCGTTTATTTTCGAACCTTTTCTTGACTGTCTCCCAAGCAATATTGTAATTGGCGTCCGATATCGTCAAGGACTTAATCAGTTTGGCTGCGTTTCCTGACAAACTAGACCGAAGATACGTGAATTTTTGAGCGTCCGAAAGGTCGGTGTTATGATGAATCGCCGCTAAGTACATGTCCCGAAAAGAGATCCATTCATGGACTTCACCAGTGAATTGTGGTAGATGAAACTTGGGTAGTTTGATCTCAGAATGATGTTTCTGCGGTACTGAGGCTGGAGTTAATGTTGCTTTGATACTTCGCAGCTCGCACTTGGTCGTCGTGTATATCTCAAACAGGCGATCCCATTCTGATTCGTGAGTCGCGGCATTGGTTTGATCAAGCGTCATAATCCTGATGTGAGATTCTTCAACGAAATCCCAATATTTGTTTAATTCTTCGATGAAGACGTCGACTTGGTGGAGTTTAAGAGATGTCGTTGAATGACTCTGAGTTTTCCGGGTAATGGTATTTATGCCCAGTGTTCCTTTATTCCGCTCTGCTATTGCTTTTTCCAAGACTGTCAGTGGCATCTTGTAGGCTTAGGCTTTACCGCAACGATTGATATTCCACGTATAAAGTAAAAGAGGTACGGAAAGGGGATCCGGCTCGACGGACCAAAAAATGTTCGTGACCAACCGCGGGTTAAATCCTATCGTAAATACTGAAACTAAGTTAGCAAAACAGAGTACGAAATCAAACTGGCAGCATCAATGATAGAACAAAACTCCCCTCTTTATTAAGTTAAGTTGATATATATACAGGTGTACAAAAAATACTTCAATCGGTGTATATAAAAAACAAGTATTATTACATAACTAAAAAAACAACAGATTAAATAATATTTATGAAAATAGTCTTTTTCAGCGACGCAACAGCTACTATCATTAACGTACCAGCCTATCACTTTCAACTAGCCAAAAAAGTCATCACCCCTGTCTGGCTCGATGATTTGGACTCTTCCTCGATATTTTGAGTCCTGAGAGAGGGACGGAATTTAAGTGGGCCTAAATCCTTGCTTTTACTTTAAGACTTTTCTATACTTATTTTAGAAAATAATGTTTTCCAAGAATAAGGTTTTTAAAATTCGGCTCTTCTTGGAAAACTCGACTTTTCAAAGGTATGAAAACCTTGATAATGTAATAGCCTCTTAAAGGGAGAATGCAACCTAACAAAAAGTGATTTTTGTATCGATTCCTTATCGTTTAAATAGGCCTAATCCAAATTTACAAACAAATAACAAACTAGAAATAAATTTAAAACTTAAGGAGAGAAGACAATATAGGCAAGCGCGGCCCGCCTAAATTCCGTCCCTCTCTCCCGAGTCCAAACCACTCGAGGTAGACTTTTTTTGGCTAGTTTCTAAGTGATAGGCTAGTACGTTTGCTGATAATATTAAGCTACGGGGTATTATTTACTTTTAAGGAATAAAGTGATAGACTTTTGCTGCCATATAGCGTGCGTTAATTATCTCGGTCGAAGAACCATATTTGTCACACCCTGTACATATTTGATTCAGTCAAAAGGGGGTCAAAAGGAACGAATACTATTATTACGCGATCCGTGGAAAAATGCATTTTTTTAAGCTCGGTTCACACGACGCTAATGACATCCCTTTTTTACTCGAGGGCCTATTTTACTTAATGTCAGATCCCATAAGGAGAATATTTCTTGGTTTTTTTTCACACCAGAGAAAATTTTTCAAACCGATTGCTTATTTAATCATTTGAACTTTTTCGAACTTCAAAAATGAAATTTTTTGTTTTTAAAAAAGAATAATAATAATCTCTTTTGTGAGATGAGAAATGTTTTGAATTTAAACTCATTATCGCGATCGAGTTCGGACAATCAAGGGTGGCATGTTAATATAAACAAAAGTCCATCAACTAATTCCATAAAAGTAGCTCAGCAAAGGTCCAGTTTTGCGTCATAGCCCATCACTTAAAAATTGCCAAAAAAGTCATCACCCCTGTCTGGGTCGAGTGATTTGGACTCTTCCTCGATATTTTGAGTCGGGAGAGAGGGACGGAATTTAGGCGGGCCGCGCTTGGCTATATTATTTTCCCCCAGCTTCGGAATTTCTCCGCTGAGTGTCGCTTCCTCCGTTCACGGTGACTGCGGCCGCTAGAGTGTCTCGAATCAGAATCTGCCGGTACATTTACCAGGACTTTTGCTGATAGTATTACGCTACGGGGTGTGGTTTACTTTTATTGAATAAAGTGATATACTTTTGGTATAACTTATATTATTATGTAACGTAATATTAATCCCGCCATTTTCGTGGGATAATACCAAGAATCCATTCAGGTTCCATAAGAATATGGGAGCATAGCTTTAGCCTCTGGTACCATCCTCCCAAACTTTGTAACAAAAGTTCGTCTGCAATTTTCGCAACATTTGTACGCTTAGATCTTTTTTCGGTCGGCTCCATTTTTATTACCCAAAATATTATGTCAAGGTCTAATAATATAATGTCAGGAGCGATTTACTGAAAAATCGATTCGAAGCGGACGAACTTTTGCTACAAAGTTTGGGAGGATGGTTATTGAATCGCGGCCCTCCAATATTCTTACGGAACCTGAATGGATTCTTGATAATACCTAGAGTTGTATATTCTACAAATTTATTCGTTCGGTTTCCAATGGATATTTTGGGAGAAATGAAGCCTTTCTATTGGCTATTCAATTATTTTTATTTTTTTCAGACAAGAGCGAATTTTTGGAATTCCACTAAAAACCGATTGCTTATTTAATCATTTGGATGCTGGACTCCCGTTCTCTAACTCCACCCCCAAAAATAATACAATAAAGGGATAGTTATAGAAACATTTATTTCCAATTATGATTTATTCGGTATTTGTAACATAACTTTATGAATTAATTCGGTTTATAAAAGCCGCGTTCATACTAATCCATGGAATTGATTTAAACCGTTTCAAAACATTTCTCAGGAGTCGTGAGAATGGGAAACCGTCTTTTCTCGAATCGATTTGATTCGTTTACTCGAAACTGCTTCGGGAACCAGTTTCATACCGATTCGGTTTCAACAACCGATAGATGAAGCTACGATAAATCGATTTATAAAGATAATGTGTGAACGCGTGACGCTTAAAACGATTCCTGGCGATTCGAATATCGATTTGATTTTACGGTTTCAAATCTATAAAGAAATGCTATTGTTCCCGAAGCAATTTCGAGAAATCGAATCAAATCGATTCGAGAAAAGACGTATTCACATTCACACGACTCTAGCGAAACGTTTTGAAACGGTTTAAATCGATTCCAAGGCCTAATATGAACGAAGCTTTATAGAGATCAATTATGCATCTCGACGTGAAGACGTGTCTTTATTGAAGTTCATATATTTATATTGTTGGCTATATATGTATTTTCGCCTCCAGTTCTAATATACACTCGGCCGTCATTCTAATTTAAATATATACGAGTTTGACTGCTCGTAAGCGGCGCCACCTAGCGCCCGTACTCGCTATATATATACCCAAAGGGGATTTTTAAGTTTGATAAGTAAATTTATTCTCGCGATAAAAAGTTTTTTACGAGATACTCCCAGAATACGTCATTTTTGAAAAAGAGAAAAATAGAGCTATCGATTGCGAGCCTCGCGTAAGGAACCACTAAGAATGCGCCAGTGTTTTCGCCTTATATCAAGAGAGAATCAGATAGGAGGATGGAACCAATCAAAGTGATAATGAATAGATAGATACTTAAAGAGAGAAGTGATTTTTTTTTATCGATTCCTTATAGTTAACCAATAAATATTAAACTAGAAATAAATATAAAACTCGAAGCATTGAAGGGTCATCGACCAATGAGCAAAGGCCCGTCATTAGGGCACGATCTCCATATGAGACTTTCAATAACATTCGATTGGTCGCTTAGCCTTCAATACGAAGAAATTCAGGATCTCCATGAATCCAGCTAAGCCTATTTTCCGAGTAAGTTTTGAGTTTATTTTCGAAATCACCTTGCCAAAAAACATATTACAGAATTTTAAAGGAATTTTAGACACGTTTAAACTAATTTCTAAAGTTTGGTAAAGTTTGAATTTTAGTAAATATAAAATCGGACCAATCATATTATTTCAGCCTTCAATAGGGCTTGCAATGTGTTAACATTAAAAGAATACGCCGATATTTGATGCATAAGACCTTGGTGATCAAACGCTGGCCTATTCTTTTAATGTTGCGACGAGACATTACAAGAACTGTTGAAAGCTGATATAATATGATTGGCCCGAATTTATATTTTCTTACCAAACTTTAGAAATTAATTTTAACACCAAAAACGTATCTAAAAACTCTGAAAATATTCTTTAAAACGTTTTTAGCTCCAAGTTTCCCTTTTAAGATCGAATTTTTGTTCCCGAGGCATCTCCTCCTCCTAATAGATTCAACCTTGATATTATGGAATGGCTAAGAAATGGAATATTTTTTTTGCTCGTTGGTGAAGGTTGCTTATGGGTTTCGTTTCGCGTAAGTTACGCCTTTCGTAAAAACTTGGAATTGCTGCCAAGAAATATAAACCTTTAAAAAGGTAAATCGGTGGAAAAAAAATCTCACCATTTGGAATTGAAGCGAAAATGGGCTCTGGTTATTATCATTATAAAATTCAATTTTCTCTCTACTGCCGCGTAAAATGAAGAACTATAATCTGGGCCTCCGGTCTCACCGCCTCCTACTTTTCATCTTTTTCAAATCTTTTCACCTGTCACGATATTTAGGATATTAATATTATGCCCTTTTCCGAAATGCCCACCCCATGAGAGACCTATTTATAGTTCTATAAACTTTAGAAAAAAAATATATAAAATTTTAAGGGATTTGGAATCTTGATTAAAATACGTCTAGAAACAGTTATCAAAACACGCCTGGTAATTCGTGGTTAGTGCTTGGAGTCCAATAAGGCTAATATAATCTAAACACTTTCTTGTCTACTTGGTAACGATTCTTGAAAGTTTAAAATCAAAAAGACTAGGAATATCCTAATAGACATATGAAATGGAAAGTTTGAGTTAACCTAAAAGGTCGACTGCTACGATGTCAGGGCTAAGCCTTTCTATAAAGATTATAACGCCTCTTTTAGTCGCTTTCAAGGTTGAGAAAAAGTGTAGGATTTCCAATTTTACAGTTAATATCACATTCCATAAAAGTAAACAACTCCCCGTGGCTTAGTACTATCAGCAAAGGGCCAGGTAAAGGTACTTAAAACTAGCCAAAAAAGTCATCACCCCTGACTGACTCCAGTGATTTGGACCCTTCCTCGATATTTTGAGTTTTAGGAGAGAGACGGAATTTAGGCGGGCCACGCTTGGCTATATCGTCTTCCCTTCCAACTCCATAATTTCTTCGCAGAGTGGCGCTTCCTCCGTTTACTATTTACAGGGCGACTGCGGCCGCTTGAGTGTCTCGAATCAGAATCTGCCGGTACATATACCCAGATAGTATAAAGCTACGTGTCGTTGTTTACTTTTATGGAATAGACTTTTGGTTATATCTATTAGAATGTATTGAAATGAGGAGTAAAACTGACGTCAGACAATAGATAAAAAAACAGAGGCCCGAAACGAGTCAGTTCGCGTTTCTACTTTAAAAAAAGCATCATCCCAGATTAAGGTTTTCAATAAAATGAAAGCAACAAAAAAAGAAAAATAATAATAATAATATAATCCCTAGGCTTTTCAAAGAAATGATAACAGCGTATTAATATAAGGCCGTTGTGTTAGAAGCATCGAGAAGTCTTCGTAAACTTTCGTTCAAAAGTATTCAAGCACGAAATTATGCATATAGCTTCTGGAGACGACCGTATTAATGTAAATAAATTCATTTCATATCCTTATCCGATTACATCGCGATCGAGTACCTTAAAAGGGAGCCTCAAGGAAAAATCCAAGGCCCTATTTTGCAGTGTGGCCACAAAAAAAAAAAAAAAAAAAAAAACCAAAAAATATAGGAATATAGGAACTTTATCGTGGATTTATAGGAACTTATAGGAATAATGTTTTTAGAAATATAGGAAAATATAGGAGAATTACTATTGAAATTATAGGAAAATATAGGAGAATTACTATTGAAATTATAGGAAAATATAGGAGAATTAATATTGAAATTATAGGAAAATAAATATTTGCCTCGGTTTCGACAAGTGACGGAATAACCTTCAAAGAGCGGCTCATGTCAATTTTACTATTTTAAATTATTCTAGGGAATGTATTCTTTCTAATGGCGCTATCGGTTTATGCCTAGGTGCTAGCAGAGAAAAGTTACGGCCATTTAAAGATAGGGATCATTTTTGGATTTTTGCTCGATTTCTATCAGTGGCGGAATAATCTTTAACGAGTGGCTCATGTCAATTTTATTATTTTAAATTAATCTAGGGAATGTCTTCTTTCTAATGGCGCTATCGGTTTATGCCTAGGTGCTAGCAGAGAAAAGTTACGGCCATTTAAAGATAGGGATCATTTTTGGATTTTTGCTCGATTTCTATCAGTGGCGGAATAATCTTTAACGAGTGGCTCATGTCAATTTTATTATTTTAAATTAATCTAGGGAATGTCTTCTTTCTAATGGCGCTATCGGTTTATGCCTAGGTGCTAGCAGAGAAACGTTACGGCCATTTAAAGATAGGGATCATTTTTGGATTTTTGCTCGATTTCTATCAGTGGCGGAATAATCTTTAACGAGTGGCTCATGTCAATTTTATTATTTTAAATTAATCTAGGGAATGTCTTCTTTCTAATGGCGCTATCGGTTTATGCCTAGGTGCTAGCAGAGAAAAGTTACGGCCATTTTAAGATAGGGATCATTTTTGGATTTTTGCTCGATTTCTATCAGTGGCGGACTAATCTTTAAAGAGTGGCTCATGTCAATTTTATTATTTTAAATTAATCTAGGGAATGTCTTCTTTCTAATGGCGCTATCGGTTTATGCGTAGGTGCTAGCAGAGAAAAGTTACGGCCATTTTAAGATAGGGGTCATTTTTGGATTTTTGCTCGATTTCTATCAGTGGAGGAATAATCTTTAACGAGTGGCTCATGTCAATTTTATTATTTTAAATTAATCTAGGGAATGTCTTCTTTATAATGGCGCTATCCTGTTTATGCCTACGTGCTAGCAGAGAAAAGTTAGGGCCATTTTAAGATAGGGATCATTTTTGGATTTTTGCTCGATTTCTATCAGTGGCGGAATAATCTTTAACGAGTGGCTCATGTCAATTTTATTATTTTAAATTAATCTAGGGAATGTCTTCTTTATAATGGCGCTATCCTGTTTATGCCTACGTGCTAGCAGAGAAAAGTTACGGCCATTTTAAGATAGGGATCATTTTTGGATTTTTGCTCGATTTCTATCAGTGGCGGAATAATCTTTAACGAGTGGCTCATGTCAATTTTATTATTTTAAATTAATCTATGGAATGTCTTCTTTCTAATGGCGCTATCGGTTTATGCCTAGGTGCTAGCAGAGAAAAGTTACGGCCATTTTAAGATAGGGTTCATTTTTGGATTTTTGCTCGATTTCTATCAGTGGAGGAATAATCTTTAACGAGTGGCTCATGTCAATTTTATTATTTTAAATTAATCTAGGGAATGTCTTCTTATAATGGCGCTATCCTGTTCATGCCTACGTGCTAGCAGAGAAAAGTTACGGCCATTTTAAGATAGGGATCATTTTTGGATTTTTGCTCGATTTTTATCAGTGGCGGAATAATCTTTAACGAGTGGTTCATGTCAATTTTATTATTTTAAATTAATCTATGGAATGTCTTCTTTCTAATGGCGCTATCGGTTTATGCCTAGGTGCTAGCAGAGAAAAGTTACGGCCATTTTAAGATAGGGATCATTTTTGGATTTTTGCTCGATTTCTATCAGTGGCGGAATAATCTTTAACGAGTGGCTCATGTCAATTTTACTATTTTAAATTAATCTAGGGAATGTATTCTTTCTAATGGTGCTATCGGTTTACGCCTAGGTACCAGTAGAGAAATATTACGGCCATTTTAAAATAGGGGTCATTTTTGGATTTTTGCCGAATTTCTATCAGTGGCGGAAAAATCATTAACGAGTGGCTCATGTCAATTTTATTATTTAACGTCGCCAAATTGACGTGTTCATCTTATCGATGACAATTGTGTGCAATTTAACATCGACAATTTTTCAATGGCCGTTTAACTCCGAGTCTCCGACTATGTATCGTGATTTGTCGTGTTCATTTTAGCGTCGACAATTTATCTAGATCAATTTTAAGTGTCAAATTTATCGTGTTCAATTTAACGCATCAAACGTAGCTTGTTCGATTTAACGTGGCAAAGGTAAGGTATGTGAAATGGACCTTGTTTTATTTCATGGTAGATAATAGAAGTTACCTCGCTCAGATCTCCTCATATAATATCAAGCCGTTTGCAAACATTTACGAAGTGGGTATATTTCTAGGACACTCGCGATCATCGATTGAATGAACAGGCGATGCCCTTAATGGCCCCTATCTTTAAACACATGAACTTTTATCTGTTATATATAATATAACAATACTTCTGGGTTCATGTCTTTTTTCTTTTGTAGATTATTAATTACCCTATATAAATCTTTCATTAAAGTTACGCCTCTTTTAAAGGAGAGTTTGATATCTGTCTGTTAACGTGTCTTCGGCCAATGAAAGAGTGGGTCTCTTAAAGGGAGAATGCAACCTAACAACGAGTGATTTTTTTATCGATTCCTTACTGTTTAAATAGGCTTAATCCACTAATGAATAAAATACGAACGAACAAATATTAAACTAGAAATTAATTTAAAACTTACAAGGAAAATAGGCTTAGCGGGATTCATGGAGATCCTGATTTCCTTTCTTATAAGGTCTAGAGACCAATCGAACGCGATTGTAAGTCTCGTGGAGATCGTCCATGAAAGACGGAACGGGCCTTCGTCCATGAAAGACGGAACGGGCCTTCGTTCATTGGTCGACTGACCTTACACGAAGGCAATTCAGGATCTCCATGAATCCAGCTAAGCTTATTTTTCTGGGTAATTTTTAAATTTATTTCTAGTTTAATATTTGTTTGAAATTTTTTTATTGGTGGATTAGGTCTATTTAAACGATAAGGAACAGATAAAAAATCACTAGTTGTTAGGTTGCATTCCCCTTTAAGTAAAAGAAGCTCGTATTTCCTCTCCTTATACTTTACTCCATGCCATAATAATATCCAATGATCGATCAAATGAGTTCCTTCGAACTCGTGAAGAGTAACGCCATCTATAATAGTTCATTTAAACTAATATATATATATTTTTGCTTGTATATTCATAATCAATATTTAGTCAATGTGTGTAGAAATTCTATCGTATGATCCTTTGAAATGAATATATTAATAAACTAGAAAAAACCTTTTTTTCTATCCATAAAAAAATATTTGCATTTTTACGCCGTGAAAGAGATTTTTCGCGGGCCATAGATCTGGGATTCTCTTACAAATATCTGAGGTTCTTGACATTCTATAATTTTTTACAAAAGGGCAAAGAAGATTTCTTCGCGTTTTTACTTTTACAATATATTTAGGATTAGAGAAATCTTGGAGGAATAAAGGAAGGGTGCACAAAGGTTATTAAAATGTTTCATATTAAAGTATAGACACGAAATCTAACTTGATTCGGGGACTAACGAAAGATATGAATAACGAAAGAGATCGTAGAATAACGAAAGAGATCGTAGAATAACGAAAGAGATCGTAGAATAACGAAAGAGATCGTAGAATAACGAAAGAGATCGTAGAATAACGAAAGAAATCGTAGAATAACGAAAGAGATCGTAGAATAACGAAAGAGATCGTAGAATAACGAAAGAAATCGTAGAATAACGAAAGAGATCGTAGAATAACGAAAGAGATCGTAGAATAACGAAAGAAATCGTAGAATAACGAAAGAGATCGTAGAATAACGAAAGAGATCGTAGAATAACGAAAGAGATCGTAGAATAACGAAAGAAATCGTAGAATAACGAAATAAATCGTAGAATAACGAAAGAAATCGTAGAATAAGGAAAGAAATCGTAGAATAACGAAAGAAATCGTACAATAACGAAAGAGATCGTAGAATAACGAACGAGATCGTAGAATAACGAACGAGATCGTAGAATAACGAAAGAGATCGTAGAATAACGAAAGAGATCGTAGAATAAGGAAAGAAATCGTAGAATAAGGAAAGAAATCGTAGAATAACGAAAGAGGTCGTAGAATAACGAAATAAATCGTAGAATAACGAAAGAGATCGTAGAATAACGAAAGAAATCATTAAAAAATCGACAAATTTTGGATAAAAATAAAACCTGAATTCAACAAAAGTTAACCAATTATAATCAATTTTAATTTAGTTTTGCAAAAAGCAGGAATTCATATAAAAATATAGAACAACTATTTAACATTGTGTATTTATTAGTTCCGACTCGCTCCGCTCAAGGCGAGTTGTTGACGGGAGTGGCTAAACAATATTAGGTTTTTTTCCTATGTAAAATAAGACCCGCCTCCTTAATTTTTTCCTACCCCAACCCACGAGCACTCAAGAAAAATTTACTTCTATATGTTTGTACGTGAAAAGCTCTTTATTAAGCCTTTGCTCTCAAGCTCGGCAATTATTAAAAAAAAACAATGATTCATATTGGGATAAGAAAACTTTTTAATACCCTTTGGGAAATTCATTTCCCAATGGTAATCTGGCAGAAACCTTGGCGACATTTAAGAGCCTAATTTAGATTCAGAAACTGTATTGAGTTTGGAACAACTGCGCCTCGGAAATTCGAAGCCAGAAACGTCAGTCAAGGTAGAGCTTTCTCTTGAAACGCTTTTCGCTCGACTAAATATGCCAAATATATCTTCTACATTTCCTTACTGCACAAAAGAGTATGGTATCAAACAATGATTCTATTTTTAGTTTTTTTCATTTAAAATCTATGCCGATATATATTCAAAATTTGACACCTTTGGATTCAAGTGCGAAGAAAGAATTTAAATATTAAAATGCATTTTTTACGCTTAATTAAGTAAGGTACTTGAAGAAATTAGAAAGAAATCTAGAATATAGGAACTTATTTAGGAAAATGGTCGAAATTATAGGAACTTATTTAGGAAAATGGTCGAAATTATAGGAACTTATTTAGGAAAAATGTGGAAATTATAGGAACTTATTTAATTAGGAAAAACGTCGAAATTATAGGAACTTATTTAATTAGGAAAAAGGTCGAAATTATAGGGTCTTATTTAGGAAAAAGGTTGAAATTATACTAACTTAGGAAAAAGGTTGAAATAATAGGAACTTATACGAAAAAAGGTCGAAACTATAGGAAAAAGGATGAAATTATACTAACTTAGGAAATAGGTTGAAATAATAGGAACTTATATGGAAAAAGGTCGAAATTATAGGAAAAAGGTGCAAATAATAGGAACTTATATGGAAAAAGGATGAAATTATACTAACTTAGGAAATAGGTTGAAATAATAGGAACTTATATGGAAAAAGGTCGAAATTATTGGAAAAAGGATGAAATTATACTAACTTAGGAAATAGGTTGAAATAATAGGAACTTATATGGAAAAAGGTCGAAATTATAGGAAAAAGGTCGAAATTATACGGTAAAGGTCGAAATTATAGGAAAAAGGTCGAAATTATAGGAAAAAGGTCGAAATTATAGGAAAAAGGTCGAAATTATACGATAAAGGTCGAAATTATAGGAAAATGGTCGAAATTACAGGAAAAAGGTAGAAATTATAGGAAAAAGGTAGAAATTATAGGAAAAAGGTAGAAATTATAGGAAAAAGGTAGAAATTATAGGAAAAAGGTCGAAATTATAGGAAAAAGGTCGAAATTATACGATAAAGGTCGAAATTATAGGAAAATGGTCGAAATTACAGGAAAAAGGTAGAAATTATAGGAAAAAGGTAGAAATTATAGGAAAAAGGTAGAAATTATAGGAAAAAGGTAGAAATTATAGGAAAAAGGTAGAAATTATAGGAAAAAGTTCGAAATTATAGGAAAAAGGTCAAAATTATAGGAAAAAAAAGTTGAAATTATAGGAAAAAAAGGTTGAAATTATAGGAAAAAGGATGAAATTATAAGATCTTATACGATAATGTTTCACGAAAATAACGTTTTTGAGTTAAGTGGTTTTCGTTCTAAGTAGGGGGGCGAGCTTAATGGTGCGGCCAATTTGTATCTAAAAATCTAGACTTTGCGTGAGGAGAGAAATAATCTTTAAATTCTGATTTCTTTCCAGGCAGGTAAAGGTATATTTTGGTCAGTAATGGTCCGTTATAGTTTTACTATAGAGTTTGTATGACAGGAGAGTATATGTCACTTTTCTACTGAACAGGACATAGACAGACCCCATTCGAATTTGTCTCTTTAATGATTTTAATTTACTTATGGTGTTAATTGAGTGTAGCGCTCGAGTTTGTTGGCAATGAGACCTCTGAATGATCCTGACAATCGAGACGAATTAGAATTTGCGAATTTAAGACTTAAAAGCGTCCAAGTTACACGACGCGACGATGCGGAATACGTGTACGTCTCGAATTTGAAATCGGGTTGGCTCGGAATTAGAGCGACAAATTCACTAACAACTTTCCCCGTTAATCCATTATCTAGGCCGAGTGGATTCAAATATAAGAGAATCAATATGGTATACGCTAATAAGCCGCTACATTGAAACTTTTAAAGACTATTACCTTGAAAGAGGAGAGACATCATTAGCATAAAGTTCTAACAAAATTTGTTTATGTCAAAAGTGAAGTTCCATAAATGTATTAAATGTATTTATTTACAAGCTCATGTACCACTAGGCCGTGTTGTATTTAGAGCATCTTTCGAACCGATATATTAGCTACGGTCACACTAGCATTTCTTAATCGATTTGAAACGGTAAAATCCAGCCGATATTCAAATCGCCAGGAATCGTTTTAAGCGTCACGTGTTCACGTTATCTTTGTAAATCGATTTATTGTAGCTTCATCTATCGGTTGTTGAAACCGAATCGGTACGAAACTGGTTCCCGAAGCAGTTTCGAGAAATCGAATCAAATCGATTTTGGAAAAGACGGTTTGCCGTTCACACGACTCTAGCGGAACGTTTTGAAATGGTTTAAATCGATTCCAAGGCCTAGTTTGACCGCAGTTTATGTATCTATATTATCAAAAGTCTATCACTTTATTCAATAAAAGTTAACAACGCCCCGTATCTTAATACTATCAGCAAAGGTCCAGTATTATGTCATAGCCCACCATCATGGACAAAAAAGTCATCACAACTGTCTGGCTCGAGTGATTTGGACTCTTCCTCGATATTCTGAGTCGGGAGAGAGCGACGGAATTTAGGCGGGCCGCGCTTGCCTATATTGTCTTCACTCCCAACTCCGAAATTTTTCCGCAGAGTGGCGCTTCCTCCGTTCACTATTTACACGGCGACTGCGGCCGCTAGAGTGTCTCGAATCAGAATCTGTCGGTACATTTACCCGGACCTTTGCTGATACAATTAAGCTACGGGGTGTTGTTTACTTTTATGGAATAAAGTGATAGACTTTTGATATTATATACATATTAGTATAAATACTACTAATATGGTTAATAGTAAATAGTGATTTTAATTTAAAATCTAAAATTTTTTCGTTTCAGAATAACCCATTAAAATTTTGCATCAATCTTATATTGTATTTGAACTTTAAACTCTTTTTGAAGCCATTAATTAGTAATAAAAGCCTAATATTATGATTATAAACGACTTGAACGTAATTAATATGTAATTAACTCAAAAACAATACGACGACTTCAATAAATAGCGCTCGACTAATAATAAGGATGATAATTTAGTAAATGTAACTAAAACAAACACTGACATAATGAATGTCGAATAAACCTTACTGATATACATCTACCCTAGATGGCTAGGAATATGTATAAAGACTAAAAGGCATCGGAAACGAACGATTGCTACTGCGCCAAAGAGAAAGAGAGAGATGGAGAGATGTTGGAGGAACTATAGAGGGTGGAACAAAACTAGCCGCGTTCTTACTAAGGCTTGGAATCGATTTAAACCGTTTCAAAACGTTTCCCTACGAGTCGTGTGATCGGGTAACCGTCTTTTCTTGAATCGATTTCATTCGATTTCTCAGTTTCGTACCGATTCGGTTTCAAGTTCAGATATATGAAGCTACGATAAATCGATTTCTAAAGATAATGGCGAACACGCTAAAACATATTCCTGGTGATTTGAATATCGGTTTGATTTTATCGTTTCAAATCGATTAAGAAATGCTAGTGTGGCAGTGGCTGAATGGAGACCACAGTACAGAGATCCTCAAACATAAAACTTCAAATGTAGTTCTTCAATTTGGCCGATTTAAGGATGTAAAAGTAATTATCCTCTCAAAATTTCACTAATCACTGTCTGCTTTAAATGGAGAATGCAACCTAGCTTTAGCTACAGTCACACTAACATTTCTTAATCGATTTGAAATAATTCGAATCGCCAGAAATAGTTTGATTACGCATTATATCTTTATAAATCGATTTATCGTAGCTATCGTTAGTATGAACGCGGCTATGGAGGAAGCTGGCCAATAGCCTTACCCGCATGCGCGTAGGAGTACAAATATGGTTAACGCAAAGATAAGACTAAACACTGGCTCCCTCTATAGTTCCTCCAAAGAAAGATGGAAAGAGATGGAGAAAAATCGGGAGCTGGGGAGATTAGGAGGCAGTGGTCTTGAGCTTCCCGTTTTCTGGCGGCCGATCTCATCCCAACTCTCTTCGGCGTGGGCTAATGTCTTCTCATTCTGCAGATCGCTAGCAACGGCTCTTTCAATATCTCGCCTAATTTAAAGGTTAACAGACGCTCGAAATATGTTACTTTGAGCTAAAAATGGAACAGCTTTTAAATTTATTTACGCAATCACCGTGCCAAAAAATGTATTCCAGAATTTTCAAGCAATTTTTAGAGACGTTTTTGGTGTTTAAATTAATTTCTAAAGTTTGGTAAAATTTAAATAAACCTAAATATAAATTCGGGCCAATCATATTATTTCAGTCCTCAACAGCGCTTCAAGTTTTCCTTTAAATTAGACGAAAATTTAAATTTTGGCTAGAATTCGTGTAAAAAATAAAATTCAAAACAACCATATTCTTTTTCAATATATTAAAAACAGGCCAGCTGGCCTGTTTTATTTATAGGTGTCTCAAAATTTCATTAGAAAAGTCTATGGAGATTTGTCTTATGAGGTGGAATTCTTTGTCATATTGATAACTGAGATATTCTTCTTCTTCTTCTTCTTCTTCTTCTTCTTCTCCCGACCGCGAGTCCGTTTCATTGAGAGTTTGCATTCGAGAGAGAAAAATATGTTAGGATCATGGGGGTACTCTATATTTTTCTATGTTTTTCTGATGAATACTTCGACTGAGATAACAAAAGCTTTATAGATAACGTTGAAGCCCCGTGAAAGACGGCGTTTCATTCAGAGTTTGCATTCGAGAGAGAGAGAAATGTTGGGGTGTTCTATATTTTTTATACTTTTCTGATGTTGAATACTACGACTGAGATAACAAAAACTTTAGATAACGTTAAAGCGAAAGACGGAATAAGGAAACTATTTTTTTAGTCAAAGCGAAAGACGGAATAAGGAAACTATTTTTTTAGTCTCTATATCTAAGAAACGCACGGAATGTTTTGTTGATAATGTTTTATTAACAAAATTAGAATGATGTACCGTAGGGTAGATAAACTAGGGTATTTCACATTAGCCTCAATGATATATAGAGATGAGATTTCCAAAATGTCTTAGAAAAATGGACTCTGAGACAGATTTAATTAATTCATTAGTTTATAAAAATCGGCGGTGGGACACCACTCCCCCAGTAGGCCACTCTTTGTTAGTGGGCCCGTTTTTTATCTTGCCTACTTTGGGTATAAAAGGCTAGGTATTCAGCGAAACAATATCTTTTGACTGCTTAATATCTCGACGTCAACTTGGAAGTATTGGTTAGTCATTACTTTGAACTCCAAGGTGGAAGGATAGCGTCTCATCTTCATTAACTGACTGGCGTGCCATGAAACACTCGACCATCACATTGTCAGCAGTATCTACTTATCATCTGCATAAGTCATTCTATGAAGAAACCTGCCTGCTAGAAAACCGCGCTATGCGTCAAGACTTTGAGGAAGTGGGAACCCTGAGCAAGAACTTCTACATCGTCAGCCTGATCATTGCATACATGGAAATATTTATTTTAACCATCGCGTGAATTACGCTTGACTAAATAAATCATATTTGTTATAGAGGTGTTTTTATTTCAATGTCACACATACTTGTTATTTTAAAACCTTTAACTAAGGGATACTGGTCTCTTGTTTACATTTTTAGGTTTTCAGCAATATGGGTATCTAATTTTAGGAATTCCTGAAAAACTGTTACCCACCTATATTTTGTATAATATTTAAACGTATTTCTGTTGGGTTAACAGGATCGTAATTTTATTTTTTAAAACAACGCCACGAGGAGGCTAGTTTCTTTTAAACAATGAGGAAAGAGAAAGTTATACGCTAAATTGTAACAACTTATTTCTTTTGTTGCAGCGAATACAGACTGCTTAGCTAAATTAACTTTTATCAAGGTTAGTAAAGAGATAAGTTAAGCAGACAAACCAAATCACGTGACTTTTCGGAATCCAGTTTTGATTTCCAGGGCGGGGCTAATTTTGATACAACTAATACATGGCACATCACACTTCTCCTGGCGCCATCTGTTCAGTTGTCAGTAGCAAATAAAATGGCCGCAACTCGGAAATAAAGCCCGGATTGCAAACACTCACGTGATTTGGTTTGTATGCTTAACCTGTCTCTTTACTAACCTTATCTTATATGCAAGTGCCCCAAAATAACAAGGGTTACATAAAATTATATAACATAAAAAAAAACAAAAAAAAAATTGTAACGAAATCAAATCAATTTACTTATAATAGTTCTAAAACTCTTCGACGACTTCTGCAACAAATATTCATCGGGCAGCACGTTCCAGTCGTTGATAACCCGTTCTGTAAAGTAACTCGATTTAGCGAAAGATATAGCCTTGGGTTTGACAAACTTGGCGGAGTGTCCTCTTGTTCGATAGCTCGTTGATGGCATTTGAGTCACATGTTAGGTTAGGCTATGTAAAGTTTCCAGCCCCAGTGTGGGTTTTTGGATCGTTGGGATCCGGTCCAAGTCTCCCTATAATTTTTACCTTCCTGACTGAACTATAAGTTTAAGGTTTTACACTGGTCTCGTAAGTTTTTGTCTGTCATATATATGTGTATGCTTAGGCTTGTTGCAAACTAGAGGTGGATTGCAGAATGTATGTACAGTTCTTCGCAAATCGCTAATAACAATTGATAATAACCCATTTTGCCTAAAGCGCGGAAGTTTATCTAGAAACGTAAAGAAGGGTCCCAGGAATGGTTTGCGCGAAAACTGCCCGAGATCGATGATTATAACGCGTCCCGTAAAGTTTACGGGAATGTGGGAAGAAGAGCTCAAATAATTAGTGTTGAATTCCAGTTAATAGAGAGAAAGTTAGTTTAAAAAAATCAAGGGTTTATTATCCGGTAGGAGTGCTTTTCTTGGTTAAACAAACATTTCAAAACGAAATATTGATAAGGTATATGAAGTAATAGAGAGAAAGGTGCCTGAATTGGCTATACAAAGAGTTAAAACAAAAGCTTAGCCTACCTATATTAATTGCTTCTAAAATAATTAACAAAAATTTAATTTAGTAAACAGAAGATAATCATTGTATTTTTTATCGGCAGGTGAAAATTAAATTCACTGGGTTCTTCTACTCGGGTTGTACTCTTCTGCCCTTCAATTTTGACTATAACTATAACTTTGAAGTTAACTACCTTTCCTTTCAGATTTAATTTCTAATACTTCCACATATGGATCAGCCTTGGAATTATGCACGGATTAGTTCGTTTACAATCATTTTTTAAACGCGAACGAAAAATTAAGGCGATGAAAATGCGCGTGAAAACCTAAGCCTAATTATAAACATATATCGATTTACACAATTGACGTAACAACTAACATAGCGGCTTGCCGTTGAATAGCCAGGGCTCAAAAATATTAAGCTACAATTTTAAAGAATGCAATTTTAAATGCAAAAAGTTTGAGCTAAATCTGATAGACCAAAATCTTTGCAATTAAAGAATTTCAAATTTGTTGTGTGGTTAACGCTTTACCCTATTTTATACATCCTGCCTTTTTGAATGACGAAATTTTTTTGCAAGCTTCAGCATCAAAAAACATTACTCGGAAAATGTATTTAAAGACCTAAAACGGCTTGTTATTCTACATTCAGTAACGAATTGTTTAGTTTGAAAGCTGCCCATTGTTACATTTAATAAGCGGTGAACTCGATATGGATTCGAACGAAGGTAACCGTGAGTATTAATTCGTTTGTTGCTTATTTAGTATAGTTACCTTACCCATGGAAAACCTGCAATATTCTTCGTTGTATTTTTAATACTTTCTTAATTTAGTGTTCATATTATGTATTTCGCTTCAATTATTCTATTTTAGGTATACAATTATCGAGTGGCGATTACAATCCAACGGATTTTGTCCCTCCCTCGGGATCATCGGAATTAAGTGGTCAAGTAAAAAATGCTTTCATATCGCGGAACTATTTTACATTTATATTTATTCGTTCATTTTTAGTATCAACTTAGCATTGTTAAATCACCTTCCAATTTTGTGCCAGTGCTAAACAAGTCCATCAAACGAAGTGGCACTTTAAAATCCATCACGTTAAAGAAAGAGGGCCTACTTTGCGAGGAAGAAAATAAATTAAGTGCTATTCTGGGATACGTGGAATACGCCGTGCAAAATATTAAAGAAGTAATCCTTTTATGCGGTATTTTTAAAGACCAATAATATTAATACTAAACCTCTTTTTACTAATAGGTCGAGGAAACATCGCTAGTTCGCAAAGCGATGTTGCAGTGCCAAAAGGATATATATCACTACATGATGGAATTAGAGGAAAAAAGGCGATTTAATATCAGATGGGACTTTCCAAAAAAATTTCAAAAAGCAATCGACGGGGTTGAGTGGCAAACCGATAGAACGTCAGATCTGTTTAAAAACGAAGCCTTTGAAGACATTTTGAAGTCCGCATCCACTTCTGCTGATATTTTAGTATGTCAGCCTTTTATTTTATATTATTTAAATAGTATTTATTGAATCAGCTATTTTATTTATAAAAGCGTTCAGTTCGTAAAGCTCCAAGAAAACCTAATGCAGTACAGAAGGGAAGGAGAGGACGGTGGTAATACTCCTGTATTAAGTTAACTTTAAGTAGACGTTATATTGTAACTTTTGCGAGAAAACGAATAAAAGCTAAATATAACTTGGTATATTTCTTGATTAATATGAAAGGTGTATTTTCTTAAAAACAAGTATTAAAATACAAACAGAAGTGTGTATGTCAATAATCATCCTACTCATTGGGTTCCGACCGTTCACTGAAATTGAATTAATACAGAGAAAGGTTTTGAAAAAATTGGCGAGAAATTTTTATCGGGTACATAGCTACTCTACTTAATTACAGAGTTAAATAATGAGAGTGATAAAGAATCTATTATAAACATGCCAAAAAATAGTATAAATATTTTATACTCAATTAATAAGAGTAAATTTATAAAAACCGCGACTACTGGTATTTTAGCGGCTTATTTAATTCAATCCTAAGCCTTGGTCAAATCCTGTTAGAATTAAAGTATGTGGAAAGTATTGTAACAAATTTGACTTAAAAGCCGTTTAAAACAGAAATATTATTTAATTTTCAATTAAATTTTTTCTGATCGCGTGAAACGTTAATTCTAATGTTGTCCTCAGGAATTACACCGATTAAATATATCTATTATCTACGAGATCTACATTTTCTTAAGATTCAGGACGAGAAACTAACCAATTGAAGAGAGCGTGCCACGCGTTTTACGTCACGCCACCGAAAAAATCATCTCGTATAGTCGGTGTCTCCGATGAGCAATCGGTGAGTATCCGTGACGTAAAACCGGAAGTGAGAAAAAGCGCACAGTAAAGAAACCGGACTCGGCGCACTCACCGCTGAGTGTTACTGAACGTGCTCTAAATTACTTTGTGAGTTTTCATTAGCTTCTAAAATGAAAAAGTTAAATTGTAAAGCGGTCGAAAGGACGATTACACAATTTTGATGTTCGTGCGCCGGCGTAATTCGGAAAAATTAACGCGATATCATCGCCATCTACTTTCGAAAAAACCCGCTGTATCGGTGACACTTTCTACTTTAGGAGCATATCGGGCATCAAGGCGAAATGAAAGCGATTGGTGAACTCCTTGTAGTTAAGAAAATTATACATTCGAATTTTAACCAGTTTGAGTAGTTTTATTTTTTATCTATAAAACAAAGGGACCGTCCATAAACTACGTCACGCGAAAAAGTCCAATTTCCCCCCATCGTCACACTATCGTCACGAACCAACGAACCCCCCCCCCCTTAAGTGTACGTCACACGAACATCGCCAATGAATTTATCATAGATTTATATTTTAGATTGTTACAATTGAAAACAAATTTGTTAAAACTATGTTTCTTCCCATGTCGGATTTAACCATTCCTCAACGCTCTTCTTAACTTCAATGGGATTATCTTGGATAAGCCAATGGGAGCATACCGTGGGAACACAGAGGATAGAAAATATGTTTGTAAAAGAAAATGTGACGTCACAAACCGATATACCCCCTACCCCCCTTGCGTCACAGCCCGTCACAGAGAGACAAACCCCCTCCCCCCCCCCCACTAAATCGTGTGACGTAGTTTATGGACGGTCCCAAAGGTAAACTCATTTCTTTCGAATTATATACTCAATTTATATATTTATGAGGTAAACCGAAAACCTTATTTATATTGTAGTGGACAGGGTTTAGTTACAAGCCCGCAACGTTGGCGGATTTGGTATTAAGAACGTTCAGCTATAGCAATCCTGCCGAATAGGTTTCACGTATCATCAGAGCTATCCATTTAGTCTATCGATCAAGACGTTTTTAGCTCACAAATGGACGAGCTATGTTTACCAAAAAGATTAATCAATATCTCAACTAGGAGCCAAATGTTTTTTAAATAAACGCCAAAATCTAAATAAACAAATGAAAGCTTTAGGCCTTGGTCCAAAATCGGTAATATTTTTGGTAAGGCTAGTTTGCTTAGCTAATCACTCGAACTACCCCGTCCCACCAACTTGTTAATCCTTCGTGCTAGCCTATGCCTCTTGTAATAGACCGACAGACAGATATACGTAACTAGAGATTTATATTTGTTCATAGTATAAATCGTCAGAAACATCAAACTCTAGTCTTTCTAAGTCTTTGAACAGACACACATTTCGTCAAATATGCTATATTTTAAGCTAGGGTAAATTTGGTTATATTGTCACGTAGTAATCGGGGACGTAGGCTTTTGGATTTCCCAACTTGTTTAATAAAAACACGTTGTTTGTTTTGCATTAAAAAATCACGTAGAAACTTTTTAAATGTTACCAATCTAGTTTTAAATTTTTTTTTTATTTTAAAATACATTATATTATTTCATTTTCAATCAATAAGTGAACGGAAACGTTTCTTTGAGAAATTTCTTTAATAAATAATTAAAGCGAGTCAATTTAATCGTGTTTTCTTGTCTTTAATGACTTGAGTACGCAAATATATCGAACGAGAGAAAATCTTGAGGCTCTTTACACGTGCTGGTAAGCGAAATATACATTTTTACATTTCGATTAAGCTAGATTTGAAATATTTGTGGCTTTATTCCCGCGAATGAAGTGGTACCGTGTTTTATTTCCCGTTCTGAGTACTGGAAATTTAAAACTAGTTACGTAGTTTTTTCTACTTTGTAAGTTTCACGGGTAAATATACCTTTTGGGCAAGAGAAATTAATACTTATTAAGTTTTGAAGTTCAGTTTTGTCTTTTTAAAGATAAAATGGTGAAGATAAAGTACTGTGTTTATCCTGGGTGTCTAAACAGCACACGCAAGAAGGATATAAGAGTAAAATTTTTTGCCTTCCCAAAGCCCACAAAACAAGCCATAAAATGTGCAAAATGGCTGCTACTTTGCAAAAAAACCTGTCCGCCAAGTTCAGTAAAAGAACATTGGTATATTTGTTCTAATCATTTTATGGGTGGAAAAAGTCCAAATGAAGATTATCCTGATCCATTGCCCGTGGCGGTAAGCGCGGGCTCAATTGTTCATAACGATGAAACGATTTCTAATGATACTAATGACAATATAGCATTTCAAAGTTTAGGTGCTGATGACGATAATTCTTTAAAAAGGTCTCCTTGTTTCCAAGACGACGACATGGTCAAAAGCCTAGACATGCTTGATAGTGTCACCCAAGATGGTTGCTTGACAAAGCCTGTCAGCCAAGATGGCTGCTTGACAAAACCTGTCAACCAAGATGGCTGCTTGACAAAACCTGTCAGCCAAGATGGCTGTTTGACAAAGCCTGTCAGCCAAGATGGCTGCTTGACAAAGCCTGTCAGCCAAGATGGCTGCTTGACAAAGCCTGTCAGCCAAGATGGCTGCTTGACAAAACCTGTCAGCCAAGATGGCTGCTTGACAAAGCCTGTCAGCCAAGATGGCTGCTTGACAAAGCCTGTCAGCCAAGATGGCTGCTTGACAAAGCCTGTCAACCAAGATGGCTGCTTGACAAAACCTGTCAGCCAAGATGGCTGCTTGACAAAGCCTGTCAGCCAAGATGGCTGCTTGACAAAGCCTGTCAGCCAAGATGGCTGCTTGACAAAGCCTGTCAGCCAAGATGGCTGCTTGACAAAACCTGTCAACCAAGATGGCTGCTTGACAAAACCTGTCAGCCAAGATGGCTGTTTGACAAAGCCTGTCAGCCAAGATGGCTGCTAGACAAAGCCTGTCAGCCAAGATGGCTGCTTGACAAAGCCTGTCAGCCAAGATGGCTGCTTGACAAAACCTGTCAGCCAACATGGCTGCTTGACAAAACCTGTCAGCCAAGATGGCTGCTTGACAAAGCCTGTCAGCCAAGATGGCTGCTTGACAAAGCCTGTCAACCAAGATGGCTGCTTGACAAAACCTGTCAGCCAAGATGGCTGCTTGACAAAGCCTGTCAGCCAAGATGGCTGCTTGACAAAGCCTGTCAGCCAAGATGGCTGCTTGACAAAGCCTGTCAGCCAAGATGGCTGCTTGACAAAGCCTGTCAGCCAAGATGGCTGCTTGACAAAACCTGTCAGCCAAGATGGCTGCTTGACAAAGCCTGTCAGCCAAGGTGGCTGCTTGACAAAGCCTGTCAGCCAAGGTGGCTGCTTGACAAAGCCTGTCAGCCAAGGTGGCTGCTTGACAAAGCCTGTCAGCCAAGGTGGCTGCTTGACAAAACCTGTCAGCCAAGATGGCTGCTTGACAAAGCCTGTCAGCCAAGATGGCTGCTTGACAAAGCCTGTCAGCCAAGATGGCTGCTTGACAAGATCGGCTAGCTTTAGTCTAAGTTCGATACATCAGTATGTCAATGCCAAAAAAAATCTGACAAATACTACAGAAAATATAACTAAAAACCAGGTTGGTTATAAAAAATGTTCGGAAATTTGTATGTCGCAAAAAGTTGAAAACAAACACAGAATATACTACCTACGGCACCAAGAATGGATTAAAAAAAAAAAAGCCGTGTATTATAAAACCAATCAATCTCCGATTACGAAAAAGAGAGCAGTGCACTATAAAACAAATCAATCTAAAATTGCGAAAAAGAGAGCCGTGCACTACAAAACCAATCAATCTCAAATTGCGAAAAAGAGAGCCGTGCACTATAAAACCAATCAATCTCAAATTGCGAAAAAGAGAGCCGTAAACTATAAAACCAATCAATCTCAAATTGCGAAAAAGAGAGCCGTGAACTATAAAACCAATCAATCTCAAATTGCGAAAAAGAGAGCCGTGCACTATAAAACCAATCAATCTCAAATTGCGAAAAAGAGAGCCATGCATTATAAAACCAATCAATCTCAAATTGCGAAAAAGAGAGCCGTGCACTATAAAACCAATCAATCTCAAATTGCGAAAGAGAGAGCCGTGCACTATAAAAACAATAAATCTCAAATTGCGAAAAAGAGAGCCGTGCACTATAAAACCAATCAATCTCAAATTGCGGAAAAGAGAGCCGTGCACTATAAAACCAATCAATCTCAAATTGCGAAAAAAAATGCTGTTTACCGTGTGTCTAATCAAGTGTTATTCAAAGGTTATCAAGCTCGGTATGCTCTTCGCCATTCGCAAAAGGAAAAAGACAGATTATCCGCATATCGAAAATCCAATCCTCAAAAATACATAAAAAATCAAGCGAAGTATGTCGAAAAGAATCGACAATTAATTAGCGTTAGAGATAGCATTTCAAGAGCTAAATATTACACGAGCAAAGCCGCTTCTATCAAATCTGCAAAGTTAATTCGTTACTACCAAAAATACAGAAAAATCCAAAAAGTAATGCCTAAAGCGAGTCACTCACGACTCTGTGCTAAAAAATCTAGGCAAGACTTTCTTGCAAAGAAATTGGTTGAGTATTCTTTGGGAAAGTTAGTTAATGGTACCGAGAGACTAGCCCCAAAGACTGTGCAAACGCAGTTCGATTCTTGGCTTTTGGCTGGCCAGGCCTTGAAAATGCAAACGAGTTTATATGCCAAACTAAAAGCTCAATCATCCGAATTTGGTAAACGATGTCAAAGTATTTTGAAAAAAATTCCCGACGGGCCGTTAGACCCCGATAAGTTGTTAGAAGGTATTGGAGGCAAAAGAATTCATTGCTCCAATTGCGAACCGTTCTTTTGGGATATTGCCTACAATCCATTAATCAAAAACGAGAAAGCTCTGGAAGTAATGGACGATGGTGTCATTTCAAATGCGTTTAAAGTTCTACCACCAGACGAACAACAAAATGAAGAGGTATTCACTTTGCCCGAAAATGATATCGATCACGAGGAAATCGAACCTAGCCAGGAAATGGTTAAAAATCCAGGCGTATATTGGGAATGTGGATCTTATTGTAATATTCGGGAGAATTCCCTCCAAAGATTAGTTGACATTATTCTGACTTTCGCGACGTGCAAAGAGAGTACATTGATGAAATTTTACTCAAACATTGATGAATGTGCGTTACGGAACTTGAATTGGCCCGTAAATGCCTTTAAAGAGCACCTAAAGGAAAACCCTCATTTTAAAATGGATGTGCCGTGGCGTTATCCTATAACTCGAGGACACAGCCTCGCTTGTTTAGAGAACAAGGAGTGTCTCAGTATGTTAAGACTTCTCAGGGAATTGGCCCCCCACTTCACAGCCTTAAGAACATTTGTCAAAAGGGTTTACGTATTAAGAGCACTCGCTCTAGGACTTAAATCCCTTACAGACGTCATTGAAAGGGCTGATATGAAAGAGTTGAAAGCCACTATGGATAGTCTAGTATGTCTGCTGGTTGACAAGAGAAATAAAAAGCTAAAAGACATTCGAGTAAACGAAGAGGGCGGTATAGAAACTGCGATTCGACCCATTCTTAATGAAGAAGAACTGAGAAAAACATACCACAAACAGTTCACTCATTGTTTCAGAGAAATTAACGAATTCCATGACACCCCTTGTGACTGTTGCGAGAGACTATATCAATTAAAAAACTTAAAATCTCTAGAAAAATTGGCTTCTAAGTGTGAATTAGACAGCAACCAGGCGCTAAACACTTTACGAACGGCGTGGCAATTGCAACGCCCAGATTGTCCTGATTTCGATTATAACTCTAAAATTAACTTATGTGACTGTTGCTTCAAAACGCTGCTAGCTGAGAGGGTACCAGCAATATGTTTCTTGAATGGACTTGAAGTTGATCCGGTACCCAAAGAAATTTCCGATTTAAACATTTTTGAAAAAATGCTGATTCAAAAAGGGAAAGCTTTTCAAACGGTCGTTCGATTAGGAACGCAGTTAAAAACTTGTAATCATACCGGTCTCACCAGAGCGGTTAAAGGAAAAATCTTATACTTACCACTTCCCTTGCAGAGTAATACGGACATGATTCCGAAAGATTTGCCCAAAAATCACGAGTTACACATTCTAGTGAATGGCTTACCGACACAAAACAAGTTGGTATGGCAGTCGTTGGTTCGTTTGAACCAAGTACGCGATGCCTTGATTAAACTTAAAGAGATCAATTCTTTGTATTACAATCTCGAGATCGAGAAATGTGACGATGATTACATTTGCGGAACCGTTGAAAACGAGAAATTACGGATTTCTACTCAACCTGAAGCGTTGTTGAAAAAACTGACAAAAACCCAAGAAAAAGAAATTTTCGACCATTATTCGATTCACCCAATAAACGGGAAGAATCCGAAAGATGTTCTCGAAACCTTTCAAATGAAACGAGTCGAGGGCGAACCTTTGAGCCTTTTCGAAAAAAATCTCGATTACCTTTGCTTTCCCGATTTATTTCCGACTGCAAAGTTTGGCCGTTACGCTGAACGGCCTTTCGGTTATTTGAGGGACGCCGACTTTAGAGTGTCACGAATCAGAAACAAAAACAGGAGGTTCTCTTTGAACGAACAGTATTTGTTTCACACCTTTTACGAGAGTGAAGTCAAATCCATGACAAGCGCCATTAATTACATGATGAGAATGTCAAATTCCAAACGAATGACAGTAAATTCTCTGATTGAGAAAGTCGACTCTAAAAATACGGAACTCGAAACGGCGTTGTCCTCCTTCATGCGAAGTATGCGAGGCACGCAAGAGTATTGGTTTCAACGTACTCTTGATTTAAATACCATGCGTCGGGAATTTGGTACGCCGCATTGGTTCGTGACCTTGTCCTGCGCGGAATACGATTGGGTCTCTTTGCATGATCACTTGAAACAATATCAAAATTCGAGCCGGACCGTGAGTGAATTGTGTAGCAACGACCCCACGGCAGTCAGCCTACATTACCACAATAGATTTCGCTCGGTTTTAAGAAACCTTATTCTAACCAAAGATAATCCCATTCTTGGTCCTGTCGACCACTATTTCTGGCGCGTTGAGTACCAGGCGAGAGGCGCCCCGCACGTTCACATGGTGTTGTGGATTAAAGACGCCCCCCAAATTGGTGTTGCGAAGAAGGAAGATATATTGGCTTTCGTAGCTAAATTCGCTACTTGCTCGCTCCCCGATAAGATTGCCAGTCCTACTTTGTTCGAATACGTGGACAAATATCAGAGACACAAATGCAACCCGTCCTGTCAAAGAAAGGGAAAATGGGGTAAAAAGTCAGCGACAAAATGCCGTTTTAAATTCCCCAGAGTCGTCACGATGCATGCTAGATTACACGATGTTCAGGCCACAATTAAACAACACGTGGCTGGTAAAACCGGTCGTCTGTATGAACTTCCAAGAAAGGAAAATGAAATATTCATAAACGACTACAATCCAGCTTTACTTTTGTCTATGCAAGCCAATATGGACATTCAATTCATCGCTGACAAAGATAACGCGCTCGCTACCTACGTTACCGGTTACGTTTCCAAAAAGGAGAAGTCAAATGATGACGATCTTTGGAACGAATTGGCGGGTAAAGACCTGCACAGTCGCTTGTGGGCATTTGGCCTCAAAAGATTGACGCACAGAGAGTGCGGTGCGTACGAAATCGTGGACCGTATTCTGGGTCACCATTTGTATGGAAAATCCGAATCGATGCTTTACGTTAACACGTACAAGAAAGAAAACCGAAAACGCTTGTTGAAACCATTCAAAGATTTGAAAGCTTTACGGGATGCGGACCCTGAAAGCGACGAGATTTTTGCTATCCAAATGGTCGATGACATATATCCGAATAGACCGGATGTATTGAATAATGAATCTTTGTACGAATTTGCCAAGTTCTATGAGCGAAAGCCACTCAAAGACGACATACCAGAAAACAGTATGATTTTGAAAAATGGGAAGGGTATGCTAAAAAAAAAAACTAAGCCGTTCCTAATTCAGTTTCCGAATCATAATCCGGAAAAAAGCGACGAGGAGAGAGAAAATTACTCTCGCGCATTGCTCATGCTTTTTCTACCTTGGCGAGACGAAAGTTCTATTTTGGGAACTCATTCTACATATACTGAAGCGTTTGATAGTCACTTACCTAATTTGGAAGGAATGAAGGCTTATCACGAAAATCTGAAGGCAATAAGCGAGGTCCAGAAAAAACTTGAAAAGGTTCGAAAGAACCAAGTTGCTAAAGATGCTCAAACTTCTAAAAGGGCGATTTCAAATAACGGCCAAACGATTGACGATCTTCATAACGCTTTTCAAGGTTTAGAAATGGATGAAACTGAGTTGGGTAGAGCTGAAATTGACGCAGCTTTAGGTAAAAAAAATATTGAGACAGAGAGCGAATCGCTTGAGCAACAAGTCGCTCTCTTGTATCCCGATCAAGAGAAAATATTCAAAAAAGTTGAAAACTATTTCGCAGAGCAAGGTGTTCCGAAAAAACCCCTTTGCATGTTTGTTAGCGGGTTTGGTGGCACGGGAAAGAGTTTCCTGATACACACCATTAAAAAGATGATGGTAGCTCGATTCCCTCGTAGCGTGGCCATGGTAGCACCAACTGGATTAGCCGCTTATAATATTGGCGGACTTACTTTGCACAAACTACTGACGATGCCCATTGAGCACGGAAAAACGGCGAAATACCAAAAACTGGGTCAGGAGAATTTACTCATGTTGAAAAAAAATTTGGGTAACTTAAAATTACTCGTGATTGACGAGGTATCCATGGTCAGTTCTCTGCTTTTAGCCTACACTCATTTGAGGCTTGCCGAAATCACGGGTAATGACGAGGAGTTGTTCGGGGGAATTTCAATATTGGCCTTTGGTGATCTTTTGCAATTGCAGCCAGTAAAGGGTGATCCTCCATTTTGCAAACTCAGTCACATGGAAGCCAGCCTTAAAATTGGAGCCGTAGGAGGTGAAAATCTGTGGCTAAACTATTTCGAATATGACGAATTGACTATTAACAAACGACAAAAAGATGATACGATCTTTGCCGATTTGCTTTCTCGAGTTAGAATCGGTGAAATTACTGAAGCTGATGAGAAGTTATTACGATCTAGAATGATTGAAAATTCGGATAACGCCGAATTCGTTGCCGAGTACTTCTCAAAACTGATGAAAGAAGAGAAAAGCCCTGTTTGCTTATTTCCTACTAACGATTTGTGCAAGCAAATGAACTCTATAATGTTGCAAAAGTGCGACAGTTCGATCATAGAGTTCTTGTGTGAAGACGAAATATCTGACGGAGGTAAAGGGCTTAATAAAACAGCGAGAGCTTTGCTTAAAAAACTGGAAAAAAAGGCGTCCGATACCGCTGGTTTAGAAGCAAAATTGAGGCTCTGCGTCGGAGCCCGAGTCATGCTTCGAAGAAACATATCCTTAGAGGATGGACTGGTGAATGGTGCCATGGGAACTTTGAAAAAAATCCAAAAAGACGCTTTGGGCAAAGTGACGGCATTGTTGGTTTTATTTGATAATATAGACTCCGAAACATACGCGATAGAAAGAGTTAAAGCCAAATTTGAACTCATGAAAAACGTTTACGTCAAACGATGTCAATTTCCCGTTGCGCTAGCTTATGCCATTACGATTCACAAAAGCCAGGGAATGAGCTTGAAATGCGCCATAATAGATTTGGGACCATCTTGTTTCCAAAGTGGAATGGCTTACGTCGCATTGTCTAGAGTTACGACTCTAGAAGGTATTCATCTTTTGCGTTTCGAGCCAAATAAAATTAACGCTGCTCCGAAAGCTATTCGAGAGTACAATAGGCTCAGGGCGAAGTACAGGAACGACCTTCCTCAATTTAAAGTGATTGCGAAGAAACAAACCAAGTCCAAAATGACAAAGAAGGTTAGCGTATCTCACGCGTATGCGCCAGACGAAAGTAACGCGAATCACAGAAATTGGATCTCTAATACGGGCGAGAGTATCACGATTAAAGGTTTCGCGAACGAAGGAAACACCTGTTACGCAAACTCATCCTTACAGGCCCTCTTGTGTATGCCTGAGTTTGGACAATATGTCCAAAATAAGGTTATAAATGCTGGTCAGGCTACTATAGCTGTGAAAAATTTATTAATTGAAATGCTAAACCCGAATTCTAATCTGGTCGAATCCACGCAAAGTATAAGACTATGTCTAAACGAAAGATTTTGGAACGGACAACTACAACAAGACGCTGCAGAATTTACCAATGATTTGTTAAATCGGCTTATTGCCGAAAGCGTCGGTTTTGAAAACTGTCTTGCTCACGAGATTGAAGAACAAAGAAGATGTCCAAAATGCGCATTGCGTCATCCTGAAAGACAGACGACTTCAATACAGGTACAGAATACCTCTTATTTGGTTAACATACCAACCGACCAGGTCTCTAAAATTCATGGAGTTGAATTCCGCGATCTGTTTGATAAATGGATGACTTTTGAGTCTCGTTGCGTTCATTGCCAACATTATCCAATGGAATCTAGAAGCGTTTTGCACTCGGCGAATAAGTATCTCCTGCTTAATTTTGCCAGGTTCGAATACCTGCCGTCCACGGTACCAAACCAACCGGGGAGCCTGGTCAAACTAAGGTATCCGATAAGAGGTTTCACCACCCAAAGAGTACGAATAGGAGAAATGACATTTAAAACAAAGGCTGCCGTTATCCATGTTGGGGAATCCACGACATCCGGCCACTACTATACAATGATCGAAAAAAAGAGTGGCAGAAATAATTGGATGGTTTGCGATGATAAAAAACTAGAATCCAGAAGAAATTTCGTAAAAAATCTAACAGATGTATATCTCCTCTTACTTGAAAAAATTTAAAGATAACTTCATTGAAAATCTGGTACGATCCCAAAATTGATTAATGTTGAATAGAAGTTACTGTCTTATGTCCAGACTAAATTTAACATGGACATTACATTGACGTTGAGACGAAACTAACATGACTACGGAAGTTCATTGGTGTCAAGATCCAAATAAACACGACAACTGAGATGATTGGATGATGAAATGAAACTCATCAGGATACTGAGATCCCAGAGGCGGCGATATGAAACTAAACATCACAGAAATATCAGTTGTTACTCGGAGATATAATTTCCGTTGAAAACAAACTCAACACGAAAGCGAGTCTACTTTGACGTTGAGACCAAACACAAGACACCTAGATGATATTGAAGTTGAAACGAAAGTCAGCATGTCAACTATATGATACTGGTGATAGAGGAAAATCAACACGGTTGAGAATAAAGTAAATATAACACCTAGACGTTATTGACGTTGACAGGAAACTCAACATGTCACCTAGATGGTATTGAGGTTGAGAGGAAACTCAACATGACACTAATATTTCATAGATGTTGACAGGAAACTGAACATGACACTAATATGTCATTGATGTTGACAGGAAAGTCAACATGACTCTTATATTTCATAGATATTGAGAGGAAAGCTAGCATGACACCTAGATCATATTTACGTTAAGATAAAACTTAACTTAAGCTCTATGGATGATATTTTCGTTGAGATGATCCTCAGCAGGTCGACTAGATGATATTGACAAACTCAAAACGTGACACCAAGAACCCTTTAGAAGCGAGATCAAACTCGACATGACACCTATAGATGATTTACACGTTGAGAGGAAACTCGACTTGCATGACGACTAGATCATATTAAAATTAAGAAGCAACTCAACATAACTAGATGATTTTATCGTTGAGGTGAAATCCAACATGTCGTTAAGAATTGACAGAAAGATCAAAATCAATATGACACTTCGATAGCGTGGGTGATCAGACAAACTCAACGTGACACATAGATAACATGGGCTCTCAGACAAAAACAATATGACACCTAGATATCCAGGGGGCTGACATCTAGATAGATCGGTGCTGACCAAACTCGAAAAGACATCTAGATATCATGGCGGTTGGAACCAACTCAATATGACACCTAGAAAACCAGGGGGCTGACATCTAGATAGATCGGTGCTGACCAAACTCGAAAAGACATATAGATATCATGGGCGTTGGGACCAACTCAATATGACACCTAGATAACCAGGGGGCTGACATCTAGATAGATCGGTGCTGACCAAACTCGAAAAGACATCTAGATATCATGGGCGTTAAGACCAACTCAATATGACACCTAGATAACCAGGGGGCTGACATTTAGATAGATCGGTGCTGACCAAACTCGAAAAGACATCTAGATATCATGGGCGTTGAGACCAACTCAATATGAGGTAGATCCAGAGTTGACGAACAATAGATCATGAAGGCGTGAATATAGTGGGGGTGGGTAATGCGTTGTCGAAAGGAGGGTAAAATATATGAAATTCGGAAGAAATTAGGATACGATGGTTTACAACCGAACGAGATGCAGACTGGTCATGTCAACATTTTAAGACTGGTGCCCGCCTTTGCAGTGGCGTTCAGGTCAACAATGTACTCCCCTAAAATCTTTGAAGGGTACCAAATCAGTTAATATTTGCTATGTATGCTTGGCCCCAAATCGAAATCGTTCCTACGCACCAATGCCTTTGGGGAAATAGGGGATGGGGGAATAGTTAAGACATAAATAAATGTTTCAAAAACCTTTAAATCTTTAACAATTTTCATACACGTTGAAATTAACAATTTTATTGTTTATACTTATCCGCTAGTCTTTAAGGCTTAATACCTATAACTGTGGTTAGTTTGTGTAAAGATTAAATCATTTTTATTTCCGCTTAATTCGGTAATTACAAACAAATAGACTAATAGAAGAATCGCATAGAAGCAGACTGATCTTTACTCTCAAAACTTAATACTCCATGATATCGTCACGTGATACATTGGAATACCAACATTGAAAAACTTTCTAGCATTTACTGTAGAAAGGTCAGCACAGTTTTTATTCCAGAAATATTCAACGAACAAGAAGGCGAAAGTGAATATATTATACAGTAAAGTTTGACGTTTACTATGGAATTGAGTGCCTAATAGACTGAATCGATTCATTTTCCAGCCAAGTGGAAAGTAAAGATTATACGGTATATACGAACAGAAACATTCAAATATATCTAAGGCACTTCTAAATTAAACTCTGTGAAAAGATATAAGTTTAAGAATTAATTATGCTGAGAGTAGTGGCGAACTCTCTTTGCTCGATGCGGCTCGAGGGCATATTTTCAAATTAACAAAAACTAATAACGAAAAATTATTACGGAATTATATTTAAGCTCACATTTAATTCCACAAATATTCAATGAACATGAAAACGATAGTGAAAATATTATACAATAAAGTTGGAGTTTTCCCGTGGAATAAACTAGCAAATTATCTGAATGGTTAAATTTTAAATCCAAGTGGAAAGTAAAAATTATACTGTGTATACCAACAAAATTAAAACCACGGCGCAGGCGATGTTTATTTATACGTAGCTCACAATATTCAACTAGATCGAAGACACTTCTGAATTAAACAGTGTGAAATGAAATTATTTGAAGTTTAAAAACTAGAACAATTGTGCTGAGAGCAATGATGTACAATTTTTTTCGCGATGCGGTGGATCTAAGGAATATATTTGATTTAATTAATAGAAGTCCTTGAATTTACTTAAAAAAAGATAGGATAACGTGCTGCGATCACCATTCAAAAAAACATGACGCACCATAGGATATTTTATCTTAAACCACAGTTATAGGCAGAGCTCGGAATTCGTATAAGGTTAAATGAATGTCAATCGGATATTAGCTGTTCACGAAAGATATTCATTTCTTATTTGAGTTAACGTATCTGATAGTCAAACGTTTTATTCGTACTCATTGCTATACGAAATTGATACGTTATACTCGAGTTTTTCATTCGGAAAAGAAAATTGTAAACTCAAGTTTCTTCACGGATTTTAACCCAAATTGATATCTCGAAGCTAGAATGTAGTGATTTAGTTGGTTCTTTCCAATGTAGGTTGAAATATAATTATTCAATTTCATTCATCATAGATTTTGAAAAGCGTGATATTTTTATTTTTACATCATCTGTTTGAATAAATGTGGAATTTGTTTTTTAATCAAGTTAAAAATTTTATGTTTTGATAATTCGTATCGATGTAATATGTTTTTTAATATAATTTGTGGTTTTAAATTAACAATCAATTTATCCAAGATTTATATATCTGCAAAAATCCTAGTTGTCAATCGATATCCTAAGTTATTCGTTATCCAATTCCGAGCTCATAATTTAGATTAACATTAAATAATAATAAAGTTTGTACGAAATAAAAATATTTATATTTATTAATTCATTTAAATTTCAACTTGTAAATTTATTATTTTAAGTACGTACCACTAAATAAAACGGGTTCATTGGTCTTACAACTGTGTAATTTTTCCAAAAGCAAACACAAATTATACAAAAACGTTGTTTTGCTTCGCACTTCAAAAAAGTGCATTTATAGGTAAGAATTTCAAACCCGTGAAGGGACAGAAATTAATTATCGTTGAGGGAACTATGAAAGTCACAGTCTAAGAAATCAGAAAGCCATAGTTAAAATAAATAAAATAAATACAAATTTACAAAAAAAATTACATATAAATTCGGCCTATCGAGACTTATGCAGAAGTCATTCTATTCTATATTTTCCACTAAAGAAAATAGAGCTAAAGAATGGGAACAATATAAAGATGTCAGTGTTTGCTTTTACAAACTGAAAATTAAATCCACCGCCATGTGAGTCTAGGAGAAGGGAAAAGTAATTGTCATCTAAACTTTGACAGTGGTTTAAACCCCGTGGTAAAATATGTTTAATCTTGAGTCCACATCCAAAAGGCAACATTCGCTAAGATATTATAATTCTTCACACAAGAACTACACGAGCTGCAACTGTTTGGTATTTTGCTATTGTACCGTTCCGCGCATGGGAGTTTTTCAACTCTAGAAAAAAGTTAGAATTTCCAAAGGTGAATTGTACAATAGAATGACATCTACATAACTTAAAGTTTCGATAGGCCGAATTTATATGTAATTTTTTTTGTAAATTTGTATTTATTTTATTTATTTTAACTATGGCTTTCTGATTTCTTAGACTGTGACTTTCATAGTTCCCTCAACGATAATTAATTTCTGTCCCTTCACGGGTTTGAAATTCTTACCTATAAATGCACTTTTTTGAAGTGCGAAGCAAAACAACGTTTTTGTATATACTATTCATGATCCACTCATGTTTAATAAAACATTTTAAATATTTATTAACTGACAACATTTCAAAGTTATCGTTTCTTCTTCAGGTCGAAAGTTAATAAATAATTAATATTTTATTGAACAGAAGTGGAGTGTATTTTCGCGAATCAATAGCTCCCACTTGGTGATTCGAGCCAGGGGCGAATCACCCGGGAAATTGAAGGGTCTGGAGTTTGGAAAGCAAAGGGTAGAGACTCCTATAGATCCGCTTATGATAATAATATAATTTTATGTCGCTATCAATTCAAAAATTTAGATAATTGATTTTAGTCGACTTCAGACTTTGTATTTGTCGGCGCTGCCACCTAGTCTGAAGGAGATCACTAAATTAGACAGGTGTAAAATCCTGGCCCAAGGGTTAACGTCTTTCGAGGCTTTCTCATTCCATGATTCGCCCACAAAGTTCATTAGTTTTTATTAATTTGTAACTCATTTTTTCGCGTCTTTGTTTTTTAACTTGTTAAATAAAGTACAAAGGTTCAATGGAGAATGCAACCTAACAACAAGTGATTTTTTATCTATTCCTTAACGTTTAAGTAAGCCTAATCCACCAGATAAAAAATTTACAAACAAATATTAAACTTGAAATAAATTTAAAACTTACCATCAAAATAGGCTAATATATCCGGAAAATAGGCTTAGCGGGATTAATGAAGACCAATGAGCAAAGGCACAAAGTTAAGGCGAGATCTCAAAAACATTCAATTGGTCGCTGACCCTTCAATGCGAAGAAAATCAGGATGTTTATGAATCTAGCTAAGCCTATTTTTCGGGTAAGTTTTACTACTGGTTTACTGTTGGATTAGGCCTATTTAAACGATAAGGAATCGACAAAAAATCACTTAGTATTAGGTTTCATTCGCCCTTTAACTGTTATTCAAAAATGATGAAAAATTAAATTTTAATAACTCATATTTATCGGTTTACCTAGACTTGTAAAACTACCATAATTTTTGAAAAGAGTTTCCCTTTTTAAAGCCTAACGTTTTATTAGTTGGTGGTAGATTTTTTTCCCTCTACTAATATCTGTCCGTGTATCTTGAAAAGCGAGTCTCTCCGAGCGGTGGAGGCACCAGCTAGTAAGTTCGATCAATTGAGACTGGAAAGAAAACTAGCGGGGGAAGCGATCTCTCGCGTCTATGTCACGTGATATCTCTCCTTCTCGGCTTCGAAAACGGGGAAAACGTACGGGCTTCGGATTCTAGGCTTTTCTGCCGAGTACGTCGCCGTTTTAGTGCAAAACTGATCCTAGTTACGACAGATTTTGAACAGTTAATAAACCTATATGGTGTAATAGGAAGAAAAAACCAACGCGTGTGTTTGGGTATGTTGAAAAACTAAAAACTCTAATTGTAATTCGCGAGAAATTGGACATCAACATTCTAAAAGTTTAAAACGTTAGACTGGAATTTTTCCGAATTTGTGCCTAACGGATTTTTGAACGCTCCAGTTACATTTTAGTTTTTAATGGATGTGGTTTAAAATCATATTTAATCGCGGATTCATTGATTCGTAATCTCAACGATGATTGCTTCGAAAAAAAGGGTTACATTCGATGATTTGTATCCGTGGAGATATATCGGACGACCATTATTAGTGGCAAGCAAGTGGTTTGGATTTCTCCTATTGGTTCATTGCGTAGTATCGTCTCCTCCGGAAGACAACTTCTTGGGTTAGTTACCATTACGATTTAATTACTTCATCTTGATGACTCTTAAGGACAATCGCGCCGCTTTTTTTTTTCTAACCCTCTCTCGGGATTTTTGGATGTCCGGTCCTCCCTAATCTAATTGAGTTTATAAAAAGCCGACCGCGTAGGATGGAGATATGACAGCAAACCCATCTCCCCTTAACCATTTTATGTTAATAATATATTGGTTATGTTAAGTTAATTTTGAGTTGCTTAAGAACATAGAGGTGAGATTGAAATGTAAATATACTCAGGGTTAAAATAAAATAAACAATACAGTAAATAAACATGAGAATATTTTAAATATTTGGATTAATGGTAGATCAGGTTTGGTTAGATTAAGCTTAGTTAGGCTATATGCTTATTAACGTTGAATTTTCTAAGATTAGAGAATCCATGGTAAAGTTATATTTTAAAATTTTTTATGAAAGGAATAAATGCATGCTTGTTTAAAATTATGTATGGTTAGGTTTAGTTCTAGGTTTTTTTTGGTATGTTTTGTTAGGTTAGGTATGTTTTGTTAGGTTTGGTTTGTTTAGGTTTAGTTACGCTAGCTTATATTAGTTTGCCACGTTTTGGTTAGGCTAAGTTAAAGTTAGGTTTGGTTTGGTATATTTTGCTTGGGTATAGTTATAATAGAATAGCCCAAAGTTAAAATAGGTTTGTTTTGTTAGGTTATAAGTTTAGTTAGGATACCTTAAACATAAGTTAGGTTTAGTTTGGTATGTGTAGATTAAGTTAAGCTAGCTTTAAATTTCTATCATTTAAAACAGAATCTTAAGGCGTATTTCAAATCATCTTTACGAGAAAACAGTTAAATATTTTTTGAGTGAAATTTTGTATACGCTCTTTTTAGACCATAATTCACCCATTTCCCCTTTAAAATAAACAGTTAAAAAGTAAGCGATCTTGAGTCCAAAAATAAACAAAATAATCCAAAAATAAACAGCTTAGTCGAAAATTAAAGGTCTTCGACAAATAGGCCAAAATCACAGTGAATTATTTAGCATGGAATACAAGGGTGGTCACATATTACCCTGAAAGATTCGCACCATACATGACTCGGAGTAAATCCTGACGCTGACTATGGTCGGCGAAGCATTCCAAGAAGAATACGTCGAGCCGTAAATTCTTTGACATCACAATCGATTTTAATCGTTAAAAGTAAACCGATATTTAAATCGTTTGGAATAGTTTTAAACGCCATTAATGACGCATCATCGTCATAAAACGATTTATAATAGTTTCATCCATACGTTATTGAAGCCAGTCGAATCGGTTTGAAACTGGTTCCCGAAGCAATTTCGAGAAATCGATTGAAATCGATTCAAGAATAAAGCCGCGTTCCTACTATCCCTTCTTGTCGATTGAAAGCGTTTCAAAACGTTTCGTTGCAGTCGTGTAAATAAGAAACCGTTTTTCTTGAATCGATTTAAATCGATTGCACGAAATTGCTTCGGGCACCAGTTTCAAACCGATTCGTCTAGCTTCAACAACCAACAGATGAAATTATAATTAATTGCTTTATGACGATTATAAAGCTATGATCACACGGTAAAATTAAATCTATATTCAAATCGTCAGGAATCGTTTTAAGCGCCATATTTTCACGCTTTATCTTTATATATCGATTTATTATAGCTTCATCTATCGGTTGTTAAAACCGAATCGGTACGAAACTGGTTCCCGAAGCAGTTTCGAGAAATCGAATCAAATCGATTCGAGAAAAGGCGGATTCACGTTCACACGACTAAAGCGACACGTTTTGAAACGAATTAAATCGATTCCAAGGCTTAGTATGAACAGATGGCGATTCCGAGCGATTTAAATATCGGTTTGATAACTTAAAATCGATTTCAATACCCTAGTGTGAACGTAGCTTTACTAAAAAAGGTTTTGGGTAGCGAAACGATAACGATCCAAATCGGAGAGTATTTAAAAACTACACATTAGCGTCTGGATCAGTTAATAAATGAGCTTGGAATGGTTCATAACCATTTTCTCAAAAACAATTATCAAAAATTAAGGTAATTTTCTTCCCCCAAATGTTAATCGAAAACGGCCAAATTGATGGCAAGTATTGCTAAACTGCTTAGTACCAAAAAATCTATGGGCGATTAAGGTATGTGTCTCGACTCTGGATGTGTGAACTCCTCCAACGTATTACTAGCCAAAATCCTTCTAAATGTCAACAACAGAAAAGGTTTAACGAATGAATCTTTTGGGTTAACAACCAGCGGTAGATAATTGACCTTTCAACGAAACGTACAATTACGAACGGTCATTACCGCGTGGCATATGAAACTGTTAATCAAGAAATAGAAACGGGCAGGACAAAATCAGGCTGAAAATGTTACGTCATCATGAAGAGACCAGTTATTAAATAAATAATGAACAGCAGTAACAAATATCAAAAGTCTATCACTTTATCCCATAAAAGTAAACAACGCCCCGTAGCTTTATACTATCACCAAATTCCGGGCAAGGAGGATCAGAGAAGGAGAGGAAATGTGGGGACGGCGCGGTTCCTACTGCGTCGGCCTAAACTCCCACTCTGGGAGAACGGGGGTAGAGACGTTTCGTGGTAAAATGTTGTCGCGTGGGTAAAACGAATCCTTTATGAGACGCGCTAGCTAGCGACCACGTGACAACATTTTAGCTCGAGAATTTCCTATCCCCCCTTTCCACCCGAGTGGGAGGTTGGCTCTTCTCTCTCTAACTCAACGCAGCCCCACATTTCCTCTCCTTCTCTGATCCTCCTTGTTCCGGGTAAATGTACCGGCAGATTCTGCAGGATTCGAGACACTCTAGCGGCCATAGTCGCTGTGTAAATAGTGAACGGAGGAAGCGACACTCTGCGGAGAATTTATATTGCAATTATAACTAATTTATATCGCAATTATAATACATTTTTTTTCTAAAGAATCTTGATTTATTTAAAACGAAAACGAGCTCGCTTCGTCAGGAGAAAATACACCAGTAAAATTATAATTTATATTAAGCGGCTTATCCTTAACATAGAGCGAGGAAGAACAGGATGGTCAACCCCATACCATAGCTTCACCTATTACAGTTGTCAGTTTTCAAGTTTCCAACGAATGGATAGAGAAACACACATTCCATTTGTCACCTTCCCTTTGTAAAATTTACTTTGTCAAGTTTTCAAAGTTAAGTGGTTTTCGCGATATTCAAGTAATCATAATATGACAACGACAACTGCGACGCCGCAACGAATGTAATATCCCATCTTAGGGAGGTGTAACTAAAAACTAGAGACAAAATGTAATATAAAGGAGCGGTTCATTAAAAAATCATGGTGTTTTTGTGAACTTGTTACGAAAAAGCTAAAATAAACTGTAAACACTTGAATAATTGAAGTATAGGTATGTGATGAATTATTTTAAGAGTTTTTACACAGATATATTAAGATGTTCAAAGCTATTATGTAAGTTCTATCAAATATCCATTACTTTATTCTATAAAAGTAAGGAACGTCTATCAGCAAAGGTACTAGCCCATCATTTAAAACTAGCCAATAAGGTCATCACCCCTGTCTGGCTCGAGTGATTTGGACTCTTCAGCTCGATATTTTGATTAGGGAGAGAGTGTTGGAATTTAGGCGGGCCGCGCTTGCCTATATTGTCTTCCCTCCCAACTCCGGAATGAATTTCTCCGCAGAGTGGCGCTTTCTCCGTTGACTATTTACACGGCGTCTGCGGCCGCTAGAGTGTCTCGAATCAGAAACTGCCGGTACATTTACCCGGACCTTTGCTGATAGTATTAAAATACGGGTCGTTGTTTACTTTTATGGAATAAAGTGATAGACTTTTGGTAATATAAGAGTACAACCCCTCAATGTCGACAGTGAGTCTCGAGTCGTTTATAGATATATTCCAGCGCTAAATTCATATTTAGGCAAATCTTGAATGTCACTCAGCCTTTTTTGTTCCATTGTTATTGTAGTAGATGTATTCGGAAAAGAGGGAGCAGCTCATTAAACATTCAATTTTTGTATGTATGTCGCGCGGTCATTAGGAATAACCAAACCTCCCACATTTGCAAATTCAAACTTTTCCACTTTATATCGCAAATGTTTATTTCTCATTAAAGGTGGACTGGCAGCTTAACAATGAGTTAGTTGCTTATGGTATTAACAGCTAGCCCAAATTTCAATAGAGGAAGAAGCGAATAAAAATGTCTGTTATCGTATTTCCGCTTACAACACGTGATTTATTTTCGATTCATTATCGTTAAAATAAGCCTAATCCACCAGTTAAAAAAAATTACAAACAAATATTCAACTAAAAATAAATTTATAACTTACCATCAAAATAGGCTTAGCTGGATTCATGGAGATCCTGAATTTCTTCGCATTGATGGATCAGCGACCAATCGAATGTTATCAAGAAGTCTCATGGAGATCTCGCCTTATCGTCGGACATTCGCTGATTGGTCGCTGACTCATCAATGCGAAGAAATTCAGAATCTCTATGAATTCAGTTAAGCCTATTTTGATGGTAAGTTTTAAATTTATTTCAAGTTTAATACTTGTTTGTAAAATATTTTAGTAATGAATTAGGCCTAATAACTTATTTTTAGGTTGCTTATTTTATAACTAGCTCGTTTAGAAGTTAATTTTGCGATGTTAAGGCATAAGAAATTTCGCTCTAGTATTTTTTATCTTCCAATGAAAAAATAGATATAAATTTCAGATTTCCGTTTTTGGAGAAATTCTATCCGCAAAGAAACTCGCCCACTGGAAAGCGAATGCGATAGGGATAAACAAAATTTGAATTCAAATCTAAAAAACTGCAGGGACCTTGCGTGTAGCCCTTAAAGTCAGCGAACTAGATTAAACCAGTTCATTCCGACGAGAAGCTTATCATCTGCTAACGTAATAGTAAAATCGATAGGGAAAAATTTAAATCCTAACAAATGAGAAAAATCCGAAACCATAATCTGGTTTGGAAGGTTTGCGTAACATCCATTACTAAGTAAGAGGTTTTAAAATAAAACTACAGGTATTCTTAAGGCCGACGCGCACACGAATTTCAAATTAACGACCATTGTCGGTGTAGTTAACCTAGCTCGCTTTTGCGTGGAATTCTAACCTATTTGGTAAGACTTGCAACAATCGAAAATATAGTCGTGTTCACATTACAGGACTTTCAAACAGTTTTTAACCGTTTTAAAAAGGTCAAAATGTAAAGTTTCTGGGTCAAATATAGAGATATTTTGTCCAAAAACGTAATTAGTCGGTTGAAAAGTCGATTTGATCATTTGAAACGGTTTGAAAACGATTTCAAAGTGTCTAGTGTGAACGCGGCTTATATAACAATGTCTGTCTTTCTGTCGGACGCGAGAATTTAAACAGGGTTCTTACAAAATTTTGGAAGATAATTCCAGGTTTCTTCTGATCATTTCTAAATAATTTCCTTGACCATTATTAATATTTTACAATAAAATTCTTACAAGCGACTTCTTGGTAATTCCCACTTAGTCTTAATGATAATGGTTTCGGCTTAGCGCTTTGAGAGAGGTTTTATCGATGTTTATCGAAGGAGGTTTAAGTTATTTAAATAAACCCTAATAGAGATCGGGGTTTGGACAAAATAATCCACAACTATCAGTTAATCAGTTAATCATAAAAAAATAATCGGAAAATTATTCGCGATTACATTGGATTTATCATAGACTTTCCTCGAAAAATTTTAAGTAATGAAAAATGATAAAATAATCAGAAATTTTCTTGTCCAAACCCCGATCTCTAAACCCTAAACTTATTTAAGTTATCTTTGAGTGAAGGAAAACATGGTTTCGAACTAGCTTTTAATATATGTCACGTAACTACTATCATAACTAGAAAAGATCGAAGTTAGGCGAGGAACGCCTGTAGAAGTGTTTCAACTTTCGTACAACCGTGTTCAAGACAAATCTGACATTCAGGGGCAAATAATATTATTTAGTTTTGAAACAGCGAAGATAAAGGTGGATGTAAGGCTGGAGCAACCCAATATTCATATTCATTATTGGTTTTAAAAAGTAAACGATGCTGTCGATAGAATCACCAAAACTGAGCTTTCAATATAGACACTCTTATATCTCAAAGATATTGTATCGTGGAAAATGAAATCTCCCTTTGATCCGCGTGATTAGTGTGATAAGGTGTTACGGCCGCTAAGAGTGAAATGAAAGTTGCCTTGTTATCACCTTCAATGTCTTCCAAACTTATCATTACAGTACACTATTTATCATGAAAATTCATGTTCTAAAATCATCTGATAATTAAGTATATGGGTATGTAAGAATTTCCATGTTCTGATATACTTTCATTTCATAACAACAGACGCGGATCTATATCCTTTGAAGTCTATTAATCTAATGCTCCATACAACGCTCCTTTGTGTAGGGCTTTTACCTCTTTTACTAGCCTAGTTCATTTCCAATCTGTACGGAAAATATTAAATTCTTACAATTTTCTGGGGGATGGCCTTGAACGAATCAGATATAGATTTTATTTTCACAGCAATCTCTTAATTGGGTAAGATATTAAGCCTTTGAAACATTTGAACTATTTTATTTTACAATATTATGCCCCTTCCCTCCCTTGCAAGTGAAGAGTATCATCGTGACCTTTACCCCTTTATAACTTCAATGTCGGAGTAAGTCGGCAAATTATCGGCTTTAGCTTTAACTATAACTTTAAATGCTTAACTATTACGTTAATAACAGTAATTTATATATATTACACAATGGCGCCGCTCGGGCCTGGCTATATCATACTTGTAAATTTCACAGAGGCCCCAAAATCCACTCAAATGGGCCTCGAAAACAAACGAAAGTGGCTTTAAAATCTTCTTAAAATGGCCCTCTAATTACTGTCGATCAAAAAAGTCAGCGTACTATAAAATAAAGGCTTCTAAAAGTTATCATACTACGCGAGAAAAAATCCTGGTGTCGCCACACGTTTAAATAAAAATTATTTATGGTAATACTATATCTTTGGATTAATTATGTAAAGTAGAAAAATATACCCGAAGGAATTAGTAGAAGTAACTTACACACAACACTTTACATTACACTCAATTTACAACCGTATTAAATTATTCAATTTCAATATCGTAAGTAACCACGTTAAAACTAATATCCCCATAAAACAAACAACACAAACATGGAATTTATATAAAACTTACCCATTTGAAGTTCTACGATGAATGCTGTTTGAGTTCATAATATCAGTATCCAAAATAAAGCGTAGGTCAGGAATGTTCACACTTCACGCGATTTCGAAAACAAACACACGCGCACAACACGAAAAGTTAACAAACGCGAATTCACAAACTCGTTGGGCCTTTTAAGGTAACCTTTGATCCACTCTTAGATCAGTGTAGGTTGAATATTTATACGCAAATAGTCTTTCAGGCGCGTTCGAGTTTCCTGCATCGGCGTCGGCCACTCGCGGGCTTTTCCGTGTCGTTGCTGGATGACTCGGTATTATTTCATCTTCCTTAACCTAAGAAATATTAAAAATAATTAATGCTTATTTAAACTATTTGAAAAACGAATTTGTGCCAAATCTAATTGTATACTTTGTAAAACATAAATAGAGGTATTTCTGGGGACAATATTAATACAAACAATAGTTTTTCTAAGATAATTAAAGTATTATATTGCAGGTTTGGGTTTCTCTCTCCCTTTTAGATAAAACTAGTCCTATTAACCTACATTAATGAAGCTTTAAGCCTTTTCTATATGCTAATATACATGAAAAACAGACAAGTGTATCGATTTCCATACCAATTATATACTCGTAGCCCCCGCGGACGAATTCCCTAGGTTCAATTTCAAAGTTTAATAGACTAACGTATTTGTGTTAAGCCTTGGTGAAAAACAAGCTTATATCTTTCTCATACAGCACACACGGAAAAGGTTTTAGGGATTATTTATAAGGATTAAAATAAATAAAACTCAAATTACCTTTTAGAATTGAAGAATGAATCATTATCACTATTAAAAACGCAATCCTCCAAAACCAACCATTGCGTTACGTTACAAAGGAGACTTTGAATATGGATTGTATCTTGTACCAAGGTCAAATTTAAGTTCAATACACATTAAGCGTTATCTTACGCCTGCCAATTATTGTAATTTACTTTCGGAGTTAGGTTTAAGAAAGTTAAAACTAAAATACGAAGCAAATGGAGGCTCCCGATGATACTCATCACCTCACAAACGGGCGGCAAATACAGCACATTCGTGGGAGCGTCCGCTGGACTCGCGACGGTACATAAATCTATAATTGATTTCAGAGTCTCTCTTCAAAATTATTCATTTTCAATTTAGTGCCATAGGAAATAAATTAAGATCTTCGTTACGCGACACTGAACACAACAAATTTCAAAGTTTTATTTGACTACTGTATTGTGTTAATTCTTGGCTATTGTGAGCCAAGTTATAATTTAAGATTACGGCGGTTGTTGGAAGGAAAGATATCATATCGATGACGTTTCATCGAAACATTTGTAAGTCACCCCCTTAATTCGAACGCCCATTAAGAATTTTAAGAAAAAAGAAATAAATACATTCTTGTTACGAATTCTTAAATTTCTAGCTTAACTTCATTCGTACGAATATAAGCAGCGCTGCGGCCTTTAAACTTATCTTCGAGAGTGTTTTAGCTTTAAAATATTTACACTAGTTTATTACCGTTTTACTTGTCAGCACGATGGAAGCTACTCTTCCTCGATTTCCATATATATATAATTGCGTAGTATATTTCGTATCGTAGTCGCGTCAACGCTGTCCATTGATACTGGAATAGATTATACTTAGGTAGCCTAGTTCTTGAAGTCATTATTTATCCATTACCGCAGACTTTCAAGTTAATCTAGTTAACATGACCGTTTGGGGAAACTAAAACTCGACCATAAACCTATAATCGATTGACCTCCCTATAAGACACACTCGAGTTTTTGTTTTTTCTTACGATATTGGACCTTAAAGGGTAAATGAAAACCGATGAGTCACTGCCTTGATTTCACATCTTTTTTCTGAATCTTAGTTATCGAAAATCTGGGACAAATATCAACTCTTATTTTTATTCATCTCCTAAATATGATATAAAAGGTTCAGCTAAGAAAGTCACCACTTTATCACACTAGCATTTCCAAATCGATTTGAAACGGTAAAATCGAACAATTAAATCACCAGGAATCGTTTTCACGCATTATCTTTATAAATCGATTTATTGTAGATTCATCTATCGGTTGTTGAAATCGAATCGGTATGAAACTGGTTCCCGAAGCAATTTCGAGAAATCGAATCAAATCGATCCGAGAAAAGACGGTTTCCAGTTCAGATGACTCTAGCGAAACGTTTTGAAACGGTTTAAATCGATTTCAATGCTTTTGAGAATAAGAAGCAAGACCGTTTTTAATTGGTAAATATTTAATGGAACTATGGAGAGATTAAAACTGAAGATTAATATGTTACCACACCAATAAATATTTAATATTTATGGATTTCACATATGTTATTGCTCCATGGTAGGCAGAGGTCAAAATTTAAGGAAACCGGGTTCATACTAGGCCTTGGAATCGATTTAAACCGTTTTAAATCGTTTCGTCGTGTGAACGGGAAACCGTCTTTTCTCGAATCGATTTGATTCGATTTCTCGAAACTGCTTCGGGAACCAGTTTCGTAACGATTCGGTTTCAACAACCGATAGATGAAGCTACGATAAATCGATTTATAAAGATAACGCGTGAACTCGTGACGCTTAAACACGACTCCTGGCGATTCGAATATCGGTTTGATTTTACCGTTTCAAATCGATTAAGAATTACTAGTGTGAACGTAGCTATAGAGACAAAGCTACAATAAATAGTAATAAGGATTTTTCAATCTCTTTGAGTATATATTATATGGGAATCGGACCGACCGCAAATTTTCCAATAAGATTTGTTTCTCGATGTCACGAGGGAATTTATAATATTTTCGATACACGAGAATAGAGGAAAAGATAATTGAGGGAGCTGTTTTGAAGCCTGATTTATATTTATTGGAAAACGGTAAGTTAGAAATGTACTTCGACTTTAGGTTACGTGGGTTAATTTTGTAACTCACGTTGGAGAATTTAAAATAATGTTGTAATTTGAATTATTTATTTTTCACGAAAAACCAAAATAAATTCAAATTATTCTTAAAGGGAGAATGCAACCTAACAACAACTGACTTCTTTTATCGATTCCTTATCGTTTAAATAGGTCTAATCCAAGGAATATTAAACTTGAAATAAATTTAAAACTTATGATCAAAATAGGCTTAGCTGCATTCATGATATCCTGAACTCTCCCTATAAAGTCCAGCGACCAATGATATTGATCGTGGAGATCCTGCATCCCATATAAGAGCCATCGTGAATAATTTCATTGGTCGCTACTCCTTATACCCTCTGGGGAGTTCAGATAATCTCCATTAATCCAGCTAAGCCTATTTTAATGTTAAGTTTTAAATTTATTTCTAGTTTAATATTAGTTTGTAAATTTTAGTTACGGTAGGTTTAAGTTTATTTAAAAGATAAGGAATCGATAAAAAAATTCACTTATTAGCTTGCATTCTCCCTTTAAATGGATGATGAAAAGCAAAATTAAGTGATTTAAAAATAAAACACGCGGGAATAACCTCTGAACTGTACAAAAGAAACCTGATTTTGGCATTGAATTAAAAAGAGAAACCACAAATCAAAGACATATCCAGGAATGTCTTATTTCAGGGTTCGTACAAAATTTTGGAAGTTAATTTCCCTGACTTTTCCAGATTTTCCCTGACCATTTCCAAATAATTTTAATGACCAATTTTAATATTATTTTCATGAATTTATTCTTACGAGCGAGCTGTTGGCAATTCCCACATTTTATTTTACATATTTTATTAATCAGGGCCAGGATAGTTTACTCAGAATATGAAAAACAATTTGAATCATTAGGCAAATATTTTCAGTTTAAAATAATTACGTTGCAACTGATTGGTAAACCAATCATAAACAGTTCCTTGACACATACCAAAATATTTAATTTCTCTGACCATTTGGGCTATTTTCAAATTCCTTTACTTTTCCCTGACCTATTGGAGCAATTTTAAAATTCCCAGACGTTTCCCTGACCTTTGGGGCCACTTTCCAAATTCACTGACTTTTCCCTGACTTTTTGGGTCAATTTCCAAATTCCCTGACTTTTCCAGGTTTTCCAGGTCGTGTACCGACCCTGTATTTTCAAAAGTAGAATCGACCAATCAGTTCTTCTAACTCTTCACCCTACCTTTAAAGTTGCCTTTTATAAGAAAATTTATTAAGTTTATAACGCGATGGAAACCCAGCTACTTGAATTGAATGTAGAAGAAGAGGAATGCATTGAAATATCAATATAAAAATATGTTTTATAATGTAATTTTTCATTCTTTCTTAAGATGTGAATTGCAAATATGTATATCTCAATTGGGTCTTTTTATTCTATTTTTGGGAAAATTCTGTACGTATCTTTTCTAGCAATTTAACATTGGCCTCGCAACGTGACTTTAAAGGGTTAGTGACACAAATAATAATGAGATCTGTTCCATTTGAATTATTTCCTTTTATAAAACTAAACTTTTTGATTCACAATCAAAACGCTTTATGAAATAATATCTGTATGTCTGTCGGACATTAACAACGTTAAAGTTTAAACACGATGATAGAAAAATCGAGTTTGAATTTCATTTAATAATTATTAGGTTTAATTATTTAAAGTAAGTTATAACGTTGTTTCGGTTGTTTAACAAGCGTTTTAAGTTACACTAGTTTTAGTACGGTGAATTTAATTATCACCATTTGAAATTGAATTTTAATTTCATTTTAGATTTCCAATATTTGTGTTTAAAATGTAATAAAATTATGTAAATTTTATCAAAAGTCTATCACTTTATTCAATAAAAGTAAGCAACACCCCGTAGCTTAATACTATAAGCAAAGGTCTAGTTTTACGTCATGGCCCATCACTTAAAATAGCCAAAAAAGTCATCACCCCTGTCTGGCTCGAGTGATATGGACTCTTCCTCGATATTTTGAGACGGGAGAGACTCGTGTTGGAATTTAGGCGGGCCGTGTTTGCCTATATTGTCTTCCCCCCAACTCAGGAATTTCTCCGCAGAGTGTCGCTTCCTCCGTTCACTATTTACAGGGCGACTGCGGCCGCTAGAGTGTCTCGAATCCTGCAGAATTTACCCAAACCTTTGCTGATAGTATTAATCTACGGAGCGTTGTTAAATTTTATGTAATAAAGTGATTGACTTATAGAGCAAGAAACATAATTTTTTGTAGCCCTATATTGGCAGTAAATTATTTTAATAAATTAGTAAGATTGAAATGAATAGCGTTCGAGCTAGAAAGCGAGTTCCTAACTCTTTAAATTTCGTATTCCCCGCTGAGATGATGACTGGGGTTTGGCTGTATCTGACAGAAACTAACAACAATTATGTAGATTGTCCCCCCTCGGAGAAACGCGGGTCGACGAGGGAAATTGTCGGGGAAACACTGAGGCTTTTGTCACAAGGGGAGGAGGACTAATGTCGTGACGAGTATCGTTTAAACAAACGGGAAAAGCCAATTTCCACAGCGACAATTCGCCTTCTATTCTTTTCCTTCTCGTATACATAATCTTATTCGGACATTGCAACAACGAGTAGATGCGCGTTTCGTTTTCAGATTTGATACTTATTATTTTTATACCAACTATGATTGGTTGCTTAGCTTTATAATGTTCAATTTATTACCCCAAGTAAGCGATATTTCGACGAAAATAATAAAAACTTAAAGAGAGATTGAAGAAAATTTTGTGTGATACGCGATAACTTTAATTAAGTATGTTATTTAGTAAAAAAAATGTATCTAAAAGTACTTTTCAATATCGATCTTATACGCTGACCTCCAAGGGGATACCGGCCAATCAAATCACGTCTTTTAATTCCAATATTATATCATGGGCCAAGAAACGTGATACCAGGACATAACAGCCGCAGCTTCGTACGTACAAACCCAGACGGACACTAGTTGTAACGGGCGACGCTCGTGATGGGGGTGAAATGGTAGGGGGAGGGAAGGAAATTGGGTACAAAAATCTGACGGAATTTCCGTTTTTGCAGACGACGGTTTAAAATTTATAAAATATACCCTATCACGTGACCTTTATATTTGTACCTAAAGTGACGTAGTTCCGAAGTTTCGTGCTTTTGTCAAAAGGCGGCGATAGTAGACACGTGTTACAGATAGGAGACGGGTTTTTTAAGAAAAGTCATGTCCTGGTATCACGTTTCTTGGCCCATGATTATATATACTAATGGAAAGCCCCCAAAGGTGGCGCCACATTTCCCATAAAAATTGATATAAATTCGAGTAAAAGTATGTTTTTGAGCCCCGTTGGAGACTGTGGCGCCATATAACAAAACACGGAATAAGATTTTCCCAAAGTAAAAGTCTGATTGGCTGGTATCCCCTTTTCTACATGGTGGACGATTTAAATAAGTATGGGGGGTAAAACGCCGACTTTAAACAATAATTTTGGAGTAATTAACAGGAAAAAGGGACTTTTAATTACTGTATTACTGTTATCAACAAAAGCCGAGTTCATACAAGGCCTTGGAATCGATTTCAACCGTATCAAAACGTTTCGCTATAGTCGTGTGAATGGGAAACCGTTTTTTCTCGATTCGATTTGATCCGATTTCTCGAAACAGTTTTGGTAACCAGTTTCCTACCGATTTGGTTTCAACAACCGATAGATTTATAAAGATAACGCGTGAACACCGCCTAAACACGATTCCTGGTGATTTGAATATCGGTTTGATTTTACCGTTTTAAATCGATTATGATATGCTAGTGTGACGGTAGCTAAAATGTGATATATTTTTATACTTGCAACAGATTTTATTGGTCTAAGCACAGATATTTTCTTGTTTTTCAATTATGTAATTTTCTGAGTGAAAATTCAAAGTGAATTTTTGCGAGATTCAAAATTTTTTTTTTTCTTTCCAAGAATTCTTTTTTAAAATTATCTGAAATATAAAATATATATTTCGGTCTTCTTTTAGATGAAATCTCGCACTTATTCATAGTGACATTTCATATATTTCCGTAAAAAAACAATTATTTATCTGAAAAGCGTAAGATAAGAAGAAGAAAAAAAAAACTTACTTTGGCGAGAACTTGAGAGAAAGCGGGAATGGGTTAAGAAAATGAATTTTTCCCTTGTATTATATCCGCCCGGAAATTTTAAATTGCCGAAAAAGGTTGAAGAATATATTTGGACCGTCATAGATAGAGGGTGCCCGAAAGGGGAAAAAAATCTAGATTGGAGGAATCAGGTATAAGGGACTGTTTCGAATCTGATAACCTTATCTTACGTTATTTAAATTATTTTAAAATATATTATTATATTTAATTGCAGTTTGCATATTCAGAAAATAGTTAAATGTATGCTTTACCAAATTTATTAACTGCATAGTGATTAATATTTATTAAATAAACAAGACAACAGTTCATTAAATAAATCTTTTTGGACTAAATGGATGTTAGATTTATCTGAAAATAAACAATTTTTAAACCTAACAGCTTATCGTTTAAATAGGTCTAATCCAACAGTAAAAAAATTACAAACAAATATTAAACTAGAAATAAATTTAAAACTTATTACCATCAAAATAGGCTTAGCTGGATTCATGGATATCCTAAATTTCTTCGCATTGAAGGGTCAGCGACCAATGAGTGAAGGCCCGTCGTTAAGGCGAGATCTCCAAACGAGACTTCCAATAACATTCGATTGGTCTCTGACCCTTCAATGCGAAGATATTCAGGATTTCCATGAATCCAGTTAAGCCTATTTTGATGGTATATAATAAGTTTTAAATTTATTTCTAGTTTAATATTTGTTTGTAATTTGTTTTACTGGTGTATTAAGCCTATTTAAACGATAAGGAATCGATAAAAAAATCACTAAGGGTCACACTATCATTTCTTAATCGATTTGAAACGGTAAAATCAAACCGAAATCGAATTAAATCGATTCGAGAAAAGACGGTTTCCTGTTCATATGACTCTAGCCAAACGTTTTGAAACTGTTTAAATTGATTCCAAGGCTTACTATGAACGCGGCTTAAGGGTCACACTAGCATTTTTTAATCAATTTGAAACGGTAAAATCAAACCGATATTCAAATCGCCAGAAATCGTTTTAAGCGTGTGTTCATGCGTTATCTTTATAAAACGATTTATCTTAGCTTCGTCTATCGGTTGTTGAAACCGAATCGCTACGAAACTGGTTCCCGAAGCAGTTTCGAGAAATCGAATCAAATCGATTCGAGAAAAAACTATTTCCCGTTCACATGACTCCAGGGAAACATTTTGAAACGTTTCAAATCGATTTCGAGGCCTAGTATAAGCCCAGCTTTTTTGTTAAAAGTTCTCTGTTTTATTTTTTCTACCTATTTTTTAGTGAAATTAATTTTTACTGCTGATTTTTGGAGCAAGAAAAACTATAAACGTCTTTAATCATCGTTCTTGGATTCCTTTTACTTTATTCCTCCAATGAGAAGGGTAAGGGAAATGCTCGGGTAAGGGAAAATAAAAAAGGTTGGATCGTTGGGCGATCTTCTTTCAAGTTTTTGGCCGTTGGAAATAGCCCGGCGGGCTCTTCATAACTCATAGAATAGAAGTGCTCTCCGGCGAAAGGTCGTTAATCAAATTTACGAATAGTAACTGAAATCGATAACGAGGTGTGGAATAAAAAGAAGCAGTTTTCATTTCTTCAACGCGATAAAGAAATTCCAAATATAGAGAATTTCGTTTTATAGTTTAGGATACATCACGGTCGCCAAAAAAACTCTTATTGGGAGCTTCGAGTTTTTTTCCGTTCTTCGTAACGACAGAAGTCAATAAGAGAAAAGACTTCTCATTGTTAGAAGTTACAAACTGCGCGAAAATTATTTTTTAACTCAAAGAGCAATAGGACGCACTTTAATTTTTTTTTTTTTTTTTTTTTTTTTCACTTCTAAAGGATAGAACAATCCTACAATACATTTAAACCGCGTATGTAATCGACTTAAACCGATTTAAAACGTTTCGTTGGAGTCGTGTGAGCGGGAAATCGTTTTACGCGAAACTGCTTCGGGAAACCACAGTTTCAAATCTTAAGCCGCGTTCATACTAGACCTTGGAATCGACTTAAACCGTTTCAAAACGTTTCGCTAGAGTCGTGTGAACGGGAAACCGTCTTTTCTCGAATCGATTTGATTCGATTCTCGAAACTGCATCGGGTACCAGTTTCGCACCGACTCGGTTTCAGCAACCGATAGATGAAGCTACGATAAATCTATTTATAAAGCTGACGCTTAAAACGATTGAAATGAAAAGTAAAACGTACGTCACACTATTGTTGTAGAAAATCTAGCCAATTTATTATATTTGTAAAGATCAAATTAACGAGTAAGGCGCGAGAAGTCGAGGTCATGTTTTCAAAAAAATATATACAATACATATTTATCTTCTGAATCAAATTTGGGTTTGTTTAACCCGTTCGTATGTAGTGAATTAATTAAAATATTAAAACATTTACTTTTGAAGCTAGTCTTTAATCCTTTAGTTATATTTGTTCCAAAATGCAAATTAAACTCGATCTAAGCTCGCGAGAATTGTTGCGTGTTTAGCGAAGAGGTGGTAAAGTGATCGATTATTCAAACGGGGATTCAATGGATGTCGTCGGTTCAACGGATAACCGGAACAACGGGTTATAGATTGACGCAATTATACCAGATTCCCCGTTTACGTGTCATAAAGACCAGCGCGTTAACATATACCGCTTCAAAACACCGAAAAATAAAAAATAAAACCAAAAGCCAGGAGTAAAATCAATATATATTATTATATATGTAACATTGTCTGTCTGTTTCACCGTCTGTCAGTAACGCGAAACTTTAAAATCGACCTTTGAATTTTAATATAGGGCTCATTTTTGGATTTTTGTTCGATTTCTATCGAGTGGCGAAACAACTTTTACGAGTGGCGAAACATAATTTGATGATCTTAAAATAATATACGGAATGTCCGCTTTCTAATGGTGCAATCAGGTTTATGTCTAGGAGGTCGCGGAGAAAAGTTACGGCCATTTGAATTTTAATATAGGGCTCATTTTCGGACTTTTGCTCGATTTCTATCGAGTGGCGAAACACCTTTTTCGAGTGGCGAAACATAATTTGATGATCTTAAAATAATATACGGAATATCTACTTTCTAATGGTGCAATCGGTTTATGCCTAGAAGGTCGCGGAGAAAAGTTACGACCATTTGAATTTTAATACATGGCTCATTTATGGAATTAAATATATTAAGAATATAATTATGCCTTTTAACTACTATCATAACAGTTATTTTTTTATAGTTAGTGTAGATAAAAATAATGCGCAATTGTGTTTTATTAATTTGGTTAACGAGGGGCGACATAACCTTGTCGGGAGAGGTATGCATTAACAACACGAGGCATTGATTTCATTACTAAAACAGTCTGACTAAAAAAAAAAGGGGGGTATTATAAAGACAGAACGAAAATAAAACTCCAAATGTCGGTTTCGTTAACTTTGCTTATTGTATTTCGTTTTTATCTCGCGGGCACTTAGCGAGATTAAACCAATGTCGCTTTAAACAATTGTTTTTCCTAAACAAAATCAAAGGGACAATCTCAATTCAATACAAGGTGATCAGGAAAAACTAACCATATCAAAAGCTAACGTATGAGCCTCTGAGTCTTAAGTAAGTTACCAAGACCCAAGATTCTAACATGACCTGGTAAACATGGAAAAGTCAAGGGAGAGGTCAAGATAGGTTTCCCAGAATTTTCAAACAATTTTTAGACACGTTTTTGGTGTTTAAATTAACTTCTGAATTTTGGTAAAATTTGAATTTTAGTAAATATAAAATCGGACCAATCATATTATTTCAGATTTCAACAGTGCTTGTAAATGTTCTAAAATTGAAAGAATAGGTCGGCGTTTGATGTCTAAGATCTTGGATAACAAACGCCAGCCTATTCTTTTAATGTTGAGACAAGACATTGCAAGCGTTTTTGAAGGCTGAAATAATATGATTGGTCCGATTTTATATTTACTTTTATCGAAATTTTACCAAACTTTAGAAACTAATTTAAACGCGAAAAATGTGCCTCAAAATTCGGAAAAAATTCTGGAATAGGTTTTTTGGCACGGTGAATCCGAAAATAAATTCAAAAGCTGTTCAATTTTTAGCTCCAAGTTATTAATGAAATAATTTTAACTGAGAATAAGCTCTGTAATTTATCCAAGGTTTCGCGTGAACAAGGCTTTATATGAACTTAAAAACTACATCAGTAATTCCAATCAAAGATTATCTTTTTAAAACTTCAAGAACTTTTACTTAAAGTAGGTATATCTCTCATAAAATATCCATATTGGTATATGATGAATAATTTAGCAATTTTTACCTTATTTTGAATAAATAAGCCACCGTGAGGAAAATATTAAAAATATTGAGTGACTTTAATGAATTTATGTAAATCTAGGCTCGACTAAGTTCCGCACAAGATATATATTGATTATTAAATTTGTTTAAAATTTAAAGGTTAGGAACTAAAGAAAAAAAATTTTTTTGATATATAAATCTCTGTCTGAAGCGAGTTCATAAAAGCTACGGTCACACTATCATTTCTTAATCGATTTGAAAGGGTAAAAATCAAACCGATATTCAAATCGCCAGGAATCGTTTTAAGCGTCACGTGTTCACGCGTTATCTTTATAAATCGATTTATCGTAGCTTCATCTATCGGTTGTTGAAACCGAATCGGTACGAAACTAGTTCCCGAAGCAGTTTCGAGAAATCGAATCAAATCGATTCGAAAAAAGACGAGTTCCCATTCACGCAACTCTAACGAAACGTTTTGAAACGGTTTAAATCGATTCCACGGATTAGTATGAACGCGGCTGGTATGAAACTAGTTCCCGAAGCAGTTTCGAGAAATCGAATCAAATCGATTCGAGAAAAGACGGATTTCCGTTCACGCGATTCCAGGGAAACAGTTTGAAACGGTTTAAATCGATTCCAAGGTCTAGTATGAACGCAGCTGATATAAAACTGGTTCCCGAAGCAGTTTCGAAAAATCGAATCAAATCGATTCCAGAAAAGATAGTTTCTTGTTCACACGACTCTAGGGAAATGTTTTGAAACGTTTAAATCGATTCCAAGGTGTAGTATGATCGCAAATTTTGTTAATCGATTTTTAAAGTTAAATAAGTCTAGTTTCGTGAATTAAATTGGCACTTAAGTGAAGAACATCTTTTCGTAGCCGAAAATGAAAATAAAAGGAGGCTTGAACTTCAAAGGGGTTTGATCTGAAAGTGATCGTTAAGATACGAACTTCGCCACTTATTCATTTCCATTTAATTAAAACGTTTCTTTTAAAGATCCTTAGATAAAAATTTTACTACGTTGAGTTTCGAGATAATTGAATTAATCTTACCATTAAAGACAAAGCTATGGGCCAAACATTAGCCAAAAGTTCCTACTAGCTCTTACTACAAAATACCGTTAAAATTCTTAAAATATCTTTCATAATATATCTTTCATTACCTTAAAATTTCTTTCATTATCTTAAAGGGAGAATGTAACCTATAAACAAGTGATTTTTTTATCGATTCCTTATCGTTTAAATAGGCCTAATCCAACAGTAAAAGAATTTAAATACAAATATTAAACTAGAAATATATTTAAAACTTACCCGGAAAATAGGCTTAGCGGGATTCATGGAGATCAGCTGTGCGGCCTCCGTGTAAGGTCTAGCGATCAATGAGAAATGGCCCGGCGTTCACGCGACATTTCCACGAGACTGACAATCGCGTTTGATTGGTCGCTAGACCTTATACGCGAGGAAATCTGGATCTCCATATCAATCCTGCTAAGCCTATTTTCTGAATAAATTTCTAGTTTAATATTTGTTTGTAATTTTTTTACTGTTGGATTAGGCCTATTAAAAACGATAAGGAATCGATAAAAAAAAATCACTTGTAAGTTTGCATTCTCCCTTTAATAACTTTAGTAGAGTAATTCGGTTCAAAGGAAATTCTGTTCGGTGGAATGGATATTTGGTCCACAGGGATTTAGGTTGAAAGAGTCCCAAAATCCAACTAACTCGCAACATCAGCTTGATTTGAAACGTTTTTAAAAACTAAAAAAAGAAACCAGGTTGCACTTTAGTATTCACACACGGAGGTTTCTTTCGCTTTTGACCGGAACTACGCTTTTTTCGTGGCATCGCTTTCAAATTATTCAGTGAAAGTCGATTGAAACTGGAAATTTTAAAATAACCAAGAGTTTTCGAATAAAAATCGAAATCGGCGCTGAATCTTGTTACAGTTTAAAACACTCCTGTTTAAAAACTACTTAGATTATTACCCAATATTATAAATTAAGCAAAAGTATATTTAATCAAAAGTCCATCACTTTATTCCATAAAGTAAACAACGCCCCGTAGCTTAACACTATCAGTGAAGGTTCGGGTAAATGTATCGGCACATTCTGACACTCTAGCGGCCGCAGTCGCCGTGGAAATAGTGAACGGACGAAGCGACACTCTGCGGAGAAATTCCGCTGAGTTGGGAGGGAAGACAATATAACCAAGCACGGCCCGCCTAAATTCCAACACTCCTCTCCCTACTCAAAATATCGAGGAAGAGTCCAAATCACTCGACCCAGACAGGGGTGATGACTTTTTTGGCTAGTTTTAAGTTATGGGCTATGACGTATCAGGACCATTGCTGATAGTATTAAGCTATGGGGCATTGTTTACTTTTATGGAATAAAGTGATGAATAAAAGTTATACAAATCGATTTTAAATAAATGACTTTCATAATTTAGTGTTTCTTTTAGATTAAGTCATTCTACAGATTAAAGATGACGATAATTCACTTTAATTATATCAATCGGAGCTTTCGAAGTCACGAATAGATACTTGGAATGATATATAGTCATTGTTTCGTGACAAAGGAGACTTTTTACGGGCTCCACCATCATTATTTTTCTACTGGTCGATTTATTCCGAATTTATACATCTTTAATTTCTAAATTGACATATATTTCAACATAATTTGAAGAAATATATCAGAGATAAGTTAGTTTCTTTACATTTGGAGAAACTATAAAGGGAGCCGCTTTACGAATCTTGAAACTGGTTTATCTTGGGTATAAACTATTCATTTAACTATTATCAAAAGTCTATCACTTTATTTCATAAAAGTAAACTTAATACTATCAATAAAAGGTTCAGTTTTACGTCATATCCCATCACTTAAAACTAGCCAAAAAAGTCATCACCCCTGTCTGCCTCGAGTGATTTGGACTCTTCAGCTCGATATTTTGTGTCGGGAGAGAGTGATGGAATTTAGGCGGACCGCGCTTGGCTACATTTTATTCCCTCCCAACTTCGGAATTTCTCCGCAGAGTGTCGCTTCCTCCGTTCATTATTTACAAGGGCGACTGCGGCCGCTAGAGTGTCTCGAATCCTGCAGAATCTGTCAGTACATTTACCCGGACATTTGCTGATAGTATTTAGCTACGGGGCGTTGTTTACTTAGATGGTAGGCAACCCACAGAATCAGACAAGCAAACAAACTTAGACGTCACTGCGCATGAGCTAATAATCCCACTTTACAGGTCTGATTCGGTGGGTTGCCTACCACCTTTCCAAGGGGTCAAAATAAACGTCTATTGGAGAGCTAATGCTAAAGTAGCAACCCTGATCTAGGCTGACAGGCGTCTCTACTTGGCTATTCCCTCTAAATTTCCTCCAAGGTGATATTTCTCAATCTCCTAGGTATTTTGCTCGAGTAGTTTGAAGTAGTCTAGGATTTTTCCATCTGTATTAAAAAAAAAAGGCCTCGGCTCTTTTCCAAATTCAATAGTCGTTCTCCAACTAGGCTCGCTTTGTGTCCTTGTAAGGAAAACTTCCAATTCAGCTCTTTGGAATAGTAAACATTCCATGGCAGTTTTCCGGCGTTGACTTTAATGGCGTTATTACCCCGCTCGCTCCTCGTAAAACCGACGAGTTCTAAAGAGAGCTAAAGAGAAGACGAGTTCCAGGGGACCATCGTTAAATTTCAAAGCTTACCGCGTTTGATATCTTTAACGATTTAAAGGATTTAACGATCATTTGATTGTTTCAACGATTTAGATCTGATTTCACTCATTTTCAATTCATTTGACTGATTTAATTGTGATTTGATAGTGATTTGACTGATTTAAAGGAGATTTGATAGTGATTTAAAGGTGATTTGACTGATTTAAAGGTGATTTGATTGATTTTAAGGAGATTTGACTGATTTAAAGGAGATTTGACTGATTTAAAGGAGATTTGAGACTGATTTGATAGTGATTTGATTGATTTTAATGTGATTTGACTTATTTGATAGTGATTTGGCTTATTTGATAGTGATTTGGCTTATTTGATAGTGATTTGACTTATTTGATAGTGATTATAGACTGATTTCATAATGATTTGACAGTGATTTGATTGATTAGATAGTGATTTGACTGATTAGATAGTGATTTGACTGTGATTTGATTGTTTTGACTGTGATTTGATTGTTTTGAGTGTGATTTGATTGTTTTGACTGTTTTGATAGTGATTTGACTGTTTTGATTGTGATCTGACTGTTTTGAAAGTGATTTGACTGTATTTATAGTGATTTTACTGTGATTTGATTGATTTGACTGTGATTTGATTGTCTTGACTGTGATTTGATTGGTTTGACTGTGATTTTACTGATTTCATAGTGATTTGACTATTTTGATAGTGATTACAGTGTTATTTGATGGTTTTAATAGTGATTTGACGGTTTTGATAGTGATTTTACTGATTCGAATGTTATTTGGTATTAATTTGACTGATTTAAAAGTGATTTGGTATCAATTTGACTGATTTAAAAATGATTTGGTATCAATTTGACTGATATCAGTAAATCATTTTGATTTTGAATGGTTTGAAAACTAGAGATATTATTTTTCCACTGAGAAATTTCATTGTAACCAAGAAACCATAACATCTGAAGATAATTTTTAATTAATTCCTAAAAAATTCTGGAATACGTTTTTTGGAATGATGATCCCGAAAATAAATTCAAAAGCTGTTCCATTTTTAGCTCCAAGTACCCTTTAACTATTATCTATTACAAATTGCATTTTTTAATCACGTACAATTAATCGGAAAATATCTTCAAAAATATGAATAATGACTATTCGATTCCGAGTACTAAAATAGATACAAAACGCGATTAGTGGTACGATATTTGAACCGATTGACGACCCCTTCGGTGCTTTAGGTCTCTATCTCTACCTCTCTCTCTCTTTTCGCCTCTAGAGAAAGAATAATTCGTTTCACCCTCACCTTCGCTGGTATCTAGGTTGCTCGCAGGCTGGAACATTTTGTCGTTGGCCGCGGGGCCTATCCCGCCACCAAATTAGTTTCCTTCCTACTTTAATCAATATATTCTAGGATCCAGAACTTAGCCGGTTTTGCCTTCCGCCGCCCAAACCCCGCCAAAGAAGCTAGGATATGTTGGAGAGCAGCCAGCGGGCAATGGCCAACGCGAGACGACGATGCCGCGAAGAAATAAAGCTAGCTAAATCGAAATCATCACCGCGTGCCTAAACCTACCCACTTTTTTTACCGCCTCTTCACCCTACAAACGGAATTCCAACTTAAAAGGCTTTAAAGGGAGAATGCAACCTAAAAACAAGTGATTTTTTATCGATTACTTATCGTTTAGATAGGCCTAATCCAACAATAAACCAAAATTACAAACAAATATTAAACTTGAAATAAATTTAAAACTTACCATTCAAATAGGCTTAGCTTCATGGAGATCACCTTAACCAATGACATATCACGATGGCTCTTACATGGTGAATGCAGGATCTCCATGATCAGTGCCATTGGTCGCTACTCCTTATACGAGGAGATAAGGTGATCTCCATGGAGCTAATCCTATTTGGATGGGGAGTACAGGATATCTCCAAGAATCCAGCTAAGCCTATTTTGATACTAAGTTTGTAAATTTATTTCTAGTTTAATGTTCGTTGGATTAGGCCTATTTAAACGAAAAGGATTAAAAAAAAATCACTTGTTGTTATAGGTTGCATTCTCCTAGCCTCGGTTTTTGAACAGAATAGAAACAAGGGAGTCTAGGTACCGAACCGGACATTTAAATGGCCACTTATGTACATAATGTTATATATATGTTCGTATAACTGAAAATGTACGGTAAATAGCGAATTACATTCTTACACTAAAGGAATCTTTATGGTCCTTTTCATCGCGAGAATTTAACGTAGTACTAATCCATACTCGATCCAGTTGGAGTCAAAAAGGCGTTTCGAAGATGTATAAAAGTCACTTTTCCGGGTTATTCTTTCTCCCCCGCAAGCGCTAGCTCCTTTCCTTTTGGGTCCTGACTGGTAATGGATTCTCTCTCTCTCCTCTTTTACAAGAAAACCCGGTAATCGGGTCTTCCCTACGGCACTCACCCAAATCAGAGACGAGTCAAACCTACACCCAAAAACATCCATGCAGCTAAGTGCTCGGAATCTGATCTTAAAATGTTATCAAGGTGCAGTTGATCATCGGCCCATAGTTTAAAACTATCAGCAAAGGTCCGGGTAAATGTACCGGAAAATTCTGATTCGAGACACTCTAGCGGCCGCAGTCGCCCTGTAAATAGTGAACGGAGGAAGCGACACTCAGCGGAGAAATTCATTCCGGAGTTGGGAGGGAAGAAAATATAACCAAGCGCGGCCCGCCTAAATTCCGTATCTCTCTCCCAACTCAAAATATCGAGGAAGAGTCCAAATCACTCGAGGCAGACAGCGGTGATGCCTTTTTTGGCTATTTTTAGTGATGGGCTATGACGTAAAACTGGACCTTTGCTGATAGTATTAAGGTATACGGGGCGTTGTTTACTTTTATGGAATAAAGTGATAGAATTTTATTGTGGATCGTGTTAATATACTAGAGTAACTTGTATCTGCGCTGTCTTTCATATTCCTGGCTCGGTCCCTAAAGTCGTCGCATTTGTCAAGGAGCCGGCATTTAGACCTCGGGGCGACGCTGGAATAGACAGAGATGGAAGGACATGACGACCCTCCTTTTACTTCTTCCACCATCTCGCACTCGGAGTATGATCAAAAAGGTAGAAGTCGAGGCAACCTATAACTCTCTTAGGACTGAAGAATTGACTAAGGCTAGCCATCCGACAAACTCCCTATCACCTCGACTTCGCGGCTTCGCTTGTCCTTTTTGGCCTACTTTACAAAAAGACTAATATACTAGGAAACTCGCCATCGACAAATGATCGCACTAAGCCTAAAAACCGTCTCCGAACTAATGTTCATTTGGGTGCATGGGCATAGAAGAAAGAATAAGATGGAATTGCCTCCCGAAATGTTGGACGTAAAAGATTCCACGTACGTTTAAGGGTTCCAAATTCAAAGCGAAAGGTAGACAAAAGTCTATCACTTTATTCCATAAAAGTAAGCAACGCCCCGTAGCTTAATACTATCAGCAAAGGTCCAACTTTACGTCATAGCCCATCACTTAAAAATAGACAAAAAGTCATCACCCCTGTCTGACTCGATTGATTTGGACTCTTCCTCGATATTTTGAGTCGGGAGAGAGGGACGGAATTGAGGCGGGCCGCGCTTGTCTATATTGTCTTCCCCCCAACTCCGGAATTTCTCCGCAGAGTGTCGCTTCCTCCGTTCACTATTTACACGGCGACTGCGGCCGCTAGAGTGTCTCGAATCCAGCAGACTCTGCCGGAACATTTACTGATGGTATTAAGTGATTTCGAGATTGAATTGGATTTTGAAATCCCACGATATCCATGCAGTGGTTTTCGAAATCCACTTCTCGCAATTTGGTCTAATTAAGTAATTTTTGGGAGTAAAAAAATGAGTGTATCGAAATGGGCGAAAATAATTTTCCACTCAGCAAACAGCGATAGTTAAGAATAAGTGTATTTCCGGTGTGTTTTAGTCGTAGACGTATAAATTCCATATTGAATAGAGGCATCCAGAGATGATTTCTGGGAAGAATGATCTACTTTTGAGGTCTATTTCTGGAAATAATCTACTATTTTTTTTTTTGTGTCGCGATGATAATTCGGATATTTCGACGTGCATTGAGATTTATCTTTTTCTCGCTAGGCCCATCTTTGATGGCTTTCCACGCCTCATTAAACCCCAGAAGTAAAATTCGCGGACGATCTGACGCCCGAGTTTATTGTACTTGTATTGACAAAATTTGTTAAAACGACCTGGATTTGTTCAACGTGTTAGATACATAAATGGACTTTTGTTGAATGGTTCTAAAGGGTTAGGTGCCCCCAATTATTAATTTTAAATATTTCACTGAACAAACCTCCGATTCATAATATAATATAATATATCTAAAATATATTGCCCTGTCTGTCGGACACTCTAAACTTTAAAGGGAAACTTGGAGATAAAAATAGAACAGCTTTTGAATTTATTTTCGGATTCACCATGCCAAAAAACGTATTTTAGACTCGTTTTTGGTGTTTAAATTAATTTCTAGGTAAAATTTGAATAAAATTAAATATAAATTCGGGCAAATCATATTATTTCAGCCTTCTACGATGAAATTTTCACTTCATACTACCGTATTATAGAGATGCCAAGAAAAAAAAAAAAAATGCTCTAATAGCCGATTTTATTTCGTTGGGAAACCATACTCTATCACTTTTGCGATGACCTTTCAATTTTTCACCAAGACGATTGCATATACTCATTCAAAAATTATTCTAAAATAGTACGAAGTTAGATGACGCCAGTTAAAACTCATCAAAATCAAACGTTTAATCATAAAAAAAAGTTCTTGGAATTTTTGAGAAGTCATGTTGATTGACATTGTGAGAATATTCCACGACTTGGAGAATGTAATCAATTTAAATTTTAATTTATGTATACTCTGTATTGTACCGGCAACCATATAGGCTATGGTTGCCTGTAATATCGAAATAAATATTATTATTATTACCAAATGTGATTTAGACTCTTCTTCGATATTTTTGGTCGGGAGAGAGGGACGGAATTTAGGCGGGCCGCGCTTTGCTATATTGTCTTCCCTCCCAACTTCGGAATTTCTCCTCAGAGTGTCGCTTCCTCCGTTCACTATTTACACGACAACTGCGGCCGCTAGAGCGTTTCGAATCCTGCAGAATCTGCCGGTACATTTACCCGGACCTTTGCTGATAGTGTTATGCTACGGGGCGTTGTTTACTTTTATGGAATAAAGTGATAGACTTATGATATTAATAGAAACCTAGGATTTTTAAGAATCGAGTTACCTTTCATAATAGATGCACTCTAGAAAACTTTGCGTGTTAATTTTCACAATTATATTAGTATGAAAAAGTGTTACGTTACGGTGACGTAGTGTCTAGTGTAGCCTTTGCTTTACGTGGGGATTTATAATTTTTTTCATTCATTCATAATTGACATCGTATCTTATTTCCTGCAGTGCCTAGCCGTGTTTAGAGATTCATATGATATTGAAGATGGAAGATTCCTAATCTTCCGAGAAAATCCGAGAAATTATTAAAATTTTAGTATCGGATCGTCTTCGTAATTTAAATAAGGAATGACCTTCTATAGAGTTCCGAGCTTGGGAAAAAAGAAATACAGATCCCCTTTTGACACGACTTGTATGAAAAGGCGTTTCCAATTTTACATACGCAGATTAGAGGCGAGAGAAAAATATCAGACTACTGGTATTGATTCGCACAAGAACCGAAAGAATTTTATTTTTATAGTACATAAAGCTACTAGCATTTCTCAATCGATTTGGAACGTTAAAATCAAACCGATATTCAAATCGACAGGAATCATTTAAAGCGTCACGCGTTCAGGCATTATCTTTAAAAATCGATTTATCTCGATAAAAATCAAGAAATCTCGATAAAAAATCAAGAAATCTCGATAAAAAATCAAGAAATCTCGATAAAAAATCAAGAAATCTCGATAAAAATCAAGAAATCTCGATAAAAATCAAGAAATCTCGATAAAAATCAAGAAATCTCCATAAAAATCAAGAAATCTCCATAACAATCAAGAAATCTCCATAAAAATCAAGAGATCTCGTTAAAAATCAAATCTCCATAAAAATCAAGAAATCTCCATAAAAATCAAAAAACCTCGATAAAAATCAAGAAATCTTGATAAAAATCAAGAAGTCTCGATAAAAATCAAGAAGTCTCGATTAAAATCAAGAATGCTCCCTAAAAATCAAGAAATCTCAATTAAATCAAGAAATTTCTATGAAAATCAATAAATGTCAATAAAAATCAAGAAATCTATATAAAATCAATAAATGTCAATAAAAATCAAGAAATCTATATAAAATCAATAAATCTCGATAAAAATCAAACGTCTATCAAAATCACAAAATCTCTATCAAAATGATGATCTCTTATCAAATTGCCAAAATTACTATTAAATTATTATCAAAATAAAGAAATCTCTATTAATATCACAAAAATTCTAGCAAAACTAAGAAATCTCTATTAATATCGCCAAACCTCTATCAAAACTAAGAAATCTTTATTAATATCACCAAAATTCTATCAAAACTAAGAAATCTCTATTAAAAAACCGCAAATTCTCTCGCTATTTTACTCAGAAAGGATTATATTGGTAACATAAATTGGGCAGTAACCGTCAGCCAGCCGTCATTTTATTCAGGCCAGTAAGTCGCGCTAGCAATTTAAAAATCTCTTTCGCGATACTGCGATCGTGGATGTAGGCGCGAAATCTTATTAAAGGAGGGAGGAGGGGCTGGGGAAGAAAGCGATTCTCCTGAAGAGAAGGAGAGGCTCGCCTTAACTCCCAAATGACGAGCATCTTTCTTTACGCCATCACCCGAATCCAAAAAAAATGACAAACTACCCAGGAATTTTTACGGCATAAAGCTAAGGGGGCGGAGACGACACGCTTTTTTACTGCCACTATGACGTATATCAATTTTAGTGGGTGGCACCCAACAAAGTCTCGCCACCATTTGATAACGGGGAATAAAAAACAAGTTGAGAATGATAAGCCGAGAATAGAATTGAATTTGATCTGAATCGCGCAATTGGGAGAAGAATACATGACGCTTGGTTAGTAAAGATACTTCTTAAGCAGACGCTGCTAAACCACGTGACTGTTTGGAATCCGAGCTGCCATTTTAAGTTCTACTGATTGCAGATCTAAAGTCTACCACCGCGGACCAAAATAATGTACACATGATTTATGATTTTTAAATTAATTTGATTCTGTGATTTTTGATTTTTCAAGATTGTTTCAAGATTTTTGGATTTTTTTTTAAAAAAAATTTGGATTCTTTCCAAGATTTTTGGATAATTTTCGATATTTTTTTCGTGATTGTTTGATTTTTTTCGTGATTATTTGAATTTTTCGTGATAATTTGATTATGATTATTCCTTTTCTGGAAAGTGATTATCTGAGTGACTAGCACCTCGTCTATCACTTTATCCCATAAGAGTAAACAACGCCCCGTATCTTAATACTATCAGCAAAGGTCCAGTTTTACGTCATAGACCATCACTTAAAAATAGCCAAAAAAAAATCATCACCCCTGTCTAGCTCGAGTGATTTGGACTCTTCCTCGATATTTTGAATCGGAAGAGAGTGTTCTTGGCTATATTGTCTTCCCTCCCCACTCCTGAATGTCTCCGCAGAGTGGCGCTTCCTCCGTTCACTATTTACACGGTGATTGTGACCGCTAGAGTGAATGCCGGTACATTTACCCGAACCTTTGCTGATATTATTAAGCTACGGGGTGTTGTTTACTTTTATAGAATAAAGTGATAGACTTTTGATAAAATATGTACATTATAAATTTTATAGCCTTCGTTGGGAAGTTTATTACACGTGGTTTTCAATGAAATATCAGAGCTATAGTAACTTCAGTCTATTTTGATAACGGCTTAATATATGTTACGCGAAATACATTGAGACATAATAGAGTGTTTCATATTCTCTTCATATAGCGTGAGCGTTATTTCACGGTCCTTCATTGAGTATGTTAGACGAAAAAACACGCAAACTCTATAGTTTTATGAAAGTATTAATGGGTTAGATGCACGATACTATGTAACGTCGAGGTACAATATAGAATTTACTGTCGAAAGATCAAAGCTTCACAGACAAACAAATCACATCACTGAGGTGCGTGTAGAATTTTTACAACGAAACGCGAACACGACGTGGTCTAGAAAATATTGATTATTTTCGACATTTTTCCAGGGTGACCACAGAAAATTTGAAAATCCTATACAGGACATATAGGAAATTTCTTTGCGAAATATAGGAAAATATTGGAAGAATTTTATGTAAAATAAAGGATAAAATAGCCTGAAGAAATAAGTGTAAAATATATGATAAAATAGGAAAGCGTGTGATTTAGGAGCCTTTGATTGTATATTCCCTCCAAGATCGTATCAAGAAGAATCAGATAAGGAGAGGAAAAGTGGGGCTGCGTTGAGTTAGAGAGAGAAGAGCCAACCTCCCACTCGGGTGGAAAGGGGGGATAGAAAATTCTCGAGGTAAACTGTTGTCACGTGGTCGCTAGCTAGCGCGTGTCATAAAGGATTCGTTTTACCCACGTGACAACAATTTACCACGAAGCATCTCTACCCCCGTCTGTCCCCCGTTCTCCCAGAGTGGGAGTTTAGGCCGACGCAGTAGGAGCCGCGCCGTTCCCACTTTTCCTCTCCTTATCTGATCCTTCTTGATCGTATGCTATGTGTTTTTTTCTAATTTAATCAAGCTTAATTGAAAAGGCCATAGAAAATCCTCTCGTCACAGGTTTAAACACGGTATTAATATGATCCAATTGCTTAAATAGTATGGAATTTTACAGACTATTTTAACTGGAAAATGTACAGTTAAGCTAAAATAATCTTCTACAATGTAATTTATAACTTTACCCTTAACTAGAGATTTTGAGTAGAAATATAGGAGATTATACAGGAATTGCCATTAAATTATAGGAGAAAATAGGAAGGAGGTGAAAATATAGGAAAAGTGGTCACCCTGTTTTTCAAGAATTTTAGCTAAGATTTAAAGGGAAACTTGGAGCTAAAGATGGAACTGAATTTATTTTTGGAATCACCATGCCAAAAACGTATTTGAGATTTTTTTCCAGAATTTTTAGACACGTTTTTGGTGTTTAAATTAATTTCTAAAGTTTGGTAAAATTTAAATAAAACTAAATATAAATTCGTGTCAATCATTATTATTTCAGCCTTCAAAAGCGCTTGTAATTTCCTAACATTCTAATCAGAAATTCAGAGCCAATCATTCGTTAACGACCTGTTATAGCCTATCTTTAAAAAATCCTGGCGTCACCCCATAAGATAGCTTTTTCTTCCCCAAAATACCATTGAATCGAGACTAAAGCTACGGTCACACTAGAATTTCTTAATCGATCTGAAACGGTAAAATCAAAACGCCAGGAATTGTGTTTAAGCGTCACGCGTTCACGCATTATCTTTATAAATCGATTTATCGTAGCTTCATCTATCGGTTCTTGAAACCGAATCGGTACGAAACTGGTTCCCGAAGCAGTTTCGAGAAATCGAATCAAATCGATTCGAGAAAAGACGGTTTCTCGTTCACACGAAACGGTATAAATCGATTCCAAGGCCTAGGTATATTGTAGGGAAACTGTCTGATTCCTCTAAGATCGTTTGAAGGGCTGTTCTTTTAACGGTCAATGGTCCTGATTTGAAATTCTTGTTTTTTATTGATCCCAGAATGTGTGTGTAAGATTCCAAATATCATTTAGGCCACATTTGCAATCAGGCTGTTGTATATTTATAAGCAAAAAGGGGTCTGAAACTAGGAAGCCTCAGCCTTGCATTGTACTATCCGTACGTGAGATGAAACTTTAAATTCTGTCTATAATGATCGATTGATAGCAACGCCAGCCGCTTTGCAATTGTTTAGCCGTGTGACGCAACCGTCTATGTATTAGTCTAGCATAATAATATGAGAAAGGTTTTCTTTTTTTGTTACGAAATAAGACGAAAAGTGAGGTTGTTACTCATTTTCACGAGTTTTAACTGGAATTAGAGTAGAAATTTCGATTTATAATTCTTACTATCGATTCGGGAACTGTCAAAACGTGTTATTTTGCAAAAGAACATTAATAGATACTGCCATTACCCTATTCATTTACTCCTGAATACGACCTTCGCTTTGGACACGGTTGTACGAGTGTTGGAACACTTTTACAGGCGTTTCATAGAAAATACATTATTTAACTCTACATAATGTATTTTCTATGGGACACATATGGAAGTATTTAAAAATATATTATTACCTTCCCAAAGTTTTACAATTACTTAAGCACTTACACTATTAACCGTGAAAATTCATTATTCACTCTTGTTATTACTAACGGGGGGTTTTAAATTAATCTATTTACTTAATGAGCTTCATTTCAATCGTCAATTAACCAAATTAAGGTCTAATTTAATTTAATAAATTATATTTTTAAATTGTAAATATTGAGATTTGGTAAATAATCTATTTTAATTCAGATCTATGTAATTAAATAAAGATATATAATTAAATTTAAGCAATAGGCAAGATCAGATTTTCTTTAAGCCTTAAATTTCCATAGCCCTGTTTTCAAAGAGAGAAATTTAAATTTTCAGGGAAGGGTAGTGGACATATTTTCGCGCCATTTGTAACTGGCTCCAAAATTGTAGTTCACTTTTAGCTTCGCAATATTTTTTGTTGAATTTTACTATTTTTGTAAGTAGAAAACATTTCTTTATTAAGTTTTTGTTTTAGGAGTTACTTTAAAGGGAAAATATAAGCTAAAAACAAGTGTTTTTTTATCGATTCCTTATCGTTTAAATAGCCCTAATCCAACAGTAAATAAAATTACAAACAAATATTAAACTAGAAATAAATTTAAAACCATCAAAATAGGCTTAGCTGGATTCATGGAGATCACCTGAACTCACTGTATAAGGACTGCCGACCAATGACATTGATCACGAAGGCTCTTATATGGGGGATGAGGGATCTCCATGATCAATTTCGGGGAGTTCATGATATTTCCATGAATCCAGCTAAGCCTATTTTGATGGCAAGTTTTAAATTTATTTCTAGTTTAATATGTGTTTCTAATTTTATTTACTATCGTATTAGGCTTATTTAAACGATAAGGAATCGATAAAAAATCACTCGTTGTTAGGTTGCATTTTCCCTTTAATAAAAAATTGTACTAAACATTTTTTGAATTCCTTAATTAATACTCATTCACAAATGTAGGAAACGCTTCAGCCGGAGAATTAGCATAGTGAGTAGTAGATAAAGGTCGTTTAACATTTTACGAATGCATTATTCCAACTGTCCTCGTCGTAAAATTCCAGAAAGTTTTACTACTTGTCAAAAATTGCATTTACATTTCGCCATGGAGAAACTAAATAAAGGGAGTACCCCGAATGACTAGAGTAGAGACGACAGCACCAGAGTGTCAGACCATATCCCAAAACATTTAGGGGGTGGCCTCTTCAGGAAATACGCTCCAATTAAGACGGCCATTGATGGTGATTCAGGACAAAAAAAAACAAAAAACAGTTGCAACGAAACTATTGTTTTAATTAAAGGGAAACTAACAACTAAAAATATTAAACTAGAAATAAATTTAAAATAGGCTTAGCGGGATTCATGGAGATCAGCTGAATTTCTTCGCATTGATGGGTCATCAACCAATCGAATGCTATTGAAAGTTTCATCACGATCTCGTTTTAACGATAGGCCTTTGCTCATTGGTCGCTTACCCATCAATACGAAGAAATTCAGGATCTCTATGAATTTAGCTAAGCCTATTTTCATTCTAACTTTTAATTTATTTCTAATTTAATATTTGTTTAACTGTAGGATTATAAGGCAAATTTAATTATTTATATTGTTGTTAGGTTGCATTCTCCCTTTAAAAGCTAAGATAAACAATTGTTGCACTAAATTTAAAAATATTTTTTTGTTACAGCTTTATAAAACATCTAAAATCCTAGAATAAAAACCTAGTTTCTATGGAAGTTAAGGTTCCTTCTAAGAATGTATAGGTATTAAGGTCAAAATAGTTGACACGGGTTTTTATTGTAACTTTTTTCTATATAGTAACGACTGGCAGTTCTAAAAAAAATACTGAGTTGTATTTTTTTCGTTGTTGTCATATCTTCAAAGGATATTCTCAAACTTATAGTGGTCCCTTGGGGCATTAAGTCTATTCTAGCTTATTTTTTTATGTCCATCCACATTTATGTTTTTCCCACTCCACCATTTAGGTCATCTTGGGTTTCGTATATATTCGTATGATGTAGTCCTCGCGTAAAATAGGTTTGAGTTGGTTCTCAATTTAAGCCCAATTCTATTTGCTACTCTTAAATAATTTAAATATAAAATTATTGACTTTTGGTGTTGCTCGCCATTTTGGGGAGTTTCGCGTGTGTTAATAATGAAGTAATTGCTTTTGCGTTTTGTTAAAAAAAATTAGATTGCGTTAAAACGCAATCGTCTATTAAAAAATATTTTAAATTAAATTTTTATTCGCTAATTATATAGAAAATGAAATATATGCATTGAAAAAAGCCTAAATACGGGATAATTCATTCAGTTATCGTTGTTCTTATCTGAATTATAATGACAACTTAGATTTTTCTAACGTTGGCGACATATATATGACCAATCTTCGTAAACTTTACCGAAAATACGCTTTCTAAAATAATTCAACTTTGATATTTTATAAACATTCATTAAATACTTCATTTGTGTCGCTATTAATTAAAATTCAAACGAAAACGATTGGACCAGGAGTTAATTTTTGAGTAACAATGAGAAAAATAGTCTTACATTTAAGCATTTGTATTTTAGGCTAAATTACTATTAGAGTTTCGGTTAAACAAATAATTCATTACATAGATAAGTTAATTATTCTAATACTAGGCCTTGAAAACGATTTAAACCGTTTCCAAACGTTTCTTTGGAGACTTGTGAACGGAAACCGTTTTTTTTGGAATCGATTTGATTCGATTTCTCGAAACTGATTCGGGTACCCGTTTCGTACCGATTCGATTTCAACAACCGATAGATGAAGCTACAATAAATCGATTTATAAAGATAATGCGTGAACATAAGTCGCTTAAAACGATTCCTATCTGGCAATTAGAATATTTTACCATATAAAATCGATTAAGAGATGCTAGTGTGACCGTAGCTATTGTGTTTACCATTTATTTTTACGGGTAATAACACCATGATTTTTGAATTAACTTTACCCTTTACTATTATGGGTTTCGCCATCTTGTTAACTTTGCTGTAGATAAGGGAATTTGGAGCGGACTTGGCAACATAAAAATAATAAAAGTTTTCCTTTTTTTGTATACGGCGCGTTTATTTAGGGGCCTCGAAGTGAGAATAGGCAACGAACATAAAGAAGAACTTAGGTACCGAATTCATTTTGCAGTAAAACGTTATTCGTTCAGATTATGGCTTCGCTGTCATCATATTTTCTTCCAGACAGCGCTAGACTTTTCTCACGTTGTTTAGAAATTCAGCAAAAATGGTCTCTTAACAAAATACTCCGTCTTCCTTATTTTTTTCAATAACCTAATTGCCTGAACCCCCAAACAAAATTGGAAGCAGTTGAAATTTCATTTTCATTTCAGTGAGATACTTTTTTTGCTTCTAACCATATAGGAGTTTGGTTCCACCATAAGTAAATTAACGCAGGTCTGTAAGTAGAGCCCGGAATCGGATATCCATTCTCTTCTGTTATTCGTATATTTTCAGATATTTTATTTTCGGATAAATTGTAACTTAAAATAAAATTCGTATAACTGTTAAAAGTATAAGGTTTACCCGAAGATAATCGTTTGGCGCTTTATCTATTTACAAATTACTCGTTTTCAAACGTATAACGATGGATAAGAAAATTCACGTTTCCAGAATTAGTCTAAAATCTAAGAAAAATATTTCAAATTGACTTATAATTTGAAGAATAAAAATAAAACAACGAAACTAAGATTTTAAATCATCTTTTTATTCGTTATTTTTCACGAAAATAAATTTTGAATTTTTTATCCGAAGGTAAAACGCGGATAATATTCTAAGATAAGTCCATTTTTGGATAAAAACGGATATAGATTATGTTTTTTACTTTATCTTGTAATAAGTTAACTCGAATGAAAAATGGTCTATTTTTAATCAAACGGATAATATACATCAGAATTTAGTAGATTTTATCCAATTAATAAAAATTATACGAATTCCGAGCTCTATTTGTAAGTATAGTCAAATGGAGAATTTATTTGTAGCTAGGAGGAGTTTAAATTTTCATTGGTGGTCTTAATACCCGGTTTTTTTGGTCAAGAATCGAATTTTTGCGTTAAAAGAAATCAAGCTTTTCGTTTAACCCTAGTTATCAGGTTTCAATGGAGCTCAGTAGTAACGTTTAAGGGGGAATAAACGACACGGATGTTCTAGCCAATGAACGGGCTATATTTTACCTCCAAACTCCCTCTGCGTTTATCTTTAGCCACGTTCAAACTAGACCTCGGAATCGATTTAAATCGTTTCTATTGAGAGAGAAATGGATATCAAAATGAAAGCCATCTCGTATTTTTCTTACAAAAAACAAAACCATTTACATTCCCTTAAAGCCGGGTTCATACTAGGCCTTGGAATCGATTTAAACCGTTTCAAAACGTTTCCCTAGAGTCGCGTGAATGGTTGATTCGATTTCTTGAAACTGCTTCGGGAACCAGTTTCGTACCGATTCGGTTTCAACAACGGATAGATGAAGCTACGATAAATCGATTTATAAAGATAACGCGTGAACGCGTGCCGCTTAAAAAGATTCCTGATGATTTTAATATTGGTTTGATTTTACAGTTTCAAATCGATTAAGAAATGTTAGTGTGACCGTAGCTTTAATGAAGAACGAATGGATAGATGATGAAATTTTTGAATTAAAGTTGTAAGGGCATTATTGAGTTTGACTGCATCTATTGATCGTCAGAAATAGTATTTTTTTAACGAAATAAACCCCTTTTACAAAGGGTAGCAATTTTTTATGATTAGGAAAAAAAGCCTCGAGTAAAATAAGCACGGGAGAAGTCTTTTTTTAAGTCTGCTAGTCGATTGAGATTTTATAAGAACGCTCGATAAAGCTTAATTATTCATAAACCTTTTTTATTTTTTTTTGGAATAATTTGGTTGGGAGATTTTTTATAACGCTGTTTTCTTGACACAGAACGAAATTCCCACACATCGGAGGTTTTGGCTGGAATTATAGTTTTAAAATACTTATTTTAAATAAGCTTATATTTTTTGAAACATCTTTGGATTATTGACCGTTCGATATACCGATACCATAGAAAGATATTCGAGAGGTACTGAATTAGTCTGGCCAGTCTGTGTGTTTACAATTCACCAAGAAACAGCTTAACCTGTCTGAAATACTAACCCTGCTGTTCACTATCGAACTTGTTAGCAGATGGTGAATCAAGGCAAATTCCAGCAAACCTATATGGCGCGCAGAAATTAACTTGACCTCACAAAGAAAGCCTGACCTCACAGAAGAAAACTTGACATCACAGAAGAAATCTGACCTCACAGAAGAAAATTTGACCTCACAGAAGAAAGCTTGACCTCACAGAAGAAAACTTGACCTCACAGAAGAAAACTTGACCTCACAGAAGAAAACTTGACCTCACAGAAGAAAACTTGACCTCACAGAAGAAAACTTGACCTCACAGAAGAAAACTTGACCTCACAGAAGAAAACTTGACCTCACAGAAGAAAACCTGACCTCACAGAAGAAAACCTGACCTCACAGAAGAAAACCTGACCTCACAGAAGAAAACTTGATCTCACAGAAGAAAACTTGATCTCACAGAAGAAAGCTTAACCTGTCTGAAATACTAACCCTGCTGTTCACTATCGAACTTGTTAGCAGATGGTGAATCAAGGCAAATTCCAGCAAACCTATATGGCGCGCAGAAATTAACTTGACCTCACAAAGAAAGCCTGACCTCACAGAAGAAAACTTGACATCACAGAAGAAATCTGACCTCACAGAAGAAAATTTGACCTCACAGAAGAAAACTTGACCTCACAGAAGAAAACTTGACCTCACAGAAGAAAACTTGACCTCACAGAAGAAAACTTGACCTCACAGAAGAAAACTTGACCTCACAGAAGAAAACTTGACCTCACAGAAGAAAACTTGACCTCACAGAAGAAAACCTGACCTCACAGAAGAAAACCTGACCTCACAGAAGAAAACCTGACCTCACAGAAGAAAACCTGACCTCACAGAAGAAAACTTGATCTCACAGAAGAAAACTTGACTAAACTTGACTTCGGGAACCAGTTTCGTACCGATTCGGTTTCAACAACCGACAGATGAAGCTACGATAAATCGATTTATAAAGATAACACGTGAATGCGAGACGCTTAAAACGATTCCTGGAGTTAAAATATCGGTTTCAAATCAATCATAAAATGCTAGTATGACCGTAGCTATAGTGGGACTGCCCGACATGACTTAAAAGCCCGCGAAATAGCTCCTATAAAATTGTAACATTGATATTGTTAGAGTTATCGTGGCCGCGACCAATGGGAACACTGCTTCCCACGAACACGATGAAGCTAGTGTGTAAATTTAGAATGCATGGGTGTCATCTATATATTGGTTGTACGTGTGGTAGCATACTAATGTCGTTGGGATTTTGTTGGTTCAATTCAAGTCGTTCCGCGCGAATGAAGAAAAAAACTCTTTATATCCACGAGGGATTTTTAGTTCAATGAGATGTTTTGCATTCGACGCTATGTTTGTGTGTGTGTGTTTGTGGGGAGTTCGCCTCAGGAGAAACGTGTTTGTACTTTTAGAATCTCATTGAAAATAGTAAAATTACATCCTGGCCAACTCATAAGCCGTGTTCATACTAGGCCTTAGAATCGATTTAAACCGTTTCAAAACCGTTGGAGTCGTGTGAACGGGAAACCGTCTTTTCTCGAATCGATTTGATTCAATTTTTCGAAACTGCTTCGCGAACCGGTTTCATACCAATTCGGTTTCAACAACCGATAAGCTAAGGTCCCACAATAGTATTTCTTAATCGATTTGAAACGGTAAAATCAAATCGCCAGAAATCGTTTTAAGCGTCACGTGTTCATCGATTTAATGTAGCTTCATCTTATTGGTTGTTGAAACCGAGTACGAAACTGGTTCCCGAAGCAGTTTCGAGAAATCAAATCAAATCGATTCGAGAAAAGACGGTTTCCTGTTCATACGACACAAGGGAAACGTTTTGAAACGGTTTAAATCGATTCCAAGGCCTAATATGAACACGGCTTAAGAGTAACATTTCCCCAACAATAATGTTTGTCAGTCTGTCGAACACTAACGCTAAAGTTTGATCACGATTACAAGAGAAAATTTTCAATCGGCCGCGTCTCCCGGGTCTCATTCCTCCAAGTTTCTCCACGTATGATGTTTCGAAGCGTTATTTTTGTAACAACATTGGATTGTAAACGCGAACGGCACGGTGAACTCGATAGCTCGGAATTACTAGGAAAAGTTTTATCGTTATCGGCCGTGCGCGAAGAAATTTGGGCCAACGAGGGATTTTGGTTCGAAAAGTAGAAAACTAAGGCGAGAAAAGGGTCAATAGGTTTTGGCGGGATTCCCGCTGGCCAGGCAAAGTTCAGCGCGAGCGATTTAAAGTGCTGAAATTGCGGAACTTCGCGATTCCCCCATTATCTACACCCATTAATATTTCAAGCTTGCCAATATCGAGAAGGGAAAAAAAAAAAAAAAAAAAAAATCTAGTCGTTTTATCAGCCACACCTTCATTTATCCGAGATATATCCTTTTTATGTCAAAGGGAATAGAAAAATATGACAAATTATGGCGATAGTATTAATTTAAAGTCTTGCTTTCACCCATTATCTCAACTGTTATTCATATTTTTCATATATTTTCGGATTAAAGGGACCCTGAAGGATAAATCGGAAAATCTGTTTTGTTTAAAAAATTGTAATACATTAATAAAAAAAACCCAAATATTTTAACTCCGCTTAATTACACTAAAATCTAGGTTTAAAGTCAGAGTTTTACTGATTATAAGGCCTAGTATGAACGCGGCTTTTGAGAAATCGAATCAAATCGATTCGATAAAAGACGGTTTCCCGTTCACACGATTCTAGGGAAACGTTTTTCAAACGGTTTAAATCGATTCCAAGGTCTAGTATGAACGTGGCTTTTAAGAAATCGTATCAAATCGATTCGACAAAATGTTTCCCGTTCACATGACTCTAATGAATCGTTTTGAAACGGTTTAAATCGATTCCAAGGCCTAGTATGAATGTATCTTTTGAGAAATCGTGTCAAATCGATTCGATAAGACGGTTTCTTGTTTTGAAACGGTTTAAATCGATTCCAAAGCGTAGTATGAACGCGGCTTTTGAGAAATCGTATTAAATCGATTCAAGAAAAGACGGTTTCCCGTTCACACGACCCTAGGGAAACGTATCTTTTGAGAAATCGTGTCAAATCGATTCGAGAACAGACAATTTCCTGTTCACACGACTCTAGTGAAAGTTTTTGAAACGGTTTAAATCTATTCCAAGGCCTAGTATGAACGCGGCTAATGTAACCTGAAAACTATTGAACTTTTGACTATGAAAAATGTCAGTTTGGACATAGGTTGTTTTAGCTTGGAAAATATTCTCTAGAAATCGCGGACAGGGAAGACGGAGCTTCTCTTGTTTTCAGCACAGCGTATTTTCTCATCCGAAGTCATTGATATGAAAGAAGAGCTTGGATTTTGTTTTGGCCGATGACCCAGATACGATTCGATACGTCGTTCTGTTCTATTCCCTAGGCTCCTCCTCCCGCGAATGGGCCTACATTTATATCACTCTGGGGACCTGATTGAATTTCTTTTATTTCTCGTATTAGATTCCTTCTAAATAACTTATGATTCACCTAGAGGCATTTCTATATCCATATTGGATACTGCCAGCATGCAGCTGGTCAGCTAGCCGCGTTACAGCCCCCCTCGAGTTTCGCCCGACATATTAAGTCTCACGCGACGGGTCAGTAGGGACCAGCAGACCTAGGGAAAGAATTATGGTTTTATAGTTTCAAATATATATTACTTTATATATATATATAGACTTTCATTTTCAAGTGAAGGTGTCATGGATTTTTCATTCATGGATTTTGAAATTTTTTCTAGGAAAGATCGTTTAAAAAGTATTTGGAATTTTTTATTGAGCTACAATAAGAATAAAAAAACCTATAATATTTGAAAAATACCATAACAGGAGGAAAGTACCATATTATAGAAAGCCAAAGCCTTAGAAAAAATACAGTAACAATAGAAAAATACCATACCAGAAGGAAATAATACCATAACAGAAGAAATAATACCATAACCGAAGAAAAAATACCATAACCGAAGAAAAAATACCATAACCGAAGAAAAAATACCATAACCGAAGAAAAAATACCATAACCGAAGAAAAAATACCATAACAGAAGAAAAAATACCATAACAGAAGAAAAAATACCATAACAGAAGAAAAAATACCATAACAGAAGAAAAAATACCATAACAGAAGAAAAAATACCATAACAGAAGAAAAAATACCATAACAGAAGAAAAAATACCATAACAGAAGAAAAAATACCATAACAGAAGAAAAAATACCATAACAGAAAAAAAAAATACCATAACAGAAAAAAAAAATACCATAACAGAAAAAAAAAAATACCATAACAGAAGAAAAAATACCATAACAGAAGAAAAAATACCATAACAGAAGGAAAAATACCATAACAGAAGGAAAAATACCATAACAGAAGGAAAAATACCATAACAAAAGGAAAAATACCATAACAAAAGGAAAAATACCATAACAAAAGGAAAAATACCATAACAAAAGAAAAATACCATAACAGAAGCAAAAATACCATAACAAAAGGAAAAATACCATAACAAAAGAAAAATACCATAACAGAAGCAAAAATACCATAACAGAAGATAAAAAACCATAAAAGAAGATAAATACCGTAACAGAAGGAAAAATAGTTACCATAACAGAAGCAAAAATACCATAACAGTAGAAAAACCATAATATTAGAAAATACAATAACAATAGAAAATGCATTAACAATAGAAAAAACTAAATCCTGCTTGTTCTTGATTATTTCACGCTATTTTATTTACGGATATTTTACGAAGTCAAAGGTAAAAGGGAGTCTTTTAATTAGTCGGAGGTTCTCCATTTAATTGAATTAACCAAATAAGAATATTTTTCCCATTTTTATTAATAGTATAGAATCGATAACAAAAATCACATCATTTTCCTTTTCACCTTCCCTATAAACGTCTGATCCTTGGCTGTAACTTAGTATGGCAAACCTTATACGTGTTCATATATAGATATTGCCTAATACAAACCCTAGGATCTCCCGTTTCTACTCGAATGAGTTCCATCATATTTTCCCATATATCCAATGCCTTATATTATGATTATTATTATTATTATTATTATTATTATAGCTTATACGTTGAAACCTTAAACCGCATCTGGTTGGCTTAACGCGCGAAGGAGAACCAATGAATTTATTAGAAATCACGTTCCAGATACTGTCGTTAAAGTTTAGGCCAATAAAGAGCTACGGACTATAGTTTTTCTAAATGTGACCAATTTAATTTTTATTATTTACCTAAAATTTTATTTTTTGGAAAACGCGTGATTTATTTAAAGTGGAATTAATTTGAGTTTTAACAACGAAATGTTGAAATATACTTTTTTTAATCAACTTGCCAGTTTCAAAGAAATTCGTGTGAAAACTTGGTCAAAATCAGAATTTTTGGAAATTGGGTTTGCCACCGTGGGTCTGATTATAGTTTGGCTCTAGTTTGGCTCTAGTTTGGCTCTAGTTTGGCTCTAGTTTGGCTCTAGTTTGGCTCTAGTTTGGCTCTAGTTTGACTCTAGTTTGACTCTAGTTTGACTCTAGTTTGACTCTAGTTTGACTCTAGTTTGACTCTAGTTTGACTCTAGTTTGACTCTAGTTTGACTCTAGTTTGACTCTAGTTTGACTCTAGTTTGACTCTAGTTTGACTCTAGTTTGACTCTAGTTTGACTCTAGTTTGACTCTAGTTTGACTCTAGTTTGACTCTAGTTTGACTCTAGTTTGACTCTAGTTTGACTCTAGTTTGACTCTAGTTTGACTCTAGTTTGACTCTAGTTTGACTCTAGTTTGACTCTAGTTTGACTCTAGTTTGACTCTAGTTTGACTCTAGTTCGACTCTAGTTCGACTCTAGTTCGACTCTAGTTCGACTCTAATTCGACTCTAATTCGACTCTAATTCGACTCTAATTCGACTCTAATTCGACTCTAATTCGACTCTAATTCGACTCTAATTCGACTCTAATTCGACTCTAATTCGACTCTAATTCGACTCTAATTCGACTCTAATTCGACTCTAATTCGACTCTAATTCGACTCTAATTCGACTCTAATTCGACTCTAATTCGACTCTAATTCGACTCTAATTCGACTCTAATTCGACTCTAATTCGACTCTAATTCGACTCTAATTCGACTCTAATTCGACTCTAATTCGACTCTAATTCGACTCTAATTCGACTCTAATTCGACTCTAATTCGACTCTAATTCGACTCTAATTCGACTCTAATTCGACTCTAATTCGACTCTAGTTCGACTATAATTTGACCATAGTTCGACTTTAGTTCGACTTTAGTTCGACTCTAGTTCGACTATAATTTGACCATAGTTTGATCATGGTTTGACTATAGTTTGGCCATATGGTTTGACTATAGTTTGACCATTTGGTTTGATTATATATAATTTGACCGAATAACCTTCCAAAAGATTGGGTTAATTTAGAGTAAAACATTTAAAGTGAGAGAAAATTCAAGGGATTAACTAACCAAACCTCAACAAACGCATCCTTCGATAATTGTTGTATCGAAAAGGACATTTAGGCTACTAAAATTCTGGTGAATGGGATAACTCCTGCCCTCGTTATTGTTACATAGATATTTATATATTTTAAATGTAAAATGTGGTCAGGTGCCTGCTTTTCTCGACACTAGGTGGCCACAAATATCAATCTTTGGATAATATTCAGATAAAATTAATTGTCGCGCGTATATGGTTTGTTTACCTTAGTGCCCTCCATATAACTGGCCTAATATTTGGAGGTTTGTTTATAACAAAGAGTGGGATAATATTTCCATAACCATTACTCAAAGTAACGGAGTAAGCCAAGAAAAGTTTTCTTTCCCCGGGTATTTTCATTTTCTAAAAGCCCATATATATCTTCACCGATCGATACCGAAAAATATTCTCCAAAAACTTAAATTTATATCTCATTTCAGAAATATAACAATGCAAAATGTTGTTACTTGTTAGCAACTCGCTCTACTTAAAGGGAGAATGAAACCTAACAACGAGTGATTTCTTATCGTTTAAATAAGTCTAAAAAATTACAAACAAATATTAAACTAGAAATAAATTTAAAACTTACCATCAAAATAGGCTTAGCGGGATTCACGGAAATCCTGATATCCTAGCGTATAATCGAACGCCAGCCTGAACGACGGGCTTTTGCTGATTGGTCGCTAGACCTTATCACGGAGGCAATTCAGGATCTCCATGAAGCCCGCTAAGCCTATTATGATGGTAAGTTTTATATTTATTTCTAGTTTAATATTTGTTTTGTAAACTTCTTATTGGTGGATTAGGCCTATTTAAATGATAAGGAATCGATAAAAAAATCACTTGTTATTAGGTTGCATTCTAACTTTAAAGTCGGTGCATTAGAAAACAAATTCGCTTTTATTATAACTGTAATTAAAAATCTATTACTTTATTCCATAAAGTTTGGAAATGAAGTGCTGACAATGTTAAGTGCGTTTTAAATAGCTAAAGAATTCGCTTTACTTCTAGTTAGAGCTCGAAATTGGTATAATTTTTTTTTTAATTGGATAAAATCAATTAAATTCTGATGTATATTATCTGCTCGATAAAAAATAGTCGATTTTTCATTCGAGTTAACTTATTCGAAGATAAAGTAAAAAACGTAATCTATATCCGTTTTTATCCAAAATTGGCCTTATCTTAGAATATTATTCGCATTATACGTTAGGATAAAAAAATTCAAAAAAATATTTTCCTGAAAAATAATGAATAAAAAAGATGATTTAAAATCTTAATTTCTTCGTTTTATTTATATTCTTCGAATTAAAAGTCAATTTGAATTATTTTTCTTATATTTTAGACTAATTCTGGAAACGTGAATTTTCTTATCCATCGTTATACGTTTGAATACGAGTAATTTGTTCGTAGATAAAGCGCCAAACGCTTATCTTCGGGTAAACCTTATACGTTTAACAATTATACGAATATACAAATAAAAACTTTTTAGATCCAAACAATTTATCCGAAAATAAAATATCTGAAAATATACGAATAACGGAAGATGGATATCCGATTCCGAGCTCTAACTGTTACTGGACTCAAATCTTTCCCGTGAACCTCCAACCTTTTTCACAGGTGCAGGCTATACATTGTTTCTTCCGATATAATTGCCTAAATTCGTCAAAGATACGAGCATTCGTCCTATTTCGCGAACTCATCTTGATATTCTTTAGAGTATATTTATGGAATAATTACTCCTTTTGACGGTAGTAAAAGAAGAACCCATCTTTTGTAAGAAAGGTTTGATATTAAAGTTGGAAGAAAAGAAATCCCAATTCTTTTTTGAAGCGATTATATTGCGAATGAACCAAAGAATACTATAATATATTCCAAAAATAACTTTGTAGCCGGGAATTTTTGGGAACCGCGTGCGGGCTTCTTTCATATTCGCGACATTATAGTTTTAAAGAGATAGGGACCCGCGTTTCGAAAATAGACTAATTTTGGTTCCTCTCAGAATATTAATTACGTTATACAAATACGGGTTAGATCTCAGCGGCTTTGTTAAGGTCGGTGCATTAGAAAAGATTCCAAAACCACAAAACTGTTATCACTTTATTCCATAAGAGTAAACAACGGCACGTAGCTTAATACTATCAGAAAACGTACTAGCCCATCACTTAAAAATAGGTAAAAAAGGCATCACCCCTGTCTGGCTCGAGTGATTTGGACTCTTGCTCAATATTTTGAGTCCAGAGAGAGGGACGGAATTTAGGCGGGCCGCGCTTGGCTATATTGTCTTCCCTCCCAACTCAGCGGAATTTCTCCGCAGAGTGGCGCTTCCGCCGTTCACTACTTACGCGGCGACTGCAACCGCTAGAGTGTCTCGAATCCTGCAGAATCTATCGGTACATTTACCCGGACCTTTGCTGATAGAATTAAACTACAGGGCGTTGTTTACTTTATGGAATAAAGTGTTTGCTGCTATAAATTTTTAAAGCCCGTAATTTTTGGCGAGTAATAGTTCGTGTAGATCTAATATCAGATCATGGAGGTTTGGTGCGTAAATATAATAGTATAGTGATATTAATTAAAATATAAAATATTTTCTTTTGAAGTCTTTAACACTTTTTTTTTCGATCTTTTACGAAGAATCGATTATTCATATTTTGGCGTGATCTTTCTACTCAACTAACACGATTTGAACCCATTTAAATTTAGACGACTATGGAAATTTTCACTAAAAACGGAATATTGTCCTCATTTCTCTCTAAAAGATTTCAAAATATATATCTCGGGCTATCGAATTATTTGACTATTCTTGTCAATTGAACTGAATATTTGATAAATTCGTTGGAAATAAGGGATTTGAGCAAATAGGAGGGTTTCAAAGACGATAAAAATGGATTAATATTCTTTAAGAAGTTCAATGTGTAATTTTAGTTCAATATTCGGGTTAGGGACTGACTCTTAAAAAATTTATTAATATATTTTAAATGATTAATCGTTAGAGACAATTTTGGATAACACCTTTTAAGATTAGATTTTTACCCAATGAGGAAAAATTAGATCAAATAGAGAAAATTAAATAACGTTCATGAATTCAACAAAAGTACAGTAGTAGAAAGGTATATTAAATTTTCGTCCACTGCACAGTTGAATTCGGGTTTTTTCCAACTTATCCGGAAAATAGGCTTAGCTGGATTCATGGAGATCCTGAATTTATTCGCGTTGAAGGGTGAGCGGGCAATGAACAAAGAGCCGTCATTAAGGGCCTTGCAATAACATTCGATCTCAATGAATCCAGTTAAGCCTATTTTCCGGGTAAGTTTTAAATTTATTTCTGGTAATTTGTTTGTAAATTGTTTTATTGGTGGATTAAGCCTATTTAAAGGGAGAATGCAACGTAACTACAAGTGTTTTTTTATCGATTCCTTATTGTTTAAATAGGCCCTTACCGCTAGTGAAAACATTTGAGAAACAAATATTAAACTAGAAATAAATTTAAAACTTACCATCAAAATAGGCTTAGCTGGATTCATGGAGATCCTGATTTCCTCACGTATAAGGTCTAGCGACCAATCGAATACTATTTTAAGTCTCGTAGAGATCTCGCGTGAATGACGAGTAATTGCTGATTGGTCGCTAGACCTTACACGGAGGCAATTCAGCTGATCTCCATGAATCTCGCTAAGGCTATTTTTATGGGTTTAAATTAATATCTAGTTTAATATTTGTTTTGTAAACTTTTTATCGGTGGATTAGGCTTATTTAAACGATAAGGAATCGATAAAAAAAAAATCACTCGTTGTTAGATTGCATTCTACCTTTAAGATTTTGGGTCGAATCGCAATTCGATCTCGAACGGAAATGAAATATGTTTTGATTAAAAAACCTCCCAAAGGAATAAAGTTATAATTCTTCCGCTAAAATGGACTAAAGACAAAACGTAATTTCCCTCCTATTAGCAGTCGCGATGCGAGCTTAGTTCGGTACCGCTTTCCTCCGAGCTTAAATATCTTAAGGGAGTAGCATGTCAAGTATTTACGGACAATTTGGCGAAGAAATCAATAAAGATACTTTATTAGCGACGCGAAAGGGGGGAGGTTCTCTCCGGGCAAAGAAATTTTGAGGAAACAAGTGAGGGGTTCTTTTAAATCGATGCTTCAACAATTTCTCTTATGTTCCCTCATTTGTTCTTTTTATAAGAAATTGTAACAGAAATTGCGTTGGATACGACTAATTGTTACGCTTAAGCCTACTTAATTACGGTACTTAGCCTAAGAGTAGCCGGAAAGAAACAAGTTAGACAAACCAGAAAATGACTTCTCCCTTTGAATACTAATTACAATTCTTTAACACAAGCTTTAAAGGGAGAATGCAACCTAACAAGTGATTTTTTATCGATTCCTTATCGTTTAAATAAACCTAAACCACCAGTAAAGAAATTTACAAAAACAAATATTAAACTAGAAATAAATTTAAAACTTACTCTGAAATTAGGCTTAGCTGGATTCATTTCTTCCGGAGTCTCATAAAGATCTCGCCTTAACGATTAGCCTTTTCTCATTGGTCGATGACTCTCAATGCGAAACAATTCAGGATCTCCATGAATTCAGCTAAGCCTATTTCTCGGGGTTAAGTTTTAAATTAATTTCTAGTTCAATATTTGTCTGTAAATTTCATTACTGGTAGATTAGGCCTATTTAAACGATCTCAGTACTATTGTTTGCATTCGTAAATAGCCGGACATATCAATGAAAAAACTAACTTTGGCCCACGATTTTGCGGTATAGATCTGAGATACTATGGGTGTACACATTCCATATAAATGCCCCCATTTGATTATTTAAAGGTTTTTAAATTTTCACAAAGACATAAACTCCATATTCCCCAAAAACCAATGTTTCTCTAATCTCTATACATTTTCGATGTTAAATTTATTATTTTTAATTAGAAAATGATGGAAAAAGAGTTCAAAATATTTGATTTGAAAGATATTTAATAAACTAAGTCCCCCGGGCCCCTGAGTAAAATTTAAACCCTTCCTAAACCTACCTTACTTCCGCTATAAAGCGCATTTCTCTCTCCCAGCCCCCCTCCGTGTATTGAAAATCATTGAGTCTAGTTCTAACGCTATTAATACTTTTTGAATCTTTTGTCTATCTAGCGTAGATTCTCACATGGAATAAGGTAGTAAAGAATGCTTAGGGAGGAACTAGAGGCCAGGGTGTATATATCCGTGATTTATATTCACGTGGGGAATGAACGGAAATTAGAAATGTGTCATCATAAAACAAACTGTTGACGCTTAACGGCGCACGAGGGCCGACAACCAACGTTTCCAATTTCTGAGATACTGTCGTTACAGAGAAAAGGGGATCTTAGACCAGCTAGTCGCGGACGCCCGAAACTTTCTTTCCTAGGGACCGAGGTCGACCCAAGCCGGGGTCATCCTCATTCAATATATACGAAGTAGCTACAGAGGAAGCGAGCTTTATTTACATCTAAAATATTACTTTTTCTACAGGATTTTAGATCCTTTCCAAGACTGAAACGGAGCGTAACCTATATAGGGACTCTTCTCTTCCCTCTGGCTTTGGATAGCTCGGGATAAGACTAAGGGAAAGACGAAACCAGAGCAGCTATAGAAGCACAAGATAGATGAAAAATTTTCATTCTTTTCTCCAACCTAGCTTTATTCTTCCGCCTAAAGGGGTTTCCTTTCAGCTCTTAAAGGACAAGTGTCCTTTTCACGAATCACAGTTTTTGCGGACTTGTTACAAACAAAACTGAACCCCTCCTATAATAAACGGCAGATACTCTCTAAAACTAGAATAATTAATGATTTAGTCTTAAATTTAAATACTAATGGTTAAACATAAGCTTTTTTTGTTATTGTTACTCAAAAGTCAAGTTCATACTAGGCCTTGGAATCGATTTAAACCGTTTCAAAACGTTTCGTTGAAATAGTATGAACGGGAAACAGTCTTTTCTCGAATCGATATGACAAGATTTCTCAGAAGTTGCTTTCATACATGGCATTGGAATCGATTTAAACCGTTTCAAAACGTTTCTTTTCTCGAATATATTTGATTCGATTTCTCGAAACTGCTTCGGGAACCAGTTTCTTATCGATTCGGTTTCAACAACCGATAGATGAAGTATACGATAAATCGATTTATAAAGATAACGCATGAACGCGTGAGGCTTAAAACGATTCCTGGCGATTTGAATATCGGTTTGATTTTACAGTTTCAAATCGATTAAGAAACGCTAGTGTGACCGTAGCTAAATACTCCTTGTCCGGTTTCTATCGTTTGGATTTTAATTAAAAGCGAATGAAGTGCTTAATGAATGTTTTGAAAAGATGATATTCTATTTGAACTATTTTATATATATTTTTTTTTTCACGAACACCAAGCATTTGACTTCCCTTTTATCTTGGCATTATATGGTCAGGGATGTGATGTTGTACTTGCAAGTCGGTAAATATTGTAAACATAGTGAAGTAAATAAGGTCGATAGTAAATCGAGCCGCCAGATACTTCAACATTCCAGTATACATAGTTTTTCAAACTCTTTGCAACAACAAAGCAAATGATCTCAAGAATGGTGCTAAGATTTCGAATTCAATGCTATATCAAAGTAAAACTCAGTGATGAACGTCTTATGCAATACTATTAATATAGACAGCAGCGAGATACGCAAACAAAAATTGATGTAAAACTGATAATAGTTGAAATAAGGTTAACATTAACATATAACTAGAAAAGTAATGGTATAGGGGAAGTAATTGTTTCGCATAAATATAGAACATATAGTAAAAATAAATGAAATTGCCTGTACAATGTTTTGAGGACGGGCTTAGTCTAGCTCAAACTGGTGTATCTCTACTTCCGGTAGCTCTCTATCTATTGGCGCCGAGTGAGTACCAAGCAGGCATAAAAATAGCACAGACTAAATAATAAACTCCTCTTTTTAGTCTAGTTGATGAACATGCCCTAACACAAGTGCTGTTTTGCAATAAGTTCAAAAATGCCTTAGATAATGAAAAACAGTTTCGAGCCAACCAGGTTTCGAACCTGGAAATTATGCTCAATAGGCGTAGGCGTTATCCGTCGCGCCATTGTACCCGTCAACCTTACTGGTTCGCTTTTGCAATTAATTAAAAATACCGTAGATGATGACTTCGAAACGAAAAACATTTCGAGTCAACAAGCATTCGAACGTAGAATTTATGCTCAATAGGCAGAGGCGTTATTCGTTGCGCCATGGGCCCGACAACACGGAAACCATTGGAAATTCGTGGGCGTTTAATTGCAATATTAAATAAAAGATGGGGCTTCTCAAGAGAAGTTTGTTTCAACTACTTTTTCAAAATAAAGTTTAAAATTGCTTATCGATTCCCATCCTCATTTATCATTTTGCTAACGTCATGTTTTAGAGTTTTCGAGTTCTCGATCGAGAGAAAGTCAGAGGGATAGATGTACGTACTTAGAAAATTAAATAAATTTATTATTAATATTATACGAGACTAACCCTTCGAGGAAAATGTTTCCTGATAGAAAAAAATAAAATAAAAAAGATATAATAATCCAACGAAGCCAAAAAATAAAGTTCACGCGCGTTTCTTCGTCGGGGAAACAAAACGATGTTTTAGTGGTTATTTTTTTTGTTTTGTTTCGAGACCCAGTTTTCTCTTATATACAAAGTATACTATATATAACCTTGGAGGAACAATAGAGAGAAACGTCGACTGCTTCAGTGTTTAGTTTCTAAGTTGGCGTTACATTATTCATAATATTCCGCAAATGCGTGTAAGCCTATATGGCTGCTTTAGTTTCTAATTTTTAACTTTTAGTTAAACTGCGCCATTTGGTGGAGAAGATTGGAGGACCCAAGGTTATTAGAGAGACAGGTTAAGCAGACACTCTGCCACGTCACGTGACTGTTTGGAATCCTGGCTTGATTTACAGAGCGCGGCCATTTTAAGTTCTACTGACGGCTCTATCCAGTTGTCGCGGGAGAAATTAAAATGGACCGCTCTGGAAATCAAGCCAAGATTCCAAAGAGTTACGTGACTTGGGAGAGTGTCTGCTTAACCTGTCTTTTTACTAACCTTCTTCAGACGAGGCTTAATTAGCCCGGTTTAATCAGATTTAACCGATGTTTATACAACCCTATATATTTGAGTCTCTATTCGAGAACTGTCTTTCGGCTACTTCCTCAAAAATTCCTCCAAGGATAAATGTAACACATCCAGCTCAGTTCTTATTATGGAACCTAAAGGATATTACAGTTTTTGGCCAAGACGACGTAGTGTACTAAACCTAACGGTAGCGAAAGCGAGGGGTCCTTTTATTTTGAAAAAAAAAAGGTTGCGAGCTTGAATTACAATCAGCTTTAAATTTCAGCGCCTAACAGGCTGATGACTACGACTAAGTCTTCAAAAAAGTATCCAACAAACATACGCTTTTCAGTATTGCATTTTCATCCTGATTCTATAGATATATGGTTGAAGCTTAGAACTGGTCGTTGGGCGGTTTTATTGGCAATCTTAAGCCTGTCGCGCACAAGGAATTGTTCAGGGTACTAAGGTCTTAACTTTATAAGAAGGAGACAATGCGTCAAACTCGCCAAAAGATTTGTGGTAATTGGTTGTTAAGTATAACAAAGGGGAAATTATTCTAGAACTTTCAGATTCAAATAAAAGTTGCCTCACTTGGTATGATATTATTACATTGTATTAATTATAAAGTAGACTAAATACTTCATATTATAAACCTAATCCTCAACCGTGGGTATTAAATCTAATATCCCCACAAAAAACACAACACAACATTGAATTTATATAAAAACTTACCAGTTTGAAGGTCTACGATGAATGCTGTTTGAGTTCATAATATCCAAAATAACGCGTAGGTCACGAATGTTCACACTTCACGCGATTTCGAAAACAAACACACGCGCAAAACGCGAAAAGTTCTAAACGCGAATTCACAAACTCGTTGGGCCTTTAAAGGTAACCTTTGACCCACTCTCGGATCAGTGCAGGGGTTGAATATTTATACGAGAATAGTCTTTGAGTCGCGTTTTAGCTTCCTCTATCGGTGTCGGCCACTCGCGGGCTCTTCCACGTCGATGCTGGATAATTTCATCTTCGTTTACCTAAAAATATTTAAATATTAAATGCCTTTTTACGTAATTTGAAAACGAAGTTGTGCCAAAACTAATTTTATACTTTGGAAAACATAAATAGACGTATTTCTGGTAATACGAATGCAGACAATCGTATTTATCATATAATAAAATATTTTGTAATTTTGTAGATAAAACTAGACCTATAAACCTAAAAGGAAGCATTAAGCCTTTTCTATAAGCTAAGATAAGTGTATCGAACTCCATACCAATAATATACACGTTGCGCCCGCGGAAAAATTCCCTAGATTCAATTTCAAAGTTTACTTGACTAACGGATTTGTGTTAAGCCTTGGTGAACAACAATCTTATCTTTCTCATACAGCACACTCGTAAAAGGTTTTAAGGATTATATATAAGGATTACATTAAATAATACTCAAATTACCTTTTAGACTTGAAGAATGAATCATTATCACTATTAAAAACGCAAGCCTCAAAACCAACCATTCCCTTACGTTACGTTACACAGAAAGTAACCATAAATATGGATTGAATCTTGTACCAAGGACAAATTGAAGTTTTATACACATTAAACGTTATCTTACGCTTGACAATTACTGTAATTTCCTTCGTAATTAGGTTTAAAAACAGTAACTTGAAACTAAAATACGACACGATAGGAAGCTACCAACGACACTCACTGAACGGGGGGCAAATACTGCTTCATTCCCAAAAAATCCGCTGGACTCGCGACCGAACTTTAATCTATAATTTATTACAAAGTCGCTCTTCAAACATTTTCATTTACACCTAGCAGTAATGCTAAGGAATTATAAATGTAAAATAGACTGTAGAAATTAGCTTTTTAAATCAATTTGGTTTGTAAAAATATCTGTAAAAACTTGTTCAAAGCCCATGGGTAGGCTGAATGGCTATTGCCTAAGTGTATGGGGCCCCAAAATCCACTGAAATGGGCCTCGACTCCTCGAGAACAAACGAAAGGGCCTCCAAATCAACTCAAAAAGGAGCTTGACCAATAAAAATTTCAGCCACGATGAAAATGGGGCGTAATATAAACCAAATCAAAAAAAGTCTACTAAACACCCACGACGGTCATTTCATAAAGTTACAAGCACTATCTTTAACAAGCGTTTAGACATCATAGTTTAAGCTATAGATAATTTGGTGTCCCCAAATATGGGCCATTATACACCATTTACGTTTGCGGCTTTACCCTACTGAGTATAAACATAAGTACATTAAATCTCTAAGTACCGCAGACTAAAAGAAACTGTAACGCCTTCAAAAGATGACGCCAGAGAGAATGCAACTCTTGTACATCAGATTAAAGTGAAAAAATGAAGGAAAAGTGAAATAGGCGAACCCACCATGAGAAGAGAGATGATTTTTAGCAAATTATCTGGTTTGTTTATAGAAAGTGTATAATATGTGAAGGGTATCCCGGACCGGACATTAGAGCCCAGTAACTTCTACCTAACTAGTGCAGTTTAGGACACCACCTGGAGATGCTTGTTGACAGTTCTTAATTACCTAAGATGGAAGGAGTGTTCCTTACATTCACGAGATATCAATTTATGAATAGCAAACAAATATTCCTTGGGTTGTAAATCTTTTTCGTGGTCGATGGGCTTTATTGTCGAGGAAAAGATCGGCGTTAGGTGTGAGGAAGTAAAAGTCCGTGAAGAGGTTTGTAGTATGTCCGAAGAGGGGTCTATAGGCCAAAGCTCTATTCGGCCATCTATTGTCCCGTGAAGCTGGCTGGGGCTGCCCTCGAGTTTCAATCGAACAAAACAACGGGGCTCGATGTCCGCATTGCGACACGTAACTTTCTCTCCTTATATCATCCCCCGCTCCTATTCCCTCTTTAACGGCTCTCACTGAACTCTCTTTCGTCCGTCTTTCCTCCGCCGAGTATCGTTTCGACGATCGACTATACTCCCAGGACAATAAAATATTTCGGATACTATTCTCAAAAAGAGAAGAAAAAAAACTTATAAATTATCTTTGCCGAGCCGGATAACTTCTAAGAAAATATACAACCAGTTTAATTTCTTTCTTCGCTTATAGATTTCTTAAAGTTTAAATTTAACGAAATTTATGTATGGTATTACAATTTCGCGATTTTATCTCCGTCTAACTTTCAAAACAGGAGAAGTTTCATTAGAAGTTGGAGGTACGTTAGGTGTTTGAAAGTAGAGTTTGAATAACTCAGTTGGGCACTGGCTGATTGTTAAACCAGAATGGTTTTACCAGAGACCCATTTAAGTAATTTAAGTTTACATTTAAGACCCGGTAACATGACCTTCCCTTAAGGAGCATGACACCCCTTTAGAAGAATTCAACTTAACCTTAAATTTAATTGCGCTTTAAGTAATCATGATTTCAATCATTTTCAGTTAAATGGTTTTTAAGGTAGATAATAAATAATTAAAACTTCAATTTGGTCATAAATTTACCTTTTTGGTGTCTGAAAGAGATTTCTAAATAAAGGTAGCAATTCAAAAGCAATTAAAAGATCTTTCTGGTTGATTTTACTCTAAGCCTAATTCGGGCCTAATTCCGTTTGAAAGTGAAGAAAGCGCGCACTTTTGGCGCGAGCGTTGCTATGGTGACTATCTGATTTCGAGCACGCGAATCTTTTGATTTTAATTGTGATTGCCCATCGGCGAATTCTAATGAAATTTAAATACTTTAAATATTTGTTTATATTAATTTAGGGGTAAATATTGATTATAAAGTGATCGAAATTATTTCAAAATCACGTACACGAAAATAGGGAATGTCTGACCCCCCTTGGCAAAGCAAGAATGTCCTCTTTCGATGGCAATGCTCTCAATTCAAACCAATCCGCTTTTGTGTTTGCGAGTTCTATGCATGTCTGTCAGAGTTGTTTTTCGGCTAGACCTTCGATTTCTCTTTTCTATAGAAAACTCACAGGCTAAGCTAATGGTTATATTGTTTCTAGGGATGCCAGTGGTTAGTAGCCTTGGCTACTTACTTTATATGGAAAGGGGAAGGTTTCGTGCAAAAACCACTTTGATTTGTTTGAACTTAGGTTTTCATACCAGTGATACTGGCTAGCTGACATCGAACGCGGACATTCTTGTTGTAACTATAGTGCTTCTAACTTTTATCAGTTTAGAACAAACTATTATCTGTTTTGCGTATCAGATATTGCGCAAAAAAGTCAGCGTATAAAAACTATTTACACAATCATTTGTCTATTCAATTTTTTTGATTTTGATATTTGAATTGTCTATCCAAACATTATATTATTGTGAGCAGATATGTACGGGTTAACCGATACTTAAACTGTAAAATTAACTCTACTTCTATTATACTTTTTCCAAAATAATGCTCAATTACTTGACACTAGTTCTAATTCTTTAAAGGTCTACGATTTCTTCTGCATGTTTCACTGGAAGTGGGCTCACCTTCTGAGCTTCCCCTTTGGATAGCAAGGCAAGAGAAAGCATGGAGGGCGAGTTTGTTTCCAGGGTGACAGGCAGAAGTAATCCTAGGCGATTATTAATTTAAAAAACGTTTCACAGTTGCCTGGCAGATAGAAGGGGCAGTAAAAAGACAGATAAAAACAATATGTAAATAACTTCGCTTCAGGAAAGCGCTTAACTGGTATCTGTTTCTTGTAGTTAGATTAATAAAATCAGTTTATCCGATTTAGAACTAGTTAATAAAAATATCAGTTTTATCTGTTCACCGAGCATTTAAGAGCACTATTTGCTAGCCATTCCACCAATCGTCTTACTCAAAGCAAACAATGACAGACCACAAAAATAAAAATGGGATATGTTCCAATGATTTATAGGAAATTATAGGAATATTCTTAAGAAATATAAGAAAATATATATTTTAAATTTTAAGTTATAATTAAACACGGTTTCTTAAAGAGAAATCATGCAGTCGTAATCATGCAGTTCAACCAAATGCAGGGTTGCCCTGGCTTTTCAAGGTTTTCCCTGACCTTTTCCAACGATTTTCCCTGATCGTTTCAGCTAATACTACCCAATTTTTAACCTTTTATTTTTTATATAATTGCGTTCGCCAAATTTTTTGCACGCGCATCTTTATTATAATCTATACAACTGACAGGTCAGCCTCAAATCTTTTCCGCAGATAATGGTTGTAATTTCCTGGTTTCTTGAAAGATCTTTAAATTCCCTGACTTTTCTCAGACTTTTTGAAATATCTTAAAATTCCCTGACTTTTTTGGTTCATTTTCAAATTTCCTGACTTTTCCCTGACCTGTGGCAACCCTGAAATGTTTATATTTCCTTTCCCGTCAGCAACGTCAGTTCAAGAGAATCAATAAAATCAATTAGGCTATGAATCGATTTAAAGTAAAGCCAATAAGATTAATAGTATTATTATTTATAGTAAAACTTTAACTGTATATCGATAAAATTTAATTATCGCAGTTAATGATTTGACCATCAGTTAAAACACTTCCACATCATGATGTCTGATATTTCTTTTCCATTAAATGGCGCTATATCACACATTTATTGATTATTCTTGTGGCTATTACCATAAACACAAGTGTCCAGTTCATTAATTACTAAAGAAAATTGCGCTTTTTGGTGATCAATTGAAAATCGATCAAAAAACGACCCATTATAGGTCATTTGGGAATGGGATTCGACCAGTTCAAAGTCCCCACGCGATTTTAGTGTCGCAATACCCTATTTATAGAGCTCTGATATTAATTTCCAAACCATTTTGCCTTACTGACTTAAAGGGAAACTTGGAGCTAAAAATGGAACAGCTTTTGAATTTATTTATATTCGAAATCTCCATGACAATTGAGAATTTTCAAATCCACACGTTTTTGGTGTTTAAATTGAATTCTAAAGTTTGGTAAAATTTTAAGTAAATATAAATTCGGACCAATCATATTATTTCAGCCTTCAACAGCGCTTGTATAATGTCTTGTCTCAATACTAAAAGAATAGGCCGGTATTTGATCACCAAATACCAAATGCCGGCCTATTCTTTTAATGTTGATCATGACAAGACATTACAAGCGCTTTTAAAGGCTGAAATAATATGATTGGTCCAAATTTATATTTACTTTTATTCAAATTTTACCAAGAAATTAATTTAAACAAAAAAAAAAAAACGTGTCTAAAAATTGATTTGAAAATTCTGGAATTTGTTTTGGCACGATGATTCCGAATATAAATTCAAACGCTGTTCCATTTTTATCTCCAAGTTTCTCTTCAATAAACCGATCAGAAAACATGTTTTCCAAATGTCCAGGTCATTTGAAACAAAACTCAAATTGTATGTTAGTATGAAATATAAATATTTACCCCCGAGAAAAATCAATAAATAAAAAACTAAAAATCAATAAAAAGCCAATTTTAAAAGGGTCGGAACAAATCCGATTTTATATAAACTCCACATATAACTATAATGGACACATTTAGAAGGAAATCCCATGTTTTAAGTTTAATTTCTTTTAACTTTTGGAGATAAATTGATATTTATAATTCAAAATAAATACAAACAAATCTACAAACTATATAAATTTCAACTCAATTCAATGGCCAATCAGAAATCACTATGAAAATCTAGTTAAAAACTAATTAAAGATTCAAACGCACTCGAGGCGCCCGTTCCATCAGAATGAATGTAACCGTGGAAGCTTTTCCTCTTTCAACGTTCTTTACATTCCTTAGGATTTAGGCCCGATTTAGGCTTAGCGAAAAATGAACCAGAAATATGTACTTTTAATAGTATAAAAGTTAATCATTTCATCAGTATTATAGGGTCATGGTTTAAAACCGGGAAATAGACCTTTTGATAAATAAATAAATATGAAAATCATTAAAGGGAGAATGCAACCTAAAAACAACAGATTTTTTACCGATACCTAATTATTTCAACAGGCCTAAATTTAAACAAATATTAAACTAGAAATAAATTTAAAACTTACCATCAAAATAGGCTTAGCTGGATTCATGGAGATATCCTGAACTCCCCCTATAAGGACTTGCGACCAATGATATTGATTATGGAGATCCCGCATTCCCCATATAAGAGTCATCGTGATCAATGTCATACGGGGAGTTAAGGTGATCTCCATGAAGCTAAACCTATTTTGATGGTAAGTTTTAAATTTATTTCTAGTTTAATATTTGTTTGTAATTTTGGTTTACTGTTGGATTAGGCTAAACGATAAGGAATCGATAAAAAAATCACTTGTTTTTAGGCTGCATTCTCCGTGTAAGTTTTGTGTCTAACCATGTTCCGTGATTGGCTATAAATGAAAGACATCCTTTATGTTGCAATCCACTTTGGACACCAAGTAGGTCCATTTATGACCAAAACTGACGTTATATCAATTTTATTTACTGTATTTTCTACCATAAAAACTCGAAGCCAGGTAGGTTTCTTAGATTCGTGGTCACTTTAAGCGATGGCAAATGCTCGTTCTAGTATACGAAACTATTTAGTTGTAACATTTTTATTTCTTTGATTTGTTTTTTCTGTCAGATCCGAAATTACCGGCGAGTCGATCGCGTTTGGCGGTACAGCACCCTCTCGGAAATTCCGTTCAGCTCCGGCCGACCGACAAAGATTACCGTTTCCCTCTGTGGGCGGCAGGAAGTCACGTCCTACCATCCTTCGATAAGAAAGTGGAACGAAACGTTACGACTCAACTGGGCCAGACTGGATACCTACATTGCGTTGTCAATAATCTCGGAGATAAAACGGTAAACCCTATATACCTGTATTTACTATCTCTCAATACCATTCAAGGGGTAGTCTCGATTCATTCGCATTTTTCAGTTACAAATCCGCACTAAATACGAAATCAAAAGTCGATTTTATTCCATAAAAGTAAACCACGCCCCGTAGCTTAATACTATCAGCAATGGACCGGGTAAATGTATCCGCAGATTCTGATTAGAGACACTCTAGCGGCCGCAGTCGCCGTGTAAATAGTGAACGGAGGAAGCGACACTCTGCGGAGAAACTCCGGAGTTGGGAGGGAAGACAATATAGCCAAGCGCGGCCCGCCTAAATTCCAACACTCTCTCAGGACTCAAAATATTGAGGAAGAGTCCAAATCACTCGAGCCAGACGGGGGTGATGACTTTTTTGGCTATTTTTAAGTGATGGACTATATGACGTAAAACTGGATCTTTGTTGATTGTATTAAGCTACGGGGCGTTTTTTACTTTTATGGAAAAAAAATGATAGACTTTTGATATTATATATATGTTATATGTTATTTGATGTTGACGAAAAATTCACTAGATTGTCTCTTGATCCAAGGTGAGTAAATACTCTGCCTAGCCACGTGACTGCTTGGAATCAGGGTTTGATTATTTATATTTACAAAAACGAGGGAATTATGTGGTAGCCTTACAGTAACCCTGATATTTATATACAGCTTATTGACATCTAATAATACACACGCAAGGCGTTTACACAATTTAATCTGAACTTAAAAGTAAACAGGCAACAACCTCGGAATTCTTTTCAATTTATCCGCGTTTATACTAGGCCTTTGAATCGATTTAAACCGATTTTAAAACGTTTCCCTAGAGTCGTGTGAACGGGAAATCTTTCTCGAATCGATTTGATTCTATTTCTCAAAACTGCTTCGGGAACCAGTTTCCTACCGATTCGGTTTCAACAAACGATAGATGAAGCTACGAAAAATCGATTTATAAAGATAACGCGTGAACACGTGACGCTTAAAACGATTCGTGGCGATTTGAATATCGGTTTGATTTTACCGTTTCAAATCAAGCGTGACCTTTTAATTTTGTAAAAATTAAATTGGCTATTCGAATGTCTACTTGATGTTTATCTAGACCCTTACTTTCGCGTTAATCATTAGTAAACCAAATAATCTGTACGAAATTGAGACTGAACCTTTAGAGATGTGTGGGAAAAAAACAGTTCTTTCGTCGAACGCGAGTAGAATACGAATACTGCTTATAAACACACTGCGTAAATTGTCTGGGGACCCTGGTACTAGTTTTCGCGTATTAGCTATGAAACTTCCCCTCTATACTTATAAGAGGTCCTTCTCAACTTGGAGGCACAAACACGTAGAGATTTCCTCACGTACAAAACCTAGGACTTTCATTTTTTCCGAGAAAAACAATGTAATAACGTTAAACAGGCGCTGCCCATGAAAACACGTAATGATTCTTATGATGAAAGTCGGCGAAGCACGCGTACAGCGATGAAGATGACGGGAGAGTTTGTGTAGGAAGAACCAAGGCCTAAGGCCTCCCAGAATCTGATAACTACTATCTTCCGTTATTCATATTTTTTCATATATTTTTTTCGGATTGTTTGTAATCAAAAATAAACAAACGCAAATGGTTTAAACTCGGATAATAGTTAAATTGATGTTGGCTTCATCCGAAGATTAAAAAAGACCCAAGCTTTATCAGAAGCCGATGAAACCCTCCTTTGAAGTCTACTACTGAAATGTTCCATATAGCGCTCCTCTCTGTATGGGTAAAATTCCCAATTTTACGAGTTAGAAGGGGTCCTACTTCATCCCCCCTGTCTACGGAAAATTGGAAATTCTCTCTCTCCACAAACGACGACGTTTTTGGACGAACTCCAAGGCTGCTAGAGATATTCGCTCGACGAACTCCCGCTCTGAAAACATCTACCGTTAGGAGGCGTACGAATCGCGCCTTTTGAGAATAACCCATACAGAGAGGGGTAGACAAGACCCGGGAGTAATAGACTTCAAAGGAGGGTTTCATCGGCTTCTGGCTTTATCTATTAACGATCATCGTTTTCAACCAAGGTTTAAATCAAATTCAATTAGAAGCCTGATAATTTGGGCTAAATGAAAAGCTCGATTCTTTGGGTCTTAGCCAAAAAAATCTTGATTGAAATCGAGCTTTAAAGACACTATCTGGTCGGAAATTTGCCCCTTTAAAATCATCTTCCCTTACGCACACAGCCTTGCTTTTAACTGTACAATTTGTTAAAATCACCGTCGTCTGCTAAGCAAGAAAAGAAGTAGACTTTAAAGGGGCTATAATAAAATCGCAAATAGTCCCTTTAAAGGCCCTATCTGCTCTAGAATTTGCCCCTTTAAGAACCACTTCCCTTACGTACACAGTCTTGCTTTGACTGCACAATTTGTTATAATCAAAGTCGTCTGCTAAGCGACAAAAAAGTCGACTTTAAACGGGCTTTACAAATTGCAGATAGTCCATTTAAAGGCCCTATCTACTCTGAAATTTGGCTATTTAAAAACCCCTTCCCTAACGCACACAGCCTTGCTTTTAACTATACAATGTTTTATAATCAATGTCGTCTGCTAAGCGAGAAAAGAAGTCGACTTTAAAGGGGCTTTACAAATTGCAGAGAGTGATTTAAACTTATCACGTTTCTTAGAATTCGTGTAAAATAAAAGCGATATAATTCAAATTCGCAAATACAGTTCGAAGAAATTAAAAATAAAACAATAAAATCATTTCACCCTTACTGACCAAATATTACAACATTCTTAATCCTAATTGGATAAGCCGATTTTAAAGCAAAGGGATAATATCTGAATATAATTAAGTAGATAACTCCAACCTGAGGGGCAGACACTCGGGGTACAAAATTATTGAACTCTTTGCACTATCAAAGCTGAATTCAGAGTTCATAAGAAATCGAACTCAAAGATGAATTCAGTGAACTCTGGTGTACAGCGAATTCAAGAGTGTATGACCCCTCGCTCCTAGGAGTCTCACATTTTGAGTGTCGATCTATTAGACGATTTTGCGGTAAAGATATGAACTAGAGTGTAACGTAGGTAAATACAATATCTCAATTCATTCGTATTAAAGTCAATGTAAATTTTAGTGCCGAAATACAGTAACGCCCATATATATAATTTTTTTTTTTTTTTTTTTTTTTTTTTTTTTTGTTAAAGATTCAATCTAAAACCGATCGATCAATTTTTAGTGTCACGCGTTGGAATATTTTTTTTAAGAAGGGAAACGCAATTTTCAAAAAAAAAATATGAAAGATTTTCCCAAAAGAGCACTTAACTAATCAATATTAAATTCTCTCTTAACTGGGAACCGGGAAGAAAGTAGGGTTTTGCTTTTTTTCTTACAATTTTACAACGTATTAAAGGCGGTGATCAAAGACGAAGGAAAAGCAGAGAGGATAAATGTAAAACCCCTATAGGTCGGTGTTGGCATAGAGAAAAACCGATATTATACATGGAAGAGAAAAATGAAAAGGATAAAGAGAATACTTTAGAAAAAAAAAGTTCCTTCAGAGAAGCGATTGGAGGAATAAAGGAAAGGTATCCCTGACTGCTTCAGTGTTTGCTAGAAGATGATGGTGTTAACACAATAACCTTATCAGGCTGTGCTAAATAAATATGGTTCTACCAATAGGAGTATCTTTCGTACCATGGCGGGTTTGGGCATTAACTAAGGAACTGTTCGCAGGGATTGTTTACGATAGCTTCGTTAAAAACGTGCGTTGACAAATCCTTCCCCAGAAAAAAAACGTAAACCCATTATGATCTTAAAACGTCACCTACAACCATGTTTGCAAACTAATATATGGGTTGTTGGTCTTAGACTAAAAGTTCCTATGTTAAGTTAGGCTTAGCGTAGAAAAACAACGCATAGTCCTGGTCGATTTCCAAAACCGGAACAAGAAGGATCAGACAAGGAGAGGAAAAGTAGGAACGGCGCGGTTCCTACTGCGTCGGCCTAAACTCCCACTCTGGGAGAACGGGGGACAGTCGGGGGTAGAGACGCTTCTTGGTAAATTGTTGTCACGTGGGTAAAACGGATCCTTTATGAGACGCGTAGTAGCCGACGACGCTAGCGACCACGTGACAACAGTTTACCTCGAGAATTTCCTATCCCCCTTTCCAACAGAGTGGGAGGTTGGCTCTTCTCTAACTCAAAGCAGCCGCACTTTTCCTCTCCTTGTCTGATCCTTCTGGACCGGAAGTCTAGAGACCCTCGCGAAAATTTTGGCGGGGACAACTTTTGTCACGTGATCGTCCGCCATCTTTTTGTAGTGTGAAATTTTCGTCTGCTCTAGTGATCTCTTCTAGTGGAGAGACTAACAACTTGAAATTGGTTTGTGGGAAATAAAATTATAAATAGTCTGGCAGCCTGTTACTACAAAAAGATGGCGGCGCGGCTATGAGACAAGCGCTCATTTCCGGCAAATCGACCAGGACTATTACATAGTATTAAATAAAGATCTTTTGTTTCTTGTTTTATTACGTATTCGCGTTAAATCTACGTGAAACCTGCCAGTATAGGTTAGTGATTCCAGTACTATTATTTCTCCGCGTGATAAAAGGAATGAGTTCGCCGCACTGGGTTCAAACGGGCTAATTTATATAAAAAAAACTTTCATTTCTAGCAAGAAACCAGCAACGCAGCTGTAGCCGTTTTTGTTTTAAAAAAAAAAATGCACTTCCTCTTCCAACTCTCTAACACTCGAATTTCCTACGAAAGGGTCTAGAATTCCGGTGAATTAAAATGAAATGTCTCAATTGTTCTGTGAGAACATTTTTTAAACTTGTTTCAAAAATTTTCAGACTCTGTTCGCAGTAGTATTCGAAGTTTGAATAATTTATATTATTTAGATCTACTAAATTACATTCAGAAAATTATGCGTTTACTTAAAACAAAGACGATTAATCCAGTTAACTTATCCCGAGAGAAAATAAAACAATAATAATAGTATCTGTTTTTATCCCAAAAATTCCAGCTGATCCCAAAATAAATAATCTGAGGTCATGGGCTCGCGGATAAGAGAATTTGAAACATTTATTTTCGTCTAAACTTATATTAGATTTAGTGTTTTATTTATATTCTTCGAATTGTAATTGCGAATTTTCTTAGTGTTATACGTTTGAATACGAGTAACTTATTAAAGGGAGAATGCAACCAACAAGTGATTTTTTTATCGATTCCTTATCGTTTTAAATAGACCTAATCCACCAGTAAACAAAAATTACAAACAAATTTTAAACTAGAAATCAATTTAAAACTTACCATCAAAATAGGCTTAACTGGATTCATGGAGATCAGCTGAATTTCTTAGCATTGATGGATCAGCGACCAACGAATGTTATTGGAAGTCTCATTTAGATCTCGCCTTAACGACGGGTCTTTGGTCATTGGTCAATGACCCTTCAATGCGAAGAAATTCAGGATCGCAATGAATCCAGCTAAGCCTATTTTCCTGGTAAGTTTTAAGTTTATTTTTAGTTTAATATTTGTTTGTAAATTTATTTTATCGCTTGTCTCCTTTTAACAATGTTTAAACACAATTCCGAGACTAGTTCGCATTAACAGAGTATTTGGGAAAATAAGATGTGTTTACTATCCTATTTTTCAAATTTTTAATATTAGCTTACAGAAATTCTCAAGTAAATTTTGGATTCTTCTTTTATCTAGTTCTTTATAGCCGTGTTCATACTAGGCCATTGAATAGATTTAAACCGTTTGAAAAAGTTTCGCTAGAGTCACATGAACGGGAAACAGTCTTTCCTCGTATCGATTTGATTCGATTTCTCGAAACTACTTCAGTTACGTTCACACTTGACACTTTGGAACCGTTTTCAAACCGTTTCAAATCATCAAATCGATTTTTTAAGATATTAATTTTGTCTCTTGATCGAAGATCTTCACGGGTGACCCCAAAATTTTATAATTTGACATTTCCAAAACGGTTAAAAACGGTTACAAAGCCTGTAGTGTGAACGCAGCTTTCGAGAACCAGTTCCATACCGATTCGGTTTCAGCAACCGATAGATGAAGCTACGATAAATCGATTTATAAAGATAACTTGAGGCTTAAAACGATTCCTGGCGATGTGAATATCGGTTTGATTTTAAGGTTTCAAATCGATTAAGAAATGCTAGTGTGACTGTAGCTTTAGATAACCAATGAACTATATACACTCCTTACAAGTAGATAATCAGTTCTGTAGACCAAGTAGGTCTGGGCCAATAGGCAAAATTTGGACGTCAAAGTCAGTGGTTCAATTTATTGACCAGGGAATCATGAGGCAATCTTCGTAAGCGTGGTCAATTAAAGCGTTAAGTCTGCTGTTAAACGTCGCGAACTGATGAGCGATTCTTGATCAATCAATATATAGAATTCACTATGCATTTCTGAAGGTCACGAACGTAAGCAAAATGATAAAATGAGAAGGGAATTGATACTATCAGGAAACCCAGCCATAAATTTCAATTCCTTATACGAAATATAGGATTATATAGGACACAAAATTAGGTTTTAAAGAAAATTATAGGACTTAAATTGTTTAAAAAAAAGGAGGGATTTTGTATGCAAATTTCAGTAAAAATACCCTTTAAAATGATATTTTCTTTTCCAGTTATGCTGGACCTATACTTAATGGCAAACGCGATAGCCACGGCCCGGTTAAAAATATGGATTAGATATTGAAATAGCCTGAAACCATTAAGAACTTTGGTGTGCTCCCCCACCCCTTTAGGTTGTTTAATTGTGAGAAGCAATATACAAATCTTAGCTAAGAGGGTCTACTTACGGGAAACATTCAAGTTTTTGACTCAAAATTATAGGACTTTATAGGACATTTCAAGGTAATACAGGATAATATAGGACTTAATTGAAATTATGTTGATTAATCCATCTATATTTAGATATAAATTCCTGATTAAGAATATTATTATATCACGTAAAAGGTCAGTCATTTAATAGTAATCAGATTTTAAAGCCCATCTTTTTTGACGGTTAAGCGAGTTAATAATACTCTATCCAAGCTCTATAGGGCTCCGGTCACACTAGCTTTTCTTAATCGATTTGAAATGGTAAAATCAAACCGATATTCGAATCACCAGGAATCGTTGTAAGCGTCACGCGTTCACGCGTTATCTTTATAAATCGATTTATCGTAGCTTCATCTATCGCTTGTTAAACCGATTTGGTACGAAACTGGTTCCCGAAGCAGTTTCGAGATATCGAATAAAATCGATTTGAGAAAAGACGGATTCCCGTTCACACAACTACAGCGAAACCTTTTGAAACGGTTTATCGATACCAAGGCCTAGTATGAACGCGGCTTACCCTTATACGAAACATTGAAGCAGTATAGGTGCACCCTTACGTTATACCCCCAAGAAAAGGGTAGAATATTTGAAAATGAGGATTATTTTTCAAAGTCATGGCATCTAAGCGCGGGATGAGGGGGTTACGAAGTTGAGAAGCGTGAAAATTGTCTATATTTTCCTAAAAAAAAGCCGAAGCAACGTCCCTATCAATTGGATATTTCAACTATAATCATGTGTAATTTTGAGCAATCAATGATTTACGATTTTGTCCCAGTTCTTCGGATAGATCAATCTTGCCCAGTATATACATATATATATATATATATATATAGTCTGCAACCAACCCTCATCGTAATTTACCTCTTTGTCATTGATATCGGGCTAATATAATGGAAATACCGATGGATCGATGATTGGAGGAACTGTAGAGGGTGTCTATTTAGGTTTGATGTACTCACAAGTCAGTAAGAGCGGTTTCCCAAAAGAGCTTATCTCGATAGAGCGCTTTCCCAAAAGAGAGCTTTCTCTAAAAGAGCTCTTTCCCTAAAAGAGCGCTTTCCAAAAATGAGCTTTCTCGAAAAGAGCGCTTTCCAAAAATGAGCTTTCCCAAAAGATCGCTTTCTCTAAAAGAGCGCTTTCCCAAAAATGAGCTTTCTCGATAAGAATGCTTTCCCAAAAATGCTCTTTCACAAAAGAGTGCTTTCTCTAAAAGAGCGCTTTCTCTAAAAGAGCGCCTTCTCTAAAAGAGCGCTTTCCCAAAAAGACATAAAATCGGCGCTTCATAAAAAATGAAGGCACCTTACCTAACCTAAAAATTTGATGCACATATTAAATTAAATGCTTCCAAACTGTTTCAGGAATCAGGAATGCCCTTTATTAAACTATCCCACTCGACACTCAACCCATTGAACGCATTTCGTAAACGACGTTTCCCAAAAGAGCACATTCCCAAAAGAGTGCTTTCCCAAAAGAGCGTTTTTCAAACAAATAACGCTAATTTTACAAAAAAAAAAAAAAAAAAACTAAAAACGTTTTTTAGGTAAAGCGCTCTTTTGGGAAGTGCTCTAATTAGGTTTGCCACTTTTAACGGGAGAGACGCGTTCGCAAAATCTTTGATTAATCGCGCCATCTATAGTGGAAAATTGGCGAACTAAAATTAGAATTTTTTTCCGCGCGCACTGGCTTTGATAAAATATATTAGGCGTTGCGCCAACAACTTAAGACTAAACCATATGATGCAGTAAGAGATTCCTTCTATAATTCCCTCCAAGGATCGATAATGTCTCGACCGTATATCAAAATTTAGGCGCCGTGTTGAAAATACTACCTCGATAAGATTGTTAGGAAAGATTTTGATAAATATGATATCTTTCCAAAGATTCTGTCGTTCAATCGAAATACGACACCACACTAATGCCATCAACTCGTATTGAGATAATTAATCTTAATCTGGCTAGATCAATTTGTATACTGGGCAGGTTTAAACTCGTCTCTTTCGTAAAATTAGATACAAATTATTATCAAATTCAATTTGCGTCCATTCTTGGATTCTAATTGGCAATGAATTGTTCTAACACATTTTTATTCGAAGTTAAAATCAAAATATATTTATAATTAGTTACGTAACAATGTCTGTCTGTCTGTCACTAACGCTGAACTTTAAACGCGACGTTAGAAAAATGAGAAAAACTGAAGCGAATTGATACGCAATGTTAAACTTCATTTGGGAAAAACGTAGTCCAAGCAAACTTTAAATTAATTTCTGAAGTTTGTTAAAATTTGAATAAAAGTAAATATAAAATCGGACCAATCATATTATTTCAGCGCTTATAATGTCTTGTCTCAACATTAAAAGAATAGGCCGGCGATTGATGGTCAAGGTCTTATATAGGCGTCAAACGCCGACCTATTCTTTTAATGTTAGCACATTACAAGCGCTGTTGAAGGCTGAAATAATATGATTGGCCCGAATTTATATTTACTTTAATATAAATTTTATCAAAGTTTACTAATTAATATCAACACCAAATACGTGTCTAATAAGTCTGAAAAAAATTCTAGAATAGGTTTTTGGCATGGTGATTCCGAAAACAAATTTTAACTCCAAAAAGGTTTTAAATTACAAATTACTAATTTAATATTTTTATTTTTCTACGAGAGTAAACCTTAAATTACCATTACATTGGTAAATTACTAGGGTATAATACCGAATTAAAACTAATATTTGCAGATAAGCGGAGAAATGAAAAGTCTTTAGATTCTAGCGAGTGTTCGCGAGGTCGGTCATAAATATAGTCTTGATGATATTATTACGCGTTAAACTTTAGCGGATGGTGACTTAATTATGTCAAGGAGAGATGTGTTGCATTCACCCCCCCGCCCCCTAGCGACGTTACTCGTTTTCTCCATCATCTCGTTGGTTTCTTTCTAAGGGCAGTGATTAGGTCTGCTCGAATGAAGTTGAAAAACAAACTTTTAAGTATATTTGGATGTTAGTACGAGAAAAGCCTAACGCCCGTCGCCTACTTAATTAGCGCCCAAGGGGAACGCCCCCACGCTCCCACACCTACCCCCTTCTCACGCCATCGGCTACGGGAGGAAAGAGGTGAAACGCCAAGGGAACTAACTAAGCGTTAGCTTAAGGATCGTTCGCACTGACTATACGTACAAAACAGATATTCAAATTTGTTGTACTGTATCATTAGTCGAATAAATCTATTATATGACGTTTTGATAGAATTATAGAAGAAAGGTGTGTTAAATGATCGAATTTCAGGGGCTAACTGATACATTTTAATGATGATTAATTTGGTAGAAACGTGTGGCAAATGATCACATGCCTTTTGATGGAATTTCATATAAATTGGGAATAAGATTGGGGGACCGAAGCTTTGACTGTACCACATGGTAAATCACGCTTCAAGTTTACATCAAGGCATATTACGATTGGTAAGTGGTTCTGAAAGTTTCGAAGTCAGAGCTTTCGCCCGAGGAGGAGAGGAAAAAAATTCAAAAATCCTAAACGGTCGAAATAAGTAATTCAACTATGGATAGGCTAAGTAGGTTATAGCCTAAGTGTAAATTTCAAAAAGGTTCCAAAATACACTCATAGGGGCTTAGAAAACAAACGAAAGGGTCCTTAAAATCCTCTCAAAAGGGGTCTCTAATTACTGTCGAGAAAAAAATCAGCTATGACGATAATGGGGGGTCTCTAAACGATATTAGACTACGTGTGAAAAAATCTTGGACCCCCGTCACTGGGTCAAACTCGTCAAAAGTCTCGTGGTTATTCGCGGTTTAAGTATCACAATTGAGATATTAGGCTAGACCCTTCTGATTCAAATAATAGTTGCGTCGCTTGGTAATATTATATCATACACATTACTTCAATTCTCAACCATGGCTGTGGTATTAAATTATTCAATCTCAATAACCACGATAAAACTAATATCCCACATAAAATAACAGTATAAACATGGAATTTATATAAAAACTTACCAGTTTGAAGGTCTACGATGAATGCTGTTTGAGTTCATAATATCCAAAATAACGCGTAGGTCATGAATGTTCACATTTCACGCGATTCCGAAAACAAACACACGCGCACAACGCGAATTAACACTCGTTGGGCCTTTTAAGGTAACCTTTGACCCAGTCTCTCGGATCAGTTCAGGGGTTTTTCAGGCACGTTCGAGCTTCCTCTATCGGCGTCGGAGACTCGCGGGCTTTTCCAAGTCGTTGCTGGATGACTCAGCATTATTTCATCTTCGTTTACCTAAGAAATATTTAAAATAATTAATGCCTTTTTAAACAATTTGAAAACGAAGTTGTGCCAAATACAATTTATACTTGGTAAAACATAAATAGAGGTATTTCTGGTAATATGAATACAAACAATGGTTTTTCTTAGATAACTTAAGCATTATATTGTAATTTTGGTTGTTTCTCTCTCCCTTTTGACATTAGTGAGCATGTGATAATAGTCCTAGATAAAACTAGAGAGTAGAGATTAACCTACATTAAAGATGCTTTAAGCCTTTTCTCAAAGCTAACATACATTAAAAACGTATAAGTACGCGTATACCAATAAATGCTCGTTGCGCCCGCGGACGAATTCCCAAGATTCAATTTCAAAGTTTATTTGACTAACGTATTTGTGTTAAGCCTTGGTGAACAACAAGCTTATGTATTACTCATACAGCAGTAACAGCACACACGGAAAAGGTTTTAGGGATTATTTAAAAGGATTAGATTAAATAATACTCGAATTACCTTTTAAGACTGGAAGAGTGAACCATTATCACTAATAAAAACGCGATCTTCAAAACCAACCATTCCATTACATTACGTTACAAAGAGAGTAACCATAAATATGGACAAATTTTAGTTTTATACACATTAAACATTATCTTACGCTTGCCAATTATTATAATTAACTTCGGAATTAGGTTTAGGAAAGTTAAAACTAAAATAAGACGCGGCAAATGGAGGCTACCAACGACACTCATTGCCTCGAAAACGAGCGGCAAATACAGCACATTCGTGAGAGCGTCAGAGTCTCTTCAAAATTGTTCATTTTCAATTCAGTGCCGCGTACCGGAAATACCGACTCCATAGGAAATACATTAAGAGCTTCGGCCTAAACTTTACTGGCATGGAGAATGAATTTACGGAGTGAAAACGTGTATAAGTCGTAGCCTTTCCCAACTTTACAAATACATTTTCCTATCTTTTTAGTCTCGGCCGACATATTTTCCAATTATTTTGTACTCAGTGGCTTAGTTAAATGTTAAGGTATTATAAAGGGATACTATATCCTAGAAAAAAGCTTTTATATCGATTTAGTTTGTAAAAACATGTGTAAAAATTTGTTCAAAGTCCAGTATCAGAGTCTAGGGGTAGGCTAAGTAAATAACCAATGTATAAATTTCAAATGGGCCTCGAAACAAACGGAAAGGGCCTATTACATTTCAAAGCAGGAACGTTATATGACGTTTCAAAACGTTTGCAAGCCACTCCCATAATTCTAAGTTGTAATCTGCCATCCCACGACCCTTAGGAATTAGCAGTGAAACTTCTATCCTTTCTTGTAACCACCTAAGCTGTGAATTGGAGATTATTCCTAACCCATTGACAGTCATGACGACCTTAAGCTAAAACGGTAGAATATATATTTCTATATAATAGAATGAAGCAGAAATTTTAAGCGCGTTCCCAACAATAAACCGAAGCCACCAATAGGGAGGCATTTTTGGTACTTTTTAGTTGACTGTTTTTGAATTTCATCTTCTACACAAACTATTAAGTTAAATAGAAGGAGACCTTAGTATTGACAAAAAGATTAAAACCAAACTAGCCGAAAATCTAGAAATTATAGGATATTATAGGACCATCTTGAAAATGAGTGCGAGGACTGTCTATCGGATTCTACCTTTATAGTTCGCATCGCGACTAGTGCGAATGTTGCTTAAGCGTTAAGGAACGGGCAGAATTGAGTAGGAGTGGGGTAGATTTGGGTAGCGGGGGATAAATAGGGGCTTAACGGCACTTGGTGTCCTCTTTATTAGCGTGGAGGAGAGTGTCCGGAAGAGTTTCGATCGCTTGTTTGGTCTCCAGAGGCCGCGGAAGAGAGAGAAAATTAGGAGTCCTCCGTAAATTCAGAATAAAAAAATATAATTATACCAGGGACCCTGCACGGATCGCCTAAAATACTAATTTTAACGTTTAATGGCCTGTTACGTTTTCCAACACCGTTGTGTTGCGCCTCCCAGGCAACGTAATTGCCAATTTTTGGGGCCATCAATAAAATGACATCAAACCATAAACAAGGTTTAAAATTCTCACCCGTTTTTACCCTGCAACCCTGGTTATTAAATTATTTTATTGTCCAAGGCTATCTACAGGAACATTCCGCCAGGGACACGGACTGGTAGGGTCGACAATCGCGCGGGCCTCGGCTACTTTCAGTAAAACTCTCAACGGGTTTTTACAAAATTTGTTTCAGTTGAGTTTTTTTTGCAACGCTACGTTAAAAGTGTGGTTGAACGCATCTATTGGTGCGGTGGAAAAGGATTAAAGGGAGACTGCAACCTTACAACAAGTGATTTTGAGGAATCAAGTGAGGGGTTCTTTTAAATCGATGCTTTAACCATTTCTCTTAAGTTCCCTCATTTGTTCTTTTTATAAGAAATTGTAACAGAAATTGCGTTGGATACGACTAATTGTTACGCTTAAGCTTACTTAATTACGGTACTTAGCCTAAGAGTAGCCGGAAAGAAACAAGTTAGACAAACCAAAAAATGACTTTTCCCTTTGAACCTATTACAATTCTTTAGCACACGCTTTAAAGGGAGAATGCAACCTAACTACAATTGATTTTTATCGATTACTTATCGTTTAAATAAACCTAATCCAAACGTAAAAAAATTTACAAAAAAATATTAAACTATAATTCAATTTAAAACACCCGGAAAATAGGCTTAGCTGGATTCATAGAGATCCTGAATTTCTTCGCATTAATGGGTCAGCGACCAATCGAAGGTTATTGGAAGTCTCAAGGAGATCTCGCCTTAAAGATGGGACTTTGTTCATTGCGAAGAAATTCAGGCTCTCAATGAATCTAGCTAAGCCTATTTTCCAGGTAAGTTCAATATTCATTTGTAAACTTTTTTACTGGTGAATTCGGCCTATTTAAACGATAAGTAATCGATAAGAAATCACTTGTTGTTACGTTTTATTATCCCTCCGGGAATTCTACTACTATTAGTAGTAATACTACTACAAATACACCTATAAATATCCATACAAAACCCAGCAACGAACCCTTTAGCCTCGTTTGTGGGTGGGTATTAAAAAGCCTTCTCATCGTGGCGTCTTGCCCGGTCTTGCCCCATCCTTTTGCCTTCTTGATTATTATTTCGTTGGAAGAGAGAGATACACGAAGGTCTTTTATGTCGGCAAGAAGGACGGGGGGGGGGGAGGGGACGGATGAGCTTTTCAAACTATATCTTTGCCTTTAACCGTTCCTAGCTTTTATTGGAAAAAATTTTATCTCTGAAAATTGATTGTAGACGCCGCGTCGCTACTTCATACTAAAATCGATAAGAAAGCTTGGAGAAATAAGTTAGAAGGGTTACCGACCGATTGACAGTTTTTGTTGAAGAATGACACGCGTCTTAAGTTCTTAACAACCCCCCTGCTGAAAAGATAGAGCGGAAGAAATTAATATAGAAATATATTTATAGTTTAAAAAACCTAAGACTGGTCATAGAGACTTTTAATATAGGGAGTGGAAAGTTGAGGCGAAGATGTAGCTCAAAACAACCGTTGTAAAAGGCCGGGTCGATTTCCGGTATAGCTTTCCTCTAACGCGGGGTGATGTCATGTGACCGGAAGTTGGTCCGGCCAGTTATTAGCATTGGCAAAGGTTGCTTGGGGAGCTACATCTCGTTTTGCCTTGCCAAAGGCAGGAGTTTCTACTCCCTATATTAAAAGTCTCTATGGACTGGTTTATAGTGGTATATACCCATTGAATAGAATCCTATTGGACCGAATTCCCATTGGTCCGAAATAAAAAATAAATAGTCCCAATCAACCGAATCTTGGCCGACCGAGCCCAATGCACCGAATTCCCATTGAACCGAAATCCCGCTGAACCGAATCCCGCTGAACCGAATCCCCCATAGACCGAATTTCCCATTGGGCCGAAACCAAAAAGTGCGTCCCGATGAATTTAAGCCGATAATGGTTAGGTTAGGTTAGGTTAGGTTAGAATGTGTTAATGGACTTCTGATTGTGAACGTCGGTCGAATGGGATTGACGGTCGAATGGGATTCGGTCGAATGGGATTCGGTCGAATGGGATTGACGGTCGAATGGGATTCGGTCGAATGGGATTCTGGTTTACGAAAACGTATCGGTTGAATGGGATTGTGGATCGAATGGGATTCTGCCCAATGGGATTCTGTCCAATGGAATTCTGTCCAATGGTCGAGAAGCGTTTATAGTCAATAGCGCAGTTTCCCGAAAGCGCATTTCCCAAAAGCACATTCCCCAAATCATTTCTCAACCATAGACGTTCACGAAATATTCGTATACTTGCACCTAATATCTTGAATAGAAGACAAAATCTTTCATTGTTAATCTCTGTTTAAAAGAGTTTGGTACATAATGTCGAAAATCATAATCTGGAATGACAGATTAAATAACCTAACCTCCATACGAAAACACCCTTTTGGAAGTGCGCAAATGAGAACTGCTCTTTTGATAACCGCACTTTTAGGAAACTGCTCTTTTGGCAAAACTGCGCATTTGAGAAACCACTCTTATGGGAACTGCTCTTTTGGCAACTGCGCTTATCCCCCAAGTGTTGCCATCAAAATGAATGAAAATCTAGATTGCCACCTGGGGGGAAATTCGGGACATTTTCACTATATTTTAAAAATGGTTTATAAGTTCCCAGAAGGCGCAGTTACCAAAAGGCGCAGTTACCAAAGGCGCAGTTCCCAAAAGCGCATTTCTCCACCAAAGGCGTTTACGAAATTAGAGGCAAATACTTTACAACCCAACCTAACCTGCAGGGCCGGATTAAGGGGCTAGAGGGGACACCTGCCCCCCCCCCACCGGGCGCTAGACCTATGGGGGCGCCCAAGAAAATATGGTGATACCCATATCCGAGCGATTATTTTACTAAAATTGTATGGCCCCTCGAAGTAAACGCAACAGCTATAGGTTAGTTGGTGGGTGACTCTCTAACCTAATTCCTCCAAGCAAAGTAGGAAGGGTCAGAGCCGCTTCATCTCTCAGTTTATCCTCGCCTGGAAATATCAATCCTGTTTAGTACCAAGTCCTAGATGAAAAAAGAAAAAGAAATTTGCGAAGATTAGGAGAGCTCCCTTATCTCCTTGAATATTTTCACGAAAATGGAAGGTGTAAAAATATCTCTCGATACTCTATATGCCTAGGTGTTTCTTATCGAACCGATAAGGAAATCAATCGTGGGATAGGAGGATGTCAAGATATTTAAAAAAACCAATTCATTCGACGATGTATACTAAATATCGCGCGTTTATCCATTTTCAATAATCGGTGACCCCCCGCGAAGAGATGATAAGAATACATTATGAAAAGAAATGGGACGAACCCTATTTTGGACAAAATTGACAATCGCAATTGCCAATTGACATACACAAAAGCCGCGTTCATACTAGACCTTGGAATCGATTTAAACCGATTCAAAACGTTTCGCTATAGTAGCGTGAACGGGAAACCGTCTTTTCTCGAATCGATTTGATTAGATTTCTCGAAACTGCTTCGGGAACCAGTTTCGTACCGATATTTGAAGCTAAATTGATTTATAAAGATAATGCATGACCATAAGTCGCTTAAAACGATTCCTAGCGATTTAAATATCGGTTTGATTTTATCGTTTCAAATCGATTAAGAAATGGTAGTGTGACCGTGGCTTTTATCTTCATAAATCTATTTACTGTAGCTTTATCAATCGGTTGTTGAAACCGAATCGGTATGAAACTGGTTCCCGAAGCAGTTTCGAGAAATCGAATCAAATCGATTCGAGAAAAGAACATAGCTTTTGTTGCATTCTCCCTTTAAGGAGTTTCTGGTTTACTTTGTCGCTGAAAATCACAATAAAATAATTGCTCAAGAAACTGCAGTTAAATTACCAAACTTTTTTAACCTAATTTGATCTTTTTCTTTACAGATTTCTTGGATACGAAGAAAAGACTTTCACGTCTTAACAGTTGGTTTGGACACGTACACGAGCGAAGACCGCTTCGAAGCGGTTCACGTCTCTTCCACCAATGATTGGGCTCTCAAGATTAAATACGCCGATATACACGATTCAGGAACTTACGAATGTCAAGTTAGTTCCGACCCCAAAATAAGCTTCTTCGTTAACCTAAACGTCGTTGGTAAGTCCGCTTTATCGGTTCTTTATCTAACTCCTGACGCGTTCGCTCTATAGACAACATCACAAGGTTTTTCATTGTCATTCTTACTATTACATTGTCTATTATATTACCAAAAGTCTATAACTTTGTTCCATAAAAGTAAGCAACGCCCCGTAACTTAATACTATCAGCAAAGGTTCAGTATTACGTCATAGCCCATCACAACTAGCCAGAAAAAGTCATCACCCCTGTCTGGCTCGAGTGATTTGAACTCTTCCTCGATATTTTAAGTCGGGAGAGGGACGGAATTTAGGCGGGCCGCGCTTCCCTCCCAATTCCGAAATTTCTCCGCAGAGTGGCGCTTCCTTTGTTCACTATTTACACCATCTGCGGCCGCTATTAGTGTCTCGAATCGGAATCTGCCGATACATTTACCCGGACATTTGCTGATAGTATTAATCTATTACTTTTATCAGAAGCCGATGAAACCCTCCTTTGAAGTCTACTACTCCAATGTTCCATATAGCGCTCCTCTCTGTATGGGTAAAATTCCCAATTTTACGAGTTAGAAGGGGTCCTACTTCATACCCCCTGTCTACGGAAAATTGGAAATTTTCTCTCTCCACAAACGACGACGTTTTTGGACGAACTCCAAGGCTGCTAGAGATATTCGCTCGACGAACTCCCGCTCCGAAAACATCTACCGTTAGGAGGCGTACGAATCGCGCCTTTGAGAATAACCCATACTGAGAGGGGTATAGACAAGACCCGGGAGTAATAGACTTCAAAGGAGGGTTTCATCGGCTTCTGCTTTTATGGAATAAAGCGATAGACTTTTGACAATTACTTATGTCAATACGTATGCTGATGAAAACTTTGCTCAAGAGTCTTACGTTTAACCATTGGTATTTAAATTTACGTTTAGAATTTCAGTTTTAAACAACTAATTCTATAAAGCTTTATTCTAGTTTTAAATAGAGAGCTAGTATACAGCCGCTAGTTTTAGTTTTTCCTTAACAAGTTCACAAAGACACCATGATTTCTTAATTAGCCGCTCACTTCCCCTTAAATGATCCAGCTTAAAAGTTGCTTTCGTTATTTTGTATTTGTGGAACGCGCCTGGTATAGTTAAAATAAAAATCAAATGTTTTGAGAGCTTTAAAAGCGACTTTAAATTCAAGTCCATGGCAGTTTAAAATCCAAAGACCGCGGCTCCATCTATTCCGCTTATTCAGAATGTTTCTTGAAAGTGATGAGGAGTTTATTCGATAGGGATTTCGGACAAAGACCTCCAAAAGAGTGGCAAAGTGACAAAGAATACTGCGGCAAGTTTCCTTTTACGTGGAGGAATGAAGAACTGGGGTCGCCATACGACTAACATTTTTCACATAAAGAATTCGACTCCCTTAAAGGGAGTATGCAACCTATCAACAAGTGTTTTTTTACAGCTTCCTTATCGTTTAAATAGGCCTAATCCACCAATGAATCAAATTTTATAATCAAATATTAAACTAGAAATAAATTTAAAACTCAGAAAATAGGCTTAGCTGGATTCATGGAGATCAGCTGAATTTCTACGCATTGACGGGTCAGTGACCAATCGAATGTTATTGAAAGATTCATCAAGATCTCGCCTTAACGATAAGCCTTTGCTTATTGGTCGCTGACCTTTCAATGCGAAGAAATTCACGATCTACATGAATCCAGCTAAGCATATTTTTCGGGTAAGTTTTAAATTGATTTCTAGTTTAATATTTGTTTGTAAATTATTTTACTGGTGGATTAGGCCTATTTAAACGATAAGGAATCGATTTAAAAATCACTTGCTGATAGGGTGATACACGTTAGCTTGGGATAAACCTTAAACATAACATCAATTTAGTTGCATTTTAATTTTTAGTCACCAAAAACTTATCAGAAAATAAAATATGTGAAAAATTATGATATGGTTATCCGATTCCGAGCACTATACGAAACACCACAAATCAGTCAGTGTCTCCATTTGCCATCTAGCATATTCCTCCAACCCTTCTCCATCAAATAAAGTCGTTCATTCGAAAAGAGACCAAAATTTGGCGTGAATGCTTTGTTAGCAGTGTAAGCACGATTTTTCTGGGAACGCCGAAAAAAAGACTGCGGGAAAACTTAGGAGAATTCAAGTGTGTTTCAACTAAAAGTACAATCTTAGAATGGATTTATTTTTCCCATAGAATAGGCAATTTTGAAGGGGAATTCGACGCGTTTCAAGATTGTCACCGAGGAAGAAGAGTCCCATTGGACCATGAGAGAGGAATAGGCCTCATTGATTCTCGCCGACCATTGTCCTAACAATCTTCATCAATCTCTTGCTGTTCCCTTGTCGCCTCCTCTCTCTCTCTCTCTTTCTCTCTCTCACTCTCACTCTCTCTCTCACTCTCTCTCTCACACATACACACACACACACATCCTCAAACCCCCCAAGTATTGGAAACTCTTCGACTCTTCACCCGTGAAAAGTTTCTCTCAAACGTTTCGCGACGTTTTTGACAAAATTATATCGATACTTTCATTCTTAAACTTCTTTTTTTTTTTTTTTTTTTTTTTTTTTCAACAAACAAAGCTTAAGTCGCGTCAATTAAAAAAAAAAAATGAGTAAAATCGAAGAATCGACCGAAAACTCTATAAGTCTCTTACTTTTTCTTAAATAGTGATCGGAATCGTATAACCATTATCTTCTGTTATTCAAATTCTTTCAAATATTTTAATTTCGGATTAAAAAACAACAAACAATTTGTTAATTAATATGTAAATGGTTGTTGGGTTTATTCGAAGATTAACTTGTTTTAAGATTAATGATTAAAACGTACAACAATCGATGACAAAATTCACATTGCTTAATTAGAATTCGTGTAAAATAAAATAAATACAATTCAAGAGGACGAAACTTTGAGGCCCATTTTTAGCGTTATAACCCATGAACGTCAGGAAATAGTTAGTTCACTATGTGCTACGCAAAGCCAAGGCTTAACAAAGGCCTAAGGACATTTTCTGTATTTGTTTCAATTTTTCAGTCGCCGTGGCTAGGATATTGGGAGCGCCTGATTTGTTCGTCAGAAAGGGCAGCGCTATCAATTTGACTTGCATAATTTCTCAAAGTCCGGATCCACCGCGTTTCGTCTTCTGGTACCACGACGATCGTATGATTAATTACGATGCCACAAAAGCCGAAATCAACGTTCAGAAAGACGGGGAAGACACGGCCATAAGTCGACTGTACATTCGATCCGCCGATATCGAAGACTCCGGAAATTATACATGCTGCCCTTCCAACGCCGAAGCCACCAGCATCTCCGTCGTTGTGCTACTCGGTATTTATCAATCATCTAAGCAGTTGTTGTACGGGCTTAAAGGGAGAGTGAAAAGGAAACCCTATCTACTTTCAAAGAACCCGCATCTGCTCAGAAATGTGCCCCTTTAAAATCCTCTTCCCTTACGCGCACATCCTAGCTTTAACCATACGAGTTTTATGGTCAACGTCGTCTGCTAAGATAGAAAATAAGGTGACTTTAAAGGGGATTTAAACACAAAAATCGTTGGCATATTCTATTAATTGAGCCAAAAATCAGAAAAGACTCAGATTTTGACATTTATCTAAACTAGAACCTTCGACTAATCACGCGACTCCCATCAAGAATAAAATTTAGCCCGATTTAATGCCAATCCCGTCAGCAACGACAGCCAATAATATTAATGTTTGATAGGTGTTGTGGGTTGGAGATTTAATAGGGTTATGAGCTGGACGTAATGACACGAAATGAAACTCTATCCAATTGGTTATAAAAGCGACATGTTAAGCAGACACTGCTAAGCCACGAGACTGCTTGGAATCCTGGCTTGATCTCCAGAGCGCGGCCATTTTTATTTCTATTGACAATTGACTAGATGGCAGTCACATTCAATACGGCACGTCACACCCTTGGCGCCATCTATTTAGTTCATAAAATAAACTTGCTCTGGAAATCAAGCCCAGATTCTAAACAGTCACGTGGCATGTCAGATAAGGTACGGTCACGCTAGCATTTCTTAATCGATTTGAAAACGGTAATATCAAACCGATATTCAAATCGCCAGGAATCGTTTTATGCGCCACATGTTCACGCATTATCGTAATAAATCGATTTATCGTAGCTTCGTCGTTGTTGAAACCGAATCGGTACGAAACTGGTTCCCGAAGCAGTTTCGAGAAATCGAATCGAGAAAAGACGGTTTCCAGTTCACACGACTCTAGCGAAACGTTTTGAAACGATTAAAATCGATTCCAATGCCTAGTTTGAACGCAACTATAAGTCTTTTTACTAACGTTGAACTTTTTGGGTTCGTTTTTGTTCTTGGCTTCTATTGTTTATTTATTTGTTCAGGTGAGAAACCAGCAGCGATGCAACACGACAGCGTTCAGATTAATTCAAGTCCCATGAGAAACAACGCGTTACGTTCATTTTTGTGCGTTTTCATTTGGATTCTCGTATCTCTTCGGAGGTAAAAAAATTGAAAAAAATCTACTGAAAAAACAAATACAAAATACTCGCTCACAGATGGCGCGATCGACAAAAAAGTCATTTCTCAACTTTTTACTATAAAAAAAACCAAAAAAAAACCAAAAAAAAAAACAGACAATAGCCGTATAATTTGATGAACGATTTCCAGAATCGAAACCAATTTTTTTTTTTATTTTCCAACAATTGACATAAGGTAAATTATCATGAATTTTTTAATTTCACATGAATATATAACGTGCATAAACTAGTTTATGTATCTTTAGAACAATTAATAGTAGCGAAATGTTAAAATTAATAATTTAATTAAAGGGAGAATGCAACCTAACAACAAGTGATTTTTTATCGATTCCTCATCGTTTAAATAGGCCTAATCCACCAGTAAATAAATTTACAAACAAATATTAAACTAGAAATAAATTTAAAGCTTACCATAAAAATAGGCTTAGCTGGATTCATGGAGATCCTAAATTTCTTCGCATTGAAGGATCATCGACCAATGCGCAAAGTCTTGTTGTTAAGGCGAGATCTTGATGAGACTTTCAATACATTACATTGGTCGCTGACACTTCAATACGAAGAAATTCATGATCTCTATGAATTCAGCTAAGCCTATTTTTCTAAAAAGTAAATTTATTTCTAGCTTAACATTTGTTTGTAAATATTTTTACAGATGGATTAGGCCTATTTAAACGATAAGGAATCGATAAAAATCACTTGCTGTTAATTTTCATTCTCCCTTTAATGGTCTTAGATAGAACGGTTACATATTCACGTTAGATAAATAAATCCATGATAATAATAATGTCATTGTTTCATCTATAGGAAACTTACTCGGATAGAATATACAAAAAACAGTGCATATTTACCGTATCTTATATAAATCTAAAGAACTAACAATAAATACCCAAAGTGCCTTCGCCATCTTGGACAATGAACAAACAAAGAAACAAAAAAAAAAATTAAAAATGTTTAATCTCGTCCTAGCTACAATTTTCGTTCCCTTGAAAGTTTCAACGCGCATGCGCAGATTCTGGTTTTTTTTGTTTTTGTTTCAACTATACAAAGGCGTCTTCCGGTAACTTAAAAAACAGCCTGGATCGATAACGGAAAAAAAGTTTTGCCGCTTGCTGTCGAGTCAACGACTTTATAATCCCTTATTAATGAAGAAAATATTGAGGATTAAAAATCTCCAAAGTATTAAGGTAAGAAATTGAACCGCAAAGGATGAATCATTTTAAATTTATACTAAAAACGTAGATGAATATTCATTTGAAAAGATATTATTCCCAAGTAAAAATTAGAGAAAAAAATAATAACACTACGTTAGGCAATGGCAGAAAACTTAACAGGGATGAAACAGTTTTTTCAGATTCAAATTCCCTGACTTTTCCAGGTTTTCCTTGACCTTTTCACCTAATACTACCCAATTTTTAACCTTTTATTTTTTATTTAATCGCGTTCGCCAACTTTTTGCTCGCGTATCTTTGTTCTAATCTATAAAACTGACACGGTCAGCTTCAAACCTTTTCCGCGGATAATGATTGTAATTTCCTGGCTTCTTGAAAGATCTTTAAATTCCCTGACTTTTTAAAATATCTTAAAAGTCCCTAACTTTTCCCTGTTTTCCCTGACCTGTGGCAACCCTGATATAATCACTCGAAAGAATGCTAAAGTGGAGAGCATAGTTCAAGAAGATTTTAAACTAGAGAGAGGATATATTCACAAAGTTCAACTGCCTACAGAATTTAGGGCTTGTTCATAATTATACCTAATCTACCCCATGACATTACTGGATATTATTAGTGTATGTGTAGATATGGTAGCATTGGTTCTTTTCAGACCATCTACGAATGCATTCTCCATATCAGGAGTAAATTAAACATCTTTAGATAAATTTGAGTGGATGTCCGTTACGGAAAAACCTCAGTCAATACTCTTTTATCATAGAAATGTCCCTATTTGGTGTACTTATAAATATTAATTTACTTATGTCCATACTAATAATTTATATTGTGATAAACATTATCTAATATTATTTTTTTCTTTTCAGATATCCACGCGAGTGGTTTTGTTACGTTACTTTAGATGAATATCGCGACAGGACTACGCTAATTTTACAAGCTTAAACTTAAATTTTTAGGTTTTTAATAAACTGTTAAAAAGATTCATAAATTATTTCAGAAAAGTTACGCTTTTATCAAACTTAAACATTAAATGTATTTTTTTTTGGCTTTGCTTTCGCGAACATAGCCCATTCAACATAATTGGCGCCTTCAAGTCGCAAGAGCTTCTGCGAACGAAGGTAAATTCTTTGGAGCCCCACATTTCAAATTGAACAAAATTCTTAGAGATATACAGTATATGTAAGGGAGAATAAAAGTAAAATTGCAACTATTTATTGCGATCTCATGGAATTCTAAAAATAAACATAATAAGCGAAAGATCAAAGCAAATTTTGGTTGTGTGGACTGGACTATGTTCGCGAAAAGGTGTCTATTCATTATTTCGGAATTTATCCAGAGACCGAAAAGGGAAGCCCCTGTCCGGAGATGGACGCTCCTGTCCGGAGAGGGACGCCCCCTGTTCGGAGAAGGGACGCTCCCTGTCCGGAGAAAGATCGCCCCCTGTCCGGAGAAAGATCGCCCCCTGTCCGGAGAAAGATCGCCCCCTGTCCGGAGAAAGATCGCCCCCTGTCCGGAGAAAGATCGCCCCCTGTCCGGAGATGGACGCTCCTGTCCGGAGAGGGACGCCCCCTGTTCGGAGAAGGGACGCTCCCTGTCCGGAGAAGGGACGCCCCCTGTCCGGAGAAGGGACGCCCCCTGTCCGGAGAAGGGACGCCCCCTGTCCGGAGAAGGGACGCCCCCTGTCCGGAGAAGGGACGCCCCCTGTCCGGAGAAGGGACGCCCCCTGTCCGGAGAAGGGACGCCCCCTGTCCGGAGAAGGGACGCCCCATGTCCGGAGAAGGGACGCCCCTGTCCGGAGAAGGGACGCTCCCTGTCCGGAGAAGGGACGCTCCCTGTCCGGAAAAGGGACGCCCCCTGTCCGGAGAAGGGACGCCCCCTGTCCGGAGAAGGGACGCTCCCTGTCCGGAGAAGGGACGCTCCCTGTCCGGAGAAGGGACGCTCCCTGTCCGGAAATGGACGCCCCCTGTCCGAAAAACGGACGCCCCATGTCCGGAGATGGAAGCCCATGTCCGGAGATGGAAGCCCCTGTCCGGAGAAGGGACGCCCCCTGTCTCGAGAGGGAGGTCCATTGTCCGGGGAGGAACGCCCCTTTGTGTGTCTCGAACCATCGTACGACATAGTTTGAGTTTACTTGTTAATTATTTTTCTGAAATAATTTACGAATTTTTGTTAAAAGTTAGATTTAAAATACGGGGTAAAAATGGAACACCATTAGAATTTATTTTCAGAATCAGCCCACCAAATTATGAATAAAATTTATACAATTTGTAATCTGATTAGTTTGATTCAAACTTAAAGTGCGACGCGGCTTAATTCAAAAAAATTAATATAGAACTATATAAAGTTTTAGTACATTAAAACGCGCTTTCTACCCCACAAAGTCGGAAATATCCAGAGATTTGTCGAGCGCTTTCGTAAAAATTAATTGAATCGAAATTGGCGCGAGTGAAAATTCGCGTGATTTACTACAATTAAGACGCGAGATACAATTGGCGGAAAAAAAATTAGCCACTCCCCTTTTATGCAAAAATCTAATTTCTCTCTCCAAAAACCGGGTAAAAAAAGCAAATTTAAAGTCCTCTTTCCGAAAAAACGGTAGACTATTTTTGAGTGAGATTTTTTTTCGCAGCGTGTCTACCTTTAACCGAATTGTTAATTTCAAAACGTGTCGAATAATTGTGAAAACTTCTAAAAAAGTCTTTTTTGGTCGTGGTGATTCCGAAAATAAATGAAATTAGTGTTTTATTTTTAACCCAAATTTCCCCATTGAAGGGACCAGGAAACTAGAGTTCGAATATTTTGAATAAAAAATGACTATTGGTCATTTTTAAAAGAAATTCAATAGCCAATCACGGTAAAGGGTTAGTCACGTGAGCTTAACGACTCATCAAAACGACACTTGGTCCAGTTAATATGCAGATATTTAACTACAAATAAACTATATGACAATAATAAGGGTACTTACCGAAGCGAAAATGATATAATTGTAGCTATTATCATAAGTTTATAACTTAGAAGATAAGTTATAAACTTATGCTATTACTTTTACACTCGAAAAAGATCATTTTACACTAGGCCTAATTCGGGACTAATCCTGTTTAAAAGTAAAGAACGTTGCCACGGTTACACTCTGATGAAGCTGGCGTCTAAATTGCTTCAAACTCTGCTTTAATTGTGACTGGCTTTTGAAATTTACATAAATTTACATATTTTTTGTTTTTAATTTATTTTGATCTGGGTAAATATTGATGTTTCAAACTGCATATATTAGGAGATTTATTTCAGAATAATTAGATACATTGCGCAAAGAGGTTTCCTGGTCCCTTTAGAGTGAGAATGCAACCTAACAACAAGATTCCTTATGGTTTATATAGGCCTAATCCACTAAAACATTCAAATATAAAACTATAAATAAATTTAAAACTAAGTTGGATACATGGAGATCCTTAATTTCTTCGCATTGAAGAGTCTTGACCAAAGTCGAGACTTCGATCCTATAACATTTGATTGGTCGCGAAGAAATTCATGATATCCATGAATCCAGCTAAGCCTATTTTCCGGGTAAGTTTTAAATTGATTTCTATTTTAATATTTGGTGGATTATGCCTATTTAAACGATAAGGAATCGATAAAAAAAATCACTTGTTGTTAGGTTGCATTCTCCCTTTAAGGGAAACAAATTAAAAAAAATGAATTTCTAATCCAGGCAAAATAAGTACGAAGTCGTGCGTGTTAAAATAAGTATAAACATATATATATATATAAATAAATCAATATAAGATTTTGCTCAAAGGCAACGACCTGTATGTGTATAATAGAATACCTAAGTAAAATAATTATTATAAAAGCTAAACAAATAAATTTAAAAATAATATAGTAGAGAAATATAATTTTTATTCGGTGTCGTAAAAAAAATAAAGTTATCGTGAATCAAATAATAATTCGCTTGTCTCCCATTTGACCGAATTTTATTGTACCGATTTCCAATGAACCGAATGGATTAAAATATATCCCATTTGATCGAAATATATGTGGCGCTATTCCCATGTGTAACCAAATCTACACTAATCTAAACTAAAATAACTTAATCTAATCAATTAATTCTATTGATGGATTCCATAAGATTCCCCTAAAATTTCATTCGTGAATATTTGTCTGAGTTCATTCTAAGTTTAAAATTTGTAAATTCTATAAATTACCAAAAAAGTTCTTAAATTTTACTTAAAACCTAAAATTTTAATCTTATTTCATTAAATGTTTCTGGAAATTTCCTACAGATTTCCATAACAAGTTCAAAACATTTCCTTAAAATTTCACTCATATTTCATTAAAATTTCATTTTTTCTTTAAGCTTTCTTGAAAATAAAATTTCATTTTCTTTAAAATTACTTGAAAATTTTATTAAAATTTTAACACCATATGGGCCTCATATTGCATAAAAATTTATTTAAACGTTATTAATTTAAAAAATATATTTCGCTATATTGGGAATCGGTGGAATGAGATTCGTTTGAATTGGTATATACCAATAATTCTAATCAAATTCCCATACAAGTCTATGTCAATCCATAAAAATTTAATATGAAAATTTAATATGGGATCTACAGGGGTTTACTTCAATGGTATTATAATTTGTAGTAATAAAAATTTCACCGCCAATAACAAGGAGTAAATGTTTCTTAAAGGAAGCGCCCAAAAAAGACAAACATTTGTGTCATAGTCCACTACCGTCGACCCCCTTCTATGAGAGAGGAGTAGGAAAGAAGAGGATGGTCTTATTTTTCTTAGGCTGCCGCTAAACCGAGTCTTAAAGGCCTGGGTTTACTTCTGAATGTCACCCTGGAAACAAACTCACCCTCCAGGCTTTCTCTTGCCTTGCTACCCAAGTGGAGCTCTGAAGGGGAGCCCACTTCCAGTGAAACTGGCAGAAGAAATCCTAGGCCTTTAACCATTTTTTTTTTTTTGCCTTTCCCGTCAGCAACGCCGATTCAAGAGAGCCAATAAGATATTTATAAACCTTTGTTGGATGTTGAGGGGTGCTTTTCCATGACTTATTTATATATGAATCCCCTAATTTTTAAATAGAAATATAAATAATTTATCCCATCCTGCATTCTAACCAATCACGGGGCTTTAACCGAATATTAAATCAGCCTCCTTTGAAATATTAAGGATTCTTTCAACTCCTCGCGAAGGCCGTGATGTTATTATTGCTCTTAGGTTTTAGATAAAATATTAAGTTAATAAAGATATTTATAATTACCGGTAAAATTGATTTCGTGGCAATATTATAATTGTCAATAAGAAGATTAGTCAATATTTAAAAAAAGGGTTTTATAATGTATAATAGTTTATTTTAATAAACAAGTGAAAAAAATTCCGGTGCCAACTATTATTCTAGGCTTAACGCTACAGAATTGTTTAACTAATAAAATATGTTTTGATTCAGCCAAAAAAAAAATGTTTGTTCTTTATGCTTTTTTCCTCAAAAACTGATACTGTGACGTCAATTTCTCTGGCAATTAAAATTTATATTTACAATTCAAAGGAAACCTGATATCATATGGATAACCTTGAATAAATCAGGGTTAAACAGGGTTGTCACAGTTTTTTCAGATTCAAATTCCCAGACTTTTCCAGGTTTTCCCTGACCATTTCCAACTATGTTCCCTGACCGTTTCGGCTAATACTACACAATTTTTAAGCTCTTATTTTTTATATAATCGCGTTCGCCAAACTTTTCGCACGCGTATCTTTGTTCTAATCTATACAACTGAGACGGTCAGCTGAGAATCTTTTCCGCGGATAATGACTGCAACTTCCTGGCTTCTCGAAAGATCTTTAAATTCCCTGAGATTTTTGGTTCATTTTCAAATTCACCTACTTTTCCCTGTTTTCCCTGACCTGTGGCAACCCTGAATTTATATTAAGACTAGCGAAAAACCCTTGAAAAATCCTCTAAAATAATTAATCCTCTGATTATTTACAGGAAGATGTAAAAATAAGTTAATCTAAGGGGTAACGAATCATATCCCTGTTCAATTAACTGAAAACACAATGTATCGGTATTACAGGACGACCAGGGAAAAAAATTTAAATTTTATAGGAAAAATAATAAATTTAAAGGCGAATTATAAAAGAAGAAAATAGGATTGAAAATTGAAAATTATAGGAAATATAGGATAAATAACAGCGAGCTTATAGGAAAAAATTGAATATCTTTGAATACGCCGTTGATTTAACATTTTTACCAGATATTTATTGCTTTTTGATTTTCTTTAAAATCTTAATCTCTTCCGTTTTTGACTCGATGCCTTTGGTGGGAATTTTATATTTTTGAGAAATTTGAAAATATACTTTTATTTGAAAATTAATAACCTGCTATTCGGAAAAAATAGGCAAATATAGGGGAAAACCTTCGGTTTATATAGGAAGGCATTGAAAATATAGGAAATATAGGAAGTCTGGTCACCATGGTATTATTTACACAAACATTTCAGAACGCTTTAATATAAAATAACTTAGTTGTTTGATGACTCGAGTATTGATTACCCTTATCCCGTAATAATAAAGGTATTATTTGGAGTATTTGGTTGATTTTAACCGGGTTTTTTTCCGTTTAGAGACATTTAAACGATATAATTATAATTAACGTAATTAATTACGAGGAAAAAACCAGGTCAGAATCAATTAAATTCGAAAAAGAATAAAGTATCTAAGCTCAATGGACAATTAACATGGCGAATCTGGATTTTAAATATTTTATTTTGACAAAAATAATTAACGAACTGGTCTGAACTCGCTTTAATGGAAATAGGACCCCGAAAAGGTTCATTTCGGGGTCCTATTTCCATTAAAGCGAGTTCAGACCGATCCGTTAATCAGTTTTGTCAAAATAAAATATTTTAAATCAGTTTTCGTCATGCTTAATCTCCATAGGGTGCCAATAAGGTATTATTTGGAGTATTTGGTTGATTTTAACCGGGTTTTTTCTCGTTAAAAGACGTTTAAACTATATAATTATAATTTACGTAACTAATTACGAAGCAAAAACCAGATCAGAAATAATTAAATTCTAAAAATAATACATTATCCGCGCCCTATGGGGATTTTACATGGCGAATCTGGATTTTAAGTATTTTATTTTGACAAAACTAATTAAAGAACTGGTCTGAACTTGCTTTAATGGAAATAGGGCCCCAAAACCGATCGAAAGCCACCGAAAAAAGTTCCAGATTCGAAAATTTATTTTTGACATTTTTGAAATCCGCCAAAACTTCAAAACTTTATTTTCCCTTTTTTGGTTTTTTCGAAAATGAGCAAAAATAAAGTTTCAAATCTGGAACTTTTTTGGTGGATTTCGGTTCCTTTCGGGGTCCTATTTCCATTAACGCGAGTTGGGACCAATCCGTTTATCGGTTTTGTCAAAATAAAATATTTTAAAATCATATTTCGCCACGTTAATCTCCATAGGGGGCCAATAAGGTATAATTTGGAGTATTTGGTTGATTTTTACCGGGTTTTTTCTCGTTAAAAGACATTTAAACGATATAATTATACCTTACGTAACTAATTACGAGGAAAAAACCAGGTCAGTATCAGTCAAATTCTCAAAACAATACATTATCAGCGCCCTATGGGGATTTACATGGCTAATCTGAATTTTAAATATTTTATTTTGATAAAACTGATGAACTGATTGGTCTCATCTCGCTTTAATGGAAATAGGACCCCAAAAGCGATCGAAATCCACCAAAAAAAGTTAAAGATTAGAAACTTTATTTTTGACATTTTTGAAATCCGCCAAAACTTCAAAACTTCATTTTCCTTTTTTTGGTTTTTTCGAAAATGAGCAAAAATAAAATTTCGAATCTGGAACTTTTTTTGGTGGATTTCAGTTCCTTTTGGGGTCCTATTTCCATTAAAGGGAGTTGGGACCAATCCTTTTATCGGTTTTGTCAAAAAAAATATTTTAAAATCATATTTCGCCACGTTAATCTCCATAGGGGGCCAATAAGGTATAATTTGGAGTATTTGGTTGATTTTTACATAGGTTTTTTTCTCGTTAAAAGACATTTAAACGATATAATTATACCTTACGTAACTAATTACGAGTAAAAAACCAGGTCAGAATCAGTCAAACTCTCAAAACAATACATTATCAGCGCCCTATGGGGATTTACATGGCTAATATGAATTTTAAATGTTTTATTTTGATAAAATTGATGAACTGATTGGTCTCATCTCGCTTTAATGGAAATAGGACCCCAAAAGCCATTGAAATCCACCAAAAAAAGTTCCAGATTCGAAACTTTATTTTTGACATTTTTGAAATCCGCCAAAACTTCAAAACTTCATTTTCCCTTTTTTGGTTTTTTCGAAAATGAGCAAAAATAAAGTTTCGAATCTGGAACTTTTTTTGGTGGATTTCGGTTACTTTCGGGGTCCTATTTCCATTAAAGCGAGTTGGGACCAATCCGTTTATCGGTTTTGTCAAAATCAAATATTTTAAAATCATATTTCGCCACGTTAATCTCCATAGGGGGCCAATAAGGTATAATTTGGATTATTTGGTTGATTTTTACCGGGTTTTTCTCTCGTTAAAAGACATTTAAACGATATGATTATACCTGACGTAACTAATTACGAGGGAAAAACCAGGTCAGAATCAGTCAAATTCTCAAAACAATACATTATCAGCGCCCTATGGGGATTTACATGGCTAATCTGAATTTTAAATATTTTATTTTGATAAAACTGATGAACTGATTGGTCTCATCTCGCTTTAATGGAAATAGGACCCCAAAAGCCATTGAAATCCACCAAAAAAAGTTCCAGATTCGAAACTTTATTTTTGACATTTTTGAAATCCGCCAAAACTTCAAAACTTCATTTTCCCTTTTTTGGTTTTTTCGAAAATGAGCAAAAATAAAGTTTCGAATCTGGAACTTTTTTTGGTGGATTTCGGTTACTTTCGGGGTCCTATTTCCATTAAAGCGAGTTGGGACCAATCCGTTTATCGGTTTTGTCAAAATCAAATATTTTAAAATCATATTTCGCCACGTTAATCTCCATAGGGGGCCAATAAGGTATAATTTGGATTATTTGGTTGATTTTTACCGGGTTTTTCTCTCGTTAAAAGACATTTAAACGATATGATTATACCTGACGTAACTAATTACGAGGGAAAAACCAGGTCAGAATCAGTCAAATTCTCAAAACAATACATTATCAGCGCCCTATGGGGATTTACATGGCTAATCTGAATTTTAAATATTTTATTTTGATAAAACTGATGAACTGATTGGTCTCATCTCGCTTTAATGGAAATAGGACCCCAAAAGCCATTGAAATCCACCAAAAAAAGTTCCAGATTCGAAACTTTATTTTTGACATTTTTGAAATCCGCCAAAACTTCAAAACTTCATTTTCCCTTTTTTGGTTTTTTCGAAAATGAGCAAAAATAAAGTTTCGAATCTGGAACTTTTTTTGGTGGATTTCGGTTACTTTCGGGGTCCTATTTCCATTAAAGCGAGTTGGGACCAATCCGTTTATCGGTTTTGTCAAAATCAAATATTTTAAAATCATATTTCGCCACGTTAATCTCCATAGGGGGCCAATAAGGTATAATTTGGATTATTTGGTTGATTTTTACCGGGTTTTTCTCTCGTTAAAAGACATTTAAACGATATGATTATACCTGACGTAACTAATTACGAGGGAAAAACCAGGTCAGAATCAGTCAAATTCTCAAAACAATACATTATCAGCGCCCTATGGGGATTTACATGGCTAATCTGAATTTTAAATATTTTATTTTGATAAAACTGATGAACTGATTGGTCTCATCTCGCTTTAATGGAAATAGGACCCCAAAAGCCATTGAAATCCACCAAAAAAAGTTCCAGATTCGAAACTTTATTTTTGACATTTTTGAAATCCGCCAAAACTTCAAAACTTCATTTTCCCTTTTTTGGTTTTTTCGAAAATGAGCAAAAATAAAGTTTCGAATCTGGAACTTTTTTTGGTGGATTTCGGTTACTTTCGGGGTCCTATTTCCATTAAAGCGAGTTGGGACCAATCCGTTTATCGGTTTTGTCAAAATCAAATATTTTAAAATCATATTTCGCCACGTTAATCTCCATAGGGGGCCAATAAGGTATAATTTGGATTATTTGGTTGATTTTTACCGGGTTTTTCTCTCGTTAAAAGACATTTAAACGATATGATTATACCTGACGTAACTAATTACGAGGGAAAAACCAGGTCAGAATCAGTCAAATTCTCAAAACAATACATTATCAGCGCCCTATGGGGATTTACATGGCTAATCTGAATTTTAAATATTTTATTTTGATAAAACTGATGAACTGATTGGTCTCATCTCGCTTTAATGGAAATAGGACCCCAAAAGCCATTGAAATCCACCAAAAAAAGTTCCAGATTCGAAACTTTATTTTTGACATTTTTGAAATCCGCCAAAACTTCAAAACTTCATTTTCCCTTTTTTGGTTTTTTCGAAAATGAGCAAAAATAAAGTTTCGAATCTGGAACTTTTTTTGGTGGATTTCGGTTACTTTCGGGGTCCTATTTCCATTAAAGCGAGTTGGGACCAATCCGTTTATCGGTTTTGTCAAAATCAAATATTTTAAAATCATATTTCGCCACGTTAATCTCCATAGGGGGCCAATAAGGTATAATTTGGATTCTTTGGTTGATTTTTACCGGGTTTTTCTCTCGTTAAAAGACATTTAAACGATATGATTATACCTGACGTAACTAATTACGAGGGAAAAACCAGGTCAGAATCAGTCAAATTCTCAAAACAATACATTATCAGCGCCCTATGGGGATTTACATGGCTAATCTGAATTTTAAATATTTTATTTTGATAAAACTGATGAACTGATTGGTCTCATCTCGCTTTAATGGAAATAGGACCCCAAAAGCGATCGAAATCCACCAAAAAAAGTTAAAGATTAGAAACTTTATTTTTGACATTTTTGAAATCCGCCAAAACTTCAAAACTTCATTTTCCTTTTTTTGGTTTTTTCGAAAATGAGCAAAAATAAAGTTTCGAATCTGGAACTTTTTTTTGGTGGATTTCAGTTCCTTTTGGGGTCCTATTTCCATTAAAGGGAGTTGGGACCAATCCTTTTATCGGTTTTGTCAAAAAAAAATATTTTAAAATCATATTTCGCCACGTTAATCTCCATAGGGGGCCAATAAGGTATAATTTGGAGTATTTGGTTGATTTTTACATAGGTTTTTTTCTCGTTAAAAGACATTTAAACGATATAATTATACCTTACGTAACTAATTACGAGTAAAAAACCAGGTCAGAATCAGTCAAACTCTCAAAACAATACATTATCAGCGCCCTATGGGGATTTACATGGCTAATATGAATTTTAAATGTTTTATTTTGATAAAATTGATGAACTGATTGGTCTCATCTCGCTTTAATGGAAATAGGACCCCAAAAGCCATTGAAATCCACCAAAAAAAGTTCCAGATTCGAAACTTTATTTTTGACATTTTTGAAATCCGCCAAAACTTCAAAACTTCATTTTCCCTTTTTTGGTTTTTTCGAAAATGAGCAAAAATAAAGTTTCGAATCTGGAACTTTTTTTGGTGGATTTCGGTTACTTTCGGGGTCCTATTTCCATTAAAGCGAGTTGGGACCAATCCGTTTATCGGTTTTGTCAAAATCAAATATTTTAAAATCATATTTCGCCACGTTAATCTCCATAGGGGGCCAATAAGGTATAATTTGGATTATTTGGTTGATTTTTACCGGGTTTTTCTCTCGTTAAAAGACATTTAAACGATATGATTATACCTGACGTAACTAATTACGAGGGAAAAACCAGGTCAGAATCAGTCAAATTCTCAAAACAATACATTATCAGCGCCCTATGGGGATTTACATGGCTAATCTGAATTTTAAATATTTTATTTTGATAAAACTGATGAACTGATAGGTCTCATCTCGCTTTAATGGAAATAGGACCCCAAAAGCGATCGAAATCCACCAAAAAAAGTTCCAGATTCGAAACTTTATTTTTGACATTTCTGAAATCCGCCAAAACTTCAAAACTTCATTTTCCCTTTTTTGGTTTTTTCGAAAATGAGCAAAAATAAAGTTTCGAATCTCGAACTTTTTTTGGTGGATTTCGGTTCCTTTCGGGGTCCTATTTCCATTAAAGCGAGTTGGGACCAATCCGTTTATCGGTTTTGTCAAAATAAAATATTTTAAAATCATATTTCGCCACGTTAATATCCATAGGGGGCCAATAAGGTATAATTTGGAGTATTTGGTTGATTTTTACCGGGTTTTTTTCTCGTTAGAAGACATTTAAACGATATAATTATACCTTACGTAACTAATTACGAGTAAAAAACCAGGTCAGAATCAGTCAAACTCTCAAAACAATACATTATCAGCGCCCTATGGGGATTTACATGGCTAATATGAATTTTAAATGTTTTATTTTGATAAAATTGATGAACTGATTGGTCTCATCTCGCTTTAATGGAAATAGGACCCCAAAAGCGATCGAAATCCACCAACAAAAGTTCCAGATTCGAAACTTTATTTTTGACATTTTTGAAATCCGCCAAAACTTCAAAACTTCATTTTCCCTTTTTTGGTTTTTTCGAAAATGAGCAAAAATAAAGTTTCGAATCTGGAACTTTTCTTGGTGGATATCGGTTCCTTTCGGGGTCTTATTTCCATTAAAGCGAGTTGGGACCAATCCGTTTATCGGTTTTGTCAAAATAAAATATTTTAAAATCATATTTCGCCACGTTAATCTCCATAGGGGCGAATAAGGTATAATTTGGAGTATTTGGTTGATTTTTACCGGGTTTTTCTCTCGTTAAAAGACATTTAAACGATATGATTATACCTGACGTAACTAATTACGAGGGAAAAACCAGGTCAGAATCAGTCAAATTCTCAAAACAATACATTATCAGCGCCCTATGGGGATTTACATGGCTAATCTGAATTTTAAATATTTTATTTTGATAAAACTGATGAACTGATTGGTCTCATCTCGCTTTAATGGAAATAGGACCCCAAAAGCGATCGAAATCCACCAAAAAAAGTTAAAGATTAGAAACTTTATTTTTGACATTTTTGAAATCCGCCAAAACTTCAAAACTTCATTTTCCTTTTTTTGGTTTTTTCGAAAATGAGCAAAAATAAAGTTTCGAATCTGGAACTTTTTTTGGTGGATTTCAGTTCCTTTTGGGGTCCTATTTCCATTAAAGGGAGTTGGGACCAATCCTTTTATCGGTTTTGTCAAAAAAAATATTTTAAAATCATATTTCGCCACGTTAATCTCCATAGGGGGCCAATAAGGTATAATTTGGAGTATTTGGTTGATTTTTACATAGGTTTTTTTCTCGTTAAAAGACATTTAAACGATATAATTATACCTTACGTAACTAATTACGAGTAAAAAACCAGGTCAGAATCAGTCAAACTCTCAAAACAATACTATATTAGCGCCCTATGGGGATTTACATGGATAATCTGAATTTTAAATATTTTATTTTGATAAAACTGATGAACTGATTGGTCTCATCTCGCTTTAATGGAAATAGGACCCCAAAAGCGATCGAAATCCACCAAAAAAAGTTCCAGATTCGAAACTTTATTTTTGACATTTCTGAAATCCGCCAAAACTTCAAAACTTCATTTTCCCTTTTTTGGTTTTTTCGAAAATGAGCAAAAATAAAGTTTCGAATCTCGAACTTTTTTTGGTGGATTTCGGTTCCTTTCGGGGTCCTATTTCCATTAAAGCGAGTTGGGACCAATCCGTTTATCGGTTTTGTCAAAATAAAATATTTTAAAATCATATTTCGCCACGTTAATCTTCATAGGGGGCCAATAAGGTGTAATTTGGACTATTTGGTTGATTTTTCCCGGGTTTTTTTCTCGTTAAAAGACATTTAAACGATATAATTATACCTTACGTAACTAATTACGAGGAAAAAACCAGGTCAGAATCAATCAAATTCTCAAAACAATACTATATTAGCGCCCTATGGGGATTTACATGGCTAATCTGAATTTTAAATATTTTATTTTGATAAAACTGATGAACTGATTGGTCTCATCTCGCTTTAATGGAAATAGGACCCCAAAAGCGATCGAAATCCACCAAAAAAAGTTCCAGATTCGAAACTTTATTTTTGACATTTTTGAAATCCGCCAAAACTTCAAAACTTCATTTTTCCTTTTTTGGTTTTTTCGAAAATGAGCAAAAATAAAGTTTCGAATCTGGAACTTTTTTTGGTGGATATCGGTTCCTTTCGGGGTCTTATTTCCATTAAAGCGAGTTGGGACCAATCCGTTTATCGGTTTTGTCAAAATCAAATATTTTAAAATCATATTTCGCCACGTTAATCTCCATAGGGGGCCAATAAGGTATAATTTGGTTTATTTGGTTGATTTTTACCGGGTTTTTTCTCGTTAAAAGACATTTAAACGATATGATTATACCTGACGTAACTAATTACGAGGGAAAAACCAGGTCAGAATCAGTCAAATTCTCAAAACAATACATTATCAGCGCCCTATGGGGATTTACATGGCTAATCTGAATTTTAAAGGGAAAGGCAACCCAACTTTAAAAGTACTTCCATTGGAAAGAGCATGCTTAAAAACCTACAAATTAAAACACATTATAGTGATTTAAGTCTTGGTTAATTTATAAATATCATTTTAAAACCGAAATTTACGTTCCTAGAAGAACGCCATATTTGCTTCCCGGCATTTCGAGTTTTAAAAATAAGGATCCGCTTCAATGATTGGCCTTTAAGTGACCCAATAAAGATTCGCGAAACGAAGGCCGTTCGTGTCGGCTACAGTCGGATCGTCTGTTCGTAACTTCGTAAGAAGACCCGTAATTTTGTGATTTCTAACTTTCTACGAAAACATGCCTAATTGCATAATTAATGAATGCAGTTTAGTTCTTACCTTCTAATTCTTCAAATCAACTTAAGACTCGGTTAATACCTAGTACTGACTACTACTAGCTCAGCTGGCCGACCGACCTTCGGGTTAGTGTTCGCGCGCGGGATCCTTCGGAAGTAGCCTATGTTTCGGCCCGGCATATCTTATTTGACTCTAAAGAAATTGAGCGCGCTTATACCCACATCTATTTTCAGCTACAGTCAAGTGATTTTAGGTGAGAAATAAACCAATCGGCGAAGCCGATCCTCAGCAGGCATCGAAAGGGTATGAAAAAACTAAAATGGCGTTCACTAGAGATCACTTTTTGCTTATAATAAACGCAAATATCTTAATATCTACTAACTATTAAATTTTTTGCGATATGATATTAGTCGTTTTAATATACGCTCTATAATTTAAGACACACTTTTTTTTATCCCGGTCTGTACCTTTAAATATTTTATTTTGATAAAACTGATGAACTGATTGGTCTCATCTCGCTTTAATGGAAATAGGACCCCAAAAGCCATTGAAATCCACCAAAAAAAGTTCCAGATTCGAAACTTTATTTTTGACATTTTTGAAATCCGCGAAAACTTCAAAACTTCATTTTCTCTTTTTTGGTTTTTTCGAAAATGAGCAAAAATAAAGTTTCGAATCTGAAACTTTTTTTGGTGGATATCGGTTCCTTTCGGGGTCTTATTTCCATTAAAGCGAGTTGGGACCAATCCGTTTATCGGTTTTGTCAAAATAAAAAATTTTAAAATTATATTTCGCCACGTTAATCTCCATAGGGGGCCAATAAGGTATAATTTGGAGTATTTGGTTGATTTTTACCGGGTTTTTTCTCGTTAAAAGACATTTAAACGATATAATTATACCTTACGTAACTAATTACGAGGAAAAAACCAGGTCAGAATCAATCAAATTCTCAAAACAATACTATATTAGCGCCCTATGGGGATTTACATGGCTAATCTGAATTTTAAATATTTTATTTTGATAAAACTGATGAACTGATTGGTCTCATCTCGCTTTAATGGAAATAGGTCCCCAAAAGCGATCGAAATCCACCAAAAAAAGTTCCAGATTCGAAACTTTATTTTTGACATTTTTGAAATCCGCCAAAACTTCAAAACTTCATTTTCCCTTTTTTGGTTTTTTCGAAAATGAGCAAAAATAAAGTTTCGAATCTGGAACTTTTTTTGGTGGATTTCGGTTACTTTCGGGGTCCTATTTCCATTAAAGCGAGTTGGGACCAATCCGTTTATCGGTTTTGTCAAAATCAAATATTTTAAAATCATATTTCGCCACGTTAATCTCCATAGGGGGCCAATAAGGTATAATTTGGATTATTTGGTTGATTTTTACCGGGTTTTTTTTCTCGTTAAAAGACATTTAAACGATATGATTATACCTGACGTAACTAATTACGAGGGAAAAACCAGGTCAGAATCAGTCAAATTCTCAAAACAATACATTATCAGCGCCCTATGGGGATTTACATGGCTAATCTGAATTTTAAATATTTTATTTTGATAAAACTGATGAACTGATTGGTCTCATCTCGCTTTAATGGAAATAGGACCCCAAAAGCCATTGAAATCCACCAAAAAAAGTTCCAGATTCGAAACTTTATTTTTGACATTTTTGAAATCCGCCAAAACTTCAAAACTTCATTTTTCCTTTTTTTGGTTTTTTCGAAAATGAGCAAAAATAAAGTTTCGAATCTGGAACTTTTTTTGGTGGATATCGGTTCCTTTCGGGGTCTTATTTCCATTAAAGCGAGTTGGGACCAATCCGTTTATCGGTTTTGTCAAAATCAAATATTTTAAAATCATATTTCGCCACGTTAATCTCCATAGGGGGCCAATAAGGTATAATTTGGATTATTTGGTTGATTTTTACCGGGTTTTTTCTCGTTAAAAGACATTTAAACGATATGATTATACCTGACGTAACTAATTACGAGGGAAAAACCAGGTCAGAATCAGTCAAATTCTCAAAACAATACATTATCAGCGCCCTATGGGGATTTACATGGCTAATCTGAATTTTAAATATTTTATTTTGATAAAACTGATGAACTGATTGGTCTCATCTCGCTTTAATGGAAATAGGACCCCAAAAGCCATTGAAATCCACCAAAAAAAGTTCCAGATTAGAAACTTTATTTTTGACATTTTTGAAATCCGCGAAAACTTCAAAACTTCATTTTCTCTTTTTTGGTTTTTTCGAAAATGAGCAAAAATAAAGTTTCGAATCTGAAACTTTTTTTGGTGGATATCGGTTCCTTTCGGGATCTTATTTCCATTAAAGCGAGTTGGGACCAATCCGTTTATCGGTTTTGTCAAAATAAAAAATTTTAAAATCATATTTCGCCACGTTAATCTCCATAGGGGCGAATAAGGTATAATTTGGAGTATTTGGTTGATTTTTACCGGGTTTTTCTCTCGTTAAAAGACATTTAAACGATATGATTATACCTGACGTAACTAATTACGAGGGAAAAACCAGGTCAGAATCAGTCAAATTCTCAAAACAATACATTATCAGCGCCCTATGGGGATTTACATGGCTAATCTGAATTTTAAATATTTTATTTTGATAAAACTGATGAACTGATTGGTCTCATCTCGCTTTAATGGAAATAGGACCCCAAAAGCCATTGAAATCCACCAAAAAAAGTTCCAGATTCGAAACTTTATTTTTGACATTTTTGAAATCCGCCAAAACTTCAAAACTTCATTTTCCCTTTTTTGGTTTTTTCAAAAATGAGCAAAAATAAAGTTTCGAATCTGGAACTTTTTTTGGTGGATTTCGGTTCCTTTCGGGGTCCTATTTCCATTAAAGCGAGTTGGGACCAATCCGTTTATCGGTTTTGTCAAAATAAAATATTTTAAAATCATATTTCGCCACGTTAATCTCCATAGGGGCGAATAAGGTATAATTTGGAGTATTTGGTTGATTTTTACCGGGTTTTTCTCTCGTTAAAAGACATTTAAACGATATGATTATACCTGACGTAACTAATTACGAGGGAAAAACCAGGTCAGAATCAGTCAAATTCTCAAAACAATACATTATCAGCGCCCTATGGGGATTTACATGGCTAATCTGAATTTTAAATATTTTATTTTGATAAAACTAATGAACTGATTGGTCTCATCTCGCTTTAATGGAAATAGGACCCCAAAAGCCATTGAAATCCACCAAAAAAAGTTCCAGATTCGAAACTTTATTTTTGACATTTTTGAAATCCGCCAAAACTTCAAAACTTCATTTTTCCTTTTTTTGGTTTTTTCGAAAATGAGCAAAAATAAAGTTTCGAATCTGGAACTTTTTTTGGTGGATATCGGTTCCTTTCGGGGTCTTATTTCCATTAAAGCGAGTTGGGACCAATCCGTTTATCGGTTTTGTCAAAATCAAATATTTTAAAATCATATTTCGCCACGTTAATCTCCATAGGGGGCCAATAAGGTATAATTTGGATTATTTGGTTGATTTTTACCGGGTTTTTTCTCGTTAAAAGACATTTAAACGATATGATTATACCTGACGTAACTAATTACGAGGGAAAAACCAGGTCAGAATCAGTCAAATTCTCAAAACAATACATTATCAGCGCCCTATGGGGATTTACATGGCTAATCTGAATTTTAAATATTTTATTTTGATAAAACTGATGAACTGATTGGTCTCATCTCGCTTTAATGGAAATAGGACCCCAAAAGCCATTGAAATCCACCAAAAAAAGTTCCAGATTAGAAACTTTATTTTTGACATTTTTGAAATCCGCGAAAACTTCAAAACTTCATTTTCTCTTTTTTGGTTTTTTCGAAAATGAGCAAAAATAAAGTTTCGAATCTGAAACTTTTTTTGGTGGATATCGGTTCCTTTCGGGATCTTATTTCCATTAAAGCGAGTTGGGACCAATCCGTTTATCGGTTTTGTCAAAATAAAAAATTTTAAAATCATATTTCGCCACGTTAATCTCCATAGGGGCGAATAAGGTATAATTTGGAGTATTTGGTTGATTTTTACCGGGTTTTTCTCTCGTTAAAAGACATTTAAACGATATGATTATACCTGACGTAACTAATTACGAGGGAAAAACCAGGTCAGAATCAGTCAAATTCTCAAAACAATACATTATCAGCGCCCTATGGGGATTTACATGGCTAATCTGAATTTTAAATATTTTATTTTGATAAAACTGATGAACTGATTGGTCTCATCTCGCTTTAATGGAAATAGGACCCCAAAAGCCATTGAAATCCACCAAAAAAAGTTCCAGATTCGAAACTTTATTTTTGACATTTTTGAAATCCGCCAAAACTTCAAAACTTCATTTTCCCTTTTTTGGTTTTTTCAAAAATGAGCAAAAATAAAGTTTCGAATCTGGAACTTTTTTTGGTGGATTTCGGTTCCTTTCGGGGTCCTATTTCCATTAAAGCGAGTTGGGACCAATCCGTTTATCGGTTTTGTCAAAATAAAATATTTTAAAATCATATTTCGCCACGTTAATCTCCATAGGGGCGAATAAGGTATAATTTGGAGTATTTGGTTGATTTTTACCGGGTTTTTCTCTCGTTAAAAGACATTTAAACGATATGATTATACCTGACGTAACTAATTACGAGGGAAAAACCAGGTCAGAATCAGTCAAATTCTCAAAACAATACATTATCAGCGCCCTATGGGGATTTACATGGCTAATCTGAATTTTAAATATTTTATTTTGATAAAACTAATGAACTGATTGGTCTCATCTCGCTTTAATGGAAATAGGACCCCAAAAGCCATTGAAATCCACCAAAAAAAGTTCCAGATTCGAAACTTTATTTTTGACATTTTTGAAATCCGCCAAAACTTCAAAACTTCATTTTTCCTTTTTTTGGTTTTTTCGAAAATGAGCAAAAATAAAGTTTCGAATCTGGAACTTTTTTTGGTGGATATCGGTTCCTTTCGGGGTCTTATTTCCATTAAAGCGAGTTGGGACCAATCCGTTTATCGGTTTTGTCAAAATCAAATATTTTAAAATCATATTTCGCCACGTTAATCTCCATAGGGGGCCAATAAGGTATAATTTGGATTATTTGGTTGATTTTTACCGGGTTTTTTCTCGTTAAAAGACATTTAAACGATATGATTATACCTGACGTAACTAATTACGAGGGAAAAACCAGGTCAGAATCAGTCAAATTCTCAAAACAATACATTATCAGCGCCCTATGGGGATTTACATGGCTAATCTGAATTTTAAATATTTTATTTTGATAAAACTGATGAACTGATTGGTCTCATCTCGCTTTAATGGAAATAGGACCCCAAAAGCCATTGAAATCCACCAAAAAAAGTTCCAGATTAGAAACTTTATTTTTGACATTTTTGAAATCCGCGAAAACTTCAAAACTTCATTTTCTCTTTTTTGGTTTTTTCGAAAATGAGCAAAAATAAAGTTTCGAATCTGAAACTTTTTTTGGTGGATATCGGTTCCTTTCGGGATCTTATTTCCATTAAAGCGAGTTGGGACCAATCCGTTTATCGGTTTTGTCAAAATAAAAAATTTTAAAATCATATTTCGCCACGTTAATCTCCATAGGGGGCCAATAAGGTATAATTTGGAGTATTTGGTTGATTTTTACCGGGTTTTTTTCTCGTTAAAAGACATTTAAACGATATAATTATACCTTACGTAACTAATTACGAGGAAAAAACCAGGTCAGAATCAATCAAATTCTCAAAACAATACTATATTAGCGTCCTATGGGGATTTACATGGCTAATCTGAATTTTAAATATTTTATTTTGATAAAACTGATGAACTGATTGGTCTCATCTCGCTTTAATGGAAATAGGACCCCAAAAGCGATCGAAATCCACCAAAAAAAGTTCCAGATTCGAAACTTTATTTTTGACATTTTTGAAATCCGCCAAAACTTCAAAACTTCATTTTCCCTTTTTTTGGTTTTTTCGAAAATGAGCAAAAATAAAGTTTCGAATCTGGAACTTTTTTTGGTGGATATCGGTTCCTTTCGGGGTCTTATTTCCATTAAAGCGAGTTGGGACCAATCCGTTTATCGGTTTTGTCAAAATAAAAAATTTTAAAATCATTTTTCGCCACGTTAATCTCCATAGGGGGCCAATAAGGTATAATTTGGAGTATTTAGTTGATTTTTACCGGGTTTTTTCTCGTTAAAAGACATTTAAACGATATAATTATACCTTACGTAACTAATTACGAGGAAAAAACCAGGTCAGAATCAATCAAATTCTCAAAACAATACTATATTAGCGCCCTATGGGGATTTACATGGCTAATCTGAATTTTAAATATTTTATTTTGATAAAACTGATGAACTGATTGGTCTCATCTCGCTTTAATGGAAATAGGACCCCAAAAGCGATCGAAATCCACCAAAAAAAGTTCCAGATTCGAAACTTTATTTTTGACATTTTTGAAATCCGCCAAAACTTCAAAACTTCATTTTCCCTTTTTTGGTTTTTTCGAAAATGAGCAAAAATAAAGTTTCGAATCTGGAACTTTTTTTGGTGGATTTCGGTTACTTTCGGGGTCCTATTTCCATTAAAGCGAGTTGGGACCAATCCGTTTATCGGTTTTGTCAAAATCAAATATTTTAAAATCATATTTCGCCACGTTAATCTCCATAGGGGGCCAATAAGGTATAATTTGGATTATTTGGTTGATTTTTACCGGGTTTTTTTTTCTCGTTAAAAGACATTTAAACGATATGATTATACCTGACGTAACTAATTACGAGGGAAAAACCTGGTCAGAATCAGTCAAATTCTCAAAACAATACATTATCAGCGCCCTATGGGGATTTACATGGCTAATCTGAATTTTAAATATTTTATTTTGATAAAACTGATGAACTGATTGGTCTCATCTCGCTTTAATGGAAATAGGACCCCAAAAGCCAATGAAAACCACCAAAAAAAAGTTCCAGATTCGAAACTTTATTTTTGACATTTTTGAAATCCGCCAAAACTTCAAAACTTCATTTTCCTTTTTTTGGTTTTTTCAAAAATGAGCAAAAATAAAGTTTCGAATCTGGAACTTTTTTTGGTGGATATCGGTTCCTTTCGGCGTCTTATTTCCATTAAAGCGAGTTGGGACCAATCCGTTTATCGGTTTTGTCAAAATAAAATATTTTAAAATCATATTTCGCCACGTTAATCTCCATAGGGGGCCAATAAGGTATAATTTGGAGTATTTGGTTGATTTTTACCGGGTTTTTTTCTCGTTAAAAGACATTTAAACGATATAATTATACCTTACGTAACTAATTACGAGGAAAAAACCAGGTCAGAATTAATTACAGGATTGCCACAAATTTTCTATAATAAAATTATCTGACTTTTCCAGGTTTTTCCTGTTTTCCCTGACCTACACCGTTTTTCCCTGACCAATTTAAAGCTTTAAATTAGTAGAAATATGAAATTTCAAGTGTAAAACATTTTTTAATCATCAATAACTACGCTTGAAGACTATAAAAACCCCTTATTGTGTTGTATGATTCACCTCTCCCCAAAAATAGGTCTTCTGTTAGACAGTTTATTGTGAGAAAGTATTCCTAAAAAAACGTGCTTTTCTCAATAGGGACTTTGAATAATTGTTTTCAAGGCTCTCATCCCATATAAAATTTTTTTATATGGTCTAACTGAATCCATACTATGAGATTCCACAATTTTATTTTTGGATAATATTTTAAATTCCCTGACTTTTCTCTGACCTTTGGACAATTTTTGAAATTCCCTGACTTTTTAGACCAACTTTGAAATTCTCTGACTTTTCCAGGTTTTCCAGGTGTGTGGCAACCCTGTTAAAAGGTCTAGGACAGGAATTTCTCTTTACGAGAATACGGTTAAATCTTTATTAGTGAAATTATGTATTGGTCTTACGCAGTCTAAATATAACTTTCAGTTAAGAACGCACCCCAATGGATACAAAGAAGAATATTAGATTTATTCATCATAAACTTTTCGTTTCGATTGGAAATATGTACGGGGAACAATCCCTCTAATTTGGTTGTAGATATTTTCGTTAAAATGATTTCATTAATAGAATTATAGAGGATTATAGGATAATGTGTCACCCCGTGGAGGGGAGCTCTTAAAGTTTTAATTTATGCATCAAAAACATTAGCCTTATATACTTCAATGTTGGACACTTTTTGGGCTTATTAAACAAGTTCTTGGAAACAAAAAGGTTTCGGGTAAACTCTTTAAAAATTCAAATCGAAAAATATGATTCAAAAGTTTTAACTTACCTAAACTTTCAGTGATGAAGGCGGGGAACCTTAAGCCTTGGGTTGTTGTTAATTGTCTCCCAAGTAATTCCACTGTTGCTCCAACCAAATAATCTTCAGTTCATTTAAGAGGGAACCATAAGCACTTATTTAATGTTCAATTAAAATCTAATTATATATTTCACGTTAATTGTTAATAAACATTAGCGCACTTCACTTTATCCAACTGGTACACTTCGCGACTTCATAACCGAGCGCGGGACGCGGGCCCGCGGGGTTCCGACTGGCTAAAAAGTTTTGAAAGCCCCAAGGAGTATGTACGGAGGAACGTAAATAAAGGAGTCTTAGGGAATGATATAACACTGTTCCCAGGCGTTGATATTTTTCCACTTTATCTCGGAAAACTGAAATATAATTAAACGATTAAAAAGAAAACAGATACTAGTAAATTACAATAGAACACTGTGTTTAAATATAAATAACTCAATCACCTGAGAAAACTGTCCAACAGGAAATTTCTAAATGTAAAGCAGACGAGAAATGTATTCATAGGCCGTTTTCAGTGACGCTTATTACCCTTAATGTTCTTCTTTAGCCTTGATATCTACGTAAATTGATATGAACGTATTTACCTACGTATACGTTCATTTTAAAGCTCTAAGAAAACACGATTTCAAATTCCGCGCGAAAATAAAGCTCGATCTAATTTTCGGGCTAAATCGATAATTTTTGAGCGCGGTACTATGCCTATTATTTTAAATATTTGATCTGGCAAAGCTGATTGTACCGCTTATTTTCCAGCCTGGTTTCTTCTTCGTTGTTTTGACTTTTGATTTCGTCTCATCGTCTGCTTCTGTTTAGACAAACGAAACGGTAAATAAGGCCAGGGAGGATCCTTCTTGATAAGGCATACATAGCAATTTGGGTAATATGAACTAAATCATTAAATGTTTTTTAATAATGCTACTTAATTAATCCATACTTTTGTCAACGTGCTATTAAGATGGATAGGACTAGATTCTAAATTCTAAGTCGTACACTTAGCAGTGAGTGACATTGACAGTGGAACATATCAGTACCATCCTAGGTAGGTAAGTACGTTTTGATAATCTTCTTCTCAACCAAAGTAGTTCTTCTACAACTAATCTTGGCTAGATGACCCCCTCTGAAAAACGGCTTCTAAGGATTAATTAAAACCTGGGGCAGTTCAGCAAAAATACTAAAAAAGTCTCTGACGAACCTACCTGTAATAAAAGAGACAGAGAAAATTTTTTCCATGTGAACAGAGTGTTTCCCAGATTCTGTAAAAGCTAGAAAGTTGCCCTAAAGTCACCTTAAAATTATCATTGATGCAAAATATTCCATATTTAGATGTAATTTATTCAGAATCGTTGTGAACGTTACAAATTGAACTCGACTGTGGCCGCATGATGTGACAAACTATCTGAATGTTTTTAAGGCTTAGTTTGAGAAATGGGTGATCAGCTTTCCGGTATCGCCGTGATAATTTGCATCGCACTTGGAGTCTTGGTAAGTAGGGTGGCGTCTATAAAATAAGGCCTAGAAACCTTAATTCAAGACAGTCAAACTTAAGTTACAATTAGATTGTTAGGATACCTTACCCCTTTATTTTGTAATGAAGTTTTTGAAAAGCGAATAAGAGAGAGCTTGGCTAAGTTTAGACACTTTTAGGATGAATGATTTCTCTAGAATTTAATAAATGTGAAAGAAAAATGAAAACTTGAGGAAACTTCACTTAGATGTTTCTTATTAGATTCCTAAAGTTTTTATAATTTTGAAACCAGTAAAATGTCAGTGATTTTATTTTCTCACGATAGACTGTGGTTCTACTGTTCATCTTTGGTAAAAGACAAATAATGCGTTTCTCACTGAAATCCAGTCGTGGACCTCATGCTCCCGTAGCCTGTGACGCTCCTAAAGTAAGTAATTGTAACTCTTTAAGTACTTATAGTAAATTATTGTAATGTAATTATAGTAAAAAAGTTAGCTTGTGTTTAGTAAAGGGATAGTGAAAGGTGACATGACATCATTGGTCAAAATCGCCAAATTAAATTGTTAAATAACTTTGTAATGCCTTGCGTTAAAAAATTGTAATTTGAAAACTACAAAACACTGATCAAACCACGTCTCGCTGCCAAATTTGATCTAGAAATAATGGATATGAAAAAAGTTAGCTCATTTTTAGTAAAGGGGTACTGAAAGATCGCATTTCAGAGTAGCCCATGATTGTTGTAGGAAAAATTTAATTTTTTTACTGGATAGAGCATGCGGCAAGAAATTGAACGTCGTCTGGAGATCGTTTCTGACATCCAATGCGAACCAAAAATCATGAAGAAAGAAAATGAATTATTTCTCTCAGAATTCTCTCAGTCTCAACCAAATTCGAGTATAATTACGTCCTTTGCTAATTGAATTGGCCTCATTCTTGTCTAATTTAGAATAACAATTCATTTTTTAGATACAACGTTAAGTCCTCATCAAATCTCCCATCTTTATCGTATGAAAGCTGTTGATTCCTTATCGCTACTTGGTAAGTTCAATTTTCTGTTGCAGACAGACACAAACAGACACAGAAAGACAAAGACAGTGTCGATTCCTTATCGCTACTTGGTAAGTTAAATTTTCTGTCGCAGATTTCTCATCAAAATGATATAGCAACGATGCTTATTTAAACAATAAATGGCCAAGGGATAAATTTAGGGCTAAATAGCCATGGTAAAAATTTGGGCCTAATTAGCTATTTTCTTTATTTTAATTTGAAAATTACATTAAATTTAATTAATATTAAATAAAATTTGTTTATCTTTATTAGATAAAGAAATTTCTATGAAAGATGCGAGTAAAAAACGAATGCCAGGTCAAGATGTTCGGATATTCCTAGTGAAGTTGGCTCAAGGGAGCCACATTCTGGCTGGATTTGATATCAGACTCATTCACGAATTCTCCGATCTCTACGAACATGCCAGACACGAACCAATTGTAAGTCCAATATCATAATTAAAGGGAGGGTGAAGATGAAAAGATATTTTGGGTTTAAATATCTGTCACCTGAAATTTTGGGAAGACTAATAAATGCACGATGTTTAATTTTACTTCCAGGAATTTACTTACGATCATTTGAGCCGTTATTTGGAACTACTCAGTTTCTTGTGTCACTGGTAATTACAAACTTTACTAATCTTTTTGCGTGAATTTAATCACAATTGCGAATATATCAACTCAACATCGCTTTTATGCGTACTTAGTGATGTAGTTATCTCTTTCCTTTTTCCCAATAGCCAAGGCTCAAGATTTAGCCTTGAATTAAGAATTTCTTAATCCAAGACAGTGCTGGGCAATTCGCGAGTGACTTTGTTCAGCCAAGTCTGGTCACTCGCGAGAAAGTTCGCGAATTTGCCCACCTCTGATCCAAGATTTAGCTATGGCTTAAAATTTAGCCAAGGTTAAGATTTTGTCCATTTTTATGTGAAACTAATATAACCCGTTCATTTTTGACCCATAAATTTATTTTGACCAAAAAATACGTGTAAATGAATTCACGCTCCAAGTATGCGTGTTAATTGTACTCTTTGATGTTTTTGTACTCAAATATTAGGATATCGGATGGTAAAAGGTCGCACACCACAGGATGATGCGCAGACGAGCGAGTAAACGACCGTGTATTGAAGAAAAGTTAGTACCCTTGTAAGCAACTAATATCGCGTATAAGTGTCAAATAAATTGTTTTTATCCAATTACGAGACAAATGTCGTTGATAAAACGTTATAGAACATCATCCTTAAGCAAGGATGAAGAGGAAAATTAGACATTAATAGTAAAACAGTTCGGAAACGACAAAACGACAACCCAATACCTCTGTATTGATAAAATGTAATGGGTGATTTTTTGTATAAGAGTTGTTTTTAACGATCTTTCTATTTCCCTGAAATTTAGATTAGAATCGCGAGAGATATAGGTGGTAGGCTTAATATATGATAACGCAGTAAACACTTCAACATCTTTTATCGTATAATTTTATTCAAGTTTAACATAAAACCTTTTAAAGTCAACATATGAGTTTCCTTTTTTTTTTTTTAGAACTAACGGGAATATCTTAAAATAAACCCACCATATTGTACTTCTACATCGCAACGCGAGACTATCGACTAGAATATATAAAATACGTCTTATCTAGGCTACCTAACAATGTAATAGCGTGAGAAAACTAAAATATAATCCTTTGCCTTAGAAAAATATGGTAACAGCCTCGCTTTATCTTTGTTTCTTCTTTGTTTTATCTTTCTAAAACTACACAATGAAAACCTCTCGAGTGGGAAGACGTGGGATGAGGAAAGCCTCTCTCTTGAGTGGGAAGACAGATTATGAAAATAATTTTTTTAGTTTTACTTTTATTATGTTCACAAAACCAGGAAATTTGTTTCAACAATAGCTGATTCTGTTGGATCATTCTTAAACATATTCAGGCCTAAATAGCCTGGAGGCTTTGAATATTGAATAGCGGCATCTGCTAGAGGCGAGTTAGTCCTAAATAGCCCAGAGGCTACTTAACAATACTTCCTCTTTAAATAAATACTCAGTTAATAGATAAAATGCACGTTTTATTAGATAATCTAAGTTGAGGTTCATGACCAGGTACAAGAATGAATCCTGAACCCTAACTCCTTAGAGCATTTCATAGACCGACCGGGATCTCCAGATTACAAAGTTAATCAGTAAATTCAGTATAATTTAATTGGTTCTCTAATAAATATCTGGAGTAATTTCATTAATTTAAATGGCCCATTCTTTAAATCTTTGGAAAATCTCTTTTCAATAGTATTTTTACATAAAATAAAGGAGTAATTAAATAAAAAAATTATTTAATTAAGAAAATATGGTTCCAAACCCTACGAAGGTACGGCTTCCGCCGCTTCCACTAACCGATCATATTGTTTTTTTCGTTTGATACATTTGCCACAACAAGCGTTTTTAATCTTAGCTCGAGCGCTTGGAAACGAACACCAAATTAATCCAAGACCGATCAATCCGATAAATAAAAGACCACAATTTAAAATCCATTTAAATTTGCCTAAATGCAACCAACGGTTCAAAAATGACAGGCTAAACAAATTTCCGCCAAAAATGGAACCACCGAATCCAAACAATGACATGAAAATTCCAGGAAAACGTAGCAATTTATGCACTAGACAAGTTCCAACTTCTGAAGCAACCATATCTTGGGCATCACTCGCGTGATTGGCAAGTTCACTTTCGCTGGAATCAGTACCTCGTGGCATTTTACTTTATTTTATATGGGAAGCGAATGAAGGACAACGTAATTATATAAGTAATTAAATCGGTGTCAAAATATAACTGTTAAAGTATTTACCTTTGATGTTGTAGGTTTCAGTTACTGAATAGTATACAAAGCTACACATACACGTGGGTGTTTTATCTGCGCAGCATTAGTTCGTTTTTTTTTTCTTGTTTTTTTTTTAATAAAATATATGCCGGCAATTCAATAAGGTACGGGTAGTGTTACACCTTGATTAAAGTAAGTTTTACTAACTACACAGGACTACTCTCAAACAAAGTGGTCTCAATCTCGCTGAAAACTTTGTCTTTATTGCTCTAATGCTCTTGCCCTCCAAAGAGCATCGGCAGACGACATATAATAATAAGACGACCGTCTATGAAAGACTATGATTGCATCCTCCAATCATATCAGTTTAAAAATCCAATGCATTATCTAATATTATTAGTGTTATCAAAAGCCAATAGAAACATTGCCACCTATATTATCATAATTTATGATAATTTAGGCGGATACGATAGTTTCCATCCATTCCCCATACTTCTGGTGTTATTGTTAAAGGCAGCGCTCTCGAAAAAAGATAGAGCAAAAAAAAAATGTTTGTCGAGCGCTATGTTCAGTGTTGGTTACCGAAGCATTGGGAAGGATACCGTTTAAAGGGACTATCTGCGATTTTCTAATCCCCATTAAAGTCGCCTTCTTTTCTAGCTTAGCAGACGACGTTGTACAAAACAAATTGTACTGTCAAAGCTAGGCTGCGTGCGTAAGGGAAGAGCATTTTAAAGGGGCAGGTTTCAGAGCAGATAGGACCAAGAAGGATCAGTCAAGGAGAGGAAAAGTGGGAACGACGCGGTTCCTACTGCGTTCGCCTAAACTCACACTCTGGGAGAACGGGGTACAGTCGGGGGAAGAGATGCTTCGTGGTAAATTGTTGTCACGTGGGTAAAACGGATCCTTTATGAGACGCATAGTAGCCGATGACGCTAGCGACCACGTGACAACAGCTTACCTCGAGAATTTCCTATCCCCCCTTTCCACCCGAGTGGGAGGTTGGCTTTTCTCTCTCTAACTCAAAGCAGCCCCACTTTTCCTCTCCTTGTCTGATCCTTCTTGATAGGGCCTTTAACACGAATCCTTTACATCAAATGGTTCCGGCTTCTGAAGACTGGAACTTTTCAGTCCTGGGTTCCTCCCAAAAAATATATTTAAATTTCTATAAAACTATAAATTGTGATTCAAATTTCTCAAAACATGTTTAATTAGTTTTGGCTGTGGCTATTGACACACAAAATGTAGCAATAGCCCCTTGACTATTGACACACTCTCAAAGTGTGGCAATAGTCATTTACCTGCTGCCACACATCTGTGTGCCTATAGGCCTAAGACTATTGGCACACAATCACGTGATCTCTGAGGACCAATTATAATTTAAATTTTTTAGAGCTCGTTATTGACACACAATTTAAACTGTAAACTTCTAATTGGCCCACAATTTAAACTGTAAACTTCTAATTGGCCCACCATTTAAATTATAAACTTCTTATTTATACACAATTTAAATTGTAAGCTTCTTATTGACACACAAATCGAATAATGGGTACTTATTGACACACAAATCGAATAATGGGTACTTATTGACACACAAATCGAATTATGGGTCCCTATTGACACACAAATCGAATTAAGGGTCCCTATTGACATACAAATCGAATTATGGGTCCGTATGGACACACAATCTAAATTTTAAGCTTCTTATTGACACAAAAATCGAATTATGGGTTCTTATTGACACACAAATCGAATTATGGGTCCGTATTGACACACAATCTAAATTCTAAGCTTCTTATTGACACAAAAATCGAATTATGGGTTCTTATTGACACACAAATCGAATTATGGGTCCGTATTGACACACAATCTAAATTCTAAGCTTCTTATTGACACAAAAATAGAATTATGGGTTCTTATTGACACACAAATCGAATTATGGGTCCGTATTGACACACAATCTAAATTCTAAGCTTCTTATTTACACACAAATAGAATTATGGGTTCTTATTGACACACAAATCGAATTATGGGTCCGTATTGACACACAATCTAAATTCTAAGCTTCTTATTTACACACAAATAGAATTATGGGTTCTTATTGACACACAAATCGAATTATGGGTACTTATTGACACACAAATCGAATTATGGGTCCCTAATGACACACAAATCGAATTATGGGTCCTTATTGACACACAAATCGAATTATGGGTCCGTATTGACACACAATCTAAATTCTAAGCTTCTTATTGACACACAAATCGAATTATGGGTTCTTATTGACACACAAATCGAATTATGGGTCCTTATTGACACACAAATCGAATTATGGGTCCCTAATGACACACAAATGGAATTATGGGTCCCTATTGACACACAAATTGAATTATGGGTCTGTATTGACACACAATCTAAATTCTAAGCTTCTTATTGACACAAATTTGAACTAATTTGGACCTGGGGAGTTCAGAAAAAATACTTAAAAAAATCTTCAACCATCGGAAGTTTGAGAAAAACGCATTTCAAAATTTGAAGTTTGCATGTTAAATCCCATAGATTCTAACCCAACCCAACCTAAAATATACCTAACCTAACCCAACCTAACCTATGGCGCATTCTATGGGATTTTAGCATGGGAATTTCAAATTTTCAAATACGTTTTTCTCAAACTTCCGGTGGTCGGAGATTTTTTTTTATTATTTTTTCTGAACTCCCCAGGTCCTAAATAGTCTATAACCATCGTTATTTAGTGGGGGGTCGGTTAACGGAAATCTCCCCTTATGGGCATTTTCATATACATGGAAAATATCATTTAATTACCATTTTTGTATTAACAAATATATTTTAATTCTACCTATTTTATATTTGTGTTAATCCCATGTGAATGTGATAGTTATTTTGTAAAGAGAAACAACTCGCAAAGGCCCAGCCCACGTTTTAAAGCTTCGTGAATCGTGACCAAGGGGCAAAGGTTAACTTAAACCAGAGGATTCAAGACATGAAAAAACTATTTTTTCCTTTATAATTTAAAATATTTCTAAGTTAATAGTCATTTCGCCTTCTTACTATACCTTTATAGAGTGATTATTGAGAAAATATATTATGAGCAATAAAGGTACAGGGCCGAATCGACGAAACTCGAATAGACGATAAAGCTAAGCCTTTGCGGGTAAATTATTACAATTTTAATTTATAGATTTAGGTCAAAAAATCACGTTTATTATATGAAGGAAAATAAATTTAAATCTTACTAGCTCTAACTAATAATCTAACAAGATATTTTACACAAATTTCCCTTTTAAAGTTTTAAAAAACAAAATAATACAGAAACTTCCGAAAACGTGTTCACTTCCCTCGCTAGCCAAAGAAGAATGATGAAAAAGATGGCGTAGCCCTTGTTCCAAGAGTTTCGTAGCTCCGCCCCTTGTGTGCAATAACCCATCGCCTATTGGCACATAAGCTGTGTGGCAATAACCACTCACCTATTGACACACACACTGTGTGTCAATAGTCAAGCGACTATTGACACATTTGTTGTGTGTGGCAATAGCCACTCTCATTAGTTTTTAGTGAAAATTCAATTTGAAATCAAATTGAAATTAAAGTTGCAGACGATGCTTGTTAGCTAATCATCGTATCCATTTCGATAGCAAAAAACGAGGCTTATTTCCGTTCCTGCCTACTACTAATTCCTAAATCTTATTCTTGGCCAAGTCAAGGAGGATCAGAGAAGGAGAGGAAATGTGGGGACGGCGCGGTTCCTACTGCGTCGGCCTAAACTCCCACTCTGGGAGAACGGGGGTAGAGACGTTTCGTGGTAAAATGTTGTCACGTGGGTAAAACGAATCCTTTATGAGACGCGCTAGCTAGCGACCACGTGACAACAGTTTACCTCGAGAATTTCCTATCCCCCCTTTCCACCCGAGTGGGAGGTTGGCTCTTCTCTCTCTAACTCAACGTAGCCCCACATTTCCTCTCCTTCTCTGATCCTCCTTGGCCAAGTTGGCCCTGGCCATAGCCTCCTCGATCACGCGCTTCGGCTGCGCTCGCGCTATAGAAGCCCCGGCAATCGGCCGAAAATCGCGAATAAATGAATTCTCGAGATTTACAAAACTCCCCCAAACTGATGCACGTCTCAAAGGGGGGAAACTGACCAAATTTGAAGGGTTTTGCCCTTTTCAGGTCTTTAATGATTTTTAAAAGCCACAATTAAATTATATGTTTTGCAAATTAGTTTATTTTATCTCCCTAACCAAGTTTCATAATTTTAGGGTGATTAGTTTTTAAGTAAAAAATTAAATATCAACGTAAGATTGTAGCGTGTGCAAAGCTTTACCGCGTACAATTTGGTGCTTCAACCATTAACTCGGGTAAGTTTTGAAATTTTGGGAGAGACGTTTTCCTGCCATTTTCCAAATGCCATACATAGGTATTTAACTATAATGATAATAGATTAGTGTTAATCTACTCTCATTATAGTTACATACCTATGTACGGCGTTTTGAAAACGGAAAAAAACTTCTCTCCCAAAATTTCACAACTTACACGCTACCACCTTACATTGATAGTTAAAATTTGTATTTAAATTGTATAATTTAAATATATCACCCTAAAATTACGAAATCTGGTTAGGGAAATATTTCGGCTTACAACCATTGCTTACAACCCTAGATTAGATTAAATAACTAGGTTTGGAAAAAATGTTGTTCGGGGCAATCTTATATTGGTATAGTTTTATATATTTTTTACAACATATTGATACTACTACTATTATCATAGGTTTAGATGGTGGTGAATGTTTTAAATTTAAAGAGAATCTCAAATTATTTGGGGACTCTCATTCCACAATGCTATTGTTTACGAAAATATTAAGGGATTTCTTACAAGTTGTACAAGAATGTGATGTGCTACTAGGAAATAAATACCCATCATAGAGCTCTTAAAATTTTTAGACAACTGTATCCTACGAAAAGACAAGAGAGGACCGCCGTATTTAGATTTTCGCGCCGAAACAGGGAAGAGTGGTTTGAAAACAGAGTTGTCCCGAATTACCCGGCTTCAAAATTTAGTAATTTCTCTCTCTTATCAATTCTCACAATTGCAACCTTATTAATTTTAACACTTGTTTTTGAGTAAAATAGTATATTGTCATAGAATAAAAATCAAATCAGAGGGTGAAATTAGAATATAAGTTTTTAAATAGCATCTACAGCGTGACTGCAGTGCCTGTGTTAATGGATCAAGGCTTTAGATTTAAAAAGAACCCCGCGCAATAGGTGAAAACCGCAAATAGCTCCGTCAGTAAAGAAAAATAATAGGTTCGCTAGTTTCAACAATTATTAACGCCAAATCTGAAATTCTCAAAGGCTTGGAATTAATTTGTAAATTATCCCTACATACTTAATTAGATGTGGTTAAAAAATCAGGAAGCTGGAGCGTAAATTTAAAACTTTAGACAAGAATTTGTTTCTCCCCTCGACTTTTCCCCCCTACATTTTAGTGCTTTTTCGCGCCGTCTTTTGGGGGAGTTTTAATTTCCCATTTATTCTCTCAAACACATGTTAATTTTTTTCTTTGCCGGGGCTTCTATAGCGCGAGCGCAGCCGAAGCGCGTGATCGAGGAGGCTATGCCCTGGCTAAGGAACGTCAATATCTTATTATGCGATGTGTTATTGATTGTTTTTCAAAAAAATACTGTTAAATATAGTGGTAGAAAGTTTTTTAATTATTTTACAAATTAGGAATGATCGTAAGATTTAAGAATTCTTGTAAATATATGCCAAAAGTTAGACGAACCATCCGTATTATTAATTTTACTTCAAATAGAAATTTAAAATAACCAAGGCTTATATGTAATTTTACTCAAGATTGGAAGTTTTGGAACTGGAGGTGGAGGAGGGAGGGTCTTGGACCTCTTTACTTGGTCAAGTTGGTTCCTTGAAAGTTAATGCCCATTTTCTTTGTCAATGATATTTTGAAAAGCGACTCTCCATTAGCGTAAGTCCCGTTTTAACTATCCACTTTTATTGTTACATATCTCTTTGGCATTGTCTCAAGAATTTGACCTCGGATCATAGGAAATAACATAGTATTAAATTATTTAATCGCCTGCCTCATCTTCTGACAAGTGTAGTTAAAGACGAGGCAAGATGATACACCTTTTTTCAGTAACACCTTTTCATTTCAGATATTTTATAAACTATAGTCATGAAACGCAAGAAAAGTCCATTGCTTCTTCGTAAAAGTGGCGGATCTGGTCCTGGAAGCGATGGTAGTAGAACGCCTAAACAGACTACGCCTCCGACCTCAAGTTCTTCTTTACTTGTAGTACCGAATACATCAACAACGGTCACCTCTTCCTCTACGCCTGTTCAAAGTCACGTCAACGCTTCGGTCCCAGCTGAGGAATACTTTAGCAGCGAAGAATTAACCGATTGGGTGAGTTTTTGACTATTTGTTGTAATTTTAAATACAAATCTATCTTTGTGAATAAACAATACTTGTAATAAAAACGTAATTTTAAATCTTTTCAATGTTTTTAAATCATGAGAAATGTCAGATGATTAAAATTAAGAAATTTTTTCTTACATATAGGAAGGAACCGGTGCAAGTTTTCTTTCAAATGGCAGCACTGAGGGTCAACATTCTTATTCGCACGTTGCGCTGCGAGAAACTGGGGATGAAGTGGACTTTAACGTCTCAAATGAAGCCGTTCGAACCAAATTAGCCATCGATCATATTCATGATAAAATTCATAGAACCAAAGATCTCATCAAAGCTGAACAGAATTTAAGAGACGGTAATATTGCTTTCAAATACATTATCTATTTTGAATTTGTGCTAAAATAGAAATAAATAATTAGGACCAAAATTGTTAATTTTTAAACGTGTAAACCTAATTTTTTGTCTTTAAATAAGAAAACGTAAACGAGTATTTGAAATTGGCATCGAATGCCGACAAACAACAAGTTCAAAGAATCAAGAGCGTCTTCGAGAAGAAGAATCAAAAGTCGGCGCAGTTAATATCTCAGTTGCAAAAGAAACTAGACAATTACCATAAGAGAATTCGTGATTTGGAAACGCACGGAATTAGCAGCAGTCATTGGCAGCCAAGAGGGGTTTTGCGCGATGTTGGACAAGGCCTCAAGTTAGTGACAATGACAACGCGCTCTGTGTAGTTAATTTATTGCGATTAACGAGTTAATTTTCGTAGAGATGTCGGAACGAATATTAAGGAAGGCATTAGCGGACTCTCTGGGTAAGTGAATACCAGTTTTTATCATTTTAAACATCAAATCTTCGGAGCTGAGTTCAATTTTTAAATTTCTTAAAATGTTATGCCTGCGAAATCAAATCTAAGAAAAAGGTAATTCTTCAAAAAATCTCATTTGAAAGATTTTGTTTCATTGAGAGCCATTTAATTGTGGTCAAATATTGCATTTTTCCACTCCTATACACGATTGAAAAGACCTTGAATGTCACCCCTAATATTAATTGTTAATCAACTTTTCAATGCCTCGCTGTAAAACATTGCAATTTAAACACTGCAAAGCCCTGGTCAAACCACGTCTCTATCCCAAATTTGGTCAAGCAGTAATGGATAGTTAGCTCGTATTTAGTAAAGGGGGTACTGGAAGATCACGTTTCAAGATGTAAAATTGAATTTCAACACGACAAAACCATGGATAAACCACATCTCTTCCCAACCCTCCCTTGGCCTTCCCAACCCTCCCTTGGCCTTCCCAACCCTCCCTTGGCCTTCCCAACCCTCCCTTGGCCTTCCCCACCCTCCCTTGGCCTTCCCCACCCTCCCTTGGCCTTCCCCACCCTCCCTTGGCCTTCCCCACCCTCCCTTGGCCTTCCCCACCCTCCCTTGGCCTTCCCCACCCTCCCTTGGCCTTCCCCACCCTCCCTTGGCCTTCCCAACCCTCCCTTGGCCTTCCCCACCCTCCCTTGGCCTTCCCCACCCTCCCTTGGCCTTCCCCACCCTCCCTTGGCCTTCCCCACCCTCCCTTGGCCTTCCCCACCCTCCCTTGGCCTTCCCCACCCTCCCTTGGCCTTCCCCACCCTCCCTTGGCCTTCCCAACCCTCCCCTGGCCTTCCCCACCCTCCCTTGGCCTTCCCCACCCTCCCTTGGCCTTCCCCACCCTCCCTTGGCCTTCCCCACCCTCCCTTGGCCTTCCCCACCCTCCCTTGGCCTTCCCCACCCTCCCTTGGCCTTCCCAACCCTCCCTTGGCCTTCCCAACCCTCCCCTGGCCTTCCCAACCCTCCCCTGGCCTTCCCAACCCTCCCCTGGCCTTCCCAACCCTCCCCTGGCCTTCCCAACCCTCCCCTGGCCTTCCCAACCCTCCCCTGGCCTTCCCAACCCTCCCCTGGCCTTCCCAACCCTCCCCTGGCCTTTCCAACCTTGCCCTGGCCTTTCCAACCTTGCCCTGGCCTTCCCAACCCTTCCCCAACCTTCCCAACCCATCCCCCAACCTTCACAACCCTCTAGCATTCTGCAACCCTGGTAGCGAATTTATTCTTTTCAGTTTTATTAACTGCCACAGCATTTTTTCTTTGCATAAAATATTACTGCCAAATCTAATCTAACCCTTATTATCTTGAAATTAAATTTTGTTTTGAATTGGCCATCTATTCTTAAATTGCGCTTGTTTCCTCCTCTCGCATGGGTTCTGGATTCTCTCTACAATCGTAGTGGTGTTGTGGGTAACTTGAAAGGAGGCTTGTCTGGTTTATCCGCAGCAACTCATACTGCCGCTGAGTAAGTTGAATCTAACATTTAGTTCTTAATATCGTTCTTTTCGTGATAAACCTTGCACTCTAATACGCTTGATAGAATGATGTTATTGACAAAACTATTTCCCATAATTCCTGCTAAAACCTAAAAATGTTTAAATTATTATACGAAACATGGTGGGGTTTCCGTACTTACAAACATCATAGGTCATCAGGCTATTCTTCGCAAGAACCTGAAACTGACTATCCCACGTAGTTGCTAACTTGACAATGCTCTAGATCCACTTATAACTTCTTTTCCACACCTTATTGGCTGTTGTCTACCCACGAGCTTCGAGGCTGAGTTGAGGTCTCCCCTTTTATCCTAGGATTCACCGTCACCTTCTAAAGTACTTGGTGATTTCATTTCCTATCCCCTTTACATTCTCCACTCCATAGCGAAACAGAAACTTAATTGCTGCCCACCCCAAATCAGAAGACTAACACGTCAGAAAAAACGTTTAAACTTCGTACTAACCGTTTAGCGTTAGTGAGAGACACAGACATTGATACGCGGGGAATTATATAAGTTGATAAGTATATTAGGCTTAAGAATGTCAAAAGGCATAATGTCCCGATGAATTCCGCATGTTTTCCCATTCTGTATCTTAATTTTAAGCAACGTACGTTGTAAACTATTGTATTTGGTAATTGAATTTTCACAATTTGTTATTGCATTAGTATGCATGAGGATAGGAGGTAAATTATTGTCTTAAATATTTATTACAAATAGTTAAAACGTTTTTAAAAAACAGCGCTATTAGTGTTAAAATGTTTTTATTTTGAAATTTTATGGTTTAGCATTTGAAACGTTTAAATGGTTTTCAATCCACCTTATTATTCACGATACCGTTTTGGCCAATGCTTAGCGATATTTTTTCACCAAGGCTTAGCTATCTTTTTGTTCCAAGGTTTAGCTGTTTTTGTCCAATGTAACATTGGAAATAACCAAACATTGGCAATGTTTGGTTATTTCTTTGGGCCAAGTGTAATCTAATATGTTTATTTTTATTGAGATGAATCATTTTTGATCTTGTAGCGGACAGCGCGTTATTTGATTAAGCTAAGCCTTGGCTAAAAATGGCATCGAGAATAAATTCCATCGAGAAACCCGTAATCTCGATTTGAAAATTTTCTTTAGATCAGTGATGTCAAAACCTCGGGAATTCGCTCATTTGATAAAGAATCGATTCGGAAGCGCTGATAATATCAGCTCTGTTGGAAGTAAGTTAAAAGTGATGGGTTTATTATTTTGTACGATTTTGACTGTAAAATCTTTTAGAAGACATTAATGAAGATGGGGAACGAAATTTACACGGGAGCGCCACTTTTACTCACAAGTAATACTTGAACTGTCGTATAATATTTTTGTTAGAGGAAATTTAGGTCCAAAAACATGTTCCTCAGTAGCGAAAGGCCCTTTCTCCAGATAATTAGGCCTTAACAGCTCCTAAGTACAATATTAGGGTCTTAATTCTGGTCTAATTTCTGATCGCGTATCTGGACTAGTCTGTTTCAAAACACAAAATACGGTTCGGAAGATGAAAGTTCGAGTATTACGTCGGGTTCGAGGGAATTACCGGGCGTGGCTGGTATTTCGGCTGGCTGTCACGCCACAACGAGTCCCCGTCACCAGGCGGCGCCAGCCACTCAATTGGTCACTAGTACCGGAACGGCGTCGGAAGCTTCCATCCCTCCAAACTGCCCGAATATGTGGCTGGATTTGGAACCAGTCATTCAAGAATTGAAAGACGAATGTCATCGCTTGTCCGATGATTTGGATTCAGTCAAGGTTAGTCGCAACTTGGATTTGAGTTCGTTTCAATAGTAATTTGAATATTCATTTTTGTTAACTGTAGTCTCAGATTCAACAAGAGTATTCCTATTTCAATCAAGCTTTACAAGAAGAACGGTATAGGTACGAGGTACGGCGCAATTTATTATCTTATTGTCCTCATTGTCCGTCTCTCTACCAAGGTGGCGCCATCTACGTTCTTAAGGTCGCACCCCTTTGTAGGGAGAATGCTCATGTTTATTATTTTTTTGCGTGTTTTCAGAGGTTAGAAGAGCAAATGAACGATTTAATCGAATTGCATCAAAATGAAATTGAAAACCTGAAGCAAGGTATTTCCGACATGGAGGAAAAAGTGCAATATCAAAGCGAAGAACGGTTAAGAGACGTTCACGAGGTTCTGGAGAGCTGTCAAACAAGGGTTAGTTATACCTTTATTAACTTTTAATCATTGTTTTTAGCTTTATCATTAACTTGTCAAAGGTTGAATATTACAAATGTTTGTTTCCGTTTTAAGTTTACATCCCGTGTCAGTGAACGCTTGATCGTTAATTAATCCTATTTGTTACTTTCATTGATAAAATGCCCATGACCTCGTTAAACGCTCCCTTAATCAACCTTTTACTATTTTTCAATTAAGGTTTCGCGTATGGAGCATCAGCAACATCAACATTTTCAGCAGCTGGTTACTTTGGACACTCTGGACAATTCTCACGCCCGAGCCTTGGTACTGAAGCTCATCAACGTCGTCTTGATGGTCCTTCAGCTATTGCTTTTACTCGTCGCCACCTTAGCAAACATTGCAATGCCTTTTTTACAAAGCCGGTAAGTATGCGATATTTTTAAACGCAATTAAATTTATTAAAGGTTATTTAATGTTTTAGGTTTCGTATTTTAACGACTACGTTGTTGATTTTGGTAACGGTAGTCATTTTTCGTCAATGTCCGGAAGTGTTCTCGTGGGGTAATCAATTAATAGAGAGGTATTTACCCAAACGAACTACCAGTTAAAGAAACTTCGTGTCCGGACACGCTCGAACTCGCCTATCATAGTAGGAAAAACTTTTTTTTTTTTTTAGATCTTAAACGCGTTACATTTTGAATTTCTACGAAAGTGGACAGTTAGATTTTTAACTCTTCTTTAGCTTAAGGATTCAAATATGTAGGGACATAGGTCGATAAGTTTCTTTACAGACCATTACAAATGAACGATTATTTCTACCCCAATAAGTATTATTCGAATTATTAAGAAAAATGATTATATTTATGAATAAATTACTGTATTATAATTAAGATATGTAATATAAATATAACCATAACTATGTCACGTTGATTTCTTTCGTTTTTGGAGTGTAACAGAACTAACGGATGTTGTCTGAAAACGAGGGAAATATTAAATTTATTTGATTTGTCCCAGATTTTTGTTCATTTAAAATTATATTTAAATTAATTTTTATGGATTAAATAAATTAAAATTGATTTTGATTTAAATCCAATTATTTGATTTGAATCCAATTTTTATTGATTTGATTTGAATCCAATTTTTATTGATTTGATTTGAATCCAATTTTTATTGATTTGATTTGAATCCAATTTTTATTGATTTGATTTGAATCCAATTTTTATTGATTTGATTTGAATCCAATTTTTATTGATTTGATATGAATCCAATTTTTATTGATTTGATTTGAATCCAATTTTATTGATTTGATTTGAATCCAATTTTTATTGATTTGATTTGAATCCAATTTTTATTGATTTGATTTGAATCCAATTTTTATTGATTTGATTTGAATCCAATTTTTATTGATTTGAATCCAATTTTTATTGATTTGAATCCAATTTTTATTGATTTGAATCCAATTTTTATTGATTTGAATCCAATTTTTATTGATTTGAATCCAATTTTTATTGATTTGATTTGAATCCAATTTTTATTGATTTGATTTGAATCCAATTTTTATTGATTTGATTTGAATCCAATTTTTATTGATTTGATTTGAATCCAATTTTTATTGATTTGATTTGAATCCAATTTTTTTTGATTTGATTTGAATCCAATTTTTATTGATTTGATTTGAATCCAATTTTTATTGATTTGATTTGAATCCAATTTTTATTGATTTGATTTGAATCCAATTTTTATTGATTTGATTTGAATCCAATTTTTATTGACTTGATTTGAATCCAATGTTATTGATTTGATTTGAATCCAATGTTATTGATTTGATTTGAATCCAATTTTTATTGACTTGATTTGAATCCAATTTTTATTGATTTGATTTGAATCCAATGTTATTGATTTGATTTGAATCCAATTTTTATTGATTTGATATGAATCCAATTTTTGTTGATTTGATTTGAATCCAAATTTTATTGATTTGATTTGAATCCAAATTTTATTGATTTGATTTGAATCCAAATTTTATTGATTTGATTTGAATCCAAATTTTATTGATTTGATTTGAATCCAAATTTGAATAATCTATTTAAATCATAAACAACTTAAATATAATTCTTTAAAAAATTTATTTAAATAAAAGAAATCGTGAATTAAATCTAACTACCTTGGAAAATTATGATTAATATGTCAAATAATAGTAAAACAAACTTTTACAAAGTGACACGCGTATGGTTGATAAATACTCGTAGCCCGATTTACGTTATTTTCTGTCTGGTTGCTTTAAAAAAGCCTTGAGACTGATTGCGTCCGAATACTTGTGACAATTATTAAATTAATAACTATTAAACTAATTGAAACTCGTCGCCTTTGTCAGCAAAAGCCATTAACCCTCGGCCAAACTCCTTATGTGCGCTGTCAAAGTTTGTGATTTCAATCGCTTTTGACTAGGGTGTGGGTGCGTTGACTTTCCAAATTTGACTGGATCGAAGTCAACTAAGGTTTTGGTGCGATAACTATCTTGGTATTCGGACGCAGCCACATTCAAATTTATCATTATTTAGTGGCGCCATTTCTAAGTATTCGAGGGTGGATATTAATGGGTAGAGATACGGAAAACCTTTAATGCCCGTATCTGCGAGTTCGAGGTAAATTTCAATGTAGATGGCGCCACCTAACAATGATGAAATTTCAACTATATTATTTACAAAAGTAAGCAATTAGCTAATTCATTTAAAATGGTATTAAGTCTATAAACATTTTAGCGGAAGATGCTTTTGTCGCGAATAATAATGACAATAATAAGAGATGGTGACATTCAGTTTGCATTCGTATTTTTATCTTGGATAAATTAGTTACGTTGATTTCCAACTGCCAGTTTTTGGAAAAACGATTGCTTCAGTCGGAAATCTATGTATTTAATTTATGAAAGTATTATGTTTAGAATTGTCTGGAGAAGTTTAATAACGTATAATTTATAAAGATAGAAGCCTTTTTCTTTTCTGTATTTATTTTTACATTCCATTGTATTGTTGTTAGTCAAAGCGATTTGTAAATAATATTTGAGTTTGCAATATGCGGGAAAATAAAAATTAAAATCCAGTGAAACTGTTAATAAATGTATTTCCCAAGGTTTTGTTTAAATTTTTACGCCTCTTTGCGTTTTCTTCAAACTTACTCCATTTTTTTTATCCAATTTTTTTAAAGTAATATGTCCACTTTACTGTCTATAAAAAGTTACGAAACTCTGAGAAGCAAAGCGCTTCAAAAAAGGCCGGATTGTTTTCGGCTCCAAAATGGTTTTAATTAAAAATTTGGAGGTAAATAGTCACAAGAGCAGGTCTGGTGCCAGTGTCACTGTTTTGTATTTTAAATATCCCGCTATTCTTGGCGGTTGACCTACTACAGGAATATTTGAATATGTAATCTTATTGTCGTCTGCTAAGTTGTGAGGCCAGGCCGCCAGGCATTTGCAAGCTTGAAGCCATGAATCAACAAGAAACTAATGAAATTATCCGCACTTTCCAATTCCCATACAATATCCTTAGGATACTTTTGATTTCAATAGCTCCTTAGCAGAAGTAATTCCTCAAATTTATGAAGTCCCGTTGTCAAATCATTCTTCCCATCAAAGTTGCGAATTACTTCCGTTTTACTATAGTGTATCATAAATGTTTAATTTTATTCTCGTCATTAGTCCGGAGATAAAACCGCCATTTTTTCAGGCATAGTTGTCTTTCTAAACCACGGAAGTCGATCTTTTCTTTTTCTTTGTTAGGGAGGAACTAGGGCGTAGTGCCTTAACAGCTCCTTGTAGCTGCTAACCATTCTTACGAAAACAATGTAATTAATAACTTAAAAACATCATGTTTTTGAACAATTATGTTTCTGGAACTACTAATAATACATAACGGGTGAGTTTTAGACCAAAAATTATCAAGTATTTCGCGGTTTGGTCTCTGGAAAGTTAGTCGAAAGTGAGTTAGCGAAATTGATATAAGGCCTGGATTCGGAAAAATTGTGCCTATGATCCGATGACGATGATAATTAGCTATTATAGCCTGAAGTCTTTGCTAAACAGACTTAACGGAAAAAAATTCTCGTCGAGAGTCAAGAGACACTATTCGGAAACAGCACGTCATGGAGAAAGTTGGGTATCGTCTGATACTTGAATTAGAATGTAGGTCAATTTTAATTTAGGCCTAGGCATAGCTAGTCATAAAACTTTTCAAGATAAGTGTTACATTTTCGTCTTCAAATACAAGTTGAGTGTATAATTGTGTAATTGAATTGGAAACGTCTCGCGTGTTAAGTGATTGTGACCTTGGATAACAATGGATAGCAAAACCATCAGGAATCAATTACAATGTTACGTAAGTGTTAATTATTTTTAACCATTTGGATGTTAGTTTAGAATTTAAGTTTTTACGGGCGCGATTGTAACTATTTCAAATACCAGTAATAGTTAACTATATCCTACAAGTTGTATTATACCGCCAATGTTTCATAACTTCTATGTTAAATTTTAATCCAAATTTATTCGTTGCCAAAAGTGAAATTGATATTACTCTCGTGGGTTCATTAAGTTGAACGAACTTTGTTTTAGATTATGATATCGTTAGAACGTTTTCATGAAACTAGAGTTAAATACGAATAAGTTTCGCCGTAATTTGTATAATTAATTATCTTCATCACTGGGTTACAAAAATTTTAAGATTCCAGGAGAAGATCAAAACGTGTAGAAACACTGAAACGCCCTTGTAAATATATTTATATTCAGAAATAGGGAGGTTTCTTCTTTCCGCTAGAACTGAGAGAAATAATTTAAATATAAAAATACTTAATTTTAGAATAGCTAACCTTTTTTTATTTAAAAACTTAATTTCAAAATATTTATATTTTCATAATAACCCTAAAACTAAGCATTCGAGCTCGAGGCTCTTTATCAACAACAGACAATAGCATTAATTAACATTTAAAAACATCATTAGAATTGATTATTGTAGGATTCCCACCTTCTAACATATGTACAAATACACTATCAAAAACCCATTGAAGCATAGCTTGTTAAGAACAATGATATTATAATAATTAGTTGGACTCTTTTTTTTTTATTTCAATTATTCAAATTGTTATCAGTATAACCAAAAGTTTATGACTTTATTCCATAAAAGTAAACAACGCCACGTAGCTTAATACTATCAGCAAAGGTCCGGGTAAATGTACCAGCAGATTCTGATTCGAGACACTCTAGAGTCGAAATCACTCAAACCAGACAGGGCTGATGACTTTTTGGCTAGTTTTAAGTGATGAGCTAGTATATTTACCTGGACCTTTGCTGATAGTATTAAGCTACGGGGCCGCCGGGGCGTTGTTTACTTTTATGGAATATTTAACGTGATAGACTTTTGGTATAACTCACGTGGGCGAGGTTTTGTTAGGTACGAAATTTAGCCCGTATGGTATTGTTTGTGCCACTGGGTGGGGGTTTTTATTTCACGTTCTTTGCTATATTTCAGTAGGTTTTTGACACTTATAACTTCTCCCATAATCCAAGGAGCCCATGTTCCTAAATTAAAAATTAGGATTTATAATTTAGTAATTTCCACATTGGTTCATTAGAGTCACGTATTGTAGATAATGAAAACTATTATTGTTGCTATCAATAGGGCAATTGTATTTGGACTAGCGAGTCCGCTGGAATTGCAGTCGTTCGTATCACAGATTAGCACTTCTTTTACTAGTGATCCATCCATCTTTTGCGTAAATATCCCTTTTTCCTCTGCTGATTGGACGCACATATATGTCGCGTTAATTGCAATATCTAAAACCATTTCAATACAATTATAATAAAGACTGGATTCATCCCTCATCAATCGGTTTATAAGCCAATAGCTTTGACTGTACTAAAGTGATTACGTAACTGGATACGTATTTAGTATTACCAAAGGCTGTAATCATCGGGTACCCAGATTTTATTGCCCAGGGGTCGTCAAATGGTTTCCAAAGTGGGTTGCAAAGGGTATCAGATTTTGCTATGAATGTAGGTTAGTTGGTATCTCAGTAAAGCGGTTGCCTCTCAAGGTCAGGGAATTTGAATCTGTGGCAACCCTGCCTCAGAACAACGGCTTTTTCTTTTAAAAAACTAACCTAACCTAATCAGCTCTAATAATTAGATGAAAACGCGCCTTAAAGGGAGAATGAAAGGCCGAAACAACCTATCTTTAATCGATTAAGAATGCTAAAATAATGAGAAAACAATAATATAACTCAACAAAAATATTTCATTATTTTATAATCAATATCCAAAGTTCCAAATATTCGCGGCTGTTCTTGTCGCCAATCACGAGCGAGTACGCGTATTTTAAAAATACGCGTACTCGCTCGGGTCTGGCGACTAGATCAGACGGGAATATTAAAAAAAAATACGGCTCGTGCTCGCCTAGTTCGCCCATGGATGTATAAAGGCTTAGCATCGGAACTTTGGAAATTGATTATAAAATAACGAAATATTTTTGGTGAGTTATATTATTGTTTTTCTCATTATTTTAGCATTCTTAATCGATTAAAAATAGGTTGTTTTGGCCTTTCATTCTCCCTTTAAACGAAGTTTTTTCTAAAGTTTAATCTTACCGTTAGTTAGAAAAGTCCAACGCACGCATAGCCCACTTTCCAATTTGCATTTATTGCAATTTTTGGTCAAGTTCTGAGGGAGAGGTCGCGTTATTTGTTCGAAATATCGTGAAGCCAATGGGTTATGGATCGGAATAGACATTCCAGCTTGTTCTTTTCGAATAGCGTCTAATTCCTTTCGTCTTTCGTCATCCAATTTTTTTCCACCGACCCAAGAACACTCGAAACATTCCACAGTTTTGGCCACTTAAATATTATATTATTACAATAAATTCGATAAATCTCGAAATATTACGTCACTATTATGACGTCATTATGGGCAATCGGGTGTAACATAGGTTCTGTAACTAAATTTTTTACGATTCTATATATTTAGGCCAAGGCTTAACTTTTAAGTTCATTCTGATATTGTAAAACTTACTCAGTTTAATTTTAGTTTTAGTACTTTAATTTGTTTCAAATTAAATCACGATTAATTTTTAATTAAACACTAAACGAAACTATATTTTTGAGCCAAGTCTTAGCTTTTAAACTCGTTGTGATGTTATAAAACTTTCTGAATATTATTTCAATTTAGTAGTAGTACCTTAATTTGTTTCAAATTTAATCATCATTTAATTATGTTATAACGCAAAACGAAACTATATTTTTGGGAGCCAAGGCTTAACTTTTACGTTTATTTAATGAATATAATGATGCACTAACCTGCAGTAGCCGCGCACACCGATAATATCAATAATAAAATACACTCTTTCATGATTATTTTAATTAATCACGATTTAAGCTGCATGACAATTAGTTTTAACTAGCGTTAGTTTGAAACAACCGTAACAACCTCGATTCAGTTATGATTTCAACAAAATCAACGTTATCTAAGGTATGCCAATTCGCATTTACCTTTAGTATCGTATGAAACTCCCTTATCTGAAGAAATATTAAGTGTAAAGTAGAGATATGGATAAAATATACAGGTTGTTCAAAGTAATAACGTAATTGCCTGATCAACCAATATTAAAGAAAACATGAAGACTTAGTTAAAGGGAAACTTGGAGCTAAAAATGGAACAGCTTTTGAATTTATTTTCGGAATCACCGTGTCAAAAAACGTATTCCAGAATTTACCCCAATTTCAGACAAGTTTTTGGTGTTTAAATTAATTTCTGAAGTTTGGTAAAATTTGAATAAAAGTTTATATAAATTCGAACCAATCATATTATTTCAGCCTTCAACAGCGCTTGTAATTTATTAACATTAAAAGAATAGGCCGATATTTGATGCCTAAAAACTTGGCCAAGAAACGCCCGCCTTTTCTTTTATTGTTGAGACAAGACATTACAAGCACTGTTGAAGGCTGAAATTAATATGATTGATCCGAATTTATATTCACTTTTATTCAAATTTTACCAAGAAATTAATTTAAACGTGTCTTAAAATTGATTTTAAAATTCTGGAATACGTTTTTTTTTTTTGGAAAAATAAATTCAAAAGCTTTTCCATTTTTAGCTCCAAGTTTTCCTTTAAACGATAGATTTGATAAAAAAATCACCATTTGTGTGATTTCATTCTCCCTTTGATCTTTATGTGTTGTTTTTGCGCAATGTTTGGTTAGTGGATTTTGATTTTCACCCTGTATAAGATAGAAACCTCCGGTTCGGTTATCAATATGAAATTTAGCTTTTACCATTTTGAAGTTTCCAAATGCCGATTTCCATCATATTTCTATCAGTACTTTTTAAATGTCACACGCGTCATACCAAGAATAAGTTTCAATCAGAGAGAATTTATATATTCGTAATGTTTTTAGCCGGTACAAGTCGAGTAAAATTCCAAAAATGACCCCTATCTTAAAATAGCCCTAACTTTTCTGTACTATTACCTAGGCATAAACCGATAGCACCATTAGAAAGACGACATTCCCTAGATCAATTAAAAACAATAAAATTGACATGAGCCACTCGTTAAAGATTATACCGCCACTGATAGAAATCGAGCCAAAATTCAAAATTGACCACTATCTTAAAATGGCCGTAACTTTTCTCTACTATCAGCTAGGCATAAACCGATAGCACCATTAGAAAGACGACATTCCCAAGATTAATTAAAAACAATAAAATTGACATGAGCTACTCGTTAAAGACTATTCCGCCGTTGATAGAAATCGAGGAAAAATCCAAAAATGACCCCTATCTTAAAATGGCCGTAACTTTTCTCTACTATCAGCTAGGCATAAACCGATAGCACCGTTAGATTAATTGAAAACAGTAAAACTGACATGAGCCAGTTGTTAAAGATTATTCCGCCTATATTCCTATAATGTTTTGGGTTTTTTTTTTTTTTTTGGTCCTCCTGCTTTAAATTCAAGGTATAATGAAGTAATCAGACAAGTATTTTGACAACCATACGCTTTATTCTAATTATAAAATGGTTCAACTTGTATATCATCTTTACTAAACATTAATTACATACTTCATTCGCGTCGCTATTAATTTAAATTCAAACGATAGTAATCGGACTAGGAGTTCATTGAGTAGCAATGACAATTAGAGTTTTACGTTTAACAATTTGTATTTTAATTGGCCTTTCTAGTTTCATTTAATCAACTAATTCATTACATACTTCAAATATTCTAGTTTTAAATAGTGAAAACGGTTTGTTTTTGCGGGCTTTAGACTATTTTCTGTAACAATTTCGTGTGAAAAACACCATGATTTCGTAATTAACCGCTTACTTAGCCCCCGAAAAATGTATTATTACATTTAAAAATGTTTATTCATCACATTTTGGTCTCAGTTTCTCGACTCACTCGGTTATTTACTCTTTGATACAAATATTTGGCTACCGCGACTGATTCTTTTGACAATGTTGAAAGTACGACGAAGAAACAAATAACCGTGGCCCCTAAAATACTGGTCCAGTAAGGAGTTAAACCCAGAAACCAAACTTGATAACAATAAGAGAAAAACACCGATGCTGTCCTTAATAAAGCCAAGTTACCGGCCTTAATCAATTTACTGGAATAATCGAAAAGTAAACTGGACAACATAATGCAAACGATGCCCACAGCGACGATGATCAATTGTTCGTCGCAGTTCGGGTAACTGTAATCGGAACGGAATATCAAGAGACCGGTTGAACCGATGGATAGGACGAAACGCGACGAAGCCATCATGAAAGGTGCTGGAGTTTTTGGGGTTTTCCGCATCATTAGGGTTTCCATCGTCTGGAAAGCGCACGACACGACGGCCAATGAGATTCCAATCCACGCCGATGACGTATCTTTGTCTAAAATCAAAAACGCTTGGCTAAAAACGATACTGTTTGAATAAACAGCTAGGTACCCCGAGATTAAAAATGCATCACACCTCGATGTGGGTTTGAACCACTGGCCTTTGGGTCCCTTTCCCACTATCATACTTCTACGAACTTATCGTAATAAAATTATCGTCTGCTTCTAGCCAAGTACTTGTTCTAATCCAACACTTTTGATCTATCGTTGTTGGTCACTCGCGTGGGAACTAAGACCCAAAGGTCGGTGATTCAAACCCACCACGAGATGTGATGTATTTTAATTCTTGGGGTACCTGTTTAAGTGCGAAAATGTTTATTTTCAAATGGCGATCATATCTATCGTGAACTGTAATACTATTTCAATTTGCTTACAACAAATTGTACCATTAGCCAATCAAATAACTACCATGGAATGTGTCTGTATACGAATTGTAAATTTTGCGTCATTTCAAATCCGCATTTTCGGTTTAGCACGTGTTAAATTTTCACAGGAAATCGATTAAAGGAACTCGCTGTTCCAGAATTTCACGGGAAATCGATTAAAGGAACCCGCTGTTCCATAATTTCACGGGAAATCGATTAAAGGAACCAACTGTTCCATAATTTCGCCTCTGGATTCGTATTACTAGGCTTATCACGGTTTCAGTTTACCAGTTTCTAGACCGAAAATGAATGAAGGTTTCGTAACGAAAAAAACTCCCACGATGACGCCGAGAACGCAGATCAATTGCATTCTGGTCAGACTCTCCTTCAGGAAAAAATAACCGGCCACCGAGACGAAAATGGAATTACTGAAACGCAAGGCGAAGACGTCCCCCGTTGGAATGTACACGATGGCCATGTACGATGTGATTGAGGTCACTCCCAAGGACAATGCCCTGAATATGGTTTAATTATCATATTAGTCCGGCATTTCCGAATAGGGTATATAACTAGTGCGGTAGAAGCGTAAGCCCTAAATTCTGATTTCTACTTCTGGTCGTCTGCTTTAGTGGTTTCGCTCATTCTCTACGATTCCTTAATTTACACATAAGTATAATCCACTTACAAACAAGTATTTACCAGGTTTTATTACCACTAGTCCTCGGGACCAGTAAAAAACTAAACTTATACGAGAATTTTTGAATATGTTACATTAAATATTTTTGTATAAACTCCACCCCTGGGCTCGTGACCCTCAGTTTTTGAATTAAAAAGCCGATCCAAGCGTTTAAGAAACTGGTTTTTGACTTTCATACTCGTCTTCAGGGTCGGATTACGCCCTAAATCCGGATATAGATCACTAAAACGAGACGACATCCTTTTAAAATTTAAATTTGCTTCGTCATTGTCCAAGGCTTAGCCTTCTACTCGCTCTTTATATAGAAGGGAACCTGAGTACGACGTAAATTCTTTCTTCGGGAACCCACAAGTCGCGGACGTTGTAGTGATGAGCCACGACACTCATACCCGAACAATAGCACCACAGGGCTTGCAGGGTTAACGTCATAAGAGGGCTGCAGTCGGGCAACATGGCCGCCGATATCATGCTCATCGGAAAGATAGCCGCTCCCAGAATGGCGCAAAAACTACCCAACACAAATTTCTTCTCGAAATAGGAACCCTTCGTCTCAACGTTAGAATCCATTGTTGCCCACTGCTAGTTGGAGTGACCTGAAATACCCGTAAAAGGCTCGTGCATTAAAATTAAGTCTTTTACAAAAGCCGCGTTCATACTAGGCCTTGGATTCGATTTAAACCATTTCAGAACGTTTCTCTGGATTCGTGTGAACGGGAAACCGTCTTTTCTCGGATCGATTTGATTCGAATTTCGAAACTGCTTCGGGAACCGGTTTCGTACCGATTCGGTTTCAACAACCGATAGATTAAGCTACGATAAATCGATTTATAAAGATAACGCGTAAACACGTGACGCTTAAAATGATATCTGGCGATTTGAATATCGGTTTGATTCTACCGTTTCAAATCGATTAAGAAAACAAACCGATATTCAAATCGCCAGGAATCGTTTTAAGCGGTGTTCACGCGTCATCTTTATAAATAGATTTATCGTAGCTTCATCTATCGGTTGTTGAAACCGAATCAGTACGAAACTAGTTCCCAAAGCGGTTTCACACGACTACAGGAAAACGTTTTAAAACGGTTTAAATCGATTCCAAGGCCTAGTATGAATGCGGCTTTATTACATTTAAGGAACTACTGAAGAAGGACCTCTACTTGAGTACTGGAAACATTTCGTAAATCTTTATTTAAATATACCGAAGAAAAAACATAATTTCTACTATATTTAATTACCTTTCGGCTTGATGTAATCCCTATGACATCTTCCTAGCGCGTTTTTATTCCGTCCAACTAAATAATCTCTTAGCTATTCTAGTTTCTGAGTCAATGAGTTCATGTTTACGTAAACATTTTCTCTAAGATTTCGTTTGCCAAGAGTAGGGGTAGATTTACGACTCAATTTCGCCTTCGCCGTTGTATTTTTAGTTCCGATTAGAAACGAACTTATGTTACGTAACGCGAAACGTTTATCTGCCACGAAACATTGACCTTCCACGCTCCAAACCTTATCGTAATATTAATTTTGATTATTCTCTACATAACGTTTATGACAGAGAGAATTATGGTTGGAAAAACAACGTGTTTTATTTCTATACTATTTCCCACCAGGTGCTTTTATAGCTTATATCCACGTAGAAGGATTGCTACTAACGGGGCTGGTAATAACCCAGGAAATATTCAGGAAATTTCAATGTCGTTTTGAAAGAACAATAAAAGTTGCAAATAAATTACATATAAATCAGAGAAATATGCAAATACGAGTATACTTAATGGGGAACTTGGAACTAAAAATGGAACACGTGATGACGTAATATTGGGGGGAATTTTTATTTTAAAAATTTCGAAAATGGCGATTATAAAATATGTATTTTTACTGTCGCTGTAATTTTATTCTATGACATATGTCAGAAGCCGATGAAACCCGCCTTTGAAGTCTATTACTCCCTGGTCTTGTCTACCCCTCTCTGTGTGGGTAAGTTTCAAAAAAGCGCGATTCGTACACCTCCTAACGCTAGATATTTTCGGAGCGGGAGTTCGTCGAGCGAATATTTCTAGCAGCCTTGGAGTTCGTCGTTTGTGGAAAGAGAGAATTTCCAATTTTCCGTAGACAAGGGGGTATGAAGTAGGACCCCTCCGATCTCGTAAAATTGAGAATTTTACCCAAACAGAGAGGAGCGCTATCTGTAACATTAGAGTAGTAAACTTCAAGAAGGGTTTCATCGACTTCTGCATATATATATATATATATATATATATATATATATATATATATATATATATATATATATATATATATATATATATATATATTGAATCCTTTTTTAACGATCAAGCCGAAAAATGACTCAATTTCCATTTGGAGTTCGTCAAAATCACTCTTATAAGAATATTCAAAACGTGTTTTATTGAATTAAATTCATCATTAACATAATTTTTTTCAAGATTATATAAAGACATTATGTAGTTAGTTTTATAGGTGTTTAGGCAAATCTTCCTTCAACTGATTTTCTTGTTGCGTCTGCCAGAATTAAAATTTTAAATATTTAAATTTTAATTCCAAACGATTAAGCAGTACCTTAAATTCGTCTAATTCAAGATTGCTACCACTTTTCATTTAATTCGCCTCGTTCCAACTTGCCTCCCTAAAATTAATTATTTAAATTAAAACATATATATAAACACGGTCGGGCCAATTTAGGAATGTCACGCTTCTACGGCGTCTTCTCAGGATTATGGGACTCGCGGATTTCTTACCCAATTCCTGAATCGTGGTAAGTTGTTGTATTACTGGTCTCCCTACTATTTCCTGGCTTTTCATTAAATAAGGATCCACTTTTCATTTCCACGCGTTGTTCACGATTGGTGGGGTTTGAGAAATCTTGTTCTTGGCGAATTTTACGTTTTTGAGACTCGTGTACGATTTTATCGAATTTTCCTTTGGACGTTGACTTTTTCACCGAGGAAGTGGGTAGCGATTTGGGCAATACTTCGTCTATTACGTTGACAACTTCCGGTGATGATTGTACTTCCGGTTCTAGCCTTTCATCTCGATTTTCATCGTCCGATGTATTTTTAGAAACTTTCTCCAAAGTCGTCTTAGAAACGTCCGTAAGATTCAGAGTGTCCTGGAGTGTTAGTTCTTCCGGAACAATATTTTTTTCAAAATCAGACGTATTTCTCCTACAAGTCACTACTTTTGGTTGATATCCAGCCATGGTCATCGTGATATTTGCAACACCTCGCATTTTTTGTGGACCAATAATGGAAGTATTACGATTGGCGTCGTTAAAACTTGATACACCTTTTGGTTCGACTTCCATGACGTAATTCGCGAGAACAGTTGTTCCATCTTCTATTTCGTTCTTGTTAAACTCGAACACTATTTTTTTCATGCTAAATTGAGAATTAGGGCTCAAGATTTTTGAAGCCAATTTGAATGTAGCTGATTCTATATTGAGAGGTTCCTTTGTTCGCTTTACCATCGCGTCCTGAATGTTCAACTCCGATTGGTCCATAACTGACTCTCCAATCTCGCCCCTAGTACTGGACTCGTAGGCCTCGTGACTAGTTCCTGACTCGGGGATCGTTGGTTTTTCATCGCTATTGGTGGGTTTTGAAAAATCCTGATCTATTTCTTCACCAGTCTTACGTATTTTTGACATACGTGAGATTTTCTTTTTCACCGCGGATGTAGACGCTGATTTGTCGAATTCATCATCTATTAAGTTGATAACTTTCGGTGGAGAGTGAAATTCCTGTTCTGGTCCGGATTCAATTGTTTCGTCTCGACTTCCTTCCGGACTACGAATTTCTTCCTCGAAAGAATCGTACGAAAGCAATTTCTTCGCTCGAGTAATTGATTTTGGTTTTAGTTTTTTCTTATTAAAATGATCAGAATCGGACTCGCTGCTCAAACTTATTAATTGGCTCCGTTTCTGTATTTAAAATTAATATTTAATTACATTAAAATCCCAATTAAAATAAATAAATATTAATAATATATATTAATATTAATAATAAATATTAATATTAATATTAATACTAATAATAAATATTAATATTAATACTAATAATAAATATTAATATTAATACTAATAATAAATATTAATATTAATACTAATAATAAATATTAATATTAATACTAATAATAAATATTAATATTAATACTAATAATAAATATTAATATTAATATTAATAATAAATATTAATATTAATAATAAATATTAATATTAATAATAAATATTAATATTAATAATAAATATTAATATTAATAATAAATATTAATATTAATAATAAATATTAATATTAATAATAAATATTAATATTAATAATAAATATTAATATTAATAATAAATATTAATATTAATAATAAATATTAATATTAATAATAAATATTAATATTAATAATAAATATTAATATTAATAATAAATATTAATATTAATAATAAATATTAATATTAATAATGAATATTAATATTAATAATGAATATTAATATTAATAATGAATATTAATATTAATAATGAATATTAATATTAATAATGAATATTAATATTAATAATGAATATTAATATTAATAATGAATATTAATATTAATAATGAATATTAATATTAATAATGAATATTAATATTAATAATGAATATTAATATTAATAATAAATATTAATATTAATAATAAATATTAATATTATTAAAAAATATTAATATTAATAATAAATATTAATATTAATAATAAATATTAATATTAATAATAAATATAAATATTAATAATAAATATAAATATTAATAATAAATATAAATATTAATAATAAATATAAATATTAATAATAAATATTAATATTAATAATAAATATTAATATTAATAATAAATATTAATAATAAATATTAATAATAAATATTAATTGGCTCAGTTTCTATATTTAAAATTAATATTTAATTACGTTAAAATCCCAATTAAAATAAATAAAAATAAATAATAAATATTAACAGTTTTTTGTTTTCGCGAACTTTTGATGTATTTCTTCGACGCCGTTTGTGTGCTAGACCTTTGGAGATTGGCCACATTCCTTATCTTACTGGGATCGATTTCAACCCCTGTTGATTTCTTACGACTTGTCGTAGGTCGACGGGGAGCCTTAAAAAATAATTAAAATTGAGTTTTGAAGGAGTACGAGATCGCTATCTTGTAAAATATTTAAAGGGATACTGAGAGCTAAAAATGGAACATATTTTGAATTTATTTTCGGAATCATCATTCCAGAATTTTTTCGGAATTTAGACACGTTTTTGGTATTTAAATTAATTTCTGAAGTTAAGTTTGGTAAAATTTGAAAAAATAAGGAAATATAAATTCGGACCAATCATATTATTTCAGCCTTCAACATTTACTTTTATAGAAATTAATTTAAACACCAAAAACTTGTCTAAAAACCGATTTCAAAATTCAAACGCTGTACCATTATTAGCTCCAAGTGTTTCTTTAAGTTAGTTTAAAGGGAGAATGCAACCTAATTACAAGTGATTTTTTATCGATTCCTTATCGTTTACATAGGCTTAATCCATCGATAAAAAATTTACAATACAAATATTAAACTAGAAATAAATTTAAAACTTACCCTAAAAATAGGCTTAGCGGGATTCATGGAGATCCTGAATTGCGTCCGTGTAAAGTCTAGCGACCAATGAGCAAAGGCCCGTCGTTCACGCGAGATCTACACGAGACTTATGTCGCGTGCGATTGGTCGCTAGACCTTACACGCGAGGAAAACAGGACCTCCATGAATCCTACTAAGCCTATTTTCAGGGTAAGTTTTAAATTTATTTCTAGTTTAATATTTATTTGTAAATATTTTCAGTAGTGGATTAGGCCTATTTAAACAATAAGGAATCGATAAAAAAAAAATCACTTGTTGTTTGGTTGCATTCTCCCTTTAATGAAATTAATGAAATCTTACAATTTTTGGGCGCCATCCCGTGTATTCCGGGCTTCTTATTTTGTCGAACAAAAATGTAAAAATCAATAGATATTAATCGTTGCTTATATTAAACGTATTTCGCGTTAATATTAAAGTAAGACTTACGATTCATCTCTCGGACAATAATATGGGTCGTCGCTGTCATCCAGACAATCGAACTCCAATTGTCGACGTTTCTTCTCCTTTTTTGTCCCCTTTTGACCCCAGTTCATGTACCTTTTATTCTGATAACGAATTAATACCTTAGTGATGGATTTTAAGTCTTAATGGAAGGCTTTCACTATTCCTTAAGCTAAATGGATTTGTTTTTTAACGATTTAAAATATTCAAGATGAAAACCACGATTACGAAAAACAAAAACATTAACTCAACCTTAAACTCTATAGCCGCGTTCATATTAGGCCTTGGAATCGATTTAAATCGTTTCAAAACGTTTCCCTAAGCCGCGTTCACACTACAGACTTTTAAACTGTTTTAAACCGTTTTGGGAAGTTTAATTTAAAATATTTTTGGTCACCCGTATGGACCTCTGATCAAGAAATAAAATTAGTATCTTAAAAAGTCAATTTGAACATTTGAAACTTTTTGAAAACGGTACCAAGTGTCAAGTGTGAACGTAGCTATAGAGTCGCGTGAACGGGAAACCGTCTTTTCTCGAATCGATTTGATATGATTTCTTGAAACTGCTTCGGTAACCAGTTTCGTACCGATTCGGTTTCAAGAACCGATAGATGAAGTTACGATAAATCGATTTATAAAGATAATGCGTGAACGCGTGACGCTTAAATTATATCGGTTTGATTTTACCGTTTCTCGAATCGATTAAGAAATGCTAGTGTGACCGTAATTAACTAGTATTAAGTTACAGGGCGTTGTTTACTTTTATGGAACAAAGTGATAGACTTTTGAGCTTACTAATGTTTTCCGGAAGCCTAGGCTATCGTTAACGTCGAGGGGTCTGGGCCCTTTGAAAAAACTGTCAAAAATCTCTTATATTATTGAGTGCCCAATTAATTACAATCAATTAGTCTCGAACTTACCGTTTTTCCGTATTGGTTGTTCCAATCGTATTGGTGGAAGCGCGGTTTTCGATCCAATTCCATATGTTCGAGGTTTCGATCGACATCGTTACGATAGGTTTTTCGATTGTTTTCGCTACTGCAGTTTCTGTCATTGATTTAGTGACTCTATGAGACGGCTTCGACACTAAAAATATTTGTTTTTACTGTCAAGGTATCTTTCTTCCATATTTCAAATCGTTATTTAACGATCTTTACCAAAATGCTTCTCAAAAAATATTTGAAAATAGGGAATAACAATTAAAGATATTCAAAAATATGCATCGAACGAATGAAATAAAGTCCTAAGCCTGGTTTTAAACTTACCTTGAACATCCGTAATCATTTTGTTTTCTTCATTCATTGCTTCCCACGATTTTAAATTAATATAATCGTTAATTAACTCGGTTTTTGACACGCTTAAACTCTTGGGCTTTCTGTCGTTGTCTATCACCAATATTTTTTCACTAGCCTACCTCTAATAGAAATAAAACTATTTTAAGAAATACATGACAAAACTTGTTTAAAAACGGTTCAGTTTCATCATCAGATAGATTCTATGGTTTGATAAGCCGTTAAAAAGTAAACTCAGTGGGGGGAGGATACCCTCTTCAGACGATCATAAAATAAGCCGAGTTCGGTTTATTTTAAGCCAAAATAAACTGAAGTTTAAACTGGTTTAAAAGCTTACGACCTATGTTTTTAGACGAGAAATAAAACAAACTGAAATTTAATAGCAATATGTTTCCCGCCAAAAATATGGGATTTGATTTTTTGAAAGTATATTACCTTTGAGATTTATTTTCCAATATTTTCAACCTTTATTTCATAATCAGTTCGTTCACAATCATTTTTTAAAAGCGGAGAAAAGGTTGAGGCGGAGAAATTAAGCCGCGCGCGCGGGAAGAGCTAAGCCTAATTTGACGTAATTAGGCTTAGCTTTTCCCGCGCGCGGATGGCGTTGGTTTATTTTTTAACCGCGGTTTCGGTTTGAATCTGGGTTTTAAATTTACACCGTCTGAAACACTAACCCTGGTTTAAAAATAAACTTTGGTTTACTAAACCCAGTTTTATAGGCTCGTCTGAAGAGGGTATAATACGTTAAATTACTAATCAGATTGAACATAAAAAACTACCAAAATATTGTTTCGATTTTTACCTCCCCGAGTGAACTTGTTCACGGGGAGGTTTTACGTTCGTCGTGTCTGTGTGTCTGTGTGTCTGTCACTTCCGGTGTAAGCGGATATCCTGTGTAACCGGATATCACGTGACCTAGCACGTAGAGCAAAAATCTTGGGACTCAAGACGTAAACATGCCATCTTATCGTTCAATTCCGTTCAACGGGAATTCCTATAATCAGGCTGCCACATGGATAAGCTTCAGGTGTCGTGCGATTTTATGCAACCGTGGACGTCTCCCATTGCATATTGCATATTGCCTTCCACCATCGACAGTTGAAGGCGATTATATACAATGGGACGTCTCCCACTGTTATAATCACCTCTGACCATCCAAACGCACCAAGGTCCAACCTTTAGTTTCCGATCTCAGCGGGCCATATTAGCGAGGCGTCCCTCAACTAATATGGTCCACATCAACCATCAACTCGCCCCCTCTACGGGTCAGATTTGCGTTCGTAGCTACACTGAGCGCATGGTGTAATAACTACCTCCAGACATTGAACAGGGGGTGGGTTCCCCTTTCTTCACAGCTTTAAGTTACAGATACCTAATAATGTTTTTCGATCGCCTTATATACCACTTTTTTTACACTAACGCGTTGTAGCCTTATGGCGTGGTATCTTTCAGTGAATTGAAACGAAATGTTCATTTAAACTATAATTAAAATTTCTTAAATTACTTAACTTAGTCTAATTAATAATTTCGCTGAAAATTAAATTAAAATTAAATGTTATTTTAGAAGATATTTAAGAAATTGTCTAAGAATTTTGTGAAATTTGTGTGTTCAATACCAGCTCGAGTTGGCAGCACGCGTTAAGCTATTTTCCATGTACCATTTAGTCCAAAAACATAGGTATAAAGGTATTGTAGGCTTAGGCTTGCTGCAAACTCAGGGTGGATTGGAAAACTAATACAGTTCAACTTCTACGCATATGGAAGTAGTCTTGTTTTTACCTCTCCGAGTGAACTTTAGTTCACGGAGAGGTTCTGTCCTGATCGTGTGTGTGTGTGTGTGGGTGTGTGTGTGTGTGGGTGTGTGTGTGTGTAGGTGTGTGTGTGTGTCCGTCGTTCGCCGTGTTCGCAATTACGTCATCGCAAGAAAATTCTATTTTAGTTCAAAACTCTTCTCATAGGTGGCGGTACAATTTCCAAATTCTGAAATTTTCATTTCAAATAAAATCTCTCACAGGAGGTCTCCCTCCCAGTCACTGTCCGCGCTCGACGCTGTTAACTTTTGGGATAGCCATGCCAACGCGCTAGCGGTTATGCTATAAGTACATGGTAGAATCTGAGATAAAAACATCTTAAATCTGTGATAGGTGCTTTACGGAAGCCAGGCCGTGTAATAGTAGCGTCGCGTATAATTCTTTATATATGTATCCAATTAAAAAAAAAATTTAAAAGCTTATTACTCGTAATTTACATTATAAAATAAAATATTACTAGTCTTAAACGATCATAATATAATATTCAAATTTAATTATATTTATTAAATTAATTTGACGTTAACTTTTTGTCACAGGTGACGCTAGATTAGTAGGAAGTAGGACTACAGCAGTATAACGAAATAAAGGCGTACGGTTTTTTTAAAAACTTTAATTATGCTTGATTTAAATTCTATAATAATTAGTTCTAGTCCTCTCTCAAAAAATCATATTTAAATTTAATTATATTTTGTAAATTAACTTTCTATCTGTAAGCATGGAATAATTAGTAGCTTATGCTGTAGGTGACACTAGTTTCCCTCGAACTCGGCTTAAAGCTTACCTTAATACCTTTCAGTCAAGGAAGGTCAAACTCATTAAGTCATTTTCTATAATTTGTTTAATCACATCATTCTCTTTAATTCAGTCTTAGGTTTAAATTAATTAATAATAAATAATCTAGAAATTCAGTTGTGTTTATTCTTGTAAAATCCATTTCAACTACAATTTGTTTAATCATAGTTAATTGAATTCTATCATCATTACGTTTAATTTAGTCCTATAGCTTGAAAATAATTTAATTATGGTTTTATTGTTTTACTTTTGGTTAGAATAATTTTAATTTAAGATAAACTTCAACTATTATGTATCTGTAAAATAACAGAGGCTCGAAAATTAAGGTAGGTATGGCGCGTCCGTGCTTGCACGGAGCATGGGGTCTCTTCGTAGAATATTCGACTCTTTCGAGAGAGTGAAAATAAAACTAAACATGACCATGTAGCTGAATACGTCGCTCCTATTTTTAATTGTCATTAGAATTTGACTAATTATTTTAATACGATTTTTTCGTATCATTTATGCTTAATAAAATAGTATTAGTCTTCTTCTATCATAATATCATATTTAAATTTAATTTCATTTTGGAAATAAATATGATGTAAACGTTCTACCAACAGGTGACACTAGTTTCATCGTGTAAATAGTGTAGCGGCAAAAGTAACCTTATAGCAAAAAGTGTGCCACTCCTTATTTTAACCCAAAAATTATAAAATAAATTTTTAACATCGTCTACCTGGTTTCATTAGTTTTCTTGTTATTTTAATACGATTTTTTCGTATCATTTATGCTTAATAAAATAGTATTAGTCTTCTGCTATCATAATATCATATTTAAATTTCATTTTATTTTGTAAATAAATATGCTGTAACTTTCTACCAGCAGGTGACATAAGTTTCATCGTGTAGTGTAGCGGCAAAAGTAACCTTATAGCAAGAAGTGTGCCACTCCTATTTCTTATTTTATATATATATATATATTTTAAATATAAGGTAAGATTATACTTTGAGTGGGATCAGCTGTAACAGGCGTAATTCACCGCCTATCTACCGGAAACTATTTTATAGTATATATCAGACCTTGACGACTTCCGGAAACCAAAAAAAGTTTTTTTTTTTTTTTTTTTTTCAGTTTTTTTTTTTCAGTTTTTTTTTTCAGTTTTTTTTACATGGGTTAGGTTGGGTTGGGTTAGGTTAGGTTAGGTTAGGTCCCACCAAAAAAAAAAAAAAAAAAAAAAAATGTAAAAACCTACCAAATAATTATTTATTTTTTATTTTTTTTTTTTTTTTTGGTTTCCGGAAGTCGTCAAGGTCTGACATATACTATAAAAATAGTTTCCGGTAGATAGGAAGTGAATTACGCCTCTTACGGCTGATCCCACTCAAAGTATAATCATACCTATTATAAAATCAATTTTTAACATCGACTACCTGGTTTCATTAGTTTTCTTAATTACAATTAGACTTGGGACGAGGAGAGGTAATATTTTGGTTTCCCAACTTGTTTATCTATTTTAATTGATTGATTTAATTTTTTAGCTTAGCCTCAGTTATTAAAATGTGTAGGTGTTTTTTTTTATTTTGTTTATCGCATATATAAAAGCGTGAAATACTATTTCGGCCGTCAGAGAAAAAGCTGGGATCGAAGAGCTGGTTACCTTTTCGCTCGCCACCTTTTCGCTCGCCGTACCAATTCACTAGTGTGATGGTAATTCGACAGCGGCTCTTAGCTGCTTCGACTGGCGTTTCTCTCCGTGGAGTGATACCTCCTTTACCTCGGTGTCGAGGAGAGCTAATACACGTGTGTTTGGGCTTCGTACTTGTACATAACCTTAAGGCCTGCGTAAAAGCCTCATATAATGTAAGGTCTTATGGGTGATTTGCACTTGACTTTTGGAGCGAATGTACCCGTATATCTAACTTAAACTTCTCCATTACCTACTTTGATTTTCATGTACTTGAGTTCCGTGACTGAAATGTGCTTTAAACCCAATCTTTAATAATTCGCCATTGAATAACAAACCAACTATTACCACGTAGGATAGGAGACATGATAATTGAGGTCTACATGTTGAATAACCTGCCACAAACTTGTATTTAATAGAATAACCGGCCGAGTACAGGGACTGGAAGTCTGCAACAGACTTCTAGTATTATTTTTTTCTTTTCGGCTGAATATTGAGAGAATTAGCTTTATGTACCGGGATAAACTTACTTCCTAGCGAAGCTGGAAACAATGTATTGGGACTTTGTTATAAGAACAAGTTTCTAGCACGCGCTTTCAATTTCATTTTTTCAATTGCTCGCGTGTTTGCTATATTTGCGAATTTGTTTCGCACGAAAATGCCGCGTATACGCAAGGGTATAATTCACAAGAAACGCTGGATTTGAAGTAAATTCTTCATTAATATTTGCAATTTCTCGCGCAAAACGCCATTAAAGTCTAGGCGACTTCCTTGCATCTATCGCGTCTAATGCGCTCTCTTAAGGATATTAATTGGTGCATTCACGTCATCAGCGTAAAGATATAAATAGATTTACGAAGAACGCGTGCTGGTATGTTTGGTAGATCTAAATGGCCAAAACGTTAGAGTTCTAATTTTTTTTTTCAATTTCTCCGAATGTCTAAAGTAAATAAGTGCGTGTAAACAAGCTAAGCTTCAATTTTGCACACCTTTAAAGCATAATAACGTCATTTAAGCAAAGGAACATATGTGTATTTGTGACTTGCGTAAAATCGAGTTCATCAGCACGCGAGTATGTGTAGCCCACTAAATTTCAAGTCCGAAACCACTTTACGCGTGCAAAATATCAAAGCGATTCTGATATTCTTGGGAAAATCAGTTTAATGTATGGGGAAATACTGTAATTTTCTGGCAAATTTTCGAACAGTGGCGTAAGAATTGGTTTTAATAACTAGCACGGGTTTTCAAATTAATATTTTATAAGCCTCGCACGTTTCCAATTGTATTTCACGCGAAATTGTTGCGTGTACGCATGCGCAGATCGAACCAGGTTATTTATACCACAATTTACAGTTGACTAACATTCTTAAACCGGATTGACATTGAATTTTCTTGTGTTTTAATTGGTATATATGATATGGTTCACCCTATAGTGAAATGTAGACCGAGTGGGGAAAAGAATCACGTGATTGGATCTCTTAATGACTGCTAGTTTTAGTTTCACACTTTTCCCCACATGAAATTAATGTTTATCCCAATTAAGTATAGTAGAACTATGCTTTTTAATGCCTACTGTCGTTTATTTTCGGTGACGTTTTAGCTAGTGTGTAGTCACGTAAAATAACGTTTGTTTCACAACTTGTGTTGTATACTGAAGCCATGTATAGGTTCAATTTGATATAACATTTTGCCTTTTCACGTTACTTGGTCTACAAATACTCTACAACCGTCAAAATTCTGATATGGTTTTAAAAGAAGAACCTTGACCTTGTGTATTTAATCTCATATCGAGATTAAATGTTTTTCGCATCTAATTTTAATTGGTTTATCAATATGTTATTTGAATAGATATTTTTTTTAAGATTTTATATTTTTTAGATTAAAATAAATTTATTATTCAGGAAGATTTTGTAGAATCTAGTTCTCAGGATTACCGGTGTTGAAAATTTATTTTGCTAATGTTATCTTGATGTCTGTGTTTTCTGCCCGCTATTTGGTAGTGGTAAGATTAATATTTTTAATTTTAATCAATTGACTTATTTGGCGTTTATTTGATAATTTGCTTTACTTAAATTGTTCGTGTAAGGGCTATTTTACATATTACCAAAGATTGCTAATTTCAGTTGTCTTAATTCTGATTTTCTCCACTATAAAACCAAGAAACATTTCCGATTTTTTTCATAATCGAAATAAGCCGTGTACAGTGATCTTCGAGACGAGAGGAGACGAGGCCAGACCAGACGAAAGAGAGCTATAATTACTTAAGGGAGATAATCAACCAGCATAGAATGTTATCACCATTTGAAATCAACAGAGCAGCGACACGGCTTTCATTTATCACAAGAAAGAGACGGCCCGGCTACGAAGAATTGAAACGTGCAAGCAGTTAGTGTTTTCGGACTCGACATATGAGAAATCTACAGTCAGTAAAAGCTCGGCAGTTCTTCATACGGCCTCGTAATTGTAAACATAAAAGGAGCTATTCTAACGGTATGGAAATTAGTCTACTTTCAGTCTTTTAAGATATTTTTTTATCATAGGAGTGGAAGCTAACGTCTTGTAACCGGTTTGGAAAATAACCTCTCAACCAGCTCAATCCTTGGATTCTTCCAATGACTGGGATCACTTGCATGATGAAAATATCAGTAATGGTCCTCTATTAGCACGTCAAAACAAGAATTTTAGACGAAAACTGTACCGGAAGTAATTGTCGATCATCTACCGAAAATGGGTTGTAAATGGAACATTCAGTCTACAATATTTCTTGGTTTGTCTAAGAGGAACTTGCTACAAAATCTTCGTCGTTTTAATTCCTTGTCTTCATTGCCATCCCAGACTAAATCCTTCGTCTTTATCAAATCAGTGGATTATCTCAAAGATAATCACACAGTACCGCCTATGCTCTAATGATAATTTATATTATAAGAAAATGTATTTTACATATTTATTTAGAAAATAAATTTCATTTGGTGTGTCTATTAAGTAATCTACGCCATGCCGCATATAATTATGCGTAACGCAGGACATTTCAATTGGTGTGTATATTAAAGAGTCTACGACCTGTCGCATGTAATTATGGGTAACGCATGACACACTTTTGCATTCTCTGTATCCTTGAGGTTAAGGGAAAATACTTATATTCCGTAAAATAGAGAATAATAATTGGAATGCACGCTGGTTCCTCTATTCATCCAATACTCTACATTTCTTTTCATCTTTTATTTTAGGTAGGGTTAGGTTAGATTACTTTAACGTCGGGCTCGGGGAGGTTATATTTTGGTTTCCCAACTTGTTTTTAAATAATATTTTGTGGTTGATGTTTTTTTTTAATTCACCGGAAGTAGTTAAACCGGAAGAAGTGCAGGGCTCCCAGACCACCCATAATTACCTATAATTCTAAAGTGATCCTATAAAAACCTATAATTTCACTTTTTAACCTATAATACCTATTTATTGGGGGATTTGTTCAATTTCGGTAATAAAATTCGAAAGGAATGAACTATATAACTATAAAAATTATACTTTTGCTTGAAAAAGTGCAAATTATTGCAAAAAACCAAGCTGTGGCAGAAAGGTTTCCTCTCCTAGGTCACTGGTAATTATTACTCTATTTTTTAGAGGTTAGGTAGACTGTCGAGAGGGGCGTGAGTAGCTAGTAGTGCCAAAGAAAGGCAGAGGGACAGGTCTAGAGGCTATAGAACCTATATTGCATTACATGTCAGAGAAACCTACCCATAAAACCCCTATTTTTCGAAACTAAAAACCTATAAAAAGTCCTATAAATTGATGTTTTTGGACCTATAAATTACCTATATTTTTGGCTTTTAAAACCTATAATACCTATAATTTTTTCTGGGCTATGCGCTGGGAGCCCTGGAAGTGAAATTTATTTCATTTTTCGCATTCATTGATTCTGAATTTTAAATTTCGCTTATATTAGTTTAACCTAGGAGGCTTGGACTATTTGTTATTGACATCCGTCAAAATAGATGTTGGAATTTAGCTCCAAACACGAGCGAAATTTCAAACGTCGATAAGGCCTAAGTACAAATCGACTCGTGACGTCACTATATAGGCCCAGGCGACTTAATTAAATAGTCTGAGAAAGTTTTTACCAAGTCAATGAAATCCTTAAAATTTGGGTTAAAAAATTTAATATTTTATAAGGGAAAAAATACACCGATATTTCTGAAATAAATATGAAAATGTTTTAATGTAACATAAGTAACGTAATATAGTATGGACGCGGCTTTATTTCCTTACTGCCCATGGAAGAGCTCCACCCCTCAACAATCAACACAAACGAAAATTTAATTATTTGATTTTTTGAATTTTCGTTGCTGACGGGAGAGGCAAAATTATCATTTTTGGTTGTTCTGGTTATGACCCGGTTTAGAACAAGGTAAATAAGGGCCCCTTCATTTTACCAAGCGTCCAATATTCCTTCCAGAATCATGTTATGATAATTAATTTATATAATTAGCGTAGAAACAATCTTAACTGTTACTTAAAATTGTCAACGCGAGAAGAAACATTTTCTTAACAAATTGTTGAACATGTACAGGGTGTTTCGAAAAGGTGGTAGGACCGAGTTACAGTGGGTTCTATGGGTCTACGAAAATGTTCTATGACGTTTTGTCGCACGGGGCGCCGTTTAAGAATTACGAAATGAATCATGTAAGGATGACCCCTTAACGTTCATTAATAAACGCATACTCAATGCTAAAATCCATTTTTTACCAAGCGCGTGCTTTTAAAAAAAAAGCACAATAATTAAGCGTATTTTATCATTGAGTATACGTTTATTAATGTACGTTAAGGGGTCATCCGTACATGATTAATTTCGTAACTCTTAAACGGCGCCCCGTACGAACTAACGTCATAGAGCATTTTCGTCTTAAAATGACCCATTGAACCCACTGTAGCTCGGTCCTACCACCATTTTCGATACATACTTGTATTTTGTCAATAATACATTTTTCCCCCAGAATATTCATTTAATCGTATTTTTAACTCTCGTCAGAAATTCGTGATCAACTCTTGGTAATCTTGATCACTCTTTTTAAGGAACTTTTCTCTCTGCCTCGTTGCGTTTGTACTTTTTAAACTATTTCTAGTTTGCTTAATTAACCATCTTTGCTACGATATTTCTGAAAAAAAAAAAAAGAAAAAAAACGCAATCAAATTAAAGAGACAGTAAACCTAAGAGTTTAATTTAAATTCACCTGATCGTGGATAACATTTATAAATATCACTGGAAAGGCTACTCGAACGACCACCACTTGAGCCTGATTGTGTCGAACTAGAGTAGGCTAACTGAGTCGTTCTTATCGCTACTTGAGGACCCAATTTAGTTGGTTTTTCAGCTATACAATAACAACGTCAATTAATTTAATTTTCTCAAGAGTATAACAAAACCCTCCATAAGAGTAACGATGTCACCCATTCGCATGAACCCGCGTCTGTGAAACAACGTGTTTGAGGGAAAAATCGCGATGATATTTTTTTCCCTCACCTGCCCCGGATTGCTCACGGATGCGGGTGCGCATGCCTAACATGAAGGGTTATTACTCTTAGGGAGGGTTTTCATATACTCTTTCTATAAATATATCAGAAGTTTGTGAGTTGGACGAAGTACCCAGGCAGCCATTTCCTAAGAAACCTCAATGTTAAAAGCTACTACTCTAGTTTCATAGTATTTAATTTATACAGACATTTCATATCCTAACACAACGTATTGAGGCTAGCTGGAAGCTTCGATTCATTATTTGTTTGTCAATTCTGTCTTATTAAGCCTTTGCTGTTCCGCCCTTTCGTCTAATCTCATAAACTTTTGATGATAGTTGTGTCTGGAATAAGGTTATACAATGAATATTAGGATTTCCTTGAGAAGACGATAGAAATTGTTCTCCGGTTCGTGGCGGGCTGCGTTTAATCGTGGCATAAGGTCCTTCGTTTTTTATCTGCAGGATTATTTTAACTTTGTGGGTGGGTGTACTTATTCGGATAGTTTTGACTTTTAATCTTACATTTGTGGAATATTCAAATTCACTCATGGTATTTGGATACGACCTGGCGCTTTGAATTGCCGAATAGGGTTCCGCGTATTCGTGGGATTCGTCTTTGGTACCTGAATTGTTAGAAATTAAAATTCGTATTCCTCAAAACGACGCAACGGCTTTTTAGGCAACATCCAAAGACATATCTCTTACTTCCTCGTTTTGTCGTAATTGGAACTGGCTTTCTACTTGGCGAAGCGTAATATGAACTTTTGGAAAAAACATCATCATGAAGTTTATCGGCTTTCAATGGATATTCGTGTAAACTAACGCCGTCTCTAGCTCTCTCCTTGCTAGTAATTTGGTCATCTGCGGTTATACGAATAAGCTTGTTAATCGCGAGTGGTAATTAACCCACGAACTAAGGGTTTATGAACGTACAAGGTCCTTCATCCCTGTTGGATCCTATTCCGCTTCCGGAGTCTCCGTGTCTCTTCAAACAGAAGACAACGGTTACGATGACCATTAACAGGACAATGGCCGAAATGACTAAGGGTAGCAATATGGCGAAGTTGCGATAGAATGGAAGTATGGCGCTTCGATCCAAAACTACGGCTGGCGAATGGTTAAGATGCTCTGAAAACAATCAAAATATATAATTATCGACGTACGTCTGTCCGTCGGGAACGCTAAAGTATATCCGCGTCCGTCGCCAAAACTAGTTTGTTCAGAGGACAAACCGCTGTTAACTGGTAATCGTTTCTTACCCAAGATATTAAGCGTTCTGAAAGAAAACTCGGCTTCGGTGGTACCAGCTTGACTATAGGCTGAGACTCTCAAGGAATATTCTTTGTTCGGTATAAGTTGCGGCACGGTGACTCGTTCGTTTAGATAAGGCACTCGATCGGACACCGTTTTCCAATGACTTCCCGATTTCAATTTGTACTGAATTTTAAATTTTTCGATGGGACATCCTTCCGTTCGCCAAGCCGGAAGGTACAGCGTGATAAAGGTGCTGTTAAGCGTGATGAATGATTCTTTAGATGGAGTTCTTGGTGCTATAACAGGGAAAAGAAGATTTGACTTTATGGGGTAGATTTGACTTTGGAATGGGTACATTTGACTTTGGAATGGGTACATTTGACTTTCTGGGATAGATTTTATTTTGGAATGGGTACATTTGACTTTTAAATGGGGTAGGTTTGACTTTTTTGGAGAGAAATTTGACTTTTTTGGGGTAGGTTTGACTTTTGTGGGGTAGATTTGACTTTTGTGGGGTAGATTTGACTTTATTTGGGGTAGATTTGATTTTTTTGAGGTAGATTTGATTTTTTTGAGGTAGATTTGACTTTAGTTGGAGCAGATTTGACTTTTTTTGGGTAGATATGATTTTTTTGTTGCTAGATTTGACTTAAACATTTGGAGGAGGTTCGAGTATGTATCATGGAATAACTTAAAGATTTATAAATTTGCGTTAATTCAATTACCAGCCCCTTTGGTTCTAGCTGTAATAGTATCTCCTGGTTCTCCGGTCCCCAGACTATTAGAAGCTGTCATTTTTAAAGTGTAGGTTGTTCCGCATTTGAGGTTCTTGAGTTCGTAGGTGTCCGTGTCCGTGGTGATTTTCTGTTGGTGCCATTCCTCATCATCGGCTTTGTAATGTAGGACGTAATCTGTTAATTAAGATTCATTCATTATTGAACACGTACTATTCATTGAACATGAAAATTGTTACCTTTGAGTGTTGAATCGCCTTGTCTTCTTTCCCAATGAACCGTGATTGATACTGGTGTTCGATTGGTCACTATTATCACTGGTGATGTAGGCGGGGCTAAAATCAACAAACAATTGTGTTATTGTTTCTCAAAAATTGATCAACTAGTCTCTGATATTTTTAAACAATTCAGTAAATCAAAATTGCGGAAGAAACCCGAGGGGGCTGACACTCGCTTACTCAGGTGTACAAAATGTTTTACCTATTTGTGCTATCAAAGCTAAACTCAGAGTTAATTAGTTTAATGCACTGTCAAAGCTGAACTCGGTGAACTCAGGTGTACAGCGAATTCAAGAGTGTCGGACCCCTCAAAGAACCCATATCCAAACGCGTAGTAAGTTTCGTGGTAATGTTTACAGTTAATTATCTAAGATATGAACTAGAACAATCTCATTGGACCGAGCAATTTGGAAATAAATCTGAAATTTCTTCCAGACGAATTTGATAATTAACTTTTATTATTAAGTAGGTGTTTTTCTTAATATAATTTAAAGTTGATTGTAATTACCAGCCTCTAGCGTAGTCACGAAAACCTCGTCTGAGCGTGGTCCAGCTCCCATACTATTGTAAGCTTGCACCATAACACCGTAACGGGTATTACGATTTAAATTAGTCAAATACGCCATTTGGTGTTCGCTACTATTCACAGATTCGACATTCTTGTATTGATAAGAATCAGAATGGTCCTCTTTGTAGCCGATGTAATACCCTTTTATGTCTCCGTACTGTAGACTTAATCTCGGAGGCTGAAAAAATTGGATTTTCGTGTAAAATTGTAATATAGAACTTTATCATACTATCTCTAAGAATTAATTTCTGAAACGGAGGTTTTGTGTTGGGTGGCTCTTAACAATTTGTTTTTTTAAACACACCTTTGCCGACATCTACCAGAGGGTCAAGGGAAAATGCAAATATACAAGTTTGGCTGAGTTTTGCCCTTTAGCTACCTCAAATTTTAACTAAGACAAACTAGAAATAGAAGTTCAAGCATGAAGGTTTAATAATGTTTTTAAAAGATCACTCTAGGGTGGAGTTAAGATCGAAAAATAATACTGTAGAGGAAAAAAACTGAACTACAATTCAGTGCTATAACATTCCTTGGTTTGTGAAATTAGTTCTTGGGTGTATTGTATCTTACCTTCCATTGAACTTTGACCGATTGAGCTCCCGTGGCTTCGACGATAATGTCCATTGGCGGACCTCCTGGTGCTTTAAATGGGATTAGGATAAGTACCTATTAAGGTGTACTTAAATTGTTTTGAACACTCGGACTTACCTTCTTCGTCGGTCAGGGATAAGATGGGTTTGGATGGTGGTCCTATCCCGACACTGTTAGCCGCTAATACCCGAAAATAGTACTTGGTAGCCGGTAATAATCCTTGAATAATTACTTCTTTGTCCGTTGCTGAGACGACGTTTTCACCTTGCCAACTAGCTGGTGAAAAAGGTCAAAATGAATAAACCACTTGACCATTAGTAGACAGATAAGTCTATTATTATTTACGAATAGCGTATGACTTGCCTGTCCCATTCCTGAACTGAACGACGTATCGTATGATTGGACTGTTGCCATTAAAAGGGGCTGTCCATTCTAGAGTGATGGACCTAGCTGTCTTGCGTTTCATTACTAATCCTAAAGGCTCTGATGGTAATTCTATTAGTAAATAGTATAAGAAAACATTACATTAATGCATATTTAAGGAATATAAATTAGGATTAAACAGACCTTGAACTATTAATTGAATATTAGTCTCGTCTTGACCATAACTGTTAGACGCGACGCAAGTGTAAAGACCGCTATCTGATCGCTCGACTGACATGATCAATAGTTCTGACATGACGCTGTCACTATCGTCAGCTCGGGCTTGAATTTCGAGTCTAAAAATATGTACTTAAAATCTTTCTTGGGAAGGTGATTCTTTATGTATCGAGGAAATATGGTCTTATTTGTGGCTAGAATAATTTTTGCCATTTTTTCCTAGTTTTCCATAGAGTTTTTGCAAAACAGAATGGCAAACCTTGGCAAAAATTATTCTTGCACATCAACCATTTTCTTTTTTTTTTTTGTCCATAATTTACTTATATTGCCCAAATTAAGTTTAGAGACCTTGCCCGTCTTTGACTTAGATTGCCCAAATTAATTTTGCAAATCTAAACTTCAACATCTTTTAGTTAAATTGTACAAATTCATTTTGCAGCCCTGACTGAACTTTAACATAGTGTTTGCCAAAACATTTTACATTTTTGATGATTGACGCGTACCTTTTAGGAGATATGGTTGGTAGGAGTCTTTTTTCTTTTTCCCATTTGATGAGAAGCGGTCGTTCGCCTCTGGCTTGACACCTCAATGTCGCTCTTTCACCTTTGCGAACATTTTGACTTATAAATTTATCCTTAAATCTCGGAGGAACTTGAATCCAAAAAGAAAAGGTTATTTTAGAAATATTGTTTGGAAATGAAAATTCGACTATTATGGTACCGTGAACTTTGACCAGTATGACCCGGCTTAACCCTGCACCCACGCCATTGGTCGCTTGACACAGATAATGTCCTGAATCTGATAGAACGACGTCCAGTATCTGTAATGTTCCATTCTTAAAAATTTGACGACGAAAACTTGAAGATAGGTTTTCAAATTGTAGCGGTTGTTCTTCTGAAATTTTTAAAAGATCTAAATTGGTAGTTTACCCATGATTTTTCTCTTCATACTACCTTTAAAGGGAGAATGCAACCTAACAACGAGTGATTTCTTATCGATTTCTTATCGTTTAAATAGGCCTAATCCAACAGTTAAAAAGATTACAAACAAATATTAAATTATAAATAAATTTAAAACTAACCCGTAAAATAGGCTTAGCTGGATTCATGGAGATCAGCTGAATTTCTTCACATTGACGGATCAGCGACCAATCGAATGTTATTTAAAGTCTCACTAAGATCTCGCATTAACGAAAGGCCTACGCTTATTGGTCGCTGACTCTTCAATGCGAAGAAATTCAGGATCTCCATGAATTCAACTAAGCCTATTTTAATGGTAGTTTTAAATCTATTTCTAGTTTAATATTTGTTTGTAATTTTTTTAACTGGTGGATTAGGCCTATTTAAACGATAAGAAATCGATGCTGTTAGGTTGCATTGCACCTTTAATAGTTATTATCAATATGATTCAAACCTTGTCCGACTGACTTTTTCCAAGTGACGTTAGGTTCCGGAAACCCACTGACTAGACAGTTCAAGGTCATTTTATTTCCAAGTACAACGGAACCTTCCGAAGGCTCTCGTAACCAATTTGGCGGAACTAAATACCAGAAGTTAGAAAGTTTGAAAATGTAATTGGTTTTATAATTATTTCTCAAACTTTTCATTATATACCTCTAACAATGACTTCGGTTGTTCGACTGACGGCAGAGGCGCTGTTAGACGCGACGCAAGTGTAATTGCCTTTATCTCTAAAGTTAACTTTGCTAAATTGCAAGACTAACGAATCGTCTAATTTTTGTAACGATATCCCGTCTCCTCTCTGGACCGGATGTCCATTTTTCCTCCATTCTACGCGTATTTCCGGGTCTCCTTCTAGAACGCTGCATAGTAATTTGAATCTTTTACCTTCCACGGTAAAGATTTTTGATGGTAAAGGTTGGCTGTCAATTAGCGGAGCAACTGCGTACAAAAATTGGGCAAAACGTAAAACGTTTACTTCACAAAGTTAATATTATTTTAACATGTAATTAAAGGGTTAACGCGACAAATTAACGCGCAAACCCTTACCGAAAAAAGTCATAAGACGTCTTAGGGAAGTCTTTCATGTGTCATGTAATCTTAAGAGGTCTTGGGGAAGTCTTCCATTGTGTCAATAAGTCTTGGGGAAGTCTTTAAGATGTCTTTAGTATCTTTGTACTGTTCTTGAGGACCTCTTCGGCTAAGACTTTTTTCGGTCAGGGTAACGCCTACTGAAATTTGTGTAATATGGTAGCGGGGCAAAAGTAGACATCTAGGACTAGAATTCTATAACCTTTCACAGACTAGCCTATCTAAGATAATAATTGAAATAGAGGTGTACCATTAATGTAAAGAAAGAAACTAGTTTTTGCTTCTTGAGCTTCGGCGTTTCTGGCCAGACAGGTGTATTCTCCTTGGTCAGTTGATCGTTCCAGGCTGTGAATGACTAGTTTTCCCATAGCTTCTAATGTCTGTCGATGGTTAATTGGCAATACAACACCCCCTGTATAAAATAACAATTCGATTTTAAGAATGAAAATTAACGTGATTAATTTTCATTTCTAGATGGCCTTGTTAAAGGAATCAGTTAAATTGTGGTGAACAGCGAAACAACGCGACTCTTTAAACCGAAATGAAGATGTGGTGAGTAATTATTTTTATTTGCCTTAAGTGGGAGTGTGGAAAATTACACTTGTTAATTAGTAGTTACTTAATTGTTTTGAGGTTAAATAATTTGTAGGTTTTCAAATTTGCTCAATGAAAATTTAAGGTTAGGTTAAAGGTTAAATTCTTATATTTAGTACTGTAGTCATTCGAGTATATACTAACATTTGCTTCTGGTGGTACAATCATCGCCAGAATTCGCCTGCTAATTCTCTAAAAAGTATTATTAAAACGCGCTCTTGTATTGCATTTTTAGTTACGCATAACTAGTTTAGAGTCACTATAGTGATTACACAAATTATCTTGTTCAACTTACGTTAATTCCCTAAGCTAGCCGACTATAGTTTTTTGCTACACTATTTTTGATTTGATGCTCTTAGGAACATAAATAAGTTCTTGCTATGATACGCAAGATCTCGCGTCAATTAACTGTTAAAAATCAATCACCTTACCTTTATACCACATGATATTTTCGATGGGATATCCAGCCACCGGGCATATTAATGTTATATTATCCCCGGCTATGGCTGATCTGTTTTTGACGCTTCTAATATGCGGTGGTCCAAAAACATTGAGTCTTCCAGTATGTTTGACTTTTCCAAGAGTATTCTTAGCCACGCACGAATAATCCCCACCGTCTTGTACTTTGACATCCGAGATATTGAAGTAGCTTACCACTTGAGTTCCACCCGTCACGTAATCCCCGAGACGAAATCTCATAGTATCTGGGATTTTATTACCGTCACTGGCTAACCAAGTCACTTGGGGTAACGGGTTGCCCTTGGCGTCGCAACGAAACGAAACTGAGGTTTCCGGGTGAACCAGTTTGTCGGGAAACGTCCACGTTAACGTTGGTTCAATATCTGTTTTTACGTTGAAGTCATAAGTAAATAAATATGGTTAGAAAGTTGATAAGCGTCCACTAAAATGAGGAACGTTTCTTATTGGTTCAATTCTGTTTCCAGTTAGGCCTAATCCACCGATATAAAGTTTACAGAACAAATATTAAACTAGAAATAAATTTAAAACTTACCATCAAAATTGGCTTAGCGAGAATCATGGAGATCCTGAATTGCCTCCGTGTAAGGTCTAGCAACCAATGAGCGAAGGCCTGTCGTTCACGTGATATCTCCACTAGACTTACAATTTACGCGAGGAAATCATGATCTCCATGAATCACGCTAAGCCTATTTTCTATGTAAGTTTTAAATTTATTTCTAGTTTAATATTTGTTCGTAAATGTTTTCACTGTTGTAATAGGCCTATTTAAACGATAAGAAATTGTTAAAAAATCGCTTGTTGTTAGGTTGCATTCTCCCTTTAATGAGTTTGCAAAAATCTCATGATTTCTAAATTAACCGGGCACTTATTCCTCCCCTTAAGAGTGGTTTTTATTAATTATCTCGTGGTAAAATATATAGAAACTTGAGTAGATAAGTGTGTTTTTAGTGATTGAAATTAACCCGTGTCAGTTGAAATTTCAAGAATTCGTTAGAAAAAATACCTTCACAAATGAAAAAATATATATAAAATATGATATGATACATGTGATTTTTGTAGAAAGCAAAAAATCAAATATTTTAGAGTAGAAAGAGTCGTGGTTGGGTCTTTATCCTTCCTAAATAAATGTGTACAAGACAGACATATAGATCTTATATATTCATAGTAGTTTTGTTCGCATTGTAGGGACTTAAGAATCATTTTTCATTATTAAAATCAGTTTGATGAACTGGTCATATCTCTATTTTCTAACCTGGATTTTCGAATAAATTAGGGAAATTTGGGGGAAACTCGAAACATTTGGTATAAATCAGGGAACACACGAAAAGTAGGATACTTTACGTCTGCAGGGTTGTCACAGGTGAGGGTAAACAGGGAAAAGTCAGGGGATTTGAAAATGAATAAAAAAAGGAAGGGAATTTTAAGATATTTTAAAAATTCAGGAAATTTAAATATCTTTCAAGAAGTCAGGAAATTACAATCATTATCCGCGGAAAAGATTTGAAGCTGACCGTGTCAGTTGTATAGATTAGAAGTTTTAGAACAAAGATACGCGTGCAAAAAGCTTGGCGAACGCGATTATATAAAAAATAAAAGGTTAAAAATTGGATAGCATTAGCTGAAACGGTCAGGGAAATCGTTGGAAAAGGTCAGGGGAAAACCTGGAAAAGTCAGGGAATTTGAATCTGAAAAAACTGTGGGTAACCCTGCCATATACCAAGAAATACCTGGAAAAATCATGGAAAATTGGCGATCAGAACCTGTAAATGAAAACTGGTGGATAGGGGCTCTTGTTTTTGTTTATTTTTGATTCTGTAAGTTAATACATATAGCGCGACAGGTCTAGCCTTTTATTTAAGAGAGAATAGTGCGAACTCGTCCGAAGGGCGTATATATTACGTGGGAGTGCTCTTAGGGGGATTACCTTGTAGCCTAAGTTCGGTGGATGACTGGGCGGAGTCGGTGTCTGAACCGATGACGAAGCACTGATACATTCCCTCGTCTTCTCGTACAACCGATGAAATATGAAGAACGTCTCGACCTAAGAAGACGATCCTGCCGTCTAAGTTCAGACGTTTGCCGTCTTTCATCCAAGAAACCTCGCTGAGAGGAGAACCCGACACCGAACAGTTCATCGCGCTTGATTTTCCCACAACGGCGTTCGTTACGTTTGATGAGATGTAAGCCGATGGTGGGGCTATATCAAAACAAAAATCAAACAAATGTATACGCAAATATGATCAAAAGTTCCACGTTCATAAGTAATTGACTCCCAATACAGGAATGAAAATTGGGACTTTCTGGGTTAAGTACTTTTACGAAAAAGACCGCGCGAAAGCTACCTTACGATAAACTTCGTTGCAAACTCCGGTTGAATTTGAATTTTTATTTCAAAACACGCGCCAAGTTTCAAGTCACGCGCTTAATTTATTTTTCAATTTAATTTAATCGTCGATTAAAGGGAGAATGAATAGGAAAATGAATTGATTTTTTTAATCCCTTCTTCTACTAATTATAAGACAAATAAGTGTAGTTAATCATTCAGGAACATCCCAAAGATTTTAAAATATCAAAATAGATCCAGATTACACTGTTTTTTTTTTTTTTTTTTTTTTTTTTTTTTTTTTTTTTTTTAAGATTCACGTCCTCCAACTAATCGCGTAACGCAACAAAATACTCGTGGCACGCGCTATGTCGGTCGCCACTTTTGTCACATCGCATCTCGCGCTATAATTGCGCTTGAAATAGCGCGTCCCACGAGAATTTTATTCGCTGGAAGGCAGGGCGTTACGCGATTGGTTGTAGGACGGTAATTTTTAATAAAACAGTGAAACCTGGATCTATTTTGATTTTTAAAATCGTTGGGATATATTTCCTGAATGATTAACTGAATAAATGATATAATAGTATAATTAGTAGAAGAATCGATAAAAAACACTTGATTTTCATCTTCACACTCCCTTTAAGAAAATATTAGTTTGACCAGAAGTAGATGAAACCCTCCTTTGAAGTCTACTACTCTAATGTTCGATATAGCGCTCCTCTCTGTATGGGTAAAATTCCCAATTTTACGAGATCGGAGGGGTCCTACTTCATACCCCCTGTCTACGGAAAATTGGAAATTCTCTCTCTCCACAAACGACGACGTTTTTTGGACGAACTCCAAGGCTGCTAGAGATATTCGGTGGACGAACTCCCGCTCCGAAAATATCTACCGTTAGGAGGCGTACGAATCGCGCTTTTTGAAACTAACCCATACAGAGAGGGGTAGACAAGACCAGGGAGTAATAGACTTCAAAGGAGGGTTTCATCGGCTTCTGGTTTGACGTTTATTATAAAACGAACAATGCTTTGATCGATGTTTGAAGGGAACACGAAACCTGTTTTCAAAATGTCTAATTCTTCGTAATTTAGATCAGGACATTTAAAACAAAACTCTAAATATATGTTAGTTTAAATTAGCAATATTTATCTGTCAAAATCAATAAAAATAAACCTCGAAAATATTTAAATTTCATAACAATTCAATGTCCAATCACCGAGTTTCCATCCAATTAAAAATTATCTCGCGCTCTATCAGATTGCGTAACCGTGGCAACGCTATTTACTTTCAAACGGAATTAGGCTAAGCGTAAAATCAACCAGAAAGAGCTTTTTTCCGAGAGTATAATTGAATTATGTTATCCGTAATAGAATAATATCGTTTTCGCTTCGGGAAGTCATTTTATTATAGTTATTGATTAATTATAATTAAATATCTAGAAATTAACAGCTCTAAGTGGTCTTTTACGTGCCAAATCTTGTTCAGTGATTTCCTATTAAATTGTCTTTTGAAAATGACAAAACTAGCTTTATTTGGAAATCACTTTAGGACATGAAATGGACCCGTTTAAGACCAAATTTTTCACTCTGTTAATTCTGGAATCCAGGTTTCTTGGTCTCTTCAAATATACTATATATGTACTGCAAAAAATTCCTTATTGGTGGTTAATGGGTAAAAAGGCTGGTAACTAATGACTTTCGCCAAAAATAGAATAGACAAAGAACGCGGTTCTGTTCCGGAAGAATCCCCGCCCTCTTACTACCTTACAGACATCGGTGACCCGTCCCTACCACCAACAATTTTGAACCAGCCATCTTCTATGTCTAAATATAGGAAGCCGAGTTTATTCTCTATTCCACCTTGAGCTGCTAATACCTACTAATCTATAGACAAACAGTAGAGATAATGGTATAGCCATGCTTTGAAGTACTGCCAATTCCAGGTGGAAATAGATAATAGATTGCACATACTCAAAGAAAACGTGAAAACATTGATCGACATTAACCGCTTGTCTTCAAAATTTGACAATTTAATAGACTAGGAATGTGTTCATACTACGTCTTAGAGATATAAATCGATTTATTGCAGCTTCATCTATCGGTTGTCGAAACCGAATCGGTACGAAACTGGTTCCCGAAGCAGTTTCGAGAGATCGAATCAAATCGATTCTAGAAAAGACGGTTTCACGTTCAAATCAAACGTTTTGAAACGGTTTAATCCGATTCCAAGGCCTAGTATGAGCTCAGCTTTAGGGGAATCAGTTTCAAATCGATATTAGTTCGATTGTATCGAGTAAAATCATTTGGATAGTAGTGTGAACGTAGCTATAGCGAATTTTCTTTCTTAGTTCTTATGTATTCTTGTTTCCTTTACTCGCCATCTTACCGCGTTCCCGAGTCGCCCTAACATCATTCCAATAAGCATTGTTTGATGAACGTGGCGAATGAATTTGGGCTTGGGGTTAGCGTCGAGGGAATTTGAGCAGATAAGATTTTTCCCTTGTAGGATTGCTTATTGCGCGATGGGGTCTGAGGGCATCTCGTACAATTCGGCCTTATTCCTACGAACCCTATCTTTTGATCCCCATATTGATACGCTTTAAGACTACGGCCCTATTGGAAGCTTTACACCCCTTTATACTCGACGGATAGAATCAGATAGAGATAAGAAGGGTAACGTAACTTCACCCGTATTGAATTACGAAACTGGTACGAATTGGGAAGTTCTTTATTCCCAGGTGTGTGAAAGTAAGGTATACATCTAGACTTAAGCCTCGTTCGTACTAGATAGCAAAATCGGTTACGAAACCGGAATAAAGTGTTGAGAAATCCAATGGAACTGAAAACAACATTCGCTTCCCTGAATCGATTTGAAACTGTAAAATCATGCAAACCGATATTAAAATCGACAGGAATAGTTTTAAGCTTCACGCGTTCACGTATTATCTTTATAAATCGATTTATTTGTAGCTTCCTCTATCGGTTGTTAAAATCGAATCGGTAGGAAACTGGTTCCCGAAGCAGTTACGAGAAATCGAATCAAATCGATTCGAGAAAAGACGGTTTCCCTTTCACACGACTCCAGCGAAACGTTTTGAAACGGTTTAAATCGATTTCAATTCCAAATAATTATGTATCCATAGTTTGAAATTAATTCATTTAGGCTTAATGTTTAAATTCAGGCTTAATGTTTTCATTTAGGCTTGATGATTTCATTTAGGGTTAATGATTTCATTGAGGCTTAATGATTTCATTTAGGCTTAATGATTTCATTTAGGCTTAATGATTTCATTTAGGCTTAATGTTTTCATTTCGGCTTAGTGTTTTCATTTAGTCTTAATGATTTCATTTAGGCTTAATGATTGCATTTGGGCTTAATGATTGCATTTAGGCTTAATGATTTCATTTAGGCTTAATGATAAAGAGGTTATAACGTTTTGTTAGCGTTGTTTAACAACCTTTTTAGATTAAATAAGTTTAGTTTCGTGAAATAAACTATCTTTAAGAGAGGCAAAATATAGTTTAGAACACCTGTGGTCGATGTTATGGTAATTTTGTAAAGAACCGAAGCAAAGTAATATGAATTTCAATAATTTAAAAATATAACGTACATGATTAGATCACAAATTAAATTCCTAATATTTTCAACATCTGGCCGATTTGGATTACATGTGGATCAATTACGTTCTGGGTACGAATCATGATCAAACTCAAATACAGCCATATTGTTTCCCAAAAGCAGCGCGTCTAATTCGAAGCGAATTTAGGTACGAACGAGGCTTAAGAGTGGTAAAAGGGGTTAGGTATATATTCGTAACGCAATTATTCGCGCAAGCGCGCAGTTTCTAAAGGTACGAGCCTCTAGTACTCGTAATTAGGCCCATTGGGACTTAAGACGAGATATCCGTTGTGTGGATATAAACGCCATCCCAAATTTCCACCAACCCTTAATGCTATATCGAATAACACTGGCCACAATGAGAAATGGCAATAACATACGCTACGCGTTTGACCAGAAGGGGATAAAGGTAGAAGGATGTCATTGCTTTATATCTAGCCATAATTTCTCACAGGTCCCTCGTCAAATATGTGAATTTCATTTTCAAAAATTGAAAAATTTCCCGAGACTATTTTTACACACGTGTGACGTCGTTTTTGCTTTACAATTATAATGTGCTCCCATAGAATAAAGAGTTGGCTTACTCCAAATAGTAGAAATCGCATAATTTGGTGAAAAATGGCTCAAATTAGATTCTGACGCGTATGTAAAAACATCATCGATTTTTTTTTTTTTTTTTTATTTAATTCTTAAAATCAATTTGATGAGGCCCTAATTGAGTTTGGTCCCTAAAATATCCTTAAAGTTGGAATTTGGTCCCTAAACTTTAAAGGATCCTATTTTCGATTATTTCAAGAAATATCAGAATAGTCTGAAGTTTTCCTCTTTGGGTGCAGGGTCTAAATATTAAAAAAAATTAACCCTGAATGTAATAATTCTTACAATTTTGACACATCTATTTCGAAAGGTGACGTACGTGAAAATTTGAATAAGGATTTTTAATTTACCTTAATTTAATCCAACTCCGAAAAAAATGGTTAATCCCTCACGGTGTTAATAGAGCACGTGGCCAATGAATATTTTAATTTATACGTCAAATAAAGTTTCTAACCTGAAACGATTAGATGAGTAGCTGCACGCTCTTCGGACATGGTGTTGCTGACTTTGCAAATGTATTTTCCGCTGTCTGAAACAGTGGCATATAATAATTTGAGAAGTCCGTACGTCAAAGTCGTTCTCTGTCCGTTGGCTCCGTTCCCCAGAGGAGACAAACGTCCATCCTTTTCACGAAACCAACTAACAAAGAAAAATTCAAATATAAATTGTTAAGGGACACTAAAACGCTACCAAAAATATATATTTTATAATAACTACGGTCACACTAGCATTTCTAAATCGATTTGAAACGGTAAAATCAAAACCGATATTCAAATCGCCGCCAGGAATCGGTTTAAGCGTCACGTGTTCACGCGTTATCTTTATAAATAGATTTTTCGTAGCTTCATCTATCCGGTTGTTGAAACCGAATCAGTACGAAACTGGTTCCCGAAGCAGTTTCGAGAAATCGAATCATTTAATTGAATCAAAACGATTCGAGAAAGGACAATTTCCCGTTCACAGAACTCTAGCGAAACGTTTCAGGGCCTAGTATGAACGCGGCCTTAGGGTTGTGTTCGTACTTAATGTGTCCCTCGCTTATATAATGATTAAAAATGCTAGTTACTTGTAAGAGACAGCGGGATTTCCTTGACCAGAACATGGCATCGTTGCTGTTTCGCCTTCTCTGACGCGAACTGTTGGTTGGTTATCAGTAATTTTAGCCGGTGATTCCACTAGAAGATCTGAAAATTAAATTTAAATTGAGTATAGGCTATATTAATTAATTTATATCTTAATTTTCCGATTAATCAAAAAAAATTCCAACTCGTAAATTCGGATAATAACAAAAGTCTATCACGTTATTCCATAAAAGTAAACAAATTGGAAATTCTCTCTCTCCACAAACGACGACGTTTTTGGACGAACTCCAAGGCTGCTAGAGATATTCGCTCGACGAGCTCCCGCTCCGAAAACATCTACCGTTAGGAGGCGTACGGATCGCGCCTTTTGAGAATAACCCATACAGAGAGGGGTAGACAAGACCCGGGAGTAATAGACTTCAAAGGAGGGTTTCATCGGCTTCTGGTTCAGCTTTGGTAGTGTAAAGAGTTCAAACATTTTGTACACCCGAGTTCGCGAGTGTCTGCCCCCTCGGTTTTACGTCATAAACCATCACTTGAAACTACCAAAAAAAGGTCATCACCCCTGTCTGGCTCAAATGATTTGGACTCTTCAGCTCGATATTTTGAGTCGGGACAGAGTATTGGCGGGCCGCGCTTGGCTATATTGTCTTCCCTCCCAACTCCAGAATTTCTCCGCAGAGTGGCGCTTCTTCCGTTCACTATTTACACGGCGACTGCGGCCGCTAGAGTGTTTCGAATCAGAATCTGCCGGTACATTTACCCGGACTTTTGCTGATAGAATTAAGCTGCGGGGCGTTGTTTACTTTCATGGAATAAAGTGATAGACTTTTGATAATAGTTAAATGTACGTTATATCATACCATAGACAATTAGTCTGGCTGAAGTACCGCTCATAGCTGATCCTTTGGCCAAATTATGTTTAGTTTGGCATCGATATGAAGTTTCAGAATCTTCTCTCGTGACGTTGAAGATATAAAGCTCTCCAGTTGGTAAAACGCTGTATTTGTCTGCGCATAAAAAAATGAAATAATCAATCAGATTTGATTCTTTGATGACGTAGATTTATCACGCTATGACAGCTGATCTCGCGATTGCTGGGTATTGTATAAGAAAGTTGTCGTTTCTTAGAATTCGTGTTAAATAATTATAATTCGTGTAAATTAATTATAATTCGTGTAAAATAATTATAATTCGTGTAAAATAATTATAATTCGTGTAAAATAATTATAATTCGTGTAAAATAGTTATTATTCGTGTAAAATAATTAGAATTCGTGTACAATAATTAGAATTCGTGGAAAATAATTAGAATTCGTGGAAACTAATTAGAATTCGTGGAAAATAATTAGAATTCGAGGAAAATAATTAGAATTCGTGGAAAATAATTAAGAATTCGTGGCAAATAATTAAGAATTCGTGGAAAATAATTAAGAATTCGTGGAAAATAATCAAGAATTGGTGGAAAATAATTAAGATTTCGTGGAAAATAATTAAGATTTCGTGGAAAATAATTAAGATTTAGTGGAAAATAATTAAGAATTCGTGGAAAATAATAAAAATTCGTGTAAAACTATTAGAATTGGTAGAAAATATTTAGAATTCCCGTAAAATATTTAGAATTCGAGGAAAATAATTAGAAATTCGTGTAAAATCATTAGAATTCCTGTAAAATAATTAGAATTTTTTAAGGTAAGATGATATTTTGGGATAAAAACAGAGAATTATTTTTTATTTCATCTTTGGATAAGTTATTTGGAATGATATATAGTTAAATTTTAATTATATATAATTCAGTTTATCTATCCAATTAATAAAATTTATCTCTTGTCATTTTGAAACTTAATCCTACTCAGACAAGGTCCGATTCCCGGGAAAGTTTCATCTCTGAACTGAACTTTTATTTTAATTTAGGCCTAATCTGACGATGATTAAATTAGATAACTCGAAATGAAAAGCTCGGTTATTCCCATTGGTCAGGGCTTCTAACGAATGACGTTCATTTACGGTCGTGTCTATTTCGGGACACGAAATATGAATGCTCGTAAGGAGAATTCTGTCATCGAGCTCCGGGGCTTTAGGCCCATAGCTGATAAATAAAGCTACTTTTTGTCATTTTCGAATTTGTGATCTTTGGAGAAAAAGCACGTTTCGCTCGCTATTATAGATTGCCTATCTACTTTTACCAACGATACACTTTCCAAACGAGAAACAAGTTCATCGTGATAAATTTAAAATCCCTCAACTGGTTTTCAACCACGCTTAATGCGATTAAAGTTCAAGACAGTCAACCTGACTCAGGGTTCGTACAAATCTGAGGGAAATAAATTATAGGCTAATAATTCAAGGAAATTTAATGGAAATTAAATTAATGTTTGTGGAATTCAGGGAAGTTTAAGGTTTGGGCATTTTTGGTCTAAATGGGCTGTTTCATAAAATAGACTAAAAATCACTCAGGGTGTCCATTTTATTGAAAGAAGAGTGGGACTATCTCTCAGGGTTTATCTTATTAATATATTCGGTGGTCTTGGACATGGAAATTTTTGTGGAAAAACCTGGAAATTTCAGAGAAATATTTGTGGAAAAGCCTTGAAATTTCAGAGAAATATTTGTGGAAAAGCCTTGAAATCTCGGAGAAATATTTGTTTGAAAACCTGGAAATTTCAGAGAAATTGGTTTTACCTTTTACCCTAATTAACACAGAATTTATCCTTTTTTATCATTTTTCGATCATATTATAGGTTTAAAACCATCATTTCGAATCAATTGCTACCATATAGCCTACCGTACGAAGAAACCTGTTGAACCTGAAGTATTCCGAAGGTTTAAAAACTTATTTGGCGGGTGGGTTTTTGTGTAGATCGTAAAATAGAAAAAGAAATTGGTTGGACATGGAAGGGAAAGCCTGCTATATAGGGGAATCAATGTTGTGGGCGTGTATTCTTCCTCGGGCCATCAGCCCAGCGATAAGAAGGGCAAGCCTGGGAATCGGAGCGACTCCTTCTACCATCCAACAACCCCGCCAGAGATGGAACTAAGATAAAAATCCATCGTTAGTGACGGATTGATCTGTAGATGGCCAGAACCCCAAAACCAGAACTCAATATACTCTCCCAAACCAATCTAACTTAATAGCGAAATCAATGGTATTAGACCCAAGTATATCCCTTATTATAGTATCAGGTAAAAGCGACGTATATCCTGTAATCAATTTTTTTGAAATATGGTATTACCAGGAGTTTATAACAATAATTTCTGAATTAACCGCTCACTTTTCTCTTATAGGGAGAATGCAACCTAACAACGAGTGATTTTTTATCGATTCCTTATCGTTTAAATAGGCCTAATCCATCAGAAATAAATTTAAAACTTACCCGGAAAATAGGCTTAGCTGGATTCATGGAGATTATGAATATCTTCGCGTTAAAGGGTGAGAGACCAATGAGAAAAGGCTTATCGTTAAGGCAAGATCTCTATGAGACTTCTCATTCCATTCCATCGGTCGCTGACACATTAATGCGAAGAAATGAAGCTAATCTTCATGAATCCAGCTAAGCCTATTTTAATCGTTACAACCCAGCTTGTTTTAAAATTGCATTTCATTATCACTTTATAAAACACGGTGCTTCAATCGAGTCTAGACATTGTTTTTATTTTTATTTCATTTACATATATACGAAAAGCCATTATCATTGTGTAGAAGTTTTGGAATTGTAGGTACAAACGAGACGAGTATTTCTGCATTTGAAAACTGGATAATTTAATAGGCCATTGTCTAAATACCCGCTAGGATAGTTCAACTAGACTTCTAAAATGTTTCCGAGCTACTAATGTCTTTGAATGCGAGGTTCTTGTTAAATCTGCATCGTTGAAATATACCCGAGTCTGTCCAAAGTTGGAAAACTGTTTGTTTGGTTCGTCATTGTTCGGAGTAAAGGACGCGTTATAACACGACGCTTGTCAGAGATGGCTTCGCTCTACTCTAGTGTGCTCTAGTGTACTCTAGCGGCATCCGGAATTATTCTAAAGCTTTAGTGCGACAATTCTCTATTACAGACATTAATTCCATGGTCGATTTACACAGTTTAAATTTCACCCGATACGCGAACGTTCTCTAATTGAACGGAATTGAACCTAATATCCCAAAATATTTAGAGCGTACCTAGCATTTAGAAAGTAGACATTATGTAGTTTAATTTAAAATAATATTTAATTGAAATCGAGCAAAATTTCGAAAAATGACCCCTATATTAAAATGGTCCTAACTTTTCTCCTCAATCACCTAGGCATAAACCGATTGCATCATTAGAAAGTAGACATTCCGTAGATTATTTTAAGATCCTAAAGTTATGTTTCGCCACTCGATAGAAATCGTGCAAAAGTCCCAAAAATGACCCCAATATTAAAATGGCCGTAACTTTTCTCCGCGACCTCCTAGTCATAAACCGATTGCACAATTAGAAATTAGACATTCCCTAGATTATTTTAAAATCATAAAAATATGTTTCGCCACTCTAAAAAGTTGTTTCGCCACTCGATAGAAATCGAGCAAAAGTTCAAAATTGTGCCCTATGTTAAAATGAAAATGGCCATAATTTTTCTCAAGGACCTCCTAGGATTAAACGGATTGCACCATTAGAAAGTAAACATTCCGTATATTATTTTAAGATCATAAAATAATGTTTCGCCCCTCGAAAAAGGTGTTTCGCCACTCGAAAAAGGTGTTTCGCCACTCGATAGAAATCGAGCAAAAGTCCCAAAATTAGCATTATATTAAAATGCAAATGGTCGTAACTTTTCTCCGCGACCTCCGGGGCATAAACCGATTGCATCATTAGGAAGTAGACATTCCCTAGATTATTTTAAAATGATAATATGGAGACAAGCAACTCGAAAAGGATGTTTAGCCATGGATATAAATCGAGGAAAAGTTTAAAAATGAACCCAATCTTAAAGGGAGGCTGACACCAATTTTTAAAGAACTCCAAATGGAAATTGAGTGTCATTTTCGGAAAGATCGTTAAAAAACGATTCAAAATATATATACATATACCATAGAACAAAATTAACCCGACAGTAAAAATACACATTTTATAGTCGACATTTTCGAAATTTTTAAAATAAAAATTCCCCGCAATACTACGTCATCACTATGGGCGCGTAATTTCTCTATTGTAAAGAGCCTACAGTTAATTTTCGCGCTGGCACCAGTGATTAGGTCGCGTTCGCGCGGTTATTTTCGTAAAAGTAGTTAATCCAGAAAGTCATCTTTAATTTTTATAAATATAATCCAAATGCCTCACTTTGAAATGGGCAATATTTTGCTCGCGTAAATGAGTTTTTGATGTTAAACTTTAGCCATACGCTTTAAAATTCCTCAAACTATTAAACCTCTTAATGACATTATTAATCGCTGGATAATCTCTTAGATAATGATTCCCACTAATATCGTAAGCTTCTAATTTGATCTTGGAAAGAAACTACGATTTTTCGTTGTTTAAAATTGTATTGATATTCTTTAAAAACAAAATGCTTTTAAAACTTTACAATTTATAGCCATAATTTGGGTTAATTGGCTTCATTTTTAAGCTCAATTTGGGCTCATTTTTAATCCAAGATGATAAATTTTCATATCAGCCTACTCTTTGTAAGACCGTGTAAAATTGGGAGAGGTTTATGGTATATTTGAAAACAGTTTTATCGATTGGAAGACTATTATAGTTCATGGTACCTGAAAAGGCGAACGCGTGTAACGAACAAAGGCTTAATAGAAAGAAAGTTTTGCCGGTCTAATTGGCCGCGCCTCAACAGTTCCGAAACTCTCTCGCGCCAGATTGGTCCGCCTCCTAGTCCGTAGTTTGTTTCTTTCTAATACTCCGAGACTTGGAAAAGATTTGAGCTTGTTAGAGTATGAAGATGAAGCATAGAATAGAGTCCTTATATGACTAGTCATTTCCATAATAAAAGCCGTTTTTGAAACATCCCAACACACTGACAGATTATCATTTTTTTTTATTTCGTGCCACTGCCTTTCAAAAGAAAGTTCCCTAAACATTTTTCTATATCACCATAAGCTTACTAAGAAGTTTCAAAGGGATAAAGACACATTTTTACAAAATTGTTCATTATAGTTTTAAAATTAAAATTAATACAGATGAGCTTGTATAATAATAATAATTAACAACGTCGCGTAGCTTAATACTATCAGCAAAGGTCCGGGTAAATGTACCGACAGATTCTGCAGGATTTAAGACACTCTAGCGGCCGCAGTCGCCGTGTAAATAATGTAATAGGAAGCGCCACTCTGCGGAGAAATTCTGGTGTTGAGATACCCGCAGCTTTTTCCATGCGAATGATAACTGAAATCATCATAATCCTTGACTTCATTATGGTTCGACCATCCACTTAATTCGATGTAATTGAGAGAAAGGTATAAATTGAAAAATATAGATGAAAATAATCGGGTACTCATCCGTTAAAAGTTCACAAAAACACCCGGCATGATTTCTGAATTAACCTGCACTCACTTAGACTCGCTTAAGAAAGTTTCATATCATTAAATAGTTAAATTTCTGTGAGTAAATTAAAGGTTAGATCTAAACCAATTAGTATTTTATCTCCGAAATATTAAACTTGAAACACGTTTTTCAAAGTTTTTTGGAATATCGATTCTTTCTCAATTTACTTCGTCTATTGAATTAGATTTAATAGAGATAAAATCGTGGGTGCGAGAGATAAAACTATACTATATCTTTCTCTCATATGTTGCTTCTAATCGATCGGATGGACGATTTTTATTAGTTTGATTATGTTCGAGCATCGCTTCGAGGTTTTTCCGACTACGAACGTGATCAAGTGCTTGATGGAAAAATACAAATTGAACTGTCGGATACAATCTAAGGCCTCACGCATTCATTCACTAGGTTGAAGGGAGAGTGAAGTGGAAAATGAGGTGTTTTTTATTGATGATTCTACTTCTAAAAATAAAACACATTTTACTAGGAAAACATTCAAGAATGTTTATGAATTGTTCAAAAATCGAAAAACCTGATTTCGGCGAATTCAGTTAGTATTAGAACCTCCGCCTAATCAAAAGACACCCAGTTGTACCTTTGGCTTTGTAAAATCCCCGCGACACGCGCTGCGACATGCACTCTTTTAATCCAGATTGTTATTTTGATACTTTGCCCGAATAATGTTTGCAAACCAAATCCGCAACCTTACCCAACTTTCATCCACTAGTTTGGCCAAATTATTATCGCAAACCTTACACAACTTTCATCCACTAGTTTAGTCAAATTATTATAGCAAACCTTACCCAACTTTCATGCCCTAGTTTGCCCAAATTATTATCACAACCCTTACCCAACTTTCATCCTCTAGTTTGGCCAAATTATTATCGCAAACCTTACACAACTTTCATACAATAGTTTGCCCAAATTATTATCGCAAACCTTATACCAAACTTTCATCCCATACTTTTGCCCAAATTATTATCGCAAACCTTACCCAACTTTCACCCCCTAGTTTATCTAAATTATTATCGCAAACCTTACCCAACTTCCAGCCCCTAGTTTGCGCAAATTATTATCGCAAACCTTACCCAACTTTCATCCTCTAGTTTGCGCAAATTATTATCGCAAACCTTACCGAACTTTCACCCCCTAATTTATTTAAATTATTATCGCAACCCTTACCCAACTTCCAGCCCCTAGTTTGCCCAAATTATTATCGCAAACCTTACCCAACTTTCATCCCCTAGTTTAGCCAAATTATTATCGCCAACCTTACCCAACTTTCATCCACTAGTTTAGCCAAATTATTATCGCAAACCTTACCCAACTTCCAGCCCCTAGTTTGCTTAAATTATTATCGCAAACCTTACCCAACTTCCATCCCCTTACATGTCCAAATTATTATCGCAAACCTTGCCCAACTTTCATCCCTATACTTGACCCAAATTATAATTGCAAACCAAACCCGCAAACCTTAACAAATCTATAGTTTGTTCAAATTATTTAAATCGTCAGAGATATTATATTTGTAATCCATATACGTGAAGCTAAGTTTCACGAGATATATCCTACAAATATATACAGAAACCAAATATCTATATTCAATGAGACTTCCTGCATGGATGGATCAAACACGATACGCTTCTAGAAATGTTTGCCATGGTATTTTCTGTATACAGAGCGGGTCGCGAAAAAGAAGTGTCGATGCGGGAGTTAGTGGATCAGCTGGTTGGTATTAAGGTCCGTTTACTAATTTAAAACTAGCGCGACGAAAGGTAGGGGAAATAGGAAAGAAAAGAGATAGAGCCGTCTTGATTCTAGCCTTTCGTTTGTATATTTTCCAGATCGTTGGATAATGGTATTAGTTTTGGGCTTTGCTTCGCGCCAAAACTCGCGTGAGATGGTTTTTGAAGAGCCCGCGCTTCGTTTCGACAAGATAAGAAAGACAAACGAGCTGGAATACTTTCATTTGACACACTCAAATTGCAATATACACTATATAGAAAGGTTCTGAAGGTGTAAGAAAGGCCCAAAATATTGAGTTTTGCGAAATTATACTAGACACGTAACTCCAGTTTCGATTTGGAACTTGTCAAATATCTCGCGAGATATTTGAAAAGCTTTAGAGTGACGTCGCTTTTACTTATTATTTAGATACGCTCCCGATCAGGAAAAATATCCTAATTTGGTCATAAATGATCCTTTGAAAATTCCTACTAGACCATCTGAAAAAATGAACATGAATTGAACAAAAGTGGACCTTTTCTGTACTTTTGTTAAATTCAAGTTTTTTCTTTGGGAGCGTATTGAAATGTAAGTAAAAGCGACGTCACCACCTCTACGTTTTCTTTCAATTTCTTTAGAATAAATTCCCGAGTTTGGCGTGATATCACTTTAGCTGCGTTCATACTAGGCCTTGGGATCGATTTAAACCTTTTTAAAACGTTTCGCTGGAGTCGCGTGAACGGGAAACAAGTCTTTTCTCGAATCGATTTGATTCGATTTCTTGAAACTACTTCGAGAACCAGTTTCATACCGATTCGGTTTCAACAACCGATAGATGAAGCTACGATAAATCGATTTATAAGGATAACGCGTGAGGCTTAAAACGATTCCTGGCGATTCAAATATCGGTTTGATTTTACCGTTTCAAATCGATTAAGAAATGCTAGTGTAGCTCAAGTGACCGCGTGTGTGAGGAAGCTTTCCACCTTGAAAGGTCTTCTTCAGTCTCTAAAACAGACCTTAATAGGTTTAACTATACTTTAATCATAGGCGATTTAACCATGTGTGTCCTTCCGCGTCATTATTATACCTGTTGCAAATTCGAGTTGGTTTAGTTTTGAAAGAGAAAACTGAGTGTGTAGTATTTTTAACTATGACTTCTCCGATTGGATAAACTGGCTTACGAAGCTCTCTCAGTGGCAAATAACGATGGGAAAATCGGTCTGTTTATTTCGCCAATGATATTCCGCGATTTTTTTATCCCTATAATCTTTTTCAACTCGTATCGGTATTGCTTATAAAGATAAAGGCTTCCTTTTTGTTTCTATGGGTAAAAAAGGTATGGATTTAAAGGGTAACTTAGCTTTGTATACGGTGTCAATTGGACACTAAATTATAAGTATTATATATATGAACTATGATGTAATGTAAACCAAACTCGGGAAAGTTTGTATTTCAAAGTAAAAAGAAAAAGAAGATGCTTTAAGTTCATAAAAGAATCAACACCCTGATAGGAAATTTTGATTTTTTTGTAGATTTTTAGAAAAAGTTTGAATTTTAGTTCTATTTCGTAATTTTTTCGTCGAGATTTATAGAATTAGCTAAAAATGGAACAGCTTCTGAATTTATTTTTGGAATCACCATTTCAAAAAACGTATTCTAAAATTTTTTCGGAATTTTTAGACACGTTTTTGGTGTTTAAATTAATTTCTAAAGTTTGGTAAAATTTGAAGAAAAAAAAATATAAAATCGGACCAATCATATTATTTCAGACTTCAACAGTCTAGTTTATGTAGATTTAATTCTATTTACATTTAAACCATTTAATCAAGATATATATAAAATTTTTAATCGACTTAATCATAATTAAAAATATTTTAAACTCGACTAAATTTAATTGAGAGACAATAGCGACAATGACTTGTATTTCGCTGAGCACTTGGTAAAGTAATACAACGGGATATCATTGAACGTCGCAGTATTTTCATACTTCCGGTAAAATGTTTGTTACTTATGTCGGTATTGATGGTTTAAGCCTTTGAATCAGGTTCTCCGGAGAGAAAAGAGGGCTCAGTTCTTGAGTTTCACGATCCAACCTCTCCCGTACACCCCTATGGGTTCACCATATACCATCCATCCAGGAACTGTTCGGTCCTCTAGCCAACAGAGTTATATCTTGAAGATCCCGTTAGATCCAATAATCCCTAAAATGTGAATTATTAATGAGGGGAAGCTCCTCCCCGCCGCCCTGAGTTTCTCCGTATACCAGCGTCTTATATTGCGCTTCGTCCACGGTCCATCGAACAATACCGAATATCGGAATTAGCGGGGAAATTCGAGATACCCTGGTGCAAACGCGTTCAAGGGAGGGTCAATATGAAAATTCAGGGTTGCCAGAGACCTGGACTTTGACAATGGATCTTAACGGGACCCAGAAACCTGTTTTTTGAATGTCTAATTCTTCTTAAAGCGACTAGGAAACCTGGATTCGAGTTAGGGTACAATTCTGATCATAAATAGACCTACTTGGTGTCCAAATAAAGGCAGTTTACGTCATTTTCAATAGCAATTCAATAGCCAATCAGGGAACAGCGGAAATGTTGCGAGCTTAACGAATTACCAAAACGTCACTTTGACCAGTAAATTTCTAGATATTTAATTATATTTAAACAAAAACTATAATACAATGACTCATTGAAACGAAAATGATATTATTTTACACGCTAAGCCTAATTCGAGACTAATTTCGTTTGAATGTAAAGAACGTTAAAAGCGCGCGCTTTTTGGTACGAAAGTTTGCCAGGTTTCAAACAGAGTTAGTCCCAAATTAGGCTTAACATAAAATCAAGTATAAAAAACAGACAGACGTAGATTATTATTATATATATATTGATGTTCATGGATAAATTGAGGGAGTAGATTGAACCCTAAGTTTTGGTTCTTGATTTTTCATTGAATCATTTGATCCTCTCTTTAGAAGCCTTGTACCATATTCATTTAGTAACTATCCGTTGCGTGTTTACTAGCGTAGATGCAAAGTGGTCTTAATGCGGGAAGATGGCGAGACCAGTAATTATTTTGGATAAGTGTACTGTTATGTCCCACTCCTTTTGCTTTATTGCTTCAAAGTAATCGGTAAAGGCATACGCGGCGTATGTAATATGTATTGGAAACTTGATCTCGACCGGAGCTTCAATAATCTACGATAGGAATCTTGTAGGGATTAGCCATTTCCGAAGATAATTACACAGTCGGCGTTAGAGTTTTTTCAAATAACATCATCAAAGATGTATGAATGGCCTTTATATAATCATTTTAAAGGGACAATATCAAAGAATAATTTAAAATTCACGTTTAAGTTAAATAAGGTAAGGGCCCTTTCCTGTAGAATTTTACTTTTGAGTGTCCTATACCCAAAAACAGTGGCTTTTGCGAGGGGTTTTGTTATTCCGTGAGAAATTCACAAAAACACCATGCTTTTTTAGTTAACCGCTCACTTCCCCTAAAATTCTAATTTCCTTGGCGTTCTTTAAAATTTACATAATTGTCCACCTTCCTCTGACTAGATCGCTGTAACTTCTTAGCAGACGAAATCTCTTTTATTATAGGGTGTATCTTAAATCATTAGCTTCTTTGTCGTCGTTCGTCCGGAGGTAAAAACCTCGTTTTCCACCGGGTCTGTGTAGTCGTGGAAATCGCTCGGTCTTAGTTCTAACTATTATCACGGAATTTTGTAATTAATAACGTAAACGCATTATATTTTTAACCAGTTATGTTCCTTAAACCACAAATAATACCTAAAGGGTAAGAAAAAGACCAAAATTATCAGTTATTCCAAAGTTTGTTATCGCGAAACTGAAATAGCCAAGAGGCTGTTCGAACTGAATTGTGCCTACAGTCCGCTGACGATGAAAATAACTTCGATAGATTGAAGTCTCTACTAAACGGCTAAGATTCTTATTCAAATCCTAACGGAAAAAGGTCTGAAAAACATTTTATCTCGTCTCGAGTATCAGAGGCAATTTTTGGGGCGGAAGTTGCATCATGAAGGAAGTTCCGATAATTAGAATGCATATATTTTTATTTAGGCCTAGCTACAGACGTGTTTAGCATATTTCGCAAACGTAGTAAGTTGCTATATCTTATTGAAAGTGCCGATAATTTCAACGATAATATGCAAATCAAGTACAAGAACACGAACGAAAAGAGTTAACGTGAGATAAGTGTCGGAATTTCGGTTTTAAATACAAGTTGAGTGTTGATTACGAATACAAAACAAGTGAAAGATTGAGGAATTGAATTGAAAACGTTCCAGTTGACCTACCCCCGTGACGTAATATCGTCTATTAAGTGATTGTGACAAGGAAAATTCATGAAAACAATGACATCACGTGTGGTGAAGTAGGCAATGAACTCCGGGCTGGACAATTTATGTGGATAAAGATCGATGTGTAATCGACAGTGACCTTTCCCGTGACCGCGTTTATATCCAGATAGAAATAGACCATGGATAACAAAACCAACAGGAACGGAAGCACGTAAGTGTTAGCAATACTAGCTATCATCGTTTGGGATGTTATTTATACAATAAGTAGGTATAGGTATAATCTTGAAATGGTGTCTGCAATATAATAATTGAACCAGCCAGGAATATTTGAATTCCAATAACATATTTAACCACTAGTACTTAAATTTTCGTTTATAGTTTCCATTAAACAATTAAGGTATTAAATACTTAAAGTATTCTAGTTTTAAATAGGGCATCTACCTTTGCGTGTAGATTTATATAGCGTTTCTCGTGGACAAATCCAGAGAGATAGATTTGAGATTCAAGAATGAGGTTCGCCTTATAAACCACATTTTCGATTGATCTCTTAGGCTTCTGTTTTGAGTTATACTCTAAGACATGTAGCTATAATTATAGGAATACAATTACGTCATAGATTGATTAAATTCGGACGCGATTGATCGATCCGTTGATGTTGTAAGGCTCTAGGTGATTAGTCTTAAGACTAATTCCTCGCGGGGTTGACAATACGCAACTATTCTGACAGTTTAGCTATATCGACACGAAACTTATGGAATTAAATTTTACCATTGAACAAGAATCTATTTAATTCCTGTGAAATACAGACTCGACGATAACGAGTGTATACCGCGCGGTTCTTAAGCCTTTTTTTTTTTAAATAACTCTAGATTCGTTAAGTGAGGCTGTAATGAACTCCAAATGGAAATTGAGTATCTTTTTCGGAAAGATCATTAAAAAACGATTCAAAATTTATATACATATGTCATAGAACAAAATTACAGCGACAGTAAAAATACATAATTTTATAATCGCCATTTTCAAAATTTTAAATCAAAATTCCCCGCAATACTACGTCATCATGGTCGCGTGATTTCGCAGTTGTCATCTAAACCTACCGTTGATTCTCGCACGTTCTGGCACCAGTGATAAGGTCAAGCTTTCGCGCGGTCATTCTCGTAATAGTACTTAAATCTCTTCACCTACCCGTTAAAAGTGATATTTTTGGTCCAGAATTTGATATTGGACGTATATGTAAGCCTGTTATAGTTAATTTTGTTTCAAATTGACAGCGTGGAAAAAGGTTAGGATAAGATCTGTTATCTCTATGATCTGTTAGTTTAGAGATAGAGGGCTCAACCTAGCTTCGTTCGCTCTGTCATCTCGAGATAGAATAGATTACCGTCTCCCCCCTCCCCCCTCTTAATGCCTCAGGGTGTACAAGCGTCGAACGAAATGACTCGAGCATTTGTTGACAGAAATAAATTAAATGTGAGCTTTATATGGAAATTCTATTTAGATATTTATCATATTGACATTTATGAATATTGCTTCTTAAAGGGGTGATGAAGTGTACGTGTAATCATTTTTAAAGGGAGAATGAATATAAAGTGTATTATTCAACAAGTTTAAAACTAAATCAAAAAGGACCAAAGGCATTTTAAACTTTGATCCACTATAGTTGAATTCGGGTTTTATCATTTGATATATTTGATAGGATTCTGTTTGAATTTATTTTCAATTTGTATAATATTTGAACAAAATAGCCGTCTTTTTTAAAACGCATTTATTTCAAATGATGTAATGACTTGTACGAAAACTAACAAGGTTTTTGAAATTCTTGATTACGAGGGTAAATTTACGTCACTGTATTCTAGTTCTTGCAAAAATTCCAAACCTTCTTTAAACCTAGGACTATTAACAATGGACACTCATCTTTATAGCTAGAGATGAATAACAAAACCTAGCGTTCAGAAGCGTCCCCTAACGGCAAACAGTGCCGAAACTAGTAACTAACAAATCCAAGTGCGCGTCTGCTATTTCTCCATAGCAGCCTCTTCACTTTCTGCTAGTTATTACATTTGCTATTTTTTCCCGTTAGAGGTCGCTTATGGACGCCAGTCAGGTTTTATTATTCATCTTTAAAAATTGTAGGCGCGTTTTTAAATCAAGATTTTTGTTTACCAAGTATATCGAGCTTAAATTGCGTCGAATCAAAGTTGAAGCTGAACTCAAGTTTTTCATTTAACCCACGTTAACTGGCTTTAAGATAAGTAATCTAAATGGATTTGATAAAGCTCGTCTTCGAAAAGAAAAAGCCACAGATTAAAAATCGTAGATTGAAAACGAGGCATAAGTTAATTGTCCCAATTTAAATCTAATTCAATCTAAATCCCCTCGCTTGGCTTTATTCGCCCTTTCCATAGTGTACGCTTAATTACACACGTTATAATGTCCTTGTTGAGCATCCCGCGATAATTACGAAATAAATGGGACAGCTAGACAACGGAACATTGTGAATTGTATGTAGGCATAGGATGAGATATGGTGGGTTAGTTTTACGTCGCTTTTCTAATTAATTTGTTAGAGTGTTCCATTGAGCGAGCGCGACCAACGTTCTATTTGTCTCAACGCTAACGTATATATCCAAATTACTGACAAAATTTATCGATTTCCGGAAGTGTCACTGTCAATGCCCTACTTAGACGAATTTAAAACAAAAATCAATATAAGCCGAAGTAACATATTGTATAGATAAGTATGAAAATCTTAATGGTACAAATGCTACAATAATTCCTGGTAATACGTGGTGTAATACCTGGTGTTTAATTTTCTATTTTGGAGCTAAAAATGAAACAGCTTTTGAGTTATTTTCGGAATGACCATGATTAAAAACGTATTCTAGAATTTTTTCCATATTTTTAGACACGTTTTTGGTGTTTAAATGTTTAAATTAAATTGTAAAGTTTGGTAAAATTTGAATTTTAGGAAATATAAAATCCGGCCAATCATATTATTTCAGCCTTCAACAGCGCTTGCAATGTCTTGTCTTAACATTAAATTAATAGGCAGGCGTTTGATCATCAAGGTCTTAGGCATCAAACACCGGCATATTCTTTTGATGTTGAAGGTTGAAATAATATGATTGGTCCGATTTTCTATTCACTTTTATTCTAATTTCACCAAGAAATTAATTTAAACACCAAAACGTGTCTAAAAATTCCGAAAAAATTGTCAAATACTTTTTTTTTCATCCGGTGATTCCGAAAATAAATTCAAAAGCTGTTCCATTTAGCTCCAAGTTTCTCTTTAAAGCTTGTTATATTATATTAGTATTCGATCAAAATGGTCTTGGCACGGTGTTTAGATCGGTATGTATGTATGTATGGACAGTTCAATTTAATTGGAAATTCCAGTACATTATATGTTTATATAAGCCATCGCCTACCAAGCTGGGTTTTACCAATTTTCTCTTTAATTTGTTTAGGCTTAAATATAAGGGTAGTAGAGCTTTGTACGTGCTGCCAACTCGACTTGGATAGAGTAATATCTCGAGGGACCTTTCGAGTTACGCCTCAATGATTCTTTTGGATATTACGAACCTCTCTTTTAAGAATTTTAAATTTAAATTAAATCCCCTCAAATCCCAAATCAGAACTCGTCCGTGGCTGGACATATCTAATGAATAAAACATTTAAAAACATAAGTGGATAATCTCTAAAAGTTAAAGACTTAAGCCGCGTTCATACTAGGCCTTTGAATCGATTTAATTCGTTTCAAAACGTTTCGCTCGAGGCGTGTGAACGGGAAACAGTTTTTCTCGAATCGATTTGATTCGATTTCTCGAAACTGCTTCGGGAACCAGTTTCGTACCGATTCGGTTTCAACAACCGATAGATGAAGCTACGATAAATCGATAAAGATAACGCAATTTGAATATCGGTTTGATTGTACCGTTTCAAATCGATTAAGAAATTACGATCATACTAGACCTTAGAGTCGATTTAAAATCATTACGCCGCAGTAGTGCGAACGGGAAACTTTCTCGAATCGATTTGAATCGATTTAATTCGAAACTGCTTCGGGAACCAGTTTCAAACCGATTTGGCATCAACCACCTACGTATGAAACTAGAATAAATCGATTTATGAGAATTATTATAAAGCTACTGTCATGAATTGATTTGAAACGGGAAAATCAAACCGATATTCAAATCGCCAGGAATCGTGTTTAAGCGTGTTCACGCGTTATCTTTATAAATCGATTTATCATAGCTTCATCTATCGGTTGTTGAAACCGAATCGGTACGAAACTGGTTCCCGAAGCAGTTTCGGGAAATCGAATCGACGGTTTCCCATTTACACGACTCTAGGGAAACGTTTTGAAACGGATTAAATATATTACAAGGCCTAGTATGAACGCGGCTATGGTGACCGTAGATTTCGCGTCTACTTTTTTATAGCTATTTCATATTAAATGGCGTAAAAATAATAATAATATTAAGATAAAATGTGTATTTTGTTTGTATCCAACATAACGCTACTAATATTGATTAAGATAAAAATATGTTTGGCGCGTTATTTGCTCGCTTTTAGCCATTAGTCGAGAAAAACCCGCTAACATTTGAGTTAATGATCTGAGCAGATTATAAGGCGATACGGGCGAAGTAATGACCTTTTTTTATTCCCAGTCTCATTTATTCGCTTCTTAGTTCATATACGCTGCTTAATTTCAGTTATAGCCCTTTCCCATTTAGGCCTTGGCCTTTCTCCGCGTTTAGACTAAATCAACTATGACCTTATAAAGGGCAAGACTACAAATAATCTTTTCTCTTTGGGGATAAAATACACAGTCGCGATGTTATAAACTTAATATTAACTTTAAAAAATGATAATCAAATGATACAAATTGAGGAAAAGTTCAAAAATTACCCCTCTCTTTAAATGACCGTAATTTTCACTACAATCTCTTAGACCAAAAGTGATTGCACAATTAGAAAGTAGACATTCCGTTCATTAATTTCGAATAATAAAATTGACATGAGCCACTCGTAAATGATGCCTCGCCGTTAGATACAAATTGAGCAAAAAGTCCAAAATTTACTCCTATCTTTAAATGACCGTAACTTTTCATTGCAATTTCCTAAACCAAAACTGATTGCACCGTTAGAAAGTAGACATTCCCTTCTTTAATTTTAAATGATAAAATTGACATGAGCCACTCGTAAAAGATGCCTCGCCATTAGATACAAATTGAGCAAAAAGTCCAAAATTTACTCCTATCTTTAAATGACCGTAACTTTTCATTGCCATTTCCTAAACCAAAACTGATTGCACCGTTAGAAAGTAGACATTCCCTTCTTTAATTTTAAATGATAAAATTGACATGAGCCACTCGTAAAAGAGGCCTCGCCATTAGATACAAATATAGCAAAAGCTCAAAAATTACCCCTATCTTTAAATGACCGTAACTTTTCATAGCAATCTCCTAGACCAAAACTGATTACACCGTTAGAAAGTAGACATTCCGTTCATTAATTTTGAGCAATAAAATTGACACGAGCCACTCAAAAATGATCAAATTGAGCAAAAGTCCAAAAATGACCCCTACCCATTTTTTTTCTAAAACTGGTGAAATATAATAATTGTCCAATATAATCCTACCAATCCCATAATTTTGCCAGAGAAATCCTATTTTTCCTATTAAACATTTCTATATATTAACTGCTTGATACCCTGTTCCAGTTATTTCCTTATTAAACAGACTTTAATCTCCAAAACATATAATAATTAAATTAGTGTTTATATAATAGGCTTAACCGACGTTTGAAATAATTTGAAATTTAACCGTAGTTTGCAAAGACGTTTATCATGACATATATTTTAGCTAAGTATAAATATTTTTAGATAAATATAAATTACTATTCTGACTGTAGACTTGCCCTTTGATATTATATATATATAAGTATAGAAGGCAATTTTCTAAATGAAATCAGACATCACGTAGACCGCAAAGAGGCTATTTAAAGGCCCGAAACAATCTGATTTGGACATTGGAATTACTCGTTTATAGTTCGTATAGAAATTGTCTTATATAATTTATTTATTGATCGGCATATGTTTAATTAAGGCATTACTATAAAACGGTATTAATTTATGTTCATTAAGGCTTCAATTAGATATAAGCTTCTCTTAAAAATCAAACGCAAAAACTTAAAAAAGCGTTATTTAGTAAAAACAAAAGTCTATCACTTTATTCCATATAAGTAAACAACGCCCCGTATCTTAATGCTATCAGCTAAGGTCCAGTTTTACGTCAAAGCCCATCACTTAAAACTAGCCAAAAAAGTCATCACTCCTGTCTGCCTCGAGTGATTTGGACTCTTCCTCTATATTTTGAATTTAGGCGGGCCGCGTTTCCCCCACAACTCCTGAATTTCTCCGCAGATTGTCGCTTCCTCCGTTCACTATTTACACGGCGATTGGACCGCTAGAGTGAATCTGCCGGTACATTTACCCGGACCTTTGCTGATAGTATTAAGCTACGGGGCGTTGTTTTTTTGATGGATAAAGTGATAGACTTTTGGTATTAGTATATAAAAAATAACAACTTACTGTTACGTTGATCGTGATTGTTATTCGTCAACATAGTTCCATCTTCTCGTCTCCAACCGGTGAACGAAATGAATTCCCGGATTGAGTTTGGTACTTTGCATTTTAATACCCCAGTGTTTCCAGGTATGACGTATTCGTTGATTACTTGAGGTTTATATTCTTCAACTATAACTGTAAGAAACAAACCTCCAATTAATCAACAATAATTTTTTTTCTGGATTTAAAATAAATCATTAATTATATAAGATAATTATGTCACTTTCATTGTTTCAATGATATTTTTCAAATTGAAAAATTGCTTGGTTCGACCAAATATATCCAAATGAAATAAGCCAAATTCAACAAAAATGAACTTAAATGATCCACTCGTGTTTAATTCAGATTTTTTTAACTGGTCAATTAATTCGGATTCTGTTGGAAGCATTTTTGACCAAATTAAGTGATTTTTCCTCATTGAGAGCGTATTTTGTAAAGAAAAGTAAATTCGACATCACACTATTATAAATAAAAACAGCTGTGACGATTAAATTCTATTGAAAAGCTATTTTGACAAGGCCCGAAACGAGTCAAACAGGGTTCATACAAACTTTTAAAAAATGTAAATCTCATGGAAATTTAAATATATTAGTGAAATTTAAGGAATTATGGGAAATTTGAGGTTTTTTTCATATTTGGTCTAAATGGATTGTTTCATCAAATAGATTAAAAACCACTCCAGGGTATCTAAATGTTATTACTCCATTTTATTGACAGAAGTCGGTAGTTTGGACCTGGAAATTTAAGCGAAATATTTGTAGAAAAACCTGGAAATTTCAGGGAAATATTTGTAGAAAAACCTGGAAATATCAGGGAAATATTTGTAGAAAAAGCTGGAAATTTCAGGGAAATATTTGTAGAAAAACCTGGAAATTTCAGGGAAATATTTGTAGAAAAACCTGGAAATTTCAGGGAAATATTTGTAGAAAAACCTGGAAATATCAGGGAAATATTTGTAGAAAAACCTGGAAATATCAGGGAAATATTTGTAGAAAAACCTGGAAATTTCAGGGAAATATTTGTAGAAAAACCTGGAAATTTCAGGGAAATATTTGTAGAAAAACCTGGAAATTTCAGTGAAATATTTATAGAAAAACCTGGAAAATTCAGGGAAATAATTGTAGAAAAACCTGGAAATTTCAGTGAAATATTTGTAGAGCAACCTGTAAATGTCAAGGAAATCGGTTTCACAAAAGTTGCTAGTCTATAAACAGTTGATTTCTAGGTTAGTTTTCATTGAAGGCAATTTCATTCTCACTTTGAAGAAATCAATAACCTTGTAAAATAACCCTTAAAGTTTTGTTCAAGACGAGTTTGCAATATAGGTAAGAATATACGCGTAGTGATACGTAATGTTAAAACACGTTCATATAGGAATAGGTAAAAATTAGTTCCTGAAACCAACTCTGAAAGGTTCTTCATCTTCTAAAATATATCACCCACTTTTTCCCGTTCATCTAGATTAACGAGTTTAGATTGAAACTTGATTACGTTTTTAGAAGGCGAGAAAGTCACGAAGTAGTCGTTTCTCAAAAAGATCTATGTAATCCTACCTTTCCCACCCAAGTTCCAACTTAGATCACAATCTATTGGTACTTTAAAGAGACCACGAAACCTATTTTCAAAATGTCTTATTATTTTTAATTTAGACCAGGTTATTTGAAACTAATCTAAATCTGGCTTTTCAATGGGAGTACGTTTTTGTAAATATGAGAGGAAAAATTAAAAAGGCGAAAATATAAATAGATAAATTATTAATAACAGCAAAATCGCAGCTAAGCCTTGGCTATGTTTATTTGTATGAACTTTTCCAAAAATCTGCTTCTTTGTATACTATTATTGCGTATATCTGGAGTTTTAAAATTCCCCAGCTCGTGCAAACTTTCTCTCTTCTTTAATTAAACATTCTTCATTAATTATTAAACTCCCTCGGCAATTAGTTTTAATTTTTAATCAGTGTAGATTCTAGCAGAGATTGAAAATCCAACCGGATACGATATACTGCGCTTAAAATATGCGCTCATGTTTTAAATTGGTCGCGAGGACGCGAAATTCTTTGGCGAGCCAATGAATTTCGCTTCGTTCGCGGAGGATCGCGCTCTAATTGGCTTAGGCGCGAATTTATGTTGTACGGACTATGTTCGCGAAAGATCCAACATGCGCGCGAGCGTTACCTAACGAGCAAATCGATTAAAATTTCAGGGAAATATTTGTGGAAAAACATGGAAAATTTCAGGGAAATATTTGTGGAAAAACATGGAAAATTTCAGGGAAATATTTGTGGAAAAACATGGAAAATTTCAGGGAAATATTTGTGGAAAAATATGGAAATTTCAGGGAAATATTTGTGGAAAAATATGGAAATTTCAGGGAAATATTTGTGGAAAAATATGGAAATTTCAGGGAAATATTTGTGGAAAAACATGGAAATTTCGTAACCCTGGACGCGAATGAATTTTATATAGTTATATAATTTGCATTTGATACGAAAATTGTACACATTAGCAATTTTCTTCTTACCCGCTCTGACGTGTACGTTGCGACTCTGTATTCTCCCAACAACGTTTGTTAATTGGCAACGGTAGATCGCCGCGTGAACGTCTTGACGGTACTGTTCGGCCCTGAAGGCTAAAAAGACGATGGAACCGTCTGAACGAATATGACGTAGTCCGGGTACATCGCGAGCGTCTTCTCCGTCATTGACGAGCCAAGTGGCTCTCGGGTTGGGTTTGCCGTTACCCGAACACGGTACGATGGTACCGGAGTCGTTGAGGAACGTCACGACACTCGGAGGCTCGTGTAAGAATGAGGGACCATCACGGTATTCGGCCCTCGAGTATGCAACTGAAATATAAATAAAGATATAATATTATATTTATTGATGTCTAAGACCTTCCCCATCAAACGCAGGCCTATTATTTTAATGTTAAGACAAGACATTACAAGCGCTGTTGAAGGCTGAAATAATTTGATTGGCCCGATTTTATATTTACTTTTATTCAAATTTTACCAAACTTTAGAAATTCATTTAAACACCAAAAACGTGTCTAAAAATTGTTTGAAAATTCTGGAATTCGTTTTTTGACACGGTGATTCCGAAAATAAATTCAAAAGCTGTTCTATTTTTATCTCCAAGTTTCCCTTTAACTATATGATTACACCACATAATTAGCATTAATAACCAGGAAATTGAAGTTTGTCACTTTAGACGGGTAATAGCTATTTAGTGATTAATATTTTAGTGAAAAGCTAAAGTTTGAAATTTTTTTATGAACTTCTCCTAAAAGTCATCTTTCCCCATCACAACAAAGTGCTACGGCTGAAACATTTCTACAGGGGCTCATAGAAAATACATTAGCTGATTACATCCTGTATTGGGTCTTCATTTTTATTTGGTTTTTGGTGAAGAGATAAAAAATATTCCCATTAAATTTATTTTAATTCCAATTTAAAGGGAGAATGCAACCTAATAACAAGTGATTTTTTATCGATTACTTTTCGTTTCAATAGGCCTAATCCAACAGTTTAAAAAATTACAAATATTTAACCAGAAATAAATTTAAAATATATTCCGGAAATTAGGCTTAGATTCTGAATTTCTTCGCATTGAAGGGACATCGACCAATAAACAAAGAGGCCTGTCGTTAAGGCGAGCTCTCTTTGAGACTATCAATAACATTCGATTGATCCTTGACCTTTCAACGCGAGTAAATTCAGTTGATCTCCATGAATCCAGCTAAACCTATTTTGATGGTAAGTTTAAAATTTATTTCTAGTTTAATATTTATTTGTAATTTTTGTTACTGATCGATTAGGAATATTTAAACGATAAGGAATCGATAAAAAAAAAATCACTTGTTAGGTTGCATTCTCCCTTTTAAGAAAAAATGGTTAATTCCATTACTATTAGGCCTAATTTATAGCGAATGAGTCTTAGTAGAAAAATTAAATCCAGATCTTAGAAAGCAAAAATGTGAATTTTGGGATTAGATTCGTTCATACTAGGCCTTGGAATCGATTTAAACCGTTTCAAAACGTTTCGCTGGAGTCTTGTGAACGGGAAACCGTCTTTTCTCGAATCGATTTGATTCGATTTCTCAAAACTGCTTCGGGAACCAGTTTCGTACCGATTCGGTTTCAACAACCGATAGATGAAGCTACGATACAACGATTTGAATATCGGTTTGATTTTACCGTTTCAAATTGATTAAGAAATACTAGTGTGATCGTAGCTATAATGATACTAGAAGCTAATGCTATATTTTCATTTTCTTCTGTACTTGAATGAGTTTTTGATGTATTGGATTATGTCTTATATATTGAATTTTATCTTAGAAGAAAAAACTTAGGAGAAAAAACCACGTGCACGCAAAAATAATCATAATAAGCCATACACTTTTGGCTTCTAAAAGAGAAAAATATAATAAAAAAAAATACATTTCAAGTTAATTGAATCACGTTTTTGAAAATGCAGTCACGTTATCCTCATCTCGCGTCAAGATATGGCGCAAATATATACAAACCAAACTAAAAATGCTTAAAAAAAAAAAACAACCCCTCCACGGTACAACGCGTACGTATTACTCCTAGCGTAGCGTGCGTGCCTGTACATGACTTGTACCACAAAGAAAGGGATAAGAAATTCTTATTAACAATTGTTATTTCATAAGTTTTAAACGGTGAATAATACAAGTACGACATTACCAGAATTAGGTCCATAAACTACGTGACGCGAAAAAGTCCAATTTTTAACCCCTCCTCCCCCATCGTCATACTATCGTCACGAGGCAGCGAACCCCCCTTATAGTTCGAATTCCCTTTTTTATTCCCCCCTTCAATGGTTGTTACTATACTTTCTAATGCGCATGCTTTTTCGCGCATGCTAGAGAAATTTAATCTTATATAATTAATATTCGAGAACAAATTTGAGTTTCGTTTCAAAATGTTCGCTTAATCAATATAAATAATTCGTTATGACTGTCTGTCCGTCGGGAACGTTTACACGTGACGTTAACAAAATTTAGTCTAAGCTTTAGTTTTTTTATATATCTATTAATTTATCAAAGCTCTAGAAAATTACTAATTTTAATTTTTAAGTTCATATTCATGTGAAAAAGATTTAGTTTGTAAAAATAATAATTTGAGTTTAAAGATGGGATTAAATTAGTATTTCATTATTATAATATTCAAATAAGTATATATTTGATACTGTTGAATTAAACGGGACACCCGATTTAAAAATCCAAGTACTGATACACTTCGAAGTATCACATTTCTTATGATATTAATATTCTTTTCTGTAAATTTATTCCAGCATCCAAAGCGTGTTCGTGTTTAACACTTTTTTAGAGTTGGTCCACTTAACTGTGTTTATTGAAGTAATGTTGTAAGGAAGAAGTTCAACGGGGTTAGAATTTTGACGCCTTTGAACCCTTAATTGTATTCGTCTTATCACTCCGAATAGACGTTATAATGTTATACGTTGTAACTCTGTTCTAAAGTTTGACCGTATTATTATATAAATAAAATTGTTATATTGGGTTTTGCAATGGCCCTCGTTCGAATGAAGCCAAAGGCTTAAAGTGAGACTATCACTGATTTTTGTTACAGGCTCCAAATGGAATTTGAGTAGAATTTTCGGAAATATCTTTAAAAAACGATTCAATATATATATATATATACATAAGTCTATCATTTTATTCCATGAAAGTAAACAACGCCCCGTAGCTTTTTTCAGCAAAGGTCCGGGTAAATGTACCGGCAGATTCTGCAGGATTCGAGACACTCTAGCGGCCGCAGTCGCCCTGTAAATAGTGAACGGAGGAAGCGACACTCTGCGGAGAAATTACGGAGTTGGGAGAAGACATTATAGGCAAGCGCGGCCCGCCTAAGTTCCGTCCCTCTCTCCCGACTCAAAATATCGAGCTGAAGAGTCCAAATCACTCGAGACAGACAGGGGTGATGACGTTTTTGACTATTTTTAAGTGATGGACTATGACGCAAAACTAGACCTTTGCTGATTAAGATACGGGGCGTTGTTTACTTTTATGGAATAACGGGATAGACTTTTGTATAGAACAGAATGAAATTAATTATTATACGGTTATGCCACATAAGTTCGTTAAAAATATGGTTACAACCTCACTTGGTTTGAAGCCTTTTTGTCGAAAGCCTTCTGGCCATGTTTCTCACGCTGATATAGTACTTTTCTTTTGGTTAAACCAAGCACGATTGGATCACGGAATATGAAATTAGATCAGTCCCCCCTTCTTAACCCCCTCACTCCAAACTTAGCGAATGTGTGGCGTTGAATTACAAAACAGTCTAACAGTCCTCGGTCACTCGCGGTAAATTTAAAGGGGAAATAAAATCGCAAGGTTTTTATCGAATTGATGTTGTATTGAATTATACTACAGCTACATATTATAGATTAACTTTAAATTAATATATATGGCTCTAAAGTCTTTGGAAATAAGCAAATATATATTGAAATAATTTAATCAAATTAAATAATAAAATATGCAATAAATATAATCATAAAATAATGATTATAATAGTATAAAATAAATAAAACTAAATAAAAAAATAAAGCAAAATGATCATTAAGATAAATTAACATTAAATAGACATTAGGTAAAATAAACATTAAATAGACATTAGGTAAAATAAACATTAAATAGACATTAGGTAAAATAAACATTAAATAGACATTAGGTAAAATAAATATTAAATATACATTAGGTAAAATAAACATTAAATAGACATTAGGTAAAATAAACATTATATAGACATTAGGTTAAATAAACATTAAATAGACATTAGGTAAAATATACGTTAAATAGACATTAGGTAAAATAAACATTAAATAGACATTAGGTAAAATAAATATTAAATAGACATTAGGTAAAATAAACAATAAAAATAATGTCAACTAAATAACAAAATAAATTTAAAATAATTTCAACTAAATAATAAAATAAATTTAAAGTAATTCAAATTAAATAATAAAATAAATTTAAAGTAATTCAAACTAAATAAAACTAATCAATATTAAATTGAAACTGTACTAAATTAATTAATTTTAATGGCAATATATTAACAAAACTAAAATTTAACTTCTAGGTCCATTAAACAGTTTTGACCAATTAGAGCTCGTTCTTTTTAATTATTGAATACCTAATTAGCTTTTAATATTAATAATTAATGAATTAAATATAATTTTACTTTAATTATCCCTTTAGTTAATTAAACCTTGACTTTTTTTTCCTATTTTGGGAATATTCTTCAAAATTCAGCGCCTTTGGTTTGTGGTTCCGCCTTCCCACGAGGTTACTCGGCACACATTGTATCATATACGAAATCTGCCGTGTTTTTTGGGTATTAAAATAGCGATACAAATTGGGTGCGAATATTAAATCCCTTGATTTGAATTTTATTTGCCTTCGAGGAAGTCAAGGGGAGGTCGTTACACCCATTTACACTCATACCAGATCTCAACTCTGCATTGTTCACTTGAATAACTAACGAAACTAGCCGAAGAGGCAAAGGAAAACTTGGAGCTAAAAATGGAACAGTTTTGAATTTATTTTCAGAATCACCATGATTAAAAACGTATTCCTGAGTTTTTCCGGAATTTTTAGACACGTTTTTGGTGTTTAAATTAATTTTTTAATATAAAAATTGAAATAAAGTGCATATAAAATCGGACCAATCATATTATTTCAGCCTTCAATAGCGCTTGTAATGTCTTGTCTCAACCATAAAATAATAGGCCGGTATTTGGTACCTTAGACCTTGGTCATCAAATACCGGGCTATTCTTTTAATGTTGAGGAAAGGCATTACAAGGGCGGTTTGAAGGCTGAAATAATATGATTGGTCCGATTTAATCTTTACTTTTGTTCAAATTTTACCAAGAAATTCATTTAAACACCAAAAATAAATAAAATTAATTCAAAAGCGGTTCCATTTTTAGCTCTAACTTTGAATTTAAATTTAATTTTAAATGATATCAACCGAATTGAAATCCTGGTTGTAAGATTAATATAGTTTATGTAAGTTAAATCGTTCATGGTTTTTTAGCGCCTGTCGCGTAAGATCTACCAAAGTCTCAAGAAGAGAAATGATCAAATTCTTAATCAGTCTATTATTTATTCGATATCCGCTTCAGTCCTCCCTCCCACATTTGTGGTTGTTTATCTCTTAAATGGGCTCAGCACACCATCGTACGTGTACTAAGACGATAGTATACCATCCCCAGTAAACATTATACCAACCCGGAAAGAAGAAATAACCCCCTTTTTCAACGAATACCGGTGGCTTATATTATAGAAGAGCAAGTCTTGTGGAAACTTATCTTTAAAGGGAGAATGCAACCTACTAACAAATTCTACCACTTTATTCCATAAATGTAAACAACGCCCAAAGGTCCAGGAAAACGTCATAGCCCGTCACTTAAAAATAGCCAAAAGAGTCATCACCCCTGTCTGACTCGAGTGATTTGAACTTTTCCTCGATATTTTGATTCGGGAGAGAGGGACGGAATTTAGGCTGGCCGCGCTTGGCTATATTGTCCTCCCTCCCAACTCCGGAATTTCCCCAAAGAGTGGCGCTTCCTCCGTTCACTATTTACACGGCGACTGCGGCCACTAGAGTGTCTCGAATCAGAATCTGCCGATACATTTACCCGGACCTTTGCTTATAGTATTAAGTTACGGGCCGTTGTTTACTTTCATGGAATAAAGTGATAGAATTTTGGTAATTTTAATAAAAAAACGTTTTACTTTTCCGGAAAATTAACAAGCGCAGCGTTGTGAGATCTCTTGATTTTTATTCGAAGCTAGAAAAACAGGAACTTTTCTTGTCTTCTAAATAAATGGTCCATATGGTGTCTAAATGATTTCTTTCCATTATTAAGCGAGATTTTCCCTTTTTACGGTACTTCAAACTTCTGGGCAGGAAAAGGCAATGATAAATACGCTAAGGATCGTCCTTTTCCTAGCCACTAGTATATACCAGTATCTGAATTATTCAGTAGGGCACTTAAAGACAATGAGTCTATATAAAGAGAGAGATATAACCACACCCCCTTCGTCTACCCCTTTTATAGCCGCCGCTAACCCCCCTTGGTGAGGAAAGGATAAGAAGAAATCTATTACCGAACTAAAATGATACCCAGACATACCGCGCGCACCAAAAAGCCTCGTAAGTCGCTATGCCTTATTCTATATCGAATAGAACCTCGAGTTCAAATCAATATAAGATGGATTGGAAGTTTCTGTCTTTTCAAACTGATGCCTGGGCCATTTTATCCCCCTTAGTACACCCCTCCTCAGATTCGGACAATTCATCTTTTTCAAAGTGTACGCCGCTTCTTATACATAAAAACTTATTATACAAAAACTAGTTTTGCTTCGCACTTCTCAATATATCCTAACTTTGCTCGTGTTCCTAACTCGATCGATAAAAACGCGTTTTTGAAATCTATTTCGAAATGTCACGTAATTAAGAACAAAAGCCCCGTTCATACTAGGCCTTGGAATCTATTTAAACCGTATCAAAACGTTTCGCTGGAGTCGTGTGAACGGAAAACCGTCGATTCTCGTATCGATTTGATTCGATTTCTCGAAACTGCTTCGGGAACCAGTTTTATACCGATTCGATTTCAACAACCGATAGATGAAGCTACGATAAATCGATAAATAAAGATAATGTGTGAACGCGGGACGCTTACAACGATTCCTGGCGATTTGAATATCAGTTTGATTTTACCGTTTCAAATCGATTAAGAATTGCTAGTGTGATTGCTTTATAAATCGATTTATTGTAATTTCATCTATCGGTTGTTGAAACCGAATCGCTATGAAACTGGTTCCCGAAGCAGTTTCGAGAAATCGAATCAAATCGAATCGAGAAAAGACGGTTTCCCGTTCACACGACTCTAGCGAAACGTTTTAAATTGATTTCGAGGCCTAGTATGAATGCAGCTATTGTTAAACTACGTGGACGTTTTTGATGAAAGTTTGAGTTACGTATAAATAAACAACGCCTGAAGGCGTTATTTTAATAGAAGTTTAAATTTCATATCAGACTACCCTCTTCAGACGAGGAGGCGTAATTAGCCGTGGTTTAGTCTGATTTATCAGAGATTTACATAGCCTACCCAGTTCTATATACCTCAGTTAATCGTGATTAAACCTCTATTAAATTTGATTAAACTGGCTAGTTACGCCTTGTCTGAAAAGGTTGTTAGGCCTACCATATCAATTTTTTTTAATCGATCAGATAAGTTCACGTGTTATTAGAGATTTTTTGCAGAAATTTAAGCGGGTCGTCTTTTATGAACGGTCCCTTTATAACCCGCAAGATAATAAATGAAAAGAATTCGAAAACTTTCTCCCCATTTTCGTAAATTGCGAAGTTTTTATTTAGCCCGAAAGAGAGCTAACTTAAAAGTCGTTCTCTTAAATTGAATTTCTGGGAATTAAACACCTTAAACTAGTTGAGTGTTGCCTTGTTAATAAAAGACTCGTAAACAATATAGACGGTTGCAATCTTAGAAATAAAATTGGACATTTTATTAGAAATACTAATAAAACCAAAAGTCTATCACTTTATTCCATAAAAGTAAACAACTCCCCGTAGATTAATACTATCAGCGAATTGGTCCGGGTAAATGTACCGGCAGATTCTGCAGGATTCGAGACACTCTAGCGGCCGCCGTCGCCCTGTAAATAGTGAACGGAGGAAGCGCCACTCAGCGGAGAAATTGCGGAGTTGGGACGGAAAACAATATAGACAAGCGCGGCCCGCCTAAATTCCGTCCCTCTCTCCCGACTCAAAATATCGAGCTGAAGAGTCCACTCGAGCCAGACAGGGGTTATGACGTTTTTGGCTATTTTTAAGTGATGAGCTGTGACGTAAAACTGGACCTATGCTGATAGTTGTTTACTTTTATGGAATGGCGAGAACTTATTGACTAATTATATTCTAGCAATTTAAACGTATTGGAAAAGCAAATTTAATTAGGAGTTAAAAATTTAAGATTTTTTATTTCAATCGTTACAAATGTTTAGCTTTGAAGTAACATATTTTAGAATTTTAAAATAATTTCTTTATGGATTTTTTAGATCATTCTAAGAATGCCTTAGGTAATGTAAGTCCTTATTTGAAGCCCTAAAATAATCTTAGACCAATGTTTTTCCCAAAAACAAAATTAATTGACTTAAATAAAAGCTTTCTTTAAAGTCACCAGGAGACTTGTTTTCAAAATGAGTAATTCTTTATTTTGTTCGAACAAGTCATTTGAAAGAAGTACCTAAATATATGTTAGTCCGAAATATCAATATTAACCAATCAAAATCAATCTCAAAATTATTTAAATTTCAAAGCAATTCAAAGGCCAATCACTTTTAAAACCGAGGGTTGGACGCCAATTAATGATTCTCCCGCACTTTACTTTCAAACGGAATTAGGCCCGAATTAGGCTTAGGTTAAAACCAACTTTGAAAAATCGTTACAGATGTGAAAGTGAATTCTTTTTTCGGTAATAGATACAATAATATATTTTTCGTTAATTATTTTAATTAATTAAATATCTAGAAATTAACTGGTACTTAATCTAACGTGATTAATCCTGTTCCGTAATTGGCTATATAACTGCTTTTAATAATAACAAAAACTAATGTATTTTCTACACTAAAATCAGTTAAATTCGAATTCTCGAACCCAGATGGTTTCTTTAAATAATAAAGAAGACCCAAAATAACGACTCTCGAAAGAGATATTTTTAATTAACCATCATACTTAAAATATCGAAACTACTAACTAACCTAATTAAACTATATAAATCGTTACAAATTAATTAATTAAGCATAATTTAATTATTTGATCCTAACCAAATGTTTTTTATCTTTTAACAGATTTCCTATCCGCAACCCAGTGCTGGCTGCATTATCTAAATCCTGGTACTTTTGTAAGGTAGGTCGTCTTTTATTTTCGTAACAAGTTATTTTTATTCGTAAAATACGCCTAGAGTATCAATCTTAAATGGATACCATTAGCTGAAATGCAATATTTTTTTCCTGATTCAATTTGTAAAAATATGCCTAACTTAATTTTTTTCATAATTTTCGAAGTAGTTATTCTTATAGAAAATAGTTTTATTTCTTAAACACGCGTTTGAATTTCGCTACAGACCAGTGACTTTTCATCCAATTAGCGGTCGCGTTAAAATTAAGGCGCGTTCTCAATCAAGATATTTTACCTCCAAGTTTCCCTTTAAGCTTCGTATATTGAAGTGTTTCCCTTGTTGGTCTCTAGTCCAATTTTGGTAGTGTTTTTTTATTCACGCTGTTGAGGAAAAAAAAGGGGGCGTGTATAGGTGATAAAAAGCGGATATTGACGAAACGATTTAGTTATTTTTTTATTCGACACTTTCTAAAAGTCGTTATCGGTAGCCGGGCGAGTAACCACACGGAAAACGAATCCTGAGCGCCTAGAAAGAAATGACTAAAACCGAATTAAGCGTCCGCGCTAAAGAACCCTGACTTTTAAAGGATAAATGAAACGCCCGAAATTAACAAAATACAATATTTATTATCTCTATAATTCAATCAAGATTCTTTCTTCATAGTTACGACGAAAAAGTTACTTGACTGAAAACGGTGCTTTAGAAAGTGGAAAGTTACCAAAAAAAATTATATTTTTCTTTTTAGTTGCTTTTTCTTCACATATTTTAATATTTTTACTTAGACAAAATTAGTTACACCAAAAGTATATCACTTTATTCCATATAAGTAAACAACGCCCGGTAGCTTAATGATATCAGCAAAGGTCCAGTTTTAAGTCACAGCCCATCACTTAAAACTAGCCAAAAAAGTCATCACTCCTGTCTGCCTCGAGTGATTTGGACTCTTCCTCGTTATTTTGAGTCGGGAGAGAGGGACGGAATTTAGGCGGGCCGCGCTTGGCTATATTGTCTTCCCTCCATCTCTGGAATTTCTCCGCAGAATGTCGCTTCCTCTGTTCACTATTTACAGGGCGACTGCGGCCGCTATAGTGTATCGAATAAGAATGCCGGTACATTTACCCGGACCTTTGCTGATAGTATTAAACTACGGGGCATTGTTTTCTTTTATGATAGAATTTTGGTTATTTTGATCAGATTAGGTGTATTTGAATATTCGAAATCAAACCCATTTAGTAATCATTTCAATATCCCTTCGGTTTTTTGCCTCGGCAGCCGCGACTTAAGGGCTCCTTTAGCTGAGGATGGTTGAGTGGGAATGTGGGTAAATTTTTTTGTTCGTGTAGGTATGTATGAACTGGATTTACTAGAATCTTTTTATTCCGAATTGTCGAATAATAGAAAAGAAAAAGTCAGTGTAAAACTTATCGGAATTTTCCGGCCAATTTGGCAGAATGCGAGGGAGCGAGCCGGGCCATTCGAGCGTGTTATAGAAATGAATGGAATGACGCGATAAAACGAGGGAAATAACCCTTACACCCCCGCGTACATCCAAAAGCATCACGCTCCGACCCTGCAGGCTTCTGCTGCCCTATCCTACGTTTCTCCTCTCGCTATCTTTACTTCCGAAAAGCGCAAATTTCCAAGCTACTTTTTTTATCCACCCCAACCTCTTGATGAATTATCCCCTCTAACGGCGATGAATTTATGAACTTTGCGGCTCCCACTCTTCCTCCACATCTTCCGCTCCTTCCGCTCCATCTACTCCCCTTTATTCTAAGCTAAAATCTGGTTTCAAAGAGAGATTCAAAAAGTGAAGCGATAATTTATTTATTTTCATTTTAAATAGAATGCTATAGCTCTATTGTCCGTCAATGATGAATTTTCGTAATCATATTATGTAGTTTATTAAAATTACTAAAAATCTTTCACTGTATTCCATGAAAGTAAACAACGCCCCGTATCTTAATTATCAGCGAAGGTCCGGGTAAACGTCCCGGCAGATTCTGCAGGATTCGAGACACTCTAGCGGCCGCAGTCCACACTTGTAAATAGTGAAATTGGAAGCGCCACTCTTTGGAGAAATTAAGGAGTTGGGACGGAATACAATATAGCCAAGCGCGGCCCGCCTAAATTCCGTCCCTCTCTCCCGACTCAAAATATCAAGGTGTGTCCAAATCACTCGAACCAGACAGGGGTGATGACTTTTTTGGCTATTTTTAAGTGATGGGCTATGACGGAAGACTGGACCTTTGTTGATAGTCTTAAGCTACGGGGCGTTGTTTACTTTTATCTAATAAAGCGATAGACTTTTGAATCTACTGATATTTCTCTTAGTTTCTCCAAGTTCTTTGTCCATTAAACATCGCTCAAAACTTTATAATCTTCAAATATCTAATCTCTATTTGATACAAAATATACGTCTATTTGTCTGTCTGTCGTACGGAAACGCTAATATGTACACGCGAAGCTTGGTACATTATGTTAATTTCTTAACGTTCTTTTTCGTCCTACCTTTAATGGTCATCAAGGGAGGGTTTTGATTGGAGGGAGGTAGGAGATGGGGGAGGGGTCTAATATATGACGCGTTACTGATAATTTTAACAGGGCCATCGAAGGGGGAATTTTTTGAATTCCTTAGCTTAAAAATAACGAGCGATTGGGCCCACGCGAATTTACAATTAAAATTTTCCGTGGTCGGAGAATTTAGGCGAGGGTCCGAGGGAGAATATGGTCTAGGTGACGCCTAAGATCAGAAGGAAATGTGTAGAGAAGGAAGACCCTACGTATAGACGCTTAAGGTCCTAATGCGATAGCATAAGCCTATTAATTCACCCTTAAGTTAAAAACTAGGGTCGTTTTAGCGTTAAGCTAATGACTGGGCTATCTCTCTTTCCTGTATAGTATAAGGATTCATACTTACAGGTGAAAATAATTAAGCTTATGGCGATAGCTGTGTAGTCTTTAGGAATATCATCTAAGATTATCAGCATTTGTTCATATACATATCTTAATTTATAAAGACGAGTAACAGAACGTGGCTGGTATTATTCATAAACGTCCTCTAACGGCAAACAAATCACTTTATTCCATAAAAACCACGCCCCGTAGATTAATACTATAAGCGAAGGTCCGGGTAAATGTAAAGGCAGATTATGATTCGAGGCACTCTAGCGCAGGGACGGAAATAAGCACAAGCAAGTCACTGGTCATTTGTCCGATAAATTTTTCAAATGTCCGATAACTTTTTATTTTTAAGAGGGGGTCACTGGACAAATGTCCAATTAAAAAAGTACTTTTCAATACAGGAAATGTAGCATTGTCTGGTAATTTTGTTAAATGTCCGATAACTTTTGAATTTTTGAGGGGGATTACTGGACATTTGTCCAATAAGAAAAATTTCTTATTTCCGTCCCTGCTCTAGCGGTTGCAATCGCCGTGTATATAGTGAACGGAGGAAGCCCCACTCTGCGGAGAAAATACGAAGTTGGGGGAAGACAATATAGCCAAGCGTGGCCCGCCTAAATTCCGTCTCTCTCCCGACACAAAATATCGAGGAACAGTCCAAATTACTCACGCCAGACTGGGATGATGACTATTTTTAAGTGATGGGCTATATATGACGTAAAACTGGACCTTTTACTGATAGTATAAGTTACGGGGCGTTGTTTACTTTTATGGAATAAAGTGATAGACTTTTGCCTATATATAGATAGATTATAGTTTTGATCACTTCTCCGTATTATTCACTTCTGTTTAGTGAATATTTCTTATACACGAAGCGTTCGATTATACGATTAAGGAAGTCTTTGAATAATTTTGCAGATGGTTCCAAATAGAAATTTATGTAAAATGATTTCTTTGTGTTTAAATTTTTTATTTCTACGTTTATTTTTGAATTAATTGAGACTCTCGTAAAGGGAGAATGCAATTGCTTTAGTAAGAAAAAAATACCAACAAATTAAATTCATCTAAAGTGGACCAAAATGAAAAATGTCTTTGGTCCAATTTTGTTCAATTTGTATTTGGTCAAATTCTGTTGGAAATTTTCAATTTTGAACATTTTTGAATGCAACAGATTTTTTTTTTTTTGATTAGAAAGCCAATTTCTTTCGACAAATTCTATGGCAGTACATTATAATGAAAAATAAAACAGCGTAGGGAATTTTTCAATATATGGGATTAAATTTGCGAACTTGTCCGGGTTGCATGTCTACTATAATTATTATTATTGTGATTATTATTTTTTTTTAATATAAAAACCTATTTAAAATCTGATCTTATATAATGTTGAAGTAAAAATCATTCCGTAATACTTGCATACCTCTAAAAATGATTAGTTTTGTTAGGCTGAGATTTTTAATAGCAAGAGAACAAGCCTCGCATAAAATCGTAATATTAGAAAGACGGCTTAGTGAATTTTAAATCGGACAAATATTGTCCGATTTGGATTCGCTTTGTCTCGTATTGAAGCCCTTTTTAATATCTTAAAATTGCGGATTCCCATTAACTATTAATTGTTACGAACAATTAATCGAAAATTAAATTTATGAAATCAAAAGTCTATCACTTTATTCCATAAAAGTAAACAACGCCCCGTAGCTTAATGCTATCAGCAAAGATCCGGGTAAATTTACCTGCAGATTCTGCAGGATTCGAGACACTCTAGCGGCTGCAGTCGCCGTTTAAATAGTGGACGGAGGAAGCCACACTCTACGGAGAAAATACGAAGTTGGGGGAAGACAAGCGCGGCCCGCCTAAATTTCAGCACTCTCTCCCGACTCTAAATATCGAGGAAGAGTCCAAATCACTCGAAGCAGACAGGGGTGATGAATTTTTGGACTATTTATAAGTGGGCTATGACGTAAAACTGGACCTTTTCTGATAGTATTAAGCCTACTTTTATGGACTTTTGACATTAAAAATATAATTTTATATAAGATTTGCCCTTTAATAAGTCCTCGGGGGAATAACAACGTGAAAAGAAAATTTCTAAGCTATTTTAATCCCAAAACTTTCAAATTTTCTCCACAAAATATACGAACAAAAAAAAATGGAGGAAAAATAGTCAAAGGAAAATAAATAAATTTTGGAGGCTAGAGGCTGAATAAAAGCCTGATAAAGGCCTCGTTATCTCTGGAAACTATTTTGAGGGTCCTGACTTTACCTCCCACTAATATCATTTACACGGGAGCTAGTCCCGCACTCTTTTGCCCCAAATAGAAACCCACCTGGATTTAAAGGCTGGTTTTCATTGACCTAAACGATACGTTTATTGACAAGTAACTATCCCCAAATTCCACTTTTTTAAACCACCGCCACAAGTAAATCATCCTTCAAGTTTATAAGACGACATACTGCGGGTGACAATGAAGCGAGTCCGATTTTCTCAGTCCACGGTTTCACCCGAAGTATTCCGAAATTTGTACGGAAAGGCGGCCAGGTCCGGTAAATTCGTTCTAAAGTAAATCGGACTTGAAATCGCGACGGCCAGGCGAGACACGCTCCTTCGTTTCGCGAGAGAGAGAGACGAGAGGGTCGTTCTATGTCGATTCATTTTCATCCCCGTAAACGTCTAAAAAGTTTGGCGCGATATTAGCAGACTCCTGAAGCTTGAAATATGTTCCAATGAAAGCTCGCCTTAACTAGAATCTCACGAACCAAGGCTTAACAAAGAGCGCTTTACCATTAACACAATACCAGGGGTATCCCCCCTCCCCTCGTGTAAAGATACCTGTAAAGTTATTCCGAACGAAATGAGTTCCCGCCTAGCTTTTATACTAGCAAGGTTTTATAAAAGAGGTTCGCGAACTAGGTTCGTTAATAGGTCAAAGCAAAGGCCACTAAATTATATTGTTGTTAAAACAATACAGTTGACTGTGTAACCAGATTTTTACGGAATCTGTTTGAAGAGAATATGAAAGAGGTGTTTCTGTTTAAAGGGAAGGTGAAAAGAAAAATCTAGTACTTTTTAATTGCTTCTAAATAAATTAAGACAAGTATAAAGTATAAAAGGGAAACTTGGAGTATAAAAATGGAACAGCTTTTTGAATTTATTTTCGGAATTACCATGCCCAGAAACGTATTTGAGAATTTTTTCGGAATATTTAGACACGTTTTTGGTGTTTAAATTCTATTCTGAAGTATGGTAAAATTTAAATTTTAGTAAATATAATTTCGGACCAATCATATTATTTCAGCTTATTATTTAGGCTTATGAAAGGGAGAAGGCAACCTAATAACAAGTGATTTTTTATCGATTCCTTATCATTTAAATAGGCCTAATCCACCGATAAAAAGTTTACAAAACAAATATTGAACTAGAAGTAAATTTAAAACTTACCCGGAAATAGGCTTAGCTGGATTCACGGAGATCATGAATTGCCTCCTTGTAAGGTCTAGCGACCAATGAGTGAAGGCAGGTCGTTCACGTGAAATCTCCGTGAGACTTACAATCGCGTTCGATTGGTCGCTAGACCTGATACGCGAGGAAATCAGGATCTCCATGAATCCCGCTAAGCCTATTTTCCGGGTAAGTTTTAAATTTATTTTTAGTTTAATATTTGTTCGTTAATTTTTTTCACTGGTGGATTAGGCCTATTTAAACGATAATGAATATAAAATCACTTGTTGTTAGGTTGCATTCTCCGTTTAATGTAAAATACCTCTCTAAGTCTTGAAATAATGAATTTAAATCGCTAAAGACTAGAAACTTTATCGGAGTCTTGAATTTGAAATTAATAATTTAATTACTAGAATTTAGTGACCTCGTGTTTAATAATTAAATTTTATCTTAAAAGACTTAAGTTTTACGATAAAAAGTCTCTTTACATATACGTAATGGTTTTAAGGATAGTTTCTGAAACTACAAAGGACCTCGTTCATTTTTAAAGACCCAAAAACCTCTGCTAAATTTCCCACGGTATGAGGTTCTTTCCTAAGCTTTAATTATGTTCAAAACAAATTAGTGTCCACGCAATGAAATCATATTTTAATTTTGAAAAAGAAAAAAACCTCTAGAATTAGTTATCGGGAAATGAAAAAGGTAATTTAGTTTAAAGGGAGAATGCAATCTAACAACTAGTTATTTTTTTATCGATTCCTTATCGTTTAAATTGGCCTAATCCAACAGAAAAAAAAATTGCAAACAAATATTAAACTAGAAATAAATTGAAAACTTACACGGAAATAGGCTTAGCTTAATTCATGGAGATTTTGAATTTCTTCGCATTGAAGTGTCATCGACCAATGAGCAAAGAGGCGTCGTTATGGCGAGATCTCCATAGGAGACTTAGAATAACATTCGATTGGTCGATGAACCAACAATGCGAAGAAATTCAGATATCTCCATGAATCTTGCTAAGCCTATTTTTCGAGATATCCTGAACTCCCCGGGAGTATAAGGACTAGCGACCAATGACATTGATCATTCCCAGTATAAAAGCCATCGTGATCAATGTCATTGGTCGCTAGTCCTTTTACGTGGAGTTCAGGATATTTCCATGAATCTAACTAAGCCTACTTTCTGGGAAAGTTTTAAATTTATTTCTAGTTTAATATTTGTTTGTAATTTTTATTTACTGATAGATTAGGACTATTTAAACGATAAGGAATCGATAAAAAAAAATCATTTGTTAGGTTGCTTTCTCCTTTTAAAGGGATGAAGAGGAAAATAAAGTGATAGTATATTAATTTTGTTTCATAAAGCAAGACACTTTTGGGTTAAAGCAAAATATTCTTAAAGCTAGGAATTCTATAAAAATTATTAAAAATTCAGATCTTAGCGTAGAATTAAAAGTAGAACCTTCGACCAATAAAAAGACCAGCGACACGCGCTGTGGCACACTCATAGAATCGCGTTTAATCACGTTTTTGACTATTTCCCTTGCACAATCGCGTGCACCATAGCGCGTGTCGCGTGGGATTTTAACGAAACCAAAGGTATGTACAGGGAAGTCTTTTGATTAGTCAGAGGTACTCCTTTTAATTCAATGCCACAATTCAGATACACAATCAATTCCCATAGTTTTTGAACCCATTATCATATATTCAGCCCTGACTTCATCAATATTCTAGAATCAATCCTGTTTAAACCAATTGAACTGAGCTTAAAATAGTCGCGAACTTCAAAACAAAAAAATTTACTTACCATAACACATTGCCGCTAAAAAGCTGATTACAAACATTGTCATATATATCTTTTCTAAATTAAGTGTAAATCAACACTTAATTAATTAATTGTACTTTAGTAATTAACCAAATTGACTTTAAAGATGCGAAGTTGTGATAAACTAATTAGCATACATTTTTAACAAGTCACGTAATCAATATAATTGTCATTGTTAATTATATAATAACGATCAACCAATTACTGACGATTGTATGTAATTGAAGGTTTGAGTCGTAACTTATTTGAGTAATTATAGGGTTAAATCTCGCGGGGTGTATCGTACCAATCGTCACGAGGTCCTCGAGTTACCAACTGAAACACTTTTAGGGGTGAGTATGTTGAGTCCTATCACACACGTGTCTCGTGCCTAAATCATACGCTCCAAGATTCGCCGACACTGGCAGAATTTTCGAACGTTGATATACGTTGGCTCCCCCTATCGGCAAACGTAGGAACTAGTCTCTTGTAGGATATATCGTATACGTTATTTGGATCGATAATGCTTGGTCTTACTGGAATTTGGGATAGCTCTTGTTTATACTTCATGGTCTGACCGTGGCTTCGGTTTACATTGTCTTTTAATTACTGAAAATTAGTCCCACCCCCAATCTGAATCCATATACCTTCCCACGTACTTTCCGTGGACATACCAAGCAATAAAGGACTTGGATCTGATCCACCATCCCCCTTCCATTCTCATTCTATCTGGTCATCAAAGGAATACTTGCACGGGTTAAGAATTAACGAAGAATTTAAAGAATTAAAATTAAGGTTCGTACACGAACTAGAAATTCCAACCTGGCAAAGTCAGGGAGTTTGGAAATTAGCCCCAAAAGGTTAGGGATAAGTCGGGGAATATTTAAAATTGGCCCCCAAAAGGTCAGGTAATTTGGGAATTGCCACCAAAATGTCAGGGAATTGGAAAATTGCCACGAAAAGTCAGGGAAAGGTCCTGGAATTTGAAAATCGCCAAAAAAGGTCAGGAAAAAGTCCGGGAATTTGAAAATTGCCTCAATTGGTCATGGAAAAATCGGGAAATTTGAAAATTGCCCCAAAAGGTCAGAGAAAAGTCCGGGAATTTGAAAATTGCCCCAATTGGTCATGGAAAAGTCTGGGAATTCGAAAATTGCCCCAAAAGGTCAAAGAAAAGTCCGGAAAGTTGGAAATTAGCCCCAAAAGGTCATGGATAAGTCGGGAAACTTGGAAATTGCTTCAAAAGGTCAGGGAAAAGTCTGGGAATTTGAAAATTGCCCTCAAAAGGTCAGGGATAAATCTGAGAATTTGAAAATGAGCCCAAATGGTCAGAGAAATTAAATATTTTAGTATGTATCAAGAAAACTGTGATTGCTTGACCAATTAATTTTAACATAATTATTATAAACTGAAAATATTTGACTAAAGATTAATATAATTTTTTAAGTGATGGGCTATGACGTAAAAGTGAACCTTTGCTGATAATATTAAGCTACGGGGCATTGTTTACTTTTATGGAATAAAGCGATAGACTTTTGTATTTTTGAGAGTCTGGTGTAGTTGTTACACCTACAACCTCACTTAACTACAACCTCACTTAACTTTCATACCTGATTGGCACGGGTAAGAATCCCGTGATTACCCAAAAGAATTCTTCTATCCGCTCCTATAACCGATAAGAAATATTTTTGATTACCCCTTATTTTAAAGTTCATTAAATATTAAAACTTTCTTATCGTAGGGCGCTAATTTCGTAGTATTTGGATTAAAAAGGGTGCTTCAAATTTTAGTAATATATTAAAAAAAAAAAAACAAAAAAAAACAATTATTTAATTAAAACTTTGAGCTTAAAATGGAACTGCTTTTCAATTTATTTTCGGACACCTTTTTTTGGTGTTTAAATTAATTTCTGAAGCTTGGTAAAATTTGAATAAAAATAAATTCGGACCAATCATATTATTTCAGCCTTCAACAGCGCTTGTAATGTCTTTTCTTAACATTAAAAGAATAGGCCGGTGTTTATGTCCAAGATCTTAGGCATCAAATACCGGCATATTCTTTCAATATTAACACATTAAAAGCACTGTTGAAGGCTGAAATAATATGATTGGTCCCATTTTATATTTACTAAAATTCAAATTTTACCAAATTTAAATAAATTTAAACACCAAAAACGTGTCTAAAAATTGCTTGAAAATTCTGAAATGCGTTTTTTGGCATGGTGATTCCGAAAATAAATTCAAAAGCTGTTCTATTTTTAGCTCCAAGTTTCCCTTTAAATTCGGAGACATATTGAATGTAACTATCCCTTGAGAGATATTTGAAATTGGTCAGGCGGGTGCACCGCGGGTCCACTTAGTCGGGCTCTCACAACGTGTTCTGTCTGTTGTTCCAAAGCCATTCAAAGCAGTATGTATATATAGTTTATAACCTTACTTAGAGTTAAAAAAACTTTAAATTGAATACTAACACAGGCTTAAAAGCTCTTACCTTTCTAAATATTAAATTCCAACGGTTTTTATTACGTTAAGTAAAGTCGTGTACTATAATATATCCTATAGATCGAGGCTTTCCCGGCCGAATATAGGGACTCGAGTTAGAACTTTGGAAATGGCGGGATAATAACTACGCTTTGGAATAATGTAACTGTAGAAACCCGCCAATGTTTGGTCCCAAATTATACGCCGAGAATTTAATTCCCAGAGAAAATTTTAAATTATTCAAAAGGTATATTACGCGTATACCAAGTTACGTTAAATGTCAATATCGGTATACGAGGTTAACATAAGCTATATTTGCCTTATTCATCGCATCAATTCGATTGATTATGACCCTTCCAAATAGATTGAAGGTAAAATTAAATTTAAATTTAAACTTGGAGCTAAACATGGAACTGCTTTTGAATTTATTTTCGGAATCACCATGACAAAAAACGTATTCCAGAATTTTCAAGCAATTTTAGAGACGTTTTTGGTGTTTAAATTAATTCTGTTTGGTAAAATTTGAATAAAAGTATATATAAAATCGGACCAATCATATTATTTCTGCCTTCAACAGCGCTTGTAATGTCTTGTCTCAACGTTAAAAGAATAGGTCTTGGCCATCAAACGCCGGCACATTCTTTTATTGTTGAGACAAGACATTACAAGCGGTGTGAAGGCTGAAATAATATGATTGGTCCAAATTTATACGCACTTTACCAAGCTTTAGAAATTAATTTAAACACCAAAAACGTGTCTACAAATTGTGAAAAATAAATTCCATTCTTATGCCTAGTTCCAAATTTCCCTTATAATTACATTTAATGATTTTATAATATCTAGGGCTTCACATTAAACACTCTTTTAATCTAATAATTAGTATTGAATTCAGCTTTTACCAGTCAATCAAACAAATAGTTAAATAAAATTAAAACTTACCCGGAAAATACGCTTAGATGGATTCATGGAGATCTTGAGTTCATTCGCATTGAAGAGTCAGCGACCAATCGAGTGTTATTGAAAGATTCATCAAGATCTCGCCTTAAGGATAAGCCTTTGTTCATTGGTTGCTGACCCCTTAATGCGAAGATATATAAATTTATTTCTAGTTTTGTATTTGTTTGTAAATTTATTTACTGGTGGATTAGGTATATTTAAAACAACATTCCACTAAAAGTGAAGACCCAATACAGGGTGTAATCTCCTAATGTATTTTCTACGAGCGCCTGTAGAAATGTTTCAACCGTAGCACTTTGTTGTAATGGGGAAAGATGACTTTTAGGGGAAGTTCATAATTCAAACTTTCACTAATATGTTAATCACAATTTAAACGAATCTGAGATTATTGAAATCAGTTGTATATGAATTTAATATTTACTAAAGTTTGAAAGCACTTTTAAAATGCATTTTCTTTCGTTAAACGCTCAAAAATGCGGCCTTTTTGCAATCTTTTGAATCGTTTAATTATACTTCAACTGGGGCTACGATATTAAGTCACTATAAATATTCTAGATAAATATTTCTATAGTTTTTTTTTTTCCTTATCTGGATGGTCCCATCGTTTTTGATTCTTAAGCGAGGCCCTGAGTTCTTATCAGTACTCGCTAGCTAGCTATCAATTCGCGTTAAAAGTCGATAGATGACACTCTTCGAGAGGGTCTAAAGAAAAATTTTGGAATAAACGGAGCGAGTTTAGCCGCTTTGGCCGACAAAAGTCACGCGCGAGATCCATACACTAAAACTCGGCCGCCTGATAAGGAACAAAAAAGCGATTTATTTGATTAATAGTATGATCTGTGTGTGTATAAGTCTGGTGTATTTACCATTTTATATTTAAGAAAAAATAAGATAAACACGAGAAATTGAAAGAACGTTCCAGCAACAACGACGAATATAATAAATGTACCAAGAATCTATTTATTTTTATTTCAAATAAGCTTCGTTCACACTATAACTTATCGTTCGGATAGATTTCATTTTCCTCCGATAGATTTCGTTCATACTAGGCCTTGGAATCGATTTAAACCGTTTCAAAACGTTTCGCTAGAGTCGTGTGAACGGGTAACCGTCTTTTCTCTCATCGATTTGATTCGATTTCTCGAAACTGCTTCGGGAACCAGTTTCTTATCGATTTGGTTTCAACAACCGATAACCTGCGTTCATACTTGGTCTTGTAATCGATTTAAACCGTTCGAAAACGTCTTTTCTCGATTCGATTTGATTCGATTTCTTGAAACTGCTTCGGGAACCAGTTTCGTACCGATTCGGTTTCAACAACCGATAGATGAAGGTACGATAAATCGATTTATAAAGAAAATACGTGAACGCGTGACGCTTAAAACGATTCCTGGCGATTTGAATATCGGTTTGATTTTACCGTTTCAAATCGATTAAGAAATACTAGTGTGACCGTAGCTTTATTGTAGCTGAAACTGGTTCCCGAAGCAGTTTCGAGAAATCGAATCAAATGGTGATAACCTCACTTTTCTTGGACTTTTTCTTTGAAAGATTTAGAGCGGGCTTAGTTATTTACTTATTCGGTTTCTTTTGGTGTACACGATGGTTTATAGTAAGGAGAACATCTCCGCTTTAATACACACCTTTAACAAAAGGGGATGTTGACGTCGGAAGTGTTAATCTCCAAGTCTACGAGAGATTTATTTACCCAGAGATTATTTTCGATTTTCTAGAGTTTTTTTTTTGTTTTTTTTTTCGTCGAGTTACGAGGTCAAAAAGGATCTGATTTACGGATTCGATTGCTTTGTATACAGACACGAAAATCATTTGGTATACGTCTTACCATATATTTCTATTCTTATATTCCAAGTTGTAGTTTAATATCTGTCCATTCTGAGTTCTAAGATCTATCACAAAAGGCTTTTCATTCTAGTTGAGCGGCCCAACTCGGCTGTTAATTAAGAAATTTAATTATTAAATTATATCTTTAAAGCCCCGTTCGTAATAGGCCTTGAAATAGGTTTAAACCGTTTCAAAACCTTTCGCTGGAGTCGTTTGAACGGGAAACCGTCTTTTCTCGAATCGATTTGCTTCGAGAACCAGTTTCGTAGCGATTCGGTTTCAACAACCGATAGATGAAGCTACGATAAATCTTTTTATAAAGATAATACGTGAACACGTGACGCTTAAAACGATTCCTGGCGATTTGAATATCGGTTTGATTTTACCGTTTCAAATCGATTAAGAAATGTTAAGCTACCGTCACACTAGTTAGCATTTCTTAATCGATTTGAAACGGTAAAATAAAACCGATATTCAAATCGCCAGGAATCGTTTTAAGCGTCACACGTTCACACATTATCTTTATTTATCGATTTATCGTAGCTTCATCTATCGGTTGTTGAAACCGAATCGGTATAAAACTGGTTCCCGAAGCAGTTTCGAGAAATCGAATCAAATCGATAAGAGAAACGACGGTTTCCCGTTCACACGACTAAAGCGAAACGTTTTGATACGGTTTAAATCGATTCCAAGGCCTAGTAGAAATCCATGTTGAAGAAAAGCCCCTCTCCCTTGTCTATCTTGTTTTTATTTATTTTCTCTCAGTCGTGGGCTTTTTCTAAAACTTTGACTGAACCGTCAATTTAAAGGATATTGTCTTTTAAGATTTATTGTCATTTTTTTATATTAATATTACATTTCAACCTCTCTTTGAAATAAATCTTTTAAAACCCGAGCTTTACATTGTAGCGGAAGTTTGCAGTTTCCTCAAACTATCCTATTGCACCTTCGTGGAAAAATTTTGACGGTTTAGCAAATGGGTCTAAGTTTAAGGTTGCTCTTACATCCGTATGTCCGTGGCGATGTTACTCCGAGAGAGGTCAGAAAAGCGTGAAAAAATCTCCCACGGTTTTCCCTCGCGGGGTTTCTCGGGGGTCAGGGGTCGGGGATTCCAGCTTACGCGGTTGGCGAAGTTATCGATTATCGAAATATGAAATTTTTAGTTTTTCCAGAAGGCAAAAATAATAAAACTGGAAGAGCAAAGTTTTCTCTCCTCAAAAGGAAGTTTTCTTTCGTTGAGCCAAAAGCCCCTCATTGGTTTTCCACCAACGTATTTACTTCTTGGGTACGAGGACCTTAAGGCCCATTCACGCGTTAGTTAATAACTGCTTTTAAACAAATAGTATACTTCGCTACTAAGTAGACAATAATTAGGAATGCGAGCTAGCTAGTTCGAAGAAAAAGTTAATAGTTAAAAACCTTTATATTAACTTTACTATTAATTTTGTTAATCACGGTTAATTAGTTATTTAAACAATTTTAATTAATGATACTGATTAAAAACTTCTATATTTTGGTGGGAGCCTTTAGAGCAACCCCCGCCCCCCTAATTGTAAACCCCAGGTAGTCCACGGAGAAATAAAACTATTGTTAATTTACCCCTTAAAAATAAATCCTGGCCAATCAAATTTATTTTGGTTTAACCCCTTAATACCCCAGTTTACTCCCGTTACGGAAAACTAATTATTGCCACCCCAATCAACATTTTCTGCGATAGGGGCGTGGAATTGTCCCTCAATCAATTACTACGCGGATATCTTAACCTTTTGACCTCTCGATCTATATAGTTGGGATGAATCGTGAACTCCGTCGCGTTAATTTGTTCGTCTCGTGTAAATGGACCAATAAGAAGAAGAGGTTATGTCCAGGGTTGGGAAGAACCGTGTGTGTGGGTGGGGGAGGGGGTTTATAAGGCTGACAGGTCTCTCGCGTGAAAAATTTCCTGGCTCAGTAAAGTCAGAAGTGGGGGTTAGTTATTCGACGAAGGGCTCGTTTTTTGAACAAGTCGTTTCGACTATATGTATAGATATATAGATTGTAGAAGAAGAGGTCTGAGGTCCGCTTCTAGCTAGCGGACACCGGCGCCGAACGGCGCAACTCGACGTCGCTTTTATTTACAGTCTTCTCTTTTGATTGATGATGTCATTTCCGGCTTTTCTGGGGAGGATTTTCGGTGCCCGGACTTTGAGAATGCCAATTTTCTCCCACGCTCTCCTCTTTTTATATAAGGTTAGACCAACTTATCCCCCCTTTACGAAGCCTAACATTTTTTCGCCAAAACATATTTGTCAACGGCGGGGGGCCAAACCCCCCATCCACGATCAATAAAGACCGCATGTCGCGCTGCCCAATTGGAAAACGTTTTTGATTGATTTATGTCAAGACTTACGACCTCCGTGTCTAATAAACTTATAAGTAGTTTACCCCACGGGTCCTAAGTTTATAGAACGTCCCTTTGGAAGTCCCGAATTAGATAATCATTACCTCTGGATGATTTAGTTTCGATTTAAAGGGTAAACACATCTAAAGCTACGGTCACACTAGCATTTCTTAATCAATTTGAAACGGTAAAATCAAACCGATATTCAAATCGCCAGGAATCGTTTTAAGCGTGTGTTCACGCGTTATCTTTATAAATCGATTTATCGTAGCTTCATCTATCGGTTCAGTTGAAACCGAATCGGTAAGAAACTGGTTCCCGAAGTAGTTTCGAGAAATCGATTCGATAATAGACGGTTTCCCAGTCACACGACTCTAGCGAAACTTATAAAACGGTTGAAATCGATTTCAAGGCCTAGTATGAACGCGGCTAAAGTCGGCAAAGGCAATCACCAACTTACGTCACTATTAGTACAAAATTCGCTGCGAATTTTTTGACAATGTTTATTGTTTGCGTGGTAAATAAAATCATTTTCCAATATAGAATTCAATTATTGATGAAACCAAAAGTCTATCATTTATTCGATAAAAGTAAACAACGCCTGTTACCTTAATACTATCAGCAAAGGTCCGGGTAAATGTGCCGGCAGATTCTGAATGATTCGAGACACTCTAGCGGCCGCAGTCGCCTTGTAAATAAGGAAATCGGAAGCGCCACTCTGCGGAGAAATTCCAGTGTTGGGGGAAGATATCCAAGCGCGGCCCGCCTAATTTCCGTCCCTCTCTCCTGACTCAAAATATCGAGCTGAAGAGTCCAAATCACTCAAGCCAGACAGGGGTGATGACTTTTTTGGCTAGTTTTAAGTGATTTGCTGCGTTGTTTACATTTATGGAATAAAGTGATCGACTTTTGATTGAACCAATAAACTGTGAGTACCGTGTGGACTTTAAGCTTCGGGATTTTTGGCGCTATCGGCCCACCAAAGAAAAACCCCGAAAAAATAAGCTAATGGGCCATCGGAACGTTGATTTTGCGGTTATAAGAAAATAGCCCTAAAATAAATAGCTTTAGCCTTAAATCTTCCCTAGTTACGGGCTTACAGGGAGCCACCACGAAGTAAGACGCGACATAGGCCAACCTCTCTTTGAAAATGTCTTTAATCTTTTGCTTTTTTTGGTTTGGTTGAGGGGGGAAGCCCCTTAGGGGGTCAAAAATGAGGGGGTTTAAGAAAACTCCTTTTTCCTTTACATCAAGGTTGAACGGTTACCAAATTTTTCGAGATAAGCTATGGGAAGGAAATGAGCTTTATGTTATTAATAATGAATGTTTTTTAATAAAATTTAAAACGGTAAAAGCGTATTCTTATTAAGAAACCAAGGCTTAACGAAGACTCTTTCTTCGCAATCTCATACGCCGTTTTATATGAATGTGGCAAAATGATAAGAACAGAATTTGCAAAACAGATTAGTATTTTTTAGCTACACCTCCACCGTAGGGTGGAATGTTGGTATTGTTGTAGTTGCGGCGTCCGTCGTCGCCGTTGGAAAAGTCGTAAAACAAGTAGTCTCGTACGATCATTTGAAAACCTTTGAAGGTGAAAATGACTAAGAAAAAGACTCTATTAGGTTATTTGAGTCTCTTACCGGGCCGCTACGTATCAAGACCTTGAAGTAATCGAATATCGAGCCATGTCTATCGCTTGGATGATAAGACATATTTAAAACAAGGCTTATGGCTCGGGCATATCAGGAATTCTTATTTTTAAACAATCTTATACCATCAATAATTCAAGGCATAAGACGTAATCATTGTTTATGCTTAATTATATCGAATAATAATTAACTTATAATTAAGCTAATTAAGGAGTACGGACTATTATTAGTATAAATATTTTATAAAACTTTAGATTAATAAACAGCTTCATACGAGGAAATCTATATCACTACCATTGAGACTAATTCTAGAAATTTCAACGTTAATAAATATCTCGTTTGAATTTAAAATTAGACCTTAAACAAGGTTGTTTCTAAATAAATTACACGCTACGATTGGTGGAAATCTGTTATCTCTTTCTTTATTTTATCGTAAAGTTATTTAATTATCAAAAAATTTGGGCTAAATTAGTTCAAGTAATTCCAGTCAAAAGTACTACAAATCTTTTAATTAAATTTAATTAGGTTAATGACTATTAAACGTTAAGATTACGTAACAAGATAAGAATATGCTTTTAGAAAATTGCTCGTTTATTTTCAAGGGAGACTGAAGTAGTTTAATAGGCTTAATTTTTGGATTTCTTAAACCATAAAATATGTCATTTAGAATGCAATTACTTTCCAGTACTTGTCGCTTAAGATTGTTAGTACTTTTCACTTGAAAATTACTAGTAATTGCACAAGTAAATCATCTTTCAAGTTTATAAGCCGACATACTGCGGGTGACAAATATTCTGAAATTTGTAGGGGAAGACGCCCCGGGATAGTCTTTCTAGAGTAAATCAGACTGGAATTCGCGACGGCCGGGCGAGACACGCTCCTTCGTTTCGCGACAGAGAAAGGAGAGTAGTTTTAAATCTATACAATTTCACCCCCTTAAACTTCTAGACCGTTCGGCGCGATATTAGCTTACTTAGTTCCAATCTCAACCGCTAGAGAGGGCAATTTCAAATTCCGTATCTGTTTTTGGATGTTTTTCTTCTCTCCTCGGGCGAAAGCTCTGATCACGAAACTTTCAGAACCACGTACCTATCATAATATGCCTTATTGTAAACTTGAAGCGTGATTTACCTGTGTTATTACCGAAATAGGTCTTTCTATTTTTATTTCAGGCTCTCTTTAAATGCGTCGGCAAAGAATGTTTTCCTGTGATAAGAGTTTCTGTTTTCTCGTAAAACTTTGAATAATTTATTATCGTATAATCAAAATATAGGTGCACTGTCTAGTATGAGTTGAACTTCTCTTTATGTAGTTACCACGACATTATATATATATATAACTATAGTTAATTAGGGCCAATATTAATTACATCCTGTTTTTTCTTCATTAGATTACTACCGAATTTATCGCTCGATATATGCGGCCCCGGATGACAGTAAATAGAGGTACAATCATCAAATATTGTAAAGACAAGGCTGCTAAGACGTATTTTGGGTAAGTCCATAAGTTAATCTTTGTTTAAGTAAACACGAAATTACCAGATTCATTTCGGGCCAAAAAATTGCAAAAATTTCTCGAGATTGTTTTTAAATATACGTGACGTTTCTTTTACTTTTAATTTCAATATGCTTCCATATAATAACCAAATAAATCGGCTTACACAATTAGGAAAAATCTAATTTGGTCAAAATTTTGAACCTTGAGTTCCAGTTATAAGTACTTTTATGAAAACACCCGCGCGAAAGCGACCTTATCACTGGTGTCAGAACGCGCGAGAATTTAGCGTAGGCTCGATACAATAGCGAAATCACGCGACCATATAGATTGCTGGGGATTAATTTTTATTTTAAAAATTTCGTAAAATGGCGATTATAAAATATGTATTTTTACTGTCGCTGTAATTTTGTTCTATGACATATGTATTTATTTTTTGAATAGTTTTTTAACGATCTTTCCGAAAAAGCTACTCAATTTCCATTTGAATTTAATTTAAATTTCGTGAGAGCCTAATTTAAACAATTTATCAGATTTTTTTCGTAATAGTCAAAGTTTAGCGTAGTGTATTATATTACTAATATATCGGATGTCTTTTCAACCTCCTAACCCCCATTTTTCCTTACACAAACTTCTTTAAAAATTACGGTGGGAACTGCGAGCATTTGGGATTTTTGGGTAATAAAAAGTGCACCCCCCTTTTACAAAACAATGGCTAAAGAAAGTTTTAAGCCATTATTCCGCTCTGCCTAATTATTAAGCTAAATAAGACAATTACCTAATTGATTTTTCTTTAATGAACCAAAGAGAGAAAACAAGATAGGCAAGACGATTTAAAACCTTTCGTGAAGTGAAAATAAAATATGTATATTTAGTTTCTGGAACGTATATTAGTCGCTAGAGAGAGATAGCTATTTCAAATTACAGTTTTAAAGTTTTTAGAAATTTTTTCCCATCTCTCCTCGCGCGAAAATTCTGACGTCACAACTTCCATAACCACGAACCAATCGTAACCTTGTTGTAAACTTGAAGTGTAATTTACGGGAGAGACGCGTCCGCAAAAGTCACAGAATGATCCCGCCACCTATCGAGAAAAAATAACAATCCTATACAAGCTAAAATCCCCTCCTATTTCAGGAGCATGTAATGGCTTTTATAAAATGTAGGTTTTGAGCTAAGCCTTGGTTAATACCTTAGTGTCATTAACCTCGAAAACCGTAATATATTTCACGGTTTAAATGGGAAACATCTGACGTCTCAACTTTCAGAACCAGGGAAAAAATGTGATTTACTTGAAGAATAGCTAAGCCTTGGTTTATACCTTTGTGTCAATAACCTGGAAAACCTTAATATATTTTAGGGTTTAAATAGGATGTAAAGAGTGATAACTGAGGTAGCGCTCACGGTGGTAATTATTGCTCGTGTTGGGGGCTATATGCTGATGCGTATAGACTGTAAGAAAGAGGTGCCAAGCCAGCGTTAATTTAATTACGGGTAGTTATACCTTTGGCGAAGAGAAGTGGCATTTTATACGGCCTAGCTGCTTCCAATTTTGTTTATCTTTCAAAAATGAGTCCCTTTGGTTCGCTTAGTGAATAATGGAAAAACCGTTACCCACTTCCCACGTTGTATAACACCGCGCACCTATCAACTGTCAGCGAGCCGAGAGAGAGAGAATTTGGCTAAAGCGTTTGAGAACCCGGGTTAGAAGACCCCATTATAACCTTATAAAGGCGAAGTGACGACTGAGAAACGTCAAAGAATTGTATAAATTAACTTTAAACACTCGCGAGGGTAATTTTATCTCATTGGAATTTTTATTCGGACTAAAGAAAAGCACCAATCACATTCGCTCTACTCGCTTTGCTCGCTAGGAGCGTATCTACAATGTTAAAGGTTAACATGCACCTAAGATCCTCCCAAGAAACTAGATTTCATGCTCAAAAGATAGAGCAGAAAAAATCTATACAGAAATATATACAGTTTTCACCTAAGGGGGTTGCCAACAACTTAGGCACAAACTGAAGCAGAGAGATTAAGTTTTGGAACTGAACTACTCTGAACTGCGTACGCAAACTCCTGGCAACCCTGCAATGAAATAAAAAGCTTAGAAAGAGGGGTAGAATTTTATTTTGCATCTTTATCGAAAACTATTTAAAGTTTTACTACATCAATTAACCACAAATTGAAATCTCCGTGAAATTCTGTGGGGTGGGGGTATTTAAAATAGACCCCTACAAGTGGAGCCATCGCGCGGCAAAAATTAGAAATATCACGAGATATTTGGCGTGCTTTCGTAAAAATGAATTTAATCGAGATTAGGGCGTGTTTTTCTTTCACTTTTCTATTTGTTTCGCGAATAAAAAACTTTTTACATCCCTCTTAATGTATCCGTTTTGAATCAAAGTCAAATTTCTACCCCATACCCAAATTTTAGATTTTGTCTCTAAAGGTTCAATAAATATGTTTTTAACTTCTCCTTTAAGTTAGAGTATAGATACGTATAAATAATTGAAGACAATATACTTATGAACTTACGCAAGCTAGGACTTGACGGGGATGCTAGGGAAGAGTAGAGTCTATGTCCCTTTGGGTATAATATCATTATTAAAGGCCACACGTTGCCATTAGAGCGAGGCGACTAGAATAATTAGTGAAAGTGGAGCTTCGGGGACTGAAAAACGATAATGAAACTATGATTACTATAAACCCCCAAACCCCAAAACGGGGCCAGAAAAGCTACGATCACACTATCATCTCTTAATCGATTTGAAACATTAAAATCAAACCGATATTCAAATCGCCAGGAACCGTTATAAGCTGTGTTCACGCGTTATCTTCATAAATCGATTTATCGTAGCTTCATCTATCGGTTATTGAAACCGAATCGGTACGAAACTGGTTCCCGAAGCAGTTTTAAGAATCAAATCGATTCGAGAAAAGACGGTTTCTCGTTCACATGACTCTAGAGAAACGTTTTAAATCGATTACAAGGATTAGTATGATTGCAGCTGGTATCAAATTGGTTCCTGAGGCAATTTCGAGGAATCGAATCAAATCGATTCGAGAAAAGACGGTTTCCCGTACACAAGACTCCAGGAAACATTTATTTGGAAATCATCTCCATTTTAAGACCAAAATTGGTGTTTTATCAATTTTTTTACCCCAAAAACAGTTTTTTCTCAAATCGATTTGATTCGATTTGTCGAATCTGCTTCGGGAACCAGTTTAGTACCGATTTCGGTTTCAACTGAAGCTACGATAAATCAATTTATAAAGATAACGCGTGAACATCGCTTAAACACGATTCATGGCAGCGATTTGAATATCGGTTTGATATTACAGTTTGAAATCGATTAAGAAATACTAGTGTGACCGTAGCTAATTACAAATAGATGTACGATAGTTTACTTCTCCTTTCATATCCTTCTGCTACAACATTTCTAACTATTCCCGCAACCGTAAGCGAAATTAATTTTCTCTGAAACAGCAATTTTTGGTTCTTTTTTTTTACCTATAAGTTTTATTTTTTACCTTTGCCTTAGTTGATATAACGTATCCTATTACAAAATAAAGCTATAGTGGATTAAATTTTAACAAGGTATAAATAATTTCACCGAAAAGAAAGATTTGGAGATTCGGCGAGAGCGTGATTTTCATGCAAATGGATTTTTCTTCCCTAGTATTACAATATAAGACTTGTTTAATAATATACCACTCTTTTAAAATGAATTGACTATTCAATCAAAGCTAACGCGTATTGATACCTTACGTTAAACCTTTATAGGAATAAAATAGTTTTCTTTAACTTATCTTTAAAATAAATAAATTCCCTAATTAGTTTCCCGAGCGGAAAATTGATCCATTTTTAATTTTTAGTTCCAAGTGAAACTTTCACTATTTTTTCGAATACATATAGATTAATGATACTATGGAAATATCTTATTCAAAATACGCGAAACGAAGGAGCGTGTCTCGCCAGGCCGTCGCGAGTTGAGCCAGCCGCCGGGTTGAGTCATTTATCATGCTTTATTTGAGCTCATTTTACATGGTTGCCACAGGTCAGGGAAAACAGGGGAAACAGGGAAAAGTCGGGGAATATGAAAATGAACCAAAAAAGTCAGGGAATTTTAAGATATTTTAAAAAGTCAGGGAATTCAAAGATCTTTCAAGAAGCCAGGAAATTACAATCATTATCTGCGGAAAAGATCGAAGCTGACCGTGTCAGTTGTATAGATTAGAACAAAGATACGCCTGCAAAAAGTTTGGCGAACGCGATTATATAAAAAATAAAAGGTTAAAAATAGGGTATTATTAGGTGAAACGGTCAGGGAAAATCGTTGGAAAAGGTCAGGGAAAAACCTGGAAAAGTCAAGGAATTTGAATCTGAAAAAACTATGGCAACCCTATTTTAGTCCTATATTATCCTATAAAATCTAATTCTGTGTCCTGTATAATCCTATATTTGGGAAAAAATACTCCTATAATTCCTGCGAACCATAATTTTCATGAGATTACTCCTTTTAGACCGAAATCAAAAATTTTCTAAAATTATATAATTTTCGTTATATATTTTTGCAAATTTATATATTGTAAACCGGCTAGTATAATATTACCTGTAGATTATCAGTGTAAGATAAACGCTTAATTGGGTAATTTTGAAATTATCTAATTAAGCGAGCTAGCTCGGGTATCAGTCTCATCTGTTCGCCTTTAATTAGAGAAAACTACCGTCACTCGACACCAGAAACAGTTGCAACTTGGAGGAACGTAGCCGAGAATCCATCGACTGTTTTAGTGTTAACAAAAGTCTATCACTATATTCCATGAAAGTAAACAACGCCCCGTATCTTAATACTATCAGCAAAGATCCGGGTAAATGTAATAGCAGATTCTGCAGGATTTGAGACACTCTAGCGGCCGCTAGTGTAAATATTGATCGGAGGAAGCGCCTCTCTGCGGAGAAATTCATTCCGGAGTTGGAAGGAGGGAAGACAGTATAGGCAAGCGTGGCTCGCCTAAATTCCAACACTCTCCCGACTCAAAATATCGAGGAAGAGTCTAAATCAGTCGAGGCAGACAGGGGTGATGACCTTTTTGGTCTAGTTTTAGATGATGGGCTATGACGTAAAATTGAACCTTTGCTGATAGTATTAAGATACGGGGCCTTGTTTACTTTTATGTAATAAAGTGATAAACATTTGATCATGTCCATATAATGAAATCGTTCAGAAATCTAACCACCTTATAACCTATAACCTCTTGTTATAGTTCCTTCAGAACTTCTAGCAGACGGCTGTGATTCCGTTACTTCATTCCTCCATTTTTGAACTATATTTTGGCCTATATTTAACCGCGGGACCATGCAACGAGTCGGCCTTATAACTCGAGTGCTAGCCAGCCAAAGGTCAGATTGAAGGGGGTGTGAGTTAAAATTGTGTCGACCACCCAATATTCGAATTAAACCTCATTTGGCTTTCTGTAGTTTACTGCTTTATAAATTATAAGCGTGTGCTGCAACTAGGGAAGCCGTTTCATTTCCAAAACTAATCGTACATTTCCACTAGAATAATTCAAATCCCAGGTTTAAATACTATACCTATATCTCCGAGTCGGAGGCTAATTAGCGATCCTATCCTTCCTACTTACCTTACTTCGGAATTATTATATAATGAACGGTCCAGAAGATAGCTTGAAAAGGGTAAAACTATATTAGAGTTTCAAATCTAAAGATTAAAGCAAAAAAAAATATATATATATATATATTTTAAATCAATAAGAATAGAACCAAAACAAAAAGTAGTTTTTAAAGTTATACTTAAACTTGAAGCTAGAAATGGACCAGATTTTAAATTTATTTTCGGAATTAGCTTACCAAAAAATGTATCAGAATATTTTCAAAGAATTTGTAGACACGTTTTTGGTGTTTAAATTAATTTAGTTTGGTAAAATTTGAATTTTAGTAAATATAAAATCGGACCAATCATATTATTTCACCCTTCAATAGTGCTTGTAGTGTACTAACATTAAAAGAATAGGCCGACTTTTGATGGCCAAGGCCTAATGGACCATTTAAAAAAAAGTTCAAAGAAATATTAAACTTTCCCTGAAAGTAGGCTTAGCTGAATTTTTTTTTCGTCCAATGGAATGCTATTGTAAGTCTCACGGAGATCTCGCCTTAACGACGGGCCTTTGCTCATGGAATTTATAGTTTTTAGTAAAACATTTTGCGCAAGAGAGGTTCTTATGTACTTATGACAAGTTATGTTTCTTATAATATTATGAAAAATCTAATTATGAAAATAGTTTCTAAATATCTATTTTTAATCTCAAAATCAATTTTTAATCCAAGTTGGAATTGGATTTTATCCATTCTTATCCATTTTTTTCTTGGTAAAGTAGCGTATGAATTTCCTTGTCGAATTTTTAGAAAAGTTTAATTTAAATTCGGAACTTTTTCTTTCTTCGATCCGTATTTTGGATTCGTTCCGATCGTCAGGGGATCCATTCATCATACCAATATAGAGAGAAAATTCGAATCGAAAAATGTCCAAAAAAACATGTATCTTAATGCTAAACGGTATTATCTCACAATTCCCAATTAATCTAGCTATAAATGAACGCAAAAATAAATTTAAACAAAAATAGGCTTACGTTTTACCATTAGTATTTTAAATTACGTTTAAAATTTTTGATTACGTTTAAAATTTTTGATTTCACGACATATTTTATTTCTGGAACGTAATTAGTCTTAATTTTCATACGAAAGGTAGTTTACTTGATCTGGATTAAGTACTTCTACGAAAAAGCCCGCGCGAAACCGAACAGAACGCGCGAGAATCAACTGTAGGCTCTAGATGACGATAGCGAAATCACGTGACCCATAGTGATGACGTAGATTGTGGGAAATTTTAATTTTAAAATTTTCCAAAATGGCGATTATGAAATATGTTTTTTACTGTCTCTGTAATTTTGTTCTATGATATATGTATATATATTTTGAATCGTTTTTTAACGATCTTTCTGAAAATATGACTCAATTTCCAGTTGGAGTTATTATATTTTAGATACATTGAATTTTGTTTTTCAACAAAATCGGTAGATATTGTATTTTGTCTTGCCAAGGCTTAGCTGCAAGGTCGCTTCTTCTTCTTATCCCTTCGGTCGTTTTTGGTACTGTATCCATTGAAATAGAGGCAATAGTTTCAAGAAGAGTGGAGTTAGAAAAGCGGTCTACTTATTAATATCTCATTTTTAAGTTGTTGTATTGTCTCTCGTTCGGTAGACAGACAACCTTGTGTATGGAGGGAAAATCGAAATTTTCTGATTACCTATTGTTGCGTTATGAGTGGTTTGTGGTTTGGAGGGTTTGAAAGGTTACAAGGGAAGGCCAGGGACCGATGAATCGCGTGTATGTATAATAAAAGTAAGCGGGAAACGGGGCATGAATCCCCAGCAACGTGTTATTTTTATTTTTTTCTAGGTTAGGATACTCCCGGGAAGTACAATTTCGGGAATTCTCGTAAGCGGCGTCGATATCTACTAAACTTGATTACATCGTGGCGCTGGAACCGTCGTAAAATACTCGGCGCTCGACGGCGCAACTCATTTCGCGGCTAGCTGTTCCCTTTTCGTGCTCAGCCAATATAATAGTTTATTGTAGAAAAGCCGTAAAATTCCAACTATCAAAGTACAAGCCTCCTTAATTGGCCGAATTTTAACTAGACATTTCGAGATATATTGGAAACCTAATATTGGGTGTTAAGATATTTTATTGGACATCAAGCTAGGGGTCAGATAGATAATTATTTATTACCCTCTCCTCCCAGAAACACTTCTTCCAAAGTTTTCTTATATTATTTTTATTACTTTCATTTTTTCATCAGTTTCGACAATGATCTACATGTTGTATTGAAAAAACATATAGTATTCTAAAAATTTCGGACAACTGTTTTATAAAACAGTATTTCCTTAATGTAGGTATCAAAGCCCAGAGATATGTCATGAAGTTGTCTACAAGTCTCTAAGAGATGTTTTTGAAGTTAGTCTGTCTCTAAGAGATGTTTTTGAAGTTAGTCTGTCTCTAAGAGATGTTTTTGAAGTTAGTCTGTCTCTAAGAGATGTTTTTGAAGTTAGTCTGTCTCTAAGAGATGTTTTTGAAGTTAGTCTGTCTCTAAGAGATGTTTTTGAAGTTAGTGTGTCTCTAAGAGATATCTTTTGAAGTTGTCCAAGTTTCTAAGAGATATCTTACGAAGTTGTCCAAGTTTCTAAGGGATACGTGTTGAAGTTGTCTAAGTCTCAAATAGATATGCGTTGAAGTTGTCCAAGTCTCCAAGAGATGTCTTAACAATACCCAAACTTAACATAACCCTGAAAAAACTCTGTTCTCGTAAACATCTAATTACGAAGAAGTTCCAGTGAGTTAGAGATAAATATCTAAGATATGTACTGGTCCCAAAAACAATCACAAGTCCTGACCTAGAACCATATACTTGTCCTTTAAGTTTACTTCTCAATCCGTTTTACTTCTAACAGTTAATGAAGCGGATTAGGGGGGACTTAGGAAATAAGGTACATGAACTGTTATTGAAAATCGAGAACAATTCGGCTTCGTATTCATTAACTGGTGTCTATGTACCGGAAGGTACTTGTAAAAGCGTGTAAGCGTAGAACCGAAATTCCTTCGGCGTTCCTTAAGGAAAAAAACAGCACATTGAACTAGATCATAATTTTATGACATCACGTCCTCTATATATATATATATACACACACACGGTCCGTTAGGAAAGCTTCCGTTGATTAACTGTTTGCCACCATAAACTCGCGCACCATCTACATCATACACACGTATCGCAAAAGTTGGTAACTTTTTAAGAAAAGTAATTAACGACCTTGAAGTTTCCTTCAACGTTTTTCAAGTTTTTGCCATTGATTTTTAAATATATCAAATTAATTTTAGCTACGTTCATACTAGGCCTTGGAATCGTTTCAAAGCGTTTCGCTGGAGTCAATTGAACGGGAAACCGTCTTTTCTCGAATCGATTTGATTTGATTTCTCGAAACTGCTTCGGGAACCAGTTTCGTACCGATTCGGTTTCATCAATCGATAGATGAAGCTACGATAAAACGATTTATAAACGCGTGACGTTTAAAACGATTCCTGTCGATCCTAATATCGATTTGATTTTACCGTTTCAAATCGATTAAGAAATGCTAGTGTGACCGTTGCTATTAGCATTTCTTTATCTCTGACGTAGACATTTTGCAATTTTCTTAGTTCGTATCGGTTATGGGTGTTATTTACTTTTCTGGAATATGTTATGGACTTTTATACGTAAACTCGCGTACACGAACAGACGCTCGTTCAAAGGATTTAATAGTTTAGGAAGGAATTATTACAACCGAGACCAAATTTAAACACCGAGCTTGTAAAACAAGGGGAATTTGAGAACTTTTAACTTATGGCGCTCTCTCGTTTATATTATAATCCCGGTGCTAACGAAGATGCTAAGGGAGGAAGTGTGGAAATTTTGAAACAGGAATGGAGGATTGTAAAGAGACTGGTTAATCATGTTCTGACGTCAATCATAAAACCACGTGACTGTTTAGAATCCAGGCTGGAAATTTCAGGGCGCGGTCAGTTTTAAATTTTACTGTAAATCAATAGAAACCCCACAAATTGACTTCTTCTCATTGCTCCATGTATTAATTGCTAGAAAAATCGTTTAAATAGTTGCGTTATGAAAATTCAAGCTCTGATTTCGATTCTTGAATAGTTAGGTGACGTCAGAGCCGGCTTAACTTGTCTGTTTAGTGTTTACTAACTTTGGTGTTTTGTTAGAAATAATAATTTTGAATATTTTGAATTAGGAATTAATCCACATTAAAAATAAGATAAATTAACATTAAATTATTTTGTGATTACCGGTAAATTACAATGAGATGATTAATTACCGCGTAATTTACCAATTTCCAAAATTACCAAAGTTTTATAGCCCTAGTGTTTCCTATAATATTTGCGCTGCGTTTTTATTCAAATTATTTTCATTGTTTCTTATGTTTTCTTGATTAGAATTTAAAATTTCATTTAAATGAACATTTTCATTTAAATTATTATTTTCAATTTCTTTAAGTTCGATATTTCGAAGTTTCTTCTTACGATGTAAGCTGCGAAAAAAAACAAATACTTTTAAAGTAAATTTGAATGAGCGGAAAATGGATTTTTAGATTTAAGATTTTTCCATTACGGGGCGTTTATTTACTTTTATGGGATAAAGTGATAGACTTATGACATTGAACTTACTTTTCAACGTCACTGAACGTATCAGGCAATTGTTCATTTTTAGTATCTGGTAACCATAGGAGCAATAAACAGCAAGCTATCGACAACACGCCATAAATTAACAAAGGAATATTTTTTCCATATAATCGACCCTGAAATAGAGTAAATAGGACTTGATTTGATCGAGATACATCTGTTATTTAGATCCTTGTATTAACAGAAACAAATATTAGTAATTGACACGAATTACAGCAGCTATCCTATGAACTTTTATTAGTTGTATTTGTTGGATTTTTGGTCTACTATTTATTTCTGGTAATAATAGCTTAATAATTGTTTACCACAAGATCTGTTAATGGCGCAACGAAATATCCAATTCTGTACGCTAGCTTGGAGGCAACCAAAGCTGAGACTCTAACCTTGGTAGGAAACATTTCGATGGTCAGGAGGTAAAGCAACGTGGAGCATAGGCCATGAGATAGTTTACCCAACATGGACATAGTGATTCGAAGCCAAACAAGCTCTAAAGAATCAAATGGATAAGTGAATTCAAACTTCTGAAATCAGTGTATCAGCTCTTTCTCCCAATTGTCAGACATCTCAATTATCTTCACCCAATTGTCAGACATCTCAATTATCTTCACCCAATTGTCAGAAATCTCAATTATCTTCACCCAATTTTCAGATATCTCAATTATCTTCACCCAATTGTCAGAAATCTCAATTATCTTTCACGCTATTGTCAGACCTCTCAATTATCTTCACCCAATTGTCAGAATCTCAATTATCTTCACCCAATTGTCATACATCTCAATTATCTTCACCCAATTGTCAGATATCTCAATTATCTTCACCCAATTGTCAGACATATCAATTATCTTTCACCCAATTGTCAGACATCTCAATTATCTTTCAGCCAATTGCCAGACATCTCAATTATCTTTCACCCAATTGTCAGACATATCAATTATCTTTCACCCAATTGTCGGACATCTCAATTATCTTTCAGCCAATTGCCAGACATCTCAATTATCTTTCACCCAATTGTCAGACATATCAATTATCTTTCACCCAATTGTCGGACATCTCAATTATCTTCATCCAAATGCTTATTTACTTCTTGGAACTGCCGCGCTGGCTAGAAAGAGACATCCTGTTAATAGAAAGCTGCAAAGGATAACTTTCTTGCGATTTAATTTCTTGATGAGATAAAAGTTACAGCAAGCGACGAGTACTCGAATCAAACCAAGAAGACACATGTTGACGTAAAATGAGCCTCCTAATTGGTTCAAACTTATGACGAATCCTCCGTTAATAATAGCGCGAATAGCGCTGGGAAAAAAACACCAATAAAATACTTATACAAATATAACCACTCTTAACCCTTAATTGTAGACATAAAAACTGCTGACTCATTTCGCGCGACAAGCACGTGAATTTCATTTTAATCACGTGGCTCGTGAGGATTTTTAGTTCGAGCCACGTGACTAAAATGAAATTCACGTGTTTCGCGCGCAAATTCAATTTTGACGAGGCCCGAAATGAGTCGGCAGTTTTGCATAACGGCTTTAATTGTCTAAAATTATTCGAGAATCTTCTTTATAGAAGACCATTAAATATAGGTTATACCCCAGGTTTAAAAATAAATGTAAAATTACTAGGTGATGTAGACAATCATGGCAATTTTTCGCACTTTCTTATTTTTAAAAACCTCCAAGATGGAACCAGGTTGTTTTTCGTCCTCCTGTTTCAAAAAATGTTTAGTCGTCAAAGGGAGAATGCAACCTAACAACAAGTGATTTTTTTTATCGATTCCTTATTGTTAAAATAGGCCTAATCCAACAGTAAACCAAACTTACAAACAAATATTAAACTAGAAATAAATTTAAAACTTAAAATCCAAATAGGCTTAGCTGGATTCATGGAGATCGGCTGAATTTCAATGAACAAAGGTCCGTCGTTAAGATGAGATCTCCGTTATACTTCCAATAACATTCGAATGCGAAGAAATTCAGGTGATCTTCATGAATCCAGCTAAGCCTATTTTCCGGGTAAGTTTTAAATTTATTTCTAGTTTAATATTTGTTTGTAAATTTGTTTTTTAACTTCAATTTTCGTTTACCGATTCAATTTTTTGGATCAACTGTGACATGACAGACTTCTGGTCGATAACTTTAATTCCATTTATCTTTGCTTGTTCGACGATTTGTTTCTCAGCTTGTTCGTATTTCTTGGCTGTCAAAAGCCATCGTGTTGATTCTGGCATGAACCTGTAATTGAAATGTAGACGTGGTATGAAAACCAATTACGTTAGCTAACGTTGGAAAATTGTTGTTCAAACTTTTTGAACAAAGTGTCAGTACTTCCAAATAAGGAACAACAACGGTAATTGAATCGGAAATGACGAAATGAGGATCAGGATTCTCCAGTCGTGAACGCTGTAAGCAACAGCTGCTAATAACATTGAACTAAATCCACCGATTGCCACGAAAGCTATCGTTACGTGACGCTGTCTTGGACCTACCGTCTCCATAACTGAAATTATCGTAAATTTTCAGGATATATAAACATTATCAAAAGTCTATCACTTTATTCTATAAAAGTAAACAACGTCCCGTAGCTTAATACTATCAGCAAAGGTCCGGGTAAATGTACCGGCAGATTATGCAGGATTCGAGACACTCTAGCGGCCGAAGTCGCCGTGTAAATAGTGAACGGAGGAAGCGATACTCTGCGGATACTCCCTCCGAAGTTGGGAGGGAATAAAATATAGCCAAGCGCGGCCCGCCTAAATTCCAACACTCTCTCCCGACTCAAAATATCGAGGAAGAGTCCAAATCACTCGAGGCAGACAGGGGTGATGACTTTTTTAGCTATTTTTTAAGTAATGGGCTATGACGTAAGACCTTTGTTGATAGTATTAAGCTACGGGGCGTTGTTTACTTTTATGGAATAATGTTATAGACTTTTGTCTATATTATTAGTCCTAGGTTTATAATAAAATGAACTAGATTACATAGACAAGAAGCTGCACTTCCTAACATTCCGTGTCCTACTGATAGAATGAATCGGAAAGCGAGGAACATTTTAGCCGAATTTGAAATTCCCAAGCAGAAGGTGCTAATACAGATAAGAATCTGTCCTAAGAGAGCCACTGGTCTTCGTCCAAATCTAATTTATATAAGTCATGGAATTATTTAAAGTTCTTACAAACACTACGATTTTAAACGAGCTTATTAAGACTTTGTCCTCGGCAAAAAATTATGGATGCCATGGCCCTCAATTAGACTACGGTCACACTAGCATTTCTTAATCGATTTGTGACTATAAAATCAAACCGATATTCAAATCGCCAGGAATCGTTTTAAGCGTCTCGTGTTCACGTGTTATCTTTATAAATCGATTTATCGTAGCTTCATATATCGGTTCAGTTGAAACCGAATCGGTACGAAACTGGTTCCCGGAGCAGTTTCGAGAAATCGAATTAAATCGATTCGAGAAAAGACGGTTTTCCGTTCACACAACTCTAACGAAACGTTTTGAAACGGTTTAAATCGATTCCAAGGCTTAGTATGAACGCCGATTTATATCGTTTTTCTATGGAAGCACAATCTTCAATACAATAGGGTGAAACCGACTATATTAGTAGGAAGCTACCAACATGGCGTCACCCATATTTTCCCGCGAAACAAAGTCTATAATGTACTTGTCAGCTAAGAATCCAGCTGGAATATAGGAACAGAAACTTCCGATGGAACTGATCATGTAACCCAAGGTTACCAGCCAAGTATTCCAACAAACCAAGTCCCACTGAAATATATTCATTAAGTTCCTTCATGAACTCCAAATGGAAATTGAGTATCATTTTCGGAAAGATCATTAAAAAACGATTGAATATATATATACATATGTCATAGAACAAAATTACAGCGACAGTAAAAATACATATTTTATAATCGTCATTTTCAAAATTTTTAAAATAAAAATTCCCAAGCAATACTAATACGTCATCACTATGGTCGCGTGATTTCGCTATTGTATAGTGCCTACATCGTTGATTCCAACGCATTCTGGCACCAATGATAAGGTCGCTTTCGCGTGGTCTTTTTCGTAAAAGTACTTAATCCAGATCAAGTCAACTACCTTTCGCATGAAAATTAAGATTAATTACGTTCCAGAAATAAACTACGGAATATCGGAATTAAAATTACATATGCATGTATATATTATTTAAAGTTTCCTTCCAACGCCTCAACCCAGAAGCATAAAATTTTGAATCTGGCGTTTAAATAGTATAATATAACTAAAAATATACTTCACAAACATGCTAAAATATGAAGTAATTAGGCTTAGATTTAAGTTACGTAAATTTAAAATAAAAATGATTTTATACAGTACTTCTTCTACGATGGTTTCGGAACGCATTGTCGGATCATATATCCATTGATGGCACTGTATTTGATCAACATCGCTATAGGTGTCATTGTAGTGATCGATGATGACCGTTTGATCTTTGTAACACTCTGCCATTGCAGCTTTATCCCTAAGGCGATTATAATCCCACACGAACGAATTAGTTCCATTGTGATTGAAATCATCTCTAACGCACTCGAAATCAGGTGTACGAGATATATAATTATAATTATATCTCATAAAAGTTGAACAAAATGATCTGAAGGCGGTTATAAAAAAAACCCTTAGTTGAAACGGTCCAAATCCACCAATAACGTCCACTACATCCATTTTAAATTGTTAAATTATTTGAACGTGTAGCTCTGATAATTTGAAGTTTATTTTAAATCTCGTTTAATTTAATTATAATTAACTTAAATTTAAAGGAATTTGACTCATTTTTATCGTTTGAAACTTCAGAATCAGATGTTTATATTGATGATTTCGTTAACTTCTATGATTCAACATACGCAGCTTTTACATTAAGGTTTTTAGGCCAATTTTGTATCGTTGGCCTAAATTGGAAGATTCCATAGAGTTTCGTTTTAACTGCAAAACAACATTTTTGTGAGAACTAGGATTGGAACTAAATTCTACGCTGTATTTTGAATAATGTTTTGAATGGTAGAGGAAATTGATGTATGTCGCTATCCGTATATGTCACTTGAACATATGTCACGTGATATGGTGATAAAAATGAAGTTGCTTCCCGCTTTTGAATTCTAGGACTTCCATCAAAGCAATCGTCGTGAAAGTACCTTTATACTGATATATAAATATTATTTTATACTAGAAACCAGATACGATGGAAAAACCAAGGTTTTGGATTTCAAATTTTAATAGTTCCGATTTAAAGGGAGAATGCAATCTAACAACAATTGATTTATCGATTCCTTATCGCGTGACGTCAGTTTTACTTTTCATTTCAGATTTTTAGACACGTTTTTGGTGTTTAAATTAATTTCTGAAGTTTGGTAAAATTTGAATTTTAGTAAATATAAAATCGGACCAATCATATTATTTCAGCCTTCAACAGCGCTTGTCTTGTCTCAACATTAAATGAATAGGCCGGTATTTGATGGCCAAGGTCTTAGACATCAAATACGGACCTGTTCTTTTAATGTTGAGACAAGACATTACAAGCGCTGTTGAAGGCTGAAATAATATGATTGGTCCGATTTTATATTTACTGTTTTTCAAATTTTACCAAACTTCAGAAATTAATTTAAACGCCTAAAACGTGTCTAAAAATTGTTTGAAAATTCTCGAATACGTTTTTTGGCATGATGATTCCGAAAATAAATTCAAATTTTCCAATTTTAGCTCCAAGTTTCCCTTTAAACGCTGATTCGCTGATTGTTATGAATGTACCAAATAAGACCTTTTTCTTATAAACTTTTGTTTTTAACCTAAATTTCAGCGCTTCATTATCCCTTTATGTTTGTTTAAAAATGATTTATATTGTTTATATAAGTCACATAATTCGATTTAGATTATAGTTACGTAAAATATTATTTTAGTAAATACGTCAATTATGATAAATCTATGTTTCGGAAATTATAGATTAAAAGGGTGGACATAGCGGCAGCGGAACGGAACATGGAGCAATAATTAAAGGATATCAAATGTCAATTCAGCCTAATTTCAAAACTCCGATTAAGCCTAATTTCAAACGTCGATTAAGCCTAATTTCAAACGGTCGACTAAGCATAATTTTAAACGTCGATTAAGCCTAATTTCTAACGTCGGTTAAGCATAATTTCGAGCCTACGATTAGGCCTAATTTCAAACGGCAACTAAGCCTAATTTCAAACGTCATCTAAGCCTAATTTCAAACATGAATAAGCCTAATTTCAAGCCTAGGGATAAGCCTAATTTAAAACGTCGATTAAGCCTAATTTAAACGTCGATTAGCCTTTGCAATGTTTAACAATGAAAGAACTGTAGCAAAAGATAAATTTCAGACATTTTATTATTATTACACGTAACTAATTAATATAAAAACAGTTATCGATAATAGCTTATTAAATTATTAAACATTAAACATAATCTTTAAATCATCCTGCTGGCCACTATAAAAAAAATAGATAAATTTAAGAAACAGTTAAATATTTAAGTACAAGTACTTTTGCAATTACCCCATTTAGTTCCACGTAACAAGGGACAATCGTAATGGAATGGAAGTTTTTCGTTATTTTCCAATGGTATTGTGTTGCTCCACAATATCCCAGATCCCTAAAGATATTTCCACCATAAAGAAAAATATATTAATATATACATCGCTTTTATAAAGAGAGGTTGTCACTGATTTATCATGAACTACAAATGGAAATTGAGTAGCATTTTCGGAAAGATCGTTAAAAAACGTTTCAAAATATATATACATATGTCATCGAATAAAATAAAAGCGACAGTAAAAATACATATTTTATAATTGCCACTTTGGAAATAATTAAACTACATCATCACTATGGTCGCGTGATTTCGCTATTGTCATCTAGAGCCTACTGTTGATTCTAACACATTATGGAACCAGTGATAAGGCTCCTTTCACGCGGTCTTTCTCGTAAAAGTACTTAATCCAGAAACTCTTATTTAAATTCAAATTCTAAGCATTTAAATACCTTTTTTGGTTGGATGGTAACTCCTATAGTTGGAAAAATAGTGGCACCACCGAATTTGACATCAGATAGCTTTGTTTAAAACAATTCAATACAACATTAAGTAAAAAGTATAACTCTTTTCATTGTTTCAAAGCTAAATTTCTTAGTCTAGTAACTGGGTTTCATAGAAGAAATTATAGCTAAGGAATGGTAACTGTTAGAATGATCCCTAACAGCCCATTTACTAGAAAAGAAACCAAATAATTTAACCAGACGCGCTTCCAAATAGATCATGTTAGCTAGGGCGAAGAGAAGAGAGATAGTTTTTCCTCCCTCTACGCTTTCTAAGCCTTCAGACCCGAGATAATGCCCAGGAAAGGATTATTCGATTTCAAATAAATTTATTTATTATACTCACAAATAACAGTAATGTTCCTCTTGTCTCTGACAATTTACTCAACTAGGAATTTTAAAACTAATTAGTTAATAATTCAGTAAAATAATTAACCGTGGTAAATTAATACGTATTAATTTTTATTTGTTTAGATAAAATGTCGAACCTTAACTCTAGATGATTTCGGTGGTAACTCTTGGATTTTAACATCAGAACCACTTGTGCCATAGCCGTAAACCTGTTCGGGTAAGTTTAACTTTTAATTTTATACCTATTTGTTGATTAGAATTAAGTGTTTAGTTTAATTAACAAACAGAGGTGTGAAAAGTGGGTATTATTACGATCATGTAGAGATTCAAACCTGGTACATATTTTGAATTTCATCATCTTTGTTTAATTCAACGTCCAACATGTCTTGTATTTTGTGGTCTAACTGAACGGTCACTTCGTTGATATTTGAAGGAATTAGAGTACTAAATTTTAATATAGTAAATAAAACGTAAAAATTAAAACTAAACAGGACTAGAATGGTTGCCATGGTTTTTGCTATGGGACACTTAAAGTAAAATTCTATTGGTCAGCTGATACCCCCAAGCCTTCTAGTATTTCTGTTTATTGTCTATGTTTACAGCTAGAAGACTGTTCGAATAATTAATAATAAGTAAAAATCCATACTTGATACTTTTCCTTAATGATGATAAATTATTCTTAATATTCTTTGACCCTGCTTTTGAAGTTTTGGCTACCTGTATTAAAATCGTAATATATAAAAAATGTGAAATCTTCTAGACAAAGAAGTAGTATTTTCAAAATGAACTCTTCAACAATTGAACAAAGAAGGAATAGAAGTTACACTGTGAATTCTTACGTACCCATAAACCACTTTATAGGATGATTTTAATAACCGGCGGTTATTCTTTCGGTTTGGAGTTCGATCGCTTGGGAAAAATAAAAGTATTCTAGCGCTATTACTAAATTTATTATTAGATAGATTATAGATTTAAACGTCTATCAACGTGAGTACCGTGAAAATATACGCATTATTTGTCTCAATCTAGTTATTTTTAGTTAGGCCTTGGTTACTACGAGCCGTTAAAATTTTAAATAACGGCGGGTCAGGGACTGGGGGTAGGAAAAATGTTATTGATGATCGGCATTGATGACGTTGCAAATCGTTTTCAAGCCACTTCCGTATTTGGAAGCTTAATTAAATCGGTTCTCATAAGAATTCCCAAAAAACTTCCATCCTTTTTTGATTGAACATGTAATACTCGCGTTTGTTTTAGCCAATAATTTGAGGGTTTCCGCTTCAGCGTGATTGATTATGTCGTGTAACATGGTTATGAATGGTTCTTCCGATAATTGTTCGGCCCTGATTGGTTGCATCATGTAGTAAGGGTCATCCACATCCAAATGAAAACATTTCAGATCCTTTTCCTCTGATAATGACTGAAATTAAAAATTAAATTCTCAAGGGATATATTATAATACCGCGATTGATGAAAACCGGTTTGAAAAAAACTAAAATTGAAAGTGGGTACCACTTATAACTAAAAACAATGGCGTTCGAACTACCAGGAAACCACTAGCGTAGTAAGAAGGGAAAAGGGAAAATATTGCCCCCCTTTTCCCACCAGATTTGTCGTTTTGCAAACCACCTTTATAAGCGAACCTTATAATACGAAGTTTATTTGGAACCTTGGCCCACTCTTACAAAAAAATAAATAAATAAAATAAAATAAAAAATCAAGGATGAAATTTTCGTAATTTAGGCATAGTCACCTGAAGTTTTTCGCCTCTACATAGTCGTTGTAATCTCTCTATGGTTTCGTTCTTCAAGTTCGGTAGTTTACCTATGATTGGACAAGTACAAAGCTTTGTTCGAGCAATTGAATTAATAAGTACTTCAGCCTATTATATACTTTACCATTTCCAGTCGTGATACTCATGGCCATTGACATTTTAACCTGAAATAGTTAAATATATTTTATTAGTCATTTGCAAAGTAAAATTCTGATTGGCTCGTATCCTCTTTTCTACATATGGATCAAGATGGTGGACGATATAAATAAGTAGGGGGGACAAAAACGCCGACTTTTAGAGTAATTAAGCGCAGTAAAAATATTTGAAGGTATCAATTCCTTCTCGATGAGTGTGCATAATTACCATTCCAACTATTTTATCGATTGCTTCAACTGATTGGTCAATAACTCCATCTTTGGCCATCAGTAAATCATCATGCGGTTGTTTTTTCGCTGCTAGTTCTGTCCATTCCGTAACCCGATCAAAATCAAGTGACCCCACAGCTTTGATCGTCATAAAAACAGCGTCCAATGCTAAGAAAAATAATAATAAAACACACTTGTTGCTTTGATTCGATTTCTCGAAACTGCTTCGAGAACCAGTTTCGTACCGATTCGATTTCAACTACAAATAAGCTGCGTTCATGCTAGGCTATGAAATCGATTTAACCGTTTCAAAACGTTTCGCTAGAGTCGTGTGAAAGGGAAACCGTCTTTTCTCGAATCGATTTGATTCAGTTTCTCGAAACTGCTTCGGGAACCAGTTTCGTACTGATTCGATTTCAACAACCGATAGATGAAGCTTCGATAAAACGATTTTTAAAAATAACGCGTGAACACTGCTTAAAACAATTCCTGGCGATTTGAATATCGGTTTGATATTACCATTTAAAATCGATTAAGAACTTCTAATGTGACCTTAGCTTAAACGACGTTTCTTTTAAACGTTTGCGAGCCCTGGTGCAGTCCCATAATTTTTAAGTTAAACGTCGCCAAAACTCGCCTCTTAAGAATTCTGAGTGTAATTTCTATCCTTCTTGATGGTACTTACGTTTAGGTTAGTTGTTTTAATTTGTATTCCTCAAAATAAAACCTTACCAACAAATGATAATTTGTCCATACTTGTTAGTTTTTCCGCATATTTTTTGGATGGACAGTTAGAGTAATTAGAGCACTTGATGTATCCTTCGTACAAGGCCTTAGAATCCAGACCGTACGTCCCTTGCAAATTGTAGAGATGTTCTACTGCGTTGGAAATGTTATCCCGATGGGCTAACTGACCAGTAGATCGCAGTGATTTTACGGTGTCCATTAATTCTAAATGAGATTATATGAAAAATGTCTCTGTGAACAAAGACCCAGAAAGACCTCTTATGATTTCGGATGTCTGAATTGACAGATATGTTAAATTTTCTTTTAAAACGTAAAATTTAATTATAATCGCAATCTGACAGGATATAGAGTCTAATTTCAAAACAACTGATTTTATTCACTTGCAAATATTTGAGAAAAAACATAACAGATGATTTTCTCCCATTGATCACCCTTAACATTAAATTTAGCTAAATAATTTTTCTCAATTTTCTCAATTGTCTCCTTCTCAATTTTCTCAATTTTCTCAATTTTCTCAAATTTCTCAAATTTCACAATTTTCTCAAATTTCTCAATTTTCTCAATTTTCTCAAATTTCTCAAATTTCTCAATTTTCTCAATTTTCTCAATTTTCTCAATTTTCTCAAATTTCTCAATTTTCTCAAATTTCTCAATTTTCTCAATTTTCTCAATTTTTCTCAATTTTTCTCAATTTTCTCAATTTTTCTCAATTTTTCTCAATTTTCTCAATTTTTCTCAATTAGGTGAGCCACTTTCTAAAAACCAAATCTCATAGAATAACATTACTAATTTGGTCATGAGCGAAACTAGCTAAGTACCAATCAAAGGGTCAACTTCAAAATTAACTTCGAAATACTTAGACTTTGATCTTTCATTTAAAATTGGTTGCAACAATAACAATTGATTATTTCGATAAGTTATGTCCCGGAATAGACATGTCCTCGAAAAAGTCGATTTTATTGTTATTTCTATGGGAAAATGGAGCGTTTTGATTGGGTAATGACTGAATTTTTTAAGAAAATTGAAATTGCATTATAGAGGATATGGGCCCATAACATTGAACGCTATCGCGTAGAATGAATATATTTTCATCGGAAGGTCAGATTTATTTTCTGTATTTTGGTATAATTACTAAACAAGTTGCTCTGACCAAAGTAACTTTATCGAAAGACCCAATGTCGGGCGTATCTTACTTTTGGTTGGTTCCCATAAGCGTTCTTTTACAATATCATCAACATCCAATGTTAATCGACGTTGCAGTAAATAAGTGTTAATTGGATCCGACAGAAATTCTTCGTAATCAGTTTCATCGGAATCGTAAAGAGACGTAAAATGTTCGATATATCTAAACGAAATTAAACGTAATTAATGAATAATTAATGATTATCCAAATTAAATTAGTTTAACCCTCATTCATTAAAGTTAAACTTGGAGGTCAAAAAATATTTTTTCCGGAATTTTTAGACACGTTTTTAGTGCTTAAATTAATTTCTGAAGTTTGGTCAAATTTGGAAAAAAAAAGTATACCCCTATATAAAATCCGGCCAATCACATTATTTCAGCCTTCAACAGCGCTTGTAATGTCTTGTCTCAACATTAAAAGAATAGGCCGGCGTTTCATATCCAAGATATTACTGGCCTATTCTTTTAATCTTAAGATATTACAAGAACTGCTAATGGCAGAAATAATACGATTGGTCCGATTTTATATTTACTTTAATTCAAATTTTACAAAACTTTAGAAATTAATTTAAACACCAAAAACTTGATTAAAAATTCCGAAAAAATTCTCAAATACGTTTTTTGACATGGTGATTCCGAAAATAAATTCAACAGCTGTTCTCTTTAAGTTTTTATAGGTAAAAAGCTCAAAAAAACACACTGATTTCAATTTCTTATTACCAAAAATTATTTATTTGTGAGCTTACTTGCCAATTTTTTTAACGTTACTTTCCATGTTAGTTTTGTATTCATTTAGAAGCTTTAGAAAATTTCTTTCGGCTTGTAGAAGATCCATTCCTGGGGAATAAATAGTTTTGGGTACCTTGGTTCCTCCATTTACAATTAAAACTTCCAAAAATAACGCAACATAAACTGAATTCTTAACCAAATCCATTTGAACCATATTGGAATCCTTAAATGCGGTGGTAAAATGAAATAGCTTATTTCGTTTACGTTTAGAATTTACTGTCGTGTCGAATTTTAATTAGAAATGAAACACATGTGGCTATAACGGTACATTTCCGGGAAACGTGTACAATTATACTTTTTTCTAGTATCAATGTTTTTTGGGGATTATCTACCATACGCTTGAAAAAGTTTCATTTTAATTATGAACCCGCGTTATTTAAATGTCATGTCTAACAATTAGAGCTCGGAATTCGTATAATTCTTATTAATTGGATAAAATCTACTAAATTCTGATGTATATTATCCGTTTGATTAAAAATATACTATTTTTCATTCGAGTTAACTTATTCGAATATAAAGTAAAAAAAACCTAATCTATATCCGTTTTTATCCAAAAATGACCTTATCTCAGAATATTATCCGCGTTATACGTTCGGATAAAAATTTAGTCCAAAATTTATTTTCGTGAAAAATAACGAATAAAAAGATGATTTAAAATCTTAGTTTTGCCGTTTTATTTATATTCTTCGAATTAAAAGTCAATTTGAAATATTTTTCTTATATTTTAGACTAATTCTGGAAACGCGAATTTTCTTATCCATCGTTATACGTTTGAATACGAGTAATTTGTAAATAGATAAAGCGACAAACGCTTATCTTCGGGTAAACCTTTTAACAATTATACGAATATATAAATTTAATTTTTTAGTTACAAACAATTTATCCTAAAATCAAATATCTGAAAATATACGAATAACGGAAAATAACGGATATCCGATTTCGAGCTCTACTAACAATTTGAACAATGTCTATTTTATAGGTTATTTAATGTGAAGTAGTACAAGAAAATAAATTCAGGCCAACATTGAAGGATTATTTATTTATTTTACAGTTTACAAAATAAACAATGTTTAAAATCGTTTAAAATTGCCATTAGGAGATGTATCGCATTTCTTTTTGAACATCTGATTGTGGCTTAGAATCCACCGATTTGCGACTATTTTTAAACAAAAATTTTAAATAATATATATATATATATATAATTTCTTCTTGAAAAACTAATTTAATATTAAATATTAAACTAAGCCATTTTAGTGGCGAATATTATTTAAAATTAAATTTAACTAACCCCATTTAGTACCAAACAAAACTGGACATCCACCGTGTCTGGTCATCTCAACCAAATCTCCGTTTGGTTTCAAATTCCACCAAAAAACAGCGTCACCCTTAATTATTTTAATTAATATTCCATTAATTATTAAAATATATTATTTTTACAATAAGATTTAATTGCCTAAATCATAAGTTTATAACTTATCTTCTTGTTCAACATTGCTATGACCTCACTCTGAAAAATTCTAACCCAAGGTTACCTTTTTAATCTTAAACAAAACAATTAGGTAGTTATATTATTGTTTCTAGAAATTTTTAGGCTTTCGTTGTTAGTCTGAACGGCTATTGCAAATATATGGCGTATCCCTCCGCCGTAGCCACGCCTACTTAGTGTCAATTCTGCTAACTTTGACCTTACGCTGTCGTCTGCGTTCAGACAAGGTGTCATCAAGAAAATTTGCTATCATACTTATAGAAGATAAGTTATAAACTTATGCTAAATATATACTGGTTGAAATTACAATTTACCTTCTTAGGCCATATAGTGACTCCAAGGTATGGAAAAACAGTTGCCCCGCCAGAAGGAACCTCGTTTAACTAAGATAATGTCAAAATTAATTATTTTAATTTAGTTAAAGGGAAAATGAAACTTAACCTTGTCTTTTAAATAGGCCTAATACACCAGTAAAAAATTTACAAACAAATTTTAAACTAGAAATTAGTTTGAAATAGGCTTAGCTGGATTGATGGAGATTCTGAATCTCTTCGCATTTAAGGGTCATCGACCAATGAGCAAAGGCCTGTCGTTAAGGCGAGATCTTGATGAGACTTATAATAAAATTCGATTTGTCGCTGACTCTTTAATGCGTTGAAATTCAGCTGATCTGCATGAATCCAGCTAAGCCTATTTCAAATTGATTTCTAGTTTAATATTTGTTTCAAATGACCTGATTTAACTAAATTAGGAATCATTATTTGAAAACATGTTTCCTGTTTCTTTAAGCCTCATAAATTTAGTAGTTATTATCGACTTACGTAATACATAACTGTGGCAATTCTATTTCCGGTTGTTTGTCCCTGTAAAATAAATGGTCAGTTAGTCACAATACCTTGTAAATTAATTAAATTCGTATTTAAATTACGTTAAATTTGCTTTTATCTTCAATTTCTTTCATGAAATAGTCATGATGAGGTTTGTACAAACCGGACGTTTCGTAATTGTTCACCTAACAAAGAAATAAAGAAAAACGTTTTTGAATTTTGCGCGCGCTTGATAAATTTTTAAAATTAAAATCCTTAATTTGCAAAAGGAACCATTCGCGGGCCTCCAATCGAGAAACGAGTGTCACCAATGGATTCCATGGCCTAATGTAACAGGGGGAAGGCGGAATTAGAAGCAGGAGCGTGTTCAGAATTAGAAGCCGCTACTGCCGTCTTTAAAACCGCGTCCGCGTTAAAAGTACGCGTCATGGAATAATGAAAACTAGCGCAACCGGTCCGCGACTATTCATACTTGATATTAGATATTTCGTCGCTAAAAATTCCATAGCAATCGAGCTCCCGAATTTCTTAAAAAGCGTTCAGAATTAGGCGACTCTACCCTACTTCTTGAAATTGATCTTACTTGATATTGTTCAGCGCTACCATCGTAATCTTCAGTTCGTAAACCAATCATCATTTCTAATTTCTTACTTTGTTTAAAGACATCTTTGTTAGAACGAGTAGGCATCCAAGAGCTAAAGATAAAATGTGTATTCAGTTTCGATCGTAAAGGGAGAATGCAACTTAACAACAAGTGATTTTTTATCGATTCCTTGTTGTTTAAATAGTTCCAATAACATGGAGATCCCGCATTCCCCGTATAAGAGCCATCGTGATCAATGTCATTGGTCGCTAGTCCTTATACGCCCGGGGAGTTCGGGTGATCTCCGTGAATCTAGCTAAGCCTATTTTGATTATTCTGCATATTTGAGTAGTACAACTTTTGCTAAAGATTTTAATTTTGGTTTATAATTAAAATGAGAACATCTGACCAATCAAAAGACTTCCCTGTTTATACCTTTGGCTTCGTAAAAAACTAAAAATCCCCCGCGACATGTGCTGTCGTACGCACGCGATTGTGATTATCGCGATTCAAAGAGTGTGCCCCAACACGAGTCGAGGGGACTTTACTAGGCCAAAGGTACAAGAGCCGTTTTTTGATTAGTCGGAGGTTAAGACCATAAATTCAAGAGAGGAAATCGGAACTAAAATTCCGAACGTGTTCAAATTTCTCTTTGCAGTAAAAATTGTTACGGTGTTTTTAAGACAATACTACACGCAATTCAAATTTATTTTAAAATAGTGGTTAATTTCGGTTATCGCTTACTTGGAACTTATTCTAGCGGACGATAAGTAAATAGAGCCATTCGACGAAAACTGGAAAGCTGGTCCAAGCTATGAATGTATATACGATCCAATCAAAATTTCTCAAATTAGGGGCTGGTATAACACCGTAATTGAAACCCCTAGAACCAAGAGCGTTGTCTAAATATATTTACGTACCTTATCCTGGGCTAAATTAATTAAGCTTTCCATTTCGCGATCCCTTATGACGTCGTGCAAGACGACTACTAATGGATCTAAGGATACCTCCTCCAATTTAATTGGTTGCAATCGATAATAGCCGTCGAATCCTTCGAATAATTTACATCGCAATTGACTATCCAAAGAGATTGGCTGAAACGTGTATGTGAGAGAAAATTAATACGCTTCTGAAAGTTATAAGCGTCATTTAGCGGCAATCAGTGATAGAGTTATACAACCTATATTGGTTAAAGGTATATTGAAGTAACTCGTGTGTAATACGCGATAAAGTTCATTTTTAGATTGCTTAGATCATAAAATATGTTATTTTGTACAAAAAAAGTATCTCAAATAGTTAAATTGCAATTAAGTTTCGAACTTACAGGTCCATTTTTAATCATGCTCGGAGAGGAGATACGAGCCAATAAAATCTTGAGGCTGTGGCGCCCTCTAACAAAATACTGAATAAGTTTGTTCCAAAGTAAAATTCTGATTGGCTTGTATCCCCTTTTCTACATGAAACAAGATGGTGGAAGATTTAAATAAGGGGGTTAAAACACGGATTTGGTTGCCGATAGATGACGCTTACGAAGCTGTGTCCACGTGTGTTAATCCCAATATAGTTTTCTTCAAGTATATTGTAACTTACCCTGAGTTTCTCGCCTCGACATAGTCGTTGGAACTGTTCTTGTGTTTGAGGTTCTGAAATATTTGTCGAGTGTAGAGTTGTTTTGTAAATTTTCTTCACTTTTGGAACACCAAACATGGGACAAAATGAAGTTTTTTCCGAATCAACTGTGAATGGAACGTGCACTTTTAAGTAACAAGACTTATATCTTGACTCAACAATGGTCCGTTTACTCTGGTTAATTGTGACACGAAAACATCCCCATTACTAATTAGCAAACCAAATTAATTACTTGGTGCTTAGATAATTAAGAGGCGATAATTTGCAAGCTCTTTTTAATATCCCTAAATTAACACGAGTAAACGGACCCTGGAGAGGTTGTTCTTGGCCAGTCTATCTCATATTTTGAACTAACCTATCGGTGGATCAGTGTCGAATCCGATTTCTTTTAACTTGAACGAAATAAATGATGAATTTTTAATATAATGGGTTTAGTTTTGGAAGGCAATGAGGAATATGTAGCCCTTCACGGTATGTCTCACCTGTTTTAATTTTTCTACACTTTTGGCCTCAATATCGTCAGTAAATGGCGATGGTAATGCAAATTCCTCAACGGTTTCACCAAGCGTATTGGCTTGACCTTTCCAATCGTAGTATTTCTCGATACTTAGAATATTTAATGAGTGCACCGAAAGCAGACGGCAATCAGTATCTATCAAGATTTAAACTCGATAGTTAGGTATTTCACCAGAGTGGTATATAAATCGAGTGGGGAAGGGTTAAACACTCGATTTTACTGGGCGTAACCTGTGGTAAACATTCAATCCACCTGGTGGGTTTTAGAGCTAAATCATTTAGTGGTCAAGTGACACGTGATTTCCCTCCCAACCCACTCTGGGTGTAATTATAGCGTGACTTACGAGTTAATTTTTCGGCCATGTTTGGTGGTACATCTCGAAACGTTGTACTAAGAAGGAATCCGTGTCGCATTGCTGGCGTTTCAAGTTCGTACGTCACTTGAAGAGACACGAAACCATCCGTGGCGATCGTGAAGTCTTCGATACTTGGAAGTAACTTAGATAATCTCAATTCCTTAACCGCTTCCTTCAATTCTGGAAAGGAAATAGTTTGAATTGAACCATCTTACCAAAGGTGAACGAGTCTTAGAATTGCACTTCGACTCGCAGAGTCCATGAAGCCAGGATACTAGCTTCGCTATCACCTGTCTATGATTTGTGTCGGGTTAGATATCAAGTTTAGTTTCGTGTGCGCTGCCAACACGAAGTGAAACAGACTCTTTTGTTTAGTTAGCTTCAAGTCTCGAATTTTGACCTACTTTCCACTGGTTCGTCAATTTGAACTTTCAAGATGTCTTCAACATCAATAGTAGATCTTCTCATTAAGATGTAACTGTTAATTGGGTTGCTTAAGACTTCTTGGTAGTCGGACTCTTTGGAATCGTAAATTTCCAATGTTTTCTCGACATAACTTTAAAACAAATATAGCAATTATCATGAGAGGGAAATGTAATATTTTCATAAGTAAATTAAAACCTCTAAGTAACCAAATTTGAATTGGGTCTATAGGGACTTTTTTTTCGCAAAGAATTTACTAAAGATATTCCATACTTCTTCAATGTTTTGAGGTTTTTTTCGGTAGTTTTGATGTATTGGTCTAATTTCTTCAGAAACGCAATTTCGCCTTCCAAATGCGTGAGAAGTTTCGGAGACGCTTCGAATATTCGTGTTGGTTCTTCAGTGTATTCTGATTCGTCTAAATATTGGATTTCAATTCCGTCTTCTAATGAATCTTCTATTTCGTTTTCCATTTCAAATTTATCGCATTTACTCGAAGTGATTATGAGTAAGAGCAAAGAAAATATAGGAAGTTTTGCTTTAATCATATTGTTGTGTACCGTATGAAATCCACGAATCTAAAATTTGCCAACGCGCTTTTCTAAATTATTCTCGGGAAACAGCTGCTGTTAAACTTTATTCACACGTACACCATACTAGCTGGCTTCACGAATGCATAGGTAAATTCGCAGTTCGACTGTTATAGGTCGTTTTAAATTATTTACTGCTAGTATAAATCAACAAAATAAAATCGACCTATTTGATCAGAAACGACTGTTATAGGTCGTTTTAAATTATTTACTGCTAATATAAATCAACAAAATAAAATCGACCTATTTGATCAGAAACGTATTACGCTCGAATATTTTCATAATTTGCCTTTTTAATTATAGATTTTGTGGAAAGTTCTGAACCCTTTGACCGCGATTTTCAAGCGTTAGGAATCAGGACACCAACACATGAAAGGAATATAAACCCTAGGTTAATGATCTCGCGTTCCCGTAAGATTCAAATATTTTCCACCCTAGCTCAAAAGTAGGATTTGTTTTAAAGGGACTATCTGAGTTTTTAAAGTCCCTTTAAAGTTAAATCAAGGGAAGATGATGGACCAATTTCAGAGCAGATAGGGCCTTTAATGTACTATAGTGCTTATGATTATAGGAACATGGCAGTTTTGGGATTTCATCATCCCTTTGCGATTTATGTTCAACGTCGTCTGCTAAGCAAGAAAATATGTCGACTTTAAAGGGGCTATAAGAAGTGCAGATAGTCCCTTTAAACACTTCCCATAATTGGAGATTCAGAATTGCTTATTTCCGTCCCTGTTTTAAATTTCAATCGGTTGTCTGCTTGTTATTTCTGAAATTTTGACACATGTGTCGTTTTTTCATCAACTATGGCCGAAGAACTCGTGGCAACGTTCATGGAAATTGGTTTAAGCCAACAAAAAGCTAAAGAAACGTTGAAGAATGAATCCTTGTCTCAAATTTTGTCAGAATTCATTAAAGAGGTATTTAAGATCTTTTAAACCCTAGGTTTTGAATCAATTACAGAAAGAATTGTTATGGGCCTAGGCTAATTAAACAATATGTCATTGCCGATTGCCGAACCTTTTTGTTGTCTGCTATTGTTAGGAAGTTATTAACTTATTGCGGCTTCTTTTTTAGGCGAAGAAGCATACCAAGAATGGCGTAAATAAACAACTAGGTAATTTGCTATATCAGGCTGCTTCCAAAATGAAGGCGCAGATTCGTCATTGGATCCCCATTCTTAGCGAGTATCTTGCAACAGGGAAGCTAGACAGCGAAGTTAAACTAGCAGGTACTTTCCAGACTTTTCAAATAACAATTCCACATTTGTTTATTGATTATTACTTATCTTTTAGCGGCTCTAGAGTATATGATATCAAACCCCGCAGTCCCGTTGGATAAGTCAAAATTTGAAAAATATTCAGGAGTAGGTGTTACAGTTTCTCCCGAACAAATAGAGAATGTTATCGAAGGTATTATTGCCAAACATAAAGCCGAGTTAATTGAGAAAAGATATAGGTTTAACATGGGAGTGATTTTGGGTAAGTATGATATTCATTAAAATTTTTGATTACGTAATTATAAAAGGGGTTCGCTGGTGTTTTAGGAGAAGCCAGAAAAGTTTTATTATTTGCTGATGGCAAAAGCGTTAAAAATGAAGTAGATTTGCAAGTTTTAGATCTTCTGGGACCTAAAACTGCTCTTGATAATGAAAAACCTGCCAAAATCAAAGTTAGTTATTAGATTTTATATTTTTATCATCTAACCCTATAGTTCCAAAGTACCTGTAAAAGGTTAGGCTTAGACAATCGGGTGTGGTTTTGCCATCTCCCTGAAAAAAATGTAGATGATTGTTTAATATAGGTGTCTTCCACTGAAAACTCAAAAAGTACGAAATCGTCATTGAAAAACGACATGCCTGAAGATAATTCGGGTAAGTTTGATGTGAAATAACTTAACCTTTCTTAAACCCTGTTCCTTTTTTTTTAGTATCGGGTGGGGGAGCTCTTACTATATCGGAACTTATGAAAACCAAAGTTCATTTCCACAAAGTCGGGGAGAATTACAAAACTGATGGTTACGTTATCACTCAGAAAACTATGGAATTACTTAAAGAACATTTAAAAGCGACTGGTGGTCAAGTACGAACGCGGTTTCCACCCGAACCAAATGGAATTCTTCATATTGGTCATGCTAAAGCTATTAATATCAACTTTGGTTACGCCGCAGCTTACGACGGAGCTTGTGTTCTACGATACGACGATACCAATCCAGAGAAAGAAGAAGAAAGGTTTTTTCTCGGGATTAAGGAAATGGTTGAATGGCTTGGTTATAAACCTAACGCTATCACTCATTCTTCCGATTACTTCGACGAGTTGTACAATTTTGCCAAGATTTTGATTAAGAAAGGGTTGGCTTACGTCTGTCATCAACGATCGGAAGAAATTAAGGGTTTTAATCCTCCTCCATCCCCTTGGAGGGATCGCCCCGTTGACGAGAGCGTACAATTATTTGAAGATATGAAAAAAGGAAAGATTAACGAAGGTGATGCAACCTTGAGGATGAAAGTGACGCTAGAAGAAGGCAAACAAGATCCAGTAGCTTATAGAATACGATTCGTAGCGCATCATCGGACTGGAAATAAATGGTAAGCATTGTAGAAAGGGTTCTGTATTTTTTTTGAGCTTCCCTTTGATGATTTTAACTTTTTAAGGTTTCCTTGATAATAATTTGGTTACCCTAATATATTTTGAGGTTCCACGTCTAATTTTTGAGGGATAAAATTAACTTTGAGCTCGTGTGTCTGGCGCATGGAATTAAACTTAATTATTTTCCTAAAACTCGCGCGTGTGCTACTTGAATTCATTTTTTCAAAAGTCTCACGTGCCAATCTGAAGAAAATTAATTAGTTTAACACACGCAGGACGCACGCGCTCAATATTAATTTTATCCTTCCTTAGAATCTATTGAGTTTTTTGATCTGAACCACCCTTTATATCTTTTTTTAGGTGTATTTATCCAACTTACGATTTCACTCATTGTCTGTGCGATTCGTTAGAAAATATAACTCATTCTCTATGCACGAAGGAATTTCAGTCCAGGTAGGCCCATTTTTTTATTGTAGGATTAGATTTCTATAATTTTTAGGCGTTTAAATTTAATATTTTTCTTAGGCGTTCTTCGTATTATTGGCTATGTAATTCGTTAGATATTTATTGCCCTGTTCAATGGGAATACGGTCGTTTAAACCTCAATTACACAGTAGTCTCGAAAAGAAAAATTGGGAAACTCATATCCGAAGGAATTGTCAGGTAAATCGCAATTGATTAATCCTAATGATAGATGGCGCTGAAACTCTTAATTCTGAACTCTTAGAGATTGGGACGATCCTAGGCTTTTTACTTTAACAGCTTTAAGACGGAGGGGTTTTCCAGCGGATGGCATTAATAACTTTTGCGCTGGGGTATAATTAAATCTATATATATAATTATTTTAACTGTCATCACGGTTGTTTTAATATATATATCGCAATCAGGTTGGATTAACAGGGTCTCAAAGTACGGTCGATGTTCAGATGTTAGAATCATACGTTCGAGACAGTTTGAACGTGACTGCTTCGAGGTTAGTATCAATCTTAAAGTGATATTTCTAAATTAAACCTAGAATGGTAATTTGAAAATTGGGTCATAAGATCAAGAGAATTTGAAAATTGGGTCTTAAGGTCACTGGGAATTTAGTATTGAACTAAAAGGTCATGGGGAATTTAAAATTTAACCAAAAGGTCACTTGGATTTTAATATTGAACCATAAGGTCATGGAGATTTTAATATTGAACTAATTGGTCATGGAGATTTTAATATTGAACTAATTGGTCATGGAGATTTTAATATTGAACTAATTGGTCATGGAGATTTTAATATTGAACTAATTGGTCATGGAGATTTTAATATTGAACTAATTGGTCATGGAGATTTTAATATTGAACTAATTGGTCATGGAGATTTTAATATTGAACTAATTGGTCATGGAGATTTTAATATTGAACCAAAAGATCATGGAGATTTTAAATTTGAACCTAAAGGATATGAGCATTTTAAAATTGAGCCAATAGGTCACTTGGAAATAAAAACTGAACCAAAAGGTCAAGGGGAACTTAAAATTTAGCCAAAAGGTCACGGGGAACTAAACATTTAACCAAAAGGTCACGGGGAACTAAAAATTGAACCAAAAGGTCACGGAATTTAAAATTGAAAACAGTTTAATGGGGAATTTTAAAATTGGATCAAGGATAAGAGGAGGAATTTGAAAATTCATTGAAAAGGTCAAGGAAATATTAAATATTCATGTAAAATTGTAACTTTGTAGAGTAATGGCCGTTTTGGAACCATTAAAATTAGTCATAACAAACTTCCCATCTTCCGGTGCAATTGACGTTGAAGTTCCGAACTTCCCATCAGATCCTAGCAAGGGTAGTCATAAAGTGCCTTTTGCGTCCATCTTATTCATTGAAAAAAGCGATTTTAGAGAAGTACGTTCGAATGATCGCGAGTAACCTAACTACGTAACATAACTTGTGAACTTCGTCTCTCAGGTTGAAGAGAAAGGTTATCGAAGATTAACTCCGAAACAACCCGTTGGTTTGAGACACGCTGGTTATGTAATTTTTTTCCAAAAAGCTATTAAGGATAAAGATGGAAATGTTACCGAAGTACATGTTACTTGTACTAAGAGTACCGAAGCTGAGAAACCCAAGGCTTTCATTCATTGGGTATCGCAGCCCCTTAATTGCGAAGTTCGCTTGTACGAAAGACTGTAAGTTTGAAGCATTTTTTTATTATTCTTTAGTTCCTTTATTAAAATTAAAATTCCGCTTAGATTTAATCATCCAAATCCAGAGGATCCTAACGAAGTTCCCGGAGGTTTTATTAGCGATTGCAATAAAGTAAGAATGATCTTTGCTACCTCTTTTAAAAAATATTAAATATTAATCAATAAATTAGGACTCGCTAAAAATCATCACCGACTCTCTAATTGACGTATCAGTTAAAAACGCCAAGGCTTACGACAAATTTCAGTTCGAACGCATTGGATTCTTTAGCGTTGATCCTGATTCAACTAAAAATAAGGTACCATTCTGATTTTTAAATTTTTTATCTTTAAAAATTGCCCGTATTGTCGTTATCGATCGAATATCTTCATTTTCAGTTGGTGTTTAATCGTACAGTGACTTTAAAAGAAGACTCGGGAAAACAGTAATTTGTATCAAAATGGGAAAGTGCCTTTATTATAAAATAATTCGCAAATCAAAGTTCATTTTGGAATAAAAAGATTAAAAAAGAAACTGAAGTTGCCATTTTTATTTACAGAAAAAATTAAATGCTTGTGATTTTAAGCATCTTCTTCGTAATCGTACACCGACATTATAGCTTCCATTATCTCCCATAATTTATCTCTCGTCAAATCTTCGCATAGTGTCTAAAAAATTTGGAGGAAAATGGGTAAAATCATTCATTTTGATCAATTGACAATTACGAGTACTCGTTTCATTATGTTGATTACGAGTACTCGTTTCATGAAGTTATTGATTACGAGTACTCGTTTCATGAAGTTATTGATTACGAGTACTCGTTTCATGAAGTTATTGATTACGAGTACTCATTATCAATTATAAGAATTAGTTTCATTTAATTATCTATTACAAGTACTCGTTTTCTTAAAATTAAATAATAAAGTGAGTCTCCTACCTCGAACCAACTTAGTACAGCTTCGTCAGTGAAAGGTACGGTCAGTGCGTAACACTGTAACGCCGTATTGATGATAGCGATGGCTACGTGTTGAGGTTTGTACTTGAGGCATTGTGGATCGTGATAAAGATCGCACAATAGCGACCAACACATTCTCATTAATGGCACGCGATCTAACGTTTTAGGGTCAAACCAATCTTGCAGTGATTTGAGATAGTGAAGCATGTACTGAAGAAATAATGGTAAATAAATTCTTATTAATTTCATTACAAAGGTAATTAAACTAAGTTTACTTTGTGCGGATGATCGATGGATACTTTAAACTGCAACATTCTAAGTAATAGCAATTCTCCTTGAACAATAGCGTCCCTTAGCGACCAGTATTCTTCACCCAAATCTAACGGTTCCGAAGTTGGATGAACCACCCTAAGCGGAATAATATCATAAATCAAACTAGTCTGGCTGAGGATTTTTAAACTTTTAAGTTTAGCTTCTTACTTGTGATAAACGTTAACGACATCCCGAATTTTCAAATGATCTTCTTCAACTTTTCCGGCTAAATACATTGATGTTGCCGCTATTAACTGTAATTAAGATTAATCGCGTTTTGTGAGTCTGTAAATCGTGAAATTGTAAGCTAACAATACTTACTTGAGGATCGTAATCTTCAATATTACATTGTTCGAAGAATCTATGATAAAAAACTGCAGCTGTTGCTACAGTTTGAGATTGCGCTCCCAGCTTTGTCCCTCCTTCGAACAGAAGATTCATTGTTTTATAATGTATATTAACGCTATTCGTCACTTTCTTCGACATCATTGACATTTTATTTAATTTAATAACCGAACTTAATACTAAAATTATTTGTTAAGCCTAATTTAGCTTTAAAAACTTAAATCGGCGTTGAATTGTTATTTGTTACTGTCGTCTGCTTACGAGCGTTATGGAAGAATTCAAGGTCAAGGTTGTCATGGAGGCTGTAGACAGTGACCCATACCGGAGATACTGTCTCTATAGAAAATAAATTAAGGAGTTTCCTTTATGTTGAAATAATGCTCATTTAAGTCCCTTTTGTTCGAAATTAAATACGATCTCAAAACTACTCTTGCGCTTTCTTTGATTCTAATTTGTACGAATTTATTTTTATTATCTATAGGTGTATCTGTAATGGGGCCATAGTATTTAATCGATTGATGCCGATGTTTTACAGATATAGCGGATTTCTACTAACCTTGGATGTTTTATGCCTACGGGGAGTACGGGCTCACTATGTGACTGCAGGGACGGAAATAAGCACAAGTCACTGGTCATTTATCCGATAAATTTTCCAAATGTCCGATAACTTTTTATTTTTAAGAGGGGGTCACTGGACAAATGTCCGATAAAAAAAAGTACTTTTCAGTACAATAAATGTAGCATTGTCCGGTAATTTTGTTAAATGTCCGATAACTTTTGAATTTTTAAGGGGGGTTACTGGACATTTGTCCAATAAGAAAAATTTCTTATTTCCGTCCCTGTGTGACTGAATGATAATTGATATTATAAGCAGACGACGTTTTGCAATTACGTACAACTTACGAGTCCGAGGTTGATTATTCTACCAAATATAATTAGTGTTAATTAAATCTAAAACTAATAAGAGTTTAACATTCAACTGTTTTAACGCAACGAAACTGGAAACTTTAAAATGGCGCCTCCTTTCCCCGATGATGTTGATGTATTTTCTGGACCACACTCTCGAATGAAGCGTCTTGTAGAAGTGTCAAATCAAAAAGTAAATTGATTACGTTTCATTCGTTAATTAATCGCTTTACTAATCAGAATATTTCTTGTTCTTTTGTTTTTACAGATTCATTTGACAGATTTCTCAAACGATGACGCTCTTAAATCTCTTCTCCATAGTCTACATAAAACGTTTTGCGAATTTAAAACCCACGAGCAAATTGAGAACACTTTTATTATGAAGAAATTAAAGAATAAGTTGAAAGCTTTATCAATTCACGACGCCGCTGTATGTAATTGTCATAATGACAGTCAACTCTCGGAAATGTTGGCTCTTGTCAAGGATGGTTACTCTTGCACTCGTAAGAGTCATATTGAGAAATTAAATTATGGATTGAAACTTCAACGAGCTATCGAAGAATTCAACAACGAATTTCTGCCTCATATGAAGGAGGAAGAAGAGGTTAGTGAGTCATTTCATTCAATTATAAATAAATTATCAATTGACGATTATATCTAGGTTTTTCAACCAATGTTGATGAAATATTTTGGATATGACGAACTGAAGTCTCTTAAAGACATGGTTGTAAAAGAACACGTGAAATGGCAACATTTAATTCTTGATGAAAAAACTGATCACGAGCCAGAAGAAATTCCTAAAAAGGAACCCCCTACCAATTACTTCGATAAACTACCCCCTGAAGTTCTCTTTCATGTGTTTTCTTATTTGGATCCCCGCGATCTAATTCGCTGTTCCTCAGTTTGTCAAACGTGGAATGAAGTGGCTTACGGTAAAAATCTTTGGTTGAATATCTCTCCCGTTTATTGGGCTAAAGGTTAGTGATCTCTCGATCTTTGTTGAGCTCCCCTTGAGTGTCAAAATGGGATTATTCTCTATTAGGTTATTGGTCAAAACGAGAAACGTTTGTTCCGGACGCATCAATGTCTCCTCAGATAAGTTCGGTAAATCTGAGTGATGAAGACGCTGACCTTGATGAGGCTGAGAGTTACGAAGAATGGGAATTCCACGATCAAAGACGAATTTCGCTGCCTACTTGTCGCCGTAACAAAGTTAGAAAGGAAAGAAACCTTCTGAATGGCCTCATTCAACACGTTTTACCCAAAGTTGGTCAAGGAGTGAAAAAAATTGATCTAGCTTATTGCGGAGGACTAACCAATAGTCAAGTAAGATTTATATTTATTGGGTTAATGTTAAAATATGCGTAGAAACAACAAAATCTCTCGATTTTAAATTATTCATTAATGTTTAGTTAACTTAGGCTTGTGCCAGCTAAGCCTTACTAAGAATAATCAAGGCTTATCATCGAAGAGTGGCTCAATTTCTCAAAACTGATTAGCCTAAGAAGGCTAAGATGCTCTGTCGTTTTTATCCGTAGTCTGAATTTTAGTAACATTTTGCCTCAGTTTTCATTATAACTAAATCTATATCTAGTTAAATTTAGGCCTAGCTCTAGCAGACGAAACTCTGGTTATAGATTAATTTTATTTAAAATTCTTGACCAAGGCTTATTAAATTTAGGCCTAGTTTTAGCAGACGATTTATTTAAAATTCTTGACCAAAGCTTTGCAAAATTGTTAAAATTGTTTCTATTTAGCTAAGCCTTGTGAAAACGGTGTGGGGAAGTGTTCCTTTACCTATGATATGTATTTCAAACTATAAATTATGAATAATCTATTAAATTTCCCTACAGTTTCGTTCTATTATGAAACAATGCCCCAATATAATGTGGTTAGACGTTTCGGATACTGATATTAATGATTTTGCGTTTAAAGGGTAAGATTTTTATATCAAATCATCAATTCTGGTACAATTCTCCTAAAATTCTTAATACAATTTTTTTGATTTTTCAAACAACATAGACTTTTCTCATACAACGTTTTTAAGAAACTGAATTATTTGAACCTTTCCGGTTGCCACGTATCAGATGAAGGACTGAAGCTACTTTCTCAGTGCTTTGCCAACACTAATCGTGCAATTGTCTGCCCAAAGAAGATTACGTCTTGCGAGAAACACCAAACTTGCTCGTCATTGGCTCGTTTTCAATGCCTTTTAAGAACTAAGAATCAAATAGAAACAATTTGTCTCTCTGGATGTTACAGGATTACCGATTCTGGTCTCAGGTAAAACAATTTTTATTTTATCTCTATGATCAATCGATCGTAAGATGGGATGATGGTGCCACATTTATCGTAACAAAATTGTTTGGGCAATTAAGAAATAGACTTTTAGCGATGGCTAGATGGCGCCACTCACGTTTTTAGTGGTCTGCTTATGAAAGGAAAATGAAGACTTAGTAATTATAGTCAAAGGCTTAGCAACAATAGTGTACAAACATATCCACCCAGAATTTGGAAATAACGAGGCTTTACTATAGACTACCTCTTACTAGGTGGCGCCACGCGTGATTTTTTAGTCGTCCGCTTAAGATTTTAATTTGGGGGATTGCAGATACCTGTTAGAAGTTGGATTATTTGAGAAAGTAACTTTTCTGGACGTATCTGGTTGCTGGCAACTGACTGGTCCTCATTTGAAGGAAATAGTATCAAGATCCCCTTTACTTCTCGCTGAAAATCTATTTTACTGTAGCGAAATTGAGGATGGTCCTTACGAAATGGAAGCCAATGGCTGCCAAAATCTGGGTGGCTCGAACGGCAGAGCGTGTTGTCGTTCTAATTTGTGATACTTCCCCCCCCCCCCTTTGTTGATTTTACATGTAGATAATCGATGTTATTTTATAAATTCCTTTGGTGATATTTAAAAATCTGGTTATTAAGTTTAATAGGTTAAAAATTAGAATCAGTCAGTCGTTCCCAAATCCCGAATATTTTCAATTTATCGTACTAATTATATAAATTAATGGAATTTTAAAAGTTAGCGTAAAAAATGTCAAAACCTGTAGGCTTACGTGTACTATTAACTTAAAAGCATCAATAAATTTACTACAGCGTACCTAGATTCGCTATGTGTAGATTATTGTAATGCTTAACATACAGAGTTAGGCTTAGCGTATAGAATTAGGCTTAACGTACAGAGTTAGGCTTAACGTACAGAGTTAGGCTTAACGTACAGAGTTAGGCTTAACGTACAGAGTTAGGCTTAACGTACAGAGTTAGGCTTAACGTACGAAGTTAGGCTTAACGTACGGAGTTAGGCTTAACGTACGGAGTTAGGCTTAACGTACGGAGTTAGGCTTAACGTACGGAGTTAGGCTTAACGTACGGAGTTAGGCTTAACGTACGGAGTTAGGCTTAACGTACGGAGTTAGACTTAACGTACGGAGTTAGACTTAACGTACGGAGTTAGACTTAACGTACGGAGTTAGACTTAACGTACGGAGTTAGGCTTAACGTACGGAGTTAGGCTTAACATACGGAGTTAGGCTTAACATACGGAGTTAGGCTTAACATATAGAGAAAGGGTTAAAATACGGAGTTAGGCTTGATGTACAGAGTTAGATTAGATTTAAATCAAAGAATTAGGCTTAGTGTAAAGAGTTGTGTTAAGATTAAAGCAAAGGTGTAGGTTAGGCTTAAAACAAGGAGTTAGGCTTTTTTTGCATTTTATCAGTGGAAATTGAGTTAGGCTTAGAGTTCAACCAGTAACTTTGTTAATTACAAACCTCATATTCTACAGAATCTTTCCTTTTGAAAATCATATTAAATTAAGCACACAGTCAAGCTTTGGATAGTTAGCCATACTGCAGGCAAAGATAGGCCAGTATGCGTAAACGAGGATGATTTTCAAGACAGGCAATTTCTAGAGCAGATAGGGCCTTTAATTATACTGATAAACTTTTGTTGTTAAAAACAACTTCCACGTTCCTTGTCTTTAAAGTACCATCTGTTAAAGAAACTATCATTGATTGTTTTATTATTTCCTAACCACCTGCTGTTATTCAACTCTTTTCATAGTACGACCTAAATACCTAAATTCTTCCTCAACAAGCGTGTTTTATTCTCATTTACTATCGAAACCACCTTCGTTATATTGTTTTTATTCCCCAATTATGATTCAGACCTATCGGAACCCCTAGATAGCGACCAAATTAGTTAGAAATGTATATGGTATTCGTGGCAATCCTACTTTTACATCAAGTAAGCCTAATATACTCGGAGACTGCTCGAGACGCATTCAGGAGAGCTTTTCAATTTAGTGGAGATGATATTGACATCGGAGCTACTGCAGTAATATATTTTTCATTATATATTCTAATATAGAATTAGTAGTAACTTAGTTTATACTAAATGTAACTTTAAAGGGACAAGGAAACCTGTTTTTAAAATGTCTAAATCTTAATTTATTTAGACCGCGTTATTTCAAACGAATATCTAGATATATGTTAGTTCAAAATTTCAATATTTATCCTCAAAATCAAAGCAATTCAAACCATAGTATCAGTTTAACTCTAGATTCTCGTAACCCAGGTTTTCTGGCCTCTTTAAAGATCAAAATTAAAGGTTTCCGCTCTTTGAGTACGGTCGAAAGACTTAATTTAATTAAAATCTAGCCAGAAATGATACGTAGTAAGCCAGGATACGAATGCGAAGAGCATTTTGTCGTTACTTCGGATGGTTATGTTTTGGGTATGCATCGTATTGTAAAAAAAAATCCGATTGTATCGAGAGCTTCGCGACAACTACCCGCAGTCTTAATGATGCACGGACTATTGGCCTCTAGCAATGATTACATTGTTAATTTTCCTAATCAAAGTTTAGGTATTTAAATAATTTAATCCTTATTTAATAAAAAGTATCGCAGCATTGTCCCACAAAACTATGGAAACTTTAAAATTAAATAGATGGCGCCAGTGGTTGAGTGATATATGAAGTCTTTTTAAACAAGATGGTCTGGAGGGGTCCTGAATAGTAATTTCACGCGAACTAACCTAATCTAACCTAATCTAACTCTATATAACGTCCAAAATGATGGGGAATGACGTCCTATTTTTGACCTATCACAGCCCTTAGTGGAAAATACATCACCACCAATTAGAAAGCATATGGCATTATGACTCAATTAAAGGCTAACCAATCAGAAAGCTTACGGGAAGGGGTTGCAGAAAAAAAATTGTGGAATACCGCCATTGCAGTCACACGGAGCTCAATTGAGTTTTACAGTTTTGTGGGATGTAGTTTGCAATACATTCTTTAATAAGGAGAATTTTAAGCTTTTTTATATAAAATTAGGATTCATTCTCTTGGATAAAGGATACGACGTATGGTTAGGTAATGTCCGTGGTAACCGCTACTCGCAGAAACATACCAAATTAAGCACGGACGATCCTGCATTTTGGAAATTTAAGTATGGGTGATACTTTAAAGACAAAATGGCCTTAATTTGACAGTAATTATCTTTAGTTGGGATGAAATATCAGCCATTGATCTTCCAACGATGATAAACTACGTATTGAACGTGACTAATCTAAGTAAACTTTCGTACGTCGGTCATTCTATGGGAACTTGTATAATGTTTGCCTTGTTAACCCAAAGTCCAGAATTCAACCGAAAGGTTTGAAAACTAAAACATCACTTCATTTTCCTTTTCACCCTCTCTTTAAACTCTTAAATTAAGTTAACCTAAGTCGTAAATACTTTTAGGTTAATATATTCGTAGCCATGGCACCAGTCGCTAGAGTAGCGAACATTAAAGATAAAGATATAAAAAAAGGATTTCATACTTTAGCCCCTATTTTATTGGTAAGTAATTAAACCCGCAAGATCGCGTCGAAATTTATTTAACTACTTTGAATTAAAGCCTTTGAGTGGATTGTTATACGGAACTGAAGGCAAATTTATGACGAATAGTTCATCAATGCCTGATTTTATCAACCGGGGTTTATGCTCATTCATCGTTACGAGGTTTTTATGCAACTACGCTTTTGAAGGATATTTTACCAGCCTTCATATAAATGAATCTCGCATCCCTGTCTACAATACAATATACCCCGCTGGCACCTCTATTTATACCGTTTTCCATTTTTCACAAGTAAGTTAGTTAAGAATAGGCTTCACCTTACGCATAACTAGCCAAAATTGTACGATAGCTGGTAGGCCCTTTAAATTTAATATTTTAATTTGTATTTCGTTCAGGAAGTGGCTTCTGGAGAGTTTCAAAAATATGATTACGGTGTCGATGAAAATCGTATAAGATATGGACAGGTGAGATAATTTTGCCTGATTTATTAATTGTCTAACTCACGTTGTAAGGCTTAGCACGAGAGTTAAGCTTAGCACGAGAGTTAGGCTTAGCACGAGAGTTAGGCTTAGCACGAGAGTTAGGCTTAGCACGAGAGTTAGGCTTAGCACGAGAGTTAGGCTTAGCACGAGAGTTAGGCTTAGCACGAGAGTTAGGCTTAGCACGAGAGTTAGGCTTAGCACGAGAGTTAGGCTTAGCACGAGAGTTAGGCTTAGCACGAGAGTTAGGCTTAGCACGAGAGTTAGGCTTAGCACGAGAGTTAGGCTTAGCACGAGAGTTAGGCTTAGCACGAGAGTTAGGCTTAGCACGAGAGTTAGGCTTAGCACGAGAGTTAGGCTTAGCACGAGAGTTAGGCTTAGCACGAGAGTTAGGCTTAGCTCGAAAAATAGGCTTAGCAAAGATGTGTACGATCTTATAGAAAAGTAACTTAAAATTTTGTACAGGATACTCCCCCTATTTATAATATTTCAAACATCAAAGCCCCCGTCTCATTATTTTGGAGTGACGATGATCCATTGGCTGATCCCCAAGACGTCGCTTGGTTGGCTAATAATTTACCCAATGTGGTTGAGAACTTTCACATCAATGTTTCCCAATGGACTCACTCCGATGTACTTTACGCTATCGACGCTAGTGAAATTGTATTTCCAACCATACTAAAACTTCTCAAAGAATACAATGATTAAAATAACAATTATCGTTTCTTTATCTCTCTGCTCTACAATTATTTATTGTTTCATTGCTAAAAACTCGTTTAACAGCGCAAGTGAGAGCATTTTTAGGACCACATAATCCCCGAAAATCATCAACGTTAATGCTGTATAGAAAAATTCCGTCGTAACCCTTTTCTTTCACAAAATTTGCCTGAAAAAGTGAAAATAAATTATGTCATTATTTCCATTTTAATTAAAACATACTTTTGCCGTGACGCTTCTGGGGTTTTCGTACGAAGCCCATTCTTTGGTTTTTAAGCCTTGGTCACTAGTATTTTCCACGGTATGTACGTACGGCACCATTCCGTCTTCGTCCCATTCCTCAATCCACGAACCGGACATGGTGAAGATACATGCCTGAAACACAAACATTACCTTAAAAAATTACGATCTAATGTGTATTGTTAACTAACGTACTTCGTAATAAAGTATGCCTCCCTCATAATTAGAGTATTTATGTACACTTCCTTTTCCTTTTGTTAAACTTCCAAGATTTCCATTTTCCTCATCGGCTAGTTGCGACGTGACACCTTCCAGCGCTACACCGACAACAAGTTTGAATTTTGGAGCTCCTTTTGATTCCCAAAGCGCCATTATTGACTCCTAAACTTCCGTGAGATTCGTGTGAGTACGATGATATTCTTGTCCCTTTTGCTATTTTGAAAGCCTTACCACCGATGCTGTGTCTTTTAAATTTTTGGCAACAGGGTGTAAATTGTTATGACTAAAAGCTTCAGTCTCCCACCAACCCCAAAAATTGAAACTTCTGACATGAATTGAATCAACGTATCTGCAATAATATACTTAGATACTTAGAAAAAAGCATAAAATTGGGTTAGATTTGGTTTACTTAGATAATTCTGGTACGTTAAATCCTTTATCTATTGACTCTTCATCATTGGGTCCAGTTATAACCAGTTTATATCTCAATTTCTTGAATATAGCCCGTAATTCCTAAAAAAAAGATTTCATTCTTCCTTTAAAATGTTAAAAATTCATTTCAGCCTCTTTAAAATACTAAAATTCATTTCAGTCTCTCTTTAAAATACTAAAATTACTTCAGTCTCCCTTTAAAGATTTTCAAAATGGAGTAGGTTAAAAAGATTGTACCCTGGATATGAAATAGAGTGTATATTATAGCCGAGTCATTTACTGAGAATTCTTCCTACAACGTAAGATTCTTAGTAGTTTGATACATTCGAATAATGTTTTGGAGTAATTCACCTAATTATGGGCAAATTGTAAATAAATTATGTTGTCGAAAATAGTAGGTTAATATTTCAAATTCCAACTACAACCTTCACAGATCCACTCCACATTATGTTATTACTCCTTTGTAATCCGTTAGTCGGGTACTCGGGTAACATTTATTTATTTATTTATTTAGCTTTGAGGGTTTATACAAAAAGCCACTTGGGCTTATAGGATATGTATAAAAAAAAAAATAAATAAATAAAAATAAAAAGGGGTTTGTTTAACGTAACAATAAGTATCTAGTTTACTAATTGAGTGACCAGATTAGTTAAAGCGATGTAATGTTTGTAAGGTTATGTACAAATTAATAATAATGAGGAGGGGTTTAGAACAAAGTTATGATGAGCAGATTAAATAAATATGTAGTTTACTAAGTGGGTGTCCAGTATAATTAAAGCGTTGTAAAGTATTCAAAGGATATGTACAAACGAAAAATAATAAAAAGGGGGGTTTAGAACGGAGTTTGGTTTAGCGGTTTAATGAAATATCTAGTTTACTTATTAAGTAATTGATTGAGAGGACTAAACAAGAGCACTGACAATGTAGTAGACTAGTAGTTGTAATACGAAGGTGCCAGGGGTGTTGGAGTAAAAATATTATGAGTTTCATAAAGAAAGAGTAAAGTGACCAACGCACCCTAATTCTCTCTGCCACTTACGGAAGGGTTGAAGTGGATTGAAAGGGCTTTTCTAAATTTGACCTTACCATCGAGGGCGATAATGGATTCGGGCAGCATATTCCAATCAGTAATAATGGAATGAGTAAAGTGGTGGTGACGAATTGATGTTTTTGCACGGGGCTTTTGAAGTTTCTTGGAATGACCTCTTGTGGAAGAACTAGGGGGAATTGAAAAGAAAGTATCCATGTCTAGGTCTAAACGGTTGTAGAAAAAGTCATGTAGTAAACAGAGGTTGTTGATTTTGTGTCGTGTAGCTACGGGATCTATATTTAGGGTTTTTAGCCTTGTGGAAGAGGGAAGGTTGTGTAATGTCTGAGCTAATTTTGAAAATTTATTTTGAGCCTTTTGAAGGGAAGTAATACTACCAATAATAGAAGGGGTCCAGATTGGGGATGCGTAATCAAGGAGTGGGAGGGCTAAGGCATTGTAAAGTGTTTTGACTAGTTTAGGTGGACGGTTGTTGATGTTGCGACGAATAAGACCTGAGAGGGAATTCATGCGCTTACAGACCTTATTGGTGTGGGCAGTGAATTTAAGGTTAGGCTCTACTGAAACTCCGAGATCAAGTTCCGACAAGGTGGTTTTAAGTGGGTTGTTGTATAGAGTGTAGATGTGACGGGGGTTGGTATGACCTAAGTGTAGGACAACGCATTTGGTTAAGTTGAATCGGAGACCATTATCAGTTGCCCAAGTCTCGATAGAGTTAAGATCAGTCTGAAGTTGACTAGAGTCTAAGTGGGAGCGTATACGCAGAGAGATCTTGGTATCATCAGCAAAGAGCAAAATTAGAGCAAACCGAACAACAGCGGGGAGGGAGTTGATAATGATGTTAAATAAAAGGGGACCAAGTACAGAGCCTTGAGGTACACCCTGTTCCACATTGGCCCAATCCGAATTTTGGCCCTTAAGCACCACCCTCTGTTTACGGTCCGCAAGATAGTTTTGCAGCCAAAGAAGTGCAGTACCAGTAATCCCAGCTTCGGATAAAGCCAGTAGAAGTTTAGCATGAGGGATGGTGTCGAATGCTTTAGCTAGGTCTAGATAGATTACATCAACGCTATAGCCCTCATCTATACACTTAGTCCAGTAGTTAGTTGCTACTAGGAGATTAGTCACGCAAGACCGTTTATGAAGAAAACCGTGCTGGGCTGGGGTGAAAAAATTTTTATTGCTTAGGTAAGTGAGTAGTTGGTCATGTACTAGGATTTCACATATTTTAGGTACTTGGTTTAAGGAACTAATTGGTCTATAATTTGAAGCCTCAGACTTGGTCCCTTTTTTATGTATAGGGGTTATATTTGCCTCCTTCCATGATTTCGGCAAAATACCAGAAGCAAAGGAAGCAGACAAGACTCGGTGGAGGGGAGCGTGTAAATTGATGGATAAGTTACGCAGTAAGAGGGGGTGTATACCATCTGGACCCGGAGATTTATAGACAGAGAGGGACTGTAAGATTTTGAGAAGAAAGTGTGGGGGGCAATCAAAATTTGTAAGTCTTGGGAGTGGTGGCAACATTGGGGGTTGAACGAAAGGACGCGCGGATGGGTCTGCTACTGTAGTAGCGAAGTAAGTGTTTAACACTGAAGCACTATCTAGAGGGGAGATGGTAAAAGTATTGTCGGGCTTACGAAGTTGAAGTAGAGGGAAACGGCATTTACGAAACTTATTAATGTGGGCGTAAAACGACTTGGGGTTGGAAGATATTTGTTTAACTAGGTTGCTTTCCGCGTTGCGTTTTAAATTGCGTATATGTTTAGTATGGGCGTTTCGCGCCTGGCGATAACTATCTAAGTTTTTGGAAATGGTTCGTTGGGAAGCATGGCGCTTTTTAGAACCGGATAGTTTACGCCAGGCTCGAGATTTCATAGTTCGAGAGCGTACAGTACGCGGATTGGTAATTTTAAATTTACTAGGGTTACGGTATGGGACGAAAGCACTAATACCTAAATTTATGACTGTTTGGAAATAGTACCACAAGGTATCAGGGCAGGTAGTCTGGAACAAGGTGTCCCAAGATACTACTTCGAGGTACGAAGCAAATGCGGTATAGTCACCCTTGAAGAAATTAAGTATTGGTCTGTGGGAAGTTGGAGAGTTAGGGAGGTTGACAGAGAAAAGTACAGTGCAATGGTCACTAGACCCCAGGGGTGGCAGTGGGGAGGGGTTGAATACTAAATTTGGGTCAGTGCTCAATATGAGGTCCAGAGTATTATCAACAGTGTTTAATCCTCCACTACGGGTAGGAAAAGAAATGAATTGGGAAAGATTAACTCGCGTTACAGTGTCTAGAAAGCTCCTAGTTTGGGGACAGGCTCCTGTACGGTAGGAGTAATCTAACCAATCAATTTTGGGGTAGTTAAAGTCACCCAACAATAACAGTAGTATTTTGTTGCTATCACAATATTTAGTTAAGGCACATAGGTAGTCTGTTAATTGAGTATGGTTGTCGTAGGATGGGGAACGATAAATTAGACCTATTATAATTATAGAGTTTCTAAGAATAACAAGGACAGTTAGTGTGTCCAAACCAATGTAGTCAGTCCAATCGGGGCTAAAACCATAATCTAGTGGATAGAGCTGACGCGAGGGGCACATGTCAGACACATAAAGTGCCACACCACCGCCTACAATGTTCTCACGATCACATCGATAAATAGTGTAGTCTTGAATGAAGAATTCACAAGTCGAATATTCAACAGTCCACCAGGTTTCAGTAATTGCGGCAAAAAGCGGGGCGTAATGTTTCACCAAATTGTTGAGTTCTGGGAACTTGGTGGAATGGCTGAGACTGTGCGCGTTAGTAAGTAGACCACGGGAACTTTGGGGGTGAGCAGTGTTGGAATAGGATGGAACTACTATTTTAGGCAGGATAAGGTCAAGGCTATGGAGGTAGGTGGTTGGGGTGGGAACGAAGGGGGTAGCGTAGAAGTTTGGGGACCAATTGAGAGTAGAGACGGTGGAGTGAGTGATATGGTTTTGCATGGTTGGTGGAGTTTTGTCTTTTAGAAGTTTTTTGAGGATGAGTGAGAGACTGCTTGCTGTAGATGAAACGGTGGAAGAAAAACTGTCGTGATTGGCTGTTGAGGTTGAGCATGAGCAGACGCTGTGGTTGATGGTTTGAGCAACAGTTTTGGGTGTGTTTGCGAGGAAGTAGAGTAGTCGTCGTTAAAGTCTACATAGTGGTTTTGCGGAGGGAGGGTAGTGTCAAAAGCACAATTTTGAGTGTCAGAGGGTGGGCTAGAGCGCGTAGATATAACACCCTGTTTAATGAAAAGATTAGATTCACCGTTAGCACGCCTACGGCGGAGTTCGTCTAGTAATAGTCGACGTGTATTGCGCTGTTGGACAGTACGGTCAGGGGCAACAGGAAAGTCAAACCTGTCTGAGGGATCACGGCGGAGCTCAGAGGCTCTTTTAACAAAGAGTTGACGATGTGACACTTTGGTGAATTTAATACGAAGAGGTCGGTATTTACCGTCGTCTGGGCGAAATTTGCCCAAGCGGTCGATTTGGAGTTTCTGGCAGTCAGAGAAGGAGAAACCTATGGATTGAAGGATTTCGAAGATCCATTTCGCATCTTCTCCTGGATTGTCGTCGTCAAAAACATTGAAAATGATTGCATTAAATTTACGTTCGTTGATCTCAAAACGTTCATCAAATATACGGTTTAGCGAAGGGGGATTGTGGTTGGAGAGGATAGTGTTGTTGTCCGAGGATGGGTGAGAAATAATAGAGTGTTGCTCTTCGAGATGTGAGATTATTTTTGCCTGAGAATCAACTTTAGAGGTAAGAGAATTATAATTATTTTTAAGGGACTCTACTACGTCATTGGGTAGAGCAGAACACGTGGCGTGGGAGGAAAGAGCTTCATTTTGAGACAGTAATTTCGTTTGAAGTTCCGCTAAACTGGCGGTAATAGTAGGAAGAAAGACTGGTTCAGTTACTTGTTGACGCAACGCTACCAGTTCCAGACTATAAGTCTTATGGGTGAGCATAATGTCTTCCAGGGCCTTACTATGGGCAGCGATAGCCTTACTTTGGGCTTCAAATTTGTCGTAGAGATCGTCTATAGGAACTTTTGTATTCATCGCGGATAAGAGATCAGAGTGGGCTGCAGTTTGAAGGTTAAGAGCTTCTAGTGAAGTCTCAAGTTTCATTGAAGTATTAGAGATGGTAGTGAGCTGTTCATTTTGCATAGAAAGGTTATCAGAGAGCTTCGAGATTGAAGCGAGTAGTGAAGAGCCGGTGTCACGACACTCCGTGCAGAAAAAACGAAATTTTCAGACCCCGACTTGACGTGGGCTGAGTATAATTCATCAGAGACTTTAACGCAGATAGCGTGACACCAGAGATCACAAAGTTCACAGAGAAGGGCCTTGTGCTCTTTTAGGACATCCTTGGTACAGACTGAGCAGCTAGAAGAGATCAGGGTGGTAGATTTAGTAATAGGTGTAAGTTTACTTTTGATAGTTTTGCGCTTTTGTGAGGTGACTGAGACACGAGATCGAGTGGTACAGGATAGGCGAGAAGATTTTGACCGTTTAGAAATCTTGAGGATAGGTAGCGGATCCAAAGTTAGGGGGGTTGTTGGTTGACTAGAGTGATCAGCGTTAATTGGAGCGGGTAGATCATCACTTGAAAGCGGAGAAAGAGAGTCCAAGCCAGTAGATTGGGTACTAGATGTGGTTGTTGTGGATAATACAATGTCTGAAGTAGTATTGAGTGGGGGAGTCCGATTGAGAGTAGTGATAGTTTTGAACGCATCAGGCGTTGAAGAGGGAGTATTGAATACAGCTTTATACATTATGAAAAAGCGAGAGATCGGTTAAGCCTTGGGCGATTTGAAAACCATCACACTTTGTGGAGTCCTGATATAAATACGCAAATATAACCACTTGATGAGCACGGAGTAGCAACGAAACCCCTTTAACTTGATAGTTTGGATTAAATTAGGTAAATAACTCGAGTTGGATAAACAAAATCATAGAAAAAGAGCTCGAGGTGTGGTGCAAAGTGTGGAAAATTCGTTCTTAATGAGAATTTATGGTTCGTATTTAATTAAGTTCGTAAAGTGTTGATTAGAAGTGTTGACTAACGCGTTGTTAAGCATAAGAACTCAAGTGTTAATCGTGACTAGCTTAATTTAACGAAACGTGTCTTCCTCTTGGGATTGGGATATTCATTCAACTGGTTCGGTTGTAGCAAGATGACAAAGGCTTATGAGGATCCATATACCATAATGAAGAAGGCTAATGTAAGTTTATGTTATTTTTTTAAGAATGACTTATCTAATGAAAATAGCCGCTTTGGCAAGATAATTAAATATCATGGTTACGAAAAAGGGTCAATAGAGTTAAGGCTCTGAGATGCCCAAATCTCAGAAAGCGTGGAAATGGAATCAAAGATTCTGTTATTCGAAATATAACGAATACATTTACTGTGAATTGAATCAGTTAACCAATTTGATGAACGTTCCTTAAATTTCTCGTTAGGTCATTTTTAAGCCTTGGCTTTTGAGTAAAAATTATGCCCAGTTTTTGAGGGTTATTGGGATGGCTAAGTTTGGCAGTGGTGTCTTAAGTTAACAATATGGTATTTAAGTTTAGTTTATGTTGTCAAAAGTAAGATAACTTCCAGCCAATTATTCCCGATTTTGTCCAAACTAAAACGTTTTGAGTTAAGACAGAAAAATGCTCTTTACTGGTTTTAAAAATTTACGAATCTTATAAAGAATGTCTTAGTGAGGTTTCTTGAAGTTTTCGTCCTATCCTCACATTTGTTAAATGCTGGAGAACCATTTTTCCGGACCTTTGCTGATAGTATTAAGCTACGGGGTTGTTTTTTATGTAATAAAGTGATAAGACTTTATTTAAAACTTACTTTAACTAGAAGGACGTAGGTAGTTTTATCGTTAACGGAGATTTCACTCCGCTCATTGTTTGGATCGATCCAATCGATAACGAGACCTCGAAAATTATACTTTTTTAAAAACTCCACAGTACTGTTGATAAATATTTCTCTGTTAGTCGGCGAGTTTAGATTAGAAAATCCATCCAAAGATTTACGATATCCACCGATAGCCAACATAACTTTGCGTTTAGGAGATGCTAAGTCAGTCACCTTGAGCATATCGCCTGTGACGTTAAAACCATAAACAATGACTTTTTTTAGATAATTAAGTAATTTTTAGGGCTAACCTTCATTAATATCAGCGTGTTTGTCAGCTGGTTCTATGGTGTAAGTAGTTTCATTGAGTTCCGCTCGATAATAAACAATTTCGTCGCATAATTGAGTGGGAATGTCATGAGGGAAATAAGCCATCGGATTCACGGTGTATCTCTTCCATGAAAAGTAGTAACAGGTCAATCTTGGGTCTGAAATAAAAGATATTTTTTATTTAGTAAAGATTAGATCGATTAAATTCGATTGATTAACGATTAGATTGATAAAAAAAAAATTGAGTAAAAATTAGATCGATTATCATCGATTGAGTAATGATTTGATCGATTATCGTCAACTAAAATAATGTTTAGATGGATTACCATCGATTAAGTAATGTTTAAATCGATTACCATCGATTAAGTAATGTTTAAATCGATTACCATCGATTAAGTAATGTTTAAATCGATTACCATCGATTAAGTAATGTTTAAATCGATTACCATCGATTAAGTAATGTTTAGGTCGATTACCATCGATTAAGTAATGTTTAGGTCGATTACCATCGATTAAGTAATGTTTATATCGATTAGCATCGATTAAGTAATGTTTATATCGATTAGCATCGATTAAGTAATGTTTATATCGATTAGCATCGATTAAGTAATGTTTATATCGATTAGCATCGATTAAGTAATGTTTATATCGATTAGCATCGATTAAGTAATGTTTATATCGATAAGTATGGATTAAGTAATGGTTAGATCTATTAACATCGATGAGGTAATGATGACATATTTTAAAACCGATAGAATAATGATTAGATTTAACATAAAACGATTGAGTAATGTTTAGATCGATTAAGTAACGATTAGATCGATTAAGTAACGATTAGATCGATTAAGAAACGATTAGATCGATTAAGAAACGATTAGATCTATTAAGTAACGATTAGATCGATTAAGTAACGATTAGATCGATTAAGTAACGATTAGATCGATTAAGTAACGATTAGATCGATTAAGTAACGATTAGATCGATTAAGTAACGATTAGATCGATTAAGTAACGATTAGATCGATTGAGTAACGATTAGATCGATTGAGTAACGATTAGATCGATTGAGTAACGATTAGATCGCTTAAATCGATTGAGTAATGATTAGATTGAGTAAAAGCTGTTGAGTAATGATTAGATGGACTAAAACCTATTGAGTAATGATTCGATCGATTAAACCCAAGCAAGTAACAATTATAATCAATTATACCCATGATACGTATTCCAATTTTTGAACAGATTTATCAGCGACATAGATAAGAATGTTTGAAATTAATTGTAATCTCCTAAGGATATAGGGTTTATCCAAATAATGATGAAGAAAAATTAACTTACCTCTGTTAGCCTCTGAGCAATTACTTATTAATTGGGCCAAAAATATCAAAATGCTCAGAATTTCTCGAAATGTCAACTCCATGTTTTGCATAGCGACCTTATAATAATAATTGTTCAGTAAACTATCAGAGAAAGTGAAAATTATTTACTGCGCCTCGTTTTATTTCGTTGTTTTCCTGGTTTCTCAAAAACCGGAACCTTCAGTTCCTTTTCCGATAAGAATTTACTGGAAGTGTGTAGTGTCATCGGATATGTATGACTATGAAACGAATTGATTATAAATAGTATTAAGTAGATATTTTAAGTATGACAGTACCCCATAGTTTCAATTACTCAAGGTGTATCACACTTAATCCATATTAAAATGACCGTAACTTTTCTCTACGATCACCTTAGGCTTTCTTTGAACTCCAATAATTTTAGTTGTTTATTAATAACGTTAGATTAAGGAAAAAAAAATGTTTTGGGGGTGCTGTACCCTGGAAAATGAACTCTTCCCTGCTCCGTCCTTTTATACTTTTTTACGAGGGGTCCGACACTCTCTTATTCGCTGTATACCTGAGTTCAGCTTTGACAGTGCATTGAGTCCGAACTCTTATGAACTTTGATAGTTCAAAGAGTCTTATTCGCTGTATACCTGAGTTCAGCTTTGACAGTGCATTGAGTCCGAACTCTTATGAACTTTGATAGTTCAAAGAGTTCAAACATTTTGTACACCTGAGCTCGCGAGTGTCTGCCCCCTCGGTTTTTTAGCAGTGAAGAATATTTTGTCTGTTGATTTTTTTTTTACATAGCGTATAAAACGGCGATCGAATCTATTAAAACACACAGACGAGCACTGTCGCTCGCACCACAAAGTGCCCAAATGCCCAAGCACCCAAATACTAAGCCAATTTTTCGATCTCTTTACTGGTGGATTAGGCCTATTTAAACGATAAGGAATCGATAAAAATTCACTTTTTAGGTTCCATTCTTACATTAAATAGATAAAACTTGAAACGTTTATCTTACGGATAAACCCAACATTCATTTAATTATTATTTGACACGCAAGGAAGGTTTCTAAGTGATTTTACGCAAACATTTATGATCTCACGACTAACAGTAATATTTATGAAGTTTTTATTATTTTTGCAAGTCATTCAATATTGATACAAATTCATACAAATGTTACATTAGCGCTTAAACCTCTACCCACTTTATATTTATTGGCAAAAATTAATATGATGAATTCTTCCGTTTGTGAATTCATGACGGTACCCTTTTTTATGTCTTCAGCGCAATACCTATATAAATACCAGAAGGAAATTATAGAACAGATTTTATTTAACCTGAAACCACAAGTAAATCATCCTTCAAGTTTATAAGACTACATACTGCGGGTGGCAATGAAATGAGTCCGATTTTCACCCTAAATATTCCGAAATTTGTAGGGAAAGCCGCCCCGGTATATTCTTTCTAGAGTAAATTAGACTCGAAATCGCGACGGCCGGGCGAGACACGCTCCTTCGTTTCGCGACAGAGAGTCGTTCTAAATCGATACATTTTCACCTCCGTAAACGTCTTGAAAGTTCGGCGCTATATTAGCTTACTTAGTTCCAATCTCAACCGCTAGAGAGGGCAATTTCGAATTCCGTATCTCGACAGTTTAGAATTTTTTTGGATTTTTTCCCTCTCTCCTCGGACGAAAGCTCTGACGACGAAACTTTCAGAACCACGTACCTATCGCGTAATATTCCTTGTTGTAAAATTGAAGTCTGATTTACCTGTGAATATTTCGCGGGTTTTAGGGTTGTATTTCATCTGAACTTACATATCACCTCTATAACGATCTTCAGTTCTGATTTCAACCCTTTCAAAAACGCACAATCCATCCAATGGATGTCCAGTTAGATTAAGTCTTCGATCGAAACTAAAGTCCATAAATTCGACTCGTACCCTTTGACCCACTGGCGCCTTAAACAAGGTGAAAAATTAAGCAGAAATTAACAATTTCACATTAATTAGTAATTAATTTTTGTACTTGAATCCACCAAGTGCAATCTTGGTAAGGTTCCAATCTATTAGGGTAATTTGGAGTTTCAATTATTTGTGGTTCGGTGATGTTTTGACCACAAATTGGTTCCCCTAAAGAATAAATATTGAAGAAACTTAGTCTTAACAAGCAGCCTGCCCTGTTAGAAGACGCTTATGAACGCCAGTTTTTGTTATTCATATATTCTAAACCTTTTATTAATTTATTTGAAACTTGGAGCTAAAAATGGAACACCTTTTGAGTTTATTTTCGTAATCACCGTGCCAAAAAACGTATTCCAGAATTTTTAAGCAATTTTTAGACACGTTTTTGGTGTTTAAAATTAATTTCTTTGGAAAATTTGAATAAAATTAAATATAAATTCGGACCAATCATATTATTTCAGCCTTCAACAGCGCTTGTAAGGTCTTGTCTCAACATTAATTAAAAGAATAGGCCGATATTTTATGCCTAAGACCTTGGCCATCAAATACCGACCCATTCTTATAATGTTTGTAACCACATTACTGTTGAAGGTTGAATTAATATGATTGGCCCAAATTCATATTTACTTATATTCAAATTTTACCAAACTCTAGAAATTAATTTAAACACCAAAAACGTGTCTAAAAATTGTTTGAAATACGTTTTTGGCATGGTGATTCTGAAAATAAATTCAAAAAAGCCTTTCTTAATCGATTTGAAATAGTAAAATCAATCCGATATTCAAATTGCTCGCCAGGAATCGTTTTAAGCGTCAACCGTTCACGCGTTATCTTTAAAAATCGATTTATCGAATCTTCATCTATCGGTTATTGAAACCCAATCGGTACGAAAAAGCTTCCCGAAGCAGTTTTCGAGAAATCAAATCAAATCGATTCGATAAAAGACGGTTTCCCGTTGATACGACTCTAGGAAAACGTTTTGAAACGGTTTAAATCTATTCCAAGACCTAGTACGAACGCGGCTAATCTGTTCCATTTTTAGCTCCAAGTATCCCTTTAACCTTAAGTCTTGTTACATAATTTTGTGGGTGTCGTAATACCGTAATATTCGCCAGTGACGTTTTCGCATAAATCGCCGCTAGTTCCAGTTGGACAATCGCAAGTGCAATTTTCCGGTTGATCTCGAAAAGGTTTCAGATAACCTTGATTTTGACATTGAACATCTCTTTTGTTGGAACATTTATCTCCGCAACTGTACAACATGTTAGCGATCTTTCGATCCCTGAAACTCAACCCGTTGTATTTTCCCATCAATCTTTGATCATGAACGTTTTTCGTCACTAACGTGTTTTTCTCAAATGGTCGGGAACTGAAAGCCTGCGAATATTTTTAAATACTATTAAAGGGAGAATGCAGCCTAATAAGTGATTTTTTTTATCGATTCCTTATCGTTTAAATAAACCTAATCCAACAGGAAACAAAAATTACAATCGAATATTAAACTAGAAGTAAATTTAAAACTTACTTAATTATAACTCAACCGTAATTCTATTAGCATTTATAAAACAATGGCTCAACTTTCTATAATTTTTTCCTAATGAATGTTTTACACAAAACTTCTCGACCATGGTGATGAAATTAAATGTTAGGGAAATTTATTAAAGAGAGAATGCAACCAAGTGATTTATTGGCGATTCTTTATCGTTTAAATACGTCTAGTCCAACCGTAACAAAAATTACAAACAAATAGAAAACTTCCTTGGAAAATAGGATTAGCTGGATTCATGTAGATCCTGAATTTCTTCGCATTGATGTGCCAGCGATCAATCGAATTTTATTGGAAGTCTCACGGAGATCTCGCCTTACTTACTGGCCTACGCTTATTGGTCGCTGACCCTTCAATTCGAAGAAATTCAGGATCTCCATGAATCCAGCTAAGCCTGTTTTTCGGGTAGGTTTTAAATTTATTTCTAGTTTAAATTTTTTTATAATTTTTCTTACTTAATGGATTAAGCTTATTTAAACGATATGGAATCGATAAAATTGAATTTATTTATTATAGTCCTCTTAACAAGATCAAGGACTTTTAATTATTGAGATAGGCTTACCATGGAATCGTATTGCATGACGGATTTGATATCGTATGGGACATTAAAAGATTTATCACGTGATTTGGCAAATTGTGGTTGCATCCCTTGATCGATATTTTCTTCCAATAAAACGTTGTAATTATCCCTGTCACTTCTCGATTGTTCGTGGAAAAAACCAATGGCATGTCCGATTTCATGTATTATTGTATCTTTCTATTGCGATTAGGGGTATTTGATTATATTATATTTTACATCGATTTTAATCGATCTTTTATACATACGTATTCGCATCCATTGCCGATTGAAACTTCTTGCCCTCTTAGCGTAAAAACCACATTGCCAACCATAGACCAACATCTGAAAATATAGATATAAGAATTTACAAGAATATAAATGAGCCCATACACTAGCAACGTTAAAACTCAATAAGACGAAAACTTGTTTTGCAAGAAAAGGTTTTATGCAATCTCCTTTAAAGTCGCCCTCATTTCTAGCTTAGCAAACTTACGGAATATTTTCCTTGCATATTAAGCTATTTTTAATAAAGTCGACTTATTAGCTGCGTTCATACTAGGCCTTGGAATCGATTTAAACCGTTTCAAAACGTTCCGTTCTCGAATGGATTTGATTCGATTTCTCGAAACTGCTTCGGGAACCAGTTTCATACCGATTCGGTTTCAACAATTGATAGATGAAGCTACGATAAATCGATTTATAAAGATAACGCGTGTACGATTCCTTGCGATTTGAATATCGGTTTGATTTTACCGTTTCAAATCGATTAACAAATGCTAGGGGGACCGCAGCAATTTTCTCGTCTAGCAGACGACGGTGACCATAACAATTTGTACAGTCAAAGCTAGGCTGTGTGCGTAAGGGAAGATCATTTTAAAGGGGCAAACTCTAGAGCAGATAGGACCTTTAAGATACGCTACTGGAAAGGCTTAATTCTCACGTCCCAAACACTTGCCTCAGTCTCCGAATAACAACAATTCCGGAAGAGAGCGTAGAAAAATGTTTGGACGCGTAAAAATGGTGTAAGATTGTGTACATACCCTTCCATATCGTGCCTAAATTTTATATACCAAAAAGGCCAATGTTTAGTTGTTCGTTTTTCAAATCTCAAACAAGTGTTATCTCTCCAATGTTCAATAGCTTCTTCGATTAGACTTCTTAGTTTGGGTGTGACGGCTGAGAAAGTTAAATAATAAGACATTTTTCATCACGTGTAACGATTTAATCCTAGGCTGCCCCCATTTTATAAAACAGCCCAAGGGTTAACTTGGTCAGAAGAAACTTAAAGTACTTTCAAGAAAAAGACCGCGCGAAATCGGCCTTATCACGTCACAAAATACGTCTATATACATATATATAAATTTTGAATAGTTTTTAACGATCTTTCCATTTGGAGTTAATGAAAAAACTTACAATTGTGGAATTCGTATACAACCATATGTTGAGGCCAGAGAACAATCAGGTTATCAGTTGCTTTACGCGGTGCCAACTCATTATCTTCTTTATCATCCTCATCTTCTTTCGGAATGGCAATATCACCGTCAACTATGAACTCGCCTTGCGTAGTTTTCTTCGGATTGCCTCCGAATAAATTGTACTGACAGGAAAGTTTCAAAAAACTATTTATTTGGCCTTAGTCGTACCAGGAATTCATACAAAATGATCAAAAGCTAAGCCTAACCCCCTTCTATGAGATGGGGTTCATCTTATTAGGCCGCCAACCTTTTGGGTCTCGGTGCCCGCGTCCTCGCGAGGCTCGCGGGAAGGGGTCTCGTTATTTTTTATTTCTCTCTCGTGAGAAACGTCATCAAAACGTAAATTCAAGAGAGGCAATAAAATATATAGTTAAGATGGTCTTTCTACTTGCCTGTGAGTCGGGATGAACTAATGGTAATATGTTGATCATTAGTTAAGAATTTATTAACTCACATTTCGTATGAAAGGGTTTTCATCAAGGATCTCCTGGTTAAGTTCACTTATGTTCTAAATTAATTAGTTAAATGTAATAGTTCAGATAATTAGATATTATTAGTGCAATAATTAAGTATACTTTGTAATGGTATTTGATTTTTTCTTCTTCCAAATCGTAGTTTCTCGTTTCCAAAAGAGACGACGATGATTGTGAATCCTGTATCGTTAAGAATTATGTTTCATTTAGTTTCTTTTGTAGTAAAATATTCTGGGAATGTCTCTGAATGTTACAATGACTTTAAACCTGATTTGGCTTATTCATTTAAAGGAGAACCTCCGGCCAATCAAAATGCGTCCCTGTACATTTGGATTAATAAAATCTAGCGACACGTGCTGCGGAATTCACTCTTTTAATCGTGATTAATAAATCTCCTGATTATTTTCAGATGTGCCTACTACAGCGCGTGTCGCGGGGAATAATTTACGAAGCCGAAGGTACAGGAGGTCGCAGGAGGTTCTCCTTTTAATTCAATACCAAAATCTGCATCTTTTATTATATTCTTTGGCTTACAGATATGTTTATCTACGGTCACACTAGTATTTCTTAATCGATTTGAAACGGTAAAATCAAATCGATATTCAAATCGCCAGGAGTCGTTTTAAGCGTCACGCGTTCGCGCATTATAAATCGATTTATCGTATCTTCATCTATCGGTTGTTGAAACCGAATCGGTACGAAACTGGTTCCCGAAGCAGTTTTGAGAAATCGAATCAAATCGATTATAGAAAAGAGGAATTCCATTCACACGACACTAGCGAAACGTTTTGAGTCGGTTTAAATCGATTCTAAGGCCTAGTATGAACGCAGCTTTTGTAAACTTACTCCTCGAAGTCTCTCGATTTTGGCGTTATGATTTTCAATAAATTCTTTCTGTGAAAATTATTTAAATTATTTTAAATTAACTATTCAATCGTAAAATTTAGTATTTCTAGAAATAAAAATGATAGGAATTAGTTTCGCTTACAAGATCTATGGATTCATTTTTATCATACGGAAACTTGATCAGTCTTCCCTGTTAAAATTAATGTTTCAATTAATTTCATTATAAATTATAGTTAAAATTGACTTTTTAGCAATATTAATACAAATTATACTTAAAAACTTAATCAACGGGTTTAATTAATAACTTAACTTAGATTAGAAATGGTTTAAATAAATGATAACGTTTCTTACATTTTCAATTTTCAAGAAAGTTGGTTGTTCATCGTCTATTTGTAAATCGCATTTAGTCAAAATTAGGCTTGAAATCTGTACAATTTAATTTTAAGAACCATTATAATTAAGTTTTATTTCATAATATCTAAACTGATAATAGAATCTATGAACAACTTATTTTTAATTCATTTCTACAATAAAATCACGCCATTGATAGAAATCTAGCAAAAGTTAAAAATCGACCCCTATCTTAAAATGACCGTAACCTTTCTCTACGATCTCTTAGACCAAAACTGATTGCACCATTAGAAAAAAGACATTCCATAGAATAAATCTTATGTAATTAAATTGCGGCTAGTCCCTCGAAAATATTATTTCACCACTGATAGAAATCGTGCAAAAGTTAAAAAAAAAAAAAAATGACCCCTATTTTAAAATGACCGTAACTTTTCTCTACGATCTTTTAGACCAAAACTGCATGATTGCACCATTAGAAAATAGACATTACATAGATTAAATATTATATAATAAAATTGAGACAAGCCCTTCGAAAATAATGTTTCGCAACCGATAGAAATCGTACAAAGGTTAAATGGCCCCTATCTTAAAATGACAGTAGCATTTCTCTACGATCTCTTCGACCTAAACTGATTGCACCATTAGAAAGAAGACATTCCATAGATTAATTTAAAACAATAAAATTGGCATGAGCTACTCATTAAAGATTATTCCGCCTCTGATAGAAATCTAGCAAAAGTTAAAAAATGACCCCTATCTTAAAATGACCGTAACATTTCTCTACGATCTCTTAGACCAAAACTGTTTGAACCATTAGAAAATCAGAGCAGATTAACTTTAAAAAGACCAAATTTATGCTTACGATAAGAAATATTCCGAGCATATTTTCTAACTGAGAGATAAAATTAACCGCTGTTTATTTTTTGGAATCTTTTTAAGGTCTAACTAAATCTTGATTCATTGCAGGATACTTATACCCGTATAGGGGTTATGATTAATAACGCCATATAAATTTACTGACAATGATAATTAAACTATAGAAGGTTAAAGGACTAGGGGGCATTTTTATTGTCCAATTTTAGCTTTTAAATATCAGATACTAGGCTATATAGAATAATTGAAGCCTGTAATTAGTTGGTTAAACGTAAGACATTGTTATTCAAATATTTCTAGACCGATTACTACTAATCGGATTTCAGTTAGATTCAAATAGAAAAATTGACATTTGGAGTCGGGTATAACTCTTTAATGTTCGTTACCCCTATATTATTATTTATTAAAAGATACGTAATGTCTTATCGAACATAAGCGGGTGATTTATAATTTCAAATACAGTGAATACATTTGACGCCAAGCATTTGCTTTCTTTGTACTCTTACATTTATCGGTAACAATAATACAAAATATTTTAAATCCACTCTTAATCTCTACTAAAACCTCTTTATAAAAGTCATTTAATCAGATTTGACATTTCGAAAAGTTTTTATGCTTCAATCTCAATCTAGGGTAATCTTGTATTGTAATATTAAAATTTAACTGATCACTTTACGGAGTAATGAGACATAATGTTGAATTTCATAGACAAAATTAGTCCTTTTTCGAACATTAACATGTTTTTCGGGGGTTCCTGTTCTAATGTTGACCCATAAATCAAATGATATAAAGATAATTATCGACCAAAACATTTTCTGCTTAGAAATACATTTTAATGTATTTTTACATGGGGACGATGTTTCAGTCGAGACACATTGGATAAATTTGTTACATTAGTTATTAGTATAAGCTAGAAAGCTGGACATGTAATAATTTGTAAAGTTAAAATCATCGATGTTTAAATTAACATTGCCCGATGTCGTCTGCATGTAACCTTAGCAGACGAAAATGTAGTCTACGATAAAGACATACGTTAGTTTGTCGTCGCGAGTCTAGCTTCTTAATTTGGCCAAACGGGATTATTCTATCACAGTACACTGCCTATGTACCTCGTCGATAACTGGTGCGAAGCTAACTTTGTAAACATCGCGTTTAAACTAATGGAAAACTTAAATTTTTGCATTATCTTAACATTTAACATAGTAAGTGACTCTTATCACTTATAAATCTTTTAAAACTAGAGATAGAGACACAAATTTTCAATGTATTCTTATTCCTTCCCTTAAGCCTTTGCTAACGGTTGTATGGATTCTGGGCGGATTTTAACGCTATACCGAAGACGTGAAAATTATATGACAATATTATAGATTTAACTCTAAAATGACTTGAAAACGGCTTAGGCCTGGACTTAAGATAGCTAAAATGTCTCAAGAATCTAATACGATTGGAAAAGATTTTCCGTGTGAACAATGTGGCAAAAGTTTTAAATCCAGAATTAGTTTAAAACGTCACAAGTTAATTCATCCAACTGATAAACCTTTCGAATGCGATCAGTGTTCGTACAAAGGACCGTACGATTACAGTTTAAAGTATCATAAACTTCTAGTCCACGAATATAAATCCAAAATATCCATAAATAAGCCTCGTAACAATAACGTCGTATTCGTTAACCCTAATAGTCCTTCGACTAGCGCGTCTACCAGCCAACCTAACACATCCGTGCAAGTACATTGCCAACCCGATACCGTGAGCGATGAACCCCCAAAACCAGTTGTTGATGCTCCGGATCGTAAACCACCGCTTAAATGTAAATGGTGTAATAGTTGGTTTACATCGAAGGCTAATTTAGATAACCACGAATCGAAACATTCTGGCGAATCTAGAATTTTGCCAACGTACCAATGTCGTAACTGCTTAAGTTGGCCCGTCTTCAAAAGTAAGGAAGAATTGGACTCTCACGTATTGAGTCATCACGCTCGTCAAGATAATAAAAATTTCGAATGTGACGTTTGTGACTACAAAGGACAGCATGCAGCTGGCTTGAAGAATCACAAGTCGTTTGTTCACGATTACAAGTCCAAGATCGTTGTTAAAAGGCTGACACCCGCTAATAATATCGTTTTTATTCGACCCGTGGCTCAAAAGCCAATGATTAATCTAAATGATGTTAAGAAAGAGTAAAATGTAACTTGAATTGAAATAAAACTTAAAAGTTTCCGCATTTGTGTTTTTTGTTGTATATTTTATTTTCAAATGGTAGAAGAGATATTCAGGGATGGTAAGAGTTATTTGAAGTGGCTGCAACACTTTTTTGGAGCCTTGAAGTTAGTTACTGCCCATGATACGTGAGTGGATGTATTTGTGTAAGCTAGTTTGAAAGCTAGTTTGGAAGCTAGTTGCCAAAGAGATAAGCGATATTGCTGGAAGTGTAAAGTTTTGAAAGCATTAATTCCACATCATCAATTTTCCGTTTAATTACATTTGTTACATTTCAAACAAAGATAAGATTATCTCAAGACAATTGTTTTGTAATGTTTTTCAAGAAACTCTCGTAATCTATTCTGAATATCGTTAGTCATTGATTTTGAAAGAACGCAATTGCACGACTGATATACCAATCGGTAACATCTACTAATTCTATTCGTATCCGTTCCACATTTCCCCTCGTGTCTGTATTCCTCAACCAACGTGACACTTTTAAGAATATCGCCTAAGTAATTACGCAAACAATTCGTAAAGCTCAACTCATCGAAAGTTCTTTGTTCATTAAAACAACACCAAAACGATATATCGTGAATTGTTTCCAGTGGAAACTCAACTGGTGACTTTGTACTCAAGTCATCAACGTTCCATAACAATCTCCAGTCTGAAACGTCAAATTTTTGTTGCAGAAGTTTATCTACACTGAAACACCCTAATGTGTTCGTATCTGTCGATGTAGTCTGATATTTAGTTGATAATCCTATGACGTTATGGTCTGGATCAACGAAAATCGTTGTCCTTGATGGTAAATCGTGGAACGTTGGAATTTTATCCATTTGACTTTTATATTTGGCCCAAGTGGGCTCAAGTACTTTTGTTTCAAAGTTTTCAGCAGAAATTGCTTGAATTTCAACTTTCGCAATTGTTTGAATTATTTCTATTAGGTCATTTTCATCATTCTCAGGTTGGTAATGTAATACGATGTGTTCTTGTACTGGGAGGAATTTATCATTGATTGGACCGTTTTGGAAAACCAGACCAGTAATTGTTTCGCAGACACCTTTTTCAACTACTTTTATTTTATACATGTCTAAGAGAGTTAGGTTGAGATAGCATTCATTATCCACGAGTGATTCAGACTCTATCACCACGTGGTTTTCTTCAATGACATGGTTTGTATCCATTTTAATTGGACTTGGGGATATTTCTTTAAGAGTGGTTTTGAAATTTAGTCTCTTGAATTCTTGTAATATGTGTGTGAGTGTCATATCTTTGTAATTGACCGATTTTCGTGTTTGAAATCTGCAATTGAAATTGGTCCCAATGTATTTTAACCCTCTATTGCTTATGGCAACTTGGTTATAGTTTATCAATAAGCTTACGTGCTGATTTTATTAGCAAAATACTTTGGAACCAAGTATGTCCCACAATTACTAAAGCTAATTGGAGACAGTGGAGAAACGCCAGACAAGTCAATTTCAACGTGTCTTCCTAAAGAAAACTCGTGGACAATGGATCCATCTACACGAAAACCTTTCTCTTGTTTTCTGCGAAATACAACCCAAAAAAGGATTGCACATTTGAACCACAAGTCCACAATGGTACTACGAAGATGGGCAATGAGCAGAACTTACCTGAATCCAGTACAGTTATACTTGGCGTAACCTTCTGGATTAAATGGATACGTTTTCCTAAGAAGAAAGTCAGCTTCAGCCGCCAATTGGGTTATTTTCCACGAGTCTTCCCAGCGTCTGAGGAATGGTCCATCCGCTGGGGTACCACCTTGACCAGCGCACATAGTCACAACCACTTGGGCAAAGTAATTGTTACTTTCCTTTAAGAGTTTCGAACAACTGAAAGACGTAAACACAGAACTAAGGATGGTCCCCCAGAAGTCGGCTCCACTTTTGATGCCTTACCTTTGAAAGAATAGTCCCAAAAGATTTCTGTTATTTTTCATGTTCATTTTGCCATCGATGTGAGGGAAATTGAAACGTATTTGCGAAGGTTTGAGAGATATTATCATATGATGTTCGTGCAATTTAGTTGCATCAACGTCTGTCCATACCAGACCTCCTAACAAATTCCATATTTAAGTTTTATACGTTTCCTGACAGGCCATAGATTTATTTCCTTCGTGTGTTCTATTGGTTAAATCTTACGTCCTATTGCCTCTGAATATGAACTTCTAACCTAACCAAACTTAATCGTAACTACACTTACCACATGATTTAATGAAGTTCATGTTAAGTTCTTGATTGGTACTGATGGTTTCACCCTTGGCCTTGTAACAAGTCGCTATTACGGTCTGGAAATCATTGGGTTGCTTTTGTAACAATGAAGCAGCGAACGAGAAATCTCCTTCTCCTACCAGCAGTATGGTTCCTTCGGGCATTTAACTACTTTGGTATGTTCAAGTACTTGAATCTAAACTTAAGGCTAAACCTGAACATCGATACGTCTGACGATCTTGGGGGAAAGCACTCTTTGCAGATTTTATAAACGCGCCCATGAGGTGATAAATTCTATGTATGATTTCAGACCCAACTAAACTTTCATTTAATCTGAAAGGAACACCGTCTCTATTGAAGTTCATTGTATTTTTTTGCTCAATTTCGAACTTGATACTAATTACTTCGGGAAGACCTCACATAATATTTATTGTCGCTGACGACTTGGTAATTTTGTTACAAAGTTTCTCGACTTTTAAACAACGATATTATATTTTAGGGTTGGAATGACGTTGGTTTTCATGGAATGACCGATATTCCAACACCTAACATTGACCAGTTGGCATCTCAAGGTGTTATACTTAACAATTACTATACTTGTCCCATGTGCACGCCATCAAGAGCGTCCATATTTTCGGGAAAATACCCTCACCATACAGGTTTAAATCTAAAATGATCAACTTTAAATCATATACTTAATGTTAATTATTACTGGTTCTAAGGGCTACAAAATTATGTAATACCTGAGTCAGGTGATTGGGGTTTACCACTAAGTATTACCACACTACCGCAAAGGTTAGAGCAATTAGGTTATCAGAATCATCTAGTTGGTAAAGTAAGATATATGACTAAGAGTTGGGGACTCTTATTTTTAACTTAAATGTTTTTCAAATCATAGTGGCATTTGGGTTTCTACAAAAAGGAATTCACACCAACTAGACGCGGATTTAAATCCCATTTTGGTTTTTGGAGTGGGGCCATTGATTTTTTAGAACACAACTCCGAAAGTGGGGCCATAGCAAGTCACTACAAAAATTTACCAGAAAACCTAACAGTGTCCAATGACAAAATTACGTTAATTGGACATGATTTTAGAAATAATTTAAAAACTTTACACGCTGAAGGACAATACCTAACAGATATGCTAACCGAAAGAGCGGTACAAGTTATAAAAAATCACGATACAACTGAGGTAAGGAAGATTATCAGGTTTTCAATTAAGACCTTGATGGATAACCAGTTTTCTCTTTTAAAAGCCATTATTTTTATGTCTAACGCATCACGCGGTTCATCGTGGCAATCCTTTAAAACCAATGTACTCTATTGATAAATACACTGAAGAATTTTCGTATATTAAAGATGATAAACGTAGAAACTTTGCAGGTTAGAGCTTCCAGTAGCGAAGAGAGTATAGAAATTACACTGGGAAGGCACCCCTATTCATCTTCCTACTATGGGAGTGTCTTGAAAACGTTTTGAAACGTGATTGAAACAGATCACCAATAACGTCATCCTAGCATACTTCCTTCCCTGAGTACCGTTATTTCAAATTATAACGGCTCGTAGTGGCCAAGGCTTAACGAAAAATTACTATATTGAAGTAAATAATGAGTAAACCACTCCGAACAGAAAGAAACACCCCTTAAATTTTGCCCACTATCTCGATCATTTGGACACCAACAACCAATCAGAGGGACGGTGAGTCGGTTGACGGTTTAAACATGACAGCTAGTAATACAAAATTACCCAACCCTTTTTTTTTTTTTTTTTTTTTTTTTTTTGTAAAATCATTAAAGTTCCCAGTGTAGCTTCTATCCTTTCTTATTTAGGCTCAAGTACTCAATAGTTTCACCTTATTCTAGGCGCTTTAAAGGCCTTAGATCTTTCAGTTAAGGAGGTTATGGATACCTTATCCAACCGAAACATGTTGAATAACTCCGTGATAATTTTCACGACTGATAACGGGGCTGATGTCACTTTTATGTCCAGTAATGGAGGTTCTAATTGGCCACTTAGAGGAGAGAAATTCTCAACCTGGGAAGGAGGTGTACGAGGAGTCGCGTTTATCTGGAGTACGAGTCACATAAACCATAAAGGATTATGGAATGGATTGATGCATGTCGTAGATTGGTATCCAACCATTCTTACAATTGCTGGTTAGTTCCTTAACGTTTTTCGTCGGTTACTGGTCATTGGTCCCTCATAAACGCGTTATTCCGTGCTGTTTAGGGTTTAACTCTTCCAAGGTCCCGGACCAATTGGACGGTATTGATATGTGGCATTCGATATCCGCAAATACGTCGTCCAAACGAACGGAAATGATCTTGTCATTAGATCCGATCTGGAACTTATCCGCTATCAGATATGGCGATTATAAAATGATTAGCGGATCTTTCCCTTATCAGGATTTAAATGGGTGGACCGGGGATTCCGGTCGTGACGTCAATATCAAATTTCTAAGTGATAATCAGGTTGAAAGCTATAAAATGAATCCGATTGTTATTGATTGTGGACCAAGGCCTAGCGATGATATAATTCAATCGTGTAACACAAGTAAAGAAGCCTGTCTCTTTGATATTGCAAAAGACCCTTGCGAATATACAAACCTGGCGATGGATAAGCCCGAGGTATTAACAATAACCAAAGGTCTATGACTTTATTCCATAAAAGTAAACAACGCCCCGTAGCTCAATACTATCAACAAAGGGCCTGGTAAACGTACTAGCCAAAAAGTCATCACACCTGTCCGCCTCGAGTTATTTGGACTCGACCTCGATATTTTGAGTCGAAAGAGAGCTATAGAATTTAGGCGGGCCACGGTTGACTATATTGTCATCCCTCCTAACTCCTGAACTTCTCCGCAGAGTGCCGCTTTATCCGTTCACTATTTACACGGCGACTGCGACCGCTAGAGTGTCTCGAATCAGAATCTGCCGGTACATTTACACGGACCTATGCTTATAGTATTAAGCTACGGGGCGTTGTTTACTTTTAATGAATAAAGTGATAGACTTTTGAAATAAACTGTGTTGTCAAGGGCAAAAAAATTATCTAACTCGGTAGTATAATCCTCCTATTTTGACAGAGAAATCCCCCTATATTTTGTAACCTAGGAGATTTCTCCTAAGAATCCCATCAGAATCAACCTCCTATCTTTCCTAACTGACTAGAAGCTTGACAACACTGCTTATGAAGAATAGGCAATAAAATGTAAAACAATTATATTTGATCAGATATTAGATATGTTGCGAGAAAAGTTACAATTACATTGGAACAATGCAGTCCAACCTCTAACGGGGAAAAGGGATTATTTGTCTAATCCCGAACTTCATAATGGAGAGTGGGTTACTTGGAAAGATGACGTCATGTAATAAAAATTATTAAATTGTTTTTAAGTTACGAAATAAGTAATAAAATTTATTATTAAATGATACAATAAAAGGGATTATTTGTCTAATCCCGAACTTCATAATGGAGAGTGGGTTACTTGGAAAGATGACGTCATGTAATAAAAATTATTAAATTGTTTTTAAGTTACGAAATAAGTAATAAAATTTATTATTAAATGATACAATTAAAATGAATAACAATTTCATCACTTCATATTTTCACATCATTTTCTGAGAACGTTCTTTGGAATTTGTGGAGTTAAAACCGCCTTTTTTAATGAACCACATCAGCAGAACGAATAATTTTACATATCCCATGAAATTGAAGAAGACCCCTGGCATCAGAGTATCATCCAACACTTCCGAAAGTTCCATAGAAACCGTAGACTTTTTTCTTTCTTCATTTTGAATTTCCATGTCCCGTGGTAGTCGTTCCATAATTCCAACTGGTCCTAATACAAAATATAGAAACAGATACATTACACGCTAGTCACGTAATTACCGTTTGTTTTCCGCTAATTGTATTCTACTCGTACGTAACTAATATCACAAGTAAATCATCCTTTATTATTTTGACTTCGACTGCCAATTAATTCATTTGCAGCTGTTACTGAATAGGATTTTTTTTTTATTTTTTTTTCCGCTCTACTCAGATTTGATTACACAGTAGTAGGGCTATTAACTACTGTACACCGTTCGATAAAGAGGATTAAGAAAATCTAGCGTGCATTCTTAAACGTCCTCTAACGTCAAACAGGATCTCAAGTAGTTAGTATAGTTATGGCTACCCAGGAAGGTTTTTCGTGTAAAGGTAGTTGTCCCCGCAACGGGCGGAGATAGGAATAGGGGGTCAGGATGGACCCACCCGTTGCAATTATTCCACAATACTTCCTGTGGTGAGAGACCTGTGGGGGCAACGGGACTACAGCCGCTGAATGTGTTTTCTACTTTCGAACGAAGCTGCCCAAAATTTTAATTAGGAAATGTTTTGCGTGGGAATTAGTGGACCTTTTTTCAAACTGCATTCTCCCTTTGATTAACAATACTTCACCTCGGGATTATTAAAAATACCATTAAATGTTGAAACACTACGTAATTTTATTTAATCAAAATTACAATCAAATTAAGCATTGTTACAATTAGATCCTTGTTTTAAACAAGTCGCGGCTGCTTTTGTTAAATTTGTAATACCACTCTCTAAACTGAAACGAAGTAATTCGTACGCGGTTTCTTCTCGTACTTGGCCGATGAAGACGTCTTCGCAAGTAGATAGCAAACAATCTTGACGGTAGTATCGCTTGACAAATGGGTACAAATTTTTACAAGATTCTCCAAGATTTTCCGCCGTTCCTGTGTACAAGAACGTCACAAAATCTTTCAACTCTTGAGAAGTTAAGAGGTTTCCAAAATCTAGATAGGTTGCTTTATCCAATGCCGTTTTAAGAAGTGGTGAACGGTTAGAAAGAATGTCTTTATGGAATTGCAAACGGGTTCCTGATGCAATCATTACGCCATCCTTTCGCAAGTTGTAATTATAACGGCTAAGCCTGTCTAAAGTATCCAAAGCAATTTCATTGGCGCATTGTGAAATTGGTATCTTTTTATTGGTGAGTTCTTCACTCGTGACGTGACTCTTATCTCCGATGGTTAAAGTTCCCACTATGTTGCATTTCAACGTCAAGTGACCTTCCGGTAAGACATCAACGGCTTTAAGTTTAATTTCTTCGCGCGTCGCCAGTTGAAACAAGTAAACGTTTAGATTAATTTCTTCACTTTGTTTAGACAATATTTTTCCGTTTCTATCCACAATTCCGCAAGTAACTCTCGCATCTAACGTACTGTTCGAAGGTTTCTTTACCGATTCGACGACTAGGTTGAAATCCGCGCTTCCATGACGATCATTTGAAGGATAAGCTATGAGTCTCCATTGAACTCCCGCTTTGCTATTGGCTGGGAAAGCGGGACTCGTAATGCTCGGGTTATAGTAAGTTGTCGCTGGTGGGGCTACGAATGGCAAGTCTTCGAAGTGTTCTATGATCCAAGTTATATCGGTTCGGTAATGGGCCAAGTTTTCGGTTATAACTGTAATAGTTTCAGTTACTTCTTTAGCGTACGCGCTTAAAGTACAGATCAGAACTATCGTGGTTATTACAACTTGGACCTTCATCTTGCACTATTTGTTACAACTGTGAAGATGCGAAATTCGTTAGGGAATAAGAAGCAACTGTTCGTTAGGTTTTTTATTTTATCTGCGTAGTGATAAAGTGTTGCGAAAGGTATTTTTTTAATGTATTTTATCAGGAATCAACAGGTGAATTAATTTCACACGGAACTGACTTATTTGGTCTGATTTGTAATATTAAATTACTTGCATAAATTTCAGCAGGGCTTCCAGTAAACTTCGAACAATAAAATGGAAATAAGATCTTTACGTTTTAAAAAATAGGAGATTCAGATTAGCTGAGTCATGGCTGGAAATTTTAACTCTAAATTATAGTGGAATGATTCAGCATTAAGGATAATCCAATATCTATTTTCCGAGCAGCTTTAAAATATATTTTTAGATTATTAATATTTGTTCATATTTTGCAATTATTTGGTGTATAGAAAATCAAGTAACATTATGTTCTTCAATATTGAATCGACATCGCTTTGCCCTATACTGTATTAATTCGAATAAGGAAATATTACGGTATGCCGACTCCATCTATGCTTTTCTTAATCGATTTGAAACGGTAAAATCAAACCGATATTCAAATCGCCAGGAATCGTTTTAAGTGTGTGCTCAGGCCTTATCTTCATAAATCGATTTATCGTAGCTTGTTGAAATCGAATCGGTACGAAACTGGTTCCCGAAGCAGTTTCGAGAGACTGAATCAAATCGATTCGAGGAAAGACGGTTTCCCGTTTCGCATTATTCTAGCGAAACGTTTTTAAATTGTTTAAATCGATTCCAAGGTATCGAATGCAGCTCTATAGAGTAGTAGCTTCGATTTATTTTCTTTCAGGCCCAAATACATTGAACAAATATTCATATATTTGAAACATTCATAACTTTATTCAAATATTTGGTATTTTACATTAAAAAAAATACCTAATTTCTCTTTAAGTTTATTATTTAGGAAGACACTTAGGGTCATCGGCTAAACAATCAAAAATTGCTCTCTTTAATTTACCAGCTCCGTTACTCTCCACCAAGTTTAACAGCTTGTTAACTGAGTTGTAATTAATGCTCCCAATTAGAATATCTTCGCAAGTTTGTTTTAAACAACCCAAATCGTATTTCGTTGCCAAATTATACAATGTGTAACAACTAACAGCCAAATTAGTGGTTTTAGCTTTGTAAATGAAATCTATAAAATCGCCAAGTTCAATCGCGTTTAAGTCTTTACTTAAATCGAGTTTGGTAGAGTTGATCAATGCGTTTTTAAAGTACGAAGATCTGGCTGATAAAATTTCCTTGTGACCTAGGAACACTCTACCATTTGTACTGACAGTGACGTCACTTTTGTAGACAAAATCTCGTGATTGCAGTCGTTGTAAAGTGTCACGCGCTTGTTCCATAGCGCAGTTGATTGGTTCAGTCTTCAAATTAGGCAACAAAAAAGAGTATCAGAAGTAATAAAGGCTCGCGTTCGTAATCTTTAGTTACAGGGTATTGTTAAAAATAGAGACCAAATTTTCTCCAAGAAATGTAAGAATTGTTCAGAGAGAGCTAGAATTTCTACGCTTAATACCCGTTTGTTCTTGACGGAATCGAAAGAAATAAACTCTATACTGCGCATGACCCAATCATGACGACTCTATAGCCGCGTTCATACTAGGCCTTGGAATCGTTTCAAAACGTTTCGCTAGAGTCGTGTGAACGGGAAACCGTCTTTCCTCGAATCGATTTAATTCGATTTCACGAAACTGCTTCGGGAACTAGTTTTGTACCGATTCGGTTTCAACAACCGATAGATGAAGCTACGATAAATCGATTATAAAGATAACGCGAGAGGCTTAAATCGATTCCTGGCGGGCGATTTGAATATCGGTTTGATTTGAACCGTTTCAAATCGATTAAGAAATGCTAGTGTGGTAGCTTATCTATTCTCTCTGACTTCTGATCCTTCTTACAAACAGGATCCTTGGCCTAAATTAAGCCATGTTCCCTAGTCCTTCAACTTCCAAAAAACATATACCTTTAACTTTTCTTCGGTTCTAACCAAGATGTCCGCGGAATCATTCTGTTTCGTAACAAATCCTTCTATGATGCATTGAATGGTTAAATGTCCTTTTGGTACTAATTCCTCTTTATTTTCAATCAAAGTTTGACGACTGAGAAACGGGTAGAAAATATACGGCGTTCCAACTCCTTCTTTTAGGATGTTGTATCTTGGTTTGGCTTTCCTTAATCTTCTATTTCCTTTCACATCGATGACGGCGCAGTCCAGAGACACGTCAAGTACGTTGATACTTCGAGAAACGTTGATCTGATTGAGATACAAGTCAAAGTCTTTGTTGGAGTTACGAGGCGATGATTGAACAGCGATGAGAAACCATTGAATTCCATTTGTGGTTCGTGCTGGATAATACGGGCTTTGAATACTCCAATCTTCTTTGGACAAGGTGAAGAAGTTCTTCAATGTCCACGTCAAATTCGCTTTGTAGTAAGCGTCATTTTTAGTGATTAGTGTGACTTCTTCAGTGTCTTGAGCGATGGTAATGTCGAATATAAGACCCAACACGCATGATAGGACTATACCTAGTACCAATCTTTGGAAATTCATGATGGTTTCTGAACACCAGAACTAATTTTGAATTAATTCCCACTTCGACATACTATTTTATTTAATTATCTTTCTTTTACTGATTGGCTCTATAGATAACGTTTCCAGAAGTAAATGAAGTTAGTTATCTTCGAGGGAAGTGTGCCATTAATCTAGGCAAAAATATTAAAGTATGTTTCTCGAGTCAGAGACATTTGCTGATAATATTAAGCTACTTTTATGGAATAAAGTGATAGACTTTTGGATAGACTCATTAGAACTCTACCCAAGTTCTGACTTCGATTTCAAGAACCATTTTTACTAGTGACTTCTATTCCTCACTTTCATTAACAGATCTAATTAAGATATTTTAATCTCATATTATGCCCTTTTGTAATTATGAAGTGTTTTTTCTATTCTTTATACTTTACGTATGCGCGTGAGATAAATTTGCTACATCACTGTGGGAATTTAACACATGTTTTTTTCTTTAGCCGATATTATGTATAATGAAATATAATTATTAGGATATTTATTTCAATTGTGTTGCAGGCCTAGTTAACATATACGGATAATCTGAATGATGTAAATTTTACCAAAAGTCTATAACTTTATTACATAAAAGTAAACAACACCCCGTAGCTTAGTACTATCAGCAAAAGTCCAGTTTTAAGTCATGTAGCCCATCACTTAAAAAAGCCATAAAAGTCATCACCCCTGTCTTACTCAAGTAATTTGTGCTCTTCAGCTCGGTATTTTGAGTCAGGAGAGAGTGATGGAATTTAGGCGGGCCGCGTTTGGCTATATTGTCTTCCCTACCAACTCCGGAATGAATTTCTCCGCAGAGTGTTGCTTCCGATTTCACTATTTACACGGCAACTGCGGCCGCTAGAGTGTCTCGAATCCTGCAGAATCTTCCGGTATGTTTACCCGAACCTTTTCCTGATAATATTAAACTAGGGGCGTTGTTTACTTTTATGGATTAAAATTATAGGTTTTTGATGATATTTATAGTTTTATCATTTTATTACGTCATTTAGATTAAGAACCTTTACGAAAAAGACCGCGCGAAACCGACTGGTATTTTATTACAAAACACAAAACCTTTCCCCCCTTAATCACAATTTTATTAAAACTTGGAGCTGTTACAGCTAATTTACATTTTCCTTATCATTTATACCACTTGTTTATAGATATAACCAGTCGATAGAATTTAAAACAAATTTTTTTGGTTTGTTTTTCTTCGAATTGTAAGGCCAATTATTCTTTGAGGAAATACTTAAAATTAACCAGAGCTTTAGAAATTTGAATATATGTTAACGACTCTATTATCATTTAAAATCTAAAAGCAATTTGAGATGAAAATGTGAAATTAAAATATTTTTTCCCATTTTATTTTGCCGTAAGGGATTTTACAACTGTTTTAAACTAATGCGTTTTTTGTTCATTATTACTAGTTTAATATCTGTAGTTGTCTAGTTTCAATCGCATTATTTGTATTTTTAACCAATCAAGGCGTTTATAATAATTCACGTGTAATGGAGAAGAATCAATTGACTTTAAAGAGCGCATGACACGTGATTTTTGTTTCTTAATTTAATTGGACAAGGTCATTTAAATCAAATATCCAAATGTATATTAATATTTACCCTCAAAATCAATAAAAAAAAAATTTTAATTAAAAGAAATTCAATGGCAAATCACCATTAAAATCGAGTTTGAAAGTAAATATAAAATCGGACCAATCATTATTGCAACCTTCAACAGCGCTTGTAATGTCTTGTCTCAACATTAAAAGAATAGGCCCATTATTTGATGCGTAAGACCTTGCATCAAATACCGGCATATGCTCTTAATGTTGAGACAAGACATTACAAGCACTGTTGAAGGCTGAAATAATGATTGGTCCGATTTTATATTTACTTTAATTCAAATTTTACCAAACTTCAGAAATTAATTTAAACACCAAAAAAATTTATTATAAATCCATCTCTTGGCCCATGCCTGCTCCTTGTTTTTAATAATATATTTCAAAGTACTTACCGCTCTTGTGGGAGAACTTGGACTTCATAATTCAGAAGTATTTCCGCGAGGCACCCGAAGCGAAAGAGAGAAGAAAAAGGTTTGATTCTCTAATTTCTCGACATTCCACAAGAAACGGTAAGTAATTATCCCCCTGGTGCAAGAATTAGTGACGTATGCTCACTTACGTAACCTCTTGTCTATTAAATAGTAATCAAAGGAAACAAGTTTTATTAAAACTCGGAGCACTTATACAACTAATAAAAATTAGTATTTTCCTTATATTCAGTTGAACCACCGCCCTACGGGCTGGTTTCATCTAGTTTTTGAACCCCGTGTAATTGTATCTTGCTTTTCAACAGCACTCGTGGTTTTTCATATTTTCAATGGCGGCCATCTTGTTTTTCATTTTTCCAATGGCAACCATCTTGTTTTCATATTTTTAATGGCGACCATCTTGTTTTTCATCCTTTTAATGGCGACCATGTTGTTTTTCATGTTTTTAATGGCGACCATCATGTTTTTCATGTTTTTAACGGCGTCCATCTTGTTTATAATGTTTTTAATGGCAACCATCTTGTTTTTCATATTTTTTTTAATGGCGTCCATCTTGTTTATAATGTTTTTAATGGCAACCATCTTGTTTTTCATCTTTTTTTAATGGCGTCCATCTTGTTTATAATATTTTTAATGGCGACCATCTTGTTTTTCATCTTTTTTTAATGGCGTCCATCTTGTTTATAATGTTTTTAATGGCGACCATCTTGTTTTTCATCTTTTTTTAATGGCGTCCATCTTGTTTATAATATTTTTAATGGCGACCATCTTGTTTTTCATCTTTTTTTAATGGCGTCCATCTTGTTTATAATGTTTTTAATGGCGACCATCTTGTTTTTCATCTTTTTTTAATGGCGTCCATCTTGTTTATAATATTTTTAATGGCAACCATCTTGTTTTTCATCTTTTTTTAATGGCGTCCATCTTGTTTATAATATTTTTAATGGCGTCCATCGTGTTTATAATATTTTTAATGGCGACCATCTTGTTTTTCATCTTTTTTTTAATGGCGTCCATCTTGTTTATAATGTTTTTAATGGCAACCATCTTGTTTTTCATCTTTTTTTTAATGGCGTCCATCTTGTTTATAATGTTTTTAATGGCGACCATGTTGTTTTTCATGTTTTTAATGGCGACCATCATGTTTTTCATGTTTTTAACGGCGTCCATCTTGTTTATAATGTTTTTAATGGCAACCATCTTGTTTTTCATATTTTTTTTAATGGCGTCCATCTTGTTTATAATGTTTTTAATGGCAACCATCTTGTTTTTCATCTTTTTTTAATGGCGTCCATCTTGTTTATAATATTTTTAATGGCGACCATCTTGTTTTTCATCTTTTTTTAATGGCGTCCATCTTGTTTATAATGTTTTTAATGGCGACCATCTTGTTTTTCATCTTTTTTTAATGGCGTCCATCTTGTTTATAATATTTTTAATGGCGACCATCTTGTTTTTCATCTTTTTTTAATGGCGTCCATCTTGTTTATAATGTTTTTAATGGCGACCATCTTGTTTTTCATCTTTTTTTAATGGCGTCCATCTTGTTTATAATATTTTTAATGGCAACCATCTTGTTTTTCATCTTTTTTTAATGGCGTCCATCTTGTTTATAATATTTTTAATGGCGTCCATCGTGTTTATAATATTTTTAATGGCGACCATCTTGTTTTTCATCTTTTTTTTAATGGCGTCCATCTTGTTTATAATGTTTTTAATGGCAACCATCTTGTTTTTCATCTTTTTTTTAATGGCGTCCATCTTGTTTATAATGTTTTTAATGGCAACCATCTTGTTTTTCATCTTTTTTTAATGGCGTCCATCTTGTTTATAATGTTTTTAATGGCGTCCATCTTGTTTATAATGTTTTTAATGGCGACCATCTTGTTTTTCATCTTTTTTTAATGGCGTCCATCTTGTTTATAATGTTTTTAATGGCAACCATCTTGTTTATAATGTTTTTAATGGCAACCATCTTGTTTTTCATCTTTTTTTAATGGCGTCCATCTTGTTTATAATATTTTTAATGGCGACCATCTTGTTTTTCATCTTTTTTTTAATGGCGTCCATCTTGTTTATAATGTTTTTAATGGCGACCATCTCTTTTTTCATCTTTTTTTAATGGCGTCCATCTTGTTTATAATGTTTTTAATGGCGACCATCTTGTTTTTCATCTTTTTTTAATGGCGTCCATCTTGTTTATAATGTTTTTAATGGCAACCATCTTGTTTTTCATCTTTTTTTAATGGCGTCCATCTTGTTTATAATGTTTTTAATGGCGACCATCTTGTTTTTCATCTTTTTTTAATGGCGTCCATCTTGTTTATAATGTTTTTAATGGCGACCATCTTGTTTTTCATCTTTTTTTAATGGCGTCCATCTTGTTTATAATGTTTTTAATGGCGTCCATCTTGTTTATAATATTTTTAATGGCAACCATCTTGTTTTTCACCTTTTTTTAATGGCGTCCATCTTGTTTATAATATTTTTAATGGCGACCATCTTGTTTTTCATCTTTTTTTTTAATGGCGTCCATCTTGTTTATAATGTTTTTAATGGCGACCATCTCTTTTTTCATCTTTTTTTAATGGCGTCCATCTTGTTTATAATGTTTTTAATGGCGACCATCTTGTTTTTCATCTTTTTTTAATGGCGTCCATCTTGTTTATAATGTTTTTAATGGCAACCATCTTGTTTTTCATCTTTTTTTAATGGCGTCCATCTTGTTTATAATGTTTTTAATGGCGACCATCTTGTTTTTCATCTTTTTTTAATGGCGTCCATCTTGTTTATAATGTTTTTAATGGCGACCATCTTGTTTTTCATCTTTTTTTAATGGCGTCCATCTTGTTTATAATGTTTTTAATGGCAACCATCTTGTTTTTCATCTTTTTTTAATGGCGTCCATCTTGTTTATAATATTTTTAATGGCAACCATCTTGTTTTTCATCTTTTTTTAATGGCGTCCATCTTGTTTATAATATTTTTAATGGCGACCATCTTGTTTTTCATCTTTTTTTTAATGGCGTCCATCTTGTTTATAATGTTTTTAATGGCAACCATCTTGTTTTTCATCTTTTTTTAATGGCGTCCATCTTGTTTATAATATTTTTAATGGCGACCATCTTGTTTTTCATCTTTTTTTTAATGGCGTCCATCTTGTTTATAATGTTTTTAATGGCGACCATCTCTTTTTTTCATCTTTTTTTAATGGCGTCCATCTTGTTTATAATGTTTTTAATGGCGACCATCTTGTTTTTCATCTTTATAATGGCGTCCATCTAGTTTTTCATCTTTATAATGGCGACCATCTTGTTTCTCATCTTTCCAATGGCGACCATAATGCCAAAAAAAGCACATTTTTGGTGTTTAAATGAATTTCTCATTAAAATTTGAATAAAAGTAAGTATAAAATCGGACCAATCATATTATTTCAGCCATCTACAGCGCTTGTAAAGTCTTGTCTCAACATTAAAAGACTAGGCCGGCATTTGATGGCCAATGACTTGGGCATTAAACGCCAGGATATTCTTTTAATCTTTTTCAAATTTTACCAAACTTTATAAATTAATTTAAACACTAAAAACGTGTCTTAAAATTCTGTAAGAATTCTGGAATACGTGTCTTGGCACGGTGATACCGAAAATAAATTCATTTTTAGCTCCCAAGTTTAATTAATAGTGGCACTATTAATTTATGCATGAAGGAAGTAAGGAACGAACCACGTTGCTTGTGATGTAGATTATATATAGATAATACCTCTCCAAGCCGAAAGAGAGCGAATCAATGTAACTCAAGGTAACCATGGAAACAACCACATGGTAGAATTAAAAACAAATGTATGCTTTTGTTTTTCTGGGCGTTTTAAGGTGAATTTTATTTTGAGGAAATATTCAGAATTTAACCAGGGTTTTACTTTGAATATTTATTGTCGATTATATTATGATTCAAAATCTAGAAGTAATTTGTGACGACGAAGATTTTAACGAATATCAACCTTCGGAAAAGGTGAAATTAAAATATATTTCCTGTTATTTTATTTTTTATTTTTATTTTTTTCGCCGTAAGGGAAATATTTAATTTTTACAACGTTTTTTAAACTAAACATTTGCTCATTATTTCCAGCTTAATGTCTACATAATTGTCTTATTTCAATTCTATTTATTTTAATATAGTTTATTATTTATTCTTAAGTGTTTAGCTTTTCTTTTAAATTAGTTTTTTTTTAAAATTTTTTCAAACTAATTATTTAGTTTAATCATTTCTCTTAAAGGGAGAATGCAACCTAATAACAAGTGATTTTTTTATCGATTCATTATCGTTTAAATAGGCCTAATCCACTGGTAAATAAAATTACAAAGAAATATTAAACTAGAAATAAATTTAAAACTTACTCGGAAAATAAGCTTAGCGGGATTCATGGAGATCCTGATTTCTTCACGTAAATGTCTAGCGACCAATCGTAAGTCAGGTGGTGATCTTGCGTGAACGACCTGTCTTTGCTCATTAATCGCTAGACCTTACACCGAGTCAATTCAGCTGATCTCCATGAATCCCGCTAAGCCTATTTTCCGAGTAAGTTTTAAATTTATTTCTAGTTTAATATTTATTTTATAAACTTTTTGTCGGTGGATTAGGCCTATTTAAACGTTAAGGAATCGATAAAAAATCACTTGTTATTAGGTTGCATTCTCCCTTTAAGTATAATCCAAAGACTACTCCAATCACTCGAACAAAAATAATTATATCAAAAGTATCACTTAAATTAATATATTTAAAGTTTTTTAAACTGTTCAATCTTACGATTAAATAAATCTACTTTTTGTATTTTATATTTTCTTCAGAGATATCTCTTATATTTCCGATATTTGAAATGCGTCAACGAAATCAGTGGCATTTTAGAAGAAATTCAACACCCCCAACGAAGACAATGCGTTCAAAATATATTGGAAAATACCATGGGGCGAATATTGGAATTAAAGAGCGAAATTGTAACCACCGTTTATAGCGAATGTCCTAATGTCTCAGAAGATGCTCTCAAAAACCAATTTTTAATGGTGAGAAATTACAATAGTTATCAACGTACCTAGGCTTAAAGGGAAATTTGGAGCCTGAAGTAATATGATTGGCCCGATTACTTTTATTCAAATTTTAACAAGAAATTAATTTAAACACCAAAACCGTGTCTAAAAATTCCGAAAAAATTCTGGAATACGTTTTTCAGTGCGGTGATTCAGTAAATAAATTCAAAAGCTGTTTTTAGCTCCAAGTTTCCCTTGAAATATTTAGAAATTGTCTAGTCTAAGTGGTCTTTAAGTGGTGGTGTTAAACTCGTTTGATTAACTTTGTTATCTGATTATATATTGAATTCCATTTCAAAATGGCAAACACTTATTTTATTGGAAATTCTTTTTGTTGTATATAATCTACCCTTAAAACAGTTTAAATTGAAATACTCGAAGTCAGGATACCTAATCCTTGGGTCAAAAAATTATAAATCCATTTCTTGACCCATGCCTGGTCCTTTTAATTTCAAATTTCCAAAATAAAAACTTGGTGAAAGATTCAAATGATTTAGTAGTTCCCACTCTCTATGTTTTTAATTATATTTCAAAGTATACTTACTATCTCTATTGCAGGAGGATTTGGACTTGATAATTCCGAAGTACTTCAGAGATGCTCGAGATGCTGACGCCAAAGAGAGAAGAACAGTATTTGATTCTGTAATTTCTCGGTACGGTGACATTCCTCAAGAAACCGTAAGTAATTTAGGTTCAAAGTTCATCATTTATTAACCACTTCCCTCCTTTGGCTCAAGAACTAGTGACGTATGTTCTCTTATGTAACAAAATTGTATATTAAATAGTAATCAAAGGAAACGTACTAAAATATTAGTCAAAATTTTCCCCATCAAATTTAGTACGAGGGAAATTCAGAGAATCATACCAACAAGGATACATTAGCCGTATTATGATTGGTCTGCAGTTGTGACGTCAAAAACTCGACCACGACTGACTTAGAAAAAGCTTTTTCTAGCGGTTGAGATTGGAACTAAAGTAGGCGTGACTTAATTTTCCTTAGGACTTAGATACCTCATGGTATACATTTCTGAAATGTTCGTGGGGAACTGTCTCAGGCTTGCTTTTGCCCACCAGCTTACAGACTACTGATACCCGTCAAGAATCGCTCAAGTTTCCCTTTACTACTCTGGTTAAAGTATTTTATTTTCCAATAGAGTTTTCTTCCCTCGCTGTTGTTATTCTCAATCGAGTCGGGTTTCTTACGTCTACTTTAATTTTATATTTCCTAAAAGGTTTTTCAAGTGTTATTAATATTTCTTAAGTATTTACGTTTCCTTTAATTTGGTCGCATTTTAATTATAGTAGGAAACAATAAGATTGTCGAATTTCTCGCCTGAAACGTTTTTATGCGTTTGTAAAAACCGATTGACCGTATTTAGGGAAAGATTCAGTGTCGTTTTTTGGTGATAAAGGGGAGTCAACACATTTTATCGTGTTTTAGTATCTACAATAGACATATTGCGTTTATTTTGACCCTTCTCCGAAGGGAGTAGACAACCACAGAATCAGACAAGGAAATGAGGATGAAACGTAGAGGTTACTACGCATGACCTCATCATACCCCTTCTAGGGTTGCCATAGGTCAGGCAAAGAAGGGAAGGTCAGGGAATTTTAAAATGAACCAAAAAAGTCAGATAATTTGAAAATGAACCAAAAAAGTCAGGGAATTTGAAAATGAACCAAAAAAGTCAGGGAATTTGAAAAAAAGTCAGGGAATTTTAAGATATTTTAAAAAGTCAGGGAATTTTGAGATATTTTAAAAAGTCAGGGAATTTTGAGATATTTTAAAAAGTCAGGGAATTTTGAGATATTTTAAAAAGTCAGGGAATTTTAAGATATTTTAAAAAGTCAGGGAATTTTAAGATATTTTAAAAAGTCGGGGAATTTTAAGATATTTTAAAAAGTCAGGGAATTTTAAGATATTTTAAACAGTCAGAGAATTTTAAGATATTTTAAAAAGTCAGGGAATTTTGAGATATTTTAAAAAGTCAGGGAATTTAAAGCTGTTACTGCGCATGACCTCATCATTCCCCTTCCACGGTTGCCACAGGTCAGGGAAAACGGGGAATGGTCAGGGAATTTGAAAATGAACCAAAAAAATCAGGGAATTTTAAGATATTTTAAAAAGTCAGGGAATTTTAAGATATTTTAAAAAGTCAGGGAATTTTAAGATATTTTAAAAAGTCAGGGAATTTTAAGATACTTTAAAAAGTCAGGGAATTTTAAGATATTTTAAAAGGTCAGGGAATTTTAAGATATTTTAAAAAGTCAGTGAATTTAAAGATCTTTCAAGAAGCCAGGTAATCCGCGGAAAATATTTGAAGCTGGCCGTGTCAGTTGTATAGATTAATTAGAACAAAGATACGCGTGCAAAACGTTTGACGCACGCGATTGTATAAAAAATAAAAGGCTAAAAATTGGGTAGCATTATCCGAAATAGTCAGGGAAAATCGTTGGAAAAGGTCAGGGAAAAACCTGGCTTCAGTCTACTTTTCAACAAGGTTTCCGGTATATTTTACTGACTTTATTTTTCCTTATCAAGTTCTGAAACAAACGAAACAAAATTTTATTGTAAGTTCCAAATGTAATTCGCTTTCCCTTTCATAAAATTATTTTCAACGAAGCGGAAACTTTTGATTTTCGTGAGATATTTGAAGAGTAATTGTAATTATTTATTGTTTTGTCGTAGACGGGGGGTGAGGGCATCCATCTGACCCTAGAAGACGCTGTTCTCGTCATTCAAATCCACGAACGAGCCAGGCAAGGTCAATCCAGAGCCAGGTTAATGCGAGATATCAAAATGAAAAAAGACGAAGTTGCGGCCGAAGCGAGTCGAGCCAGCAAAAGACATTACAACATAGCCGCTACGTTTCTCATGCAAATGGAAGCCGCTAGTGTCATACAAAAGGTAATTACTTAATTATAACTCAACCGTAATTCAATTACTATTTATAAAACAATGGATCGAATTTCTATCATTTTTTCCTAATGAATGTTTTACACAAAACTTCTCGACCATGGTGATTGAATTAAATGTTAGGGAAAATTTATTAAAATAAAATGTTATATATTATAAAAACAATTTATTAAAGAGGGAATGTAACCTAACAACCCTTAATTAGGCCTAATCCACCAGTAAATAAATTAAAAACATGTGAAAAATGTACTCAGAAATAGGCTTAGCTGAATTCATGGAGATCTTGAATATATTCGCATTTATGGGTCAAATAAGATTCGATTGGTCCCTGACCCTTCAATGCGGAGAAATTCAGGATATCCATAAATTTTGTTAAGCCTATTTTTCAGGTAAGTTTTAAATTTATTTCTAGTTTAATATTTATTTGTAATTTTGATTAGTTATCAACACTAACATTTCTTAATCGATTTGAAACGGTAAAATCAAACGCGCCGATATTCGAATCGCCAGGAATCGTCTTAAGCATCACGCGTTATCTTTATAAATCGATTTACAGTAGCTTCATCTATCGGTTCTTGAAATCGAATCGGTACGAAACTGGTTCCCGAAGCAGTTTCGAGCAATCGAATCAAATTGATTTGATAGAAAACGGTTTCCCGTTCACACGACTCTAGGGAAGCGTTTTGAAACAGTTTAAATCGATTCCAAGGCCTAGTATGAACGCAGCTATAATGTCTTTGTAGGTATGGCGTGGTTACAGAACCAGGCAGTACGTCAAAATGCACCGAAAAGTAGAACACAGAATCCTCGGAATGGTAAATTTATATTTCTGTTATTAATTCCCATCCATATTTCCGCTTATTTCACCCCAATCGTCCAATCAGCTCGTTACAGTACGATGCAATCGTATTGATTGAATTTTATGAAAATATTCAGAGCGAGGGAGCTGAAGTAGCTAATGACGTAGAAGTGAGACGCTGGAAGGAACGTTGGAAACAAGTGCACGAAGACATGACCCAAGAACTTGAAAATCTCGTTTTAAAAACTAGGATGAAGTTGGAAGGTCAAACCGAAGACCATCTTGAAAAAATGCTCGATGAAAAGAGGGAATGGTACACCAATTGCTTGTAAGTACATTCAAATCTTTATTTCGTCTTGCAAATGTTGTTCTATGATCAGGTTTTGAACCTTGAACTTTCATTGAAATGTTCTAGAGGTAATTTCGCGTAGTATTTGTTTAAATAAACCAAGAGAGCTTCAGGGTAGAAAATAGCTCAAAAACATTTCTGTATAAGACTAGCGACCCTGGGGTCCATTTACGTTTGTGGGTACCTGAAAGTAAACCTTTAATTTTAATAGCCAATCAGAATGTACCATTTTCACTAGTGGTCATCTGGAAAATGGTTGTTCTGACTTATCTTTAGGTCCAGAGTAATTCATTTTATCTCCGAGATACAACGAGCTAGGCCTTTGTTAAAATGGACGTCCTAGCTTCTAAGCCTAAATTTTAATTTAGTAAAAATCTGTTCTCTACGGAAACATTTAGCATTACCAAGATTGTATTTATCGTTTTAGAACGAATGATGGTATACTTCCCGAGTTTGAAATCTCCGAAAGCGGAGGACAAACCATCGAAAAAGATAATGAAATAGTAGACGATTTTATCGGTGATGAAGTCGACAAGAAGGTCGGCATGAAACTTATATTTTCTATCTTTACTCTGGTACCTAAAATTAAATTAATTTTAACTTCTAAAAGTCTGCCAAGATTAGTTCTAAAAGTGCCAAGAAAAAAGATAACAAATCTAAAAAACCTGGCATGGTCAAAAAACCAGTCTATAAACCATTTCAAAAACCAGGTGACGCTGACCAGGAGGAAAAAGTACGCAAATATTGTATAAGTATACTTCCTTGACTTAATTCAAGAGCTTATTTCCAATCTTGCACTCGAATAATTAGGCTCTGTTCCTACTGAACTCTTGTCTTCAATAGATTTTGGAGCAAAATTTTGCTTGTCCCCAATGGATACTTGTACAGAGTTGTACTTGAACCCAATGGATTCTTGTGCAGAGTTGTACTTGAACCCAATGGAATCTTGTGCAGAGTTGTACTTGAACCCAATGGATTCTTGTGCAGAGTTGTACTTGAACCCAATGGATTCTTGTGCAGAGTTGTACTTGAACCCAATGAATTCTTGTGCATAATTTCACTTGAACCCGATAGATTCTTGTACTTGTCCCCAATGCAATCTCTTTGCACAATTGTATTTGCCTTCAGTGGACTCTTGTTCACAAATGTACTTGTCCACAATGGTCTATTATGTACAATTGTACTTGTCTTCAATGGACTCTTGTACTGGTCCTTAATATACTCGTATATTTTTCTCTAATGAACTCTTGTACGGAATTGTACTTGCCCCAATGGACTATTGTACAGAATAACACTTGCACTGCTGTTGTACTGGTTTATAATGGACAATTTAGGATCTAGATCCTTAGGCAAAGTGACATGTTTATCTATTTTCCAATAGATAGCTCCACCTAAACCAAAACCATCAAGATTCGTTGATATTTTAAAAAGTCAAATTAAACAATTTCAAGGTATTGTCCGTAGAAAAGAATTAACCCGGTTTTGTTACAACTTTGCGATTAATTAAAATTTAATTTTAGAAATTTGGGGAAATGATTTAGTTGATCAAACAAATTTCGAACTTAATTCGAGAGAAATTGAAAAAAGCGAATTGTCGAATTTTGAAGAAGATATTAAAGAACAATGTAATATTATTATTACCAACGATTTGGAAATTTTAAGACAGGCGAGAAAATTATGATAATTTAAAAATTTGAAAAATAAAAGGGAAAAATTAAAAATAATTTCAAATTCGAAGGCGATGGAAAAAGACAAAGGTAGAAAAGGAAAAAAATCCAAACAAAGTAAAAAGACTAAACGTGGACCCAAAAAAGGCAAAAAAGAGAAAGACCTCACACCAGACAGGTACGACGACACCCTTTAAATTACGTCATCAGACCCGGATTAAGGTGGGTCACGTGTTCCGGGCCTCATTTATAGGGACTCAAAATATCAGAAAATTACCCTTTATTTTTGGATAATCTTGATTCTTGGATCATATAATTATGATCTCCAATATTTTTCTCCAAGACACTGGGCCCAATTTATTCGAGCCTTGACGTTTCACGTTTTAGTTAAAATAACAATTGTAATTTCAGAACTTTGGAATCATTAGTTGAGGAATTAGTTCAACAAGAAATCATAAAAGAGTTTCCTAATGTTGACAAAGAAGTTTTTATTTACGACAAAGTTGGGCATCATGATTTCATAGCTGAAGGTTTTGTTGAAAATCCTAGTTATTATGATATACAACAAAGTCTGAAAGAAATAGCCACGCTTCCATTAGGTTAGTAAGTTAAAATTCTTATTTCAACCTTAGTATGGTCAAGATGGTTCAAAAACCCCGAGTCTTATTGGTTATCTGTGAACCAATTGTATCATAGGTAGTGAAATAATTCGGAAGAAATGTCCTCTGGTCCGATCAATTTTACTGACCGGTCCACGTGGAAACGGTAAAAGATTGCTTTTGAAAGAAATATGCCAAGCCACTAGCGCCGTTTGTTTTGACTTATCAGCCATAAACATCGCTGGCAAATATCAAGGCAAAGCCGGACTCAGTATGCTAATGCATTTGGTTAACAAAGTAGCTAGACTTCTTCAACCTGCGATTATTTTTATCGACGAAGCCGAAAAAACCTTCATCAAGAAGGTTCTTAAATCTGATAGGGTAAAAAAGTCTAGAGCTTTATTCCATAAAAGTAAACAACGCCCCCTTAGCTTAATACTATCAGCAAAGGCCCGGGCAAATATACTAGCAGATTCTGCAGGATTCTATTAGACACTAGCGGTTGCAGTCGCCGTGTAAATAATGAAATCGGAAGCGCCACTCTACGGAGAAATTCATTCCGGAGTTGGGAGGGAGAAGACAATATAGTCAAGCACGGCCCGCCTAAATTCAGCCTATCTCTCACGACTCAAAATATCGAGGAAGAGTCCAAATCACACGAGCCAGACAAGGGTGATGATTTTTTGGCTATTTTTAAGTGATGGGCTATGAAACAAAACTGTAGGGGGGCCTTTTCTGATAGTATTAAGCTATGTGGCGTTGTTTACTTTTATAGAATAAAGTTATAGACTTTTGATTTTAAAGACGGACCCTAGAAGATTGAAGAAAGATTTGCCAAAACTAGTTAGGGGAATAACCTCCGACGACCGTATCATATTACTTGGTATTTCGGACTATCCATTTGAGAGCGATCAAAAATCGATTTGTTCCACTTACCAGAAGATTATATACGTGCCAAGGCCTGATTATGGTCACAGAAAATGTAAGTCATTAAATCTAACACTTCAGGTTGCGGTAATAGACTAAAATCCTTGATTTAGTATTATGGAAAGAAGCGATTGTTCGCAACCAAGGTGAAGTCACGTCCGAATTAGATTCAAGTACTCTCACCAAACTCTCGGATGGATATTCTTCTAGAGTCATATGTCAAGTTGTTAAACAGGTAAAATTTAATTAAGGACCGTTAAAACTCGTTAAAAATCGAATTAATTTTAAAAATAGGTCCTTACAACTCGACGAGTAAGTCAGATGTCAAGATATCCATTGACCTTGTCTGATTTTGTGAATGCTTTAAATCAATACGATCCAGTTTATAAGAAAGAAGAAGATATGTTTCAGGTAATGGTGCAAACTTTATTTTGATCTTCAAACTATTTTATTTTTGGGAATTTAAATAATTGCAGAATTGGTTGAGCAAAACCCCAATGGGAAAGAAACGTCTCAAATTATTAAAGAAACAAAATGTAGCCCAAATTAACGAGCAGATATCTTTGGCTAAAAACGAAGAAAGTTTAAAATAAATTTTGACAATCGCAATTTATTAGTAAAAAATAAAACAAGCAGTATTACAATTTATTACGGTTTATTGTAAAACTGAGGATTATTTAATTAAGCCCATTAATATTTGGATTCGTCGAGGCTGTTGGAGGATTCGTCGAGGTTGCTGACTATGGACTCGTGTCGTTGCTTGTTAGATTCGTACCTGCCGGTGGATTCGTATCATTGCTTGGTAGATTCGTATCATTGCTTGGTGGATTCGTATCATTGCTTGGTGGATTCGTATCATTGCTTGGTGGATTCGTATCATTAATTGGTGGATTCGTATCTTTGCTTGGTGGATTCGTATCTTTGCTTGGTGGATTCGTATCTGCAGGTGGATTCGTATCATTGCTTGGTGGATTCGTATCATTGCTTGGTGGATTCGTATCTGCAGGTAGATTCGTATCATTGCTTGGTAGATTCGTATCATTGCTTGGTAGATTCGTATCATTGCTTGGTAGATTCGTATCATTGCTTGATAGATTCGTATTATTGCTTGATAGATTCGTATTATTGCTTGATAGATTCGTATCATTGCTTGGTGGATTAGTATCATTGCTTGGTGGATTCGTATCTGCAGGTAGATTCGTATCATTGCTTGGTAGATTCGTATCATTGCTTGGTAGATTCGTATCATTGCTTGGTAGATTCGTATCATTGCTTGGTAGATTCGTATCATTGCGTGGTAGATTCGTATCATTGCGTGGTAGATTCGTGTCATTGCTTGGTAGATTCGTACCTGCATGTGGATTCGTATCATTGCTTGGTAGATTCGTACCTGCAGGTGGATTCGTATCATTGCTTGGTTGATTCGTATCATTGCTTGGTAGATTCGTATCATTGCTGGGTAAATTCGTATCATTGCTGGGTACATTCGTATCATTGCTTGGTATATTAGTACCGGTTGAATTATTAGGAGGACTTATAGGAGGAGGATTAGTATGAAAAATACTACAATCTTTAATGTAGCTTGCGTAGTAACCCGCGGATATACAATTAAAACGCTTTTCTGGGACTTTAATGAAATGGTTTCCATGACAGGCGGTCAAAATTTCCACGGCGTCAATGACTTGATCTTCAAATCCACATTTACGTAAAATATTCAAATTGGTTTCGCAGCAAACCGATCTGAATAAATATGAATTTTAGCCGCGTGGTGTCCCCTTTTAATTACTTACACCTGGTTCTTTACTTACTGATTACATCCAATACAAACTTCTTCCGATATGTTACTGCTATGATGAATTTCCATCGTATCCTTGAAAAGTTGAACGGCACGATGAATATTTGGTTCATCTCCAATATCGTTTCTGCCTGCTTCCGGAAAACAATAGAAATAATCTTGAAGTGTTTTTAAACGATTGCGTGTATCGTGATTGGTGGATGAATATTCTAACGTAATTAAAATACACAGCAAATGCATCAAAGATAAAAACGTGTAAGGAGTTTTCGAAGACATTGTAAAGTATGAATTTAATATTGGAATTTTTCTTCGCGTGGTATTAAATAATTAGTTATCAAATATCAATGATCTTAAATTACAAAATATTAATAATTATATAATATTAAGTTACTCGTATTTTATTTCGAGATAATTAGGTAATTAAAATGCGCGCGAATTAAAATATCCTAAGGATAAAGGTTGAATTGAAGGTAGAAATTAAATACTGACACAGATAAATGTCTAAGCCTATTTAAATGCCTAAATCGAATCCATTTTATTTGATTTCTGGAAACTGTTATGGGAACCAGTTTTACCCCTATTCTGTTTAAACAACCGATAGAGGAAGCTACGATAAATCGATTTATAAAGATAAAGCGTGAACACGTGACGCTTAAATCGATTTCTGGCGATTTGAATATCGGTTTGATTTTAACATTTCAAATCTATTAAGAAATGCTAGCTTATATGGCGCTGAAAGTAAAAAACACCATATAGCTACGATCACACTAGCATTTCTTAATCGATTTGATACGATAAAATCAAATCAATATTCGAATTGCCAGGAATCGTTTTAATAGTCACGTGTTCACGCGTTATCTTTATAAATCGATTTATTATAGCTTCATCTATTAGTTGTTGAAACCGAATCGGTATGAAACTGGTTCCCCAAGCAGTTTCGAGAAATCGAATCAAATCTATTTGATAAAAGACGGTTCACACGACTAAAGCGAAACGTTTTGAAATGGTTTAAATTGATTCCAAGACCAAGTATGAACGCGGCTTTTAAAAACTGAGAATCAAAATTAAATACATGTATTAAATAGGTTTATTAGACAATTTTGAAATTTACAGAATTTCAACTATGTTATTAATTTATACATGAATATATATATTAACATTTAACACTAATGGTGAAAATGAATGAAAACACAGTTTTCAGTTAATAGTATCTTTCAAAATATATCTGCAATGATAAAACGAAGTTTTAATTAATTCAATTAATTAAAATGAATGTATAAATATATCATCTTACTATTTATTTTCCCAAGTATTTGCCGATTTCAATTCCTTTGGAGAATCCAATTGGAAGGTTGATGTCCTTACGGAATCCCAAGTTGATTAATCCCAAATTGATGTTCTTGTTCAAACCCAAGTTGATGCCTCCTTTTCCAATAGTCTTGTCCAACCCCAAGGCGAGTCCGAGTCCCTTACCGAAGTCCAAACCGAGTCCTTTGTTTAGGGACAAACCAGCTGGGCCGAAACCGATTCCTAAACCAAGGATATTACCAATCACTGTCTATCCTAGGTGTCCACTGTTACTCATATCGGCATTTTGAAAACCTAACCCTTTTGGAAAGATTGCCCAATTGAAACTTACCCTTGTTGAGGATGAGTTGGGGTAGAGGAATGGCGATTGACTTTTGAATACCAAGTCCTTTTCCGATTCCGAGTCCAGTTTCGGCAATACCATCGTATCCTTGGGCAATACCATCGTACCCTTGGGCAATACCATCGTATCCTTGAGAAATACCATCGTATCCTCGGTAAAGACCATCGTCGTAAATCTGACCAACGCCCAGTTCGGCTCCATTAGCCAAGCCAAGTCCTCCATATCCTAAATCCTTTCCAAGACCGAGTCCGCTTTCCTTGCCCAAACCGAGACCTCCAAGACCAACTCCGCTTTCCTTGCCCAAGCCAAGTCCTCCAAGGCCGAGGCCTAGAAGGTCCACAACTTCAGCGGCCGAGGCGGCAGCGACCAGCACAAATAGAGCGAATACCTTAGATGGAAGAAATCAAAAATTTACGTTATATATCAATGTCCAGTACTTGAAACTATTTCTATAATTGGTGGAGGAATGCTTGTCACCATTGCAAGGCTGCATTCCATCCCAGAGATTCACTGCCTGGTTGTCGGACAAATGAGTTTTTTAAATGTCCAAGTACTTCTTCCCATAAAATGGCAAGGTTTAAGTTAGTATTTCAACGCTAGTGGTTCTGGTAATTGCCCGAGATCTAGCAATTACAAGTACATTTAAAAAACCAATTTCCTCAATTTTTACCAGTGAATTTCTCCGGATATTTCCAGGGGATCAAAGGTAACCAATAAAACTATGAATTTTGCAAATTAAACGCTGCCTCAATATCCATTTTGAGTTCAGGAAAACTCCATGACACCCTAACTTTAATTAGAAAAATATTAAACTTACCAAAACCTGCATATTGAAGTTCGTTTGATTTAGTCCGAGAGACTTGTGAGAGATGAGACAAGCTGGTGAATGTGATTTTTCCTTTGGATTGAATCCTTTTTATAATAAGAATTAGTTTCTCAAATTTGATTGTAAGCGTTTTTAAGTGCAATCACTTATAAAGATACAAAAATCTCGAGAAAAATTTAATTTTAATTAATTCGAAAAATTTCCAAATTTCTTAAGAGGTTGCAATATATTTTCTGTTAAAAGGGCTTTGCAAATAAGATATTTAAAGTTCCAGAAATCATTACCTACTTGAGATAAAAATATAATATATTCTTCTATCTTTCTAATTAAAGATTTGAAGTGGTGAATTTAATAATTACTGGTTAGTAAATAGAGAATGAAATTGCACGACAAGTTAGGCCAATGTTTTATAGTTTGTTTTATCATAGTATTTAAACTACATATTAAAAATTTTATGCCTCTATCTGTTGAGGCTTTCCCACGCACTCTAGGTATTCCTTTCATCAGAGTGTAACCATGGCAACGCTCGCGAAAAAAGCTCGCGCCAAAAGGTATTTACTCTCAAACGTATAATTATGCCGAAATTAGGCTTAGCTAAAAGCAACCAGAAATCGCTTTTCCGAGAGTAAAACTTAATTATTTCATCGATAATAGTTACAATAATCAATCGGTAAGTCATTTTATAATAATTATTGTTTATTTATAATTAAATATCTTGAAATTAACAGGTCTAAGTGTCATTTTTACATCTCGTTAAGCTGACGTGAGTAACCATGTTTCGTCTTTGGCTATTGAGTTGCTTTTCAAATTGAAAAAATCTATATTTAGTTGATAATAACTTTTGTACATTAAATAGGTAAATTTTAAACCAAAAATCCTGTTTTGTTTTAGGTTATTTTCCACCCTAAAATCTGTTTTAACTCGAAATCAACGAGCGTAGGTTTCCTGGTCTCTTTAAGATAATTAATAAATTCTCTTGTTGTATTTGCGTTCTTATCTCAATGACTTGTCTATAATAGAAGAAATTTTATCTGAATATTTCCATCTGGGAATCATCTTGAAATTAAGAGTATAAAAGCTTAAATCTAATTCCGAAATAGACACAATCATTTCCAGCTAATCAAGCTTCTAGTTCCATTTTAATTCGCAGTTCCAGTTCAACCATCCAACATGAACTTCTTCGTGAGTATTCTTTACAAGTATTTTTTTCTTCCCAATTTACTATTACTGCAATTCCTAACTTAACTCAAACTAACCAGTATAGAAATTTTGTCTACCACGGCTAAGGCATTTTATAATATTCGCAACAAGTAACTGAGTCACAAATTGTTAAGATATGCCCCACAGTAATTATGTCCTTCATAGTTAGGATACGTCCTAGATTAATTGTGTCCACTATTGTTAAGATATGTCTTCAGTAATTCCATAAGTTTATAACTTATCTTAAACTTATGGTATTGAGCATACTTAGGATATGTTCTACAGTAATTTTATACACCATAGATGTACCAAATAGTAGCTGACGAGCTGATGTAAAATAACTTTGTCATCTGAAAGACTTTTGCTTTTCTATTTGTCTCGAAACCTTTTTTTGATGACAATTTCTAAAATTGTTCGTCGATTTATCTAGGGACTTTTCTTCGTCATCGTCGCCGCCTTGGTAGCTGTTTCCCACGCTGGACTCATCGGCATTAACAAGGGAATTAACCTTGGTCTCAACAAAGGAGTTGGTCTCGGATACGGTCACGGATACGGTCACGGACTTGGTCTAGGCAAAGGACTAGGTTTAGGCCACGGACTTGGTTTAGGATACGGAGGCAAGGGACTCGGACTCGGTCTTGGAAAAGGAATCGGTTTGGGACACGGACTTGGTTTAGGACATGGCCTCAAGGGACATGGACTTGGTCTCGGCAAAGGAATCGGTTTGGGCAAAGGATTTTTGGGTTAAACAAGAATGACTTTGAAGGTAATTAAGTTAAAACCTTTAATTATTTTAATTACGCCTTTTTTCAAACTTTTTTTATTTCAAATTTAGAACGTCTATAGTTGGACTCCATTCATCATTTTATAGTATAATATATTTCTAAAATGACAAAATTTTTATTTTATAATCTTTATAAAAAATAAAATAAGTCTTTGAAGTGTTATAATTAAGTGTTGCCTTCAAATTATTTAAATTGCCTTAAAAACCGAAATTTCCTCAGTTTGTTACTTTATTTCCAGGCCTAATGTTTGTATTTCGCGGAAAACAGAATCGTCTGCTTATACATGAAATCAAATCAGGGCTAGATATAAAATGTTTTTTGATCCGCGACCCCCTGGCCTAGAATAAATAAACTGGTCCATGACGATTGAGCAGGACCCGACCTGTGCTAAGCTAAAGAAGTTTCTGGAAACACAGACTGAGTCAGAATTTAACAAAGACTAATAAATTGGCTCGCAAAGTCGCAATGACTCGGAGCTACAGGCTACAAAATTTGTAGTATTGCAACCGTAGTAAGATTAAGATTAATAATAAACAAAAACACCAAACATTGTATGAAAAAAACAAAGAAACTTAATTTATTTTATTAGCAAATGAAACGAGATATGAGTGGTAAAACTCTTATTAATCTTGATTTTTGGAGCTCATTTAAATGGGGTCTTTGAACTTGGATGGACATCTTGAAGTGTTTGATGGTCGTAATAAATATATCGAGTTGCCTTTGTGAGATTCCATGATTCACTCTCTACATAAAAAATTAAAAGTCGTGATAAAAAACAACAAATTGAATTCAGACTATGATTTCGCTTCATTTTGCTTCTCGAAAAAACTTATTAAAAATCAGGTTTTGACCACTGAAATTCTAGAAATTACCACAGTAAAGCATAGACCGAGTGGGGATTGGGGAAGAGAAGTCACGTGATATGTCGTTATACTTTTAGTGTTTCCGTGAAAAATACATTTGTTTTCATTTGTTCAGGGAGTTGCCACATCCTCCCACTACACGCGCTGACGCCGTGCATGGGGATTTTTTGGAATTTTTTTTTAGAGTGTCATAACCTGTATCCAAGGTCAGCATCTAGTGGCTAAACCTGATTTTTTATTGTCTTAACTCTTCTTAACGTCTAGTGTAGATTACGTACGCACAAAGCTCCGGGTGCAGAGTGGATCATGCGCATTTGAACTCGATTTAACCTTCAACTTGATCTTTAGAACTGCAAAGATAAAGTTTTTTTTTTTTTCAATGAATCTTTTATGGTCATTTTAACATCTTCGTTCGAGAACGGTTCGTAAAAGTTGTAAATCTATTCGGGCCTTGGGTTTTCGAGTAGAATTGTTTTCTTACCTGTTGCGTCAAAAAAGCGAAAAGTTAAACGGGCGACGGTATTTTGATTCGTAATCCTAAGCGTGAAAATGTCAACGTTAAGCCTCGGTCTCGTTACTAGGCCAGTGTTAATGTGGTTCAAAATAATTAACGGGCAACGGTATTTTAATTCGTTATTTTACTCGTGAATATGTGATTGTTAAGCCTCGGCCAGTGTTAATGTGGTTCAAACTTCAATGTGACATTCTAATTCGAGTGATTTTTTGGTAACGGATAAACATATGCCTTAATTTTTGGTTACCCATGTACCGGATACTTTGGCGTCCTCTTAAATAATTTAAGGGTAAGTGTTATGCGTTAATCATTCATTTTAATTATATAATGTTCGATAAAGGGGCAAAGAAAATTCTACACTTCTTTCCCAGCTTTCATTGCGGTGTTGTCAGAAACTTGTGAGTGTGGAACTGCGGTTCCGATCATTTCCAAAATTGAACTTTTAGCCTTTTTTCAGCTTCGATAGTTTGCGCTCACAAGTGGCTGGCAACACGCCCTTTAGTGGAAACTGTTTTATTGTAGTTCTGCGGAATATAATGTTAGTTTTAAATACTATTTATCTGTAAAGGAAGACCAAGGGCGTCCGCAGCGGGTGGCTAATGGGGAAATTTAACACATATTAATTATTAATATAATCTTAAATAAATCACGCTAAGTTTTTAAGTAAATTTAATTTAACTACAATGCTGTGACGTTCATCTAGCTTGTCAGTGAAATAATAAATGAAGCTTGCAGGTGCTTTGTAATCGAGCGTATTAAAAATATAAACATACGGAGAAACTCAGAATTTTGATTTGTAAAATTGATCCGGCGCCAAACAGTTGAATTGATCTTTTAGAAATTGAAAAACCTCCGACCAGGCTGTTTATATCTATAGTGTGACGTAGTTATTCTACGTGAGCATATTGAAATGAAAAGTAAAACTGACGCCACAGCTATTATTAATAAAAACGTCTCGAATTTCTTTCGAATTTCTCCCGATTAAATGTTAGTTTAATTGGCGCGAAACCAAGTTTTAAATCAAGCTGTCGTTAAAAAGAAAAAAGCTTTGCAAATATGATTTATATATTTAGTAATTCTTACCCCAACATACAGGACCCACAGTATTAATAGTAATATCACAAGTATGATGTAGTTGACAAACAAGCTTTGCGTTTGCTTATCCATCAACACATTGCCCGGCATTTTTTAATAAAGATATTGTCGAACAATCGAAGGTCGGTTAGCAAACTCCCGGATTCCCGAATTATCTAGTGGTTCCTTTATTTTGAGACGGAACACTCTGCTCTCCGAGATACTCCCTAAAATATTCAACTTTTGGTTGGTTCCGATCTAGTTAGAATAAGCTTAGAGTTGCGTTTTTTTTTTTTTTTTTTTTTTTTTTTTTTTTTTTTTTATTTTGGTTATTTGGGAAGAAGCCCCGATGCACTGAGAAGATTCGGAATTTTCTACTAGAGTGTTACGATCCTTAAATGTGGCAGCTGTTAAATTTCATAGGCGCCCAGTTTTGTCGAGGGGAAAAGATGGGCTATTTTTGAATCTTTTTAAGAGACTCATCTGGTTTAAGAAAATATTTTTCCTTCCAACAAGTTGCGAGGGAGTAATCGAAAATAACTCCCACACGCGCTTGCTATGACTTTTCAAGGGAGACACTAGGAGACTCGAATGAAATTAATAACTAGTTTTAACTTAAAACAGGACCTTCGTGTCAAACCCTATGCCAAAAACCAGTACATTCCAGCAGAATTCCCAAATAAACTATGAAACTATCATTGAAAACACAAAATTTGTCGCGAAAATGGCAAAGAAATCTTTAAATCTCTAGAAAATCTTTGGTATGATGTAAGACAAGATTCATAAATTACAACCGCAACTATAGGTGAGCTAGGAACCTTGTAGCTTCTGCTTAACTACAGGCTTAGGGCACAACTTGAATGACTGCTTGATAATTTTCTATTGTTAGGCCTGCCCCTTTCTCTGTTTGAATTTATGAATCTAATTCACCCACCCCATCTAATCGGTTTCTTGTCAAGTTGATCGGGTTTCAATTGATCAACAACGGGTTTTGTCTACTTCATCGAGTTTCAAATGATCGACATTTGTGGGCTTTGTCTAGCTGTTCAGTTTCAAATGATCCACTAGGGTCTTTGTCTAGTTGTTCGGGTTTCAAATGATCGACAAGGGTTTTTGTCCAATTGATCGACACTTGTGGGTTTTCTGTCCAGTTGATCGAGTTTAATATGATCGACATTTAGGGTTTTTCCCAATTGATCTAGTTTCAAATGATCGATATGTGGGGTTTTGTCCAATGTTCGTGTTTTAAATGATTGACAACGCTTTTTTTTGTCCAATGATCGTGTTTCAAATGATCGACAACGCTTTTTTTGTCCATTTGATCGAGTTTCAAATGATCGATAAGGGTTTTGTGTCTAATTGATCGAGTTTAAAATGATCGACATGGATTTTTTCCCTGTTGATCCATTATCAAATGATCGAAGATATATTTTGACGAGTTGATCGTCTTTCAAATGATCGACAATGGCTTATTTTGTATCAGTTCATTTTCGTCGAGCATTTCAAAGTCGATCACTTGGACCGAATTCTCTTTTTTATTGTTGCTTTTTTTTCGAAGATTCTAGAAAAGCCTAAATGATTTCAACCACGTGTACAATTAAGACGACTTTAACTAACCAAATTTCTGATTGGTTATAGTAACCGTTAGATTCCGCCCATGACCCCAACATTTTCTTGTTCGGGTGGGTTCCTTTTTAAGTTTACATAAAATGTAAATATTTTGATAATTCGTTTTCAGCTTGACTTTAAATTTTTTAAGAGTTTACTAGAATCTAGTGGTTCAACTGTAAAATTCTTTGGAGTTTATTGAGCGCGTTGATAGGCTGGATTATACGCTATTTAGTACGGAATGTAACTTCGTTAGGTGTAGAAAACTACAGATGGAATTTGGAATATGGAATAGGAATTCGGGAGCCGCGGAAACACGATTTAAGTTTCATTTTTCATTCTTTATTTTTGTTTTAAAATTTATTGATGACTTCTTGTCTCGCTGATATGTTTGAACAACTATTGTATGGTGTTATTGGAATAAAACTATAAAATCAGACCAAACAATACACCTACAATTTAAAGGGAAACTTGGAGCTAAAAATGGAATAGCTTTTGAATTTATTTTCGGAATCAAACCGGTATTCAATTCGCCAGGAATCGTTTTAAGCGTCGCATATAAGCTGCGTTCATACTAGGCCTTGGAATCGATTTAAACGTTTCGCTAGAGTCGTGTGAACGGGAAACCGGCTTTTCTCGAAACTGCTTCGGGAACCACTTTCATACCTATTTGGTTTCAACAACCGATAGATGAAGCTACAATAAATCGATTTATAAAGGTAATGTGTGAACATGTGAGGATTAAAACGATTCGTAACGATTTAAATATCGGTTTGATTATACCGTTTCAAGTTGATTAAGAAATGCTAGTGACCGTAGCTATTCACGCGTTATCATAAATCGATTTATCGTAGCTTCGTCTATCGGTTGTTGAAACCGAATTAGTACGAAACTGGTTCCAGAAGCAGTTTAAAGAATCAAATAGATTCGAGAAAAGACAGTTTTACGTTCACACGACACTAACGAAACGTTTTGAAACGGTTTAAATCGATTCCAAGGTCTAGTATGAACACAGCTTAAATAGCTACGGTCACACTAGAATTTCTTAATCGATTTGAAACGATAAAATCAAACCGATATTTAAATCGCCAGGAATCGTTTTAAGCGCATATTATCTTTATAAATAGATTTATCGTAGCTGCATCTATCGGTTGTTGAAACCGAATCGGTAGGAAACTGGTTCCCGAATGAGTTTCGTGAAATCGGATCTAATCGATTCGATAAAAAACGGTTTCCCGTTCACACAACTCTAGGGAAACGTTTTGAAACATTTTAAATCGATTCCTAGGCCTAGTATGAACGCGGCTTATCGGATGCTGAAACTGAATCGGTACGAAACTGGTTCCCGAAGCAGTTTTAAGAATGAAATCGATTCGAGAAAAGATGGTTTCCCGTTCCTACGATTCTAGCGAAACGTTTTGAAACGATTTAAATCGATTCCAAGGCCTAGTATGAACGCGCCGTTGGTTCTAATTTCTAACGAAAATTTTGACTTTTGAAGTTTCTTGATTAAGCAATTTCTCACGAAAGAGATGGCGCCAAGGCCTAGATATGTTTTAAAATTTTTAATTTATAGTTAGCGTATTTTCGAAACCTATTAAACGTAGTTAGTGACAGGCGTGAAAAAAATAACAAAAACTTTGTCGACTTGACGCTATTTAAAGAATTGATTTTTAGGATTCGCCTTACTGTAGTTTTCTTTCGCGTTATCGCTCTGGCTGATTTCCAATTTAACTTTTTTATCCTCTTCGCTAACTCTAATCCGGGATCAACTCCCCCACACTACGCTTATATACTTTAAAACAGGCCGACGAATGTCGGGATCAACTATAGATAGGGAGAGACACACCCTTAAAATCTAGCGCTACTTCTCGTTTAGTTAATTATGTAAATTAAACACAAACTTTATTGACCATATGATGAATATAGTTACGGTCACACTAGCATTTCTTAATCGATTTGAAACCGTTAAAATCAAACCAATATTCAAATCGCCAGAAATCGATTTATTGTAGCTTCATCTATCGGTTGTTGAAACCGAATCGGTACTAAACTGGTTCCCGAAGCACTTTCGAGAAATCGAATCAAATAAGCATGGGGTCACACAATTATTTCTTAATCGATTTGAAACGGTTAAATCAAACCAATATTCAAAACGCCAGGAATCGATTTAAGCGTCAAGCGTTCACGCATTATCTTTATAAATCGATTTATTGTAGCTTCATCTATCGGTTGTTGAAATCGAATCGGTACGAAACTGGTTCCCGAAACAGTTTCGAGAAATCGAATCAAATTTATTCGAGAAAAGACTGTTTCCGTTCACGCGACTTTAGAAAAACGTTTTGATATGGTTTAAATCGATTCTAAGGCCTAGTATGAACGCAGCTTAAATGAAATACGAATTAGGTGTGAATGAGGCTTGTATAGAAAAATTGGGCCCGCGGTCCCAAGTTTGAACGCCATGAATTTATTTCTAAACTTAAAATAAATGACTTAGGACGACTGATATGATTTTTTATTGCTTTTAAGTATTTTTTTCCCACGATTATTTTGAGAACTTTCTAGAGATCTCCCTCCTACGTAATTGGTACCGTTCCAGCTTCATAGATTTTTGAAAATAAATTTTTTTAATTGGAGAAGATTCGGAATATTAATACTGTTTTTGCAATAAAGTATTTATATCACCCTAAGTTTAATATGATTTCAATTTTTTTTTTTTTTCCAAAGGCCACTAAACTTTGACGGATCTCCTAATTTAATTTTAAAACCAGGGTTTTAGTTTAATTTTAGAACAAGTATGTTGAGTAGGACTGATTTTTATCTAAGACACTTTTAACATTTTGTAACAACTCGCCTTCGCTTTGATACGTTTTACTAACTAGTCCAGAACTCCTACCAGCTCCTTAATGTCACTAAAGCCGCGTTCATACTAGGTCTTGAATTCAATTTAAACCGTTCAAAACGTTTTTTCTTGAATCGATTTGATTCGATTTTTCGAAACTGCTTCGGGAACCAGTTTCGTTCCGATTCGATTGCAACAAACGATAGATGAAGCTACGATAAATCGATTTATAAAGGTAATACGTGAACACCGCTTAAAACGATTCCTGGCGGCGATTTGAATATCGATTTCATTTTTCCCGTTTCAAACCGATAAAGAAATGTTAGTGTGAATGTAGCTTTAGACCTTATAAATACCCTTTTAAACTGAAATTTGATACCTAAAGTATAATTTTTACATATTTCCTGGAAGAAATTCCTATGATAAAATTTTTAAACAAATTAAATTTAAAAAAGTTATGAATTTTTGATTTTTTGACAAAACCTAATTTTGCATGAACTTAGTTATATTGTAACATGGTTGCCACAGGTCAGGGAAAACAGGGAAAAGTCAGGGAATTTGAAAATGAACCAAAAAAGTCTAGGAAGTTTAAGATATTTTGAAAAGACAGGGATTTTTAAGGCCTTTCGAGAAGCCAGGAAATTACAATCATTATTCGCGGAAAAGATTCGAAGCTGACCTTGCCAGTTGTATATATTAGAACAAAGATACGCGTGCAAAAAATTAGGCGAACGCGACTATATTCAAAATAAAAGGTTAAAAATTGGGTAGTATTAGTTGAAACGGTCAGGGAAAATCGTTGGAAAAGGTCAGGGAAAAACCTGGAAAAGTCAGGGAATTTGAATCTGAAAAAACTGAAGAAGTTTCTCCAATTGATCGACAATGGGCATTGGGTCATGACCATTAGATCACCTTTCAAATGATGAACAAGGGGGTTTTGTCCAATTAATCGACTTTTTATTAAGTATTAGTAGATTTTTTTTAAAATCTCCGTCGGTCACTTGGGCACACATCTTATTTGAAACCCGGTTACTACAGAAATATACCCTCATCAGATGAGGCCGTTTTTTTAATCAGATTTAACCGAAGTTTACATGTCCTTCTCAGTTCAATAAACCACTTTCAATCGTGATTAAACCTCGGTTGAATCTAATTAAACTGGCTAGTCTGAAAAGGGGTATTAGACAGTTCATTACTTAGACTCATTAACTATCAATGAAGCTCATGGAATAAGTACAAAAACTTTTAACTTACCGCCGTGTAAAGAAAATAAAGAATAAGCAGTAGAAAAATTAAGACCACATAATTGACCACCAAGCTTTGACCCTCTTTATCTGTAAGTTGACTCATTATTGGTCTCGCGAATTAAACTTCAATTAATAAGTAATTAAAATAAAGTTGGCGCAGATTCTAGAGAGAGAACCGTTGATCGAGCTAGGACCTTTCTCAGACGAATGTGATTTGAAATTTTCTGCCAGAGATCTTTTTAGACTTCTTTAGAGGCGAGGAAAATATATCTAGAGTTCTGAAAGACTCAAAACTACCCCCTTCCCGAGTACTAAAATAATCGCAGGCTCTTTACCAGCCAAAAATACCATTTTAAAAGGCAGAATGAAGACCTGTAATATTTCTGTGAATTAGCTTCATATTTATTCAGATATTTTAATTTCGAATTAATTGCTTCGGATTAAAATAAAATGCAGTTTAAAAGTTCAGATAATAGTTAATTGGATGTTGGGTTTATCCGAAGATAAACAAGTTTAAACCTTTATTTATTAACAAGTTAAACAAGTATTAAAGCGTATAACATTGGATAAGAAAGTAACATTCCTTGGAATTCTTGTAAAATAAAATAATACAAAACTCACAATTACAATTCGAAGAAAAATAAAACAAGAAAATCAAACTTTTAGGTTTATATTATATTTTTTCTAATTTTATTATTCTAATGGATAATTTTCTGGATCGATATTCTTAAAAGGAGAATGCAACCTAACAACAAGTGATTTTTTTTTTTTTTTTATCGATTCCTTATCGTTTGAATAGTCCTAATCGACCAATAAACAAATTATTAAACAAATATTAAACTAAAAATAAATTTAAAACTTGCCATCAATTAAGAACTAGCGACCAATCACATTGATCATGGATTTGTTTGTTATTTTGATTACTGTTGGACGAGGCCTATTTAAACCATAAGGAATCGTTGAAAAATCACTTGTTTTTAGCTCGCTACCCTGAAAAATCCTTTGCTGAGTTTTGTATTCGTATTATAACAGTACAAATAAATTAAAAATAACTAGGTTAATAACTATTGGTTCGTAGTAAATTGTTTTCGTCGCACATGTACCTATACCCGTCGCGTTCGACCGGAACTTGTAAAGGATATATCTATTTCAAAAATTGCAACCCAGATAATAGTCAGGCTATAGCCTCGTTTTCGAACTGTTGGAAAAGAATTAAAATGAAGCGTTTTATGGTAAGCAATGTTTGTACCAGAAATGAAATCTTTATTTTTCACTTAAATGTGCGTAATCCACCAGTAAAAAAATTTACAAACAAATATTAAACTAGAAATAAATTTAAAACTTACCTTAAAAATAGGCTTAGGTAGATTCATGGATATTTGCTGAATTTTTCGCATTCGTGGGTCCAGCGAACTATCAAATGTTATTAGAAGTATCATTGAGATCAGTTAATAACGACGGGCCTTTGCTGATTGGTCGATGACTCATCAATTTTAAGAAATTCAGGTGATATCCATGAAACTAGCTAAGCCTATTTTTCAGTTTTAAATTTATTTCTAGTTTATAAAAAAGCATTAACTAGCCTATTTAAACGATAATGAATCGATAACAAATCGATTGTTGTTAGGTTGCATTCGCAGTTTATTTAAATCTTTGACATGCGCAGTTTATTTAAATCTTTGACATGATGGTATGAAAACATTTGTTTTTGTAGTTTGACTACGATGGAAAAATTCCAACAAAACATTTAACGCATTGCGTGGCTTTCATATCTGTCATATTTATATCAATTGAAATATCAACCTGTATTTCATTTGTTCCTGATACCATCGAAACTTACTCTTATCCAGTGACCATATTTCTTTACGCCTTATCTTTAACACCGTTATTGCAATTGCCAACAACAATATCGATAATTTTGGGTTTGATTATCTACGATTGTTTCCCGAGCGATATCAAGACGAAAGTCAATATAACTGATTTACCCAAGATATGTTTTCGTGTCGTGACTAAAGGAATGTTTCCAAAATTAATTTTAAAAAATTTGGAGCGTAATCTGAAAGTTTGCGAATCTGTTGGGTTGAAAAACTTCATCTTAGAAGTTGTTACTGAATCTGAAATCAGTGGTTTAACGAATCAGATTAACGATAATTACGAAATAAGGCAAGTTGTAGTTCCCGATAATTATCGATCATCATTTGGAACGTTGTTCAAAGGTATAACTTCGATAAAATTAGTCGAGGGGTTAGACACTCAGTTAATCAGGTGTACACTTTCTAGAAAATTAATAATCGCGAAAAACAATTTAATAATCGAGAAAAAAAAATAATAATCGCCTAAAAAAAAATTTAATAATCGCCGAAAAAAATTTAATAATCGCCGAAAAAAATTTAATAATCGCCGAAAAAAATTTAATAATCGCCGAAAAAAATTTAATAATCGCCGAAAAAAATTTAATAATCGCCGAAAAAAATTTAATAATCGCCGAAAAAAATTTAATAATCGCCGAAAAAAATTTAATAATCGCCGAAAAAATTTTAATAATCGCCGAAAAAATTTTAATAATCGCCGAAAAAATTTTAATAATCGCCGAAAAAAAAATTAATAATCGCCGAAAAAAAAATTAATAATCGCCGAAAAAAAAATTAATAATCGCCGAAAAAAAATTTAATAATCGCCGAAAAATATTTATTAATTGCCAAAAAAAATTAATAATCGCCAAAAAAAAAAAAAAAAAAAAAAAAAAAATCTACAAATCACAAATCAGGTGTACATTATTTTGGCGAATGGCTAGCCCTTCGAAATTAGTGTCTGGAATCGGATAACGTTCTTTATATTATATTATTCTTTTGTTTTCGATTGGAAGCTCGTAATTTGCAATACTGTTTGGAAGATGGAGTTAATGTATTGTCGAACGATGATTGGATAGTTCATTTAGACGAAGATAGTGTGTTAACGGAAGGTGCGATCAATGGGGTCACTGAATTTATCAACAAGAATGAACATAGTTTCGGAGTCGGTGTTATTAATTCCAACTCGGATGGTTCTGTCGGAATTTTGGCCGAAATTTTAGAATTCTTGCCACTTTTCGATTATGGCTGTATTCGATTCCACGTCAAATTTCTAAATCGTTTTCAATGCTACGTCAGATCTACCTTCTTAGTCGCCAAGGTTAAAGGTATGGGAATTCTTTCTTATACCCATAAACCCCATTCTATGATCATTTTCCGAATTGGGACGGGTACCGCAGCACTGATTGGCTGCTAGCATCTAGAACTATTATTCTGGACACATCTTAATCAAACGCTATTAATTTACAATGTCCGTACGTGCGTACGTCCGTAACTTTTTCCAGAAGGTTCTAGAAAATTCAGGAAAGTGTTCGAAAGTTCTAGAAAGATCTGGAAAGCCCCAAGAAAATTCTAGAAATTTCTAGGGAAAAAATGCTAGGCACGGGTATTTGCTAGTAGATAATGATAAACAGCAAAATCCTTGCCTATAGTAATTCTCCTTTTTCTTTGTGAATATTTCTTGGACAGGGTTCGTACACACCTGAATAACCGGGAAATATCAGGGAATTCGAAAATTGACCCAAAAGGTCAAGGAAATTATTTAGAAATGGTCAGGAAAAACATAGGAAAGTCATGGAAATTAATTTCCAACTTGTGTACGAACCATGTAAGAGCCTCTTCAGATAATTGAAACACGTCATTATTTGTATTAAGCTGAAAAAGACGTTACATTCGAAGTTGAAGCTGGTCCTTCAATGTTGGAGGATATTGCGTTTGGTTTGAAGGCCCATTTGAAAGGTTATTCCTTCGGCTCTGTCGAAGGTTACGTCATAGAGCAAGAAAGCGTCACTGCACTCAATTTCATCGAAGCTAGAATCAGAGCTTTGAAAGGATATTTCCACATTTTATTCAATTGTAGTTATTTTAAGGTATCAAATTGTATGACGTTTACCATCTACAGTCTTTACCTGGTATCTTTACCATTAACTTTACCGAGCATCGTTTGCGACTTGTTTTACCCCGTACCTCTTTACGATTGGTTGCTTTGTTTGAAGGGTTTCGTCCTTGGCGTATTTCTCTACGGTCAGATATTTATAATTCTAAAAAATAACCACAGTTCTGTATGGCAATACGTTTATCGAATTTGCGTTTCAGTTATTTTGGGACCAGTTTTATTTGGACCAGTTTGGTTGTATATTTATTTAAAAGCTATTTTAACTTGTAACAACGTAGTTTTCTTTAATACCTCGAAACAAGAATAAACATTTAAGTTTCAACATTTATCTAATCTTTAAATTCTAATATCGCAATATGACGTCATCTTGTGAAAAGGATAGTGAAGAGAGCTTTTTTATTAGTAAAACAGTCCATTTTATTGACAGAAGGAGGTAGTTTGATCTTTTGAACCTGGTAATTTCTGGCAAATATTTGTTAAAAAAAAACCTGGTAATTTCAGGCAAATTTTTGTTAAAAAAAACCTGGTAATTTCAGGCAAATTTTTGTTAAAAAACCTGGTAATTTTTGGCAAATATTTGTTAAAAAATCTGGTAATTTCTGGCAAATATTTGTTAAAAAATCTGGTAATTTCAGGCAAATATTTGTTAAAAAATCTGGTAATTTCAGGCAAATATTTGTTAAAAAATCTGGTAATTTCAGGCAAATATTTGTTAAAAAAACCTGGTGATTTTTGGCAAATATTTGTTAAAAAACCTGGTGATTTTTGGCAAATATTTGTTAAAAAACCTGGTAATTTTTGGCAAATATTTGTTAAAAAACCTGGTAATTTTTGGCAAATATTTGTTAAAAAACCTGGTAATTTTTGGCAAATATTTGTTAAAAAACCTGGTAATTTTTGGCAAATATTTGTTAAAAAACCTGGTAATTTCTGGCAAATATTTTTTAAAAAACCTGGGAATTTTGGGCAAATATTTTTTGAAAAACCTGGAATTTTCGGCCAAATTTTGCCAAAAAACCTGGAAAATTTGGGAATATTTGCCGAAAAAAACCTGGAAAATTTGGGCATATTTGCCGAAAAAACCTGGAACTTTCAGGCAAATTTTGCCGGAAAAAACCTGTAAAATTTGGGCATATTTGATGAAGAAACCGGGAACTTTAGGGCTAATTTTGCCAAAAAAACCTGAAAAATTCAGGGAACTCTGTTTCTCAAAAATCATATAATATAACCGAATAACAAATTACTTTCTATCCATTAACACTTGATAAGCGTAGATTGCGAATCCAGATATGTAACCATAAATATTATATATAGTTAAGTTAGTAATCAAAAAAGATTTGAAGACCATAAAATCAATATTACCAGTTCTAAATTTAGTCAAAAACAAGCGATATTGTGACGTAACTAAACCATTTCCGTTAAAGAAATTTTTACGCGTTACGTCTTTATGCAAAGACAACAAAAATTTACTTTGAAAAGTAGATATATTTCCCGCGCAAGTTGAAATCACGAATGAACTAGTTAAACACAATGGCAATTTAAATAAAATTAGTAAATTATCCACTACACTGTTTTCATTTTTATCATTTAAAATCCAAGGTATATTAGTAGTAAAAGTCATCATCCAATCAGATAACCACAGTGCCAGAAGTATCCCAAATCGTGTACCAATTTCTCGCGATAATTTATATAAAATCGTGTGTGATTTTAATATCGATTGCGCCGTTCTAAATTTAAAATGTCTTTCTTCCGTAAACGATAATAAAGCTGATAATCGATTATTTAGGGACGATAATACGAACCAAGAATATACGTACATTATAGGTCTTAAAAAACTACAGACAAAAATAAATATCGTAGAATCGATAAAACACACGATAAATCCAAATATCGGTACTTCGTAAATTAAACTTATCGAGTAGAAATAAACTTCCGAATATCCTTCTAACGCCCAAATACCGCTGAAAACTAACCAATAAACCATACTTAAGTGACATAGGAAATAAAACGCCACGACTACTATCGACAGTACTTCGATTAAATTATCGCGCGATTTTTTATATCGTTTTAAATCGTTCAAACAATCGACGATTTTATCGTGATTATAACGATGGTAAAATAACACGTCACATGATATTACCGTGACGAAAAACGCTGTTAAATCGGCTAGATTGAAGAATAATACGTCATATTCTTGTGTTCGTATCGCGAATGTGATTGGTCCAATTATTAGATTTAATAGATAAAGGTGAATCACCAATAATAGAAATATCGTTTTGAATCGATGTTTTGATTTGCATTTCCATGTTTTTGTAATCGATTTTTTGATTCGTGGGAATGATCTTCGTTTTGATGTGACGTCATCGTTAAATAATCCCAATTTTTTTAAGATTCGATGCGACCAAAAATGGGTCATTTTCTTTTTAATTAGTTGGATCAGTTCTGGTAAATTCCGCTTGGAAATTTCTTCTGCAAAAAATGATAATTAAGTTGAGATTAAGTCCTGCTATTTGTTTTTGTCTCGTATTGTCATCGAAAAATTTCAATTTGAGACAAAACTTGGGTTTTAATTGTGGTTTTAATTGAAATAAAGTCTTTAGGTACCAAAAAACATAATCCTGCTTTTAGTATTAAATTGTAACAAACTCGTTTTTGGGTCAATATGTTTAAAAATGAAATTAGTGGCTATAATATAATAAATAGAATTATATTGGCTAATAAAATAGATATTATATACTGGCTAATAAAATAGATATTATATACTGGCTAATAAAATAGATATTATATACTGGCTAATAAATGGATATTATATACTGGCTAATAAATGGATATTATATACTGGCTAATAAATGGATATTATATACTGGCTAATAAATGGATATTATATACTGGCTAATAAATGGATATTATATACTGGCTAATAAATGGATATTATATACTGGCTAATAAATGGATATTATATACTGGCTAATAAATGGATATTATATACTGGCTAATAAATGGATATTATATACTGGTTAATAAATAGATATTATATACTGGCTAATAAATAGATATTGTATACTGGCTAATAAATAGATATTGTATACTGGCTAATAAATAGATATTATATACTGGTTAATAAATATACATTATATACTAGCTAATAAATATATATTATATACTAGCTAATAAATATATATTATATACTAGCTAATAAATATATATTATATACTAGCTAATAAATATATATTATATACTAGCTAATAAATATATATTATATACTAGCTAATAAATATATATTATATTGTGGCTAATAAAATATATATTATAGTGGCTAATAAAATATATATTATAGTGGCTAATAAAATATATATTATAGTGGCGAATAAAGTATATATACTAGCTAATAAATATATATAAATAATATATATATTATAGTGGCGAATAAAGTATATATTATAGTGGCTAATAAAACAGATGTTATATACTGGCTAATAAAATGAATAGATCATTTTGCTATGTTTCATGCGAGCCATAATAGTGTTTAATATTCATCTATTTTAATTACGTATGGTATTTGTTTAGGACTTCTACCTTAAATGCGGATTGAAATAGATGTATAACGTACCTGGTTGCTATATATTAGTTAAATAAACGGTTGGATCTAGGAAATAATGAAGTATACCTATATTTTTCGATTGGTGCTGGGTAAAATATACTGAACAGATTAGTTTTAAAGGTTTTGTTAAAGGCTGAAAACCAGCAAATTTCTCTCAACAAATATTCAATCATTTTCTCGTAAAGACGATTTGAAATTCGGTTATTTACCTTAGGCAAGCCATAATCTTACCAGCTTTGGCATAATGATTCCAAAAATAAATTCAAAAGCTGTTCCATTTTTACCTCCAAGTTTTCCTTTGGCCTCTCAATTTGCAATTTTTGTTGTCCGGGAATTTTGCGTGTCACCCTTTAATAGAGTTGAAAATCATTATATTCTAGAAATCATTTTTATTTTACGAGAAGTTTCGAAGCATGACCATTCAATTTGCTTTTGATCTACAACTCTACATATACTGAATTTGTATACCATATCGCTAGAATAAATTTTTCCAGGAAATGAAAAGGGAGTCCCAAATCAATGTTAAAATGCATCCAGCATTTTGAAAATTAGGCTTAACTGTTTTACCTAAACTGTTCAAAACCTAAGCCTAATACACTTAACTTCAATTAGAAATAGGCCTCGTGGTTATTTGAGGTTTACGATATGTTAGGTAAGGTTACTTTTTGAACCAATTCATCGCTTATGACAACAATTTGGGTTTTTATTTTGTTAGTCTTAAGAACTAAAATTGTATCCCTCTCCTCCGTGATAGTGCCTAGACCAAGAGAATTCAAAAGATAGGAACCAAATTTGATTCAATTAAAAATGAAATATGATTTTTTATTATCACTTATCATTTTATCAGTTTCAAATAACCTTTTTCTAACTAAATTAAGAATAATTAGACATATTCGATCAAATTGACTCTGTTATTTCATGGAATAGGTGCATTTTGATATAAAAATGAACATAACACGCACTTACTTCGCTCCATACTGTTACGAATAATTCGATTGTTTGATCATGCACCTGTTGAAGTTTTTCAGAAGTTCCCAGCCCTGAAATATAGCTAGCTATATTTGCATTTTATCATATGAAACAATGTCTTGGTATAAATACTTAAACGTTTCATATCGACGGTTTTGTTTAATAAAAGGGAAAATGAGTGTTACATTCTCAAGGGTATATTATCACGCAACTCTCTGTTTAAATCAAACTATAATTAAAAAGAAAATGCAATATATACGAGCTGTAATTATATTAATTAGAAATGAGCCTCAAATTATATTCAACGATCTGATACGTGACGTCACGGTCTTGCTTGCGTGAAGATTAATAGAGTTATTATTTTTTGCGAAATTTATTTCAGTATACTGTAGCCAAATATCGACGCAAGCCTGCTCCAAATATTTCCCTCTTCTAGTGTCGCTGTCATAGATTTCATTTAAAATAACGATTCAAAATATATATATACGTATCATAGAAAAATATTATCGCAATAGTTAATATACATATATTTTATGATCGGCGGTTTATGACGTGATTTATTTCTGGAACATAATTAACGATAATTGTTTGAAGTACTTTTACGAGAAAGACCACGCGAAAGAGACCTTATCATTGAAGCCAGAACGCGCTAGAATTAACTGTATGCTCTCTGTACAATAGGGAAGTCACGCGACCAAATTGATGACGTAGATTGTGGGGAATTTTAATTATGAAATATGTATTTTCACTGTTGCTCTAAATTTTTTTCTATGACATATTTATATATATATTTGGAATCGTTTTTTAATGATCTTTCCGAAAATGATACTCTAAACAACCATTTTAAATAAGTTTAATAAATATATGAATGATTCAACTTATTTGCCAAAAAACCAAGACTTGCTCTTTAGTTTTAGTTCTCTTTCGAGCATATGTTAAATAATAAACCAGGAAACGATACAATTTCACTGTTTTATTCCCATAAATATTTAATATCATTTATCTTTATTTTTTTCTTAATCACGTTGAAATACCCGCAATATGGGTTATTTTTAATAGGTTAGTTTCTGAAGTAGTTTTTATTTATCATGAAGTAGTGGGATATATAGTTTAATATAGTGCTATTTTACGTGACTAAGAGTGCTTCCGTGAATTGTTTTAAACAGTCGTTATATGAATACGATATAAAGGTACCTAGAATATTATGGAATATTTCTCGTGAAAAACAAAATTAGATTAAAATAATATAAAATGGGAATTAAATTAATTAAAATTAAAAGTTGAGATATATTATTAAGAATTATACTATCGACCGAGAACCACTCATTCACGAAAATAAAATTATTTCCACTAATTTATAAATGATGGCGCTACGGTTAATTATTAGCTACGTTCACACTAGCATTTCTGAATCGATTTGAAACTGTAAATTCAAATCGATATTCAAATCTCCAGGATCGTTTAATGCGGTGTTCACCCGTTATGTTCAAAAATCGATTTATCTTAGCTTCATCTATCGGTTGTTGCAACCGAATGCGTACGAAACTGGTTCCCGAAGCAGTTTCGAGAAATTGAATCTAATTGATTCGAGAAAAGACGGTTTCCCGTTCACACGAGTCTAGGGGAAACGTTCTGAAACGTTTTAAATCGATTCCAAGGCTTAGTATGAACGCGGCTAGTAACAACGTCATGTACTTTAGCTTGACAATCATATAGCAGTTTTTAAACATAAATCCGAAACTATTTCGGCTAAGGCGATGGCAAATATGAAACTGAGTAAGATAATCAAAGATTGAAATACGATTTCGAGACTTCCCAAAGGAATCGGTTGAAATTCCGTGTCGATGACGATATTCGGTTCCGAGATGAATTTGAATTTCAAAGATAACTCCAAACCACGATACCAGGGAATGAATTGACTAGTCTCAAAAAATGAACGTAACCTAGGAGAAAACTATTACAATTAATTGGTTACGCAAAGTTCCGCACCTGTAAACTGATTGGATAATGCAACCAGCGATTAATCTCATTTTTAGTTACGTATAAACTTGTTTTTCAGTTACGTACTAAGCCTCATGGTCTATTATAAGCAGATCGATGAAAAACTATCACTTTTCTCTCCGCGCCCGCAGACACGAAGAATTTTGTAGTGACTATGGATACTTCTATGTTTTTCCTTCGGTGTAATCAAGAGGGGGTGGAAGTAATTATGCGAAAAGGTGTGTACCCCTCAAGGGCTTCCTTCTCGGGGATGTGTCGTAGACTCTTTGATCTTTCATTTTTGAATTTGACTTGAAGAAACCCACTTTTAGTTAGTCTGGAAACAAATATTTACCTTTTGTTAACGAGTTTCAAAGCTTCAGTGTGATTATTATTATATATATTGAGAAAATATGCCAAAGGAAATCCGAAATATTTGGTCGATCCATAATGCGCTCTGCTAAGAAACTCTCGAAATATTGGCCCATCAGTGTCAGAGCGGTTCCTAAGTGCGTCTGTTATGCGTGTGCCAAGAATGAAATCCTCAACGAACCAAAGCATTTTACCCTCGCTTAGAAGTTTTTCCTTAGTATCATAATAATCTTGGTTAGCACGATGACATAGTTCAACAAATTGGGTTAACTTCTGCAAATTCATTATTATCAATATATGCAAAAGTCTATCGCTTTATTCCATAAAAGTAAACAACGCCCCGTAGCTTAATACTATCAGCAGAGGTCCATGTAAAGGTACTTAAAACTAGCCAAAAAATCATCACCCGCGTCTGACTCGAGTGATTTGGACTCTTCAGCTCGATATTTTGAGTCTGGAGAGAGTGTTGAAATTTAGGCGGGCCGCGCTTGGCTATATTGTCTCCCCCCCATCTCCGGAATTTCTCCGCAGAGTGGCGCTTCCTCCGTTCACTATTTACACGGCGACTGCGGCCGCTAGTGTCTCGAATCAGAATCTACCGGTGCATTTACCCTGATTATTGAATCTATACTTACGGATTTACAGATCTCCGCGGTATTATCAGTCTTGATATCAACTTCAATTCCCGGTGTCTCGAGTACGTCATCGATGGAATTGAAGTTTCGTTTCATTTGCGCCGAGTATTGCGCTTTCATTCTGCCACTTAAAATATTAATGAAAACTACTGTCGATAACAACCATAACCCGTTGCTTGTTCTGGTCGCGACCCACCGTGATTCTCCCAGTCCTATACATACATAAAATTATTGGTGGTTGGGCATTATTTGGTGGTATTCCTCATTACTCTGTATTCCTTACCATGTGCCAAGAGAGATCCAAAATATTGCAACGTTAGTTTACTAATTGTATTTGTAGGCTGTGAGGGAAGAACTCCTTTCATTTTTTCTTCTAATATTGAGATTATCATTAACAGAATCATACTGATTAACAGGGCCAGCCAAATCTAAAAAAAAATAGAAAGATTTTCGGATTACTTCTCCGTTTCTTTCCAGTATTTAAAATTAATTTCGACATTTAGAGAATCAGTAGAACATGAGCTACTGACTCTTCTGAGGCCTCTCTTATTTGCTCTTTCGAGAAGCGCATCTATTGGCCGCTAAAACAACCAGTCGTTGGTAGATTTAGCCACTTTAAGTTGTAACCTATATTATAGACCAGCCTTTGCATTCCTTACATCTTTCGAAATGGTAAATATTAGGTCGAAAATTCCCGGGGAATCCTCCTTAACCGTGCAATTGTTAGCGGACATGATCGAGTACTGAGTGTACAAGAAAGGTACCGTCATGGCGTTGAATTGTTCACCGGGCTTGAAATCATTAACTCGATCTCCAAACATGGTCAATTGTAAATCCCCAACGGGCGCGTCGTCAGGTTGGTCCATCGTTTGACTCAAATCAAGAAGGATGAAATGAAATTAATTCTTGATCAGTGACTCGATTCGGGACGCGAGATCAATTTGACAAGTTCCAAATCGAATCTGTTTGCCTCTCTTGTTCTTTCGCCTTTCATTGGTCTTCTAGTGAACCAATGAAAGATCAAAGATCAGATCATGCGAGTCTACAATGAAAATAGTTCATTCATGTTGGCATTACCAGAAGGCGATAGTATCAACAAGAAGTTATCCCTAATTATTTTGATATTAGTTAAGATTAATTTATTTTTAACGCTCAATTAGGTGCATTTTATAACTAATTAACTAAAAAACAAACCATACAAGGTTGAGTACGTGAAAGTCAGACGTTTGTTGTTTTCAAAAATATACCAAAACATTCGGTAAAACGAATTGTACGGTTGCAGCCAAGGCTTATCCACCCCTTCTAGCTAAAAAACAAAAGGGAAATGATGTTTAAACTCGAATTAAAGCGACCCGTGCCGGTTTATGTCAAATCTAAAGGTAGATACGTGTTTTGAGTGCTATTTCTCTATTTATTTTACACACAGTTTATTATTTAAAAATCTTACGTCAATGACAGTGAAATTGTAAATAGTTGACGCCATTTGGTTAGTAATTTATACGAATTAATCATAATATTAAATCTAATTTGATATTTAACTTATTAGCCCTATTTATAATGCGTTAGATTTCCATAATATCGTTATAGTTAAGCTTAGCTTTACAAGTTAGAACTGATTTTGTAACCACGCACCAACTAACCAGTTTAAAACTTTGGTTATTTGATAATAAACAGACGACAATTCCTTGTTTAAAAACGGGTGTTATTTTCGTTCGGGTTGTAAAGTTGATTGGAAAATTTTATGTAAACTCAAAAGTTCTTCCGATTTATTCGCACTATAACGATTTATATTTTACATATTTTACAACTTAAATTTGTTTCCTTCTTAAAGGGAGAATGCAACCTAACTAAAAGTTTTTTTTTTTTTATCTATTCCTTATCGTTTAGGCCTAATCTACAGTACAAAAAATTACAAATAAATATTAAACTAGAAATAAATTTTAAACTAGAAATAAATTTAAAACTTACCCCAAAAAATAGGCTTAGCTGGATTCATGGAGATCAGCTGAATTTCTTCTCATGCCTTACGGAGATCTCGCCTTAATGGAAGTCATTTGATCATTGGACGCTGACGCGTTAATGCGAATTATTTCAGAATCTCCATTAATTGAGCTAAGCCTATTTTCCTAGTTTAATATTTGTTAGTAATTTTGTTTACACCTTCCAGAATTTCACTTAGACCTTTGCAATAATTTTTAGAGCGTAAGACTCTCATTGGTTACCCTTTCCCAACTGGATCAGGCTGAAATTTCAGCGAGTACAAATCTGAATTGTTATCTATACGATTATAGATTAAAGCTAGAGTGTAGTTGTTTACGCACTGAAATTTAACCCCGATTAAATTTAAGTATTCCTCATGGAGGCGTGCAGATTTTAGTAGAACTTTAGAAACCTTTTTGAGTATAAATTATAATCTTTGCAAACGTTTCTGTCAGTTGGTTTATATTAATGAAAGTATTTGAATTGCCCCTAGAAAATATTAGCTCAAACATTTCCTTTAAACCCAACAGTTTTTTCTTCTTCAAATTTTAGATATTTATTTGCTAACCCTAAAATGTTTTGAGTCCTTTGAAGAGAGTGTGAACGTGGCTACGTTAGTATCATTAACCGAAATTTCGAATTCGGTCTTGTTAGCTCTCTAATGGTTTCTGGAAATGGAGCAAATCGAGCAAACACCTCATTCGTCATATCAGACAACAAAATTCTTTTTAAAGTTGAATGCTTTTAATCGTTTTTTTAGCAATAGTTTTATTGATCGATTTTTAACATAGTTGTGTTTTTCTTCACACTACTCAAAATATTTACTTTATGGTTTTGTTACGTACTACCAGAAGTAATTAGAGGGAAGTAGGCAACTTTTAACTAGACTCCTCCCTTGAATCCATCAAAAAACCAGCACGCGACGCAATTTTTAATCAAGCCAATTAGAGAGAGAGGCAGATGTTTGATGCCGATTTTCTTCTGAGGTGCGCCACCACACGGCCGTAACCAGAATTATAAACTGAGGTGAAGATTTTGTCAAGTTTGATTCTAGCAACTTATTTTAATCAGCTTAAGATAAATAGGAACCAGTGAAAAAGGTTTCAAACAAACTTTAAGGGTACTAAGCTAAGGAATTCAATTTTATATTACGCCCAGCATGAGCCTTGGCCTCGTTAGCGTTAAGAAACGGAAACAAGGAAAAACAAAGGCTTAGGAAGTTACTGACACAGATACGGATAAGAAAGAGGTTAGAATTCACCTTAAATATAAAACCATATACTACGTATATGCTCGTGACCTTTGACAAATAAAATTGTTCTGGCAGTCTCAGGATTGGTGTATTCATACGCGGTTTCCCGCCAAAATTTTAACGGCGCCAAAAATCGGAGAAATAGGCAAAGATACACACTTCCCCTTATTTTCTTCTGGTTCTTCTCAATCTTTCGCGAACGAAATGGGTTGGTCTAATAAAAGAAATGCAAAGAATGTTAAAGAGAGAATGAAGATGAAAATTAATTTCCACGACCAAGAGATTTATCAAAAGTAAATCACTTTATTCCATAAAAGTAAACAACGCCCCGTAGCTTAATATTATACGCAAAGGTTCGGGTAAATGTACCGGCAAATTCTGATTTGAGACACCCTAGCGGCAGTCGCCGTGTAAATAGTGATATTGGAAGCGACACTCTGCGGAGAAATTCCGGAGTTGGTAGGGAATTCAATATAGGTAAGCGCGGCCCCCTAAATTCCTACTTACAGTGTTCGTACACTACCTGGAAAACCGGGAAAAGTCAGGGAATTTGAAAATGGCCCAAATGGTCAGAGAAAATAAATATTTTGGTATGTGTCAAGGAACTGTTTATGATTGGTTTACCAATCAGTTGTAACGTAATTATTATATAAACTGAACCCCGATGTCAAATAAAATGTGGGAATTGCCAGCAGCTCGCTCTTAAGAATATATTCACGAAAAAAGTGTTAAAATTGGTCAGGGAAATTATTTAGAAATGGTTAGGGAAAACCTGGAAAAGTCAGGGAAATTAACTTCCAAAATTTTCTACGAACCCTGTACTTAATTTCCAAAATTACCCTTGATTTTAAAACTAAAAATAGCTGCGGTTTTGAGATAAGAACAATCATTTTTTATCTTCCCTGATGGATTTTATCAAAATAATAAAAGATACGCAAGCTCTCTTCATTATCACTATTTTCCTTTAAACAAACAATAAAAAACATAAAAAAAGTGTGGCGAAAAATTTAGGTTAAATACACCCAGTTTGTGTTTGAATTCTTAACACAATGCAAAAACCAAATAATCGATTCTTTTTCTCTGTTTACAAGATACAAAAACTCTATTTACACAAGAGTAAAGTTTTTCTCAACTGAATAAAATTTAATATTTAATAAAACAAATACGTTGATACAGCATCTTAATATTTATTCCATAAATTAAAATTAAATTTGGGAAAAATGTCGAACGAATTGTTATCATTGAAGAAAATTTACAAGTGTTTAACAATGGAAACGGTAAGAGATAGAGCTCGGAATCTGATATCCATTATTTTCAGATATTTTATTTTCGGATAAATTGTTCGTAACTAAAAAATGAAATTTATCTATTCGTATAATTGTTATAAGGTTTACCCGAAGATGAGCGTTTGGCGCTTTATCTATCTACAAATTACTCGTTTTCAAACGTGTAACGATGGATAAGAAAATTCGCGTTTCCAGAATTAGTTTAAAATATTAGAAAAATATTTCAAATTAACTTTTAATTCGAAGAATATAAATAAAACAACGAAACTAAGATTTTAAATTATCTTTTTATTCGTTATTTTTAACGAAAATAAATTTTGAATTTTTTTATCCGAACGTATAACGCGGATAATATTCTAAGATAAGGCCATTTTCGGATACATACGGTTATGGATTAAGTTTTTTATTTTATCTTGGAAAGAGTTAACTCGAATTTTAGAATAGTCTATTTTTAATCAAACGGATAATATATATCAGAATTTAGTAGATTTTATCCAATAAATAAAAATTATACCAATTCTGAGCTCGAATAATTAATAGCGAATTATTCCCCAAAAAAGTATTATAAAATATATTTTATATTAGAAGTCAAGGATGTCAAACATGCAAGGGTTATTTCTAGAAAGGTTTCTAATACTAAGGTCTGTATTGAATAATTTACATTATAAATAAAAAAAAATCGAAGAAGACCTCACTAGAAGTTAAAATGACACTGTTTAAATATTATATTCACAGAAATTCGTGTGTTTTAAGAACGAATTATAATACAATTGATGAAGTAAGTTTGTTCTGTGGCTATTATGACAATGATTAACAAAACATTGGGCTCATATATAAGCTTCCTCTAACGGCAAACAGTGTTAAGTAAAAGTATGTTCTAACAAAACCACGTGCTTGACTGTCTATTCTCTATCCATAGCAGCCACACACCAGCTTTTCTTATAGTTCATACTTTCGAATACACTGTTGAGACGTTAGACCCAGGTATTGTTATTCATTTATATCAAAAGTCTATCACTTTATTTCGTAAAAGTAAACAACGCTCCTTTGCTTAATATTAACAGCAAAGAACTAATTTTACGTCATAGCCCATCACTTAAAACTAGACAAAAAAGTCATCACCCCTGTCTTGCTCGAGTGGTTTGGACTCTTCAGCATGATAATTTGAGTCGGGAGAGAGTGTTGGAATTTAGGCGGGCCTTGCTTGCCTATATTGTCTTCCCTCCCAACTCCTGTATTTCTCCGAAGAGTGGCGCTTCTTCCATTCACTATTTACACGGCGACTGCGGCCGCTAGAGTGTTTCGAATCTTGCAGAATCTGCCGGTACATTTTCCCGGAATTTTTCTGATAGTATTAAGCTACGGGGTGGAATAAAGTGATAGAATTTTGATAATATCTATTAAGATAGGTGTACAATCAAATTTAGGATAAAGTCTTGGATCTTGAGTTTGATTTTCCTGATGGTTGTATGAGTAGAATGACGAATTACTCTTACATTTTCCATTCGACTGAAAAGCACATTATTTTATCGAATTCAATACGAAGAGAAGTAACTTCTCTATCGTTTCTTAATATTGAATCACAGGTATTTTCGTTTCAAAATAGTGCTAGGACCTTGTATAACTTTGAGTGTTTGTTTTTGTCTTACAAGGTTGCAGTTTTATTATGCATAAGTGTATTCTTACTTTCATTACTAATGACCATGTCCGGTTTCGTATTTGAAAAAGATTTTCAACCAAAGTTTCTGAGTCAGTTGTTTCATAATATTTGGGAAACATCTGCTCTCATTTTTCTAGAACGTAAGTCAAAATATCCATTTTAAAAGGAGAACGCAACCTAATTACAAGTGCTTTTTTATCGATTCCTTGTCGTTTAAATAGGCCTAATCCACCAATAAAAAGTTTACAAAATAAATATTAAACTAGAAATAAATTTAGCGGGATTCATGGAGATCGTGAATTGCCTCCGTGTAAGGTCTAGCGACCAAAGGCCCGTCGTTCACGAGACTTGCAATCGTCTTCGATTGGTCGCTGGACCTTATACGCGAGGAAATCAGGATCTACATGAATCCAGCTAAGCCTATTTTCTGGATAAGTTTTAAATTTATTTCTAGTTTAATATTTGTTTATAATTTTGGTTTACTGTTGGATTAGGCCTATTTTAACGATAAGGAATGGATAAAAAAGCACTCGTTGTTAGGTTGCTTTCTCCCTTTAAAGTAAGACAGGCAACTAATTTAAAAAAAAATTAAAATTTTAAGATGGCCCTTAATTATTTATCTGACCAATTCTACAATCGTAGCAAGAATATGATAGTAAAAAAGCTTTATTGTTGTAGCATATATATCAAATCCGAAGCTTATTAGTGGACGCATTTCCCGTGGTGTTTGGCTTTTCTCAGTGACTGTCTTGATATGTTTCATGTCGTGTTACATGCACACTGAATTAACTAGTATCTATTATTCCGTCATCGATTCTTTGGATGATTTGCTTCGTTCTGATCCTAAACGAGCGATAGCGACTGATTCCTATGGAAGAATTTCTAATTATTACTGTGAAAAGGTACGTCCAAATTATGAAACCACACTAACCACAAATGAAATCGATTTTCCCAATCAAAAAAAAAAAAAAAAAAAAAAATCTTAAAGTTTGGTTAAAAATGGTCCAAATTTGACTGAAAGTTTTCGCTATATACAAACGCGGTGATTACAGGCATTTTATTATTATGTTAATAGGAAGCTTGCTTCAAATCGTTGAAAGGGCAGAAGCAATTCAGATCAGTTCTGAAGCGCAATATCTGTCGAATTCTTGAGCAAAATCCATACGTTCATCCTTCAAAATCGTGGGCTTATTTCTCATGCGCGGAAGCCATTTTGTTGTTTGATAGTCCAATAGTCAATCTAACCAAAGAAGGCGAGTTTGACTTTTTATTCTAAAAACTACACTTCTGTAAATGAAACTATGGACCAGTTATTTTAATTTTAATTTATATTTAATTAATGCTATCCATAGTCAGGTGGGGAAGATATCCCCTTTTTAGGTAGGAAAATATCCTGTGTTTTAGCTCGAAAATTCCCATATTTTAGGTGAAAAAATCCCATTTTAGTTTTATTTATATTGATGCGTTTTCTTCTTTTAATTTTCTTCACTAGCTGAAAACTATCCAACTGATATCCATATTGGCAGAGAAGTTGCGTACCATAAGCCTTTATTCATAAAAGTACATCCCAAAATAACGAATCAACCAAAATTAGTGGAAAATATTAGAATTGGGTACGATAATCAAAATTTAATGATCTTTCTTATACTAATAACAAGGAAGAATAAAGAAGTTACACCGGAAATTCTTATTGGCCCGTAGAGACCATTGTGCTAATACTTTTGAATTCATCCAATATTTAACAAGGCCCGAATTCACTGCGTAACTTCTATCCTTTCTTAGTAAACAACGCCCCGTACCTTTATACTATCAGCAAAGGTCCGGGTAAACGTCATATCCCATCACATAAAAATAGCCAAAAAAGTCATCACCCCTGTCTGGTTCGAGTGATTCGGACTCCTCAGCTCGATAATTTGAGTCGGGAGAGAGTGTTGGAAGTTAGGCGGGCCGCGCTTGGCTATATTGTCTCCCCTTCTAATTCCTGTTGGCGCTTCCTCCGTTCACTATTTACACGGCGACTGCTGCCGCTAGAGTGTCTGGAATCCTGTAGAATCTGCCGGTAAATTTACCCGGACCTTTACTGATAGTATTAAGCTACGGGGTGATGTTTACTTTTATGGAATAAAGTGATAGACTTTTGTTAATGATTAATTTCAATTAATTCTTGAATCAGAATTATGATAAGTATGGAATGTCGATCTTACGAATATTGCAAATATTTACGAGAAAGACAGTACCGACTGGAAAACAAACAATGGCGTAGCGACATCGATAATATTAACGTTGTTCGTATTAATCAGACTTGGGGAGTTTTCTTGCTCTGGTTGTTTTGTTTGTTGGTTTGCGTCATCGTCTTTCTGATGGAACACTTGTACCATCGATGTTACAATCTCTTACCACGTGTCTTTCCTTTCGTCAAACGTGTGTATTGATTTGTTGACGTTGGATCGTAAGGTGTGACTTTGAACTTTGATCGAATTTTATAAGCGTGTTTTAAATGATGAATTGATCGATAATAAATTTGGCCTAATTTGATCATGATTCATTGGAATTTAATTTTAAACATAAAGACTTAAATTTAATTTTTAACATCCCGACTTAATTTAATTTTAAACATCCCAACTTAATTTAAATCTAAATATCCCAACCATATTTTCCGTTTAAACATTTTTTCTCTAATTAAATAATCAAAATTCAATCGATTTTTTTTGGGAGGGAAAAAAAAACTAACCTATTCAACTTTAACCAATATTGAAGAAGGACCACCCAGAATTGTCATAACGTGTAGATACAAACTACCAATTATCTCTAAAACCAAAATAATTGAATTTTAACAAGAATAGCTTTAATAAGGGTTGTTTTCTCTAGTTGTTATTTTCGCTTCTTAAGTTTCGAGATTGAATGATTGTAAGGTTAATAAATAATCCCACGAGTCGCTGGATGACACGCTAGAAACACCTGGAAATTCTCACCTTGGGTACAATTTCGTTGGCGTATTACTGTCCTTAAAAATCGATTTGTTTTCTAACGGTGATGAACCTAGGAGTCAGATTTGATTATTATGTCTTCAGGCCGAGTGAGTACAATATTTGAACAAGAGCTGAATTTAGTTTAAGTTAGTAGAAAAGCACTAATTAGGAATATACCATTCTCAGAGTGCTCTGAATCTCTCTCAGAATGATTAATTTCAATTTTCATTCGCTAAACAAATTGAAAGTTAAGGATAGTGAGTAAAGAAAACCACGTGAGATTATGTTAATTATCATTTAGAAGACTATTATTGTATGTTTAACTGTTTAAATAGAGAGCTTTATAAATGCCACAACGTAGAAAATATTATATCTAACAACGTTTGAACAGGGGGAAAATAAACACTATACTGCTGTTAATTACAAAGAAAAACGAAGAAACGCAGAAAGATAAAAAGTTATTCCAACTACTTAAGTATTAATCAATATCTGCGTACGATATATGTGTATTTTTAGACTCCGCCCATGTAGCTTAGTAAACTTAATCTTATACGACATATTAAAGGTATAACAAAACGTACTATGGAACTATAACTCTGGATCGAATGCGCAAAAATTCAAAAATAGGCTTAGCTGAATTTTATAAAAATCCTGAATTTCTTCGAGTTTAAGTGTTATCAACCAATAAGAGCATTCTTTAGTTAAGGCGAGATCTCCGTGATACTTATAAGATTCGATTGTTAGCTGGACCCATTAATGCGTAGAAATTCAGAATATCCATGAATCCAGCTAAGCCTAATTTTGAATGTGTAGATTTAACGTAAGCGCAAAAAGTCCAAAAATAGGCTTAGCTGAATTTTATATAAATCCTGAATTTCTTCACATTGAAGTGTCATCAAACAATGAGAACGTTCCTTTCGTTAAGGCGAGATCTCCGTGATACTTATAATAAGATTCGATTGTTAGCTAGACCCATTAATGCGTAGAAATTCAGAATTTCCAACTAAGCCTAATTTTGATTGGAAGTTTTAAATTTATTTCTAGTTTTAATATTTGTTTGTATTTTTTTTACTGATGGACTAGGCCTATTGAAACGATAAGGAATCGATAAAAAATGTGGTGAGGTTGCATTATCCCTTAAATAACATTTAGAGTCAATAGTATCCCTTTACATGATAATAATAAGCTTTATTAAGAGTTTAATTTTGGTAATGAACTAGAGCTTTTGCACGCGTATGCTGATAAACACACATAAAATTCATAGCGTCCTTTTATTCGATAGCATAAATATTTTAAACATATTTTCTCTCACGAAATGTGTTCCGGTCACACGACCTAGAGCGATTATGGTATTTGGTCTGAGAAACAATTCCACCGCTACCTTTCTCTCAAAACTAATTTCTAAGAAAGGTTAGAAGGAGGTATTTTTTTCAGAGCATCTAGACGCTGCCCACCGGTCAATTAAAGGGTTGAGTCATTTGAAGTCGTAACTAGACGTCGTAGTAGACGTCTCTGAAAATTTTAAAACTAGATGTGTTTTGAATTTGCGGTGAACATTGTGTGACGTCATGAGGAATATTAGTAACGATTATTCACGTGATTGGTCGGCTTATCCAACGTCAATTACAGTAACTGGATATCAAGTATGTTTACTTAAATATTTTTATATTGAGGCTGTTGTGGAATTTTTCATGAGTTAAGTCGCCTTTGCCACTATAATTTAATCGTTAGACCTTTGATATGGTGCCATGTATTAATTCAATTATAATTAACTCTAAATGGAAATTTGTAGAATTTTTGGAAAAATTACAGTGACAGTAAAAATACATATTTTATAATCGACATTTTCGATATTTTAAAATTAAAATTCCCCGCAATCTACGTCATCACTATGGTCGCGTGACTTCCATATTGTATAGAGAACATAATGTTGATTCTCGCGCTTTTTGGCACTTTCGTGCGGTCTTTTTCGTAAAAGTACTTAATCCAGTTCAAGTCAACTACCTTTCGTATGAAAATTATGATTCATTACGTTCCAGAAACAAACTATTTGTGAAAAATACCTAATTATTTTTGACGTTTTCATTTTAAATTTATTAAGAACGCAACGTAGGTATAAATTTTGAATATGCCGTTTAAATAATATGATAAAACTAAATATATAATATATAATATATAATATAAATATAACTTGTATCTTTTTTTTCTAATTAGTGGGAGCCTCAAGTCTGGGTGAATCGAACGGAATCAAATGCTTTGAAAATGTGGGGCCCAATGGCTGATATTCTTTTCTACCTTGGAAGATCGCTCAATATAAGGTATGTAAATACCTTCTGCAAACGTTGTACTCATTGTGCGGAAGACCTCTACACCTAACCAATTGAAATGGATTTAGCATTTTGTGTACAAAATTTCAGCGAAAGATATTTCATTATTCTCTCGCAGGCCTGATACTGAGTCACTTTACTCACTTAAAATCACTTTTTTAAAATTTAGTTACTAAAAGACACTTTTTCTAAAATTGGTTACTATTTATTACTTTTTTTAAGGTTTTGAGTTTTTCGGCTATTTATCTTTAGAAAATGTCTTTACCCTATTTCATTCAATATTTGAAAAGCCCGCCAGATAGTTTCCTTGGTCTGTTCATTTTTATTTTTATTTTTACCCGATCTCAACCCGATCTCAACCCGATCTCAACCCGATCTCAACCCGATCTCAACCCGATCTCAACCCGATCTCAACCCGATCTCAACCCGATCTCAACCCGATCTCAACCCGATCTCAACCCGATCTCAACCCGACCTCAACCCGACCTCAACCCGACCTCAACCCGACCTCAACCCGACCTCAACCCGACCTCAACCCGACCTCAACCCGACCTCAACCCGACCTCAACCCGACCTCAACCCGACCTCAACCCGACCTCAACCCGACCTCAACCCGACCTCAACCCGACCTCAACCCGACCTCAACCCGACCTCAACCCGACCTCAACCCGACCTCAACCCGACCTCAGCCCGACCTCAACCCGACCTCAACCCGACCTCAACCCGACCTCAACCCGACCTCAACCCGACCTCAACCCGACCTCAACCCGACCTCAACCCGACCTCAACCCGACCTCAACCCGACCTCAACCCGACCTCAACCCGACCTCAACCCGACCTCAACCCGACCTCAACCCGACCTCAACCCGACCTCAACCCGACCTCAACCCGACCTCAACCCGACCTCAACCCGACCTCAACCCGACCTCAACCCGACCTCAACCCGACCTCAACCCGACCTCAACCCGATCTCAACCCGATCTCAACCCGATCTCAACCCGATCTCAACCCGATCTCAACCCGATCTCAACCCGATCTCAACCCGATCTCAACCCGATCTCAACCCGATCTCAACCCGATCTCAACCCGATCTCAACATATTTCAATTTGAAATTTTTTTTCGTTCCTAATAAAAAAAGATATAATTTATAATATGGTAAAAAGTTCCACAATAAAGTACGTCACTTTTTCGTCACTATTTGGTTACTGTTTTTAAAGCTGTTAGTCACTTAAATCACTATTTTTTACAGTGTAAATGAGTATCAGACCTTCTTTCGCTGTTACGTTATCAGTGATCTACAAAATAGCAATCATAAAAGAATTTTAATTATGTCTTTCGAGAAACGTATAATCCATACACGGTTTCAAATATTTTGCGTCTACGAGCGTGGAGAGAAGAGAAATAGTTTTTCTTCGCTCATCCTATAACTAGATCGTGAGCCTTCAGACCCGAAATATTCTCGGGAATCGGTTTTTATTGGCTGCCTATACCACGTGTATTTAGAATTAATTTATTTAATTTTTTTATTTACATATATTCTAAGCGTAAGTGTAAATTACGAATAATATTTCAGTATTCACGTGATCACACCGACTAAAGATCAGGAACAGTCTGGGACTTTCGTTCCAGAAAAAGATGATTGGACCGGCATGATGGGAATGATACATCGAAAAGTAAGTCTAAATAAAATAGTTAAAAAAAAAAAAAATTGGGGGGGGGGGGGGAGGAATAAATTTTCGTAAGATATTGAAATTTGATTGCTTAAGCTACAAACCACTATCATTTCTTAATCGATTTGAAACTGTAAAATCAAACCCGCCGATATTCAAATCGCCAGGAATCGTATCTTTATAAATCGATTTATCGTAGCTTCATCTATCGGTTGTTGAAACCGAATCGGTACGAAACTGTTTCCCGAGGCAGTTTCGAGAAATCGATTCATGAAAAACGGTTTCCCGTTCACACGACTCCAGTGACACGTTTTGAAACGGTTAAAGTCGATTCCAAGGCCTAATATGAACGCGGCTTACTAAATTTCTAACATCAATCACTTGCTTAAGTAGCTTGAACTCGAAACGAATTAGCCCCAGTTAATTAAGAGAACTTTTAAACAAGTCATAAACAGAGTTCGATCGGAAACCAATATGACTTATAGGCTATATATAGTAGATTAAAAATTTATTTCTAATTATAAGTTAGTAAAACTTGTCATTAATAGATTATAATATTAAAGTTAGGCTGGCACCATGTCTATTGATTAAATTCATATCATAGTATTAAAAGGCCATATTCAAAATTTTATATTTCTGCCTTGACACGTTAGAAACTTCAAAATGAAAATGACAAAAATAAATAGGTCATTGTTTCCCCCGATATATGACAACTAATTAAAATTAATTTTTATACGAAAGGTAGTTGACATGATCTGGATTAAGTACTTTTACGAAAAAGACCGCGCGAAAGAAACCTTATCACTGAAACCAGCGCGAGAATCAGCCTTAAGGCTCTATACAATAGCGAAATCACGTGACCATAGTGATCATGTAGATTGCGGGGAATTTTTATTTTAAAATTTTCGAAAAATGGCGATTATAAAATATGTATTTTTACTGTCGCTGTAATCTGGTTCTATGACATTTGTATATATTTTAAATCGTTTTTCAACGATATTTCCGAAAATATGACTCAATTTATATTTGGAGTACACGAAAAATAGATAACAGCTTTACTTTTTAAGTTAAAAGTACAAAAACTATGCCTAGTTTAGTTTCTAATCTACCTACTTGACTATTTGGGTTAGAGACCTTTGCACGTGAAACTTCATGTCTACAAAAATTATACATTTTTCTTGACGTTTTAATTCTTTGAAATGTACGCCCAAGTCAGGTTTAATTTTTTTATTGTAGTACAATACAAAGACCCTACCTGAATATTTTCTTCTTCGTCTTCCCTTGTAGAGTCGTTGTACCCTATGCATTTCTGATGAACCTCATGTGGTAGATCTTATTTATAGATTACTTGGCGTCCATTCGTGTTAGTTTTTCGCGTGATAGCCATATTTTTATTTAATATATTATGCAAATGAGACATTAAAAAACAAAATGAACATGCCCGTCGGAATAGTTACACCTCTCAAGCCAGGTTGTAAAACGCCTGAATGTTCGGACTTTGTCGCGAAACTACTTAATCTAGTCTTAGTCTCGTGTATACTTTTGTAATATTTTTATGTTTATGTAATTTTAAAGGAAATTGATATGTCGGTTACTCCGCTTCTAATGTCCGAACAAAGATTGAAATACGTTTCCTTTACCCATCCTGTTTTCATTGGAAACATAAAAATTCTCGTTGGAAGACCGGAAATCAAACAACACGCTTTTAACCTTTTCTCCGCGTTCGAAATCGAAGTAATTTTTTTTTCTTATCGACGGTGTATTGTTTTGTCCATTATCCCCACTAGCTCTGACCAATTCTACATCATTTTCAAGGTGTGGTTGATATTTTTCTGCGCCTTTTTCGTGGTTGCCATGGTGAAGGTCGTACAACGTCAATGCGTGCCAGACCGTAGGTCACTAGTAGAGAAGAACAAGCCATTCCTGACGAGAATTACTAGAGATATGTTTTTTACTTTCGCATCTTTACTCAATCAAGGTACAATTTACAGAATTTATTCTTAGTGGGAACACGAAATCTGGGTTCGAGAATTTCAATTTAAGACATTTTTAGTCTAGAAAAGGGTAAAAAAATGGTTAAAAAATTTATTTTGGTGTTCAAAAGTGATTTCCAAATAAAGGTATTTGGTCATTTTGAAGAGAAATTCAATAGCCAATCACCTAACAGTGTGAGCCACGTTAGATTAAGGATTTACATAATAAAAGCTACGTTAACCAAAGAAATTTAATTGTAAATTAATTAATACGGATAACCCGAAGCGAAAACCATATTATTTTTGTAGCTATTACCGATAAACTAAATAATTTCTGGAAGATTTTACGCTAAGCCTAAAATGAGCCTAATTACGTTTGAAAGTAAAGGATGTTGCAAGCGCGTACAGTTTTGGCGCGAGCGTTGTCATGTTTACACTCTGGCGCGCGCGAATCTTTAATTGACTAGAAACTTGGTTTTAACGATGATTGGCCATTGAATTGTTTTGAAAAAATTGATTTGAGATTTGATTTTAGGGATTTTAAAAGTTAAGCATAAATATTGATAATTCAAACTATCATACATTTGGAGATTTATTTTAAATAATCTGGTTTAACTTAAGAAGAATTTCATGTTTGAAAATAGGTTTCGATGGTTCATTTAATTGTCACGGCGATCACGACAAAGGCTTTCGTAAAAATGTTTTGTTTAAATTTATAGGCGAATTCAGTTACATTCCTCGTTTGCAATCGGGTCGATTATTGGCTGGTATTTGGATGTATTCTTCAGTGGTAGTCATGAACTTTTATAGCGCCAAGATGACGTCAGTCATGGCCGTTCAAAAACACGTTCCATTCATCGAGAAAATTGAAGATTTTCCTCGTCATCCCGAAGTTCAACCAATTCTTCACCGTGGTTCCAACGAAGTTGATTACTTTAAAGTAAGTAAATTAATGCTAAGTCTAAATCTTCACTATAAACCGTTCCTTTTGTGGTAGAATTCGAAAGGTGGTCCTCAAGCCGAAGTTTGGAGTCGTGTGAAAGATGAGTACTTGATGCACGCTAGTGAATTGTACGATGACACCCGGTTGGACATGATTGAGGCCGGAAGAGCGGGCGTTTTTCAGGAATGGAGGGTTTTCAAGATATCTTTGGCCAAACGTTACCGCAAAAAGAAACGCTGCCGTTTTTATGCCACTGAACCTTACAGAATCGTTCCGGTTTCTTTAGGATTTAGAAAAGACATTAATAAGAAGTTTCTCAAGGATGTCAATCGAGCGTAAGTCAAAGTTCTATCTAAATATTTTTTTGTTGATCGAGAGTGGAAGGGATCATACAAAGCAATTCGAAACATCTCCTGGGCAACTTTGAGATATATCTCTTGGGGGACTTTGAGACGTAACTATTGGGGGACTTTGAGACGTAACTATAGGGGGACTTTGAGACGTAACTATTGGGGGACTTTGAGACGTAACTATTGGGGGACTTTGAGACGTAACTATTGGGGGACTTTGAGACGTAACTATAGGGGGACTTTGAGACGTAACTATAGGGGGACTTTGAGACGTAACTATTGGGGGACTTTGAGACGTAACTATTGGGGGACTTTGAGACGTAACTATTGGGGGACTTTGAGACGTAACTATTGGGGGACTTTGAGACGTAACTATTGGGGGACTTTGAGACGTAACTATTGGGGGACTTTGAGACGTAACTATTGGGGGACTTTGAGACGTAACTATTGGGGGACTTTGAGACGTAACTATTGGGGGACTTTGAGACGTAACTATTGGGGGACTTTGAGACGTAACTATTGGGGGACTTTGAGACGTAACTATTGGGGGACTTTGAGACGTAACTATTGGGGGACTTTGAGACGTAACTATTGGGGGACTTTGAGACGTAACTATTGGGGGACTTTGAGACGTAACTATTGGGGGACTTTGAGACGTAACTATTGGGGGACTTTGAGACGTAACTATTGGGGGACTTTGAGACGTAACTATTGGGGGACTTTGAGACGTAACTATTGGGGGACTTTGAGACGTAACTATTGGGGGACTTTGAGACGTAACTATTGGGGGACTTTGAGACGTAACTATTGGGGGACTTTGAGACGTAACTATTGGGGGACTTTGAGACGTAACTATTGGGGGACTTTGAGACGTAACTATTGGGGGACTTTGAGACGTAACTATTGGGGGACTTTGAGACGTAACTATTGGGGGACTTTGAGACGTAACTATTGGGGGACTTTGAGACGTAACTATTGGGGGACTTTGAGACGTAACTATTGGGGGACTTTGAGACGTAACTATTGGGGGACTTTGAGACGTAACTATTGGGGGACTTTGAGACGTAACTATTGGGGGACTTTGAGACGTAACTATTGGGGGACTTTGAGACGTAACTATTGGGGGACTTTGAGACGTAACTATTGGGGGACTTTGAGACGTAACTATTGGGGGACTTTGAGACGTAACTATTGGGGGACTTTGAGACGTAACTATTGGGGGACTTTGAGACGTAACTATTGGGGGACTTTGAGACGTAACTATTGGGGGACTTTGAGACGTAACTATTGGGGGACTTTGAGACGTAACTATTGGGGGACTTTGAGACGTAACTATTGGGGGACTTTGAGACGTAACTATTGGGGGACTTTGAGACGTAACTATTGGGGGACTTTGAGACGTAACTATTGGGGGACTTTGAGACGTAACTATTGGGGGACTTTGAGACGTAACTATTGGGGGACTTTGAGACGTAACTATTGGGGGACTTTGAGACGTAACTATTGGGGGACTTTGAGACGTAACTATTGGGGGACTTTGAGACGTAACTATTGGGGGACTTTGAGACGTAACTATTGGGGGACTTTGAGACGTAACTATTGGGGGACTTTGAGACGTAACTATTGGGGGACTTTGAGACGTAACTATTGGGGGACTTTGAGACGTAACTATTGGGGGACTTTGAGACGTAACTATTGGGGGACTTTGAGACGTAACTATTGGGGGACTTTGAGACGTAACTATTGGGGGACTTTGAGACGTAACTATTGGGGGACTTTGAGACGTAACTATTGGGGGACTTTGAGACGTAACTATTGGGGGACTTTGAGACGTAACTATTGGGGGACTTTGAGACGTAACTATTGGGGGACTTTGAGACGTAACTATTGGGGGACTTTGAGACGTAACTATTGGGGGACTTTGAGACGTAACTATTGGGGGACTTTGAGACGTAACTATTGGGGGACTTTGAGACGTAACTATTGGGGGACTTTGAGACGTAACTATTGGGGGACTTTGAGACGTAACTATTGGGGGACTTTGAGACGTAACTATTGGGGGACTTTGAGACGTAACTATTGGGGAGCTTGGAGACGTAACTATTGGGGAACTTGGAGACGTATCTCTTGGGGGACTTTGAGACGTAACTATTGGGGAACTTGGAGTCGTAGCTATTCGGGAACTTTAAGCCAAATCTCTTGGGCAGCTTATACACAACCCTTTGGGAAACTTGAACGCATATCTTTGGGCAATTTCGATTCAAATATCTTTGGGCAATTTCGATTCAAATATCTTTGGGCAATTTCGATTCAAATATCTTTGGGAAACTTGAGCACATCTTGGGAAACTTGAACGCATATCTTTGGGCAAACTTGAACGCATATCTTTGGGAAACTTGAGTGCATATCTTTGTCCAACTTCGATACATATATCTCTGTACGGTACATGTAGATTATTTCTTATCTTGCAGAGTTTCAACATTCGTGCAAGGTAACTTGATAGATTTTATCTACCCACCAATTTCTGAATCGTTATTTCAACGATGCATTGACGCCAATGCCGAAACCGAGAAAGGTTGGCACCCATTGGACAAAGACGACGTCCATGCCGTATTTGTTCTGTTCTCATTCGGCACTTTGTCTTCTTTACTGGTTTTACTTTTGGAAGTTTTGGTTGAAAACTATAACGCTTTTTGTCGTCGTAATCGGCGTAAACCAGTTGGGCGTCTTTACGTTAAATATCGCTCAGGCGTTTCCGTCAAGAATGCCCTTCTAGCCATTTACAATTCAATTCGATCCAAATAGGCGTTTTTGCTAAAAAAAAAAACGATAGGGAAATCTTTGCAGTTAATTTATCCATGGTTGTTAGGTTAAGTGACCAACAGTCAGAAACAGTTTGATAATATACGTGTTTGATACTTTAGTTTTGTAACTAACCAACTTGTGACAATCGTCTGTGTCTTACAATTGTTTAATATCCGGTTCCTGATGTTATATTTGTACGTATATGTGTACGTAATTTGAAAGATTTGTAAGAATAAAGACCTCATTTAATCTAAGTTTCTAGAAGTGTTTAAACTTGGTAGATATTTAAATTTTAATTTAATCCTGTATTTGGGACGCAAGTTTCTGGACATTGTCCGATAAATTTTCCAAATGTTCCATTTCTTGTTATCATTGAGAGGGGTCACTGGACATTTGTCCTATAAGAAAAAGTACTTATTATTACAGGAAATCTAGCAATGTCTGATAATTTTTTTAAATGTCCAATATCTTTTGAGCTTTTGAATTTGTTAAGGGGGTTACTGGACAATTGTCCAATAACAGGGTTGCCACAGGTCAGGGAAAAGTCAGGTAATTTGAAAATGAATCAAAAAGTCAGGGAATTTGAAAATATTTAAAAATGTTTATAAAAGGAAGAAACGCATGGAGTAGATGGAGTTAAGTTTTTATTGATAAAAACTGTAACTGTGTCGAGAAAGCTTTCGACTTCGTAAAGTCTTCTTCAGTCTAACTAGTTACAGAGGTCTACAGAAAATATTTTAAAAAGTCGGAATTTAAAGATCTTTCAAGAAGCCAGAAAATTAAAGGTACAGACCGGGATAAAAAAAAGTGTGTCTTAAATTATAGAGCGTATATTAAAACGACTTATATCATATCGCAAAAAATTTAATAGTTAGTAGATATTAAGATATTTGCGTTTATTATAAGCAAAAAGTGATCTCTAGTGAACGCCATTTTAGTTTTTTCATACCCTTTCGATGCCTGCTGAGGATCGGCTTCGCCGATTGGTTTATTTCTCACCTAAAGTCACTTGACTCTAGCTGAAAATAGATGTGGGTATAAGCGCGCTCAATTTCTTTAGAGTCAAATAAGATAAGCCGGGCCGAAACATAGGCTACTTCCGAAGGACCCAGAACCTAGCCCGAAGGATCCCGCGCGCGAACACTAACCCGAAGGTCGGTCGGCCAGCTGAGCTTGTAGTAGTCAGTACTAGGTATTAACCGAGTCTTAAGTTGATTTGAAAAATTAGAAGGTAAGAACTAAACTGCATTCATTAATTACGCAATTAGGCATGTTTTCGTAGAAAGTTAGAAATCACAAATTACGGGTCTTCTTACGAAGTTACGAACAGACGATCCGACTGCAGCCGACTCGAATGGCCTTCGTTTCGCGAATCTTTATTGGGTGACTTAAAGGCCAATCATTGAAGCGGATCCTTATTTTTAAAACTCGAAATGCCGGGAAGCAAATATGGCGTTCGTCCAAAAAACGTCGTCGTTTGTGGCGAGAGAGAATTTCCAATTTTCCGTAGACAGGGGGGATGAAGTAGGACCCCTTCTAACTCGTAAAATTGTGAATTTTACCCATACAGAGAGGAGCGCTATATGGAACATTGGAGTAGTAGACTTCAAAGGAGGGTTTCATCGGCTTCTGGTGATAGACATTTGGCGTAAGAATATAAAAACAGAGGTATTATGGCCAGTTTTAATTCAAGACATATTTTACTCTGAAATCATCTTTATTGGTTAGACAAGAAGAATAATTATTTAAACACTAACAAGTACTTTCAATATATAATAATATTAATAGGTTAATATTTAATTAGCTTTGGTTTAGAATTTGGTTAGTGTCTAGACTAGATAATTACAGCGCCCGGCGTTTGACTTTTCACTTCATTAATCCTGTAAGATATAAATTGATTAATATCGATTTCCATCGATTGAAATTAACAGTTGGTATTGTAAATCTTCACTTCGTCCCAACCTTGAAAAAGGTAACATTTTCAGTAGAAACAGATTCTATTTAACGGCTGTTTTTGTTGGTTTCAAGGTAATGAATTAAAATCTTACAATCAAAATAGGCTTAGCTGGATTCAAGGAGATATCCTAAACTCCCCATATAAGGACTAGCGACCAATGACATTGATCGAAGGCTCTTATAAGGGGAATGCGGGATCTCAATGTAATTTTGTGTAAGGAATCGATAAAAAAGCACTTGTTTAGTTTGCAAGGTTGTTTTATAATACCAACTATTTCTTTCTAACTTTGAATCGACATACTTTTCACTCTGTAAAACAGTATCTGGTAGATGAATGTTTCTGGTTTCGGGTAAGAAAAAAAATATTCCGGCAGTCATCAAAGATAAAAATCCGTACAGAATTACTGGTAGTGTATTGCCATAATATATAGTCTGTAATTAGGATAATTTTTAATATATATAATATTGAATTATCTTTTTAATAATAATGGAAAGTAGAATTGCGTTGTAGCGCCATGATGTCATGTTCCTCCCACAATATTCCCTCTTCTCTCTTAACTCCTCCCTAGAGATTACCAAAAGGTAAAAATGACTTATTGAGCATTTTCATAAATTCAATATCAAAGAACCATAGGCTATCACAATTGTTTTCGTACGAAAAGTACTTTTACGAAAAAGACCACGCGATAATTAGGGAAATCACGCGAGCATAATGATGAAGTAGTATTGCTTGGAAATTTTTATTTGTCGTTGAGGAAAATTGAGCTAGTCGTGACATTTTAATTTACTTACTAATACATCGGCAAATGGGGCCAAAATGGATCCAATCCTACCCGCTGTCATGGCTCCGCTAATAGCGACTGTCCGAACGTTGGTAGGAAATAATTCCGCCGCAAATATGTAGATTATGACGTATGCTAATGAATTTGCAAGTTTGCCAGTCATGGCAAAAGTTAATTTCAACCAATGCAATTCTAAAATATTATCGTATTCGATTAGATAAAACCCTGCATAATTTAGGCATATTATTGTCGGTAATTTTCACCTGGAGGGATTGGTGCCACGAGTAGAAATGCAATTGCAGCCACGATGTAAGTCAGACATAAGCCTTGTCGTCTCTTTATAAATACGGGATTGATATTTGTAGTTTAAAAAGGACAGACATATTTCAAAACACGTGATCCAATCATAAGCCTATTAATTCACCCGTAAGTTACAAACGAGGGTCGTTTAGCGTTAAGATAATGACTGGCCAATCTCGCGACTCAAATTCATGTAGTGGTGGTGGCTCGAAACTCTCATGCGTGCTAGGACATCCTGTTTCCTGTCAAGAGGAATGAATTGCGGTACGGGTTAGGGAGAATTAACTAGATTTTTCCGCGAGGTGGCGTTGGACTTCAAATTTCTATCTCTCCTGTATAGTGCCGAATGCGAAGGGCTCTATGGGGAACTCAAACTTACGGGTGAAGAATTAATAGACTTATTAATTCGACAAATGGGTTTTGTTCATTTGATCATCTTTTAAATGATCGCCCCTTTTGAAATTCGGTTATTTTTATCCAAAATTTTAATGTACCTTTAGGTTTCTGACAATTATGTGGTACAGCATAACCACGCCCACTTCGGATAGTCCGTCTAAGAACAGGTTGAAATATATGGATCCACCTAGTTTTCCAACTGTGATCGTGAAACCGTGACACACGAACACCGTGAAAACGCTGTTAACGATAAGAGGCTATTAATTATTTCAAAGTAGCACGCATCCCAAGGGTTTTTGAGATTTCAAAGTTGTTTTTAGGAGTGATTTTGTGGTTTTAGTGCTTATTTAGGGAGCATTTAGGGATTTTGGATTTTTTATTTATCTCTCCTCCGTGATAGTGCCTAGACCTAAGTATTTATCTCAAAACTAAATTGATTTAACTACAATTAAAATCGTCTTACAAGGTGGCGTAGAGGAGAAGAGCCGTTTTTCTAAGATGCTTATTGGTTAATACGTCCACGAAGCTGGCTTTGTCCGCATTTTTGTCCTAGAGGTTTCGTTGAATAATACGATTAGTAGGCCGATGCAACAAGAACTGTAATAAGCCTCCTATGTTGGCCAGGTTCATTACCAACAAAACATTCTAAGCCTTGCCTACTTTCTATGCCTCAGCAGACGAGGCTTATGATCATGTTTTTTTCTCTCATCCTATTAATATCCCAACTAAAAATAAATCAACTAACCTCTTCAATTTTACACTTGAGTTCTGTCATGACTTTATCAATGTCTTCGATTTTTGTACCATTGACTTTAGCGTGGGCCACTAGTTGTTTCTCCGCCCGTTCGTAATGTTTCGCGGTTACTAACCATTTTGTGGATTCTGGTACTAACCTAATTCCACGTTTATAGTTAGAATATCCAATATATCAGTATCATTTAGGATATTTCCACTTTCATATTTTAATTACTTACCACCAAATACCGAGAAGTAATGGTAATTGAACGGGTATTGAACAAATCCAAGCGAGATTCCTCCAACTCGAAACAAACCAGGCTATTCCTGATATTGAAACGATGCCTAGCCCCCAAGCTCCAGAAAAACCGTACATTAAGAAGTCTCTGTATTTCGGGCCAACTGATTCTAAAACTGAATTTTAATTGCAAATGTAATTGAAGTGACTCTTTGGAATGTAATTAACGATAATTAGTATTACAAATTTAAGGTAGGAACCACTTTTTGGTATTGGCATGGCAAGCCATAATGTCTTACTTTCCACCTAAGATGGTATACGATAAATTCCAATTCCCGCCATTTCTCCCATCCAAATAACTACTCAACTGGTGTATCAATGTACCTTGCATCACAGTTCGATACTCTTATGGCTCAGGGTGCGAATATACTCATGGTAATACGAATGTTAAGGTTGTACAGTACTTACACAGGCATAACATGGCATTCTGAGCTAAGCCTTGGAAGAATCCAGTTAGTGCTCTCATGACCAGAAACATTGATGTACTGTTGCTTAATGGTACCATGATGGATGTCACCAATATCAATGTTTGACCAATCATGGTGATCGGTTTTCGTCCAAACCTACACATCATTATTTTGGTGAGTGCCATTCCTTTAAAACAGTCCAATATAATCTTACTTGTCCGCTATTTGTCCAGCAGGCATGTAAGCGATAAAATTTCCAATTGAATAAACCATGTATCCGAAAGATATAGTCCAAGCGCTGTTGCACACTAAATCCCACTGAAATTTATGGTAATAGTGTTATTAAAGTGTAAAGTAACCTTAGTATTATATTTCTCCCACATTTTTTTCCGCAATTTTCTAATTGGTTTCCCCAATTTTTCCATTTTTTCCCGCATTTTTTCCAATTTGTTTTCCCGCATTTTTTCCAATTTGTTTTCCCGCATTTTTCCAATTTGTTTTCCCGCATTTTTTCCAATTTGTTTTCCCGCATTTTTTCCAATTTGTTTTCCCGCATTTTTTCCAATTTGTTTTCCCGCATTTTTTCCAATTTGTTTTCCCGCATTTTTTCCAATTTGTTTTCCCGCATTTTTTCCAATTTGTTTTCCCGCATTTTTTCCAATTTGTTTTCCCGCATTTTTTCCAATTTGTTTTCCCGCATTTTTCTCTTTTTTCCCTCCTTTTTTCTCATTTTTTCCCCGCAATTTTCTCATTTTTTTCCAATTGTTTTTCCAATTTTTTTCCATTTATTTACCGCAATTTTTACCATTTTTTTGCCCTAATTTTTTCTCGCAATTTCTTCTCTCAAATGATTTTTCAAAAATTTTTTACCGTAAAAATTTCCCACATTTTATTTTGACGAATTTTTCCCACAAATTAATTCTTACCTCTTCGATCAAAGAATCCTTATTATCGGAATGATCGTAAATCCAACGAGTGCAACGTTTCAAACCACTTGACCCATCACTGGCGTTAAAATAACACTGATTGATAGAATTAGCGTTTATAAAAAGATTCGTTAAATTATCTTTGAACACCGTATAATTGTCAAACATTTCTCCATCGGTACAAATATGTTTTCTCGGTTGAACCGGAAAGTAGTAGTTCATTTTCAAGAAACACCATGCTACGGATCTGAACAGAACTACCATTAATATACGTTTTTGCAATTTACCAAATGGTCCAATCACGTCAGTAACATCCATGTTCACTTGAATTGTTTCAAACTTTACTTAACAACCTAACTTTTGTTGTTTAACCACGAACCAAAACGCTATCTACTTGAAAGAACATTTCATAGCTATTAGAAATATCTTTTAAGGAACATTGGACTTTTGTATATCATATTACCAACCCATCACATAAATTAAGATAGTAGCTCGTATTTAAAGAGTAAAGACCTCGCGATTAGCGGTAGCCGTTTGGCTTAAAAGTTAAGACACAGCCTAGCCAAGATAGTTTTGATTTCGATATTATTATTTTGGTTTTATGTCGGACATCAATCATAATTTAATAAAATGATAGAGGATATCAAAACTTATATAAACAATCCACTTTCATAAGCGAGCGTAATTTCTAATATTCCAAACGACACCTACGTATTATTATGGTGGCCTTCGTGATTTAAAGTCAGCCTAAATCAGGAGATACAAATTAAAAATTTAAGTATTTTCACTACGTAAAGCTTTCTCTCCATCTATCATGGAGGAACTAAAGAGGGATAGTCGACTGACATTCAGAGTTGCTAGAGTTCTCAGACAAATTAGGCTTAGCTGGATTCATGGAGATCACCTGAATTTCTTCGGCGACCAATTGAATGTCTCAGGGAGATCTCGCCTTTGTTCATTGGTCGCTGACCCTTATGCGAAGAATTCAGAAACTCCATGAATCCAGCTAAGCCTATTTTTCTGTTTTAAATTTATTTCTAGTTGTGAATTAGGACTATTTAAACGATAAAGAATAGATGAAAAAATCATTTGTTGCTAGGTTGCATTCTCCATTTAAGGTATTGTGTTGTTGGGCTAGAAAAAATTCAAAATAAACCCGGGCTAGTTTAAATTCTAGCAGAACTGATGCCTAAATTTTAATAATTCGCAAGTCGTCGTGGTAAAAAGTCAAAAAAGGAAAGAGTTTAAGTTTTATCATGATTTTATTAATTTGGTTATCTCAATATTATCAAACTTAAACCAAAATATATGATAAACCAAACTATGGTTGACACGAAACCCATTAATACTGTTAATTGTTCCAATCCCCAGCCACGAAATAGAATAGCTTTGAATGCTTCAGCCGGTTGTGTCAGAGGTAAAAACCTACAAAATGTTCTCACCGTTAGTGACATGCCTTCTAGAGGCCAAATAATTCCTGCAATGAAACCAATTTAATCACAATCATAAAGTTAAAGATTATTCACGAAAGACTGAAAGTTTACCATTTGTAAAGCAATGGGCAAACTGTATTCCTACGATAAAAATTATTGACAAAGAAAAGTTTTCCTCACGAACTACTGAAGAAAGGAGAAAACCTGAAACATACCACGTGATTTAGATTAAATTAATCATCCTCACAGTTTTTTAATATTTGAACAAATGTCAATTTTTTATCACAACTGGTTTGAAATCTTATTATTTAGATTTTTTAATTGCTCCGATATGACGCCGTCAATTAAATAATTAATATTTTTTCTTATCAAATTTAGAAGCCAAGGTTCGCTTACCTAAGGCCATACCAGTGCAACCTTGTAACACCATAAGAATCAAGATCAGAAGAGGCGAACCTTGAGGCTCCAAGCCGTAAACGTAGAAAAAATAAATCAGAAGCAAAATTGATTGAATTATCGTGTAGATGACTTCCGAAATGACTTGCGAAATTAATAAATCGGGCCAAGTAACCGCTGTTGTCCACAGTTTATCGACCAGACCGTTTCTCTTCTCGTTAACGATGACGAACACGATGGATGCGGCACCCAGAAAGTGAATTATCATGAGAAACAACCCTGGAATAGTGTAGTCTGTTCTACTAAGTAATTCTTTGCCAAGTATCATCTGAGAAAACTGGAAGGTAAGTGTTGTATAGAATGTCTCATCAATTGTGCTAGTGATTATTCGGATTGAGGGGAGTTGTACTTGGAGAATCCGATTACTTGGAAAGGATTTATTAATTGTCAAGGAAGATATGTAACCTGGGGAAGTGTGGACAATCTTGATTACTTGTAATCGGATCCACCCAGCACTATTGTAGATGACGATAGCGTTCGTGTACGTGAAGCTACACATCCAGCAGTGTTTTATTCACGCATTCGTACGCGTTTATGATTCTTAATTATTGTAAGTTGCGGCTTACGTCAACTGGCAACGTTGCTATCATGGGTGAAACTCCTATGTCAGTAAATATTTTTTGGTAGAAAGTCACACTTGTATCAAGAAGCGCCGCGTACAAAGTGAAATATATTTGTAGATCTGAAAATATTGTAAGATATATCAGAAGTCTATTACTTTATTTCATAAAAGTAAACAACGCCCAGTAGCTTAATACTATCAGAAAAGGTCCAGGTAAATGTACCGGCAGTTTCTGATTCGAGAGTCTAGACACTCTAGTGGCCGCAGACAGTGTAAATAGTGAACGGAGGAAGCGCCCATCTTTGGGAGAAATTCGGGAGTTGGGGGGGGAGACAATATAGCCAAGCGCGGCCCGCCTAAATTCCGTCCCTCTCCCCTGACTGAAAATATCGAGGAAGAGTCCAAATCACTCGAGTCAGACAGGGGTGATGACTTATTTTGGCTAGTTTTAAGTGATGTGCTTGCTGATAGTATTAAGCTACGAGGCGTTGTTTACTTTTATGGAATAAAGTGATAGACTTTTGGATGTATAGTTCTACAAAAATCTTCATTGCTTAATTAATGATAAATACTTGGATAAATACTTTTGTTACTAAACAAATGTTCATAAAAACATGATTTCATGAAGCATCAAGCATTTTTCTCTTGTTACTTTAGACACTGCTTAATCAGCTTTTAGTCTCATTAGAATTATTTCGATACTATTAAATGAAAACCTCACTCAAATGTTAACATCAAATACTTACTGGTATTATCTAAAAAAGCCGAGATAGAGCTGCATATTACTGTCTCATTATCTGCATCCAAACCCAAGGTTATTCTTCTTAATAAACACTCCGTGAATTTAGGCTTAAATTGCAGAGCCATTCGGGTTTCGGACGATAACACTGAATTGATTCCTTCTTCGAAACTGTCGAAGTATTTCTACATAAAATAATGTTTAAAAGTTTATAAGTACTACAAATTAAGTAGTGCAGCATAGATGTGGCGAAATGCAGTGTAATTATAGACCAATTAGCGAAAAAGACACGTCCACTGACGTCATGAACTAGTGATGCCTGGCGGGCAAAACAAGCTTAAAGTAGACTCGATTCGGGGCCTTGTCCAATTGAATTGGCGACAAAGCACGATTTTAATCACTAGAAATTGAAAAGGCTCCTTCTGTCATTGTACTTGAGAAACATTCAAGCAAGTGTAACGTCATATATAACGCTAAATCTATTCCCCACGATCTATAATTCACTCTGACGCACGAATAGTAATCTTACGTAAGAGATTATGTCGGTGTTTAATTGGTTAATGAATTGAGTTGAGAAATTCTGGCCAATTTCTTCGTTAATCAATGCAACACGAACTCCAGATAGTTCTTGTCCAACACATGTGCAGTAGCATATGATAGACACTAATGGAATGAATATTTGAAACAAAACCACTGGTATATTTCTCGATCTCAAAACGAAGTTTCGTTTCACTAGTTGTTTAACTCTGTAGAAAGAATGTGGTGGCGTTGGAAGCTTGTGTAGTAGACTCTTATTTTGATTCCCAGAATGCTGAGTTTTAAAATTGCTACTCATTTCCGTAAGTTTTTCCACAGTTTCTTTATCACCCTGATATATTAGGATTTTAAATAAATACTTAAGCCTTGGTCAGGGGATCAATAAATTAATAAATTAAATCGAATTATTAACACCAAATGTCTATCACTTTATTCCATAAAAGTAAACAAGCTTAATATTATCAGCAAAGGTCCGGGTTAATGTACCGGCAACTCTAGCGGTTGCAGTCGCCGTGTAAATAGTGAAATTGGAAGCGCCACTCTTTGGAGAAATTCCGTAGTTGGGAGGGAAGACAATATAGCCAAGCGCGGCCCGCCTAAATTCCAACACTCTCTCCCTACTCAAAATATCGAGGAAGAGTCCAAATCACACGAGCTAGACAGGGGTGATGACTTTTTTGACTATTTTTAAGTGATGGGCTACGACTTAAAACTGAACCTTGATGATAGTATTAAGCTACGGGGTGTTTTTAACTTTTATGGTCCAATAAAGTGATGTCTATCCAAGTATTTCTTAAATACTTTGTGGTGTACTGTTAAAATAATTATGTACGATTGAAAATATATATTTCACCGTTTGTGGAGTAGAACTGTCCATGCAGCATATTTTGTAGAAGCAACTTTCCAAGCTAGTTTCTTGAAAACTCCGCATAATTAATTGGGGAGGTGCTTGGACCAGGATTCGACCCATTCTCATGGCTCCTATCTGTCCCGGAGTACACAATCATATTGATAAAGTCATTTTCAGAGCTTTAAAATTAGGCTATCACCATTTTTTTTCGAATGCATATGATTTATATTTTAGTTTTACAATCATAATATCACGGGTATATCACGCTTTAAGTTTACAATAATATTATTGGTACGTGGTTATGAAAGTTTTGCCGTGAGAGCTTTCGCCCGAGGAGAGAGGAAAAATTCAAAAATCTGGGTCGAGATACGCAATTCGAAATTGCCCTTTCTAGCGGTTGAGATTGAAACTAAGTAAGATAATATCGCGTGGAACTTTCTGGACGTTTACGGGGATGAAAATGTATCGATTTAAAAACTACTCTCTGTCGCGAAACGAAGGAGCGTGTCTCGCCTGGCCGTCGCGATTTCGAGTCCGACTTACTCTAGAAAGAATATACCGGGCCTCCTTTCCGTACAAATTTCGGAATATTTAGGGTGAAACCATGGACTGAGAAAATCGGACTCGCTTCATTGTCACCCGCAGTATGTCGTCTTATAAACTTGAAGGATGATTTACTTGTGATACTATTAAAAACATTATCATAAATATTACGAAAGATTACTATATTAGCGTCTTTGGCTTCTTCAATGTAATGAGTAGTGATGATAATGGTGGTTTGTTTTTTGGTTGTATTGTCTACTAAATAGGACCAGATTTGTTTACGTAGCAAAGGGTCCACTCCAACGGTTGGTTCATCCAGAATTAGTAAGGGTGGATTATGTAGTAAAGCTGTCGCCAAAGAAATTCTTCTCTGTTGTCCACCACTAATTAAATATTTAAATTTTCATTTAAAAGCCCTGCGAACCCAAACCCAACAACCAATCATTTTCTCTCGATTTCTTATAGTTTAAATAGCCCTAAATTAATAAATTCAACAGCGTGGTGAATGTTTTAGACATCACTGTAGAAAATGATTTTCAAAAACTTGGTATGAAAAACTAACCTTAAATTTTTAACTAATTTATTCTTGATCGAAGATGATAACTTTAATACTTTAAATAACTCCAATATTCTCTGGTTTATAACTTTTTCTTTCACCAAATTCAATTTTCCAAAAAGTCTTAGAGTTTCTTCGCTTGTTAAATCTTCGTAAAGTGCCAATTCCTGTTACGAAAAAAAAAGGATTTTTTCCTATACTATTATCATAAGATCATAAGTAGCATTATATATATTTAAGTATGAAAGTTTCCATTGGTTCCACACTGAATTTCTTAATGTGTGTTTCACTTGACAAGGGGTTTTGTTCAATTGATCGACTCCCAAATGATCGACAAGGGGTTTTGTTCAATTGATCGACTCCCAAATGATCGACAAGGGGTTTTGTTCAATTGATGGACTCCCATATGATCGACAAGGGGTTTTGTTCAATTGATGGACTCCCAAATGATCGACAAGGGGTTTTGTTCAATTGATGGACTCCCAAATGATCGACAAGGGTTTTGTTCAATTGATCGACTCCCAAATGATCGACAAAGGGTTTTGTTCAATTGATCGACTCCCAAATGATCGACAAGCGGTTTTGTTCAATTGATGGACTCCCAAATGATCGACAAGGGTTTTGTTCAATTGATGGACTCCCAAATGATCGACAAGGGGTTTTGTTCAATTGATGGACTCCCAAATGATCGACAAGGGGTTTTGTTCAATTGATGGACTCCCAAATGATCGACAAGGGGTTTTGTTCAATTGATCGACTCCCAAATGATCGACAAGGGTTTTGTTCAATTGATCGACTCCCAAATGATCGACAAAGGGTTTTGTTCAATTGATCGACTCCCAAATGATCGACAAGCGGTTTTGTTCAATTGATGGACTCCCAAATGATCGACAAGGGTTTTGTTCAATTGATGGACTCCCAAATGATCGACAAGGGGTTTTGTTCAATTTATCGATTCCCAAATGATCGACAAGGGGTTTTGTTCAGTTGATCGACTCCCAAATGATCGACAAGGGGTTTTGTTCAATTGATCTACTCCCAAATGATCGACAAGGGGTTTTGTTCAATTGATCGACTCCCAAATGATCGACAAGGGGTTTTGTTCAATTGATCGACTCCCAAATGATCGACAAGGGGTTTTGTTCAATTGATCGACTCCCAAATGATCGACAAGGGGTTTTGTTCAATTGATGGAGTCCCAAATGATCGACAAGGGTTTTGTTCAATTGATGGACTCCCAAATGATCGACAAGGAGTTTTGTCTAATTGATAGACTCTCAAATGATCGACAGGGGGTTTTGTCCAATACTTAGATAAGGTTGGGTTAGTTATTTAATGGCCATCGAGCATTTGCAAGTCGATCAAGTCGACCCAAATCATACTTATCACTATAATGATACTTATGCAATTATTTTATTTTTTCCTCATAATTACTTGTGGCATATAACCAATTCCAGGACCAGGAATAACTGATCCTTGTGACCCAGGTTGACTTCCAAATAACAAAACCTTTTTTATCCCTTTGCCTTTTAATTGAGCCGTAATTATTTTCAACAAAGTCGTTTTTCCACATCCACTAGGACCCAATAATGCGTATCTGTTAAAATATTAAAATTTTGAAGGAGTTACTGGAATATCCGTGACAGTCTCACTTCTCTAAATGTTACTTATGGTCATATAGAATTATGTAACAATCGATAAGACATAAGACCTCTTTTATTCAGTGATAATATCAAACTATTATAAAATATACTGATCTTTTTCAAATTAGTATTCTAGTCATATTTGCCCAAAGGGAACATTTCCAAACTTAAATTTTTTTTTTATCCGTATTAATTGGCATCGTTTACATTCTTTTTACGGCCTTTTTATATTATCTATTAATGCGCCATACCTTTAACTATATTTCCAACTCAAATGGAACGCAATTATCGCAAATTATTAAAGTTATAGTATCACGTCATTTTTCGCGCGTAATTTTTTTATTTCAAAGTGTAGGAAACATATCGTGAATCCATAAGATATGTAGGGTTATAGGAAGGGCGCATTTTTCTATTAAAAATAAGAGTAGTTCACTTATTAAAACAATCAGGAAAATTCTCTTAATTGGGCAAAAAATCGGAAAATCTTAATTTGAAATGTGCATGGCTGTCATCGTTTCGAAGGATAATTTTCATACGAAAGGTAGTTGAATTGATCTGGATTAAGTACTTTTACGAAAAAGACCGCGCGAAAGCGATCTTATCACTCGCGGCATAACTCTCGAGAAATCACAATATATATTATTTCTATGGGCGTACCTTTGGCTTCATAAAATACCCTAGACATGCGTTGTGTTACGCACACGATTGTGCGCATGAAAATGATCAAAAAACGAGTTAGCGCGAGATTCAAAGAGTGTGCCTCAGCGCGTGTCGCGGGGATTTTATCAAGCCATAACTGTGAATCTAAATCAAGGAACTTTTGGAAAATATTATTTCAAATTAAATACGGTTCAAATTTTAATTTTATTACATCGTCACGCAACTATCACTTTACGTAATATTATTAAAATGCAAACTTACATGATTCCTGAGGGCACGGTTAAATTGATTCCATCCAAAACTTTCTCGAATTTTTTTCCTTTGCCGTAAGAATAACTGCAATCTCTTATTTTGACCGCGATATCCATAACCGCTGGTTCTAAATATTTTCGGGGAATTGAGTTCAATGTTGAAATATTATTTGAATAATCTCTCCAATAAAACGACTTGTTAGATCAGAGCACCGAAGACCAAATAGTCGATATTTCTAAGACGCTTTTTAAAAAAAAAAAACTTACTTTCAAAATATCATGATTTCGAAATGTAATTTTGTAATTTATGATACCTGTTCTACTGGAGCTTGATTTGTTACGTTTCTTCAAGCTAATTTTTGATTGGCTACGCTTGTTGGAATACCTTAACATCCTTAAAGGGATTATGAAACCTGGGTTAATTTTGAGTTAAAACTGTTTTTATGGTAGATAAAAATGGATAAAACGTCAATTTTGGTTAATAAAAAGACTCATACTTGTTTTAAAAAGCGCTTTTAAATAGCCAATCACTGAGCAGAATAAGTTAAGTCAGCTTAACGAGTTATTAAAAGCTACGTTCATACAGATTCAAAACGTTTCTCTAGAGTCGTGTGAATGGGAAACCGTCTTTTCTCGAATCAGTTTGATTCGATCTCTCGAAACTGCTTCGGGAACCAGTTTTATATCTATTCGGTTTCAACAACCGATAAATCGATTTATAAAGATTATGCGTGAACTCGTGACGCTTAAAACTATTCCTGGCGATTCGAATATTGGTTTGATTTTACCGTTTCAAATCGATTAAGAAATGCTAGCTTAAATCTGTTTGAAACGGTAAAATCAAACTGATCGATTTATCGTAGCTTAATCTATCGGTTGTTGAAACCGAATCGGTACGAAAAATATTTCAATTCAAATTTTCATTCGGCTCTGCTTGTATCCTTGTTTCATTTTCCCCTTCAATTTAAGATCTGCCCTTGAATTAACTTTAATATTTGTTTATTAGTTATGGCTTTCCTGAATTTTTTGTGTGAAAAAAAGTTCTTGACAACGGGCGTTTGACGTTTTTGATATTGTAAGCGTCAGTTGGGCTCGCTTTAGTAACCGTTTATTTCATTATTCTCAAATGTCGATAAAGCCCGTGATTATAGTATTGTTTAAAGTGAGGCTATCACGGATTAAGTTAAAAACTTACCATCAAAATAGCCTTAGCTGGATTCATGGCGATATCTTGAACTCCCCGGGGTATAAGGAAAAGCGACCAATGACATTGATCATGGAAATCCCGCATTCTAAGTATAAGAGCCATCAATCAATGTGATTGGTCGCTAGTCCTTCCATGAATCCAGCTAAGCCTATTTTTATGGTAAGTTTTAAATTTATTTCTAGTTTAATACTTGTTTGTAATTTTTTTTTTTCTGATGGATTAAGCCTATTTAAAAAATCACTGGTTGTTAGATTGCATTCTCCCTTTAATTTAAGTGTTCACGGGCTCAATTGGCATAGATATAACTGAGCCCGTAAAGAATTTATTTTAAATTGAACGGGCTCTTTTGACTTTAACGCTTTTTAGTTTGACATAAAGGTAATTCATCTTTTGGTCGGAAATTCAGAGAAACATGTGGGCGGATGGTAGTTTTTTGAACCTTTTTGAAACGCAGGATTTCCTTATACATTCATGATATATTGCTGGCCACGAAACATTTTTTTTGGCACTCTATGGGTCTTGAATAGTCCGTAGCTCTTTCTCTATCAATTAATCTGTCCATTCATGGGCTAGAAACTTATTTGAAGTTGCAAAGGAACTTCTTTTAAATTGTTGAATTCAAATATCGTTTTCGTTAAATATTATGAACGTGGTAAAGTGTTGGGTCGTGGAGCAACTGATCCCAAGGTCGAATACCGATTAAGGGGTGCTTATTTTTTGGGAATTGTCAAATTTAAAGTAATGATTTCGTCCAACTCATCAGTCCCTTTGAATAATTTAATGAGCGCGTGGCTTTGTAGTAAGGTGTTCAATCGTTAAACACCGAGTCATGAATTCAAATCTTATTTCTACTATATTGGAATACAATTTCCCAGTTCAGTTTTATTTTCAAAGCGTGTTTTATTTTCAAAGCGTGTTTTATTTTCAAAGCGTGGGGTGTATTTATTATTTATTTTTTTTACAGGGGGTGTATTTATTATTTATTTTTTTTTACAGGGGGTGTATTTATTATTTATTTTTTACAGGGGGTGTATTTATTATTAATTTTTTTACAGGGGGTGTATTTATTATTTTTTTAACAGGGGGTGTATTTATTATTTATTTTTTTTTACAGGGGGTGTATTTATTATTTATTTTTTTACAGGGGGTGTATTTATTATTTCTTTTTTACAGGGGGTGTATTTATTATTTCTTTTTTACAGGGGGTGTATTTATTATTTATTTTTATACAGGGGGTGTAATTATTATTTATTTTTATACAGGGGTGTATTTATTTTTTTTTTACAGGGGGTGTATTTATTATTTTTTTTACAGGGGGTGTATTTATTATTTTTTTACAGGGGGTGTATTTATTATTTTTTTTACAGGGGGTGTATTTATTATTTTTTTTACAGGGGGTGTATTTATTTTTTTTACAGGTGGTGTATTTATTATTTTTTTTACAGGGGGTGTATTTATTATTTATTTTTTACAGGGGGTGTATTTATTATTTATTTTTTTACAGGGGGTGTATTTATTATTTATTTTTTTTACAGGTGATGTATTTATTATTTATTTTTTTACAGGGGGTGTACTTATAATTTTTTTTTTACAGGGGGTGTATTTATTATTTTTTTACAGGGGGTGTATTTATTATTTTTTTACAGGGGGTGTATTTATTATTTTTTTACAGGGGGTGTATTTATTATTTTTTTACAGGGGGTGTATTTATTATTTTTTTACAGGGGGTGTATTTATTATTTTTTTACAGGGGGTGTATTTATTATTTATTTTTTTACAGGGGGTGTATTTATTATTTATTTTTTTTCAGGAGTGTATTTATTATTTTTTTACAGGGGGTGTATTTAATATTTATTTTATTTTACAGGGGTTGTATTTATTATTTATTTTTTAAAAAATTTCAATTTTTTTTTCAAAAGGGTACCCCTTGGAAAAAAAAAATCAATTATTATTTTTTTACAAGGGGTACACCTTACAGGGGGTGTATTTATTATTTTACAGGGGGTGTATTTATTATTTTACAGGGGGTGTATTTATTATTTTACAGGGGGTGTATTTATTATTTTTATTATTTTACAGGGGGTGTATTTATTATTTTTATTATTTTACAGGGGGTGTATTTATTATTTTTATTATTTTACCGGGGTGTATTTATTATTTTTATTATTTTACAGGGGTGTATTTATTATTTTTATTATTTTACAGGGGTGTATTTATTATTTTTATTATTTTTCAGGGGGTGTATTTATTATTTTTATTATTTTACAGGGGGTGTATTTATTATTTTTATTATTTTACAGGGGGTGTATTTATTATTTTCATTATTTTACAGAGGGTGTATTTATTATTTTCATTATTTTACAGGGGGTGTATTTATTATTTTACAGGGGGTGTATTTATTATTTTTTATTATTTTATAGGGGGTGTATTTATTATTTTTATTATTTTACAGGGGGTGTATTTATTATTTTTATTATTTTACAGGGGGTGTATTTATTATTTTTATTATTTTACAGGGGGTGTATTTATTATTTTTATTATTTTACAGGGGGTGTATTTATTATTTTTATTATTTTACAGGGGGTGTATTTATTATTTTTATTATTTTACAGGGGGTGTATTTATTATTTTTATTACATTACAGGGGGTGTATTTATTATTTTTATTATTTTACAGGGGGTGTATTTATTATTTTCATTATTTTACAGGGGGTGTATTTATTATTTTACAGGGGGTGTATTTATTATTTTACAGGGGGTGTATTTATTATTTTACAGGGGGTGTATTTATTATTTTACAGGGGGTGTATTTATTATTTTACAGGGGGTGTATTTATTATTTTACAGGGGGTGTATTTATTATTTTACAGGGGGTGTATTTATTATTTTACAGGGGGTGTATTTATTATTTTACAGGGGGTGTATTTATTATTTTACAGGGGGTGTATTTATTATTTTACAGGGGGTGTATTTATTATTTTACAGGGGGTGTATTTATTATTTTACAGGGGGTGTATTTATTATTTTACAGGGGGTGTATTTATTATTTTACAGGGGGTGTATTTATTATTTTACAGGGGGTGTATTTATTATTTTACAGGGGGTGTATTTATTATTTTACAGGGGGTGTATTTATTATTTTACAGGGGGTGTATTTATTATTTTACAGGGGGTGTATTTATTATTTTACAGGGGGTGTATTTATTATTTTACAGGGGGTGTATTTATTATTTTACAGGGGGTGTATTTATTATTTTTATTATTTTACAGGGGGTGTATTTATTATTTTTATTATTTTACAGGGGGTGTATTTATTATTTTTATTATTTTACAGGGGGTGTATTTATTATTTTTATTATTTTACAGGGGGTGTATTTATTATTTTTATTATTTTACAGGGGGTGTATTTATTATTTTTATTATTTTACAGGGGGTGTATTTATTATTTTTATTATTTTACAGGGGGTGTATTTATTATTTTTATTATTTTACAGGGGGTGTATTTATTATTTTTATTATTTTACAGGGGGTGTATTTATTATTTTTATTATTTTACAGGGGGTGTATTTATTATTTTTATTATTTTACAGGGGGTGTATTTATTATTTTTATTATTTTACAGGGGGGTGTATTTATTATTTTTATTATTTTACAGGGGGTGTATTTATTATTTTTATTATTTTACAGGGGGTGTATTTATTATTTTTATTATTTTACAGGGGGTGTATTTATTATTTTTATTATTTTACAGGGGGTGTATTTATTATTTTTATTATTTTACAGGGGGTGTATTTATTATTTTTATTATTTTACAGGGGGTGTATTTATTATTTTTATTATTTTACAGGGGGTGTATTTATTATTTTTATTATTTTACAGGGGGTGTATTTATTATTTTTATTATTTTACAGGGGGTGTATTTATTATTTTTATTATTTTACAGGGGGTGTATTTATTATTTTTATTATTTTACAGGGGGTGTATTTATTATTTTTATTATTTTACAGGGGGTGTATTTATTATTTTTATTACTTTAAAGGGGTGTATTTATTATTTTCATTATTTTACAGGGGTATATTTATTATTTTCATTATTTTACAGGGGGTGTTTTTATTATTTATTTTTTTTACAGAAGGTGTATTTATTATTTTTTTTTACAGGGGGTGTATTTATTATTTATTTTTTTTAAAGGGGGGTGAATTTATTTATTTTTTTTTACAGGGGGTGTATTTATTATTTTTTTTTTTTTTTACAGGGGGTGTATTTATTATTATTATTATTTTTTTAACAGGGGGTGTATTTCCTATTTATTTTTTGGAAAATTTGATTATTTATTTTACAGGGGGTGTATTAATTTTTTTTTACAAGGGGTACCCCTTGTAAAATTTTTGATTATTTATTTTACAGGGGGTGTATAATTTTTTTTTACAAACGGTGTATTTTTAATAAGGGGTGTATTTTTTTCCAAAAAAAATATTATAAGGGGTACCCTTTCAACGCGTGTTTTATATTATCGCAATTTTCCAAATCTCAAAAATCTCAATTTTCCAAATCTCAAAAATCTCAATTTTCCAAATCTCAAAAATCTCAATTTTCCAAATCTCAAAAATCTCAATTTTCCAAATCTCAAAAATCTCAATTTTCCAAATCTCAAAAATCTCAATTTTCCAAATCTCAAATATCTCAATTTTCCAAATCTCAAAAATCTCAATTTTTCCAAATCTCAAAAATCTCTATTTTCCAAATCTCAAAAATCTCAATTTTTCCAAATCTCAATAATCTCAATTTTTCCAAATCTCAAAAATCTCAATTTTTCCAAATCTCAAAAATCTCAATTTTTCCAAATCTCAAAAATTTCAATTTTCCAAATTTCAAAAATTATATTTATTTATTTTTTTACAGGGGGTGAAATTTTTCAAAAAATAAATAATAAATACACCCCCTGTAATAAAAATAATAAATACAAACCCTGTAAAAAAAATATTAAATGCACCCCCTGTAAAAAAATAAATAATAAATGCACCCCCTGTAAAAAAAAATAATAAATACACCCCCTGTAAAAATAATAAATAATAAATACACCCCCTGTAAAATATATATATAACAAATACACCCCCTGTAAAATATATATATAACAAATACACCCCCTGTAAAAATAATAAATAATAAATACACCCCCTGTAAAATATATATATAACAAATACACCCCCTGTAAAATATATATATAACAAATACACCCCCTGTAAAAAAAATAAATAATAAATACACCCCCTGTAAAAAAAAAATAATAAATACACCCCCTGTAAAAAAAATAATAAATACACCCCCTGTAAAAAAATAAATAATAAATACACCCCCTGTAAAAAAATAAATAATAAATACACCCCCTGTAAAAAAATAAATAATAAATACACCCCCTGTAAAAAATAAATAATAAATACACCCCCTGTAAAAAAATAAATAATAAATACACCCCCTGTAAAAAAAATTAATAATAAATACACCCCCTGTAAAAAAAAATAATAATGAACACACCCCCTGTAAAAAAAATAAATAATAAAAACACCCCCTGTAAAAAAAATAAATAATAAATACACCCCCTGTAAAAAAATAAATAATAAATACACCCCCTGTAAAAAAATAAATAATAAATACACCCCCTGTAAAAAAAAATAATAAATACACCCCTTGTAAAAAAAATAAATAATAAACACACCCCCTGTAAAAAAATAAATAATAAATACACCCCGTGTTAAAAAAATAATAAATACTACCCCTTGTAAAATAAATAAATAAATATAATTTTTGAGATTTGGAAAATTGAGATTTTTGAGATTTGGAAAATTGAGATTTTTGAGATTTGGAAAATTGAGATTTTTGAGATTTGGAAAATTG